>JBANSL010000006.1:54713865-57313865 GCA_037127255.1 Persicaria tinctoria | reverse complement strand
TGAAGGATAAAATGCAGTAGTGCACCGGTTGAGTCGGGAGAAAGACGAAGAGCGTCAAATTGTTTTTTTTTTTAGATTGATATAATTGACAGATGAGGGAGATGAGGGATTCCAATTTTGGGGAAATAAGTTTTAAAATTTACAAGTTTGCCACCGTTTAAATAAATACCGTTGATGATTATTTGAAGGGTTGAGATTAAATGTGCTCATTTAAGAGGTGGTGCTTATCATAAGACTAGTGCTCACTTGAACATCCCCCTATATATGTATATCTA
Organism: Persicaria tinctoria; assembly: GCA_037127255.1. NCBI lineage: Eukaryota > Viridiplantae > Streptophyta > Magnoliopsida > Caryophyllales > Polygonaceae > Persicaria > Persicaria tinctoria. Next base: position 57,313,590 of record JBANSL010000006.1, on the reverse strand, counting down.
TCTATACTATTATAAAAGAGGGAGCATCCAAATGAATAGTGTTTAAACGGAGTTACACTATCTCCGTTTATTTTAACCGTAGCTACCAATTTGTTTACCAACAATGCATTGTTGGGCTTAAGTAAGGCCCATTACTTTGTTTGCCTCGTTTGGGCTTCTAATGTGTTACTGCAACCCTTAACCTACAAGCAATTACACCGTCTCGTCAATCCTGATCTACTTTAACCAGAAGCAGACAAAACCCACCGTTTCGCATTCACCGCCTCAAAGAGAATCGGCGTAGCTGCTTTAAGTAGAAGCTTTAGTTTGAGCAAATGGATCTCCAAAGCCTCACTTTTTCTTCATGAACTTCTCGAGCATACCTGATAACCGAGGTATAAGACGGCCTCCTAATTCGGCCGCTCTCTGCTTGCTTATTTCATCGTTCTACTCCATTTCGTTACGATTTTAATTAGGGATTAATTTAGGTATTAATTTAAGGACTAGAAATAGATTAAGGTGTGTGATTGAATGAATTTTTAAAATTCTTACAGCTGTTGATTTGAACTTTGCTTACCTTTCTTCCTTGAAAGAAAAGGACAGAAACCCTAGCCAGAAAAAGATATGAATGAGCAGAAAGAGGAGCGGAAGTTATGTATATAAAGTATTGAGTGATTTGGTTTTAGTGTGGAAGAAAAGATTATATATTAGCATATATATTACATGTTTTACATATTATACACTAAAATCAAAGCCTTTAGATACTTCCAAAACTAAAGGAAAAGGTTGAAGCAAAAGGGGAACTACTTGCTCAGCATACAACTTTCGGTTCAAGTATATATATTTCACATTATTTCTTCAACCCTATTATTAAGAGTGCCCGTCTTTTTCCCAATGTTTACTCAAGACTTTGTAAGGTAGCCAGTTATATTACATGCTAAATTATATTACCTATTCACATTATTTATTCCATTTTTTGCCTTTATATTTGAATATAAATACCTTTCTAAGTTCATAGACTAACCAAAATTCAAATTGTGGAATTCGTTCATTTTTTTTAACCTTTGATCAGTTGTGCTTTTTTTTTTTATGTAGCAATGTGTTCCATTCTTGCCTTTAAAGATTTATTTTACAAGCACAAAGAATGCATTCATTTTTTTTAAGATTTGCCCAACCGTTTCTCTTTTTTGGTTTAAGGTGGTGGTGTGTCCCATTTTTTACCTATAAAGATTGAATAAAAATGCAAAAGGGAAAAAAATATATACCCACCTAAGAATTGTTTAGGACCACCAAAAATAAAAACTCATAGAATAACCCGTTAAGGATTAATAGGGTTCCAGTTTTTTATTGATTATACCTTTGTATATGCACTCCAGAGAATACAAATTATAGTAGTACAATTATTATTGTTGGATGATAAGGCCGTCTATTGGAATTAAGCATTTAAGCTACTACAATTGAATTGCAAATAGCCAACAGTTACACCTACATATTATGCTCCTACAGTGCTACTATACTGGATTTAATGAAAAAATGCAGTAAGTATGCCTCAAATTGGAACAATTCCATCTTAAGTTAATTTGCTCCAAGTATTTATTCAAAAGATCGAATGTGAGGATTCTTAGCTGGTAGCCCGGACAAATTCAATAATGTCTGTAGTATAGATATGATTCACCTAAATGTACATACTGTGTATACATCAAATATGATGTTCCATTTGTTAGATTTCTATTCAACAGGAGGCATGCACTTTTAAATTGCACATACGCATCATAGTCAGATATACACCTACCATTTAGACATGCCACATATTCACAATTTAACTTTGTAATCAAGTTTTTTGCTCTACGTACTTAATAGTAACATTAAAAAAAATAACGACCATTTTGTAATCCAGTTGCTTTGTTTGAGCTCCCTAAACTTTATCTTTTGCTACATTAGTACTCTGTGCAGCTTACTCGAGAAGCCATAAAAAATGTGTTGTTATTAATCTTTCTTGTTAAACAGGTTAGGGTTTCAGATTGTACTTTCCAATCTCCACTGTCTGGCTTGCCATAGAATGATATTCAGATCTCATTTCACCATGTGTTGGAATTCATGTCTTTACATACAACATATGATGTGCTTCCTGAATAAAAAAGGCTACTCGTAGAGTTGAACACATTGAGAGATCGTTCCAGAAGCATGAGGTAGCCAAGTCTCCGGTCATCAATTAGAAGCTCAAGGATTGGCAAAAGAAATAAGAACCTAAAGTGAAGATAAAGTCTGGTAGAGAAAAAAAATAAAAAAAAAAAAGCCCCCAAGACATTGGCTTTTGAAGCTGAGCTTAAGGTGAGGGAAAGGGTGCTGAAGAAGCTAGGGTAATATGCTTTTATTGATGTATTTGGCTGATGTTGTGTATTTCATATGTGTTTACATGTATATGTTGGAATTTCTATACTGACTGGCCACGATGCGAGGAATTTCTCAGTCTGAGTTTAAGTTTAAGAATGTCACTTGTGCGTTCGCCTTGAGTAGTTGAGTAAGTGTTAGGTGTATAATGTGCTCGTACGATTTGTAGATGAAGTGTTCGACAACTTGGGGATTCATTAGGTTATGTTGCTAGCCTAAGTGCTGTCCAAAATGATTTCTTTTGAAGCTATTAGGAGACGGATAACCTACTTCCGAGACTTATGCCCACTAACCCACAAAACATTGTAATGTAATTTGTAGGAACCTTTGAGCCCTTCTTTTCTTTGGATTGATTATTTTAGGGTAGTTGGACAATTTATATATATATATATATATATATATATATATATATATAGGGTTTGCGATATTTGTAGAGGTAGAGAACAAGATGGCAATTGATGAGTGCAGGGATTTAGAAGATACCTAGAAAGCCAATGGGCTTCAAGAACTGGAAAAAACATTCCTTGAACCACTAAAGGATGTTAATCAATCTGCCTCTATTTCAATGGTTTTGCTTACCATAGCTGTTGCTGTTTGTGGCTCTTTTGAATTTGGATCCTGTGTAATTAAGTCTCTCTTTTTGTCAGTCCTTTTACACGGAGTATGTATAGCTAACGTGAGATTGATTTTGCAGGTGGGCTACTTAGCACCCACTCAATCAGCTATAAGGAAAGATCTAAATCTTTCTCTTTCATAGGTATGTGTGTTAAATTATTGACCTTTTTGTTTTGGCCTTGAAACATTTTCAGTTTTGGTAATATAATGAAGTGATGTTAACATTCAAATGGTGCAATACTCCATATTTGGATCAATACTGACAATTGGTGATGCAATTTGAACATGTAGAGATTTTCAGCCTTTACATATGTTTGCTTTTGATGGATTCCTAAACTTTTGTCTCTTCGTATACATCTGATCTGATTCACTTCTTCTTTGTTTGACCGGTGAAGAAAATTTCTATAGATGAAGCCCGTGTTAAAGAGTTCAATTTAAAATACATGTGAAAGAATCCAAATGGGACCGACATCCATTGAGTAAGTGATTATTGAAGCGGTTGAAAACCATATGACTGAAGCCATTGTAATAGATGAGATTGGAACGAAACTTGAAGCATTAGCTGCTAGCGCAATTGCTCAAAGAGGAGCACAATTGCTCAAAAAGGAGTACAACTTTTTTGAACTGCTCATGGTGCACGTTACAATACAAAGCATAATAACGAAACCTCCCCTCCAACTTCTTGTTGATGGTATAGAGGCTAGACTTCAATCCCTTGAAGTTTTAATGTTTCTTGTTTCCAGTTTATAATAGTGTCAAAGCTTTGCGACCTTATGTTTTGATTTGTCTTTGCTTTCTGTATGTAGAGTGTAACACTTGGCGATGAGGAAGCAAGGAGAAGGAAAGTGAAAAAGACAGTGCTTGAGAGGAAAGGGCCTCCAACACTCACATGTGCAGTTGAAATGGTATTGAAAACCGAGTGTCACATTCATCACCGGCTGGATGCAACAGTTGATGCCATACTTGTTGTTAAGTGGAATCTTCTAAAAGATACTTATAGTGAAAGTTGACGATCTTCTGGAACCTCAAGGACTCCTCTTAATTCTTATACAGGAAAGTCACCATTGTTTGAAATCCGTCAAATGAATCCCGAACCAAAAGGCTCTGAAAATAAGATCAAACCTGAGCTGGCAGAGGATAGTAGTGTGCTAAGTCAGACTCTTAGAAAGAGGACACAGAGTATGCTCCTCATCTGGAGAAAAGAAGCAAAATTAAGCCCAGCACAAACATCAAAGGACCTGTATTTGTTTATACTTACAAGGTAAGACAGTTCAATGTATATAAGACAGTTCAATGTATATATTGGTTTCTTTCTTTCTTTTACTGCTTTTCATTTTCACACATGCTCATTTGCTTAAAGAATCTTAAACCTCATATCAGATTATGTGGCCGCTATGGCGGTAAAGAACTGTTGTCATTTCCCTTCTAATTGTATCTTCATCAGGAATCTTTTATCAACTCATAATTTCCTATACTCTTAAGATATAATGAGAATTTATTTAGATTTATCCTCTCATGTCACTTCGTAAAAATTGCACTATAGATTAATTAGCTGAAATGGGTACTTATTAAGCGGTCGCTCATTTTGATTCAGATATTGGAAGCTGATCTGTTGCAAGTTGCTGAAGTTATGGGTCTTGATAAAGCAATTGATGTCAGTGATAACATTGGAACCGCAGATGCGATTCTAGCATGCAGTTTAGAGTTGAAGCATAACCCTTGGATTCGTGGAGTGGCTCCACCAAGTTTCAGTTTTTGCCATCAAGGTAGGTTTTTATTTCCCACTTTTTTATTCCTCATTTTTTCATACGTAATTCTTTTCCTGCACTTAACCTCAAGTTTGTAATTGCAGTTGAATACTACGACTTAAATGGTAAAGGCTACTCCACCTATAGAACCCAACATCCCACACATATTCAGCCACGTGCATTGTCCAGTCAGCTTACGAAGACTCGACCTCAAACGACACATATGAGTGGCATATATGGCATCTTAAACAATCAAGCTGACAAGCATCTTAAACAATCAAGTTGACTGGCATCTATACGTGGATGAATATTTTGATTCTTAATTGGTTTAACTTATTCCATTACAAATTACAGTCAATGTTAAGGACTCTTTTAAATTGTAAAAGAGTTTCTAAATAACTATGTTTGCAAATAATGTAACCAATCAATACACTTGCACAGGATGTAAGCCCGCGCGCAAATGCGCGCGGAGCTTCCCCTAGTATATATATATATATGTATATATAGGGGAGGGTTCAAGTGAGAAGTATCTGGTCCGGTGAGAAGGAAAGAAGTGATCTGATTGGTTAATTAAGAAACAACACACGCGCTTTTTTTTTGGGTGAACATCACGCGTCTGCTTCCTCACTTCTCTTGAAATTTATTTTTGTATGCTCTTTTCCAGTGGAACGAAAACTCCGGCAATGAAAAATTGAGAGATTAGGTCTGGTATGGTGCGAATCATCATAAATTTGAGGGATTAGGTAGGAGATAGGAGAGCAGGGATTAGGTATGGTGCGAATCACCGGAATTAAATTCGAGGAGATAGGAGAGCAGGGAGCGAGAGGAGGGAGACGGAGGGCTGCGGGGTTGATGAAGCTCCGAATCCGATAGGAACGACGACGAGGAGAGGGATAAGAAGTTGACGTTGGTAAGAGCGAGGACTCGAGGGATCCCTTTAGATCTGGCACCGTCTGTGGTGGGAGCGGAAGCGAGGGGTGCTCCGGGGTGGACTCCGGCGTGCTCGGGCTCGTGGTCGTGTCAACGGTGGGGGAAACGAAAGGAGAACACAGAGAGGATGGAAGGAGAGCAGGTCCATCCACCCGAGTAAGGTTCACACTAACGCATAGAACATCCCTTGCCTAACTCTTTGGTATGAAACCTCAATGATGATTTTTTTAGCCCCTATTTACAGCTAACTGTAGACGTGTAGCAGCTTTGAGAGAGAGTGACAATTTTACTCTTTTCATAAATATCTTACCAAACTCTTTGTATTGGAAATTCAGTGTTTATATATAATTGGTGAAGAGGTTGAACAATTTTTTTCACATTGTTGTAAAAGAGATGTTTCGAAAAAAGTGAAAAAATTATATTAGCATTGTTTTCAATAAACCTCTTATTCTAGCTGGTTCAGAGGTGGTTCACGATTTTAATCAAATGATTCAGGATTTTAATACCAAATGGTTCAGGATTTTATTTCATATGGTTCAAGATTTTTATACCAAGTGGTTCAGGGTTTTTATACCAAGTCGTTCAGAGTTTTTATTTCAAGTGGTTCGAGGTTTTTTATACTAAGTGGTTCATGGTTTTAAACCAATTAGTTCAGCACATATAAATAGAAGTGGTTCACGAAGTAAATAGAAGTGGTTCAGGATTTGTATTCCAAGTGGTTCAGGGTTTTTATACCAAGTGGTTCAGAGTTTTTATTTCAAGTGGTTTGAGGTTTTTAATACTAAGTTGTTCATGGTTTTAAGCCAATTGGTTCAGCACATATAAATAGAAGTGGTTCACGAAGTAAATAGAAGTGGTTCAAGGTTTTAAACCAAGTGGTTCAGCACATATAAAGACAAGTGGTTAATGAAATAAATAGTAGTGGTTCATGAAATAAAGAGTATTGGTTCATGAATTAAAGAGTAGTGATTTATCAAATAAAGAGTAGTGATTCATTAAATAAATTGTACTTGTTCATTAAATAAATAATTAAAAAATAAACATTAAATAGTATTGGTTCATAAAATAAATAGTATTGGTTCATGAACCATTTTATTTTAATAAATAAATAATTAATTAAAAAAATAAACATCAAAAGAAAATACAAAAGAAGAATAAAAATGTTACAATTATTAAATAGTAGTTATTCATTAAATAAATTATATTGGTTAATGAAATAAAGAGTAGTGGTTCTAGAAATAAAGAATATTGGTTCATCAAATAAATAGTATGAGTTCATCAAATAAATAGTATTGGTTCATGAACCACTTTATTTTAAAAACATATAAATATATTATTCAAAAAACATTAAAAGAAAATAAAAGAATAATGAAAATTTTACAATTATTAAATAGTAGTAGTTCATAGAATAAATTCTAGTGGTTCATGAAATAAAGTGTAGTGATTCATCAAATAAAGAGTAGTGGTTCACCAAATAAAGAGTATTGGTTCATGAACCATTTTATTTGAAAAAAATTAATTAAAAAACATTAAAAGAAAATAAAAGAAGAATGAGAAGTCTTTGTTAATGAAATAAAGAGTAGTGATTCATTAAATAAAGAGTAATACGTGGTTCATCAAATAAAGAGTATTTGTTCATGAAATAATTTAGAGAAAATTTGCGCCGAAGGCGCAAATTTTCGGCCAAATTAGCCAAATATACACGTTTTTGTAAAATTTGCAAAAGTATACATTTTATATCTTTTAACCTAATCTCTCTCGATCTCTTTCTCTAGGCGTGTGTTTGGCATGATGTTTTGTAAGAGGTTTGGGAGGTGCAGGAGGTTAAAAAAAAACCTATCAATCGATTCAATCCACATGTTTGGCATCAGGTTTTTCATGGGTTGTGGAGGGGGAAGGTGGAGAATTTATGAGGTTAAATTTGGCCAAATTCACACCTTGGTATCCCAAGCTTTTTGAAGGTTTTTTTTTCTGGCAACCTCATGATCTCAATTTTACCCCTCTCAATCTCTCTTCTCCTCTCCCCTCGCTCACCGCCTACAGGGGATGGGAGTGACGGCGGTTGCTCAGATGTGGCGGTTGCTGGTGGAGTTGCAGGGGATGGAAGCGACGGCGCCGACGTGCTGCTACTGCAGAATTGCTGTCCGGACCCTCGTCTCCCCCAAGCAAACCCCCTTCAGCTGAGATCTCAATCGTTGCGACCCCCCGACTCCGACGACCCTCAACGATGTGCTACTCCAGCTACTGTCCGGACCTAGGGCTTCAAAGGATGGGGCTGTTTGTTGAAACGAAGGAGCTCCTCTCAACTTGAATTGTGAAAAGAGAAAGAGGGTTGGTGTGTGAGGCTAATTTATTAAGGGGTATTTTAGACATTTTCACTACAAATACAATTTATAAACCTTATAACCACCAAACACCAATCAGATTTTTTACAAGGTTATTTTAAAAAAAAAACTCCACCTCCCACACCTCCGTAATACACCAAATAAACTCCAACTCTTAAAAAACACCCAACTCCTAAAAAAACCCTCATTTGCCAAACACGCGCTAGATCTCTTTCTCCGTCGCCCACTTCGACCAGGGCTCCCCGCCGCCCTCCTTCCTCGTCCTCCACCTCCGATCTCTCTCTCCTGATGCTAGAGCATCAAGATCCGCCTCTCGCCCCTCACATCCATCAGATCTCGTCCTCCCTTTCCATCCAACTAGTCCAGCACCGGTCGGTCTCTCCCCGAAGATCAGCTCGCTCGGTCTCTCCCCGAAGAAGATCGGAGAACACATCACCAGGGAGCCGGAGAGGGACAGAATGAAGACGACACTAGGGTGACGAGGCCCCGTTCCATGGCCAAGGAGTTGTCCGGCTCCGTGAAGGAGATTCTCGGCACCAGTGTCTCTGTTGGATGAAATGTTGATGGAAAGGATCTGATTGAAGGACTTGCATGAGGAGATCACTGAAGACCTCCATTTAATCTTTCTTCCTCCTCCGCGATGTTCTCGCGTGCTCTGTCGGAATGGAGGTCCGCTTGCTGTCGTCTTCCGCATGTTCGACGAAATGCGTTGATCGAAGGTATTCATCTCTCTCTCTCTCTCTTTGATGTTTTGATTCCTATTGCTTAGCAATTAGAGATTGGAAATGCGTTGATTCCTATTGTTATCTCCTCCTCTCTATATAACGTCAGCATTCAATTTCTTCTATCTAGAATGGAAATTTCTTATTCCTGCACTACTAATTTCAATTCCTTTGATGAATTGGGTGAGAAGTTTGATGAAATGTTTGTGGTAGAGTGTTGTTTGCATCGGAATCCCTGTCAATGTTTGTGGTAGAGTACTAATTTCAACTCATTCTTGGTTGCTACTACTAATTTATTAGGTAGTACTGTAGGTAGAGTGTTGTTTGCATCAGGAGGACTCTGCCGCCATGGGCTGTGGCTGCTTGATCGGTTGCTTTGCTTACCAGGGTAGACCTTTGCTTGAGCACTTTAAAGACCAATAGATCCCACAAATCCACCAATTCAACGTAACAGCAAAGGTGTTTGATGTCTTTGTACGTACGTACGTGTTTGATGATGATGATTATTATTATTCTCACAAAGTAACTATATATATAAATTACACAAGAGAGAAATCAACTGATACAGCCACACCAATTATGGCCGAAATTAAGGAACTGATTTAGGCTTCCTTATATGTATTCATCGAATTTGTAAGCGTTAAGTTGGAAGGATTTGGATCCTTGGTTATTATGTCCATTAATATTAGTTGGATATTATATATGTTTGTATATTTATATGTTTGAGTCCTTAAAATTTGGTTTGTTTTTTTAGTGCTGACATCGTTTTGATGCTTATTTTTTAGTGCTGACATCCTTTTTAGTTGGATATTATATATGTAGGTATATTTATGTGTATTTTGTAGTGTTGACATCGTTTTTATGCGTATTTTTTAGCGCTGACATCATTTTATGCGTATTTTTATGTAGGTATACATGTGCTGGTATCTTTTTGCAATATAAGAGATGGAGGAGGTAGGATGTACAATGGTTTTGAGCTATTTGGTGGCATCGACGGACGTCAGCAGAGGAGTCTCCAATGTCATTTTACACCTTTTAGGATGTATGAAAGCGTAAGTTATGTTTTTAAGTTAATGACTTTTGGCTACTGATTTTTTTTAGGTTGTTGATTTTTTGTGTGAGTAATGCAATTTGTCTCCAATTTATTTTAGTGCTGACATCGTTTTTAGTTAGATATTATATATGTAGATAAATATGTATGCTTGACTCCTTAGAAATTGGTTTATTTTTTAGTGCTGAGATAGTTTTTATGCGTATTTTTTAGTGCTGACATCGTTTTTAATTTGATATTATATATGTAAGTATATATGTATGCTTGACTCCTTAAAAATTGGTTTATTTCTTAGTGTTGACATCGTTTTTATACGTATTTTTTAGAGCTGACACCGTTTTCATGCATATTTTTGTGTAGGTATATATTTGCTGACATCGTTTTTGCAATATAAGAGATGGATGAGGAAAGAGGTCAGCATTGTCGACGTCAAAAAATTCTTTGTTTTAATTGTTTACCGTTATTCTTTGTTTCTCACTACCAAAAATAAAATAAATTATTCGTTTTTTTTTTTTTTGTAGAACACTCCTTTATCTCTTTGTTCTCCCCCTTTTATATTTTTAATGACTTAATACGTCAAATATATTGATCTTCGATGTCATCATTGTCGGCATCAGCATCCTCCACTACAAAAAAAAAACAAATTAGCAACGGCCAGTTACCGTGGCAAGAAGTGGATCTGCTGTGGCCAAAAGGGGTTAGCAACGGCTGTAGCCACGGCAAGACATGCGTAACCAAACCTGCGGTGGCAAAAACTTCATAGCAACGGCAGCAGCCGTGGCTAACTTCTAGCCACGGCAAAGCGACCGCAATTTGCCGTTGCTAAATTATTGCTGGGAAATAAAAAAAATGCATTACTTTTTAGCCTGGATTCTTCAGACCCGGGCTAAAAAGTCTCATATTTGAAAAAAAAAAATATAATACACCTGATTTGAGCTCAAAAACCATCTTGTTTATTTCTTAAACCAAATATACAAATTTAATTTACAAATTTACACATAATTTTACAGATTTACATATAGTACCTATGTCAACACATGACAACTATGCTTGCCTGAACATCCAAAATATATACATAATAACACTATCTCGATCATGCCTTCTCCTCTTTCCATATGACAGGAATGTTCTTTAAGACTCCCATGGTAGTCAACCAATCAAACCTCAACATAGAGAACATATGTAATGGTATCATTCCATTACTCTATAGAAAACATGAAGTATGGAGTATGAAGTCTTGTATAAAAAGATTGATCTCTCGAAATTTATGCAATATAACCATTACCTGTACGTAACACCTTAGATTTGTAGCAAGCTTTTAAATCATTACATTCAAGTCTCTGTTTGCTTTGTTCGGAATATCTCTGTTAGAAGCAAGAGAAAAAGAAAATTACAACAAGGCAGGTGTAAAATAAGCCTTCCCTCATGAGTAAAAAAAAAGGGTGTGATCTAATTTGTGAGGCCGGAAATAATATATAGGGCCGAAGCAATTAATTGAACCTGTTTGTGGCAAGGTTATAGAGTAAAACTTTAGTTAGATTCAAAAAGAGAGATGAGTACAGTTAAAAGAGTTACATTGATTGGTCCCATAGAATTAGTTGGATATTTCTTACCAAAAGGCACACACTACCTGCTGACATTGAAGGTTTGGGTTTTTTTCTTTCTAGTAAGGGAGAAAATAGACTAGTTTTTCTAGCAAGGGAGGAAATAGAATATAGAAAATAGACTATATATAACAGCAAAAACAAACGAAATTCCAAAAATATATAGCAAAAGAAGATTACAGGATCCACCACAATTCCTCAAACAAGAAGACACTAAGATTGCAAAATGAAATAAAAAAAAACAGGGGCGAAATTAGAGACTTATAGTACGTTGTAATGATAAGAGTATGTCAACCCCCAAAAGGTTTGGGCCACGGGCTGGATGATTAGAAAGACTGCAATTACAATGCAACGATACGGGGTCATTTTTGTTAAAAAAACAGCTCTTATAATATACTAGTAAGTTGGTATTTTAGAGTCGATACCTACATATTGTTATTTCTTCCTTATCTCTTTTAGCCACTTGTGTTGTTGTTCCTCTGTAGGGTTCTGACAATAAACGCAACAAAATTTCAAACAGAGGAATAAATATTTCCAAGTTCAAAAGTGTAAGATGACAAAAACAAAAACAAACTGGGAAATTTGCAACTAACACTAGATACTTGGATATTTCTTTATCACAACACATACCAAATTGACAAAACCAATAAACCTTGCAGGGAACATCTAATCAACTTGTTAGGATTTTCCAACCAAGGGACTTAAAGTGAACATCGATTAGCATATTATGAAAAGTGAGAGCAAATGTCCATGGCTAAAGATGTTGTTTTCTGAACTCTAGTTTCTTATTTGAAATAGTGGGTAGATGTTTAAAAGATAAAGAGCAAGCTTGTTAAGTCTATTTTTAAAGTTGCTCCAAATACACAGCACAAGGGAAATTGTGATTAGAATTTAGAAATATAAATCCATTCAGCAACTCAGGAAAATCATTAAGACCCTTTAACGGAATAAATCTAGTCATCCATGTAGTCAATCAAAGATTTTGTCATTGCAAGGTGAAGGACCACTCCAATCATCAAACAATAATCTGTGTAGCAATAATAATAGAGATTATCACATTCCTACAATCATCAATCACTATCAATAATCACTATTCTACGAGTAAAAGGAACAATCATCCAATCTTCACATGAACTTGTATCAAAATAAGCCACAAACAAGAGAACGAGCAGGACGAAACCTAACAACTTCAAATGCACGAGCTATTGAAATTGCCTAATGCAAGAGGAAAATTGAGAAACAAGATCAAATTCACGATCAATAAATCTTAAAGTGAAAACAGACTCACCAGTCCATTGAGATGCAAAAATCTGCATAGTAACGAGAAGGGCAACGATGAATCAGCTGAAATTCAACAGCAATGTGCGGTCAAGTCATTTGAAAAAACAAACAAACAGGGAGAACAGAAAACTCACAGGCCAGATCAGTCAAAAGCGTCTGCACGAGATATGTATGCAGAGGTGGTGATACTCCTGCCTATGGTTCAACTCGTCCATGTACTCCATTTGATTCATCATTAATCTCTGGTTTTCCTCCTTTTAATTTTTTTTGCAGGATGTACAAGTCAAACTGCAGATTCAAATTACTAAATTAAATCAAAAGTAAGCGAAATTCTAAAAGTAGCAGACAAATTGGTGGCATGAGAAGAAGAGGACTAAATATGGGGTTCTACATTGAAGCATGCTTTAGATTTATGGGGATTTTGACCATAGATGACAAATCGGTGGCGTAAGAGATGAGAGGTAGGGTTTTTCTTTGTAAAACCTCCATTCGGATGCCTCAAGCAGACAAGGAACCCTAAATTCACCAATACAAATCAAACTCTAATCTGGATCCAATTACATATTTCCCCAAATCAAACCCTAACCAAATCTATGAACTGAAATTAAAAGGATTTAGGAGATTACTTGAACGTACAGTGTAGAGATGTCGAAGGTGTCGGAGATCTGAGGAAGAGAGAGAGGTTGAAGGTGACAGCGTGAGGTCGAAGGTGTCGGAGAGAGACATCGATCGGTGCACAGGTGGAGTCACAACGAGCTCCCCACTGACGCCGTGAGGGCAAAGCTCCGGCGAACAGGCTGACGTGAGGGCTTGGAGATGGAGAATGGTGGAGACTGGAGTCTGGAGAGGGAGAGCAGATGTATCTTCTCTCTTTCTTCTTGGTCGCCTTCATGGTCTTGTTCCATTCTCGCTCTCGATCGGTGCACTTGAAGTTACCGACTTGATTCAAGGTGCCGGCGGCGGGGTTTGAGATCTAGGGTTTCTTGTTCCATTCTCGCTCTCAATGTTCCATGCGTCTTTTGGGACTAGAGGGGTGGTGTTTACCTATTTAAAAAAATGGTTTTCTTTTTTCCTTTTTTTATAAAATATAAGTATTAGCCACGGGAACCCCAACGCCGTAGCAAAATTACCGTCTGGCTGTAGCAAATTAGCCACGGAAACTTCATTGCCATGGCAAATTTAAATGACCTTATATGAGCCGTTGCTATGCCGTGGCAAAATTCCACCCAATTGCCACGGCAACTCTATGCCGTTGCTACCATTGGTGGCTAATATGTTTTTTTTTTGTAGTGCTCGTAGAGGGTGTGAGCAATGCTGACGTCAGCATTTTCGACGTCATTGTCGTCGGCGTCAGCATTCTCGTAGACGGCGTCAGCATTGCTGATGTCAACATTCTCGTCGTCGGCGTCAGCATTGACGCGTGGAACAAAAAAACTTCCTTGTAAACGGTGTCAGCATTGACGCGCGAAAAAAAAAAAAAAAAAAAAACCTTCCTTGTAAACGGTGTCAGCATTGCTGACGTCAACATTCCCGACGTCGGCACCAGCATTGGCGCGCGAGAAAAAAAAACATCCTTGTAAACGGTGTCAGCATTGCTGACGTCAGCATTTCCGACGATGACGTCAGCACTGACGCGCAGGGGGAAAAAAACTTGCGGGGGGCACACAGGGGAGGGGGGGCAAATTGGGATGTATAGTTTTGCAAAATTCCCAAAATCTTGTATATTTGGCTAATTTGGCCTTCATATTTGTATATTTGGCAAATCCTCCCAATAATTTAAGTATGTTCGTAGCTAGTTTTTTTTTTTTGTTCATGAAATAAACATTAGTGGTTAATAAAATAATTTAGAGTAAATATATAGTGGTTCATGAATTAAATAGAAGTGGTTCATGAAGTAAATAGAAGTGGTTCATGGATTTTACAGTAATTGGTTCAGCACATATAAATAGAGTGGTTCAGCACATATAAATTACACTTGAGAAATAAAAAATAGTGGTTCATGAAATAAATAGTAGTGGTTCATTAACCACTACTATTAATATATGAGATATAAATAGAAAATGGTTCAATGACTAAATATATATTGGTTTATGAATTAAATAGAAGAGGTTCATGAATTTTACAGTAAATGGTTCAGCACATGTATATAGAATGTGGTTCAATGAATAAATATATTGTGGTTCATGAATTAAATAGAAGTTGTTCATGAATTAGAGAGAAATGGTTCATGAAATAAACACTGGACCATTTAAGTTAAAATCCTGAACCAATTGGTATAAAAACTCTGAATCACTTGATATTAAAACCCTGAACCACTTAGTATAATCGAACCATTATGTGTAAAATGATTGAATCATAGTATAACTTGGAATATATGTGAGAATATTCATTCATAAAATATTAATATTTCAATTATGTGAATGTGAAATCGACTAGCTAGTCAAACTGATACTACTATAGATTAGTATAGTGGGCTTGAGAATGAATTATATTACTGCAGAACTTGGTTGGTTATGTAATTGCAACTGTTTATTAACTATCTCCACTAGTCAAACTGTCCAAGGAGAAGTAAAATTGAAAGTGATTTTTTCTGCTAAAAATGCAGCTATTTCATATCCAAATCTATCAAACAGCATACAACATAAACTTTTTATTTGCAAACAAACCAATCTGTCAAACTCTACATCCACAGGTTGATGAGAACATTTCTCCAAGTGCAGGAAGCAGGTGCACAGGTCATGTTTAGAGTTCCTTGCTACATCATGCTCTCTGCAGGTAAAAAAGATTGTGCTTATACATGCTAAAGTGAAAAGCAAGTTATTTTCAAATAAACATGAGGGATAGATTGCTAAAGAATCCCAGTAGTGAAAAAGCTACCTAATCATAATCGATAAGGTCTGTGCTTTCATCCAATCTGTACGGCATGGTCTAAAAGAATATTGAAACTGCTGATATCTTCTTTTCCGTCTGCGAAATTCCACTCAAGGACATGACTTTCTTCAGTCATTGGAGCCGAGAGGAGGAAGGATCTCTTTACCGACTTTCTTCATCCATTGGAGCGCCGAATTCGCACAATCCAAAGCAAAAACAAATTCAGAAACCTAAAATCCTCTCACATCCACAAATTAACAATTCAAGTCATAGAAGGATAGTTACGAGTGTGAATTGGATTGAAGGGTCGTCTGGATGAGATTGCACTGCCTCTTGAAGGCGTATGAACTGAGATTCATCATCTTCTTCCTGAAATTCCTCCCGAAATCAAATTGAAGAAAAAAACAATAAAAACAGAAATTGAAGCGAGAAGGAGACGAGGGAGAGAATACCGTCGAAGACATGGTAGGCGAAGCCATTGAGGTCCAGCGACGAAATCTGGAGGTGAACGGAGGTGAGATCTGGGCGGAGGAGCGCTTGAGGGAGGCCGTCGGAGTACGGGAAGAAGAGAAGGGAAGCACGTGTATAGAACGCGCGAGAGAAGCTGAGGCGCGTGAGATAACTAAACGCGCACGAAAAAGGAAGCAAACGGACCAATGAAATCGCTTCTTTCCTTCTCACTTTTAAAACCATGTGTACCTGAATCCAACCCTGTATATATATATATGTGTATATATGAGTATATATAGAGGTTGGCTCCTGTGTGAGCAAACCTTACAATGTAATTTGTGAGCAGATATTGATCATTGGATTGATGGAAATGAATGGATGAGATTTAACCAAATTTTCAACAAAATAATAATTAATATTAATGGGTTCCATCATTAACAACAATACACCCTCTATGGAGAGCGTGTGTACCAACCGAGAGGGTTGAAAACTTTTATGGTAATTTTTTGGGAAAACTAATTAAAATACCCCCACATTTGGGGGTATGGTAAAAGTATATCCTCAGCTTTAAAAAGTAATAAAAATATATCGACCTTTGATAGTAGTGGTAATATATTACCAAGATTTTTCTCACAGGTCAAAAATGTTGACAAGACATCCTACGTTGATTTTTTACAAGAGTTTTTTTGAACGGTTTCCTTCGGGAAAAAATAAGGAGTTGGATCGGGTTCATACACCACGCCTTTTCCTCTCTCCTATCTTCTTTCGTGATCGCCTCTTGAGCCGTCTTCCGGTCTTCTAGGCAACTCATAGTTCCTCTTCGATGACAGTCTCCCTCCCTCGTCGTCGGCTATCTTGAGTCGTCTCTCTCACATCTTCTTCCTCTTTGATTCGTTCACAAACTTAGTTGAATAAGTTTTTTTCCCTCTTTGTTGTTGCTTTTGTTTTTTATTTAGTTTTGTAGTTGTCGATTTGGTGTTAGGAATAATCGCGTTGTGTTAATTTGAGGCAATTTTGACCGGATTAGTTTCTTCGTTGAATCAATTTCATTTTTTCGGGTTTAATTTTGTTGTCGGTGCATTTTTTCCCTAAGGAAACCATTTAAGAAAACCCGATTTTAATACTAATTTGTAAAAAGGCTTCCACGCAGGATGCCTTGTCAAAAACAAAATCAACGTAGGCTGCATTGTCAGCATTTTTCACCCATGGGGAAACTCGTGGTAATATGTTACCACTACCCTCAAAGGTCAGGATATTTTAATTACATTTGAAAATTAAGGATATATTTTTACCATACCCCCAAAGGTGGGGATATTTTAATTAGTTTTCCCTAATTTTTTTGTTTCCATACAAATTTGGTCTAGTG
Source organism: Persicaria tinctoria (assembly GCA_037127255.1). Lineage (NCBI taxonomy): Eukaryota > Viridiplantae > Streptophyta > Magnoliopsida > Caryophyllales > Polygonaceae > Persicaria > Persicaria tinctoria. Next base: position 57,296,237 of record JBANSL010000006.1, on the reverse strand, counting down.
GGATTCCAAAAAGGAATGATGGAAATATATTGTATTTTTATATAAAAATCTTTATTTTTCATCAACCTAATTGCCTTTGAACGATGCTTAGAAAAAAAAATGAAATGCTTTATTATTCATATATAACTGCTATATACATAAAAATAATAAATCTCTTTTTTATTTTAAGTAGTTTATTTGATTTTTCACTCTTCATATATAAAAAATTCTAATATCATGGATTAATTTAAACAATTATTCGTATATAGCAGGATATTTATTCATAGGTAGCCATAAGATTATTCATTCGTAACACCCTTATTCCATGTTATTACTAGCAAATTTTCGTTATTTTGACAAATAATATCTCCTTTTTATACGAATAAAATATTGGGGTTTTTTGCTAAGTGGCCATTTTGGGTCCAATTGTTAAGTCATAGGCCACAAGGGTGGCATTATTAGGTAATAGGCCATTTTTTCCAATTTTGCCCCTACTCTTATTTCTATCTTTTTTTCACCCTTCCGTGTCTACCCCCATCTGTTTGTTTCTCTCTCTCGTCTGACCTCCCGCCTCCGATCTGGTGGTGCGAAGAAGCCCGGCGACGAATCTCGCGCCTCTGATCTCGCTCCTCCTCCTCCTCCTTCCTCCATCCCATTGCTGCCGCCCCCATCTCCGTCGTCCAATCTACTCTTCGCGCCATCAACTCCTCCGTCCCGGCGCGCCGATGTCCGCCCTCCGTCCCGGCCCGGCCCGCAGATGCCTTTATCTCCTCCAGATCGGCGCCGTGTGAGAGGAGTCCGAGCGCTCGAGAGAGAGAGAGCACGGAGATCTCAGATCTCATGGTAGATGCGAATAGATTTTGTTTGAATTTTCTTATGTATTGTTTTGTTTGTTTCGGAATTCATAGGGTTCCCTTTGATTAGCTTTCAACACTGATGAAGGCCGATTAATTTTGAGAAATTGACTGTTGAATTTGATCAATTTGTGCTATTGCGGCTTCCACCGCCCCTCCTATCTCCGTTTTGTGATTTCTCTTTATTTTGCATCTGTTTCAGCTTTTTCACTGATTGAAATTTAGGGCTTTTTTCTCTTTTGGTTGGATTACAATAAAATGGGGAAAAGGATGGGTGTAAGCATGTACATAGTCAGGCGAGATAGGTTCATTGTTCCGGTTGATTCACCCAAAATGGTGTTTTGTCGGTGTTTTTCTGTATAATTGCATTTGTGCTCCATAGAAGGTAAAATCTGCTACTGTATGTCTAGGAAACAATTTAGGATTTTTGGCTCTTGGCTTTGGATATATTCAAGTACTGTCATGTGAACATGGTGATCAACATGTCCATATATTGTCACTATGTGAGTGTAAATGGTGGTGTAAATGATGTGTGGTTACTGTACGTGGTAGTGGTGGTGTAAATGGTGTGTGGTGGTGACATGGTGATGGTGTGTACTGTGTATGTGTAATGTGAACATGTACATGTACTGTCACTTATGGGTGTTTAATTGTTGTCTATTTGTTTTTTAATGAATTATGGACTAAGGAGTAGAAACTATTATATAGAAAAATAGTGGTGTACTTCTTATATGATCCACATATCACTTTATAAAATATTATAATTACCAAACGACCGTTATATACTCTATAAAAATTAGAGAGGTATTAATTAATTTCTTCAAATGTAGGTAATCTTGAGTCGTTTACATCTATCTTGACGGTGATAGACACTGTAATCAAAATAAAAACCGGTCATAGACACTGTAACCAAAATAAAAACAGATCATAGACACTGTAACCAAAATAAAAACAGGGTTATAGACACTGTAATCAAAGGAAAACCCTAGGACAAGTGAAGCACAAATCCTATAGGACTAATGAGAAGCCAAAATACATGTGGTGACATTTCTCCTTTAATATATGAATGAGTAAGAGGTCATAGTCACATAGACGTTGTAACCAAAATAAAAATAGGATCATAGACACTGTAACCACTATAAAAACAGGGTAGTAGACACTGTAATCAAAAGAAAAACCCTATAGACGTTGTAAACAAAATAAAAACAACTTTATAGACATTGTCTCCACTATGAAAAAAAGTTCATAGACAATGTAATATATGAATGGGTAAAAGAGCCATAGACGTTGTAATCAAAATAAAAACAGAGTCGTAGACACTGTAACCAAAGGAAAACCCTAAAACGAGGGAGCACAAACCCTATAGAGGCTAATAAGAAGCCAAAATATAAGTGGTGACAGTTCTCTTCTAATATATGAATGAGTAAGAGCCTAAGAGTGTCATAGACGATGTAACCAAAATAAAATTAAGGTCATAGACACTGTCACCACTATGAAAAAATGGTCATTGACACTGTAATCAAAGGAAAACCCTATGAAATGGGAAGCACAAACCCTATAGGGGCTAATGAGAAGTCAAAATACATGTGATTACAGTTCTTCTCTAATTTATAATTTATAGTTTTCTAGATTTTTTTAAAGTAGTGTAACCACAATTAAAAAAATTAAAAATGTAACTATTGTTGTCACCATAATAAAAATAAAGTCATAGATATTGTCACCACTATAAAAACATGATCATAGACACTGTAATCAAAGAGAAATCATATAATAAGGGAAGCACAACCCCTATAGGGGCTAATGAGAAGCCAAAATAAATGTGGTGACAGTTCTCCTCTAATATATGAATGGGTAAGAGGGTCGTAGACACTGTAATCAAAATAAAAACAGTGTCATAGCCACTGTCACCACTATAAAAACAAACCCATAGACACTGTAATCAAAAGGAAAACCCTATAAATGCTGTAACCAAAATAAAAACAGTTTTATAGACATTGTCTCCAATATTAAAAAGGTTCATAGACACTGTAATCAAAGGAAAACTCTAGGAAAAGAGAAGGACAAACCCTATAGGGGCTAATGAGAAGCCAAAATACATGTGGTGACAGTTCTTTTCTAATTTATAATTTCTAGTTTTTTATATTTTTTTAAAGTAGTGTCACCACAATAAAAAAAATAAAGTCATAGATACTGTCACCACTGTAAAAACATAGTCATAGACACTGTAATCAAAGGGAAATCATATCTTACAGAAAACACAAACCCTATAGGGGCTAATGAGAAGACCAAATACATGTGATAACAGTTCTTATCTAATTTCTAATTTCTAGTTTTCTATATTTTTTTATAGCAGTGTCACCGCAATAAATATAAAAATAAAAATATAACTACTTTTGTCACCATAATAAAAATAAAGTCATAGATATTGTCACTACTATAAAAACAAGGTCATAGACACTATAATCAAAGAGAAATCATATGAGAAGGGAAGCACAACCCTTATAGGGGCTAATGAGAAGTCAAAATAAATATGGTGACAATTATCCTCTAATATATGAATGGGTAAGAGGGTCATAGACACTGTAATCAAAATAAAAACAGTGTCATAATCAATTTCACCACTATAAAAACAAAGTCATAGACACTGTAATAAAAAAGAAAACCATATATACACTGTAACCAAAATAAAAACAGCTTTGTAGACACTGTCACCACTATTAAAAAGGTTCATAGACACTGTAATCAAAGGAAAACCCTAGGAAAAGGGAAGCACAAACCCTAAAATGGCTAATGAGAAGCCAAAAGAACATGTGATGTACAATATGGTTTAGGGTTTAGGGTTAAGTCTTTAGGGTTTAGGGCCAAGGCCCTAAACCCTAAATCCTAAACCCTAAACCCTAAAATGTTAAGTACAGTACGTCGTTAAGAAATGATTGTTGTCACCAAATGGAAACCCCTAGGACAAGGGAAGCACAAACCCCTATAGGGGCTAATCAGAAGCCAAAATAAATGTGATAACAGTTCTTCTCTAATACATGAATGGGTAAGAGGGTAATAGATGTTGTAATCAAAATAAAAATATTATCATAGCCACTGTCACCACTATAAAAACATGGTCATATACACTGTAATCAAAGAGAAATCATATCATAAAGGAAGAACAAACCCTATAGTGACTAATGAGAAGTCAAAATAAATGTGATGACAGTTCTCCTCTAATACATGAATGGGTAAGAGGGTCATAGACACTGTAATCAAAATAAAAACAATGTCATAGCCACTGTCACCACTATAAAAACAAAGTCATAGACACTGTAATCAAAAGGAAAACTCTATATACGTTGTAACTAAAATAAAAACAGCTTTATAGACACTGTCACCACTAAGAAAAAAGGTTCATAGACACTGTAATAAAAGGAAAACCTTAGAAAAAGGGAAGCCCAAACCCTAAAAGGGCTAATGATAAGCCAAAAGAACATGTAATGTACAGTATGGTTCACTACAAAAAAAAAAGATTTTAGCAACAGCTATTTACCGTGGCTGAAGGATCATTTGCTGTGGCAAAAGGGTAGTAGCAACGGCTATAGCCACGGCAAACAAGCCGTGGCGAAACCTTCGGTGGCAAAAGAGTCTAGCAACGGCTACAGCCGTGGCTAGCAGCTAGCCACGGCAAGCTACCGTTGCTAACTTGTTTCGGGTAGATTAAAAAAAACGCTGCTTTTTAGCCCGGATTCTTCAAACCCGGGCTAAAAAGTCTCATATTTAAAAAAAAAAATATAATACTGAGATAATTCCGGCACTGGCTATAAAACTCCAATTTTAACCTTTCTAAAATCAAATATACATATTTACATCAATATAATCATACAAAGTCTCCACCAAAACTTACATAGTTTACATAAAACTCCAAAATTTACACTTCTAGAAAGAAAAAAACACCATAGCTTGTCCTTGAGGATAAAAATCTGCACTACAATATACAAGGTACTAACTCGTGCACCTTTGTGGGTTCGAAGTCTCCACATGCTCACACTGCAACTCGAGTAGAACCACGAGAAATAGCAACGATTCCAATGGAATTCGAACTAGGCTAAGAAAATTAATGACATTCTTATACAAAAATAAACATACACAATCCAACTACCCATTTCATTCTCTAAGTTATTTCTTTTCTTTCTATCTAAATGTTAAAGAAATACGAAGAATTATTTTTAATGGGTCACTATCCTAACATTTAAGGACTGAAGCAAAAACAGATCAAACCACAGACAAAACAGATAAACCCATTTCAATTCCAACCTCAAAAGTTTAATGGTTGAAATTAAACAAAACAGTCAAAATCCAGCATCTAAAATTAAGAGGAAATCACTAAAAACAAAGTTAATGACAAATAAGTCTATACCAAACACTATAACCAAAAATGGTCAAAATCCAGCATCTAAAATTAAGAGGAAATCACTCAAAACAACGCATGTTAAGTGACAGAAAATCAACACAATAAACAAATCAATCAAAATTCACCCTGTAAACTTAGTAAACAATTCAAGGTAAAAATAAAACTTTTTTGCTCCGGATATATTTTCACAAATTCAAAGTAAACAATTTAAGGTAAAAATAAAACAACAAAGTCTATATAACTCCTAATTCCTTTCAGAGTAAACAATCTGAACTACATGTATATTTAGAATGCTAGAAGTCTTATTCTCGATTTCTTTGCTCACTAAAAGGTTATGGCACACAAATGAACGAACTAGTTATCTATTTGGTGCTTCATCAAGGCATAACAACAAACGAACTAGTTGAATTTTGACTGACCTTTGCTTGTGAATGCGAGTTTATCCCGTCATTGCACCTGCAAATCGTAATCCCTTCAACTCTCAAGTCCTGATTTCTCTTCTCTATGTGGGTTTTGAGGTTCTCTTCTAGCTGTTGAGCGATCTCGCATAGCACACTAATATCATCCTGAGGTGTGCTTGTAGTTCTTCTACATTATGACAAAAGGACATTAATTCTTTTTACCCGTGTTGACTTGGGAGCATGTTGAGAAAGGTGATTGTCCATGTAATTATACATTTGATTATTCTTTTGATTGATCAACCAAGTCATGAAACAAAAGGACATCAATGATAATAATAATAATAATAATAAAACGATGGAACCTTGTGAATTAAGACTACAGGGAGAATCCCCTACATGCTCATAGCATTTAATTATACATTTTGTTTATGATATATCCACTGGTCCAAAATAGATAAAATTCCATATACATGCTCATAGCATTTAATTTTTGAAAACTTACTAGTGACTAATTTAGTTGGCCATTTTCTTCTCATCTTGTTTATTTCTAACTTTGAGCACAATTGCGTACTGTCACCTTAAAAAGGCACTACAAATCAGCCAAAAGCAAACAGAAAACTAAAAGTTATCAGCAGAATTATATTAGCCGGAAACAATACCATCTTACATAAAATAAAAGAAATCAAGTCACTCTAAAATCCTCTTAAATCTCACACTATTTCGAAACATAAGGAGGCTTTAACTTTTGGCACACACTCCATAAATTATATAGTATGTCCAATATAATACTCAAATTACAATAAAATGTTTTGATCTCGTTAGTCCATAAAGGGGACTTCAGAATATAACCAATGTTTTTATCAAGATGTAAAATATTTTTTTCCCTTGTCAAAAAGGAATTTTCAATAGCAATATTGAAAACTCAAGTATAACTTCAACCAGACAATCAAATATGATAACTCATGATAAGAGCATATAAAATTCGTTTCCAAGGAGGATGCAAACTAAATATTATAATTGCAGTTTTTAGTAAAGAGAAAGATCTCCCATGCTATATGCTTACTAAAATATTTAGCTTCCCAAAGTTTAATTGATTTTCATTCACGACAAGTGGAAGGTATTATGACCATAGTATAAATTATTTATCCATTCAAACTAAATCTTACATGTCTAGAGGAAATAATTTTTAGATGCAAATTTTGCTCTATGCTCCCGAGAAAGCTAGGGAGGGAACAGAAAAGACAATCTATAGCATTTCCCCCTTTTTGTACATGAGACCCTATAAGGAATAATGAAGTAATAGATTATAGATTAGGTAATGGAGTCATCTTTAGGTGTTTCACTTGTTATATATACAAGTGAATCTGTAAGTTGAGAATGCTAATGATATTATCAAACTTTGAAGTCTATACTTATCAAACTCTGAAGTCTATATATACAAGTGAATCCGTAAGACAAGGCATGCTTTTACTTGAATTGTCCAAGTATAAGAGAAACTTACGATATTCAGCTTCCCTCTCCAAGTATAAGACCTCCAAGGCCAGGGTTTCAACACCACAACGATAACCATGCAAAGTAACACATAAAGGCATAAAAGATCATGCTTTCCATCAAATAACTTTCGTCATTAACAAATAGGCAAATAGAGGCTTTCGCATAAACCCTAATTGTTACTAACCATTTTTCACATAATTAACCCAAGTTGCATTAAGATCACTTTCGCTTCAATAACACAAACAAGGATCACCTTCAACTCTCGCAAAAGAATCATGCTCATAGGGATAGAAGATGAATCGCACAAAAGATCTGACCTTTATCGCATCGCCTCACATGGCCACCGTCGGGCTCACCCCAGCCCCAGAAGTGGGTGGACTACTCACGCCTCATTGCAATCGCAGACATTGATGTATAAAAAGAACTAAATTGCATTAACAATATTCAAAAGCCTTTACAATCCCGGCAATCAACTTTCGCAGAAAACCAAAACCTTAAAAACCTTAGAACTCCCTAAACTACTCTGTGGAACTACTTGTTTCTCTCCGAAATTCAATGATTAAAACTGAGCCCCTAGGCTTTATTTATAGCCTTCATTCCGTAGCTATTCTAGGAAAGAAGATATCTATCTCTATCTAAATCTATATCTAAAACTTGCAAGGATAAATAAATTGTTTTAAGGAATTAAATCAACTAGGAAAAGATAAAACTAATTAAGGTAGGTCTTCATGATGTTGATAGATCTTGTCTCCTTGGATAGAACTTGATGTAGTTGGATAGAATCTTCCGCCATTGCGCCCAAGGAATCCCAAGTCTAGTCGGACAAGGCTCGTCGAGAAGCTTCCGGACACTGGTCTAGTCGACCTCGAGTAAGGTTCGTTGACCTCGAGTAGAGTTCGTCGTCTCGGCTTGCTGATGCTCGATGTGGCTCGGACTTGGGCTCCTGGGCTCGTCGACCTCGAGTAACCCTAGTCGATCTCGAGTAGGATGGCTCGGTCGACCAGGCTTCCTCGGGTTGGTCTTCTCGGCAAGGCTCGGACAAGGGCTCAGGCGCTCGTCGATCTCGACCACCTCTTGTCGAGATCGAGTAGGGTGCTTCCGCGAGTTGGCTCTTCCGCTGGCAGCGAGTTGCTTCTTCCGCGGAAGCGAGTGATTCGCTGCAGCGAGTTGAGTCTTCCGCTGGCAGCGGGTGCTCCTGGTCGTCCTTAGCTTCGTCCTCGGCTTCTCGGGCAACTTCTCCTCGTCGACTCCGGGTGGTGGCACTGGGCTTCGTCGACCTCGATCAGTTCTTGTCGAGATCGAGTAGGGTCCGGACCTCGGGTGTCTGGCTCTCTCGATCAGGCTTCGTCGACCAAGGCTGGTCGGCCAGGCTTGTCTATGTCGACTAGGGCTTTACTCGAGATCGAGTAGCCTGGGTTCTTGGCCTGATTCGAGTGGTTCCGCATGCTTTGACCTTGGACTTCTGTAGCCGTTTTCTGAGCTTTTTTGACCTTCTGTAGAATTGCTGTAAACGCCTCGATTTCTGCGAATTCAACAGAAACTGGTGTAGATTCCATAATTTGGCAAATAAGCATAAACTACATAGATTCTGTACTTTCTAAACCCAAATGAATGTAATGTATACAGAAATCGATATAAAAGTTACTGTAAAACATGGCAGATTCAGCTCACAACAAACACCCCATACTTAAGCTTGCTTGTCCTCAAGCAATACTTTTATTTGTCATTCAGGGGAAGAATTCAAAACTCTCAACATCTTAGATTCATTCTCATATAACCCTGCAATCAATTACCATCCTCGAAAAGGTACTAGTGTCACAGATTCATGTATGTGCAAATATGTAAAAGCAACATCTACTCACAAAAGGAGGGTTATGCAAAAACAATATAAGTGACAAAGCATTGATAATCAAGAAGACTTTAATTTAAGCTCATGAAGGAGTAGATTGGTAAAAGGCTAAAAGGTGGGCAATTTTTGGCAATGTGGTGCTTTTGATCCGGGGAAATGGAGTATTTTCGAACTTGAGTTTCATTCCACATTCTTTCTACATAATATTCATCACCTTTCATAATGCTTTTCTCAATAATAATGCTTTTACCTCTCTGACCTCAGCACTGCCTTCTCGCGAGTCGCAAACATGGGTGTCATGAATGGCCCCGGATACTTAGTGCGTCGGACTCCTCACAATGTGTCCCATCTCTCCAAACTATTATCTTAGAGAGCAGGGTCAATCTACCTTTATCTCCTGAGGTGATTGGATTTTCTTTCACTCATTAAATTTTCCATATATTTCAAACAATTTCCTTGCCAAACTCCAATAATGATAATAACAACACAAACAACCATATAACAATCTCCATAATGTAACATCATTCTCAACATAATCCCCGGATAGGAAATAAGGTAAAGAATGGCAAATATTTAGATTATGTGGAGCATAATTTGTAATAAAGCATAATGTGGCTTTTGTGATGCATAAGCATAGGTATGGCTAGGATTTTAAACACTGAGTATTATATGGAAATATAAAGTCCTCCATCATCTTATCATGCAACATGTCAAAAGCAACTTCAAATCTTACCTCCTTTCATGGTTTTCAAGAAATAATGCACTTCATTGTGACTTCCCTTTACTAGGCAATTTCATGCTATATCTCTAATGAATCCAATTTTGCATCGTCGAGTTCAATATAAGCTTCCATGACATTATTCAAAAAATTCAATGGGGGTCATTTTTCTCAAAATTTTTGGAAAACATGCATATTAAGCACATAAAGCAATAATGCATTCCAAAATAGCCATGTAGCAATTCAAAGAATTAATGCACAAATAATGTCAAATAAATCAAAATATGCACAAAGTAAGCCCTTCCCTCACCCCATACTTAAACATTACAGTGTCCTCACTGTATAAAAATAAGGTAAGGGTAAAGAAAGAAACTCACAAGACATGTGTGCAGAGCCTCAAAATTTTCGAATGGAAGCACCTCCTGGCCGAGTATTAATGTAGCTTGGTTCCATCCATGGACCTGAAAAGTAGAAGACATATACCCATAATAGCAAAACTAAAAGTGTTCAAAACCAAAAACAAAAAACAAAGTCTCAAATGTCCTAAAAAGTCTATGTACATGCTCTAGATTTTATAGTCGCTAGGCCGACTTTCCATTAACGCTCAAGGTGGCATCTGCAGGGCCCATGTAGCTTGGGCCTCAAATAAGACTCCATTCTTGTCCATCAGCTGTAATCCTCCAGAATGGATCTTGTTCACCATGAAGGGTCCCATCCGTTTCTTGTTGAATTTGTTGGGAAATCAATGATCCTTTGACTTAGAGACATAGAGCTTGTCTCCAACTTCATATTCCTTAGGCTCATCATTGGAAATCCTGCACAATCGCACATACCAAGGCAGACCTCTCCCATGTATAGATAAATCTTTAATGGAAATAGGAGAAGAAAGATCCATACCTTGACTCACCTTCGCGGAAACGGAATCGGGGACCACTGTATTTGGTCGATCTCGACTAGGGTTAGTCGATCTCGACAAGACTGCAGGCTCTGGTGGTGTACTCATCGAAGAGGCATAAGTCGAGGAAGGGGGCTTGTCGACCTCGAGTAGTCTGGTCGACCTCGACAAGAACTCTGCTCCTGGTGGTTGGCTCATCGAGGAAGGCGGGGCTGGGCTCTCCGAGTGATGGTCGATCTCGACAAGTCTTGTCGAGATCGACGAGGGTTCTTCTCCTGGTTGTTGTGGCGTCGAGGAAGCTGGGACTGGGGGCGCCGAGCTGTGGTCGACCTCGACAAGACTTGTCGAGATCGACGAGGCTCCTGGCTCCGGTGTTGTCATCGTCGAGGAAGGCGCTGTCGAAGTAGGGCGCTGGTGGTCGACCTCGACAAGCCTACTCGAGGTCGACAAGAGTGGCTCCTCTGTTTTGCTGCTCGACGAAGCTGGCTCTGGTGGAGTCTCCTTGGTCTGGTCGAGATCGACTAGGGTTCTACTCGAGGTCGAGGAGCCCTGGTCGATCTTGACCCCATACTTAGCTTATGTCAAGGCATCCGAAAAATAATTAATCCACAACGACTTCCCTTGGCCAGTGTCGATTGGATTCTCGGTGTTTTCCTTGAGGATTGCCATGATCTCCTCCACCTGGGCCTTCATGTCCCTCTTTTTTATCTCCTCAGGGGTCATATTTCTGACTTTGGGTTCCCCGCAGGTGATGTAGCCAGCTGAGATAGATTTGACCTCTTCCATCGGACCTGTATGCCTTTCAGTTTTATTAAAGGAATACTCAATGACCTCATCGCTGATGTTGAAGGTGAGCACTCCTTTCCTTACGCTTATGTTGGCATCCACCGTCGCCAAGAATGGTCTTCCGAAAATAATTGGACAAGCAGGATCTTCTTGCATATCAACTATTAAGAAATCAGCAGGAACGAAGAATTTACCTACTTGTACTGGGACATTTTCCACCATGCATGTTGGAATGACCATCGTGTTGTTGGCCATGTATAGTCTAGCATCCACAGGCTCCAAGGCACCTATCTTAATCTTGGACCAAATCGTTAAAGGCATAATACTAACACTAGCTCCAAGATCACATAGGGCATTAATTTTGTATGGACCAAATCCAATAGTTATAGCAAGCTTACCTGGATCCGGCCTCTTTTCCAATATGTCCAAATGGCTGCACTCCTCTGTGATTTCTGCCATCGATCGCTTTTTGCTCAGGATCTCCTTCAGGAACTTGACATAAGATGGCATTTCATTGAGAGCTTCTGAAACATCTTGATGAAGCGCTGAAACTTTTTCTCCGCCGGGTCCTTTAGAGATTTTGTGGGGAAAGGCAGCTTCTTTTTCTGAGTCGGAGCCAGAACAGATGTCGGAGGTGCTGCAGACTTCTCTACCTCGACTGGGGGCTCCTCGATGTCGACCACGGTCTTGTCGAGATCGACTGGACTGGGTGCAGTCGAGTTGCTGTTCGGCGCAGACGAAGATTCTGGCAGGTTCTCCTCGAGGTCGAGTAGGCTCTTGTCGAGATCGACTATGCCTTGGTCGACTAGCTGTTCTTCGTTGTCCCGCTGCTTTCCGTCCTCTGGCTCTTGCAGTTGATGACCGCTTCTGAGTTTTACAGCAGCGACATGTCCAGTCTTTCCCTTAGAATCTGGTTCTGAAGATCCTGGAAGTGTCCCTGACTGTTCGGGGATTCCGGCTGCCAGCTGACCAATCTGTGTATCAACTGATTTCCTCCAGATATCAATTTCCCCAAGCCTAGAGTTGACACCTTGCATCTGAGTATAGACGGAGTTGAAGGATTGCCTAGTTTCTGAATGGTTCCTCCGTATTTCCTCCAGGACCGTCTGTATATCATCCTTCTTTTGATCCCTTTCTGGATGTCCTGGAGCTCTGTAGGGCGGGGGGTTCCTAGGGACACCTTGGTTCCACTGTGGTTGCTGAAACCTTTGGTCCCCCATGTAGCGATTGGGACCCCCTGCGTAAGCTACATCCTCATGATGCTCTGCCATCCTGACTTGCTCTGTGTGTGGGCACTCAGGAGTGGTGTGCCTTTGTGATCCGCATTCTATGCAAGGCTGGTTGACAGAGAGGTATTTGACTTGCTTGAGGAGCTTCTTATTCTGGTCTCTGTAGTATTGCTTCCTAACATCAGGATCAATCTCTTTAGATGGCTCATATAGGGGCATGGATGGTGCTGGCCTGGCGTATGGGTTCTCTTCATAGGTTACAGTAGACCCATACTTGTTGTCGTAGTTGTTGAGCTTCTCTAGCACACCCCATGCGTCACTTGGCGACATCGTCAGATACTCGTAGCGAGTATAATTGTTGATTCTGTCCTTAGTGACTTGATCCAGAGAGTTGAAGAAGATCTCCTGGATGATTTAGGGTGGCTGTCCATGAGTAGGGCAAGATCGCATAAGTTCCTTGTAGCGCTCCCATGCCTTTGCCAGTGGTTCCCCTTTCTGCTGTTTGAAGGCGGTGATTTTCTGGTGGAGATGTGCTGTTTTGGCTGGTGGGAAGAATTTGTTCAGAAACTCTTGCTCTACTTGGGCCCAGGTTGTGAGTGATTTTGCTTTCAGCCCTTCCAGCCATTTCAGTGCAGGCCCAGCGAGAGACCAGCGAAAAGATTTCATCTTGACATATTCCAGAGTTGTACCTTCTGCAAGAGTACGGCACATATCATGAAAATTAGTAATATGTTCAACAGGACACTCATTAAATCTACCATAAAAGGCATTATTTTTAAGCTCTATAAGAAACTGAGTGTGAATCTCAAAAGAGTTTTCAGGGATAAGAATCGCCGATTTAGGCACGATGAGAGTCGGATGCATATAATCCTCAGCAGTTGTTGGATATTGGGCAAGCTCAGTTTCCGCTTGCCTCGCGCGTTCAACTGCTTGTTCCCTTGCTGCTCTCTCAGCGGCGATAGCAGCATCCTTAGCGGCTAATTCCCTGGTAAGCCTAGCGATCAGCTGTTCCTGTGTTTTAGCGGCCGCCATGATCCTTTTGAGTTTGGAGTGGATGTGTAGGTAGCGCTCCGGTTCGTCTAAGCTGTCAAACTCAGGTGTTTGACCAGAACGACGCATACACCTGCAAACTAACTCAAAGAAACAGTGAGAACTGACTACCTAAGGCGCGATTGATTGTTTCCCCGGCAACGGCGCCAATTTTGTTGTAAGGAGAAATCGAGTATGAAATATAACGAAATAGATCAAACCAGACTCAGGCCTCAGCAAATAAATACAAGACTCCTCCAATTCAGTAAGAGAAAGTCAGGATCGAATCCACGAGGAAGCACGTCAGCAGTTCTCAGGTAGCTGTAAATTCTCACAGAAGCAGCAGAAAGACAGAAACAGAAAAGAAACAAATAAACCCGGAAAGGGCAACTAAAACGAAAGCAAAGAAGAAAGTAAAGCAAGGAAGTAAAGAACAAAGCAAAATAGAAGCAAAGCAGAAACTAAAAAACAAGGACACAGAAGCTACTCGAAGTCGAGTAGCTGTCCTCTAGGTCGACTAAGGTGGTCGACAGCAGAAACTCAGAAACTGAAAACAAACAACTCGACAAAGGCAAACCAACTCGATCTCGATCACAGTTCCTCGAGATCGACAAAGAAAAAAAAGACAGAAACTTTTAAAATCGACAAAAGCAGCAAACTTAACTCGACCTAGACAAGTCTCTACTCGACTTCGACAAGAACAGTACTCGAGGTCGACAAAGCTTCGTCTAGATCGACAAGAAACAGAAAACCCAAAATTGCAGATTTTCGACAGAATTCAGAAATTTAACAGAAATAAACTCAATATATTAAAAGACCTCCAAGGCCAGGGTTTCAACACCACAACGATAACCATGCAAAGTAACATATAAAGGCATAAAAGATCATGCTTTCCATCAAATAACTTTCGTCATTAACAAATAGGCAAATAGAGGCTTTCGCATAAACCCTAATTGTTACTAACCCTTTTTCACATAATTAACCCAAGTTGCATTAAGATCACTTTCGCTTCAATAACACAAACAAGGATCACCTTCAACTCTCGCAAAAGAATCATGCTCATAGGGATAGAAGATGAATCGCACAAAAGATCTCACCTTTATCGCATCGCCTCACATGACCACCGTCGGGCTCACCCCAGCCCCAGAAGTGGGTGGACTACTCACGCCTCATTGCAATCGCAGACATTGATGTATAAAAAGAACTAAATTGCATTAACTATATTCAAAAGCCTTTACAATCCCGGCAATCAACTTTCGCAGAAAGCCAAAACCTTAAAAACCTTAGAACTCCCTAAACTACTCTGTGGAACTACTTGTTTCTCTCCGAAATTCAATGATTAAAACTGAGCCCCTAGGCTTTATTTATAGCCTTCATTCCGTAGCTATTCTAGGAAAGAAGATATCTATCTCTATCTAAATCTATATCTAAAACTTGCAAGGATAAATAAATTGTTTTAAGGAATTAAATCAACTAGGAAAAGATAAAACTAATTAAAGTAGGTCTTCATGATGTTGATAGATCTTGTCTCCTTGGATAGAACTTGATGTAGTTGGATAGAATCTTCCGCCATTGCGCACAAGGAATCCCAAGTCTAGTCGGACAAGGCTCGTCGAGAAGCTTCCGGACACTGGTCTAGTCGACCTCGAGTAAGGTTCGTCGACCTCGAGTAGAGTTCGTCGTCTCGGCTTGCTGATGCTCGATGTGGCTCGGACTTGGGATCCTGGGCTCATCGACCTCGAGTAACCCTAGTCGATCTCGAGTAGGATGGCTCGGTCGACCAGGCTTCCTCGGGTTGGTCTTCTCGGCAAGGCTCGGACAAGGGCTCAGGCGCTCGTTGATCTCGACCACCTCTTGTCGAGATCGAGTAGGGTGCTTCCGCGAGTTGGCTCTTCCGCTGGCAGCGAGTTGCTTCTTCCGCGGCAGCGAGTGATCCGCTGCAGCGAGTCGAGTCTTCCGCTGGCAGCGGGTGCTCCTGGTCGTCCTTAGCTTCGTCCTCGGCTTCTCGGGCAACTTCTCCTCGTCGACTCCGGGTGGTGGCGCTGGGCTTCGTCGACCTCGATCAGTTCTTGTCGAGATCGAGTAGGGTCCGGACCTCGGGTGTCTGGCTCTCTCGATCAGGCTTCGTCGACCAAGGCTGGTCGGCCAGGCTTGTCTATGTCGACTAGGGCTTTACTCGAGATCGAGTAGCCTGGGTTCTTGGCCTGCTTCGAGTGGTTCCGCATGCTTTGACCTTGGACTTCTGTAGCCGTTTTCCGAGCTTTTTCGACCTTCTGTAGAATTGCTGTAAACGCCTCGATTTCTGCGAATTCAACAGAAACTGGTGTAGATTCCATAATTTGGCAAATAAGCATAAACTACATAGATTCTGTACTTTCTAAACCCAAATGAATGTAATGTATACAAAAATCGATATAAAAGTTACTGTAAAACATGGCAGATTCAGCTCACAACATTGTTCTCACCGGAGATCCATTGCTTGGAGGCGCCGATCGCCACTGTCAATGACCTCTCCTTAGATGTTGCTCAATGCTCCCCATATTTCAAGATGAGATCCATCTCAAAGATTTCTGCCCCTTTTCCTCCAGGTTTCCTCCTTTTCCTTTTCATAATAATTCTTTTCCATTGGATTTCCTTTATGTGTTTCTTCATTGATGCGAATTCATAGTTTTCTGTGCTCGATTTCTGTTTGTGCTCGATTTCTTCATTAAGCATGGTCCTTGCCTGCAGCTGCCCCGTCAGAAGTGACAGTAAAGTTGATCCAGGATGCTGTAAGGTCTACTAATAATAGCAAGATCCTCATTGATGGTTTCTCAAGGACTGAACAGAATCGACTGACTTATGAATCAATTGTAAGTACATCTCTGTCCACAAGTTTAGAAGTATGGAAGCAACTTTTCTGAATTTCTGTTGGAGAACTTGAGATATATCTCACCTCTTTTTGATCCTCATATGATTTCAAGATTTCACTCTCTTTGAATCAGCTTGAAATTCTAGTCAGTACAGGTTTTGGATACTGCATTTTGTAAGGGAGACTAAAGCAAGGAGAAATTATGCTAAGTCCCAATGAAAACTTATGGTTTACTAATAATAGCAAGGTCTACTAATAATAGCAAGATCCTCATTGATGGTTTCTCAAGGACTGAACAGAATCGACTGACTTATGAATCAATTGTAAGTACATCTCTGTCCACAAGTTTAGAAGTATGGAAGCAGCTTTTCTGAATTTCTGTTGGAGAACTTGAGATATATCTCACCTCTTTTTGATCCTCATAGGATTTCAAGATTTCACTCTCTTTGAATCGGCTTGAAATTCTAGTCAGTACAGGTTTTGGATACTGCATTTTGTAAGGGAGACTAAAGCAAGGAGAAATTATGCTAAGTCCCAATGAAAACTTATGGTTTACTAATAATAGCAAGGTCTACTAATAATAGCAAGATCCTCATTGATGGTTTCTCAAGGACTGAACAGAATCGACTGACTTATGAATCAATTGTAAGTACATCTCTATCCACAAGTTTAGAAGTATGGAAGCAACTTTTCTGAATTTCTGTTGGAGAACTTGAGATATATTTCACCTCTTTTTGATCCTCATAGGATTTCAAGATTTCACTCTCTTTGAATCGGCTTGAAATTCTAGTCAGTACAGGTTTTGGATACTGCATTCTAGTCAGTACAGGTTTTGGATACGGCATTCTAGTCAGTACAGGTTTTAGAGGGACAGTGTTGTGCTTGTTTGGCTGGGTTTTATATGCATGTGTTTAGTAGTTGTGTGAAAGAAGAGGTAAAGTATTAGTAAACAACAATATATAACATCACAATGTTAGCCTATTAGCTCAAATTGAAGAGCGATGTGCTAATGCATATAGATGTGGGTTCAAATCCCGCATAGGCTAATCTAAAATTATGGAAAAAAATTTCTTTGCAAGCTAGTTTTTAATTGGTTTTATCTTTAATTGATTGCATTACTGTCATGTCAAGTGACGTAGGTGACGTGTCAAGCC
Source organism: Persicaria tinctoria (assembly GCA_037127255.1). Lineage (NCBI taxonomy): Eukaryota > Viridiplantae > Streptophyta > Magnoliopsida > Caryophyllales > Polygonaceae > Persicaria > Persicaria tinctoria. The sequence goes on along the minus strand of JBANSL010000006.1, from coordinate 57,278,602 downwards.
TATTACTTGTCATGTTAAAAACACATCTTACGATGAATTCAACACACAGGGAAGATGAATTCCAGGTTAAAAACCCTCTTCAAATGAGACTTGCTTTCAATTTTAGTCATTGTCTACTTTAACTCGGACAATGTCTCTCTTTAACCGAATAAGCTTATACATTGCAGATCAGCAAATAACATGTCATGTTAAAGGGTATAAACTGTCATGTTAATAGCATTACTTATCATGTTATTTTCTTTCATTAAGGAGAAGAGGATCGATTCGCTGTTTTAGAGAGCATTGTAGACAAGTATTTCAAATCCATAGTTTGCAAATTTTAATGTAATAGGTTTGACAAGTATTTCAAATTCATATTTCTGTTGAATTCATCATAAGATGGGTTTTTAACATGACAGGTAATAGGTTTGACATGTCACCTACGTCACTTAACATGACAGTCAGAGTGAGCGGACTTACCCCTGAAATCATCCAAAGGTGAATTTGAAACCAAGTTAAAAAAAAAAAGAAGTCTAGCAGAAGGAATTCTGAATCATAAAAAAGAAATAGAATATGTCTAAAATTCAGGTGTCAAGTAAAAAAATTCATATGTCAAGTACAATACATTATATGTCATGTAAATCTGGTATGGGTGACATGTAAATTCAGTATGAGTTAGGAGTTATTTTTGGTGCTGCTATCACGTAATTTGATGGCATAAGTGCTTGAATTAGCATGTTTCTTTGTTTGAGTTTTTGTAAACGAAACTCTTTGTAGTCATTGAATGTCACGAGTTGAAGCATATCATACTCCTATACCATGTTCAAAGAATGAATACTGAGATGTTCAGATAGATAACAATTGATAGTGCCATGGAAGGATGATAGAAAGACTCATACTTGTTTAAATAACAACGGAATCAATTTGGTTAGATGAGACGAAGGCCTATAGGATCGTTTCTAGATAGGGTCCATAAAAGAATTTGGTTTTGTATTTAACTTGTCATGTTAAAGGGTATAACCTGTCATGTTAATATCATTACCTGTCATGTTATTTTCTTTCAGTAAGGGGAAGATGATCGATTTGCATTACATGTCATGTTAAAGAATATGACCTGTCATGTTAATAGCATTACGTGTCATGTTATTTTCTTTCAGAACTTTATTTTCTTTCGGAAAACAAAGCGCTATAAGACATGGTAGTGTTCTTGTTTTAGGCATTCATCTTATATTAATAACATAAAACAAAATTTCAGACAATACGATCTCTTTCCGATGTCTTTTATGGGTTAAGAAATCTAACCGATAACCGATAACCCATACTGAATTTACATGTCACCCATACCGGATTTACATGACACATAATGTATTTTACTTGACACATGAATGTTTTTACTTGACACCTGAATTCCAGACATATTATATTCCTTTTTACTTGACACCTAAAAATCAGCTTACAAAGAAAAAATTTTATACATAATTTTAGATTAGCCTATGCGGGATTTGAACCCGCATCTTTGTGCATGGGCACATCGCTCTTCCATTTGAGCTAATAGGCTAACATTGTGATGTTATATATTGCTGATAAAAGAATGAATCTTTTACAAGGGAAAAAAAAAGATTAGCCTATTTGGTAGCTAAGTTTGTGCACTCAAGGATATGCAGAAACAAGTTTTTTTACATAGATCAACCTTAAGCAGTTCTTAATGTTGAGTGAAAAGGGACACGAACGACTGCATAAGAGCATCACAGTATTACCAGTGATCACAATAAGTTCTTTTAATAGCCACCGTCCCATTCAGGGTTCTGTATCAGACAGCCCTGAATCAAATGAAGCGTAAACATAATCAGAAAAAATAAATATGCAGGTTCTCACCTCAAAACTTTTATGTCGCTGGATGATTGTCTGGTATCCTGTGAATAAGTTAAATCTTCCAGCCTCTCCACTCTCTGAAGTAGAATTTTCTCCTAAATATGGGTTACTGCCTTCTGATATGTACTCCAACTTTTTAACGGGACTAGAATGACCATTTTCTCTGGGTATATCCAAATGCTGAAGTTCTTCTGGAGGCAGAATCTTCAAACATCCTGATAGAATTTTAAGAAATTTAAATTGAGATGTTTTCAACATATCAAATGACAAAACAGTCAAAGCTTCCAAGGTGACCAATCAAGTTGACATCAAACAACAGTTCTTGTATCTTACTTGCCCATGATACTAAACAATAGGCCTTGAATGCTACTTGCTCATTAATTGAAATGATTATTCATCATTTATTCCATCATTTAAATGATAATTCATTTAAAAAAAGATCTTTTCAGTTGTCATTTTCCACATATCCACATGATGATTGATGTCCTTGAATGCTTAATATGCACTAATATCCTAATGAATCATTATGCAGTGAATAGAGTGTGTTTCACACTTTATCATGTAAAAATTTAAACTGGTTCACATTTTATAGTTCAGAGAAAATTCTAACAAGAGGTGCAAACACACACACAGAACAAAACTCTACATCATATAATTTATTGTACCAAAGGATAAACCCTCGTTTCTTATTGATCGACTCATCCTAATCATCAACATGTGCAGAACTGCAGATTCCACCATTTACTAGTTCAATGTCACATCTTGATCATGATACTCCAAACAAATCAGAATTTATTCCAAAAATATTGCAAGTTATGAATTGGAATTTGAAAGAAGCCAAAACAAAAACAGTGTGAATAGATCAAGATCTCTAGTGAATACAGTGTGTTTCACATTTTATCATGAAAAATTCTCTATTGGTTCACCTTTGATAGTTCAGCAACAATTCTAAACAAGGTCTGTAACTGTAAAAAAAACTCTATGCCATATCATTTATTCTATCAAAGCATAAACCCTCGTTTCTTACTCATCCTAGACATAATTTGCATAACTGCAGATTCCACCATCTACTTGTTCAATTACATTTCTCACAAATGGATCATGAACAAATCAAGATTTATTCCAACAATTTGTAATTTCTGAAATGGAATTCGAAAGCCAAAACCCAAATCAAATCAAATTCCCCCAAAAGACAAAATTCTTGATCACCAGCAAATAAGATTTACCATTCTAAATCCAATTGCTCAACAACTAAACATGAATTTCATCCAATTTTGACAGTGTTCAAAAATCAAAACAATTTGGGATAAGAGCAGAGAGGAGAGCAACTTACGTTCCTTGACACCTCCAACTACAGGCAAGCTTCGGAAGCGGAGGACGGCGGGTTCGCGGGGCAGAGGGTTGTGGATTCGTCAGCCGCATGCAAGAGATGGTGCAAGGGAAGAGTAGAAAGGTGAGCGCTGGTCAGAGGTGAAGGGTTCGCCGGTGAGAGGCGTTGGACAGTGGTGGCAGCGACGTGGACACGCTTCCATTGAAGGCCTCTCGACTTCTTCTCCCACCTTCCGCTCTTTCAGACATCTCGACTCCTTCTCCCTCCTCCTATTTCTCTCCCTCTCTCGCTGATTCCGCCACCATTGAAGGCTGCTCCCTCCATCTTTGTCCTCCGGCCGGTCAACCTCTCGCCTCCGATCCCCTTCCTTCTCCGACACCCGAACCAGGGAAGAGCCACCAAAACGAACCAAAACCCTCTCTCTACCGGTTGAACCTGTGAGTAACCGGCGAATTTGAGGGGAAGAGGTTAGGTTTTGCAAATGTTTCGGATAGGGGGTTAACACGTGCAAAGAATTTCGGATAGTGGGTTGGGTACTATCATTCCCTCTAGATATAGATAGTTTTATTACTTGCGCCTACATTATTATTTTTATAAATTTTATTTTATTTTTTATAGTTTCTCAATTGATACCAATATATTAATAATCTACATTAATCTAATTAAATATATTCACACATTAAAATAAAATAAAATTGTTATCATATATGATTCTTTTTAAACATATTCGACAAAAGTTTGAATTTATATATTGCAAATCTTTTTTATCTTAACTTTTTGAGTATACTGTCAATTTTTTAAAAAAATTATTATCCATTTGTACATTATATTTTAAATTATATATTTATAATTAAAATAAAAAATATTTACAAAATCACATAATTACTTTTCCAAAAAGCTTGCTAATTTATTTTCCAAAAATATTAATATGTTGCGCCTCTTGATTCACACCCATGTGACTCAAGAGGAGCAGGTCTGCGCCTCTTGATTCACATGGTTGTGACTCAAGAGGGGCAGGGTATCAAAAAATAAAAATACCCTACGCCATAAGAGGCGCAAGTCTACGCCATAAGAGGCGCAATAATTATAGTGAAAAACAACAAACATGAAATTTGTGGTGAATATATTAATTTTTTGGGTGCGAATAACAACCGCTAATGTTAAGTACAGTATGTCGTTAAGGGATGATTGATGTCATCAAATGGAAAACCCTAGGACAAGGTAAGCACAAACCCTAAAAAGGCTAATGTAACGACCCGAAATTTAAGTACCTGAATTAACCTTCATAAATCTACTTAGAAGGTAAATAAGGTTCGGAGTACTAGATTATCGGGAAACGTTATAGGAGAAGTTTGATCTTCTCCCGTGAGCTTTGGATTTTACGACCGAGTACGAGTTATTATTAGGTTCATTTAAGCGGAAGATTTAGTTGTCAAAAGATGGGGATTGCGAACCCCGAAAAGGTCGTAAGCCCGTTGGAGGCTTTACCTGTCCTAGACTATCGCGAAAACGTTTCGAACAGAAATAAAAGCGGAAATCATAAATACAACAAAATGCCACGGCCGCGCCGGGTCAAAACGATAAAATGTATGAGCAAAAGAGTACGAATGTCAAGCGCCTCCCTCACTCTAATCGTCCAAAAGGTCTGTCCCGAAAGCCATCCACATAAGCAAGTCATATCGGGTAAGGGGTACCTGAATCTAAAAAACAAGAAATATATCGGGGTCAATCATCGAAAATATGCACACTCAATGCCATATAAAGAGGCATACTTAAACTACATGAATGTTAAAATGTAAGCAAGTGTATAGATATATATAAATGCGGAATAAACACAGAAGGGCCCGTATCATCATCATAATCATCATCATCATCACCATCATATCATAATATCTTCTCAAACGTACTCATCCTTCTCAAACATACTCATACTTCTCAAACATACTCATTCTTTCTCATCATAAGTCTTTCATCATTTCATTCGTGTTCCATCGAATATAAGTCATTTATTCAGATTTTGACGGCCGTCCTACCATAGACACATATCATACATATGAAGTGTTGGATTTACTAAGTTCATCCTACGTCATATTACCGGTTTATATTCCTAAACATGTTACTAGGTCGCGTGATGCATGAAGACTCTCGATAAGACAAAGAGTATCACATAAATCCATCATGAGTAAGTCCAGGGGACTTACCTGGAGTCCGGAGAATAAGCAAGCAATAAAGTGCACAACCAAGGATCCAATCAACAAGAGCCTATTAATTTCATTAAGCTTTCATTAGGCGGTATTCTAATGCATGGTAACCAACCTAATAATCAACATACATCCACATGAGGTTCACGATTCTATAGATTACACACTTTGGTTAAGTGATCCGGACTTAACCAGTTATAATCTATATCGTATTATCACATAATCGATTTTCTTCTTATCGGATCATAAGCCAAGTTATGGGTATACTTCATTTCTGTATTTTATATGCTCTAAGTTTCGGTTATGCCATCATATATTTAACCATATTCTTAGCATTTCCTTAACCAAGTTTTCTAACTGAATCATTATAAACACTGGTTACTAAAATTATAATAACTCTTGATCCAACCGTTAGATCGCCCTAATGTTTGAAGCACAAATAGATAACATTCCCATGAACATCATATCAAGATTTCAGCCGAATCAGACCGTTGGATTGGAAATAAAGTCCAAATTACAGAGGCATATATATCCATTTTGTTTCTTGACGTTTGCTACAAAACTCAACCAAAAACACATAGGGGCTCCACTTCCTAAGCCCTTTACAAGAACACAAGATCTATTCCTAGAGAGGGGGAGGTGGATGAGGGATTACCTTCGAAGAATCCCACACAAACTGTAAAGGCCGGGAAATTTTAGAATATTTAATTATCAAAATAGTGATTTATAATCATTCTGCTTTCTAAGATCTGAGAGGATTGGAATTTCCGTCCTGAAGCTATTGGTTTTATTCTAAATATTTCAAAATGAGTACGGCATTATTTAGTTGAAAATTAAAATTGTGTTCTATCCCGCTCCCATATGCGAAAATCTAAAATAATATTTGGAGTTCCTTATTAAGTTCTGAATTGGAAATTTGAAAATCTTTTTGAGTTGAGTCGGATAAGATCGAAAGAACGGGTTATAATTTTATTTTGGATATTTTAAAATTGGGTCTTGGGACCACTTCTATTCTCTTTCCCCATTTTTTGTCACCTTCCCCCTCCCATGTCCGAAATCACCTCTTGTTTGTTTCCCAAAGTGAACAAGTTCCAGCAACTTACAGAGGCCTATTTTGCAATTGAACTCGCACCTCCTATTACCTCATTCCCCCATCTCCATTTCCCTGTATTCACCCATTCCCTTCTCTTTCCATTTTCAATCCCCTTAACCACAAACCCCAAGTCTTTCCTCCATCCCCTTCCCGTGAACTCGCACCACCACTGAGCACTAGCTCCTTCGCTGTTCGGAGCAATACCTGCACCACCATCCTTGCACCACCGCCGTCAGCCTTCCCCCAGGCCGAGCAACCCTCTCACATCTCCCCTGTTCGCCGAGCCGAGGAGTCCAGCTCCTACCTTGCTCCTTCACTCCTCCTTCCACGAGACTAGTAGCAACAGCACCCAGACGTCGCCTGAGAGTCACCGCCGGCGCTAAGTTTCCCTTCTCTCCCCCGTCGCCCCTGCTTCACTTTTACAAACTCGGTAACAGCCTTGTCTTCCCCTCTTTTGATTCGAAACTCCGCAAAGCTTCACCTTTATTCTATTCCTTTCCGTCCCAGATCCAGATTTCTCGATTCCGACTCCGATGAAGTTCAATTGTGCCTCCAACGAAGGTTCTCCGGTGATATTTGACGACCCCGGTGAGCCTCTTTTTCCTCTCTCCTCTCCTTCCGCGCTTGTTTCCTCTTGTGTGGGTGAGGGTCGAATTGGGTTGTCGGTCGGTTGGGCGAGGTTTTGGTCGGAGACGGGACGCCGGCGAGGAGCTCCGCCTCCCCTTCTCCTTCTCTGTTCGAGCTTTGGGCGCAAAGAGGGAGACGGGTCCAACGAAACCCGGTTTCTTCTTTTCTTTTTCCCTATTTTCTGGGTTCAGTTCAACCCTTTTTTTTTCCCAGAAAATCGGTTCAGGTTTTGGGGATGGGTTGGGCTTTATTTGGATTCGGGTTTGGGCTTCGGGTCCAGCTTCCATTCCGAGTTGGGTTTTGAGTTGGGTTTTGTTGTTATTTGTATGTATTGTTAAATGTTATGTGTTATAATATGTTGGTATATAGTTTTATATAATTGCTTTTACCAGCTTAGTATTATTACATGTTAATGCTGGGTTTGGTGATAAAATTAATTCTGAAATTTCTATGCATTATAAATTATTTGAAAGTAATATTATGTGTAAAATGTTATTATAACATGTATTTTATGCGATTTTGGAATTTGTAAAATGTTTTGTTAATTCTTGCTTTTGATAAGGTTTGTGAAGAGAGATTTATTTTGGAAATGTTTATCGTTATTACTTGAAACATTAAAGTCAAGGTTTTGAAATAAAATGTCGGAACTATTTCTATAATATGATTTGAGAAATTGTTTTAAAAGTGAGTTGACTTATCTTGAGACTTAAGAGTTTGGAAAACTTTGGGAAATGAGTTCGGAAATATGGTTGGTACGATTTTATCAATAAGTTGGATTGAAATAAATGATTTTGGTTGATGTTGATCGTATCGGAAAGATTTTGGAAATGGTTTCACTATCGGTTGGTTTTGAGTATGTTGAGAACTGGGTTTCGTGTGTATGAATGTTGGTCTGGTTGCTTATGGAAATGACTTGATGATAGGTGTGTATTGCTTTGGACTTGCATTTGGGCCCTTACTTGTATTATCTTGCCGTTCTGCATCTTCAGGTAAGTTCCCTAGGGGGCTTACTCAGGTTGGACATTCATGCCTGTTGTTGCATTTTATGTTAGGTGTTGCATATGCATAAAAGCATGCCATGTAGTATCCTGTTTAGGTTGCACTAATTGAATGAGCATCTGCTTACTTTATGCATTTGAAACAGAACGGCCGTTATCTGTGATAGTCCTAGAGTCTTTGCTAGGGTCATAGGGTAGCCCAGCCTCATCGGGTACCCTGGGTCAATCGAGTCATGAACTTCCTTATATTATGATATGCCTGCGGGCTTTATTGTGGAGCGGGTTAGGCATGCGTGCCCCCCGATTATGATGGAATGCATTCACGAGCTGGCCAGTCTCCGCCCTATCGGAAGGGGGTGGAGGTAGGAGAGGGATATGCCACTTGGCATTGTCTTGGGCCCTTTACAGTATTTCTGCACATTATTATACTTAGGGGCATGCTAGTGTGTTTGACTTTCGTACTGCATTAGAGCATCTTTATTAGGTATAGCACATACTATGTGGCCTCAGCGAGGACTGCCGGTCCCACATGAGTTGCTCGATCTGACTCCTTTCCCCGTTCTTTTTTTTAAGGTATTTTCTGCAGATATTGTTTGCTCCTTGCTTCTGTGACGGGAAACCCTTTGGCGAATCGAAGAACCTAGCTAATATTCTAACTTGGTAAAATGGTAATCACTCGCTTATGATTTGGTTTTGACCCGGCTTTGTCGTGGCATTTGTATCTTAACCTTGCTTCCGCTTTACTTTCATTTGAATTGAATTTCGCGACATAGTCTTAAGATAGGTTAAGGGTACCCAACGACCCTTCGTGACTTTTAGGGTTTGAAATCCCTCTTTCCACTAACCTTAAAATGAGTTTGAAACCTCGACCCGTACCCGGATTGCAAGATCCGAACAAGGGTTTTCATCCCTTGAAACGTAACCCGGAAATCATAATTCTGGGCCGTTACACAAACGACTCAAGAACACCCTCGGGAGTCCTTCGAAACACCTTTCAAACACCTTGCCATTTTGTCACCAAAAATCCCAAAACATGATTTAGATTCTTACTCAAAGTTGAAAAAAAGGAGTTATAACACATGTTGGAACTCAGTTTTGGAAGAAAGGAAGGGTTCTTACCAAGAAATCAAGTCAAACTCTCAAGACCCTTCAAAAAACAGTTTTCTGCAGCTCCAAAGATGGACAATTTTGGCTGGGAAAACGACCTTGGATTTTTGTGTTTGAGATATGTATGGAAAGCTGGATTCAAGACGGATCCATGGCCACCGAGGTTTCTCAATTTGGATGAGTATGGAGGGAGTTATGCTATTTCTTGTGAAGGCTGTCCAAAATGGACCTAAAATGGAGCAAGGCTCTCCTTCTCTCTCTCTCTCTCCTCTCAAGTGACGGTGGGGCTTCTTTGGATGAGCTCCTCATGAGTCTTGGGGTCAGGCTTATAGAGGAGAGGGGTGGTTGGCTTCATGAGTCAAAGCATGGGGGTGATGAGAAGGAAGTGATGGGAGTGGTTGGCTTCATGAGTCAAAGCATGGGTGTGATGGGAAGGAAGTGATGGGAGTGGTTGAATGTCTACATTCACAAGCAAACCACAAGTCAAGGGTTTGGTGGCTCAATGTTAGGCAATTTGGGTGGATGACCTCTTTAACATAACGTAAAATCCGAGCTCGCGAAGCGTTAAAATCCGTTACGTTTATAAGATACGAGAAAAGTGGCTTGGGTATATTTTCCCCCATCATTGAATCCATGTAAAGCTAGGCATAAAAATTTTAAATTTTCCGGGTTTTCATAATTATAAAGGAGGATAATATTCGGATTAACCTACGGATATTTTATAAATATTAATTAAATCCCGGTCTTTACAATCATCCACCTCTAAAAACAAGTCTCGTCCCCGAGACAAAAGGTTTAAACCGGCGGAGAAGGTTTTAAAACTTGAGTCTTTGAATCGTAACAAAAGGCACACGATCATCCTGGATGCGTCGTCCAAGAATCTCACGCCACCTTTGTCACGACCGTAATAATCCCGAACGGCGTCGTCGAGCATGTGAACGGGCGCCCCCGTCACATCTCGCCTCAACCCCGAAAGTATCACAACTCGAGAGAATCATCACACTACCGCTAGGTCTTAGCGGAAATTCCACGATGGCCGTCGCGGAAAATCCGTATCCACTTCCCGAAGCACAATGAGCTTACCCGGATCATGGAAGCTTAAACTCAATCATTTTCGAATCAATTCCAATTAAAAGGTGTTGGCGTCCCGACACAACTTGGTCTAGACTCCTCTAGACTCCGCTCGACTTTCTCTCTCGGGAGGTGGTCATCCACCTCTAAAGTTCAAACCCGATTCCTGACATTCTATTCTCCCAACAGGAGGGTGGATCAAAAATCCACCTCTAAGGATCAAACATATGATCTCATTACGACTCAATCAAAACAGAGGGTGGATTAACATCCACCTCTAAGGCTAAGCCTTACTTCTTTTCCTAGGTTCAATATTCCGACATACCATCATTTATCAACCATACTCACAACAATCATATAATCATAACGATATCATATCAGTCATATATCATAAAATATAACATATCAATGATAATCTCATCATGTAGGACCGCTCATCGGCCCCACCACGCATATCAATCACAGAAATGCGCACTCAATCACAGAGGTAAACACCCAAATCACACATAGTACGGCTAAGGGTCCCCCTCCCAGGTATTCACCGGCTACTCACGCAGTCAAAACTATATCTGCCCGTGGCTGTACATACGACGCTAGCAACTCATCTAATACATCTCCATAGCTCGTCCGTATACTCTCCTCTGTCTCCCAAGTAGCCTCCTCGGGGCTCCTCCTAGCCCACTGTATTAGTACCAACGGTACCTCTCTATGCCTCAGCTTCTTGACCCGGCGGTCAAGAATAGCAATCGGATGCTCCACGAAGGTATGGTCAGGTGCTATCTTTAATTCGGAGTAGTCCAATCTGTGACTCGGATCTGGCTCGTACTTTCTCAACTGTGACATGTGGAAGACATCGTGTATACCAGCCAAACGGGGCGGTAAAGCAACTCTGTAAGCAACCTCTCCTACTCGCTCGAGGATCTCAAAGGGGCCCACATATCTAGGGCTCAGTTTGTCGTTCATCCCGAATCGTCAGATCCCTCTCGTCGGTGACACTCGCAATCAGACATGATCTCCAACCTCAAAGGCCAACTTAGTCCTGCGCCTATCAGCATACTTCTTCTGTCGGTCGTGCGCAACCCTCAGATGCTTTTGGATCCGTCTGACCTGATCTTTCGCCTCCTGCACGTATCGTGGTAGTGTCCCCTCTCGGTCTGCAGGCTCATCCCAGCAGATAGGCGACTTGCATCGCCTCCCGTACAACGCCTCAAAAGGAGCCATCCTGATCGATGAATGATAGCTGTTGTTGTACGAGAACTCTACTAGGGGAAGATGCCGAACCCAAAGGTTCCCCTACTCCAAAACACAAGCCCTCATCATATCCTCCAGCGTCTGAATCATCCTCTCGCTATGCCCGTCCGTCTGCGGGTGATAGGCCGTGCTGAAATGAAACTTGCTCCCAGAGCCTCGTGCACCTGCCTCCAGAATCTCGAAGTGAAGCGGCCATCTCTATTAGATACTATCCTCTCGGGAACCCCATGCAACCTCACTATATGCCGTATAAAAGCTCGGACTAAATCAGACACATGCCATGTCTCCTGAATCGGAATGACATGGGCGGTCTTGGTCAACCTGTCGACCACCACCCAAATCGCATCAAAGCCTCGTACATCTCTCCTCAATCCTGTCACGAAGTTCATCGTGATGTCCGTCCAATTCCACACAGGGTCGGGAAGTGATCGTGTCATCCCTCCGGGCTTCTGGTGCTCTATCCGCACCTGCTGGCAGACCTGACATCGCGCTACAAACAAAGCGACGTCAGTCTTCATCCTACGCCACCAGAACGTCCTCCTCAAGTCCTGGTACATCTTATTCGATCCCGGATGGACCGAATAAGGAGTGGAATGTGCCTCTATCATGATCTTCTGCTTCAGGTTGTGCACATCAGGCACAACAACTCATCCCTACAACATCAACATCCCATCATCTCGGACGGTAAAAGACCTACAATGGCCTTGGGCCATGCGCTGTCAGATATCGGCAATCCGTGGACACTCTGCCTGTGCTCGTCGGATCTCATCCATCAACTCTGACTGAACCTCCAGGAAACTCAGCTGTCCACTCTCTCGCTGTGACTAGACCTCTATTCCACAACTGATCGGATCCCGCTGCAGCTCGGGTCGAGCCGTCAATCTGGACAAAACAATCTCCCGACGAGTCTTCCGACTCAAGGCTTCGGCCACCACATTGACCTTCCCCGGGTGATACTCAATCTCCAACTCGATGTCCTTGATCAACTCCAGCCACCTCCTCTGACGCATATTCAGCTCCTTCTGCGTGAAAATGTACTTCAGATTTTTGTGATCGGTCATGATCCTCACTGACGTGCCATACAGATAGTGCCTCCAGATCTTGAGCGCATGTACCACTGCGACTAGCTCAAGATCGTGCATGGGTTATGACTCCTCCCCTAGTTTCAGCTGGCGTGAAGCGTAAGCGATGACCCGACCCCTCTGCTGTAGCACACAACCTAAACCTGAACTCAAAGCATCCGTGTAGACTATGAAGTCCTCCGTCCCCTCTGGTAGTGCTAACACTGGTGCGGATGTCAACTTCTGATTCAGCAGATCAAAACTGGCCTGACACGCCGGGCTCCACTCGAAAGGTACTCCCTTCTTCGTCAGCTGCGTCATCGGCCTAGCTATGCTGGAGAAGCCCTCGACGAATCGTCGGTAATAGCTAGCCAAACCTAGAAAAGACCTGATGTCTCTAACGTTCTTGGGCACCTTCCAAGCAACGATAGCATCAACCTCCGTTGCGTCCACTGATATCCCTGCTGCGGATATAACATGACCAAGAAACATCACCTTGGAGAGCCAGAACTCACACTTGCTAAACTTCCCGAACAGTTTATGCTTCTGCAGAATCCTCAAGTGCTCAGCATGCTTCTCTCTGCTCCTCGAGTAGATCAAGATGTCGTCGATAAATACCACCACGAATTTATCAAGAAAATCGATGAAGACCCTGTTCATCAACTCCATGAAAGCGGTTGGCGCGTTGGTTAGCCCGAACGGCATAACCACAAACACGTAGTGTCCATATCTAGTCCTGAATGCCGTCTTCGGGATGTCTTCTACCTTCACCCTCAGCTGGTGATAACCCGAACGCAAATCTATCTTTGAGAAGACGACAGCTCCCTGTAGCCGATCCATCAAGTCGTCTATTCTCGGCAACGGGTAACGGTTCTTCACCGTAGCCCGGTTCAACTCTCTATAATCTATGCATAGCCTCAACGACCCATCCTTCTTCTTCACGAACAACACTGGTGCTCCCCACGGCGAAGCACTCGGCCTGATGTAGCCCTTCCCGGCTAGCTCCTCCAACTGTGCCTTCAGCTCGGCCATCTCTGTCGACGCCATCCTGTACGGGACCCTCGAAATCGGCCTGGTGCCCGGCTCCAACTGTATAGTGAAATCAACATCTAGCTGTGGTGGAAGTCCTGGTAGCTCGTCTAGGAAACATCAGCAAACTCACTAACAACGGGGACATCTGTCAGGCTAGGTCGCTCGTGATCCACCTCTAAAGCATAACACCAGTAGCTCGTACATCCCTGGTCTAGAAGTCTCACTCTGATCTAGGCTCCGCGGGTCGTGGCCTCTTTCCGCCAGATGGAGTGCGGAAAGCTGAAGATGTGGCAGCTGTCAGACGTAGCTGCTGATCATAGCGGATGATCATCTCTAGACATCTGTCATATGTCATTTCCTCCATGCTGGTAGAGATCAGAAGAACGTCTGGCGGAAGCCTCATAGAAAGCATGCGGATGCGCATCTCGTCGGTGTTACAGACCTTTCCACAATAGACGAGCTCCTTCTTGAACTGGCAGACAATCTCGTAGATAGATAGTCGTGGGTCATAGAGGGTGCTGAAGAACGCAACCTCTCGTGCTGCTTGTGTCCCAAATGGACAATACTCTCTCAGCATCAACTTCCTGAACACCTCGTAGGTCCATGTAGTACGATCATCACAGTAGACAAGCCATCTGTCAAAAGCATCTCCTCGAAGCTGCCCAGCTGCAAGCCTCTGTCTCTCCGCATCGGGTACTCCAATCAAGCTGAAAACTCCCTCGATTCCTCTAAAGAACTGCTCGATATCCTCTCCGGGTCCAGCCTCGAAGATAGGCGGGCTACTCTGTGATAGTCTTTTCACCCAGTCAGTGACGCCAGCTGATCTCTCTCGCTCCAGCAACGCGAGTAATGCCCTCTCTATCGCCGATCCCTGCTGCTGCCTATCTGCCATTCCCTGCTGTCCAGGGATCTCGACCTCAGCGTCGGTCTCAGTCTCAGTCTCTATCTTAGGAATGCGGTATCGACCATGATGACAACTGATCTCGGTATCGACCATGATGACAACTGAATCTTTTAAGTGTACTCAATATACAACTAAATAAAACATCTTCTTCAAGGAAGACAACCCTCAGGCACATTCATTTCACATAATTACATCCCTTCAAGGGGATGGCCCGCAGACACAATTTTATATCGCATGGAAGCTAACTAGATAGCTACCCTTCGAGGGATAGCTTGGCGAGCCAGCCTCTAAATCCTATCCTACTCCAACCACCATGGTTGCTCCCTTGGAGTCTTCCAGGCCTGTCTGTAAGGAAAAGCTAGACAGTCTATCCGAACCCTTCTACATCTCTAAGGATGCCTATCGCCTTGTCTCTACCCTTCGATCCTATCTCTCGTCTATAAAGATCCTAACCATTTTCATTTTCCAAAGGGTTTTCATCTTTGCCCTTTAAACACTTCGAAATCCTTGAAAATTTCCAAAACGGTGGGCGGGTTTTGAAAATTATTTTTTAACTCGTGCGTACTCAGGTCGAACAACCTTGGCTCTGATACCAACTTTGTAACGACCCGAAATTTAAGTACCCGAATTAACCTCCATAAACCTACTTAGAAGGTAAATAAGGTTCGGAGTACTAGATTATCGGGGAACGTTATAGGAGAAGTTTGATCTGCTCCCGTGAGCTTTGGATTTTACGACCGAGTACGAGTTATTATTAGGTTCATTTAAGCGGAAGATTTAGTTGTCAAAAGATGGGGATTGCGAACCCCGAAAAGGTCGTAAGCCCGTTGGAGGCTTTACCTATCCTAGACTATCGCGAAAACGTTTCGAACAGAAATAAAAGCGGAAATCATAAATACAACAAAATGCCACGGCCGCGCCGGGTCAAAACGATAAAATGTATGAGCAAAAGAGTACGAATGTCAAGCGCCTCCCTCACTCTAATCGTCCAAAAGGTCTGTCCCGAAAGCCATCCACATAAGCAAGTCATATCGGGTAAGGGGTACCTGAATCTAAAAAACAAGAAATATATCGGGGTCAATCATCGGAAATATGCACACTCAATGCCATATAAAGAGGCATACTTAAACGACATGAATGTTAAAATGTAACACATAACCAAGTGTATAGATATATATAAATGCGGAATAAACACACAAGGGCCCGTATCATCATCATAATCATCATCATCATCACCATCATATCATAATATCTTCTCAAACGTACTCATCCTTCTCAAACGTACTCATACTTCTCAAACATACTCATTCTTTCTCATCATAAGTCTTTCATCATTTCATTCGTGTTACATCGAATATAAGTCATTTATTCAGATTTTGACGGCCGTCCTACCATAGACACATAGCATACATATGAAGTGTTGGATTTACTAAGTTCATCCTATGCCATATTACCGGTTTATATTCCTAAACATGTTACTAGGTCGCGTGATGCATGAAGACTCTCGATAAGACAAAGAGTATCACATAAATCCATCATGAGTAAGTCCAGGGGACTTACTTGGAGTCCGGAGAATAAGCAAGCAATAAAGTGCAAAACCAAGGATCCAATCAACAAGAGCCTATTAATTTCATTAAGCTTTCATTAGGCGGTATTCTAATGCATGGTACCCAACCTAATAATCAACATACATCCACATGAGGTTCACGATTCTATAGATTACACACTTCGGTTAAGTGATCCGGACTTAACCAGTTATAATCTATATTGTATTATCACATAATCGATTTTCTTCTTATCGGATCATAAGCCAAGTTATGGGTATACTTTATTTCTGTATTTTATATGCTCTAAGTTTCGGTTATGCCATCATATATTTAACCATATTCTTAGCATTTCCTTAACCAAGTTTTCTAATCGAGTCATTATAAACACTGGTTACTAAAATTATAATAACTCTTGTTCCAACCGTTAGATCGCCCTAATTTTTGAAGGACAGTTATATAACATTCCCATGAACATTATATTAAGATTTCAGCCGAATCAGACCGTTGGATTGGAAATAAAGTTCAAATTACAGAGGCATATATATCCATTTTGTTTCTTGACGTTTGCTACAAAACTCAACCAAAAACACATAGGGGCTCCACTTCCTAAGCCCTTTACAAGAACACAAGATCTATTCCTAGAGAGGGGGAGGCGGATGAGGGATTACCTTCGAAGAATCCCACACAAACGACTCAAGAGCACCCTCGGGAGTCCTTCGGAACACCTTTCAAACACCTTGCCATTTTGTCACCAAAAATCCCAAAACATGATGGAACTCAGTTTTGGAAGAAAGGAAGGGTTCTTACCAAGAAATCAAGTCAAACTCTCAAGACCCTTCAAAAACAGTTTTCTGCAGCTCCAAAGATGGACGATTTTGGCTGGGAAAACGACCTTGGATTTTTGTGTTTGAGATATGTATGGAAAGCTGGATTCAAGACGGATCCATGGCCACCGAGGTTTCTCAATTTGGATGAGTATGGAGGGAGTTATGCTATTTCTTGTGAAGGCTGTCCAAAATGGACCTAAAATGGAGCAAGGCTCTCCTTCTCTCTCTCTCTCTCTCTCCTCTCAAGTGACGGTGGGGCTTCTTTGGATGAGCTCCTCATGAGTCTTGGGGTAAGGCTTATAGAGGAGAGGGGTGGTTGGCTTCATGAGTCAAAGCATGGGGGTGATGAGAAGGAAGTGATGGGAGTGGTTGACTTCATGAGTCAAAGCATGGGTGTGATGGGAAGGAAGTGATGGGAGTGGTTGAATGTCTACATTCACAAGCAAACCACAAGTCAAGGGTTTGGTGGCTCAATGTTAGGCAATTTGGGCGGATGACCTCTTTAACATAACGTAAAATCCGAGCTCGTGAAGCGTTAATGAACAACCGATTTCCCAAGTCTTCATATCCAAAAAATATTCTTCGCCCTTCACATTTAATTTTCTCATTCTTATTTAATTTGTACAATGAACAAACTCTTCATGTCCAAAATGAACAACCGATTTCCCAAGTCTTCATATCCAAAACAAACAGCTGAATTCCAAATCGGAAACGATATCTACACCGCTAATTTTTACTATTTCCACCCCTAATCACCGCATAACTATGCCGTGCGTTAATGACCGAGTTAATGACGGTCAACGACCTACCGCATATACATGCGGTAGGTCACCGCATGTATATACGGTGATAGCAACCGTATAGAGACATACCGCATACCCATGAGGTGAGCAACCCCGTCCCGTTTCAACCTCACCGCATACTCATGCGGTGGGTATCGGATAACCCAATTTGCGCTGAACTATTTGGAAGAGATGAGGGGACCGATACGAACCGATACACACCGCTTGGGTTTGCGGTATTAGTCCACACTATGAATTTATCGTATAATCCATGCGGTGGGTATCGGATAACCCGATTTGCGCTGAACTATTTGGAAGAGATGAGGGGACCGATACGAACCGATACACACCGCTTGGGTTTGCGGTATTAGTCCACACTACGAATTTATCGTATAATCCATGGACATCTGCAAAGGTATATCCTACTACAGTGGAATTATTTTTAATAAACGTCGTGATCTGAAAAAAATCATATGTTGAATTGAAAACAAAGATGATTAAAACGAAAGTGCGATAAATATAAGCGAGGACGAAAATATGGAGTTCGGATGTGAAATGGAATAGAGAAAGATACAACCCAATTGAACATATGAAGTTCGAAAAATGACATCAGAAAGTGGGAAATGCTAATACGGTAGGGGACGGCCACCATCACGACGGCGGTAAGCTCTATATCGTGCAATCCTCGCTGCAAACTGCTCGTCCCAACCGTCAACAGTGCGATCGTGATGCCGTGTCCATGTGACGTAGACTGGAGTAAGAGGTGAACCAGGCAACAACCAAATCTGTGAATACAAGGTTAATATTGATGTCAGAAAAGAGAAACAAAACAGCAACAAATTAATGAATATGAAATACGAAACGTACCGGACCGAAATGGTTGTTGTTGCCGACTAAAGCTATTCCATCTAGCTCCTCATAGGCCGGTACTGACGGGCCACCTGTGGCGTACAGAGGTAGGCACAACATAGGCATCATCCGTGACAAAATCACCAAAGGACGCTGGTGAAGCGTGGCAAACACCTCGCCCATGATCGGAATCTCCATCCAATACATAGCATCATGACACGTGCCGAAATAGTTGACCCTCATGATGAGCTCATCTAAGGCCGGATAGTAATGGTACCGATCTGAATGCACCTGCAACTCAACGGCTAGCTCTCGTCGAACTCGAAGCCATGCGTCTTGTCCCAAGTTCAGAAGACAAGCTAAAGACCTATACCCACTGTGACCATCACCTGCAACATTTGTGACTGCTCGTACGAAAGTAATCATGAATTCGTCGATGTTGCCAGTGCCCCAATTGAATTCCACTCGAGGTAGATTCTGTGGTGGAAGCGTCGTAGGTGCTGGTGTTGGAATGTCACCTACAATCTCCGGAGCTGGCTCCGACGCTGATCGACCTCGTCCACGTCCCCTTCCACGACCCCGTCCTCGTCCTCTGCCTACTCCTCGGCCTCTAGGAGGGTCGTCGATGGCAATGTCGTTGGACCCAGTGGCCTCCTCAGTACCTTCCACGTCATCTGTTTCGTTTGATGCCGGTTGACCCCGACCTCGGCCTCGCCCTCTTGCGGATCCAGTGGTCGCCTGTCTATCTGCCCGACGTTCAGCCCGAGCACGCTCACGTTCCCAAGGTAGAGGGTTCGTCTGACAGGGGTGGCGAGTCCTCGGTCTCCCGGGCGGTCTACGGTCCTCTGGGTCAGGGGTGATCAACGGTGTATGGGAGGGACGATCCCCGTCGTTGAATGCTGACGCGATTCTCCAACGAGTATCCTCGTCCACAGCTCCGCTCTGGAACAAACTGATCATGCGCGATATGTCCACATCAGCTCTGCTGAGGGGAGTGTTATCCTGGACGTTGTCAACATGAGGCCTCTTGAAATCCAATTGCTTCCAAAAAATGTGTATCTGGGATGGTCTGATGGGTATCTGCGTGTCTCGACAAGCTTGCATGTCATGTGTGCATGGAAGATCGTAAACGTCCCTCCAGTATGCATCTCTGCATGGTTGCGAAGGTGGCTCGGCTTCCATCTTTGTGTAGATTTCGAACAACAGGTTGAAACATTCCTTCGACACAATATTCCGAATTCGATCGAAAATCCATAGGTCGTGGGAGTCTGTAGGCCAGGTGTTGTTCGCTCTCCCCAGTGTATTCTTCACCTCCCATATTTGATCCGCCATCATCAGATCGATTGTGTTTATCACGTGAGTGAAATCACCGACTGCAGAGTTTAAGGTCTTTTTCAACACAGAATGAGCCGCCTCAACCCTAAAAGATAAGTGAGACTCACAGGTGAAGATCGTTATATGTAAACAAATTACGATTATAATGAATTTTATAATGAAAACGTAGGCGCACCTGTTTGTTGTGGTCGTACCAAAATGCTGGATTGCGTCTGTCCATGCATGAACTATCTGCTTCGAGTAATCTCGTAACCACGTCGCCTCCAAATATGGCATAAGCCCTTCGATATGCCCCCACTCTGCATGCATACCCCTCCTTCTAGCGGCGAAAGTTTCAACCAATCTGGATTGGAACAGGCCAACACATGCGTTCTTGAAACGCCTAGCAATATCGAGATTCTTTGACTTCTGGAAAGCAGCTTCTTCGCATCGTCGGAGGACGTGCACTGTGCACAACATATGCCTGACGTTGGGAAGAACTTCTCGTAGCGCCGCAATCAACCCCAACTCTCGATCAGTGACAATAACGTTAGGAAGATTACCTCGCATGAGGTAAACGAGATGCCCCAACGCCCAAATGTACGTATCTGTGTTCTCGTGCGACATGAAGCAAAACCCGATGACGAAGTTCTTCTTTGTGCAAATAAATCCAACGAACTCACACAAAGGGATCCCGTACCTGCACAATGAAATATTTGAGTTCGCATGCTGTGGTGGGAATGGGTAAAAGAATAAGTGTATATAGAAACTTACGCATTCGTCCGGTATGTACTATCGACGAGGACGACGTATGGAAACATGGCTAGAAGATGGCGAGCGTCTGTATGGGCGATGAATAGATCTTGAAGCCTGTTGGGATCGTCAGGGGATCTCCTCGTACAATAGTAGTAACCCTTATCCCGCAAAATGCGGAGGGCTTCCTGGGAGACTGTTCGATCTCCTCTCCCATCAGCTTTAAACTTTGCTCTCGCATTGTACACTTGGCGCCGCGATGTGAAGTTCAGCTTCTGTCGTGCATCAGCTGTCATCTTCAATGTAGCTAAAATAGGTTTTGGTGGGGTACCAGCGACGGTAAGGGCCAACGTAGTGCCTCTTTCATCTGCATCCATCCGTCCGACGTACGGGTGACCGTCCAATGCACCGGGGAGTAGATGGTTGTGCTTGCCATGAATAACGTCCAGGCCCCATTCACCCCGTTTGAACTCCACGCCAGACAATGCAAACGGACACCCCTCTATCTTCTAATAAAATGCAATAGGTATCAGCATGATAATGTGAAAGACGTTGTGAAAGTTCCCAGCTTCGTTCTCTTGTAAGAGGTTCATTCTCCCTTGACAGATGTATTTTAGACGCCCACTACGATGACGGACGAAGATGACGGTGTACCCGTACCGGTACGTTTCCGAAGCATTTACAGTTTTGTTTGGATGATCAATAGTCATCCGCAGGATAATGTTAAAGACGTCATGGGCATACATATATACTATCACAACGTCTTTCACATTATCATGCTGATACCTATTGCATTTTATTAGATCGAAGCTACATAACCCCACATCGAAGCGATATAACCCGAGCAACATGCTAGCGGCCAGCGATTTCAATCAAAAGACACAGATCGCCGGCCGTGGCATGTTGCCTAGGCTATCATCGCTATTGAGCCATGAAAAAAGCATACATCGGGATTTTATTTAATTTATGAAACAAAACGATATAACCCGTACATCTTCAAAATTGCAGCCTCTGCCTTCCAACTTCGAAGAAGAATATGGGCTGGCCGGCGTCGAAAGAATAACGCTGACTAATGGGGTAGGGAGGAGAGGCACCAGCATCCGGGTTGAGCGCAACAGATCCGGGGCGCTCTGGCTCGCACAAGGATGGAATAATTTCGCGATATCCCGGGGCGTGCGCGTAGGGGCGTGGTTGATGTTTAGCTACTTAGGCAACTCTCGGTTTCGGGTAGTCGTAGTGCCGCCGGAGAATGTTTCACCATCAGAGGAAGAAAACAACAATGATTTTCTTTGATGTGTGACATGACGACGAAGAGGCAAAACAAAGTAACTGAGTTACTTGTGTTGTAATCTTATATCTTTAATTAATATGAAAAATGAGGCCCTCTATCCGTTTTCCTGTAAATTGTTATGCCCTGAAATTTTCAAAATTCAAACCCTGAATCGATGCCGCCGTGCTGGTACGTTGCTTCATTTCTTCGCTTGGACTCCCTAATCCACGTGCTGGGACGCTGTCGTCATGCGGTACATATATACCACGTTTATACCGCATTGTCATGCGGCATCCATGTACCGCATGACAATGCGGTATGCATATACCGCATTGTCATGCGGTATATACCGCATGCCCATGGGGTGGTATTAAAATAAAACTATATACCGCATGCCCATGGGGTGGTGTTAAAATAAAACTATACACATGCGGTGATACATTGGCTATTAAACTGATTCTACAAAATGATTTCACACAAACTTGGTTCCTACTCTACTGATTGATATCCTTGCAAAGGGTCCCACCACAGTGGAGGATCTACGGAACAACTACCTAATCCCTCCACTCTACTTGCGAATATGGTATACCTTGCAAAGGGTCATACGTAAACAGTAGAGGATCTTGTGTACTACCTACTGACTCCTCGAGAAGACGTGGGCTAATGTGGATCTCAATGCGGTTGAATGCGTACTTCTTCACTTTGTCGTTAGCTGGACGGACTGTGTTGTCGATAGTGAACTTTGCAATTTGAAGCGCGCAATGTAACATGACATCGCTGAATACGTCGTTGATTGCGCATTTGATTGCCTCGACCGCCTCGCGGTAGTAGGACTCAAGGTCCTCAATGTGCAATTGGTGACCTTTCAGACACGCCAATTCAACCGGCTCCGAGAATGCGTACCTATCGCCTTCAACGCCTTTGTAGCATACAACGTGAAAAAGACAGCACGGAAACGATTGACACCAACGCTTGTGCTGACAATTGCACAAATAATCCTCGTATGGCCTCGAGAACTTTTCGTTTATAATTTTGTATGACACACCCTCTGTCTCACCTTCAAACTCAGCTACTCTAACCATGATTTGATTGTTGAGATTCAGAAGAAGTGGTTTTCGCATTTTATAGGCAATGTTGGCCCCTATATGTGGCATACGAGTGGGTTATACATATACCGCATATCCATGGGGTATACATATCCATGCGGTATACTTATATCGCATACCGCATGCCCATGGGGTATCAAGACACCGCCTCCCCTTGCGGTGTATGGTCTATAAATCATGACACCCGCCGCAGGAACCACCACAACGGGTGTCCAGCGAATCACAAAATGGTGACCACCTTAGACATATACCGGCGGACGGCAGGTTATCCGGAGTACAAAGTCACATTAATTCGTTGCTCGGAGCCCCGGTGGCCGGAGGAATGCACATGCAAGCATCCAGCATACCTTCCAGGACATTCTTGTGTTATATTTCAGTGTCATATCGAGACGGACACTGACATAGCAACACCGCTAGACTTCTGTTGTGCGCATTGTTATGACGACAGAGGATTTCCCGAATCGTATTACTTGGATGCAGAGGCGCAAATCGCGAATCACATCAGAAGATTTTGTCGTTACGACGTTTACAGTATTGGGGAAGAGGGCCTATGTGATCATGTTATCCGCAAGCTTCGAGCGTTCAACGCAGGTGAAAGGTATTTCGCGTTCAACCAAATGAATATTCTCGTTTCCATTAATGAGAGGTCATCGGAGGAAGATAGTGATTAGACATGCATTACCAAGTATTTGGTTGTGATGTGTATGCGTTGTATTTTCATTTGTAAGCAGTTCAACCGTGTAATTAAATTCTCTCTCGAGTCGCCTCGGTGATTTCCATTATATATTATTTCAAGTGTTGCAAGAAATATAGAAAATACGTTGAAATAGGAAACACATGACACAAATAGCGTACGAACCGACTTGTTATTCAAACAACATTGTTACAACTAGACGACAAACAAACTACTTAACAACCAACAATAACAATAACTTCATCACACTACCACAGACGAACGACTACACAACCAACAATAGGAACAAGTTCATCAGACTGACACAGTGACGGCACGTTGCAGTAAAAGCGATGCCTCCAGAAGGCTCACTCTGAAGTTTACTCTATTGTATGCAAAACGAACATTGTTCAGATTTTCATCTGTACAATGTTCGTTTTGCATACAACAGAGTGAACCTTAGATGGCTCTATCAAGCCATTGAATCTGCGGAGGATCTTCACAAAAAGTTTTGCATACCACCGCTTTTTATAGCCACGGGAACGCTTGGGACACCGCATGGCCATGCGGTGATAACCACCGGATGGCCATGTGGTGCCTCTGCTATACGTTCCAACATTGGGCGAGCGGGAGCGGATATGCTGTATGAGGGCTATAAATCATGGCGTCCACCCAAGTGCGGCAGGAACCACCACGGCTGTCCAGCTAATCCCAAAATGGTAAACACTTTAGACACATATCGGCGAACGGCAGGTTATCTCGAGTACAATGTTACATTAATTCGTTGCACGGAGCCACGGTGGCCGGAGGAATGCAACTGCAGGCATCCAGCATATATTCCGGGAAATTCGTGCGTAATCCTACAGTGTCAATTCGAGACAGACACTGAGATAGCATATCCAATCGAGTTTTCTTGTGCTCATTGTTATGACGACAGAGGATTTCCCGAATCGTATTACTTAGATGCAGAGGCGCGTATTGCGAATCACATTAGAAGATATTGTCGTTACGATGTGTACATGTTCGGGGCTGATGGCCTATATGAGCATGTTATCCGGAAGCTGCGATCATTCAACGCAGGAGAACGGCACTATGCGTTCAACCAAATGAATATTGTCATTTCCATTAATGAGAGGTCATCGGACGAAGGTAGTGATTAGACATGCATTACCTGTAACGGATGTCTCCGAAAAGGACCGACATCATCAGCCGCGGCTTTTCCACGATTGTCTTTCACCATCTCAAAACTCGGGTACAAAGTGGTGGTAGATATAGGGACGGGGAATGGACGGAACCAAAAGTCGAGCTCGGAAAGAACGGAATCGGAGAAGATTCGAGTCGGGCTCGGAAAGAAAGGAATCGGAGAAGATTCGGTGTGTCGGAAAACTGGCCCCCCCGCGCCTATTTATAATGGGCCCCCAACGGTTAAAAACTTACTGCATGCCCATGCGGTATCTTTTTTACCGTTGCCACAACGGTAAAAAAGATACCGCATGGGCATGCGGTAAGTTTTTAACCGTTGTGGCAACGGTAAAAAAGATACCGCATGGGCATGCGGTATGTTTTTACCCAAATTTCAAAAGCAAACCGCATACCCATGCGGTATGTTCGAACCCAAATTTTCAATATTCTAAAAACCACCGCATACCTATGCGGTGGGTTTCGGATAACTTCGACCCAACCTGATTATTGTATTACGGACTCCGTTTTAACCTAACCCACCGCACATACATGCGGTGTTTTTATACGGTCAACAGACATACCGCATGTACATGCGGTATGTCGGGCTAAAATTTGATTAATCCACCGCATAGGGATGCGGTGGATTTGCGGTGTAAATACTAAATAGTAAAAATTAGCGGTGTACATATAATACCCCATTCCAAATGAACATATTTCCAAAAAATAAAAATAAAAGTAGATCTAGATCATATGGTCAAAAAATATACATTAAATCTCGAAATCTTGCAAAAACAACAACAGTATAAAGATATCTAATTTGAACAATGAGATCTACAAGCATAATCCATGGACATCGAGATCTTCTCCGTCAAGCGCACTCCTCCGCCAAGATTCGATCCTCCATCAAACGCACTCTTTTGCTGAAATTCGCTCATTCCGCTTAGAATCGTCGCTTCTCCGCAAGTGCAACCCACTTCTTTGTCGAATGTCAAGTACTTCTTTGTTGTAGCACTAAAATATTTTGCTCTCTATCTACTACGGAGTATTTTTTTGGTGAGGATAGATTTGAAAATGAAAAGAAAAAGTTAAGATTTGGGAAATAAATCAGAAGAAAAAGCTAAGATTTGGGAAATAAATCGGACGGTAAATATTAAGGTTTGTGTGTTTCTTTATTTAAATCGGATGGCTCCTATTAAAAGGTTGGATAGATATGGATGGATGATTTTTTTTTTTTTTTGATTAGGAAAGAATTTGAATAGGGAAACTATCCAATAGCATCCTTGCGGATGAGATCCAGGAGGACTGGGTCTGAGTTTATATTGGTCCCCTCGGTAGAGTGGCCAAGGTGTGCAACCTTGTCAGCCACTCGGTTACCAGAACGGGGTACATGGGAGAAAACCACATCTCCCATGTTTTTGATCATTATCTGGATATCTGACATGATTAATTCTATTTCCCATGGGCATTTTGTTTTTTGTTTCATGTAATCAATGATAATTTTCGAGTCACCTTCAATGATGATCTTATTGGTTCTTGTCTTCCTGAGTTCAGAAACGCCAACCCGAAGAGCAAGCGCTTCGACCATAAGCGGGGTTCCTTTTCCAAGCTTAGCATAAGCTAAGCTGCAGACAACACCCTCCCAATCCCTGATAACAATGCCAGCACTGCTCTTGCCGGATTGAAGCGAGGAGCCATCGAAGTTAAGTTTATAGGTCCCATAAGGTGGTTTGACCCATTTCCGGGTCCCTTGTTTCCTATTTTTTGTCTCGGTTTGGTATTCTTTATTTGTGGGCTTGGTTTTATGTTGTACCCCAATTTCATCTTCAAACATGCACCCCTTATCCCATAATGTAAGGTGTTGGGCAACGAGGGTATCAATGGCGGCGTCACTTGGCGGCGGTCTGCCGCGAAAAGCAACACCGTTTCTGAAATACCAGAATGCCCACCAAGCAGTTACGATTTTTTGAATTTTTTCTTTGTTCAAAGTCTGTATCCATGCAAGCACCGTCACAATGTCTCGGTTCTCAGAGACAATTCCTGCTAGTTGTTTGTTTTCCGCTGGAGTTAAATGTTTTTTCGTCAGTTGCGGGTAATATTCAAGGAGAATATGAATATCATCCTCGATGCAGTCCTTACAGATTAGGCAATTGGAGGGGATCGGAACACCCCTCCCAGAAAGCCTATTACGAGTGGGAAGTCCAGATAACCCAATTTTCCACATGAAATTTTTAATCTTTGGAGGTATCTTGAGACGCCATATCCACGCAGTTGCATGCTCACGGGCGTTCGTCGTGTTGGTTATTAGTTTATGTGCTGATGATGTTGTGAACCAACCCTTTTTGTCCGGCCACCAATATAGTCTATCTTCCATCACCGATACCGGTAGTGGGATGGCCAAAATCTCCTCAACCACTTTTGCAGGAAGCACAACTTGTAATTTTTCCAGCCACCACTGACCGCCAATTATGTAGTCACTGACTCTGTCATCTCTGACAAGAGAATCAAGACATTCCGCCCTTTGAGCGAGTGGAACATGGGAGATCCAATTGTCAGTCCAGAACTTAACAGACTTTCCATTTCCTATTGACCAGATAATTCCTTTTTTAAATTGAGGGATGAGGCTTCTTAGTTTAGACCATTGCCAAGATGTTGCGCCTGTCGGCTTGTAGTTTAATAGGCTCTCATTTTTTAAATATTTGTGTGTGACAATTTGGACCCAAGTGTTGTTGGGTTCCGCAATAATTTTCCATAGTAGCTTGAGTTGTAATGCTTCATTCATATCTCTTGCTTTCCTTAGGCCTATACCACCAGATTTTTTCGATCTACATATTTTATCCCATCCAATTAGTGGTTTATGTTGTGCGTCCTTGTTCCAAAAGAACGACCGGTTGATCTGGTCTAATTCCTTGTGCATGGATGCTGGTAGCATGAAATTCTGCATAGTGTACAACGGTTTAGCCGAGAGGTTTGACCCAATCAGCACCGACCTTCCCTATTGCGATAAAGAATCTGCTCGCCATTTACTCAGTTG
Source organism: Persicaria tinctoria (assembly GCA_037127255.1). Taxonomy (NCBI): domain Eukaryota; kingdom Viridiplantae; phylum Streptophyta; class Magnoliopsida; order Caryophyllales; family Polygonaceae; genus Persicaria; species Persicaria tinctoria. The sequence goes on along the minus strand of JBANSL010000006.1, from coordinate 57,250,742 downwards.
TTCTCTTGTTTTGCTCACAATTTCTTCAAATGTGTCAGAGTTAACTCTACCATTTATAATTGGGCATCCCAGGTACTTTTCTAGAGATTGTGTGTGCTTGACTTGGAGTATGCTCTCAAGTTCAGGGATTCGGTTTCTCATAATTCCTTTCGTGACTTGGAAAGCGGATTTATTATAATTAACTTTCTGCCTTGAAATTTGGCAGTAATCTTCCAGGATATTTTTTATGGTTTGGCAACCTGAAGCACTGCCTTTTGTAAATATGATTATGTCGTCTGCAAACGCTAGGAAAGGAACGGTGGGCCCAGAGCGTCCAAATTTAAAGTCCACCAAGCGTGCATCAGATGTTGCTTCTGTCATTAGTTTTCGGGCTAACAGCTCGGCGCCAAGAATAAATAAGTAGGGTGATAACGGGTCACCTTGTCGTAACCCTCGCGATGGGTAGAACATATCCGTTGGGCCATTATTGACTAATACAGAGAACGAGACGGAGGAAATGCATTCCTTAATCCAATTTACAAATATCAGATGAAAACCAAATTTTAGTAAGATCAGTTCTGTAAATTCCCAGTCTACCCTATCATAGGCCTTCTCCATATCCAATTTTAAAGCTAACCATCCATCCCTACCGGTCCTGGACTTGAAGGAGTGGAATATTTCATGGGCGATAAGGACATTATCCTTGATAGCTCTATCTGATACAAAAGCTCCTTGGAGTGGGTGAATCAGTTTTCCCATTACTGTCTTTAATCTCTCCGTAATAATTTTTGAGATCACTTTGTATATAGTTGAGCAGAGGCTAATTGGTCTGTAATGAGCTGTGGTTGTTGGGTTATCGGTTTTGGGTAATAAAGTTATGAAGGTATGATTTATTTGTTTCAACATCTTCCCAGATAGGAAAAACCCTTTGACTGCGCGTATAACAGAGGGACCAACAATCTCCCATTCAGATTTATAAAATTCTGTTGTCATACCATCAGGTCCTGGTGCTTTATTATGCCCCAGATTGAGTACCGCATTCTTCATTTCACCATTGGTTGGAATAACAATTAGCCGGTTGTTTTCATCTGATGTAACATCTGGCTGTATCATTTGTAGATATTCATGTAGCTTTGTTTTGTTAATCGGATGACTTTGGAATCTTTGCTGGAAGTCTCTGCGTATTTCGTTATTGATGTTTGTTTCTCCGATGATTTGTGTCCCTTCCGCTGTTATGACTTGTCTAATATATTTCCGATTTCTTCTCCCTGATGCTACCATATGGAAGTATCATGTGTTCGAGTCTGCAAGTCTAATATGCTTTGATTTTGCTCTTTGGTTCCAATAAGACTTTTGGAATAGTAATAGTCTCTCTTTTTTCTTAATAATGCTCCGTTCGAGTCCAAGAGCCTTTATATTTGTACTAGTTGTAGTGCTCTGTTGGAGCTGAAGTAATTTTTCTTCAACTACTTTCAGCTGCCGGAAAATGTTTCCAAAAGTGCTTTTGTTCCACTCCTTAGCTTTCTGTTTTAATAACATGGTTTTTCGTGTTAATTGGAACATAGCAGAACCATGACAGTTTTGGCGCCATGATTGCTTGACGATGTTTTTGAAATCCTTTCGTTGTAACCAGATATTTTGAAATTTGAATGGTGGTGGCTTAAAATCTTGGTTGGTTGTGAGTTCTATGGTGATGGAACAGTGGTCCGAGAGCGAAAATGCCCCATTTTTTGTTGACAGAGCCGGGTATTTTTGTAGGATGTCGTGTTGTACCAGGACTCGATCAATTTTTTCTTTGATATTGCCTTCTCCCACTTGTTTCTTTCTCCATGTGAATTGATTTCCCCAAGACGGGATGTCTAGAAGGGAGCAACTATTTTTGATTTCTGTTAGACGTTTAAATCTTCCCGGGAGGGTAGTTGCTCCACCTTCTTTATCTGTGAAGTTTCCGATCTCGTTCAAATCACCCATAACTATGCATGGGAGAGTTGCCGTATTAATGTCGTTTGTAATGATTTCCCAGAATGCAGTTTTCCCATTTTCATGGGGTGGAGCATATACAAACCAAATCAGACAGGAAAAATTGTCAGTAAGGTTTGTGTATTTGATTTTAATGGCTCTTATTAATTGGGTTACTACTTCAATTGTTTCTTGGACTAGCGCAAACTCTTTCCAGAGTAGTCCAATACCCCCCGATTTCCCAATAGAAGGGGACCAGATTGCTCTGTCAAAGCCCGCACCCCTCCAGACTGAGTCAGTTGGAATACTTTCTGATTTAGTTTCTGCTAGTACAAGCATTTGGATGTGTTCAGAGTTACACCCTGTATTTATATTGACCCAGAACGTCGGTTTCCCTATTCCTCTACAGTTCCAGAAGCTAACCTTCATTTTTAACTTTCTGAGTTGAGGTCGAGTCCTCTGTTCGAGCCTCAAAATTGATATCCTGTGATCCCGGTTTGATAATATATATTATCTTCATTTGCGCTTCCCTAGCTGCTTGATGATAACCTCACATGGATTGTATTCAACGAGGTAGTTCCCTTTAGAACCTGTAGCAAGCCAATGTGGCCAATCCAGCAATGTATTACTCCACTCAATGGTTCTTTCAATATATTCCACTTTAGTGAGTTTGCAGTAATCCAGGTACTTGCTGATGCAAAGAGAAGTGGAGTAGAGACCACTCGGCCATAACATGGCCTGGGATCATCTCCCACCACTCGGCCACAAGTGGTTTTAGTGTCTTTTGTGCGTTTGTTAGAGGAGGTGCTAGGCACCCTGTTATCATAAGTTAATAATGAGTTCAGTGGAGCATGATAGCCCTTATGGAAAATCCATGGATACATATTGACAGTGGGGTGTTTCATGAGCACCATATACACCATAATAGTCATCTTCATATATATATCATACATATAGCATACATCATCATTCATACAATATTTTAGGCAACACATTGAGCTTAGTGCTAGGCATTCTACAAGCATCACTAAATCAATTCCTATTCTTTTAGTACTGGTATACTGAGTAATCTCAAAATTTATTCCTTCAAATTTCCCATTTGTAAACTGATCACTGGATCTTTGCCCTGTTATTAACCCAACTTTGTTAATGCACTGACATAAACTTTGAACATCATGAAGATGAAAGTAGTTGGCCCACTTGGACTTTAGAAAGCAAACCAAAATAAACTTGGCATTAGCAATTGTTGAATGAATTTTAAACCATTTCAGATTAAGGCAATAAGTTAATATGCCTAATTGGTTAGGACAAATAATACCATGATTGGGCACAACACCCCATTCCAAGCAGTATCTAGTAATCGATCCACCCCACACAAGCACAAGGCGGAGTACACAAACTTTCCTGTTTGTATATATGTGTGAACTTTGTAAGTGTTGATCTCCCTTTCTTAACTTACTAGATCTAGTGTTGTATGTTTTGTGTGAGTAATTTATGCTTCTTGTGTGTTGTTGATTCCCAACCCGGTTGCATTGGGTGTTTATTCGACTGTCGTTGTTGTCATCGAAGGGGAACACGAGATGCACCTTCGATATTTTGGTAGGCGGGTTAACACCCGAGTCCGCAGGGCCTGGTCCCCCTTTGGATGTTGGTATGGAAACTGATGGTTTTTCATTTTTGCCGGATGATAGTAATACACCATCATCCAGTGGTTCCAAAATTTCATGTAACTGCTTACCCTTGTGTTTGTCTTGCTTCTTCCCCATTTTAGCCGATAGAAACCGAAATAAAATCAAACCGAGATGGTTAGTATTCAAGACGGGATTGACAAGAAGAGATGTTGTGTGAGATTTGCAAACCTCTCCAGCCTTTAGAAAGGGAAGGAGAGGAGCAAGGATGGTTAGAGATGCAAGTTTAACACATTACCGGCGTGATTTGGACGAATGAACGCAGAACCGCAGCCCGTGCACCCGAACCGGAGAGAGCCAATCCCTATTTTGTGAACTGTTGGCCAAGCACTTGAAAATCCCCTCAGGCGGAAGCCCCCAGGCTGCGAGCCACCACCACCAGGAACACCTATTCGCGTCAACACCGCCATCTTGTACTTTGATGTCTTGATTTCTCCAAATCTTTCGGATTTCTTCCTTTTGCAGATGTTGAAATTCGGAGCCTTTAAGAGACCGGAAATACGTCGGGCAGCGCCCAAGAACCAAGTTTGTGGGATTGGTTGTATGATTGCAATCGACGAAGGGGATTTCCCCCAACCAATCGCTAGATTCGAGCTCTTTAGGAAGGGGTTTTGGGTGGATTTGCAGCCTAGGGTTTGCCTGGGTAGGAGAGGGGATGAACGGGAGTTTCTCTCTCATCGGGATTATGACACGTAGTATAGATATGGATGGATGATGTCGCATAGCAAGTACCAACTTCAGTTTTTTTTCATTTCTATTTTTTTTTTGGGTAGAAGTATTAATACCGGTTATTTATACAATAACTACTAACTGGTCTTAATTCTTAGGGAAAACTAATCAAAATACCCCACCTTTGGGGGCATGACAAAAATATATCCTCAACTTTCAAATGTAATAAAAATATTCTGATCTTTAAGAGTAGTGATAATATATTACCACAGGTTTTCTCACCGGTCAAAAATGCTGACAAGAGAGCCTGCGTGGAAGCCTTTTTACAAATTAGCCCTAAAACTGGGTTTTCTTGAATGATTTCCATAGGAAAAAATTAACCGACAACAAAATTAAACCTGAAAAAAGAAATGGATTCAACCAAACAACTAATCCAGTCAAAATTGCCTCAAATTAACACAATACAACTATTCATAACACCAAACCGACAACAAAACTAAACCGGCAACAACAACAACAACAAAGAGGGGGAAAACAAAACTTACTCAGCCAAGTCCGTGAACGAATCAAAGAGGAAGAAAATGTGAGAGAGAGACAACTCAAGATAGGTGACCCTGGGGGAGGTAGACTGTCATTGAAGAGGAATTATGAGTTGCCAGGAAGACAATTCAAGAGGTGACCACAAAAGAAGATAGGAGGGAGAAAAAGGCGTTGGGTATGAACCAATCCAACTCTTTATTTTTTTCCTAAGCAAACCGTTCAAGAAACCCTTGTAAAAAAATTCACATAGATTGTCTTATTAGCATTTTTGACCCGTGAGAAATCTCGTGGTAATATATTACCACTACCCTCAAAGGCCGGGATATTTTTATTACATTCGAAAGTTGAGGATATATTTTTACCTTAGCCCCAAAAGTGGGGGTATTTTAATTAGTTTTCCGTAATTCTTATGTTCTTTTTTAAAAAGAAACCTGCTGAATAGTTAATACCGGTTGTTAAAAAATAACCTGTGTTAATTTTAATTATTACCGGGTTTTTAAATAACCAGTTTCCGTGTATGTAGTTAATACCTATTTTAAATAACCGGTTTTAAAAAAGCAGTAATAATGAGCGTTTTTGTACTAGTGATAAATCCAATTCTTCCTCATTATGCAAAAATAAATAAACTTGGCTCTTTTTATTTTTCTTTTTCTTTTTTTTCGAACTGTTTTATTTTTATTGAGCTGAAATACATATAGGAACAAATGCATAAAAATGAGGGAACTAATAAGCACATAGCATTACATCTTCTCAAAACCATAAACCATAAAACTCACACTTTAGCTTCTTTACTCCTCAACTTCAAAATAGATTCCATAACTCACTCAGAATCTCAATTTCCCCGAAATACGGGTAAGCCTTATAATAGGCTAGGAATAATATAGTTTTGTGGAGCTATCAATAAAATAGGCTAAAAGCTCAAATTGGCTACAAAGCTAGATATAACATAAGGTAGGCAAAGATAAAATGTGGCTAAAATATTGCCTCTATCATTTGAACTTATCAAGCAATGAACATGTATATAATTATTTGTCTTGAAAATAGATAACCATGATAATACTCAATGATAAATGCATAGGAAGAGTAAATCACACAAGAAAAGCAAAAGGAATATAGATGTTTCAACTCCATCGGCCACCAGCTGCAATTAGGCGTGGCCGCGGTTCGGATCCGCCGGGTCAAGGGTCAGGGTTGCTTGACCCAAACCCTAACCCGAAAATTCACAGGTTGACGGGTTCGGGTCGACCCGTGGACCAGACGGGTTACCATATTAAAAAAAAATTTAGTTTTTTATAACATTTTTTACTAATAAAAATTAAAAAAAAATGATATGTAAAGACTTTTTGTACATATCACTTTCTATATCCATTTCCTTTCAATATGAAGTGGAAAAAAACATGATAAATTTTATCTCTATTAAACTCCTTTTACATTATAAACGTAGGATATAAGACTTCTCAAACTTTACTTCATTTCAATATGTGAAATAAAGCTTAAAGTGAAGAGTAAGAGTTAAGGGAAGATGGGGTGAGAGTGCTTTTGACCAACATTGCACATTGCAAGTAGTTTATGTTTATATATTATGAATTGTTCTAAGAATTCTAAGAATAATATACATAATAATAATTATAAACTCAAAAAAAATATACTTTTTTCAAACAAAAAAATTTGGGATGGCGGGTTGACCTGTCTGGTTCGACCCACCGGGTCAGCGGGTTTTAAAACCCCCGACCCTGACCCTAACACTAACACACTACCCGTCTACACTCGGGGACCCGATGACCCAGACCCTACGGGTCGTTGACCGGCTAGGTCACGGCTCGACCCGTAACCCGTGGCCACGCCTAGCTGCATTGTCCTGATATTGTAGGCTCCACAGTCACCCCTACACAAGAACACGTGTACACAAGAACACGTGTGTGAGTGTGAAATTTTTGTTGTCCTGGATGCGAGACATAAACGATGAGAGAAGAAGTGACGTAAGACACTTACGATTTTTCATTTCGGGGGATCTTGATAGTTCGGACAATGGTGAAAGGTTGCGGGACATCGACGGTATGCCTAGCACGGAGCTCCACGTTGAACTAAATGGTCGCTGGGATGACCTTTGCAACGGGCTCGAGGTAGTTCTGAAGCTCCTTGTCTTTGATTTGGTACCAGTCGCAATCCATCAATTCGGCGCAAGAATTTTGGGGTTTTGTACAAACCAGCTCCTCTTATGGTCATCTGGAAGTGTCCCAGAAAAATACTTCAACAACGCCCTCGACATGTTGTGGTTGGTGATGCACCCCACATCCCCGTTACAAATAGACCATTGTTTGCCCACTTGGTCCTGCCTATAGAGGCCCAGGACAACCACACCCGACCTCTTGTCACGCTCCATGGCGTCCAAGGCCTTGCGAATAAGAACCAAGGCCTGCTGGATGTGCTGCGTTATGCGATATGTTCCAAAATTCCATTAGTGTGATTCCCATGAAATAAGTGAAGAAAGAAACATATGCCGAGTGAGATCCCTTACCTCGGTTGATGTCTATATGTCGGGTGTTGAAGAACTCCTTCCCCAATTGGGTTCCATCAGGGCACGTCACCTGTGCGAGTCCCTTTTCCAGCCAGGCTAATAACCCGTCTCTCTCTACAACCGTCACCAGCCCCACCTCCACCGCGTCAGTGTCTGGTAGGGTGGCCTTTCCAGCCTTACTCTCTCGAGCCCGCTTTGAAGGCTGAGCCACCAGACAATCCTACCAACTTACTCCTATCTCGCTTACCTCTTCTCAGCTCCAGCTTCGACTCCTAACAATCAAACAGTAGAGGTTACACCCAATTTATTACCAAAGCCAATTAATTTTCCTACACAAATAGCACATGTATATCACACCAAATGATCAGATCTATCCTACCAATTGAGTGATGTTTGAGAACCAAAATGAAAGAGACCATGTCATACCATCAAACCAACTTTATCATACCAAAAGAACAAACCTATCCTACCAACAAGGACGCTTTACTTTTTCCTCCCTGGGATTTGCGTCAGACTCAGTTGGTTGTTCTTCGTCCTTAGTCACCTCCTCCCCACCCTTGTTTCCCTCCTTGGTCTCCACCCCAGCATTGTCAGCCCCTCCCCCCCCCCCCCCCCCCGCCCTTGGCAACCTCCTGTTTCTTCTCCCCACCTTGCTCAGCATCCTTTTTCTCCCCCCTCTCGTTTCTCTCCCTTTGGGGTGTCCACCTTGTCAACATCCTTTTGCCCGTCCTTGTCCTCCACCTTGTCATTTGCAGTGTCATTGTCCTCCCCATTGTCATCCTCGTTTTGTTCTTCCTTCTCCCCCACCTTGTTCTTGTCAGCGTCCTTGTCCTCCCCCTTTTTCATTGTTCTTTTCCGCCTCCTTGTCATCCACCTTGCCCTTGACAGAGTCCTAGTCGTCCACCATTTCGACATCATCCCCATCAGCCTTCAACTCTCCCTCCATCTCAAGAGCAGCATCGCCCTCATCGTCTACCAAAGATACGTAATCCTGCAAGATTTTCAGATATATCAACTGTTCAAAACTATCCTACCAATTTTATTTTGTTGTCATATCAATTGTGCTTTCCTCACTGTTGTCCTACCAATTTCATTTTAGACAAGTTTGCTTGATTTTGCCTATTTCCCAACACAACAGATAGCCAAAGTAACACATACCTTTCCCTTTTCGCCCTTCTCCGAGAAAGCCTTCTTACAAGCCTGACTAACCTCACTGATCCTGTCCTCCAGCACCAAGAACCGGCTTCACATCTGCAACTTCCTGCCCCTGCAAATGGCCTCCACCTTAGCCACAATCCGGGCCTCCAGTCCAAGCTTGTCGCGTCTGACCCCGACTGACTAGTTCCCTGACTAGGTCCAGCCATAGCATCCTCTTGACGTCTCACTATGGGCCTTCCCCTTTTATAGGGATAGAAGGTCTCCTGCTCATTGACAAGTGTCGCTTTTAAAATGACACGTGTCACCCTCGTGGTATGAGAGCATGCGTGACACGTAGCCACTTTTTTGTTCGCGGACGACGCGCTGTAGGGGAGTCCATTGTCTTTAAGCCGCGAATGGTCTTTTGGAGTTTCCTTCCCTTTGACCCCCTTTCCTATTGTTTATTATTATTTCTACGTTTTCATTACTTTTTTTTTAGATATTTTACAACTGATTTCGTCACAACTCCTCGGGTTGGGTCTATTCTATACGGAATTGACGCCAGCCGACTTACCTTTCGCAGAAAATATCCAGGCTTGAACGTTTTTCCCTTTCTTGGGCCTTATGGACGGTACGGGTTGAAATTCCCCTTGATGCACATTAAGGGCCCCCAATGGTATTGGGAAGTTCAACGCTCGGTAATTTTTCTATAAATTACCCCGTTCCGTTTTTACTTCTCATTTGTCTTATTTCGCTTTCCAGATTTTTGTCTTTACTGCTTTTCGCTTTCCAGTGGTATTCCTTCGTTGGCGGTCTTTTTTCGATTGAGCTTTCCGGCGGTGTTCTTCAAGATCAAGGTTTTTCTTCTTGTTCTTCGTTTTTGTTCTTGCACTCCTTGAATCTTTTTTATTTCTTTCTTTGATTTCCTTAGGGTTTCTTCTCTTTAGATCAAAAACAGGATTGGTTTTCTTTGTCAGATTTGTTTTTTCTTTGTCCGAGATCTTTAAACCACGTGTACAATTCTTCACTTGGTTTTTCTCTAGCTTTTGGGAATGGCTAATCCTAGTGGGGGACACGACGTGATGTATGAGTTTGAGAGGGAGGAGGGATAGAGGGACGATGCGTTATCGACTTCCCGTCCGCGTCCTGACCTTGAAGTTTTAGGGTCATTATCATTTTCTTCTGAGAGTTATTCCTCTAATTCAACATGATCATCATCATTGGAGTCAACTACTTCTTGTACCGCGTCTACCCCGACTCGGACAGGGCCTACTAGTAGTCCTGACAATGTGAGAAGGCGTCGGAAGCTCTCTGACCCTGATTACTATTCTTCTCCTCACACGGTTTCTTCTTCTTCGAAGGGAACCGAGGGAGATGATGCTTCCACGGGCGCGGAGGATTCAAGACTTCACTCTTCTCAGAACGCGGGCCCCTCCTCTACTTCTCATCCAGAGGTTGTTGTTCGAGATCCTGAATTACCTTGGGTCCCTTATGCGGAATCCCCCATCGGTACTGCAGAGATCCCTCTCAGGATTCGTTCTAAAGAAAACTTGGGTGATCTGGATACCCCTCTCTACGAATTTCAAGACTTAGATACTTGTTCTTTTCATGGGGATTTTTCCATCCGCGCCCCTCTGACTCATCCTTTGATTATTGCTGAGAGAGTTCGCCCATGACGATCTCCTGTTGAGAAATTGCGGGGTTGTACAACTTTGCTGAACCTGGTTGACCTTGATGTGATCTCTCAGATTTTCCCGTGGTCTGCTGAGTTGGAACTTTGTCTTCCTGTTGAAGGTGGAGGTTGTCTTGACACGTATGAGAATTGCTTGGTCGTTTATGCCACAAGTTTGTCTCAAGGATTCCGCCTTCCTCTTCATCCTTTTTTCGCGGAGTTTCTGAGAGGATACAACCTAAGCCCCGTGCAGATAGCTCAAAATTACTGGATGTTCTTCACTAGCTTCATCATGAGGTGTTTGGAAATCGAGGTTTCCCCGTTTGTGGAGTTGATGTTTAGCCTTTTTTCCATGAAGAAGGGTCCCCATGATTCGAGGTTTTACCAGTGTAATTCTAGATGTAGCTATGTCGAAAGACTTTCTAGTAAGCCGAACTGGAAACATAAGTGGTTTCTTGTTCACGACAAGACTGGGAAGAGTTTGAACTACCGAACTTTTCCTGGTTGGTTCACTAGTCTTTCCAAATTCAAAGAATCCTTTGCTCACAAACCAAAATTTCCTTGGTGTGGAATGATCTCGACTCTTCGACTTGAGATGGCTAGGTTAAGCCTTCCTCATGAGCGTCTAGGTGTTTCCCTAGTTTTGGTCTTTTTTCTTTGTTTTCTTTAGTTATTCAAGGAAACCTTCATTCATAGCTGCTCTTTTCGTGCTTTTGTTTTTACTAGTTGGTGACTTATTCTTCTGATATTTTCCTTTCGGATAAAATGGACATGGAATCCCTCTTAAAGCGCCACAAAGTTAAGGCTGGGGGTCGGAATAAAAGTTCAGCCGCTCGCGGGCCTCCCCCGGCCCCAGTTGTGCCCCCGGTCGTTGATCTTGTCGCGGACAGTGGTGCGGCAACTGATGCCGAGGGGACTACTACAGACCGTGAAGCACGCGAGAAGCGTGCCCGTTCGTCTGATCCATCTGCCTTTAGGAAGAAGAAAAGGAAGGTCAGCAGTGTTGTCGGTACATCGGTCGCGGGGGAAAAAGACCAGCCCCTTTTGTTGGAGGGAGACGACACGCTCCCTAAGTTTCCTATCCTAGGATTTGGGATGGATGAGCTTGTCAGTCTCAAACTTCACAAAAAATTCGTGCGCAACTAACAGGCCTACATCAAGCACTTGGATGCCCGCAGCTTTTCAATGGAGTTCGAGCGAATCACTCAATGGGTGAGTTGAGGTTGTATTATGTATATTTATTGATTGAGTAAATTGTTGCTGCTTGATGCATTTTTTCGTTTGTTTCTTTCGCAACTGAGGGCGATATAAACTGACACTGAAAGGCGTTTGGTTTGCCAAGAGATGGATATCTTTAAGAAGGACGCTGAGATCAAGGAGTTGGTTCACCGGGTGCAGATTGTTGGGAACACTGTTGGAGATCCACCTCTGTTGAGAAGTTTAGGAAACGCTCCGCGGAGCTTCATGAAGAGCTACAATTGGCCAAGGAAAAAATGACGGTGTTGACCAAAGAACGAGACGATGCGAGGTCTGCTCTAGGTGTTGCCCGTTTACAAACATATGAGCTCAGGTCCACGATTGAGCAATTGCAGGAGCAACTTCGAAAGAGCTAGGCCTCTGTCCATAAGCTAGAAGAGGATTACTCAATCCTCCGTGAGGAGAAGTCTATCCTGAAACAAGACTTGGAGGCGGCTCAATCTCGTTCGGACCATGCTTTATCTCTTCAATGGCTTCAGACTCCTGAGGGGTTAAAGCATTTGTCTCCGGAATGGATCAAAACAGAGGCCGACTCTTCTTTCCTATCGTAAGTGGCCAAAGCTTGTCTCCAAACTTCAGAGGGTGACGGGATCCTGAAGGACAAATGCTTTCGGTACTTTCGAAAGGAAATGACCGCGGGAATCAATCAGAGCGTGACCTGCTCTTCCTCTAACCCTGGGGTCCCCTTGGAGAAGTTCATCCCTAGCATGGAGATCGAAGACTAGGGACTCTCCAAAGTAGAACTGGCCGCGGAGGAATCTGAAGCCGAGGATGAAGAAGAAGAGGTTGCCGACGAAGAAGAGACTCCAACCCGGATCGACTGATCTTTTTTATTTCTCTTCTTATCTTAATGGAAAACAAACTCTTTCTCTGGGCGCCGGTGGTGGCCCCTCGTGTTTGAAAATATTCACACTTGTAAAGTTATTTGAGAAAGCGTTATTTGACACAATCGTTGCGGGGGCCCCTAATGAAATGACACAATCGTTATTTGAGAAAGCGCCCAATAACCTCTTATTACAACCGTTGCGGGGGCGACTACGATGGTTTTTATTCTAGTGGTCTTGACTTATTACACAAAGTACTTTTTCAAGTTCTTTACATTCCAAGTCTTGTTTAGGATCACTCCCTCTGAGGTGCCAAGCTTGTAGGCTCCCTCGTGGATCACATCCATGATGATGTAGGGCCCTTCCCAATTCGCGTCAAGCTTTCCTCCCGTTGAAACTTGGCGGAACACTTGGTCACCCTTTTGGAATCGTCGCGGTTGCACTCGCCTGTCATGGTATCTGGATAGTTGTCTCTTGTACTCTTAACCTTTTAAAGTCGCTACCATCATGTGCTCTTCTCTGAAGGGCATTTCAATTTCAAGAGCCTCGTCATTGGCCTCTTGTTCGTATGCGAGGACGCGTGCTGATGGGACCAATCTTTCGATTGGTATGAACGCGTCTACCCCGTAGACTAAGGCAAATGGAGTCTCCCCAGTTGGGGTCTTTGCCGAAGTCCTGTAAGACCATAGACCCAACGGAAAGAGTTTGGCCCAACGTCCTTTTGCTGTGGTCCCCAGCTTCTTTTGTATCCCATGTAGTATATGCCGGTTTGTTGTCTTTGCTTGGTCGTTGGTCTTGGGATGGGCCACGGATGAGAATTTGAGATTGATAGCGAGGCCCGTGCAAAAGTCTTTGATAGATTCACAATCAAGTTGTGGACCATGATTAGTGATTATTGTAACTGGCACCCCAAAACGGCATACTATATTCTTCCAGAGAAACCTTCTAACTTTCTCCGCAGTTATAAGTCCCATGGCTTCACCTTCCACCCACTTAGTGAAGTAGTCCACTAGGACGAGCACATATTTCAAATGTCCCGGGGCTGCCGAGAAGGGGCCCAAGATGTCCATTCCCCATACAGAAAAAGGGCATGCCCCAAATATGCCTTTCATAGGTTTCGCGGGCTGATGCTTCAAATCCCCATGTCGTTGACACGCGTCACATTTCTAGATGAACACCTAGACGCCTTGCTTTGTTGTGGGCCAATAGTAATCAAATCTCATGGCTTTTGCAGTTAACGCTCTCCATCCCTTGTGGTGAGCGCATACGCCCGCGTGTAATTCTTCCACGATGGTTCTCCCTTCCTCCGTCGAGACACATAACAAATCTGGAAGGCGATATCCTCTTTTATAGAGCCTTCCTTCTCAAATGGTGAATCGAGAAGCCTTTGTGACGACTTGCTTTGCCTCGCCCTTTTTCAGGTGGTAGAATCCCTTTTCCTAGGTAGTCCGCGAGCGGGTTTCTCTAGTCCCCTTTCTCGTTTGTTCGGACATGGTATACCTCTTGGATGAGCATGCGACAACTCCTTTTTTCGAAGAAGACTTCTTCCCGAACTTCAGTTGGCATGATTGCTCCTACTCGAGCTAGCGCGTCAGCCTGAAGATTTTCATCCCTAGAGACTATTGTCAGACTGAGCCCTATGAACGCCGTTTTCAAGTCTTTCTCAAGTAATCGGGCATTAAACCAGTTTTTGCTTCATACTCTCCTACGACTTGCCGTGACATAACTTCTGAATCTATGTAGGTGGCAACATTCCTTGCGCCTCGGACTAACGCTATCTCCAAGCCTGTGGCCAGAGCCTCGTACTCAGCTTCATTGTTTGTAGCTTGGAAATCTAGCTTATAAGCATAGTTTAGTTGTTGCCCATCAGGTGTGGTGAGGGCGACCCCGGCCCCACATCCATCTTTATTGGTAGCTCCATCTGAGAACCCATTCATTCTTTTATGCATGGTCTCCTGTCTCAAAGCTCGTTTCACAGATAAAGTCCGCCAAGGTTTGTGCTAGTGCTACTCGACGCGGGACGTATTCAATCTCAAATTCTATTAATTCCATAGCCCATTTTTTCATTATTCCTGATAAGCATGGCAAGTGAAGAATTTTCCTTAGCGGTAAGTCTGTCACCACTCAGATGACATGGTCTTGGAAATATAGTCGTAGTCTTCGAGTTGCAAACACCAAACACAAGATCATCTTTTCGACAGGCTCGTACCGCGTTTCAGCATCCTGCAACACCCTACTGATGTAGTATACCGGGTATTTCTCGTCGCGGGTGAGGACCGCGCTGATAGTGATGCTTTTTACTACCAGGTACAGATGTAAGGCTTCATACTTTTCCGATTGTAACAGAGTGGGTAGCATCGACAAGAAGCATTTCAGCCCTTCGAGCGTGTCTTGTAGCTATGGGGTCCACTGTATTGGCCCCTTTTTTTTTAGTAGTGAAAAGAAAGGTAAGGACCTATCCACGAGACACGAGCAAAACCTACTCAAATAGTTCACCGCCCCATTCAGAGATTGTACCTCCTTTATGGTCCACGGTGGCTGTAGATTTTGAACCGCTGCGATTTTCTCGGGATTTACATCTATTCCGCGATGGTTGTAAAGACTGTGTTTTCCACGCGTCTCCTTTGGGTCGTCCCTAATACCACCGTCAACTCTATTGGTCCAGCTACTTGTACTTCGTCTCCAGAGAAGGTGACTAGTGTGCCTGCGTAGGGCTAAAGCGTTGTCGCAGAGATTCCCAACTAGGTGAATGCTTCCCACGAGAGGATCTCCACTGATGACCCGGTGTCTATAAACACCCTTTTCACAGTCTTGGTGGCTATCAGGGCATGGATGAACAGTGGATCTGAATGTGGCATTCTTACTTCTTCTGCATCCTTCGCGGAAAATGCGACCTCCATATGCGGTAATAACGATATTCTCATGCTCATGGCGGATGGAGGTTGCTTTCCTTCCCGCTCATAGTTCCTTCTCTCCTGCCTACTGGACCCCGATATTGAAAGCCCCTAGCTAGGGTATTGATGAACCCTTCAGGTTCCGGTATTCGGTCCTCCTCCGGCCTTCTTGCTTCATCTGAGTTCCTTGATGCTTGGTTGACTGACCCTTGCATGGCGGGAAATCTATTGTGTCGCCCTCCACACCACCTCTGTCCTCTGCCCCTTCCTTCATTGAAGGGGGAGGGTCCTCTCTGTTGATCATGGGGCTCCTAATTCTGGTCTTGTTAGCGCGGAAGGTCCCCTGCCCGTGGGCCGTAATTTTCCCAAGTTGGCCCTCTATCCACTCGTTCTTCCCGACACGGCTGGTACCCCCGCTCAAAGTCTCGGTAATTATCCCTCCGCGGGTGATATGGCCGCGGGTGGTCCATTTCATGTCTTCGATCATTGTCTCTTTGTCGGGATCCTTGACCTTTTTCGGAATTCATATCTATCTCATCTCTCCGTGAATGGTGCTCTTCCCCTGTTGACTGGTGTTTCGGGGGTTTAACTCCCCTTTTGTCTTTTCTGAATTTACCACCGATTTTCCCGAAGAATCCTTAGTTGCCGACATTTGCTCTTGAACTGGACGCGGCTGCTTCTTCAGCTTTGATCTGCTTTGACACCCGATCCGTCAGGTCATCATAGCTCTTGGGCTTCTTCCGGAACAAGTAAGTCTTGAAGTCACCTTCTGCCAGGTTCCCCATGAGAATGATGGTTGCAGATTCATGATTAAAGTTGGGAATTTGCACTACCACGCTGGTGAACCGCGTGAAAAAGTATCCCAAGGTTTCTCCTGTTCCTTGTTTGATTGAGTTTAAATTGAGCATTGTTTTCTTCCGCAAGCGAGCGCCCCCAAAGTGAGACTTGAAGATGTGAGTCAACTGAGCAAAGCTAGCCACCGAGTTTTTTGGCAGGTTGGTGAACCAGGTGAGAGCTATCTTTGTCAGTGTCGAGGGGAAGGTTCGGTACATCATGGCATCGTTGTACTCATTTATACCCATTGCAGTTATAAAGTGACATAAATGGTCTTCTGGGTCAGTCGTTCCATCATATTTCATTAGGCTTACATCCCTTCATCTTTTCGGAACTAACGCGGAGCAAACTTCCTTTGTGAAGACGGAAGGCAAGGTTTCTAAACCGTATGTCTTCATATTAGCTAAATCTGACTTGGTGGAGGTTGAAACATCTAACGATCGCTCCCCTCGCTCATGTTGGCTCACATGATGCTCTTCCTCGTTCTGCCGCGGTTGATGTGGCATTGCATGGCCCTGGCCTTGGAACTGGTAGTATGGATTGCCAAAAACGTTGGTTGGGTTGTTGTATGTGGTATACTTGCATCCATGCGCATCATACTGATATACCTGGTAGGCTGTTCCTTTCTAATGCACATGGGGGCCACCATAATCGTAATAATAGTAATACGCATGCCCAAGCTACTGGTAGTGAGGTGGCTCGCGAGGAACTTCGTAGTGCTAGAAGTTCGGGGGAATGTAAGCTTCCTCAAACTGATTGTAATAATGATGGATGGGCGGATCTTGTGGTGGCTCCCAAACGTCACCATGTATGTCTGGCTGGGAGGATGGTGGAGTGTACATTCTTGACACTTCCTGCTCGTGATGGAAGCTCTGGCTCATCTCATCCGACGCTTCATTCTGGAAGAAACTCATATTTCCTGTCACATAATTGTTTTGATGAACGAATGCACTATTGATTCAATCTTTTTGGCAAGCTTCTTTCTGTGACTTGACGCGGACTCCCTTCCGCATGTTGGTGTCGGGAGTCCGATTTATCTTTCGTTTAATGTATATTGGGAACCCCTTAGTGTGAGAGGGTTCCCATAGACGGCGCTAGTGACGAAACTCGTTTTTCAAGTTTCCACTTTTGGTGGGACCTAAGGGTTGACCCCGGGGGACCCAGAGCTCTTTCGACGGACTTACCTGACCCGCGCCGATAATCTCGACGCGGCCCAATCTGTGACGCGAGTAGGATGGTGCCCTTCGGGGCCTTCTCTATTTTGGAGCTTCATTAACGTGGTGGAGATTCATCATTTACCTGTTGTTAATCGTTCGACTTGAAGAATTGATCGCAACCTTATGATTCCTCTCCTCCGACTGATGGCTTTCAAGGGAGGTCTTCTAGTCGGAGGCGGATGTGGCCTTGTTTTGTCTGCGGAGCGGGTTTCACTTCTTCTATTATGTGTTTTGCTTCTCGGTTTTTGTCGGAGAATATATCTATTTCTCCACTCTTATCTTCTCTTATCTCTTTCTTTTCTCCTTTATGTCAAAAGTCCTCCCTCACTATTTAGCCTTCCCTTTTTTATAGGGATAGAAGGTCTCCTGCTCATTGACAAGTGTCGCTTTTAAAATGTCATGTGTCTCCCTCGTGGTAAGAGGGCATGCGTGACACGTAGCCACCTTTTTGCCCGCGGACGGCGTGTTGTAGGGGAGTCCATTGTCTTTAAGCCGCGGACGGTCTTTTGGAGTTTTCATCCCTTTGACCCTCTTTCCTATTGTTTATTATTATTTCTACGTTTTCATTACTTATTTGTAGATATTTTACAGCCGGTTTCACTAGTACAAAAACAGGATTTTAGCCTGGACCTTTTTTTATCATATAGCCCGGATCTGACAATTTATAGCTTCGGGCTTCAGGTTGATCGGGGTAAAAACTGGGTATGACTTTATAGCCCGGATATTGGGGGAAAAAATCCGGGGTATATAATCCGCCAAAATTCCCAAAAAAGTGAGCTGAAACACATGCCCAGGCTATATACTACAATATCCGGGGTATATACCACATTTAATCCGTGTTATAATTATTTTTAATCCGGGGTATAAAATACAAGTAGTCCGGGCTATATTCCTGTTGTTTGTAGGGGTAATTTACTTATACTATTAGATATAGCCCGGATATGTAAGTAATATCCGGGGTATATAGCCTGCTCACGTACACTTTCATTGTATATAAACCGGAGTTGTTAGATCCGGGCTATATAATGTTTTTTCCCCTAGCCACAGTCATTATATATATTACGTAATACCTGGAAGCACCTGTATTTTTTATCCCATTCGAAGCAATAAGCACCCCCAAATAAACAATTAAACAAATATGGAACGTTCATTACAATACAGTAATTGAGATTTCAACAATGTTTGAAGTTCTTACAAGGATTCAAGACATGTAATGTAAATGTTCCATAACAACTTGAACACCACTTGAACAATTTCTAGTACAAAGTTTCAAGTTATGTGCATGAACCATACCCTTATAATACACCAAAAAATAGATAAGTATACCGGTCATGCGATCTTGCCTCGACATCAAGTTGAATAGTCCAAAACATGAACAAGCTAGGGAGGGTAATTAATTCTTGCCTATCCATATTTACCCCAACCAACCTGTAAGCACTTTCTGCATTCCTTGATTCTTTTAGTATTGCTGGGTGGAAGAATTCTTCAAGGTCTGGTAACAAACAAAAAACCCAAAGTCAATGCATAAGCATAAACAATAAATAGATTTGTGAAATGTATTCTAATGAAAAGCAAGCAAATATTCATAAATGAGAAAGTTCAATTGAACTTTCTGATTATGTTTGACACGGGAAGGTTGCACTGCACAGAAATTAGAATAAAATAGAAAAGAGTAATAACAAAAACACATTGAATGATCTAAATCCTTCCAAATTCCTAACGATCCAAAATTTAACCAAGTCCTTTTTTAAATCGAAGTAGTATGATTCGCGCGTCATGACGCGGTTTTTTATAAATAAAATCTTAATAATATTTTAAATTAATATTATAGAATTTTGTAAAAGTTCAGATATTAAATGTTTTGAATTAAACACATTGGTGGAAAAATCAATTAAAACATTTAATGTAGTGTATATATAGATTACTAATATTAATTTTATTTTTCCTTATTATTAATTTTATATTTTGAATTAATCTCATTATTTTGTTTTTAAAATTATCAAAATTATAATTTAGGCTAAGATCATAGATTAATTGAATTTATTAAAAAAATTAATTGAATAACCTACTTTTAAGGAAAGAGTGACACCTCATAAAAAATACTTCTCTTTTAATAGTTAGATATAGATATAGATATGGATATAGATAGTTAGTAAATAAATTTGAGTTCAGCTCAATAGTTATATTAGATTGAATTCAATGTTTTTAATTAAGCCCAATAGTTAGTAAAATTAAAAAAGAAAAGAAAATCAAAGAAAAATGACAAAAAAAAAGATTGGTTAAGACTCCTAAAATGGCTCTAAAATTGACATATCATCATAAACTTTTCTAAATTAAGAGTTTATATAGATAGATATTTTGTTTTTAAAATTACCAAAATTATAATTTAGGCTAAGATCATGGATTAATTGAATTTATTAAAATAAAATTAATTGAATAACTTGCTTTTAAGGAGAGAGTGACACCTCATTAAAAATACTTCTCTTTTAATAGTTAGATATAGATATAGATATGGATAGTTAGTAAATAAATTTTAGTTCAGCTCAATAGTTATATTAGATTGAATTTAATGTTTTGAATTAAGCCCAATAGTTAGTAAAATTAAAGAAAAAAGAAAATCAAAGAAAAATGACAAAAAAAAAAAAAGATTGGTTAAGACTTAAGACTCCTAAATTGACTCTAATATTGACACATCATCCTAAACTCTTCTAAATTAAGAGTTTATATAGATATAAATATAGATATAGATATAGATAGTTAGTAAAATTAAAGAAAAAAGAAAATCAAAGAAAAATGACAAAAAAAAAAAGATTGGTTAAGACTCCTAAAATGGCTCTAAGATTGACACATCATCCTAAACTCTTCTAAAAATTAAGAGTTTATATAGATGGAGAGAAAACACATATGTTTTTCCCTTTTTTTTACATGAAACCTCACAGATATGGACTTGTCTAGTTCTATACCCAATAATATCTCGCCAAAAGCCCTAAAAATTAAAATTCAATTGAACTTTGAGAAGCTCGAGTTTTTATACATGGACTGCAGAAAGATCTTGCCTAAAAACAAATTCAGAAATAGTAAAAAATTATGAACCAAAATAATTGGTTTTAGACATACAAGAGGGTACTCATGTTGATTTTCCTATCAAAATTTACAGAAAAGAAAATCAGGTTCATTAATTCTTACTTGAAGATAACGGTATGTTTGATCAGAGGGAAGTGAGAGTTGTCAGGATTTCTCACTTTCCTCATATTAACATGTCAAATCAAACATGTGAAAGTAAACCATGAGTATATCAATTATTGGATCATCTATATTTTCTAAGAAAAACTAGTTTACCTTGAAATAAACATATAAAACAAGACAAAACAAAGTAGAAAACTAATTTACCTTGAAATCAACATATATATAAGACAAGTAAAGAAAATAGAACTGATAAACGCAGCAGATCAAACATGAGAAACACATGAGAAGCATGTAAAAGATAAAAAAATAGTAAACAGAACTAATCAATGTGACAAGATATAAGACAAGTAAAGAAGCATACACATCAAAATCAAAACTAAGTTTCCTCTTCTTGATTTCTAGAACTTACATCTCCTCTTATCCATTCGTCTAGAAAAAGAGAGAAATCACCCGACCAAAATAAAAAAGAAAGAGAGAAATCCATTCTTTTATATTTACATTCATTTGCATGCATGAAGCAAGATACTGAATCCATCCCATAACTTAACTTTAAAGATGAGACATCTCACTAACCCACTACTAAAATATGGAACTTCTCATAAAACCACCCATAAAACATGACATTTTAGAAATCACCATTAATTTAGTTTTTGGGAAGACTATGAGCACAAAAACCAACCTTCTAAATCGGCAATCACATAACCAAACTATAATGATCAGCACTACACAGATAAATATGAAATTATTTAATACATCATACGTCCTATATTTACAAGCAAAATAACACAAAGCACAAAGGGATTTCAACATCTTTAAGAGACAAGACAAGTAATAGAAAGGTACCTTCTTTGGATTCGGCAAGTAGTCATACAATATATCCTCTCTCCATGTGACAGTCTAGCTTGTTCTTGTTAGCAGCAGAATAATCAACAGGTGTTCCCGATTGCCTCCCATAAAGGCTATTGAGACTAGGACCTAAAATTTTGAAACAGAGAATTTAACACCAAGGCAAATTGATCACAGTCATAATTTAAGCATATATATATATAACACAACTAACTTCAATACCATATCTACAAGGGGAAAAGTAACACAATCCAATCAGCTCACTTCAAAACAATAATAATGTTACCACACCATAAAATTTCATCATTTCAATCACCCAAATTGGAAAATACTCAGCCCTAGATTACAAAATCGAATGAAATCTTTCAAAATACTTAGCTAATAATCAATCACCAAAATCAGCAGAAGCACCATCAGCTAATAATCGAATGAACTCTCAACTAATAAGCAAATGAAATCTCTTAAAATCAACTCAAATTAGTATGCTCATATTTCCAATCAATCACCAACATTCACCAACATCAGCAAGAAGCATAATAAGCCTAATCGAATCAAAATACTCATCTAATAATCAATAAAAAAAAAACAATATTCACTCAAAAAAACACCAAAATCAACAACATCATGAAATCCAAAGTTGAAATAATCCGAGAGTAAGATTAAACAAAACACCAAAACCCAAAATTGTTCCTTAGCAGCCCAAATTCCAAAACACCAAGAGTTAGAGCGAGCAGCAGCAACCACGACTCAACGACTCAAGTACAGTTGAATGAACACGGGGGCGGAAACCTTTGGAGAACAGATGAACAGACCTTTGGAGAACAGTCGTCTGGGAGGAGATTCGAGAGCAGCAGCAGCAACGACCGTCGTTTGGGAGGAGATTCGAGAGCAGAGCAGCAGCAACCACCGACCTGTTCCAAAGCTTCGTAGTCATCCTTCGATTCCTCTTCAATTTGTCTGTGCCAAAGCGTCGGAGTCGGCCTTCGATTTAGGGTTTCACAGAACTACAATTTATGGCTCGTTTGGTATCCATATACGTATATTAGATATCAGATATGGGTATGACTGTATGAGATATCGATATTAGAGATATGAGTATCAATCTGATATCTGATATCCCTGTTTGGTATGCTGAGTATATCATAATAGTATATTATAATAGGCTTCTTGAGTAAGTGGAAGAAGGGTGAGCTAATACAATGATTTAAAATAGTTGTTGGTGGTCGGAAAGGGCTGGTCGGGTCTGTTAGTGGTCGGAAGGGCTGGTCGGTCGGAAAGGGCTGGTCGGAAAGATCGAAAGGCTCACAAGGGCTAGACGGAGAATAGAAACCCTAACCCTAGATCTAGAAATTTCTATAAATTTTGGAAATTATAAGTAGAAAAGAATAGATAAAAAGTGAAGAACATATCTTGATTGGGTTGAGAATCCAAACTTGAGGGAGAAATCCAAAGGCAAGTCGCGCTACAGAGAAGCGTTGAGGAAGAAAGAGGATGAGCGTCTGTGTTGAGGAAGAAAGAAGAGGAGCGTCTTGTTTTGATATCCCCATTAGATGGGTATATCAAAATGGTCCAAAATACAAAGGAATGGAAAAATGGGTATATCGGATTGATATCCATATACCTATTTACCAAACACTAGGTATGGTACCCATATCCCATATAGGCATATGGATACCAAACGGGCCCTTAGGGGTTTTGTTTAGGAAGAGGATGGCGGAGGAGAGGATGTCGGAGGAGAGGACGGCGGAGGAGTGGACAGAGGCGATGATGGCGGTGAATAGGACGGCGTCGAAGAGAGGAGAAGGTGAGGATGACTATCGAGTTGCGAAGAGAGGAGATGGAAGAGGAGTCAGGGAAGGAGGAGGCTTCGGTGATGAGGCGGCAGCGTCAGGCCGGAGATTTGCAGGTTGGAGAGCGGCGCGAAGTCGGAGCTACAGGAGGGAGCATCTTTGGAGCTACAGAAGGGTGAGGAGGGTTTGTCGATCTCTCTCTCCGCCTTTCATTTCAAATTTTAAAAAAAGGAAAACTATTTTTTAAACCGGATATTTAAGTCATATATACCCCGGATATTTTTATGGGGTAAAATAGTTATATGCAAGTATTCTTTCCGGGGTACACTACTACAGAAAAGGGAATATAACCCGGATATTTGACCCTTTATAACCCGGATATGGTCCGGGTTAATGGTCAGCGGGTTATATTCTCAGTACACTATATAACCCAGACCGACCACCCAGGTTATTTGATTTGCCAAATCCGATTATCCACTCACTTTATACACCGAAAAGTCCGGGTTATTTGGTTTAACAATATAACCCGGATGTTAAAATATCCAGGTTATTTTTTGCTATGTATATTTTCTGGATTTATTGAACATCCGGGTTATAAAGTTCATCATTATATGCCGAACCTTATAGATCCGGGTTATAAAGTCTATTTTTTTTTCCAAAAAAAAGGGGTCTTCTACACGGTTCAGTTGAACCGAATAGAACCCCTATGATTTTCTTCTTGGGCTCATTATGAAATAGCTAGAAAACTCTTTTATATAAAAACATATAACATTAAGATAAATTTCCCATTACATATTAGAAGCAACTATAACAATTTTAATCTTTGTCAAAAAAACTATTACAATTTAAATCATCTATATATGACTGTCAAAAAAAAAACTATAACAATTTAAATCATCTATATATGACTATACGTCCACAGGTAATGAAGGGAAAAGGAAACCCCTCTCTCTGGAGAGCCATGAAAAACCCCCCCAATCCTATATTCCCTATGTCCTCCGCCTTCATCAATCGGCCATCAAAGCCACTCAAAATTAAAAATCAAGCCTTAAGATTCTTACCTCATAGCCAATTATTTCTTTAGATTAAGCATTTTTCTGAAGAATCTCGTCCAAATCCCTCAAAAACCTCTTACATATTTCAAAATCGACGAAAAAGAGGGCGAATAAAAAGGGGAATTGGAGAAATCGGGTGGTTTCGTAGTTTCGGAGGCCGGGGATTCGAGTTTCGGGGCTCCGCCGTTCTAACTGCTACCACCAAATGGATCTGTTCATTGATGTTACGGTATGTCCATAGGGGGTCCGTTTCTGCTCAAATCCGGCATCGGAAGTCGCCTTTCGCTGGTCTTCTGGTGTGGAGATCCTTGTCCTTGTTCATTGGCTTCTCTTGTGCTGGTTTCACTCCTCCCTGGTCCTTCTCTTCTCGGTCCCGATTCAGTTGTGTTAGGGGTTGCTGTCGGCGGCGGCGGGGAGGTTTCCAGTGGCGGAGGGTTTCGTGGCGGCAGGCTTCAGTTGGCTCCCCCAGTAGCAGTGCTGTCCCGATGACGCTGGTCTTCTTTCCTTTGTGGTTCCATCGGCAAATCCCGAAAGGGCTATCAATCAGCTCCTTCCATTGGTGTTGGAACAAAACCGTTTTTGAGGCGTATGCCTCTCCACCTCCTAAATCCCGCAAGGGCCTAAATCCTCGTAACGAGGCCAAACAACCGGCTGATGTTTCACTTCCAGGTGCAGGAAGCTGTCATCGGTTGGAAGACAAAAGGAAGTTCAATACACCTTCCCTCTCTAATTCCCGAAAGGGCCCAAATCCTCCTAGCGAGGCCAAACAACCATTTCACGGTTCCATCTCTGATGTTGGATGCAAGCGTGGGAACCAAAATTTGTTTGTCATACATACTAGTCCTGAAATGTTGTTCTTGGAGATGCTTGTGGTTGTTCTGCTTAGAGTTAATTGGGCCTTATCACACCCGCAAGTATATGCACCCAGGTGTGTCATCGCTATCCTCAAACTTTTTTGTGAACCGAACATAATGTTTCGAGTTGTTGGTATTGGTGTTGAGAAATCTAATTATATACTGGTATACACTGTCAAATCCAAAAAAATAAACAAGGAGGGGCTGCCCTCCAACTCTCAAATCTCCCATGGGGGCAACAAACAACTACAAGCTTTAGGGTTTGGAAAAACAAATCCCTTGGGCGTTACTGCCCTTGAGAACTTTGTGCTGTCATATGCAACTCTTGTTGCATTTTGGCCCTTATATTGTCTCCCCATGAGTAGGTTTTTCAAGTTCTTCAATAAACCATGTTCTACTTGTATCATTCTTGTCGTTGGGTTGATCCTTCGCCTCACTATGAAGTATTGTTTACGTAAATTCTGGTTTTATGAACTGGTGCAAAAAAGTTTCAATGAACATGACAGACCCTTCTCTGCTCAGATTTGGCGTTGGAAGTCTTCTCCCTTTGGTCTTCGGTTGAGAAGGTTTCCGCCCTTGAAGACTGGCACCTCGCCTGTGAGGGTTCTCTCATTTTCTTCTCGAGATGGTAGTTTGTTAAAAGGCTCACACCTCTCTTGTAATTGCTTCTAGTTGGTCAGCGCAATTGGAAGGGCCCCTACTGGAATGTTATTGCAATGGGTACCGATGATTGCCTCCCCTTGGTATACAATTGTCCTTGTCAATGTTAGTTGTGGAGGTGTTTTAACAAGACTGGTTTTTGTCGATCGATCTCTTCGGAGTTGCTTAGTGCAAAGTAAATATAAAAATCAGAGGAAAAAATATCAGTTGTTTACCTCAACTAACCATAGTTTGAACAAATATCTTTTCTCCATTAGTCTTTATTACATTCAAAAGGGTTTCAAGTTACTAAATCATGACTTTGTTCAACTCTTTGGACTAGTCTTAGTTTGTAAAGGTAATTTCTTTAAAATCCTTTTCACCACTAAATTCGGATGGCTTGGCTGGCCGAGCATGGCCTGTCAATTGGGCGAATGCCCACGAGATATCAAACGACCCGATAAGGGTGACTTCGTACTAATTCATCAAAAACTCTTTGATTTAAGGACTCGTAAATCTCGTCCTTTTATCCTCAATTGTTTTCTATGAAGATTTGTTTCTGGAACTGTCGAGGGATAGGAAAGCGTACGTTCTGGACGGAAATCGACTCAATGTGTAAAAATGAACACATTCAAATCAGCGCTAGCAGAAACCAAATCGGAAAATATTCCCGACGATAAGTTGTGGAGAAATATTGGATTCGATGAAGGGGTTTGTTCGTCGTCCGTTGGGAGATCTGGTGGTATTGGCGTCTTATGGAAGTCTCACCAGTTAATAAGTTATACTATTTCCATTGCTATCCACGCTCCTCGCATCATCGGTCTTACATTGGAGTGTTCGCATGCTGGGTTTCCAATTCTGATCCTGTTCGTATATGCTCCACCAACTCCAAACGATAAAGATATTTTCTGGGAAACGCTAACATCGATTGTGAATGAATCTATTATACCGTGCATTGTGCTTGGGGACTTAAATGAGATTATGTGTAGTGCTGACAAGCTCGGCTGGGCATTAACTCGGAATTCCAGGTTCTCTCGTCTCATCTCTTTCAAAAATGATTGCTCACTTATTGACCTTCCCACCTTTGGCAATCCGTTTACTTGGCGGAAAAACCCTGAGGATAACTTCAATATCCGTGAGAAGCTTGACCGGGTGCTTGCTCACGAACAGATCATTGCGGCTTTCCCTAATATGGTAACCTATGACGGGGCGTTCTCTTCTTCGGACCATTGCCCTATTTCCTTCTCTCTTGAAACTAATACTAGCTTCAAAGCCCCACGTTTCAAATTCAAGAATGCCTGGTTACTTTGGAAAGATTTTCGCAACATAGTGAAGCAGGCGTGGCGAGCGTCTTGCCCTAGCTCGGCCATGTTCCAATTAATGTTCAAACAGAAAATACTGAAAAAAAAAGGCTAAAGAATGGAACAAAACAAGTTTCGGCAATATATTCCGTCAGTTAAAAGTGGTGGATACGGAGCTCTTGCGTATTCAATCTGTAGGACATACCTTAAACCATCAAACATTCCACAGCAAGGAGAAGCGGCTAATCATGAAGAGAGAAAAACTCTTGCTATTTCAAAAATCGTTCTGGAGCCAGAGGGCTAAAACTAAACACCTCAAACTATCGGATTCCAACACAGCGTATTTCCACCGGGTGGCTTCGGGTCGAAGACACAGGAAACAAATTCGTAACATAACCTCCTCTTCTGGTATGGTGATTGTGGGTGAAGAAAATGTTAAGAATGAAATAAAAAGGGATTTTGAGGCAAGGTTCAAAAAAGAACCAATTGACGAAAGGCTCCTTTTCTGAGATGTTGGGATTAATACAGCCTTCCATCTCGTTAGAAGAGAACAAAGTTCTCACTGCACTCCCGTCTAACTTGGAGATTAAAACAGTGGTTTTCAACCTAGGGAAAAATAAATCTCCGGGGCCAGATGGCTTCACAGCGGAATTCTACAAAAAATATTGGGATATCGTCGGAAAATCTGTCATTTGTGCAGTCAAAGGGTTTTTCCACTCCGGAAAAATGCTCAGACAAATAAACCATACCTTTATCTCTCTTCTCCCCAAAAAAGACAACCCTACAGCCACTAGTCATTACCGACCTATTAGTCTATGTTCCAATATATACAAAATAATTTCGAAAATTCTGACTGATAGAATGAAAAAGGTTGTTGGTAAGCTCATTCATCCGTTGCAGGGCGCATTTGTGTCTGACAGGGCTATACAAGATAATGTCCTTATAGCCCATGAAATCTTCCACTCCTACAAAAGTCGTAGGGGTCGGGAAGGGTGGCTAGCAATAAAAACTAGATATGGAAAAAGCATACGACAGGGTCGACTGGCAGTTCCTTAAAAGTGTGCTTCAAAAGTTTGGATTTCACGATACATTTACCTCTTGGATTATGGAATGTATAACGTCTGTTTCATTCTCGGTACTAGTCAATAATGGCCCCACTGAGCTATTTCTTCCAACTAGGGGAATTCGTCAGGGCGATCCTATGTCTCATTTCCTATTCATTTTAGGTGCTGAGATTCTGGCTCGGAAATTGGCTAACGAAGCTAGCCTTGAAAGAACTCACATTGGTTTTCCAATTGGACACAACGGGCCCCGGATCCCGTTCCTCTCTTTTGCCGATGACATCATTATATTCTCTAAAGGTAGCGTGGATGCAGGGAGAAAAGTGAAAATGATAGTCGATTCATACTGTAAAGTATCAGGCCAGAAGGTCAATTACCACAAATCTAGCTTTCAAGCAACCAAGGGTATTCCGAATCATAGGATTCTAGAATTGTGTAACTGTCTCAACATCACGAACGAACATTCAATAGAAAAATATCTTGGATGCCCGATTATTAATGGGAGAGTCACCAACACCACATTTGAAGATATCATATGCAAATCCAAACAACAATTGACAAAGTGGAGGGCTAATGCACTCTCTCAACAAGGACGTGTCACCCTGATAAACTCCAATCTTTCTGCTAAACCTTTACATGTGATGCAGAATTTTATGCTTCCTGCGTCGATGCATAAAGAACTAGACCAGATAAACCGTTCGTTCTTTTGGAATAAGGACCTCCAGTACAGGCCTCTGATTAGCTAGGATAGGATCTGCAAACCGAAGCAGTTTGGGGGACTTGGGGTTCGTAAAACTAGTGATATGAATGTCGTTCTCCAGATGTAGCTTCTATGGAAAATCTTGGCAGAGCCTAAAAATATCTGGGTATCCTTGATTAGACATAAGTACCTACGCTCCTCCAGTATTTTTGATTACATTAGATCTGGGGCCAGTTCATGGCAATGGTCCAAGCTTTCTGACTTAATTGCCCCTTTTAAAGCAGGGCTTATTTGGTCGGTTGGAAATGGGTGTTCTATAAAGTTTTGGACAGATAACTGGATCACAACCTCCTCCTTACAGACAAGAATCGATTGTCCTCAATCTTTCAATCCAAATGATACCGCCAGTGACTATATTTTGGCTGGTAAGTGGTGGAGTGAAAAACTACATGGAGTTCTGCCTTCTAATATAGTACAAGAGATTTTGGACATCCCCCTTCCTTCTTCGACCCTACAAGATCGTCTATACGGGTGGCCGAATAGGGAAGGATGGTTTACGACTGCGAATGCCTACAAATTAATAACAGCTCAATCATTGCCCTCTACCGACTGCAATGCCTGGATTTGGAAGATCAATATACCTCCTAAAGTTAAGAATTTCCTATGGAAGATTGCGCAAAATGGCCTGCCTTCTGCCCCCAGGCTGGCGTGTAGGGGGTCGGCAGTTCCAACAACTTGCTCCCTGTGCAATTCGGCACCCGAGGACGAGGCCCATTTGTTTTTAGAATGTCACTTCATCAAACAAATATACAAATTCTCAACCCAAGACCAATTGACTATTGCTAGTCTTATTGCTCAATCTCGGGACTTCAGACCCATTTTATCTGCTCTTGGGAAAAGCCTACAACTCCCCATCCTGTCTAAACTCGCTTTCACTTGGTGGACGACTTGGAACATCAGGAACCAACACTTGTTTCAACAGACCGCTATTCCACAAAAAGACTCTGTCCTAAGACTGATCAAATCTCATATAGATAACTGGGACAAAACTTCTGCTGCCGAGGCGGATTTCGAGGACGTTGTACGCCCCAAGCGGGGGAACTTTCCAAAAAAGACAAACAAACAGAAAATTATTCGGTGGCACAAGCCTCCACGGGGCATTTACAAAATGAATTTCGATGGCTCCTCTCTAGCTAACAGCGACAACTCTTCCGGTGTCATTATTCGAGATTGGGATGGTCGGCCAGTCTCCATTCACCACCAGCTACTTGGTAAACAGAATCCGCTTACAGCAGAGGCACTTGCCCTCAAAATGGGAGTCCATCTAGTACTGCGACTGAATTTAGATAGAATCCATATTGAAGGTGATTGTAAGATAATCATGGACTATTTAAAAGGAAAATATAAATGTCCCTGGGAAGTAGAACTAATCCTTTCTGACGTTCAAGTCATGCTATCGACTGTGAGAGAAGTAGTGTTCTTTCACGTTCCTCATATGGGCAATAGAGTGGCAGATAAGGTTGCACACCTTTGCCACTCTGCCCGAGGAGTCGATATCGAAAATGATCCAGGTCTCCTTGACCTCATCCGTAAGGATGCTGCCGGGTAGGGCCAGCCCACCCGAATTCTTTCCTAATCAAAAAAAAAAAAAATACGTCCACAGGTTGCAACTTATCTTAGGGTCAACGGAAGGATGGGGAGTGGAGACCATGAGATACCATATCATTTACGTATAAGTCCTCGATCCCCTCAACAATCTCGGTGCCTTTGCTGCATTATTATTTGAGATGGCATATGACATTTTAACAGACCCACCATCAACATCATCTAAACCAGTTGTAATTGAGCATCTTTTCACAACTTTCCCAATAGGTAGTTTATAGGCACCTTCAATTGAAAATTAAAATGTTAGGAAACCAAGATAACTTACATAAAAAACATCGATCACTATTACCAAGCGAAGAGTTCTCATTTCCTAGGCATAGTGCACAAATAAAACAGTGTCTATAAATAGATATCCATAATCACAACTCACAAGATATCTAGAGTAAGCTAATACGATCAAATTCCAACTGGTCATGTTTCATAGAGAATTGGGACTCAAACAGATTAAAGAATGTCATAAAGGTAATTAAGAATTAAGGTAAGGCATGTTCAATTAGATCCAACTAACTATTATTTCTTCAGTCGAAAACCAGGTAGTTTAGATGAGAGAAAAAGCACAAAATAAAGTTTCAATAACATACTTGCGCTTCCCAATACACACGGGGGGGGGGGGGGGGGGGGACTTCTTTCTTGCTTTCCAACAATGTCTAAAATTCCTTTTCTTGCTTTCCTCCTCTTCTTCGACTATTTCTTGCATTATACGGAATATATGATATGCTGAAATATAAAAAGAAGGAAATCATAAAAACAAAGGAGTTGTCTCAGACAAAGGACTTTAAAAAAACCAAAATATTCTTACCAGTCAAGCTCTTTTGAGAGGTTCTCTCTCTTCTTTGCCTCAGATTCTGCTTTTTGATGCTCCTTTTGCCTGGCTCTTTGGTTTGACACTCGAGTTACCCTCTTTGTCATAGAGGACCTGATGCACCATCGTATATAAATAAGGGGAAAAAAAGTGCCTTCTTACTAAGCAGCAATCAGTGTGACAGTAACATCAACACTACATAAAACCCATATGTAGAAAAAGAGACGTCCATAATACATAACTAGTTTAACCCCCCTTATAAACAAGATACACAACAATACAGAACATTTACATAAAATCATATTGATAACTAATTGATTCAAAGTACAACTTTAAAAGACAACAGTAACAACATGCAAAAAAGAACACTTAGCTTGCAAAAATTGGATGCAAGCAGAAAATATCACAAATGCAATGTATTCAGAGGTCAAACACACAAACTAGTATAATGAAAAGTTCATGTCATGTTTAAAAATGAGAGAAACTTGTTTTCAGTTGTAACGTTGTCATCTCCAGTAGTGTTTTATCATCAACATCGTCTTCGCTTCCAAAGTCTGCATCCAGAAAGTATCTCCAGAGAACATCAAAATTAGTTCCATCCTTTTTTCTTTCAATTTTCAAATTTGAGCATTCACGTTTGGCAAAGGAACCAGATTGAAAGCTATGGGATACGTAAATGAACAAACTTATGATTGAGTGATAATATTAAGAATACCAAGTGATAAAGATGATAGAACGGCAATTGTAGATCATCATACCTTTTCCATTCTTACAAAAATTACAAAAGCACATCCGTAAGAATAGAGATGTTCTTTTATTTCAATTCTTTTTTAATTTGATTTATCTCCTTCTGCTTTCTTAACCAGCTGTTTGTTAAGTTCTATTCTAGCACTCAAGCATACAGGTACAAATAAGACATATATTTTCAGAAAAATACAAGAGCAGCTGCAATTACTTAGCACCTAAAACTTCAACACCTCAACTCTGGTAGATCCAATCATTTCAAATGTTTCCAAGTCCCAGAATTTAACAGTTCCGTCTGCTGAACCTGGAAAAATGAAGCAGATGGTGGACTGATCA
The DNA here is from genome assembly GCA_037127255.1 of Persicaria tinctoria. NCBI lineage: Eukaryota > Viridiplantae > Streptophyta > Magnoliopsida > Caryophyllales > Polygonaceae > Persicaria > Persicaria tinctoria. The sequence continues at coordinate 57,218,575 of JBANSL010000006.1, read as the reverse complement.
ACACTAACATAGTAATATGAGGTCACAAGTCCTACAATCCATAATAATGAACCATGCAAAAGTGAGTCTGAAAGCAAAAGTGATTAGCGAAATGCCCAGATTAAAATGAATATATGTCAAATTTTAAAAATGTGTGTGAAATTTAACACATGGATTACTAAAAGAAGCTAACATGACAGTTTTGCTATTCATGATGAATTGATGAGTAATGAGTTCAAAATTCATCACTTTTAGAATATGAAGATGTCAAGTTTTAAACTTGTGAAATTTAGAAGTAAATTAGAACAAACCTGTGGCTAAAAGGAACTCAAGAGGATGAAAATTTAGGGATCTTATTGGGCCATATTGGAATGTGAAATCATGCAATGACTTTCCAGCAGTCAAATCCTAAACCAGTTCTAGAAAGTGACATTATTACATGAAAAATGGATAAATATATGGAGCAAATAAAGGAATGGAAACAGAATTACCTTGATAACATTATAAAGTCCACAAGAAACAACCCAACGACCATCAGGGCTAAATTTAATGGTACTAATTCCACGATTGTGACCTTTGTAAGTCTGAATACATGGTTTCTTTCTAATATCCCATATCTTTAGGACAGTTTCGGCAAAACCAGATGCAAAAAACACGCCAAAGGGATGGAATTCCATAGCAGTACATGGCGATTTATGACAGGTAAGAGTTCGAACCACTACAAAAACAGGAAAATAAATTTAGAACCCTATTCACGATTTATTTCATGATGGTAATTATTTAAGTCAACCCATAAAAGGTAAGGATAAAACTAACTCTTTGCCTCTTCCACATCCCATAACTTTATTGTACCAGAAGAAGCTCCAGCAAGTACTAAAGCCTCTAAAGAATCAAAAGCCATGCGAACTAGTATGACCACATAGGCACTGTAAGAATAAAAAGGAGTACGGATATACACCAAACAACCATTATTTGATGATCTACGTAAACAAACTATCTCCATCACAAGCCAGGTGGCCAGATTGGAAATGTACTTTCACCTTCATGAATATAAGACAAGTAAAATCAAAACTATTTCTCTGTCATGTATGCCCATACTTTAATAAGATACACATTAAATTTTATCCAGTGTGATGTGAAGATTGCTCATAAGATACTTATTTGTGTTGAAAAGTAGCAAAGAAGCAATCAGTTCATCTAGTGTGATGTGGTATCCATCCCTAGTCCTTTAAAAAAAAGGACATTGATTCTAGAATAGTTTTAACAAGTAGCAAAGGAGCAATCAGTTCTCGGTTAATAAAGACACTGATGCCATCTCATTTGAGTTTCTCCAAATTATCAGTTTTGTTAAGTAGCAAAGAAGCAATCCAGCCATGGTACTTTTTTAAAAAAAGGAGATTGATTCTCGAATGGACTTAATATTATTCTAAATGTATCCTTATGTAAAAAATTGAAATCCATTGTGTGGGATTTAAAATCTGGAAACCACAGACAAAAAATGATACAAATAAAGGGAAAGATGAAAACACTTTCTTGCTAGGAGGGAATCATCAATCCTAACCCTTGAATGTTCTCAAACACTGAATTTTGCGATTCACCAAGTCTAAATTGCATTTAAAGCTCCTAAACTGATTGGATAAAACAAAATTTACCTACATTGCACTTGTAAGTTTTTATTTGCACCAACTTCAATTAAAGAACCAAAACTTTCCTAGGTTTAGCAACTATCTAAACTCCTTGGATGAAAAATATCAAAGAACATCTACCCTTGGGAAATCAAGGCTAACCATAAAATCCGAACTAATCACAATCAAACTACATCAACACATATAACCCTAATCAACCAATATTTCATCATAATTTCAGCACAAGTTCATCATAAATACAGTTACATCAGCACAAATTCATAAATTTCAGCACAAATTCATCTCACATTAACCAAAATTTCAACTAAATCTGATCACAATAGAGTAAGAAAGACATTAAAAACATACCCCTTGTTCAATTGAGGTAGCAATTCAACAAAGATGGGGTGAAAGGCAGTTCGTCCAACAAATCTGTACAAAACGTACAGTTTGATGAAAATCAAACTTCAGGATGACAATAGCAATAGAGACTCAAGAAAATAGCAACAATGAACCTTATAGTAGAGCACCGAGCGCTGGGAATTTCTTCGTGAAAGAGTGGGACGAGGTTGTGAACAGCGAATCGCAAATTGCCGTTTCAGTGTTGTGAACAGCGAACATCGGCAAGAATAAACCAAGGGCGGCCGACATGAATAGGAAGCCACCGGCGATACCGGGCCAAGGTTGTGAAAGGCGACCGGCGGAAAAAGGAGCCAACAGGCGAGCAATGACGAGTGCGAAGTGACGAGGGTTGCTGGAGAAGTACGGGTTGAGGGTATCGGGTTGGCTCCTTCTATCTTAATACGGATTATTAAGGTTTTTTTTTTTACCATATAACCGGGGCGTTTATCTTCGGAGTTATTTTCTTAAAAAAATGCTCTTTTATACACCGGGTGGTATACCAACCGGTATATAAAGGCCACCGAAATCTATTTTTTCCCGGTTTCACTCCTTTATACACCATGAATGGCACGCGCGGGTTATATACTATGGGTTATTTGCCCAATTTTGTAGTCGTGAAAAGAGTATATAGCCCGGATTTCTTAAAAAAAAAACACCCGGGGTGTATTCTATAGTTTAGGTAATACCCCAAGATAGTACAGCCCAGATATTTTTTATATGGTCCGGGGTATATTTATTTTAATAAAAAAAAATTAAATAACAACATGCCATTTATGACTTTATATCCCATAAAATGAGATCTGGGGTAAAACATCACGGGCTAAAATCGTGATTTTGTACTAGTGTTTTGTCAAAGGGTTTCGACAATACAAAACGAATTCACCCAAAAATCAAACACTATTGTTGGCATAACAATTGTTCAAATATATCTTACCAATTTCATTATCTAATCATACGAATTCTACTATCGAAAATTCGGACTCCATCATCAATCCTCCGTCCTACCACATGTGCAGTCTTCCCCTACCAATTATCCCTAAGATTATGGATTTCTTAGTATCCCTCCCCATCTCTGAACCCCTCCTTGCCCATTTGTCCCTACTTTCTTTCCCGGCATCCCCTACCCCTAACCCATCCGATTCCCGACACCCACAAACCATAATCGCACCCCAAGCCTCCAAAATCGCAGTGGAAATCACAACTGCAATCGCACCCCCTAACCCATCCTATTCCCTTCCTCTACTGCTAGGCAATCACCCTCCATCTGCATTTGTTCCCAACCCGCCCTTAACTGCACCTCCATGTCCCCAATTTCGAAAAAAAATTTACACATCAACAATTGCTTACTTTCTTCTTCAACCCACTGCTACATTTTCGACATTTGGTGGCGGTCAAAAACCGCTGCCTAAAGCCCTAAAACCGCTGCCAAAGGCCTATGGCGGCGGTTTAACGACCGCACCATCTGCTCCCGTTTCCATAGACCTATGGCAGCGGTTTCTTACGCCTATGGCCGCGGCTCTTGCCAGGCAGATAGACCGCTGCCTAGGTAGTTTAAACCGCCGCCACAAAGTCTATGGGGACGGTTGTGAGTGGGAACTACGGAAGCGGTTATGGAAATCCTTAGGCAGCGGTTCCACGAAGCCTATAGAGGCGATACAATACACCCATGGCAGTGGTCTAAGAGATACGAGAGCGGTTTAGGTTCTCTATGGTGGCGGTTCATGAGCTTTGGCGGCGGTTGGATGATGATTTGGCAGCGGTTTGCTAGGAATGAATAGTGAGTTAATGTATCTGTGGCAACTATTATTTTGTGTTGTGGCAGCGGTTTACATGGTTTGGAAATGAAATAATTTCCCATCGCGGTTTATTTAGAATATATATTATATATACAAACTTGTATAATATAAAGTGATATATTTACATACATTTAAATCATAAAGGTAAAATGAACTACAAAATGAAGAATATATATTCTAAAAATTGAGCTTTCATTGCATTATACTGTAATAGTAATTAGCAAAGTGTTATTTACAAAAGTGTAGTTTGCTAAGGTTTAGGTATAGCATATAAACAAACGGCTAAACCCAACATGGGCAAAATGTCGACGAGCAACAGTTTACCAATATGGATATTGTACGTTGATGTGCAAAATGTCGAGAGACCTACAAATAAAATGGTCATCAAATTAAAATGGGCATATCTAAGACATGTCTTCATAACTGAAAATTGGGGTAGCCATTAGACATGAGATATTTCTTTTTTTTAGACCACACAAATATGATAAACCAACCACAGAGGCAAGGAACTAGCAACTAACCAACCAACACACAAGGGCAATAAGAAGGCAGTAGGCAACAAACAAGAACAAAGAAATGTGCAACCAGGGAGGGGTGGGGCTGGGACGAGGGGTGTGGCAAAGAACAAAGAAATGTGCATTCCCTATTCTATACTTATTAGCTGTGGCAAAGAACAACGAACACAAAACTCATGCACTGATGATGCACGTGATAGTAGCCTAAAGAGGCATGTGATAGCAGCCTAAAGTATTGTCAAGCATTTACATATAGAAGAGAAAACTAAAAAGGACTAGGTCACCAATAACCTTATACCACAAATGAGAAATGAATGAAGAGGACTGGCTTAAGGACCAAATATGACTTAAACTAATGACAGACGATTACTCATCAGAAAATTGAACATTAGTCTGCTTTTTGATGAATCACAAGTGCAGGAAGGACAAGGGGACTCTGTAAAGCAGTTTAAACTACATAAACTACATGCATGCACCAAAAATCATGGCAATTTTTTTTCTGATTGCAAAGCAAAAAAATTTACTGGAAAGACCCCAAAGTTTGTCACCTCTTTGATTACAAACAAGTTATGAACAAGAAAGCTTAAAAGTGTCCACTAAACTTTCTAACAAGAGCAATTATCTACCAGATCCTTCTCTAGAAGGGACTGCTACAGAGTCTCCAAAGCATGCTCCTTGGGTATCAGTGAATGACGGTAACTCTTCAATATTATCTCGAAGCCTACAAATGGAAACATAGTGTTAACTTGAATGAGCCAAGATTTTACAGAACCAAATAATAAGACTCTTCCATTTGTAAAGATAGCAATCAATGTAGAATCCTCTTTTCTCTGTGATACTTGGTTATGAAAACACAACATAACTCAATTCAGACACCATTTCACTCATAAACCAAACCCAAGATCATTTGGATCCGAAAAGAAACTGCACAACTCATCATCACAAAGGCATGTTTACTGAATAAACTTTTTTAGGCCCCAACATGTTAAGGAAAAAATAGCAACAAAGAGGATGTGTTAGATTTTGTTATATACTCAAGATATTTTTTTGTAATCAATAAAATGACATAATGAATTCCAATATTACTTGAACTACTGATGGGAATGTATGTGGGCTGGCCATAGGAGAAGAATTATTTGCACTGAAGGCAAATACAAATAGATAGGCATGTCTAAATCCATGGGAAGATATTACCTCAACAAAGAGGCTGCACCTTTGAAGCTAAATCCATGGGAAGAAATTCTTTCTCCAAAAGACGGTAAAGATCCTTGACTTCTGGAATGACACAGGACATTACACTCTTCGACACCTGCAAGTAACATATCATAGTATCATACGGAATGGAAATGAATATCAGTCCTATTTCTTATCTCACTTTCTTTTATAATTTTTTTTGATATTCCAAAAGAATAGGGTCTTACTAGCTCTGATAAAATATAGATCGTGAGAGTTGTAAACAAGAAGAAAAAAAACATCATAAGACACTAGTAAAAGCTCACTACAAGAAGCTTAATCCTCCAAATCAGAGTACAAAATAGAGACCATAGCCATGCTTGAACTTAAATAGCCTTATCATCTCATCTCATATCAAAATTCAGATTGAGTAAATTTTACTTCATCTCAAAATTGTCAAATAGAGAAAGAAACAAAAAACTACTGTTAGTTGAAAATAACTAGTTTTCCTTATCATCTCATCTAAAAAAAATAGTATAATGATAATAATAATAATCATATGAAGACAAAGAAGAAGAAAATAAGCACACCACATTAATTCAACTACACTAGATCAGGGTAGTTCAAACCTCAAGCATATGAGCCATTGAGCATCATAGAAGCAAAAGCAAGTGGACAATAGTGATTTTTAAAAGCAAATTCAGAGATCGAATCCATTGCAAAGCTTGCAAACCTCTTATGGAAGCAGCACTGCAGCAGGATCAAAATTTCTGCATAAAGCATAGCTAATTTAGGTCTAGAAGTTTCAAGGATTACTTAAAGATACCTATTAAGGATTTCCTGAATTTTGAGGGGTTCTTTAACTCTTATTGCTCCCATGACAGCCCTTGTTTACATAAAACAAAAAGAGTCAATCAAATATAAAAAAAAACAGATGATCCAAAAATCGGGGCCAAATCTTCCAAATCACTAAACCTAATATGAAATTTGGGTTTGAAGTGAAAGAAAAAGAAGTTAACATACCGGGTTGTTCCTGTGCGTTTGAAGCCTTAATCCTCCAAATCACTAAACCTAATATGAAATTTGGGTTTGAAGTGAAAGAAAAAGAAGTTAACATACTGGCTAACTCATTAACAATGGAATCAATAGGGTAAATCAACTATAACCATAGATCTTACAGCACAAATTCCACCTCACAACCCTAAATTGCAAGGTTAAGTTAACAAAACCACAAAACACAATAAAGTTTAACTAAATAATTATTATCACAATTTTGACAATCAACAAATATAAAGAACCCGTAAACCCAAGAAAATTACGGATTCAAATCAAAGAGAATCGATTATTTAGAGAAAAAATTAGGGTTTTGTTGCAACAACGGGAAAAAAAATTCTGCATTTGCGGCAGCCTCAAGAACTAAATCCCTGTTCTTGTAAGTTCGCCAAGCCACGCATAAGGTGAACTGGTGAAGCATGAGGTCCATCTGAAGATCATTTTCCATTTTTCGTTTAACGAAGTGCAAGGAGCATAACTAGATCCTAGAAAATCTATCGAAAGGATATTTCATTTTCTGAATTTTCTCTACCCGCATAAAAAGCCAGTAAACCCTAGATTTGTGAAATTTCTAAACGAAAATTTAGATGCTCCGAACTGAATGACAAAAGGAGGGGTTGTACCTGGAACTTAGAGATATTAGGATTAAGATCTGGAGTTGAAATTAGAAACCATTGCCGACGCCGTCAGGTGTTTCTCTTTGCCGCCTAGTTTTACAGGATTTTCATTAGTCAAACCTCCAATCTCTTGAATCTCTTAAAAATCGGGAATTGCTGCTACACTTGAATCACCTAAGCTTTGAATTTCTTGCAAATCGATCCGAGAAATTGCTTCTCCCCTAAATCGCTTGGAGCTTCAGATTTCTCCCCATATCATTTGAAGTTTCGAATTTCCCAAATCACTTGTCGTCTTCTAAACCTAGACTTTTAGGGTTTCAAATGGTTTTGATGGGGGGGGGGGGGGAGGGATTTGTTTTATTTTATCCATTTGAGATTTTGGGAAAATTCAGGCGGGCCGGACAAATTAAGTAAACCCGCCAACTCAATGAACCGCTGCCGCAAATATAATTTTTTGTACCGGGTTTTAGTGAACCGCTGCCATAACATTTATGAGTTAACTAAACCGCTTCCAAAACAAGCTTAAACCGCCTCCATAGGCATATGTTGTAAAAACCGCTGCCTAAACCGCCTCCATAGACTAAACCAATTCTAAATTCGTAACATTCTCCCAAACCGCTGCAGTGAACCGCCTCCTTAGTGAACCGCTGCTCTGAACCGCCTCCTTTGCTCGAAATTGTAGTAGTGACCGGCGAGTTCCTCCTTCGAAGAGTTGAGAGTGTTAGGGGGCGTCTTCCTGTCCTTCGCTCCTTCCTTTTCTCCTCTGAGTTTTTTTCACCTCTCTCCCGCTTGAACTGAACAATGACCCGTCTCTCTCCCTCCTCCTTTTTATTTTATAAACCGTTCAAATCATGAATAGTTATGAAACTCCCCATCCCTCACATGTGATGGTCGGTCATGAACCGTTGCCTGCAACCGGTTGTTTTTTGCCCCAAAATTGGACTTGTCTATTTTGCAAATTTTGGGCCTTGGGTGACAGTTTTGCAAAAAGGTCCAAAAACTTGTCTAGTTACTACCATTTCCTGATGTCAATTTATAAGGAAAACGGATACAGGATCCATCCAATTGGAGTGTATATAACACCTGCAATGGGTCATATAGTCCCCCATTTTTTTATAGCACTCCATCCATTTCAAAATAAATGTCGTTTCACTTTTGTGCATGTTTTTTTTTTAATAATTTCATACTTATTAGTAATAAGTATCAATTTAAAAAAAAAAATTAAAAAAATAATATTTACCTTATTAAAAACGTGTTTAACGACACTTATTATGAAATCGAGGGTGGAGTAGTGAATCACCCTGCCTAGTTGACCTGCTTGCAAATTTATATTTCTGTTTTGACTAATTTTTGTCGATTTTTTTTGGCAGCTAGTCTAATTTTTGTTGATTTTGATCCCCCAAAACTGCATCTTGCCTTGTCCCCCCAAATTAAGGTCAACAGTTTCCTTTTTTTCCGAATGACTTTTATTATATATACATATTTTAAATTTTTTTTTACAAATTATTAATGTAATATTTTAAAATTTTTTAAATTTATATTTATTAATAATAAATAAAATATTATAAAAATAAGTTAATAACTTAAACACTTTTTATCTTAATAAAAAACTAAGCTTATTAATACCAGTAGTAAATGTTATATAGAAAAGTAGTACGTAACTAATGCCCACTCTTGTTAGATCACTACCCAATAAATAAAAATGTACATCTTACACAATGTAACTTCAATTGAGTTAAGAAGATCCGCTGCATCCCAAGGTGCAACTAATAAGATGTAACACTAAATTATTTTGGATATAATTTTACTGAAAAAACTTTATATATATATATATATTTCAGATATTTGTATTTACATATTTATAAAAATTTATTGGAAAAATAATTATTTTATAAATTAATAAAAGTAAAAGATCAATTATATTAGAAAATAAATTTTATATTGTTTAAAACATAAATGTTTTTCAGTAGAAGTTTATAAATAAATATGTAAATACAAAAGTATTTAACATGTAAATATAGTTAAAAAAAATATTTCAAAGTAAAATTATTGCGAAAAAATTTAGTGTTACATAGTACATACCCTAGTGAGGGAGTCTCTTTCTTATACTCAGGGCTCGTTTGGTTCAATGTGGGAATTGAAATTCCCGGGAAGTTATTTCATGAGAATTGAATTTCCAGGAAGTCTAATTCACGGGAATTGTGAAAATATGTTTGGTTAGGGGAATTGAGAATTTTTAAATAGAAAATGGGGGAATTGCAACTTAACTAGGGAGGAGTAGGTAAGTTAAATTCATATGAAAGAGAGGAATTGAACTTCCTGGGAATTTAACTTCTTGGGTTTTTCTGCGGAAAAAAATTCAACCAAACACATATATTTTAGCTACTTCCTGGGTTTTTGTACTTCCTGGGTTTTTCCATTGGCAACCAAACGAATCACTCCGTCTCAAAATTTAGGTCGTTTGACCTTTTTGCATTATGAAATATTATTTTTTTTCAAAATTTTGAAAATAATTTCAAAGTAATAATTTTCAAATTTAAAAAAAAATTTGAAAAAAAAATCAATACTTTATAAAGTTTTTAATACATTAAAATGCGTGTTAAAAAGTCAAACGACCTGAATTTTGAGACACTCTTCTTCGGGATTCGTCTGGTTTGATTTTTATCTTGGACGACAACTTGAGTAGGTATGGTACGTAGCTAGCACCTCTATGAAAAGAAGTGTAATATGTAATTATGTACTCCCTGTCTTTTGGTTTTCAGCACGTTTTTTAAGGAGCGGAAAACTCTAAAAAATATTATTTTTTTAATTAATTTTTTTATATAATTTGATACTTATTAGTAACAAGTATCAAATTATATAAAAAAATTAATTAAAAAAATAATATTTTTTAGAGTTTTCCGCTCCTTAGAAAACGTGCTGAAAATTAAAAGGACATATATTGTGGAACAGAGTAGTATGTAGGTTAATTATGGCTGGCAAAATTATGGATTTCAACAGTCTCTGCGCTAAATTAAGGAATATGTAGGTTAACTATGGCTGGCAAAAGAAGATTGAAAAAGCATTGGCTCTTTATTACTCCGCAATTCGTTGATGGATACAGTGAATCTTCAAATCAGGAACACCAATACAGAAGAAACAACGTACAGCAAACGTAACTTCTCTTGCAGCGTGCAGTTACAAGAACTACTGACACTCGTGCTACACTAAAAAGTATAACCCCAAAAAAGCAATTAAAGCACTACTCAATTTTAATTGAAATTAAAATAAGAGTTCCATAATAGGGTCTTCAGGCCTCTCGATCGGGTACGTTAATTGGAGGGCTTGTAGCGGCAGTGTTTCTTGGGAGGCTCGAAGGCGAAGGGGCCGACGTTGAAGAGGGCGTAGGGGAGGGGTGCAAAGGTCTCTTGAGGCTTGAGGAGTCCGCCCTTGATGCCTCCGTTGAGGTTGGTGCGGTGGCTGCAGCTGGCCCCGTGAGGCGCCCCCGCCAGTGTGACGCGGCAGTATTTGGCGGCCTTGTAGGAGCTCAATCCCTTGGACGCCTCCAGGAAGAAGTATCCGTTCTTGTCGGTTTTCGCTGCTTCCGGCTTCCTGTTCTTGCACCTCAACACCACCGTCGCACCTGCTCATCGTCAATTTTCCGGTCTCATTGATTAAATAACGTGCATTTTATCATATGTGTCCGGCCACTAAATTAGAAATATGTTCAACAAATAATTACTTTTTTAGTTTTTGAGATCCACATACGTACATGTACTACTAACTACATTAATTGTAGGAGCATCTTGCATTGGAAGCTTGAATTGCTAAACATTTATAAGTTTATCGATCTGCACATTCCGATTAAATTTAGGTGTTCTATGAAATACAAAAGTTGTATTCGGTCAAATTTTGAATATATTCCTCGATCAATTCTCCTACAGATTTTTTTTTTAGGCAAAAATGGATAAAACCACCCTTTATTCATGGTTGTTTGCAAATAACCACCCCTTATTAAAAAATTGTCAAATAACCACCCATTAAACATAGTTGTTTGCAATTAACCACCCATTCCCCTTTTCTTGTTAAACCTCACTTAATTTAATATAAAAAACGATTATAGCTAGTCCTGTCAAAACACAACCCGACCCGGTTGATCCGACCCGAACGTCCGGAAAATTTTCGACCCGAACCCGGAAATTTTGACCCGAAATTTTTTTCCGACCTGAACCCGAAAAACCAAAAATATTCCGAGTTATCTGGGTTTCGACCCGGTGACCCGATTGACCCGGTAATTTTGACCCGGTGACCCGGTTGATTTACAATTAGACCTGTCAAATGGGTCATTCGGGTCGGGTCACTTTGGGTATTGGGTAAAACGACTTCCTGAAAAATCATGCAATAGAGAGAAGTATAATTGTCTTTTTAATAAAAATAAAACATTAAAGAATAGGGCTATAATTAGATCTGCCAAACAAGTCATTCGGGTCGGGTCACTTCGGGTGTCGGGTAAAACGGGTCCCGGGTAAAACGGGTTCCGGGTATTTCCGGGTTGATTCCAACCCGGGTTTCGGGTCATGTAGTCTCGATTTCGGGTTTGCCAATTTTTTCTTTTTTAAATTAAAAAAATCATAATTTGATATTTTTGCGATAAATTTTAATTATATATAAAAAAAATTAATTATATATAATTATAAATCAACCGGGTCAATCGGATCAAAATTACCGGGTCAATCAGGTAACCGGGTCGAAACCCAGATTACCCGGAAAATTTTCGGGTTCGGGTCGGAAAAAAAATTTGGGTCAAAATTTCCGGGTTTGGGTCGAAAATTTTTCGGGCGTTCGGATCGACCGGGTCGGGTTGTGTTTTGACAAGTCTAGCTATAATTGTTTTTCATATTAAATTAAGTGAGTTTTAACAAAAAAAAAAAAAAAAGGGGAATGGGTGGTTAGTTGCAAACAACTATGTTTAATGGGTGGTTATTTGACAATTTTTGAATAAGGGGTGGTTATTTGCAAACTACAATGAATAAAGGTGGTTTTATGCATTTTTGCCTTTTTTTTTATATATACTCGTTATATGAAAATGAAGTGTCTACTGAAAAAAAAAATCATTAATTAACAAGTGTACGTGAATGTGAGAGGGGACGAACCGGGAAGGGGTTTGGCACCAAGGAGAGTGTCGATGCCATTGTAAGAGCAGTTCTTGCAGTAAACAACTCCCTGTACGACCAAGGGAAGAGGGTGGTAAGGGGTGGGGGGCTTCACCGGCGGTGTGGTGGGAGGCTTTACTGGTGGGTAAGTTGGGGGCTTCACCGGCGGGTGAGCCGGTGGCTTGACAGGTGGGTAGACCGGGGGCTTGGTGGGAGGCTTAACGGGAGGCTGAACAGGGGGTTTGACCGGTGGGTAAACAGGCGGCTTAACCGGGGGGTGAACCGGCGGTTTAACGGGCGGGTAGACCGGGGGCTTGGTGGGTGGCTTAACCGGAGGGTGAACCGGGGGTTTGACAGGTGGGTAGGTTGGCGGCTTGGTGGGTGGCTTAACAGGAGGGTGAACCGGGGGTTTAACGGGAGGATAGGTTGGGGGTGGGACGGGAAGGACAGGGTGGTGCTTGTGGTGGGGTTTGTGATAAGGGTAGTGGTGGTGCTGGTGGTGGTGATAAGAGGGAGCTGCAGCGGGTGGGAGTTGGGCAGAAGAGGCCACCAAGAGGAAGGCTAAGTGAGAGAGGAGGAGGAGGAGTTTTCCCTGGGGAAGCTCCATGGTTAAGTTGGGTGGTTTAGTTTTGGGGGTTTTGGATTTGGGTGGTGAAGAACCACCAAACTATGTCTTATTTATAGTCAACTGGCCTGCTATCGGCGGTAATGAAAAACTTTCTACTCCCTCCCTCTCTCTGACAAAATAATTGTCAGAATAGTACAAAATTTTCACACTTTTTAATACCTACAGTTAAAACAGAATAGTTAAAAATTTAGTAAATAAATAATGTGGAAAAAATAGATCAATGAAAAAAAAAATAGCATGAAAGTTGGAGTATTAATAAAATATTTTGGAAATCAAATAAATTGATAAAATTAGAAAATTTTGTCATTAATTAGGTTCAAAAGGACAAATATTTTGTTATAAGAAAAAATAGTTAAAAGGACAATTATTTCGTTACGGAGGGAGTATAATTTTCATTGCAAAAATTATTTAATTAATGTTTTCCAGGAAATAGATTATGGAAGAATTATGCATGTTTAATGTTAAAGCATTCTCAAGTATAAAAGCTTACATTTGGATTTTGGTTTCATTTGAGATATTTTTGATAGTTTGAAAAACTGATTTTGTTGGGGTTAGAAACCACTTTTTAGCCGCACCCGGAAGCGAATTCGGGTAATAAGAGAACCGACAACAATCAGCCAGCAAACCAAATGACCAACCGATAATATCCAATCCGGAAACCAAACAATCAAGCAACCACAAACACAGATAAAAGCACAAATATTGACACAAGATTTACATGGGAAAAACCCTCTGTAACCAAAGGATAAAAAACCCACCTTCCGCCCACCAGAGCAACCAATCCACTAATCAATATGTCAATACAAGTGCTTAACAATCCAGTCTCAACCCGAGACCAATAAACATGGAGATCTCAAACACCAATCTAAATACAACCTGGATCTAGAATGGATTCCTCTCCAAAAACCTAGCAAAACACTTGTAATCAGATTAGATTTCCAGGAAGAGAAAATACCTATCAACAAACTCCCGTTGTTGACTTGCTGAAGGATGAAGACGGATCACCGGGTCAAGAGACGAAACACCCGCTCAAATCTCTTGCCTCTCCTCTCCAATCTCCCTCCTCTCTCTTTTCTCTTTCTCTCTCCTTTTTCTTTCCCCTAGTTGTCGGCGGCACTCATGGAGCTCTCGTGCTCTTCACAAGTCAAAGGCAAAATGTTGCCTTTTGATTTCTTAAACAAGCCACCACTAGGTGGTTTCACTGGGCTGGACCCAAATGGGCCTTAGGCCCAACAACCTCCTCCTCCAGCCCTAGGGGAAGACGTTCCTACTCGTCCTGGCCTCACCTGCATCCCAGTCCCGTCTCACTCCCGAGACGCGGAACTGATGCTCGCCAGATGTCATCATCGCCCTCTAGCTCCCCCTCCTCCGTAACTCTCTGGTACTCCGAGGTAGAACTCCCGGTAAATGCATGACGTCCTCTCTCCGACCCTATGCCAGTTTGTTCTATCCGTGCTGGCTCGACGTGCTCAGATCTGCCACCAGTCATAGCACCTGATGAACTCCCCTCTGACACAGCTATCCCATCAACACAATCCTTTGAAGCAAACTCCACACTTGTGCTATCCTCTTCTGACGTCTCAGAAGTTCTGCTAAATCATGTCTGCAATCCAGACAAATCACAAGTGCTCAAGGTCTCCTTATCAGCAAAAGAAACGAGAGACTTTCTCTTCTGATTCTGCAGCTCCTTCCCACTCAAGCATCCTGTAAGCCCTTGCACAAAATCAAGCGAAGCATCACCATGAACCTCTGTCATAGCTTCCCTGATTTCTTCCATCTGTGTCCTGTACAATGTGCCGCTCAAATCACCTCTAGCGATCACCATTGACCCTTTGTTGAGTTTCCACTTCTTACTTCCAAAGAAGTTATCATAGCCCTTTTTATCCAAGACTTGAAGAGAGATCGGATTCTTCTGCAAATCTGGTATGTGTCGCACATCTGTCAATGTCATCCTGCAACCCGTGTTTGTCAGCACACAAACATCTCCCATACCAACTATATCAGACAAGCTTCTGTTCCCCATCTTTGCTTTGCCAAAGCGTCCCACTCGGTACGAAGTAAACGCTTTCCTCCTTGATGTAGCATGGAAGGATGCAGCTCCATCAGCAATCCACTCTACATAAGAATCAGGCTCCTTCAAGCATGTGAGAACAACCTGCTCATCATCACTGTCCTGCAGAACTGACGTTGTACCCTTCTGATTTTCATCTTCCTCTCTTTTTCTTCTTCCACACATTGCAATTCCTCTTCATGTTCCCTTCCTTGCCACAATGATAGCAATCAAAGCTCCCCCTAGTATGAGATCTCCCTCTAGACCCGCTCCCTGAAATTGTCACGAGAGCATGTGACGAATCCGTGCCCATATCCTTCCTCCTAGTCTCCTCATTGTACAGACTATCCTTCACTGTAGATAAGGACACAACCCCGCCCACGACAGAGTTGTTAATCGACACCACTAGGGTCTCCCAACTATCAGGCAAAGAGCTCAAGAGCAACAACGCTTGCAACTCATCATCAAGGACTAACTTCATGGTGTTCAACTGATTCACCAATTCCTGAAACTCACTCAGATGCTCTGCAATAGGCTTTCCATCTCTGTACTTGAGACTCACTAGCTTTCTTATCACAAAAGCTTTACTCTGGGCTGACTTCCTTTCATACATATCCTCCAAATTTTTCCACAATATTTGTGCATCTGTCTCGTTGCTTATGTGGTGATAAACACTATTATCCACCCACATTTTGATGGTTCTAACCGCCTTTCTGTGCAGTTTCTTCCAATCATTATCGGATGTTTGAGCTGGCTTACTCGATCCCAACTCAACCGGATCAAACAGGTCTTTGCAATACAAAACATCCTCCATCTTCGTCTTCCAGATAGAGAAATTCGAAGCCGTTAGCTTTATCATTGTACTTGCAAATTCCTCAGTCTTTGTCGTCATCTCTACTCCTATTACCCAAAAACAGCACAACCAAAGATCAACCAAAGGCTCTGATGCCACTTGTTGGGGCTAGAAACCACTTTCCATCAGCACCCGGAAGGGAATTCGGGTAATAAGAGAACTGACAACAATCAGCCAACAAACCAAATGACCAACCGATAATATCCAATCCGAAAACCAAACAACCAAGCAACCACAAACACAGATAAAAGCACAAATATTGACACAAGATTTACGTGGGAAAAACCCTCTCTAACTAGAGGATAAAAAAACCCACCTTCCGCCCACCAGAGCAACCAATCCACTAATCAATATGTCAATACAAGTGTTTAACAATCCAGTCTCAACCCGAGACCAATAAACATGGAGATCTCAAACACCAATCTAAATACAACCTGGATCTAGAATGGATTCCTCTCCAAAAACCTAGCAAAACACTTGTAATCAGATTAGATTTCCAGGAAGAGAAAATACCTATCAACAAACTCCCGTTGTTGACTTGCCGAAGGATGAAGACGGATCACCGGGTCAAGAGACGAAACACCCGCTCAAATCTCTTGCCTCTCCTCTCCAATCTCCCTCCTCTCTCTTTTCTCTTTCTCTCTCCTTTTTCTTTCCCCTAGTTGTCGGCGACACTCATGGAGCTCTCGTGCTCTTCACAAGTCAAAGGCAAAATGTTGCCTTTTGATTTCTTAAACAAGCCACCACTAGGTGGTTTCACTGGGCTGGACCCAAATGGGCCCTAGGCCCAACAGATTTATCATAATTGATCATTTACCTATAAATAGAGCAATAATCGTAAGATACCATTAATTTTATCATACGATGTCATCTATGGAAAAAAAGAAAGGAAATTTTGAAACCATGTGAATTGTACGTGATTGCTAGGCTAATGTGCTTTTGATTGTTATCACACTACTTTTGGAGAGCTCTATCAAAAACTTCGATCGGTTCGCTGTTGATCAGAACAGAGAAAGACACCTTGTCGAGATGCATTCCCAAACCCTACAGACAAATTAGGTGTGGAAATTAACCTTATTGGGTTAGCTCCTTGAGGATGAAGCCCCCACTCTATGATAACTCCTTGATAAAATTCATATGCTAGTATCATTTTTACAGGTTAATGAAAGACAAAAGTATAAGGTATTATAGCTTAGACAAATTGGATATATATAGGCACGGATCCAGGATTAAAATCTTAGGTAGGCTGAAATTGCATATAATTTTAATTTTTTCCCTGTATCTATTGAGTTAAAAAAAATGAAGTGCAACTTTATAAAAACATCATATTATATAGATTACTATTGAATTGGGGTGGGCTGCACCATACACCAACTCACCCCTAGTTCCGTCCCTGAATATATAAATAATGCAGATTACAAATTGTGCCTAGATTTAAAGTATATAGTTTAAATCTAAGATATTCAGTTAGGTTATGATTTTCTTTTCTATTGTAATCTGGGTCAAATATGTTGGTGCTTGGTTCTAGAACTAATCCGTGTTCATGCAGGAGGATTCGATTCCGAATATAAACATAGCCGGTCCGAGATTAGGGATGGCAATGGGGCGGGGACTCCTGCTAGGACCGAGATCCTAGTAGGAGGTTCAACCAAATCCAATATCAGTACGTAGTAGGTCCAAAAAATCTGGGTAAAAGATTTGAAGAGAACGTTCCTCCTGATCGACAATTCAAATTCGAATGAACGCTAGGCTGGTGAGAAAATCCTAGAATAAGATCAGCAGCAAGAGAAGAGGAGCAGCATTATAAAAACAGAAGAGGAGCGGCATTCATTGACACACATCTTCACCACCTCTGCTCTGTGATCAAAAGCCTTCACCTCCAATCTCCATTGCCGTTTGTTGATATGTTTTTCTTACTCTTATTGTAATTGCTTTAAGCTTTGAGAGTTAGGAAAATATTTGAGCGTCCTAGTATAAGTTAATCCCTGTTATACTAAGAGTATCATATACTCAAACGTATCACACTTAGGTGTGGACAAGGGGACTTTTATTTCTTTGAAATTTGGGTTGACTAGATAGAAGCGGGTTAGGCTTCAAGTCTTAGAAGAGATGAAGCTCTTCTAGTTTGTATCTAGGACTCATAAGGAAGAGAGGAATAAAAGTTGTTTGAATCCTACGTGTTGGATAACCCTAGGCGGAGACGTAAGCTGGTTTAGAGCCGAACTTCGTTAACAATTCACGTGTTCATCATATTTAATTTCTGCACTTACATTTGTTTTAATCTGTTATAGCTTCAGTAGACTCGGTTCAGGTTCAAGACCTTTGAAGTCCAGTTCAAGGCCTTGAGATCTAGTTTACAACCCTTGAAGTTACTACTGTAGAAGACTTAGCGAAAATTACCCATACTCTATTCAACCCCCTCCCCCCCCCCCTTCTAGAGTATTTGTCTTATTATTATTAAGTACTCGATTCTTCACTCTACTTTGTAGAACGCTTTCTCTATGTCCAATTTGATACTCATCCAAACATCTTTATCCGTTTTATTCTTAAATGAATGAAAGATTTCATGTGCAATGCGATTAACAATAAATGCTCCTTATAGAGGATAAATCCATTTTGCTATGCATTTCTTCATTCTTTCTCTAGTTTGTATATTGACGATATCCTAGAAAATCGGTATCGCTATCTTTAATACGGACATCATGATTCACTTCTAGATAGATGATTATTGATCATCGTTAAAAAGATGGTGTTTTTTCCTAAATTTTCAATAAAAATATCTCCTATGAGTCTATGACGCTTTAATATAATAACACTATAAATTTTTAACACTATAAAATTTATGGCGTTTCTAAAACGCCATGTTTTATGATTTTATATATTTCGTACAAACTAAATTTTATGACATTTTTTTTAATGTCGTAAATGTTATGGCTTTTATTAAGCGTACTTAATATTTTATGGAAATTTATTTTTTTCTTTATATATATGTATATGTATATATATATATATATATATATATATATATATATATATAATACATTTGATAGTTTTATATTGAGGAAATTGCACTAAATAGCCGGAAAAACGGGCCTATTTGCAGAAATAGCCAGGGGGGAAATGGGCCAAAATGGCCGGGCTAGTTTGTGCAAATAAAACTGCCGGTTATTTCCCACTATTTGTAACCGGTTGTAGTGGGTGATGAAATTAAAACGAGGGAGGGAGAGAGACGGTTTACTTTCATTTTAAAGCGAAACAGAGAGAGAGACAGAAGGCCATCAGAGAGAGAAAGGAGAAGCGATACACAGAGGGAGGACGAACTCGTCGAAGAAGAAGGCCATCAGTCATCGCCTGTGAGGAAGGAGAAGGTTCAAGACGAAGAGAAAGGTAAGCAACTTTGGCCTTCTGTCTAGATTTTGTTTGAGTTGCGAAATTGGTGTATTGGGGGTGCGGTTACATGCGGTTACTGTGAAGGATTTGAGACGATTTTGGGGTAGATGTCTAGCAGTAGAGGAGGAATGAAGTAGGAGGGGGTTAGGGGTGACATTGTGAGTCGATTTTGCGGATGTGGGGGCGATTAGGGTTTGTGGGTGTCGGGAAAAGGATGGGTAAGGGTTAGGTGATGTTGGGTAAGAAATTGGGGACAAAAGGTCAAGGAGGGGGTCGGATGGGTAGGGAATCCACATGATTTGTGGTAATCGGTAGGGTTTATGTGCACATGTGGTAGGACAGAATATCGAAGGTTGTGTATGAATTTGTGGTAGCAGATTTCGTAGGACCGGGTAACGAAATTGGGAGGTTAAAATTGAACATCTGGTATGCCGAGTGGGGTGAAGGAATATGGGGTGGATTGGGGTTTGTTGATTGGTTTTTTATTGTTGAAACCGTAAGTGCCCACCAAGTGTTTGATGAAATGCCTAAACATATGATGAATAAATGGTGATTTTGTTTTGGTTAATCTCCTTGTCTATATGATGTGTTGTGAAAGAGGTAAAATGAACCAAACGTGTGAAATGCTAGTAAGGTTTAGGGCAGAAGAGGATATCAGAAATGGTAGGATAGGAAAACGAAGGTGGTAGAATAATTTATAACTGTTGGCATGTATGACAGAATATGTGAACTGCATTTCTGATTTGTTGTTTGGTGATTGTGTAGCAGGTACCCCCTCATTAAACCTCATATAAAATGCCGAAGTCAGGGAACAAGAAAGGCCGTGCAGGACCAAGCAGCCAGGGGGTAAGGAAACTGAGATAGGTTTTTTTTTTTGGTTGTAAAGGTTGGGAAAAAATGTCAAAACTGAAGAGTCTTACATATGTGTGCAGGTTGTCCTTGCTGTTCCTGAGAAACACCACTTCTCAGGGAGGGCGCTTTCCCATGCAAATTTCGAGTTGTTGGAAGGAATCGACCCCACCATTGACCGGGAGGATTACAAAGCCCTGAGCAAGAGCCAGTTTGGCGGCGTTGTGAAGATGGGGTCGAGAAACAAATTCTCTGCGTCGTTGGTGCACTACTGCCTTCTCCACCAACTGAAGACTCGGAAGACACATGAGACGTGGTACTCCCTGCAGGGGCATCACGTTCGATTCTCTCTTCATGAGTTCGCGATCATGACGGGCCTTAACTGCTCACCACCCCCAGTGATGTCATGGAGGGAGACCACAAGGAGTGCATTTACCAGTTTTTTAAGAAGGAGAGGGTGACGTTGAAGGATGTGGAAAGTGCTTGGGCCCCCGAGAAAGAGTCGGACGCCGGGTCCCTCATGAAAAAGTACAAGCTTGCCCTCCTCGTCATAGTGGAGGGCGTTCTGTTTGGGTTGGAGAAGAAGACACAAATAAGGGGGTGGGTTGTGAAGCTGCTGCTTGAGGACACAAACCGTTTTCTGGAGTTCCCTTGGGAAGGCTCGTGTACGATAGGCTACATGAAAGCCTCGACGGCACGTTGAAGGCCATGGTGGCTGCAAAGAGTCACCTTAAAGACAGGCCGACCTACGCGTTGTACGGGTTCCCCATGGCCTTCCAAGTTAGTGAAGTTTTACAAAATGTTATAATCCTTATCCAATTGTGAAAAATTGTATCCTACCAATGGGGTATAAATATCCTACCAAATAGATATTAGTATCTTACCAATGGTTAATGAAGATCCTACCAAAAAATAAATTGAACTTACCAAATAGCTTCATTTGTCATGCCAACTGTGTTCTAATATCTTACCATATTGTATCTGCAGTTGTGGGTGTACGAGACCTTCCCTGAGCTTGGGAATCATTTTGGCCGCAACATCGACGACACCAACATCGACGACACCAACATCGACGACCTTACCATATTGTATCTGCAGTTGTGGGTGCAGTTTCTAGAGAATGCAAGAAGGCGTTATCAGAGAGGACCGGCAAGGGAAAGGTATGTGTTCCATTGTCCATCATATGTGTCATTTGTAAGATAATGTTTGTGTGTTGGTAAACCATTTTAAGCCATATGGTATGACAAACATGTCCAATTGGTAGGATCTTGTTGATGTATTGGATGACGATGTCGATGAGAAGGATGTTGAGAAAGATTTGGACAAGGTTGTGGACGACGTGGTTGAGAATGCTGAGAAGGTTGAGGAAAAGGCGGAGGACAAGAAAGAGATGAATGCTGATGACCAGGGCTCGGCCAAGTAGGGACAGAACGTTGCGGATAACACGGCGGAGAAAGAAGAGCTGAACTCTGATATGAAGGGGCAGGGCATGTGCACTGGTGAGGACGTTCAAGAAAAGGTTGAGGAGGAGCCAAAGGCGGGTGACGAGGGCAAGGACGGTGGAGAGAAGGTGGTGCAGGCTGAGGAACAGATTAAGAAGGGCAAGGAGCATGTAAAAGAAGCTGCAGGGGAGGGTTCCAAGGGTGAGTCTGATGCGGACGATGCGGAGGAAAAGGTAAACCTTACTTATTGGTAGGATAGGCTGACCCTGTTGGTAAGAAAGAAAATGCGTTTTGGTATGATAAAAAAGGCAGTTGATTTTGGTAATTATCTTAATAACCCAGTTGGTACGATATATTTACCCTTTTGGTATACTATTGAATCTGTTTGGGTAGGATAATGAAAGCTGTTTGAACATAACTCCGGTGTGTTTGATTGTTAGGAGACAAAGCTGGAGCCTAGGAGAGGCAAGCGTGACAGGAAGAACCCCGCAAAGCTAGGGGACTGCGTGGTTACTCAACCCGCAAAGCGGGCCAAGAAGGGGGCAAAGGCATCGTGTCCAACCACCGACGTAGCTGCGAAGGGGATGGTCGCTGAAAAAGAGAGAGAGACGACTTCTTGGCGTGACTCCTGAAGTTCCCCGCACAGGTGAAGGGCCCAGACGGGACCCAATTGAACAAGGAGTTCTTCAACAACCTAATATCACTCAGCGTATGGCTTTCCACCGAGGTACGCATACTTCTCTCCTGTAAAAAATGTTTCCTTATTCACTTACGTCATGGGACAAGCCCTCACGGGAATTTGGAACGTACCTCTTAACGCAGCACCTCCACCAGTCACTGGTCTTAGTCCGGAAAGCATTGGACGCCCGGGAGGCTGACAACAAGTCCGGTGTCGTCGTGGTGGACCCATACTGGCAGGAAGCCGTGGTGAAGCAGTTGGACACTGTTTCCGGCGATGTCAGCCGCATTTACCAGCGCAATGTGTCCAAGGTGCTTCTGAGGTACTTCTCGGGGACACTGCCGGAACCCCATGGGAGGACATGGTCGGTGGCCAACGCGAAGATATTAGCTCCTTGGTTGTACAAGGCGAAGCACTGGATTGGGCTCGTCATCGACCTCGTAAAGTGGAACATAGAAGTGCTCGACTGTGATTGGTACCAGATCAAGGAGAAGGATCTTTAAGCCCACCTCGAGCCTCTTGCGAAGCTGATACCGGTGGTGATGCAATTTTCTGCCGAGCTCCGGATCAGGCACACAGTGGATGTCCCCAACCCATTAACCATAACTCGAACCGCCAAGATCCCTAGGAACGAAACCTCGTAAGTTTCTCTTTACTATTGGGTTATGTACGTCAACTAATATTGGTAGGATATAATAGGCCTATTTGTAGGAAATATTATATCCATTGGTAGGATAACATGACATATGTGGTATGACGTAAATAACTTATGGTGGTTGTTAATTCCTTCACGTGCAACGGTGACTGTGGGGCATACGTTATCAGGACTATCCAGCTGGTGGCAGAGGGCGTAGAGACATTCGAGAGCGTCAACGAGAATTATATTGCCCCCTACCGCCAGTACTTGGGGCTCTCCATCCAGCGCCACGATTTGTAGGTCTCTCCTGTTTGTTAAGACATTCTCTCCTGTTTTTTAAGACATTCTCTCATGGTTTGTAAACTTCTAAGTAAACTTTGGTGGTTTGGACACTTGTGTTACTTTCAAAACTTATGTTGTTGTTTGTTGTGTATTTTGTTCACGGTCGGTAGGATGTTTTCTGATTGTAATGGTTAAAACTGGTATTTATGGTTCCCATTACTTAGTTCCTGCTTACACCCAAGGTTGTTTGTGTGTTGTATTATATTTGCATGAATGTTATGATTGGTAAGATTAGACCTTGCAATTGGCAAGATAAAACAAAGGTAATGGTCAGATTGGAGTGCAGTTGAGACGCAATTGGTAAGATAAAACAAAGGTAATGGTCGGATAAGTGTAAACTATTGGGAAGTCAAAGCACTGATAGTGGTAGGACGAAATGAGAAATACTTGTTAGATGCGATTGTTCATGTGAATGTGCCCAAAACATGCGATAAACATACTGGCAGGATCCAAGATTGCATCATAATTAGCCCCCTATGAACACGACAATACGAGACAGGTGCAAAAGGACATACTGGCAGAATCCACACTCAAGGCGACGGTGGTCGATGCCCAAAACAAGTCCGTCAGCTGACTAGAGCGTCCACCAAGCAACACTACGATCGACGGCGCTTTGGCCACCCACCTCTTAGTTTCCCGATAGGTCGACGCCCGACAACATCATGAACAGTTAGGTTCGGGGCACACAACCAGGTACCTGTCTGATGTGGATCGTTTCACTTGAATCTCAAAGCACCCACGCAAAGCTTCCCACTTCACCCGGGACTGAATGTCAGCCTTGGTATCGAACATCTCCCCCTCACGTAACTCCCTCACCATTGACCGAGGGTCTCCGACTAGAGGAATGGACCGATCCACGTCTGCTTCCACTTGCTCCAATGTCGGCAAAGGGTGTTTGTGTCCTTGGTACGATCGCTCTATCTCTCTCAGCGCTGCCTCAGCCTCATCATCCCATGATTCAGATGTCTCGTTCGGACTCCCACCCTCCACTTTCACGGGGAAACCACCCACGACCATGTCATCGTCGGAGCTTCCTACGTCTATGATGTCCTCCATTCCGTGGGGGGGTAGGACGTCCACATCGTCGTCGCTGTCGACGATGACCACTTGCTTTCCTCGTCGGATGGCATCAGACCTGCTCACATCACCACCCTCCTCCTTTTTAAGCTGTTCCACTTCCTCTTCCTGTCCTACCATTATGTTGTCGTCTATCCTACCAACTTTTTCAGAATGGCAGACCATTAAATTGTCCTCCATCCGACCATTACAAGATTGTTTACCACTCCCAGCATCACCCCCATGCTTCCCACTGACGCTCTCATTTGCAGGCCTACAACACTCTCCCTCCCCCGCTAGACACTCAGCACAACGGCAGGCCCCTCCAGTGTCACTACTAAGGTCGTCCACAATCCCTTTGTCATCGACGAAGCCTCGAACCTTATCCTCCAGCCCTCCGCCTCCATCCAGACCAACTGGCAAGTCTTCCGGCGTGCTAGGAGGCCCGGTTAGGAGCAACTCCCCTGGGGTGGGAGTGGAGACCTCGTCTGCCCCGTCCGAGTCTTCCGAGTGATGTTCACCCGAGGCTGTTGAAGGGCTTGTCGTTTTCATTCGTAAGGTTA
Organism: Persicaria tinctoria; assembly: GCA_037127255.1. NCBI lineage: Eukaryota > Viridiplantae > Streptophyta > Magnoliopsida > Caryophyllales > Polygonaceae > Persicaria > Persicaria tinctoria. Next base: position 57,193,794 of record JBANSL010000006.1, on the reverse strand, counting down.
CGTGCAGTGCTACTGGCCATGCTCGTGTGTCGTATTCAGTGTTGTAGAACTTATAGGTTTCAATGTCATCGTCGTCCCGGACCCGAATCGGAGTTGCCCGACCCATGGAAGGAGGGAGGTACGTGAGCTCAATGTCGTACACCACCATGTCAACGTCGAATTTCGAGACTATCTTCACTACGAACATTCCCCTCCATATTATCTCCAAAGTTCCAACTATGGTAGGACATAGTTGGCCTGTTGGTAAGACGAATGTCTTCTTTTGGTAAGACTAATGTCTTCTTTTGGTAGGACATAGTTCCCATATATGAAGGTGATGCTTTGCCCTCACCATGCCACTCGTTTCCTATGTTGGCTCTATTTTTTCAAAGCATTTACTAAGGAATGACACCCATCAATCAAGATTTTATAAGGGTTGATTGACACCCTTAATTACAATCATTTACATTTCCCCTCATAAATGCTCCCCCTTTTTTCCCTACTTTATAGGAGCTAATCCCCAATTCCCTGACATGTGCAGCACCTCCCCTCCTCATTTCTCTCAGCAAAATGAAGCAGCTACAGTGACCGGTCTCACCCTCACCTGCAACTTCCTCTCCCGGTTACCAATTTTATTTGCACAAAATAGCCACTTTCTACCCCATGCAAATAATCTAGCCACTTGGCTATTTGTGCAAAGTTTTTTTTTTTTATGTTGCTAGTTATGCAAATTGGCCTTTTATATTTCCTTTATTTTTTATTTAAGTTGATTAAAAATTATTTTACATAAATAAGCGTTTCAACTGTATCCTACTCGGTCCTTGTAAATGACGAACCAACCACGGTTTTTCAACCCACTAGAGGGTTAAGGCAAGGAGACCCTCTCTCTCCTTTTCTCTTTGTTTTAGCTTCTGAGGTACTTGCACGCACTCTGCATAATCAAGGGTTAGTAAGTCGGGACCTTGGTATCACCTTCGGTCGCCCGGGTATCAAGGTCCCCTTTCTTGCTTTTGCTGATGATATCCTTATTTTCTGCAAAGCTTCCCATTCGGCATGCACCTCGGTTCTCTCCATCCTTGACAGATACTGTTTAATTTCGGGACAAAAAGTGAATCTGCATAAATCTAGCTTCCAAGCATCTCCTAACACGACTACTACCGCCACAGCATCTACGATTGCTGTTCTAGGCATTCCCCAGGCAAACAATTTCGACAAATATTTGGGTTGCCCGGTTGTTAATGGTAAAACAAATAAGGACACATTCGCTGATGTGGTTCTTAAGACAAAAAACCAACTCACCAAATGGAAAGCCTCAAGCTTATCTGCCGAAGGGAGACGGGTGCTTATCAAAGCAAATCTTAGTGCTAAACCGATTTTCCTTATGCAAGCTTTTCTACTACCTACTCACATCCTTCAAGAGCTGGATAAAGTGTACCGGCAATTCTTTTGGAACAGAACCTCTAAAGCACCACCGCTGATTAGTTGGGACAAAATCTGTTCAGACACAATGAAGGGTGGTTTGGGCATTCATAAGGCAGAGTCTATGAATATAGCTCTCCAGATGAAGCTCCTTTGGAAAATAATCTCTGAACCAGACAACATCTGGGTACGTGTTATCTCACAAAAATACATGAAAGGCAGCGACCTTCCCAGTTATAACAAGAAGGGCAACACCTCGTGGCAATGGTCCCGCCTCATGTCCATCAGGCATCTTTTCCTACCGGCTCTACAGTGGAGGGTCGGAAACGGGGAAACAATTGAATTTTGGTCCCATAACTGGGCCTTCCAGGAGCCGTTGACTTCTAAAACAATTAGTCCAATCCCGGATGATCTAAAAGGCATTTCGGTGGCTCACTTCATCACCAACCGACAATGGAACAAATCTCTCATGTACGAATCATTAACAAATGTTCTGAATATAGATGTGATCGAACACATCATTGGCATAACTCTGCCACTCAATCCTATCACGGATCGTCTTTATTGGGGACCGAGCAAGAATGGTTGGTTCTCTACTGCCTCGGCAAACTCCTTCCTATCAAAAAACGTCGGGTTGCCAGATTTCGATTGCGATTGGATCTGGCGTCTTGATGTGCCTCCTAAAGTTCGTCACTTCCTGTGGAAAATATCTCGTGATGGTCTTCCGACTAAAATCAGATTACTAAAATCGCATGTGGCTGTACCTGCTGGATGCGCTTTCTGTGGCAACACAAACGAATCGGGTGATCACCTTCTTTTTCGATGTCCCATGGTTACAGATTTGTTAAAAGCTCTACGTCTCCACATCCCGGGGTATATTACTGCAGTTGTAGGCATGGGCAAGATGATTCCGCTCAACGAGATAAAATGTGCGATTGGGACCAACAAGTTTGCCATCTTAGCCTCAGCATGGTGGGCTCTTTGGTTTTTTCGAAACCAACTTGTTTTTGATCATACTAACACAGTAACTATCAACGCCATTTTGTTGTTCCACAACACTACGATACACTGCTGGAAACAGTCAAAGCTTTTAGACGACGATCCGACTCAGCCGCTGACCACCAACCAACGACTTCTTAACAAAACACAGTCCAACGGGAATAGGGGTAGTGCTTCCGTTGCTCGGGTTCAGGATCGGTCTGGAAAGTGGGATAAACCCCCACCAAATTGCTATAAGCTCAACTTTGATGGTTCGGTTCTCCCGAGTGGCACATCGTCTTATGGTTTTGTCATTCGTGATTCTGCTGGTACAGTAGTCTCTGCTGGCAGGTCAGTTTGCACTCATATCTCGGTGATCTACGCCGAAAACCTCGGACTCAGAATGGGCTTGCTCCGAGCAAAGGAGTTACAACTTTCGAATCTTCTGATCGAAGGAGATAACTTAGTAGTGATAAAAGCTCTACTAGGGGATTGGAAATGCCCCTGGACAATAGAGATGCTACAAGCTGATATTCTGTCTGATATCTCGTCCTTTACTTATGTTGCTATTCGTCATATTTTCAGGGAATCAAATGCGGTGGCCGACTACCTTGCTCGTAGTGCCCATGCATCCCCTGCCGACGTCAGCTGTGAGGATGATCCAGAACTTCTTGTTCTCGTCCGGAAGGATGCGCTAGGAAGGGCCTCTGCTGCGGCCGACCCGACCTAATTCTTATCTTGCGTCAAAAAAAAAAAAAAAACTGGTATGTTGTAAATTAACCTACTAATATTTTAAGATGGAGAGAGCATATTTTAATAAGATTAAAAAAAACAAAGTTTTTTTTAAAGTATGCAAAAATTAGGAGAGTCTTACGACAAATGTAAAGCACCTCCTTGATAATTCAGATGGATGATGTTACAAAGATACATATTAAAAAGGAGAGTAAACAAGTTACAATTATCACCATACTTATAGTTAGACCTGTCAAAACATAACCCGATCCGACCGCCCGAAATTTTTTGGGTCAAGACCCAAAAATTTTGATCCGAATTTTTTTTTCCGACCCGAACCCGAAAACCCGGAAATTTTCCGGGTAATCTGGGTTTCGACCCGGTGACCCGATTGAACCGTTAATTTTTACCCGATTGACCCGGTGACCTGATTGACCGGGTTGATTTATAATTAATTTTTTTTATATTTAATTAAAATTTATCGCAAAATTATCAAATTATGATTTTCTTAATTTAAAAAAGAAAAAATTGAGAAATCCGAAATCTACCCGAACCCGCCCGAAACCCCTTCAAACCCGATATCTAGTCAACCCGAAACCCCCGAAACCCGTTTTACCCGAGACTCAAAGTGACCCGACCCGAACCCAACCCGAATCACCCGTTTGACAGGTCTAATTATAGTTGATCAGCTACCTAGTTTGCCTTTACATAACAATGATTGACTAAACTCAACTTAATCAAATGGGCTCTTGAGACGACCAATCTTTTCAATGTAGCGCATAGTCTCTCATTTGATATTAGCATTATCTTTGATTGACTTCATTACTTATATATTAAAAAAAAACGAAGTTAAATACTGTTGAGCTGATGATAATTAATTGTTTCTTAATACAGAGTATATAATTAAAGTAGATTCCTTGCATTTTGCATTGTTATTGTGGTTGAATTGAATGAAGATAAATCGGTAAATGATAGATGCAGGCTCATCACATGGTTTCATTTAATTAACGGAGTACATAAACTTGAAGTTTACTTTATGCAATTATGATGATTAATATAATTTGTGGATCCAATGCAGCCGGGCTCCTTCTTTCGTTCTTCCTAATCATATCGATCGTTTATTTCGTAGAATTCATTTAAAAAAGTTCTTGTTCGAAAATCGTTTACTTTAACTTTGTTTTCCCTTTTTTCCAAAAATTATGAAAACTTACGTTTTTCTTCCAAAAATTCAAAACATTACAATTTGTTTATGGAAAAATGACCAAAAATAATACCAACTATCACTCGTGAAACAAAAATAATACGAACTTTAAAAGTTGCTAATTGGTGTACAAACTATACTCAATTAAACCGATTTTGATATCATGACCATTTTTATAAACAAAAAAATAATTAACAACAAGTTTTGGAACATTTTATAAAATCGGGATAAATTACATGAACATCTCTCGTCTTCTTCCTGTTATTCATCTCCATTGTCGGGGGCGAGGGCAGGGGTTGCGGCCGGAGGAGGAGTGGCGGGAGCCGGCAGAGGCGTCGGTTGGAGCGGGACTAGGCGGGGGAGTGGTCTGAGCAGGCGGGGGTCGCCGGTGGAGAGGGAGATGGGGTACCGGCGCCGGAGGACAGCGGTGAGGAGAACAAGGATCTCCATCGCCGACGGAGAGGGAGGTCGGAGGAGATTGGGTGGCCGACGGAGAGGGAGGTCGAACAATTTTACAAACAACCGAACAAAAATTCAGATTTGATTAGCAAAATCAAACACAAATTAAGACTTAATCTGAGATTTCTGGTAAAACTCAACACAAGTTCTCACAGATCAAACTCCAATTAATCCAACAAAATTCAGACTGGAGCCAAGCCAATGATGGAGGGATCCATCCAATTAATCCTCCAATCCAACCACCATGCATCCCTAAATTGAAACACATACCGCCGGTGCCGGCATCGTCCTCCCTCGCTCTGTCGGATGTTCCTAGGCCCCAGTCTCCTCACCAGTCCCACCTTCGTCATGTTCCCTCTAGGACGGGGCATCCGGTCTGGACCGGAATTTTTGAAAACTTGAACCGCGCATCGGACCGGGACCGAGAAATATGGTACCGGGTTTTCCGATCCGCGCACCGGAAAAACCGTTTGGACCGGTTATTCTTGTAACCCCGATTTTTTTTTTAATTTAAAGACACAATATCCTTAAATTTTTGTATTTTACACTTTACAATAGTTGTATCCGCCCCCAAATCTGTACACACCAAATCATCGTTGGATGATTTTTCTAATGTTAATCAATTCCGGCAAATAGAGCTCAGATTAGGGACGAAATATTACAATTTGCTACTTATCATCTTGGCCATTAACAAACAAAGGCATATAGAGCTCAGATTCAATAAGAACACAAACAAATGTTCTTTAATGTCCAAAACCCTAAATCTGAAATCGACATTAATTTCTAAAAATAATCAAAGTATACTTAAAACAAACCTACTAATCTAGATCTAAAAGGGAAAACAGAGGGAAGATTCGGAAGAAGCATAAGTGAAGAACGCATTACTGGCTTTGGGACGACAAAGAGCCAAGAGGGAACAACAGAGAGGTTCGGGACAGAGAGCCGAGAGGGAAGAAGAAGAACGGAGGGAGGATGGCCGATTGAAAGCGGAGCGCCTTCGGGACGGAGGGCTGAGGGAGGAGAGAGCCGAGAGCGCTGGTGGAGAGAGCGAGGGAGGCTTGAGCGACGACCGGTATGAGAGTAGGTGGTTCCGTGGTGGTGAACAGAGAAACTGAGAGAGATTCCTGCCGGCGGCTAAAGAGAGCAGGAAAGAAACTAGAAAGAAATGGATGGAATGAAATGAAAGTGAAAGTTTGAATTGTGAAATGCGTTAGGGTTGGGTTGGGCTCTTCTTCAGTTTTTTTTTATAAAAAATTATATGGGTTCTGGTCCGGACCGGAAATTCTGGTCTGTTCTCGGGTTTGGACCGGAACCCGGAAATTAAAAAATCTTGGACCGTGGACCAGACAGTAATATCCCAGTCCGATCCAAAGACTGAAATCCCGTTCGATTACCGTCCGATCCAAATTTTGCACAGCCCTAGTTCCCACCAATCGCCATGATCGTCTTCCTCTCTTCGCTTCTCAGTCGCCAATGAGTAGTTACTATCAGCGTGAATAATAGGGGGTCGCCGGTGGAGAGGGAGGTCGGAGGAATTGGGTCGCCGGTGGCGAGGAGGACGTAGATTTGGTGACCGGCGGCGAGGAGGACGGGAATCTCCATCGCCTTACCTTCTAGCTTGTACACTACAATCCCCCTCCACCGGCGACCACCCGCCTGCTCTAGCCACTCCCCCGTCTATTCATGCTCCAGCGACTCCTTGATGTTTTTGGGATGCCGATCCTTCGCTTGTGGGCTCAGAATCAAGAACACCAACTTGTTTATGGCCCCATCTTGCAATTATCCTTGCTATTCTCGATGTTTACAATCAATTACAATAAATGTTTTGACTTATGGCGGAAACAAGTAAGAATAATAAAGCAACACCAAACATAGGCAAACAACCACGGAAAAGACAAACAAAAACGACGGCGCTGAAATGGCTGCGGGGCGGCCAAGGGAGCCGTGGGGCAGCCCGGACAGCGGTGACAGTTCTGGGCAGACTCAACGATAGCTTCTCTGATCCAACGACGGTTTCTCAGGATGAGTTTCTCCTTTGTGTGAATTGGTTTGGGATTGTGCTTGGGTGAGTTGTGTTTGGATCTTGATTGTATGAATGAACAATAAGAACATAGAAGATGTCTAAGGCTTTTGGATTGAGGAATTGGGGAAACCTTTTAATCCTAAAAAGGTTCCTCGATTATATTTTCCAATCTAATTTTATTGAATGATGAAAAAGGTTTAAATAACAAACATATCAATTCTATCTTTGCAAAAGATAGAGTTTTGGCTTAGGTAAATAAATATTAAATCCTAATAATAATAAATAAGTCCTAGATAAATATTCCTACTTATTGGCCAAGGAAAATATTTAAAGGGATAGACTTTCCTTTTCCACCTTTATATTATTCACCTAACTAAGTATTACTAAAAATAAGATATTCCATAAATAGCTTAAACTAACATAGGAGTTACTAAATATGGAAATAACTAAAACTAATAATAATTAAATAATTAAAACATCTTTTCTTTAACCCATGGTGGTGCCTTCTTCTTCCTCTTGAGGACGACACTCCTTTCCATCAATAGCCCTCGAATCGATCTTGAGAGCTCGCCTGGATCAAGATCATTGTTTGACCCACAGAAGATCATCTTGATCCGCATCACTCCTCCGCCGGCTCCCGCCACTCCTCCTCCGATCGCAGCCCCTGCCCCCGACAATGGTGATGAATAACAGGAAGAAGATGAGGAGTTGTTCATCTAATTTATCCCGATTTGACAAAATGTTCCCAAACTTATTGTTAATTATATTTTTAGTTTATATTATTTTTTCTTTTATAAATTTGGTCATGATATCAAAATCGGTTTAATTGGGTATAATGTGTATACCAATTAGAAATTTTTAAAGTTCGTATTATTTTTGGTTCACGACTGATAGTTGATATTATTCTTGGTCATTTTTCCTTTATTTAAATACAGATTATCATTACGATAAATGGACCGCAGCAGGGAAAAAAGCATGGTTACAATGTGAAATATCCAATTAGTAGTAGTAATAATATTGGGTCTAATCTTGGTATTTATGGGCAGTTTGAGGGGTTTTTACAGCAATTTGGTCTTTGGTTTTGTAGACATTGTTGTGTTACTCACACCGTATCCAAGAATTGTTTCCATAATGGAGATGTTGTTGAAGCTCTCTTGTCTGATGACGGAACAATCGCCTTTTTCATTCACGGATTGCCCCGTCCTATTATTGATGTTGGTAGTTCGTCATTTGATATAGCTCCGTTTGATGATCATGGTGATCTTGCACATAATGTGGGATTTGACGTCACATTGTTGGAGAGGGTGTTTAGTGTTAAAGTTCATACAATTAAGATTGTCCCGTGGAAATGTAGATTGGGCTTTGCTAGAGTTCTTAAGGATTCCCTTGATTGGGTTACGACATCCGATCCATCTATAGTGTGTCGGCTTGGGTGTTTATCTTTATTATGCCTCTTCGTATCGTGCATAGATACATGCCCAAATTTAGCGCAGAAAATCGTTCGGGTGTGAAGAGATGCCTGCATATTGATAGTATGCTTGAGGCTATTCGGGTGTGGAGAGAACCTGGGGGCATTCATCGTCTTGTCTCTGATCTTTATACCGGTAATTTTGATGCCCCTTCTAGGGGTGTAGAGAGGTGTCAGGAGGAGCAAGCCATTAAGCAATGCAAGAGGAAGGTTGTTGATGGGCATTTCTCTGCATCCATTCACATTCTTACATCTTCGGGTGTCGCCCCGCATACGGGTGATAGTGTCTATTTTAGTTCTGATTTAAGTAGATATTTGCATATCATTTTAGAGCATTTTTACATGTTTTATACTAAATTTCTACTCCCTCCGTTCGGCAAAACTTGTCGTTTTAGAGTTTTGTTTTTGTTCGGAAAAACTTGTCATTTTAGGTATTTTTGCTTTTACTTTACCAAAATGCCCTTGATTTGATTGATGTGTTATGAGTTGTAGTTTTTGATAAAGTAAAAAGTAGAGTAATAATTGAGGGTAAATTAGTAAAAAAGAAGTGTAATTATTAGTTTTATTAAAAGTTGTGTGGAGAGTTAAAATGACATGTTTTGCCGAACGGAGGGAGTATTATTTATTATTCGGAGTCTACACTCGTATTTTATTACAATTCAGGTATTTTGGAAGAGAATTGAAGATGTTTGAAGTTATAAAGTAGCTGTGAGCACAAAAGGTAAACACTTTCATTAGAAGGATTGGGCTAGTCTTGCATCAGGGTGGTAAGGCCGAATGACTAGAAGGTGAATATTAAGTTGGACCGATCTAGCTGTCTATACACAAGCAATTTTGGGCTGAAGCAAAACACGGAGAGTGGAGGAGCCCACATGATTTACACGTGCTGTTAGCTGCGCTCCATAGTCCATGTTAGCATTATTATTATTATATATTTAGAATTAGTTTAGATATATTAATATTAGATAGGTTAGGTAGATTAGGATCAGATTATAGTTTATATATATACATTGGTTCATACGTAGCGGGCGGTACACACCGTAGCCAACTTTTGCTCTTTAACCCTAATTGTTTTTGTCTTATTTTTATGGAGATCTAAACTCTCCCGTTTCATCTATGGATTGAAGTTTTGGTTTGATAAAGTTGTGAGATTTCTATTCTTGTTCTATTCCTATTGATTCGTATTGATTCTTTTGCGAATATTGTTGATTTCTTCTAGTCCGCGCAACTAGTAGAGATTATTGCTAGGATTTTGTAGATTCCTCGTAGCGAACCTTAATCCATGGTAGAAATCATGCCTTTTTAGGACTCGTAGGACTAAACTGGTGTGTATAGAATCAATTATATGTTAAATGCTGACTCATAGCTTGGTGTTGCATGTATCCTGGTTAATCCTTAATCTTAATGCTACTATTAGGTTAAATCTTGACCGTGTTAGGGTTATCTAATTAGTAAGGGTTACTATGACTCGTAGGACTAGTAATTTACACAAGATCAGGACATGAACAATAATAGGATGAAAAGATAACTTGAAGAAGAATCAAGGATCAACTAGTCAAACTAAAGTGGATATTTGTAGATGGAACTACTTTCTCAATTGTTACCTCTATTAACTTGTTTATAATTTATTTTATCATCTTCAATCACCAAAACCCCTCTTTTCTACTAGATAAATATACATTGCTTAGGAATACTTGGTTCTATGTGGGATCGACCTCTTACTTGCTTATTATACTAGTTTGTAGGTTTGAGTTATACTTTGATAGGAACAACGACAGTTTCCTCCTGTCAACGGGTGATACTGTTAAAGAGCTTACTGACACATATCCATTCTTCCCGTCGGCACCCTACATGCCCCCTGAGCCTATTGTCGGCGACTCCTTGCAGGTTTCGAGGAGTTTAGTTTTGGACAAAATACGAAGCTTACCAAAGGGTACGTCGTGTGGGATAGATGGGCTACGTGCTCGACATTTGTCGGACGCTCTTAGTGGTGTAGATGTGGCTATTGATGAGGAGGTCTCTAACTCTATGACGAGCGTGGTTAATTTATTTCTTAGCGGGGGGTGTCCGGCTTATTTGAGTGAATTTGCTGTGAGTGTCCCTCTCATGCCTCTCCTTAAGCTAGTTGGGGGGATTCGACCCATTACTATTGGGTCAATCTAGCGGCATTTGGTGTCGAAAGTGGATGCTTCTTCGGCTGGTAAAATCATTCGGCCTTATCTTGAAAATGCACAGTTTGGGGTGGGTGTTTCTAGTGGTGGAGAAGCGGTGTTGCATTCAGTTAGCAGATTAGTGGAATCTCAGGGTTATCATAATAGCATGACTATGCTTTTGGTTGACTTCAAGAATGCTTTAATCTGGTTGATTGCAGTGCTATTATCAAGGAGGTTCGACATATGTGCCCTTTTATCGCCCATTGGGTTGAGTTTTGTTATGCAAGTCCCGCTCATTTATATTACGGTGAGCAGATCCTCTATCCGTGTCAAGGAGTTCAACAAGGTGACCCTCTTGGGTCTCTTCTTTTCTCGCTTACACCACATCCGTTGATTTGTAAGGTTATGGGTAGTTGTGAGCTGAAGCTTAATGCTTGGTATATTGATGATGGGACGCTGATTGGGAACACTTTGATGGTTAGTAGAGCACTTTCCATTATCCAAGAGGATGCATGGTTCGGCTCTAGGAGTTCACCTTAATATTGGTACGACAGAATCTATTCCGGCTGAGTGAAGACCCATGGTGTGAGCCTAATTCGCCATGTTCTACATTAACTTTTATATCGATTTCCACATGCATTTTATATCATTCTGTTAGAATTATACAGAATCTATATAGTTTATGCTTATTTGCCAAATTATGGAGTCTACTCTAGTTTTTGTTTAATTTCGTAGAAATCGAGGCATTCTACAACAATTCGGAGAGAGAAGGCACTCGACAAGAGCACACCGAGCAGAAAACACGAAAGAAGGCACTCGACAGGACTTGGTCGATATCGAGTACTAGTTGGTCGACATTAGCTCCAGAACACGAGATGGAGCAGCAAGCCACTCGAGACGACGAATCCTAGTCGACATCGAGTACCTTACTCGATGTCGAGCACTCGTCGAGCCAGCAATTCTAGTGGAGCTCGAGTCCAAATGCAAGGAGAACACAACTCTACTCGACGTCGACTACTTTGGTCGATGTCGAGTACTTCCCAGCGCCAGTCCGAGTGGAATCCAAGTGAAGATTTGGATGTGTGGACTACTTGCAAGTGAAGGCACGTGGAATTCTATCAAGACATGTGAAGATTTGTGAAGTTGAAGGAAGATTTATCCACATTAGATATTTCCCTTATTTATTTTAGAGATTTAATTTCTTTACTTACCAAAGTTTTATCTTAAGTCTTTACATAGATAGTTTTAGATATAGATAGATTATTCTTTCCTTGGATAGCGGGGATTGAATACTAAAAATAAAGCCCTAGGGGTTGGTTCTAAGGCATTCAATTTCAATTCCACAACACAATTTACATTCAAAGCCATAGGGTCGGGGTGAGCCCGACGGTAGCCATGTGAGGTAATGTGATAAAGGTATATACGACTTTTAATGTGATTTCATCTTCTATCCCTATTGCGTCAGTCCAAGGTGATCCTTGTTTGTGTTATTGAAGCGAAAGTGATCCTAAAGCAACTTGGATTAATTATGTGAAAGGGGTTAGTAACAATTAGGGTTTATGCGAAAGCCTCTATCTTCCTATTTGTTAATGACGAAAGTTATTTGATGAAAAGACATGATCTTTTATACCTTTAGCATTATTCTTATATGGTTATAGTTGTGGCATTGAAACCCCAATTCTAGGAGCTTTTATATTATTGAATTAATTCCCATCGATTTCGTATTGTTTCCATTTCTATTTCATCACAAATGTACGATTTTTATTCTGCACAAACACTCGATCTTGACCACTGGTTAGTCGACGTCGAGTACACTGGTCGACATCGAGGAGATATCTACTCGACATTGCTTGTTTACCTCTTTTACGTGCGGATCTGCAGGTTTACTCGACTGAGGTAGTCGATATCAAGTACTTTTACTCGACGTCGAGGACTTCTGCTAGTCGATACGAGAGCAATTTAGGACTACAACGGGAGGAAGTCTTGTAATTTTTATTTGTGTGGCTCAAGGATTCGATTTGAGATTTATATTTGATATTTATTTCATACTTGATTTTCCTCCTAACAAATTTTAGCGCCGTTGCCGGGGAAGCAATCAATCGCGCCATTTTTAGTTCTTTTTTACTCTTTTTGTTTTTGTTTTTCAGGTGCATGCGAAGAACTGATCGCACACCTATCGACCCAATTCTCGAGCCATAATGTTTTTTTCCACATTTGGAAAAGGCTAAGGAGGATGTCGACAACTAACAACGAGAACGAGGTCCAGCTCACACTAGCGCAGGAGCTTGAGCAAACCCGTAGACGGATTGATGAATTCACGACCAGAGAAGTAGAGTACGCCCGACGAAAGGCGAAGTATCAACAGAATCAGCAAAGGTGGGAAGCAAGGGTGGATCGTGAATTCAATGCCCGAAGGGAGCTTGAGGAACAATTTCAGCATGTCCCTACAAATGCTAAGGAGTACATGCACTCTACTCTGGAAGTACCAGAATCACCAATCGTCCTCCCGCGCGTTAACTTTGAAATTCGTTCCTCTTTTATTTCTGAAATTAGGAAGAATCAATTTCAGGGGAAACCCAATGAATGTTCTTTATATCATATTACTACATTTCTAGATTTATGTGAAACTATTGCAGGTGGTGCTAATATAGAATATCTAAAACTAAATGCATTTCGTTGGTCTCTTGCAGGGATAACTTCACAATGGCTCGAGGGTTTTCCTTCACAATCAATTCGCTTGTGGAACGAACTACAAGACTTGTTTTTTAATAAGTTCTTTCCTCCTGCCAAAACAGCCGAGCTCAGACAACAAATCACAACTTTCAGATAAAAGCCAAGGCAGACATTAGCACAAGTCTGGGAACGCTATAAAAGGCTGCTAAAATCATGTACTACGCATGAACAACCACCCTACGTGATCCAGGAGATCATCTTTAATTGTATGGATGCACCAACTAAGGAGCGGATCAACAACTACACTACTTACATGTATCTTCAATACACCCCATGGTGTGCTTGGGAAACATTTGAGACGCTGGCTAATTACGACAACACATATGAGACTTCTGCGACCTCGGTTGAAAGGTATGAAAGGTCTGCCCCATCTATGCCCTTATGTGAGGCACAACACTGCTCCGTGCCCACATGCCAACCAAATACTTCAGGCTGAAACCCATGAAGAGGCATGTTACGCAGGGGGACACTACTCAGGGCAACATCAACAACAGAACTGGAGCAATTATCGCTAGCCCCAGCACCAAAGAGACCCCCCGCCCTACAGAGCTCCTGGTCACCCTGATAGAGAAGGTAAGAAAGATGACCTGGAGCTTATACTTGAAGAAATGTGGAGGAATCACATCCGCAGCAAGCAATCCATCAATTACATCCACACTCAGCTGCACAACATCAACTCTAGACTTAGGGAGATTGATATCCGGAGAAAGACTATATAGACCCAAATGGGTCAATTGACTTCATAAATCCCCAAATAATTAGGCACGCTCCCTGGATCCTCTAAACCAAATCCTAAGAATAAATCTATAGGACTTGTAGCTGTGGTGAATCTCAGAAGTGGGCGACAGATACAAACGTTGAACAGATCAAAGAAGGAGAAGCTGCAGGGGACTACTCGATGTCGACCAAACCAGTCGACGTCGACCAGACTTTACCCGACGTCGAGGAACCCCTAGCCGACGTCAACCAAAACTCAGCACTTGCCCCGAAGTTGACTACTGTAGTCGATGTCGACCAGCCTCAACTCGATGTCGACCAACCTTCTGTCAATGTCGATTGGACTCCAGCACCTCTGAAAAAGAAAACGCTACCATTCCCGACAAAATCTTTGAAGAAGTTTCAGCGTTTCGTGAAGATGCTTCAGAGGATCAATGTCACCATTCCCTTTACAGAAGCACTTCATGAGATGCCATCCTAAAGTGAGAGGGTAGGGTTTGCTTGTTTCTTGATCCCGTGACATATGTTTGTATTCTTTTTTTTTTTTTTAAATCTGGACATTTAGGGTCACGGTTTTTTTTATGCGGCGTTCGTGGCATAATGTTGCGGGCGCTGCAGCGGGTCTTTGCCGTGGATTGATGTGCGGCGGCCGCCCCTAGTGCAGTGGCTTTTCCTCGTTTTTTTGTTCCCAATTTCCACTAATCCTAAGGCCAACTAGCTAATGGAACTACCTAAGATGATGATGAAGATGAAAAGAATGAAAAACTTACCTCAGGTTGCCTCCCGAGAAGCGCCTTTGTTTGAAGTCGTTGGCTCTACGTAATGGCCCTTGAGTGGCCTAGTTGGTTGGTTCAGTAAGCACCAACTCCTCTTCTTCGTTCCGCGTGATGTTTTCAAAGTATGGCTTAACTCTATGACCATTGACCTTAAAGAGCTCATGAGACTTAGGGTCATAGAGTTTGATCGCTCCGTCAGGGAATATCCTTGAGATGGTGTAGGGTCCTTCCCACCTTGATTTAAGCTTTCCACGGAAGAGTTTCAGGCGTGATTTGTATAGAAGGACCTTCTATTCTATTGTTAGCTCTTTCCGTAGGATGTGTTTGTCATGCCAAGCCTTTGTCTTCTCCTTGTAGATCAGTACATTATCATAGGCATCTAGATGCAATTCCTCCAGCTCTTGCAATTGAAGCATTCTGAACTCACCTACTTCATCCAACCTCATATTGCAATTCTTTTACAGCGCAATAGGCCCTATGTTGAAGTGCCACAAGGAGATGACATGTCTTTCCAAAGACAATTCGATAAAGGGACATACCAATGGGAGTCTTATAGGCCGTCCGATAGGCCTAGAGAGCGTCATTCAGCCTTAGACTCTAATCCTTCCTGTTAGGTGCCACTGTTTTCTCCAGAATGGTCTTTATCTCTCGATTTGTTATCTCCGCTTGACCATTGGTCTGAGGATGATAAGCAGTGGACACTCTTCATGTGACATGTTATTTCTTTAAAAAGGTAGTGATAGTCCTGTTGCAGAAATGTTTCCCTCTGTCGCTAATTAGAGCCTTAGGCACCCCAAATCTTGCGAAAATGGTGTCTTTCAGGAAATCTACAACAACTTTGGAATCATCAGTGCTGGTGGCTTTTGCCTCCACCCACTTGGAGACATAGTCCACCTCAAGCAAAATATATATATATATATATTCCCAAAAGAACTAGGGAAGGGACCCATAAAATCGATACCCCAAACATAAAAAAATTCACACAATATGACGGCTGTTTGTGGCATTTCATTCCTAGCAGATATGTTCCCAACCTTTTGGCATCTATCGCAAGATTAACAGAAGGCATTAGCATCCCTAAACAGGTGAGGCAAAAAGAAACCTGCTTCTAAAACTTTCCTAACAGTCTTTTGAGGACCAAAGTGGCCTCCACATTCATTAGCATGACAGAAAGTAAGGACAAACTGTACCTCATTGTCCGGAAGACACCTCCTAATTACCTGATCCACACAATGTATCCAAAGATAGGGGTCATCCCAATCATAGAAGCGAGAGTCATGTCGAATCTTGTCCTTCTGAGCTTTTGTGAAGTTCGGTGGAAATTCTCCTCTGACCAAGAAATTCACAATATTGGCAAACCAAGGTCGACGAGTATGGGAACCCATCAATAATTCAGGAACATCAGAACTTACCTTGCCAGATAGGAGGGAAAAAGACGAAAGGGGTGTCTGAACAGCTGGTAGTGGCCGCGACATGTGTCAGAACTTACCTTTCTGTAGCTCCCTGCAGCTGTAAAGATAAAGTGTGAGTTGAATAAAATAATGTATCATCAGAGAACTCACCGTGAATGGGTCTTTGGTCCTCCGACTTGTTTTCTCCTTGGACAAGTCTGCTGAGGTGGTCCACTACTAAGTTCTTTGCACATTTCTTATCTTTAATTTCAATGTCAAATTCGCTCAAGAGTAAAATCCAACGAATTAATCTTGGTTTCGCTTCTTTCTTAGTTAATAAATAGCGAAGAGCGGCGTGATCAGTGAAGACAATGTGCGGCCACCGCCAATGTGCGCAAATCAATCTAGGTTTCGCTTCTCTAGTGCAAAGACCACGGCCAAAAGCTCTTTCTCAGTAGTTGAGTAGTTCCTTTGCGCTCTATTCTGAGTCATGGAGGCATAGTAGATGACATGAGAGCATCTTCCTTCCTTTTGTCCCAAGACAACACCCACAACATAGTCGTTAGCATCACACATAATCTCAAAAGGTTGAGACCATATGGGAGCTTGAATTATAGGAGCGCTAGTCAGGCGACCTTTAAGCTCGATCATCAAAGGATGATCTACACTTGTCATCAAAGTCAAAAGCTACTTTTTTTTAGTAGATCACTGAATGACATCAATCTTAGCCTTGTCCACCTCAAGACCCCCGCTAGACACAATATGACCCAAAACAATGCCTTGCTCAACCATAAAATGACACTTTTCAGAGTTAAGATCTAAGTTGGTGTCTACACACCACCTAAGCACAAGTGACAAATGGTGCAAAAAAGTATCGAAGTCATCTCCAAGCAAGGTGAAGTCATCCATAAATACCTCTATGAAGCGCTCTACATACTCAGAAAATATGCTTACCATACACCGTTGGAAGGTCCCAGGTGCGTTACATAACCCAAAAGGCATTTTGCAATATGCAAAAGTGCCAAAGGGGCATGTAAATGTCGTTTTCTCTTCATCCTCTGGTGCTATGGGTACCTGAAAATATCCTGAGTAACCATCTAAGAAGCAATAAAAGGAGCGATCGGCAAGACGCTCAAGCATTTGATCAATAAAGGGTAGGGGGAAGTGGTCCTTGCGAGTAACTGCATTCAATTTACGATGATCAATACAAACTCTCCATCCAGTTTGTACCCTGCTAGGGACCAACTCACCATCCTGATTCTCAACTAAGGTGATACCCCCCTTCTTAGGGACAACCTGAGTAGGACTCACCCATTTGCTGTCAGATATGGGAAATATCATACCTGCATGAAGGAGCTTCAACACCTACTTCTTTACCACTATCATCATTGGTGGGTTGAGTCTCCGCTGAGGTTGTCTAGATGGCTTGGCATCATCCTCCAGAAGTATTCTATGCATGCAGAGGGTATGACTGATGCCCTTAATGTCTGCGATCGTCCATCCTAACGCCTCCTTGTTAGAAATAATGACAGTCACCAATCGATCCTCCTGCCCAAAAGTGAGTTTGTTAGAAATAATGACAGGTAGAGTATCATTTTCACCAAGAAAAGAATTTTTAAGGTGATTGGGAAGTTGTTTCAATTCAACAACAGGTGCTTGGATAATGGATGGGAGAAGCTTTTCAGTTGGCATATTCAGCTCGATGCGGTCTCCTCTTGGTGGCACATAAGTGGGATATCGATGGTCTAAAGCCAATATAGCCTCCTGCAAGTTAGATGACAAGACATAATCTCTAGCAATTTCATCTATAGGGGCATGTAAAGCAACTTACATCTCATCAACACACTCCAAATCAAAGCAATCTTGTGCCATAGTATCAATAACATCCACAAAACACATAGAAGGATCATCAAATGGGAGTTTAATGGAATCATAAATATTATATTCAACTCTTTGACCATCAACTTCCATAGTAAGAGATCCTGAGTAGACATCTATCTTGGTCCTAGCAGTTTTCACAAAAGGTCTGCCCAACATAATAAGGCCTCCATTGTTTCCAGGACCCATGTCAATCATAAAGAAATCAGCACGGAATATCAAATTGTCAACCTTAACCAAGACATCTTCAACAATCCCTTTCGGGTAGATAGTAGATCGATCAACAAGTTGAATTACTACCCGAGTATCATTCAGAGGTCCCAACCCCAAAGCATGATAAACATGAGAAGACAAAACATTACTAGATGATCCTAGATCTAACATGGCTTTGTTAAATTTATTATCACCTATCACACATGGAATAACAAACATACCAGGATCACTACACTTCTCGGGCATACGCTTTGGAAATACAGTAGTGACATGTTCGCTTACCTTCACCTTTTGCTTACCTTTCAGCTTCTGGTTCCGCTTGATAGTGCAAAGTTCCTTAAAGAATTTAGCATATCTAGGAATGCTTTTAATCAAATTAAGCAAAGAAATGTTTACCTCACACTTACTGAATGTCTCAAAGATCTCTTTATCGTTCTCATACCTTCGTGTATCCTTCAAGGCTTCCGGGAAGGGTGGAACCGGCTTTGGAGTCTCCATAGGTACGGAGGAAGAAGGAGGAGAAGAAGAAGGAGGAAGAGGGGAAGAAGAAGAAGAAGAAGGCGTACCTGACACTGAAGGGGCAATAGGCACACTGGCGGCGGGCGCGACATAGTGCTGCGGGCGCAGCTCAGTTGATGTTCCGTGACCGCGACATGGTTGCTGTGGCCGCCGCACAGTACATCATTTGTCCTCTTCGTCTATCACCTCTATCTCCTCATCTATTATTTCCTCGTCGTCCTTTTGAGGTATGACAATCAGTTCCTTGCCACTCCTAAGCGTTACAGCACTGACGTTCTCCTTATTAGGATTCTCGATGGTCTGTGATGGAAGCTTCCCTGAATTGTTTGCCTTTTTAGCACTTAAGATTTGAATGAGATAACTCATTCGATTCTCAAGATTAGTCATCCGATCCGATTGATGCTTCTCTAGATTTGCAATCCGCTCTGACTATTATTTCTCATTCTTCAAGAATAATCGTGATAATTTCTGGAGTGGATCATCAGTATCCTCATTCGATTGTTGCTGACCTCCCTGTCGAGGTTCATATTGTTGTTGGGGCCTCGCCTGTTGCCACCCTTGCTGATTGAAAGATGCTTGGTAGTTCCCATAGCCCTGCTGATAGCCTCTGTTATAGTTGTTATTGTTGAAATACCCATGATTTCCAAAATTGCCTTGCCTAGGCCTTTGTTGAGCGAAATTCGCAATGGCATTCAAATCTACATTAGGATCTTGCAGGAGCGGGCACCTGTCCATAGGGTGAGTGACTTGATTGCAAAGTCCACATGCTTTCAATTATTGAGGAGTTTTATCAGCTACCAATTGTTTGATCATCTCCTTCACCTCTGCCATGTTGGTCTGAAGTGCAGCCACAGGGGCATCAATAGAGAGTACACCCCTAGCACGAGTGCTCTTGTTGAACTGTCTAGAGCCCTCAGATAACTCCTTAAACACATCCCAAGCTGTGGTATGCGTCTTATTCAGCATGTTTGCTCCACAAGCAGAATTCACTGTTTTGTGCTCTATATCAGTCAACCCATTGAATAAAAAGAGAACCGGATCCTTTTGAGAGTACCCATGGCATGGCCAGCTAGCGCAGAGTTTCTTGAAGCGCTCAAAGTACTCATGTATCAACTCCCTCGCGTACTGCTCAATGCTGTTGATTGACCTTTTCAAGGCATTAAGCTTTGTTGCAGGGAAGTACATCTCTAGGAAGACTCTCTTCATCTCATCCCAAGTAGTAATAGATCCAGGAGGTAGATAGAAGAACCATTCATTCGCATCATCCTTCAAAGAGAAGGGAAAAGCTCTCAGCTTGATTTGATCTTCAGTAACGTTCTCAGGTTTCATCCCAACAACCACGATATGGAACTCAGATAGATGCTTGTGGGGCACCTCCCCACTCAACCCATGGAACTTGGGTAGAAGATGAACTACACCACATTTCAGCTCAAAGTTGACTCCTTCCCCTAGCGCAGGGAATTGGATTGCCAGGGGTTGCTGTGCCAGATCAGGAGCATAAAGCTCCTTAAGAGTGCGTTTTTCTTCGTTAGCCATCTCTGTTGTAGTTTCTCCTTGATCAAAAGGGAGCTCGCGAAAGCGATCACGAGTTTCTCGCTTTAAAGAGGCAAGGGTCCTTTTAATCTTTGAATCAAACGGCAATAAAGAAAACTCATAAGAATTACCACCAACGGCGCCAAATTTGACAAAGGGAAAACCTGTCGTTGATCCGTCAAAGAAAACTCAAACCTATAACTAGTATAGCAATAAGTAAGTCGTCGATCCACATGGAAAGTTATAATTCAAGTTTGATTCAAGTGTCAATTAAAGTGACCAAATTGGGGGGTTTTTTAGTGTGAAAGTTCCGCCTTTTATCAAAGCGGATTGAAGCAAACAAAAGTAAATGATTTTGGTTTAGACAATTATGAGAAGCAATTCTACCTACAATTTTCCACTTTATTTGGTTGAAGCGATCCTTGTAACTTCTTCTCGTCCTATTAAGTTTCCTATGAATGCCCTTGTCCCGACCTAATACAGTCACTAGTTCAACCAGTCCTAGCAACCATTATCAATCGAACAGTAGGATTTAACCCAATTGATAGCTTTAAGTTCAGAGATTAGCCAAGGTATTTGCAGTCCCTAAAGAGGGATTTAACAACACATTCAACTTCCTACACATTCAATTAGTTCAACTAGCCCTAAAGGAACAAGTTTACCACTTAGGTTAAGGTTCACAACCAGGAATCTACAAAACCTTAGCAATTGAATTGATTCTACCAAGTTGATCAGACAAGATAGAACAAAACAATAAACAATCAAGCACAAAGAAGTTGAAGCATTCAAATATAGGAAACAAGGAACGAGAATTAGAAACTCACAATAAATCCAAATAAAGCTTCAAATTGTAGGCAGAACAGATGAGTTTAGTTTCTCATGGAAACATCGCTCAATCTCTAATCATCTGATAGAACGTAAGAATAGAATAAAGTGAATGAAAATAACATAAAAATCGGCCTTATAAAAGTCTAGTCGGCCATAAAATATCCAAACCAGAACTAGGGTTTTTAAACGAAACGGCGTCGCGCTTGCGACCTATGCTGCGGCAGCGGCCACAGTATCGGCTTCTTTTCCATACCCGTGGCATCCACCCTGGTTGTGTCCGCGACATCCTGTTGCCGGCTCTTCTTGCTCGAAATCGCGAGCAGCTTCCAAGTACTCATCTCTCCACGATATTGCATCTCCCAAATGTGTTCCGATTCAATCTGCAAGATAAACACAAATTTGCGCATAATCCGAACTCTTCTAGAATAATCACAAGATGCAAATTAACAACAAAGTATGAACGAAATGCAACCTAACTAAACTAAAAATGCCTATAATGCCTATCTAAGATATGCATTATCACATTTCGTCAAATTGGCGTCGTTGCCGGGGAGATATCAATCGCGCCTAGTCTAATTTTGTTTGGGGTTTAGGATAGCCCATCCCTTTTTCTTACCTTATCACATACCCTACTGCCACCAACCTCACCGGTACAAACTGGGTGCCGAGCTTTTGCTAGTAATTTGTGTTCTTAATTGTGATTTCAAAGCTTAGGTACAAAGATGAAAGACTTTGTCGAGCGGAATCCCGAATGGGAAGAATGGTTCCAAGAATTGAGATGGCAAAATAGGCTTGCACAGGAGGAGGCACGAAATCTGAAGGCTTGAGGCTTCCATTCAGACTAAAGGACCATGCCCTCCTCCCGACGAGCCAATTGACCCACTCAATATCGACAGGCAGGTATGTCTTTCATTGAATTTCATTCCTACTTTTCAACTAATTGTTGATGAACCATATGAAGGATCCCAAGAGGAAATAGCACCCGAAGAGTAGAAGAAAGCGGACATTGTTGCCATGGGTGTTCCAAGGTCGCTTTTACCTTACAAGGTGAAGGCGATCCCCGACAATTTTGAGCAACCCATGTTCATATTTAAGTATGGGGTCCTAGCAAAGTGGCATGAAGCTCCGTAGGATGAGGTGGAAATTTCTCTTCCCGCTCCACCGTTCTGTTGTGGTGGAGATACACAACCAAGTCAACCTATGAAGCGGAAGAGGTATGATAATGAGGTATGTATCTTTTCTTTATGTCTTCCCTTATGCAGGCTAGCTGGAGCTCAAGAAGACGAATGGGTGAAGCCATGGAGCGTTCACTCGGGGAGGTTTAAATTTCTCCACATGATACCCCCGAATGACATTCAACGCTTTCCACCATCGGAGGAACCACCAAATCCATCTATAACTCCGGACATGGATGAGCCGGGCTAGGGCTTAAAGGGAAATAGGTCGAGCTAGCGACTTAAACTTTAGCGCTTATGGGAGGCAACCCGCTATTTCTTATTTAGTTAAATTTATTTTTCTTTTATTTTCTTTACTTCGGGCAAGGTTTTCTCTTTCGTTTTAATAGCTACAAGCAATCCGGAGAACTAGACGTCTATTGGATCTGCAAGCGGACAAAGGTGTAGCGGAGCTGCGAAGAGGGACTTAATAACTAGTCATCTGACTCGATATCGACTGGACATATCGAGTGGTATAGCTTGTGGTCGAGGCCAGATCACCTTGAAGCTTGGACATCACTAGAAATCGAGTGAACTCAATCGATATCAACTGGTTTACTCGATATCGACCCACCCTGCAGTTACTTACAACACCAGTTTTGATTGAGCATCTGCACCTCTATCTAGTAAGTTTCTTCCTTTTCCCTTGTTTTCATACAATGAGGACAATGTAATCTTTAAGTATGGGGTGGGGGAAAGACTTACTTTCACCATATTTTTAGATATTTTTCGAATTGCTCGTGCATGGTTACTTTGGATTTATAATCCATCTATATGCTTATATGTTATTTTCCAAAGTATATTTTTATCACCCCCATTTAATTTTTTTTATTAGTGTCATGGAAATTTAATAGAACTCGACGATGCAAAATTGGATTCATTAGAGATATAGCATGAAATTGCCTAGTAAAGGGAAGTCACAATGAAGTGCATATGTTTATGAAAACCATCAAAGGAGGTAAAATTTGATGTTGCTTTTGATATATGCAGAATAAGAGGACGAGGGACTTTATATTTTCTATATAATGCTCATTTTTATATTCCTAGCCATACCTATGCTTATTTGCATCACAAAAAAGGCCATATTACGAGTCTTACATTATTTTTGCTCCACATGTACTAAATATTGCCCATTTTCTACCTTATTTCCATTTCGACGATTATGTTGAGAAGGGAAGTTACTTATGGAGATTATTATATGGTTGTTGTGTTGTATCATTATTTTGGAGTTTGGCAGGAGAATGATCATATTATAGAAAATTTAATGAGAGAAAAAAATCCAGTCACCTCAGGAGATAAAGGTAGATGGACCATGCATGCGTTAAGATTTTAGTTCCGCAGGATGGGACACCATGGTGAGGAGTCCGAAGCACTAAGTATTCACGGCCATTCATGAAACCCATGTTTGCTACTCGCGAGAAGGCAGTGTTGAGGTTAGAGAGGTAAAAGCATATTAGTGAAAAAAACAAAGGGTGAATTATGAGAGGATGAGTGATGTGGAAATATCATATGAAGGGAGAAAGAGCATCAAGCATTAAAACAAAGTTTGAACAATTCTCCCCGGATTTAGTAGCACATTTCCCCAAAATAGCCAACCACTATACCTTTTACCTTTTCTTCACCATGTGCATAAAAGTCCTCTTGATTATTGTTGCTTTGTCACTCATGAATTGGTTTTTTGCATAACCCTCCTTTTGTTTGTAGATGTTGCTATTATTCATAGGCATGGAATTGGTGACATTAATACCTTTTTAGGATGGTAATTGATTGTAGGGACATATAAGAATGGATCCAAGATGTTGAGAGTTTTATTTATTTACATGTACGACCATTAAAAGTATTGCTTGAGGACAAGCAAGCTTAAGTATGGGGTGTTGATGTGCGCTCAATTTGCCATGTTTTGCATCTACTTTTACTTCGATTTCTATCTACATTTTATACTTTTATATTGAGAAAGCATGAGATTTGTGTAGTTTATATTTATTTGCAATATATGGAGGTCTACACAAGTTTCGGTATAATTTCGCAGAAATCGGCCGCACTTTGGAGCTTAAACGATAGTCATGAAGACATTGGAGAGGTTAAGGAAGAGCACAGGATGGTGTAGCTGGAGAAAATGCCACTTTTCACCATCCATCATTTTGAATCAAGTTCTTATGTCTTCTTGATAGTTGTAGCCCTCAAAAAGAGCTTTCCAACGCGTATTGATATGCGCCAATCGGACAAACAAGAACTCGGAAAAGTGCATTTGAAGACGGAACAGAATGCTGAAAACTGTCAAAGAACTCGAAATCGACCACACTTAGTCGATATCGAGTGGATGATGAGGACTAACAATCGAGCAAAAGCCACAAAGCATTTTGACCAAGCAGAAGGAGGTTGATATCGACCCATCTGGTGGATATCGACTGGAGCACGTCGACCAGGAATGCCAGGACATCGAGATGAAGAAACGAAGAAGTTGATTTCGACCCTACATGGTCGATATCGAGTGAAGTCGAGTCGAAATCTACTCCGGAGGCCGAGTTCGAGTGATCTGAGAAGACCGACTCGATATCGACTAAACATGGTCCATATCGAGTGACCACCAGAGGCCGATTTCGAGCAAATTCGAGTCTGAATTCCGAGCTAGATTGCTTGCATTGGAAGGAAAGATCTTTTATCCAACTTGGAAGATATTTATCTACTTTAGTAATTTCCTAATTTACATAGGGGGAATTTTAATTGTTTTATTTATCAAACACTTATCTTTAGATATAGATATATAGAAGTTAGATATAGATAGAGATGTTCCTTTATAGAATAACTAGGATCGGAGCCTATAAATAAAGCCCTAGGGGCTGATTTTTTTCATTCAATTCAAGCCAAGTCGTCTTCGGGCACAAGGAGAGAGAGAGAGAGAGAGAGAGAGAGAGAGAGAGAGAGAGAGAGAGAGAGAGAGAGAGAGAGAGAGAGGAGGAAAGAGACGATTGCATGGTTGTAAGTTTTAGTTTTATTTTATGATAAAGTTATTTTCTTGTATTATGTTTTATTTCTAATTTCCTTCTTCTAGGGTTGGGGTGATCCCAATATAGATATGTGTGTTCTATTTATGAATTTGTATGCCTTTATCATCTTCTATCCTATATGCATAATTCTTCTACAAGAGTAGTTGGTGATCCTTATTTATGATATTGAAGCGAAATTGATCTTATTATGAATTTGGATTAATTATGAAAAAGGGATAGTAACACTTACGGTTTATGCGAGAGCCTCTATATTCCTATTTGTTAATAACGAAGGTTATTTGATATAAAGCATGCATCTTTATATGATTTATAATCTACATATATGTTTATTGTTGTGGTGATCTCTAACCTTGGAAGTTTGCACTTTTATTATATTTGTTTTTGCTATTTTCCACTTAAACTCTACACAGGTGACCCAACATCGACCATCATTCCCTCTCCATCCCTCGACATCGATAAACTCTTAGCCGAAATCGACAACAACCTTACACTTCTTCACGCTATCCCCAAACCTTAAACCAACCTGAAGGTTCGATAATATAAAACAATGTAATATAGAAATACTCTAGAAGGGGGGTTGAATAGAGTATGCTGGATTTTCGCAGATATTCTCAAAGCTTTTGAAGCTCGTGCCAAACCCTTTGAGAAAACCTGAATCACAAAGTTAAACAATTCGAACCAAGTGCGGAAATATGGTAAAGCAATAAGTAAAGGACGCAACGAATTGTTAACGAGGTTCGGCAAGAACTTGGCCTACGTCCCCGCCTAGGGTTCTTCCACAACCCTAGGATTCAACCGGCTTTATTGATTCACAAAGCTTAGGATCCTAATAGCTCACCGAGAAGCCTCTCTCCTATACAATTGCAATCTAGTCAACTCACGTTCCCTTGGAGTCCTAGACCAATCTAGAAGAGCCCCACCTCTCTCAGCTATCTAGTACAATCCTGTTACTCTCAGTGAATCAATCGCCTAGTGTCTACTTCCTGAGTTACAAACTCTCGAGTATAACACTCTCTCGAAATATATCCTATAAGCTCACTGTGTATCTCTCAAAAGCTTTGAAACAAAATATAAGACTCTTAAGAACAAGCAGAGAGAACACGCTGAAGAGAGAAGTATGCTTGAAGGCTGATTGTGCAATGATATTTTTGAAGTGCATCAGTCCTCTCTCTCTTCTTCATCTCCTTTATATAGTGAAGATCATCGGTGCCACTTGAGGAAGGAATCTTCTCCAACGGCTAAGAGAGGATCATGGCTTGAGCGCAATCTTCTATCTTTGGAAACTTCGGAAGCCATGATCTCGTTTTGATCTTTCTCAGCTTTGAACGCTTAAGGAAGGAGATATAATTCAAATAGCTTCCTGAAAGGTTAGTGAATATATAATAATAATATGGAAGCATATAATAACATAATATAATATTCGGACATAATATAATAAAGTACAGGTTTTGAGTTTCATCAACACAGCTGTTAGCTTCAAGACCTTTGACACAAACTGTCTGTCAAAGCCGTTGAAACTAATTCCGATTCTCATCAAGGGAGTGGAGTTATCAATCTCCCCCTTGATGAAAGACAAAACCTGTGCATCCATGCAACTTAGTCAAACAGATATATCATAAGCACAATCGGACTAAGTACCTGCATGGGTTAGACAAATGTTGGATCATATAAGTTTTAAAACCAATGAAAGACATCCAACAAAATAAGGTCTAAACCATCAAACCATCTCCCCCTTTTTGTCTTTCAACAAAGGGAGGAGTTTAAAAACAGTTACCAAAATCATACTTACAAAAATAATTCAAAAGTTCCTTTCAAATCTTAAAGGCAAGAAGAGATTTATCCGTTTTAAAATAATTTCCACAAATAAACTATACTCGGATAAAATAAAATCGGTAACAAATAAAGAAGGTTAAAAGAAAAACCATTAAAACTATATTTGATCAAATATCTAAAAAGATATTAACCAAATATATGATCCGTTATATGTGCTCTACCATTCAGTTCACAAACTTTGAAATGAGGTTCAAGGATCTTGACACACCGAG
This sequence comes from Persicaria tinctoria, assembly GCA_037127255.1. Lineage (NCBI taxonomy): Eukaryota > Viridiplantae > Streptophyta > Magnoliopsida > Caryophyllales > Polygonaceae > Persicaria > Persicaria tinctoria. The sequence continues at coordinate 57,166,527 of JBANSL010000006.1, read as the reverse complement.
TAGAGTTTATCTTTCGTAAAGGGAATGCTCCCCCTACGAAAGTGCATCCTTGTTAAGCATTCCGATCTCACGTCTAATGAAGGTGAACCTGTCCTCTGCCAAAGACTTAGTAAAAATGTCAGCCCATTGATAATCAGTTGAAATAAATGATATGGACACATCACCTTTTTCGACATGGTCTCCAATGAAATGATGCCTTACATCAATATGTATGGTCCTTGAATGCTTCCTCTTGACTGTAGCCTTGAGCAACAAGCCTTGCCTTGTTCCTCACGATCTTACTATTCTCATCTAGCTTGTTTCGAAATACCCATCGTGTGCCAATGACTGATTGATGCTTTGGCCTAGGCTTTAAGGTCCAGACTTTGTTCCTTTCAAATTCGTTAAGCTCACTTTGCATAGCAATGATCCAGTCTGGCTCCTGAAGTGCCTCATCTACCTTCTTTGGTTCAATAAGAGAAACAAACGCGTGAAAAGCACAAAGATCTTTAAGTTTAGAACGAGTTTGAACACTAGAAGTAGGGTCAGAGATGATATCCTTTAATGAGTGTGATGAGGAGTATTTGAATTTCCTTTTGCTAGTCTCAGCTCCTTGATTCGTCACACCATCAGGATTGATTTGTGGTACATCTGACTCCGTGGTCCTATTCGGTTCAGTTACAGCAGTTTCTGACGTCTCAACACTGTTAGATTGGACACCAAGGGCTTTGGACGAGTCTTCAACACCTTGGGCCAATTCTTCAATGTTAAGAATCGGTTCCTGCATGTTCCTCTTCTCTGTGTTCTTGGTAGCAGCATCATCACTATCCTCATTCTCTGTATAGCTGTTAAGATCTATATCTGCAACACTTTCACTCAAAGAAATGTCATTGCATTCATCAAATATGACAACAAGCATGTACTTTTTACCATTGGGAGATTTGACTCGCATAAGACCACATAAATCCATATGTAAAAGTTCAGGGGTCTAGAAGTACTTACAACCTTTTTGGGTTTGAAAGAGATACGTGTTTGTTTACCTCGTGTGCATGCTTTGCACATCTCAATACCTTTGAAGTCCATCTCAGGTAGTCATCTTACAAGCCCTTTGGACACAAGCTTATGTAGTGTATGTGGACTCACATGACCGAGTCTCCTGTGTCAGAGCTTTGGATCATCCGTCAAAGCCTTTAGACAGGTTAAGCTTCCTTGTGCCACTTGATCAGCATTTACGGCGTAGATGTTGTTATAACGATAGACAATTAGAACTATTTCACCTGTATCTTCTCTGCGCACTAAACATCTTTTCTTGTTAAATCCAACATCATTACCATAATCACATAGTTGAGAAATACTAAGCAAATTATACTTCAAATAATTAACAAGATAAACATTTTTAATACAGTGGTTAGGATCACTCCCAACACTACCAATACCAACGATGTCGCACTTTCCTTTGTCACCAAGAGTGATTGTTCATGTGGATTGCTCTTTTAGATCATGAAAGAGAGAACTCTTCCCACTCATATGCCTCGAGCATCCACTATATATAATCCATTTTTGCTCCTTCACCTTGGTGATCTCCTGCAAAACAAACATCAACCTTTGTGGCTAGACCAGTGAGCAAATTTAGATCCTTTATTGGGATAAACCATATTTGGTAAAATAGTGCCTTTGGGGACCCAAACTTGCGTTATCCGTTCTTTTCTCAAGTGAATAGGAAATGTATTGCGAATAATATGAGGATCCTTTCTTCTATAGGGGCAGGTCTCTTTTACATGTCCCTTTCTAGCACAATGGTGACATATAGGAGAGGTTCTGCTTCCTTTGACCTTTACAAAAGTGGTAATGTGTTGCTTCTTTAAAAACCTCGGGTTGTAACCAATACCACTTCTGTTTAGAGAACTTTGTTGCTCACCCAACATCCTATCAAGAGTGCCTTTGGATTTGGTAAAACTTATGAGGGCTGTCTGTTGGTCTTGAATCTTCTTATTCAGGGAGATCTTCTCGTTCTCTAAGTCATGATGTTCATTTCTCAGAGACGAGAGATCTTGCTTGAGTTCAGATTTCTCTGAGTCAAGAGTCTTGACTTTAATGTCAAGACCCGAATAAGAGGTTTCAAGACTTTGGACCCTCCTAGACAGTTCCTCAATAGTTCTTTCCTGGTCCACGGTTTTCCTGATAAGAGTGTTAGTTTGAGCAATAAGTTTCTCTTCATTGGCAATCATATTAGAAAGGAATTCCGATAGTACCTGTTTTGGACTTGCCATAAGCTCTTTTACGGTTACCTCAAGTTGCTTATCATGGGATTCATCTCCTGAGGCCATGAGACAAAGGTTGGCCTTTTCATCATCTGAGTCACCTGGGTCGGAATCACTCCAAGTTGCCACCATGGCTTTCTCATTCCATCTATCACCTTTCTTGGACTGACTCTTCGTCTTTTGAGGGCAATCTTTCACTAGATGGTCTCGAAATTTAGAAGACTCTGATCCATCTTTGTTGTTGAATTGCTTCTTCATCTTGAGGATTCGAGAAAGACCCCTTGCAATGAGATCAAAGGGATCATCCTCATCATCAGAATCAGAGACATCTTTGGGCTCATCCTTCTTAGACTTGAGTGCCAAGTTCTTAGTGCTTGCTGGAAGTTCTCCATCGTCTTCATTGAGAATCATCTCATGTGTGATCAGCTTCCCAAGCAAGTCATCAAGGGGTAGAGTGGTGAGATCTTGGGCTTCCTCTATGGCTGTCACTTTCGGGCCCCATTTGTCTTTTGGGAGGCACCTCAATATCTTCCTCACTTTCTCAACATTCTCAAAGGTCTTGCCGAGAGAGTCAAGGTTGTTCGTGATTTTCGTGAACCGTGTGAACATGGCCTTAATGGACTCATCAGGCTTCATTTTGAAGAGTTCATACTTTCGAAGGAAGATGCTGATTTTGGTGTCCTTCACTTGACTGGTTCCTTCGTAGGTGACGATCAGCTTGTCCAAAATCTCTTTAGCTGACCTACAAGATGAAATACGGTTAAACTCATCAGTGCTAAGACCACAATAAAGTAAGTTAATAGCCCTGTAGTTTTTGGAGACGAGTTCAAGATCTGCTTGAATGTAATCAGCCTCGGTCTTCGCGACTTTGCTTCCACTAGGTCCGTCTTTCATAGGAATCTTCGGACCATTCTCTATAATGTTCCAAAGTTCTAGATCTTGATCTATAATGAACATTTTCATCAAGGATCTCCAGTGGACAAAGTTGTTTCCCACGAAGAGTGGCGGTCTAAGGGTAGACCTTCCCTGTGCAAATCCTCCGCTTGCTTCACCAGACATGATCGAAAACTCACAAGATTGTTAGATCAAAAGCAGTGAGTAAAGCTCTGATACCAATTGAAGGTTCGATAATATAAAACAATGTAATATAGAAATACTCTAGAAGGGGGGTTGAATAGAGTATGCCGGATTTTCGCAGATATTCTCAAGGCTTTTGAAGCTCGTGCCAAACCCTTTGAGAAAACCTGAATCACAAAGTTAAACAATTCGAACCAAGTGCGGAAATATGGTAAAGCAATAAGTAAAGGACGCAACGAATTGTTAACGAGGTTCGGCACGAACTTGGCCTACGTCCCCGCCTAAGGTTCTTCCACAACCCTAGGATTCAACCGGCTTTATTGATTCACAAAGCTTAGGATCCTAATAGCTCACCGAGAAGCCTCTCTCCTATACAATTGCAATCTAGTCAACTCACGTGCCCTTGGAGTCCTAGACCAATCTAGAAGAGCCCCACCTCTCTCAGCTATCTAGTACAATCCTGTTACTCTCAGTGAATCAATCGCCTAGTGTCTACTTCCTGAGTTACAAACTCTCGAGTATAACACTCTCTCGAAATATATCCTATAAGCTCACTGTGTATCTCTCAAAAGCTTTGAAACAAAATATAAGACTCTTAAGAACAAGCAGAGAGAACACGCTGAAGAGAGAAGTATGCTTGAAGGCTGATTGTGCAATGATATTTTTGAAGTGCGTCAGTCCTCTCTCTCTTCTTCATCTCCTTTATATAGTGAAGATCATCGGTGCCACTTGAGGAAGGAATCTTCTCCAACGGCTAAGAGAGGATCATGGCTTGAGCGCAATCTTCTATCTTTGGAAACTTCGGAAGCCATGATCTCGATTTGATCTTTCTCAGCTTTGAACGCTTAAGGAAGGAGATATAATTCAAATAGCTTCCTGAAAGGTTAGTGAATATATAATAATAATATGGAAGCATATAATAACATAATATAATATTCGGACATAATATAATAAAGTACAGGTTTTGTGTTTCATCAACACAGCTGTTAGCTTCAAGACCTTTGGCACAAACTGTCTGTCAAAGCCGTTGAAACTAATTCCGATTCTCATCAAGGGAGTGGAGTTATCACAACCAAACCTAGAATTGCTAACTTCTCTTCTAAGGACGAGCCTGACTCCACTATCCTCTAACGGGGTCTTGACTACAAATTTATTTGGTCGAGAAACCCTTTCGTTAGAGGAGGTTGCCTATCCAAGCGAAGCTGCAGGCTACTATGGAGGCTCTAGTTCATCTTTTGACAGCCACATTAATGAGTTCCATTCACGGATCTACTTTGAGGGATTCTTCCATCCGATCCAAGACCAACGGACTATGATCTTCAACAACCAGTGCAAAATGGCTCATCATTATATGCATCTGGAGGGTTTAGTCGATCATAGGTTTACTTCAGTCGATCAGAGGTTTGCGTATTATGGCAGCCAACTGGCTAACATTTGGGATTCCCAAGATGATATCAGGGTTGCTCAAGAAGCCCATAGGAAGTGCTTTGAAGATTTTTGCTCTGAGTTCAGAGCGATGGAGTTCCTAGGCTATCTGCTATAGCCACCACATTAGTGAATAAGTCAGTTTCTTCTTATCTCGCCTCGGGTTTATTTGTTTATTTTTGTTGTCTTTTATTTTTCATCGAGGACAATGAAAGCTTTAAGTGTGGGGGAGGGAATTTAGTGTACATGTTGCATTTAGTTAGGTCATTTTTCAATTTCAGCATGCATTTCATGTTTAAATTCAGTTTGTGTTTACTTTTATTTATGCGTCAAAAAATCAATGAAAAAATAGGAAAATTAAAAAATATAAAAATATCATGCATTGCATAATATGTTGTTATCCAAACACCCACCTTAGTTAGCGAAACTCTATGTCTTCTTATGGCATGAATTTGTAAATCCTGTGATTTGTTTGAAGTGCTTAGCCTTATTCCTTTAAAATGTTTTCTTATGGAGCGCTATTGGTGATGTAATTAAGTATGTGTCATTGATCTTGAGTATGATTGAAATCCTACAACATGACCCTTGTGATAATTTCTTAGACTTATTGGAACCATTTACCATTTCTACCTCTGATATTGACTTCATTATCTATTGTCAAGACCGACTCACATGGTTGTTCCTTGCGGAGTTATACTTTTATATATGTGTGATATTTCGCTTTAGTTGCTTATTTAGAATAGAGTGAAATAAAGTGAAAATGGTTAAGACACTTAGTAATCGGATCTACGCATGACACCCATGGGTATGATTTGCATCAAACGGTGTTGAAGCTATCCGCTAAGAAAGGAAGCTTGATATTGAGTACTGGGTTCATTCATGACACCCATGTTTGTAACTCGCGTCAAAAGATGTTCAATTGGACTTTGTTCAAGTAACTTGAGGTGTTGATAGACCGGGGCCATTCACGACACCCATGTTTGCGACTTGCGTCGGGAATATACCAAAGACGAAAGAAAGCAAAGAAAGAAAAGAAAAAGAAACGAAAATGTAAATGAAAAAAATAAAAAAGAGAAATGAAAGAAAGAAAAAGAGAGATATCTAGGGCCAAATTACTTATTTTTATTGTTTTCCGCAAGTGATGGCGTTTCGGTGGAGATTTGGTGATATTTTTATCAATGTTTATGAGCTTAGTGCATGTTTGATTGAATTGAGAGTTAATCATAATTGCCTAAACACATGAGAGCATGAGTGAAACACATATTCCTGGTGAGGATGGGTGATTTCTACTTATATGTTTTGATCGCTAAATACATGCTAGGATGTTTATTAACTTGATCTTGTGCTCCTTTCAAATTGATTTGTTTGTGGGGGAGTTTAAGTGTGGGGGAGTTTGACAATGCTTATTTCAATAGCGAAGCTTAAGAGTGGGGGAGTTTGACAATGCTTATTATTCGCTCGAGGAATAGCGAAGCTTAAGTGTGGGGGAGTTTGACAATGCTTATTTCAATAGGCATTATAGGATAATTTTAGTTGCATTTCATGGGTATTTGGTTGTGTTTTATATTTAATTTCATATTATGTTCTTTTGGGTGGAAAGTGCGGAAACTACACTATTTCGATTGCTTTTTGCAGAATCATAGTGCCGACATGGTGATAAGCTTGGAAGAGATCAAAATGGAGTAAAGAAGATGAAGAAAGCAAGAAAGAAGAAGGATGAACGAGCAAAGGCCAAGAGAAACAGAGGCTAGAAATAAGATGTTTCGCCGTGGCGAGTTCTTAGTCGCCATGGCGAGACAGACCAACAACAAAGAGACAAGTCCAACTGAAGTCACAGTCGCGAGATGGAGAATTCGCCACTACGAATGAGCCATCTCACCATGGTAAAGAAGGCAGCGAAGACAAGTGAAGAACATCTCGAGTCGCGGCCGCGAAACGTGAAGTCGCCAGTGATGAAAGCAACAAGTCGCGAGTGATGAAAGCAACAAGTCGTCGTCCCTAGTTCCCTCATTCTGCTAGGGTTAATTGCATGTGAGCCGCCAGTGATGAAAGCAACAAGTCGCGACCGCGAGAGGCAGTTCTGCCGCTACGAAGGCCAAATCTTATCTTTTCAAAAGGAAACTCAATCAAATCTCTTTAGTTATCTATTGCTTGTGGTTTAAGCTAGTGCGGTCAAGACTTATTTATTTATTATTTTCAATTTTAATATTTTTAAGATATTTTATATTATTTTAGGATTTTTTCGCATTATCTTTAAGGAAAATATATTGGTTTTCGGGGTCTCTTTCTCCTCTAGGGCGAGAGCCACGAAATGGGAGAGACATCCATTGTTATTCTAATACTTTCAATCATAATTTACAGTAGGTTTTTATTCCATTCGAGTTTCCTTAATTTCCATCAATTCGAACGAGATTTAGGTAAGCAATGGGTGGCTAATTACGTTATTTTTTTCACCTGTGTTTCGGAGACTTGGTTGGTGATTTGTGAGACTTAAATTCAGTTGTTTCCTACTATTCTTTCGATTTCCCTTGTGTTTGTTGATGATATTATTGTGATTCGCCACCATAATAGTATCTTGCTAGGTTTTTATTCTTTCGTCATTGAATGAATTTCGTAGTAGCATGATTAGGATTGTGAGAACCATGTTTGATCATGACTAAGTAAGGATTTTGACATATGTCTTAAACATCGGTTACCTTGTTTACATTGTGTTAAATCTCTGTCGTGCTTTGGTTGCATGAAGGCGTCAGGGGTTGGATTCACCTGTTGTGATTCAATCTATTCAAACTAAGATGGGAAGAATGTATGTAAAAGGAAATATACAACTTCAGTTTATGTCTAGGACCAATTAAGCCAACCCATGTCGTTGAATGCATATGTGGACCTATTTTCTCTATTGAATTGTTATCAAACCCATCATCTTTATGCTTTGTTGTTTCATTTGCAATCTACCCATCAAAACACTTTCCATCACTACCTTTCACCCATCAAATTCAGTGTTTTTCCATTCTATTCCCATACCTACCACCAAAGAAGGCTTTTGAAACAAAGTTGGTCGTCAAGTTTCAAGTTTGGAAGAGTTTGGACGTTGTTTGTTCAACGTCTTTGCTCAGATTCAGTTACTGTGGTCCACGGCGCCCGCCGTCACCTGCAAAAAGGTCGTCTTTGGTCGTTTTATGGAGTTCTTTGTGTTTTCCTAGTCCTTTATCAATCATGAGTGGATACGGTAAGAAAGATGCGCCAGTCTACTTCGATGACACTAATATACAATATTGGAATGCGCTTGGGAAGCGTATCTACATGTCGACCAAGTTCTTTGATCAGGGTTCACTGAAAATATTGGGTTTGCCTGATTTGGAGATGACCTTGATGGCACACGGAGGGCTACATGATTTTGTTTGTAGAAGGGCTCCAACCTATGCTTGCTTGGCCAAGGAGTTCCTTACTACTTTCGAGGTAACCTCTCCCAAGGATGTTCGATTTAAGTTAAGGGGAAGAATTTGTCATTCTTCATATAGTGCGATTGGGGATGCTTTTGGTGTTTCGAAGAAGTGTTCTAGGAAGTGGCAGCAGGCCATGCTTGTTCTTGATTCAGCAGAGAATTGGAGGAATTCGACAGGGATTCTTGAAACTTTCATGAGATACTGGCTTAACGATATGATTACCCATCTCGCTCTTCCTCTCTGTTTGTGAATTTTGGGCTCTACTTTCTACGATTCTATGGATGCTGCTATTGTTGATCCTAGTTTGATTGACTTTATCTATTACCCGACTCCTGAGTCTACTATAGTGCCAGACTGGGCACTCATATTTTTTAGTATATGTGAGAAGGCGCGGGACCAACGCAGAAAGAGTCTTCCTATCGTCACCCCTTTTTGAGACATGATCACACTTTCAGCATTGTATTATGGTGTAGATATGAGTTCACTGCAGCCTGTGAGTACTTCTTATGTGTGGGATATTGACACTCTTGTGTTGTTGTGGAGGGAAACTAGTCGAGTAAATAAATATAAAATATAAACCAACTAAACCAACTCGATATTGACTAAAGTAGTCGATGTCGAGTGTGTCTGTGCAGAAAAAGAGTAACTTGCAATAAAAAAAAGTCGAAAAAGATGTCCGAAGAATGTAGGATGGATGCGAAGATGATTAACATAAATAAACACATATTTGTAGGATCGAGTTCAATAAGATAAAAGACTTCCAAGATCAGGGATTCAGTGCCACAATAATAACCATGTAAGTATTATGCCAAGTATAAAAGATTATGCCATTTCATCAAATAACTTTCGTCATTAACAATTAAGAATATAGAGGCTTTCGCATAAACCCTAATTGTTACTACCCTTTTCACATAATTAATCCAAATTCATATTAAGATCACTTTCGCTTCAATAACGTACACAAATAAGGATCACCTACTACTGTCGTAGAAGAATCATGCAAATTAGCGATAAAAGATGAAATCGCAATAAAAGTTGTACCTTTGATGCAGAACCCTACATGGCTACCATTGGGCTCACCCCGACCCTAGAAGTGGGGTGACTACTCGCTTCTCATCATGGTAACAAACATCAATAATATAAAAGAAACTACTTGCATTAAATCAAAATAGATAAAGTACAAACCAAACCAAGCAAGATTACTTCCGCTCTTAACCCTCACTCGACCACCCTCTCTCTAAACTCTCTAAATTGCCTAACTATGTAAACACAATTGCTTGTGTGCTTGGATTATCCTAAATCTTAGCCCCTAGGGCTTTATTTACAGTGTTCAACCCTAGCTAATCTAGGATAGAACAACTCTATCTAATTTTTAAGATAAAAGATCTACTTGCTTAAGATAAAAGGTTCCAAATAAAATAAATAAAACAATTAAAATTCCCCTAAGTAAAAGGGGGAATTACTAATGTGGATAGATGTCCTCATGTGATAGAATATCTCGTGCCTTCTCTTACAAGCATAGCCATCCTACCACTTGGACTCAAGCTCAAAATCGACTCAGATTGGCTTTGTGGAGTACTCGACATCAAGTAGGTTACTCAACGTCGACCAAATCTTGTGTCTTGCCTCAATCTTCACTTGACCGCCTCTTCTCTGGCTCCACTTGACATGTGTGTGTCGAGGTCTTCACTCGATGTCGAGTAAGGCAGTCGACGTCGACTTCAAGTGTCGAGTGGTTGCTCTTCTTCACTTCTTCTCGATGTGTTGGTTCCAATTTCCAGTCGACGTCGAGTCACTTGGTAGACGTCAAGCGACTCTGCAGTAAACGTCTAGTGGTTTTCTAGCTTGAATTCCGTTTCTCTGAATTATCCCAAATTGGTCTTGATTTCTGCAATATTAAACATGAACTAGTGTAGATCTCTATAATTGACAAATAAGCATAAACTACATGTTGGCAGAGGAAATCGAGAATTTGCAAATAAAATATAAATAAATCAAAGCAAACCGATTCCGTTCAGAGTAAATAAGCTTAAGACTTGCTCCCGTTGTAGTAGAAGGTAGTTAAGATCGATCAACGAGTAAGCGGGTCAGCAGATCCCAAATAACGGATGAATCACGTTCATAAGTCAACTCAGAAGTACTCGACCTCGACTAGGTTGTAGTCGACAGGGGTCAGTACAGTCGATCTTGAGAAAATCAACCACAGAAGGCAGCAGGAGTAGTCGAAGTCAAATAGTAGTCCTCGACGTCGAGTAACCTGGGGCTTCTCGAGTACCAGCAAGACAAAAACGATAATCGATCTCGAGTAGAAGCACTCGATCTAGAATATCAGTAGTCGACGTCGACTAGTCTAGTTGATGTCGAGTAGTCCTGCAAAAACGTTATTAGTGTCGGCAAAGGTGGCCGAAGAGTGCGATGATGGCAAGGAATTGTTGATAGAATTAACCAAATTGTTGAGTTTTTCGATGACCCAACGAACGACACATTTGCATATTATAAACAAGTTAAACGAAAACTTCCAAGACCGGGGTTTGCAACGACAATAACCATGCACGCGGAATCATAAATCACAAAAGGCGGAAACTTTATCAATAAAGGACTAATCTTTCGCCAAAATCCAGCAAATAGACATATAAATATTCAGATTCACAAACCTAATTTCGTCTATCTTCTTCGAGTTTATAATCTTCCGAATAGAAACCCTAATTACTACCCAAGTTCCGCAACATGAGTTCCTCAAATTATCATTCAAGGGTTAAGCATAAGATAGAGCGAGATAAAGTACCTTCTTTTGTGATCAATCAATCCACCGGCATGGCTATCGTCGAGGTCACCCCGAACCTAGAAGTAGGTGGACTACTCACGCCTCATCATAGCAATTAACATCATTGATTGAAAAGAAACTTTCATAAACTAAATTCAAAGTCTTTACAATTCCGGCACTCAAAATTTCGCTAAAGCGCCAAAACCCTAAAACCTTTTAAAACCTAAATTGTATGTGTGTAAGTAGCTCTTGAATTCAATGACTAAAAACCATCCCCTAGAGCTTTATTTATAGGGCTTAATCCTTCCTAATCAAGGAAAGTAATTTCTATCTATTCCTAAAGATATAAATCTAGATAAATAAATGATAAATCCTAAAAGGTAACAAATAAACTTCTTGTGGTTGATAACTCCTTCTCCATGATGATAGAACTTGATAAATCCTGATAGAACCGACCTTCCTTCGAGCCCAAGCATTCCTCTCTCCCTCGGATTGGCCCAATGCATTCTCAACCCAACATAATTTGTATTCGACGTCGAGTAAAGTGGTCGACGTCGAGTAAAATGTGCTAGATCTCACCTATCTTCAAGGCATCTCGAGTACTCTCTCCTCGTCGGACTTGAGTAAGGTTTTAGCAGTGGTCGACATCGAATAAGGTAGTCGACGTCGTGTACTTGTCGATCTCGAGTGGCATGTCGTCTTCATTCTCAGTCAAAACGGCCTTCAGCTTTAGTCGACGTTGAGTAGTCGAGGACTTTCCTGCATTCGTCTCCTCCTTTTGGTTATGTCCCGGAATGGCTCCAAATTCTGCAATATTAAACCAAAACTCGTCTAGACCTCTATTTCTAGAAAATAAGCTTATACTACACAAATTAAACATATTCTCAAAGCAAAATAACTTAGAATAAGGAGCGAAAATATGCACAAAAACATGGTTACTTTAGTGGACATCAAATCACCCCATACTTAAACTTGCTTGTCGCCAAGCAATAACTTGTATGGTCATTCAGGGGAAACCTGCAAAAACTCTCAACATAGTGGATTCATTGTTATATTACCCAACACTCGATTTCCATCCTTGAAAAGGTACTTAATGGCTTCAAATTTGTGCCTGTCAATGAAAAGCAATTTCTCTGCACAAAACGAGGTTATGCAAAACAATTTTCCTGTGACAAAGCAACAATAATCAAGAGGACTTTATGCAAGCTTAAAAAAAAGGAGTAGATAGGTAAAAAGCTGAAGGTGGACAATTTTTGGCCATGTGGTATTAAATCCGATGAAATTGAGTAATTCCCAAGCTTTCATACCACATTCCTTCTTCATCATATTTCTCACCTTTCACTCATCCGCTAAATGCTTTTTTTTTTTCAATATAATGCTTTTACCTCTCTAACCTCAGTACTGCCTTCTCGCGAGTCTTAAACATGGGTGTCCTGAATAGCCCCGGATACTTAGTGCTTTGGACTCCTCATCTTGGTGTCCCATCCTGCGGAACTAACATCTCGAAGCATGCAGGGTCGATCTACCTTTATCTCCTGAGGTGACCGAATTTTTTTTCTCTCATTAAATTTTCCATAGACTTGAAAGTTTCCTGCCAAACTCCAATAATGATACAAAACAAACACCATATAATAACTCCAACAATGACATCCATTCTCAACATTATCCCCGGACACGGTATAAGGTAAAAACGGGCAATATGTAAGGCATATGTAGAGCAATAATGATATAATGATAACGTAAGGCTTATAATATGGCTTTTGTGATGCAATTAGGCATCGGTATGGCTAGGAATATGAATACGAGCATATATGAAAAATATAAAGTCCTTCATCCTCTTATTGTGCAACATGTCAAAAGCAACATCAATTTACCTCACTTTTGTGGTTTTACCTAAAAAACCGCAATTCATTGAGACTTCCCTTTACTAGGTAATCTTGTGCAATATCTCTAATGGATCCACTTTTTCATCATCGAGCCTTGCTTTAGTTTCCATGACACTATTTCTTTGAATAATATACAAGCTTTGGGAGATGTCTTATAAAACAAACGTTGGGTTAACGATTAATCATAAAAATGAAAAATTTACCCAAAATTCACCATATATAACCAAAATCATACAATAATAATAATAAGCTTTTCCCCCACCCATACTTAGAATCTACAGTGTCCCCAGTGTATAAATCAATGTAAAACAAGGATAAAGGAAGGAGCTCACCGAATAATGTGTCGAGGAGTAAAATCAAGTGATGTCGAGTAGAATATAAGTAGTCGACGCCGAGTAGAGTACTCGACATCGAGTACAATCTGTAGCATCGAGTGGAAAAGTGAGGAAGCCTCTGTTGACGCGTGGTTGACGTTGAGTAAGTTACTCCACATCGTGTAGATATTGCCTCGATCCTCTGTTGTTCTCGACTGCGTTTGCTTGACTTCTACTGAAATTCTGTGAAACTCTGTTCGACATCGAGTAAACCGTCAAAAGCGATTATGCCCGAAAATAAAGTAAATAAAAGAAAATAAAACTAGAGAAAAAAAAAATAGCGGGTTGCCTCCCGTAAGTGCTAAGGTTCAAGTTGTTAACTCGACCTACTTCCTTGTTCAAACCTTGTTCAACGCCAAGGTGGCGCGAATCTCTTCCTCTGGGTCTTCCTTTTCATAATACTTTTTGACCCGGTGCCCATTGACCTTGAAGGTGATGCCATCAGTGCCAAGTAACTCCACCACTCCATGGGGGTAAATATGGTGAACCAAGAAAGGTCCACACCATCTTGCCCTTAGCTTCCATGGAAACAAACGGTGTCTAGAATTCTATAAAAGCACTTTTTCACCTACCTCATATGTCTTTGGCACCAATTTATTATCATGCCATCTCTTCGTGTGTGCCTTGTAGATTTTGGCATTCTCATATGCCTTCAGTCGCAACTCCTCTAGCTCTTGCAAGTCATCAAAAAGTTTCTTACCTGCCTCGTCGAGATCCATGTTGAGCTTCTTGAGAGCCCACATTGCCTTATGCTCCAATTCGATAGGAAAATGGCATGACTTGCCATAAACCAGGTTGTAACGAGTTGTCCGCAGTGGTGTCTTATAATTAAGCCGTCCGATAGGCCCAGAGCGCGTTATCAAGCTTAGATGGCCAATCCTTTCTCAAGCGGGAGACTATCTTCTCCAGGATGGCTTTGATGTAATGATTAGAGACCTCCACTAGGCCACTAGTTTGGGGGTGATAGGGTGTTGCCACCCTGTGCGTCACCCAATACTTAGTCAAAAGAGCCTCAAATCCTCTCTCGATGACATTTGAGTCACCATCTAAAATAAGAACTCTAGGAAAACCAAAGCGAGGAAATATGTTAGTTTTAATAAACTTTGAAACTACCTTCGCATCGTTGGTCCTAGTTGCAACATCCTCAATCCATTTAGAGACATAGTCGACCGCCACACGGATGTATTTGTAGGGGCCTGACGCAGGGATGGTCCCATAAAGTCAATGCCCCAAACATCAAATAGTTCTACCTCCAGGATCCTTGTGAGCGGTATCTCATTCTTCCAATTAATGTTGCCTACTCATTGGCATTCATCGCATGAGGTGACATACACCTGTACATCCCTGAAAAGGTTAGGCCAATAAAAACCACATTGAAGTACCTTTGCCGCAGTTTTGAAGCCTATTGCATGTTCGCCTGTAGGGAGAGTGTGACAATGGCAAATGATACTCTCCACCTCCTCCTCCGGGATACAACGTATGAAGATATGGTCTTTCCTCTACTTGAACAAGTAGGGTTCATCCCAATAGTATTGCTTGGCGTCATGGAGGAACTTCTTCTTTGCCTGCAAGGATAAGCCTGATGGAATCTCGTTCCCTACAAGATAGGTAGCGAAATCCGGATACCAAGGTACCTTCGTTTCCTTTATAGCATATATAGCATATATACCATGAATAGGACTAGTAGGAGGGGTAAAGAAGAAATCCTCACCGGAATCCATACGCAAAAACTCACCTGATACCTTACTAGTGTGTAGTCGATGTCGAGTAGAAGTAGTCGACATCTAGTAGTTTGCAACACCCAATTTTGTGCTCGACTTCAGGCATGTGGTCGAGTCATCTATGGTTGACATGGACTGAGTAGTAGTCGACGTCGAGTACTCCTACAGTTCAATAATAGGGAGAAAAGTATACTTACCTACAGGAACCAATGTACTCAACGTCAAGGAGATGTGGTGGACGTCGAGTACGCCTGTGTCTGTCCTCATTAAGTGCTCGTCGGGGTGAGAATCATCGATAGGTGCGGTGTCTTGTGCTTCCTCTAGCATGTCCTTAGGGAGCCTAGAGAGATGATCGGCATCGTACTCTTGCCGTTCTTGTCCTTAAGTTGGACATCGAACTCTTGGAGTAGAACCACCCACCGTAAGAGCCTAGGCTTAGCATCCTTCTTTTTCCATCAAATACCTAAGAGCTGTAAGGTTAGTATGCACAATAACTTTAGATCCAACAAGATAAGAACAAAATTTTTCAAAAGCAAAGACTGCAGCCAAGAACTCGTTCTCCGTAGTGGTGTACTTAGCCTGAACCACATCAGAGTCTTTCTTGCATAATAGATGGCATGACGCTTCTTGTCCTTCCATTATCCTAGAACTGCTCCTACGACTTAATCGCGGGCGTCGCACATGATTTCGAAAGGTAGAGACCAATCTGGCGATTGAATGATGGGAGCGGAGATAAGGGCGTCTTTCAACCTATTGAAGGCTTCCATGCATTATCTAGAAAATTCAAACTTGACATCTTTCATAAGAAGGTTAGTTAATGGTTTGACAAATTTAGAAAAATTATGAATAAACATTCTATAAAAACCTGCATGACCTAGGAAGCTTCTTATCTCCCTTATTGATGACGGTGGGGGAAATTTCTCCACTAGATCTACCTTGACCCTGTCTATGTCAATACCTATCTTGGACACCTTGTGCCCTAGCACGATCCTTTCTCTTACCAGGAAATGGCACTTTTCCCAATTGAGAACCAAATTTGTCTCCTCACATCGTTCCAATACCATGCGAAGGTTAGAAAGACAAATATCGAAAGATATACTATTAACATAGAAATCATCCATAAATACCTCCACAGTGTCTTCTATCATGTCAGAGAAGATGGGCATCATACACCTTTGAAAGGTGGCAGGGGCATTGCAAAGCCCAAAAGGCATCCTTCTACATGCAAAAGTCCCATAGGGACATGTGAAGGTGCTCTTCTTCTTTTGATCCTCATGATGAATAGGGACCTGCCAAAATCAAGAATAGCCATCCATGTAGCAAAAGTAATCATGTTCAGCTAACCTTTCAAGTACCTGGTCAATGAAGCAGAGCGGGAAATGATCCTTCCTTGTGGCGGTGTTGAGTTTCCTTTAATCGATGCGCATCAACCGGCCAGTAGTGATTCGTTTAGGGACAAGCTCTCCCTTCTCATTCTCCTCGCCGGTCATTCCACCCTTTTTTGGAACCACATAAACTGGACTTACCTACTTGTTGTAGGAGATTGGACAGATGATTCATGCACGCAACATGCGCAGGATCTCCTTCTTCACTACCTCCTTCATGTTGGGATTAAGCTTCCTTTGATGCTCGATGGTTTCCCTATGATCATCTTCAAAAAGAATTCTATGCATTCAAGTAACAGGTGAAATACCTTTTATGTCCTCCAAGGAATACGCGATGGCCTTCCTATGAGTTCGGAGGACTTCCAATAGCTTGTCTACTTCCCGTGTGGTTAGTGCAGCATTGATAATCACAAGAAAAGTAGAGTTAGTACCCAGGAATTCATACCAAGGGTGTTAGGTAAGGGCTTCAGCACTGAAGAAGGGCCCTGTGGAATCAAGATAGGCTCTTCTTCCTCCGTCTTCATGATTTGCCCTAGGTAATTGATGTCTGCATATTTAGTCTTATTTTGCATCATGTTTTTATTTCATTCAAGTCCTTTTATTAGCTTTTATGTTGGGAAAGTAAGGAAAATGTGTATTTATGCTTAATATTGCAAGATATGGAGTCTACACAAGCTTTGGTGTGATTTTATAGGTTTTGGAAGTGATTTGGAAGAGTTTGGATGCACTTTAGAGCTTAATGAAAAATCATGAAGGCAATGGAGAAGCAAAGCAAAAGAAAAGGTGGTGCAGCTGGAGAAAAGCCTTATTTTTGCCATCCTTCGCTTCGATTCATGTTCTGGAGCCTTGATGAGAGTTGTAGTCCTTGAAAAGAGCTTTCCAACGCATATTCATATGCATCAATCAGAAGAACGAAGACTCAGAAAAGTGCGATTGAAGATAGAGTCGAAAAGCTGGAGAAAAACAGAGGTCATTGCGTTCGAACTGAGCCTCGGCGCCGATACCCTCGACCTCGGCGCTAACACCCAGTGAATTCCAGTAGCACAGTAAGTGCACAACCCCTCGGCGCCGACACCCAGACCCTCGGCGCCGATACCCTGCACGAATCTCTTTTCCTTGGAGATTAAGTTTTAATTTCTATCTTTAAATAAAGCCAATTAGAGGCTAATTAGGATCATACAACATCACACGACTGAACGGACATCAAAGAGGCACGTGCGTTTTGGAGTTTTAGGTTGAAGGATTTGACATTGGTTTTGAGGTTTGATTTTATGCAATTTCAGATTATCTTTTATTCAATTTTCAGCATGTTTTCTATAGCTATGTGTGAGTAGTTCCCCTTCTTCTAGGGTTGGTGTGAGCCCAACAATAGCCATGTATAAAAGCTTGAATCTATGATGTTTTTATGAGTTTATCATTATCTATCTTGTGCTTAAATCCTTTGCGAAAGTTGAGGACAATTCCATGTTTATGATTATGAAGCGAAAGTGGATTTAATTATGAATTTGGATAGTAATTAGAGATCTTTGATGAAAGTAAAAGAGATCTAATTAAGAAAAGGTAGATCGAATAGGATTTATGCGAAAGTCTCTATTGTCTATTTGTGAAGTATGCGAAAGCTATCTTTTGATGATAAAAACATGATCTTTGTTATATGATTCTTGTGTGGTTTATGCATGGTTGTTGTTGTGGTTATCCCTTGACCTTGGAAGTTCTTTTTATATTGTTTACATCCCTAAGATCCCTTGCTTTTTGTTCTATTTTGCTGCTGGAAAACAAACAACCACTCGACATTCATCATTTCTCTCGACCATCCCCTCGACATTAACCTCTCTAGTCGATATCGACCGTCTTTGCTACTGATTTTTGTGTGTTGTTAGATCATAGGAACTACTCTAGAAAGTGATGTCCTCTCTCCAGTGGAACGATCCCGACTTCCGCTATCTACATAGTGGGAATTGAGGTATTTTATTTGTGGTTGATTTCCCATCGCAACAGTAATCCATCTCGATCCTCATGACAAAAGCATCCAAATCAGCTACATGAGTTGGCGTCGACCAAGTATACATCGACGACAACCCTGAATCGGACACAAAGTTGTACTGCTGCAAAAAACTGGTCGACATCGAGTTAGCGTAGTCGACATCGAGTAATAAATCAGTACTAACATAGGTTGCAGAACTGGTCAACGTCGAGTACAAGTAGTCGATGTGGAGTACTTTTTCAGTGGCCGCGTTGATGTGGTCGACCTCGGGTGGAGTTGTACCTGTAGAAGAAAAAGTAGTCGATGTGGAGTAGGACTGGTCTACGTCGAGTAGTTTATGAGTGCATACCTGCTCTGGAGAAGTGGTCGAGATCAGGTGGATCAACTCGACATCGAATAGATTGGTCGACGTCGACTGGATCTATTCGACATCGAGTGAATCGTTCAGCTCTACGGATAAGGCGTCGTCGAGGAATTCTTCCTCATTTGAATATGCAGCAACCAGTTCCTTCTCCAGCTTAGATTCCGCCTTAACTAAGGCTTCCTCTTGTGTCAAAACCCTACCTGCAGGCTCAGTGCAAGAGATAACATTAAATTTAGAGCAAATAACTTTCATTTCCATTACCTCTTCCGTGTCAGGGGTGAAAGAGTATTCAATGATCTCATCCCCGATGGTGAAGGTGAGAAGTCCTCTTCTCACACTAATGTTGGCGTCTGCAGTTGCTAGGAAGGGTCTCCCAAGAATGATAGGGCAAGTTAGGTCCTCCGCCATCTCTATTACAAAAAAATCTGCAGGGACAAATAATTTACCAATTTTGATACGAACATCATCTAAAATACCTGTGGGAATTTACCAATTTTGATAGGAAAATCTACAGGGACAAAGAATTTACCAATTTTGATAGGAACATCCACAGGTTCCTGAGCGCCTATCTTCACCTTTGACCAAATTGACAGGGGCATGATGCTCACACTCGCTCCTAAGTCACATAGTGCCTTGAAGCGATATTGGCCAAGTCCCACAGTGATGTCGAACTTACCTGGGTCAAGTCTCTTATAAGGGAAATCCATCTTCTTGCATTCACTGGCAATCTCCATCATTGACCGCTTGTTACTGGGAATCTCCTGGAGAAACTTGACGTAGGCAGGCATATCGTGAAGTGCTTCTGTAAAAGAAATAGTAGCATTCAGTCCTTAGAGCAATTTCACAAAACGCTTGAACTTATCGTCAGTTGGATCTTTCTGCGCATTGGAACAGAACGAGAGCGTCTTCTTGGGTGCAGAGTGGTCGACATTGACTGGAATGTCCTCGACATCGACTACAGGACTCGACGTCGAGTGTTGTTGTTGTGCGGAAGCTTTCCTTTCGTCGAAAGGCTGGTCTACATCGAGTACTATCTAGTCGATGTCGACTACTTTCTCGTCGATGTCGTAGTCAAGGGGTTGACCAGAGCGTCGCATACACCTGAAAAGAAACTAAAAAAAACGTGAAATAGAGCTATCTATGGCGCGAATGACCACCTCCTCGAAACCGGCGCTAATTTGTTGATAAAGGAAATCGAGAATTTGCAAATAAAATATAAAGAAATCAAATCAAACCGATTCTGTTCCAAGAAAATAAGTTCAAGACTCCCTCCCGTTGTAGTATATGGTAGTCGGGATTGATCCACGATGAAGCGGGTCAGCATATCTCAGATAGCGGATGAATCACGTTCAGAAGTGGACTAAGAAGTACTCGACCTCGACTAGATTGTAGTCGACATAAGTTACTACAGTCGATCTCGAGCAAATCAACCACAGAAGGCAACAGGAGTAGTCGAAGTCGACTAGTAGTCCTCGACGTCGAGAAGTCTGGGGCTTCTCGAGTACCCGCAAGACAAAAACGGCAATCGATCTTCAGTAGAAGCACTCGATCTCAAATATTAGTAGTCGACGTCGACTATTCTAGTCGATGTCGAGTAGTCCTGCAGAAACATTATTAGTGTCGGCAAAGGTAGTCGAAGAGTGCCAGGATGCAAGGAATCATGGACAGAAATAACCAGATTGTTGACTTTTTCGAGGACCCAACGAACGACATATTTGGAGATTGTAAACAAATTAAACGAAAAACTTCCAAGATCGGAGTTTGCAATCACAATAACCATGCAAGCGGAATCATAAATCACAAAAGGCGGAAACTTTATCAATAAAGGACTAGGCTTTCGCCAAAATCCATCAAATAGGCATATAAATATTCAGATTCAGAAACCTCATTGCGTCTATCTTTTTTATAACAAGAGTTTATAATCTTCCAAATAGAAACCCTAATTACTACCCAAGTTCCGCAACATGAGTTCCTCAAATTATCATTCAAGGGTTAAGCACAAGATAGAGCGAGATAAAGTACCTTCTTTTATGATCAATCAATCCACCGGCATGGCTATCGTCGGGCTCACCCCAACCCTAGAAGTAAGTGGACTACTCACGCCTCATCATAGCAATTAACATCATTGATTGAAAAGAAACTTGCATAAACTAAATTCAAAGTCTTTACAATTCCGGCATTCCAACTTTCGCTAAAGCGCCAAAACCCTAAAATATTTGAAAACCTAAATTGTATGTGTGTAAGTAGCTCTCGAATTCAATGACTAAAAACCAGCCCCTAGGGCTTTATTTATAGGGCTTAATCCTTGCTAATCAAGGAAAGCAATTTCTATCTATTCCTAAAGATATAAATCTAGGTAAATAAATGATAAATCATAAAAGGTAACAAATAAATCTTCTTGTCGTTTATGACTCCTTCTCCACAATGATAGAACTTGATAAATCAGGATAGAACCGACCTTCCTTTGTGCCCAAGCATTCCTCTCGTCCTCGGATTGACCCAATGCATTCTCGGTCCAACAGAAATTGTAGTCGACGTCGAGTAAATTGGTTAACGCCGAGTAAAATGTGCTCGATCTTGGATATCTTCAAGGCATCTCGAGTACCCTCTCCTCGTCAGACTCGAGTAAGGTTTTAGGAGTGGTTGACGTCGAGTAAGGTAGTCGATGTCGAGTACTTGTCGAGCTTGAGTGGCATGTCATCTTCATTCTAATTCGAAATGGCCTTCAACTTTAGTTGACGTCGAGTAGTCGAGTACTTTCCTGCATTCGTCTCCTCCTGTTGGTTTTGTCCTGGAATGGCTCCAAATTCTGCAATATTAAACCAAAACTCGTGTAGACCTCAATTTTTGGCAAATAAGCTTATACTACAAAAATTCAACATATTTGATCTCAAACCAAAATATGCAAAATACTTAGAATAAGGAGCGAAAATATGCACAAAAACATGGTTACTTTAGTGGACATCACTACACAATTCCTGCATAAATATATCCCATAAATATAAATGTATACAGAAATGTATATGGATGTAAGCGAAAATTATGGTTATTTGAGCGCACATCAACACCCCATTCTTAAGTTTGCTTGTCCTCAAGCAATACTTTTAATGGTCATATAGGGGAAGAAATTAATTAAACTCTCAACATCTTTGATTCATTCTCATATGTCCCTGCAATCAATTACCATCCTCGAAAAGGTACTAGTGTCACCAAATCCATGCATGTCAATAAAAGCAACTTCACACACAAAATGAGGGTTTCGCAAAAACAAATAATAAGAGACCAAGCATTTGATAATCAAGAAGACTTTTATGTGCATGATGAAGAAAGGGTAAAAGGCAAAGTGGTGGGCTATTTTTGGGCAATGTGGTGCTAAATCTGGGGAGAATTCTTCAAACTTGTCTTCTTGCTTTGATGCACTTTCTCCCTTCATATGATATTTCCACATCACTCATCCTCTCATAATTCACTCTTTTCTTTTTTCACTTACATGCTTTTACCTCTCTAACCTCAGCACCGCCTTTTCGCGAGTCACAAACATGGGTGTCATGAATGGCCCCGAATACTTAGTGCTTCGAACTCCTCACCTTGTTGTCCCATCCTGCGGAACTAACATCTCAACACAGGCAGGGTCAATCTATCTTTATCTCCTGAGGTGACCGGATTTTTTTTCCTCTCATTAAATTTTCCATAATATGAATCCTTCTACTACCAAACTCCAAAATAATAGTACAACACAACAACCATATAATAATCTCCATAATATGGCATCAATTTCTCAACATACTCCCCGGATGGGTAATAAGATAAAGAAATAGGCTTTATTTAGAACATGCAGAGCAAAATATGAAATAAGGAATAATATGGCTTGTGATGCATATAAGCATAGGTAAGGCTAGAAATAACGTAAGAATATATAGAAAAAAA
Organism: Persicaria tinctoria; assembly: GCA_037127255.1. Lineage (NCBI taxonomy): Eukaryota > Viridiplantae > Streptophyta > Magnoliopsida > Caryophyllales > Polygonaceae > Persicaria > Persicaria tinctoria. Next base: position 57,143,937 of record JBANSL010000006.1, on the reverse strand, counting down.
AGTCCTCCGTCCTCTTATCATGCATATGTCAAAAGAAACTTCAAAGTTTACCTCCTTTTGTGGTTTTCATAAAATAATATGCATTTCATTGTGAATTCCCTTTACTAGGAAATTTCATGTTCTATCTCTAATGAATCCAATTTTGCATCTTCGAGTTCAATTAAACCTTCCATGACACTAATTCAAAATTTTTGATGGAGGTGATTTTAACAAACTTTGGATGAAAACATATAAACATATATATAAATATGAAATCCAAAGTAACTATGTATGAACAATTCGAGAAATATAACTAAATATACACAAAGTAAGCCTTTCCCCCAGCCCATACTTTGAGATTACAGTGTCCTCATTGTATAAAAGGAAAGAAACTTACTAGACTGATGTGTCGATCCTCAAAATAAGTACTGAAGAACGCTCCAGGGTTAGTCGATGTCGAGTAGGTCAGTTGACGTCGACTAGACTCACTCGACATCGAGTGTATTCAAGCTTCAGGGCAGTCTTGAGTAGACCACAAGCTTCTCCATTCGTCATATGCGGTCGACGTCCTCGACATGTGCAGTCAACGTCGAGTAGTGTACTCGACGTCGAGTCCCTGTTGCAGCTTCTTGTACCTGCAATCTTGTTAGAAAAACAAAATCCACAAAGCAATCCACTTAATGTTTAAAATAAAACCAAAAGTATTCAAAACCCTGAAAACTAATTGTATTGTTACAAGCTTTAGATTTTATAGTCGCTAGGCCGACTTCTCCTTTTGCTCTTCAAGGTGACATCTGTAGGGCCCACATGGTCTGGGCCTCAAATAGGACTCCATTATTGTCCATCATTTCTAGTCCTCCGGAATGGATCTTATGCACCGTGAATGGACCCATCTTCTTATTGTTGAATTTATTGGCGAAGCAATGATTCTTTGATTTGGAGACATACATCTTGTCTCCTACTTCATAGTCCTTCGGGTCATCATTAGAAACCCTGCATAAACGCACATACCAAAGCAAACCTCTTCCATGTATAGATAAATCTTTTATTGAAATTGGGGAAGAAAGTTCCATACCTCGGCTTACCGTTGCAGAGCTCTCCTCTTTCGGTTTCTGGGATCCACTCGACGTCGAGTAGCTGTTTTTATCTGAAGGTGGTGATGTTGGTGCTGGAGAGGCCGATTCGACATGAGCCACTCGACATCAAGTAACGTGACTCGAGGTCGAGTGGTTTCCTTCTTCTCTTGGTTGCTCAGTTGATGGAGGCTTGAGATTTGGGTTGATGTCGAGTTGCTCACTCGATGTCGAGTAAGTTGACTCAATGTCGACCCAATACTTAATTCCTGCAGTAAAATTTGGAAAAATATTAGTCGATGTCGACTTACCTAGCTCGATGTCGAGTTTTTTTATGTTTGCTTGTCCCAGATTTCCATTATCTCCTCCATTTGGGCTTCCAAAGCCCTCCTCTCCAGTTCTTCGGGTGTCATTGTTCTTACCTTAGGCTCCTCACAAGTGATGTACCTTTCTGTTATAGACTTTACCTCCATAGAACCTGTATGCATTTCAGTTTTATTAAAAGAATACTCAGATACCTCATCGCTGATGGTGAATGTGAGCATTCCCTTCCTTACGCTTATATTGGCATCGACGGTCACTAAAAAAGGCCTACCTAAAATAATGGGACAAGAAGGGTCCTCTACCATATCAATAACTAGAAAATCAGCAGGGACAAAGAACTTACCCACTTGTATCGGTACATCGTCCACCATGCATGTAGGGATGACCACAGTGTTGTTCGCCATATGTAGTCTTGCATCTAGAGGCTCTAGGGTTCCTATCTTGACTTTGGACCAGATGGATAATGGCATGATGCTCACGCTGACTCCTAAGTCACACAATGCATTGAATTTATGTTGACCAAATCCAATAGTGATAGCAAACTTACCTAGATCTGGTCTTTTCTCTAGAAGCTTCATTGATGTGAGCCTAATTTGCCATGTTTTACCTTAACTTTCAAATCGATTTTTGTATACATTTCATGCATATGGGTTATAATAGTATAAAATCTATGTAGTTTATGCTTATTTTCCAAATTGTGGAGTCTACACTAGTTTCTGTTTAATTTCACACAAATCGGACGCACTTTGAAGCTTAAAGGAATGTCATGAAGAAGCTAAGGATGGTGCAGCTGGAGGAAATCCCACTTTTCTCCATTCATCATTCTGGATAAAGTTTTGATAGCTTCATGAGAGTTGTAGCCCTCAAAAAGAGTTTTCCAATGCATATTCATATGCGTCAATCGGACAAACGGGGACTCGTGAAAGTGCGTTTCAAAACGGAGCAAAATGCTGAGAACTGAAGTGTGGTCGATATCGACCTGATTCCAGTCGAAATTCCCAGGACGACTCGACATGGCATGAAGACACGAAGACAAGTCGATTTCGACGTATATTGGTCGATATCGACCAAAATCCACTCGAAATCCCTACCAGAGTCCAATATGGAGTGATCAGAGCTGAAGCCGAGCAGACAACTAGATATCAACCAACTTTAGTCGATATCGACCGACTCTCAGATCGAGTACGAGTCGATTCCGAGTCTATCTGATTCCGAGTTGAACATTCCTTTCACGTGAATATCTATCAAGAGAGAAGATGTTTATCCAGATTAGATATATTCAGTGCCGATCCTATCATTTTATAGGCCCAGGGCGAACTAAAATTTTAAGGTCCCGATAAACATTAAAAAATAAAAATTGTGTATTACTTTATAAAATTTTCATATTATTTTTATATTTGAATTATTTTTCAAATTTAAGAAAATAAAAGTAGGTCAATGAATAAATAAATAATATACATTAAAAAAATTAAAAAATATAATTGTAGTGAAAACTATTTATTTTGGCTTGGTATCCAATATAATTTGTCCAAAAGTACTTAAGTTGTTATGTAGAGGAGTATTAAAAAATTGTCTAATAATACTGAATATAGTTTTTGTTCTAAGATATCACATATGTGACCTCCTATGACATCATCGGTATTTTTTTTTTTGATTAGGAAAAAATTCGAGGTCAGACATACCTGAACCTCGAAGGCCGACAAGTCGGCAGACGAAAAACCGTCATAAACAACAAAAATACAAAGAAGGTGCAAAATACAGGCGAAACGACTCTACAAGGCGAACCTAAACACAGCTAAACCGAAAGTGATGGGGACGTAGACGAACGAACGAAGCCAAGCGCTACCCAAAAGCAACACCGCAGGCCAGCGGTACATCAGGAGTCACCTGTGGGCAGTGAAGACGAACCTCCAGGGAAATAGCATTCCGGAAAAAGGAGACGCCTCGATACACACTGCCACGACCCCAGCCTGTCCCGACTCCGAACAGCGAGAACCCCATCAAACGGAGAAGAAAGTCCAGACACACCAACGTACAACCCCACACCGCCTGTACAGAAAGCACCGAAAACCATAGCGGGACACTGTCCGACCCAAACTAGGGATTTAGAGTTAATATTTATCAATAACATTATTTATTAGATGTTTTAATTAAGTTGTTTTTAGTGTTTAAATTTCCGGGTCAGCTTTGGGCCCGCAACAAAGCCTTGGGCCCAAAGGAAGACATTCGGGCCCAAAGCAAAAGGCCAATCGGGGCAAGGAAGCCCACCCGGAGCTAGCAGAACAAGGACATTGTAACCGGTTCACAAGCACTATCTCGAGAGGACGAGATAGAGACACAACCATGGAGGCCAGCAGAAGGACATGGCCGCCAAAACCAGCCGGAAAGGCCGACCGAGAGGGACGACGGCGGCCCGAGCACCGCGGCCGACCATGAAAGCGAAGGGAAGAGGATGGGTAACGTTGTCCAGATCCGGGCAACAGAGAAAGTCACGCCCGGAACCGACGGCGGTGTGAAGAAAGGGTCAGGTAACAGTGAACGAGAAAATCACCATCAAAAAAGACCCAATTGGAAGATAGAGGGATGAAATTGCACAAATCAGGCAAAACTAATGCAAGATTTGAGCGTAGAGGAATCAAATTTATAAAAGCCCCAAATTAATTTTTGGATTTGAATGAAAGCCAAAAACAAAAAGCCATGGCTATCGATTAGGGTTTTTAATTAGGAGTAACCAACTACTCACTCAGGGAAGAGGGAAGAGCGGGTAGCCGCGGACCGATGAGGGCCACTGTGGCGGTGGCGAACCGGTGGTTACAATCGCTCCCGGTGGAAGCGGATTAGAGGCTCCGTAGAAGGAGATTTAGGGCTCCCGGAGGAGATTTGAGCCTCTCGGAGGAGGAGGTTAACAGCTGCGCCTGTAGGAGAGATGACTGGAGTGAACCATGGATGGTGGTCGGCGTAGCCCACGACCGCGAATGGTGAAGCACTAGCAGTAGAAAGAGGAAGCGTTGATAGTTTTTAGCCCCGACATCATCGGTATATGAACTAAAACAAAAATTTTAATAGAGGGATTTTTGTATAAACAAAAATAAAAATAAAAATTAGATACATCGAGCATATATGAAGAAATAAAAACAATACATTTTTCTCAAATAAAATAGAAAGAGTTATATATGTAAACTATAGAGCTTTATCTGCCACATAAAAATAATATAACATCCTCCTATATCTTAAAGCTGAGTGTTTTGGAGAGTAGGGAGGCTATCCACGTGGAGCCTTCTCCAATTTTTTTCATCATTTCCGTTTTTGCCCTTCTCACCCTCTTTCTTTCTGAAAAAACTGAAGTACCTGTTTTCTTCTCTCTCCTTCTCTAGAGAAGCTCTCTCTCTCCCACGATCTGAAACTACAAAAACAAGGAAGCAGAACAAGGCCGGATTCGGGGCTGGGGTATCAAGAGAAACTTTGCCGCCGCCGTCCATCGTCGATCAAGGTAACGGAGCTCATCGCAAATTGCAAGCGGCGAAGAGCGAGGGAGATGCAAGCGTCACCGTATGTCGACCATGCCACTACTTGATTAGAATTCTTCAAGCAGCAATCGTTGAAAGAACAAGGCCCTGTAGAGAGAAAGGTTTATTCCAACTCTTGCCCAATGTGTCGGTTTAAGTTGCCGATGGCTACCAACGATGCTCCTTGAGTTGTCGAACAATTGAAATGTTGTACAAACTAGGTTTAGCTTGTAAATACACGTGAATATTTGTTGTCGGTGATCAATAATATATATTACTTGATTTTGTGTTACCTTTTAGTTTTGTATCGGTTTGTGTTACTTGATTCCAATATTTTTAACAGCACACATCACGGGTGGTGGAAAATTCAACAGGTGTGAAATAAAAATAAAAACATTTACCCACGTTTCTAAATAATTTTAAGTTGGAACACATTTTAAAAATATGAGCCACGTTACTTTGTGTTCAAAAGTATTTTTTTTTCAAATATAATAACTATCTAGCCACATTTCTTTCTTTTTGATATTAGCAATATAATAACTATTAAATTTTTATTAGTATGGAAGTTATCCCACTCCCCTACTCCCCCATTTTTTCTTATACACACATAAAATCTGGAAGTTACCTTCAATTTTCAAATTTAGCATTCCAAATTTAAATTAACACTACCCCACTACCTATTTTAATTCCTCCACCTTAAAAATAACTATTTTAAATTAACATTCCAAATTTTATCCCACTAACCCCACTACCTATTTTAATCACCCCACTTTCAAATTAGTTATGCAACATGGTAACTTCCGTCAGTTTAAAATTATGTTGAAATATTCCAAATTTTATCCCACTAACCCCACTACCTATTTTAATCACCCCACCTTCAAATTAGTTATGCAACATGGTAACTTCCGTCAGTTTAAAATTCTGTTGAAATATTTGGATAAAAAATACAGTACGTTTTTACCCTTCTCGTAAAGTTGAATTACCTTAGTTACTTAGTTATCCCCCCCCCCCCCCCCACTCGCCTACTAAGCTCATAACGAGGCTTCCAATCCAAGGAACAAAAACCACAAACAAGGTATTCTATTTTTCCTACTCATTTCTACATCTGTTGAAGGTATCCTTGTACCTCATTTTTTTTGGAACCATTGTTCAGTTGTGTGACTTCTTGAACTTATATTTTTCAGTTGATGCTCAATCGATTTCCGAACATCCATCCTAGAGTGCGCATGTACGTTTACTTAGTTTTTTCAGCAAACATGATGTGTTTCGAGTGAAAACATTTTGATGTTTGTGTTGTTAATTTGACTTCGTTATTTGGTTACATGCTACAGGTTTCAAATGGCACCACCCGTAGATACCATCAACACCTTAGATGGATCCACAAACAAAATTTGGACAATTAGGGGAAGGATTACTGTTCTTTGGACAACGTCTTATCGAGACTCTAAGGACGTTGACGGAATTCAACTTATTATCATAGATGAACTGGTTATAAGTTGATTTGTTTTTTTGTTTTCATCCAATATATATTTATCATACATTTATACAATATATGATCTTCTGCACAGGGGGATACCATTCAGGGGATGATAACAAAAAAGAATGTTGCCAAATTTTCACCTTTTATCAAGGAGGGCGGATTATATTCGTTCGATAATTTTCTTCTCTCTGAGAACAAGGATTCCGTCAGATTTGCTCCTCACAAGTACAAATTGATCTTCACTTTCAAGACCGTTGTTTCTCGGATTGAAGGGCTGAACATCCCTCTCCATAGTTTTACCTTTGTTGATTTCAGAGACATCAACTGCAACGTCTTTTACCATGATTTTGCTATTGGTAATTGCGTATATTCACTACATCAAATATTTTATTGGTTATGTTGTTGTTTCTGGTTTGATGATATGAGTTTCAGCTTGTGTTTTCTCTAATGTAGATGTGATTAGTTACATTACCAAGTTCTCTCCCCTTCAAGCTGACGTGAACGATTTGTCTTCACCTGCGAAACTTGATTTCACCCTGGAAAATGAAGTGTTAGTTTCCATTTAAATTTGTTATGTATCGCTTACATTACCAACTCTCAGCTCCACTCTGTACAAGTATTAAGAACTACATGGTTAATGCTTATAATTTATCATTTTCATTTTAATTCATTTTCAGAAATGAAACTCTGAACTGCACTCTGTGGAATAAGTATGCGCATGAATTGAATAATCACTTGACGAGCGTTAGAGAAGAAAAGGTGTTTGTAATCATCAAATTTGCAAAGGTGAAGAAGTTTGGAGGTTCGTATCACCGATCCCTCTTTACTTTATTGGTCATTCACTTGCCTTTATCGTTCATCACTATAAATGATCATTCTGTCTTCTCTTAACTAATAACTTCAGGTGGATTTATCTTGAATAATGCTTCCAACGGAACAAAGCTCTATTTTGATGCAACAATACCGGAGATTGCAACCTTCAAAGAAAGGTTATCATTTTATATGTCAAGTTGATATATCACTCTTGTCGAATATGAACTTTCTTTCCCTAATTTCACATGTTGTGCAATGTAGGTGGCGTGATGGAAATTCAAATGTTCTCGTGAGATCAACCATTGCAGAATTGTCTCAAACACCTGTTCAAGATCCCTTTCCAATTGATTCTAAGCAATGCATCCAATTCTTACATAAAATAGCTGAGGTTTATTTCGTCATCATTTTCAAATACTATTAGGTACTGTATGAAATTGAAGTTCCCTAAGTGATTATTTTTGCTTACATATTTTTGGTTAACAGCCGTGTACTGTAGTTATTGTTGGACGCATCGCCCAAATATGCAAAGATGTGGATTTGGCGTATAATGGATGAAAAGTTTGCAACAAGAAGGCTATATATAAGGACTATATGTTTTGGTGTAATAGCTGTTCTATACATGTCAAGTTCTCTGAACAAAGGTATGTATGATGATGTATTTCATGTCAGTTTACATATGTTTGCGTAGGTTTTGTATGTTTGTTTTAATAGGAACAACGACCTAAATATTTGGCAAAGCATCTCAATTACCCACGCTCTTTTACTATTTTTAGTTCCTTGCTGTCATGACTGATGTTAATCCATTTATCATTTAGATATATGCTTCAGATTATTGTGGAGGATGCTACGGGGACTACCAAGATGACATTGTTCAATCAAGCAGCCATCCAGCTACTTAAAAAGGATGCTTCCACTTTACGTGCTCAGATGGTTAAGGTCACTCCCTGTAACGCATATTTGTATGTAATTATTGTGTTTTTAGTCTACTTGGCATCATATCAATTGTGTTGTTTTGTTATTGTTTTTTTATAGGGAGATTCCAAGCTTACATTCCCCCCCGAATTCAACAAGCTTCTCTCTCGTAAGTATGTGTTCATTGTTGATGTTGGACAATACAATATTGAGCATCCACGTGATGTGTATTCTGTCAAGAGAGTCAGTGAGGATGAGTCCTTGATTGAGAAGTTTGAAAATCACCTGATTTTTACGAAGGTGGTTTTTTTTACCTATTACATGTGGTTGTTCCTTTTCTTTTATTCTATGGTTTAAAGAATATTAAGTGCATGCATATATCGTTCATGCGTGTCTGGTGTTATAGGATTATGATTTAGATCATTTGTCTCCTCAACCCGAAGCTCCTTCCAATGCTTATTCAAGTATTGTCCTCACTCCATCAAAGCGATCCCATGAATCTGAAGATGAGTACACTTGCACTACGAGTGGTGAAGGTCAATCGTCATCAACCAAGAAGGTTGTTACCGGAGGCGACACAACAGTGTGATTAGTAACATTTGACATCCTTTTAGCATAAACTAAATATTTTCATGTGGGTTATGTATCCTGTTAACTTTTCTTTTGTTGGAATTTAGCAAACTTTCATCTCTTTAAGACGTGGTGTTTTGTCGAGTTTTATCTTATCTCCAATGTACTCTACTAATGTAGTATATAAAGAACGTGGGTTATGTATCCTACTAATGTAGTATATAAAGATGTTTTTCACAACATATAGTTTCTAGAAACTTGTGTTGAAGACATATGCATGCAGATGTTATGACTCAGTTGATTATTATTTGCATGCATTGTGGTTGACTTATTTTACGTTATGAAATCATGTTAAAATAATTTATGTGTCGCTCCTTCTTGTATCATATTAGTCGAAAGTAAGGTTCAGTCGAGTACTATGTTTTATACATCATTACTGTGTTAAAAATCCCGTGCATAGCGCACGGGCTATATGCTAGTTGTATTGAAAAGGTAAAAGTACATAGAATTATGTCTAAATTAAATGAATATATGCTCCTCTATAAAAACATTAAAAAAATGCAAAATTTAATGGATATGGAGCCTCTCTATAAAAACATAAAAAAATACAAATAGAGAGATTTGAATTCTACACGTCTAGGAATCCAAGTTTTGTTAACATTTAAACTTATCATTGAGTCAAACTCGTATTTTGTTAGATTACATATATATATATATATATATATATATATATATATATATATATATATATATATATATATATATATATATATATATATATATATATATATATATATATATATATATAACATATATTTTTAGTGGGCCCTTATCGAAAATGGGCCCTGGGCGGTCGCCCACCCTGCCCCACTTTTTGGGCCGGCACTGGATATATTTCCATTAGAGATTTAATTGTTTAATTTCCATGTTTTATCTTATGTTTTTAGATAGAAAGATTTCAATATAGATAGGATATTCTTTCCTTGATTAGCGGGGATTGAACACTATAAATAAGGCTTTAGGGGTTGGTTTTTAGAATCATCCAAGACAAGCCACAACACAAGAGTAGGAGAGTTAGGAGAGAGAGCTTGGAGTCGAGAGAGGTTGTATTTGGCGAGAGCGGAATTGGCTTCAATCAGTTGTAAGCTTTGTTTTAGTTTATTAATGCAATTTAGTTTTCTTTAAATATTGATGAGTTTCCCTATGATGAAGAGCGAGTAGTCCACCTACTTCTAGGGTCGGGGTGAGCCCGGCGATAGTCATGCATGTTTGATGTAAAGATTCGACCTTTATTGTGTTTTGATCATCCACTGTCTTTTATATGTTTATTACCTAATTAATAGAGATTCAGGTAAACAACATGGATTATAAACATAAAATTGGTAGATACAATTAGGGTTTCTTGAAAGAGTTGTCCAATTTTTGGAAAAGGCGAAAGTTTAATCCTTTGATGTGATTGCATGATTATCTATCTTTATCTTGCCTTATGCATGTTTGGTTATCGTTGTTGCAAACCTCGGTCTTAGAAGTTTTATTTTATATTGTTTATTTCAAAATCAGCAAACCTTAGCTTTCGTTACGTTTTACAATTCTACTCGACTTCGACTAAATCTAGTCGACGTCGACCACCAATCTCTCGATCAAGCAAGATCGCTAATGTTTGTGTCTCTACAGGTAACGGTGAAGTCGATGGAAACTGGTCGATATCGAGCTTACTGGTCGATATCGAGTGCGTAGGTCGAAATCGACTGACCCTCTGCAGAACCCAAAAATCGACTGAAGAGGTCGATATCGACCACCCTTGGTCGATATCGAGTGCTTCCCTAGAGTCAAAATCCAACGTGAATCGTGAGCTACCTGAGATCCGCTGGCCTGCTTCCTCGAGGATCGAACCTAACTTCCTATTGCTACAGTGCTAGGAAGTCTTGTAATTATTTGCGTGGGCACGAATCTGGTTTGATTTATATTATTATTTATTAAACTCGATTTCCTCCTACAATATCCATCTTGTTGCATTCCTCTGCAAACTCAACCATTGACCGCTTCTTGCTCAAGATTTCTTTGAGGAACTTGATGTATGAAGGCATCTCGTGAAGGGCTTTTGTGAAGAGAATGGTGACGTTGAGCCCTTCAAGCATTTTCATGAAACGCTGGCACTTTTTCTCCACTGGGTCCTTCAAAGATTTCTTTGGGAATGGCAACGTTTTCTTCTTCAACGGTGCTGGAGTTGGGTCGAGGTTGAGTGGTATTGAGTCAACACCGACTAGAGGATCCGATTTCAGAGGACGCTCAGCTTCTAGCTCGACATCGAGTAAGGGTGATTCGACGTCGACTTCATCTTGGTCAACGTCGACTGAGCAAGTCGACATCGAGTTATCTCCAATCGCTTCTTCCTCCGTGTTTTGCTCGGGCGTTTGCAGTTGATACCCACTCCTTAGGTTTATAGCCGCCACTTGGCCTGCAGATTTACCTTTAGGATTTAGTTTAGAAGATCCAGGGAGCGTACCTCATGATTTGGGGACTGATCTTGCCAGTTGACCAATCTGGGTCTCTATATTCTTCCTCCAAACATCGATCTCTCCCAATTGTGAATTGATGTCGTGCAGTAGAGTGTGGATGGAATTGATAGATTGCTTGTTTTCGGTGTGATTCCTCCGCATCTCTTCAAGAATAATGTGCAGGTCATCTTTCTTACCTTCTCTATCAAGGTGACCAGGAGCTCTGTAGGGCGGGGGGTCTCTTTGGTGCTGGGGTTAGCGATAGTAGCCCCAGTTCTATTGCTGGTGTTGCCCTGAGTAGTTGCCCCATGGATAGCGCGCCTCTTTGTGAGTTTCTGCAAGCTGCATTTGGTCGGTATGTGGGCACTCAGTTGTGTTGTGCCTCACAGACCCACACTCAAAACAAGGTTGGTTATTAGAAAGAAAGTTTACTTGTTTAGTAAGGCGGAGTACCTGGTCTATGTGGAACTGATCCCTAATGTCTGGATCAACCTCTTTTGGCTGCTCGTACAGTGGCGCGCATAGATGGGGTAGGCCTTTCGTCGAGGGCCGCAGTAGTCCCATAAGTGGTGTCGTAGTTTGCCAACATTTCAAAGGTATCCCAAGCACGTCATGGTGCGTACTCAAGATACCTATAAGCCATATAGTTGTTGATCTGCTCCTTTTGTAGGTAAATCCAGGGAGTTGAAGATGATCTCCTAGATCACATATGGTGCCTGCCCGTGCGTAGGACAGGATTTCAGTAGTCGTTTGTAGCGCTCCAAGACCTGTGCAAGTGTTTCCCTTGGCTTCTGCTTGAAAGTCGTGATTTGCTGTCTGAGCTGCACTGTTTTGGCTGGAGGAAAGAACTTGTTAAGAAACAAATCCTTGAGTTCGTTCCACGTGCGGATGGATTGTGGACCCAACCCTTGAATCAATATGAAGCTTTCCCTGCAAGTGACGAACGAAAATCCTTTAGTTTTAAATATTTTATATTGGCATCATCTGCAATAGCTTCACACAAATCCAGAAATATAGTTATGTGCTCTAAAGGACATTCGTTGGGTTTCCCCTGAAATTGTTTCCTCCTTATTTCAGAAATAAAAGAAGGACAAATTTCAAAATTAACGTGAGGGAGAGCGATCAGTGATTCTAGACCTTCTAGAGTAGAGTGCATATACTCCTTCGCATTTGCAGGGATATGCTGAATTTGCTCCTCGAGCTCTCTCCTGACTTAAGCATGTTTTGCCTCTCGTTGGGCGTAATTTGTCTGCCTGGTGGTGAGCACCTCTATCTGTCTGCGGAGTTGCTCAACCCCCTGTACTTATTTCTCTGTGGGTTCGTGACGAGAGGGTTTCTCGGCCAAATTAATTTATAATCAAGACACCGCTATAAGATAGTGGAGTCAGGTTCGTCCTCGGGAGAGAAGTCAGCGGTTCTAGGTCTATATGGTTTTGGGGTTTGGGAATAGCAGGAAAAGTTGGCTAGGGTTGCTGTCGGCCTCGACTGATACTTGGTCGATGTCGAGGGATGGAGGGGTAATGGTGGTCGATTTTGGGTAGAATCTGTTCAGAATAAAACTTTAAAATAACAAAAATAGAATAATAAAAGAGCAAACTTCCAAGGTTAGGGATCACTGCAACAATAAACATATGTGTAGATCATGAATCATATAAAAGAGCATGTTTTATATCAAATAACTTTCGTCATTAACAAATAGGAATATAGAGGCTCTCGCATAAACCCTAAGTGTTACTATCCCTTTTTCATAATTAATCCAAATTAATAATAAGATCACTTTCGCTTCAATATCACAAATAAAGATCATGTACTACTCTCGTAGAAGAATTATACATATAGGATAGAAGATGATAAAGACATACAAATTCATAAATTCATAAATCAAACACACATATCTATGTTGGGATCATCCAACCCTAGAAGAGGGAAATTAGAAACAAGACATAATAAAAGAAAATAACTTTAATATTAAACTAAAACGAAAACTTGCAACCATGCAATCGTCTCTTTCCTTTCTCTCTCTCATCTCTCTTGCTCCTCCTCCTCTCTCCTTGCGCCCGAAGAAGACTTGGCTTGAATTAATGAAAAAAACCCAACCTCTAGGGCTTTATTTATAGTGCTCCATCTAGCTAATCTAGGAAAGGAGCAATCTATCTCTATCTAAATCTATCTATTTAAACCCTTAAGACAAATGTTTGATAAATAAAACAAATAAAACTCCCCCTAGGTAAATTAGGGAATTACAAAGTTGGATAAAGTCTTCCATGTAGATAAAATCTCGTGCCTTGGTGTGTAACAATGTAAGTAATCCCTCACTCGGACTCCTACTCGATTTCGACTCGGATTTGTTTCTGGAATGTACTCGACATCGACTAAAGTGGTCGACGTCGACTAGGTGGATACTCGACTTCGACTAAGTGTAGTCCACGTTGACTAGATCTTCTGTTGGTCTATTTCTGGTGAAAAGTGGTCGACGTCGAGTACGAATAGTCGACGTCGAGTTCTTCTGTCAGCTTTCAACATTATGCTTCGTCTTGAAACGCACTTTCCCGAGTCCTCGTTCGTCCAATTGACGCATATGAGTATGCGTTGGAAATATCTTTTCGAGGGCTACAATTCTCATGAAGATATCAGGACTTGATTCAAAATGATAAATGGTGAAAAGTGGTGTTTTCTCCAGCTGCACCATCCTATGCTCTTCCTTAACTTCTCCAATGTCTTCATGAGTTTCTTTTAAACTTCAAAGTGCGTCCGATTTATGCGAAATGAAACAGAAACATATGTAGACCTCAATATATTGCAAATAAACATAAACTACACCAATCTCATGCTTTCCCAATATAAAAGTATAAAATTAGGACAGAAATCGATATAAAAGATAGTATAAAACATGGTGAGATAGGCGCACATCAGTTCGACCCAGTGGCGGAGCCGGGGGGTACTCGAGCACCCCCCTGGCTCGGAAAAAAATACAAAAAAAAATAATTTTGTTTGCATATATTTAATATTTTTAAGATGATATTATACCTCGAAATGATATTTGAAACAAAAGTGTTATCTAGCTCAAGTGGTAAGGGAAGGAAGGGGAAAGTAAGGAGAAGTAAAAGGTCTTGGGTTCAAATCCCACCTCTTCAACTTTTTATTTGTTTTACTCCACATTAATTCTTCTTAATTTCTCTTTATATTTTTTGTTTCAATCAACCATTTCATTAAAAAATATCATATTTATGTTTAAATTATATATATTAAATTTTTTCTTTCAATATTGGTTTAAAAATAATTCTTTGTCATTTTTTTCTATATTTTTTGTTTCTCTTTTTTTTGGTTACTCTCAACTATTTAAATACAAAAAAAATCATTAAAAATAACATTTTTTGTTTTTTCAATATTTTTTTTTACACAATCTTTTTATCAAGCATATGCCAAAAAAAATATTTCACGAAATTTTTTGAGTACCCCTCTGCCCGAAATCCTGGCTCCGCCACTGGTTTGACCCTTTACTTATGCGCTATACTAGGTTGCTAGTTTAGTTTGTTAGTTTGGATTATTTCTTTGGCGAGGTGAAATCTAACGACATTTCTCTTCCGTCAAATAACTACTAGGTCAATTTTTTTGTTGATAAATTGACCACGGACATTTTAACTACTATCGAAAACAAAAAATTTACTATTATTGAAAACTTTTTGCTGACGTTTAATATTAGTGATATTGGACACAAATAATGCTGATTTTTAATGTCAGCTATATATTGGACACCCGTTCCCTTTTCAAAACTCCAGCTATGAAAATACAGAAATAACATCGAGGAGAAATTCAACGCAATATTAGAGTTCCATATAGCTTGTTCTCAGCAATAAAATCAAGAGACACAATCGCAACAGTATACACGAAAGAGAAGAAGAAGATTATGTAAGGAGTGTTGTTGTACCCGATGAACACAAGTAGGAGAGCAGTAGATCTCCATCGCAAGTATCCAACATTCATCCCCTCAACAACTATTTGAGGGAAGCAAAAAGTAGTTGAAGTTCATATCCTGCTACTATGCCTCGCTCAATCCTCCTCCTTTGCCTCTAATATGGCCTACAACACAAACATTGGCGAATCTGGCCTACTCCGATGTCGGCTTCGATGCGCTTCATCTAAGGTCCTTGGATTTTGAAAATGTATTTTATTAAAAATGGATTTAAGTCGATGATTTCGGATGATTTGAAAACCCTCGTCCTGACCTTGATATTCGTATTTGAAATTCCTTAAATTGGATTCTGGCCTAATTTTGAACTTTTAAGTATTTATTCCGACTCTTCACCTCGGTATTTGAGAATATCTTTCGATGTCAGTATCCTCTTTCATTTGGAGACATTATTTGATCGAGTCAGGATGAGATCGAGAGAGCGAGATTCGAGAAACTAACTTTCAGGAACTAACTTCCGGAATTCGAATTTCATGCTTTTGGACGTTGATTCGAGAAACTGACTATCAGGAACTAACTTTGGAAATTCGAATTCCATGCTTTTGAGACCAAAAATCTTGTCTTCTTTCCCCATGTATGTCCAAAAAACTTAAGCCACTTTGCCTCCCTTATGTTGATTTGAATCAAAGGAATCTTCCTCCCTCTTTCCTCATTACCCAAATCACACCTTGTTTATTCTATCCCCATTTTTTTACCTCCCCCCCCCCCCAAATATATGGAAAAGAAACAAACCACATGTCTCCCTTGTACACAACCCAAATCAGCCCCCATCCCACACCAAATCCTCACCTTATAAGCTTGATCTTATCTCTTTCTTTCACCACAAAGCAAAACACAAAACCATAAACACAAACCTACCTTATCCTCTCCAAGCTTCCATCTTTCCATCTCATTTCTCCTCCTTGTGCCATGAGAGGCCAAACACAACCACCTCTTCCTCCTTGTTTTGATCTGCTGAGCACCACCACCATCAGTCACCGTCACCACCACAACTCCACCATCACCATCTTCATCTCCCTTCGTCTCCACTAAAGTCACAAGCTCCTCATCCCCTCCCTGTATTCAGTGAGAAAATGTCGAGCCAACCCATCTCATTTCTCTTCCATCTTTGTCCGTCCACACTCAGAAGCTCCCACGACCTCATCGATGCTCCAAGCAATAGCAGCAGCCCTAGAAGACCCCCGACGAACCGTGGACAACACCCATCCTCCCCTTAATTTCTCCCTAGTTTCAGTTTTGGGACGGTAAGCCCTCGATTTCTCCCCTCCCTTCGCATCCCAACCTTGTAAAGGTTCGACATTAACCTTCTAACACCCTTTCTAGGCCACCACGCTGAAGATCCAGCTCAAACGCATCCCCGAAGAGCCTCCTCGAGCGTTTCCGTCAAAGAAGAAGAACCTTGGTGAGCCACCCCTCTTTCTTTTCGATCTTTAACGTCGTTTGTGTGCTAAAACATTCTTTTGGGTTGGGAATCTTGCCATGTTTTCACGTGTGATTAAATGACATTTGATGGCTAAATGTTACATGAATCTTGAGGGTTGAAATACACGACTTTTATATGTACTTGGCTTTCAAAAGATTTGCAAAACGTTTTCAAAGGCCGGAAGTGCTTAACTATTTGAATTCTATTTGAGAGTGGAATATGACCTAACTTGAGATTTTTACTTTATCGAACCTTTTGAATAACATGATAAATTCTATGTGTTGAGTGTAAGCATGATTATTGATATGTTCTTAAGTATGAAAGTATGATATGATATATGATGATGTGAGTATGAATATGATATTAATTTTGAGATGTTAATATGAATATGTGATTGAAGCATGATGTTATGATATGATATATGGGTGCAAGCATGTTGATATTGAAATGATGGAATATGAGATATGATTATAAAGCATGATATGTTAATAAGTACAAA
Source organism: Persicaria tinctoria (assembly GCA_037127255.1). NCBI lineage: Eukaryota > Viridiplantae > Streptophyta > Magnoliopsida > Caryophyllales > Polygonaceae > Persicaria > Persicaria tinctoria. The sequence goes on along the minus strand of JBANSL010000006.1, from coordinate 57,126,890 downwards.
AGCATGAAATATTATATGATGATGAGAGGTATGGATATGTTATATGAGCTAACATGATTATAAAGGATGATATGTTTTTATGTGTGTATGTACACACACTGCCAATGTGCTTGATTGTTTAAGATGTCAATACTACATTAAAAGCATTTTTATTAGAAATAGGGCATACCATGTGGCCTCAGGGCGATTTCTAGGACCCGCATGTGTGGTTCGATTTGACTCATTCCCCCGTTCTTCTATTTAGGTATATATGCATGCTCTTAACTCATGTTGTGTGATGTTGGGGAGGGATACCTATGGCGTTTGTTGACAGGAGAAGTTATTACTTAGCATTCCCAATATGGTTTTGGTATTTTGAGTACTTGTATCGGATTTTTGTTTTGACCCGGCAACGCCGTGGCACCTTGTATCGAATTTATACTCATTGCATGGTTGAAACTAAAACATTTTCCGAGACTTAGAATATAGGAAAACTACATGGATGTGTTAACACTAGGTCTCCACTAGACCTTGCACTATTTTGGGTTCAAAATCCCTCTTCGCACTCTAACGCTTTGTTTTAAACATTCGACCCGTACTTGGAATGCAAGATCCGAATGAAGGTACCCACTCCTTCGAAACGTAACCCGACTTGTATAATTCGTGTCATTACAAAGTTGGTATTAGAGCCAAGTTGTGCATTCTGAGTACCAATGGGATGAATAATGCCTTTGGAAAATCACCTAAGGATCTTAAAGGATTTCAAAGGGGCAAAATGAACTTAGTGAACCTAACTTGAGTGAGGAAAGTAGGATGGGATAAGACCCGTGGATAGAGATGTGATAGACCATCCATATGGATGTAGACTCGGGAAATGGTAGACTAACCCTAACTTTACACATTATAGAGGGCCTGGAAGACTCAAAGGAGTTTGCACCGTGGTGTTTGGTGTAGCGGGGTAGGAAGTAGAGATCGAGAAGATAGTTGGCCCCTCCGGTCAGTTTCCCCTTGAAGTGCAGCTTCTAGATAGCCTCTATGATATATAAAATTGGCCCCGAGGGCGAACTCCCTCGAAGGAGATCACATTAATTATTGCATATTGATTCTCTGATGAGTGTTGTTTTCCCTAATCATCAATTCTGCCTGTTATTATGCTTGATAATTGGGGGCTATGTATGGAATCTCTGTGCGAGCGGGATAATGAAGGAAACCTTATTCGTATGCAGTCGGAATCTCGGTTCTAGTGGAGCAGTCTTTTCCGTTGCTCAAATATCCTTGTTGATTCCTATCATTCTGCCTTCTGTCCCAAAAAAATTCTAGATGCAGTTGATAAGGGTTGAAGAGTGTCTGTTCCTTTTTTCTAGTTCTTCTTCCGTGCCTCAAAATTGATGTTCTTATCGAATCTTTATCCTTGATATCAATGTTCTTCATGGGAAATGGGGTTGGTAAACCAGTCGCATTTGGGATTCGCATTTGGATACGTTGGTTACTTGAGGGTGCGATGAAATATGGTCATTGGCACCATAGGTTGTGCCACGAGTAATTGGTGTACTAGGATCTCAAACCCTGAGTGGGATAAGATCCTCGACATAATGTTGAGTCTAGAGAGTGAGTTGTGTTATGGAGTCATCTTTCCTAATTCTCACAATGCTCAACCGGTGTCTTTGTGCCACTAGATTCTAAACACAAACTCTACCGTCCTCTTTTAGAAAGTAACGTGAATGTCCTTCAACTTTACCAGAATGAGTAATACTAGTGTCCCATGGGAAAATGGGGTGATGAGTCGGTGGGGATGAATTGATGATTGCCCTTGGAGAATTCTATTTGGTTACGATGGTAGCCCCCTCTATGATTGCATCACTTGAGGTGTTGTTGTTGTAAAGACCGAATATATTTTAATATTATTTTAAGATTATTTTAATTAAATATATTATTATTTTATTCAATTTGTAAAAGTGGGGGGAAACTTATCCTTGAGAAAAAGTTTCGATTTTAAAATCCTTCCGGCATCGTTTTAGAATTTGGGTTTTGACGGAATTTTATTCCGCTTACCAACTCTGAGTCTAGATAAATTATTTTAATTCCGATAATGATTTAAGAATTCGATTTAAATTTTCTAGTGTCGGGATTTCGGTTTAGTGAGAGGGACTGGGATCGAGTGTCTGGATTTTCCAATTTGGTGCTATGAGGGACCATTGTTCAATTTGTATTTCTTTCCCTTTTTCTTTATCGCCCTCCCCCCCCCCCCCCCCCCCGGTTGGAAGATTCCCCTGCAGAGGGTAATTGCCTCCCCTTGGCCAGCTCACTATCCCTTGTCTTAGAGCATGAGCAACCATGGGGTTACATTTTTCCCTTTTTAATTTTTATCCCCTTATTATAATTTCCCACCTAATATATTTTTTTTTCTAAATTATTTTCTACTTTTCCTACCTCTTCTTTAGAGGTTACTCTTACAACCATGAGGTTACCTTGTTCCCAATTTGTGTGTTTGAAAAAATATAAATAACATATAATGACCCACTTATGTGTTTAAAAAAAATAAAAAAAAAATAAAAAGGGAAGAGGTGACCTTAGTGGGAAGAGATACCCCTTCTAACCCCTTTCGTTAAGGTTTGACTTGTAACCATGGGTTTACCTTTTACGACCTATAAAATAAGTAAAACACATGGTTGCACATGGTCTTATTCCCATTCCCTCACCCATCATCCTCCTCATATACCCATACTGCCTCCCTCATTGTTCCAAACTCAGAACCCACAAAACCACTCTCCCTCACTCTCTTGTTTCATTCTCTACAAAAAACCATCAGAGGAACCAACTGTCCCAAAAATTTCCCCTCTTTTCCTTGCCCCATTACCGAAAAGAAATCACCATGGATGCGCCTTGTTCTTGAGTTTGTGTTGAGTCGCACACCACCAAACCATCCCAGCTCCTTCCTCCTAGTCAGGCCAACACCCAAAGCTTCTTCCTTCCGACGGCCTAAACGAGCCGACGCCGCCCCTTTCTTCCTCCCTTCCTCTCTTCCCGATTTTCAAGAAAAGGCCGAGCCAATCCAAGTCATCCCTACTCTGTTTCCCCTTCCCCGAAGAGCAGCAGCATTGATCTCCGCCTTTCCTCCAGTCCTTCTCTAACGTCGTAGAAGAAGCAAACCCAGAAGACGACGCCCAGGAGCGGAGCCGACGCATCTGTACTCCTTCCTCGTCCCCTGTTTCTGATTTGAAGTTTTGTTTTCGATTTTTATTCGATTTTGATACCAAACCCCTCAGATCGAACTCGTACTCATCTCTCGCCATTCCTAGGCCCTCAATTGACCTCCTCTCGAGCCTTACAGTCGGAAAATCACCATCAATGTCGAAGTTTTGCCCTCGATGTCGTGCGGTAAGTTTCCTCTTTTTCTTCTCCTCCCTTATGCGCGTTTCATTCCTGGGACTTGGGTGGTGCTCGGAATCAGGATTCGGTCTTATTGGGCAAGGGTTGGGTCGAAAACTAGCCGTTGGATGTCCCTAGGTTCCTTCTTCTCCTCTTCGTTTTCCGATGGGTGTGCAGAGCTCTCCGTTCGTTTCCTGGGAGAAAGATGACTCTATTGGTCCTATTTTCCCCGGGTTGTGGGCTTTGATACGGATCCTCTTCTGAGTCTTCTTTTCCTTCTTTCTTTCATTCCGGGTCTTCTTTCTGGATCCCCTTTTTCAGATTCGAAGGTTTTAGTTGTGAGATGGATCCATGTTCTATTTTTCAGGTTGGGCTTCTTCCGGATTACTCATGTTGGGCTGTTGTGTTGTATTTTTTATGTGTTATTTGTTGTTGTTATCTTATGTTGGTTATATATTTATATGTCATGTTATATATATATATATATATATATATATATATATATATATATATATATATATATATATATATATATATATATATATATATATATATATGATATGTTATGATTACATATTATTCCTGATTTTATGAAAGATATATTTTCTGGAATTTTGCACCTTATGAAATTATTTTATAAAGGGTAAGTATTTTGTGATGATTTAAATATGGAATTTTGAGGATTTTGAAATAATATATTTGAAGTTGTGTTGTTATGTATTGCTTATAAATTGCTGAAAAGGGTTTTCAAGTTCCCCGGAATTATCTCTTAAATGATTTATTGTTTGAAAACCAAAATGCCGGAATATTTTGGACTGACTTAGAAATTTTGATAATTCCTCTTGATTTGGACAAGAATGTTGAGAAATTGTTTTGAATATGAGTTGACATAACTTGAGATTTAAGAGTTTGGAAAACTTTAGGAAAATGATTTACTTGATTTAACTTGGTGAATTTATTGTTGAATCCTGCTTGAGAATCATGTGAATTTTAAATAAGATATGAAATGTTATATGATGATGCGAGATGAGATGATGGATGAGATATTATATGTTGATATGAGATGAACATGAAATGATATATGATATATGATATATGATAAATAAGATGGAATGATCTGAAATGAGATATGTGAAGTTATGTATGATAGTCAGGGACGTCTTGTGTGTGACTTAGATAGATTTATGCATATTCGTATATTTGTTAGGTGATTTGTGATCTATTAGACATTGCTTACTATTGGTGTTTACTGCTTGGATTCTGCCCTTTAGGTAAGTTCCTTTATGGGCTTACTCAGATTCGAAAGAGAAAAACTCATGCTTGTGGTCATATGACATACTAGGTGTTCCATACGCATTTATAGCATGACATATAGTATCATGCTAGGATTGCACTTATGAATGAGCATTTGAATATTTTGTGTGATTGTGAAACAGAACGGTCCCCGATTAATTTTTCATACCATTTCGGTCCCCAATTGAGGCGGTGAGCATGATCTATATATATATCTTTGTTCGGTTCGGCATAGACCGAGTGCCCTACTTCAGAGTGGGTATGGGATTATATTTGTTACAGTTTGGTTGAGGGCGAGCACCCTACCTCGGAGTGGGTACGGGAAATACAGAGATTTGGGGATATGCCACTTGGCATTCTTTGGGCGCCTTTACTATCTTACGGGACTTATTATTAACCTAATAAGCATGACTTGCGTTTTTAATTTCCGCAAATGCATTAGAGCATCTTTATTATAGGAATAGCGTATGTATATGCCTGCTTGTGGGACCCAGAGTGCGTTGGGGGAGAATCGGTCTGACCCCGCCCGCACAAATTGTTTTTAGGTATGCTTGCTCTATGCTTTTATGGCGTGGGAAATCTTCTTGGGCGAATGCGAAGAACCGGTCTAACTATGTTAATTCGACTAAAATACTTTCGATTATATGTCTTATTGATTTAGTTTTGACACGGCCTCGACGTGGCAAGTTGTACTTTACTTCCGCTTTCCGTCGTTCTTTCAAATAAATTTCCGCGACGTATTTTTAGGACAGGTTAAGATTACCCAACGACCCTTCGATTGTTTTAGGGTTCAGAATCCCCACTTTAAATACTGATCTTTTGGGGTTTGAAATCTCGACCCGTACCTAAATTGCAAGATCCGAACAAAGGTATCCAACCTTCGAACTGTAACCCGGATATTTATATATGGGTCGTTACAGTTGTAATTCCAGCATGTACTATGCCGGTGATTATTAATAAGAACTCGGGCTTGTATGTCGTTATATCCATGTTTAGCCACATTTCTCTAGGCTCGTGTTGTACTTAGTTGTATTCCTTTCAGATTATTGTGTCGTCACAGCATGATTTACTTGGCTTCTTGTATTTTCGTACTAGTGATGGAATAAATGTATGTGTTACATGTTATGAATCCGCATGATTGTTGCTCCATCTTAAACTAGGTTCCTGGTAATGTGGCCAACCCTTCTTTATATATGCGTCCTTGTAATATGGTCTCCTTAGCATGTTAGATTAATGTTGCATTCGATGCTCAGTATGCCCTCTATGACGCCCTCTCATGCTTTCATGAACATATGATCTGAAACCTCGCATGATCATACACCACGCTATATCATGATTCTGTATACGCATGATACATGATTATTATGTTGAACTTATCCAGACTACCTTGATTGTGCCCATGCCTTGACATGTATTACATGTATCATGTAGGAAATATGCTTTCCCAATTATAAGCTCATCATATGATTACCTACTATACTTGAACATTTGTTCCAATATGTACTACTTGAAATGCTTAATAGCTCCTAAATGGCTTCGTACCCCGCATGATTATTGCTGATTTCTGCATATCTTGGTTAGAATTGTCAAGTGTGCCTGCTTACATGGAATCATAGGTTGCTAGATTGTCTCATGTGTACGTCAGTGCAAAAAGTTGATTATGTTTCCTTGATAAGAATGCATGTGACGTTATCCCTTGAGATATGTGTATGTTAGTGTTAATTGATATGATTGATATACTTCATGATTGATATGTGTTTTGCTTGCCGCAATTATAACCTCGTAGATTTCCACAAGGGCATCGTTGTAATTCTTTGGTTGGAACCTTGTCCTTATTCTTGTTGGTCTTGGTCCCTAATTGACTCCATGGAAAATCCAGGTTTTCCGCCTTTGTCTCTCCCCTATCTTTGTTAACTTAGAATCCTTGTGTTACCTTTGATGAACGCGAGCATGGAAGAAAGAACGGTTAGTTGGATAGCATTAGAGTGGCATGGCAGAAGCGTAGTGGGCTGGTAATCCATAGGTCCCATAAAATACGTCATCGGTGGCATTAAAAGACGAATATGTTTCAGAGATTGTAGTTGTTGACTATGATCTATGAAGATGACTTAAGAAAGGGCGATCTGCAATCGAGTTACTTGATTCTTTCTATGATAATTGAGAATGACGTTGTGCAATATGCGATAGGTCTAGAATTAATATAATAATGAATTTTGATATGCTGACGTCTAATATGCTGAGTTGGTAGTGAATATTGCCCGGTTGCCTTTTTGTCTATAATAATGAGCTTTGATGGATTGATATCTTTACATGTTGATGTTCTGAGTTAGTGAGTAACGCCTGATTGCTTTTGCCTATAAGATGTGAATTATTAATGCTAGATTCCTGATTTGGTAATTGGTAATGATAACGATTTGGTGATGCAGGATGCTAATGGTTTGGTGGCTGTGATGTGCTAGTGAGTAGAACATAGGGCATCTGTTTGATGGTTCTCCTTTCTTGATCATGTGGTTTAAGTTTCTTTTGTAGGATAGTCGGAAAGTGATAGGAGGAATTAAAGTCTTAGGTTTAATCGGTAATGGCGCGGAAGCTAGAGTAATAGGAGACATTCGCTTAGGGAGAATGAGTGAGTTCTAGGACTGATAGGAGACGATGGTTAGGGATTTTCCGATGATCTTTCTAGGTAGGCCTTAGGTGGGGCATAGGATGGAAATGGCACGATTGCAGAAATGAGGATTGTAGAAAGGTGAGTACGCTTGGCTGAAAGGTAGGGTAATTTCATTTGGGTGTCTTTGAAGAAAGGTATGAGTAGACTAGGCATGTTGTTCGAGGAATTCTTATAGTGAGGATGTGATGATAGATGGGTGATCGTACGAGGAGTAGTGGCAATGTTGTCGAGGAGCGAATTTGGAATGACGTAAATGCTTGATTGACTATGAACATTTGAGGAATTGTCAACCAAATAAATTTATGGTCAAGAACCCATTGTAGGATAGTGGAGTCAGGTTCGTCCTTAGGAGAGAAGTCAGCGGTTCTAGGTTTAGTGTGTTTTGGGGTTCAGGGATAACGGGAAGAGGTGATGTGGTTGTTGTCGATGTCGGCTAAGAGTTGGTCGATGTCGAGGGATGGATGGGGAATGGTGGTTGGTGTCGAGTGGAATCTGTGCAAAAACTTCAAAATAACGAAAATAGAATAATAAAGGTGCAAACTTCCAAGGTTAGGGATCACCACAACAATAAACATATGTGTAGATTATAAATCACATAAAAGATCATGCTTTATATCAAATAACTTTCGTTATTAACAAAGAGGAATATAGAGTCTTTCGCATAAACCCTATGTGTTACTACCTTTTCTTAATTAGGATTAGTCGGCTTTCGCAAACAAACTTGAATTATTATCCAAATTCATAATAAGATCTCTTTCGCTTCAATATCACAAATAAGGAATTTCTTCAACTCTCGTAAATGATTAAGCACATAGGTAGATGATGATAAAGATATACAAATTCATAAATTCATAAATCAAACACACTTATCTATCTTGGGATCACCCCAACCCTAGAAGAGGGAAATTAGAAACAAAACATGATAAAAGAAACTAACTTTAACATAAAATAAAATTCTAAACTTACAACCATACAATTCTATCTATATCCTAAATCTATCTATCTCTTTCCTTAGATATAAATTTGATAAATAAACAATTAAATCTCTTAAAGTAAATATAGGAATTCCTAATGTGGATAAATATATGTTCTCTTCATGATAGATCTTCGTGCCTTGGTAGGTAAGTAACATCTTATCCGAATCTCCACTCGATCTCGACTCGGACTCGTCACTAGGAAGTGCTCTACATCGAGTACACTTTGTGTCCTTGAGTGGTCTGGTGCTCGTCTGGTGCTCGATCTCGACTTCTGGGATGCAAGTCGACCAAAAAGTACTCGAAATTGATCAATGTGGTCGACGTCGACTAGTTCTGTGCGCTTTGAGCAATCTACTCCATCTGGAAACACACTTTCCCGAGTCCTTTTTTGTCCAATTGATGCATATGAATATGCGCTGGAAAGCTCTTCTCAAGGGCTACAACTCTTATGAAGACATCAGAACTTGATTTAGAATAATGAATGGTGAAAAGTGGCGTTTTCTTCAGCTGCACCATCATGTGCCCTTCCTTAGTTTCTCCAATGTTTTCGTGACTTTCCTTTAGGCTCCAAAGTGCGTCCGATTTTGGCAAAATTAAACAGAAACTTGTGTAGACCTCCATATATTGCAAATAAATATAAACTACACATATTATGTATAAATCGAACCCAGAAATAAAATATAGACAGAAATCGATATAAAAGATAGTATAAAACATGGTAAATTAGGCGCACATCACGGGGTTAGCGCTAGATGGTTCTTTGGCTTAGAATATGACGAGTGCAGACGGTTGAGTATTTCTAGCGGAGTGAGATGCTTGTGTTGTGTTGAGGTATGTAAGAAGTGTAAGGACTGAACATTTTTGTTGAATATTGAGGATTTGGAATGTAATAATGCTCTTATTGAGATTGACAATAGGAGTTGCTCTTTAGAGGTGGATTATTAGTGAGTGAGCTTATTGACATGGGAAGTAGAATAGAGATAGTGAAGTAGTTCGGGGGTATGCTCTTAGAGATGATGATCAGATGGATTTTTAAAGACATGGGAGGAATGAATGAATTCGGGAAGGAATACCGAGATTGATCTTGTTAGATTTTTAATAAGAGTTGAAATGTTAGGTTTGATTCCTGATTACTTGGAGAATAATAGATTCAGATATGTGAGCTTAATTGGTTAGATGGAATGTTTGGGATCGCGAGCTTGAGGTCGTGGTGAGAGGTGAACCGTCGTGTGTAAACCTCCCCCAAAAGAATTCCCACACAAATAACTAAGTATAGCGATAAGTGCAAGGTCGAACCCACAGGGAAATCTAAGGATCAATCTAAATGCTACTTCACTTAAAAAGTGGAAAATAAACAAAGAACTATGGGAAATAGAACTAAAAGATCAAGAATGCAAATTAAGTAACAAAACATAAGAATGATGGTTTTGGCAACAAATTAATGGAGAAAATAGTTCCACCTGCGCTTTCATCGACATTGGTTGGCTTAATTGGTCCTAGATAGACCTGTCAAACGGCTCATTCGGGGCGGGTTCGGGTCGGATCACTTCGGGTCTCGGGTAAAACGGGTCCCGGGTATTTTCGGGTTGACTAGAACCCGGGTTTGACCGGGTTTCGGGTCATTTCGGGTCGATTTCGAGTTTGCCAATTTTTTTTTAAAATTAAAAAAAATCATGATTTGATAATTTTGCAATAAATTTTAATTATATAGAAAAAATAATTAATTATATTTAATTATAAATCAACCGGGTCAATCGGGTAATCGGGTCAATTAGGTAAAATCGGGTAAAAATTACCGGGTCAATCGGGTCACCGGGTCGAAACCCAGATTACCCGGGAAATTTCTGGTTTTTCGGGCTCGGGTTGAAAAAAAATTCCGGGTCAAAATTTCCAGGTTCAGGTCGAAAATTTTCCAGGCGTTCGGGTCGGGTCGGATTGTGTTTTGACAGGTCAAGTCCTAGACATAAACTCAAGTTGTTTTATTCCCTTAACTTTCATTTTTCCCATCTTAATTTTAATATATTAAAGTGCAATGAGCACAATCAACCCCTTACACCTTTATGCAACCTAAGCACGGACAAAGATTTAACACAAAGATAGCACAAGTTCCTAAGAATCTAGGCATATGAATAACACCAAGTCTGCAAGGTAACCGATGTTTAAGACATATGTTGAAATCTCTACTTAGTCATGATCAAACGAAGGTTCTCACAATCCTAAGCATGCTACTACGGAATTCAATCAATGATGAAAGAACAAAAACCTAGCAAGACACCATTATTATGACCAATCACAATAATATCAACAATATGCTTGACAGAAATCAAAAGAATAGTAGGAAACAACTAAGTTTAAGCCTCACAAACCACCAACCAAGTCTCCGAAACACAGGTGAAATAAAGAACGAACTTTGCCACTCATAGCGTACCTAAATCTCATTCGAACTGATGGAAAATAAGCAAACTTGAATGGTTTATTGAACTACTACAAAAATATCTCTCAAGGTCTGAGAAAGAACGTCTCCAAAAGTCTATCTAAGTGTAATTTCGTGGCCCCTCTTCATAGGAAAGAATCGACCCCGAAAACCTAGATAGTTTCCGTAAAGATAATGCGTAAATAATCCTAAATTAATATAAAATATCCTAAAATTATTAAAACTAAAAATAATACTAAATAAGTCTGAAAATATCTTTCTTAACCCCCAAGGATTAAGTCTTAAATAGATTGTATCGAATCCCCCACCGAAAAGATAGAATTTGGATCTCGAGCTGTTGTGCTCTGGACGATCTCGTCACCGGGACTAGGAACTCGCTGCCGCGACTCAGTAGGCTTCAACAATTCTCTCGCGGGCAACATCTTCACAGCGTAATAAGGGATCTCGCGGCGGCGACAGGTGATCTTCGTGTCTCTTCTCGCTGCCAAGCTTCCATGGTGAAATGTGACGACTCGCGGCGGCGACATAGGTCCTGCGGCCGCGACTTTGGACAAACGTGTGCTCTTGCTCTTTCTTCTCTTGGCCTTTGCTTTCCTTACTTTCTTTTATCTCCTTTTCTTTTTCTTCTTCACCCATATTAGACTTTTCCAAACTAGCCACGAGCTGGAACTACGAACCTACATAAAATATTTGAAATAGCGTAGTTTCCGAACTTTCCAACCAAAAGAGGAAAACACCAAATTGACTCAAAAACCTTACCAAACAACAATAAAACACAACTAAATATATCCTATAATGCCTATCTAAATATGCATTATTAGGTCGTGTGTAAGTTGATTTTGGAGAAACTCGTTGACCAGAGCGTTGAGGTATATAGTTGATGAAATTGGACTAGGCTTTGACTTGTGAACTTTTATGGAAGAACTGAAGAGGACATTTATGGGTTTCAGTTATGCTTAGGGATTTTTCCATGATGTGAGTTCGGTGAACCTAGCTGAGGCATACTCTTGAGTTCGGAAGCTTCATGGCGATGAGTGGGTTAATGGTTGTGTTCTGTTCCGATCGGTGACTATGTACATATTTTCTTGATTCTATAACCTAATGATATGTGATGATATGTAGAGTTAGCCCTGATATGTTAATAATGAGAGTTGTTATGTTGCCAATAGGATAAAATGAAGATTCATCTAATGACTAATTCTGCTATATTGATATTCTGGTAAGACAGTGATTACGATGTTGATATACAATACTTGAAATTTGATTGTAGCGACGTGCAGATTCTATGATATGTAATACGTTGACCTTCCAATGTATTACTATGTGATATTCTGGTATGTCGATGTTTGAAATGACGATGTCTTGAGCTTTGATATGATGATAGACCCAGATATTGATAAAAAAAAATGATAGTTGACTTGGTTATGTTGATATGCGACAATTGAGATTATGAATGTTGAGCATAATAGTATCTGAGAACGGAACCTAGGAAGAGAATATAAGATTTGCCCTTAGAGGTGGATGATGTTATGCTTGAATGCTAAAAATCTGATTAACTGACATAGGGATAATTGACTCGGATTTTGAAAAGCTCCTTTGGTTTTAAAGATGATTTTAGTCTCGGGGATGAGACTTGTTTTTAGAGGTGAATGATGTAAAGACCTTGAATTTTGAAAATGTATTTTATTAGAAATGGATTTAAATCGGAGATTTCAAATAATTTGAAAACCCTCGTCATCACCTTGATATTTGTATTTTAAAATCCTTAAAGCAGATTCCAGCCTAATTTTGAAATTTTAAGGATTTATTGTGACTTTTAACCTTGGGATTTGAGAATATCTTCAGATGTCAATATCCTCTTTGATTAGAAGACATTGTTTGATCGAGCCTGGATGAGATCGAGAGAGCAAGATTCGGAAAACTAACTTTCGAGAACTAACTTCGGGAATTCGAATTTTGCGCTTTCGGGACAACAAATCTTGTCTTTTTTCCCCATGTATGTCCAAAAATCTCAAGCCACTTTGCCTCCCTTGTGTTGATTTGAATCAAAGAAACCTTCCTCCCTCTTTCCTCATTACCCAAATAAGAAAAACACCCACACCATACTTTTCCTATCCCCATCTTTGTACCCCCCCCCCCCCCCCCCCTCCCCCTTTATATGGAAAAGAAACAAAAACCCATGTCTCCCTTGTACACCACCGAAATAAGCCCCCAACCCACACCAAATCCTCACCTTAAAAGCTTGATCTTATCTCAATCTTTTCCCACCAAGCAAAACACAAAACCATAAACACAAACCAACCTTATCCTCTCTAAGCTTCCTCATTTCCATCTCCTTTCTCCTCATTGTACCATGAGACGCCGAACACAACCACCACTTCCTCCATGTTTTGATCCGCCGAGCACCACCACAACTCCACCATCACCATCTTCATCTCCCTCCATCCCCATTGAAGCCGCAAGCTCCTCCTCCCCTCCCTGTTTTCTGTGAGCAAAGGCCGAACCAACCCAGCTCATTTCTCCTTTATCTTTGTTCGTCCAGAGAAGCAAAAGCTCCCACGACTTTCTCGATGCCCCAAACAGCAGCAACATCCCTAGAAGACCCCCGTCGAGTCGAGGACTACACCTATCATCCCCTTGATTTCTCTCTAGTTTCGGTTTTGGCACGGTAAGCCCTGGGTTCCCCCCCACTTTCGCAACATAACCTTGTAAAGGTTAAAGTTTAATCTTCTAACACCCTTCTTAGCCCACCTCATTGAAGATCCACTTCAAACACATCCCCGAGCGTTTCCGTCAAAGAAGAAGAACATTGGTGACCCACCCCTCTTTCCCTTAGATCCTAACGTCGTTTGTGTGCTAAAACATTTCTTTGGGTTGTGATTCTTGCCATGTTTTCACGTGTGATTAAGTGACATTTGATGGCTAAATGTTACATGAATCTTGAGGTTTGAAATACATGACTTTTATATGGACATGACTTTCAAAAGACTGGTGAAACGTTTTCAAAGGCCGGAAGTGCTTAACTATTCGAATTTTATTTGAAAGTGGAATATGACCTAACTTGAGATTCTTACTTGATCTAATCTATTGACTAACATGATGAATCCTATGTGTTAAGTGTAAACATGATTATTGATATGTTCTTAAATATAAAAGTATGATATGATATATGATGACGTGAGTGTGAATTTATGATCTTAATTATGAGATGTTATAATATGTATATGTGATTGAAGCATGATGTTATGATATGATATATGGGTGCAAGCATGTTGATACTGAAATGATAGAATGTGTGATATGATTATAAAGCATAATATATTGTTATATGTTACTAAGTACGAAAGATTATTTGGTTAAATATGATATATTCTTTGGTTAAATTTGAGAGATTATTCAGATAAATTATAAATATTATTCGTGTATAAGATGACGATTGTACTAGTAATATTCGGTTAAAATTATATTATTCTATTAAAAAAGAAAGATTATTCGGTTTAATATGATATATTATTCGGTTAAATTTGATAGATTATTCGGTTAAATTATAAATATTATTCGTATATAAAATGATGATTACTAGTATCATTATTCGGTTAAAATGATATTATCCGGTTATGTTAGAAAGATTATTCGGTTAAATGTGATATATTATTCAGTTAAATTTGAGAGATTATTCGGTTAAATTATAAATATTATCCGTATGTAAGATGACGATTGTACTAGTATTATTATTCAATTAAAATTATATTATTCATTTAAATTAGAAATATTATTCGGTTAAATGTATATATTAATCATTTAAATTTGCGAGATTAATCAATTAAATTATAAATATTATTCAAAAGTAAGATGACGATTTTTATCATTAATTTGCTGAATTTAGATACAAGAAGATAGTGGGTTTTCGAAAAAAAAAAAAGGATTTTCGAAAAAAAAAATCAACAACATTTCTAATTTTTTTTTTTAGATTAGGAAATAATTCGAGATCAAATATGCCCGAATCTCGATGGCCGACAAGTCAGCATACGGAAACCCATCAATACATACAAACGAAAGCAAAAACAAAGAGCGGAGCAAAATAACAAATGGAAACATACCCTACAAGAAAACGAACCAAGGAAAACTAAATCTAATACGAAGGGGACGTAGACTACGGACGAAAGCCAAGCACCGTCCTCAAATAGTACCGCTGGCCGGCGATACATCAGGAATCCCTGTGGGTAGTGAAGACGAACCTCCAGGAAGGTCCTTCCCGTTAGGGTTGGCATATGGTACGGAAATTACCATACCAACCACGTACCAACCACAAACCGACTATGTTGGTAACCACACTTGTGGTAACCAACATGGCGGTAACCATCGTGGTGGTAACCATGTAAAAGTGGTACGGTAATGGTAATAAAATCTGAATACCATGGTTACCATGGTTACCGAGTATATATATTATTTTTTTTTTATTTAATGTTTTATTGTTATTACCTTTGAGTTTTAAGTTTTTAATTTATATTTTGTGTTTTGATTTTGACCTAAATTGGTCATTTCTATTTTTTCTACTAGAAACAATAGGAACATTTTAAATGTTTGAAGACTTTGAACTTGTTTTGTTTGAGCTTGTTTTGTTTGAACTTGCAGAAACATTTTAAATGTTTGAACAATTGAACTTTGTTTGTTTCTTAAAGACTTTAAACTTGGTTGGTTTGAATTTGTTTGTACTTTAGGTTGTGAACTTGATTTATTTGAACTTTTAAAAGACGGTAACCATATTATTTTTTGTAAGCATATTTTTCGTTCGATAACTTTAATGACCATCGAAATGTAGCCAAGGAGTTTCAAAAAAAATACAAACAAAATTAAACCTTGGTAACCATGGTAATATACCGATGGTAACCAGAAATCGTGGTTACCACATATGCGGTAACCATGACTTATGGTTGGTACGTGGTATGAAAATTTGTGTACCACCAGTTTGTGGTTGGTACGTGGTAAACACCATTTTTTTGTGGTAACCGTACGATGCCAACCCTACTTCCCGTACACGGAGTCGCCCCGTACACACTACCTCAATCCCAGCCAGACCCGACTCCGACTACCAAAACCCCAACATAGAAGAAGAACCCCTAGTCGTACCAAAACAGAGACGCACGCCACCCGAGGAAAGCAAACTGTGAAGGACCGGTCCTAACGGATCGGTCAAGCCTAATACGGGATTTAATCAAAGCTCTTTCGAGCGTTTTTTTATATAACCATACATAAATAATGTTGTTAGAATTATTTATTTCTAATATTATAAATATATATAATATTAAATTTCCATGCTTGCCTTGTAAGCTTAATCAGCAAACTCAGGAAATCCTGGGAGGATCCCGGAAAACCTGGAATGCCTTGGAGCCCAAGGGAGCAATTAGACCACGATCGGACATCGAAGCCCCTAACACCGAGGAGGGAGGGGCAGTGGATCGGAGGACCCACGATGAGCCAATGTAGCCCCAATTGCCGAACCAAGGATGAACCGGAAGGACCTCAAGACAACAGAGGGGAGCCAAGAGACAGGGAAGTCGAGGCGCGCCCTCCAACGCCACCGATCGAGAAGCCCAGGAGGACATGAATCGTAATATCCATGGAGGGGGATAGATGGAGGCGGAGAGTACCCAGCGCCCCAAATCAAGCCCCACCACAACCAAAATTTATGAATTAGAAGGTATGACAAAGGGGCACAAGGACGACGGCATAGGCAGCCGGACAACCCCAAAATTAATTTTGATTTAAACAAACCTGGCTATGGAAAGCAAAGAACCTAATCCGAACCGAGATAGTCGGAGAAGGATTAAGGATTTAGACACAAATCCGACCACCCCGCACCCAAACAGGCCATGGGCCAAGGCCGAGAAGGAGGAGGGCAGTGTAGAGGCTTGAAAGACATCGGCCAAGCCGACGACGTGGAGGCGGAGCAGCCCGAGAAGAGTCGGGCAACCCAGCGGCTGAGCACTCTCCGAGGAGAGGAGTTGGGACTCTTCGAAGAGAGATTTAGGCCCTCCGAAGAGAAAGATTTGATCGGAGATTAGTTGATGATTGGTCGGAGCGTTTCTTCAACCACGTCGGAGATGGAGAATAGTCTCGGCGGTGTTTTTTGGAGGAGCTCTCAAAAGAGAGCTTTTTGATATTGGGGTTTAGCAGATGCTCATCAACAAAATTCCTATAATCACATACAGTACTAATCAACAAGTAAATAAATTTTTTTTAATAGGGGATTTTGCATAACTAGGTACTTTTTTTTTACTTTGCAAAAATGTCATGGGTTTTGGGAAATTTTTTCAAAAGTGGACTAAGGGTCTAGTTTTGCAAACAAAAAGAAATTTTAAAAAATTGACCTCTTGGGTAGGTTGGAGTTTGGAGCCGTGGAGGGAACACATGAGGAGGAAATGAGATTTGTGAAATTTGGGTTTGGTGCCAAAACAAGGTGAGGGGATGATGATGTCCAATTGCATGGTATAAAAGGTAAGGATATCGAGGAGAAACCTTTTATTTTCTCGCATGGAAGACAAGCTCTCGCCTTGCAGTTCCGGTTGCAGAGTAGTTGTCGCCTTCATTCCGTGCCTTTGTCAGTGATCAAAATCCCTGTGTCACCTTGATTTCCCAGAAACCTTTCTTCTCATATGCAATGGGTAAGTGTATTTGACGAAGTAATCCTAATCTATCACGAAAAGTAGATAACCATGAACCTTTATTCTCATCCCTTGCATAATCTAAGACAAAAGAGAGGGAGAAGATGACCACCATGAAAGATAAACTTAAACACCATTTCTCGTTAAACTGGAACCCAGATTCCCCGTATCACCCAAACTTAAACACCATGTCACCCAAAATGAAACTGGAACCCAGATTTCCCTTCATTTTTTCACCCACTTTCTTTTATTTTTTTCCCAAACTCTCAGCTTGCAGTTCCAATTGCAAAGCACTTATCGCCTTCATTCGGTGCCCTTGTCGGTGATCAGAATCCCCGTGTCACCTTGATTTCCCAGAAACCTTTGTTCTCAGATGCAATGGGTAAGTGTATTTGACGAAGTACTCCTCATCTATGGCGAAAAGTAGATACCCGTGAACCTTTTTTCTCACCCCCCTACATAATCTAAGACAAAAGAGATAGACAAAATGGCCACCATGGAAGACAAACTTAAATACCATGTCACTTTAAACTGGAAATCAGATTCCCCGTGTCTCCCAAACTTAAACATCATGTCACCTAAACATAAATATTATGTCACACAAAACGAAACTGTATTATTTATGCTTGCTTTTTAGGTGGGAATTTTTGTTTCTTTAGCAGGAATTTTTACGTGTGAATACGATTTAATACATTTCACTTTTTTTTAAAACCCATCTCCACCCCCTCATTTTTACTTTTGATTTGACTAGTATTTAATGCTACATTTAATGCATTTGCCTTTTCCCTATTCTCTCAAATTTTCAAGGGTTAGGATTAGACCTGTCAAACGGGTCATTCCGGTCGGGTTCGGGTCGGGTCACTACGGGTCTCGGGTAAAACGGGACCCGGGTAAAACGGGTTTCGGGTTTTTCGGGTTGACTAGAACCCGGGTTTGATCGGGTTTCGGGCGGGTTCGGGTCGATTTCAGGTTTGTCAATTTTTTCTTTTTTAAATTAAAAAAATTATAATTTGATAATTTTGCGATAAATTTTAATTAAATATAAAAAAATTTAATTATATTTAATTAAAAATCAACCGGGTCACCGGGTCAATCGGGTAAATCGGGTCAAATTACCGGATCAATCGGGTCACCGGGTCCAAACCCAAATTACCCGGAAAATTTCCGGGTTTTCGGGTTCGGGTCGAAAAAAATTCCCGGGTCAAAATTTCCGGGTCTTGACCCAAAAAATTTCGGTCGGCCGGGTCGGGTCACCGGGTCGGGTTGTGTTTTGACAGGTCTAGTTAGGATTTACTTTGCAGGGATATTTTTTTTTTTGTTATTTATGACCATTCTCTAAAAAAAATGGAATCTGTCAGCCGTTCCACTCCTGTTACTCACAATCATATTTTTTTTAATTATTTTTCTGACCAAAAAAAAATGATCATAGAAAGTGGATCACACATGCCATTTGAGAGAGTGGTCAACATATATAAGTTGGGACCAAATTTTTTAATTAAAAATATCAGAATTTTAAAATGCATCTCATCCATTCATTTCCCCTCATCCGATGGTCTAAAATTGTTCACAGTTTACATCCTAAGGGATGTTTACATCTAATCTATCATGTTTACATCTGATCTAGCGTACTTGATTGTTTAAGATTCCAATATTGCATTAGAAGCATCTTTATTAGGAATAACACATGCTATTTGGCCTCGATGCGGTCTCTAGGACCCGCATTCGTGACTCGATTGACTCATTTTCCCGTTCTTCTTTTAAGGTATATATGCAATCTCTTACCTCGTGTTGTGTGTTGTTGGCCAGGGATACCTATGGCGTATGTTGAGAGGCTGGCTTGATGGTTGACACTCCTTATGAGGTTTTGATATTTTGAGTACTTACGGATTTTTGTTTTGACTGCCTGGATGAAACTAAAATGTTTTTCGCGACATAGAATATAGGAAAGGTACATATGTGTTAACACCAGGTCTCGAACGGATCTTGCGCTATTTTGGTTTCGAAATCCCTCTTTGCACTCAAACACTTTGTTTTAACATTCGACCCGTACTTGGATTGCAACATCCGAACGTAGACACCCACTCCTTCGAAATGTAACTCGGGCCGTTACATCTCACCCCCGCCTTGCCCATGACCTCAAGGAGAGCGATCGAACAACGCCATCCTCTCTCTGTTGATTATCCTCCGATCTAGAACAAGCAATAGATAAAAACAAAAAACTCAACATCCAAGCACAATCAAAACCGAGCGATGGCGTTGTTGAAGACGATGAGTGGTGAATTGGTCTATGGAAAAAAAATCGGCTTCGTGATGTTGTTCTGACTGCATCTCCAGTATCAAATACACCTGGATCTCTGCAATTTCGCCCTAGATCAACGATGAAGAACCGAACCAGGCCGGGAAGCCCCCCTTCAAGAAGGGAAAGCAGAAACAGGGTGCTTCGGTCAATAAAAAAATAAAATAGATTTGGTTAATTTAGATTCAACAATGGATATTTGGCTGATTAATTTAGATTCAACGATAGATATTTGACTAATTAGGGAATGCCTACCCAATTTCGTCGTAACAGTACTATGAGTTGTCCGAATTAATCCAGGGGTCAGGTGAGCGGTGGCAATTCCTGACCCACTGACGGAACATTAATTGAATCAATGCCCATAATTTACGAAACCTAATTTGATGGTGGATATTGCTCGAGCCAGGATCGATCTTCCACTAGGTTCCACAGGTTTCCCTAGTTAAAAGCACGTGCCTATTTCTTCGGATGATATTTTTTTAATGAATACACTGCTCCCTTATCGGTTTCACACTTTCAAAAATCGACAAAATAGTCCCCCCTCCCTACCAGTGTGTTTAGATTCCAACTACATAAATATAATAATGTATAGTAATAAGATGGTGATTGGATAATACAATTTTTAAGGAGTTTAAATTATAATGTAATTATTTTATCTCTATTTATGTGATTATTTGGTTAAATTACGATTTTATCTCGGTTTTTACGAGATTTTTATTTTTACAACCAAACGTTTACGAGATAAAATAATTACATTGTAATTAAAATGCAATGGAATCCAAACATACTCTTAATGAAATGCGGAGTAATTAAATATAAGTGATTTTTCAAAAATCTAAAAACTATATACAATATTAATTTTTTGTTACTATGTTTATAATTTCTAATTTATTAGTAATATATATATATATATATATATATATATATATATATATATATATATATATATATATATATATATATATATATATATATATATATATGGAGTGGTTCCCTTGTCCACACCCCTTATACTATACCTTGTGCACAATTTTTAGTCCTTGATTGATGCGAAATGGAAGGCCATAATTAAAATGGATTTCCTTCTTTTTTTTTTTACCAAATTGTGGGACCCGCTCTCCGCTCTCCACTCTCCACAAAAATCACTCGTTGCCACATTTGTCATGCTGTTCTCCACTCTCCGTGGGTCCCACTGCCCATAGAAATTTTCTTTTTTTGTTCTCTTTTTTGGGGGTAATTTAACCTTCTGATTTGGTTCCCCCACCCATTTTTTTAAGCAATTTTGTTTCAAGTTTTAACCCCTTATTTGTTTTTAAAACTCGCAAATTCGGTCGAATAATATTTCACATATTACCTAATAATGTTTTCTTATTTTTTCTTTTCAGTTTAGATGAAAATTTATCGATTTCACTGAATAATTTATCAAATACAACTGAATAATATTTTTTTCCAATCAATTTTAGGTAAAAGAAACTCCAATTCTCTAAACAATACTTATGATTTATACGAATAATGTTTTATATTTCCCCGAATAATGTTAAATATTTCACCAAATAATGTTAAATATTTCACCGAATAATGCTCGTGCAATGTAAGGTTTTTATATTGTTTGTCAAACCGAACAGTCTATTACCGACGAATAATAAATAAGATTTTATCGAATAATTTACCAACTCATTATCACTCGTAACCAAAATTCGACACATACATCTGAATAATTGACGAATAATAAAGTCAAATTTCAATCTATGCATCTAAAAAATCATACACTAAATTCAACACTTATGTGTGAATAATTCTTCGTTTTTCCCCGAATAATACGAAAATCAAATGTATACCTAACACAAACTCAACCCACCCCCTA
The DNA here is from genome assembly GCA_037127255.1 of Persicaria tinctoria. NCBI lineage: Eukaryota > Viridiplantae > Streptophyta > Magnoliopsida > Caryophyllales > Polygonaceae > Persicaria > Persicaria tinctoria. The sequence goes on along the minus strand of JBANSL010000006.1, from coordinate 57,105,345 downwards.
CGACCCTACCCCCACCCCCCAGCCTGAGGCCAGCCCCCATCCCACCCCTCACTGTACCTATCAAGATCAATAAAGGATTTGAACATTATTTAGAGCAAATAATACAGTTCAGATAATCAAGGTGAAGTAAATCCAAGAAGAGACCTTCTGCTCGCCGAGCTTGAAAGCGGTCGAGTCTTCACCGATGGCCGAGTTTCTCTCAACCTCTCAATCGTTGCCGCCGCCGCCTTCGGAGTTTCTCTCCCTTTCTCAACGTACCTATCAATCGCTGCCGTCGGAGTTTCTCTCAACCTCCCGGTCGCCGGTCTCCCCAAAATCAAGCCAAAGCTCTGCCTGATATAATCTCGTCAATTGGGAATTAGGCTATTACCTTTACGAAACCGCCACCCAAAACTCCGCCGAATCGCCGCCAATCACCGGTCTTGCCAAAATCAAGCCCCTTCGCCGCCGGTGAGAAGACAATTGTGTGGGGCTGGTTCGGTCGATAGTTCTCCTTGAATCCACGGCAACAGGGTGAAGAAGAACGACAACACGGTGAAGAAGAAGACAATTGGGGATTAGGTTTTTATTTTCCTACAATCACACGCGCTTCACTTTCTTTTTTTGTGGGTTTAAGATTGCTGGGAATTTTTTTAAAAGAAAACAAACAAACACGTGACACTTCCTTGTCCATCCATTTAATTTAAATCCATTATCCATGGCTCACAAGTGTGCACAAGTACCCCTAAGCCTTGTGCAGAATATACCTATTCTCTATATATATATATATATAATTATTTTTAAAAATTAATAAAAAAAAGGTATATGATTTTTAGCTTTAAAAAATTATACTCAAAAAATAAAATACTTATATTTTCTAACGAAGAGGATAATAGAAATGGATTATAATTGTCCTAGGATAAATTTATGGAACTTCATTTGACGGTTGATATTGCTCGATGTCGGCTTCCACTAGATTCCAAAGGTTTCATTCAGCATGTGCAATTTTCCAAAAAAAAAAATATTCGACGGATGGTCGGCATAAACTAATAGGCTATACTACTTGATAGTATAAACGGAGATAATTGGAGCAGGGTCGTGAGTTGTAGAACTGATCAGGGAGATGGGATCGAAATTATAGAGGTTGGAATCAAAGGGAGGGAACAAGGCTAGGATTTTATTGACTCAACGAGCCAGCCAAAGTCGATCAAGACCTACCAAGACCCACCAAAAAATTTGCCAATGTCATATAACAAATCCGCCAAGGGACACCAAGATCGACCAAGGACCTCCAAAACCCACTAACAAATCCAACAAACCATCTAAACTCCTAGGTGGTCGACTGGCAACCGCCCAATCCATTTTTTGGAACATTGACCATGAGCCAAACATATGATATTTCCCCTATTTTTAGTAAAAATGCTTTAGAATCACCGCATTACATTTAATATATTATTTAAATATTTCATAAATAAATTTAAATTTTTTATTTTTAATTTCACGTTTATAATATTTTATCTTGAAAAATCATATTTAAACAGATATTTTTTAAATAATCAATTTGTTAATTATCTTTAGTACAAATGTTTTTTTTTTCCAATCAGAATTTGATCATAATATGAAGAAATGACGACTAGAAACATAACTCCTTCAGAGTCTCCAAGGTGTCAAATGTGGTTTTTGTTGATTCGTCTTGGGGGAGGCTCGTGCTGGTGTGGATGTGTTCACTTTCAGTAGAAACAGCAGTTTCAGGCACTCTGTTGATCGAGGTAATCGTGATAGTGTTCGTGATTTTTGAAGATCCTTCATCTAGGTGAGGGAGGGGGGGGGGGGGGGTGTCGTTAATCCATACTTTCCTAGAGGCGCCTTTTCCCATTGTGGGCTTCTGCTCCTATCTCCCGGTGTCGAGAAGTGCAGCGTTAGTCTCAAGACTCACCCGTATTCTTGGCATTCACTTTCTGCTCCATCTCCGTCCTGTGCTTCCACGTGGACTAACGTGTCTTGCGCCTTATGAACAGGTTGTCTGTTCCTCCGTTGTATCTTGTCAGGTTGTCTGTTCATTGTTTTGGCCTCTCGATTTCTCAAACCATGGTGTTGTATGAGATTTCGAATTATTACCTTGGAAAAAAAAATTAAGATATAACCCTCCATATATCATTTTTTATTTTTTTGATACAAGGCAAGGGTTTGGAGGGTGTAAGACCCTACTTACACACCTCCCGATGACACCTTTTCGGACGAGGGATAGATACTCCGGATAAGATGCTAATGCAAAATTTTGAAGGTCCATATATCATTTAATTATCTCAAGTACGTAAGGACGGGCCAAGGCAGGGGCTGGATCACAGTCTGCTTCGACCCGCTCCATTTTAAAAAAATTTAAATAACACATAAAAATTAAGATAAATTAATATAAAAAAAATCCATTTATAAAATTAAGGGTTTTAATACGTATAAGAAAATTTTAGTCTACCTAACCCACCCGAAATTTAATTTCGGGTTCCGTGCCTGATCTAGAGTACATATTAATGCCGAAGTTTTTTATTTAAAAAAAAATTGATATATATTTTTTGGTCGAAAAAGGAGAGCATACACTCTCCGAACACATGAATTAAAAAAAAAAACTAGGATACACAACAACGAGGCAGAGAGTAGCCCTTCCCCAAATGTCATCCTCAACAAACTTGACCGAACCCAAAGGTGGTTCATCCAAAGAAACAAAGCCTAATGGACAAGTTAAAGGAAAACTAGCAGGGCAGCCGGCGACATGATTCACTTCCTTGAAGAGATATTGAAACCGGATTTCCCAGTCTCTAGTAATAAAGCCTTGGGACTACTGCACCAGGCTGGATAAAAGGATGTCGGTCACTAATGCGCCCCTTGATCAACTTCTCCGCAATCTTGGAGTCCGTCTCCACCAATACCTTTCGAAATATTTACTCATTTACCATTAGTTCTTTTCAGTGTAGCTCTTCAATTGCAATAGTTTTTATCAATTTGAAACTTGTTATTCTTGTGAAAATTGTATAGACTATGTATAACTGCATTAGTAGTTATGCAGTAACAACAACATATATGATAACATATGAATCAATTGAACCTTCAATTCGAGAACAACAATTAAAAAAAAAGTGATTCAAATTACTCTTGTTTTTGGTAGGAAATGATTCAAATTACTATATATCAAACATTAATTACAAGTTAAAAGCTAGTAGTACATTTATCAATACAAATGATGCGTGGCAATGCAAAATCCCGATCCTTCAACTGTTGGATCAAATCAAGATCGATCACTATGTTGAGTGTGTGTCCTGATCTTGCATATATCAGCTCTTAAGGTTTCATGGAAGCTTTACAAAGGAACGATGACGTACGATGGCCAACTCGAGAAAACGAACATATATAGATTTGAACTTGTCTTGTGAAAGTGCTCGAGAATGGCTCAACAATGTCCAAGAGATTTGGAGAAGGGCTCGATTGAGGGTGCTTGAGGGTGTTCGCTTTGGTGCTCGCAGGAAATCCGAGATCAACAGTGACGGTTTCACCTCGGAACGGGCAGGTTCCGACCCGGAATCGATCATATTCGTGGGTTTCAACCCACAAGTTAGGGATTCTGACTCGGAATGCTACCTTTGTGCGTGCGGCGCTCGACGCTCAGCGATGGTCTTGGAAGTGCTCAAGCGAGGCTCAGAAGGTGCCCGAGGTGCTCGGGCACGGGTTTCCGAAGCTCTTAGGTTGGTTTAGGGTTTGTGTTTGTGCTTGTGTAGGATTGTTTGTGGATGATTCTTTTTGTATGAATATTTTAATATGGAAGCTAGGGTTTGGTGGGTTGGAATCGAAGAACATTTAGCCAAATGCTTTCCTATTTTTCAATCTATACATTTTACTCCCTCCGTTCGGAAATATAAGTCCATTGACTTTTCGACACGTTTTTTAAGGAATTAAAAACTATACCCCCTCCGTTCGGCAAAACTTGTCGTTTTAGAGTTTTATTTTTGTTCGGAAAAACTTGTCATTTTAGAGTTTTATTTTTGTTCGGAAAAACTTGTCATTTTAGTAATTTTTGCTTCTACTTTACTAAAATGCCCTTGATTTGATTGATGTGTTGTGAGTTGTAGTTTTTGATAAAGTAAAAAGTAGAGTAATAAATGAGGGTAAATTAGTAAAAAATGAGTGTAATTATTAGCTTTATTAAAAGTTGTGTGGAGAGTTAAAATGACAAGTTTTGCCGAACGGAGGGAGTATAAAATATTTTTTTTTTCATTAATTTTTTTACATAGGACTATATATATTACTAATAATTAAGTATATAGTTACATAAAAAAAAATATAAAAAATTTATTATTTTATATAGTTTTTAACTCATTAAAAAAACGTGTCAAAAAGTTAATAGACTTATATCTCCGAACGGAGGGAGTATTTCATAGGGCTTATAACTAGATAATCTCTAACCTAATTCTATCAATAACAATAAGATAAAAACTATTTCCTAATATAAATATAGTCTAACTAAAATCTGATGAGATAAAACTAATTAAAGATAATATCAATTAATTAAAAAACCAACTATAAAATGTTATTATAATTCACATTATTTCTAACTCATAAAATAATAATGTCATAAAACGCGTAAAATAAACCTAACAAATTAATCTATGATATATAATTTATAATTATATATTGCCTCCAACCCCATGTCCCCTTCATGAATGAATTATGAATGGGCCATGTAGCTTCTTCCAATGCAATCGGTCTTAAGGTGGCCCCACCAGCAGTCAAAACCAGTGTAATTTGTTGTTGCGTCCGGTTTGAAATTAAAACGCTTTAATTTCACTTTCATCTTTTAAGACTATTGGATTTGGAGGGGGTATGGTATGGATATTAAATATGATACCACAAAGTCTCCCGGCCTCTAGCATATACTACTATATATAACTAACCAAAGGGCCGGCCAGCTCCCTCCCGCAATCTTTTCATATATTCAATTCACACAGTACGGTCCTGATTTCTAGGGCAAAAACCAGTTTGTACGTGCAAGTTTCGGAGCTTAAATTGGCTGTGCTGGCTATAGCTAGTAGCTAGCTGCTGCTGGTGCTGGCGGTGGCGGTGGCGGTGCCGGTGCCTACGGTTCTAAGGATAAAAGACTTTGGGACATGGAAAACCATTCAGCTTCTTCTTCGAAACCGGACAGGAAAACCATAGAGAAGAACAGGAGGAATCAGATGAAGAACCTCTTCACCCAGCTCAACTCTCTTGTGCCCCATCAGGAGTATGGCTCCAGTTCAACGGTTCGAATCTCTCCCTTGTTTTTCTTTTTCTTAACCCAATTTTTCCCATCTCTCAATTCAATTTATTCTAGGTTTTCGTGGTTTATGGATTTCTAATTATAATGTGTGGTGAAAATGCCAGACCACGTACGGACAATCCTTCCTTCATTTGTTTTGTTGAGATTTTGGGAGTGAAAACATAAAATATATAAAATAAAATAGATATATATATATATATATATATATATATATATATATATATATATATATATATATATATATATATAGAAATACGCGACTGGAGATTTTGTTATGGCAAAAACCGAAGAAATACAACTGCGGTTGGGGTTTTATTATCTCGTAGATGAATAATTAAAAACCTATTTACGGAGTAATGCAGGTAATTTCTACTCAATTTTCTCTTCTTTTTTTTATTTTCAATTTACTAACATCAATCGTGCATAAATATTACTCCCTCCGTTTGAAATTATTTGTCGTTTTAATTTTCGGCACGCTTTTTAAGGAGCTAAAAACTCTATAAAATATAATTTTTTTAATTAAATTTTTTTCATAATCTTATACTTACTACTTATATGTATAAAATTCTATAAAAAAATTTAATTAAAAAAATATATTTTATATAGTTTTTATCTCCTTAAAAAGCGTGCACTACAGGACAAACGAGAAATATTTTCAAACGGAGGGAGTAGGGAGTAATTATCTGCTGGTTTCTGGTGTTTGTAATTGTTTGTTAATTAGTTGCTGCCTGTTGCTTAATTGCTTTAATTTGGCAGGAAAACCTGTCTCTACCAGAGCAAGTAAGCGAGGCGACTGAGTACATAAAGAAGTTGCAGGCGCACTTGGAGAGGTTAAAGGAGACGAAAAGCAATCTGGCTGCAGGAAGTAATCCATCAAGATCGATGGAGAGCAGCTCAGACTGTGGAGCTTCTGCCTTGAAATCGCCCCAAATTGAGGTCCATGTAAGCGGTGGTTCTGCCTTACAGGTTGTAATGATCACCGGCCTTGACTGCTACTTCATCTTCACAGAAGCCATCCGGGTTATTCATGATGAAGGTGCCGAGGTTGTCAATGCTAGCTTCTCCGTTGTGGATGACACTACCGTCATCCACACTATCCACGCAAAGGTACCATAATTGATACTCAGCTATATATATATATATATATATATATATATATATATATATATATATATATATATATATATATATATATATATATATATATATATATATATATATATATATATGTTATGTGTATATATATATATATATATATATATATATATATATATATATATATATATATATATGTTATGTGCACTTAATTAATTATAAATATATATAGCTAAATGTTTTTGGTGTTTCTGTGACAGATTAAGGAGTTTTCAGATAGTCTGACAATTGCAAGGATAACTGAGAGGCTGAATGCGTTTTGCGCGCATTCATCCTTTTATATATATATATATATATATATATATATATATATATATATATATATATATATATATATATATATATATATATATATAGTTTGAACATCATTTGTCCGTTTTGTGTTAGAGACATTGGGATGAACTTTGGCTCTTTCTTTTAGGAGGGAGGGAGAAACCATTCCGAAATGGCTTAACTGATGACTTGTGAGTAGTACTTAATAAGAAAGTGACTAGCTTATTAATCGAATGTTGGATTGCCGCTCTTTATTTTACTAAAATTAAAGGAGGGAGAGACTAGCTTATTAATTTAATTTATGCATTGATAGACCCATTTTAATTTGGCTCTACTTTCTATGTAATAAGGAAGTGAGGAGATGATATCCTACTAAATTTCAGGTGTGTTTGGATTCCCATTTTTATGATCTTTTTACATATATGGTAAAAATTTGGAGTGTGTTAAAGAGCGACAATTGCATCCTTTCAAATGAAACGCCACACAAACACTGGCCCTAAGGGTCGAAGCTTCAACAATAAGAGACGACGGATTCCCTTTATCAGCGTCAAATTGGATCACCTTCCTCTGGCATTTGTAGATAACAAATTATGATGTATAGGATCTGTCCTACCAAACAAATGTTGGATGATAGATTACATAGGTCTCCTCATGTATAGTGGGCTCAAAGCCCAATAAGGCTCAATACCTTTGTAACCTATATATATGTTTATCAATGAATGAAAACCCTCAAGGAGGACATTATAATCAATCTCATGATCTTACATGGTATCACAGACTAAGATTCCAAAGACCCTAATTTTCTTATTTTTCTAACCCTGGCCGCCACCTCCCTCTCCTTGCCGCCACCTTCTCCAACCATCTCAGCCACCACCGTCGACACCTCCCTCTCGGCCACCACCGTCGACACCTCCCTCTCGGCCACCTCTAGCCGCTGACCCCCCCCCCCCACTTCTCCTCTCTCTCTCCTTCTCGTCTCAATGGCTACCGAAACAACCGCTACCAAGCCACCCTTCCATTCCGCCCTCACCATCTCCAACATAAAAAATTGCATCCCCATCATCCTTAATCATGAATCCAGTACCTACACCATGTGGTCGCACCTCTTTACGACCCATGTTAAGGCTCATAAAGTCCTCCACCATATTGACTCCCCCGTCAATCTCCCTGAAAGTGAAGACAACGATCTCTTCGCTCAGCTTGACACCATTGTCCTTCAATGGATCTTCAACACCATCTCAAATGATCTATTGACCACCATCCTCAACCCCAAAGATACCGCCTTGGATGTTTGGAAGAAACTTCAGAATCTCTTTCAAGACAACAAGTCCACCCGTGCTGTCTATCTCGAGCACGAATTTTCAAGTTGCAAGATTTCCTCTTTTCCGTCGATATCCGCCTATTGTCAGCACATCAAGACCCTGGCTGATCAACTAGACGCCGTCGACTCCAAACCCAGCGCAACCCCCCTCGTCCTCCAGGTACTCTCGGGTCTCCCTTCTGAATACAACGCTGCTGCTACTCATATCTAGCAGACGGAACCTCTCCCTACATTCGAAAAGATCCGGTCTCAATTGATCCCGGAGAAGACTCGCCTTCACCGTCAGACCACCGAAGCCGCCAAGGTCAAGACAACATTGGTCTCGTCAAGCGACATCAACGAGACCTATGCCCCGCAGCACACCCGCGGCAACGACTAATAGGGATCGAGAGGCGGCGCCACCTCTCATATGACGAACTCCTCATGTACTCTCTCTTCTCTTTCTTTTAAGGATCGTGCTCATTCTATTATCATTGGCAACGGTGGTCGCCTTGCTACTTTGGGCATTGGCCACGCCACATTACCAATCCCTACCAACCCATTACACCTCAACAACGTCCTCATTGCCCTCAAACTTGTCAAAAAACCTTATCTTTGTCCGTTGGTTCCCCACCGACAATAATGTTTCTCTTGTGTTTGATCAGTTTGGTTTCTCTGTGAAGGATCTTACTGCGGGGGTTACTCGCCTGAGATGTAATAGCACCGGGGAGCTCTATCCTGTGCCGTCGCCCTCACCATCCAGCCCATCATGTCCAGTTGCCCTCTCGGCATCATCATCAAGTCTTTGGCATGCACGCCTTGGTCATCCTAGTCCTACAGTTTTAGATTTACTTCGTTCTAAGAGTCTTGTCCAATGTAATAAAGAGCCTCGCTCTAGTTTATGTTCTTCTCGTCAGTTAGGCAAGCATGCCAGACTTCCTTTTCAGCGGTCTTTAAACACTACTTTTGCCCCATTTGATATTATTCATAGTGATATTTGGACATCTCCTGTGCCTAGCAAGGAGGGTCATAAGTATTACCTTTTATGTATGGATGATAACACACATTTCTTATGGGTTTTTCCCTTTGCACTTTAAATCCCAAGTGTTTTCAATTTTTGCCAAATTTCATGCATACATCAGAACACAATTTCACACCTCCATTAAGTGTTTCCAATGTGACAATGGCCGCAAATTTGACAACAAAGATTTTCACACCTTCTTCAACACCCATGAGATCTCCTATCGCTTGTCATGCCCCTATACCTCCCAACAGAATGGCAAGGCCGAACGAATCATCAGAACCATTACCAATATGATGCGATCTCTCCTCTTCCACGCATTTATCCCCCTTCTCTATTGGTCGTATGCTTTAGCCACCACCTGCTACCTCCTCAATATTTTCCCTTCCACTACCCTCCACCATCGCTCACTAACTCAGGCACTGTATTGCACTTTGCCTAGGTATGATCACCTTCGTACCTTTGGATGCTTATGCTTTCCCAATCAGTCCTCCACTGCCCCACACAAAGTTCACCCACGCTTCACTCCTTGTGTCTTTCTTGTCTATCCGTCTGATCATCGCGGTTACCTCTGCCTCGATATTAAGACCCACAAGATCATTCTATCTCGTCATGTCACCTTTGACGAATCACGTTTTCCCTTTGCGTCTCCCACACCTCCTGTGTCTCCGTCAGAGTCAGAGTCTTCATTCCCTCACTTTCTTTTCCCCTAGAGCTCTCCCGGTGCTCCTACCTCTCCCCCTCCCCCACCCCAACCACCCCTACCACCAGACCACACACCCGCAGCGTCTCCGGTGTCTTCCCACCCCGTCAGATCGTCTCCATGACCACCGCACATCGCCCCGCCATCCATACCCCATGAATCCGCCCCAACCATTCCTCAGCAAGAAGCAATGTCGCGGCCGTAGCAAGATGTTGCGGCTGCAGCCCATCAAAAGCCCACCCCCCACCCTCGCCCTACCTACTAGCGGCGGTCGCAACATCATGATGCAGCCGCAGCCAATCGACCAGCGGCGGGCATGCTGCGCCTACCGCATTGCCCGCAGCTTCTGCCTTCCCTGCCTCCGTCCCCCCCGACTCCCATTCCCTACCTGCCTCCACCCCGACCTCCCTTTCCCCTATTCCCACCTCCCACAAAACAACCCTCCTCGACCCAAATTGGCAGGTGGCTATTCTCTACGAATACAGGGCCCTTACAAAGAATGGTACTTAGGTTCTTGTCCCTCGCCCACCTGAGTCGAATGCCATTCGATGTATGTGGCTATTCTGTCACAAGTTCCACTCTGATGGGACGTTAGAGCGCTACAAAGCATGTCTTGTGGTCAACGGTCGTTCTCAACAGGCAGGTATTGATTGTGATGAGACGTTCAACCCTGTGGTCAAGCCTGCCACTATCCGAGTGGTCTTGAGTCTAGCTTTGTCGTGCAATTGGGCCATCCATCAGTTAGATGTTAAGAACGCCTTTCTGCATGGCATCTGAATGAGAGAGTCTACATGTTCCAGATGCCGGGGTTTGCTGATGCTGATCGTCCAAAGCACGTCCGTCTCCTCAAGTGCTCTCTGTGTGGTCTGAAACAGGCTCCGCGGGCTTGGTTTCAGCGCTTTGCTTCTCATCTGCTACGATTGGGTTTCATTGGAAGCCGTTCGGATACGTCTTTGTTTATCTATCACAGAGGCTCAGACTTGGCCTTCCTGTTACTCTATGTCGACGACATCATTCTCACCGCCTCTTCTGATGCTCTTCGAACGTCTATTATTTCGCAGTTGAGTGCGGAGTTCGCCATGTCTGATCTAAGTCAGTTGTCCTACTTCTTGGGAGTTGTTGTTCAACGTCATGCGTCTGGCCTGTTTCCCTCTCAGAGTAAGTATGCTGCTGAGATTGTTGCTCGTGCCAAGATGGGTAAGTGTAATCCTGCCGCCACCCCTCTCGATACATCCAACAAGCTCAGTGCTCATTCTGGCTCTTTGGTTGATGATCCGACGTTATACAGGAGTCTCGCTGGTACACTTCAGTATCTCACCTCCTCTAGGCCTGATATAAGTTACGTCGTTCAGCAGATCTTCTCCTTCATGCATGCACCCAGGGAACCCCACTTTCAGGCCTTGAAGCGGAACATTCGGTACATCAGCGGCACTCTCGAGCTCGGCACCACGATCACTCCTTCCTCTAAGCTTGATCTTGTTGCTTACACTAATGCGGATTGGGGTGGTTGTCCTGACACACGTCGCTCCACGTCTGGTTATTGTGTCTCCCTCAACGACACCCTTGTGTCGTGGTCAGGCAAGTGTCATTCCATCGTGTCTCGCTCCAGCGCTGAGGCCGAATACAGGGGTGTTGCCAACGTTGTCTCAGAGTGCTCTTGGCTCCGCAATCTCCTGCCTGAGCTCCGTTGCCCTCTTCAGAAGTCCACTCTCGTCTACACTGACAACGTCTCCGCCGTCTATCTGGATAGCAACCCTGTCCAGCATCAACGTATGAAGCACATTGAGCTTGATCTCCACTTCGTCAGGGACAAGGTTGCCATTGGACATGTCCGCGTTCTACATGTCCCATCCTCTTATCAGTACGTTGATATATTCACCAAGGGTTTACCCTAGACAGTTGTTCATTGATTTTCGTTCCAGTCTCACTGTACGGTCCCCTCCAGTTTCGACTGCGGGGGTTTGATAGATTATATAGGTCTCCTCATGTATAGTGGGCTCAAAGCCCAATAAGGCCCAATACATTTGTAACCTATATATATGTTTATCAATGAATGGAAAACCCTCAAGGAGGACATTACAATCAATCTCATGATCTTACATTGGAGATAATGCTTGAAAAGGGGTATTTAAAATAGTCATTTAAACTTCTTTCTCACATTGGTTTCATAGGGAGTGAAAGGTTTGTTTATAAAGAAGAGATTGTAAAGGTGTTATTAAAGACTTGGAAAGTAGACTCACACGTGCACCACCGCCGCCGAGTTTTTGAAAGGTTTTTTAACTTTCGACCTTTAAATCCTTTTTAACTCCCGGATTTTAAACTGTAGAATCTCAGTTTTGAATAAGAGAAGTGGCTGGTGTTTTCAATTTTAGCTTTGGCTCTCTTTACTTTCTCTCTTTTTTGAAATTGTTCTGAGCTCCTGTATTGGTTCCACTCTTCGTCGGTGTTTTCCCACCGTTAAAGATAGTTGTGTTAACCTTGGGGGACGACCGCCAGTAGCCGATGAGCACCTCCGTGTCGGGGCTAAATCGTTTCTAAGTCAGTGGCCACCATACCATGGTGCAACTTCCATTTTTTCCAAATATAGATTCTTAAAAACGGCTTTTCGTACATTTCAAAATATGAGGCCTACATTTCACCAACAAATTAGAAACGATTTTATTGTTGATGCAATGGCGCTTCAATACTTCAAACTGTTGATAGATCTGTCCAAGTTGGAGCCACTTGACAGTACAAATTACAAGAGATGATCACAGAAGATGATTATCTTCTTCGAGCAACTAGAGACCGACCACGTCTTGTTCGAGGATCCTCCTACTGGCGCTTCTACTGTCGACGTTGATGTGAAGTTGGAGGACTCTACTGTAGACGACAAAGGAAATAAGGTGTTATCGATAAACCCCGCTCAGCTGAAAAAATATGAATTAGGCAATAAAATTGTGCATGTTCATCTACTCATCCATATCTCCAACCCTATCTTTGATTTGATTTATGTTCATAAATCTGCAAAGTTTATTTAGGACTTATTTAAGAAGAAATATGGTGTTGATCATGCTAGAAAGAAAAAGTATGTGTGTGGTAAATTTATGCAGTTTAAAATGATCAATGACAAGTCTATCATTGAGAAAGTTCATGTGTATGAAAATCTGGTGGTCGATATCCTCTCCAAGGGTATGAAGATGTGCGAGGTCTTGCATGAAAATTTTCTTTGTGAGAAGCTGGCATAATCATGGGTTGGATATCAAAACCATCTGAAGCACAAGAAGAAGGGCATGACCCAGAGGAGCTTGTTGGACATATTAAGATCCCAATCAGCTGAAAGACAAGCCTAATCCAAAAATTGTTGATTCGATCAAGGAAAATTTAGTGGAGTATTTGGTCAAGTTTTGTGGTGGCAATCAGAACAACTAATCGGGCGGCTCTAAGCAAAACATCAAACCTAAAAAGGGCTAGAAATTCAAGAAGTCTTGCAACAAACCAAACAAGTAGCAGAAGCCAATAGGTACGGGAACAGGTTGCTACATGTATGTGAAGCCAGCATGTAGGCAGCAGGTATCAAGCGGATCTATAAAAGCTGATGCTCCATACTATTATATTAAGGATGGTAGTTTTTTTTTTATAATTAACCTTAAGAGTAGACCTATACACGGGTCGGAATAGGTCGACCCAAACTCGAACCCGTGGACAGAGTAGGTCAACGGGTTGACTCACGACTCATCGGTCGCTGACCCGCTATGTGAACATATTTTTTTTTAAAAAATTTAATTTTTTAAAAACTTTATACTAAAACGGTTTTGGAAAAAACCTAAGTTAAAATGGAATAGAAAACAGATGAATATATATATATATATATCTTCATTCTTTCACCACATTTTCGAATGTGTGATAAAAAAATGTGGGAAGCTAGAAATATATTTTCATTCCATTTCTTTCTTTCACCAATTTTTTTATGTGGGATAAAAATGATGGGGAAAGAAAAAAGTGTGGGAAGATAGATATATCAGCTTCATTTCACTTCATTCATCCAATACATTTTAAATGTGGGGTAGGAATTATGGTGAAAGAAAACTGTGTGGGAAGATAGATATATTTTCATTCCATTTTGTCCATTCACCACATTTTCAATATGGGATAGAAATTGTGGGGAAAGAAAAATGTGTGGAAAACTAGATAGATATATCTTATTTACCATCATTTATTAACCACATATTCGATGTTCGATAGAAATTGTTGGAAGATATATATCTTCTTTCCACTTCATTTATCCATCGTATTTTTTATGTGAGATAGAAATTGTGGCAGTGTTTAAGATGATACTTCAATATTTTGACGTTACAAGTAGCAAGATGACAGTGTTTTGCAATTCTAATAACTAATTTTCAATGCTAGATTCATTTAAGCGTGCTCAAATGTTTAAGAAAATGTTTGATATCGTACTTGATTCTTAATTATGGTAATGTTTAAACAAGTTATGGATTAACCTTTAATTTTTGTATCAAGAAGATGGAATTGAGTGATTGCACAACTTCATGGAAAGAAGACAGACATGTGTGAATGCACAATAAGTGTAGAATAGGAACAACACTTGTTGGTCTAAAAAGTATTGGAAGTAGTGATTGATGAAAAAAATTAACATTTTAAACTAGTACACTTGTACACTCTATATATCAAGTAGACGGAATTGGGTGGTTTCGTCTTGTTGAGAAAGACACAATTCAACAATGAAATAAATAAAAAGGTTATGGATCTATTTAAAATAACATTTAAATGTTGATTGCCATTAATATCATTCAACAAAAAAAAGTGAATATGTGAGATGAAGAGAGGAGGACTTCCTTTTTTTGTCTCGCGTTGAAATGAGGGGATAAGTGGTAGGATATTAACCTTATAAAAGAAGTTAAGCAAGGATGAAACGGGTTAACCCGTCGGGTCGACTCGACGGGATGGAAACACCATGAACCTAACTTGAACCCATTGACCATATTAACTTAGACCTACCATGTCATTAACCCACATGATCCAAGATCTATATGACCTGTTGGTTCACGGATTGACCCATGACTTCGACTCGTGGCCAGGTCTACCTAAAAGAAACTAATTCATTGATTAATTGGTGAATAAGGTTAGCAATATTGAAATCTTAAGGTGGATCCAGGGGGCATAGGGAGCATGTCGCCCCTCGATCCCGTAAATATATGTATATAAAAAAACAAAACAACATCATTTTGGCGTTGAGAAACCATAAGCCACCCACTTCGTCTTCGTTTGATCGTCACACTCTCCCAACTCCCATTAATTCTATTTCTACCAATTAATCACCCATCCCAAGCGCGCCTTCACCTTTCCGTTGTCGACCGTTGCCCATTGTCGGCCACACATTGCCCCGCGCCATCGCCGCCATCTTCATTCTCAAACAAACGAACCTGCGGAGCGCCATCTCTGTTTTTTGTCGCGTGTCGATTGAGCTCTATCTACCCATCTCCATTCGCTAGCGGATCATCTCCATCTCCATCTCTGTTTGGCCATCGTCCGTCGTTTGCTCACTACTAGTCTGCCCGCGGCCTGCTCATTGATCGTTTGCTCGTCTGCTCACTCCGGACGTCGAAAGTTATGTTTTCTAATCCTAACCCATTTTCAAATTCACAAAATTATTGAAATTGTTGCTTGAAATAATTGTCAATATGTCCATTAAATCCATTTTCAAATTTACAAAATTATTGCTTGAGATTGGGATATTTTGATTGAAATATGGTTGTGTATTTATTGAAATTGGTTAGCATTTTTTATGGTTGGAATGGAGAATGATATTCAATTATGATTGGAGAATGATATTTAAATGGTTAGCATTTTATTTGAATAGAGCTCGAACGGAAAATACATGTGAAGATGAACTTGAGTTTAATAGTGATCCAAGGTTGCACAAATCTATTGATGATTATGATCTTTCTGTTAGAGATGGTGTGAGGAGAATGTATACGGTTAAATGTCCTTGTCAACCATTAACACATGATTTTCCACGAATTGAATTCGAACAGAAGAGTAGGTCTTTTTTGAAAGAGTGGTTCAAGAAATGGGATTGGTTAGAGTAAAATGTTTCAAAAGATGTCGTTTTGTTTACTGTGTTATTTGTTCAAGCCTAATTTAATAAATAGAGGATATGGGGACGATGTGTTTGTGCAAACGGAGTTTCGTAATTGGAAGAAGGGTCCTGATAAATTCAGAGAACATAAAAGATGTGTTGGAAGCTATCACAATGAAGCTCAAACTATGTTCTTCAAATTTCAAGATCAAATACAAAGTATTGAAATGCGTCTCTCAAGATGTTCTTTGCCCCAACTCTTGCAAAAAAAAGATCAAAACATTATCCAAGCAATGAGTATAGTTGAAAGCATCAAAAATCGATTTCACGTTTTAAGGAATGATGGATGGGGGATCTCTTACAAGATATATGTCAACCAGTTTTGTGCTAATCATGATATTCCCATTCTGAATATGGATGATGATGTCTCAAATCGACATTGTTCTCGATGTACGTACATGCCATGCTATAATAAACTATCACCAATTTCTAGTTGAGATATTTTGTGGGGTAATGATTATTTCTCTATAAATTTTTTAATTCGGATAATATCTTTACAAATTTTCTCTCTTATTGTTCTCTATGGTCATATCTCTATAAATTATATATATATATTTTTAATTTATGATATAATATAATTGATATTGTTTTACACATGACATGGTAGTTTATTAATCAAATTGATCAAGAGTTGGAGAGTCGTTTTAGCTAGTCAATTACCGAATTGCTCACATTTACGGTTTCCCTTGATCCAAAGGATTCATTCTCCAAGTTCGATTAAGCAAAACTACATCGGCTTACACAGTTATATCCACAAGACTTCTCACTTTCCGATTAAGTGGAGATTTAAGAAGAATTGAAGGCATGAGTTTATGAAACGAGGAACAACCCCATATTTTTTAATTTGGAAGATATTGGTGATGTATCGAAGAAGATGATCGAGGTAGGAATTCACAAAGCTTTTCACTTGGTTTATCGTCTTATCGAGCTAGTTTTTGTCTTATTAGTTGCAACAACTGTGGAAAGAGCTTCTTCTACAAGGTATTATCAAGACATATTTGTGCAACAAGATATGGGGGTTATTCTTCAATATTTTCAGGGTATAAAAACTCGGAAAATGGATTTACCTCCTCTATCCTCGAGTTGAACTGTTTAATAATATAGACCTCCAATTAGAAATCATGAACTCTTTGTAGTAGTTTGTAGTACCGTTGGAAACTAACTATTTTGTAGTATCGTTTGACGCTAGTTTGTAATATCAAACACGTTGTGTTTTTTATAACTTTTCTTCTGAATATTGTTGTCTAGTAATGTTGTGTTCCTTAAAATTTCGTGGGTCTGTCCGTGGATTGATTGTAGTTGTGAGTTGGCCGGCCAATGGAGGGTCATTGTCGACTATATATATCTGAGCTACGAACTGTGTGTATAGTGTATATGTTTACCCTACTTCACTTAACACCCCAGCGCCAGGGGCATGATAAGTGGACCCCAGTATTAAATAAGGCTGTATTTGGAAGCAGACCGATGTACCTTATATATCCAACCAACATGTGGTTTAGAAATCACTTTTCTCAATCACCACCGTATCACTCCAACAATCATGGATGATATACACTCCTCACTCCGTATAACTTAACGGACACGACCTCCAAATCCAAGCTGTTATCATAATGAAATATCATATCAATCTCCAAATTAAATCAACGGTGGGTGGCTCTTTTTCTATATTATATTTATGCCGATTTCGCCTTGATGGCTTGATTAAGTTACAGAGTACGTTTTTTTGATTTTGGCGCTCTTCGTTTATGCTCCACCAAATCTAAATGATAAAGATGCCTTCTGGGAAACATTAATATCAATTGTAAACAACTCCCCTATTCCGTGCATGATCCTAGGGGACCTGAACGAGATACTATGCAGTGCTGACAAAGTTGGCGGAGCCACTACCCGACCATCAAGATTTTCTCGTTTAATCTCCTTCAAAAACGATTGCAACTTGTTTGACCTACCCACGTTTGGAAACCAGTTCACATGGAGAAAGCTTGTGGAGGATAACTTCAACACCCACGAAAAAATCGATCGGGTATTAGTTCATCAACAGATTCTTACGTTTTTCCCAAATATGATAACCCATAACGGTGCATTCTCTTCCTCGGATCACTGTCCAATTTCTATATCAATCGATGCCGGGTCTTCCTTCAAAGCCCCGCCTTTTAAATTTGAGAACGTTTGGCTTTTGAGGAAAGACTTTCGCAATATTGTAAAGCAATCTTGGCGGGCGTCCTGCCCTGGCTCGGCTATGTTTCAATTACTGTTTAAACATAAACTATTGAAAAAAAGGGCAAAAGAATGGAATAAAACCAATTTCGGTAATATCTTCCGCCAAGTAAAGGAGTTGGACTCAGAACTCTTGCTCATCCAGTCCTCGGGATCAGCGACAAACTCCCAAATATATCAAACAAAGGAGAAATGCCTAATTTCGAAGCGAGAAAAGCTAATTCTTTTCCAGAAATCATATTGGAGCCAAAGGGCAAAAACGAAACACCTCAAGCTCTCAGATTCGAACACGGCCTATTTCCACCGAGTGGCTTCGGGTCGGAGACACAGGAAACAAATTCGAAACATAACCTCTTCAAGCGGAACACTGATTCTGGGCGAGGAGAACGTTAGAAATGAGATAAAAAAGGAATTTGAAAACAGATTTAAAAAAGAGTCTATTGATGATGGGCTTATGTCTAACTTCCTGGACCTAATTCATCCTTCCATCTCGACAGAGGAAAATAGTTTCCTTATTGCACTACCATCAAACCTAGAGATTAAGACGACGGTGTTCAGCTTGGGCAAAAACAAGTCCCCAGGCCCGGATGGTTTTACAGCTGAATTTTATACAAAATACTGGGACATAGTCGGGAAATCAGTGATCTGTGCGGTCAAGGGTTTTTTCCGCTCAGGAAGAATACTCCGTCAAATAAACCACACTTTTATCTCCCTACTCCCAAAGAGGGACAACCCAACCTCTACCTGTCACTATAGGCCTATCAGCCTATGTTCTAATATATACAAAGTAATCTCCAAAATATTAACTGAAAGATTAAAAAAGGTAATCGGGAAACTCATACATCCTTTACAAGGAGCTTTTGTGTCGGACAGGGCGATACAGGACAATGTCCTAATTGCCCATGAAATTTCCCACTCATACAAAAACCGTAAGGGACGTGAAGGATGGCTGGCAATAAAATTAGACATGGAAAAAGCATACGATAGGGTAGACTGGCACTTCATAGAGAATGTGCTCCTAAGATTTGGATTTCACGACACTTTTATTTCATGGATTATGGAGTGTATAACAACCATTTCTTTCTCTGTACTTGTTAACAACGGCCCTACAGAACTATTCTTTCCATCCCGAGGAATTCGCCAGGGGGACCCTCTGTCCCCTTTTCTTTTCCTGTTGGGTGCTGAGGTACTAGCCCGTAAACTAGCCGCTGAAGCCAGCCTGGATAGACCACAAATTGGCTTTCCGATTGGACAACAGGGGCCGCGTATTCCATTCCTGTCCTTCGCAGACGACATCATTATCTTCTCCAAAGGAAGCGTGGATGCGGGTTGCAAAGTAAGATCGATAATTGACTTGTATTGCCGGGTGTCGGGCCAGAAGGTCAATTACCATAAATCTAGTTTTCAAGCGTCGCCAGGGATTCCAAACCATAGAATCCTTGAATTATGTAACTACCTCAACATTACAAACGAAAACTCTATAGAAAAGTATCTGGGCTGTCCTATTATTAATGGTAGAGTCACCAGCAGTACATTTGAAGATATCGTCTGCAAATCGAAACAACAACTATCAAAGTGGAGGGCCAATGCGCTTTCCCAGCAGGGTCGTGCAACCCTTATCAATTCTAACCTATCGGCTAAACCTCTGCATGTAATGCAGAATTTCATGCTCCCCGTAGCTATACATAAAGAACTGGACCAAATAAACCGTTCTTTCTTTTGGAACAAGGATTTACAATATCGGCCGTTAATTAGTTGGGATAGGATTTGCAAACCGAAGCAGCATGGTGGGTTGGGAATTCGCAAATCTGGCGATATGAATGTCGCTCTTCAGATGAAACTTTTGTGGAAAATACTGGCTGAACCGAACAATATCTGGGTAACATTAATCAGACATAAATACCTACGTTCTGCTAGTATTTTCGAGTACAAACGATCGGGAGCCAGCTCTTGGCAATGGGCTAAGCTTGCTAACTTAATTGACACTTTTAAAACAGGCCTTATTTGGTCTGTAGGAAACGGACGCTCGATAAAATTCTGGACCGATAACTGGATCTCTACCTACACCTTAGAGTCTCGGGTGGGTAATATCCTAGGATTCGATCAGAATGAGACCGTTAGTGACTATATTATGGGGGGGAAATGGTGGTGTGAAAAGCTGCAGAAGGTACTACCAAACAACATTGTAAAAGAAATTTTAGACGTTCCTATTCCGGAATCAAATCTACAAGACCGCCTATACTGGTGGCCAGACAGGGAATGATGGTTTACTACAGCCAGCGCCTACAAACTGATAACAGCACAATCCTCAACTCCGACCGATACGAACGCTTGGATTTGGAAAACTGATGTTCCCCCTAAGGTGAAGAATTTCCTATGGAAGATTGCACAAAATGGACTGCCCACTGTTGTGCGCCTATCGTGCAGAGGGTCGGCTGTCCCAACTACTTGTTCACTATGCAATACGGCTCCCGAGGACGAGGCTCACCTGTTCCTGGAATGCCCTTTCATACGGAAAATATACCGACTTCCGAGTCAAGAACAAACAACAATTACAAGAATGATCATCCAGTCCCGGGATTTCAGACCCATTCTTACTAGCCTTGGAACCAGCTTAACGACTGCCGCTCTGACTGATCTATCCTTCGCTTGGTGGACTACCTGGTACATCAGGAACCAAAACTTGTTTCAACAAGCACCAATCCCCCAGCACCAAACCGCCGTCCATCTGATCAGATCACACATAGATAACTGGAAGAGAACATCCGCAATTGACGGTGATGGTGATGACGATATGCATCCCTCCTCAAGAGTCTATCCAAGAAAGACCGACAAACAACGTCCAATTAAATGGCGCAAGCCTCCGTTAAGGTGGTTCAAACTTAATTTTGATGGTTCGTCTTTAGCCAACGGTGACAGTACGACAGGTATCATTATCAGGGACTGGAATGGCCGCCCGGTCACCATCGAGCACAAATTACTAGGAAAACAGCATGCCATCATGGCAGAAGCTCTCGCCCTCAAACTGGGAATCCAGAAGGTATTACAACTGCACATTGAAAGAATCCAGGTTGAAGGTGACTGCAAAATAATTATAGACTACTTAAACAAGACGGCTAAATGTCCTTGGGAGATTGAACTAATCCTTTCCGATATTCAAGTCATGTTGTCAACTGTAAAAGAAGTAGATTACTTTCATGTACCTCGTATGGGCAATAGAGTGGCTGATAAGGTTGCACACCTTAGCCACTCTTCCCGAGGTAATGATATTCACAACAATCCAGGTCTTATTGACCTCATCCGCAAGGATGCTGCCGGGTAGGGCTCGCCCACCCGAATCTTTTCCTAATCAAAAAAAAAAAAAAAAAAAAAAGTTACAGAGTACGTATTACCTTTTTCTTTTAAATGATATATATATATACTGTACGTGTGTTATCTCTCCTTTTTCGTGTCTTATCTCTTCTTGAAACGTTTTGTTGTAGAGTTTATTTCTGCTTGGTACATTTCGCTTGTTATTTGTATTTCTGTTTTTAGATTGTTCTGTTAGACGATTCTCCGTCTACCGACTTCAGTCGGCCTCTCGATGAATCAGGTCCGTCTGACCATCGAATTTTTACCTAATAAAAAAAAAATAGGGCCGGAAAAAAAAAGACGATGATCATCCAACTATAGTGTGTGTGTGTATATATATATATGGAAGTTACCCAAGAGTTCAATTAATATGCATTGATCTTTGCCTTTTTGGATAGCTACTCCCTCCGTTCGACAAAACATGTCGTTTATTATTCACGTACGCTTTCTTAGAATGATTAATAAAATATTCATTTTTTATAATTTTTTTAACAAGTTTGTATTTATTAATAATAACTACGAAATTGTTAAAAATATTATTTAATTGAAAAATAGATATTTTATATAATTTTTATCTCCTTAAAAAGCGTGCGCAAATAGTAAAGTGACATGTTTTGCTGAACAGAGGGAGTATAAAACTGTGTTGTATACAAAATTATTAAGAGAGAATGGTAGTAAATGACCCTTGACCCGAAAAACTTTGCGCCCATAACCCACTATCCATTTCAATTTGCAAGGGTTAACCCTCCCCCTTAAAAAAATTGCACCCAGCCGGTAATTTTTTACCTTCAGTAACCGGTCTCTTTTCCTTTGCCTCTCTCCTGCCCATCGATGGCAAAAAAATAAGAGAGAGAGAGAGAGAGAGAGATTGAGGGATCGGAAGGCGGAATCAGAGAGAAAGAGACGGAGGCGGAGGGCGGAGACGACAAATGAGGGGAGCGAGGGAAACAGAGGGTTCCCAATTCCCACGCCGCTGTTCAATTTCAATTTCTCACCCCGCTGTTCAATTTCTTCGCCCGTCGCCCCGCTACCGGTAGTAATAACTCATCCGTTTTTCGGCAATCGGCGTTTCCGTCAGCTCTTAGAGCGCTCAGGGTTACCGAATACTAGCGCCTGCTTCTCCTTCACCCCAGTGGCCTCCTTCTCCAATCTCCATCGGCGGAAGCAGAGAGAAAGAGACTGAGGCGGAGGGCGGAGGCGGCAAATGAGGGGAGCGAGAGAACCAGAGGGTTCCCAATTCCCTCGCCGCTGTTCAATTTCAATTTCTCACGCTGTTGTTCAATTTCTTCGCCCGTCGCCACCGCTACCGGCAGCAATAACTCGTCCGTTTTCCGGCAATCGGCGTTTTCTTCAGCTCTCATAGCGCTTAGGGTTACCGAATCCTAGCGCCTGCTTCTCCTTCACCCCATCGGAGAAGCACAATGTGGCCTCCTTCTCCAACCTCCATCGCTAGGTCAATTTCTCCATCCTACCCTAGCTCCCTTCGCTTGTTCTTCCGAGATTCCGATTTCTATTTACAACAGGTAATACATTTCACTCTTACCCACAGTTGTGTTTCAATCCTAAATTGATCATCTGTTGTGGAATTTAATCTGTGATGATCTCTGGTTGTAACTTGATCATGTTGGGATTCTGAATTATATCCACATTGACCTAATTGCTCGCGATAGTCGATCAGCCTTAAGAAATCTCGAGAGAAACCTTTTAACTAGTTAACTCTCATTCTTATCCAATAGCAACTAGAGCAAGATTTTTTTTCACTTGCATCTGCATTCTGGAAACGTGATTCCTGCTTGTTAAAGAGGTCGTTGTGTTTCCTCTATGATGTGCATTGCATTTACACTAAGCTAAACTTGTGGTGTTCGCTGATTGGTAGCTGGCAAATGTTCACAACACATGAAAGCTTTGGGTCTAGTTACAAGATGGTTTTGAGTTTTGAGAATCATAGTCCTTTGGGGGGTTTGTGGATCCCTTGATGCTTTCGTGGTACAACTTGTACATCTGATTGTCAGGGTTATAGTTTGGTACAAAAGTGTTGGTCTGAAAGATAGGCCAACTAAATAAGCATGATTCTTTATGTTTTGTCTTAGGAGCTGCCTGTGGCATTTGTTACCTTTAAGTCCCAGGTAGGCGTTGCACTTGCTGCTCAAGCTCGGCATCACCTACATGCGTTTGTGTGGATCACTGAGGAGGCTCCAGAACCTAGGGATATGTTGTTGAAGAATTTTTCAAACCGTTCTCGGAAGTTGCTGGTATACAAAATTGGCTTCTTTGTTGCTGCTTCGCTTCTTACTCTTTGCTTTGCTCTACCAGTTACTGTTGTTCAAGGAATAGCCAACTTTGAAAAGTTAAAGAAGTGGTTTGTACCTGCAATAGCTATAGAGTTAATGTAAGTGCAAGTTCTTGTGCACCACAAAATTCAGCCTTGACTACATACTATAGAGTTAATGTATGTGCTTTTCTTGTGTCATGTACATTGCATTTAAATGACATGTTAATAGTAGTTCATGTCATGTACATCGTCTTTGAAGGACAAGTTCGAATTTCCCATAATTACAGTCGGTTAACCTTGTTACTTCTATTACGCAAGTTCAATAGAAAAGATGCACTAAATATGTTGGTAAAGTTAAAGCTAAGAACCCATGCATCATCCTTTAATCTGAATTCATCACCTAATACAAAATGGCTAATTCTAAGCAGTACATCACTTACTTTTACTACAAACTTAAGCCATTTTCTAAATTCAATAAAATATCAAGCTTCACAATTCTAAAATTCAATAAAATACCAAGCTTCACACATGTCGTGTAAAAAAATTCACATGTCATGTAAATCAATTTACCTGTCAAGTAAACAATTCACGTGTTAAGTAAAACAATTCACGTGTCAAGTAAAAAAATTCACGTGTCAAGTAAAATACATTATGTGTCATGTAAGTCCGGTATGGGAGACATGTAAATTCAATATCGGTGACGGGTAATTATATGCTGATTCGGACCTTTCTAATTGAAAAGGTTATCCCCGCGATTCAATCTATGTGGCAAAGGGAGGATTCAAGGGCTACGATTTTCATCCTACAAGACAACGCAAGAACTCATGTTCATCCATACGATGAGCAATTTAAGCTTGTCGCTTCACAAAGTGAAGGAAAATAATGATTACCTCTTTAGAAAGCTATAGGAATTTATAGAACCCGATTTGGTGCTCTATGGACAAATTTACACAATTTTCTATCGAAACCGAGAACTCTTTCCTCTCTTTTCTATGATAGCAACACCAAAGGCTTATTATTTACATGACACATAAATTTATTTACATGATACCTCCATTATTTTACATGACATCTCAATAGTTTTACATGACACCCGAAAAGGTCACGCGTTTACTTACTGATCAGCATATAATTACCCGTCACTCATACTGAATTAACATGTCACCCATACCAGATTTACATGACATAAAATGTATTTTTCTTGACACTTGGATCTTTTTACTTACACATGAATTTCAGACATATTCTATTCCTTTTTTATGATTCAGAATTCCTTCTGCTAGACTTTGTTTTGTGGGTAGACAATTGACATGCCTAATGTATTGAAAATCATGTTTGGATAAACGTTAGCATTGTGAAGCTTGTTAGACAATTGACATGCCTAATGTCTTCAACTAATATAGTTTCTGCCAAATTCAGCATGTTCTTCGTCTTCATCGAGATTGGGTGTAGCAAACACCTTCCTCCGCCACCAACTCCAATGAATCTAAAACCCGCCACCGAGCGCTCCTCTGCCAAGCGCTTTAAGTATGTGCTTTTCTCGTGTCATGTAGATCGTATTTGAATGACATGTTAATAGCAGTTCATGTCATGTACATCGTCTATAAATGACAAGTTCGAGTTTCTCATAATTAAAAAATGTGCGAACCACTTGACCAAAAAAATAAAATGTGCGAACCACATTTCCAAGTGCATCATAAGTGACAAAAAAACGCACCGGCCAATCGACCAAGATGCACATAGAGCACTGCCATGTCAAAACTATTAACTATCATGTCAAAGGTATTACTTGACAGGTTACAAGCATTATATGTCATGTACATCGTCGTTGAATGACATGTTCGAATTTCCCATAAGTACAAAATTCGTTAACTACATATCGAATTACAAAAGCCGGAGCATAAGCGTCTCCAGGTGCATCATACTTGACACCAAAAGACACCGGTCATTCGACCAACACGGACATGGGTCGTGAAGAACACACAAGGGGGGATGAAGAGCTATTCACGCTGCACTTACCATTTTTTTGAGAGAAATTCATGGAGCGTATTTGCACATTACACTAGCAAAGTAGCAAGATTGACAAAGATTATTCAATGGCACACACACAGGATTCATGAGAAATCCTAATTACACTAGCAAGATAGAGATTACAAATTCATGCGATCACCTAAAGGGAACCAACCCCTAATCCCTAAATTCTAATGATTTTCCTCATCAAGAATTGAATAACCAAATTCGCCAAATGAATCTGAAAATACGATTACAACAAGGCACTTCATAAGGTCCGTTAGGTAAAACAACTCCATATGTATTTTACATGACACATAATGTATTATACATGACGCCTAAACGATTTTACATGCCACATAAATTGATTTACTTGACGGACCTCATGACCAAGCACTTGATCAAACACAATCCTCATAAGTTTAAAGATAAATAGGTGGACAGTGGAGAATGATTACATCATTCAATCCTCGTATCGTTTCATTTATGAATTTTTTTTATATCTATTAGACGGACGGGTAGTGATCAAAAGCTATAAATGAGAGGACATCTACTCGAATGACTTTTTTTAATAGATTTAAAAATTATTCCTTTATTAATTTGCTTGTTATTTCTCGTTGTCTTTTTTGTTCAGTTGTCTCCCACAGTATGACCTGCTACCTGCTACACTTGCAAGTGGATATCCGTTTTTAAGCAAATATTTATGCAAATGGCCCAATTATTAATATATATATATACTCCCTCATTTTTAAAATATAAGTCATTTAGCTTTTTGATTTATTTTTATAAAGTTTAAATCCCTTTAAAATATGAAATTTTATATAATTTTTTTAATATTAATTAATGAGTATAAAATTATTTTAAAAAATTTATAAGGAAGTTGATATTTTATAAAAGTTTTAACTTTTTAAAAAATGTGTAAAAAGTCAACTGACATACTCCTTTCATTCGCCAAATAGGCAAATATTTCATTTACCATTAATCCACATTTTTAGGAAAATAAAAACTATCTAAAATAGAGAAAATTTGGTTGGATGACCCTTTTCAAAAACCTAATTAACTATGTAAACCCCTTATACAAAAAAAATAGGTCCTCTAACCCCTCTTTCCTTCTCTCTTTCATAAATGGAGAAACGAGTTCTTCCCTCTCCTGCCATAGGAAGCGATTCACCTCAATCGTCCCCTCCCTCTCCCCCCTCTTTCGCATCTGCTTTGGGAGTCGATTCACCCCAAACCCTTCGGAATCACCAGGATCTTATTTTCCCTTCGTCTCTCATGCACTTGCACTCTTCCTCTGATTGGGTTCGGGAAATCAGGTTCCACCTCGATCTAATGATAGTGTTCTCCACAATTTATGTTACTACAAATAGAATGTAGACCTCAATTTCAGTGAAAAACTCTCAAAGAAAGGTCGATGAAAAACCTCGTGTTTATGTTGTGGCGTGACATAAGGAGAAACCACTCACTTAGAAGCGATTTCACCCGACATTGTGGTGCAGGTCGGCTATAGGCTTCGCTCCCTAAGGTTACATAGCAGCTCCGTCGGCGTGCACTCACCTCTAAAGCAATGGAACTAACCTAGGAACTCGGAATGGTTTTCAGAAGAGGAGATGAGAAGATGAAAAACGTGTGTGAAACTGGAAGGGATTTTCGATTTTTAAAACACACAAAACGCTACAGTAATTAACTTCTGACATAAATGAAGAAGCAGTTACAAACAAATAATTAACTTCTGGCAGAAATCAATGAGCAATTACAAACAAAGAGATACGCTTCAACAGAGTTATTCGACACACCTTTGAGGCCATTAATTGCTGAAATTTAAATGCTGACGCAAGAAGGACCACACCACACCACGTGTCACGCACGCGGGCCGGTGACAACGGTGCTTGTGTGCACGTGTGTGACTCCTATCCCAACTCTTAATAACCCACTCTAAAACTCCTCCTTAAAAATACCTCTTCAAATACCTCTTCAAATCAATGTGGGACAAGGAAGTTCAAAAGCCAAGTTGAAAACGTCATTATAAGCATTACCTCCAACAACCCCTTACTAATGCGAGGAACTGTGGATTAAAATCAACTTTAAAACAATGTTATGTGCTGATTTTATATGTGGAAAAAAATTACTTAAATGTTGGTGAACGAATCTTAAACCAACACATAATGAGGCTGATAGCCTCACTATGTGTTGGTTTAAGAAGTGAACGAGTCTTGAACTTCCAGACTTGGGAGTTTTTCTTAACAACACATACCTCATCCACTGCCCTAGTGGGTCCACGATCTCACTTGTAAATTTAGATAGTCATCTCATACCTTGGGCGTCTTCCATAAATGGAGACCAACCCTTCACACTCTTGTAGGTGATTCCATCAAGTCTACCTCTCATAAACGACCCTAATTAGGGATATGATATCATTAAGAGCATTATAATCAACTTCTACATCTTTTGGTGAATCCATGAAGTCCTTATCAATAGGACCACCCAACTCTGGGCTATGGACTCATTAAGACTTCCAGAGTCATCATTTATAATACAAATGGGAATGGGAATGGGAATGGGAATGGTGTACCTCTGCTCGCGTGGGTTTTAGCCTCATTCCCTTAGACGAATCAAGGAGCATCCTTCTGTCTAGTCTCATTGTCATTTGATCTGCTAGATTCTTCTTGGACTCACATACTCCAGGCAAATAACACCGGTAGCAATCAATTATCTCACAACTTCATGTATGATTTGTATGTGTCTCTTCTTACCATTGTAAGTATTGTTGTTAGCTACACAAATAGCATATTGTGAGTCACAATGTAAAGAAATAGTTGGGGTCTTGTTCCGCCTCAACAAAGGTAGATCCGCCAGCAAGCTTCTCAACCACTCAACCTTTTGTCTAGCTAAATCTAATGATATGAACATAGATTCCATAGTTGATGTAGCAATACACAGTTTAACTTGTAACTCTCTCAGGTGTTTTTTTTTCAAAAAACCCCTGATAGAGTGCTTGTGCAACCGAAATTATTCACCACAACTCTCTCAGGAGTTTTGCTAAAAAAATCACCGACAAATGCTTTATATATATATATATATATATATATATATATATATATATATATATATATATATATAAGTATCCATCTTTCTTTCCCATTGCATGCACTGTCTTCAAATGAAAGTAAAAAAATACCATCATCTTAATTGCAAGAACACAAACACTACAATATCAACATAAAGTGACAAACTCTTATAACCACTAGATGGGTAAATTCCAAAAAAATAAGCTATTATATAAACTTGAGAGTAATATACACTTTGAGAGTAATATATACTCTGCAACAACATTGCACATATTACATCAAAATAAATCAGAATCTAGAGTGATGAGTACCATGATAGTAGTTTACAAAGTAAAAACCAAGTTTCACTTGCTAAGCATAAACATAGTCATCTAACCATTTGTTTCCTGGTGGCTAAATGTAATACGACCTCTGCAAAACCTACACAAAAGGATCATCAAATCAGATCTTTAAGCATAACACTTCCAATTTTTCAAATACATTTTAAGGTATTTAAAAATATATCTAAACTTCCAGCAGAAAATACCAATATCTATAGAAGAGAGATCATGTACATCCTATATTACAAGAATAAAGTTTGAATTTAAATAAATCCAAACAATTTAGTTATTATAATACGGAGTATAATGTAACAGGCTGTAGAAGTAGTAATCTATGCAAATAATTTAGCTAATACAATAATGAAGTTTGAATTTAAATAAATCCAAATAATTTAGCTATTATAATATAATATAACAGGCTACAGAAAACAGAAACATCTATAGAAGAGAAAGATTTCGCAGCCTATTACAAAAAATTCCAAATAATAGCGCTATTATAATTAATATACACTTGAGAGTAATATGCACGTACTTTGCAAGTCCTTGCAACAAGATTGCACAGATTAGCACTTCAAAATTAACTGCAAAATAATGAGGACCATGATAGTAGTTACAAAGTAAAAACCGAGCTAGATTTACTAGTTCAGCATAAGCATAAGTATCTGACCATTTGTTTCCTAGTGGCTGGATGTAAAATGACCTTCGCAGAACCTACACAAAAGGATTAGCAAATAAGATCTTTAAGCATAAAACTTCTAATGATTCAAATACATTTTAGGGTATTTAAAGATATATAAACTCCACCAGCATAAAATATCGGCATCTATAGAAGAGAAAGGTTATGCAGCCTCTTAGAAGAATGAAGTTTGAATTTAAAATGAGAGAAAAACAGCAAATAAACCAAAAGAAGGATTAAAAGTAGTACTTTTAAAGCCAGCCAAAGACCGAGTTCAGTCAAACAAAAGTACAATGTTGTTGCCAACTTCTTTAGTTTCTTCTACGAAGAGTTTACTAAATCTTCTTTGAGCTGGTTGTCTCTAATTGAGGTGACATGCTGAAATATAGACAAATGATAAGAATCACCAAATAACAAAGCAATAAGACATGCTTTAAGTTTACCCTTCCAAAAAAAACATCCAATGTTAAAGTTAAAATGTTGCTCACACATCTATATCTAGCTAACTCACATGTACACACCAAGTTTGATTGTAAGGACTAAGGAGCAAAAATATATACCTTTTCCCCCCACATAATAAGCTCATTAATAGTGACAGAACAAAGAAATTGTTGATACTAAGGAAGAAAAGAAATCAATAGCACAGCTTTCCCTCCCGCTCATGTAATTTATACTGTACATCACCAAAGAATGATAAATCAGTTAGACCACAAAACTTGAACTCTACATTTGGAAACGAAATTCACTCTGTCAGCACCATAGCTACTTCATATTTCTTTTTTTTTTGTCCTATACAAGGAAGAAGAATTCAAAAGTATATACACAATAGCACTACAGCTGATGGAACATAGGCTCATAGGAGAAAACATTAGAAGCAAGGGGAAAGGTAAATTGATTTGTATAATAGATAAAGTAATTGCGATAGACAACTAGTATAGTCAAGATTACATGTACCGGCACTCAATTCCATTAAAATACAATCTACTTGCTTCTCAATCCAGTCTTCGTTCCCTCACATAGTTCCCTCCCTTCCAAATCAATCAATCACGTACTCAAGGACCATAAACATCTACTAGACAAAGCAAGCAACATACAACAAACAGATTCACAACTGCACAAGTAAAACAAGAGTCAAAGAATCAAAAGTGTGCAAAACAAGGAAATTACCTTAGAAATCTGCGTCCTCTTCTTGTCAAGCTTCTCTTGCTTGGCAAAAAACCGCTGCTGTCACCACCGAAGATGAAGTCTCCGCCTCTGCTCCCACCTCGCCATCCTCCTGGCAATACTCTGTCAAAGGCGAGTCCCTCTAAAGCTGAAAAACCACGGAGGACCCTGAGCACTTCGAGTGGCCCATGACTGGCTGGATTGAATCGCTACACGCATAGAGGACCCTGAGCACTTCGACGACTAACTAAAAGAGAAAGAGATGTTGGAGAGGGTTTTGGTTCGTTTTGATCTGAAACAACGAATTGATACCTAAATTCAACAAAAGTTAAGCAAATTGCCGACCTTCCAAGAACTCAATTAGAGGAATTGGTTGTAATCGGTCGGGACAAACCTCAGTCGAAGAGGATAGACAACCCTTAATCACGTAGAGATGAAAAACTGATGAACAAACTAACGAAGCCCCATCAAATACTTACTATTGTCATGTCTATGCGCTAGAACACAAGCACCACCCAGATCTGGTATATCCGTCTTCTTCCTTTGTTGGCATTAGAAGCTTCATTTGATCGACGCCCTCTAATTTTCAAGGCTCCTTAAAAGGAAGAAGAAAGAGAAGTTTTGAGCTAGAACAAAGTGAAAGAGAAACTGGTGTCGGGATCGATGATTTTGGTTTTTCATAGTAACTCCCGGTCATATTTTCTTAAATTAAATAAATTAAGTTAAATACTCTTTTCACGGGAGTTTTTAATTAACCCCTGGCCGAATACAGTTTTACGGGTGTTTTTTAAAACTGCCGATAATTTACTCCTGATAAAGCTCCTTCTTGTACTAGTGATAGGGTTATGAGTGTTTCTATTGAGTCTACTAACAATATATGCAATATCTGGGCGAGTGTAGTTCATCAAAAAAACATTAAACTTTCAATTATTTTAGCATACTCGTCATTTTGGGACACTTTATTTCATAATTTTTTCTTTAATTGCATGCTAGCATCATAAGGAGGTCGCACTGGCACA
Organism: Persicaria tinctoria; assembly: GCA_037127255.1. Taxonomy (NCBI): domain Eukaryota; kingdom Viridiplantae; phylum Streptophyta; class Magnoliopsida; order Caryophyllales; family Polygonaceae; genus Persicaria; species Persicaria tinctoria. The sequence goes on along the minus strand of JBANSL010000006.1, from coordinate 57,073,373 downwards.
ACATCAAATTCGTTAAACCTTTTCAACATCTTCTCTACATAATGAGGTTGTGATAAAATGAAGTCATTTCCTTTTCTAGTTACTTTAACTCCTAGAATGACATCAGCTTCACCTATGTCTTTCATCTCAAGCTTCACCCATGCCTTGCGGTTGTATTGAAGGGGGCCTTACTGAGATCCTATTTTGTACAGGCAGATGGTGTGAAGCTTCTATATTTTGAGTACATGTTTCTGCACTCAAGTTTTGAACTTTTATATTTCGAACATGATTGTAATATTCAGATTATGTTTCAACACTTGGATTACAATGGTAAGTTTATCTTGTATTTTAAATTTTACTACTTAAATGAGTAAACGAGCTCAATTTGATCAAAAAACGAGCTCAATTTTTTTTATAAAAAGAGTCATAGATATACAATCGACTAGATTAAAAAAATGGCATCAAATAATTACATTAGAAAAGTAGCATCAACCGACTTAGAAAAGTGACATCACAGTAAACAAAAAATTGTCATAAAGGTTTAAAAAGAGTGGCATTAAAAAAGTGACATCGGACCATTTCATTAGAAAATTGGCATCAAAGTAAAAATAAAGTGTCATAAAAAAGTCCATCAACGTTATAAAACGTGTCATAAAAAAGTGTCTTCAACAGCAATGGGGTCAATGTGGCTAATTAATTTTTTTGGTGTACAATCACTTAATTGACTTTTGTTAAAGGTATATTTAGCAAAATCACTGTCTAAAATATCAATTTTTTAATAATGTTATTTTTTAATAATTTCGTGGTTACTATAAATAAGTACTAAAGAACACAGTAGGAGATATAATAGAAATACTCTAGAAGGGGGGATGAATAGAGTATTGAAACTTTTCATAAAGTTTCTGCAGAAGAAATTCCAAGCCCTTGGAATGGATTTCAAGGTCTTGATCCAGATGTTAAGGTTTTGACCAATCTCAAAACCTGTTAAGCTGTACGAAATTAATGTGTTGAAATAAAATGCGGAAATTAAAACACACTTGGACACACGAATTTTTAACGAAGATCGGCTTTAAACTAGCCTACGTCTCCGCCTAGGGTTATCCAACCCGTAGGATTTAACAAACTTTTATTTCGCCCTTCCTTATGAGTCCTAGATGCATCATGGAAGAAATTCCCTTCTTTTAACCACTCGAAGCCTCACCCGCTTCTATCTAGTCAACCCAAAATACAGAGAAATAAAAGCTCTACTCACACCAATGTGTGTATACGTTTGAGTATCGGAATACTCTTAGTATAAATCTAACGACTTGTACTATAAAGCTCTTGTGTTTCTCTCAAACTCTCAAAAGATAAACTCTAGAACAACAAGGGGAAAAAGCAAGAGAAACTAAGACAGATGATTGTAGTGGAGAATGGCTTTGATGTCGATCAGTGCTCGAGATGTGTATTCACCGTTTTCACCATCGTCCTTTAAATAACATACAAGGGCTGATTTTTTGCCGTTTGAATATGAATTCTCAAATTTATTCTTCCACAAAATCAACCCACAATCTTTAACAAAATCATATATATCTTCAATTTTCCAGCCGGTTTGAATTTGAATTCTCATTCCATAAAATCTGCCCACAATCTTCAACAAACTATATCCAAACAAATAACAAAAATCTGAAATAGATTTAAATAAAACAAAAATATATATTTTAAACCAAATCTGATTTTAGATAAATGTAAAGATAAATATATCTGAATAATAGAAAAAACGAAAACCGAATAGGAGTATGGGATCGGTTGTAGGCTAGAAACCTACTCCCACAAGTGTATGGGATCGGTTGTAGTATATCAAGGTGTCGAACTCAGGGACTATAGGAGTATTAATCGAATCTTTGCAACCAGTTGACTAAGCCAAAATAGTAGAGAAATTGAAGTTTTATGATATAACTAATAAAAACCAATTAAAACAAGCAAATCGAAGTTTTGGACAAATTAATATGGAGAAAACATTCTAGAATTGGGAATTAACCACCATGTGTCGTCGATAGACTTAAGAGATTTTTCTCGCTCGAATGAATTTTATTCTGTTTGAAGGTAGGTTGTCTAAGTTCACTACTAATCTCCTCTTGGTCTCGTAGTAAATTGTACCTAACCGGTTAACAATCACTCTCGTGCTAAGGTAAACTAAAGTTAGGTCCATTACTCTCTTAGAATTTAAGCAAGTTCATTCAAATGTCTCCTCTCGGTCTCAATTAGAACAAACAAACCTAGAATTTCTATGACACTCTATAAATCCTCAAGAGATCTTGAATCATGCTATTATGTCACTCTTAAGCAAACATCAATATCTCAGGTTCAATCTTATGGCTCCAATGACAACAATCACCTCTCGGTATCATGCAATCATCTATTTTCCTATTAGGGCTATCTCCTCTCGGTCTCAACCCCTAATAGGATCTAATCACACATCGATTATGCTATTCTCAATAGGATTGAATCAAACAAAACCCAAATTACATTCAAGCAATAACAAGCAATGGTCTATCTCAACATGGTGGGATCACCCCAATTCTAGAACAATTGAATTAGCTAAACATCATTAAAGAGAACAAATGAAAAGCAAAATAAGATGACATAGCAAAGAAGAGTACGAGAAATACTTGATCTTCTATAGCGGAAATCGTCTTAAGCATCCAATTAGCAATCCTTTATCACCCAACTAATCTAGAGTTCTCTCCCCAAAATCTGAGTGTTTTTCAGTCCTTTGCCCCAAAAAACGTAACCCACCCTCTAATCTGGAAATTACATCCCTTTTAATTAATCCAAAACAAAGCAAAGAAGCAGCCGGAAATCCGAAAGGTCTGACCGGATCTCGCACTGTCACGACTCGTGAAGAGTCTGTCACGGGTCGTGACAACCTACAGAAGTCACAAAATACATGGGTTCACTCGTCACGACTCGTGAAGGTCTCCCAGGAGTCGTGACAACTTGCTGTAGCCAAAAATTGCACAAACTCCCTTGCCCGCGAGTCGTGCTACATCGTCTTGAGCTCTTATGAGTGATTCACATGGTATGCTTGTTTCTTGTCTCATATTTTTCGCTCATCTCTCGACCTCCTTAGCTCGTCTTTGATGAGTTATTTCCACATGGAAGCGCCCCTAATCACTCCTTATCCATTAGCTCTTGAATTGGCTCCAAAACCGCTCAAAAGTACATGAAATCACAACAAACTAGCGGTAGACACCGATTCCTCAAAATGGGACAGTAAAGGCTAACAAATAGGTAGAATACTCTAGTAAAACGCCCTAAACTCTACACAAAAATGCTCAAAGAACAATGCTAGAATAGACGCTATCAAAATACCCCATACTTACCCTTGCTTATCCCCAAGCAAAACTAGGATAATAAACCATAAGATAGTGTATGCTAATTAGAATTATCCGACGAATGCCGTCCTAGCATGCCAACAATCAAACTTGACTAGCACATCAAAACACCAAAATCCTCTAATGCACTTCACTTAAATCTCGACCTCAATACTCATCCTCCACAAAACTTGAACAATCTCGATAATCTCAACCGCTTGAAAATACGTACACAACGAAATCATGAGGGCTTTATAGGGTTATGATGAGGCTAAGGCGGAAACAATTGGGTATGGAAATTTTCAGGCCATGTGGTGCTAAAGTCCGGGAAAATGGATCATTCAAGAACAACCGGAAAAACACACACTTTCAAAGAATCAAACTCATACCAATCAACCAAACAAACTCCATCACAACAACATTTTCATGTTCACTTTTGTCAACCACATAAATTTTTTTTCTTTCCCTTTTTCACTCTTTTTCTTACCTCTCTAGCCTCGACACCGTTTTACACGAATACAAACATTTGTGATGAATGCACCCGGTTACTAAGTGTTCCGGCCTCCTCACTTTGCTCTTCTTCTTACTTGTGTGAACTTTATTCTCCACAAGCAGGATCGGTTACCAACCGTATTTTTTCTTTTCTTGACTTTTGCACAAGAGTGAATTTTATTCTCCTCTTATCCCAAGACTTTTTCTTTCTTTTTTCTTTCAATCCCAATTAAGAAACATCACCCCACACTTGAAGCACATCCACACAACAAAATACACCACCATGACCCAAAATCCCAGATTGGGTAAAGGCAAATAGCGAGCTATTGAAAATCTTGTGGAGCTACCAAAGAAACAAGCTTCTAAGGCTCAGAAAGCTTCAAGAAGATGATCAAATGCAAGGTTAGGTAAGGAGAAATGGGCTAACATAAGTGCCTCAATCATATTTCAATTGTGCATATAAATCAAATAATGCGGTCTCAACCATAATATCAATCTTGAGTATCCATGTATGAGGCGAGATACACATAAAATCAAGCAAGAGGGTAAACAATCTAGCTAGTCAAACAAGACAATGGCTCAACGCTCAGGTAATAATCAAACATTCGAAAATAAAGATGGGCCAAGTAGACACAAAAACCGCAAAAATTGTGAAGTATTCACCCCCACCCCATACTTAAGCAAAGCATTGTCCTCAACGTGCAAAACAATCAAGGAAGAGATGGGAATACTCACAATTTCAACATGTAGAACGGGTGTCTTGAAAGTGGCCAAGCCAATGCCATCTGTGTCCAAACCTAGAGAAGACAACCAACACAAACCAACAACGAACTCGACAAGATAGGGGCTAGTAGATAGGTGTCAAAACACCTTCAACTCAACTCGAACATAATCAATATTCTCTATATAGCGCACTCTCTACCCCATACTTGCTCATTTTCAAATCAGCTCACATGTATAAAAGAAAAACAAAACTATAAACTCAAAACAAAAACTGTTTTTTTTTTTCATTTTTCTCATGTTTTTTTTTTTTCAAAAGAAAAGAAAACTTACCTCGGGTTGCCTCCCGAGAAGCGCTAGTTTAAAGTCTGAAGCCGACCCTTATTACCTTCGAGAAGCTTAAATCGACCTGAATGAATGGTCCATAGCTCATCCCATCCATCTAGCAGAGTCTTCTTGGAGGGACATGATTTAGAATGCTTTTTGCTCAAGCCCCATAGGCATGTGCTCCTCCTCTTCTTAGCCCATCGTCCCTTTGCTCCTTCATTGTCACTACCGTCTACAAATAATAAGATCACCTCATGGGACTTGATGGGATGCGGTATGTCAGCATGAACTTTAATTGATATCTCCTCCTTGTGCCATTTTACAAGCATTCCAGCAAATGCCCCAAATTGTTGATCAACATTCTCTTGAACCATCCCTTCATAAAACAGTGATGGCACCACATATGTTTGGTGAACAACGAATCGGGGCTCTTCCTTGGTTGCATCCTTCTCAAAATCAATATCTGGCTTCATCAACTCATGCACATGATCTTCAAAACTTTCCTCAATCTCAAAAGAAACACCAATGCGATTGTCATTGTCACTGGCATTTGTTTGGCTTGGGAAACTCTCCAGAATAGCTAAAGCATTCAATGTGTATTGCGTTAATTGAGCCTTCAACTCTGCTATCTTGGCCACCAGCTCATCTATGGACAGATGTGAATAAGGCTCTGGATCAGGAGAAGGTTGTGAAGGTTGGCACTGAAGCTCGATCAAATCCATTTCATAAGTGCGCTCCCACTCGTAATGTCCATCAGGATTGCAAATGCGGTACATGAAATCTGCATCACAAGAGGTGGGAGCTAGCAAAACTTGGCATTTAGTAATCGTGTGTCCAAAACCTCCACAAAACTCGCAATAGGCATATGTCCCATAAAGAGAGAATTGATGTTCACGAGTGGCATGACCGAAGGATGCACAAACATCACAATAGGGAACAAAACTCATCTTCAAAAGGGCACATCTAAAATAAAAACACAAGAAGAAACAAATCAAAGCAACAAAAAAATCTTAGCAAACTAGTTGTCAAGTAAGGATTGATACTAGGTCTAGTCCCCGGCAACGGCGCCAAAAACTTGATAGGCTAGAAACCTACTCTCACAAGTGTATGGGATCGGTTGTAGTATATCAAGGTGTCGAACTCAGGGACTATATGAGTATTAATCGAATCTTTGCAACCAGTTGAATAAGCCAAAATAATAGAGAAATTGAGGTTTTATGATATAACTAATAAAAACCAATTAAAACAAGCAAATCGAAGTTTTAAACAAATTAATATGGAGAAAACATTCTAGAATTGGGAATTAACCACCATGTGTCGTTGATAGACTTAAGAGATTTTTCTCACTCGAATGAATTTGATTATGTTTGAAGGTAGGTTGTCTTAGTTCATTACTAATCTCCTCTCGGTCTCAATTACTCTGTTAGAATCTAAGCAAGTTCATTCAAATGTCTCCTCTCGGTCTCAATTAGAACAAACAAACCTAGAATTTCTATGACACTCTATAAATCCTCAAGAGATCTTGAATCATGCTATTATGTCACTCTTAAGCAAACATCAATATCTCAGGTTCAATCTTATGGCTCCAATGACAACAATCACCTCTCGGTATCATGCAATCATCTATTTTCCTATTAGGGCTATCTCCTCTCGGTCTCAACCCCTAATAGGATCTAATCACACATCGATTATGCTATGCTCAATAGGATTGAATCAAACAAAAACCAAATTACATTCAAGCAATAACAAGCAATGGTCTATCTCAACATGGTGGGATCACCCCAATTCTAGAACAATTGAATTAGCTAAACATCATTAAAGAGAACAAATGAAAAGCAAAATAAGATGACATAGCAAAGAAGAGTACGAGAAATACTTGATCTTCTATAGCGGAAATCGTCTTAAGCATCCAATTAGCAATCCTTTATCACCCAACTAATCTAGAGTTCTCTCCCCAAAATCTGAGTGTTTTTCAGTCCTTTGCCCCAAAAAACGTAACCCACCCTCTAATCTGGAAATTACATCCCTTTTAATTAATCCAAAACAAAGCAAAGAAGCAGCCGGAAATCCGAAAGGTCTGACCGGATCTCGCACTGTCACGACTCGTGAAGAGTCTGTCACGGGTCGTGACAACCTACAGAAGTCACAAAATACATGGGTTCACTCGTCACGACTCGTGAAGGTCTCCCAGGAGTCGTGACAACTTGCTGTAGCCAAAAATTGCACAAACTCCCTTGCCCGCGAGTCGTGCTACATCGTCTTGAGCTCTTATGAGTGATTCACATGGTATGCTTGTTTCTTGTCTCATATTTTTCGCTCATCTCTCGACCTCCTTAGCTCGTCTTTGATGAGTTATTTCCACATGGAAGCGCCCCTAATCACTCCTTATCCATTAGCTCTTGAATTGGCTCCAAAACCGCTCAAAAGTACATGAAATCACAACAAACTAGCGGTAGACACCGATTCCTCAAAATGGGACAGTAAAGGCTAACAAATAGGTAGAATACTCTAGTAAAACGCCCTAAACTCTACACAAAAATGCTCAAAGAACAATGCTAGAATAGACGCTATCAAAATACCCCATACTTACCCTTGCTTATCCCCAAGCAAAACTAGGATAATAAACCATAAGATAGTGTATGCTAATTAGAATTATCCGACGAATGCCGTCCTAGCATGCCAACAATCAAACTTGACTAGCACATCAAAACACCAAAATCCTCTAATGCACTTCACTTAAATCTCGACCTCAATACTCATCCTCCACAAAACTTGAACAATCTCGATAATCTCAACCGCTTGAAAATACGTACACAACGAAATCATGAGGGCTTTATAGGGTTATGATGAGGCTAAGGCGGAAACAATTGGGTATGGAAATTTTCAGGCCATGTGGTGCTAAAGTCCGGGAAAATGGATCATTCAAGAACAACCGGAAAAACACACACTTTCAAAGAATCAAACTCATACCAATCAACCAAACAAACTCCATCACAACAACATTTTCATGTTCACTTTTGTCAACCACATAAATTTTTTTTCTTTCCCTTTTTCACTCTTTTTCTTACCTCTCTAGCCTCGACACCGTTTTACACGAATACAAACATTTGTGATGAATGCACCCGGTTACTAAGTGTTCCGGCCTCCTCACTTTGCTCTTCTTCTTACTTGTGTGAACTTTATTCTCCACAAGCAGGATCGGTTACCAACCGTATTTTTTCTTTTCTTGACTTTTGCACAAGAGTGAATTTTATTCTCCTCTTATCCCAAGACTTTTTCTTTCTTTTTTCTTTCAATCCCAATTAAGAAACATCACCCCACACTTGAAGCACATCCACACAACAAAATACACCACCATGACCCAAAATCCCAGATTGGGTAAAGGCAAATAGCGAGCTATTGAAAATCTTGTGGAGCTACCAAAGAAACAAGCTTCTAAGGCTCAGAAAGCTTCAAGAAGATGATCAAATGCAAGGTTAGGTAAGGAGAAATGGGCTAACATAAGTGCCTCAATCATATTTCAATTGTGCATATAAATCAAATAATGCGGTCTCAACCATAATATCAATCTTGAGTATCCATGTATGAGGCGAGATACACATAAAATCAAGCAAGAGGGTAAACAATCTAGCTAGTCAAACAAGACAATGGCTCAACGCTCAGGTAATAATCAAACATTCGAAAATAAAGATGGGCCAAGTAGACACAAAAACCGCAAAAATTGTGAAGTATTCACCCCCACCCCATACTTAAGCAAAGCATTGTCCTCAACGTGCAAAACAATCAAGGAAGAGATGGGAATACTCACAATTTCAACATGTAGAACGGGTGTCTTGAAAGTGGCCAAGCCAATGCCATCTGTGTCCAAACCTAGAGAAGACAACCAACACAAACCAACAACGAACTCGACAAGATAGGGGCTAGTAGATAGGTGTCAAAACACCTTCAACTCAACTCGAACATAATCAATATTCTCTATATAGCGCACTCTCTACCCCATACTTGCTCATTTTCAAATCAGCTCACATGTATAAAAGAAAAACAAAACTATAAACTCAAAACAAAAACTGTTTTTTTTTTTCATTTTTCTCATGTTTTTTTTTTTTCAAAAGAAAAGAAAACTTACCTCGGGTTGCCTCCCGAGAAGCGCTAGTTTAAAGTCTGAAGCCGACCCTTATTACCTTCGAGAAGCTTAAATCGACCTGAATGAATGGTCCATAGCTCATCCCATCCATCTAGCAGAGTCTTCTTGGAGGGACATGATTTAGAATGCTTTTTGCTCAAGCCCCATAGGCATGTGCTCCTCCTCTTCTTAGCCCATCGTCCCTTTGCTCCTTCATTGTCACTACCGTCTACAAATAATAAGATCACCTCATGGGACTTGATGGGATGCGGTATGTCAGCATGAACTTTAATTGATATCTCCTCCTTGTGCCATTTTACAAGCATTCCAGCAAATGCCCCAAATTGTTGATCAACATTCTCTTGAACCATCCCTTCATAAAACAGTGATGGCACCACATATGTTTGGTGAACAACGAATCGGGGCTCTTCCTTGGTTGCATCCTTCTCAAAATCAATATCTGGCTTCATCAACTCATGCACATGATCTTCAAAACTTTCCTCAATCTCAAAAGAAACACCAATGCGATTGTCATTGTCACTGGCATTTGTTTGGCTTGGGAAACTCTCCAGAATAGCTAAAGCATTCAATGTGTATTGCGTTAATTGAGCCTTCAACTCTGCTATCTTGGCCACCAGCTCATCTATGGACAGATGTGAATAAGGCTCTGGATCAGGAGAAGGTTGTGAAGGTTGGCACTGAAGCTCGATCAAATCCATTTCATAAGTGCGCTCCCACTCGTAATGTCCATCAGGATTGCAAATGCGGTACATGAAATCTGCATCACAAGAGGTGGGAGCTAGCAAAACTTGGCATTTAGTAATCGTGTGTCCAAAACCTCCACAAAACTCGCAATAGGCATATGTCCCATAAAGAGAGAATTGATGTTCACGAGTGGCATGACCGAAGGATGCACAAACATCACAATAGGGAACAAAACTCATCTTCAAAAGGGCACATCTAAAATAAAAACACAAGAAGAAACAAATCAAAGCAACAAAAAAATCTTAGCAAACTAGTTGTCAAGTAAGGATTGATACTAGGTCTAGTCCCCGGCAACGGCGCCAAAAACTTGATAGGCTAGAAACCTACTCTCACAAGTGTATGGGATCGGTTGTAGTATATCAAGGTGTCGAACTCAGGGACTATATGAGTATTAATCGAATCTTTGCAACCAGTTGAATAAGCCAAAATAATAGAGAAATTGAGGTTTTATGATATAACTAATAAAAACCAATTAAAACAAGCAAATCGAAGTTTTAAACAAATTAATATGGAGAAAACATTCTAGAATTGGGAATTAACCACCATGTGTCGTTGATAGACTTAAGAGATTTTTCTCACTCGAATGAATTTGATTATGTTTGAAGGTAGGTTGTCTTAGTTCATTACTAATCTCCTCTCGGTCTCAATTACTCTGTTAGAATCTAAGCAAGTTCATTCAAATGTCTCCTCTCGGTCTCAATTAGAACAAACAAACCTAGAATTTCTATGACACTCTATAAATCCTCAAGAGATCTTGAATCATGCTATTATGTCACTCTTAAGCAAACATCAATATCTCAGGTTCAATCTTATGGCTCCAATGACAACAATCACCTCTCGGTATCATGCAATCATCTATTTTCCTATTAGGGCTATCTCCTCTCGGTCTCAACCCCTAATAGGATCTAATCACACATCGATTATGCTATGCTCAATAGGATTGAATCAAACAAAAACCAAATTACATTCAAGCAATAACAAGCAATGGTCTATCTCAACATGGTGGGATCACCCCAATTCTAGAACGATTGAATTAGCTAAACATAGCAAAGAAGAGTACGAGAAATACTTGATCTTCTATAGTGGAAATCGTCTTAAGCATCCAATTTGCAATCCTTTATCACCCAACTAATCTAGGGTTATCGCCCCATAATCTGAGTGTTTTTCAGTCCTTTGCCCCAAAAAACGTAACCCCCCCCCCTCTAATCCAAAACAAAGCAAAGAAACAGCCGGAAATCCAAAAGGTCTGACCGGATCTGGCACTGTCACGACTCGTGAAGAGTCTGTCACGGGTCGTGACAGCCTGCAGAAGTCACAAAAGACACGAGTTCACTCGTCACGACTCGTGAAGGTCTCGCATGAGTCGTGACAGCTTGCTGTAGCCAAAAATTGCACAAACTCCCTTGCCCGCGAGTCGTGCTACATTGTCTTGAGCTCCTATGAGTGATTCACATGATATACTTGCTTCTTGTCTCATATTTTCGCTCATCTCTCGACCTCCTTAGCTCGTCTTTGATGACTTATTTCCACATGGAAGCGCCCCTAATCACTCCTTATCATGTAGCTCTTGAATGGACTCCAAAACCGCTCAAAAGTACCTGAAATCACAACAAACTAGCGGTAGACACCGATTCCTCAAAATGGGACACTAAAGGCTAACAAATAGGTAGAATACTCTAGTAAAACGCCCTAAACTCTACACAAGAATGCCCAAAGAACAATGCTAGAATAGACGCTATCAATAAATCTTTTTTAAACCAAATCTGATTTTAGATAAATGTAAAGATAAATATATTTGAATAATAGAAAAAACCAAAACTGAATAAATCTTATCTTATCCAATTGATATTTGTATGAAATAAATGCTACCAAATAAATACTACATTGTCTTCTTCTTTGTCTTCCAACATTCATTGTAAAACCATATATATACATAATATATATATCTCATCAAAGTTGAATGATCAAGTACGAAATTATTTAAAAAAATATATTAAAAAAATATTTTATATAATTTTTATTAATTAAAAAAATGTGTATAAATTGAAAAAAAATGTGTATATTTTTTTGGAACCGATCAAGCATATTATAAGACCGATAATACACTATTGTTGTCTATTAAGTTGAATGGATTGAACCAATGACCCCTTACTCTAGTGGTAATGGAGAGGTAACCCTTGCAAGAAATCAAGGGTTCAATTCCATTCTTCTGTTTATGTGTAATTAGGGCTCGGACCCGTAGAGAATTAGTCGACAACATTGGAACCGCACGTTTTTTTTAAAAAAAAAAAAAGTTGAATGGATTGAAAGGGCAAATTAAATGGTCATGAAAAAAGAAAATTACCCCGGAGTCCGAATTAGATACAAAGAAAAGGAAAGTGGGAGTAACAAGAAATATCTGGGTAGCTTACCTGATCTGATCATGAGTGGTGCATGCAAAAGTTGTGAAAGCTTGCATTTACATTTTACATAAAAGTTTGTTAAATTGAGTTTATATTTGAGCGTTGGGGAAATTCCGAAAAGAGATTCTTTTCTTTTCAGTGGAATACACATTTATAACTGACTATCTCGACTTTACCCATCAACCAATCAGGTCTAAGGAAAATTAGAGAAATTAGATTAAAGAAAAAGTAAAGTAGCTAGAGCCTATAGATATTTAAGATGTGGACAACATTATTTGCAATTACGGAGTACTTGACTTTTTGGTCCCATATTTGAGCACGTTATAAATGATACGGCGTAAAATACAACACACCTTATCATTTATGACAGCTGTTTTTTTTAGCAGGTAAGAATTTGGTTAATAGTACGGTTATCCATGTGTAAGTAGCGTGTACCCATTAACAAAGCGGATAAGGTCTGCAACCTTATCAGTAATTTTAGAGTGTTGTTAGATACATCGCAAATCACTCTTTTAAAATGCATGTTCAATCCAACGTGTAAACTTTTTTAATTAATTAACAGGCCGGCTTTCTTAATTAATTAGCCTACAACAAACTTGCACGTCCATTTCCACATGCGAATTTGGGATGTATTTATCCGGACCGTTATTTTATTACCTTCACGAGTTCTTAAAAGGATTGAAGGGTCCATTTGATATCCACTAGAATTAGTTCAATTTCTCATGTGTAGTAACCATTTGACTTAAAATTATCCATAATGATCCAGAAATCACCTTCTACAATCAACTTCTTGATTCCTAGTTGTTGTGCTTCTTGAATGCCTTCCCTTAAAGCCAGAGCTTCGGTAATCAATGGGGTTTGTTTACTAATAGTTTTACATACAATCGAAATAGATTTACCCTCCCACTCACGTAAAATAAAACCTAGACCATTCATCTGTGTCAATATTCATTTCTACGATTTTTCGGATTTTATAAATGTTACATCTAAAGAATCTAGATGCATGTGTATTAGGATCATTAGAATACTAGTGATGGATGAACTAGGATCTAGGTTTAGGTCTCGGATGGCTCGAGTGATGATCAAATCGGAGAATCAGGGTTCCAGGGTTTGGTGCCAAGGTATTTTAAATGTGTTGAAGACAAAGCTCAAGCTTATGTCTTCGGCCCATTACCGTGCTTGTCCCAACTCACTACTCTCTCAGCCCATGCTCTTTTGAAGACGCTCCAATGACTCATTCTTGTCCTTGCTGAGTGGAACGCATCGTTTCACTTAGTGATGGCACGATTATAAAGCCTCACCTTCAGAAACCCTAGAGCCTTCTGAGCTTCACTTTAACACTTTCGTTTACACGAGAGAGAGAGAGAGGTTGAAACCCTGGAAGGCGATTCAACGACGATCTAGTTTCCTCACCCCGACGAGCTTGAATCTCAAGTTCCTGATGTGATTCAAGGAGTCCTTGCTCGATATAGGAAGAAGAGGCTGATTCCGAGTTCATTTGCTAGCTCTTCGTCAACTTCTATTCATCTTCGTCTTTAGATGGAGTGAAAGGGAGTATATGTTCCTATTTCGTATTTCTCCTTGATTATCCCTTGCTTGAGCTGCTAGATCTAGAATCATTTTTGGTTTATCCGTTCATCTGTATCCATGATCTGTATTCCATTATACTTAGTGGATTCTTGAGCTTGAGGCTTCCCAAAGTATGGAAATCAAATTGCATCACCAAATCTTGTGTTTTCTTGCTTTCTTTTGTGTGTATTTAGATTTTTAATATATATATATACCGATCGGCTCCGGTGAAAACCTAAAATTAGGGTGAAAATCATGAGGAGCAATTTGATTGGTTAGGGATGGAATAAGGTTGATTCAACACGGGCAAAATCTTAAACAAAACAATATGTATGCTAAATGGTCGTCGCTCTCGCTCCTTTGAATCCCTCTCAGGTTCTCAGTGTCAAAACGCTTCTCCGATCGTAGATCGATCTTCTGTCCCTATTCGACTTTTGACGAAGCCTCTACCGGATCTACGAACCTTCAGTAACAATTTCTCCTATCGATTTTGATTGTGATTCCTCTTTATCTTGTGATTTCATTTCCTTTTCAGAATTTTCAGTGGACCAGCCCTAGGGTTTTCTTTTATGCTCCTGCTGAACTTTTTCGTCGATTTTTCCCTTTTCTTGTCGATTTCATGATTCTGTTTATAGGTTTTGCTATTTCTTCTACTTTTGCTTGGATTTCTCCTATTGCGTTGCTTATTGCTTTGATTTTGATGCTTTTGGACCTAATACTTCCACTTTCCCCTTTAATGTTTGTGTTGGCCTGCCTGCACTTCTTTATTCCAATGCTTACAGGAAATGATTATCATGAACGCCCCAAATTTTCCAAAATATTCAATTCTTCAAACTAGACATAACAATGGTATGGTGAATTTTCCCCAAAATTTCACAAAAACTATAAATTGAAGGCGAATGCCTACATTAGTGACATTCATAATGGATTTGATTGTATTTTCTAGATCTATTTTACTCGATTTTCTAGAAGCAGAGAGGTGTTAAGATATATGTGAGTGAGGGTGTAGGCTTTCATGTGTGCACCCGAGCATAGGGTATTACATCTCATATAACCGATTGTTGTGAGCTGTATAAAAGGATAGTCATCTGTAACAAATTCTCCAATGAAATAGAGATCATGGAATTGCCTCACTCTCACGTTGCATTTCTATCATCCTCTAGTTGATGATTTCCGCCCTCTGTCCTACGATTTCTGTACAATTTTCATCATCCAAATCATTTTATCTTATCGATCAACATGGCATCAGAGCAATACCTGTGATTTCTGTCAATGGCGAATCAACCTGATGGGGGAGCAGTCACCATCGATCACATGGATGAACTCTTCCTTCATCATTCAGATCACCCTAATAACATCTTATCTACTCGCTTGCTGGACGGTACCAATTTCGGGCACTGGAAATGTTCAGTAGAAGTATTCTTGATGGCCAAGAACAAGCTTGGTTTTGTAACTGGAACCTGTGTGTAGCCGACGATAGACCCTCTTCGTATGCATCAGTGGGAAAGATGCAACAACATGGTAATTTCATGGCTTGCTCACTCTGTTACTAAAGATATTGCTGAATATGTGTTGTATTCATGCTCTGCGAGTCAAATTTGGAGAGATCTGGCTTCTAGATTTGGATCTTTGAGTAGGACCAGGATATACCAGGTTCATACAGAAATTTCTATAATAGAACAAGAAACTCTTGATATTCCTTCTTATTTCACAAATTTTAAGAGGATCTGGGATGAATATGCATTGTTGATTAAAAATCATTCTTGTTTGTGTGGTTCCAACCTCTTTGTGTTAAATCTTATTCAAGATCAGCAGGTCATCCAATTCTTAATGGGATTGAATGAATGTTACAATGTTGTGAGAGGCAAAATTTTGATGATGTTGCCTCATCCAAATCTCGATGAATCATATCAGTTTCTTATTCAAGAGGAACAACAGCGTGGTATGAACAAAACCAGTGCCCCTAAGGACAATGAAGTTGCTGCATTTGCATCTCATCAATTTAAATATGATGGAGGTAGTTCTAAGAAGCCTTCATCTTGTGACCATTGCAAAGTCACTGGTCATGTGATTGAGAAGTGTTGGAAAGTTCATGGGTATCCAACTAATACTTCTTCTGGTGCTTTCTGTGATCATTGTAAATTAGGATGTCATACGAATGAGAAGTGTTGGAAACTTCATGGCTACCCTCCCAATTCCTTTGGCTCTCGTCCGTTCTGTGATCACTGCAAATTTGTTGGCCATGTCATTGAGAAATGTTTGAAGCTGCACAGGTAACCATCTAGGATTCAATCATCCATTTCACCTGCTGCCGGTGCTAATCAAGGGAAGGGTAAGAAGCTTGCTGCAAGAACCGCAGGTCCACCAAATGTCGCAATCACTAACTCCCAATTTCAGCAACTTCTGGCAATTCTTCAAAATCATGAAGTGCAAGACCCTGCTGCATTGCTGGCTGGTATGATTACTTGTTTATTTTCTTCTACGCTAAATTCAACTTGGATTCTTGACAGTGGAGCAATTGACCACATCACTCCTCATATTACACAATTTTCATCCTATAAGCCCCTCCATGAACCCTTATTTATGACAATGCCCAATGGCAAACGTGCTCTCATTCTTCACAAAGGCATAGTTCACATTTCTCATAACATTACCCTACAAGATGTTCTTCATGTCCCTGACTTTCAATTCAATCTTATTTCCATCAAAAAGATGACAAGAGACATTAATTCTAATGTTCTTTTTACTCCCCATTCATGTATCATTCAGGTCCCTTTGATGAGGAGACCGTTGGTGATTGGAAGTGACGGGAAGTGACTTTACATTGCAAACAATTCTTATGAGATGGACCTCAATCCTAGCTTAACTACTGTTCTTCAAACTTCTTTTTCCCCTTGTAATAAACATACCTCGTTTGACAGTACTATGTTTCGAAATTCTGTGGATGTCACTTACAATGCTGAGTTGCTACATTTCCATTTAGGGCATGTGCCTTTTTCACAATTATGTTTTGTTGATGATGTTGTTTCTGAGTCTGATTTGAATTCTATCTACCAAATTTGTCCCCAAGCCAAGCACCACAGAAAACCCTTCCCCTCTCGACCACAACAATCTTCACACCCTTTTCAACTGGTCTACTTAGATACTTGGGGACCTTATAAACAACCAACACACAATGGCTTCCGTTACTTCCTTACCTTGGTTGACGACTTTACTAAATGCAAATTGATAGCATGCATTTAGAGGGTCATAATAGGTTGCATTTAGCTTAGTTAAGATGCATATCATGCATGATTTAAGTAGAATTTGCATATTTGCTCTCTATGTTGGTGGAGTCGGAATCTACACGTTTTTATTTATTATTTCAGGTAACTGTGGATCCAAGGATGAGACATGGGCTGATGACGCATTATATGAGGATGTATAGTTGATCGAAGAAGCTTACTTGAAGATCTCAATAGGTCCTGAGAAGAAGAAGCGAACCTAAACGAAGAACAAGTCTGCAGAAGTTGTCGCCAGACAGGCTGAACTTGTTTTGAACTCTCTGGAGGCCTCGGTTGTCCGATTGACTATTATGACCATGCGTTGGAAAGCTCTTTCAGAGGGCTACAACTTTCCTGTTTACAAAAAGATCAAATTCGAAATATATTTTCCTTGATAGACAATATTCCGCGGCCGCCGCCAAAACCGATGTTGCGGGAATGAAGATCAAGTCGATGCCGCGGCCGCAACACGTGTTGCCAGCGCACCGTTTCATCTAAAAAACCCTAGTTTCTTATGTTTTCCTTTCTTGTGGCCGACTAGACTTATATAAGGCCAAGTTTTATGTTATTTTCATAACTTCTATTATATTCTTAGGTTCTATCAGACAATAATAGAGAGAGTGATGCTCGCCATGGGCGACTAAACTCTCTTCGTTCTACTGCAGTTTGAAGCTTTATTTGGATTGATTGTGTGTTTGTAATTCTCGTTCCTTATTTCCTATATTTGAATGATTCAACTTCTTTGTGCTTGATTGTTTATTTTTTTGTTCTATCTTGTCTGACCAACTAGTTAGATCAATTCAATTGCTAAGGTTTTGTAGATTCCTGATTGCGAACCTTAACCTAAGTAGCAAACTTGTCCCTTTATGCATGATTGAACTAATTGGATAGGTAGGAAGTCGGATGTGTTGTTAAATCCCTCTTTAGGGACTGCAAATACCTTGGTTAATCTCTGAACCTAAAGCTATCAATTGGGTTAAATCAATCCTTAGGGACTGTTCGATTGATAAGAGTTTCTAGGACTGATTGGACTAGTAACTATATTAGGTCGGGACAAGGGCATTCATAGGAAGACTAAAAGGACAAGAGGAAGTTACAATATCAATTCAACCAAATAAAGTGGATAGTTGTAGGTAGATCGATCTTCTCTAAATTGTTTTGCATCAATCTGTTTATAGTTTATTTTGCTTTCTTTCTTGTTTCAATCACCAAAACCCCCCTTTCTACTAATTGGTAAATACACATTGCAGAGATATACTTGATTCTTTGTGGGATCGACCTCTTTCTTACTTGCTATACTAGTTCTAGTTTGTAGGTTTGAGTTTTATTTTGATACGGTTTACGCGACTAAAAACCGTCCATCAAATTGGCGCCGTTGCCGGGGAATCAAGTTTATTTCTTTGTTGTGTGTGTTTACTAATTTTTGTTTATATATCTAACTTTGTTGTGAACCTATCTTACGATTCACGACATCCTTGCTACTAACTTTTTCAAGATGTTGAGATTAACGCAGTTTGAAGGTGAGAACTTTCACCAATACTTCAGGAGATTGCATGAGTATGTTGACGACCTTGGTTCATGGGGTTATCAATTCAGCATCCGGGATATGATGATGTCCATAATTGATGGGATGACTGTTGAGACACGAGCGTTTTTTGAGCACCTGAGTAACGGAGGCCTGAAGCGGTTAGGAGGATTGTCGGGGTTGTGGGATTTTTTTTGTTATATGGATTACCATGTTGCACAAGAAGAATTGCTCACCACGTCTCCTCCTCCAATGGAGAACTCTGTCACATACTTGGAGGATCCATTCCATAGCCTTACTCAAGTGTTGCAAGAGCAAGCTGAGAGCAGTAAGAACTTGGAGAATCAGATGAATAAACTCATTCAAATTTTAAGTGCAAAAGGTGAAAAGTAAAGGGGCTTAGAAGAAGAAGTTGAAGTCGTAATGGAGGGTGAAAATTCTGAGGAGCGGCAACCGCCGCAGGAGGGCGGCGATCGCCGCACTGCTACTAATGAGCCCCCATCGACGTCTTCTTCCCTTGATTTTGAGAAATCCACCCCACCACCCCTTGAGTCTTTAAAGGATGCAAGAATGGAAGATCTTATCAAAGTCATTACACTTAGTTCATTCCCTCCTATGTGGTTTCAACATGACAATGACATGCCGAATAAGGAGGAATTGGTTGCAGACAACGATAGTTTCTGAGATGATGGAGGAGATGGTCTAGTGCTTCCTGACTTGGAATCTCATCAGTCGACGCATGAGGTTACATGTGATGTGTCTCCTACTCCATCTGCAACATCCATTGATGAACCAAGTCTAGAGCCATCAGCTAAAGTGCAAGAGGTAATAAAGGTAAACTTTTGCATTTTTGAAGTTAATGGTGTATATGTTGATCCTTTTGATTGCTATTTTGAAAAGTCACCAGCGGAACTGTGTTAGTGGTATCATATTCCTTCTGCAGAGAGTCATGCTAGACTCTTTGATAGATTGAAAGGGTTCTTGAGTTCCAAAGTTTATGCTTTCAATTTATTGTGCTATGATATGCCTTGTAAGATGTGTGCACAGGAATATGATAGGTTACTGAGAGCCTTGACAATGTCAGAGAGATAAGGTCTTGAGATTGAGAATAAGTCAAGCCAATGACATTAAAGAAAGGCGCTTCTCGAGAGGCAACCCGAGGTAAGTTTTAGTTATTTCAATTCCTAGTTAGCTAGTTTTCTTTTCAATAAATTAGGTTTTCCATTAGGCATTAGATAGTTGTTTTTAGTTTTTGGATAGACTAAGCTTTCAAGAAAGGCCACCAAAATCCTCAGATCCGACCTATAGAGACCCATCCACCACATTGTGAGTATTTCATTCATCTCTTCCTCTATGTTTTTATGTTTTTGTTGTCTTTTATGTTTCATTGAGGACAATGAAAAGTTTAAGTGTGGGGGAGGGATTACATTGCATATAGATAGAGTTTGCATATCATGTTTATTTATGTTTTCATATTTATTTTTACTCATATATCACATTTAAAAAAAATTCACAAAAATACCATGCATTGCATTTAGGTGTTATTAAAGATACCCATGTTGGTTTAGTTTGTCCTCTAATTTATTTTTATGATCTTATTGCATAAATCCCATGATTTAATTGAATTGCTTGAAAATGATTTTTGGAGCATGATTTGAGAATATAATTGAGCAAGTATGGTTCATAGTTGAGGTTAAATTGAAATCTAAAAAAAAACATAACCCTTTGCGAGTTTGATTTTGACCTTATAGGGACTTTACATATTATTCCCTTTTGCTTTTATTGTGTGATTATACTCTTCATATGCTTGTTTTTCATGACCGTATTGCACATGTTTGTTGCTTGTGAATTTCAAATGATTGAGGAATGTTTTCTTTAGCCATATTATACCTTATCTACCCTTTACATTATCCTTTGTTTGAAGCCCATCTAAGCTTTAAAGCCTATTCTTTTTTATAGCTCCACAAAAATATATTATAGCCAATGCTTAGCCTGACCCTATCCGGGAATTAGGAGAAGAATTGGTGAAAAATCTTTATGTTGGAGTTGCTTTGAGTGGAGATGATGTATGTATGGTTGTACATTGCGAGAGGCATAGCCAAAATAAGGTAACCCTTCTTGCATAATAGAGATGACTTATTACTAGGAGCCTAAGGAGGATAAAATTCACTTAGGAGTAAAAGTCTAGTAAACTTGGACCTAGGGAGGATAAAATTCACCTAGGGGCAAAAGTAAGGATATATAAAAGAAAAAAAAAGAAGTTATCATAATGAAAAAAATGCATGAGTTGTATGGCTATTGAAATCGAAGTGTGCTTATTGATGTGTATTGGAGTTTATGTGATTGGAATGGTTTGTGAAGTATGGAAGTTTTGGTATTGTTCTGGTTGGTTGTTGTTCCTTTTTCCCGGATTTTTAGCACCACAAGCTTAAATATTTCTCATGCCTTATTTTCCTACCAAAGCCCCATTACAATCCTATAAAAGTCCTCATGATGTTGTTTGCAAGTGATAACTTTCACGGTGTATAGAGCATTTTGGATTGAGTTGAGAGTTGGACTTTAAAGACTAAACACATGATAGCTTGAGTGAAACACATTATCCCGGTGAGGTTGGATTAAATTTGCTTTTACTATTGGATCACTCATATATTTGCTAGGATATTTGTTCTCTTATTCATGGCTCCTATTGCTTAATGTTTCTTTTCTAAAACTATAGCATCAAGATCTTATTTGTGGATGATCAATTCTATATATTTTTTTTCATTGCTTGAGGACAAGCAAAAACTTAAGTGTGGGGGAGTTTGATAGCATGCATTTAGAGGTTCATAATAGGTTTCATTTAGCTTAGTTAAGATATGCATGATTTAAGTAGAATTTGCATATTTGCTCTCTATGTTGGTGGAGTCGAAATCTACACGTTTTTATTGATTCTTTCAGGTAACTGTGGATCCGAGGATGAGACATGGGTCGATGACACATTATATGAGGATGTATAGTTGATCGAAGAAGCTTACATGAAAATCTTAAGAGGTCCTGAGAAGAAGAAGAGAACCTAAACGAAGAACAAGTCTGCAGAAGTTGTCGCCAGACATGCTGAACTTGTTTTGCACTTTTTCGAGGCCTCGGTTGTCCGATTGACTATTATGACCATGTGTTGGAAATCTCTTTCAGAGGGCTACAACTTTTCTGTTGACAACAAGATCAAATTCGAAACATAGTTTCCGTGAAAGACAATATGCCGCGGCCGCCGCCAGAACCGATGCTACGGGAATGAAGATCAAGCTGATGCTACGGCCGCAACACGTGTTGCCAGCGCACCGTTTCATCTAAAAAACCCTAGTTTTTTATGTTTTCCTTTCTTGTGGCCGACTAGACTTATATAAGGCCAAGTTTTATGTTATTTTCATAACTTCTATTCTATTCTTACGTTCTATCAGACAATAAGAGAGAGAGCGATGCTCGCCATGGGCGACTAAACTCTCTTCGTTCTACTGTAATTTGAAGCTTTATTTGGATTGATTGTGAGTTTGTAATTCTCGTTCCTTATTTCCTATATTTGAATGCTTCAACTTCTTTGTGCTTCATTGTTTATTGTTTTGTTCTATAATGTCTGGCCAACTAGTTAGATCAATTCAATTGCTAAGGTTTTGTAGATTCCTGATTGTGAACCTTAACATAAGTATCCAACTTGTCCCTTTATGCCTGATTGAACTAATTGGATAGGTAGGAAGTCAGATGTATTGTTAAATCCCTCTTTAGGGACTGCAAATACCTTGGTTAATCTCTGAACTTAAAGCTATCAATTGGGTTAAATCATTCCTTAGGGACTGTTCGATTCATAAGGGTTTCTAGGACTGATTGGACTAGTAACTATATTAGGTCGGGAAAAGGGCATTCATAGGAAGACTAAAAGGACAAGAGGAAGTTACAATATCAATTCAACCAAATAAAATGGATAGTTGTAGGTAGATCGATCTTTTCTAAATTGTTTTGCATCAATCTGTTTATAGTTTATTTTGCTTTCTTTCTTGTTTCAATCACCAAAACCCCCCTTTCTACTAATTGGTAAATACACATTGCAGAGATATACTTGATTCTCTGTGGGATCGACCTCTTCCTTACTTGCTATACTAGTTCTAGTTTGTAGGTTTGAGTTTTATTTTGATACGGTTTATGCGACTAAAAACCGTCCATCACACATGGACATATCGTATTTCATCCAAAACCAATGCCTTGCTCATTATTCAACAGTTTGTCTCTCTTGTTTCAACCCAATTCCACATCAAAATCAAAGCTTTTCGACCAAACAATGTTGATGAATTCGTTGACAAAACCATGCAAGATTTCTTCTCTAAAGAGGGCATAATGCATCAAACATCATGTGCTGACTCCCCACAATAGAACAGAGTGGTTGGGCGAAAACATCGTCACCTTCTTGAGGTGGCTCGTGCTCTGAAGTTTCAATCCAATGTCCCTCTTAAATTCTGGGGAGAATGTGTCCTCACTGCCACTTATCTAATCAACCGAACCCCATTGCCATCAATTGCTAATAAAATACCATACGGATTGCTTTTCCATAAGCCACCATCATATGCTCATTTAAGGGTCTTCAGTTGTGTATGCTTTGATAGCACATCCAAAAGAGGAATGGACAAGTTCCAACCAAGAGCCCATCCTTCTGTCTTTCTTGGTTATGCTCACGGAAAGAGTGCTTACACAATTTTTGATCTCACTACTCAGCAACTCTTGCAGTCTCGAGATGTCACTTTCTTTGAGTACAATTTTCCATTTCACACAATGAATTCGGATCACAGTATTGTCACACTACCCATCCCTGCCATATCCTTTCCTAATTCTATTTTTTTACCACATGCCACACCCATCCAACATCTCCCAGAAACACATGATCAACCTCTCCCAACTCCACCTTCTCCCCTTGCTGTCATCATTGATCCTCCTGCTCCTCTCAGGAGATCCACAAGACAAACTCATCCACCATCATGCCTCAATGATTATGTTTGCAATGGCAGTTCTTCCTCTTCTACTTTATGTACATCACCTTCTCTTACTCTCTTTTTTCACATCTCCTCATACACAGAACCCACCTCTTTCAAAGTTGCTTCCCAAGACCCTTGTTGGATTTTAGCCATGAAGAAAGAAATCAATGCTCTTACTGCTAACAACACTTGGTCTCTAGTTTATTTGCCTCCAGGAAAGAAGTCGATTAGGAAGCAAATGGGTTTTTAAAATCAAACTCAAGGTTGATGGAGCTCTAGAGCGCCACTAGTTTATTTGCCTCCAGGAAAGAAGCTGAAGGCATTCCCAATCCTCTCAATCTGATTTGCAAACTTCAGAAGTCCCTCTATGGACTTAAACAGGCCAGCAGACAATGGTTCTCAAAGATCACAGATGCTCTTATCTCGCTTCAATTTGTGCAATCTAAACTGGATTACTCTTTATTCATCAAGAAGTATGGTTCTCAGATTACAGTGGTTGCAGTCTATGTAGATGACCTTCTTGTCACTGGGTTTGATTCTACAGAACTTGCGTATTTGAAGTTATTTCTTGATGCTCAGTTCAGCATTAAAGATCTAAGAGAGCTTCCTTATTTTTTGGGCTTGGAGGTGAGTCATCACAGTCATGGTGTTCATCTCTCACAAAAAAAATTTCAGTCAGGAGTTAGTCATAGAAGCTGCTATTCAGGTGGGCAAACCTACTCTCACTCCTCTGCCAATGAACTCCAAACTTGTTCCCCTTGAAGGAGAATTCTTAACTGATGCTCTATACTATCGTCGTATGGTTGGCAAGCTCAACTTCCTCACAAATACGAGACCTGGTCTATCTTTTGCAGTGCAAACACTCAGTCAATTTATGCAGGCACCTCGTGTTCCTCATCTTCTTGCCCTTCATCACACCATACGGTATGTTGCAAGAACTCTCTCTCACGACATTACTCTTAAAGGCTTTGACTCCCCATGTGTTGCTACCTTCACTGATTCTGACTGGGCATCATGTGCCTATACCCGTCGATCTGTTACTGGGTTCGTGGTTCTTCTTGGTAACTCTCCTATTAGTTGGAAATCAAAGAAGCAAGGTGTTGTGTCTCAAAGTTCCACAGAGGCTGAGTATCGAGCCATGGCTCAGACAACTGCAGAGGTTACTTGGATTGTTCGTTTACTTGAGGAACTTGATCTCCATCCAATCAAGCATGTCACCATGTATTGCGACAATGCCTCTGCTCTACATATTGCCCGCAATCCAATTCTCCATGAACGAACAAAACATATAGAGATTGATTGCCATTTCACACGTGAGAAGGTGCTAGATGGCCTATTAGATCTATGTCATGTCCCTACATGCTCACAACTAGATGATGTCTTAACGAAAATCCTTCCATCTCATCAACAAAATGTCATTAT
Source organism: Persicaria tinctoria (assembly GCA_037127255.1). Taxonomy (NCBI): domain Eukaryota; kingdom Viridiplantae; phylum Streptophyta; class Magnoliopsida; order Caryophyllales; family Polygonaceae; genus Persicaria; species Persicaria tinctoria. The sequence goes on along the minus strand of JBANSL010000006.1, from coordinate 57,048,433 downwards.
GTCCAAACTCTGTTTGTCTCCACCCCGAGTTTGAGGCGGATGTTAAGATATATGTGAGTGAGGGTGCAAGATTTCATGTGTGCACCCGAGCATAGGGTATTACATCTCATATAACCGATTGTTGTGAGCTGTATAAAAGAACAATCATCTGTAACAAATTCCCCAATGAAACAGAGATCATGGAATTGCCTCACTCTCCTCTCCCTCTTTCACGTTGCATTTCCTTCATCCTCTAGCTGATGATTTCTGTCCTCTGACCCATGATTTCTGTACTATTTTCATCATCCAAATAATTTTATCTTAAGGGACTGAAGAAGGATGAAGGCGCTTGGAGCATCCAAGGGTTCGAGTCGGCTCAATAGAGTGTCATCTCCTGCAAGCTCACCTTCCTGTTTTGTGATGGATGCTTTTTGTGTTGACATAATCTTTTATGATAAACGAAATAATCATAACTAACAAGTAAATATCGCTTTTATTTATCAGCTTTAAGTCCTTAATTTGAATGTCAATAGGAGTATTTTGTGGGGTTATTGGGTTAAAGAATCAAACTATTTAGTTCTAAATATCGTGATTTTGTCTTTGACAATGGGTTAGGGTTGATTTTTTCAGGTTCTTTACTTGTCTAGAATAGGATTGTCTTACTTTTAATACAGATTCTCTGGCCGATGTATTTGATTCCAGATGGTTCCAGACTCATGTTTAGTGGGATAGCATAGGGTTGCTAAGTTAATGAGGATATTGTTTGGGTGTTAAATTTTGGCTCTCATTAAAAAGAGACATCATAGACACTCGTAAATTTGTTTTCTTGGGAACTGTCATTTGATAGTTTGCACATTAAACACGAGTACAAACTGGTTGACAATAACTACAAATAAGCGGATTGTATGCAAGGTGTATTACATATCAAGTACATCATTCTAGCATGTACAAGCTCACAAACTGAAGTAAGTAAATTTAATACAAAGGTCGGGCTTGTGAGGTACAGTGCCAACTCGCCAATTTCCGCTAACACCACGTAACGGGATCGTAGAGCTAATGGCTTGATCGCTTCACTCGAAATCCTGCAAGCGACTCAATCTTCCCGGTTTAAGCTCTTGTAATATTTCAATTACGGAGTTGATCAATTCCTGTTACGTGAAAATCAAATATACGTTAGGGAAAAATGATCGAGAGAGCTATATGTGTTAATTTGTGCAATCACATAAATTCGCAAATTCACACAAAAGATATGGGCTTAACTCTATATTTTAGGTCCAAAAGGAAGGCTAAAATGGTCCATACAATTATTGGAATAAAATAGATCAATCAGCAATAAATAAATAATTAAAAGCTAGAAACTCAGTAAAACCAAAGGGGAAAGAAATCCTCCAAAGCCCCTAAATTGGTAGCTCACGTATGCCATAAAAAAAGGACATCAAATAAGTTAAAAAGAGAAAATAAATCACCTAAATCAGTCCCTATTGTACGTACAGTACTCTCAAGGAAAAGAAAAGGGAAAGAAGAGGTATTGTGTACATAAAAAAAAAGGAAAGTAGGGATCCTTTGGCTGAATTGCCTCTACCTAATGAACCCTATAAAAGCCTAGCTGCTATCAAGAAAAAGAAGAGGTTGGACGGTAGCAAGAAAAAAGGCAGAGGGAAAGAAAAAGCCAACCTCATAAGCCATTCCTAATCCAAACACACGGCTGCAAAAAAAAAAGAAAAAAAAAAAGGACAACCACAAACAAATTACCAGCGACCAAAGAAAACACATAGGAAGAAGAAAGCACTAAGGTAGTGGTCTTTTGTATCACTGCCTACGCGAGCCCGAAACCCACCCTTGAGATGATTGCGGTTTTCTCCTGGGTCTTGTTTCGGGATCGCCCATCAGCCCCCAAAGAAGTGTAATTGCTGCCCAGATTCGGTCTCTAAAACTCACCCTTGAGATGATTGCGGTTTCTCCAGGGTCTGGTTTCGGGGATCGTTAGTCGCCGGTCAGCCTTAAACAGGCCAAATCGCCACACAAATCCGATCTTCGAAACCTACCCTTGAGATGATTGCGGTTTTCTCCTGGGTTTGGTTTTGGGGTCGTCAATCACCAACAAAGGAGCCTAATCGTTGCACAAATTCGATCTCCGAAACCCCACCCTTAAGATGATTGCAGTTTTCTCCTGGGTCTCATTTCGGGATCAACAAATAGCCCTAAAAGAGGGTGAAACGTTGCTGGAATTTTCCCTCATAAACTAAGCTACTAATTCAAGCAGAAAAAGGAAGCGACTTCACTGCAGTCAAGACTTTGTTAAGGCAAAGAAACTGAAAACAAAGAAAAGGAATTCAGTTTCTGCAGAGACGCAGTAAGGGGTTTACCCTAAAAAAGGGTGAATCTTTGTCAAATTTTATGTAGAGACACAAAGTCTCATTCCAAGGCTAGGCTAAGTCTACAAGGGCTAGGCTAAGTCTACAGTTTCAAGCAAATTCAAGCAAAGCAAGAAAAAAAAAACTTTCCTGCAGCCCCAAAGCAACCCCAAATTGGAATCAATTTCTATCCCAAGTAAACCAAACGAATTGGTATCCCAGCAAACCAAGTCCTTGTGAGAAATCCGAACGCACTGACTTACACCTAAAGGAACGAAATCAGCATCAAAGTTTGAGCGAAATGCTGCTCGATTGTTCCTAAATTGGTCAGATAGTTCACATGGACAAAATTGCAACATGTTTCAAACAAACAAAGGAGACAGGTTCACTGCAGTCAAGAGAGGAGAGGGATGAAATTAAGATTTAAATCACAAAAAAAAAGAACAATTTTTTTTGGAGAAAGAGAACAACTTTCCTTGATAAAGTAAATCGGTTCAGGAAAACTAAGTTTCTGAAGGAAGAAAAAAAAACAGAACAAGCAAGACATCTCTCTCGGCTTCTCAAACAAGTCAAACACAGTCCAAATCAAACAAATCCCGAACCCACACTAGTTGGTACCAAATTGCAACTAATCCTAGATTAAAACATCCAAATCAAAGTCAGCCTATGCCTACTGTCAATTGACGGTTTCGCTCAATGAAAACAAAGAAAAGAGGGGAAGCAAGCGTACCGGTTTGACCTCGAGGTGACTCTGACGTCTCCGCATTCCCCGAGCTTACTGTCCTCTCTCGCCTACCATAAGCAAAATACCCAAATTGAAATGTTCAAAATTCAAAATCAGCCCTTGTTTTCCAAAACCCAAATCACTAAAATCAGATAAAAGGAGGAGAAAACATGGCTATTCTTCAAGCAGCAGAAGCTCTCGGTCGTTGAAAGCCCTCTTTGTGCTCTTCCTCTTAGCTTCGAAATGCCCTAAACCGAAGCTTTCGACCTTCTACTCAAACCGAAATCCCCCAAATTCCACAAATTAGAACCCTAAAAATTACCTGAGAGGAGATCCGAATTGGGACTCACGGGATTGGAGCCTCGGCCTCTCCTCCCATTGCTCTCTTCTCCGGTTGCCCGAGCTCTAAATCTCCCATCTATGGAGGCTACTGATGAACGCACAAGAAAGGGGAAGAAGGTCAAACAGATGTGCGAGTCTAGTTCTCGGAGGAAAAGAAAGGAAAGAGAATGGGGACGTTAAGCCTGCAAATAAAAAAAATTGACGATGTCTTGCTTTCGTAAAAAAATAAATATGGGTTGAATTGATCAATTTAAAAAGGGGCTTTAAGCCACTTTGATTAAAAAAAAACAAATCATCACATTTGAAACAAAGTTACTTCACAAAATCCTAATTGGTTTTGTTAGGATTAAATTGTGATTAATTACAAAACTGGCCCAGGAAATATGAAAATTATAATTGGCATAAGTTCGAAATTGGGTTTGACAAAATTATAAAGCTAAACTCGTAAAATTTTGTTGCCAATTTATTCTAGTGGGTCGATCTCAAAATTGACTTCTAAATAAAACGGAGTCAAAATCCTAAAGCAAATTTCCCCAAGATCAAATAGTTCTAAAAAGAACAATGTAAAGACTTGACGCCTCATATCGGCTACGTAGGTAACCCGATATTAAGTCTTAAAAAAATATTGGGTACAGTCGCCGACCTCTAAATTCACTTTTAAATGAATACGAGGTCCAAGTCCAACCAAATTAAATAATTGGTTCTCAAAAGAACTACGCCTGATTTGATTCCGACTTGTCGGATACGTAGGCCACCGGACATAAAGCTAAAGCTCGTCTAGTTAAATCATCAAGAAAAAAAAAATAATCAAATTAGTTCTAAAAAGAAATGAGTTAAGACTTCATACTCTTTTATGAGTTACGTAGGAAATCCGATATTAAAATTCAATATATATTGGATTCAGTCGCCCATCTCAAATCAAATTAAATTTATTCTCAAAAGAAATATGTAAGATTTGATTCCCGACACAAAGCTAGAGCTCGTCATGTTCAATCGCCAAATTCAAAATAAATTGGTTCGTTTAGAATTACAAGCGATTTGTTTCTCTTCTAAGAGATATAGAGAACACTCGGTACCAAGCCAAAGCCCACGGAGTTCAATCACCACCCTCAAATGATCTAATGATCAAATCCAAATACAAAATCCAGTCTTGTCCCGAACTATGATGACTTGATTCCACTAGGCAAGTGGATACGTAAGAAACTCAATGTGAAGCAAATCCTCATCGAGTCCAGTCACACCCAAACATTTCATCAAATCTCCTCAAATTCTTTTGTCGACTCTAGTCGTTCCAAATACCAAATTGTCATCAAAGGCAAAGTATCTACTCTAACTCGATACAAAGCTTTTGCTCGTCGAGTTTAGCTATATCAAAAAAATAAAAATCAAATTCCACAATCCTCAAATTGACTTCTAAAGCCAAAGCTCAAGTCAAAACAAGTCAATTTCAAATTCAATTCCACCTCAAAGTCAAACCGTTTTCTATGCAAATGATAGGCGGGATACTCGAGTTACCCTTTCGAAAAAGTGGGCTCAGGCTACTCGGGTTGAGTGTTCTTCAAGCTACCCTTCCTAGAAGGTGGGTTTGAACTTCATCCTCTGATGCATACAAGAAAAAAAAAACCAAATCCAAATTGATCCAAACAAAACCAAATCCAAACCAAACCAAACACAAGTTCCAAAATTCCAAATACTCTGAACTATGTAAGGCTTGATTCTCTTCCAAGAGATACGTAGGCAACCCGCTAAAATTCTATTGCAGCCCAAATTACCAAAACCACTCAAGTCTTGGTGTCAATACAACTTCGAATCAAGAGGAAAAGGGACGCAGGGGCAGATATCAGAATGGCAAGACATGACCTCTCCGCATGCTAGCTCGTTCATTAATTTTGAGGCAAGCTAATGCAACCTTTTGAAAAGCGGCAAAAGATCTTCTTGGTTCAAAAGGGGCAAAAGAAACTCCTCAAGTGGCTTCTCCAAGAGAGATCCTCGTTGGTTCTATTCCTATCTATCCGAGAGAGGTTTTACAAGTCAATATGACCTCATATTCGGAGGAGATAGAACCCATGGGCACAAAGGTTAAGCCTTCAAGATCAAAGAAGGGTAAGGAGGTTCAACAAACATGTCAAGTGTCTAAAGATGATGCAAGAGAAAGAGATTGATTGAAGGTGGTAAGCTCAAACACTTCATTAGTTGAATCTCATGCAAACATCTAACAAGGTGAACTAGATGTGATGCCGGTATGGACTACCAGCACACCAAGTGTCGAAGAGAAACATCAAGAGTTGCAAAGAAAGCTTGATGAGAAAGATGCTCAAATTGTAGCACTTCTTGCTCAAATCAATATTCAAGCTCAAGAAAGTAGACAAGAGCAAATCAAGCCAAATGGTGAAGGTTCAGGCGGTAGCACATCAGTCTCTCCACAAGAAATTAAAGAGATGATGACTCAAGGGATAAGAGAATACAATGCGTCAGAAAATCTAACTGTGTTCGGGTATAAAAAGCCATATCCAACACACTATGATTCGATACCATTTCCCCTAGGCTACCAAAGACCGAGCTTTGAGAAGTTCAATGACCTTCACAGTTCACCCCACGAGCACGTAGCTCATTTCAATTTCTGCTTGTGGTCGACATCGAGGAGCCCCCAGTCGAGGTAGAGAAGTCTGCAGCACCTCCGACATCTGTTCTGGCTCCGACTCAGAAAAAGAAGCTGCCTTTCCCCACAAAATCTCTAAAGGACCCGGCGGAGAAAAAGTTTCAGCGCTTCATCAAGATGCTTCAGAAGCTCAACGTCACCATCCCCTTCACAAAAGCTCTCAATGAAATGCCATCTTATGTCAAGTTTCTGAAGGAGATCCTGAGCAAAAAGCGATCGATGGCAGAAATCACAGAGGAGTGCAGCCATCTGGACATATTGGAAAAGAGGCCGGATCCAGGTAAGTTTGCTATAACTATTGGATTTGGTCCATACAAAATTAATGCCCTATGTGATCTTGGAGCTAGTGTTAGTATTATGCCTTTAACGATTTGGTCCAAGATTAAGATAGGTGCCTTGGAGCCTGTGGATGCTAGACTATACATGGCCAACAACACGGTGGTCATTCCAACAGGCATGGTGGAAAATGTCCCAGTACAAGTAGGTAAATTATTCGTTCCTGCTGATTTCTTAATAGTTGATATGCAAGAAGATCCTGCTTGTCCAATTATTTTAGGAAGACCATTCTTGGCGACGGTGGATGCCAACATAAGCGTAAGGAAAGGAGTGCTCACCTTCAACATCAGCGATGAGGTCATTGAGTATTCCTTTAATAAAACTGAAAGGCATACAGGTCCGATGGAAGAGGTCAAATCTATCTCAGCTGGCTACATCACCTGCGGGGAACCCAAAGTCAGAAATATGACCCCTGAAGAGATAAAAAAGAGGGACATGGAGGCCCAGGTGGAGGAGATCATGGCAATCCTCAAAGAAAACACCGAGAATCCAATCGACACGGACCAAGGTAAGTCGTTGTGGATTAATTATTTTTCGGATGCCTTGACAGAAGCTAAGTATGGGGTCAAGATCGACCAGGGCTCCTCGACCTCGAGTAGAACCCTAGTCGATCTCGACCAGACCAAGGAGACTCCACCAGAGCCAGCTTCGTCGAGCAGCAAAACAAAGGAGCCACTCTTGTCGACCTCGAGTAGGCTTGTCGAGGTCGACCACCAGCGCCCTACTTCGACAGCGCCTTCCTCGACGATGACAACACCGGAGCCAAGAGCCTCGTCGATCTCGACAAGTCTTGTCGAGGTCGACCACAACTCGGCGCCCCCAGTTCCAGCTTCCTCGACGCCACAGCAACCAGGAGAAGAACCCTCGTCGATCTCGACAAGACTTGTCGAGATCGACCATCACTCGGAGAGCCCAGCCCCGCCTTCCTCGATGAGCCAACCACCAGGAGCAGAGTTCTTGTCGAGGTCGACCAGACTACTCGAGGTCGACAAGCCCCCTTCCTCGACTTATGCCTCTTCGATGAGTACACCACCAGAGCCTGCAGTCTTGTCGAGATCGACTAACCCTAGTCGAGATCGACCAAATACAGTGGTCCCCGATTCCGTTTCCGCGAAGGTGAGTCAAGGTATGGATCTTTCTTCTCCTATTTCCATTAAAGATTTATCTATACATGGGAGAGGTCTGCCTTGGTATGTGCGATTGTGCAGGATTTCCAATGATGAGCCTAAGGAATATGAAGTTGGAGACAAGCTCTATGTCTCTAAGTCAAAGGATCATTGGTTTCCCAACAAATTCAACAAGAAACGGATGGGACCCTTCATGGTGAACAAGATCCATTCTGGAGGATTACAGCTGATGGACAAGAATGGAGTCTTATTTAAGGCCCAAGCTACATGGGCCCTGCAGATGCCACCTTGAGCGTTAATGGAAAGTCGGCCTAGCGACTATAAAATCTAGAGCATGTACATAGACTTTTTAGGACATTTGAGACTTTGTTTTTTGGTTTTGGTTTTGAACACTTTTAGTTTTGCTATTATGGGTATATGTCTTCTAACTTTTCAGGTCAATGGATAGAACCAAGCTACATTAATACTCGGCCAGGAGGTGCTTCCATTCGAAAATTTTGAGGCTCTGCACACATGTCTTGTGAGTTTCTTTCTTTACCCTTACCTTATTTTTATACAGTGAGGACACTGTAATGTTTAAGTATGGGGTGAGGGAAGGGCTTACTTTGTGCATATTTTGATTTATTTGACATTATTTGTGCATTAATCCTTTGAATTGCTACATGGCTATTTTGGAATGCATTATTGCTTTATGTGCTTAATATGCATGTTTTCCAAAAAATTTGAGAAAAATGACCCCCATTGAATTTTTTGAATAATGTCATGGAAGCTTATATTGAACTCGACGATGCAAAATTGGATTCATTAGAGATATAGCATGAAATTGCCTAGTAAAGGGAAGTCACAATGAAGTGCATTATTTCTTGAAAACCATGAAAGGAGGTAAGATTTGAAGTTGCTTTTGACATGTTGCATGATAAGATGATGGAGGACTTTATATTTCCATATAATGCTCATTGTTTAAAATCCTAGCCATACCTATGCTTATGCATCACAAAAGCCACATTATGCTTTATTACAAATTATGCTCCACATAATCTAAATATTTGCCATTCTTTACCTTATTTCCTATCCGGGGATTATGTTGAGAATGATGTTACATTATGGAGATTGTTATATGGTTGTTTGTGTTGTTATTATCATTATTGGAGTTTGGCAAGGAAATTGTTTGAAATATATGGAAAATTTAATGAGTGAAAGAAAATCCAATCACCTCAGGAGATAAAGGTAGATTGACCCTGCTCTCTAAGATAATAGTTTGGAGAGATGGGACACATTGTGAGGAGTCCGACGCACTAAGTATCCGGGGCCATTCATGACACCCATGTTTGCGACTCGCGAGAAGGCAGTGCTGAGGTCAGAGAGGTAAAAGCATTATTATTGAGAAAAGCATTATGAAAGGTGATGAATATTATGGAGAAACAATGTGGAATGAAACTCAAGTTCGGAAATACTCCATTTCCCCGGATCAAAAGCACCACATTGTCAAAAATTGCCCACCTTTTAGCCTTTTACCAATCTACTCCTTCATGAGCTTAAATTAAAGTCTTCTTCATTATCAATGCTTTGTCACTTATATTGTTTTTGCAAAACCCTCCTTTTGTGAGTAGATGTTGCTTTTACATATTTGCACATACATGAATCTGTGACACTAGTACCTTTTCGAGGATGGTAATTGATTGCAGGATTATATGAGAATAAATCTAAGATGTTGAGAGTTTTGAATTCTTCCCCTGAATGACAAATAAAAGTATTGCTTGAGGACAAGCAAGCTTAAGTATGGGGTGTTTGTTGTGAGCTGAATCTGCCATGTTTTACAGTAACTTTTATATCGATTTCTGTATACATTACATTCATTTGGGTTTAGAAAGTACAGAATCTATGTAGTTTATGCTTATTTGCCAAATTATGGAATCTACACCAGTTTCTGTTGAATTCGCAGAAATCGAGGCGTTTACAGCAATTCTACAGAAGGTCGAAAAAGCTCGGAAAACGGCTACAGAAGTCCAAGGTCAAAGCATGAGGAACCACTCGAATCAGGCCAAGAACCCAGCCTACTCGATCTCGAGTAAGCCCTAGTCGACATAGACAAGCCTGGCCGACCAGCCTTGGTCGACGAAGCCTGATCGAGAGAGCCAGACACCCGAGGTCCGGACCCTACTCGATCTCGACAAGAACTGATCGAGGTCGACGAAGCCCAGCGCCACCACCCGGAGTCGACGAGGAGAAGTTGCCCGAGAAGCCGAGGACGAAGCTAAGGACGACCAGGAGCACCCGCTGCCAGCGGAAGACTCGACTCGCTGCAGCGGATCACTCGCTGCCGCGGAAGAAGCAACTCGCTGCCAGCGGAATAGCCAACTCGCGGAAGCACCCTACTCGATCTCGACAAGAGGTGGTCGAGATCGACGAGCGCCTGAGCCCTTGTCCGAGCCTTGCCGAGAAGACCAACCCGAGGAAGCCTGGTCGACCGAGCCATCCTACTCGAGATCGACTAGGGTTACTCGAGGTCGACGAGCCCAGTAGCCCAAGTCCGAGCCACATCGAGCATCAGCAAGTCGAGACGACGAACTCTACTCGAGGTCGACGAACCTTACTCGAGGTCGACTAGACCAGTGTCCGGAAGCTTCTCGACGAGCCTTGTCCGACTAGACTTGGGATTCCTTGGGCGCAAAGGCGGAAGATTCTATCCAACTACATCAAGTTCTATCCAAGGAGACAAGATCTATCAACATCATGAAGACCTACCTTAATTAGTTTTATCTTTTCCTAGTTGATTTAATTCCTTAAAACAATTTATTTATCCTTGCAAGTTTTAGATATAGATTTAGATAGAGATAGATATCTTCTTTCCTAGAATAGCTAGGGAATGAAGGCTATAAATAAAGCCTAAGGGGCTCAGTTTTATTCATTCAATTCAGACAACAATTCCATTCAAGTAGAGTAGTTTAGGAGTTCTAAGGTTTTAAGGGTTTTGGCTTTCTGCGAAAGTTGATTGCCGGGATTGTAAAGGCTTTTTTAATATAGTTAATGCAAGTTTCTTTTTATACATCAATGTCTGTTATTGCGATGAGGCGTGAGTAGTCCACCCACTTCTGGGGCTGGGGTGAGCCCGACGGTGGCCATGTGAGGCAATGCGATAAAGGTCAGATCTTTTTGTGCAATTCATCTTCTTTCCCTATGAGCATGATTCTTTTGCGAGAGTTGAAGGTGATCCTTGTTTGTGTTATTGAAGCGAAAGTGATCTTAATGCAACTTGGATTAATTATGTGAATAAGGGTTAGTAACAATTAGGGTTTATGCGAGAGCCTCTATATGCCTATTTGTTAATGACGAAAGTTATTTGATGGAAAGCATGATCTTTTGTGCCTTTATGTGTTACTTTGCATGGTTATCGTTGTGGTGTTGAAACCCTGGCCTTGGAAGTCTTTTTATATATTGAATTTATTTCGTCGGAAATTCTGAGTTTTGGTTCGAAAATTTGCCTTTTAAAGTTTCTGTCTTTTACTGTACTCGACATAGAGTAGTGCTTTGTCGATCTCGAGGAAGTTGTGGTCGAGATCGAGTAGGCTTGGTCTTAGTCGAGTTAGTTTTCTGCTTTTCTTGTCGATTTTCAGTTTCTGTTTTTCATGCTCTTGTCGACCTCGAGTAGAGGTTGTCGAGATCGACGAGACCCTTTGCTTTGCTTTATTTCTTGCTTTGTTCTTTGCTTTTGTTTTAGTTGCCCTTGCCGGGTTTATTTGTTTCTTTTCTGTTTCTGTGCTTCTGTGTTTCTGCTGCTTCTGTGAGAATTTACAGCTACCTGAGAACTGCTGACGTGCTTCCTCGAGGATTTGATCCTGACTTTCTCTTACTGCATTGGAGGAGTCTTGTATTTATTTGCTGAGGCCTAAGTCTGGTTTGATCTATTTTATTATATTTCATACTTGATTTCCTCCTTACAACAGTAATCCTCTGCAATTGTTGGGTATTGGGCAAGCTCATCTTCCAATAGCATCGCAAGCTCAGCTGCCCTTGTAGTGCGTGCTCTCTCAGCGGTGAGAGCAGCATCTTTAGCAGCTAGTTCCCTCGTAAGCCTCTCAATCAGCTGTTCCTGTGTCTCTGCAGCCGCCATGGCTCTTTTTAGTTTAGCTTGGATGTGTATAAGGCGCTCCGGTTCGTCTAAGGCATCAAACTCAGGTGTTCGACCAGAACGGCCCGTATACATGCAAAGTAACTCAAAAGAAAAGTGAGATCTGACTACTTAAGGCGCGAATGATTGCTTCCCCGGCATCGGCGTCAATTTGTTGTAGGAGGAAATCGAGTTCAAAATATAGAAATATAAATCAAACCAGATCTGTGCCCACGCAAATAATTACAAAACTCCCTCCCTATGCAGTAGTGGGAAGTCAGGATCGATCCACGATGAAGCGTGTCAGCGGATCTCAGGTAGTTGTAAATCTCACAAACAGAAAAGCAGAAAGACAGAAATAACCAAGCAAAAGCAAAAATAAAAGCAAGGACACAGAAACTGGTCGATATCGACAAGGAGGTAGTCGATATCGACAAAGCACAGTGACGACAAAAAGCAAACTCAGCAACAAGAAGTCAATCACGACAAACCCTTACTCGATATCGACAAGGTGCTACTCAATATCAACTAACAATCCCCGAGATCAACAAACAGCAGAAACTTTAAATTGCAAATTCTCGAACACAGAACTCAGATTTTCAACGAAATAAATCAATATACTAAAAGACTTCCAAAGCCAGGGTATCAACACCACAACGATAACTATGCAAAGTAACACATAAAGGCATAAAAAACCATGCTTTCTATCAAATAACTTTCGTTATTAACAAATAGGAAGATAGAGGCTTTCGCATAAACCCTAATTGTTACTAACCCTTTTCACATAATTAATCCAAGTTGCATTAAGATCAGTTTCGCTTCAATAACACAAACAAGGATCACCTTCAACTCTCGCAAAAGAATCATGTTCATAGGGATAGAAGACGAATTGCATAAAAAGATTGTACCTTTACCGCATCACCTTACATGGCCACCGTCGGGCTCACCCCGACCCTAGAAGTGGGTGGACTACTCGCTCTTCATCGCAATAGCAGACATCTTTCATGAAAAAGAACTAACTTGCATTAATAAACTCAAACTTACAACCTCTTCTCCTTCTCTCTCTATGTGTAATTACTTGTCGATATCGAGTAACTGGTACTCGGCATCTCCAGGTCTTCGGCTTCTCGACTTGGCATAGCTCCTCGACTCCGGGTATGGCATCAGGGTGTTTGTCGATATCGAATAACTTACTCGATATCGAGTAAAGCTCCGGAGTCGGGTTGCCTTCGTCTTCAGCTTTCTTGATCAGCTCTACTCAACCAGCACTGCTCGGACATCCTTTGTCGATATTGAGTAAAAGAACTCGATATCGAGTAATTATGGTTTCCAGCTTGATTCGTCCTGGTTTCGTCATTCTTTGACTTTGGACTTCTGTAGTTAATTTTCGAGCTTTTCCAACCTTTCTTAGAACTGCTATAAACTGCCTCGAATTCTGCGAATTTAAATAGAAACTGCTGTAGATTCAATAATTTGGCAAATAAACATAAATTACATAAATTATGTATTATTCTAGCCCAAATGCATGAAATGTATGCAGAAAACGACATAAAAATTACTGTAAAACATGGCAGATTCGGCTCACAACACTAAGTCTACAAGGGCTAGGCTAAGTCTACAGTTTCAAGCAAATTCAAGCAAGCCAAGAAAAAAAAAACTTTCCTGCAACCCCAAAGCAACCCCAAATTGGAATCAATTTCTATCCAAAGTAAACCAAACGAATTGGTATCCCAGCAAACCAAGTCCTTGTGAGAAAATCGAAGGCACTGACTTGCACCTAAAGGAACAAAATCAACATCAAAGTTTGAGCGAAATGCTGCTCGATTGTTTCTAAATTGGTCAAATAGTTCACATGGACAAAATTGCAACATGTTTCAAACAAACAAAGGAGACGGGTTCACTGCAGTCAAGAGAGGAGAGGGATGAAATTAAGATTATAATCACAGAAAAAGAACAAATTTTTCTGGAGAAAGAGAACAACTTTCCTTGACAAAGTAAATTGGTTCAGGAAAACTAAGTTTCTGAAGGGAGGAAAAAAAACAGATCAAGCAAGACATCTCTCTGGCTTCTCAAACAAGTCAAACACAGTACAAATCAAACAAATCCCAAACCCTCACTAGTTGCTACCAAATTGCAACTAATCCTAGATTAAAACATCCAAATAAAAGTCAGCCTATGCCTACTGTCAATTGACGGTTCGGCTCAATGAAAACAAAGAAAAGAGGGGAAGCAAGCGTACCGGTTTGACTTCGAGGTGACTTTGTCGTCTCCACATTCCCCGAGCTTACGGTCCTCTCTCGACTACCATAAGCAAAATACCCAAATTGAAATGATCAAAATTCAAAATCAGCCCTTGTTTTCCAAAATCCAAATCACTGAAATCAGATAAAAGGAGGAGTAAACATGATTGTTCTTCAAGCAGCAGAAGCTCCCGATCGTGGAAAGCCCTCTTTGTGCTCTTCCGCTTCGCCTCGAAATGCCCTAAACTGAAGCTTTCGGCCTTCTACTCAAACCAAAATCCCCCAAATTCCACAAATTGAAACCCTAAAAATTACCTGAGAGGAGATCCGAATTGGGACTCACGGGATTGGAGCCTCGGCCTCTCCAGCGTCGGCCTCTCCTCCCATTGCTCTCTTCTCCGGTTGCCCGAGCTCTATGGAGGCTGCTGATGAACGCACAAGAAAGGGGAAGAAGGTCAAGCAGCTGTGCGAGTCTAGTTCTCGGAGGAAAAGAAAGAAAAGAGAATGAGAAAGGGGACGTTGAGCCTGCAAATAAAAAAAATGACGACGTCTTTCTTTCGTAAAAAAATAAATATGGGCTGAATTGATCAATTTGAAAAGGGGCTTTAAGCCCGTTTGTTTAAAAAAAAAACAAATCATCACATTTGAAACAAAGTTACTTCACAAAATCCTAATCGGTTTTGTTAGGATTAAATTGTGATTAATTACGAAATTGGCCCAGGAAATATGAAAATTATAATTGGCATAAGTTCGAAATTGGGTTTAACAAAATTATAAAGTTAAACTCGTAAAATTTCGTTGCCAAATTATTTTAGTGGGTCGATCTCAAAATTGACTTCTAAACAAAACGGAGTCAAAATTCTAAAGCCAATTTCCCCAAGATCAAATAATTCTAAAAAGAACTACGCAAAGTCTTGACACCTCATATCGGCTACGTAGGTAACCCGATATTAAGTCTTAAATGAATACGAGGTCAAAGTCCAACCAAATTAAATAATTGGTTCTCAAAAGAAATACGCCCGATTTGATTCTGACTTGTCAGATACGTAGGCCACCGGACATAAAGATAGAGCTCGTCTGTTTCAATCATCAAGCAAAAAAAGAAAAATCAAATTAGTTCTAAAAAGAACTACGTTAAGACTTGATACTCTTTTATGAGTGACGTAGGAAATCCGATATTAAAATTCAATATATATTGGATTCAGTCACCTATCTCAAATCAAATTAAATTTATTCTCAAAAGAACTATATAAGTTTTGATTCCCGACACAAAGCTAAAGCTCGTCAGGTTCAATCGCCAAATTCAAAATAAATTGGTTCGTTTAGAATTACAAGCGATTTGATTCTCTTCTAAGAGTTATAGAGAACACTCGATACCAAGGCAAAGCCCATCGAGTTCAATCACCACCCTCAAATGATCTAATGATCAAATCCAAATACAAAATCCAGTCTTGTCCCGAACTACGATGACTTGATTCCACTAGGCAAGTGGATACGTAGGAAACTCAATGTGAAGCAAATCCTCATCGAGTCCGGTCACACCCAAACATTTCATCAAATCTTCTCAAATTCATTTGTCGACTCTAGTCGTTCCAAATACCAATTTTTCATCAAAGCCGAAATGTCTACTCTAACTCGATACAAAGCTTTTGCTCGTCGAGTTTAGCCACATCAAAAAAAAATCAAAATCAAATTCCACAATCCTTAAATTGACTTCTAAAGCCAAAGCTCAAGTAAAAACAAGTCAAATTTCAAATTCAACTCCACCTCAAAGTAAAACCGTTTTCTATGCAAATAATAGGCGGGTTACTCGAGTTACCCTTTCGAAAAGGTGGGCTCAAGCTACTCGGGTTGAGTGTTGTTCAAGCTACCCTTCCTAGAATGTGGGTTTGAACTTCATCCTCTAATGCATACAAGAAAACAAAAAAAGAATCCAAATTGATCCAAACAAAACCAAATCCAAACCAAACCAAACACAAGTTCCAAAATGCCAAATACTCTGAACTACGTAAGGCTTGATTCTCTTCCAAAAGATACGTAGGGAGCCCGCTAAAATTCGGGTGCAGCCCAAATCACCAAAACCTTTCAAGTCTTGGTGTCAATACAACTTTGAATCAAGAGGATAACCAAAGGGGGTCGAACTCAAATTCTAAAAAATCAAATAAAATGTGTTGTACGATTATTCGCGCATTTTTGTTCAACAGATACTATTTGTACTGATGTTGTGTTATGAAGTTTAAGTTTCATTTTTCTCTAACTTCTTTTGATGTAAGGTATTGAAACACTATATTTCCTCCCTACAGCTTGTCGCAATGATTGATTAAACTTCTGCTCAATGTCAGTATGTGTTTTACTTGATCCCATGTGTTTAAAATTTTACTGTTTAGACATGATTGGTTGGAATTTCTCCTAAGGCTTTCTCTCCTCTAATAAAATTTTTGTTACACTACAAAGTTTGTTTGCTTGGAGATTAATCGTAAGGAATGTGATAATGCTTGCTTGTTCTGGATACAAATACTCATGCCTTTTTGGTGTCCTAATGCTCCTGCCTTTCCTGACATTAATTTGGTTATTTGTTTTACAGGAAAAGGGAGTGGTAAAATCCAAAGTCGCAATCATTGATGTAGTTAATGCTAAGTAACATGCTATGCCCCCTTGTACAGATGGTGGTGTAGGGCGGAATAACAATGGAGCAAACCACAAATGCGTTGATCCAATTGATTAAGGATCATGACCAGTGGGTTGTGATCCTCTTGCAGAAGAGTAGAGTTGTTAGATGGGGGAATACATTATAATCTTTCATATAGGTCATAAATGAAGATACAAGCTAGAAGTAAAATCAAAACTTTGTTACCATTTCTCAGCTTTGCAAAGCTTCATGTTGTAATGCTATGTGTTTATTTCCCTATGTCTTGCTTTCATATATGTTGCATGTAATATTGTTATGTACTTGTATCATGTATGTGTGTATGATGAGTATACATATAACATATATAATATATACTAAGGTATACATGGATGCACGGTTGTAGTTAGGCTCGACTGAGTCGTATTGAGTCGAGAAATCGACTTAATCCTCTAACGAGTCTAATGGACAATAGTGGAGTATAGTGTATAACCTTCAGTATATTATATGTGTATAATATGTATGATATATATAAAGAAGAAGAAGCAACCGTGTTGGCTTTGGCCCATACCGAGCCCAATCTCCAAATGAGGAGCGAGCCTTATTGTTAGCCCATGTCTCGGTTTGAGTTGGAACGCAGGGTTTTGACCTTGCTTCCCTTGAGACCTGGTGACCTCACTATTTAAGCTCACTTCGGACACCTGGATGCTCAGATTAGCTATCTCTCTCCTCCGTCTCCTCACAAACGCTCTCAAAGGGTTTTCCTATGGTTTGGGGTTCCAATCTCGGAGTTCTTCCCGACGTGTGTGACGACAAAGGTGGTGGTTAGTCTCGGCGATCTCCTGGTGGTGGTGCAACGTGGCTCCCGGCTTGGGTGGCTGCTTCCTCCGCATCTGAAGATCTAGGGTTTAGGAGAATCGAAGAGTTCTTCGATCTCCGATCAACCCACAAATGGGGATCTTCTTCTCTCGTTATATCTGAGGCTCATACATGCTAGATCTGGGGTTTATCTTTGCATTTCTTGATTGTACCCTCTATTGAACGATTACTTAGTGGATTCGGCCGATTCTTGAGGCCCCGAGGACGTAGGCAATTTTTTTGCCAAACCTCATAAAACTTTGGTGTTTGTTCTTGCTTGCTTGTTGAGTTTATCGCTTCTCTATCACTCGCTTCCGCTGAAATCGCTTTCATTACCTCGAATCTCGGTATTCAACAAGTGGTATCAGAGCTTGAGTGTCCTGCTCTCGATTTCCTGGCTCATTCTTGTCTGTTAGCTTTAGGCTTGTGTGTGTTTGATTATGTGTTCTGCTTAAGATTCAAGGTTGTCTTGAATCACTTGGTTGATTTACTGTATGTTTTGTTAAGTTTTCTTGAGTTTTTTAAGTTCTTTGCTCCAAACATGGGTGAATCTTACCGTCTTAAACCTTTTAATGGCACAACTGACTTTGCGGATAATAGTCATAGGTCCCCGGTTCGAACCCCGGAATGGCCGCTTTTTATTTACCAATTCAAGGCACAACTGACTTTGCAATGTGATAGGTGAAAACGAAGGCCATATTGATCAAAGAAAATTGCTATGAACCCGTCACTGGAGACTATGATGAGGAAAAGAAGAAAGATATTAAACATCTTGATAGACTAGCACGCAGTGAGATTATGTTGAGACTCTCTGATGAAGTGGCCAGGCAAGTTCTGACCTGCAAGACAGCTGATAAGTTTTGGTAGATGTTGGAAACATTATACTTGGTAAAATCTTTACCAAGTAGGGTAAATCTCTTTAACAAACTCTTTAATTTCAAGATGTCTATTACTTGCTCTCTTGCTGATAACCTTGATAGATTTATGTCTATTACTCAAGATTTAGAGAGATGTGGTGACAAGGTTGATGAGACTCAACTATGTGTTTTGCTGCTTAACTCTTTACCTGCTCAGTTTACTACCTTTGTTGATGTTGTTCAGTATGGTACTACTAAGTTGACTAAAAAGGAGCTTATTGAGTCTATCATACAGAAAAATGAAAATTTAAAGGTGTTTAAAACTGTGAATGGTCATAAGGCTGATCCTAAACCTGAAAATAAAGATGATGCTCTTATGGTGAAGTCTAAGTTCAAAGGCAATAAGGAAAGTAAGAAATAGGAAAATAAAGATAATAAATCTTATTATGTGTCGTCTTATAAATCTAGTATTGAAAAACCTGATAAATCTCATCTTTTGTGTACTTACTACAATAAAACCGGTCACTTAGAGAAGCATTGTTTTAAAAAGAAAAGGGATATTAAAGCTAGCAAGAAGTCAAATGTGTCTGCTGTTTGTGAATCCCATCCTTATGTTACTCATGAAGTTCTTGCATTATTAAGTGACACTGATTCTACTACTTGGATTTGTGATTCTGGGTGTACCATGCATGCTACCTTTCATAAGTCTTGGTTTTTTGATCTTAAATGCTTTGATGCGGGACCTGTCATGCTTGGTGATCACTCTATTCTTAAAATTAATGGTGTGGGATCTGTTGCTTTAAAAATGTTTGATGATGTGATTAGAATTACGGAAATTTCGCGAGGTACCCCTGGGATATTCCAATTTTTGCGAGGTATACAACTCTTTTCAATATTTTGCATGGTACCCATGTGATTTTTATTTTTTTCGCTTTGTGCCTTTGGGGTTAAATCTAACAGCTTTCTTTATTCTCCGTTAGTTTGCATAAAATAAAAGAAAAAAGAAAAAAAAAAAGAAAGGGCGGAGAACTGGAGAGCGAAGAGACCACGAAGCGAGAGAAGAGAATAGAGCGAGGAGAGAGCAAGAAGAATAGCGAAGAAGGTGCTGCTCGAACTAGGGCTGGGCAAAATTTGGATCGGACCGTAATCGGACCGGGACCAGACCGAAATTTACGTTTTTTGGATCGGACCGGGATATTACGGTCTGGTCCATGGTCCAAGATATTTTCATTTCCAGGTTCCGGTCCAAACCCGGGACCAGACCGGAATTGGATCGGAACCCATTTCATTAAAAAAAAAAAAACTAAAGAAGAGGTCAGACTCCACGCCATATGGGTAGCATATTTGCCTTTTCTTTCTTTTTGTTTTATTTTAAAAAAGCCCACATCCCATGAGCCCAGTCAGCCGTCCCAGTCAACGTCTCTCACTTTAATCTCTCTTCCCTCTTCATTCTTCATGCTCGCCCTAGTCTGTTCTCGGTGCTCGCCGTCGCCGCTATAGCCTCGGTGCTCGCCCAAGCAGCTCTCTCACTCTCTCACGCACAGTCGGTGTCGCTGACCAGTCGCTATTGCCCTTCCCGCCGCCCATCTATCTCTCCCCTATTTCATCTCTCCCTTCCCGACGCACAGTCGGTGAAGCAGGTTTGGCAAGAAAGCATCAATGGAGAAAATATTCTCCCCTATTTCACTGTTTTCAAATTTGTATAATTTTGCATTCAATTTCAAAGTGGATTGCTTTTACCTGATAAATAGGGGCGATTGAAATTCCGGGTCAAACGGTCCAAATGGTCCGGGAACCAGAAAACCCGCGACCATATATCCCGATCTCGGTCTGATCCACGGTCCAAGTTTCCAAAAATTCCGGTCTGGTCCGATCTGGTCCAGACCGGATGCCCAACCCTAGCTCGAACAGGAGAAGAAGGTGTTCCGCGCCTCCTCGGATCCGCTCCTCGAAGGGCGACCCAGACCGACGTTGCTACTATTGTGTCTAGGAAGAAGGGCGGTGGAGGCGAGGCTATGAAGGGCTGTCATGGGAGGAGATGCGGCAGGCGTTGTGCCTGAGAGCGAAGGCAGTGGCGGCCCATTGCCTCGGTCGGCGACAACAAGGAAGGTAAGTTGATTTTGAATTTTTTTTTTTTTGAAAATTAGGGTTTCGAACTGGGGATTTTCAGTTTGATTTTGGGAATTGGGGATTTTTTAGTTTTGAATTGGGATTTTCTATTTGAATTTGTGAATTTGAGTGTGTGAATTGGAGATTTATAGTTTTGAATTGGGGATGTGTAGTTTCGAATTAGGGAATTGTGTCTAGAATTTAGATAGATGTGGTATGGAATTTGAGTTCGTGAATTGGAGATTTTGAGTTTGATTATGCAATTCCAGTATAAAATTTTGTGACATTGAACATTGATTTTGGGTAAAGGGGGGAATTTATTCAGCAATAAAATTCCAAAAATCCTTTATTGACAAAGGGGTATCCCATGCTTGTTTACACTGTCCACCCACATAACAAGATGATATTCAACACAAAAATTTGGAGGAAATCAAATTAATAAACCAAGAAAATTTGACTAACTGATTATACGTGTATGATAGTGGCATTTTTGGGTTTATTTTTGTAGTTGAAGAGAGGTTATTAGTTTTGGTTGATTGTTCAATTTCAATTTCAACATCTTAGGGGTGTAATTTTTTTTATGGTCTTTATTATTTAGTTCTTCACACTTTACCAGTGTTGTTCTTTCCGTTGTCTTGTTTTTTAAATGTTACTGTTAAAATGTTTTTGCTTTTCTCTCCAGTGAGGGGCTTAGCACTAGGCATGTGGGAAGCACAAATGAGATACATTTACGTATTGATCCAATGCATAGCGACCTGAATGAAGAAATTACATGTATCAGAAATCATGCTCGGCGTTTGAGAAATGTAATTGTTTTGAATTGATATCCGCTTTTTTCATTCTTGAAATGCTATTTTTCTAAATCTCTTGACCTGAAGCTAAGTTAATCAATGATGTTTGAATGCAATGTCATTGTCTGGCAAGCTTAAGTCCTTGATTGCCTCATATTACCTTGCTTCTGCCTTTGTTCAACCGAAAAGGTTTGTTAACATTCTCATTAGGGATTTGTTTGCACTTGGAAGGATTTACAAAGTGTTTGCCAAGGTAAACATGCAGCTAAGGTGAGCAAATACTCAAGCTATAATTTATTGGACCAACTCTAAATAATTTGTCAGTAAGAGTGTGGTTTATGTGCAGGATGTACAGTCTATAAATACATATCTCCATTCTATTTCACATTTCTCCATTCTATTATGAACTTGAAACTTATCAAAAAGTCTATTAGCTCAAACGGTAGAGCATGTGCTCATGCACAAGATGTGGGTTCAACTCCTACATAGACTATATAATGATTTGGACTTGTTACGAACCTACACTTCAAAAGCTGAACATACTGATTTTCATTTATGGTTAGGTTCTAGTCCTAATTTACATAGACTAATATAATGATTTGGACTTATTAAATCTAGTTTTGATTTTCATTTATGGTTAGGTTCTAGTCCTAATTTACATAGACTAATATAATGATTTGGACTTGTTAAATCTTGTCTTGATTTTCATTTATGGTTAGGTTCTTATACCAAAGAAACATGCTGATTGACTGATAATGTCAACTTGATGCTTGATCCTTGATACAGAGTAGTAGTCAAGATCAACTTTCATTTATGGTTAGGTTCTAGTCTTGATTTTCATTTGTGTTTCGGTTGAAGAATTTTTTAGTTGCATTTTGAGAAGTCAGCCTATATGGGATTCAAACCCACATCTTGTGCATAAGCATGTGCTCTACCGTTTGAGCTAATAGGCTTTTTAACAAGCATCAAATCCATAATTGAATGGAAGATATAAATCATCTACATTAAACTAAAAAAATCAGCAACCAAGCCAAATAAACTGTCAATAAATCTTTGAAGCCCAATTCCTGGACCTCGTGGTGTGGTCTTTTTATTCAATCAGCCCTGGCAGCAAAAGATGCCATATAGCAGCAAAACATAAATTTCACAATAAAAGTTCTAGAAACAACAAACAAAGTAATCTTTTGATGTACTTCGTGCTTCTCGGTAAGACCTTGTGCTGCTCAGTAACTGCTGATAATTTGCTCAGCAAAACAATTTTTTCATTTCTTTTCTAGGTTCATTCTTATCAACTTAGTAAAATATTTTTTTCAGATTGAGATGAGGCAGTAAAACAATACAAAATGAAAGGAGATCAAAACTTCAGAACTGAAATCTTGGCTGCAATTGCAAGTAATTAGAACAAGATTAAAGAAAATTAGGAAGAAGCATATAGTAGGAAAGGTAAATGAAAAAATCAATTTCAAGCATCAGATTGAAAAGGAACATGACAGCAACAATAAATTCAGAAACATAAAAACTTTACTATCTTATTTCCCATTCCACAAAGCACAATCACCGAACACACAAATTTACTAACTACGTAAACCCTAACTCAAAATAGTTAATTGGCATTTTAACGCGAGAAACCCTAACCCCCAATTCACCTAAGAAATCAATTGAGTATAGAACCAATTGAGTATATTTAATCTAAAATTCATAAACCCTAACTCAACATAGATCACCCTAATCCGTAAATTTTCATGACAAACCAATTAAGCCACTGATGTTCAATTTTTGACTAACCCTAAATGTCGGAAAAGAGGAGAAGTTTTGGGCACTTACCTATAACCATCTTCTGTTGGCACCGCTCTGTACGGTTTTCCATGGTCGGCTACTCGGCGTCCTACACCTCTGGTCAGCGTCGTCGCCTCTCCAAGTCGTCGGCGTTCTCTTTGGACTCTCCTCTCTTTTGTCTGGTTCTTCTTTGTCAAGGTACGATTCTGTGTTTGCTTCGTTCAATCCTTCTATCTTTTCTTTCTTTTTCTTTTTTCTTTAATTAAAACTAACGGACCTTCTTTAAATCTGTTAATTGTAACTTCAGGAGGGCACGCCACGAAATACACATAAATGTTAGGGGCACCATGCGAAATATGCAAAAGAGTTGTATACCCCATGAAAAACGCCATACCTCGAGGGTACCTGGCGAAATTTCTGTTAGAATTATTAAGGATGTTAAATGGGTTCCTGACTTGAGGAGAAACTTGCTATCTGAAAGTTCTTTTGAATAATTATGTTATGCCATGTCCAGTTCTAATGGTGTTAGGATGATTTCTAAAAATGGGAAGCCTGACATTAAATGCTTAAGAAAGAAAGGTCTTTATGAAGTGTTGGCCACTCCTAATTTGAATTATCCTGGCTCTGCCTTTATTGCTTCTGTGCATACTATGTCTCTGCTTGATACTATGTTGTGGCATAATAGATTGGGACACATAGGCAATAAAGGCTTAGAAGACTTGCATAAAACTAGCATTATCAACTCCAAGCCATGCATGATTGATCTATATGAGAACTGCATCTTAGGGAAGCAATCTAGAAAAGGTTTTAAGCATTTATCTTATGTTACTGTTGCACCTCTTGAATATATACATTCTGATTTATGGGGCCCTTTTCAAGTTCCCACTGTAGGCCATAAGAGATATTTCATGTCTCTCATTGATAATTATAGTAGGAAGGTTTGGGTCTATTTGCTTAAAACCAAAGATGAGGCTTTTGAAATCTTTAGAACTTGGAAAGTTGGAGTTGAAAATGAAATTGGCTTGACCGTTAAATGCTTAAAAACTGATAATGGTCTTGAGTTTTGTAATTCTTTGTTCAATGAGTACTGCAAGTCTAATGGTATTAAGAGACACTTAACCATTCCTGGAACTCCCCAGCAGAATGGTACTGTTGAGAGGATGAACATGACTCTCCTTGAAAATGCTAGATGCATGCTTATACCTTCTGGTTTGAAACATTGCTTGGGGGATGAGGTTGTTGTTACTGCTGCTTATTTGATAAAGAGGACTCCATCTTCTGTGATTGATTTAAAAACCCCTTATGAGTTGTAGACTAAAAGAAAGCCAAACTTAGATCACATTAAACCTTTTGGTTGCACTGTGTTTTCTTATGTTAACCAAGGGAAACTTGATCCTAGATCCCAAAAATGTGTGTTATTGGGTTATCCTGAAGGGGTTAAGGGATATAAGTTGCTTATTGTCCAACCTGGTGTTTATAAAATAATTGTTAGTAGAAATGTCTTTATCAATGAGCATGAGTTCCAGTTTAAGAAAGCCTCTACTGCTGTGACAGACGCTAACCTGCATGTACAAGAGGATCAGTTCTTTGTGCCTAAGCACAATGACATTGATTCAGATGATGAGTTTGACAGTAGTTTCCCTCCCTTTTCTTCCTCTACTCTGTCTACATCTGATTCATCTGTGTCTACTTCTTCTGCTATAGTTTCTGATGCTGTGCAACTTGATGATTCGCAACCTCACCAATTGGGCGATGGAGCAACTAATGAACCTAATTCCTCTTCTACTTCTCCTATTTCTGTGAATGAGGATGATATTGTTGATTTTGTGCCTGTGTCTGGTTCTAGTTCCTCTAGTTCTCCAGCCACTGAAGGGCATGATTCAACTAATTTGCAGTTGACTAGGGATAGAAGTCCTAGGACTGTTATACCAAATAAAAGGTTTATTAATAACATTGTTGAGTTTCCATGCTTGGTTTCTGATGTTGTGAAAATATATACTCCTGAAACTTATGAACAAGCTATGAGATGTGCTCACTCTCTAATTGGAAACATGCTATGAATGATGAGATAGAATCTCCAAGGGTGAATAAAACCTGGACTTTGGTGCCTAAACCCGTGAATGCTAGATTGATTGATTGTAAATGGATCTATAAGCTCAATGAGGGCATTTCTAACTCTGATCCTCCTAGGTATTAAGCTAGGTTTGTTGCTAAAACTTTGAGACTGTTGCTTGCCATGACTGTTGTTTATGATCTTGAATTAGAGCAAATGGTTGTTAAGACAGCTTTTCTTCATGGTGACTTGGATGAGACAATCTATATGAAACATCCTAAGGGCTTCATTGATTTTGTGCATCCCAATCATGCTTGTTTGTTAAATAAGTCCATTTATGGTTTAAAGCAATCACCTAGACAATGGAATATTAAATTTGACAAATGCATGAGATTCAGTCTAGGGTTTAAAAGGAGCAAGTTTGATACCTGTTTATACTTGAAAGGTGTCAATAAGAGTCTTGTGCTTTATGTGCCTTTATATGTGGATGACATCTTACTGATTTCTAAATCTGTTGATGCTATTCATGATATTAAAAGGAATCTGCAGAAACACTTTGAGATGAAAGATTTAGGCATTGCTAAAAAGATTTTAGGCATGTCTATTATAAGAGATAGGAAGCATAAAAGACTTTGGTTGCATCAATGTGATTATGTGCATAAGGTTCTTGAGAGGTTTCATATTTCTGGTGACATGATTAACAATATTCCTTTAGGTGCTCATCTTGATCTCACTAAAATAAAAGAAAAATTGTCTGTTGTTGAGCTTAACATTATGAAATCCATCCTTTATGATGTTGTTGTAGGTTCAGTGATGTACTCTATGATTTGTACTCGTCCTGACCTTGCATTTGCTATAAGCACTCTTAGCAGATTCATGTATGAACCTGCTGAGAAAGACTGGTGTCTATGAAATATCTTTTGAGATACTTGCTTGGTACTGCTAATCTGTCTTTGTTATATGTTGAGCACTCCTCCTCTTATGACTTACATGGCTTTGTGGATGCTGATTATGCTTCAAATAAGGATACCAGGAAATTTGTTACCTCCTATGTGTATGCATGGGCAGGCACCTGTGTTTCATGGAAATCCCAATGATCGGTCTAAAACTAACACCCCGCAAGCGTACGGTGTCAATTGTATTAATCGAGTGTCTAATCTCAGGGATTGTGTGAATACCAATTGCAGAACCTCAACTAGTTTACTAAGCCAAATAACGGAAGTGATTTTTGAAGAAATAAGAGAATAAGAAGAAGAAAAATGACAAATTGCAAATGTTTGTGAATATATGATGAGAAACATTCCAGAGTCAGGGTTTGCCACAACAATGCATCTTCGATAGACTATATAATTTTCATGCCTGAACACATTGAAAAGAGATATTTGAAGGTAAACTATCTAAAGTCATTATCGCTCAGCCTACACATGTTGAAATAACTATGTCCGTTTCAATTAATTACCACTCAGCTTGCGCATGTTGCAGATTAATCAATCAAATTGAACTCATTAAGCTTTAATTTTAGACCCTAGCGCGCAAATTGATCAAACAATCGCAAGCGCGATCCGCATAATCAACTCAAACCTAGGTTGTCTACGATAGTTTACTATCCTCAAGAGAATTAAATCGATTGCTCATAAACAATTCTCAAGTTCAATCCATGTTTTCCAATAAATTAACAACTTTATCTATATATCCAATCTCAATTCGCAGTTGGCGCATGTTGAACATCAAAAGGATTCCAATCAATCATAGAATTGATCGGATTAAGCACTCATGGATCAAATCAAACAAACAATAGAATTCATTCAGGCAATCATCACACACATGTCTATCTCATCATCGTTGGGATCACCCCAACCCCAGAACAAGAAAACTAGCCATACATGGATTCAGACACAATCAAAGAACTCATGATGAAAGAATATAAGACTAGATTAACAAAACGTATTCTTGAATCCAGCAAAACAAACCTTCAAGAAGAAATCTTTGAAAAAAGTCTAAAACTCTAATGTCTGCAACTAGCGGTTTTGACGTGAAAAGTTGAACGTCCTTTCTCCGACCCTAATTCTCTATCTATATTCCTCAAAGAAAAATATGAAAATAATCCTAAAATAATAATAAAATATAATAAAAAGTCGTTCAATAAAATATAAAAGCGAATAAAAATCCCGACGAAATGACGCTGAGGACAAGTATGGACTCGATACTTATGAGTATCGACTCGATACTTCACTACTGTAAGGGTTTCTTTCACTCGAAAGGTTAAGGAACCGAGTCGATAGTTGCAAGTACCGACTCTGCATGTCGTGATTTTCTTCTCTGTTCGTTGTACCTACTCGGAAGGTGCTGGTACCGACTCGATACAGTTGGGTTACGGGTCGATACTTTGACTCATCATCAGCTTCTTGGCTCGGTTTCTCCATATTGTAGGACGAATTTGCAAAATCACTCAACATGAAAGTTGTAGGTCTTTGAATCAGCTTTCCAACACGCTATAGAACATCTCGATCCGAATTTTATGGAGCTCAAATAACTCATTTTACATAGATGTCGCCAAACAGGATTTGTCCGAAATATGTCGGTTCAACAATGGGCTCTTCTTAGATTGATTTCTAGCACTCGAGACCGCTATGCAAGGCTCTTTCGGCGTCCATGAACATGTCAAACTTGGCTTCACTGAATCCTATCCCATCTTGCCTCCAAATTGACATCGAACAAGCTCCAAATCACCTGAAACAAATGAAACACGAGTGTAGACATCTATTCTAGAAACTAAACCAAAAACCTATATAAAACACACACTACTAGAAATTTGTTATTTAACATCGGGTAATAGCCGATGTCTTTCAAAAAAAAATTGATGTCTATGTGGGTGTTGTAAAAAGTCAATAGTTTTTCACATCGGCCAGAACCCGATGTCTTTTTATGTTATAACATCGTTTATATTTTTAAATCCGATATCTTTGTTATCCTATAACATCCATTATAAAATATAACCGATGTTATAACATACAAAGACATCGCCTATTACCCGATGTTAAAAAGTTTTGACTTTTTACATCACCAACATAGACATCGATTTTATTTTTGAAAGACATCGGCTATTGACCGATGTGAAATGACATATTTGTGGTTTTTTTTATTATCGTAGCATATGCGGGATTTGAACCCGCATCTTTGTGTTTGAACACAATGCTCTACCATTTGAGCTAATATGATTTAAATTAGATAGAATGATCTTACATAATAGCGAAAAGAGCATGTGAAACTTAGGAAGCAAAGAAACAAGGAAAATAAACTAGTAGCAAATAAGTACACAGTTATTCTATGAAAAATCAGCACAAGTGCTATCATTAGCTTTTATATTACACTTCATGAACCCATTTCATGTTTCCCCTAATAGAATTATGCATATCAGGCCGTCACTAATGGAGATCTGAAAGAGCGATCGGAGAATACAGTCACTAATTCATTACCAGCAGCCATATTCACCCGATAACCAACAACATCTTGAAGCCTTTAAAACAAATTAAGAAAGAATTTCATAAATTGTATTCTGTCCATAAGGCATCACAATCATACTAAAAAATGGCTTAAGAAATCTCATCTTTAGATGGGTTATCAAGATGCAAGTGCCAAACACCTTTGTTTTTGACAATTGTGTTTTGGTAATTTGGAGATTTTTCTTAATATTTTAAAGGTAATACGTGGTTTGGGCAAGCATGAGGGTTGTTTAGTTTTCCCTAAAGTTTATCACTAAAGGAGTTTGTTTTTTGTTCTTCTGTTGGACATTGAGAGATGATGTTCATGGATACCAATCAGGACAATCATAAAAATGCATCATGACAGAGCAAGACATAATTGTTATGGTACTTACTGAAAAGGGCCTATTGGTATGCCAAAGTCAGTTATCGCCTTATCAATCTGGAAGGGGTCCACAACCAAATGAACCAAAACGTGTGCACCCACGATGTATGGGAAGAAAGCTCCTAGTGACTGCCAAAGTAGTGCCATTGCCAACCACCCATGTGTGCAGGGCTGTATTCAATGAATCGATTTTTAGTTCAGGATGACGAGGTTCAAAACATGAAGATACTATAATCATGTAATTCTTTTTTTTGGATCATATTCTTTTAAAGCAACATATAGTAGATTTGAGTTCCTTATGATACAATAACATCCATTTATAATCAATGGGGGAATTGCTCGATGGAAATTTTTTTACCTGAAAGAATTGTTTCAGTGAGATATTCTCTATTACAGCCTGCAATCAAGAAGCAAAAGGTATTTTAGAAAAGCTGGATGTTTAGAGGAAAATATGAAATGGTATGAAACTTCTGATTGCTGCCAAATTTTAGAACATGTATTAGACACTAAGATGCAAAGAAGATCCACCTCTATCACCATGTCGACATCGTTAAATCCATTATAATCCAGTACACCTCTAAATAGTGAAAGGGCGTTATCTGCTTTTTCAGGAGTCAATTTCCTCCTTTTAACTAAGCCATTGATATTGCCTGCCACATATATAAGAATGTCTCAAATGTGAAACACAAAGAAAGTGTAGACTTAAACAAAAATCAGGGGGAAAAAAAGAGAGACAACAGAGATCTTTCCTACCTCCCATTCCAGGAACAATTCCAAGTGATAATTCAGGCAAGCTGAGCTGTGCTTTAGGGGCTGCAACACGAGCATGACATGTCTGCATTCAATTTATTTCCAAACTCTCTGATGTCTCCAAAGTAGCCATGTCTTAATGAATATTTCAGTTCCATATTCTTTACATTTTTGCATATTTCGGGTTGGGAATATGTCGGATTTATGTAGTATATGCTTATTTGTCAGAAATGGAGATCTACATAAGTTTCTGTTTAATATTGCAGAATATGGAACCATTTCGGGAGAAAACCAAGAAGCAAGAACCGGAGCTCGACTAACTCGACATCGACAAACCTTAGTCGATTTCGACGAATCACGCCTACACACACCCTAGTCGAAGAGCACATGTCGAGGAGCCAAGGAGGGATTATCCGGATCTAGGGAGAGACTACCCGGAATCGAAGAGAAGTTACCCGACTTGACAAGGAAGCCGGACATCCTACTCGAGATCGACAAGACTGTTGTCGAGATCGAGGAGCCCTAGGAGCCTGTGTCCGAGCATGTCGACAAAAGGGCTACCCGATACACCAAGCCGACCAAGACAATGGGACACCCTCCTCGAGATCGAGTTACCTTACTCGAAGTCGACAAGACCGTGGAGCCGTGTCCGAGCACATCGAGAAGACTTGTCCGACCAGCCTAAGCCACATTAGTCGACGACCCATTCTTACTCGATGTCGATGAGGAGCACTCGAGATCGACCAAACCTGTGAGCCAAGTCAGAGCCATGTCGAGGACAAGCTAGCCAAGACGACGAGCCAAGCCCAGTCGACCAACAATTCTACTCGATCTTGACTAGCCTTACTCGAGATCGAGGAGGACTGCAGAAACCGCGTAACACATTTTTGGGAGTTCTACTCGGATTGGGATTCCTTGGGCTCGAAGTTTGCCGATTCTATCCGATCTATCAAGATACATCATGGAAGAGAGAGATATATCCACTTTAAGACTTTTAGATATATTTCCCTTTTAGATTTAATTTATGTTGTTGCTTTTATTTATCATTAAGCTTTTAGATGTAATTTTAGATATAGATAGATGTTTCTATCCTTGAGTAGCAAGGTTTAGAAGCCTATAAATAAAGCCCTTGGGGCTGATTTCTAGTCATTGAATTTCAGAGAGAAATAAGTAGGAGAAGTAGAGAGAGAGAGAGTTAGCGGCCGATTGGAGTTGTGAAGCGAGAGCGGAATTGGCTTCAAGCGGTTGTAAACTTTGGTTTATTTTAATGCAATTAGTTTTCTTTCAATCAATGATGTATGAGATTGCGATGAAGCGCGAGTAGTCTACCCACTTCTATGGTTGGGGCGAGCCCGACGATAGCCATGCGCGTTTGAGGTAAATATCCGACCTTTATCATGTTTTGAGCATCTACTACTTGTTTATGTGTTTATTACCCATCTAATGGAGATCCATGTTAATAACTTGGATTGTAAACATAAAATCAGTAGAGACAATTAGGGTTTCTTGAAAGAGTTGTCTAATTGTTGGAAAAGGCGAAAGCTTGTCCTTTGATGCAATTCACATGATTATCTGTTTATCTCTGCCTTATGCATGCTTGGTTATCGTTGCTGAAAACCCCAATCTTGGATGTTCTTTTACATTAAGTGTAGTTCGAAATCCCAAAGCAATTGTTTTTACTTTCTTTCGTTTCGTTTTAGTTTCTGTCTCCTCGATATCGAATAGCACTCGTCGATATCGAGTACTGATTCTCGATCTAGCATCGTTGTAGCATTTGTGTGCAGGTAATCGACAAAGCTCAACTCGACGTCGACGAAGCCTACTTGATCTCGAGTTCCCTCTAGTCGAGATCAACTACAACATGTGCTTGCTGCTGCGCTGTGCTCGACTGTCCGATCTTCTGTCGACTAACTCTAGTCGAGATCGAGGACATCTGTGGTCGACTTCCGTAGATTTCTCCGCTGCCTAGAATCTGCTGAAACGCTTCCTCGTGGATCGATCCTGACTTCCCGCTGCTGCATCAGGAGGAGGTCTCGTAATTATTTGCAAGGGACGGAATCTGGTTTGCTGTGATTTATTTATATTTTATTTGCATACTCGTTTTCCTCCTATCAACAAATTGGCGTCGTTGCTGGGGAAGCTATCATTCGCGCCTTAGGTAGTTAAATCTCACATCTGCTTTGAGTTACTATACAGGTGTATGCGCCGTTCTGGTCTACCACGTGAGTTTGACAGCTTAGACGAACCAAAGCGTTACCTACACATCCACTCTAAACTCAAAAGGATCATGGCGGCCACTGAAACACAAGAACAGCTGATTGCAAGGCTTACAAGGGAGCTAGCCGCAAAGGATACCACTATCGCCAATGAAAGGGCAGTGAGGGAACAAGAAGCTGAGTGTGCAAGGCAAGCAGAAGCTGAGCTTGCCCAATATCCAACTACTGCTGAGGATTATATGCCTCCAACTCTCGTCGTGCCTGAATCGACGATTCTAATCCCTGATAACTCTTTTGAAATTCGCACTCAATTTCTTATAGAGCTTAAAAATAATGCTTTTTATGGCAAATTTAATGAGTGCCCTCTTGAACATATTACCAATTTTTCTGACATGTGTCGTACTCTTGCTGAAGGTACAACTCTGGAATATGTCAAGATGAAAGCTTTTCGCTGGTCTCTCGCTAGGCCTGCACTGAAGTGGCTTGAAGGGCTGAAACCAAGATCACTCACTACATGGGCCCAAGTAGAGCAAGAGTTTCTGAATAAATACTTCCCACCCGCCAAAACAGCACTTCTCCGCCAGAAAATCACTGCCTTCAAACAGAAGCAAGGGGAACCGCTGACAAAGGCATGTGAACGCTACAAAGAACTGTTGCGATCTTTCCCTACTCATGGACAACTACCCTACGTCATTCAGGAGATCTTCTTCAACTCTCTTGATCAAGTCACTAAGGACAGAATCAACCATTACACTCGCTATGAGTATCTGACGATGCCGCCAATTGACGCCTGGGGTGTGCTGGACAAGCTCACCAATTATGACAACAAATATGGGTCTACTGCAAACTATGAGGAGAACTCCTACGCCAGGCCAACACCATCTATGCCACTCTATGAGCCATCAAAGGAGATCGACCCAGATGTCAGAGAGCAATTCTACAGAAACCAGAATCGCAACCTCCTCAAGCAAGCCAAATATCTATCTGTCTATCAGCCTTGCATCGAATGCGGATCACAGAGGCACACCACTACTGAGTGCCCACACACTGAGCAAGTCAGAATGGCAGAGACACATGAAGAGGAAGCTTACGCGGGGGGTCCCAATCGCTACATGGGAGACGAAAGGTTCTATCAACCACAGTGGAACCAAGGTCCTCCTAGGAATCTCCCACCCTATAGAGCTCCAGGACATCCAGAAAGGGATCAAAAGAAGGATGATCTGCAGCTGATCCTTGAGGAGATGCGTCGGAATCAGGGCACCATCAACAACCAGTTCCAGAACATCACTACAAAATTTGGAGAACTGGACATCTGGAAAAGAGGAATAGAGACTCAGATGGGTCAAATCGCTGCACAGATCCCACGACCATCCGGACAGCTCCCTGGGCAAACAGAACCAAATCCTAAGGGGAAGACCGGACACGTCGCAGCTATCAAACTCAGGAGTGGGCATCAATTACACGAGCCAGAGGTCGGGAAACAGCAAGGCAAAGCAGAGCAGCAACTCGAGACAGAGCAGACCCAACTCGATCTTGAGGAGACTCTACTCGACCTCGACAAGAAGCTACTCGACCAAGACCAGAAGCTGAGCTCGGACTCCACTGCGCAGACCAGCAACTCCAGGTCGACCACCCAACTCGATGTCTAGGAGCCCGTGGTCAAGATCGAGGAGCAGCATCTGGCCGACGTCGACGACTCTGCAACACCTCCGACAGCTGATCTGGCCCCAAAACAGAAAAAGCCACTACCTTTCCCTTCAAAAGCACAGAAAGATCCCACTGCAAGTAGGTTTACCAGATTTGTTAATATGTTGCAAGAACTGAATGTTTCTATTCCTTTTACAGAAGCCCTGCAAGAGATGTCTGGATATGTCAAATTTCTAAAGGAAATCCTGAGCAAGAAGCGATCCATCTCAGAGATCGCAAGCGAATGCAAAGTACTCCACTTCCCTGAAAAGAGACCTGACCCTGGTAAGTTTTATGTTACTGTGGGTTTTGGACAATATAAATATGAGTCTCTGTGTGATTTAGGAGCAAGTGTGAGCATCATGCCTCTATCAATCTGGCGGAAGGTCAAAATAGGATGCATAGAGCATGTGGATGCCAAGCTATACATGGCAAACAATACAGTAGTCATCCCTACGGGTATAGTTGAGAACGTCCCTGTCCAGGTTGGTAAATTCTTTGTTCCAGCATTATCATTGACTGTGCTGAAGATCCTACTAGCCCTATTATTCTTGGTAGACCATTCTTAGCTACTACAGATGCCAGAATTAGTGTTAAGAATCGCTCGCTCACCTTCACCATAGGCGATGAGGTTTTAGATTTCTCTTTTGGCCCTACAAAAGAAGAAATTTCCTGGCTGGAGGTGAAAAGCATCAGCAACCGCGGGACCAAGCAAACAGCGGAGGGAAGCGCCAGCACTGTCCTCGAGGTCGACGAGAGCTGCTCGATCTCGACAAGGGCGCTACTCGATCTCGACCAAGACTTGTCGATGTCGACTTCCACTGATGAGCCACTGACTTGCCCAGAGCCTAAGTATGGGGTCCCTGTACTCGAGGTCGACCAGCTGTACTCGATCTCGATTAGCCCCAAACCCAAAGATTCCTGTTTTGGGTCCGAAAAAGTAAGTTCAGGTATGAATTCTACTCCCCCTAAGTCCATAAAGAAAATTATCAATGATTTAAGGGGAGATAAGACACCATGGCGAGAGAATCTGCGAAAACTAAGAGATGAAAGGAAGAAGAAGAAAGATAAAGGAGATGATGCAAGCAACCACCTGTCAGCTGAGCTTGCATACTACCATCATGACCTAGATGATCCAGGAGAAGGGCCAAGCATGAGCGGGGCCCACATTAATGGTCCTTAAGCACAAACGGAGAAGTCGGCCTAGAGACTCTAAAATCTAGAGCATGTATATAGAACTTTATGAATTTTGGGACTTTTTGAACTTTTTGGTTTTTGTTTTTGGTTTTTGTTTTATGTCTTTAAGAATATTTCATGTGGATAGTCTTGTTTCTTGTGAAATCTATCACTTTTAGGTCGGCAAGCATATAAGTATCGCGAAAAGTGGAATAAAGAAGTCCCTGAAACCAGTCAGAATCGACGAAGGCCAAGTCGATTACGACAAGGAGGAGAAGCCCAGAAGTTACTCGATCTCGAGTAGATGTACTCGACATCGACCAAGCCAAGACGCTCCTCGACTTCATAATCCACTGGACACAGAAAAGCTCCTCGAGATCGAGTAACATGTACTCGAGATCGACCAGCCAGTTACTCAACCTGCACTGATTCGCCTTCCTCGATGTGTTATCCTGTGAGTTCCTTCCTTTACTCTTGTTTTTTTTTTTTTATACAGTGGGGACACTGTATATTTCAAGTATGGGGTGGGGGAAGAGCTCATTATCATTATCATATGTGTTAGTCTTGCTTTTTGGTTTTACATGGTGAAATTTGTATGTTATGCATTCATGTTTAAATTTTATGCATTTTAGTCTTTTGTCATACTTTAAGTCTTCTTTTTAGTTGCATAAGAAAAAATAAAAAATAAAAAAAAATAGAAAATGTCGAAAAATGAAAAAAAATATGCATGTTTAAATTTTTGCATTGTTTTAGTTTTTTACCCCAACTTAGATGTCCTATGATGATTAATAATGACTGACTTGATCATATAAATCCTATGGCATGTTTGGAAGGTTTAGCCTAAGTCCTCGAAATTGTTTTTATGTGGATTGTGAACTTGTGATGAAATTGAGCAGATATGATCCTATAAGTTAAAGGTTACAATCCAACAAAAATTGTTCCAGTGAGAATTTTGGCCTTATAGGGATAACATTAAAAATCCATATGCTTTCTTGAGTGTATTTACTCTTCCTATGCATCTCTAAATGTTGTGATAGTTATTCAAAGCCAATGCATTTATATGTTTATGTTAATAAGAATTAAATGATGGAGGCACCTTTTAAGCCAAATTTTATCCTCTCTTTACCTACCCTGCATTATCCCTGCTTGAAGCCAGAACATTAGCCTGAGACTTTTATTGTAAACTCCACAAAATTTTCCTTAGCCAAATTGAGCCTGACCCCATTTGGGAATTAAGACTTAGAGTTGGTAGGAATAGTAATTTGTTGAAAGAATGAGCTTATGTTGCATTTTAAGAAGGTAGGATTGTTGAAATTATTGAGATATGGGTTGGTTTTACATTTTTATCTTGCCATACATATTATGTAAAAGGATTTTCGGCTCACATTAGAAATGCACCATTAGTTTTATTTTATATTTTCGTAAAAAAAAAGTATATATATTTGTGAATAAAGTGCATGAGCCAAATTTACCTTATTTCTTTCATTATTTGCAAGATACACACTTTGGAGAGGTTGAGAAAGTTTGAAAGGTTACATACTTTATTGAGATAAATTGGAGAGTTTGGTTGATGCATATGATTGAGAAGTTATGGTTTGGTTGTGTTGGAGATTTAGCAGTCTTGATTCCCGAATTTTATTAAGCACCACATGGCCAAATAATTCCATTCCTTATTATTTCTTACCAAGCCCCACTACAACCCTGCCGAACAGAATCTTCTTTGAAGACTTCTATTGAGCGAAGTCCTCCTGATAATTCTTGTTGCATTTTCATAATGGGTTGCGAAGTGGATTTATGTTTAAATTGCAATGTTTATGAGACTGTGTATGGAATTGAGTTGAGAGTTGATCTACATAGCCTAAACACATTGAGAGCTGAGTGTAAACACATTATTCCTGTGAGGTTGGATTTATATTGCCTATGCCTATGGATCACTCATATATGTGTGATGACGTTAAATTCACTTGTCTTACATTGCTACTAATTGAGATGTTGCTTTTGACAAAGGCGAAGACTTGAAGGATGTGTTGTAGGTCTTGGTTATTGTTTGGTTATTGCTTGAGGACAAGCAAGTCTAAGTATGGGGTGATTTGATGTCTCCAAAGTAGCCATGTCTTAATGAATATTTCAGTTCCATATTCTTTACATTTTTGCATATTTCGGGTTGGGAATATGTCGGATTTATGTAGTATATGCTTATTTGTCAGAAATGGAGATCTACATAAGTTTCTGTTTAATATTGCAGAATATGGAACCATTTCGGGAGAAAACCAAGAAGCAAGAACCGGAGCTCGACTAACTCGACATCGACAAACCTTAGTCGATTTCGACGAATCACGCCTAGACACACCCTAGTCGAAGAGCACATGTCGAGGAGCCAAGGAGGGATTATCCGGATCTAGGGAGAGACTACCCGGAATCGAAGAGAAGTTACCCGACCTGACAAGGAAGCCGGACATCCTACTCGAGATCGACAAGACTGTTGTCGAGATCGAGGAGCCCTAGGAGCCTGTGTCCGAGCATGTCGACAAAAGGGCTACCCGATACACCAAGCCGACCAAGACAATGGGACACCCTCCTCGAGATCGAGTTACCTTACTCGAAGTCGACAAGACCGTGGAGCCGTGTCCGAGCACATCGAGAAGACTTGTCCGACCAGCCCAAGCCACACTAGTCGACGACCCATTCTTACTCGATGTCGATGAGGAGCACTCGAGATCGACCAAACCTGTGAGCCAAGTCAGAGCCATGTCGAGGACTAGCTAGCCAAGACGACGAGCCAAGCCCAGTCGACCAACAATTCTACTCGATCTCAACTAGCCTTACTCGAGATCGAGGAGGACTGCAGAAACCGCGTAACACGTTTTTGGGAGTTCTACTCGGATTGGGATTCCTTGGGCTCGAAGTTTGCCGATTCTATCCGATCTATCAAGATACATCATGGAAGAGAGAGATCTATCCACTTTAAGACTTTTAGATATATTTCCCTTTTAGATTTAATTTATGTTGTTGCTTTTATTTATCATTAAGCTTTTAGATATAATTTTAGATATAGATAGATGTTTCTATCCTTGAGTAGAAAGGTTTAGAAGCCTATAAATAAAGCCCTTGGGGCTGATTTCTAGTCATTGAATTTCAGAGAGAAGTAAGTAGGAGAAGTAGAGAGAGAGAGTGAGCGGCCGATTGGAGTTGTGAAGCGAGAGTGGAATTGGCTTCAAACGGTTGTAAGCTTTGGTTTATTTTAATGCAATTAGTTTTCTTTCACTCAATGATGTCTGAGATTGCGATGAAGCGCGAGTAGCCTACCCACTTCTAGGGTTGGGGCGAGCCCGACGATAGCCATGCGCGTTTGAGGTAAAGATCCGACATTTATCATGTTTTGAGCATCTACTACTTGTTTATGTGTTTATTACCCATCTAATGGAGATCCATGTTAATAACTTGGATTGTAAACATAAAATCAGTAGAGACAATTAGGGTTTCTTGAAAGAGTTGTCTAATTGTTGGAAAAGGCGAAAGCTTGTCCTTTGATGCAATTCACATGATTATCTTTTTATCTGTGCCTTATGCATGCTTGGTTATCGTTGTTGCAAACCCCAATCTTGGAAGTTCTTTTACATTAAGTTTAGTTCGAAATCCCAAAGCAATTGTTTTTACTTTCTTTCGTTTCGTTTTAGTTTCTGTCTCCTCGATATCGAATAGCACTCGTCGATATCGAGTACTGATTCTTGATCTAGCATCGATGTAGCTTCAGTGTGCAGGTACTCGACAAAGCTCAAATCGACGTCGACGAAGCCTACTCGATCTCGAGTACCCTCTAGTCGAGATCGACTACGACCTGTGCTTACTGCTGTGCTTTGCTCGACTGTCCGATCTTCTGTCGACTAACTCTAGTCGAGATCGAGGACATCTGTGGTCGACTTCCGTGAGATTTCTCCGCTGCCTAGGATCTGCTGACACGCTTCCTCGTGGAGAGATCCTGACTTCCCGCTGCTGCATCAGGAGAGATCCTGACTTCCTTGTAATTATTTGCAAGGGACGGAATCTGGTTTGTTGTGATTTATTTATATTTTATTTGCATACTCGATTTCCTCCTATCAACACTCTCCACTTTAGTTTTTATGGAAGTTCTTACCAGCCCAAGTGTCAACCGTGGCTTGTAAACACTCAATAGAACCACAATAAAATATTGGCAAAAGCACCATTAAAAGAACTAGAGATCCCCTATTTAGAAGGATCATACAATTTTTACAATTGATCGGATGCTCAAAATTTCATGTTACTGTCATAGTGTCAAACTGTCATGCAATGAATAAAGAATGCTATAACCAAGAGTTACCAGAACGGTCGCTTCCAGTTAAGCAACCAGTTACCAGAACGGTCACCACTTCCCCAGAAGATGGCTGAGCATCCGCAGTCTTGATCTCTGCCATAATATTCTTATAGTTCAAGGACAAAATCTTTTCATTAATTCCCTGCTCCATAAGTTAACAGAATGTCATCTTCAGCTGGAAGAACAGCACTGAGCATAAATTTGACTAGTATTATAGAGTTTCTAGATCAAAAAGAATGTTATCTGTGCAATGTGTGATAAATGCAGAATATCCAAATAGTTTTGGACGAAACATAATACAAAAAAGTAGTTCGCTGAACTAAACAAGTAAATAAATAAATGGCATGAAAAGCAAAGGAAACAAAAAGCATAAACAAAATACAAAAATAGCAATTCACTGAACACTAGGATAGTATGTATATGAATGTGACTTTCTTCATTAACAAATGTAAATATTTTTATACTTTAAACTTTTCAAATTATAAACTATAAAATTACTAATAAGTTCACCAACAAATCTACACTAAAGCACTGAAGCATTTTAAACCCCTATAGCTCAAACTTAACCCATAACCAGATCAATAAAGTTTCAAATATACGCCCTAACAATAGAGTTCCATTTTTTAACACTCTTCAGCTTCGGTTGCTCATCAATTTCAGAGCAATTTTGAATGTTTTCAAAGCAATTTTTTCCCTTTTTCAAGAAAATGTTACCTATAAAGACAATCCTAATCTTTGGAAGCTGAAGGGGATCTTCACTGCCCTCCTAAAATCCTGAATGACAACAAATGCGTGCATGGGAGTGACCTGAGACATGTAATGTGTCACAAGGAGATATGGACTGCAACCACCAATCAGTGGATGCCTTTGTAGTTCAATTATCTACGACTCACGGAATTACACCCTTTTCTATCTTATGCTTAACAAATCAAACAACTCATACTCGATGGCAGTGAAACAACAAGGCTGAACCAAGAGACTTGGGAAACAACATCAGATTGATAACATACATGCAATATTGGCAACAAGATCAGTATATAGAACAGGATAAGATGATGCATGGCCTGGTGATGACTTGGGAACCAATTACCTAACTAAATTTCTGTTTGAAATGCACTATTGAATTTAGAAATCTGAAGTAATTCATAAAAGGTACATTGAAATATCTAAATTCCCCAATTTTTTTTTTTTAAAAAAGCATCAACTACCAGTGACTTGTTCATTTGTAAAAAAAAGAACCACTTCATTCGGCCAGCAAATTTATTTCCACAATTGTATCTGGGTTAAAAATAGCATGCCCCTTTTCCCCTTATTAGATAGCTTATGGTTTCACCAGCTGGAACTGAAATTTATACTATGACCAAGTAATCTACAACCTTAAGCACAAAGAGGCAGGTCCAGTCACCTTGTAGCTGGAGCAAACAATGGCATGTCAACATATGAGTTTAATATCTGAGCAACTTAGCACCAGCCACCGGTTGATTGGTCTGACATTCATCCCACATTGATTGTCAACATAAAGATTCCTTTTTGAGTGAGAGGGATGCAAATCATGGAAGTAGAAATATATGGAAGGCTAAAGAGACAGGGAGACAAAGGGAGACAGAGGTGAATTAAACCCTAGATCTAAAAATTAACGAATGAAATTAAACCACAAAACCCTAGATTTGAAGGTCTCAAAACTCAATAGAAAGTTGAAGGGAGACGGAGGACATGAAAGCTTACCAGAGAAGGTTACACGCGGCGGAGGGAGCAAGAGAGCTAAGCGACGAGGGAGGCCGTCGTTGTCGTGGTTAGGCCATCGCTAGAGAGAGGTCACAAATGAGAGCCATAGAGAGACAGAGGGAGAAATCTATAGAGGGCGAGAGAGGGCTTACCGGTTAGGGTTCCGGGAGAGAGGACCGCCATCTTTGTAGTCACCGACCAGAGCGAGTGATGGGAGGAGGCCGGATTTGGAGGGAGGAGGCCGGATTTGGAGCAGAG
Source organism: Persicaria tinctoria (assembly GCA_037127255.1). Classification (NCBI taxonomy): domain Eukaryota; kingdom Viridiplantae; phylum Streptophyta; class Magnoliopsida; order Caryophyllales; family Polygonaceae; genus Persicaria; species Persicaria tinctoria. The sequence goes on along the minus strand of JBANSL010000006.1, from coordinate 57,007,483 downwards.
AGAAGGAGACGACGATGGGAGGAAGATTTGGAGAAAGGAGGCCGGCCAGATTTCGCTCCAGCGAGAGACGGGAATGTGGAACCTTGGGCTGAAATGGGGAGAGCGTTGGATATAGTCGGGAATCTCATGGGCGGGCGTTCAAATTAATTCATTATTTGATTCCGCGCTTTTTATAAAAAATTTCAAAATGAATATTTAACATCGGTCTAAAATATATGGTGATGTCTATTTTATTTTTAACATCACACATTTATAAAGCGATGTTAAAAAAACTATTTAGCATGGCAGGTTTTTCTGGATGATGTGAATGAACCGATGTTAAATAGCAGAATTTTAGTAGTGACATGCAAAACATATAAAATGACTTAAAAATGACTATAAACTATTTACTATAACACGTGGAATATGATGATATCACCCAGCAACAACCCATAGTTGCTCTCTCATCCACTGAAGCTGAGTACATAGCAGCTACAGAGGCCTGCAAGGAGGCTATCTGGCTACAAGGAATCCTTAAGGAGACAGAGAGGAAGCACTACACCTCTGTTCTGCACATTGACAGTTAAAGTGCACTATCTCTGCAGGGAACCCATGTATCATGAGCGTACTAAACATATTGATGTTAGATATCACATTATTCATGAGAAAGTGGAAGATAATGGCATACATGTTAAGAAAATTGTTGGTAAGCTTAACCTTGCAGATTTTGGCACTAAAATTGTTCCATATGAAAAATTTGTGTCATGTAGGAACTTCCTCCACTTGGACGATGTCCATAGGTGATCTTTGCATTTCTGGGATGATGACGTACTTGCTTGGAATCCACTTTGCTTAGGTTATGGTCTGCCTGGAGCAAGACTTAGAAAAATAGAGGGTGATTTATTGTAATGCTATGTGTTTATTTCCCTATGTCTTGCTTTCATATATGTTGCATGTAATATTGTTATGTGCTTGTATCATTTATGCGTGTATGATGAGTATACATATAACATATATAATATATACTAAGGTATACATGGATGCACGGTTGTAGTTAGGCTCGATTGAGTCGTATTGAGTCAAGAAATCGACTTGATCCTCTAACGAGCCTAATGGACAATAGTGGAGTATAGTGTATAACCTATAGTATATTATATGTGCATAATGATGCAGGACCAACTTCTACATCTCACTACTAGAATTATGTTATTTAACATCGGCTAATTAACATCAGTCAGAATAACCTGCCATGTTAAACAGTTTTTTAACATCGGTTTATAAATTTTCGATGTAAATGAAAGCATAGACATCGTCCCATTTATTTGACTGAAGTTAAATATGTGTTTTAAAAAATATCTTAGAAGGCGCGGAACTAAAGGTCGAATTCATTTGAACACCCGCTCCATTTTAGAAGCGCTTCTTTATTCATTCTTCGTTTCCTCATGAAACCTACCCCTCCTCCACAATCTCTCTTCCGACTTCCGAGTACCGTCGATGGAGCTTGAAGAACCCTGACATCTCCAACAACAAGATCTCGTCTCTAGCCTCTTCCTTCCATCTCATTGTTCGCCTCCCTCATCGTTCCCCTGATCCGTCTCTCTCATCGGCTCGCTGTCCTCCTGGAGGCTGGATTTCGCCATCGTCGACCACCTTCGAAGGCTTCGACCTAGCGTATCACCGTCTCCTTCCCACCGCACCATCCTCTTGTAGTCTGGCTCTCACTGCCGTCGGTCCCCTTTTCTATGGAGGTAACATATCTCTCCTCTTTCCTGTCCGGGCTCTCTCTTTGCTTACCAAATTCTAGGGTTTAGGGTTCGAAATTTTGGGATTCGAAACTCAAATTTGTTTATTTCACCTCCTAATTCGATTGATTTGTTATTGTGAATTGGTTGTTTCATGTGGTAGTCTTCTGTTGAATCATCGACTTCATCCAAAGCTTGGATCTCGTTGTAGTGGTTGCAAGTAGGTCGTGCTTGCTTTTTTTTTTTTTACCGATCCAGGAACTTCCAGACTCGAGTAGTTGGTATATTAATCCCCGCTTGTTTCGCTTCCTATGCCTTGTTCATCGTAGGTTTGTTTTTCTGTTCTTAATTGAGTTTTATTTTTACTGTTTCTGATTTTTTTCTGCATTTTGTTTGGCTTTTGTGTTTAGTTAATAATATCAAACCTGTTTGAATTTTAGTTTGGTTAAAGGTTAGTAGAAATTGCCAAGTTGGGGCTTTGTGACTAGTCAAACAAGCAATTAAAATTTTTAGTTGAATGTAATTCAAAAACTTTTAATTTCGGCTATTACCCGATGTCAATTTGGATTGAAGGTCTTTCACAGGGTTTTAAGGCTGATGTATTACTTCGCCTACTTGCCTGTATTAATAGTGCAGTCTATGATGAATTTTTGTTTCCAGGCTTAGGGAAGACGATTGTAGATCCATTTTCCATGCCTTACTAGTATCTGTTTCATTGGAAGGTTATATGCTACCTTGTTGTGTTTCCTCATTGGAAGGTTAGGCTGAATTTGTGTTTCAGGTGTTTATGGGTGGGACGGTTGCTATGCCTGATGCCCCCATAAGGGAGATGGCTTGGATCCCAGAGATGAGTGTTTTGGTTACTGGAAGCTGGGATAAGACAGTAAAGTAATTGTTTTCTTGGCTTTTCTCAAACTTTTTTTATAGCCTGTTAATTTTGATGAGCCCTTCTGATGTGGATCGTGGAAACTTCTGTTCAATAAATTTTAAATAAATACTTTAGAAAAGTTATTTCTTCCTTTACAAATTACAATGAAAAAGTGTGTCTCTAAAACACTACTTGAATCTGTTGTCCAACATACTTATCCAATCCAGCTTTAGATAACCATGGATGTTAAGAGTAAACATTTAGCTCTCCTAAATATTTAATCGTTTTTAACTTGCAGAATCCTCAGGTATTTCCCTATTGAGTTCTGTTGTGATTTCTCGTTTTCATCCTTGATTTCAGACTACGAAGTACAATCATTGCATTATCCTAAATTTACAGCTGTATTTTGAACATGACTTCGTTCTATGCAATATTTGCTGTAACGATGTTGAAGTGTATCTACTTTGCTTTTGTTTTCCTCATTTTCTGCTTCTAATCCTATATTATTTATTTGCAGGCTGAGTTCAAGAGAATGGTTTCACCTTTGAAATATCAAACAAGGTGTCTTGCTGCCTTTCCAGGTAAATAAGGATTTTTGGTAGGACATTTCTAGTTCTGTATTGGTTATCCTTTGTTTTCTTCATGTTTAGTCAATTAGTTTTCTTTAATGACAGAAGTTTCCTGATGCAGATCCCCTGGCTCTTCATCTGCTTAAACGTTTGCTGACATTTGATCCTAAATATCGTCCTACTGCTGAAGAGGCAATGAATCTGTACAATTGTTTTATTCAGTTATATTATTGACTCTTTTTTCTTTCTTAATTGCTTTATTATGGTGATATTACTTGTATACCTTTTTTCTTTGAAGATCAATGTGGAGTATGGAGGAATTAAGCCTACTTCAGTTCAAACTACAAGTGAAGTGAAATCAAAATTGCAAGATTCCCAGGCTTCTTTTGCTCCTTCAAACACACTTGCACTTACAGGTATAACCTGTGCTTTCTCTCAAAGATGTGAGATTAATTAACTATGTGGGTCAGTGTGAAAGGCATTGTTTTGCTGCTTGACTTCAGTCAACATTTAGATAAGTCTGAGAATAGTGCAGTGTAATTGCACGCATTATGATCTACTATCATGGTTGTCTCTGATGTGTTTATAACTAACATTTAAATGAGTTCTTGTTGAATGTTAAGATCATCGAGGTCAATGTATTTCTGTTGTTGCCTTTACTCAGGTCTAGAAGCCCCATAAAAAGAGGGTCTCAAAATGCTATTATGCTTAGTTCATCTGTGCCGCCTAAGGGATTGTAATTACTTTAGCTAGTTTGAATTTGAATTTCTTGTACTTAATGTTTCCCTCTTGACAAAAGAGTGTGGCAATCGGCACCTATTATAGCTACTGGCAACTAGGAAGTCAAGGCTACCCAAACCCAACAAAGTATCAACAAGCTCATATTACAAATACCCTGTTATGAAGATCATATAGCTAGTGTGTCTTACACCCTCTTAAGTGCTCAGGCTCATTTAGTGTCATTTTTTGTGCTACACAACCCCTTTAATTTCTATTTCCATACATTTTTTTCACTCAATCCTTTCTCCATCTGTTGTCATAAAAAAGTTGCTGTTTTTGGTCATTTTTTGCATATCGCTATATTTTTAGAATAAGCTAGGTTCAAGGTTTTTTTGTCCATTTCTTTATGTATTCATTGCTATATTTTTGTGCTTGCTAGAGTGTTCATTGCTTCTCTTAGTGGGGGATTTCTTGCTTTTATTTTTCAGTCAAAATTGATGTCTTACTGTTGCGTTTTTTGGGTGCTTGGAGGCCGTTTTCTGCTGCCTTTGCAACTTATTGTGCAATTCTGGTGGTAATCCTTTTGCTCTAAAGTCTTCTGGTGGAACAAATCCTTTTGGTTCATGGACTGGACTGGAAGTTTGATATTTAGCAGCACTTCTGCTAGTGTGCTTAATTGTAGACATGTGAATGAAGAATGCAGCTTCTATTTTATGTTTTTATATTTAAAACTGTTTTAACTAAAAATTATTAAACCTACAGGATCGTCCGTGTTTGGGCAGCAACCTGCGTTTGGAGGTTTTGGTACCTAAGGATATGTCATAAGCTAGAGAGCATGCAAAACAATTAAATGTGGATATATATATTATTAGGAAGGTATTGAATGATCATATCATTTATTACCTGGTGCTATCATGACATGGAGCTTTTATTAAAAATGTCTAAAACTTTGTTGCAGGTTGGTTTATGCATTTCAACAAACCTTTCCTATCTCTATATATGAACCGGTCAGTTTCTAGCAGCATTGTTTTTAATATTTCAAGAATCAGTTATATATAACTTAGCAATAGATCAAGAAAGAGTGCTTATTTAAAGCTCCCATCAAAGATGCATACATAAATGATAATCAAATAAATATTCTTTACACATTGTTTTGTCATCTATATGTGACTTTAGTCTAAATGCAACAATTTATGGTAGTAATTTGTTTTATTATTCGTAAGTTAAAGCCTATTAGCTCAAATTGGTAGAGCGATGTGTTCAAGCACAAAGGTGCGGGTTCAAATCCCGTATAGGCTACAACGACAAAAAAAAAACAAATATTTCATTTAACAAATCGGCTAAAAACCGATGTTAATCAAAATAAAAAATCGATGTCTATGTGGGTGATGTAAAAAGTTTAAACTTTTTCACATCGGGTAATAGCCGATGTCTTTGTATGTTATAAAATCGGATGTATTTTTATAATCGATGTTATACCATATCAAAGACATCAGATTTAAAAATATGACCGATGTTATAATAAATAAAGACATCGGCTATTACCCGATGTTAAAAAGTTTTGACTTTTTATATCACCCACATAGACATCGATTTTTTTTTTGAAAGACATCGGTGATTAGCCGATGTTAAATGACAAAATTCTAGTAGTGTCTCCAGACACGCCAATCATACTTGGAGAAGGACCTATGACTCGAGCCCGAGATAAGAAGCTTCAGAGAGACTCATTCATGTTTGTGAGTCACGCATTGTTCTTGAGCACGGTTCAAATCCCGGAGCCTACATTGAAGACTTACATGTGCATTGGAATACAAGAAGAGGCCGAACCCCCTTAGCCTAGTGTATTGCCGGTTTGTGTTAAGTCTTGGAACATCTTATGTTTATTTCCATTTTTAGTAACTTTTCTACTTGAGTTATTTTAGAAAACTTTAGGGGTTATTTTTATTAATTTCTTTAAGTTGTTATTTTCTTTATTTCGGCCCATTCCAGCCTTGTATGGCTATATATGCCGAGTTCCTCCTTGTTAAACATTCACGTTCAATTTTATAGAAAACTCTCAGATTTGTGTGAAACACATCGAGTGAAAGTCGATTGATTCGTAGAAGGACTCATCGATTGCAAATTGGCATAGATCTCAGCTTGGTTTGCCTTGTGTTCATCAACTTCGCAAGACTTGGTGATCCTGGTATCCACGAGCCCCCTCCTTGTGCCTCCAAGTTGTCCGCTTGGTTGTGTAGGGTTGTGAAGGTGGGTTATATAGTCATTGGTGTTGGTTCCTACCCTCTATGGAGGTCTGGCATCTTCATCTTGTTCTATATAGATCGACTCAGTCCTTATCTGTCATGTCTTTATTTAAATTTCGAGTCATTATTGTTTCTTGAATCGAGTCTTGCATTCTTTTCCATAGTCGACATCGAGTTCCTTCGTTCTTGGTGTTTCTTGCTGCGTCTTGTTTTATTTCTTGGTCGATCTTGGTCTTCTTGATCGATAATTTCTTGTTGTTCTTGTTGAGTCTTGAGTCTTTCTTGCTTCCGTTCTTTAAGTTCTTGTTTGATTGTCGAAGATCGGGCCATCCTGCGGCTAACCTCGTATCAAATTGGCATCAGAGCTTTGGTTTCCGACATCAAAGTTGTGTTTTTTCTTTTCATAAACTCAAAAACCACAAAAATAGAGTCTTTTCTTTGTTTGGTCTTTTACTTCATGCGTTCTTGAATTTGATTGCACTAACCTTAGCTTGCTTGTTTGTGATTGTCGTGGTTGCGTTAGCCCAAACGCAAGCCTAGCCGAGACCCATTGGAGTCAACCAGCCGTGAGCACATCCCTTGTGCAAACCCTAGCCGACGGCACACTAGTGTCCCCATAAGTCAAGCTTGGCCGATTCCACCAACATACACAAGAAACCCTAGTTTGTTATTTTCTATCTTTGGCTTATTTGTTCTATCTTATTTTATCTATTTTATTGCTTTATTAAAATCTGATTTTTTTTATAGATTTAATTCCTTTAACGATCATATATCATAAAGGTATAGATAGATCTACTTACCAAAATTAGCCAAGTTGCATCTATATTATTTCATTAGGGCTTAAATTTTTATTTCATTCACCTTTGTTATATAATTTTCAAGTCCTTTACATTGTTTGTGTCTTTCTTGCATTAGGTTTTAAAAAAAAAACAGTCCGAAAAATTCAAAAAAAAAAAAAGAGGCATACATACTTGGACCTAGGAGGATAAAATTCACTAGGGGCAAAAGTAAGTCAAAAAAAAAATAGATTGTTGATCTAGTGCAAGAAAGCTTCCAAAGGACCAATTTGGTGATTTTCTTAAGCCCTAGTCGACATACCCAAACACTTACCTCCACAAAACACAAAATTTGAAACCCTATCTTGCAACTACAACAACCTAACTAAAGGTTTCAAATCAAAGAGGTAAATTTCCAAGCTTTCTCTTATTTTCTTTTGTTATTTCAGTTTTTTCGAGTACCTATCCCTTTGATCGACTACTCTTTGTGTGTTATTGGTCATTGTCGAGTGCTCCTTGATCATATCGAGTGCTCTTTGTTTCAATTCCTCATTGTGTCGAGTACTTCTTCTTGTTGTCGAGTACTCTAGTGTCCATGTCGAGTTGTTCTTTCCGATTCGAGTGCTGCGAAGTCTTGTTTTTGAGTGCTCTTGCCATTGTCGAGTAGTTTCTCTTAGCGTCGAGTACTCTACATCCTTTGTCGAGTGCTTTTGTGTGTTTGGCGAGTGCATTGCTTGTGTTCTTTGTTCATTCTCTCACATATATATATTGATTGCTAGGTTTTAGCTTGAGTGTTGATTTGCCCCAGGCAGATCGAAACAACAAGTGTGACATACCAATTAGAGAGGGAGTGTGAGTGAAACACTTGTGAGATTGTTTATATTTTTCTCTAACCTTTACATAGTTCTTTGTTTCTTTTATTTGTGATGTCTAATAATCAGGATAACAATGCCAACAATGGCAACAACGGAAACAACTCCAACACTACCCCCACACTTCCACCCGAAGTGGTCACTATGGTCGACACCATGAACAACAATATGTCCACCATCACAGCGACTTTGGCTGCGTTGGGAGCAAGGGCGATGGCTATGGAGACTAGGCGGAGCGGTTCTATCATCGTGGGTGGCCGAAGTGACCAAAGGCGTGACGATACGCCTCGCGATGAAAGGGAAGTCCATAATCCTAACCCGAATCCTAATCCTAATGTCGATAACCCTTTATTTGATGAGAACGACTCTCCGTGAAGGGAAAGATATGGTAGAAATAATGGGTTTATTAATGCGCAGGGACAAGGAAGAGGAAGAGGGAGAGGCTGAGGCTTCCAAGAAGAGTTCTACTATTCTGAGGCCGATGATGACTTCCAAGAAGAGGAGCATTGGGAGCAACGTCATAGGCGGAACGATAGAGGAGGTCGATACCGTTACAGAGCACCTAGAGATCCTGACCAGGATGGAATAGGTAAGGTTAAGGTAAAGATCCCTCAATTTGAAGGTAAAACTGATCCAGATGTTTATGTTGATTGGGAAACTAAAATGGATCAAATCTGGAATTGTCATAACTTCTCCTACGCTAAAAAGGTGCAACTAGCTTCCTTAGAATTTCAAGGCTTTGCTTTAATTTGGTGGGATAACCTAGTTAAAGAAAGAAGAAGAGCCCTTGATGCACCTATTGCTTTAATTTGGTGGGACACTAGAGTACTCGACAACAAGAAGAAGAGCCCAACACTATGCTAGAGAACTTAGACAACGTCTAGAAAATCTAAAACAAGGTAGCAAAACTGTTGAGGAAACATTTAATGCAATGCAAGAAACTATAGCTAGAGCTAATGATGAGCATGCTAATGACGATAATGATCAAAACCTTAACCTTTTAGCTTATGATGATGGTGATTGTTTTGAATATGAGCATGGTGAATCTTTGATTGTTAGGAGAGTTTTAAGTGTTGTTCCTACACCTTGTGATGACAATCAACGTGAGAACTTGTTTCATACTTAATGCTTAGTTAAGGGAAAGGTTGTTAACGTGATCATTGATGGAGAAAGTTGTTGTAACTTAGCTAGTCAGGAAATGATTGATAAATTACAACTTCCTACAATTCAGCATCATAGGCCTTATAAATTGCATTGGATGAATGACTGTGGAAATTTAAAAGTGAATAGGACTAATAAGGAAAGAGGAATCAAAGTTGTTTGAATCCTACGAGTTGGATAACCTTAGGCGGAGATGTAGGCTAGTTATAGCCGAACTTCATTAACAAGTCAAGTGTTATTATTTATTCATATTTAACTTTTGTTTTCATGAGATAAACAGAACACTGCAGCTATCTCAAGACGCTTGAAGGACAGTTCAAAAACTTGAGATCAAGTTCAAGACTTTGAGATCGAGTTCAAGGCCTTGAGATTCAATATTAAGCCCTTGAAGTCACTGTTGCATGAGACTTTGCGAAAATCTTCCATACTCTATTCAACCCCCTATAGTATTTACATTATTGTCATTTACTTTAAGTACTGGACTATTATGTACAGCGGAATAATCCCAACAAGGGCTTTTCTTGCCCTTATTTCTGGTGGAGAGTATAAAAAATGTATAAGACGGCGGCTACTAAAAAAGTAGTTGCTGATGTCATGCACATGTTAGTCTGCTGACGTGATGCCTGACTCAGGCAGGTTGCAGAAATTCCATCCAACGTACTTGTGCAGTGGAGTAGCTTTTATTTTTGGGGTAAAGATTAGTCATTTATGAAAGAGGAGATGGTGTGCAAACAAAGAGAAAAAACACAAGAAGATTAGATTAGACTCTGCTTTGGCTAGGCAAGGCTTGGATACGTTATAGTTTCACACCGCTGGTTGTATTCATTCAGAGTTGAAACATTATGCTCTTCACTGCAGCAATGCATTCGACGACACTCACTGCTGCTTGTATTCGTAGCGTCACAAAACAAATGTTGCCTCGTACAAATATGGCCGCCAAAATTAGAGCATTGTGGCGAGTGTTTTATCCGCTTGTGCTTGCAGGACCAACCACTAACAATACAATCATATATGCCTCATAGGACGCCGGCCTTCAACGCCTAATCCTCTGCTCAAAGCCTCAAACCCACAACGCTGCAAAACCAGGACAGCAACAGCTGCAAGTTTCTGTATATGTACTTGTGTAAGTATGAAGAAGCATTTATCTTTCTAAATGGCCACCATAAAACATGGTTGCAAGATGCAATTCGGAGAGCTAAATGTATCATATATGCCACAGTACAGTACACTTACAAAGAAGAGGGTAATTAAACCTTTTTAATACATGCTCGTCAATTTACTCATTCCAGCTTTTTTACATTAAATGCCATACATCGATCCAACACAGGCATATAAAAACAAGCCTATTAATTACAGTGTGTGACGAGCTACGCTTCCTCAGAGGTAGAGATGAAACAAAGAGTTTAACTAAACTTTGGCTTCAAAACGGAGGATGACTGCGTCCTGTTCAGCTTTTGGATCCAGTGATTCATTCCCTTCTTATGATCTTCAAAGGTAACATTCCGTACCAGCTTCAGTGTACCATCGACCCCAAGGGAAGATCTAAACTGCTCCAGGACTTTCACTATCTGCCAGAACTCAGGCCTCTTGTCTGGTTGCGTCGACCAGCATTGTTCAATTAAAGCTTGCATTGCAGGAGGGCAATCCTTGGGAAAAGGAGGTCTCAGATTCTGGAAATTCCAATGTTTTCCTTCTTATTAGAACAACCACTCTCGCGAAAGGATACACAGAAGCATTATATTAAAAGAGACAGATTCTTATTGAAACATTTCAAGAAAGATTCATTCAAGACACAAAAGAGCTATATGTTATACGTCATCACTACTCATAGAAACGTGATTTGGCAAAAATTGATCTCAACCATCTGCTTAAAACAAAAAAAGTATTTTTAAATCCGTAGACATAATGCAAGATTGGAGAACTACTGAGTATTTAGTTATGGCAAACTTCGACAATCACCACTCAACCAATAGCTCTCACTCTGAATAATATTTTTAAAACGAAACATTAAGCTTCGGATTAGCTGACAGAAAATCAAATAAGCTGGAAAGAAAGGTGATTAATTTATCCCTCGAGAAAACCATATAAAACTACGAAGTCCATCCCATTTGTTTAAGGGCCCGTTCGGTAATATTATATAAGGTAAACGAAATGGAAACAATTTTTGTATGAGAAAATCTACTGTAGAGAAGTTTTGTGAGTCTAAATGAGAGAAGAATACTCATTTTTGCATGAAAAATAACATAAGAGGCTGGGGTAATGATTAGAGGACTATAGGAGATATGGCTACGAAAGGAGGGAAACAAAACAAATTTTGTATGGAAAATAGGAAGATGAGGGTAATGATTAAAATTTCTAACAATGTATCTTGAATTATAAATAGATTACATTCATTTCGTTTTCGTTTACCTTTACAAATTTTATACCAAACGGGCCCTACGCATGTAATTTGCCTCTTAACTGATTCCTTGAGCAGGCCCGGGTCTCTATCCTCCCTCCTAGGGTTGGCTCATCCCCTACGATCCTCCTCTCCTCACCCTCCCTCATTGTTTTCTGTTTACCTATTGTATTTTATTTTTACTCTCCTCTATGATTGCCATAAAAGGGACGGGTTAGAATGTGAAAATAGAGGACAGCAAGGCTAAGTATATGATGTTCAGTGGAAAGCATGCTCTGAAGACAAGATAGGAACGTGGGGAAAACAATCATAAAACATAAGTAACCATAAGATTCAGGATGATAACAGGAGAAGGAATAAAAGAGTTTTCATGCGAAAAACAAATCACCTGTTATCCATACTAAAACTTGGATTCGTTTAAGAGTTGTCAAAAGGATAAACCTTTGATAAATAAATAAACTATTCCGTATTAATAATCTCAATTTTTCTTACACTCATTAATTATTATATAAAGTATGAAGTTCAATCACGTCTTTTTTAATATCAAAGTTCCTGTGAATGAAAAATTCATGCAATAAACCATTCGTTTGGGAATTTCACTTATACCCTTATTTTCTATACTACCACAAAACATGGCGAATATCTATTGATGTAAAGAGTAGGTATCACTCCAAATTGCTAGGAAATCCTTAAAATGAATATTTGCAAATCAAAACATGTTCACCAAAAATGTTTTAAGCTCAAATAAAACAAAAATCCAATTTAGGAGTACAAAATGATAAAAAAGAATAGTGTTTTAGGATCTTTATGCATAACTTGAATAAAATTGGAGGACACAGCAAAATATAACTGAAAAAAAAATGGAAAGAATTAACACTATGAATAAATAGAAGTATTTTAAAATTTCAATTTTTTCAATCATGATATAAATGTCAAAAACATATTGGTATAATGTAAAATCTCACCCCAAAAAAAGAAAAGAAAGACAAAAGGCAACTGAATTGGGCTTGTTTATTACGGCTTCAAGTTATCAGTTTTTAGCTTTGAAACAATTTCATTTTCCTACATTTATGAAATATTTATTTCAAAGTATACCATAAAGTTTTCAAAACTAGCAACTGCAAAGTGAAAACTAGAAAAACTTATTTCCAGAAATATACTTTGAGTTTTGAAAAAAAATAAAAATCAAAACTCAAAGCTGAACCTAATAAACCCTTAAATATGCTGTTGCTTAGACTTTTGCAATTTTTTTTAAAAAGCTTATAGAATAAACAATTACACTCATTTATTAAGCCACTTTTCCCCTAAATACTAGTACTAACAACTCCTATGCAACTTAATAATTGCAAGAACAAACGTGGAAAGTAAACTCTAAAATGTGTGAAAAGATTTATTGTGAAACACAGAGAAATCACGATAAGGAAAATGCTTCATGAAATTCCATTTGAATGATGCCAAATGATCAAATATCTTAATTTTAGATGCTAGTTAAAAACAAGATAAATACCATGAACTTCATCTTATTCATCAAATAATAAGCAGCCCATCAAGCATCATAGCACCGAAGATTTTCCACCTACTCAACAGATTTTTGATGGCTGATGTGGATATGCAGAAAGCAGTACTCTGTATAATTTACTTCCAGATAGGATCCACATCAGATTTCCACAAGAAAAATCATCAAATAGTAAATGTAGATAAAGGAAACAGAACATGACAATCTTTTTCATTCAGTTTGAAAACATTTTATCAAAAGAGGGACAGGTTAGCACTCTTAGCATCAAGAAGCACTGGGTAATCAGCCATAAGGCACAATAAAATCTATGACTTTAACAGAAGGAATATGCCTTTAATATAGCATATGTTTTAGAAGCAGATGCTAAAAGAAATAGGAAACTGCAACCAGAGGTAGCTAGCAAAGTTTAGCAGATTGAAGAATCGAACAAACATCTACCATTTTTTTTACTAGGTGAATCCTCAAATAAAAGGACATCTTAGACGTGCTTAAATTCATAACTAAAGAGCATTGGGCATGAAAAGGAAATTAGAGCAAAAGTTAGCACACCAAGAATGAAATTTTGCACGGAGACAAGATTTTCATAATCAAACCTTGTTGACTACAGCATAGGCAGCTTGGATAGGACTCATATCCTCGTAGGGGATGCTTCCTGACACCATTTCCCAAAGAATAAGCCCAAAGCTGTAGACATCTACCTTCCGCCCATAAAACTTGTCTTTGATCATTTCAGGTGCCATCCAACGGTAAGTACCAGGATCATCAGCAAACGGATCGCAGTATACCTCCTCACAAGCTATCCCGAAATCAGCAATTATCATATGGAAATCTTCATTGATGAGAACATTTTCAGGTTTGAGGTCCCTGTGAATGACACCCTGAGAATGTACATATTCCATTCCACGGGCAATGTCTAAAGCAAAAGCAACTAATTTTTTCAACGGTAGTGATTTGTTCTCAAGCTTGTGTAAGTAGGATCGCAAGGATCCCTCTGACAAGTACTCTGTGATTATGCAAAAGACTGGTGGCTTTCGGCATGCTGCCACAAACTGAATCAGAGACACCAACATCAAAGATATGAACATTAGACTGTTAGAGAGAAACAAAACGCACAAGCAGAAAAATTGTTATTTTCTAGACTTGAAACAGATGATTTATTCTTCTATACAGGGATTCCTCTACCTTTATTACATTCGGATGGTGAAGCCGGCAGAGAGAACTGACTTCCCGACAGAACTGTTTCTCTAATCGAGCTTTTAATGTCTCGTTTTCATCATCATCTGGTGCAGTGATAATCTTGACAGCAACTGCCTCATCCTTGTAGATTCCATGGTAAAGCTTGCTGTGTGCCCCATGGGCAAACCTATGGCCAAGAAACAACTGAGAGAGATCAACCATGTACTCATCAGCAGCTTCCACAGCCGTGACTTTCCCCGCTCCATAATCAAAGTACTTAGTCCAGGCAGAGTCTTTTCGACCCTTTTTATCAGAAAGATTCAGTGCAGCAACATGCCTGGCTGGGCTGGAGTTAGGTGTCCACATACTAGCCAGCTTATCAGCTTCACGAGCATCTCTGTTAAGCAACCTACGGACAATCCCCTTGGGGTGCTCTTTCCTTCGAGCTACAGGTGTCAAGGATCTCTTCTGTTTAGACTGAGCTTGAGCCTCCCTAAACGTGTCTGGAACTGCAGTTTGAGGGAGAGGTGATACAGATCTCTGCTTGTTTGTTAAGGGATTGTATTGAATACGGGGATTATTAGGCGCCATTATCTTGAATTCGAAAGGTGCATCTGCGCTCCTCAAGCTAGAAACAGAAATCCCGGCTGCAGTTTGAGGGACAGGTGATACAGATCTCTGCATGTTTGTCAAGGGATTGTATTGAATCGGGGGATTAGTGGGCGCCAGTATCTTGAATTCGAAAGGCTCTTCTTCACTCCTAAAGTTAGAAATGGAATTCTCAGCTTTAGTTTGAGGGAGAGGTGATACAGATCTCTGCTTGTTGGTCAAGGGATTAGCAGGTGCCAATTTCTTGGAACGAAAAGGCGCTTCTTGGCTCCTCGAGCTTGAAATGGAAATCCCATCTGATCCTGCAGCTTGAAGGAGGGGTGATACAGATCTCTGCTTGCTTAACAAGGTATTGTATTGAATCTGGGGATCAGCAGGTGTAAGTTTCCTCGAAGGAAAAGGTGCCTCAAGGCTCCTCCTCAAGCTCGACCTCGAGATCTCCCCTGGTTGAATGCTGGAGGGTATGGAGGCCAAACTAGATGATGAATTGAATCGATAATAAATAGTTTGGGAAAACTTTGCCCTTCCAAGCCATGAACTACTGCTACCCTCCTCATCCATTCTTAAAATTCCTAACCTCACCAATAAGAAATCAGTTGCAGGAATAATCTTGACCTTCTGCACCTTCCTCTTCAGAAGTGAAGGGGTCAAAGACTGATCTTTTCACTGAATGAATCAACTGATGTTTTCCATCACACACATGCCTACTTATGCAAAATCCTTCATAATCCATCAACACACAAGGTACTAAAAACAATGAAATCCTAGCACAAAGCAATCTATGTACAAAAACCCTTGAAGCAGTGCTCTCAAGAAACAACACAACGAGGAGATTACAAATCAGATATCAGAATCCACTGAGTTTGAAGAAGAACCCAAACCTGACCTGACCCCATTAAAGCTCTGGAAAGCAAACAACTCTTCAAAGAGGGCCAAACTGAAAGAACACCTTCCTATGAGCTTCAATGCTCCAAAAAAGTCAAATACCCACTTTCCGTGGAGGCCTGGACAATACCACAGAGATGCCCCATCAAAAAAGAAATTCAATTCCAAGAGGAAAATAAAATATTAAAAACTACATAAACCAACACGAAAATTTGCCACCATGATGAGTGCATGCCCCACAAGAAGCATAATATACCCAACAACGAAGGGGCCAAAGAAAAAGAAAATACTCCATTAGCCATTAGAAAAATAATGGTGGGGAATTTATACGAAAAATAATCAGCCACAGACCCATTTAGAAAAATCAGAAGCAAGAGATGCCCAAATAGTCAGACTTTAGGACAAGACTAAAGAAGATGAGGACAATTGAGTAAGAGTACAAAATTACCCGGAAACGTCAGTCAAAATCCACCAAACCCATCATCAATTGGGGGAAATTGGGGAAGCCATCGTTTGTCTTTCTCGTCATCATTGATCACCATCATCATCTTACTCAAGAAAATCAGAGAGCGGAGATAAGTAGAACACGAATTGCTCGCAAGTGAAACACCCGCCTGTAAATAGGATTCCTAACTGATACGTGTACGGAAACGGAATTGTAGAGCTGAACGAAGGATTAATTGTCCTTTACTTTTTTCCCTGGTTGCGTTCATCAAAGCAGTGGGGGTAGTAGGTGGGTCCTTTTCTCTCATTCCATCCCTTCCTCTTTTTTTTTTTGGGTCAGAAATGTTGAGCTGAATTGTTTTTTTTAGCAAGTGTCCAACCCATGTTTCTGACTTTTTCCCTACAATTTTTCTATAATTGTATGTAATTACCCATAGTTTAACGGATTTGTTTTTGTACACGGTTAAAATATCGTCAAATATACAATCATTGTTATGGTTTTGAAAACCGTGAGGATATCTGCCACAACGGTTTTGAAAACTGTGAGAAATTAATTGGGCAGTGAGAGATGTCCTCAGTCGAATAAGGTGTAAAGATTGTTAAAAATAACACTCCGTTTTGGAAGGTATATTATGCGAGATTTTCACCGTATCAATAGTATGTTTTTCTTAAATATTGTGATTGGTAAGGTGGCACCATGTATTCAAATACGTAAACTACAAAGTATAAAACAATATTGTTTGCTAAAAAATAAATTGTGCGAGATTTTCACCGTGCCAATAATATTACCCAACCACTGCGATCGACACCGTGTATTAAACTATGGAGTATAAAACATTATTTATTAATAAAATTATGTTTTTCATAATTAATATATACTTTCTATGCTCGGCAAAATATGTCATTTTAGAGTATAAATTTTGTTTAGAAAAAATATCATTATAAACATTTTGGGTTATCATTATAAACATTTTGGGTTTTACTTTATAAAAATGTTCTTATAACTATTAGTGATGTATTAGTTGTATTTTTCAATAAAGTAAAAAAGTACAAGTAGTGTAATAAATTGGATAAAATAGTATATTTGTTAATTTCCTTAAATATTGTGCACGAGGTTAAAATGATACTGCATTTGGTCATAAACCTCTTTTTTTATTTTTTTGGATTTAACCATTTTAGAGAAGTTGTCATTTTTGGTGTTGCACTTCTTTATGATGAAGCTATGTAGTCATTTAGGTGGTTGTTTGAAACATTTGTAGCAACACGTGATGATAAACAACTAAAAACTATCTTCACAAATTAAGACAACCATGAGAAATGCTAATCGTGCCAAAAGCTTCTTAAGAATTTTATATATATATATATATATATATATATATATATATATATATATATATATATATATATATGGCAGATAATACAAAATGCAACCAAACATTTAATTCATGATTAGTTTGATATTCGTCAAGATTTTAAAGCTTGTATGTAGGACTATGGTATACAGATTGAGTTTGAAGAAGCTTTTAATGAAATGCTTAAGAAAGTTGCAAAAGTTTCTTGTCTGGATAGTATATATTTATGCCTTGAAGAAAATACGAAATGCAACCAAGCATTTTTTTTTTTTTTTCATTAGGGATGTGGAGCACACATTAATATATTGAGAGCATAATCTGGGTATGAAACATTATTTACATTGCAACATGGATATAATGCAATTTTTTTTAACACTTTAAGCGAGTTGTTAGGCAAAAGCGCTAAAATGAGATTAACTCTGATCGAATTTGATTCCCAAGCAAAATTGTCTAGAGTGGAGATGAAAAGGACCCTTTTACATAGACAAGTAATTGGTCGTTGTAAAATCCTAAAAAAAATTAAGCATTTCAAGATGAATATGATTGGTCTACAACGACCTATATCACGCCAGTGGGTGAAGATCAACTAAGCAATGAGTATAACGTTGTGATTTCTTTTTTGGGGAATTTGTGAAATGTCCAAAAAAATTGTCCTAATTGGTGAATTGTATACGTTTTGGGACAAATTGGTGAAATATCCACAATATAAACCACCTCATACGCTATCTCTCCCGTCCATCTCTGCGAGCGACTCAGATGCTTCCTCGCTCTTCAATCCAGGCGACGATGACGATTGATGGAGATGGCTCCGGCTTGAGGTACATCTCCCTTTCTCTCTGCGAATTAGGTGCAAATCGTTCCTCATCCCGCTTCTTCAATTCGCTTATTGTGGTGTGCTTTTCTCCGAAATTCGACCTCCGGCCTCGGCATCAGATCTCTAGCTCGGCTTCATATCAGATCGATTGATCGAAGATCGAAGATCGATTGCTTCCTTCCTGGCTCCCTCCGGCTTCCTTATCACTCGATTGCAAAATCGATTTGTGTGTGCTTGGATCTGTGGTGGGCGAGCGGTGGAGCGAGCACCGAACCTATCCTTGGCTTAGGAATCGCAGATGGATTCGATGCTCGGTGTTCGTCTATTCTCGCTTGCGAGGAGAGCTAGGGATGATGGATCGAGATTGCTCACTATTAAGGTCTCCTTTCTCCAATCTATTGCTAGGTTTCATCTCCGTTTGTTCAGTAATTTCTTCTTTGTTCGTCTGTTGCTAGGTTTCTCCGATCTATTGCTAGATTTCTTCATTGCTAGATTTTCTATCGTTCGGATTCCAGAATGGCGGTTGATGCTGGAGTAGAACCGACTCCTTCATCTCAAGATCGTCCTTCATCCTCCTCTAGGGATGCAATTGCGAAGGCGAAGACGAAGGCCAATCATCCTTCCAAAACGAGGTATATCCCTTATCAATGAGGTTCTTGATTAGGTGAAGATAGAGTCGGGCAAGCTTGAGCTTGAAGCTGTGCCTTTCGATCTGCGTACTGTTCTTGACAATATCTTTCTCTTGTAAAGAGTGCTCACTTGAATCAAACATAATCAAACATTTCCTCTTCCAATTTGGAAGGTGTAGAGAGAAAATTGCCCAGCTTTCGAAGCTGAGATGGTAACAGCAACTGAGAAATATACAGAGAGTCATGGGGCTGATCGGTGATCCAAAACTGGTGAGTCTTGACTATTCCCTTGGTGATCTTTTAGTCAGTTATTGGCTTTGCACCATAGGTATTCAGTTATTAAAACTACAAACATAAATGGATCCACAGTAGGCAGTAGAATGCCTTAGATTTTCCATGATTAAAATACTGTGAATTTTTTTTATTTGTGTTCAACTGGATTGAGGTGTTCGAGGTTGGAGGAGCATAGCCTAGTGCAATTATGTATGATTGCTTGAGCAATTTGTGTAGAGTTACATGATGAGTTGTGACTTGTGAGCATGTGTAATTTTGTGGAATTGAAATCTCTATGGTCTAATGATGCATAATATTTAAGTCAACTGAACTAAGTTCCTAGACAAAAGTTTGTTAAAAGCCTATTAGCTCAATGGTAGAGCGATGTGCTCATGCGCAAATACGTGGCTGCGACTCCCACATAGACTAAAGTTTATATAATTATAGTAATTTACAAAATTTCGTTAAATGTTCAATAATAAGATATATTAGTGCATTTTTTTAGTGTTGACATCATTTTTATGTGAAATTTATATATGCTGACATCGTTTTTATGCGTATTTTTTAGTACTGACATCGTTTTTATGTGTATTCTAGTAACTTTGGAGCTTGTATTGGAAATTTGAAGTTATCGTGGAGGCATGTACCTTTTAAAGTTTGTTTTGGTATTGGAAACAATGGGAGGGGTGGTAACTCAAATACAATACAGAGTATTAAATATTCATGTGAATCCTCTATGACTGCTACTTGTAGCTTAATTGGAGATGCGGAGATGACTGTAAAGGGAAAATTGCCAAGTACCGAGAGAGGTTGAACAAGACATTGGCATCTCATGATCTCACCAATGGAGAAACTCTTAAAACTATCGTGAAGGATCAAATGCAGAGTAAAGCAAATATAGATGAGCATATATAAGATTAGGTGAAGCAAATATAGATGAGCATATATAAGATTATATTGAGCAAATATTCCCCCCCCCCCCCTATTGAGCAAATATCCCCCCCCCCCCAACCATATAGAGCAAGTATAATCTATTGACGAGCAAAAATAATATCATGTTAAGCAATAATCTATTGAGCAAGTAAAAGATTATATTTAGCAAATATAATCTATTGTTGACCAACAATAAGAACATGTTGAGCATAATTCCACCAATCCTACATGGTGTGCAATTATAGTCTATTGATAAGCAAAAATAAGATCATGTTGAGCACAATTTCACAAGTATCAATTGTTGTGCAAATATAATCTATTGTTGAGGAAAAATAAGATCATGTTGAACATAATTCCACAAATCCCCCACGTTGTGCAATTATAGTCCATTGATGAGAAAAAATAATACCATGTTGAGCAATTATCTATTGATCGAGAAACTATACAATAATATTGAGAAAAAATAAGATCATGTTGAGCACAATTTCACAAGTCTCAATAGTTGTGCAAATATAATTTATTGTTGAGCAAAAATAAGACCATGTTGAGCAAATTTCCACCAATCCCCCATGTTGTGCAATTATAGTCTATTGATGAGCAAAAATAAGACCATATTGTGCAATAATCTATTGAGCATGTATAAAATAATATTGAGAAAAAATAATATCACATTGAACACAATTTCACAAGTCTCAATTGTTGTGCAAATATAATCTATTGTTGAGCAAAAATAAGATCATGTTGAGCAAATTTCCACCAATCCCCCATGTTGTGCAATTATAGTCTATTGATTAGCAAAAATAAGACCATGATGTGCAATAATCTATTGAGCAACTATAAAATAATATTGAGAAAAAATAAGATCAAGTTGAGCACAATTTCACAAGTCTCAATTGTTGTGCAAATATAATCTATTGTTTAGCAAAAATAAGATCATGTTAAGCATAATTTCACCAATCCCCCGTGTTGTGCAATTATAGTGTATTGATGAGCAAATATAATATAATACCATATTGAGCAATAATTTGTTGAGCAACTATAAAATAATATTGAGAAAAAAATAAGATCATGTTGAGCACAATTTCACAAGTCTCAATAGTTGTGCAAATATAATCTATTGTTGAGCAAAAATAAGATCATGTTGAGCAAATTTCCACTAATCCCCCACGTTGTGCAATTATAGTCTATTAATGAGAAAAAATAAGACCATATTGTGCAATAATCTATTGAGCAAGTATAAAATAATATTGAGAAAAACTAAGATCATGTTGAACACAATTTCACAAGTCTCAATTGTTGTGCAAATATAATCTATTGTTGAGCAAAAATAAGATCATGTTGAGCAAATTTCCACCAATCCCCCATGTTGTGTAATTATAGTCTATTGATGAGCAAGAATAAGATCATGTTGTGCAATAATCTATTGACGAACTATAAAATAATGTTGAGAAAAAATAATATTATGTTGAGCACCAATTTCACAAGTCTCAATTGTTGTGCAAATATAATCTATTATTGAGCAAAAATAAGATCATGATGAGCAAATTTCCACCAATCCCCCATGTTGTGCAATTATAGTCTATTGATGAGCGGAAATAAGACCATATTGAGCAATAATCTATTGAGCAAATATAAAATAATATTGAGAAAAAAAATAAGATCGTGTTGAGCACAATTTCACAAGTCTTAATTGTGGTGCAAATATAATCTATTGTTGAGCAAAAATAAAATCATGTTGAGCAAATTTCCACCAATCCCCCATGTGTAATTATAGTCTATTGATGAGGAAAAATAATACCATGTTGAACAGTAATCTATTGAGAAACAATTAAATAATATTGAGAAAAAATAAGATCACGTTGAGCACAATTTTCACAAGTCTCAATAGTTGTGCAAATATAATCTAATGTTGAGCAAAAATAAGAGCATGTTGAGCAAATTTCTACCAATCCCCCATGTTGTACAATTATAGTTTATTGATGAGAAAAAATAAAACCATGTTGTGCAATAATCTATTGAGCGAGTGTAAAATAATATTGAGAAAAAATAAGATCAGGTTGAACACAATTTCACAAGTTTCAATTGTTGTGCAAATATAATATGTTGTTGAGCAAAAATAAGATCATGCGTGTTGAGCAAATTTCCACCAAACCCCCATGTTGTGCAATTATAGTCTATTCATGAGCAAGAATAAGACCATGTTGTGCTATAATCTATTGAGAAACTATAAAATAATATTGAGAAAAAATAAGATCATGTTTAGCACAATTTAACAAGTCTCAATTGTTGTGCAAATATAATCTATTGTTGAGCAAAAATAAGATCATGTTGACCAAATTTCCACCAATCCCCCTTGTTGATATGGTTGATATAGTTTTGTATTTTACCTCTGGTTCTTTATTGTTTGTTTCTTGCTTATGCTCCATACAAAGACCAATAGTCAAATATGCCTTAGTTTTTTTATTTTTCTAAAGCCAACACATATACTTCTTTTTATAATTTCAGACCTCTTCTTATGATGTTGAATACGGGTTATCATTTCACATCCATTTCAAAATTAGGGATATAGGACCCAGTTTCCAGGAGGATCAATTAGTTTTGATTCTGGTTCAGTTCCTGCTAATCTTGCAAGCATGTTCATGCCTAATCATGCACAACAGGGACAGGATTCAGGTACGAGCGCATCAGAAGATAGCCAGGGAATGCCTCCCCTGCATGCGTCAATGACATTCAGCATGGGCATAGACCCGGCCAACATTACTAGCATGTTTACTAGCATGGCTCCCAACACACATCAGCAACAGAGTTCTCAAAACAGCTCTTTCAATTAGAATCTATGTTCAAGAAAATTGGAAGAGTTGCCTATTTGGATTTTTTTTATTCAATCTTCTTTATAACCAATGATTTGTTGATATTGGTTAGACAATCAAACACAAGTCTATCCCTTTTAAGCATTGTGTCAGCACTTTTTAAAAAAAATTCTTTTTTTTTCACGTCAACGCTTTTGGTTAGACAATCAAGCACAATTTTATTTTTGCACCTTATACTCTTATTCACGAAGAGAAACATAATAAGAGATACCACATAGATAGCCTATGCGGGATTTGAAGCCGCATCATTGTGTGTAGGCACATTGCTCTACTATTCTTAGCTAACAGGCTTTGCTTCAAAACCTCCAACGCTAAAGTAGGACTCTCATCTACCAAATCAACATTAGATTGGTTCAATATATATCTATAAGAACTTAGAAAGTACTTAATCAATTGACATCTATGTAACGGCCCAGAATTATGATTTCCGGGTTACGTTTCAAGGGATGAAAACCCTTGTTCGGATCTTACAATCCAGGTACGGGTCGAGGTTTCAAACTCATTTAAGATTAGTAGAAGGAGGGATTCCAAACCCTAAAAACCTCGAAGGGCCATTGGGTACCCTTAACCTGTCCTAAGACTATGTCGCGAAATTCAGTTCAAATGAAAGTAAAGTGGGAACAAAGTTAAGATACAAAATGTCACGGCAGAGCCGCGTCAAAACCAAAACGTAAGCGAATGATTACCACTTATACTAAGTTAGAGAATTAGCCAGGTTCTTCAGTTCGCCAAAAGAAAACCCCGCCATATAGACATCGAGTACTCAAAATCTGCAGAAAATACCTTAAAAAAAGAACAGGGAAAGGAGTCAGATCGAGCCACTCATGCGGGGTCGGCAGTCCTCGCTGAGGCCACATAGTATGTGCTATACCTAATAAAGATGCTCTAATGCAATACGAAAGTCAAACACACTAGCATGCCCCTAGGCATAATAATGTGCAGAAATACTGTAAAGGGCTCAAGACAATGCCAAGTGGCATATCCCTCTCCTACCTCCACCCCCTTCCGATAGGGCGGAGACTGGCCAGCTCGTGAATGCATTCCATCATAATCGGGCGGCACGCATGCCTAACCCGCTCCACAATAAAGCCCGCAGGCATATCATAATATAAGGAAGTTCATGACTCGATTGACTCAGGGTACCCGATGAGGCTGGGCTACCCTATGACCCTAGCAAACACTCTAGGACTATCACAGATAACGGCCGTTCTGTTTCAAACGCATATAGTAAACAGATGCTCAATCAATTAGTGCAACCTAAACATGATACTACATGGCATGCTTTTATGCATATGCAACACCTAACATAAAATGCAACAACAGGCATGAATGTCCAACCAGAGTAAGCCCCCTAGGGAACTTACCTGGAGATGCAGAACAGCAAGATAACACAAGCAAGGGCCCAAATGCAAGTCCAAAGCAATCCAAAAGCAATACACACCTATCATCAAGCCATTTTCATAAGCTACCGGTCCATCATTCATACACACGAACTCCACGTTCTCAACATGCTCAAAACCAACCAATAGTAAAACCGTTTTCCAAAATCTTTTCGATACGATAAACATCAACCAAAACCCTTTCATTTCCAATCAAACCCATCGATAAATCTTACCAACACTATTTCCAAGCTCATAGTCTCAAGTTAAGTCAACTTACATCCCAAACAATTCTTTTAAAAATCATACTTAGTCAAATCCCGACATTAAACAATTAAACCTTAAAGCCAATCTCTCAAATCATATTATAGAATAATTCCGGTATTTTGATTTTCCAAACAACAAATCCTTAAAAGATATTTCCGAACTTAAGATCTCTTTTAAAATAATTTATCAACAATGCTTAGCTAAATACAATTATCAAAATTAAATCCTCTTCACAAATCATAATCATGATCCAAGCCAATAAATCATTTTGTCATTCCTAAAGTACATATTTAAACATCACAAAATACATATCTTAATAATATCAATTCCAAAAGATAATTTTCATAAGATGTGAAATTTCAGAAAATATAAATATATATATATATATATATATATATATATATATATATTTTAAGGTCAGAAATAACATCACCATAATAATAACATATCTACATTAATATATAACCATAAGATTTATAGAAATAACATGTCATCATAAAACAATTACGTAAAATAGATTTAAAAACAACAACAACAACAAAACCCTCAGGCCAAAAAAATGCAACCCGAAAGAAGACACTAGAAACCGGCCCAAGAAAAGCCCAAGGTCTGAAAGAGCAAACCCGGATCCCATAACCCGGCTCACAAATCAGAATCCGGAAAAGAACCCTGGCTCTCTTTCTGAATGTTATAACCCGATAATTAGAACCTGACCCGGAACAGGACCCAGCCCAGCCCAAAAGGAAAAGAAGGATCAGACCGACGCCTTCCCTGGACAGACTCTCTGAACACCGACGACGAAAACAACGCAGAAGAAGAAATCCAGGCTCTCTCTCCGGCGGACCTCTTCCCGATCCCAACCCTCCTCGTCCCAACCAACTCGGAATCCCGACCTCACTCAAGACAAAGAGAGCAAAACGTGAGTAAAGAAGAGGGAGAATAAAGAGATTACCGAGGCGCACGATTTCCGACTCTGATGGAAAACTCTGGCTTCAATCGATTGGGATAAAACTTTGTTTGAATCTAGGAAGGGGCAAGAGATGATCAAAATCTGATTTTGGATGAAACTTGAACCGAAATCGAATAAGGGAAGCGAAATCAACCTCGGCTACAAACGCAGGGGAGGACGCTGTCTCGAGGCTCCGACGGGGCTCCGAGGTGCGCCTGGCCTTTGACGAGGCTTCTGGAGGCTCGATCAGAGGCTGGGAGGCTGTTGCTGGGTGTGGGTCGCAGAGGAATGAGGGGGAACGGAGATGTTGTTGCTGCTGTTCACGGAAGCGAGGAGGAAGAACGAGGATGCTAGCTTCTGCTGCTCACGGGAACGTAACGGAGGGAGCGCAACGGAGGCAAGGTGAGGCGATGGTGTGGCTCGTCGGAAGACGGTGGCCAGATGATGGTGATTTGAATTTCTTATTCTTCTGATTTTGTGCAGACGGGAGAGAGAGGGAGAGGATATTTTTATGTGGGTTTCTGTTTGGATGCAGGATGGGGCTGAAAGAGGGGCTATGTAGGAAGGAAAGATGAAAAAAAGGACCACAATGTGAAGCTGTAATCTCAGGCAAGAAAGTGGGAAGAGGTGAGGAAACTGGTTCCTCGACTGCTTCTGCAGACCTGACCGAGAGAGGCACAGAGAGAAGGGAAAAGAAACTAAAGGAGTGAGTGGGCCCCACAACGACAATTTAAATCCCGAAATTCCAAACTCAAAACCCGTTAATCCCGACTTCAACGAAATAACTTAAATTCTAGAACCGAACCAAATAATAAAATTAGTCATACTTTCAAATTATATATTTAAGACTATCGAAATCGAATTAAATTCTCAATTCAGAGCTTGAAAGCGGAATCAAATTCCGTCAAAGTCCAATTTCTAAATCGATGCCAGAAGGATTTTAAAATAATAATATATCTACTTAAATAATATAAGAATAATATAAAAATATATTTCCGGCCTTTACATTCATCCACCTCTAAAAACAAGTCTCGTCCCCGAGACTAAAATCATTCTAAAGCATGGGGATGAAGTTTTAAATTGGTGAGTCCAAGGATCATGCCATTGATTCTGGAATCATCTCATAGGGCCCGTATGAGATCCCTACAGTACCCTTGACGTGATCATAATATTCACAATTGGTCGTAGCAAGTATGCGATACGGGCCCTTATCACACCCTTACCCCGACCTTTCGGTCACATTATAACTCGAAAAGCAATCATAGCGTCTCTACTGAGTCTTAGCAAGCATTCTATATGCGCCCCTATAAAATGCTTGTATCCACTTCGTGAGGCGTTATAATATAAGCCCGGGTTGAAAAGTTTCAAAAGGGATTCCGTAATTGAAAAAGATTAGCCTCAAAATCGTTGAAATTCTCGGTAACATTTATTCCTTAAATTTCAAGTAATTCATTTCCAAACCGCTCAAAATCTTCAAATAAGACGTTTAACCAAGCAACCTTACACCAAAACAAGTAAAATCATTTCGATCAAAATCTCATCAAAATCCTCCAAAACCAAATCAGTTTCCCGCATAACAATCAATCAAATTCAGAAGGTGGGAGGTGAAATCATCCACCTCTAAGGGCTAATCCCATATTCTCTTCCTAGTTTCCGGAATCAAATCAATCCATCAATCTCCATTCAAGCAAGATTCATACGCCATAATAAATGCATAACAGCTTAAACCAATCAATCTCCAACCAACACATCATACGATAAGTCTCAACCATGTACCCACACAGTGCCACAAGGTCACATCAAGCATCTCCAAATCACACCAAAGGTTATAATGTGCATCTCAACAACATATCAAAATCATAACAACGTCTCGACATCACACCATAAATCATAAAAGGTATCTCACTATTGCATATCAACACCGCAATCATAGTAGGGTCAGTCACAACAAGGGATCTCATTTAACGCATAAATTCACATAGTCGTCCTATCCAATTTCCATCCAGCATTATCATAACAGATTTATCAGATCAAACATTTGTATTTGCAAGGTTAGCCACAACGGAATTTCATCATAAGTCAATGAAACAAAACTAATTATAACCACATCAATACCAACAAGGTCATGCTATTAAGATTCAGAAAAAGGAAGATCAAGCATTATATAAATCACCAAAATGTCAGCATGCTCTGAAGACATCACCTTAACTCATCACAATATCGAATGACAATCAGTTAGGAATCATGCACCATTATCTCATATATACTAATCATGATCATACTTAAAGCCATATTCATCATTTACATAACCAATAATCATGCTTGTCAACCATATAGTACACATCATGCTTACTACCACATAATGAAACATCATGCCAGCAAATATAAATAAATCACATAATCAAGAAAATCCTCACATCACACCAGTCAAAATGAAACACAATCCCCACTCGCCTATCTCCACTCTCAAGCCAAGATTAATCCTCTTATAAACTCGCCAACGTTAACCCAGACAAAATTCCCCAGAGAATCCCAATTCATCTCGATGATCAAATCTCGCCCCTCCTTCCGCTAAGTACTACCACACCATCCACCTCTAAGAATCCAACTCTCATCTCTAACGTCACACCCAAGTACCTCTAATACCATGTCCTCAATATTCATGAGCCCTTCCTTACACTTCTTGTACTACCCGAAGCATCACCAACATCACCTAGAAGCTCATTAGAACCACCAACATTGCTTCCCAAAAATCCCAAGGCTCACTCAGTCTTACTTAAGCCAGCATCTCTCTCTTGCGACTTATCTCATAACATCCCCGATCATCCTAACCACTCAAGCTCTTTCACCACTCTTCTACCACACTATCAATGACCTCACCCACAGGTTTAAGGAAAAAGCACTAACGAAAATCTTCAAACCTAAGGTCTACAGCATATCAACTAGCATTCATAAACATAACATCATGGGTTCAACAAGTCTCAGTTTACCATCATGCTCAATATTCCTTGCAACCATCATATATGTACATGATGAAGTCAAGCTAACATGTTGCATTATAACCTTATCCGATACAATTCAGGCTTATTAGCATATGTAGTTCACATTTTACAAGCAAAGGAATTCAAATCATGCTTAGCAACTTAGAGTAACAACAAGTCAAGACATCATGGTACATGAGATCTATAAGTCATCAAATCATATCATCATAGACAACAAGCAATCAGGCAACGGTCATCAACAAGTCAGCACATCAACACATAAATCTCATCGTCAGGTTAGTGCAATATCATTGTTAATAAATTCAAAAGGGTTAGCAATTCGAACGGAGAACACTCCCGCTTGCGAGTCAAATCTTACTCAGTATCCGCAATTCTCGATGCGTGCTCGTTCCGCCGACATCTTTGATCCTGAGGCCCGTGGGTTATGGGCCCACGCTTCCGCTGCACTGCTCTATCGTTATCTAACTTTTCGTTCTCTCTTCCATTCGGTCGCTCGTCGAATGTATCGCATAGGGTCCAAGTTAGCGGAGATAGGGGAGTGACAAGAGAAGACAACCCAAAGTTCTTCTCGGAAACAACCACATACCAATACTAAGACGATGACCAGAGACAAGACTTCAACCCAAGAATAACAACGACGCCCTTATGAAAATCTATTAGGTTGCAATTGTGGCAAGCAAACACAAATTCATCATGGGGCATATCAATCATATTAATCCACTCTAACATGTACCTATATCAAGGAGCACGACATACATATTCATTCCAAAAGACATATTCGAGTGCTACACGGATGCATGCGAGACAAGATAACAGTCTATTATCCCATGAAAGTCGATATGCTTAGTAACTTAAGAAAGATATGCAAGATTTAATGGGTATCACAATTGTCACATATATGAACAATGCACGAGCTTGGTGTATGCATCATACGAGAACATATAAGAGTAACATAGTAACTATCTCATCTAACACAATGATCATATAATAGGTCAAGTATAACACGTAATCATATGACGAGATACATTTAGAAAGCATAGGTCATACATGATTCTAGAGATACATAGCGTGATACAAGCATAATCATGAGCCGTTAAAAGGATTTCATCATGATATTTACGAAGCACGAGGCATTATCAAAAGTAATAAGAATGACATCAAGGGCGATAGATTATAGTCATACTAGGAACGAACCATCATAGATCATATATATGGTACAATAGTCATCACATCATAGAACAAGTACAACACGTGATCATTTAGCGAGTCATATTGGGAATCATAATTAAGCCCTACAGAACACTACTGGCACATATTGAACATGCACATAATCAAGATAACTCGACTAGATTCATTCTAAAATTCATGCGTCCTATGTATCTGAAGACATGATAAGTGTGGTGTGTGATTATGCGATGTGCCAAGTCATACATGTATACTAGCTTGAGAGGATATCATGGGACAATAGAGGAACACTACCGAGCGACAACATGTAAGCATGCTATGATTAACCATCACAGAAAGCCAATCGATCATCGAATTCAACACAAATTAACTTGCACGGGTAAGACATGTTATGGTAATAGAAAGAGGGAAGAACCACACTATCAGGAACCTAGCTCGAGAGAAAATCAACAACAACGTAGACAAGATACAGGTTCGCACAAGTCACAATCATGATCATACATGATGCTAAAAGCTCAATATAACGTACGATACATGCATGCAACTAATCATGACGACGGGTAAGAAATCGCTCAATCATCTTCCACGATATAGGAGCATGAGAAAATTTAAACGGTTCATAATATGAGTCTAAGTAATGGGCAATTTGATTAGAATACGGGGCATGAGTGCAGATCAACACATACTGGGATGAAACATGCATTTGCTAAGACTCAATTATACCACATATTCTCCATTCAACACAAGTAACACACAACAATATTATGTGCAAAATAATCAATAATAGCTAATCTGACAAACACAAAATAGATGGGCATGATATGGATTCTTGTCACAAAAAGGATAATAAGCATCGACCTGTCGGCATCCAACATGCTAAGGCGATAATCTACAAGCATTCCTACAAAGAAGAAATGATCACACTATCATGAATCTAATCCATAAGGAAATAACGATCATGTAGATTCATATTATATGCGTCATGCTTCCAATCATTCATACGATAAATAGGCCAAGTAAACATGCTATAACAACATACATTCATGATAGAAGGCAAGGCATAACTTGAGCATCTTTTACTAATGATCATTTGCAAGGTACATGCAGGAGATTACAGGATTATGTCATGCAATTCAGAGAGAGTCACCATTACAAACGAACAGAGATTCCTAAGGGCATCCACTGACTTTTCCCAACCCACTCATCACCCTTGCTTCCCAGAATTATGATTTCCGGGTTACGTTTCAAGGGATGAAAACCTCGAAGGGCCATTGGGTACCCTTAACCTGTCCTAAGCCTATGTCGCGAAATTCAGTTCAAATGAAAGTAAAGTGGGAACAAAGTTAAGATACAAAATGTCACGGCAGAGCCGGGTCAAAACCAAAACGTAAGCGAATGATTACCACTTATACTAAGTTAGAGAATTAGCCAGGTTCTTCAGTTCGCCAAAAGAAAACCCCGCCATATAGACATCGAGTACTCAAAATCTGCAGAAAATACCTTAAAAAAAGAACGGGGAAAGGAGTCAGATCGAGCCACTCATGCGGGACCGGCAGTCCTCGCTGAGGCCACATAGTATGTGCTATACCTAATAAAGATGCTCTAATGCAGTACGAAAGTCAAACACACTAGCATGCCCATAGGTATAATAATGTGCAGAAATAATGTAAAGGGCCCAAGACAATGCCAAGTGGCATATCCCTCTCCTACCTCCACCCCCTTCCGATAGGGCGGAGACTGGCCAGCCCGTGAATGCATTCCATCATAATCGGGCGGCACGCATGCCTAACCCGCTCCACAATAAAGCCCGCATGCATATCATAATATAAGGAAGTTCATGACTCGATTGACTCAGGGTACCCGATGAGGCTGGGCTACCCTATGACCCTAGCAAAGACTCTAGGACTATCACAGATAACGGCCGTTCTGTTTCAAACGCATAAAGTAAACAGATGCTCGATCAATTAGTGCAACCTAAACATGATACTACATGGCATGCTTTTATGCATATGCAACACCTAACATAAAATGCAACAACAGGCATGAATGTCCAACCAGAGTAAGCCCCCTAGGGAACTTACCTGGAGATGCAGAACAGCAAGATAACACAAGCAAGGGCCCAAATGCAAGTCCAAAGCAATCCAAAAGCAATACACACCTATCATCAAGCCATTTTCATAAGCTATCGGTCCATCATTCATACACACGAACTCCACGTTCTCAACATGCTCAAAACCAACCAATAGTAAAACCGTTTTCCAAAATCTTTCCGATACGATAAACATCAACCAAAACCCTTTCATTTCCAATCAAACCCATCGATAAATCTTACCAATACTATTTCCAAGCTCATAGTCTCAAGTTAAGTCAACTTACATCCCAAACAATTCTTTTAAAAATCATACTTAGTCAAATCCCGACATTAAACATTTAAACCTTAAAGCCAATCTCTCAAATCATATTATAGAATAATTCCGGTATTTTGATTTTCCAAACAACAAATCCTTAAAAGATATTTCCGAACTTAAGATCTCTTTTTAAATAATTTATCAACAATGCTTAGCTAAATACAATTATCAAAATTAAATCCTCTTCACAAATCATAATCATGATCCAAGCCAATAAATCATTTTATCATTTCTAAAGTACATATTTAAACATCACAAAATACATATCTTAATAATATCACTTCCAAAAGATAATTTTCATAAGATGTGAAATTTCAGAAAATATATATATATATATATATATATATATATATATATATATACATATTTAAGGTCAGAAATAACATCACCATAATATTAACATATCTACATTAATATATAACCATAAGATTTATAGAAATAACATGCCATCATAAAACAATTACGTAAAATATATTTAACAACAACAACAACAAAACCCTCAGCCCAAAAAAATGCAACCCGGAAGAAGACACTAGAAACCGGCCCAAGAAAAGCCCAAGGTCTGAAAGAGCAAACCCGGATCCCATAACCCGGCTCACAAATCAGAATCCGGAAAAGAACCCTGGCTCTCTTTCTGAATGTTATAACCCGATAATTAGAACCCGACCCGGAACAGGACCCAGCCCAGCCCAAAAGGAAAAGAAGGATCAGATCGACGCTTTCCCTGGACAGACTCTCTGAATACCGACGACGAAAACAACGCAGAAGAAGAAATCCCGACCCTCCTCGTCCCAACCAACTCGGAATCCCGACCTCACTCAAGACAAAGAGAGCAAAACGTGAGTAAAGAAGAGGGAGAATAAAGAGATTACCGAGGCGCACGATTTCCGACTCTGATGGAAAACTCCGGCTGCAATCGATTGGGATAAAACTTTGTTTGAATCTATGAAGGGGCAAGAGATGATCAAAATCTGATTTTGGATGAAACTTGAACCGAAATCGAATAAGGGAAGCGAAATCAACCTCGGCTACAAACGCAGGGGAGGACGCTGTCTCGAGGCTCCGACGGGGCTCCGAGGTGCGCCTGGCCTTTGACGAGGCTTCTAGAGGCTCGATCAGAGGCTGGGAGGCTGTTGCTGGGTGTGGGTCGCAGAGGAAGGAGGGGGAACGAAGATGTTGTTGCTGCTGTTCACAGAAGCGAGGAGGAAGAACAAGGATGCTAGCTTCTGCTGCTCACGGGAACGTAACGGAGGGAGCGCAACGGAGGCAAGGTGAGGCGATGGTGTGGCTCGTTGGAAGACAGTGGCCAGATGATGGTGATTTGAATTTCTGATTCTTCTAATTTTGTGCAGACGGGAGAGAGAGGGAGAGGATATTTTTATGTGGGTTTCTGTTTGGATGCAGGATGGGGCTGAAAGAGGGGCTATGTAGGAAGGAAAGATGAAAAAAAGGACCACAATGTGAAGTTGTAATCTGAGGCAAGAAAGTGGGAAGAGGTGAGGAAACTGGTTCCTCGACTGCTTCTGCAGACTTGACCGAGAGAGGCACAGAGAGAAGGGAAAAGAAACTAAAGGAGTGTGTGGGCCCCACAACGACAATTTAAATCCCGAAATTCCAAACTCAAAACCCGTTAATCCCGACTTCAACGAAATAACTTAAATTCTAGAACCGAACCAAATAATAAAATTAGTCATACTTTCAAATTATATATTTAAGACTATCGAAATCGAATTAAATTCTCAATTCAGAGCTTGAAAGCGGAATCAAATTCCGTCAAAGTCCAATTTCTAAATCGATGCCAAAAGGATTTTAAAATAATAATATATCTACTTAAATAATATAAGAATAATATAAAAATATATTTCCGGCCTTTACAATCTAGCCTATGCGAGATTTATATCTCTTGGACCTGCCATCATAATTAACAAAAAAGCCTCACTGCAGCTCTTCCCACCAGTAGCTATGACCACAATCAGACTCAGCTTCTTCATAACATCATACTCGCTACTTAGCAGAACAACATCAAATGCTCCAAGAACAAGCAATTGATACACCAAAATGAACAGGCTCTTTAGCATTGGTCCACCTCAGAGATAAAAAATCGAAATATCAGTGCAATCTCCTATCAAATCGAAATATCGAAATTTTGAAAGCACACCTAAGTAGCTAAGCTAAGTTCATCTTCTTAATTCCAGATGGACTCGATCACAAACAAATTAAAATTGATCCCCACGTGAAGAGGATCCCCCATTCACAAACTCATCTCTGGCAGTTTAGAGAGAGTATAGCTTGCAGCTGCATCTGCTTCCCTTTAATTGTGTTGTATTGTACCTCAGCTCCTTTCCTCTCCCTTTGATATCCAAATCCAAATCTGTATAGGAAATATACTTGAGCATGAAACAACTTAAGAAAAGAAACAGTACACAATAAGAACATAAAAAAGAAACATATCAGCACACCAAAATATGTTAACAGATGGTGCAACAACTTACTTGAATCAGGCCCTTGACACACCAGACGTTGTGCTTCAGAACCACAATGTAGCGGCTCTGGGCCTCCGATGAATTTTTCGAACCAGGTGACACTCCAATGGCTTCCTGTGTCAATTTGTCGAACAGTTGGCGTGCAATGTGAATTCTATCTTGTTCTCCTAATACTTCAAATCCAGTCCAACCTTTCAAGCTCCCAATCAGCTTGTCACTTGCTAGTAACTAAGGGCATGTTTATCGGTTAGAAATATTGGGGATACTTGAGGATTTTAATAATAAAAAATGGGAAGAGAAGCAAGTATCGTTGTTTTCGATACTACCTCTGGTATTTGAACAAGGATCCCATTTAATTAATGCTATGTCAGTCGGACTTTTTATTTTCAAAAAATATGGACTCAAACGACGTCGTATAGACCGGACAAGAAGCAAAACACAATGTTTCACTGAATCATGCGTCATAGCACTGCAACTTGTTAACATGTGTCACGTTGTGAGAGGAGGAAAGCTCAAGGGCTGTGATCTGCCAAATCGGACGGATGTGATTAAATATGCCGGGTGATTTTTTACAATTATAAAATGTAATTTTCAACAATGAAAAATGTAAAAAAAATTAAAAAAAATACCACAATACTAGATTCATTTTTCTCTACATATAGACATCCATTTTTAATATGTTTGACCATATTTTCAAAAAAATATTTTTCTTTCAACACAATTATTATGTAATAATACAAAAAACATTATTTGTAATTATATTTTAGTATTAATAATTAAAATTTTGAAAATCTATATGATAATTTGGGTTATATATTTAGCCTTATTTATTTTATACAAAAATATGAATTTTAATAATAATATTTTAATAATAAAAAATGAATATAATAATATAATCGAGAATGAAAATACTATTGAAGAGGGGTATATTTGTAAATTGAATTGGTAGAAAATGATAGTGTTTCGGGATGCTAGAGATGTTATTGATAAAGTGGAAAAAGTGAGAATGAGATACTAGGATGATGTGTCGGAAAGAAAAGAATAAAATATTAGTATTTCTAGTATCTCTAGTATCCATTGATAAACATGGCCTAATTGCTCCAAATACATTAGAAGAATATTCATAGATGCTAAACTCCTAGCCAACAAAGTCATTAAAACTCAAACCCTGTGCACATCCAAGGACTCAATTTCAGGCCAAAATCTATCAGATGTATGCTGAATTTCAAGCCTTTTCCCCTATGTTCTTGAATCTTAATCACATGGGGCTAAGTATTAACTCTCAAAGTGTTTTCATATGAGATCTTAATCGCTTTTATGTCAGATTCCAATCCCACAGAAAAACCAACAAAATCTTAAACAAAAAGAACTCATAGACCAGTTCAGAAATTAGGCAAAACAACTAGTTAAGAAATCAATCAAGCACAATGATACTTTGAATGATAAAAACGCTAATTGAACATTATCCATCCAAACCAC
Source organism: Persicaria tinctoria (assembly GCA_037127255.1). Lineage (NCBI taxonomy): Eukaryota > Viridiplantae > Streptophyta > Magnoliopsida > Caryophyllales > Polygonaceae > Persicaria > Persicaria tinctoria. The sequence continues at coordinate 56,971,502 of JBANSL010000006.1, read as the reverse complement.
TTCGAATTTCACAAAAGCTCGAAAACATATTTCACCTGATCAATAAAGCAATAGTTGAACACACGACGCAAGAGCGCATGGGCGATCCTCTGAAGATTCGATGGGGTAGTCATCCCGGAATCCAGGAACAATTTACGATCGTAATCAAACTCGATGATGCCGGCGTAGTTAGGGCAGAGGAGGTGGAAGGCACCGGAGAAGGTGTAGAACGCGACGAGCGGCTTCTGGTGAGAGCCGGAGGGGATCTCGAAGCGTTTGGCTTCCCCAGAGGCGAGGAAGGGGTTCTTCACTTAGGCGGCGAAGGCGCGCGACCGAAAGAAGGTGCGACGATGGATAGCGATGGAGGAATGAGCGACGATGGAGAGCGATGGAGCGATGGGAAGAGAGTGAAGGCGGATATAAAGGGGGAACACGGTGAGAGATAGAGCGCGTGGGGGTACGGGATATTTATTATGGACAATTTGCTAAGTTGTCCAAAAAGTTGGACAATTCACCAATTTGTACAAAAAAAATGCCTGTTTGGCAAAACATTTCTTTCTTTTTTGTATAGATTTATACAGTCCTGGGAATTTGTTGACACGTATAGTTTTATGTAGCTATTTTTTAATTAAAATATGTTGAAAGATCACATGTATCAAATTTCATTCCATCTCATATTTCCCTCCATTCCCTTCAAAAATTTCATTCTTTTCCAATAAAATTTTCCTCTTATATTTCCCTCACTCCCTTCCTGAAATTCCATTCCCTCCCAAAAAAATTCCATTCTCTCTTATTTTCATTCCCTCATATCTTATGAAATTTCATTTGTAATGAATAAAATAATTAACAAAAATAAAATTCAACGAAGCAAAAATAAATTAAAATAAAATTTTACTTATATAATTATCTAATTAACAGAAATAAAATGATCGATCAAATCATTTGTAAAGAACAAAATATAAAATCATAACTTTAATTATTTAGACATGAAGGATAATAATTTGTCCACAACGAAATTTATATTATCTACTTAAATACTTAATAATCAAATACAAATAATTGTATATGGTTTAAAAAAAAAACAAGATTATGGGAATATGAATGTATGAATTATGAATATATGATAGTTTTATAAGTTGTATTCATAATTTTATATTGCCTTATTTTCCAAAATTTGACCAGGGATGAAGGGAATACTTTAAAATTTAAATGTTTCAAATATTTGAATCCATAAAATATTCTAATTCATCGAATAATCGGAGATGAATTCATATTTGCGAGGATTGTAGTTATTTTTATATAGGCAATAATTTGTTTACTTTATTAGTATTTAAGATTATCTCACAAAGGAGTCGGTTTACTAGATTACTCGAAACTTCTAAAGTCATCAACTCATAGTGTATTCATATAGATTGATGTAAATCATTACTCATGTACTCATGTCATGAATTATGAATGATCGCATTGAATTCAAAATTCTCATTTCTCCCTAATAAAAGATGAATACAATGAGGATATTATAACTTGAATCATATATAATTTTATTTGAAAACTACTTTTTGAAAGACACTAATAGACAATCACACAAATAATTTGAATTATCTTTTAGATAGGGAATCAAATATGATTTTGATAACAATATATTGCCAAAATTTCAAGAAATTAATAATGAAAAGAACATGCTTATGAGGCAATGAGTAAATTTTATATTGAATCATATTTGAATTTTTTTTGAAATAAATAAATAACATGAATTACATATTCAACTTAATAAAATTGATTAGCCGAAAGTCTCGAACGAATATGATTCAACAATTTCAACCAAAATAATTGAAAGTTTGAAACAAATTAACATTTCAACCAAAATAATTGAAAGTTTGAAACAAATTAACATTTCAACCAAAATAATTGAAAGTTTGAAACAAATTAACATACTTCTGCTTCTACTTGAAACCTGAATGAGACCGTCCCTAATACTGATCCGAAACTCGAACGAGACCGACTCAAATGAGTCCAACCTAATTCAGACCGAAACCCGACCAATCTGAGATTCATTTTGATCGAATCTGACCCGACCAAGCTCGACGTAGAAATTATACCGAAGTTGACCAGGCTCATCAGTGATCTGACCCAAATGTGATCGACCCGAACCCGACCGGATCACCCGAATTGCAAAACGCATTTGAATCAATATCTATCTAATATAATACTAAAATAGCTGCGAAGGATACATGTGGCGGCCTCACATTGAAAGTGTCACGTGGCAGCCATTCGCTTAACCTACCCCATATATATTTAAAATAAATATACTTAAAATCATTTTTATTAATAAAAATATTTTGAATTTGTTGACCAAATCATAATAAATTCTCCAAATTTATAGATTATTATTTATTTAAGATTTTTTAAAGCCAGAAAATAATAAATCAATATGTTAGTAATAAATAAATTTCACTAAACTCCTTTGAATGATTGTCACGTAAAATTTATTTTGTTAATTTTTTAAAAAAATTTATTAGATATTTGATGATTTTATTTCACATAAATCTTTGAGATATTTGATGATTTTATAAATAACGAATTACAAAAAAAATATTTCATATGAATTACAAAAAATAATCTCAGGGAGCTTCTTCAATAATTCTTCTTGCATCTTTGCTCTTTCAGCCTCGCTCATAGTTTCCCACTTTGCATCAGTAGCATCAAGAAACTGCAAACATGATCATTATTCATCAAATCTCAAGTAGTCTAAAAACTAAAAGCAACCAAAACTAAGAATTATTATAGGTACACAAGTTCATACCAGATCGAGTATGCATCCGTGAGGGTCTTTTTCCCTGAAATGCTTCTTGAATGTCGGAAGAAAGTCCTCTCTGGTGATCCAAAATAACCAAATTAACTTGAAATCCAGATCTCATAAACTCAATCAAACAGAAACGGCAGAAAATCAGTAGTAAACGTACAATGAATTAGATCCCAGCCCTAAAATTAGATCAGGTAGCCATATTATGAATGACGACAATAGCTCAATTGGGGACTTGCACTTCAAGTTTTTTTTTTCCTGGGAAAATAAAATAAAATCATTATCGGTGATGGTTGAATATACATGGGCTTTACTAAAGCAGCCGATTCAAACATAGCAATTGATATTTATTAAAATCCAATGTTTATCTATTTACAAAACAAAAAAGATTGCAATCTCAATACAAAGATTTGATTTTACCCATAACACTAAAAAAAAGGAGTATATGTGATAGTAAATTGCCCCCTATTTCCCTGCTTGGATGATTTGTTAAAATATAATGTTTCTATTTACAAAAAAAAATAAATTCAATCTCGAATACAGGGATTTTCACGGTTGTCTCGAATATTTTTTGGGATTTTTACTGCTGAGTTATTAATAATGAAATATAGCAAGTAATTCATATTTACTTGCTATATATATTGATAATGAAATATAGCAAGTCATTCACCTATTTTCATCCACCTATAGCGACTTACATTCTTCTTTTTCCTGCTTCATCTTCATTCATTTTCTACTTCTTCTCAACCCACTTTTAGTCTTTTACTTACTAATGTTTTTACATTTATCTATTTCAGGATCGCAATCTCCATTGCTTTCCCCTTCTTGCATCCTTTTGGTATCATCTTCCCTATCTTTTCATGTCTTTCAAATCACCTTCTTCATATATTACTAGGTTCATGTTTTGATAAGTAGAATAATGCATAACAAGAATAGGAATATGAAACGAGAATGGATCTTTGAAAGTGGTACCTAATTAGGATATTTTAAAGATCATGTAAGCACATTTCCTTGGAGCCATCTCATTTTACATTGTTATTTTGAACAAGGATTACCTTTATACTACTTTAGATTCTTTCACATATGATAATCAAATTCACCATTTGTTCTTTTCTTTTCAGTTCAGTGTAGCCTCCATCCAGAAGCAGTTTTTTATGCATACTTTTGCGAATCTTTCACATGCTTTTGTTACGCCACTAAAAAATTATACATTATAATGACAAAATTCAGATTGTAGTATATTTGTTAAAAGTAAATCAAAATCCCAATTTGTAGAGCCTTTTCCTTTCAGTGCCTTTATAAAATCCTAAATTTCAATATCTTGATGCCTTGATAGTTGTTACTTCACTTTTTAAACAACTCATTAAATGAATTTCATTGATTTTAGATTCACAATATAATCTTTTAAAACTGCATACCATATAAATTTATCATTCACGAAACCATCAAGTAAAACATAACAACTTCAAAATAGAAACATTTTTACCTCACTCCTGAAGTCAACATCCTTAATGAAGAGCTAAAGCATAGAGATCATGCAATCACACTGCCTCATCTCCATCTCATTTTAGACTAATTTTACCTATGATACTTTAACATCACGTATACAAAGCCTATCCGGGATTTGAACCCTCATCTTTGTGATTTATGAAAACACTCTTCCAATTTTGAGCTAATAGGCTTAAACTCAGGTTCAACATTTGTGTATTTTAAATGCCAAACAACATAAAACTATAAAAGTAATGCCCTTAATAATGTAAACATCCAAACATATAAAAAGTGAAACAGGATGTGGGTAGCTTCTAGCACCATTGAGTTGCATCTTTAGCTCAGGTTTTTGCACATACATGTTCACAAACCCGACAACAAGGTTACCTATCCAACTGCTTTGGTTCATCTTCATGTCCAATTTTTATCGATTTTATTATTCAATTAGAAAAGTAATATGATCTTCTTTAATTCAATCATACATGTATAGATGAAGCAAGTTTAGATGAATTTTATAAACTATTACCAATATCAACCCCCAAAACCTCATAACTAATAATCTACTACCACCATACGAATCTAATCAAGTTCCTTAGTGATAGCAAAACTACTCCGAATCCACCCGATCATGCAACTGCCTTCGAATTAGTTATAAGAGGGGTGATGCTTCGACAAAATAAAATGCAAAAACATGAATTGTTCGAGCATGGTATGAATCTTTGGAAGGATCTTTTTCAAATCGAAATTGACAAAAGGTTAATTGCAAGAATAACGTCGAATCTCTGGATTTTATGTAAGCTTTGGAGGACAGACCCTAGAAATTGATTTTAGGGTTTCGAAAGGAAGAAGATGACTGAATTGGGGCTGGGGAGAAAGAAGTCGTCTCTCTTTGATTTTTCATATCGGCATATCGGAAGGATCGATTTCAAATCGAAATTGAGGAAGGGTCTATTTCACTTTTCAGATAGAAATTGAAAGGAAGAGGATGACTGAATTGGAAATGGGAGAAAGGAGGAAGAAAGTAGACGTCGCACTGGTGCTGTCTTTTCATCGTTTTCTCTTCTCTTTATTCTTTTTCTTTTTTTTTTAATTTTCAAAACCTTGAAAGACCGATCCAATTACAAAGTGGTCCATAGTTCATACTCATCCAATTTAATCCATTTACATCTACATTTTACAGCGTCCATTTGTACATGCGGTTCATCCGTTGATGTATTCGACATTTTACGTGCTCTCCATCCAAAAGTTCTTAAAACTCTATTCACCTAAACTTAATTTGTAGTCAAACTATCAAATTAGTTAGTCTTACTTTCCAATCCATTAACACAACAAAAAATAATAGTAGAGCCAAAATTAACATTGACATTTTTATATCCTGTCCCGGGCATTTCAAATCTCAAACCCGACCCTGCTAGGAAGGTGAGACATTGACTTTTTGCCACATATATTATGTAAAATATATCTAATATAAAATGTAAATAAATTATGGTAATATCTTCTAAAAAATATAATATATTTTACAAATCATGTGCGTTACGCACGGGCACTACGCTAGTTATAATACTAAAGGAGAAGTCGCCTAACCCATGTGGCGGCTTCAAATTGTAGTATATTTGTTAAAAGTAAATCAAAATCCCATTTTGTAGAGCCTTTTGCTTTCAATGCCTTTATAAAATCCTAAATTTCAATATCTTGGTGCCTTGATAGTTGTTACTTCACTTTTTAAACAACTCATTAAATGAATTTCATTGATTTTAGATTCACAATACCATCTTTTAAAACAGCATACCATATAAATTTATCATTCACGAAACCATCAAGTAAAACATAACAACTTCAAAATAGAAACATTTTTTACTCATTCCTGAAGTCAACATCCTTAATGAAGAGCTAAAGCATAGAGATCATGCAATCACACTGCCTCATCTCCATCTCATTTTAGACTAATTTTACCTATGATACTTTAACATCACGTATACAAAGCCTATCCGGGATTTGAACCCTCATCTTTGTGATTTATGAAAACACTCTTCCAATTTTGAGCTAATAGGCTTAAACTCAGGTTCAACATTTGTGTATTTTAAATGCCAAACAACATAAAACTATAAAAGTAATGCCCTTAATAATGTAAACATCCAAACATATAAAAAGTGAAACAGGATGTGGGTAGCTTCTAGCACCATTGAGTTGCATCTTTAGCTCAGGTTTTTGCACATACATGTTCACAAACCCGACAACAAGGTTACCTATCCAACTGCTTTGGTTCATCTTCATGTCCAATTTTTATCGATTTTATTATTCAATTAGAAAAGTAATATGATCTTCTTTAATTCAATCATACATGTATAGATGAAGCAAGTTTAGATGAATTTTATAAACTATTACCAATATCAACCCCCAAAACCTCATAACTAATAATCTACTACCACCATACGAATCTAATCAAGTTCCTTAGTGATAGCAAAACTACTCCGAATCCACCCGATCATGCAACTGCCTTCGAATTAGTTATAAGAGGGGTGATGCTTCGACAAAATAAAATGCAAAAACATGAATTGTTCGAGCATGGTATGAATCTTTGGAAGGATCTTTTTCAAATCGAAATTGACAAAAGGTTAATTGCAAGAATAACGTCGAATCTCTGGATTTTATGTAAGCTTTGGAGGACAGACCCTAGAAATTGATTTTAGGGTTTCGAAAGGAAGAAGATGACTGAATTGGGGCTGGGGAGAAAGAAGTCGTCTCTCTTTGATTTTTCATATCGGCATATCGGAAGGATCGATTTCAAATCGAAATTGAGGAAGGGTCTATTTCACTTTTCAGATAGAAATTGAAAGGAAGAGGATGACTGAATTGGAAATGGGAGAAAGGAGGAAGAAAGTAGACGTCGCACTGGTGCTGTCTTTTCATCGTTTTCTCTTCTCTTTATTCTTTTTCTTTTTTTTTTAATTTTCAAAACCTTGAAAGACCGATCCAATTACAAAGTGGTCCATAGTTCATACTCATCCAATTTAATCCATTTACATCTACATTTTACAGCGTCCATTTGTACATGCGGTTCATCCGTTGATGTATTCGACATTTTACGTGCTCTCCATCCAAAAGTTCTTAAAACTCTATTCACCTAAACTTAATTTGTAGTCAAACTATCAAATTAGTTAGTCTTACTTTCCAATCCATTAACACAACAAAAAATAATAGTAGAGCCAAAATTAACATTGACATTTTTATATCCTGTCCCGGGCATTTCAAATCTCAAACCCGACCCTGCTAGGAAGGTGAGACATTGACTTTTTGCCACATATATTATGTAAAATATATCTAATATAAAATGTAAATAAATTATGGTAATATCTTCTAAAAAATATAATATATTTTACAAATCATGTGCGTTACGCACGGGCACTACGCTAGTTATAATACTAAAGGAGAAGTCGCCTAACCCATGTGGCGGCTTCAAATTGTAGTATATTTGTTAAAAGTAAATCAAAATCCCATTTTGTAGAGCCTTTTGCTTTCAATGCCTTTATAAAATCCTAAATTTCAATATCTTGATGCCTTGATAGTTGTTACTTCACTTTTTAAACAACTCATTAAATGAATTTCATTGATTTTAGATTCACAATACCATCTTTTAAAACAGCATACCATATAAATTTATCATTCACGAAACCATCAAGTAAAACATAACAACTTCAAAATAGAAACATTTTTTACTCATTCCTGAAGTCAACATCCTTAATGAAGAGCTAAAGCATAGAGATCATGCAATCACACTGCCTCATCTCCATCTCATTTTAGACTAATTTTACCTATGATACTTTAACATCACGTATACAAAGCCTATCCGGGATTTGAACCCTCATCTTTGTGATTTATGAAAACAATCTTCCAATTTTGAGCTAATAGGCTTAAACTCAGGTTCAACATTTGTGTATTTTAAATGCCAAACAACATAAAACTATAAAAGTAATGCCCTTAATAATGTAAACATCCAAACATATAAAAAGTGAAACAGGATGTGGGCAGCTTCTAGCACCATTGAGTTGCATCTTTAGCTCAGGTTTTTGCACATACATGTTCACAAACCCGACAACAAGGTTACCTATCCAACTGCTTTGGTTCATCTTCATGTCCAATTTTTATCGATTTTATTATTCAATTAGAAAAGTAATATGATCTTCTTTAATTCAATCATACATGTATAGATGAAGCAAGTTTAGATGAATTTTATAAACTATTACCAATATCAACCCCCAAAACCTCATAACTAATAATCTACTACCACCATACGAATCTAATCAAGTTCCTTAGTGATAGCAAAACTACTCCGAATCCACCCGATCATGCAACTGCCTTCGAATTAGTTATAAGAGGGGTGATGCTTCGACAAAATAAAATGCAAAAACATGAATTGTTCGAGCATGGTATGAATCTTTGGAAGGATCTTTTTCAAATCGAAATTGACAAAAGGTTAATTGCAAGAATAACGTCGAATCTCTGGATTTTATGTAAGCTTTGGAGGACAGACCCTAGAAATTGATTTTAGGGTTTCGAAAGGAAGAAGATGACTGAATTGGGGCTAGGGAGAAAGAAGTCGTCTCTCTTTGATTTTTCATATCGGCATATCGGAAGGATCGATTTCAAATCGAAATTGAGGAAGGGTCTATTTCACTTTTCAGATAGAAATTGAAAGGAAGAGGATGACTGAATTGGAAATGGGAGAAATGAGGAAGAAAGTAGACGTCGCACTGGTGCTGTCTTTTCATCGTTTTCTCCTCTCTTTATTCTTTTTCTTTTTTTTTTAATTTTCAAAACCTTGAAAGACCGATCCAATTACAAAGTGGTCCATAGTTCATACTCATCCAATTTAATCCATTTACATCTACATTTTACAGCGTCCATTTGTACATGCGGTTCATCCGTTGATGTATTCGACATTTTACGTGCTCTCCATCCAAAAGTTCTTAAAACTCTATTCACCTAAACTTAATTTGTAGTCAAACTATCAAATTAGTTAGTCTTACTTTCCAATCCATTAACACAACAAAAAATAATAGTAGAGCCAAAATTAACATTGACATTTTTATATCCTGTCCCGGGCATTTCAAATCTCAAACCTGACCCTGCTAGGAAGGTGAGACATTGACATTTTGCCACATATATTATGTAAAATATATATAATATAAAATGTAAATAAATTATGGTAATATCTTCTATAAAATATAATATATTTTACAAATCACGTGCGTTACGCACGGGCACTACGCTAGTTATAATACTAAAGGAGAAGTCGCCTAACCCATGTGGCGGCTTCTCCTTTAAAGTAGGATTTTAAGTTACAAATTAATTCTTTAAATAATTAATTAATTAATTAATTAATGATTTTAAGTAGGATTTTTCTATATTTAAATAAATTATTATTTATTATAAATCAAATTAATTCTTTAAATAAGTAATTAATCCATTTTTTTTCTAAATCTTAACCGATTAATTTTCTTATTAAATTATTTTTTGAATAAAACATATATTTTTTTTAGTTTTGATTCGTATGATAATATATAAATAATGATAAGATATAGATTCATTTAATAAATTACTTTATAATTATATTTTTATTATATATTTACTTTTTAATCAATTATTCTCATTTCAACAATAACAATGAAGGTTATATATAATTAATCAATATCTATATCTATAAACTATAAACTATAAATATTACTAAAGAAGAAGTATATAACACATGTGGCCTCTCTCCTCGATTTTCGGTCATATGTGGCGTTTTAGAATTTCAGCAATATGATGTGTCATTTTGTGGATGTTTTGGATTTTCTTTTAATCCCTATAAATATGAAATTAGTTTGGATATTCTAGATATTATGTTTGGATGGTCTAGATATTCACTAGATAAGATCAAAATAAATAAAAACATATTTTTGTAATATAAATAAATAGTTATAAATTTATCTATTTTGATTTTTAGGGTTTTAGCTTCCTCCAAACATCTCTCTATATAAATACATGTTCATTTACATTGCTCGCCAAGATCATTCAAAGATGACAGATGCATTCAAACATGATAGATGCATTCAACTATTCAAGGAGAAGAAGAATAAAGAAAATTCATGTCAACTCTAAATAATGGTACATTGCATGAATTTGGGTAAAAATATTAATTAACAATGGGATAATTTTTTTTCTCTAATTACAAATATTTAAAGTTCTTTTTACCGTTAACTATATAATAACAATTAACAGTATTTAGATGTGAAGGGTATTTGGAGTTTAAAGTTTAGTTACAAAATTTTTCTTACATTTAAAAAAATAGACCGCACAAAAGTGTGGATACTAAAATAGTTCCTACTATAATATATATATAATATATGACGACTTTTTATTTGGTAGATTATAATGTGAAACATCACCGTTTTAGTCGTTATTTTAATGGGTTTATTTAATAAATAAACTAAGATAGAAGAACATCTGAGCAAGTGATTGGGGTGGACGAAGAGATCCAAACTCGGACGTCATCCATATTCGGCAAACAAGATCCTCTACTCCACTTTTCCTACTCCACTCCCTACAACATTAATTTATTTTAATATTTCTTTAATCTTAAAAAAAATAAAAAAATTATATTTATATTCCTAACATCTATTTTTATATATTTATAAAAAAATATTTTAAAAAATCATGTTTTAAAATTTTTAAAAATTAATAAGGCAATATTTTACAAAATATAATTATTAAAAATATTAAAACATCATTTTTCAAAATAAAATTTTGTAAATATATAAAAATAGATGTGAAGAATATAAATATATTTTTTTTAATTTTTTTTAAAATTAAATTAATGTTAAACTAATTTGGTGGAGTAGGGAGGGGAGTAGGGAAGGGAGTAGAAGATCCTTACTGCATATTCGGATACCCAAACCCGTGTGGACCCCACAAATCTCCATCTTTTAGCAAATGCTGGTCCATACTCTCGAGGTACTCCCGACCCACGTTCTTGTCCAACATCTTCACCACCTGCCCCATCCGCGGCCTCTCCCTCGGATGGGGCGACGCGCACATCAACCCGAGCCGAAGAGCCCTCTCCGCCTCCTCCTCATCGACCTCCTCGGAAGCCCTTAACCTCTCATCCAACGCATCTATTAGGTGTCCCCGAGTCATTAGCCCCATAGCCCATTCTACTAGGCCCGGTTTATTATCCTCCTCTATGGGCCTTCTCCCGCACATTACCTCCAATACCAACACTCCAAAGCTGTAGACATCGGCCTCCGTGGAGGCCCGTCCTATGCGCACCACCTCGGGGGCCAAGTATCCCACGGTCCCAACCACTTGTGTGGTGGTGGGGACCTGGTCCTTCCCCTGTAGTCTTGCCAATCCAAAGTCGCCCAATTTGCCGCACATGTTCTTGTCTAGGAGCACATTGCTGGCCTTGATGTCCCTATGAATGACCTTGGATTCCCACCCTTCATGAAGGTATGCCAACCCGGATGCGACCTCTCGTATGACCCTTATCCTATCCGTAAAATTCATCGACACAGATTCGGCGAAAATCCAGTTGTCTAGGCTCCCATTCTCCATGTAGTCATACACCAAAATGAAGCCTCCCTTATCAGCCTTGCACCAGCCTCTCAACCCCACCAAATGCCGATGCTTGAGCCTTCCTAGGCTCGTGATCTCCGCTAGAAACTCCCTTGTTCCGCTGCCATTTCGGTGTGAGATTTTCTTCACTGCCATCTCCGAACCTTGCAACACCCCTTTGTATACCTTCCCATTCCCTCCCGCCCCAATCACATTCCGCTCCGCGAATTTGTCTGTTGCCAATTCAATCTCTTGGAAGCCTAATCTGTGCGGCCAATACTCCTTTTCCCATTCTTCCACATCTTGTGCATCACCGGCTTTCGATTCCTTTGTTCGTCTCATTCTCACCAAACACAAGCCAATCAACACGCAAGAAGCAACAGCTAATGCGATCCCTATGATGAATCCTTTGGAGGGAAATCCGCCATCCTTGGGTAGAACGAAAGAAGGCAAGCCGGTTGTAACAAGCGCGTCCCCAATCGAAGCATTCGAGTTGCTGAAGCTCCACGCCAAGATCTTGTGGCTCTCAACCAACTTCCCGGTGGATGATGTGAACCCCACATACATTTCATCCTCGAAAACACTTGAAAGATCGATGTGAGCGCTCAACAACGGTCTCGCGGGACGTTTCATCCCGATTTTCGCCATTGTAACATTGATCACAAGCTGAAAGTAATCTATCCAGACTTGATAGTCCTCCCCATCATTCAACTTTACCGTCACAAAAGAAGACTCCCCGCGATGATCCCGCCAGTAGCCTGCTGGCTGAGAGACGTTAGAGGTAAGCGAGTTGAGGTCAATCCCCACATGATTATCGTCAATATCATGGAACTCTTCGTTCATGAACACATCAAATTCGACCCCAAGAACATGATTGGAAGGGGATCCATCATTAGTCCTGTTGAAAAGGCCGAGATTCTGGGAGGAGCTTGTGCCATCTATGCCTAATTTGGGGGTGAAGATGAAGACAAATCCATGACCGGGGAGGGTGTTCTTGTAAGGGGCCATGGAGAAGATGAAGGAGGTGTAGAAAGCAAGGGAAGAAGATGAATTTGAGGGCTGTTTTGTGGGGATCTTTGCAGTGTAAAGAGCTCTTCCTATGGAGAATTGTTGGTTCTGGGTGAGGGAGAGGATCTTGTGGCCTGCTTGTTCTTCGACCGTGGCGTTGCCGTACAGCTTCAAGCTTCCGAGATCGAAGCCGTTGAAGACGAAATCGACGGCCGAGGTGTGTGAGACGAAGGTAAGAATGATCACGGAGAGGAACCGGCAGTGGTTCAGCCTGTGTTTGCCCTCCATTGAATTGAAGCAGAGTTTTGAATGACCCGGCGCCGGCACCGGCGGCAGGGTTTGAAACTGTTTTTGGGGTTTTCTTAAGAGTCAAATGTTTATTTTTCGTTATATAAGTTGATTAGGGTGGGTTCAAAGATTTTGGTAAACAATGAGTTAAGAGTATGTTGAAAATTTCATCCATGGAATACTGGGAAGTTGGAATATATAGTATGGACTACATAAAGATGATAATTGACATTGTTCGGCAAATTGATTATTTTAAAATAATACAGTAAAACCTTACTGTAGAATTTAGTATATTATAGCAAAAAGGAGGACCATATATGATCGTTGCCGTACCCAGAAAATCGTTACAACGATGGAAGACTTGTTCACCAATAAGCGCGTTAATTAATATACCCTTCATTTTTGCTAGATATACTTCAAATTTGCACCATATATTATAAATTATAAAACTAGTTTTCCAGTAAGTTGCGTGCTTATTCACGAATAATATAAAACTGAGGTTTCTATCAAAAAAAAATACTATATATAAAACTGAGGTGTTTCGGTTCAGGATATTTTTAATTTCGGTTTTTGATTCGTTTTGTGCTCGATTCGGTTAAACCGGACCGGAAAGAAAAACCAAAATTTATTTTTTGTTTTTTATATTTTAATTTAACACAAGTTATATCACTTATTTCACATTTTTGCACCTATGTTTTTTTTTTGATGATGTGGAGGTTTCGAGGTTATCGGCTAAACCTCCACGGGACGAACACTATCTTGCAAAGCACTCGAGCCGAAACCTATGTCAAGGTAAACCAAGGCATGAGTACCCACTATAACATAAATTGCTACTAGTGAGATTTGAACCATTGACCTCAATGATAGTTAGGCACAAAGAAGCAGCTCACTCTTACCACTAGAACAAGAAGTCAATGGGTCTTCACCTATTGTTGTTTGCGCCTATTTGTGAACTTCTTTCACTTGAATTGTTTGCACTTGGCACATTGCTCACTGCACCTACAAGTTGTTTGCACCTATTTCACACATGTTGTGCAGTTTTGTTTTGTTATCATTTCTGTTGTTTGCCATTTGCATTTTGCACTCGAGTTTTTTTTGTTTTTTCTAGGTTAACTCAAAATCAAATTGGTTAAATAAATTTAGTTCCAATAAGTTCATAACCTAACCGAACAGAAGCCTAACCGACTAAAAACTGAATCAAACCTATTAGTTTTTGTTCGATTTTCGGTTTATTTTTCTGAGATTTCGATTTTCATTTCGGTTCGGTTTGATTAGCTCTAGATTATATGCTTCATAATGGAGTAATTTTTACCTTAATTATTTAAAATACTTTAATTTTTGTGTTCACTTATTATTATTCAAAATATTTTTTGTTTAACGATTTTTTTTGTTTAACGATTTTTACTTTAATTTGCGCATGGTAGAACCCGAATTCGATTGGGATCGGTCTTGTTAGCTTGGGGGAGACAAGGACGATGGAAGGTCATAGATTAGAAATCACTAAAGTACTAGACCGTGTAAATCCATGTAGGAGAGATTTTATTTTTTTTTTATAAAAAAAAATTTAAGAGATATAAATGTACCTTTTCGAACAACTGATATAAGATAACAGATATCAATTTCATACTCATATCCAATACTCATATCTTTATATCTATATTTTGTATTCAACTAATATGTTATATTTATATACCTTTTCAAATGGGTCCTTAAAATATGTATGAACACTACTTGTTTGGAAATTAGTGATTTTATTTTGCTTCTCATATGAAATAGTCAAATTTGGCATATCTTGTTCATCAACTATCTACTTCACTCATCTACATCTTGTTATGCTTAAACATCTCCAGATAAGCAGACATGGAACGAGGAACGAAAACTTGCATGAGCTAAATTTACCTTACACAATAAACATATATATTATTAAAAAAAAGACAAAATATTTATTTTTGGTCAAGAAAAAGACAAAATATTGATGTTAAGAGCACCCACAATGGTCGAATTTCTTAAACTTTCTCTCTCTATGTCGCATTCGTCAACCTCACTTTCCATTAACTATATTCTCAATCCTTCTCAATTCATTTCTTACTCCTCGCAAAAGTCGGATTCTCCAGTAATATATCTCATCGCTTTTCCATGCCTATTACATTTTCCCTATATTTTCAAATATTAAAAAATTGAATTGATCTATCAATATAAAAAATTAATTAATTTAATTTTCTAATTAATTTTAATAATTTAAAATAAATTGTTAATAAATTTGAAAATTCAAAAAAAAATATTAATTTATTATTATAATTATATTTGATAATTACTTTTTATTAATTTAAAATCTTTAAATTAAATTTTTGATAAATTTAACAATTTAAAATATGACTAATTTAATTTTGTAATTATATTTGATAATTGGTTGATGATGTATCGCCGATAGGCATGTCCACGGGTCACAGGTCAACCCATGATCCGACGGGTCAATCCGTGACCTGGCGGGTCAGGGTCAGGCATGTCCACGGCCCACGGGTCACGGGGCGCCGGTTGGCAGTGTCACAAAATCCAAGTTGTTTGTTCCTTGTTCCTCCACGTTTATGACTTCCTTAGGCTTTTTTCCAACCTTTTTGTGGGAATTTTGACTTCTTTTCCTTCTCTAAGGATCATAGAACAAACATTCTCCTTTGGATTAACTACCACTTGCGAAGGTAGCTTTGCCTGAATCCTTAGCCTTATGTTCTCCAATCTCTTTGGCCATTTGACTCAATAGCTTTTCTTGGACACTCATCTTGTCCAACAACAACCTCAAAGTTTCTTCCTTATCCTCTCGGGGAGGATTTCTTTGACGATTCTCAAATTGGCACATTCCTTGATAAGGTGCTTGTTGTTGCCGATTTTTGTCATTGAAACTACTTTGATAATTGGAATTGTAAAAATTGTTACCAAAGTTTTGGTGAGGTCTATAGTCCATTGCATTGACATCGGCAACTCCTTCTTGAATCCGTGGGCATCCGCAGACTCCGCAGGGTCTAGACTGTTGTGTATGACTCATTTCCATAGCCATGTTCTTGACTATTTTAGCGAGCTTATCAAGATCATCTCTGCGACATCATCCAGAGTTATCCAACCTGTGAACTCTTACACTTTGGTATTTCTCATATTGTTGTGAAGCATTGACTAAGTTTTCAATGATTTGCATAGCCTCCTTAGGGGTCTTGTATAAGACATCTCCTCCACTTGTAGCATTGGTAACACTGGTATACCGTGTTGCAGCCTTTAAGCTTTCATAGAGATAGAGGACTACATCATCCTCTGGTATATCATGTTGCGGCCAACTTCCTTTAAGCTTCTTGAACCTTTCAACATACTCATGCATGCTCTCTATAGGTGATTGCTCAATACTTGAGAATTCCTTTTTCAGTTTGATGAGACGACTGGCAGGAAAATACTTTTGAAGGACAACTTTCTTCAGTCCAACCCAATTTGTATTGCTTTTTGGGGGAAGATAATATAGCCAATCACTTGCTGCATCATTTAGAGTAAAAGGAAACACTCTAAGCATCAATTGGTCATTAGTCGGGCCTTGAGGTCTCAGTCTATCGCAGACATTGGAAAACTCTGCAAGATGTTTGCTTGGTTCCTCTCCAGCCTTTCCATGAAAACTAGGCAAAATATTTGACCAATAGGATTTGTACTCAAATCTTGAACCCTCGGGGAGAGCAGGAAGCCTGATCGCAAGGATTTGCGAATTTAGATTGGGCTCCTTTAAGCTTCTCATAGTCCTTCTTGGTGGTACATCATTTTCTATGTTGCCTTCATTGTTGTTGTTATCCATCTCCTCTTCTTGATTAAAATAAAGTCTTTTTTTCAACCTGGATAGAGATCTTTCAATCTCTGGATCAAAAGACAAAGACGATGAATTAGTAGCACGGGTTTGGACCATACACAATAGGTCAGACCTAAAAAGAAAATCAACAAAAGAACACGAATACTAGACTTCCCCGGCAACGACGCCAAGATTTGGTGACACGTAGGATGATGATGTCGTTGTTCCTGGTCCCAAATGCAATTAATATCCTATCTCACGCTAACCAAAGATTAGTATAGCAGACAAGTAGGAGTCGATCCCTAATTCGTGGTTCTGATGATGATTTAGAGCAAAATACAATAAAGTTGTAACAAATAAAGCAAACAAATAAACAAAAGTAGCAATGATTGAAGAGTAATAATAATATGGGGAAAACGATTCGCCTACAATTCTTAACAATGGTTGGGGTTCATGATCCTTGAGTGTTATTCTCAATTAATACAAAGCAACTAATATCAATGGTTATTCCGGCATGGTTTTAATAGATTAATAATTCGCGACGAATCACCAATCACTTACATTCTATGAAATACAACATATAACAATATTGCTTACCAAAGTACATGGCCAATTAGAAATATTCAATCTCAATGCAACTAGGAAGTCAAAAGGTTGCAAATCTCCTAACCCTAATCTTATAGAAATAAATATTAACTAGCAGTCACTATCCTACAGAGACAATTGATGCTTTCACAGAATCAATTTCTCATGGCTTGCTACCATGGATTACAATCTCACGAAAGGAATCACAAGCAATTATGCAGTTTCTGTCTAGACAATCAATCATAGAGCTAGAGAATATGTTCAAATAATCAACAATAAGAACAAGGATAATGAAATAACTCATTAATAACAATATGAAATCAAATCATCACAATTCAATCAACCATGTCTTTGAATCACAGGCAAAACTATGAGTTTAACAACTCATAATCAACAAGTATCTCTCTCAATGTGTTCTCTCAATTGTTCCACACTCTAAACGGTTGTAAACAATAGACTTATAACCTAAAAGTGACGACTCAAAACCCTATCGAATAAACTAATAATAAACTAATTAAAATAGATCCTGACAAAATCGGGTTTTGCTGAATACTGTGATACCAGCGGACGACGGTTTAATAGTGGTGGGCACCGCTACTCTGGCTCCGTGATTCTTCTTCGGATTCGACTTCGAACTCCTTAGCTCCCTTGATGATCTTTCCTTGACCTCTTTTATTCTCCAAAACCAGCTCTTCCAAGTCTCTCAAGCCTCCCTTCAAGCTCAGATGCAAAACAATGTGAATTAGACCAAACAAATGCAATATGAAAACTCTAATGCAACTAAAACTAGCCATAATACATATCTAAAATATGCATTGTCATGTATGCTCTTACGAGAGCACACAAAGTCCACCTGAGCGGCCTACTGTCACACACTAAACCATTTTGTCAAATCTTGTCTTTTTCCAGGTTCTCCCTTATTGTCTATCCGTTCTGGTTTCAAGGAGTGCTAATAGTGTAATATTTTACATTTTATAGAAGAAATCAATTTATGTCCTAAGTGTTTCTCGAGATTTCGCAAATGTTCTAATATATTTTCTTCATTTTAAAACTTTGATGTTTCAAACATGTTGGGTCATTTTCATGTGTTTTAATTTCATAGTTTCACATTTTCTCTTAACATTTTCCGCATGGAAAAAGATCATACAACAAGCATGATCCTACCATAACCTTGAGTATGGGCTACTAAGTTTAGGCCGCCATAATGTTTTGTTCAAAGAGTGTTCTATATCGGAACAAAGGAGTATTTTCAAAAGTTATGGGCTTCTTCTATTTATTATCGTTGATTTGTTCATGATTGGGTCTAGAAGTGATGTCCTCTTCTTTTTTATTTTGATCCAATTTGTTGAATATATTCAACTTGTTCAATGTTGGGTCAAAGGTCGTACAAGGCAACCCTGAGATGGGACGAGACATCAACCATTACCCAAAGTACCACCGCCTGACATTCATGTCAAAGAGAGAGAAAAACCTAAAGCATGCCAAAAAATAGAAAACCATGCAATACAGAAAATCGACAAAGGGGAGGCATATGCAGCACCAAGATGGGTTCAAATTTGAAGTCTATCACTTCTTGGGTTCGAATCTTGTTTTGTTGTTGTTGGTTTATGATTGGGTCTAGAAAACCTCACAATGAGATGGAAACTAGTAGCAAACAAGCTAGTTAATCAGAGTTTTAGACACCATGTCAATATAAAATCACAATGCATCTTATCTAGTGTACATGAGTTACAAACAAGAGTAAATGGGTTGATTTTAACTTCCTTTGTATCCTATTCTTTGCTTCTTCTTCTTTCCTTGTTTGGCATTCACAAACTATGTCCCGCCAAATAGGGAAATGCAAGCAGAGACAATAGCTTTAAGAAGATGTAAAATCGAATTGTAAATAATATGTAAGGAAGGCTATGAGTCAAATATATTTGTAGTGTTCATAAGTTTTTTGAGCATGTAGTTTATGGTATCTGTTAGGTTTGCCTCTATATTCTCATAAATTGGAATTGAATCATCTTTCATTTGGGCTTGAATGGGATCATTAATCTTTGTCCCAAGAAAAATTCTAGAAGGTTTTGTTTCTTCAATCTTCTCCATGCTTCCTTCATCTACCTCCCTCTTGATTTATCTAGAACCTTCTTTCCACCCTTGGCCTCATGGCTTCAAGACTATAAACAGGAGCATCCTCCCCACATTTCAATCAAGCCACAAACACATGCCCATCTACACACAAATGAGTTTCCTTCCTTGCATAATATTCCATTATATTTGTAAAGAGAGAGTCTTGGTCATTACCCCTTGTTATCCATACAAGGTTCGTTGTACTCTTTCTTATTTGATAGTGAATTTGGTGGCTCTTGCCGCCCGTGGATTTTCCTCCCGGTACTCAAGTTTCCCATGTTAAATATGTGTGTGATCCATCTTGCATTATTTTCTCTCTATTTGTGATTCCATTATTCCGTCGCGTGGTCGTTATTCTTACCATTAAATCCTAACTTCGTATATTATATTTTCAATTAGATTTAGAGGACTATGTGTGCAATCAATCCATGATGCTTTGTCATGCAATATTAATTTGAATTGATCATAATCAACCAATGTAACATAGCTCTTCATATCAAATTTAGTAAGATCAATAAATATGCAAGGCACAAGACAAAACAAACATGGATAGATCGATCACATTTCCAAATATCCTCAAACCAAGTGTCCGAAGGAGTCATGATTTTTTTTTAATTTTTTTCTCAAAACACAGGTTGGATCCAAATAAAGCATCAGAAGGCAGTTTTCAAAATACTTTATCAATGTAGGATTCGTCCAATTTTCTCTTTTCATGCTATTGGTTTGGTCAACACAGAGATATTTTTTCAAGCAAATCACCAGGCTCCAAGACACCGTATCTTTATTCTTGTACAAATACAAGGGGTCCTTTTGCATCAGCTGCATCAATAGGCAAAACACAGGCCTAGGAAGACCAACCAGATGGTTCAATATATGGGGGCATTTCGTGGTTTCATATAGAGGTTAGTTGTTTATCCTTGGCATGCCTGGGTGCGGAGTTTTCGTTTTTCTTTTGTTGGATTATTTTGCCAATGATTTCAATAAGTGGTTTCAAGCATGCATGAGTAGTTTGCTCAATATAGTAGCCGACAACTTGTAGAATTTCCCAAAAGCATAGACCTGTCTCAACTATCTTTTCCCTTTTTGTTAGTGGTACAAATCAAAGATTTAATCGTAGTTAGAGATATATTAGGATGATATATTAGTTATGATTGTATTAGGATATAATCTTTGATATTGTTTTTTTTATTAGGAAAGAATTTGGATAGAAAACCTATCCAATAGCATCCTTGTGGATGAGATCCAGGAGATCTGAGTTTGTATTTATATTAATCCCCAAGGTAGAGTGGCCAAGGTGTGCAACCTTGTCAGCCACTCGATTACCAGATCGGGGCAGATGGGAGAAAACCACATATCTCATGCTTTTGAGCATTATCTGGATATCTGACATGATTAATTCAATCTCTCAGGGGCATTTTATTTTCTGTTGCATGTAGTCAATGATAATTTTCGAATCACCTTCAATAATAATCTTATCAGTTCTGGTCTTCCTGATCTCGGAAATGCCAAGCCGAAGTGCTAGTGCTTCGGCCATCAACGGGGTTTCTTTCCCTAGTTTAGCATACGCTATTCTGCACGGAGCTCCCTCACAATCCCTGATAACAATGCCAGCACTGCTCTCACCTGATCGTAGCGAGGAGCCGTCAAAATTAAGATTGTGAGTCCCATAGGGTGGTTTAGACCATTTCCTATGGCCGTGTTTCCTATTTTTGACCCCAATTTGGTGTTCTCTGTTTGTGAACTGGTTTTGTTTTTTGTCTCAATTTCGTCTTCAAACATGCGCGCCTTATCCCATATTGTAAGATGTTGGTTAATGAAGGTATTGATGGTGGTGTCATTTGGTGGTGGCCTGCCACGGAAAGCGACACCATTTCTGAAATACCAGAACACCCACCAACTAGTTACGATTTTTTGAATTTTATCTTTGTTTAGCGTCTGTATCCACGCTAGTACCTTCCCAATGTCTCGTTCTGCAGAGACAATTTCTGCTAGTTTTTTGTTCTCCGCTAGTGTTAAGTGCTTTGTTGTTAATTGTGGGTAACATTCAAGAAGAATGTGAATATCATCTTCAGTACAGTCTTTACAGATTTGGCAAGTGGTAGGGATCGGCACACCTCTCCCCGCCAGCCTATTCCTGGTGGGGAGACCGTATAACCCAATCTTCCACAGGAAATTTTTAATCTTTGGGGGTATATTAAGGCGCCAAACCCACGCATTTTCGTGATCCTGGGCATTTGTCGTGTTGGTTATTAGTTTAATTGCTGATGACGTTGCGAACCAGCCCTTTTTATCCGGCCACCAATAGAGCCTATCTTCCATCACCGATACAGGCAATGGAATGGCAAGAATCTCCTCTACCAAATTTGTGGGAATCACAACCTGTAGTTTTTCCAGCCACCACTGACCACCGATTATGTAGTCACTGACTCTGTCTTCCTTGTTGAAAAGAATAGAGCATTCTGCTCTACCAGTGATTGGTTCATGGGAAATGCAATTATCAATCCAGAATTTGATAGATTTGCCATTTCCTATAGACCAGATGATTCCTTTCTTAAATTGTGAAATGAGACATCTTAGCTTTGTCCATTGCCATGAGGCAGCGCCTGTCGGTTTGTAGTTTAATAACTGCTCGTTCTTTAAGTATTTGTACGTGATGATTTGTGATAACTCCACTCCCTTTATGAAAATCGGAAATAGTTTCAAAGGCTTTAACACATAGTTTGTGTCAAAGGTCTTGAAGCCACAACTGTGTTGATGAAACACAAAACCTGTACTTTATTATGTTATGTTCGAATATTATTATATGTTATTATATGCTTCCAGATATTATTATAGATGCTTTAACATTTCAGGAAGCTTTTTGAATTATATCTCCTTCCAAAGACAAAAAGATTAGAAGATCAAATCGGAAAGATTGTGGCTTCAGAGTTTCCCAGTTTAGAAGATCTCAAAGATCCACCCGCAAGCCATAATCCAAGTTAGCCGTTGGAGAAGATTCCTTCCTAAAGTGGCGCCGATGATCTTCACAATATAAAGGAGATGAAGAAGAGAAGGAAGACTGACGAACTCTTACACATCAACGATCTACATCGCACTCAGTCTTCAAGCATACTTCTTTCTTCTTCGTGTTCTCTCTCTGCTTGTTCTTAAGAGTCTTATATTTTGTTTCAAAGCATTTGAGAGTTACACAGTGAGCTTACAGGATATATTATGACAGAGTGTTATACTCGAGAGTTTCTAACTCAGGAAGTGGACATTAGGCGATTAATTCACTAAGTCTAAGAGGATTGTACTAGATAGCTGAGAGAGGTGGGGCTCTTCTAGATTGGTCTAGGACTCCAAGGGAACGTGAGTTGACTAGATTGCAATTGTATAGGAGAGAGGATTCTCGGTGAGCTATTAGGATCCTAAGTCTTGTGAATCAATAAAAGCCGGTTGAATCCTAGGGCTGTGGAAGAACCCTAGGCGGGGACGTAGGCCAAGTTCGTGCCGAACCTCGTAAACAATTCATTACGTCCTTTACTTACTGCTTTACCATATTTCCGCATTTGTTCGAATTGTATAACTTCATGTGATTCAGGTTTTCCAGAAGATTAAGCCTAATCTCAAAGGGTTTTGCACGAGCTTCAAAAGTCTTGAGATTACCTGCGAAAAAGCGGCATACTCTATTCAACCCCCCTTCTAGAGTATCTTTATATTACTTTGTTATACATTATCGATCTTTCAATTGGTATCAGAGCTTTACTCACTGCTTTCGATCTAACAATCTTGTGAGTTTTGATCATGTCTGATGAAGCAAGTGGAGGATTTGCACAAGGGAGCTCTACCATTCGACCACCACTCTTTGTAGGAAACAACTTCGTCCACTAGAGGTCCTTGATGAAAATGTTCATTATAGATCAAGATCTGGAACTTTGGAACATTATAGAGAATGGTCCGAAGATTCCAGTGAAAGACGGACCAAATGGAACCAAGATTGCAAAGACTAAGGCTGAATACATCCAAGCGGATCTTGAACTCGTCTCCAAAAACTACAGGGCCATTAACTTACTTTATTGTGGTCTTAGCACTGATGAGTTTAAACGTATTTCATCTTGTAGGTCAGCTAAAGAGATTTGGGACAAGCTGGTTGTCACCTATGAAGGAACCTGCCAAGTGAAGGACACCAAGATCAGTATCTTCCTTAGAAAGTATGAACTTTTCAAAATGAAGCCTGATGAGTCTATCAAGGCCATGTTCACACGGTTCACGGAAATCACCAACAACCTTGACTGTCTCGGCAAGAGCTTTACGAACATTGAGAAAGTAAGGAAGATATTGAGGTGCCTCCCAAAAAAAAATGGGGTCCTAAAGTAACAGCCATAGAGGAAGCCCAAGATCTCACCACTCTGCCCCTTGATGAGTTGCTTGGGAAGCTGATCACACATGAGATGATTCTCAATGAAGACGATGGAGAACTCGCAGCAAGCACTAAGGAAGCTGATCACACATGAGATGATTTTGTGTGGTTGACTTGGAGTGATTCCGACTCAGGTGACTCAAATTCCGATGATGAAAAGGCCCATTGTACCCAAATTTAAAGCCCACAAGCCTTTCATCGGATTGTGCTTCTATCATCAGTCTTCGAGCTAGTAGTTCAGCTCCGAGAATAAAAAGGAAGGGTGACAATGGATCACCCTGTCGTAGACCCCGTGACGGGTAGAAAATATATGTTGGGCCATTGTTAATTAGCACGGAAAAAGAGACGGAAGAGATGCATTCCTTAATCCAATTGAAAAAGGTCGTATGAAATCCAAATTTTAGTAAAATCAGTTCTGTGAATTCCCAGTCCACCCTATCATAGGCCTTTTCCATATCCAATTTTAATGCTAACCAGACTTCCTTACCAGTCCTAGATTTAAAGGAGTGGAAAATTTCATGGGCAATAAGGACATTATCCTGGATAGCTCTATCTGATACGAACGCTCCTTGGAGTGGGTTAATCAATTTTCCTATTACTGCCTTTAGTCTTTCCGTAATAATTTTGGAAAGCACTTTATAGATAGTTGAGCATAGGTTAATGGGTCTGTAGTGACCCGTAGTTGTTGGATTGTCGGTTTTGGGTAATAAAGTTTTGAAAGTGTGGTTTATTTGTTTTAACAGTTTCCCATATAGGAAGAACCCTTTGACTGCACATATAACAGAGGGTCCAACAACATCCCATTCAGATTTATAAAATTTTGTTGTCATTCCATCAGGTCCTGGTGCCTTGTTTCGCCCCAGATTGAAAACCGCATTTTTTATTTCACCATTTGTTGGGATAGCAATAAGCATTTTGTTTTCGTCAGGTGTAATATCTGGCTGTATCATTTGTAAGTAGTCCTGTAGCTTTGTCTTGTTGATCGGGTGACTTTAAAATCTTTGTTGGAAATCTCTGCGTATTTCATTGTTAATATTCATTTCCCCGATGATTTGTGTCCCTTCTGCTGTTGTAATTTGTCTAATGTGTTTCCGATTTCTTCTCTCTGATACTATCCTATGGAAGTATCCTGTGTTCGATCTGTGAGTCTGATATGTTTTGATTTCGCTCTTTGATTCCAGTAAGACTTTTGGAATAAAAGGAGGCATTCTTTTTTCTTAATTAGGCTCCTTTCCAGGCCCTGAGCTTTTTTAATGTTGCTGGTTGCATTTTTCTGCTGAAGCTGAAGTAATCTATCCTCCACTAATTGAAGTTGGCAGAAAATGTTCCCAAACGTGCATTTGTTCCACACCTTGGCTTTCTGTTTGAGGAGCATAGTTTTCCATGTTAATTGGAACATAGCAGACCCATGGCAGTTCTGACGCCATGACTGTTTAATGATATTCTTGAAATCCTTACGTTGTAACCAAATATTTTCAAATTTAAACGGCGGAGGCTTGAATGCTTGGGTGGTTGTGAGTTCTATAGTGATAGAACAGTGATCAGAGAGCGAAAAGGCCCCATTTTTTGTTGACAGAGATGGATATTTTTGTAAAATGTCATTCTGAACCAGAACTCGATCAATTTTTTCTTTGATGTTGCCTTCCCCCACTTGTTTCTTTCTCCATGTGAATTGATTGCCCCAAGACGGAATGTCTAGAAGAGAGCATCTATTTTAAACTTCTGTTAGTCGTTTGAATCTCTCTGAGAGGGTAGTTGCTCCACCTTCTTTATCTGAAAAGTTCCCAATTTCGTTCAAATCACCCATGACCATGCATGGGAGAGATTCCTTATTAATGTCGTTCATAATGATTTCCCAAAATTCGTGTTTCCCAGTTTCTCGAGGTGGTGCATACACAAACCAAACCAGACAGGAAAAATTGTCTGTAAGGTTTGTGTATTTAATTTTAATGGCTCTTGATAAATGAGATAATATTTCAATTGTTTCTTGTACTAAAGCAAACTCTTTCCAAAGAAGCCCGATGCCACCAGACTTCCCAATATATAGATGGGGACCAGATAGCTCTGTCAAATCCCGCACCCTTCCAAACCGATTCTATAGGAATACTTTCCGATTTTGTTTCTGCTAGTACTAGCATTTGGATGTGTTCAGATTTACACCATGTATTTATATTGACCCAGAACGTCGGCTTCCCAATTCCTCTGCAATTCCAGAAACTAATCTTCATTTTTTACTCGTTGAGTTGAGGTCGAACCATCTA
The DNA here is from genome assembly GCA_037127255.1 of Persicaria tinctoria. Lineage (NCBI taxonomy): Eukaryota > Viridiplantae > Streptophyta > Magnoliopsida > Caryophyllales > Polygonaceae > Persicaria > Persicaria tinctoria. The sequence goes on along the minus strand of JBANSL010000006.1, from coordinate 56,945,172 downwards.
TTCAAGCCTCAAAATTGATATCATGTGGTCCGGGTTGGATGTTATGTATTGTCTCAAATTGGCGCTTCCATTTAACCTTTATGATATCCTCACATAATCTGTACTCAAAGAGGTGATTGCCTTCATAGCTTGATGCAAGCTATCTTAAGCTCATATTACAAAGCGACCTAGCCAACATAATATTACACCCTTCGTTGGTCCTTACATTACAGTAAGATCTTGTGGTTTTCCAGGTAATCAAACAGTTAGTAGAGAAGAGACAATTGGAATACAAAACACCTCCATTCAGCAATAATTTTTTGGCCAATAGCATGGCTTGGGGTCATCCCCCTCCACTCGGTCACAAGTGGGTTGGTTTTCTTTTTTAAGTTTGTTAAGAAAGGTGTTCAACACCTTGTTATCACGAGTTGGCGGCGAGCTCAGTGAGGCATGACAGCCATACTGGCCAAACCAGGGGTACCTATTGACAATGAAATGTTTCAAATGCACCATATACTCAATAACTACCATTTTAATGTATGTATGTATGTATGTATGTATGTATGTATGTATGTATGTATGTATGTATGTATGTATGTATGTATGTATGTATGTATGTATGTATGTATGTATGTATGTATGTATGTATGTATGTATGTATGTATGTATGTATGTATGTATGTATGTATGTATGTATGTATGTATGTATGTATGTATGTATGTATGTATGTATGTATGTATGTATGTATGTATGTATGTATGTATGTATGTATGTATGTATGTATGTATGTATGTATGTATGTATGTATGTATGTATGTATGTATGTATGTATGTATGTATGTATGTATGTATGTATGTATGTATGTATGTATGTATGTATGTATGTATGTATGTATGTATGTATGTATGTATGTATGTATGTATGTATGTATGTATGTATGTATGTATGTATGTATGTATGTATGTATGTATGTATGTATGTATGTATGTATGTATGTATGTATGTATGTATGTATGTAGAGCTGGCAAAACCCGACCCGAACCCGAAAACCCGACCCGGTCGACCCGGAACCGATCGTTTTGAACACCGATCAACCCGACCCATTTTGGACCCGAAATCCGAATAACCGATAACTGAAACTCACCCAAATCCGAATGAACCGAACCCGATTCAACCGAAACCCATTAAGACCCGAACCCGTTACAACCGAAACCCGATATAACCCGAACTTTAAGATACATTCTAGTAAATTTTTCAAAATGAATATTGAAATAACTGAAATCCGAGACAACCGAAACCCGAATGAACCGAAACCCGATACAACCGAAACCCGAACCCGACCCAACCAAATAACCAAATTATTAGACATTACCCGAAACCGAATGACCCGAAACCCGAATTACCCGAAACCCGAATAACCCGAAACCCGACTAACCGAATCCGAACCTGATCCGACCCGCCCGATTGCCACCTCTATATGTATGTATGTATGTATGTATGTATGTATGTATGTATGTATGTATGTATGTATGTATGTATGTATGTATGTATGTATGTATGTATGTATGTATGTATGTATGTATGTATGTATGTATGTATGTATGTATGTATGTATGTATGTATGTATGTATGTATGTATGTATGTATGTATGTATGTATGTATGTATGTATGTATGTATGTATGTATGTATGTATGTATGTATGTATGTATGTATGTATGTATGTATGTATAAATTACAAGCTTCGAGCATAACTAGCTTACTGACCTGACAGACACGACCTTTCACATGATCTTCGACTAGTATAATACACGGAATAGAAGAAGATCGGTTATTTCCATCCCTTACAATATAAGACATGCTACCACACCAAAAAAGACTACCCAGATACTTATAAGGTAATGGTCAGATAGAAACGAGGACATGGTTGATTAGAAGACAAACACTTACCCAACACATACGCACCAGTGGAGTGGTGCTCTCTCCCTTACAGTAGGCTTCACTCGTCATTGCGGTTTTGATGCCGCATCCCATCAGAGAGGATGAAGCAGTGTCGGCCTCCACTTGCCCTGCTTTGTGCTTGCTAGACTCGGAAGTTGAGTTTGTCTTGACCTCCAGCTTCTCCAACTGCGCAGCCATGGAAGCCAAAGGAGTGAAGAGCCCAGGTGTCTTGCGGATTGTCTCAGCCAGAGCCGCCGGGTTGCTTAAGTTGGGAAGGATGAATTCCTCACCTAGTGTTCTGCAAGAAGACCTCCATTTCTTCCTGAGAAAATCGCACCATAGGGTCCAAGCCATCCACGGACAACTCGACATCAGTCATCTCCGTCTCATTGTAAACTTAATCCTCGTCTTCAAACTCAAAGACAGAGTCACGCAAGGCCATAAGCTCCAGGAAAGTCACATCACATGGGATTTCAGGCATCAGGGGAGAGAACTCCACAAAAGGGTAGCAGCTCAGCAGCTTGGGTTGGAGCAGGAGTGGGCGCAGCCACCACCTCAACGGTGGTTAAAGGAGTCTGAGATGGGAAGATCTCCACCACATCAAAAGAGGCATTAGGTATCACAGGTGCAGCCGGAAGGGGAGCCCCCACCCGAGACGAAGCCTGGCCACCAGAAGAGCCAGAACGATGGGAGCTAGGAGACCTTGCAGCCACCGAGACGTTGGCGCCCACCCACTTGAAGATATCCTCTCTTGCGTTACCAATTTTCAGTGCGGGTGGATCAAGCCTCCTCTTTGAAGCCACAGACACCCACTCTCTAGCTGCATCACTGCCGCCCTTCCCAGCTCTCCCGGTCACAACACACGGACCCTGTGCTGCACCAGCAGGAGTGGGAGGAGCTCTCCTTCTCAATGGACAGTCGATGAAGAAGTGGTCCATCTTCCCACAGCTACCACATCCTTCGGGAAATTCTTCTAGGAACATCGGATACTCGACCAGATGGTCGTCTTCATAAGGAACAAAAACACACTTGTTGGGGATGGTGGTGATGTTGACAGTCACACAAATTCTAGGGTATCTCACCCTTTTTCTTTTTGCAGTGAATGCATCAAGCTTGAGAACTTTTCCATATCCATTTTCCTCAACAATAGAGGTAAGCACTTCCTCACTGATGAACTCAGCAGGCAGCCCTGGTATGCGGATCCACATATCCAGCGTTGTCAGAGGCTCAGTTTCAGGGTCAAATCCCTGCCTCCAGGGCCTAAGAAGCAGGAGCTGACTTTGGATATGGAAAGGCCTGCCCTTCCACACCTTTTCTCTATATGTAGGTAGATTAAATTTGAGCTCAAACCAATTGTTAGCCACGGGAATAACTTGAAAGCTACCTTCCAAGAACCTCCAATCAAATCTGATTTTCTTTTGGATCTCCTTGAGCTCCAGTGGCTCTCCAATGATGGTGGCATACAAGGTGGTGTTGTTCAGCTTAGTGATGTTTTCGCGCACACCAGCCAATTTGGCCTTGTACTGCTCAATGTTGAAATGGACAAACCCCTTTCCTTTTTCAGTGGTTTTTTGCGGATTGGTACTCGCATCCGCCGGGGAAGAATCCCCTTTGGATAGATTCTTAGGACTCTTAGCCAGTGACGGAGCAGCACCCTGGGCGGCCGACGGCCGCAGAGGCACATCATCCTCCATGACTTGCTTCCCTTTCTCCTTAGCAGAGATCGTCATTGTTGTTTCCTAAGAGTAAGCACCACAAACACAAACACAGATAATTAGTAAGAAGAAACGAGGAGATTGTAGAAAGTGAGGGCGAACAAGCCCCCAAATCAATAATATATAGCGGATGAAAAAGATTTGAAAGATCAGAGGCCACCAAACACCATACCTCTATAGACATTTCATAAATACACACTCACTCTCCCACGTACCATAGAACCTTCGACTCGAACTGACATTCGAATCCAACTCTACAGATTTCTCCGACTTGATTCTTCCTTGCGGCGGAAGTATCCAAACGTGCACCCACCACCTCCATTTACTCCATTGTACTTGCAAATATTCGATACACACACAGACCTTCCACAGATCTTCATCCCGCACAAGCCAGCAATTAATTCTTTGGGAAGATGAACACACAATCAACACCACAATAGGCCATACTCCTAGCCTGAACCCCCAAATTAGGGGTGAGATAGCCTTAATGATGAGGCGCGGCATTGAAGCCCCATGATTTTCTTGATAGATTTGGATTGAATTCGGGGATTTGGTGGTGGATTTGCACTTAGGGTTTGTCGTCACAGGGAAGAAGGGTTCGGGGTTTTTTTCTCTCATCGGGTTTCCCCTAAATCTATCTAACTGATCTTTGATATTTTTATGTTAGGTTAGAAATATATATTTTTGATAGGTTTAGATTATCGATATCTTTATATTACTTATTCTCCAAGCATTGCAATCCTTATATAAAGGGTTGAATAATATTGTAGCATTATAAGCGTGTGTTTTGTCTTCTCTAATACGAGGCATCCACCACCAATCTATTAGGATTTTATCCCTCTCTAAATTCTACATGGCATCAGAGCGGGTTTCGATCTTGGCCTATCTCCATCTTCGTCAAACTCTTCCGCTGCCTTACCTTACCCTCCACATATATGTTTTTTTTTTACCGTCTAATTGAACGTCGTCGGCTCCACTTGCCACAGTTTATTACCTACCCTTTTAACCCTATCGGTTCTACTTTACCGGTCTCTACCTTGTCTAATTGCGTGGGGCATCATTCGCCTTTGTTGTTCGTTGATGGGTTTTCATACTCTCGAGCTCACCGCTCTCATCGTTCGTGTTCTAGCCATCTACATCAACCGCAAATCTATCTTATGCTTCCACTCTTCAGCGTTCGCTGCTCTACTCTCGCTTCGACTGCGGGGGCGTGTAAAAGATATATTAGGATGATATATTAGTTATGATTGTATTAGGATATAATCTTTGATATTGTTATGTTAGGTTAGAAATATAGAGGAAGAATAGCAAAAAATACCCAAAATTCATAGGGGATTTGCAAATATGTCTTGTTTTTTACTTTATTGCAAATATGTCTAATTTTATTGCAAAAATACCTAATAAAATTGCAAATGTGCCCAAAAGGAAAAAATGTGTGAAATAAATAATAAAAAAAAACCATATTTTCCTTTTTTGTAAGAAAAACAAAAAGAAAAAAAAATGTAAAAACAAAAAGAAAGAGAAAAAAAAAAGTGGAAAATGCTTTTACATAAAAAGTGAAAAAAAAAATCAGAAAAAAAAGCTCATCTCTTCTCCCAGAATAACGAACAGCGAAGAGAAGAGGCTCCTCCGGCCGCAAGCCACCATCGCCGCACCTTCGCTCTTCGGTCACCGTCCGGCCTGCGCATCACCACCGGACGCCCAAACTTTATACCGCTCTGTTTATAAAATCAATTTTTTCAAAAGCGGGAAGCCTTTGTTTCCACTGGATTCGTTTCGCTGGGAGAGACTCGCCCGACACTCTCTGCAACCTTTGCGCCACTCTGTTCCAATGCCGCCTGCTCACCACCGCTGGCACCGGTAAAGCCCTTAATCTATTCTATCTTCTTTTTAATCACTTTACCGCTCGGATTCATCCTCATCTGGAATCTGCTCCTCTCGGCAGTGTTCCGCCCGTGCTGTTCCTTTCGCCCCAAATCACAAACCAACACCGTTCCGCCGACGCCGTCGTCTCAGCCAGCAAAAACACTACCCCAAATCATCAACCACCACCTCCGCCCCAAATCATCAATCATCTGCTCCTATTGAAAGTGTCGACCTCCTCTATGTTTGTTACATGATTCTTCTATTCTCTTGTGTTTATTACTGCAGTGGCTAGTGCATCTCAGACTTAGGGTAGGAGTTGATTGTTGATGGGCTGTTAATTGCTTGCCTCTGCTTTCAATTGCAATTGTTGTTTGCCTCTTCTTTCAGACTTATGAAGAGCATCTTTGTATTAAAAGCTTACAAATAGCAGTGGGACAATGATATCCACAGTGTGCTGGAATGTTTTTATCTCTTCTCGATCAGCATATCCATTCTCTTCTATCTTTATGATTTTTGAGTGTGTCTAGTTGTTTTAAGCAATAAAATAAACATTTTAGCATGAAAACTCTACTAAATTGTACTCTCGTAATTCCACTTTGGTCCCGTTTCTTCTGAACTGCTCATAGGCATAAGTGTGTAACCCATTTGAAATTTTATCTTATACCGTTATGAACTGCTCCATCCTACATTTATAAATGGAATAAGTGTGTAACCTATTTGAAATTTGGCTCTTTTTTCAGTAAATACATCATGTTATACAGTCGAACAATTTGGTTGATAGGGCTCTTCACAATAGCTTCATATTTGTATCTCTTCTATACAAAACTAACAAGTATTCTGCAAACATAAGACTGGTTAATCTTGAGCTTCTTACATCTAGAGTAAAGTTTTGATAACTCCACTCCCTTGATGAAAATCTGAAATGGTTTCAAAGGCTTTGACACATAACTTGCGTCAAAGGTCTTGAAGCTACATCTGTGTTGATGAAACACAAAACCTGTATTATTTGCATATATTATTTCCGGATGTTATTATCTATTATTATTATATATATTTCCAGATATTATTATATATATTATGCACTAACAATGCAGCAAGTATTTCGAAAGAAAATCTCCTACCTTAAGCTTAAAGACGAGAAGATCAAATCTGGTGGATCATGGCTTCGGAGTTTCCCAAAATAGAAGATTGTGAAGATTGTCGTGATCTGTTCTAGCCGTTGAGAGAAGATCCTTCTTTGAATAGAGGCACCGATTTGATCTAGTATAAAAAAGGAGAAGAAGAAGAGAAGACAGGACAAGTGTTGAACGAAAACCTCATTGATCTACATCGCACACAAGCCCTCAAGTCAATTTGTCTTCTTTGTGTACTCTTTGTTAAGTGTTAAGAGTTGTATCTTTTGTTTCAAGGCATTTGAGAGTTACGCAGTGAGCTTATAGGATATATTTCAAGAGAGTGTTATACTCGAGAGTTTATAACTCAGGAAGTGAGCACTAGGTGATTGATTCACGGAGTATAAGAGGATTGTACTAGATAGCTGAGAGAGGTGGGGCTCTTCTAGATTGGTCTAGGACTCCAAGGGAACGTGAGTTGACTAGATTGCAATAATAATAATAATAATTATTATTATTATTATTATTATTATAAATTATTTTTATTTTTATTATTATTGCAAAGGAGAATTAAAGAAAATCAAAGAAAAATGGAAAAAACACATTATAAATTATTTTTATTTTTATTATTTTTATTTCAATTGTACTAACTATCGGGCTTAACTCAAATTTATTTACTAACTATCTATATCTGTATCTATATAAACTCTTAATTGAGAAGAGTTTATGATAACGTGTCAATCGTAGAGACATTTTAGGAGTCTTGACCAATCATATTTTTTTGTTTTTCCATTTATCTTTAACTTTATTTAATTCTCCTTTTTTTCTTCCTTTTCCTTCAAATCTTTTTTTTTTAATTTTACAAACTATCTATATAAACTTTTAATTGAGAAGAGTTTACGATAACGTGTCAATAGTAGAGGCATTTTAGGAGTCTTGATCAATCATATTTTTTGTTTTTCCATTTATCTTTGATTTTATTTAATTCTCCTTTTTTTCTTCATCTTACTTCAAATCTTTTTTTTTAAATTTTACTAATAATTGGGGTTAATTCAAAACATCTATATAAACTCTTAATTGAGAAGAGTTTATGATAACGTGTCAATCGTAGAGACATTTTAGGAGTCTTGACCAATCATATTTTTTTGTTTTGCCATTTATCTTTAACTTTATTTAATTCTCCTTTTTTTCTTCCTTTTCCTTCAAATCTTTTTTTTTAATTTTACGAACTATCTATATAAACTTTTAATTGAGAAGAGTTTACGATAACGTGTCAATCGTAGAGGCATTTTAGGAGTCTTGATCAATCATATTTTTTTGTTTTTCCATTTATCTTTGATTTTATTTAATTCTCCTTTTTTTCTTCCTTTTACTTCAAATCTTTTTTTTTTAAATTTTACTAATAATTGGGGTTAATTCAAAACATTGAATTTAACTCTATTTTTTCCTAATAGTAATAAGAATAATCATAATAATAATTAATAGTAATATTATTATTACTATTAATTTGTGAATTTAACTCTAAATACAAAGCAGTTTAGATTTATAAAAGTTTTCTTTTATAACAAAATAAAATAAAACTATTTACAATAACAGTAGTTTAGATTGGTTTTTTATATATTATTCGAAGCTAGTTAGGTTATTTCACATGTAATGTAAAAAATAAAATTAATATGAAGGAAATATCCATCTCTATTGGTCCATGGATGAGAAAACGGATTGAAATCTTGCACCGTTGGATTTCAGGAAATAAAGGGGCACAATTGAATACAAGTCATGCGAATGGCTGATGCTATGCACGCTGCCGCGGCTGATGTATATTATATTGGTCCGGAAAAAAATAAAAATTAGGCGCGTGCCGAGGCTGATGCTCGAACTGGAGACCTGCTTCTCCATTGCTATATTAGAGACCAACCGGGCAACAGTTCTTTTGTGTTAAAAGTTGCACTCATTTTTATTTATTACTCCGTATAAATAACAAACTAAGCAAAATACTCCTTTTCACCCGTTTTTATTTAAGATTATTCTTAAAAAAAACACTTACTATGTAAATAATAATTACTTACAAAATATTAAAAAAATAAGACAATCATCACTTATGTTTTTTTTTTTGGAAATTAAGGTAAGCAACACTTTCAAATGTTAAATCATGTATGCTTTCTAGATCATCTCTCGAAATCTCGGTTTAGCAATTCAAACACAAGATCTTTATATGTAAGGTTCCTTGATGTTATGTGTTAACTAGACTTCATTTCCCTTTAAAATCACATATAAGATAAATATTTTTTTTACCTATTATTAATGACTTATTCAAACAAAATGATTATGAAAAAAAAAATGAAGGTCATTTCGATCTAATTACGATAAAATTTCCTATTAATATAGATCTTGGAGATATTTAGTCAATTAAAATGTATAGAACGGTTGATCATATAAGTTATATCTTTATAAGTTTAGATGTGAATTTACATTATATAGAATTATATATATATATAATATCAAAATTATTAATTTGAGTTTATAAGTACCAATTGTAGTTGTTTTTATTACTTGTTGTTATTAATTTGACCATTATTAAAGGCTTAGGGTGCTGATTTTAACAAAAAAAAAAGTATGGGTGGCGACATATGAGTTAAGAAAAGCCATTTTTTCCCGCAAAAAAAATTCAGCCAATTTTTGAATTTTGATTTTACCCGCCCAAGTTCAATATTTTCTACCAAATTTAAATCCAAAACTCAAATATGACCCACCCAATTCAGCCAAATTTTGATTTTTGATTTTTCTGAAATTTATAAAACTGAAATAGGGGCTTAGTTTAAACAAATTAAAAGGTTGGGGAGGTTTTACGTAATTAAGTCAGCCTCTTCTTCCTCCAGACATCGCCTCTGCAGGAGTTCCCCGGTGACCGTCCTCTACGGCTCCAACGGCTACCTGGTACTTTGAAAAGGTACAGAAGTGGACGAAGTCGCTGGCTAAGGGTTAGCGGCACGACGCTCGTCCCCGATGGTTCTAGCGGCGGCGGCAACGGCTTTCAGGTGGGGTGATGCGGGACCATCCAAGACACCTCCGAACACGCCTATACTTGGGGATGGACCTATGATTCGAGATCGTGAGAATGATGTCATTCTCAAGAGGAAGAAGAAGGCTCCACCATGGGAGAAGGTCCAAAGGTTCAAGCTTGATGGTCGTTCGTTATTAGATTCGTTCAGCAGTTTGACAGCTTTTCGACGTCTCAGTAAAATGAGTCGTACGGATTCAATATTAATCGGATTGGATCGTACCATACCTTGTCGGAACGAGGACGAAAAGATCTACAACTTTGCTTTGAAGGTTTTTCCAGATTTGACCTAGAGCTTGGCCGAAAATCACATTCTTTGAAGCTGTCATATGTTTAGCCGAATTTACTCAAGTGTTGGAACATTTTTATTGTTATTTTTAGTAACTCTTTTACTTAAGTTATTTTAGGTAACTTTAGGGTTTATTTTTATTAAGTCTTTTATTTATTATTTTTATTAGAAAATCAGCCTTTTAGGTTATATAAGGCCGATCCCCATTGTAGAACAATTCAGACGTCTCATTGCTTATGAAAATCTCAGATTTGTGTTAAACACAATTGAGTGAAAGTCGATCGATTCGTAGCGTGGCTCATCGATTGCAAATTGGTTATAGATCCTGCTTGGTTTGCTTTGAGTTCGTCAACCTCGCGAGAGCTTGGTGATTCAGGTAATCACAAGTCCCCTCCTTGTGCCTCCAAGTTGTCCGCTTGGTTGTGTAAGGTTGTAGAGGCGGGCTTTATAGTCGTTGGTATTTGGTTCCTACCCTCTACGGAGGCCTGGGGTCTTTGCCTCGTTCTATTTTAGTTCGAATCACCCATCTATCGGTCTTTCTATTGTTTTTAATCGAGTCTTTCATTGCTGCGTTTTATCCTTGTTCTTGAGTCTTTGCTTCCGTTCTAGTCTTTGAGTCTTGATTGTCGAAGATCGGGCCATCCTACGGCTAACCCCGTATCAAATCATTTTTATCTATCATAGATTATAAAAAGGCCTTAGATAGATATAACTTCCATATTTAACCAAACCATCACCTATATATATTTCATAGGGCTACATATTTTATTTTTCTTTCACCATAGTTTAAATTTTCAAGAGTCCTTTTATTTCATGGATAGTTTCTTGCATTAGTAAAAAAAAAAAAAAGAGTTCGACAAATTAAAAAAAAAAATACATTCAAAGCTTTGACCTAGGTGGATAAAATTCACTAGGGGCAAAAGTAGCTTCAAAAAAAAAAAAAATTACATTCAAAGCTTAGTCCTAGGAGGATAAAATTCACTAGGGGCAAAAGTAAGCTTTCAAGAGATTGTCGAGTCTAGTGCAAGAACTTTCAAGGACCAATTTTGGTGAAATCATAGAGCCCTAGTCGAAAGTCTCAAACACATACCTCCCAAACCATAATTTTTTTTTTTTAAGCCCTACCTTGCAACTACAACATCCATACTAAGGGTTTAAATCAAAAAGAGGTAAAAATCCAAGTTTTTCTTTCTTTTCTTTCATTTTCTTTTCCTATTTTTGTGTGTCGCGTACTACAGTGCCCATACCGACCCCGAGCTTCTGCCCAGCTTGTGTCGAGCACTTTCCTCGGTACAGCCTCGGTACAGTGTCTGTCGAGTCAGTTTGGCCGATTCCGAGCTTCTGCCCAGCTTGTGTCGAGCACTTTCTTCGGTGTTTCTTTGTCCTTTCTCTTGATTACTCTCTTTTGATTGTTAAGTCCTTGCTTGAGTGTTGATTTGCCCAAAGCGGATTGCCCCAACAAGCTTGTCATACCAATTAGAGAGAAGAGTGTGAGAGAAACACATAGTGAGGTTATTTTATTTTGCTAATCTTGACATAGTTCTGTGTTTGTTTAGTTGCGATGTCTCAGCAGGTTAACAACCCGAACAATGCCAACAATGGCAACGATTCCGACGCAACTATACCCGCCGCGGTGTTCAATGCCAAAATGAACTCTCTTATGGAGACCTTGGCAAAGATAAATGAAAGATTGAAGGTACAAGAGCGTCGGTACGGCTTACCGGTACAACATACTAATTGTTCTTACCCCGTGCTTAGTTCTTGTGTTGGCTCTAACACGGTGGCCGGACAAGGAGTACCATCTAAGGTTGACGTGCCACCACATGAAAGGGAAGAACCTCATCCTATTTCTAATCAACTTAATGTTTCTCCTAGCATAGATGTTCAGCTTGTTGATGAAATTAGAGAGCATGTTACTTATGATCAAGATGTTAATTTACTTGCCTATGATCATGAAGATTCTTTGATTGTTAGTAAAGCTTTAGGTGTTCAACCTATGCCTTGTGATGATAATCAAAGAGACGATTTATGTCATACTAAATGCTTAGATAAAGGCGAAATTTGTAATATGATCATTGTTGGTGAAAATTCTTCTACTATTGCTAGCCTTGAATTAGTTGAAAATCCAGCCTTGGAAAAGGATGAAAACTTGCTAGCCTTTGATGGAAACTTAGAGATCAATGAACAAGCAACAGTGCATATTAAGTTAGAATATCATGACGTTGATATAAAATCTGAATTGTGCACTACTAAAGTTTCTTTTCTTGGTTTTGTAGAAAGCTCTAATGGTCTACAAGATGGCGGAGCCAAGATCAAATCCATCCAGAAGTGGTCAACCCCTACAACAATCGGCCTCGAGAGGAGTTTCCATTGGCATGAGATATTCGATCCAGGAGCTCGTGTGGATGCATTTGCGGAATCTTATGCAACCTTGGATTCGAGGTCGAATCCTTTTCAAGAAAGGGGGAATGATACAGGACCATCCAAGACACTTCCGGACACGCCTATACTTGGGGATGGACATATGATTCGAGCTCGTGAGAATGATGTCATCCTCAAGAGGAAGAAGAAGGCTCCACCATGGGAGAAGGTGCAAAGGTGGAAGCTTGACGTTCGTTTTGGGTTCGTTCATATAGTTGACAGCTTTTCGACGTCTCAGTAAAATGAGTCGTACGGATTCGATATTAATCAGATTGGATCGTGCCATACCTTGTCGGAACGAGGACGAAGAGATCTACAACTTTGCTGTTGAAAGTTTTTCCAGATTCAACCTAGAGCTTGGCCGAAAATCATATTTTTTGAAGCTGTCACTGTTTTGACGGGAATTTGTTAAGTGTTGGAACTTTTCTTATTGCTATTTTTAGAGACCTTATTTATTTAAGTTATTTTTAGTATTTTAGGGATTTAAGTTAATTTCTATTTTATTTATTATTTTTATCTTAAATCAGCCCCTAGGTTATAAGAAGGGCCGATTCATTCATTGTAGAACACAGACGTCTCTTTTATGAAAATTTCAGTTTGTGTGAAACACAATTGAGAGAAAGTCAATCGACTCGAAGCGTGGCTCGTCGATTGCAACTATTGGTATAGATCCTGCTTGGTTTGCTTTGAGTTCGTCAACCTCGCGAGAGCTTGGTGATCCAGGTAATCACAAGTCCCCTCCTTGTGCCTCCAAGTTGTCCGCTTGGTTGTGTAAGGTTGTAGAGGCGGGCTTTATAGTCGTTGGTATTTGGTTCCTACCCTCTTAGGAGGCCTGGGGTCTTTATCTCGTTCTATTTTAGTTCGAACCAGTCCTTATCGGTCGAGTCTTGCTTTCAATTTCGAGTCTTTATTCTTGTTCATCGAGTCTTTGCTTCCGTTCTTGTTATTTCTTGTTTGATTGTCGAAGATCGGGCCATCCTACGGCTAACCCCGTATCATGGGGGGTGAGAGGTTGCGGTGAAGTTCCGATCAAAATTTGGGAGTTTTTATTTTGTATGTTTTTCTCCAAAAAAAATTGAATGGGATTGAAGATTAAGGGTTCTAGAACACGAATAACTAGATTTAAAGCTCGGAGATTGGCCTTCAATGGTGTACCCAACTCCCGAAGGTTGAAGCCCTTTTATTGTTGCTCTTAAAACGTGCACGAAAGGTCCAATTAAATATATCAATCTCTTCATATCCTTCTGATGATCAACTTTATATATTCAATTGCAAAAAACGGTGAATAAATCAATCCAAATGACATGACCTTTGGTTTTAGGGCAAAGTGAACTTGGACGAACTTGGAGCTTAATAAATTGTTCAATCGGAAAATTGTACACGTTTTTGTGATGTGGATGAAGAGGAGCACTTATTGAAAGCGTTTTGAAGTCGAAACGATGGAGAATTAAAAAAAACACCATTGAAGGGAGCCTTGGAGTTGTACACGGGGAGGAAGGAGGAGGGTTGGTTCACCTGAACCGGTTTTCTATATATTACTTATTTATTTTGGGTTCATCCAGTTCAACTGGTTCAACACAATAAAATCCTTGGGTTTTTATATTTCTTGAGAATTTGGTAAATAAATAGCGTCCATCCAGGGTTCGAACCGGGAACCTTTGGGTACTACCCGTAAGACCTTTGGGTTTTATATACATTTACATATGTGTGACATAGATAAAAAATATTGAGAGTTCTAAATAATTTTCTCAACCATCTTTATCAAACACAAAAAAAAAAAAGTTGAAATTATAGGCTTTAGGATACAGAGGAGTCTATGAAATAGGAGTAATAAGAGCATGAGCAACCATGAGTTTTGCTCACCTTAAGAGCATCCGCATTGGTTTTGGTTTCGGTTTCTATGGTTTCTTAACTATCATTTATCACTTTCTCTCTCCTTAAAAAACTCAACTCTATTTTCAACACACATCCATATAACTCATTTTAATACTATATCTATTTAATTTAACAATTAAATTAATCGAATAACCCCACCATTTTTTTCTTTTCTCCTCTTCTCACCCTCCACCATCACTTCTTTTTGAGTTTCTTGAGTTTGTTGTTGAGTTTATAAATAATAAACTATCAATATCACTTCTTAAACTATTCATCTCTCCTCCCTTTATTTAATTATTACTTTTAACCAAAAAAATATTACAATTTTACCCTTAAGCTTACCAGAGTAAGAGCATGTGCAACCATGGGGTTACCTCTTCCCCTTTTCAATTTTTATCCCCTTATTATAATTTGCCACCTAATATATTTTTTTTCTCTAAATTATTTTCTACTTTTTCTACCTCTTCTTTAGAGGTTACCCTTGCAACCATGAGGTTACCTTGTTCCCCACTTGTGTGTTTAAAAAAATATAAAATAACATATAATGACCCACTTATGTGTTTAAAAAAAATAAAAATAAAAAGGGAAGAGGTAACCTCTTCCCTTAAGGTTTGACTTGCAACCATGGGTTTATCTTTTAAGACCTTAAGGTAAGTAAAACCATGGTTGCACATGGTCTAAGCCCCCTCCTATTAACCCAGCACCACACCCTATGTTCTGCAGCTCAAAAGCAACAACCCGTCGCCACCACTTACCAGTTGCCAACAACCACAGCACCACCCAAACCGCCCATGATCTCTATTCAAGCTCCGCTTCTGTCTGCCGACAAACATTAGCAGCTTCCCACCTCCCTTCACCGTTGACCACCACCGTCGCAGCTCCTCCTTGTCTCCACAGTACCACCACCGAACCCAACTACCTTCCTTACTCCTCTGATTCGAACAAACACCCGAGCAACCTATCCACTTCCTCCTCTCGTCGCCATCTCCACTGTCCACGCCTCGGTGATCCTTCATCGTCGTTGCCATCCTCACCGCCTCCTCTTTCATTGAAGAGCAATCGTAGCCGCCCCAAGAGCTCTCGGCGTCATCAACGAGCCTCCGAAGATCCCCCGACCGTTTGATCGTGAACCAACCTTCCGGTAAGCCATTCTCCCTTGTTTCCGATCCAAACCACTCTCGAGGCCTACCATCAAGCTCAAACATGTCTGACACAAGTCCGACGAGCCATCGCGAGCCTCCGACGACGCTCAGAACTCCGATCGGGAGCTTCAAAGTCGCGAACACCTCGGTGAGCTTCCACCGTTTCCTTCCCTTCTCGATTATAATCCGTGTTTTATTCGATGTTTAGATTAGTCGGAAGTGAGTGAGGGCTGAGTGCGGGACGTTTGGGTTAGCCCGAGACCTCCGGCAAGCTCGAGAGAGGTCCGGCAAGGTCGCGAGTGAGTGTCGAGCGTGCGCGAGACTAAGCTGAGCGAGGATGAGAGTAGACGAGCGAGCTAGCGAGGCGAGGCGCAGCTGGGCGCAGAGCAACATCGGCGAAGGATGCTGGAAGGTGGAGCTCAGGGTCGCCGACAGGATTCCTCGGCGGAGCAGCGGCAGCCATGGCGGGTAACCTTCAGTTTGGAATGAAGGAGAAGACTTGTGTGGGCCCTCCTTGTTTCATTAGTTTATATATGTTAAAATTAAACCGGTTAGGAGTTTATAATTGTAGGTTTGGTTCGGTTGGATTTAAATGGGTTTAGTTCTGTTTGGATTTAACCGTTACTTATTTAATTACTTAATGGTAACTAAAATAAAATATAATACTATTTGAGATTTAAAATATATTATTGGGACTTAAAGATTTATAATGAATTTGAAAAGGAATTTGAAGGTTGAAAAGTAATCTAATAAATAAATTGAGTCCTAGGAATTTAGCGAGTATTTTCAAGGGTCGGAATTCTTAACTGTTAATTCGAATTTGAAAAGGTTTTGAAACTAACTTGGGAATAAGACTTACTCGATGACTAACTAGCATGATAAAATGAGCGTTTGACCAACGTCATGATATGTACGTGTGACTAATAACATGACTTGTGGTGATTTATTATAAGGGGATAAATATTTGTTACCGATGATGATAATGATATATATACTTATATGAGTACGTATGAAATAGTAATATGCAAATTTGATTAAGTATGATATGAGAGTTATCTTAAGCTGATGAGTTGACAAATTATGATGAATAGTATGAGATAAGAGATGGTTGATCGTGGTGAACCGAAAGTATGGTTGATGCGAGTTTCTTAATTATCTGCTTGTATGAATGTGTGATATATGTGTTCCGAGTGGCTAGAGACGTATACTCAATGTATTCTCGTTATGTACTTAGGTGATACTCTGTGATTGTGACTACTGTGTGCTGGATTCTTCTTTTGCCGATCTGCTAGCCAGGTGCCTTACTCAGTAACCAGTACCTCGTGCCTGATGTGTCATATAGTATGTAGGTGTTGCATATGCAAAAAAGCATGACATGTAGTATCATGCTTAGAAATTACACTTACGAATGAGCATCCTTATTCTATTTGCATTTGAATACAGAACGATCGTTATCTGTGAGTCTTAGAGTCCTTGATAGGGTCATAGGGCAGCCCAACTTCATCGGGTGTTGCCCTCCTTGAGTCATTTATATATATCACGAGATACGAGATGGGCATGAGATTTGATATGATGATGAGATTTGATATGCTTAGCATCGAACTAGCCAGTATCCACCCTATCTGGAAAGGGGGTGGTGGTAGAAGAGAGATACACCACTTGGTATTCTTTGTTAAGGCCTTACTTAATATCCTGCGTATATGAATTAGCAGAATGATAGTGTGGTTAATATTTCAGTAATGCATGAAGTCATCTTTTATTCTAGGTATAGGCGTATTATATGTCCTCAGCGCGGTCAGAGGACCCATGGGCGGACTCTTGGCCTAACTTTGTGGTATAGTTTCAGGTACCTGACGAGAGGGTTCCTCGACCAAATATATTTGTAGTCAAGACCCCGCTATAGGATAGTGGAGTCAGGTTCGTCCTCAGGAGAGAAGTCAGCGGTTCTAGGTTTAGTGTGTTTTGGGGTTCAAGGATAGTGGGAAAAGGTGAGGAGGTTGTTGTCGACGTCGACTAAGACTTGGTGGATGTCGAGGGATGGAGAGGGAAGTAGTGGTCGATGTTGGGTATCTGTGCAGAAACTTTAAAATAAAGAAAATAGAGTAATAAAGGTGCAAACTTCCAAGGTTATGGATCACCGCAACAATAAACATATGTGTAGATTATAAATCACATAAAGATGCTTGTTTTATATCAAATAACTTTCGTTATTAACAAATAGGAATATAGAGGCTTTCGCATAAATCATAAGTGTTACTACCTTTTCTTAATTAGGATTAGTCGGCTCTCGCAAATAAACTCTAATTACTATCCAAATTCATAATAAGATTACTTTCGCTTCAATATAATGAATAAAGAATTTCCTCAACTCTCGCAAAGGATTAAGCACATAGGTAGATGATGATAAAGACATATAAATTCATGGATTTATAAATCAAACACACATATCTATGTTGGGATCACCCCAACCCTAGAAGAAGAAAATTAGAAACAAACCATAATGAAAGAAATTAACTTTAACATAAAATAAACTAAAACTTACAACCGTTCGTCTCCTTCTCTCTCGCATCCTCCTCTCTCTCTCTCTCTCTCTCTCTCTCTCTCTCTCTCTCTCTCTCTCTCTCTCTCTCTCTCTCTATATATATATATATATATATATATATATATATATATATATATATATATATATATATATCCTCTCCGTCCTCCTCTCTCTCTCTCCTCTCTCCTTGCGCCCGAAGACGGCTTCGCTTGAATGTTTGAAAATTAGCCCCCCCTAGGGCTTTATTTATAGGCCACAATCCTTGCTATCAAAGAAAGGAGCAAATCTATCTCTATCTAAATCTATCTATCTATTTCCTAAGATAAATGTTTGATAAATAAAACAAATAAAATTCCCTTAAGTAAATATGGGAATTACTAAAGTTGATAAATATCTTCCATCTTGATAGAATATCCTTTGCTTCATGTGGAAGATATCCAGCTCGGAATTCGGACTCGGACTGCTCGAAATTGGCTTCTAGGGGTAACTTGATATCGACCAAGTTAGGTCGATATCGACCTCTCTTCTCAGCTTCACTCGATCTCGGCCTCTGGAGTAGATTTCGACCTGTGTTGACTCGATATCGACCAAAGGTGGTCGATATCGACTTCTTCAATGTTGCTCCCAGTGTTCTGGTCGATTTCTGGCATTTCTGGTCGACTCGCTCCACTCGATATCGACCAAAAGTGGTCGATATCGACCTCTTCTGCAGTTTCCAGTATTCTGCATCCGTCTTGAAACGCACTTTCCCGAGTCCTCGTTTGTCCGATTGACACATATGAATATGCGTTGGAAAGCTCTTCTCGAGGGCTACAATTTTCATGAAAACATAAAAACTTGATTCAGAACGATGAATGGCTAAAAGTGGGATTTCCTCCAGCTGCACCATCCTTAGCTTCTTCATGACTTTCCTTTAAGCTCCAAAGTGCATACGATTTCTGCGAAATATAACAACTTGTGTAGACCTCTATATATTGCAAATAAACATAAACTACACATATTCTGTATAAATCAAACCCAGAAATATGAAATGCAGACATAAATCGATATAAAAGATATTATAAAACATGGTGAATTAGGCGCACATCAGTACCCGTTTCACTGCTTGATTTCGTGCTGTTATGACGGGGTCTATTCATATGGCGGAGAGTGAGTGTTGAACCCTGACTTCACCAAATTTATACTTTTGGGATTTCTCCCTTCTTATACTCTGTTTTGATCCGGATCTGCCGTGGCGCCCGTTGTATCATTTTCAAAACTTATGCCCTTTGCATGATAAAGGGTTTTTCCGCGTTATAGACTTAGTACAGGTACAGGGGTTTTACCCCGGGTTCTCCAACGGACCTTCCGGATTTGGGTGCGAAATCCCGCTTTAATATACAACCCTTTGGTTTCAAACCTTGAATCTGTACTCGGACCGCAAGATCCTAACCAGGGGTTTTACCCCTCAAAACGTGACTCGGGAATCATATTCCCGGGCCGTTACAAAGGTGATATCAGATCCAGGTTTTGCAATCCGAGTACGATAGATTGGAGTGGTTTTGAAAATCGCCCAACAATTTCAAATGGTTTTGGAAAATATTTTCAAAAGGGCAAAATGAATTTAATTGGACATAAACCTAAATGAATAAAGGGGAAACAAACTCCTGGGTAGAGACCCAAGCGGTAGACATCCCTTATGGATTTAGAATTCGGGGAACTGTAGACAAAATACTAGCTTTCTTTTACAGATGGGTTTCTAAGACTCCAAGGAGCCCGAGGGTTGGATTAGCATGGGCTAGGAGGCCGTGAGGTATTTTCCCCTCTCGTCAGTCGTCCCTTGAAGGACGGCATAGATCATCTCTGTGATTGTATGCATCTTATCTAATTGGGCTTGAGGGCGATCTTCTTCGAAGATGATCATATTAATCTTGATGATTTCTTTCGTGTTGAGTGCTATTATGCATAGGATAGCGAACTAATCGATATGCCTTAACTTGAATCATGTATTGAATGTGTAAACGGGATAGCGGGAGGAAACATTGACCTTGTGTAATCGGAATACCTATCTTGTCAGAATAGCCCTTTCATAACTCAACCCCCTTGATGATTCTGATTCCGTCATCCGTCCCACCAAAACATCTAGGCATGTTAGTAAGGGTCGAGAAGCGTCTGCTCTCCCTGCTTTGAGTCTTGTTTGGTATCCCACTATCTAGGACTGTGCATAACCGGGTATCCGACACGACACGATACGACACGACAAAAAACACGACACGATAAGGGGGAAAGTGCCGATCCGAACACGACACGATAACTACCGGGTATCCGACACGATAACACGACACGGTTTCATGTCGGATACCCGTGTAACCCGATACGAACCATTTATAAAAACCTATTTTTTTCTGAATTTTTTGTGTTGTATCATGTAGTGAGAAAACGAAATCTGTTTGTTTTTTTTGTCGAACAAGTGAAGAAACCTGCAGAAGCTCCTCAATTTGTTCAACCCAAGTACAAAACAATTAATTTCGAACCATACAAAATACAATAGTTCAATACATTGCAACAACTAAATCCATTCGAAATTTCAAACTATTCTATGAAGAAAGCAATTGAATCATTCTATAAAGCAAGAAATTTCGATATTTCGAGCCATTGTAAGCCGGAAGCCCATTCGAAGCAGCAAAGAAACTTACCAGATCTGAAGGTACGGTGAAGATGCCGGATCTGAACATTTGAACCCGTCGGAGCAAGCGATTGAGCGAGAGGAGAGTGCCTGTTTGACTGATTGTAAGCCAGAAGAAAGGACGAGTCGGTGACCACACGCCGGAGAGAACAACACCGAGAGAAAGCAATTGAGCGAGAAGAGAGTGTGAGTCTAATTGATTGCAAGCCAGAGGACGAGTGGAGGAGTCGGCGAGATGCAGAACTGAGCGAAGAGTGAGCTTGAGGAGGAGAGGACGAGTCGAGTCGACGAGAGGACTGAACGAAGAACGAGCGTGAGAGATAGGAGAGGGCGAGACGGCGGTTGAGGGATTGTTTGTAGTTAACCTAGAGTCCGTACTCTATAGGGGGAAAAAAATTAAAAACGAAAGGCTTATAATTAGCTAGGAAAAAAAATGTAAAAGGGAATTGGGACATTTGGGATTCGAACACGGATCCTCAGGGTCACGCCCGAACGGAAGAAGGCACGCTCGACCATCTGGGCTACCAGCATTTTGTGATCCTTAGGAACAATTATAATATTTCTATTATGACCGGTTATTAATTTTTTTTTTTTAAAAATAAAATTATCGTGTCGTGTCGGATACCCGATAAGGGGAAAATGCCGATCCGAACACGACACGATTATTGTCGTGTTTTACCGTTTCGTGTCATAATCGTGTCGTATCAATATCGTTTCGTGTTTTTCCGTATCGTTTTGTTGCGGTTTCGTGTCGTGTCAACCGTGTCGTATATTTTTGCACAGCCCTGCCACTATCTATGCTTCTATCGAGTCTTGTACCTGAGGTTAGTGTCTTCCACGGGAAATTTGGGTTGGTCAACTAAATACCTTCATAAATCGTGTCGGATGTGATGGTTACTTGAGTATGTTAGTAGGGGTGATGATTGAAGTAGTTTCGACTTAGAAATGAGTTAACTCATGGAGTCATCCCTTTCGATCCTCATCATGGTCAACCATGTCTTCTTGCCGCTCGAGTCTAAGAAGAAGTTCTACCCTTGCCTCTCGGAAACAATGTGAGTACCCTTGTGTCCTACCCAACGAGTCATACTAGCGCCCCACGGGGAAACAGGGTGATGAGTCGGTGAATGGCCTTGGAGAATGATATCGATTATAGTAGTAGCCATTCTTGTGGTTACCTAACATAGTATATTGATGTATTTCAACATGACTTGCCTATCTTGCACGATTGCTCTTATGAGGAGATGTATGTGCCATATGTATGGAACATCCATGATTATTGTCTTCCCATGAAATAGGCCCATGATAGCGTGGTCAACCCTCGTCGTATGTTTAATATATGAGATGACTATCCTAGCATGCTGAATTTATCTAATTAGACCATGTTTATTGTGTATATGTTTAATGAGCAATTCTAGTATAATGTAGGACATATGTCTCCCATTTATAGGCCTTCGTATGACTATGTTCCGTCCTTGTTTTACTATGTGAATATGGATGTATGTGATGCGATAGGTACCTCATAGCGTGCTTGCCATGGCTCCATGATATTACGACCTGCTTATGTGTACCTAACTGAGTGATAAGTCATGTATATAATGTCCTTTGATGTTGCTAAAACTACTGCAACTTATGCCACACATGTCCCATGTCCGTTCGTGTATGTATGTTCTTAGTGTGTCAAGCATGATTAATGAATGAAATGATAGGTTCCTAGCTTCTTCTGTGAACGTGTAAAGTGGATGATATGAACATGTTATGAATGCATAAATCGATACTCCTTGAGATAGGTGCATGTTAATGTGCATAGATGTGATTGATGATATTCGTGATGATTATGTGTCTGCATACCACAATTATAACTTCATGGAATACCCTAAGGGCATCGTTGTAACTCTCGGGTTAGGATCTTGTCTCCGGTCTTGTCGTCTCTAGTCGCGGTCAATGTCTGAATCCTTATGGAAGTCGTGTTGTCCTCCCTTGTCCCTCCCCTATCTCCGTAACCTCTAACCTCTCGCGATCCCTTGATGAATGACGACATGGAAGAAAGGGCGAACGAGCGAATGGCACCGGAGCGACATAGCGGAAGTATGATGGGAATATGACCCCTAGACCCCAGGAACGACGTCATCGATGGCAAAAAAGACGAATATGCTTCAAAGATGGCAGTTGTGAACATGATCCTCCCAGTTGACTCGAGGAAGAGCATTCTTAATTCAATCATGGATTCTTCTATACTAATCGGAATTGATGTAGTGTGAAAGGCCTAGAACTGACATAATTGAATGTGTGATGACCGATGTTCTGAACTGGTAGCAATGATTGCCTAACTAACCTGTTTCTATGATGAGGTGCCTTGATACTTGGTATACTGACTTGCTGGCGAGTAGGTTATGGGTTATATGTGTGGTGGTGCTTCTTCCTGGACATGAGTCGAGAGATTCTTCGGTAACCTAGTTCGAAAAGTGGCAGAGGGATTGAAGTCTTCGTTCTTGGTCATTAGATGAGCGAGAGGGTGTGCAGGAAAGATGCGTTAGCTTAGGTAGAGCCGAATGAGTTGGGATTGGTCAGAGATAGTGGCCGGTGAGTATAGTTGAGCTTTCAGGCAGGGCTTAGGTGAGGAGTGGAGTAGTATGGCAAGATTTCGAGGGAAATGTCCTAGTGAGAAGTTGTAGTCTAGTGTGTGCAGGTATTATAAGAGAGTGGTTGGTTGAGGTGCCAATTTGATGGACGGTTTTTAGTCGCGTAAATAGTATCAAAATAAAACTCAAACCTACAAACTAGTATAGCAAGTAAGTAAGAGGTCGATCCCACAGAGAATCAAGTATTTCTCAGCAAAGTGTATTTACCAATTAGTATAAAGGGGGGTTTTGGTTGATTGAAATAAGAAAGAAAACAAAATAAAATATAAACAGATTGATGCAAAACAATTTAGAGAAGATCGTTCTACCTACAACTATCCACTTTATTTGGTTGAATTGATATTGTAACTTCCTCCTGTCCTTTTAGTCTTCCTATGAATTCCGTTGTCCCAACCTAATATAGTTACTAGTCCAACCAGTCCTAGAAACCCTTATAAATCAAACAGTCCCTAAAGAAGGATTTAACCTAATTGACAGCTTTAAGTTCAAAGATTAACCAAGGTATTTGCAGTCCCTAAAGAGGGATTTAACAACACATCCAACTTCTCACTCATTCAATTAGTTCAACCAGCCCTAAAGGAACAAGTTTGCTACTTAGGTTAAGGTTCACAACCAGGAATCTACAAAACCTTAACAATTGAATTAGTTCTAACTAGTTGCGCGGGCTAGATAGAATAAACCAATAGACAATCAAGCACAAAGAAGTTGAAACATTCAATATAGGAAATAAGGAGCAAGATTCAGAAACCCACAATCAATTCAAATAAAGTTTCAAATTGCAAGTAGAACGAAGAGAGTTTAGCAGCTCATGGCGAACATCGCTCTCTCTCTCTCTCTCTCATTGTCTGATAGAACGTGGAATAGAATAGAAGTGACTAAAAAACTAACATAAATTGGCCTTATAATGAGTCTAAGTCGGCCACCAAACAAACTAGCAAAACTAGGGTTTTAATTAAATGAAACGCGGCGCTCTGGACAAA
The DNA here is from genome assembly GCA_037127255.1 of Persicaria tinctoria. Taxonomy (NCBI): domain Eukaryota; kingdom Viridiplantae; phylum Streptophyta; class Magnoliopsida; order Caryophyllales; family Polygonaceae; genus Persicaria; species Persicaria tinctoria. The sequence goes on along the minus strand of JBANSL010000006.1, from coordinate 56,920,947 downwards.
TGCGGCAGCCGCGGCAAATTGATGTGTTGCGGCCGCGGCATATGTGCTGCGCCCGCTGCAATGGTCTTTTACGAAAAATCTACTTTGAATCAGCTCTCAACGTCAACAAGAAAGTTGTAGCTCTCTGAAAGAGCTTTTCCAAAGCATGGTCATAATAGTCGATCGGACAACCGAGGTCTCCAGAAAGTGCAAAACAAGTTCAGCATGTCTGGCGACAACTTCTGCAGACTTTTTCTTTGTTTAGGCTCGCTTCTTCTTCTCAGGACCTCTTGAGATCTTCATATAAGCTTCTTCGATCAAGTAGAAATTCTCATCCAATGCGTTATCAACTCATGTCTCCTCCTCGGATCCACCATTACCTAAAATAATCAATAAAAACGTGTAGATTCCGACTCCGACAACATAGAGAACAAATATGCAAATTGTACATAAACCATACATGATATGCATCGTAACTAAACTAAATGCAAACAATTATGATTATCTAAATGCATGCCATCAAACTCACCCACACTTAAGCGTTTGCTTGTCCTCAAGCAATCAAAAACAAATATAAAATTAATCATCCCACAAATAAGATCTTCATGCTATAGTTTTAGAAAAGCAACATCAAGCAATAGGAGACATGAATGAGAGAACAAATATCCTAGCAAATATATGAGCAATCCAATAGTAAAGGCAAATTTAATCCAACCTCATCGGGATAATGTGTTTCACTCAAGCTCTCATGTGTTTAGGCTTTAAAATCCAACTCTCAACTCAATCCAAAATGCTCTATACACCGTGAAAATCATCACTTGCAAACAACATCATGAGGACTTCTATAGGGTTGTAATGGGGCTTTGGTAGGAACATAAAGTATGGGTAATATTTAGGCTTGTGGTGCTAAAAATCCGGGAAAAATGAACAAAAACCAACCAGAACAACACCAAAACTTCCATACTTCGCAAACCATTCCAATAACATAAACTCCAATACACATCAATAAGATCTTCAATTTCAATAGCCATACAACTCGTTCATTTTTTCCCATTTGGATGATGACTTCTTTTCTTTTCTTTTATGCGGTCCAAACTTACTAGACTTTTACTCCTAAGTGAATTTTATCATCCTTAGGCCCCTAGTAATAAGTCATCTCTATTATGCAAGAAGGGTTACCTTATTTCGGCTATGCCTCTCGCAATCCACAACCATACACACATCATCTCCAACATAAAGATTTTTTTACCAATTCTCCTCCTAATTCCCGGATAGGGTCAGGCTAATCATTGGCTATGATATATTTTTGTGGAGCTATTAAAAAGAAATAGGCTTTACGGATCAGCTGGGCTTCAAGCAAAGGATAATGCAAATGGTAGATAAGGTATAATATGGCTAAAGAAAACATGCATCAATCATTTAAAATTCACAAGCAACAAACATGTGCAATACGGTATTGAAATAAGAAGCATATGGAGAGTATAATCACACAATAAAAGCAAAAGGGAATAATATGTAAAGTCCCTATAAGGCCAAAATCAAACTCACAAGGGTTATATATATATTTTTTTTAGATTTCAATTTAACCTCAACTATGAACCATACTTGCTCAATTATATTCTCAAATTAATCATGCTCCAAAAATCATTTTCAAGCAATTCAATCAAATCATGGGATTTATGCAATAAGATCATAAAAATAAATTAGGGGATTTATGCAATCCCTCCCCCACACTTAAACCTTTCATTGTCCTCAATGAAACATAAAAGACAACAAAAACATAAAAACATAGAGGAAGAGATGAATAAAATACTCACAATGTGGTGGATGAGTCTCTATAGGTCGGATTTGAGGATTTCGGTGGCCTTTCCTGAAAGCTTAGTCTATCCCAAACCAAAAACAACTATCTAATGCCTAATGGGAAACCTAATTTATTGAAAAGAAAACTAGCTAACTAGGAATTGAAATAACTAAATTAGAAAACTTACCTCGGGTTGCCTCCCGAGAAGCGCCTTTCTTTAATGTCATTGGTCTGACTTATTCTCAATCTTAAGATCTTATCTATCAGACATCGTCAAGGCCCTTAGTAGCCTATCATATTCTTGTGCACACATCATACAAGGCACAATATAGCACAATAAATTGAAAGGATAAAATGTGGAACTCAAAAACCCTTTCAATCTATCAAAGAGTCTAGCATGACTCTCTGCAGAAAGAATACGATACCACCAACACAGTGGACGAGCTCATAATGGATGATGCAGAAGTTTACCTTCCAAATTGAAAGGATAAAAGGTGGCTTCTCAAAATAGCAATCAAAAGGATCAACATAATCACCATTACCTTCCAAATTGAAAAAGTTTACCTTTGTTACCTCTTGAGCCTCAGCTGATGGCTCTGGACCTGGTTCATCAATGGACGAGCTCATAATGGATGATGCAGATGGAGTAGGAGACACAACACATGTAACCTCATGCGTCGACTCATGAGATTCCAAGTCAGAAAGCACTAGAACCTTTTCTCCATCATCGAAGAAACTATCATTGTCTGCAACCAATTCCTCCCCTTCTTCTTCGAAGCTCCTTTCTTTCTCACCTTTTGCACTTAAAATTTGAACGAGTTGACTCATCTGTTCCTCCAAGTTTTTACAGCGGCTCATTTGTTCCTCCAATTTTTCCGATTCGGCTCATTTTTCCTTCCTCTAACTGCTGCACCACTTGAGTAAGAGTGTGCAATGGATCCTCCAGGTGCATGATAGAGTCCTCCATCGGCGGAGAAGACGTAGCGAGCAAGACTTCTTGTGAAACATGGTAATCCATATAACATAAAAAATCCCACAACCCAGACAATCCTCCTAACCGTTTCAGGCCTCCGTTACTCATGTACTCAGCAAGCGCTCGCGACTCAACAGTCATCCCATCAATTATGCAAATAATCAAATCTCGGATGCTGAATTGATAACCCCATGAACCAAGGTCGTCAACATACTCATGCAATCTAGTGAAGTATTGGTGAAAGTTCTCACCTTCAAACTGTGCTAATCTCAACATCTTGAAAGGTTAGTAGCAAGGGTGTCGTGAACCGTAAGATAGGCTCGCAACGGGTTAGATATATGCACAAAAATCAATAGATACACAAAACAAAGAAATAAAATTGATTCCCCGGCAACGACGCCAATTTGATGGACGGTTTTTAGTCGCGTAAACCGTATCAAAATAAAACTCAAACCTACAAACTAGTATAGAAAGTAAGTAAGAGGTCGATCCCACATCGAATCAAGTATTTCTCAGCAAAGTGTATTTACCAATTAGTAGAAAGAGGGGTTTTGGTTGATTTAAATAAGAAAGAAAACAAAATAAAATATAAACAGATTGATGCAAAACAATATAGAGAAGATCGCTCTACCTACAACTATCCACTTTATTTGGTTGAATTGATATTGTAACTTCCTCCTGTCCTTTTAGTCTTCCTATGAATGCCCTTGTCCCAACCTAATATAGTTACTAGTCCAACCAGTCCTAGAAACCCTTATAAATCAAACAGTCCCTAAAGAAGGATTTAACCTAATTGACAGCTTTAAGTTCAAAGATTAACCAAGGTATTTGCAGTCCCTAAAGAGGGATTTAACAACACATCCAATTTCCTACTCATTCAATTAGTTCAACCAGCCCCAAAGGAACAAGTTTGCTACTTAGGTTAAGGTTCACAACCAGGAATCTACAAAACCTTAGCAATTGAATTAGTTCTAACTAGTTGCGCGGGCTAGATAGAATAAAACAATAGACAATCAAGCACAAAGAAGTTGAAACATTCAATATAGGAAATAAGGAACAAGATTCAGAAACTCACAATCAATTCAAATAAAGCTTCAAATTGCAAGTAGAACGAAGAGAGTTTAGCCGCTCATGGCGAACATCGCTCTCTCTCTCATTGTCTGATAGAACGTGGAATAGAATAGAAGTGACTAAAAAACTAACATCAATTGGTCTTATAATGAGTCTAAGTCGGCCACCAAACAAACTAGCAAAACTAGGGTTTTAATTAAATAAAACGCGGCGCTCTGGGCAAATGCGGTGGCCGCGGCAAATTGATGTGTTGCGGCTGCGGCATATGTGCTGCGGTTGCGGCATATGTGTTGCGCCCGCTGCAATGGTCTTTTACGAAAAAATCTATTTTGAATCAGCTCTCGACGTCAACAAGAAAGTTGTAGCTCTCTGAAAGAGCTTTATAACGCATGGTCAGAATGTTCGATCGGACAACCTAGGCCTCCAAAAAGTGCAAAACAAGTTCAGCATGTCTGGCGACAACGTCTGCAAATTTGTTCTTTGTTTAGGCTCGCTTCTTCTTCTCAGGACCTCTTGAGATCTTCATATAATCTTCTTCTATCAACTAGAAATTCTCATCCAATGCGTTATCAACTCATGTCTCCTCCTCGGATCCACCACTACCTAAAATAATCAATAAAAACGTGTATATTCCGACTCCAACAACATAGAGAACAAATATGCAAATTGTACATAAACCATACATGATATGCATCGTAACTAAACTAAATGCAACCAATTATGATCATCTAAATGCATGCCATCAGGTCTAGACTAGTTTCATTAGGGTGATCTTGAGATTGGGTGTGGGTAGAGGTAGTTTGGATAGTTCTAGAGATGGATGGGTAGGCTAGGAGTTCATAAGAGGATTCTTGAGGGGGAGGTGTTGTGAGATGGATTGGTGTGCTAAGGAAGGTGTCTATATAGTCTAGGAGCGGATCGTGGGAGGTGTCGAGGATGATCGATTAAGGAACGTCTAAGGAATCGTAGAATTTGGGACTTGGTTGTGTGTGCTGTGAGTGGGAGCGATTTCGGTAAAGGATGAGGTTGAGGAATTATCAAGGAAGAGTAGTATGAGGTTCCTTGGGGAATTTATGAGTGAAGGGTTTCCAGATGCGTTGATGGAGGATTTCGGCATAGGGAATGAATCGGGATTTATGAGTGGAGGTTATTGTGGCTATTGGGTATTTGAGGATATGAGACGAATCTTCGAGGAAAGGCTGGTAGCTAGGCAATGATGTAGTTGAGATTCCTAGTAAGACTGTGGGCTTAAGGTTGAGATAGAGAGATTATGAGCATGGATTTGGGAACTAGGCAAAACATAAGGTACTGGGGACACTAGAGGATAAGAGATTTTAGAAGGTTGGTGATTTGCGGTACATAGGAAATTCGACGAGGATGTCATAGGAATTCGGTGAAAATGATGATCGATACATAAGGGTTTAAGCGGTAGAGATTTCAAAGTTTGAGGAAGCGTGATCTGAGGCAATTTGGGGAAACATGCGGAGTTGAGGGAACTAGTCTAGGTAGAGTATGTTGGGAAGAGGATCTAGAGTGGATCGGCTTGAGGGTCATGGTGATTTGTGGTTGGGAGTACCACTAGTTGGGTTTCTGTGTTAGAATTGGTCGGGAGTGTTAGGTGTGAGATGGTCAACATGATTTGGGTCCTTAGAGGTGGATGATTAGTGAGAGTGGTTAGTGGCGCAGGAAGTATGATCCAATTAGCAAGGTTATCTAAGATGTCTCTTAGGGAGATGATGGTCAGTCTTGAGAGCCTAAGAAGAGTAAGCGAGATTGTTAAGAAGCGTCTAGATCGATAGTGAGGGAGGTTTAGTTAAGGACTTGGGATCTCTCTAAGAAGGCGAAGATGGCACCGGTAGAGGACCCCTAGGACGAGGGTGCACTTGATAAGGAGTCTTGGTAGTTGGTCGAGTTGTTAAGCTTGTCGGATCAAGAAACCGTGTGATTAGGAACACCAAGAAATAGTAGATGGTCGAGTGGGAGGTAGGACTTGAGACCAGGATGTCGAAGTGGATTGGTCCTTAGATGGCGTGATGGCATAGGAGTTGGGATACCTAGTAGTTGGTTTGGATATTCGGCCTTGACTGTGGATAGTTATGAGGCTAGAAAGGTTGTATGTGGGCGGGATACAATGGTGGCTATAACATGTAGTGGATTGAGTTGGTAGACCTCGGTGAAGTTGATCTTAGTCCAAGGGATGGTGAGTAGTGGTCGTGTCTCGTCAGTCGTCATGATTGGTAGTGTAGGTAGATTCTCCTGAGGTAGTGACCTAGTGTATACTTTTCTTGGGGCTGAATATTGTGCGAATTCTATGCTATGGACGACGTTGATTCTCTGATGTATTGCCGTTGACAATAGGGAACTGTTGGTACTAACATAGTTATCCCTGAACTCGATGGAATGCTACTGTACGGAAGCAGTTGTTTTCCTCTAATGCGATGATGCTTGGTAGTTAGAATGAGTATGATGTGTTTATCTGATTGATATGGTGTGTAACTTCCGTGAGATGATGTGATAAATCCTACCATATATGATACGATGCTAGATATGTTATGGTATGTGACTGTCTGTGTCATGAGTATGACCTGGTTAGGAATGTGTGATGCAATTGCTATGTTGTACGATTGATATGTTATATGATGCTTTGAATTGGAATTGTTAAGATGCTAGAACTGAATTGGTGAAATTTGACTCTGACTTGGAACATAGGAAGGGAATATGGGATTAGCCTTAGAGGTGGATGATTCCACCTCTTGATGTTTGAAATTGCTTGACTAACACCGGTTTTTAAACGGTGATTTAAAAGTGGGGGGGGGGGGGACTAACTTGGATCCTGAGAAATTGAACGCAATCTAGAACTTCAATGATTTTGAGACCAAACTTTTTCAAACTAAGGAACCCTCTTGAATTTTTCTGACCGCGCTTGCATTATAACGCCCCCCGAAGTGGATACAGACATTTTATAAGGGCCTTTATAGACTGCTTACTAAGACCTAGGGGAGATGCTGTAATGCTTTTCGAGTTATGATATGACCGAGAAGTCGGAATAAGGATGTGGTAGGGGCCCATATTACATTCTTGCTACGATCTATTGGCTGTATTTTGATCACGAAAATGGTGCTGTGAGGATCTCACAGGGGCACTTATGAGTTACTTGTGGGATCAATGGCATGATCCATAAACTCACAAATTTCAAACTTCATCCCCTATTTTAAATGATTTTAGTCTCGGGGACGAGACTTGTTTTTTAGAGGTGGATGATGTAAAGGCTCGAATTTTAAAATCCTAAATTTTCAGAAAAAGGAAATTAAAAATGAATTTAAATCGAATTAAAAGCTCGTTTAGCGGATTTCGACCGTAATATAAAATTTGACGAACGATTTCCGTCCTTTTACCTCGAAAATTCAAAATATATATCGGATGGCGATATCCTGGTCGATTATAAAAATCTAATTGATCGATGAAGCGAGAATCGAGAAAACTAACACTTGAGAACTAATTACGGGATTCGAAATTCGCGTATTCGGGTTTTCATTCCGGGTTTTTAAATTTTACTGATGTCCATAATTAATACTCGTCACTTCCCCGTCAAATCCTTTTACATCCCAAGCCACCCTCCTGCCTAGTGCCCCCTAAACCCCACTAACTCTAGCTTATGTTCAGCTTCTCCCTCCTATAAACCCCACACCACACCCTATGTTCTGCAGCTAAAAAACAACAACCCGTCGCCGCCACTTACCAGTTGTCGACAACCACAGCACCAACCAAACCGCCCATGTTCTCTGTTCAAAGCTCCGCTTCTGTCTGCTGACAAACATTAGCAGCCTTCCCACCTCCCTTCACCGTTGACCACCACCGTCGCGGCTCCTCCTTGTCTCCACAGTACCACCACCGAACCCAACTACCTTCCTTACTCCTCTGATTCGAACAGACACCCGAGCAACCTATCCACTTCCTCCTCTCGTCACCATCGCCACACTCCATGCCTCGGTGATCCTTCATGGGTTCGGTGGATAGGTTGCTCGGGTGTCTATTCGAACACACTCCACGCCTCGGTTAATATATTACAATGGATTTTCTCATGGGTCAAAAAAGCTGGCAGGGCATCCTACGTAAATTTTTTGATAAGGGTTTTCTTAGACGGTTTCCTTATGTAAAATAAAATAAAATGTTAGACCGGGTTCATACCCAATACCTTTTCCTCCCTCTTATCTTCTTCTATGATCGCCTGTTAAGCTAGTATGGATTCAAGGAGATTGATCGAGATTCGAGGAGGAGGAGTTGATTGACTAGGTTTAAGGTTGATTTTTTCATCATTAAAAATGAAAATCAGCCATTGGGTATGAACCCGGTTTAACTCTTTATTTTTTTTCTTAAAGAAACTGTTCAATAAAACTCAATTTTAGTGCTAATTTGTAAAAACGCTTTAAATTAGGCTGCCCTATCAAAAAAAATATTTCACATAGGCTGTCTTGTCAGCATTTTTTGTCAATGAGAAAACTCGTGGTAATATATTACCACTACCCTCAAAGGTCGGGATATTTTTATTACATTTGGAAGTTTAGGATATATTTTTACCATGCCCCCAAAGGTGGGGTATTTTAATTAGTTTTCCCGGATTTAAATGGGTTTGGGTTTGGTTCGGAGTAGTAACTAAAATAAAATATAATACTATTTGAGATTTAAAATATATTATCGGGACTTAAAGATTTATAATGAATTTGAAAAAGAATTTCAAGGTTGGAAAGTAATCTAATAAATAAATTGAGTCTTAGGAATTTAACGAGTATTTTCAAGGGTCGAAATTCTTAAATGTTAATTCAAATTTGAAACGGTTTTAAAATAACTTGGGAATTAGACTTACTCGATGACTAACTAACATGATCAAATGAGCGTTTGACTAACGGCATGATATGTACGTGTGACTAATAACATGACTTGTGGTGATTTATTATGAGGGGATAAATATTTGGTACCGATGATGATAATGATATATATATATATATATACACTTAAATGAGTACGTATGAAATAGTAATATGCAAATTTGACTAAGTATGATATGAGAGTTATCTTAAGCTGATGAGTTGGAAAATTATGATGAATAGTATGAGATAAGAGATGGTTAATCGTGGTGAACTAAAAGTATGGTTGATGCGAGTTTGTTAATTATCTGCTTGTATGAATGTGTGATATATGTGTTCAGAGTGGCTAGAGACGTATATTCAATGTATTCTCGTTATGTACTTAGGTGATACTCTGTGATCGTGACTACTGTGTGCTGGATTCTTCTTTTGCTGATCTGCTAGCCATGTGATGTGAGCCTATTTTGCCATCTTTTATATTGACTTTTATATCGATTTATGCATGCATTTCATGCATTTGGGCTAGAATAATACATAATTTGTGTAGTTTAGGTTTATTTGCAATATATGAAGGTCTACACAAGTTTTTGTTATATTTCGCAAAAATGGGACGCACTTTGGGGCTTAAAGGAAAGTCATGAAGAAGCTAAGGATGGTGCAGCCGGAGGAAATCCCAATTTTCGCCATTCATCATTTCAAATCAAGTTTTGAAGTCTTCATGAGAGTTGTAGGCATCGGAAAGAGCTTTCCAACGCATGCTCATATGCGTCAATCCGACGAACGAAGACTCGGGAAAGTGCGTTGCAAGAACAGAGCAGCATGCTGGAAACTGATGCAGAGGTCGATATCGACCTAGCCAAGTCGATATCGAGTTGCCCAAAATCGAGTCAAGATCCCGGAATCGACCAGAGCTAGAGCAAAGGAAAAGTGAAGGTCGATATCGACCTACCTAAGTTGATATCGAGTGACCACAAGTCGATTTTCACCTTGGAGGCCGAGATCGAGTCGAGAAGCTGAAGAGGAAAATTGCAGGTCGATATCGACCTAAGCAAGTCGATATCGAGTTGACCAACAGTGGTCGATTTCGAGCTAGTTCGAGTTCTAATCAAAGTTCTATCCAAAGTCCAATGGAGATATCCACAAGATCAAATTCTATCATATTCTATCAAGATGTAAGAGATATTTATCTACTTTAGATATAGTTCCTTTAGAGATTTATTTCTTTATTTGCATATTTTTATCTTATGTTATTAGATAGATTTAGATATAGTTGTTCCATCCTAGAATAGCTACATGGAACACTATAAATGAGGCATTAGGGGCTGGATTTTATTCATTCAATCAATCCAAGCCAAGCCACAAGAGAGCATAGAGAGAGAGAGAGAGAGAGAGAGAGAGAGAGAGAGAGAGAGAGAAGTCGAGTAGGAGAGAGAGAGAGAGAAGTCTTGGAGCCGAGTGGAGTTTGTGAAGCGATAGCGGAGTTGGCTTTATTCGGTTATAAGTCTTATTTAGTTTATTTAATGCAATTTATTTTCTTGAAATCTTTGATGAGTTTATTCATGATGAAGAGCGAGTAGTCACCCAACTTCTAGAGTCGAGGTGAGCCCAACGGTGGCCATGTCAGGTGATGCGGTAAAGGTACAATCTTTTGATGCGAATTCGTCTTCTATCCCTACAAGCATTATTCTTTTGCGAAAGTTGAAGGTGATCCTTGTTTGTATTATTGAAGCGAAAGTGATCTTAATACAACTTGGATGAATTATGTGAAAAAGAGTTAGTAACAATTAGGGTTTTTGCGAAAGCCTCTATCTTCCTATTTGTTAATAACGAGAGTTATTTGATGAAAAGCGTGATCTTTTATACCTTTATGTGTTATTTTACATGGTTATCGTTGTGGTGTTGAAACCCTGATCTTGGAAGTCTTTTATTTCATTGATTTATTTCACAAATTTCCGAGTTTTAAGTTCCTACAAGTCGATATTGAGTTACTGCAAGCCGATTTTTCAACTCGATATCGAGTTCCACTAGTACAAAATGTTGGTTTTATTACATAACTCTAATATCACGGGTCTTATATATCCGTAATATTATAACCTTTTCGCTTGAAAGAAAATAAAATTAATGGGTACAAGGCTAATATCACGGATCTAAATCATAAAACCCGAAATATTAGGGGTGAGGAGGATAAGTGTGATAAAAGCTAATATTCCGGACTTGAAAATCGGAGACACACCCGGGATATTAGGGATATTATCACGTTAGAAGATCCCGGATTCAATAAAGCGGGATATTAATATTAGACCTTTTTAAACCTAGCAACCCGCCTCCCCTCTCTCTCCAACTCTGTCTCGCATAATCGCATTTGCCTACTGTTCACTGTCTTCACCGAATCCTCAAATCGCAGAACCCTAAACCCTCAACGCTGAATCCGCTCCTGTCTCGCTGAATCTGTTGACTGCCGGCGTTGAATCCTCTCATTGTCTCGCTCCGGCGTCTCGGTCTCCTACTGCACTGTCTTCAACGAATCTGTGCACAGCCATCTCGGTCTCCTACTACACAGCCTCCGCGGCCAGTCGAATCTCGTCTCTAAACCTGCTCGCCTCCTAGAGCCATCTCGGTCTCCTACTGCACTGTCTTCACCGAATCTGTGCACAGCCATCTCGGTCGAATCTGCTCGCCTCCGCCGGCCATCTCTGCACAGTCGAATCTGCACTGTCTTCACCGAATCTGTGCACAGTCGAATCTGCTCGCCTCCGCTGGCCATCTCGCCTCCTTTCTCGTCTCTATTCGCCTCTGCGGCCATCTCGCCTCCCTCTGTTCGCCGCTCTCTGTTCACCGCTCTCTGTTCGTCTCTCGTCTCTAAATCCTAAGTTGTTGCAGCCATCTCGGTTCTCCTCGGTTGGCTCTATTTTAGTCGTGGTAAGTTCACATCTCATCACTTTGTAGTTGTGTTGATTTAGAGATTAGAAATGGCTTGATTGAGCTTTAGATATGTTTATATAATTTAGAGAATTAGAATGGATTTCAACCATTTATGTTGCCAATTTTGGAAGCTGTAGTCATTGGTTACAGTTTGTGCTTGAAATGGAACTTAGTGAAGGAGGAATATGAACTTGAAATGGAACTTTAGTGATGGAGGAATATGAACTGATATTGCACTTGAAATGGAACATTGGAGAGAGGGGGGACGGTTACAGTTTGTGCTTGAAATGCACTTGATATTGCACTTGAAATGGAACTTTAGTGATGGAGGAATATGAACTTAAATTCAAAGTATTCGATTACAGTTTGTGTATTTATGATGTATATCTATATATTATAGATAATCTTTCTGTGTAGTATATATCTGTACTGTCCTTATCATTTAGTACACAGTTTTGTTTCTCCATAGAAATTTATTCTGGTAAGGTCTTTGTTCTTGAGTTGATGTGCCCTGTTTACCTATGTTAATGATTATGAGGATCAACCACTTTTAATTTCTCAAATTACTTACTAGATGAGGCCGAGAGGTGTATCTTGTTGCTGAATCCAGATTATGTTTCTTTATCGCGACTGTACTTGCCCTCAAATACTAATTCATTTGTTACCAATCAAAAGCAACAATATTATCATCTCAGAAGCCTTAAACATGATGAACTTATCCTCTTTTTTTATATTCAAGGGATTAAATAACTTTTGCGATTGTTTTTAGTTTTACTCTGTGTATTACAATCCTTTGTTTAATTCCTAAAGTAAACAAATAAATGAAAACTTTTATTCATTCATTTGATTGTACCATTTGAAGGATGTCATCATAGGGAAATTTTACTTCCTTCTGGTAAGAATCAAGATAAAGAATATGGATCTTGGGATCAAACAGCATCGGGGTCGGAAGCAAACACTGATGTATGGTGCTCCGGTTAGAGGTATCATCAAGCATCCTTTGCGTTTTCTGACAATTCAGTTCAGCACTATTCCTCTGGTTAGCTCAATAGGCTAATTATGTGCTTGACTGCTTGGATCGGTTATGTTCTATATTCTTCATCCATGAAATTATGAACTTAGTGGTCCATAAATTTTAGTGTTCACAATATCTTAATGTGTATTTCTTAATTCAAAACTTCAGTTGAATATGGTTCAGCATCTCTGCTCGCCTTTTGCATATTACTTGAGCATATATTGTCCTTGCCGACAGAGTTCAGCTTGCCTCTTGAATATACTGAAAAAATAAACAAAAAAGGCTTTGTGTATATATCCCTTAATTTTGATTGCTTGCAGATGAGAAGTGCTTTGAAGGCATTCCATTTTTAGGATTAAATTTAAACATATATCATGCCTATTGTCTCTCTATATCAACTAGGAGAAATGTGTTGCCCATAACCATCCTATGAAAATTCACAAAAAGGATGAATACCATGAACATCAATGGCTCTGTACAATTCATAAATAGCTTCTTGATATCCATTCCTCAAGTTGAGTCTCTTAGTATACTGAACTCCCAAGATTGCAATGGAGACAATAACTCGAATTTTCATTCTCATCTTGCTGCTTAGAGTTGGATACTCAACCACCGCTCCTGACATTGAACGTAAATGTTTCGTCATTTTACTTCATGCATACAGTTACTCGCATTCTGTTGGAGAAAATTTGGAAGAAACAGACATTCATCATATCTTATTCCATCATATCTTATAACTTACCAGATTTTGCATTATAGATTTTTGTGCTCAATCTATAGGTTTATCCCTCTTGGATCTCCTGAAATCTCTTAATGACTCCCAAAAGAACATTAATTGGGATATTCACCTTGTGAGCCCTTGCTGCAGCTGGTCTAAGGTCACACATCGAGATGGACATGCTGTAGCCCTGTAAGTTTCCAATTATGCTAGCATAATCTAAATCTATCAGTCTGACCAACTGATATTCAGTTCAATGATTCAGGAACCTCTCTTCGAATGGGTTTACGGGAACTCGTTCACCTTCAATCACCGAACTCAAGTCTCTAGAGAATTTGTAAGCTTGCAGTATGATCGCTTTGCAATCACAGATACTATATATCTGCATTTGATGCTAATGATGCGTGTTAGATTCTTTTTGTCCAGGGAATTGCAGGATAATAAACTGTACGGTCAGTTACCTGACTACCTTGGCAGCCTGGTGAACTTGCAAAATCTAAATCTTGCACAAAACCGTTTTACTGGTTCCATACCAAGCACTTGGGCTCACCTTTCCAAACTAAATGACATGTAAGCCAAACCCCTGTCTCTTCCATCTTCTTCAACCGTCGATGTTGTGATCTGATGCTCAAAATTTTAAGCTTCTATATCTGACTGTCACTACCTTCTTCTTCATGCAGGGATCTCTCATACAATAACTTGAATGGGAGGGTACCGCCATATTTGTTTTCAGTCTCAACATTCAAGTAATTTTACATCCGATTTCTATTTAACCTTTATGTAGTTCGAATAAAGTGTTACTGTATATGACTCCCTAGATAAAGCTATAGAGCAAGGGCTTCTTTTGAAGCTATGCCTTATTCATTACTCTTTTCAGCTTCACAGGAACTCACCTCATTTGTGGTCACAGCGTAGACCAACCTTGTTTCTCAAGTTCCTCTCCTACATGTGTTTTTCTTAAAATACCCATTTCTTCTTGTATTCTTCTGTTGTAGCCTTGTGTTTCTCTTGGTACAAGACTGAGTTATGAAAATATGGCATACCCAGATTCAGCTAAGAAATCACGAGCAACATCTTTCTTCATGTTTTCCTAATGACGGTTAGAATCAGATTGTTTATGTCAAATTCGTATTAGAGAATTTGTGGTTGAAAAGATGAGGTATATTCTATATTAATTTGTCTTCTCTCCGTTATGTGGTTGGGATGTCAACTTCCACCTATCTCAGGTAATTTACTCTGACGAGGAGCATAGGTTTAATAGAGATATTACAGTTGGACTTGTGAGAAGGGAGCTACTCAACTTAGCAGAGTACAATATTCATATGGCAAAGGTACTTTGTGGAAGGCATAGTATGTAATCAATTGTATAGCATTCTCCACTTCCATCCCTATTCTCCAATCCTGGCAGGATTTATCTCACATGATCACAATATCTGCAGAAGCTACAACTGAAGTTGCCATCTCTCTTATTAAAGCATTCTCAAGTGAAGAGTCTAAAGTACTTTTAGAGCTTATCAGTGTAGTTGATGCACTTGCCAAGGTAACCTCTTACACCTACATTTGTTTAATCAAATTACTTTATGTTTTCATTTCCAGTGTGATCTTTTGGATGAAATGTTGTGTCCATTAAAATCATCTTGAATGGTTATTCCCTTCTCAATTCAACTACAAGTACCAAACCTTTTTCCTGGAAGAAACATAAAAAGGTTGATTTATTTGTGTGAATGGGCTTTTGAAATTAGAAACATATGAGATGTAGCAAAATTTTATCGATGTCTTTCTGTTTCTACAGATCTTGCTGCGAAAATGGTGGCTAAGGTGAATCTTTAGCTTTTCTAAGAGCCAAGCACGAGGACTGAAGGGTGTGCACACATCGACATCGATTTTGTTTCATTTGTTGGATTTTCTTGTAGATTTGAGTTAATTTCCATTTCAGTGTGCAATTTCAACTTCATGTTTGTACTGGAACAAACAAACTACCCGTGGGTGTCCAACTAGTATTTGTAAAAAAGGGAGTTTCATAGCCCAGGCCATTTTGTCGGGCTGTAAATGTATTTTTTTTTCTTTTATAAAGAAGATTTATAGCCCGGTTCAAATAAAACCGGGCTGTAAAGTCACTTTTTTTTTAATTAAAAAAGGGCCTAATATCACGGGCGTGTCTAGAGGGCATCCGTGATATTAGGATGTAACATGAAAAAAAACTACCCCTAATATCACGGGCGTGTCTAGAGGGAATCCGTGATATTAGGCTGTAATATGAAAAAAAACCACAGCTAATATCACGGGCGTGTCTATATTCAGTCCGTGATATTAGGGTGCCATGCCTATTAGCCCACTGAGCTAAAGCCCGGGCGTGTGTTTTCTTAAATCCGTGATATTAGACCAATTTTGTACTAGTGTTCTGTGAGGTCCATATCGACCAAAAATTGCTTTCTGTGTTATTTTCTGCTTTCTTCTGTGTTTTACTGTTTCTGTTGAGTTTGTGAACTGAAAAGGCAGGCGCTGACACGCTTCCTTGAGGATCGATCCTGTCTACCTTCTACTACAGCGAGAGGAAGTCTTGTAATTAATTTGCGGAGATCAGGGAGTCGAATTTGAGATTTATATTTCATACTTGATCTTTCCTCCTAACACCATGTAAGTCCTCCGGGGCTTACTCAGTAACCACTTCCTCCTGCCTAATGTGTCATATAGTATGTAGGTGTTGCATACGCATAAAAGCATGCCATGTAGTATCATGCTTAGGAATTGCACTTACGAATGAGCATCCTTATTCTGTTTGCGTTTGAATACAAAACGACCATTATCTGTGAGTCCTATAATCCTTTCTAGGGTCTTAGGGCAGCCCAGCTTCATCGGGTGTTGTCCTCCTTGAGTCATTTATATATATCGCGAGATACGAGATGGGCATGAGATTTGATATGATGATGAGATTTGATATGCTTAGCATCAAACTGGCCAGTCTCCCCCCTACCTAGAAAGGGGTGGGTGGTAGAAGTGGGATATACCACTTGATATTCTTTGTTAAGGTCTTACTTAATATTCTGCGTATATGAATTAGGAGCATGATAGTGTGGTTAATATTTCAGTACTGCATGAATGCATCTTTTATTCTAGGTATATGCGTATTATATGTCCTCAGCGCGGTTAGAGGACCCGCGGGCGGACTCTTGGCCTGACTTTGTGGTATAGTTTCAGGTACCAGTTTCACTGCTTGATTTCGTGCTGTTATGACGGGTCCATTCATATGGCGGAGAGTGAGTGTTGAACCCTGACTTCACCAAATTTATACTTTTGGGATTTCTCTCTACTTATACTCTGTTTTGATCCGGCTTTGTCGTGACGCCCGTTATATCATTTTCAGAACTTTATGCCCTTTGCATGATAAAGGGTTTTTCCGCGTTATAGACTTAGTAAAGGTACAGAGGTTTTACCTCGGGGTCTCCAACGGACCTTCCGGATTTGGGTGCGAAATCCCGCTTTAATCTACAACCATTCGGTTTCAAACCTTCAATTTGTACTCGGAGCGCAAGATCCTAACGAGCGGTTTTATCCCTCGAAACGTAACTCAAGAATCATAATCTCGGGCTGTTATAGTCACTGTCACTCTGCAGGCCTTCAAATTTTAATTGTTTTTTTGCCCAAATTATTACACTCGCTCCACTATAATTTTGACAAGTGTCCCACCCCCTCCCACCTTTTCCCGGTTTGTGCAAAAGGGTAACCTACAACTGGTTGACAACAATTTGCAAAAATAACCTTTTGTCATCCCATTGCAAATTTCAATCCCATTGCAAATTTTCAACCCCAAAGTTATTTTTGCAAACTTGGGTATGAATTGATATATTCATGCAAATCATTCATTCATCTAAGACTATACAATTTTTTTCATTAAAGAAAAGGGAAGAAATAAATTTTCTGAACAAAACGAAGTTACCCCATATTGGTTGATCATGACACATGAGTTCTAACATGACAAGATAGGACACATTGAGAAGATATTTGCAAACGAAAATGTGGCTATAAAGACAAATAAAACATGCGAAAGTTGCACAAAACATGAATGCCAAACGGTAGGCAATATCACATAAAATACAAAAGTTTTCTTACTGTACATTTTGCATCCAAATGGGTATAACTTTGTTGATACAGCATTTCATAAATTTGAGGGATTGGGTTGGGTGCTTTTGGTAGAATATTTCTTATTTTATCATCAGATTAACTCAAATAAAAAAAATACCCCTAGTTTTCATTTACACAGGAGAGGTAAATGTACAACTTTAATAAAACAGTGATTTACATTAGAATTAGGGTAAGCTGTAATTTGAAAGTTGACGATTTCCAACACAATGAAACAGAAGGAATTAAATCAAGAAACCTGTGGAAGATAAGGATATATATGGAGATCCATGTTCAGAACCTCACATATGAAACATAATACTGTAATAATTATAATTATACTCGTAATAAAAAGGGGGGAAATGAGGATGAACAAAAAGTAACAAAATTTCAAAAGTAGCAAAGAATAAGAAGGCATCTACTACAAGCAAGCTAACAACTATCAGTTCATTAGTCAGAGATTGAGCCGTCCCGCCAATATCACAACCCGCCGCCGCCGCATACCACCACCACCTTTTCAGGTCAAATGGAGAGTGGGGTTTAGAATCATATCCAACACCCGCCATAGGAAACCCGAAACCAGTTCCAGAAACAACAAATCCACTATAAAGAACACATTTAGCAGCAAAGTGGGGAAATAATTAACAAGAATAACCGCTGCCACCGACTTGTCCGCCGCCAGAGCACCTCCGCCGGGCTGCCAAGAGTGATAATCAGGAGCTGCTGATCGGAACCCAGATGAGAAATGGGGAGAGCTCATCTGGGTCGGAGTCGGAATATTGCGGAGATAGGGGGAGGGATGAAGAGAGTAAATGATGGGTGTTTCTGTATTGACAGTACATTTGAATTGAATGGGGTCTCCACCCAAGGCCATTCTTAGCTGGACTCAAGGAGGAGGAAACAGATGGAGAAGAACACAAAACCCAGAAATCGATAATTTTGGGGGGAGAATGGTGGATTGATTTCGAGCTGAAGAACCCAATGTGAGAGAGATATGGGTGTGTGGAAAGTGACGTGACATTTAAGGGGCAATTCTGATTTTGGGCCTTTTAATATGGAGAGAAAAACACCAAACAGTAACACAGTGACCGAAACTCTCAGTCCTTTTAGTGCTTTTTTCATTCTCCAGTTTTTCTATAAAAATGTTGGCAAGAAAATTAGGATAAATCATTAAACCGGAGTACTTTCAGGGCTGTTTGGTATGGATTCACGGGAATGAAAAATCGATAATCGGAATGGATGATTACCGTTTTAGTGTTTGGTAAGATAAAACTCGGAATTAAATTAATTACCGGTAATCAAATCATCCCCCATTTCTATCCCATTTCATTCCCCAGCAAAAGGAGGGGGATCAACCCATTCCCAATTTCCACCCAGATTCAACAGTTCCCGTCTCCATCCTGCACCATCTTCGACGACCACCGTTGCTCCTCCACCGCGGCTCCTCCACCTTCGACGGTCGTCGCCCCTCCGTCGCCGATATCCACCCTCCGTCGCCGTCCTACTAGCAACCAAGGTCCTACAGCCCTGTCGAATCTAGATCCGGCGCCCTCCCTCCCTCCCCCCAACCTCCGGGTGCCATCACCGACGGCCTCCTCCGTTGCCGGCGTCACCCCTCCGTCGCCGTCAGCCACCCCTCCGTCGTCGTCAGCCACCCTCCTTCGTCGACCTACTAGAAGCCAGACCCCGTCGAGATGCAGCAGATCTAGGCCTCGGCAACCACCCTCCCTCTCTCTCCCTCCCTCCCTCCGCCCCGACCAGATCTAGGGCTCGGCATCATCGGCCTCTGGCCTCCGTTGTCCCCGACTCCCCGCCCCACAGACCCCTGGCCGCCGGTCTCTTTCTCCATTGGATGAGGGTTTCCTCCCTTAATCACCCTCTCTAGTTCCAGACTATAATTTGTTAAAATTGGTTTAATTTTGTGATGAATTTGTGAAATTGGAAGTTGATTTTGTGTATTTTCATTCTTAATTTGAGAGATTGAATTGGTTAGCTCTTGAATTTGGTACTTTGAATTTTTTGATGTTTAGATTGAATTTGTGAATTCCTCATTCCGATAGCGTACCAAACAACTTGTCTCGGTAATGGTTTATTCCGGGTTTTGATTCCCATTCCCATTCCGATTCCCATTCCAATTATTGTATGTATACCAAACGGGGCCTCAAATTAAGTATTCCGAAATAGATTAATCGGAAAGGACTTGTGGGTAAAAGGGTCATCGGTTCAAACCCCGGATATTCGCTCTTTATTTACCAATTTAATGAGTACTTTCAAATTCTTTCAACTTTTTTTTTAAAAAAAAGGATAGTCCCAATAAATTACTTTTGAAAAAAAAAAGATAGTCCTAATAAATTACTCCGTACTTTTTTTTTTCCCGTGCAAAATTCGAACTCACCTTAAAAGGGTTAAGTGATTGCTTAACCCGATAGCGTCAGGTTTTTGGGTTGGCATTGTAAATTGTATTGGATTTATAAATTCTTAGGTGATAATTTCAGGTGAAAGAAACTAGTTGATGGAGGAAAAGTCATTAATTAACCTAATCAAAATAATCTCAAACAAACAAACTAATATGGTATGCAAATAAGGGGTCGATCTCAAAGAAAAACAAGAATCTCGATATAATGTGTATTTATCAATTGAAAGGGAAAAGATGTGAAATAAAGTAAACGAAAATAATAGAAAACAATATAAACAAAAAAACAAGTAATAAATAGAAAAGGGTGTTTCCACCCATAAGTTCTCGACTTTGGTTGGCGTTATTGGCCATCGAAACCAATTAAAGTTGTTTCTTACGAATTCCTTCCATCTTAATTTAAATAGATTAAAGCACAACGAGCACAATAAATCTCTTACACCTTTATGCAATCAAAACACGGTTGTTATTTAACATAAAGATAGCACATTGAACCCGCACATGCGATTGTCGTCTCCATCCGAGGCTCAGCCTTTACAACCCCCCCCCCCCCCCCCCCCCACACACACACACACACATTCACTAAAGACAGTGTTGCCTGGTCAGTCATAACTGACCACCTCACTAGCACCGAGGAGCCTTAAAGCCTAGCTCGAAAGGGAGTCACAGTCAAGTAGTACTCCACATCGAAGAAGAGAGTTCTTACTATCTTGTAGTGGTGTGTTGACAAGGGCCAGTCGAAAAGGGTTTCAAGAATTTCAAACCCGATACACAAAATGATTTCGTTAAGATTGAACGACTCTTGTTGTATTCGTCGAATGAGTATGTGAATAAAGAATGATTTCGTCAAATGAGTGTGTGAATAAAAAGTAAAGCAATTAACCAATTAATCATGCTTCAAAACAAACCAATCAATTAAAAACAATGAATGGGGATTCCTTATGCTTCCTTTCCGATCTCATATCTGCCGCCACAGATGCAAATACTCACCGAGTTCCTCTAATCGAACAACGACCCAACACACCTATAGGTCGGTCTTTCGGTGTCATCCAACTTTTTCTCTCAAGATTGTTGGAATATTTTTTTGTCAAAATACTGAAAGAGATGTGATAAGGGAAGTTATACGTGATTGTAGAGTTGTAGATTAATTTATTTCATTTGAGCAAAAAACTGTCTTGACATCGGGAACGACTCACTTCAGAGTTAACTCTATCCCATTTTATGTGTTTGAAATCGGAAACGAGAAGAAGAAAGCGTACGTGTTTTCAGCTTGTTTCTCCCCAACCCCAAAATACTGATAAACGGGTTGATTTTTTTTTAACGAAAAAAATTTGGCTGGGAGGCCTGATGTGATCCTAGTGGTCAATGAGCTCGACCCATTTATCTTACAAAGCTTTGTCGCCATGTTGTTTTCTCAAACGAGAGTTGATATTCGGCTCCAGCGACAAAGCTCTGATACCACTTGATGAGACCCGAGGACCGGGATCGACCAAGGCTCGAGCTTTCGAACACTCTTTTTGTGGGACTAATTTTTGTGGTTTATGAAAACTGAAAAGAATGGATATGTGAAGCAAGATTCACAGGCTTCTCACCCTTGAATCCCCTACACTCAATCACAATCCTTTCGGAATCACACTCCGAGGATCTCAGCCCTTTGACACCTTCGCCTCTCACTAGGGTGCCACCCTCGGCCTCTCACCAAACCTTTTGGCGGTTTTCGCCATATGATGTTAGCATTTTTACTCTTCTGCCGCCTATGGTTGTTTTTTTGTGTATATATACGGGCCTCTTCTTCGAAGCAGTCATCAAGCCGAGAGGTTCGGCTCCAACTCTCTTCATGTATTTTAATGATATGTAGACATGAATTTGTAGTCGGAATAGGACTAGATCTGAAAATATGTTGATTTCGAATGTACCACGCGGTCCACCAAGCAAAAGCCATCTTAGACTTGGAAGTGTTGTTTATGTTTTTCCCAATGTACGACATCACCGATTTAATATCTCTAGAATGGCAGACCATAGAAGAAATCTGTGATTTGATATGGTTCGAGAACTATAGAAGAGAGGTCATATACCGACATTCCAGGAGAATGTGAGCGTCATCCTCCTCGGCGCAATTGCACAAACAACAAGTGGAAGGCATAGACACACCACACTGTGCAAGTCTTAAAGCCGTAGGAAGGCTATCCTGACATACTTTCCATAGAAAGTTTTTTACCTCAGGTGGTGTGTCCATGCACCATAACCAGTTATTTGGGTCTAGATGCTGCGAGGACTGCCTGGAAACAAGTTTCTACGCACTGAAGGTGGTGAAACAGCCCTCCCTATCAGGCCACCAATACAGACGATCTTCAAAGGGAGCGAGCGACAAAGCGAATGAGGGATATCTGACCACCATATTCCGCCAAGTATATAATCACTAACATGATCTTCAATATTATTTATTGGAGGGCAATCACTTCTAGACTGTAGTGAACAAGACGAGACCCAATTATCCGTCCAAAATATGACAGACTTTCCATTTCCGACTGACCATATCAGGCCCGTTTTAAAAGTATCGGTGAGAGTTGTTAATTTAGGCCATTACCAAGATACGTCACCTAACTTTTTATATTCCAGAAGGTTGGCCGAGCGAAGATACTTGTGCTTGATAACCGAGACCCAGACATTGTTTGGTTCAGCTAAGATCTTCCATAGAAGTTTCATTTGAAGGGCTTCATTCATTTCTTTTGATTTTCGTATTCCAAGACCACCAAGTGATTTGGGTTTGCAAATTCTATCCCATCCGATTAGAGGGCGGTGTTGAAGATCCTTGTTCCAGAAAAACCTACGGTTTACTTGGTCTAGTTCCTTATGAATTGATGCTGGTAGTAGGAAATTTTGCATGGCATATAGTGGCTTAGAAGCTAAATTCATGTTGATTAAGATGGCGCGACCATGTTGTGACAGGGCACTAGCACACCACTGACTAAGCTGCTCATTGGATTTACAAATGATGTCTTCAAAGGTCTCGTTTGGTAGCTTGGAAGCTAGACTTTGAAATAGGGCAACCCAGATATTTTTCCAAGGAGGAAACATTTGAAATATTTAGCCAGTTGCTGAGCTCGGAGATTCGTACGTTTGAGATTCGTTTGGTAGCTTGGAAGCTAGACTTCTGGTAATTAACTTTTTAACCAGACACTTTACAGTAATTCTCAATGATTTCCCTAACTCTTTGCCACCCCCCCCCCCCCCCCCGGGACTTCCTTTGGAGAAAATGATTATATTGTCTGTAAAGGAGAGGAACGGGATTTTCGGCCATCCCCTACCAAATGAAAAGCCAATCGGACTACTAACCAGGCTAGTCTCCGCAGCTAAGCTCTGAGCTAGGATTTCAGCTCCGCGGATGAACAAAAAAGGGGAAAGAAGATCCTCTTATCGAATATCACGAGAAGTGAAGAACAATTCTATTGGGCCATTGTTAACAAGTACCGAGAACGAAACACACGAGATACATTCCATAACCCAGGAAACAAAGGTTGAGTGGAATTCCAATCAACTCTGTCATAAGTTTTTTCCATGTCAAGTTTAATTGCTAGCCAACCCACACAACCCTTCCGAGTTCTGAAGGAGTGGAAAATTTCATGAGCTATTAGAACGTTATCTTGTATTGCCCTATCTGACACAAAGGCACCCTGGAGCGGATGAATTAGTTTTTCAATAATACATTTGATTCTCTCAGTAAGGATTTTGGAAATGATCTTATAAATTGTTGAACATAAACTGATTGGACGGTAATGGTTAGTAGCAGTCGGGTTATAATTTTTTGGTAAAAGAGAGATGAAAGCATGATTAATTTGTTTAAGCATCTTCCCAAAAATAAAAATAAAATCCCTTAACCGCACGGATGATAGAGATGTCAACAATGTCCCAATATTTTTTGTAGAACTCAGCAGTAAATCCACCCGGGCCCGGTGATTTGTTTTTTCCAAGGTTAAACATTGCGGCTTTTATTTCTTTGTTGGTCGGGTGTCGTATAAGGAAATCATTTTCCTCCACCGTAATAGATGGTTGAATTAGGGTGAGCATTTTTTCTAGTAAAGCCTCATTTGTTGACTCCTTTTTGAAGTGTTTCTCGAAATCGCTTCTAACTTCATTTCTGACATTTTCTTCCCCGATTATTAACGTGCCATTACCTGAAAGAATGTTACGGATTTGTTTTCGGTGTCTTTGTCCCGATGCCACACGGTTGAAATAGGAAGTGTTTGAATCTGAAAGCTTGAGGTGCTTTGTTTTCGCCCTTTGGTACCAGAACGTCTTATGGAAAAGGAGGAGTTTTCCCTTTTTTTTTTTTTAATAAGACAGTGTTCATTACTGTTAGTCCTAACCACGCCCCCCAAGTTGTGGAAGACTGGATCTCGAGCAATTCGTTCTCTACCTCTTTCCGCTGAAGCCAAGCATTCTCAAATTGAAATTTTAGCTTGAATAAAAGAATTATTAAATAAAATTAAGACACTTATTAGAATAATCAATAATTGAAATTTTAGTTTGAATAAAAGAATTATTAAATAAAATTAAGAAACTTAATAGAATAATCAATTGAGTAAATTGGAGAAGAAATTAAAAAAATGAAATAAGGTAAAAACTAAAAGAATAAAATAACTTTATTTATATTTTGAATAACATAAGAAGAAAATAAAAAAAAATAGTATTCTTTATATTTTGGTATAAAAAAAAATTAGAAAAATGTTATATGGCTACATAGCAAATGGGCAAAGATAGATTAATTTAATTTAATCAAGAAAATAAGATAACAATGGATAAAAATATAATAATTATATTTATATATGCAGTACAATTTTGAAATAATTAAATAAATATGTTTTTAAAACTAACTTTCTAATGAGTACTAAATAAACTTATTTATAAAATTAACCATTAAAAATTACATAATTTTTAAGTAATCAATCATGTGTCCACTAGTTATATGTAATTCACGTTATTTGTGTATTTAAAAATAAGAAAATGAAAGTAATTATAAGGAAGAGTCGAATCTTGTTTGGGGCGGGTCAAGGACGGGTCGGGTCTGTCTATGTTCGTTTATGTTTGGGTATCGGGTCAAAATGGGTCGGGCTCGGGTTCGGGTTGTCCATAACACTAGATTTTCGTGTTTCAGTCGGGTCTAGGTTCGGGTGGGTCGGGATCAGATTTTCGGGTCGGGTCAGATTTTGCAGTAATGTTGTTGATTGTCAAAGAAGGGTGCGGGAATTAGTTACACTTGATGAGGACCCTATTCGCTTGGCAAAATGGGAGTGAAGCTTGGATAGCCAGTGTTTTCATAATTTCATGGAATGCCAACTGGTGTTTAAGTCAATTTCCAATAACAAGGCCGTAAAGTGGTCGTGTTCTCTTAAACGAAAAAAGAAACTCGGCCAATGGTATTGCAAAGTCTCCGGTGGGGGATTCTTTCCTCAATCCTCGAGAGCTAAGCAGACAGATAGCATAAAATGTGGCAAGAAGCTGAAGCTGGAAACTAGAACCAGGTAGATAAAAGTAAAAGTATCTGCCTAAGGTAAAGCATTATGTGCTGCCATGTGAAGTTACTGAAGTATTGCATACCAAAACTAGTTTGCTTTTGTCTACTTAGCTTTGGTCAAACAGCTACAGGGCTCAATGCCATCAAGAATTCAGAGCCAAACCTAGTTTGCTTTGTTACGTGTACGTGCAAAGTGTCGGGCAAGTGTCCTGAAGTTTCAAGACTAGGATGAAAGAGGCTCTAGAATCAGTTAGATATGTGAGGATTATTTCCTCCTACTGGTATCTTCGAGAGTAATCTCAAGAGGATCCCTCTGGCGTCTCTCTCTCTCTCTCTCTCTGCAAGTATTTGTTCCTGATTGATTTCTAGTTCTATCACATCTCATTCTCATAACCAGAATACCAAGGGAAGAGGGCAGAAGAGCTGCAGTCCAGACAAGAAAGGTAATTGAACAAATAAATGTTGACTGGTGCTTCTACACAGATACCTGTTGTTGCCCATATATTCTACAAAATAGGTTTGAAAACAAAAGAAGGGGTAAAGGACTGGATTCCCCAACAATAGGAACCTTTTAAGGAAAATCCTCAGCATTCCAACAAGATGCAAAAGGGACGGATGGAAATCCCCGTCTCCATAACCTCAATCAAATTCATTATTCATCAATTAAGGTTCAGCTAAGAGCAATAGCATAGCAATCGTTTCAATAAATCCCAAGATAATTTATCTCCTCTTATCTTCCAATTTCATCAAAAGAACTACGAATACTACCTACTGTCCTACGCTAAATCATTATGGCAAGTGACAATTTCATTTAAGATAATCCTTTATTCTCTGTTTGGTGCATAAGAAAGCTGAGTAAATTTCACACAGATTAGTTAAACAAGTGACAATTAATTTTGGAAGTCAATGGTAAGCTGTCTTCTTGCCTCTAATGCCCCCACAACACTGGTATGGGCAACTGCTAACTCACTATGAGGAAATGAAAGTTCAAAAGGATGGAAGTATCCAATTTAATTCAGCAAGATATTTAGCTATAATCCTACTGGGTATATCACTTACCATGTGTCCATATCCCATCTGTACTATGAAATTCTTTTTTTCTTTCATAACAATGAAGCTGAACTTTTGTGAATGTCAGTGAACTGTTATGATTTGTGATTATGTTACTGGTGTACCATGCATCTGTGCAGCTGTTATGGAGAATCAGTGATCTATGTGCATAGGCCCAGGGTGTTCGTAGGACAAATTAACTAGTTAATGTTTATTTTGGCATCAACTGAAAGCTCTTCCTGTAAGCTGGTTCAAGGGGATAGGATTCCAAGATCCACGATTTACATGAATAAACATTAGACTTTCTACGAATACCATTTCAAAAACAAGGTAAGATTGGAAAAGAACCAACTTCAAAGTATGAGAGGCTACATTTTCATGATAATCTGACAAGCACATCTGAAAGCTTTGTTATGAAATAGTTAATCTCCGTGTCCATAATGTTTTACTCTTAAGTGCCATTGTTGTGCCCAATTGTACCAATGAGACATGGCAAACTAATAAGAAATGAAGTGTTAACACTTCTGTATAACTTGATTGCATATTAAAACAACAACAGAAAAACAAAGACAAACTGAGTTGGCAAGCTCACCTTCATCATTGCTTGAGATACTCAAGGTACCACTTATACGTGCCCACTAGTCCGTCCCTAAGCGAAACCTTGGGTTCCCAACCAAGCTCCATCAACTTTGAGCTGTCCATCAGCTTCCTAGGAGTGCCATCGGGCTTGGTGGCATCCCAAACGAGGTCCCCTGGAAACCCAACAACCTCCTTCACCTGCTCAGCCAGCTCCTTGATTGTCACTTCTTTCCCACTCCCGACATTCAAATGGCCCAATCCACTGTATTTGTCCATCAAGAAGACCACAGCGTCGGCTAGATCATCAACGTGCAAGAATTCCCTTAGGGGCGAGCCTGTTCCCCATACGACCACCTCCTTATCTCCCCTCACCTTGGCCTCATGAAACCGGCGAATCAATGCAGGCAAAACATGTGAATTTTCAGGATGGAAATTGTCATTTGGACCGTACAGGTTTGTCGGCATACCTGCAATCGATCACAAAACAAGTGAATTTTAAGGATGGAAATTGTCATTATGGATCAAAGTCAATTCAAAATAGCCACATCTGCATTGAATTCAAATTCTGTCTCGGCTCAAAATTTCTGTAAATACAGACACTCCAGACCTCCAATGACCAGAGCAATTATGCAACGAAAGTTCGAAAGAGTGAATAAATTTCACCAGAAAACGTTGATATTGAAGTGAATTTCAAAGTCAAGCTGTTTAAAATCGAAATCTACCTACCTTATTCTTATAAGTTATAACTACCATCAGAGATCAACAAATCATGAAACAATTCCATGAAAGCAACGTCAAAAGTGAAACCATAATCCTCCAAGCTACCTTCAAATTCGGGGGAAATAAATAAATACGGTAAATAACAATTGAGGACGTGCCTGAAATAGCATCCCAATTGTACTGAATCCGGTAAGCCTGGCACATCTTGATCCCGGCGATCTTGGCGATCGCGTACCACTCGTTAGTAGGCTCCAACGGAGCGGTCAAGAGCGCGGATTCAGGTATCGGCTGCGGCGCGAACTTCGGGTAAATGCAGGAGGATCCGAGGAAGAGAAGCTTCTGGACACCATGGACGTACGCAGAGTGGATGACATTGGTCTGGATCTGGAGGTTGACCGCGATGAATTCGGCCGGGTAGGTGTTGTTGGCGTGGATGCCACCAACCTTGGCCGCGGCGAGGATGACGAATCGTGGATTCTCGGCGGCGAAGAAGGCGTCTACATCGGCCTGTACGGTCAGGTCGAGCTCCGCGTGTGTGCGGAGGACGAGGTTTGTGAATCCGAGAGACTGAAGCTTCCGAGTTATGGCGGATCCGACGAGTCCACGGTGCCCGGCAACGAAGACCTTTGCTGACTGGTCGGAGAGGAAAGTAGTGTCAGCGCCAGCGCTCGCGTTGAGACCCGCCATCTTCGCGCGGAGGAGGAGGAGGAGGAGAGAGACAGGGAAGGAGGACAGCAAGCTCAGACAAGTGAAGCTAAGGCGATGAGATGCGGGCATTTCTGCTATGTTATCTGTTGGGCCTCTCTCTGTAGTTGGTTTGGGCCCAACAGTCAAGTTCTTAGAGTCCACATTCGTCGTTAGGCTGCCTTTGTACAAAAGAGTTCGAGAAGTGGTTAGCCCCATTTTAGAACAACATTAGGTGCCTACTAGTGTAATACCCGTGCCTTGAAGGCACGGGAGCTTGATCTATTTTAATTTGAACATCATTTTATTTATCTACTAGTGTAATACCCGTGCCTTCAAGGTACGGGAGCTTGATCTATTTTAATTTGAACATCATTTTATATATCTATATAATGTTATATATATATATACATATATATATATATACACGTGTTTACAACAAAAATATGTATAAAATATTTTTTATAATTTATAAATTAGTTGGAAAAAGATACGATATAAATTTTGAAAATGATTTAATAAGGTAAAGTAGTAATAATACTCAAACACACCATCTAATATAATTTGAAATAAATATATAATTATTATCATTAGCATAGATCTAAAAAGGTAAAATATAAGCTCCCGTACAAATATTAAAAAATCATAAGCACATGATTGTGTGAATAATTTTGAAGTTAAATATGTAGATGTACATAACTTATTGATTATTTTCATGAGAAAGATGGTTAGAAAGATAGAGAAATTAATAGTGAAAATAAAGGTAAGATGATAAAAAAAAGATCCTTAAAGGTAGAAAAGTGATCTAAGAAGCCTCATCCAAGATGTAAAATAAGCATTAGTAATGCTTGTGAGTCTTAAAATATTATTTATTTTTTGATAGTCATTTAAGATGTCTAAAATAATTAAATTATAAAATAACACTTATTTGGCTCTAATTGATTTTTATAATTAATTTTTGAAATCGAATATTTACAAATTGATTATTACATGTTCGTTGTATGTAGACATTGTGGGGAATATTGCAATCGGTTAAAAATGATAAATCAACAATTTCAATATCCAAGAATAAAATCGGCCAAGATTTGACGAATGTTCAATGTACGTAGACGATTAAAATAGATCACAAATTGACATACAACATATCAAATTAAATAATATTTTAGTATAAAAATAGGAAACAAATATGTTTAAAATAGGAAACAGATATTTTAAAATTTCAGCAATAATATTGACCAATAAGAAAATACCATTTGAATAAAAAATTCAAGTTTAATTGTGAGCGTGACACATCAGCAATATAACCGAAAAGAGATTGCAATCGGGAAAAAAAATTGAAACATGTCTCAATATTTACGACAATATAACCGAAAATAAAAAAAAGGGAATGGATTCAAATCATATTTAAAATAGGAAACAAATATTTTAAAGTTTCCATAATAATATTGACCAATAAGAAAATCTCATTTGAATAAAAAATTCAACTTTAATTGTGGGCGTGACACGTCAGCAAAATGCTAGCAGAATTAGTAATGTTAAATAGATAGATAGATATATTGTTTTAAATTTGTCCTAGAGTTGAGGACTTGAGGGTAAGCTAATGGTTTTATGATCCAAAAATAATTTATTTCCTACATTTTTAATTTATTTAAATATATTTCGAATTGCTTTTAAGTGTACTATGCAAAGATTGTCACATTGAATTACGATATTTATAAATGTTAACTTTTAATATTCAACGGATTTCCTCATCAAAAGTAGTAGCTTTTACTCTAATAACCAATCACTAGTGTTTTGGCCGTGCTATGCACGGGTCTAAACTTTTTTATATAAATTATACAGTATATAAACTAATATTTTAAATTATATAATTAATTTTTATAATACATAAATAAAATAAAAAATTTAAGTTATAATTATTAATAATTTATCGCTAGGGAAAATGTTTCTATAAATATATTATATTGTTTATGATAAACGTTAACCGCTAAATAGTTATAAACTGTATAGTTTTTCATGCTTCATACTAATATCAATATTATAATTATCTATATTATAATACTAAAGGAGAAGTCGCCTAAGCCATGTGGCGACTTCTCCTTTAATATAGGCATTTTAAGTTATTAGTTATTTGATTTTAATTTATAAATCCAATTAATCAATTTAAGTAATTAATTAATTAAAAATTAAAAAATGAATGGACTATATTTTAATTTTTGTTTAAAATACATTCTCAATAAAAAAATCGTAATAATTATCCAAATGTAACAAATAGATTTTGATAAATCATCAATATGATTTGTTTTTCAATATTTATCTTCAATTAATTAATTAA
This sequence comes from Persicaria tinctoria, assembly GCA_037127255.1. Taxonomy (NCBI): domain Eukaryota; kingdom Viridiplantae; phylum Streptophyta; class Magnoliopsida; order Caryophyllales; family Polygonaceae; genus Persicaria; species Persicaria tinctoria. The sequence goes on along the minus strand of JBANSL010000006.1, from coordinate 56,890,188 downwards.
TTAAGTAATTAAGCAAATCTAATTCACTTAAGATATTATATATTGGGTTGAATTGCAATATGTTATATATATAATGACGAAGTCCGTTTTGAGAATCTCATTGTTGCGGTTTCCGAGATCGAGTAGTACGGGTGACTTCGGGTCGAGCTTCGTCATTTACGTAGTTTGTGGGAACATTCTTACGTTAAGAGGTAATTTATAATCATGGTAAATCACTAACCTACTTTTGCTTTGATTAGGTTGAATTTATCAATCATCTTGATTAACCAATTTGCTCTACGGAAATTTGGCTGAAAATCCAATTAACCAATTCATTAATTTAAATAATTTATTAATTAAAAAATAAAAAATAAATGGATTATATTTTAATTTTGATTTTAAATACATTCGTAATAATTATCCAAATGTAACAAACAGATTTGGATAAATCATCAATAGGATTTGTTTTTCAATATTTATCTTCAATTAATTAAGTAATTAATTAATTAATTAAGCAAATCTAACTCACTTAAGATATTATACATTGGGTTGAATTGCAATCTCTCTCGTGGTTGCGGTTTCTTGGATTGAGTAGAGTGTGAGAGACTCCGGGTGATCAAACTTCGTTATTGACGTCGTTTATAGGAACATTCTCACGCTAAGAGGTAATTTATAATCAAGGTAAATCACTAAACCTACTTTTATTTTGATCTGATTGAATTCGTCAATCATCTTGATTAAGTAACCAATTTTCTCTACAGAAATTGGGTTGAAAAATGGATGCATTATTAATTGTCTTCTCACCATCATGATGATTTTGCATGATATAAATTTCCGCATAAGATTTGAGATTTGGAGAGTTTAAGTGGAATTCATATTTTTGTTAAATTAAAAAGGTAAGATATCTTTTATATAATGAAAAAGTACTCGAGGGTACTGTATATCTCTGTGAATTGAAGAAGGTAAATGTTGGTAAAGTCCTACAATGCTAAAAATACAAATGATTAATTTATTCTAGCAAGGTACATGTGTACTCCGATAAGTTACCAAGATTTAAGGTCGCGCCATTTGCCAACAATGAAGCAAATCAGTAAACACAAAGGGGGTCACCGAAAGGCGTAGGCTAGGTTTCATGGCTCAAAGAGCCTTTTCGAGCAGGATTCATCTTTGCCGGTGGGAGCTGACAATTGATGGTGTCCAGATGGAGACGATAGTCCGCGACTAGCTCATACTCGGATTGACCCATGTTGTGATGCACAGACGACAATCTCATCGCGCATATCAGATAAGTTGTCATGTACATGGGTATTAGCTATTAGGGTGTATTACTAATACCCATGCACATGACAAATTATATTTACATACATATGTATTTGGCACATACTGTATTAATTAACAATGGGATAAAATTTTGTCTTAAATTGAAAATATTTAAAGTTCTTTTTATCGTTAACTATATAATAATTAACAATGTTTAGATGTGAATAAAGTTACTTGGAGTTTAAAGTTTACTAGCTTGCAAATTTTTTTATACATTTTTATTATTAAATGTATTAATTTAAAAAAAAGACCGCACAAAAGTGCGGGTAATAAACTAGTAATAATACTAAAGGAGAAGTCGCATACGCCATGTGGCGGCTTCCCCTTTAATATAGGGTTGTTGTTGTTTGTTACAGAGTAACCAATTAAATATTTTTATATATTTAAATAAATTATTACAGTATTTATTATAAATCAAATTATTTAAATTAATTAATTCTTTTCTTTTTCTAAATCTTAACCAATTGATTTTCTTTTTAAAATAATTTTTTTCAATAAAAACATATAGTCTTTTGTAGTTTTGATTCATGGGTAATATATAATTAACGATTAGATCAATTTAATAAATTACTTTGTTATAATTTAATTATATATTTACTTTAATCACTTATTCTCATTTCAATTATAACAATGAAGGTTATATATAAATATGTGTGTGTATGTGTATGTATATATATATGTGTATATAGTATAATCTATAGTCAGGTAATAAATTACTTTATTACAATTATGAATAAAAATAATTAGTTTATTTTAGTTTAGTTGTGAAAGATAATAGATTTTGGAATTTATAATATATTATTGAATTAATGCAACTATAGTAAAGGAAAATCATTAGTTGAACGGGTGTTAATATGAATTTTTTTAGGGGTTTTTTGCTAAGTGGACTTTTGGTGATAAAAATTTAAGCCCTAGGACAAAAGGGTTACAATATTAGGTGAGTGTCCACTTTTTCCAATTTTACCCCTGCCTTTATTTTTTCTCATTCTCCCCTAAATTAAAACAAGGGAAGCGAGAAACAGATCTGGCCATGGAAGCTCCCAATCATCGACTCATCGTCTCACAGAAAGGATAGAAGGCGCTCGACGTGGATCGGGGAGGAGGATTCGAAGAGAAGCCATCGGAGGGAGCGAATTCCATGGAGATCGATCGATCAAAGACGACCTGTACAAGTCTCCAACAACCGGCGCCGTGCTGGAGGCCATTGCAAGTGCTCGACGAAGATCGATCGAAGGGAGTGAATTCCATGGAGCGGAGGAGCTCGACGCCGCCGAGCCATACGCCGAAGATCTAGTCGTACTGGCGTCCATTGCAGGTGGGGAACGTCTCGAGGACGAAGGAGAATCACCGCCGTCGCTTGACCTCCTCTCCGTTCGACCCTAAATCCAAGCCTTCTACCCGCTCAATCACGTTCTACATCTATCAAGGATGGTTTTCGTGCAAAAACCCCTCTCAAATTTATACAAAATCGCTAACCGCCATTGTTGGACACCTTGGAGCTTCGTGAAACATCCGCTTAGCAGCCACTGTTCAAGCCCTTGTCGCGGTGTGTCAGACCATCCTTCGACAAAATTAACACAATGATACTAAAGTAGAGATTGCACTCGTCAGTTTGATAGGTCATACGTATCAAACGGAGCTATGTGTAAGGAGAACGAGCCGTCGGAAGATCGCCGAAAATCACTGTTGAAGCTGCTCGAAATGGGGAAGAAGAAGAGTAACTACGCCAAACCTCCCAGACTTTCTGTTTTTTTTTTATAAAATATGCCCCTGTGTTAATTTCTAAAATTTCATAAATTATCCCGCAATTATAGAAGTTGTTCTAACTCGCGTAATCTCCGTTAAAAAAATTAAAAATGTAACTACTATTGTCACCATAATAAAAACAAGGTCATATACACTGTAACCACTATAAAAACGTGGTCATAGACACCGTAATCAAAAGAAAATCATATGATAAGGGAAGCACAACCCCTATATGGTGACGTCCTAGGGGCTAATGAGAAGCCAAAATAAATATGGTGACGGTTCTTCTCTAATATATGAATGAGTAAGAGGGTCATAAACACTGTAATCAAAATAAAAATAGGATCATAGACACTGTAACCAAATGAAAACCCTAGGACGAGGAAAGTATAAACCTTATAGGGGCTAATGAGAAACCAAAATGCATGTGGTGACAGTTCTCCTATAACATATGAATGGTTAAGAGGGTCATAGATGTTGTAAGCAAAATAAAAATAGGATCATAGACACTGTAACCACTATAAAAACACGGTTGTCAAATACACTGTAATCAAAAGGAAAACTCTATAGACGATGTAACCAAAATAAAAACAGCTTTATAGACATTGTCTCCACTATGAAAAAAGGTTCATAGACACTGTAATCAAAAGAAAATCCTAGGAAAAGAGAAGCACAAACCCTATAGGGGCTAATGAGAAGCCAAAATACATGTGGTGACAGTTCTTCTCTAATTTCTAATTTCTAGTTTTTTAGATTTTTTTTAAATTACTGTCACCACAATAAAAAAAAATTAAAAATGTAACTAATATTGTAACCACTATAAAAAAAAATAAAGTCATAGATACTGTCACCACTATAAAAACATGGCACAGACACTGTAATCAAAGGGAAATCATATCATAAAGGAAGAACAAGCCTTATAGGGACTAATGAGAAGCCAAAATAAATGTGATGACAATTCTCCTATAATACATGAATGGGTAAGAGGGTCATAGACACTGTAATCAAAATAAAAACAGTGTCATAGTCACTGCCACCACTATAAAAATAAAGTCATAGACACTGTAATCAAAAGGAAAACTCTATAGACGCTTTAACCAAAATAAAAACAGCTTTATAGACGTCGTCACCACTATAAAAAAAGGTTCATAGACACTGTAATCAAAGGAAAACCCTAGGAAAAGGGAAGCACATACCCTATAGGGGCTAATGAGAAGCCGCTATTCATGCGCTGATAGTTCTCCTTTAATATATGAATGGGTAAGAGGGTCATAGACACTGTAAGCAAAATAAAAATAGGGTAATAGACACTGTCACCAATATTAAAACAAGGTCATAGACACTGTAATCAAAAGAAAAACCCTATAGACGTTGTAATCAAAATAAAAATAAGGTTATAGACACTGTCACCACTATGAAAAAATGCTCAAATAAATTGTAATCAAAGGAAAACCCTATGATTAGGGAAGCACAAACCCTGAAGGGGCTAATGAGAAGCCAAAAGAACATGTGATATACAGTATGGTTTAGGGTTTAGGGTTAAGTCTTTAGGGTTTAGGGCCAAGACCCTAAACCCTAAACCCTAAAATGTTATGTACAGTACGTCGTTAAGAGATGATTGATGTCACCAAATGGAAAACCCTAAGACAAGGTAAGCACAAACCCTAAAGGGGCTAATGAGAAGTCAAAAGACATTAGGTGGACGGTTCTCCTTCAATATATGAATGGGTAAGAGAGTCATAGACACTGTCACCACTATAAAAACAGGATAATAGACACTATCACCACTACAAAAACCGGATCATAGACTCTGTCACCAGTATGAAAAAAAGGTAATAGACACTGTAATCAAAGAAAACCCTATAGACGTTGTAACTAAAATAAAAGCTAATGAGAAGCCGATATTCTTGTGGTGACAATTCTCCTTTAATATATGAATGGGTAAGAGAGCCATAGACGCTGTAATCAAAATCAAAACAGAGTCATAGACACTGTAACCAAAGGAAAACCCTAGGACGAGGGAGCACAAACCCTATAGAGGCTAATAAGAAACCAAAATATAAGTGGTGACAATTCTCCTATAATATATGAATGAGTAAGAGCCTAAGAGGGTCATAGACAAGGTAACCAAAATAAAATCAAGGTCATAGACACTGTCACCACTATGAAAAAAGGGTCATAGGCACTGTAATAAAAGAAAAACCCCAGGAAAAGGGGAGCACAAACCCTATAGGGGTTAAGAAGAAGTCTATATTCATGCGGTGACAATTCTCCTCTAATATATGAATGGGTAACATGGACATGGACGATGTAACCACTGTTAAAACAAGGTTATGGACCCTGTCATCACTATAAAAAAGAAAGGAAAAAAAACATTGTAACCACTATTAAAATAAGATCATAAACACTTGCCACCAAAAGGAAAACCCTATGATTAGGGAAGCACAAACCCTAAAGGGGCTAATGAGAAGCCAAAAGAACATGTCATGTACAAAATGGTTTAGGATTTAGGGTTAAGTCTTTAGGGTTTAGGGCCAAGGCCCTAAACCCTAAATCCTAAACCCTAAAATGTTAAGCACGGTACGTCGTTAAGAGATGATTGTTGTCATCAAATAGAAAACCCTAGGACAAGGTAAGCAAAAACCCTAAAAGGGCTAATGAGAAGTCAAAAGACATTAGGTGGACAGTTCTCCTTCAATATATGAATGGGTAAGAGAGTCATAGACACTGTCACCACTATTAAAACAAGGTCATATATATTGTCACCACTATAAAAAAAAAGGGGGGCGTATGCACTGTAATAAAATAAAAGCCCTATAGACGCTGTAACCAAAATAAAAACAAGGTTATAGATATTGTCACCACTATTAAAAAAAGGTCATTGACATTGTCACCACTATAAAAATAGGATTATAGACATTGTAACCAAAGAAAAACCATAGGACAAGAGAAGCACAAACCTTATAGGGGTTAATGAGAAGCCAAAATACATGTGGTGACACTTCTCCTTTAATATATGAATGAGTAAGTGAGTCATAAACGCTGTAACCAAAATAAAAACAAAATTATAGACATTGTAACCACTATGAAAACAAGGTCACCGACACTGTAACCACTATAAAAACATGCTCATAGACACTGTAACCACTATAAAAACAGGGTCATAGACACTGTAACCACTATAAAAACATTGTTTTAGACACTGTCACCACTATAAAAAATAATCAATTTCGACACCTAAAATCCACTTCATTTCCTATTGTGTCATGGATGTGAGAATTTGTTATTGCTGTAGACAAGTCATATCTACACCTACATGGCCCCCCAATGCCCCAATTCAAATTGATTAATCTATACTCCGTATTATGAAAGATATCGATTGCTACATGGCCCCTCAATGCCCCAATTCAAATGGATTAATCTATACTCCGTATTATGAAAGATATCGATTGAAACATTTCATGTACCACGATTATTAGAGAATCAACCCCCACCAATCTCTTCACAGTATTTTAATTCAATTACCCGTTAATTGTACGATACAAGATTGATCGGAACAAGAAACAAATCCAACTTTGTACACAATATTTCTAATATTAATCAACTAAAATAGATCCAGTTCAGAAATTGCGAACTAAAATAGATCCAATTCAGAAATTGCGAACTAAAATAGATCCAATTCAGCAATGGTTATGGTTTCCGAGTTTATCAGGGCGTGCTCGGCATCGTCGATTGTTTCCGACATGGCGACGAAGCAAGGGGAAGGATCCGAACTCTCCTTGTGAAATCAATCGCCCTGAATCACAGTGTACTGAGAGAGAGAGAGAGGAAGAGGATCGATCTCCCAGATCCACATAGCTCGAAGTCGCGCGGCAGGGAAGCGTCGAAGAAGAAGATGTCACTGTTGCTTTCTCTAGATGAAGCCGCAAGGAAGTTCTGGAGGGAATGAATAAAATACAAAGAAGAAGAGACGGGAATGGGGTAAATTAAAATAGGGGCAAACTTGGTATTATGGAACTATAATGGACATTTACTAGCAATGCTCTCATCTTAGTACATTTAGTACTTGGTCCAAATTTAAAATTTTAAAAGGAATTTAGATAAAGTGACAAAAATCCTTGATAATTGTATTGTAACTTATATAAATGTTTTAAATATGCATAAAATTATTATATAAAAAGCAACCACACAAATGTGCGGGCACTAATCTAGTTTATATTTAACACCACAAACATTATATAATTAACCTCTTTCTTGCTTCTATCGATTCTAAAAATTAAGATATTGTCTTTGTAATAAAGAAAGATGATGTTTATTCAAATTTATATGATATATTATGATTTCTAATATTAATTTTAAAATGGTTAACTTAAATAGATGAGTATTTTTAATCTAAAAATGAATTTTCTAATTATTGAGAAAATATTTAGTGAATGAAGTTATTGGGAAAAAAATTTCTTTTATCTTACAATTTAATGTATAGATTTTTAATTAAAAAAATGATGATGTTTATGCCAATTTATATGATTATTAGATTTCTAATAAAAAAATATGATTATTATAATTTAAAATATTAGTTTTAAAATGGTTAATCTAAATAGATATATTGTTATTATTTTTAATCTAAAAGTTTTTCTAATTGTTAAGGATATTTTTCGTTAATGCATTTAATTTTTGGGCAAAAAGAAATACTCTTTTATAATTTATATAGATTTATTTATTCATTCATTCATTTATATTATTATTTATTTTTATTAGGGTAAATTCTAGATTTATCATTATGTAAAAAAATAATGTTTTTCATTTCTTCTCCTACTAATGGTTGGAGATTTAATTGACTTATTTATTTTATTATTATTTAATCTTATTAAGGCATATTTTAGAGTAATTATTATTTATATAAAAAAAAAATTCTACTTGTAATAATGGTGGGGGCTTTTAATATATTGACTTCTTATTAGAGGGGTATGTTTTTGAGGGAGTTATTACTCTCTATCTGAAAATTTTTGCATAGGTAACCCACTATCCAAATATATTTTTAGAGATTAACCCTCCCTCAACAAAAAATTGCAGGTAATGCGGTATTCTTTATCTGGAGCAACCGGTTTCCTTTGCCTCTCTCTTGCCCCAAATCAAGGCAGAAAATTCAGAGAGAGGGAGATTGAGAGTGGAGGGGATCGAGTCCACAAGAAGGACAAGGAGGAAGAGAGCAACCTTGGTAGCGGAATCAACGCAAGAAATTGAAGGAGGGCGGGGGAGAAAGGAGGGACAAGGAAGGGGATCGAGCGAAATTGAAGCCATCAGCGCCTCCGGTGAGATTTGAATGGAAGGCACTAGACTACTGATGTCGCTGGAGGGGCTGAGTCGCGCTCGGAGGTCCATGGGAGGTGATGTCTGCGTTGTGGGTTGCGAACAAAAAGAGGACGTAGGAGGAGGCGAAACTCTACAACCGCGCTCGGAGGTCTGTGGGTTCACTAATTTCTCCCTCTCTTCTCTCAATTTCACTTCCCCATTTCGATTTACTGGCTTTGATTTTCAACAAATTATGTTTAGGGTTTGAAAATTGGAATGTGATGAATTTACAAGTTTTAATTAACTATTCGATTGTTGTGCGGCTGCAGAGTTGTGATTGACAATGATGCTTGTGAGGATGCGACTGTTATCCAGGTATCATCACCTTCTTCTAACTCGTTTGTTTGTTCTTTGTGTTTTGGTGTTTTAGGTTTAAATTAACCCTTGATTGATGTCTTGATGTGGAAATTAACTCGATGATTTTCAAAATTGAGCAATTGGAAGGCTAAACAATGTACGGCTTGAAAAATCATCGAGTTAATCAGTGGACTTGTATCCTCATCTGTCTGATGTAACCTTTTTTTTGTCAAGCTTGTTCTCGAATCTGGATGTTTCTTGTAAGAAGTATGGGAATGCATCTGTCTACTTAAATTCATTAGATTTTACCTGCCGCCTATTCCGTTTTACATGACACTTATTCAGTTTTACAAGACACTAAAGACTTAAAGCACTATCTCCACATGCACACTGATTTCCTGCCAACGTTTTACATGACAATTATTCAATTTTACATGACACTGAAGACCTTAAGCACTATCTCCACCTGCACACTGATTTCCTTCCAAAGTTTGTTGTCATACATTCTCCTTGAGTTGCTGACACCTATCCAGTTAATCTAAATTGAGTTGATTTATACTCTGATTCTTTCTCACTCACTATGCACATATGTCCATTTTGTATGAGCTAAATCTCCTTAATTAGACACATAAAGAGTATAAAATACAACCTGGAAGGATATTGCCTTGCTTGTGCAAGTACAAATCACTTAGAACTTGATCTCTTTAATCTGAGCAACTCACTTAGAACATGAGCTAGTTTATTTTTATATTTATAGTTAGTGGGAACTTGCTGAATTTTGATTCCCAAACTCCATTACATGGCACACTCATGCTTTACCTCCAATCAAACAACTTTTAAGGTCCATTTTCGGCTAATTTCTCTAACTGAAAGAAGTTTTCGGTCGTTAACCTGTCCAACAATCAGTTCAATGGGAGTATCCCGCTGTCTCTGTCGAATTTGACCCAGCTTGTGTTATTGAAGCTGGCAAACAACTCTCTCTCGGGTGAGATTCTTGATTTGGATTTGCCTAACTTGCAACAACTGGATGTGTCATACGATAATCTCACTGGGGATGTTCTGATGTCCCTCCAGAGATTTCCGAATACTGCGTTCGCAGGCAACTCTCTTGTGTTGCCTAGTGAAACACCTCCTAGCTTGATTGCCCAACCACCAGTACCTTAACCTGAGCATAAAAATAAGGATAGTGGGGGGGGGGATTGGGAAGAAGTGGTTGGAGGTGATTATAGTTTGTGTTTCTGTTCTTGTGCTTGTGGCATCTGTGTTGGGATTGATTGCCTTGTGGTTGAGAAAGAAATAGGAAGATGGATTTACAGGGAAGGAAAATGGTTTGGTATTCTTTAAAGGATGCAATTTTTCATTTTATTTGGAGGATCTGCTGAGGGCTTCTACTGAAGTTTTGGAGGATACAAATGTTTAGGTACTGAAGAGGCTGAAAGATGTAAGTGCTGGAAAAAGGGAGTTTGAGCAGCAGATGGGTGTAATTGGAAGTATAAGGCATGGGAATGTGGTCGCTCTTAAGGCTTATTACTACTCAAAAGATGAGAAGTTGACGGTGAGTGATCACTGCAGTCAGGGGAGTGTTTCAACATTGTTACATAGTATGCTTCTTCTACTTTCACACTTCTGCTATTTTGGCATAATACATTGTTCAATAGTCTATACTGGTTTTAGTAAATCGAGTTTTAAGCTCATCTTAAAATTTTCAGTCATGGTGATCTTTCTATTTTCTATATACTGTTTTGCAGCTAGTTACTTGTCATCAGTGCTTTTAATTTATCTCTGACTTCTGGTTGATTATTTGTTTATCTAAGTTCTCCAATCATTTGAAAGCTTTGCATCATTGCCTTGAGATGTTACATTTAGCTCATGCAACATCTCATAGGTTTCAAATGGCATAAAGAATGCATGTTTACTACTTTTCTTGCTACCAGAGGAGGCTATTTGTGAGAGGAGTATAAGATAGTGGTGAAAAACTAGTTTCACCTACAAAGATTGAACTTTCTAATGTGTTCTGAATCTGTATTGCTGTCAACAATGAATTGAAATTGTTGTTTTATAGGCAATAGAGGAGAGGACAGAGTCCCTCTGGCCTGGGAAACCCGGTTGAGAATAGTCATCTGTGCAGCTAGAGGCGTCGCTCACATCCATAAAGCCAACAACGGAAAGCTTTTACATGGCAACATCCGGTCTTCAAACATCTCCTCAACTCTCAACAGTAAGGAAGTGTCGCTGATTTTGGATTGGCCACAATTATGAGCCCCATATCCCCACCCATTTCACGTGAGTACCTTCAGTAATCATCCAATGAACCATTCGACTAACATAGTTACTACTTTTGGGTCAAACAAGTTTTATGATAGAATTACTCATTGCACAAATTTTCACACAATACTCATTAGGCAGCTGTAGTGTGTATGTGATCGGGAATTCACAAACAAGTTTTGGTTCAGAAACACCAAGAACTCTTTCATTTCTTGGATAGATAAGACGAAGGCCTATAGGATCATTCCTTGATAGGGCCGAAAAAAGAATTTGGTTTTGTATTTAATCTGTTGTGGATCATCATTTCGCATTCATGTGTGGCACTTTCCATTTCAGCTCTCTTACATAATAAAGACAGAACTTTGACAGTTTATATAATTCTACCTGGGATTAAACAAAATTTATGTTCTGGTGATCTGATTAGTACAATCTAATCATTGCCTTTACTTTGTTAGCTGATTTTTAGTTGGTTTTATCTATAATTGTTTGCATTACTTTCATGTCAAGTGACGTAGGTGACGTGTCAAACCTATTACTTGTCATGTTAAAAACACATCTTACGATGAATTTAACACACAAAGAAGATGAATTTCAGGTTAAAAACTGTTGTGAGCCTAATTCGCCGTGTTTTACATTTACTTTTATAACGATTTCTGTATGCATTTCATACATTTGGATTAGAAACTTAGACTAGTACAGATTCTATGTAGTTTACGCTTATTTGCCAAATTATGGAGTCTACACTAGTTTCTGTTTAATTTCGCAGAAATCAAGGCAATTTACAACAATTTAGAGAAAGGTAGGAAATCATCAAGATGCTCGAGGGCAACGACAGAAAGTCCAACATCAAGCAGGAGCTGAGCAAGGACAAATCAAGCAAAAAACAAGAAAGGAAGAACTCGACACAGCTAGTCGATATCGACCAACTCTAGTCGATATCGAGTGCCACCTAGTCGAAATCCGCAAGACAAGCAAGCCATTACTCGAGGAGCCCAGAGCCACTCGAAGTCGAGTAACTCTACTCGATGTCGAGTACATGTCGAGTGTCCAGAAGGTAGCCTAGCTCAACTGCAACACACGGAGACACAAGCTAGTCGACGTCGACTACACCTAGTCGATGTCGAGTACCCCCAGACGTCAATCTGAGTCGAGTACGAGTGGAGTCCGAGTGTGTGGCAAGCCATGAGGATTACTTGCAAGTGAAGATATGTGAAATTTTATCCATACACATGAAGATCTATCAAGAGAGAAGATATTTATCCACATTAGATAGTTTCCTTTATGGATTTAATTGTTTTATTTCCAAGTTGTATCTTAAGTCTTTAGATTGATAGAATTAGATATAGATAGGATAATCTTTCCTTGGATAGCGGTGATTAAATACTATAAATAAGGCCATATGGGATGGTTTTTAGGATCATCCAAGCCACAAGCAATTGTGTTTACCACCGTAGACATCGAGTAGGAGAGTTTTTAGAAAGCTTGGAGCCGATTGGAGTGAAGTGTTGCGAGAGCAGATTTGGCTTTGATTGGTTGTAAGTTTTGGTTTTATTTAATGCAAGTAGTTATTTACCCTTTTTTATTGATGAGTTTCGTGATGATGAAGAGCGAGTAGTTACCCAACTTCTATGGTCGGGGTGAGCCCGACGGTAGCCATGTAAGGTAAATGCGATAAAGGTACAATCTTTTGATGCAATTTCGTCTTCTATCCATATGAGCATGATTCTTTTGTGATAGTTGAAGGTGATGATTGTTTGTGTTATTTAAGCGAAAGTGATCTTAATACAACTTGGCTTAATTATGTGAAAAAGGTTAGTAACAATTAGGGTTTATGCGAATGCCTCTATATTCCTATTTGTTAATAACGACCGTTACTTGATGAAAGGCATGATCTTTTATACCTTTGCATGATTCTTATATGGTTATTGTTGTGGTGTTGAAACCCTGATTCTAGGAGCGTTTAGTATATTGATTTTATTCCCACCAATTTTGTGTTTACATTCATTTTTATTTGCGAAAAGTTACGATTTTTATTATGTTCTATTCGACATCGACGACACTGGTTGACATCGAGTGCCACCTAGTCGACATCGAGTACTGTAGCACTCAACATCGACTGTCTTTGCTTTGTTTTTGTGTGTCTTTTCTCTATTTTGCAGTTCTACTCAACTGAGTGGTCGACGTCGAGTACTCTGGTCGACGTTGAGTACTTCCTGAGTCGATTTCGAGAGTTTTCTGGACTGAAAAGCGAGCGCTGACAAGCTTCCTCATAGATATGATCCTGAATACCCTACTACGACAGCATGAGGGTTTCTTGTATTTTATTTGCTGAGACAGGGAGTCGGTTTGATTTTATATTTCAATTATTTTCATACTTGATTTCCCTCTGCTATCAAGTTTTAACGCCGTTGCTGGGGAAGCAATCAATTGCGCCCTTTTTAGTTCCTTTTTACTCTCTTTTTCTTTTTCTTTTTGTTTTGCAGGTGCATGCGAAGAACTGATCACATACTTATAGACCCTATTCTCGAACCAGAGCGATACTTCCATCTTTGAAAAATGTTAAGAAGGATGTCGCAAAAACACAACGAGAACGAGGTCCAGCTCACACCAGCGCATGAGCTTGAGCAACTCCGCCTACGAATTGAGGAGTTTACCACCAGGCGAGAGGCAGAATATACATAGAATCAGCAAAGGTGGGAAGCAAGGGTAGATCGCGAGGTCAACGCCAAAAGGAAGCTTGAGGAGAAGATTGGGCATCTCCCAGCCAACGCAAAGGAGTATCTTCTGTAAAAAAAAGGATTGAAACTGAACTCTAGCTCTTTAATTGAAAACAGTAACTAACTAGCAACCGAAATGACCACAATTTAGCGTGGAATGGAGGAAAGATAATTTACATGAATAAGTTCTATATGTTAACTCAGGGTATATGCCAGATTGATGCACAAATAGGCAACAAAGATCAATAGTAGCAAAGAAAACGAACCACAAGGCGCAGGATTTGGTAAAAGTGCAGGCCATATCCAATGTCAAAGAGACTGAACTAAAGATCTTGTCTACTGGACACCATTCGATTGTCTACTGGGCACGTTTTAGGTTTTTCCTCTCTTTCGGGCTATGGTTGACAGTTGACACCCTATGGTTGTATACTGGACACCCTGTGGTCATCTACTGGACACAATTTGTATTTTTTTTTCAGTCTATCGTCCGACATTTCAGCTTCAAATATTACTTCGACTTTCAAGATAATTACATCATCAAATAGGCTATGACATAAATTGAAATTGAGCAAAGCTGAGCTACAATCTCCATCAACATTAACTTGCTAAATCCTATTCCGACAAGCATATATCTTAAATGATTCATGAATAATAAGCCTATGGGGGAATTGAACCCACATCTTTGTGTATGAACACAATGCTATCCCATTGAGCTAATAGGCCTATAGAGCCACAACATATAAGACATTGTTTTTTTGGTTATCAAACAAGGTTGAGTAATCAAGGAAAGTATATATCTACCTAGACATCATTGAGGAATATGAACTTCCACCCCTTGATCACTCATCATATCAAAAAAATGTCATCTCCAACTCCAAGCAAGTCAAGATTGAAGACAATATATAGATTAGATTCGGAAGAAAGGCGAAATTGAGCACAAAAACAACTTACCTTCCTCTCATTACACATGAATCTGCAGGTGAAATTGAGCACAAAAAACAACTTACCTTCCTCTCATTACACAGGAATCTGCACAAGCACCTTTGGATACACATACCCATTCAATTGAAGCAAGTCATTCTCAAGCCTTGGCTTAACTCTCAGGCAACGGATCCACAACCACCCAAGAAAGAGCGTGATCCTATCGACACACTGAACTTATCAATGTCAAAAGAAGTGTATAAAGGAATAAAAATCAGCAAAAGAATCAAAATCAACATATGATTCTAAACTACACAGTAGACACTAAACACAAAAAATTTCCAACGTCAATAATCTGCATTCATCAGCTGATCAAATGAATGATCCGTGAGGAAATTTTCTCATCATTCACACAAACACAAAAAGATCAAAACTAAAAAAGATCAACCTTGAACCAATGAATGATCTGCATTCATCAAACATAGACTAGACAGTAGACCCTAAACCATGACAAAAAGATCAAAACTCAAAAAGCATGAACTCGATTTGTCATACAATAAGCAATCAACTATGAACCATCAGAAATAAATATATATGTTGTGCAAATAAGCTCCGACCTCATAAACATCATTTGCAATTGAACACAACTAAATTTTAAAAATATTTACAGATTGACGAGCAGTACGAGTTCATCCAGTGCATAACACCGAACTATTCATCATCTATAGAAGGCTATCACAAGCCACCTAAAAACGCACCAATATGGACTGCACTTCGATTCCACCTACAAATCGAATGGAGAATCGATTGAAACTAGAAATTGATTAAGCAAATAAACAACTGCATATCAGAAACAAGGGAAGGAAATTGATGGATGATTCGAACTGAAAAGTAAACCCTGGAAAGCGAAAGTAGAATGACCAACCGTTCGAATCACCCGGATCTGCAACTTCTTTCTTCTTCGTGCTAAAGTTCAACCTATCATTGCATCAACCAACATTGAAACATCATCCAATCTGTAGTACTTGCATTCATAAGCCTTCTTTTCTTCTATAGTCGGGCAGAAGAATGGTGCCGAGCACATCAGACGATGGGCGAGTTGCTAGGGTTCAAGTGGTTCGGGGGCGGGTGGTGCGGCGCCTGAAGTTCCGGGACCGGTGCTGGGCGCGAGCAAAGGCCAAAAGTGGGAGGTGCTGGGCGCGAGCGAAGGCCACTTCCCAACATCACCGATGCCCCCATCGTCCATCGTCGTCGTCGATGGGTGGGATCCATGAAAGCTCTGCTTCTACCATTGGAGACGAATGGGAGACGAATGAGATTTGGGCATCATCTCCCCCCCCCCCCCCCGATTCTCCTTTCCCCCATTTCTTTTTTTTTCCCTTCTTTCATGGCTCACCGGCTACCGGTTGCAACTTGAACCCGGATATCCGGTTTTATGCAAAAAATGTTCGGATTAGGTTAGGCATGCAAACAATTCGGATAATAGGGTTATTTTTGCAGATTACCCTATGTTTTTTAATAAAAAACTATGATGTATATGAAAACTTATATGATATATATGTTAAGAATTATAGTATTAATTCTAAAATTATTAATCTAAATAGATATATGGATTATTTGCAAAAATATACCAATTTTGAATGGCTTTTGCAAAAGTAGCATGGAGGGGGTAAAAATAGCATGTGGGGTGTAATTTGCTAGTTTTGCAAATAATAAAGGCAAGGGAGCAACCACTTACAAGTAAAAAAATAAAAAATAAATAAAATGTAAACATTGCACCCGACAGAGGAGGGGATGAGGTTGCACACGTGTCGATGTAGGAGAGGGTAGGAAGTCATTAGGCACACATTTCATCCGACTTTAGTGTTGTAAGGAGATTGGGTGATGTCATGTGCATTTAATGCACCTCTTCTTTGCATCTTGGCGCCAAAAAAAAAGAGGGAGTAATGATTGACCTTTTAAATCAAGGGAAGATTAGGAATCTCACTTTCATTCCATCTCAGCTCAAGGTAAGAGGGGAAATTAAAAGGCTCTCCATTGAAGCTGATCAGGAGGCAAATGTGGGGCCAATTACTAGTTACATGCCGGACATTCAAGAAAATGGGACAACAATTCACTGTCACGTGCCAAAAGAAAAGTGATACGTGCCAACATCATACAGTATATATTCACAGGAGGATGATCATCGACAAGTTTGGGATGAATGACTCCTGGTTTGACTTGGAGTTGACGTACCTTCCCCACACAATAAAGGAGGGAGGCAAACCTTTTCCAGTGTACGACGAGCCCGACTGGGATGCGTTCAAGTTTCTCAACTCGACCACAGGAGAACGAGCGTAGTCCTCTCCGTTGTACGTGTCATTCAAAGACATTGGCACCCAAGTAGGTTGCACTCGAGGGGTGCTTTGACACTCATGTGAAGAGGTCGTCCCAATCGGTTTACATCGTTGTGTGCGTTGATCCCAAGTGCATGTGGTCGTGCCGACTAACTATGGGTTACTTGTTTTTATACCCGAGATACAAGTGTGTACACTAAAGGTTACAGGTTGCTAAAATAAGTTTCAGTAACTGCCAAATCCATGCCAATAAAGAAAAAATACGTGCCAATAAAGAATAAATGTGTGTCAGGAAAGAAAAAATGTGTGGCAAAAAAAATGTATGACAGTAAAAGTTGACAGTATCAATTTCCATCATTCCAAAAATGTATGACAATGTAGTCCTAAAACAACAAAAAGCGAGCAAAATCCAAATAGAACAATCAAGGCCAGATCTTTATGCGTCATAAAATCAACTAAAGCCAACATACTCCTATAGTTATAAAAACAACAATAGGGAGTTTCTTACGAGTCCTAAAATCATCAAAAGCGAGCAAATGTACGAGTTATACCACAACTAAAAACCTGCAGACCTAAAACAATCAACAAACAAGCGCATTCCCCCAATATCTAGGAGCCTCTTCCAATCTACAGCAGCAAAGACGTAGTCCATAGAGCGAAGGAGCACCATCTTGGAAAAATGGTTGGCTGTCCTAATCTTGGAGAAATGGTTGGTCATTCCAATCTTGCTCGACCGCGTCGGCACGACCTTCTCTCCTTTAGTTCTAACTATGGATCACTTATTTTTATACTTGAGATACAAGTGTGTACACTCAAAGGTTACAAGTTGCTAAAACACGTTTCAGTAACTGCAAAATCCGTGCTAATAAAGAAAAAATATGTGTCAGTAAAGAAAAAATGCGTGCTAGTAAAGAAAAAATGTGTGACAAAAAAAAAGAATGACAGTAAAAGTTGAATGACAGTAACACCAAAGGAATTAAAAGCATTGAAGAAACACCAAAAGAATTAAAAGAACAAATAAACCTCCAATCCTCTGCAACAGATAGAGAGATGGGGGATATATGGAGAACCTGCTCGGCGAAGTGCAACGAATTCGAATGATAGCACCAGACAACAAGACTTTGTTCCTGAAGGGAAGAATCCCAATCATCATCGTCTTCTTCCTCCTCCCTGAAAACCCTAATTTCCCACCCTCGGTCGCAGCCATGGAGCCATCCCCTCTTACTCAGATTCAGCAGGCGCAACTGGTTGCAATCCACGACCCCGATGCAGGCCCCTTCGAAACCCTAATTTTGCATTTCATGTCCACCTCCAATGACCTTCAATCTGAGGCTAATTGCTCTTCAATCTCTGTAAGCAAACCGATCCCGATTCTCTTTCTCTTAAACTCGCTCATCTCCTTAAGGGGAGACATGTTATGTCCGCAATCCTCCTTCGCAAGTTGCTCACTCGCGACTCCTACATCTGGCCTCGACTGTTCGACATCTCTAGTGTCTTCTCCACCGGCCTCCTTTAGCGCCTTCTCCACCGGCCTCCTCTAGCGCCTTCTCTAGCGACTTCTTCACCTTCTACAACATGTGGAAAACCGTTTTTTTTTCAATTTTTAAGGGTCATTTGCTACTTTTTCAAATTTTTAGAGGGGGAGGTTAGTTTTACCAATGGCTAGGAAAAGTGGTATATTGCATGCTATTTACTCTAGATATATTTTTATTAATGTGAAGTTAAATATTTCTTCTAATTGTGGAGGATTTATGGAATACAAGATTTGATATTTCACACAAAAAAAGGGTTTTGAAGCTAATTACTATATCGTTTATTGGAAAAAAAGCTATCTTTATATGTTATATATATATAGATGATAGGATGCTAGTAGCTTTCATCAAGACCCAATTTTCTTTATAATCCTATATCACAAATTCGATCATAGATTTACTATTGTCCATGAAGGACCCGTCAAAATTTAGCTTGAAACCCAAGCTTTTTGATGTTTCTCATTTGATACCTTTTTTTCCATTTTTCACACCCACATTAACTGTTCAAAATTCAAATAATTAAGAGTTGACATTATTTTTATCTTCTCCTCATCACTGATGGCTGTGTTTCAATTGAAAATCTATTATTTGATCAATGTTGTTGATATTAGTAGCCACATTTTTTACAAAACCATTTGATTCTCAAAATACTAAATACCCTACCAAGATTGCTATTGTACATGTTTTCCTGATGCAAATTTTTTGTTTAGGTGTTTTTATAATGAAATATTCATCTCTCACTTGTATCTCATTTGTCAGCTACTTCAATTTTTTTAATCATATACTCTTTCGATAATATTTTTGACAAAGTTGCCATTCATATACCTATTAAATTGGACAACCTTATAAACATAAAAGAGTTGCAATATTTTTTTATATATTATTAGTTACTAATGATGTAATATTCCACAACATCTTTTAAGTTTTGAGAGAGGATTCATATGTAGAAAATACATACCGTAAGAAACAAAAGTGATCATTTGAACATTGTTGCCTTGTTCTTCTCCCATAAATTACGCGGCTTAGTCATTGAGTTCAACACATAATGCCACCAATTTATATCTGGATCTTACATGTGTTCTTTAGATAATCAATTATGCTTGGTTGACAAATCCATTTTGATTGCTTTCCACGATAAATGACACAAACAATAGCACAAAGTTACGCCTGATGGAGAGTCGTTCTCCATAATATTGTTGAAGCGTTTCTAGAAAATCATCGATATTTATTACCTCACTCTGATGATAGTTCCCTATTTTTTAATGATAGGGTGGATAATACATGTATAAATATAACCCGAGTGGAAGATTTAGGATGTTTCTTTGATTAAGATATCAGCGTGTGATTTGGTGATTGCTTCGCGATGGGTTTTGAGTTATACTTTTACTGTTCAATCGTCGTCTTGGAAGTAACTTTGAGATGATTGGTGTATTCTAAAAGCGATTCTTTCTCATTCAAGAGACTTGAGAACTCAACTCCGAGGGTTTTAAATCTGGAGATAATTGCAGAGTTCGTCTTCTTCTCTCAGAATATAGGTCCCGAATTATGAAGTGGAGGGGGTATTTATAGAACTATGAGTGGGTGGTCGGTAAGACCTTGTGCTAAGAACGCAGTATGTGGACCAATGGGATGTTGCTAGTGAGATGGTGCATGAGCCTCACTCTCGCCAGTACGAATTTGTGTCGGCATATTATGAGAGACGTTATTTTTGAATGGTAGGGGTCGCATAGGGTGAGCCAGTAGTTACCTGACAGCGAGACAAACAAGTGCCCTCATGACCGACCTGCTTTCACACGATCGCGAATACAAGATAAGGAATGAATGAATGTCATTTGATCGCGATATTTCAAGTAAGTAAGTAAGGAGTTTGACTGTGGAAGCAAAGGAATTATACAATTAGCATGATTATGAAACACAATGAAGGGCGAGCTTATGATGTGATTGCGAAGACATCTCAACCCACTTGCTATATTTTGCTTTTGAGTAACCTCTTTGTGATGTATAAATGTTTCTCTCAAGGGTGGTCATTTATTAGGATATCATCAATTGTCTTCTAATTATGATGGGATCATCCTTTTATTTGTACGTCCAAATTGAATTTGCCACTCTTGTGGTAATTAGGATGATCGTGTTTAAATCTTCTCACTTATTAGGATTATTCCTTTAGGCAAGTCAAGGGTAACTTTCACATCCTCTTCACTTATGTGTACACATCTTCCTCTAGTTATCGCATGCTCAAAGTTTTCTGTATCAATGTTTTGTAGTAGACAATACCCAAGAAAGTGAGGTATTGTTGTAATCTTAAGGTGCAACAAACTTCTCAAAGCCATAGCTCTTACATCCTCCTCCTATATTAGGCATAATTCAAACCCAATATGTTGAAATAATGTAGAAGGTGTTTGACATCTAATCTTGTTTGTAACGATCTTTGCTTCTTTACACTTTTCTTCTTGTACATCATTGGGTTTCAATCTCTTACTTGGTAAGACCTTTTTATCTCTATCAGTCATGGAGTTGATTTCTACAATATTCTTCCCTTTGGGTGTTATTTGTGATCTTGAATTTCTTCCTCTCGTGGTATACTTTTTTGTCCTCTGTGTCTTTTTTTAAAATTATATCTTCTTCAAAATTTTTCCATAATAGTGGAAGCGTAAGCAGTGGAAGACTACTAAAATGTGCATTCTTTAATTTTTTATCAGAAACATTGGCAAGTGGAAGACTGCTACCTCAAAGCCAAATAAGCAGTGCCAAATAGGTGAAGAAGGTGCCAGCTAAGAAAGACATGAACAAGCAGACATGGTCATTATAGTGTATTATTATAATGGGTTGAGGTTATTTATAGAGAAAATGTCAGTAGGATGAAGTAGGGATCGATTCAAGAGTTAATGGTAAACATAGTATGGAGATAGAACTACATATTGGAAGAGTTTATCAGTTTCTCGTATCTTATTCGAATTTGCTGATATGTATTGTGGTCATTATGTTTATAAGGATGCTAATTATCTATATTCAAGGCTTACATTTGCACCATTCTTTTTTCTTACAGTGGCATCGTGCAATTTGCAAAATAAAGCTTTTTTTTTAAAAAAAAAGGGGACTTTTTAGTCCAGATCTATAAGGGCCTATTTTCCGTCATTCATTAAAGGGGTGGATCAGTTGGAGATAGGGGTGGAGCTCTCCAGATGCGTTTGGCATGAGGTGAAGGGGGTGGAGGTGAGGAGTGATCTGGGGGTGGATCGGGGTGGAGATGGCCAAATTTTCCCACCTTGGGGGGGGGGGGGGTAAGGAGGAGGGGGTGGAGGACCTTAAAGATTGCATATTTCCCTCAACATAACCCTAGCATCCACAATCAGAATCGAGAGAAGAGAGGAGAGAGCATCAGGGGAAGGCGAAAGAGAAGACGAAGATGAAGCAATCCCCGACCGGCCATGCAAGCAATCTCCGATGACAAGGTAAGGCTCTGTCCTCTGGCGTTTAAAATGGTGTTTGTGTGGTTGTTGTGTCGTGTTCTATTGCTCTTGGGTTTGGGGACAGGCCACAATCTCCGACGACAAGGTAAACAGTCCAATCACTCCACCGTCGTCGGCGATTGTTGTGTGTTTGAGCTTGTTTCTGGTGCTCTGAAGGTCGATTTGCAGATTCCAGGAGAATGGCGTCAATGTTTGCCATTCTTCAGTTGCCTGCCATCGGTGGTTTGAAATTAGGGTTTTTGTTGAAGGTTCCAATTTGGGGCTTTTCAAGGTTTCACATTGGGTTCGTTGGATTGATAGTTTTCAGTTCCAATTTCACCTTGTTCTCAAAGGTTCTTCATATCACTACTAAAAAACCAGGATTTAGCAACGGAAAATAGTAACGGATTTGGCAACGAACGACCGTGGCTAACGGGTTTAGCCACAGACTCAGCAACGGTCGGGCCATCCGTAGCCATATGCCTCGTGACTAAATTTGGGCCGATCTAGCAACGGAAAATAGCAACGAACTCATATTGTCGTGGCTAATTCCGTGGCTGGGTATGACATGAATGTCGTGGCTGTGGCGACAACGACAGCATCGGAAATGGTCATCGCAAATGTCGTGGCTAATTTTGTGGCTAAGTTCATTGCGGGGAATAGGTCATGGGTGTTGCTAGTTCCGTGGCTGATTCATTGTTATGGTCATGGCTAATGGCAATGCTTAGTTGGTTGCTAACTTTGAGGCTAAATTCGTGGTTTACGTTGTTGCAATTATTTAGATGCGCTATTTATACAATAGAGAATACTAAACACAACATCATGCACATAATGTAAAACTAATGAGTCCAAATACAAAACACAACATCATGCACATAATGTACAACATCCAGAAATACTACACCTAAAGAAAAGGCATCAACACATCTTAAGAATATAGACGCTGGTTTGAGAACTTCTACCTTGTTCTTGCACACAATGCTTCACA
Organism: Persicaria tinctoria; assembly: GCA_037127255.1. Classification (NCBI taxonomy): domain Eukaryota; kingdom Viridiplantae; phylum Streptophyta; class Magnoliopsida; order Caryophyllales; family Polygonaceae; genus Persicaria; species Persicaria tinctoria. The sequence goes on along the minus strand of JBANSL010000006.1, from coordinate 56,867,286 downwards.
CTGGACCAGCTAGGGATTGAACTGCAATGAGGGCAAGTATCCATTTTTTCTGCCCAAGTATGAAATCAAATGGCCCTGTTTAATTACAAAAATATAAAATACAAATCAAGTACTAAATTTCATAAATGTCATAATGAATAAGTAAATAATTTTTTTTTAAAAATAACAAGTTCATAAACAAAGCCATCAAAATATACAATGCATCAATTCAAAATAACCCGGATCCAACCTCAATTAGGCCAAATTCAACACATACACACTAAAATTTTATAATAAAACAACACCTTAGAGCATCTCCAACAGCTACTCTATAAAATCTCTAAAATAGAGAAACAAATATCTTATCTTATAGAAGGGAAATCTTGTAGGGTTATTTTCTTATGAAGAAAAACTTTTCTCATTCAATTGTTTCAACCAATTGTTTGAGTTTTCTCTAGTTATCTTTATTTCCCATTAAAAGGACAGCTTTGAAATTGTTGTTGACCCAAAAACGATTCAGCTGTTATGTTCATCTCTCTCCATACAACAAAAGATGGGACATTCCTGTTGCAACTCACTAGACCCACCTCCTTCCACCTGTGACTCCTCCCAATTAAATGTAATTTGTAGCCATTGGTTTGGCAGTGACTTACAAGTTACAACTGCAAACACACACACACCCTTCAATTTTTTTTATTTTTATTTTTTTTGGAGATTTTATGATGAACTAACCAATATCTTTTTGTACCCATTAATTGTTATTGGGTGTGGTGGGTGGTGAACTGGTGATGGATTTGGGAGAGTTGAAGGAGGACCTAAACAGTGTAAAATATAAAATATGAAAAGAAAAAAAAGAGTGCGGCTCAGACATTCCTTAAGAAGGAAATATCCAAATCAGTACAAAAATCCCAATTTTTTTGGATGTCGATCCACATGGCTGTATCCAAATCAGTACGAAAATCCCAATTTGTTTACTCTTTAATTGATTTCGTAATGGATATCAACCCAACAAGAGAAAGACAAGCAAGAGAGAGAGAGCAGAAAACTCCACCTGCCGTGGTGATTCACTTGCAGATTCAAAGGAAGAAGGAAGTAGAAAACTTCATGCTGGTAGAAGGTCGCTTTCCTGTAATCCCCAAAATCTTTGTCAGATGAAAAAATGCAAGCGGGGAGAAGGTCGCTTCTAGGTATAAACTTCTCTGTCAGATTTAGGATTTATCCCCAAAATATCTGTCAGATATAGAAGAGACTCATAAGTAAGAAAGAACTCAGATCTGGAGAGAACTCACAAGTAAGAAAGAACTCAAATCTGGAGAGAACCAGAACCGGAGTAAGAAAGAACTCAGATCTGGAGAGAGTAAGGGAGTACCTTGGCTTCACAGGTCATCACAACCGGCGGAAATACTCCCGGAGAAGGACATAACTGGTGCCTTGTCACAGCTACTGGAGCCGTTGTGAGCACGGTTCGGAGCCTCTACTTTTGCCATTTCAGAGAGCAAGCGAAGAAACAGCTCACAGGGAAGTCGAGAGGGGCGGCGGAAATACTCCCGGAGAAAAGCTTGGAAGGAGGCGACGCTCCCAGCGGCGTCAGCGTCAGGAAGGCGAAGAGGTTGTCGGCGTCATGAGCACGGTCCGTGGGAGGAAAGACGGGAAGGAGAAGAGGTTGTCGGCGTCATTCTTTGTGGGAGGAAGACAGGAAGGCAAAGCAGCGGCGGGTGAGACGAGATCTGAAATTTTGGGGGAGAAAGAGGGGTCTGGAGTGAAGGATGGATGAGGGGGCGGCGAGGAGTGTGTGGTGACAGAACGAAATTAGGGTTATAGCGCTTCTCAAATTCAAGCCCGGGAAATTTCCCGCTCCAAAATCAATTAGGAGCTAAAAATAAAATTCGACAAAAGCTTCTTTTTTCACAATTTATATCTAGAAAATAAAACTATCAATACAACTATTAATAATTAAAAATATATACTTCAGTTAAGTTTTTATCGAATTTAAATTTAATTATATATCAATATGTTTTTATACGATTTTAATTTAGCCAATATCATTAAACATTTGTTAGTCATTTATATGGGATCTCCTCAAAACATACTCTTATAGTATTTTAATAAGAATTTATTAGTTAATATAAGGTTTTATTAAACATTTGTTAGTTACTTATATGAGTTTTCCTCAAAACACACTCTTATAGTATTCTAATAAGAATATAACAGTTAATATAAGGTATTATTAAATATTTATTCGTTACTTATATGAGTCTTTGTCAAAACATACTCTTATAGTATTCTAATAAGAATTTAGTAGTTAATAGAAGGTATTATTCAACATCTATTAGTCACTCATATGAGTTTTCCTCAAAACATACTCTTATATATCATCCTAATAAGTATTTACTAGTTGATATAAGCTTTCTTCAACATTTATTATTCACTTATATGATTTTTCCTCAAAACATAATCTTATAGTATTCTAATAAGAATTTACTAGTTAATATAAGCTTTTTTCAGCATTTATTATTCACTTATATGAGTTTTCCTCAAAAAATACTCTTACAATATTATAATAAGAATTTACTAGTTAATATAAGGTTTTTTCAACATTTGTTAGCCACTCGTATGAGTTTTCTCATTAGTATAATGAGAAAACTAAAAACATACTTTTATAGTAGAATTTACTAATTAGTTATTATATGTTTTTTTCAACATTTATTGATTTATATAAAAAAAAATTACAGTCATGGTTCTGTTCAACACTTGTTAGTTACTTATATGAGTTTTCTTGAAAACTTACTCTTATAGTATTCTCATAAGAATTTACTAGTTAATATAAGGTTTTATTCAACATTTATTAGGCACTTATATGAGTTTTTTTCAAAACATACTCTTATAGTACTCTAATAAGAATTTACTAGTTATTATATGGTGTTATTAAACATTTATTTGTTACTTATATGAGTTTTCCTAAAAATATACTTTAATAGTATTCTGATAAGAATTTACTAGTTAGTATAAGGTTTCATTCAACATTTATTAGTCAATCTTATGAGTTTTCCTCAAAAATACTCGTATAGTACTCTAATAAGAATTTACTAGTTAATATAATGCTTTATTCAACATTTATTAGTCACTTATATGATTTTTCCTCAAAACATACTATAATATATTATTCTAATGAGTATTTACTAGTCAATATAAGGTTTTATTCAACATTTATTAGTCACTTATATGGGTTTTCCTAAAAACCCACCCTTATAGTATTATAATAAGAATTTATTACTTAATTTAAGGTTTTATTAAACACTTATTAATTACTTATATGAGTTTTCATCAAAACATACCCTTTTAGTATTCTAATAAGAATTTATTAGTCAATATAATGTCTTATTAGACATTTATTAGTTACTTATATGAGTTTTTCTCAAAACATACTCTTATAGTATTCGAATAAGAATTTATCACTTAATATAATGTTTTCTTAAATATTTATTAGAACACTTATATGAGTTTTCCTCAAAACATACCATATGTTACTCTAATAAGAATTTATTACTTAATATAAGGTTTTATTCAACACTTATTAGTTACTTGTATGAGTTTTCCTCAAAATATACTCTTTTAGTATTCTCATATGAATTCATTAGTTAATATAAAGTGTTATTAGACATTTATTAGTTACTGATATGATTTTTTCTCAAAACAGACCCTTATAGTATTCGAATAAGAAGTTATCACTTAATATAATGTTTTCTTAAGTATTTATTAGACACTTATATGAGTTTTCCTCAAAACATGTATTTATATAGTATTCAAATAAGAATTTATTACTTAATATAATGTTTCATTAAATATTTGTTAGACACTTTATATGTGTTTCCTTCAAAACATAACCTTATAATATTCTAATGAGATTTTATTACATACATTATATTGAATAAAATTGCAATAATTGAACATACAAGTATCAATTACAACCAATTTTGAAATTACATTACATTTACATATAAACATTTGAAAATTCTTCAAATTAAATACCAATTCAAATCCCTTTCCTCGTTTGTATATATAAATACCTATTTAAATCTTAATTACACTACCTATTCATATAATTAAATTACAAAGGAACAATATAATATATATATATATATATATATATATATATATATATATATATATATATATATATATATATATATATATATATATATATATATATATATATATATATATATATATATATATATATATATATATGTAATATTATGTAACTAAGTTAAACAAATTAACCTTACCATCCCACCCAAGTGGGCCAGCCCCATTAATGCTTCAACCATAAAATTGAACGGAATAGACACGTGTCGACCCCATCTGTAGGTAGAGTACAAAGCGCATTAACGTTTGACCTTATCCGTAATAGCCACGGATTTAGCCACGGATACAGTCGTCGCTAACTGAGCTCATTAATACCCTTTTATTTCATGGGCTAATTGGGCTTTCACTTTTGATGGGCTATTGAACTCTAAGATGGGCCCGCCTCCGGTTTCACTTTATACCCTATTAATGGACTATATTCAATCTACATAAAATTTAAGAGATATAGTAATCTCATCCGGCCCGCCTAAACCATTTGCAACCAAGCCCACTCAGCAAATATTCAACGATTTTCGATACTAAATAGCCACGGATTCAACTACGGAAAGTATGTCGTGGCCAGATCAGCTTCGAATATAGCCACGAATCAAACAGTCGTGGCTAAGTTCGTGGCTATTTATCTCGACAATCCACCTTCCGAGCCACGAAATCAGCTACGGACACCAAGCTCGTTGCTATTAGCCACGACTTTGATGAGGGAGCATACGAGGATGCCTAACAGCCACGAATATAGCCACGACTGTTAACAGTCGTCGCCAATGTCATTGCTATTGGCCACAGGGATATCGTCGCCTAACATTCGTGGCTAATAATCTGTTGCTAAATCCTGTTTTTTTAGTAGTGTATGTTGGTTCATGGGTATGCATATGAGGTTCATTTGTAGGGATATACATTACTCTTTGCTTATGATGTTAAGGGGTGGTACTACAGGCTGCATTTGTGCTCTTACCTACTGATGCTCTTCGCATCTGATTGTGTTGCTCTTTGTTTGCTCATGTGGCTTCACTTTCACAACTGTTGGATTCTAGTGATAGGAGCAGAAGACCATTTGTTATACTTATGGAAGAGTCATTATTCATATGTCATAACCTAGTTGGTGTTTTGTGAGTGTCATTATTCATATGTCATACTAAATTTGTATTAAACTACACTGGCATACATGATTAGTTTTGTGAGTCTCTGTTGTGAGTGTCTGTTGGGACCTTTCATTTACAGCGTACATCGTTTTGTTTTTTGGGCTCATGATTTACAATCTCCTTATGCAGTAAGCGGCTGTTTTTTTCAATTCTTCATCAATTGCATATGTGTGTATGCTATTGAATTGTCGTGGTGTGATGTCTCCAAACTTGGTGATGATTTGTATATGTCTTTTTGCTTTTCGTAATTTCTGTTATGTGTTAATTTTCCTGTGTATTAGATCACCATGGTGGACTCGGACTCGGACTCTGACTTCAGCTACTAATCGGGAGATCTAGATAAATACTGGTGGATTAGGGGGGACTACCCCTACGGCTATCTAGAGAATGTGAGTCCGAACCACCTGACTTCTTTTTGTAGATGTTACTCATATCCATATAGTCGTTCACCAAACTGCTGTAAGCTATTGACCCTCCTTTCTCTTTGTGTGTCAATGTAGTGGCTCATCACGAGGTGGGAGATCCGTCCACTAAACTTGTCCCTCCCCATGTAGTAAAGATCACGGAAGCTCGAACAATGCCCCCGTACTTCCTGACCTAAACGATCCGACTGAGGTCTTGCATGATCGCATTCACCAGCTCGAGTCATTTTTGGAGGACCGTGACCGTCAACTAGTAGTTTCTGATGCCACCATCTAGGAGTTGTTGGAGAGGGTTGCTTCCCTCTCCACCTACGTTGTCAAACTTTGGGCGAGGCTTAAGGAGTCCGACGAGAAGAAGATGGCCCTGACGGTTGTACTGATCTTCGCCTTAGTGGCTATCTTCACGTTGTCGGCTATCATAGTCAGCCGCCTTACCTGATGTCGACGCTGGTGGAGTCCATGAAGGTAATGTTGTATAGTATGCAGCCTAAAACTTGCAAGTAATTGAAGGTTGTCTGCCCACATTTTGTGTAGCTGCGTGTAAGGCTAAAAACATTGACCGTACCCCCTAACATCACCGTTGTGTACATTTTGGTTTTCCGTGGAATCCTTTTTTGTCTCAAGCCCCGTGGGTGTGGTTTCGAATGTGTTTGTTGTAAGTCACCCACGCATCAAAACCAACGGTGATGTCAGGGACTAATTGTCTGATGACATTATGACATTGGTCGTTCCGACCTTTTGTATGTGTGACTGTATTGTCCATGTTAAGTTGTTTAGAGGTTGCACTTGTAGTTTATAGTTCAATGTAATTCACCCCCTTTATGGTTTTAAGAAATTATGTCGTTAGTGTCAGCTCCTCCTTTTGCAAAAATTGATATCAAATAAGACAAGTATGCATGACATATATGGATATCAGTAACAACTTTACCATGATGTTAAACCAAAGCGGCCTATGGTATGTAGACGGTATATTCAACCAACCAATGAATGTGTAAATAGTAAAAATCATGTGTTGAAGAATCTCCTTTTCAGAAAAGCAATGACACCATATCTCCAAAAAAATTTACAAGGACCCATCTTACAATATATAGATAAGAAGCATGCTCATAAGACACATACAATTGCACCACTCTTCAATCATCTTCTACTCTAGTATTCTTCAACCCTCGAGTGGCTCCTACGGCACCTCTGCGCTTGTGTTCTTCGGGCGACTGGATAATCGTCGGCCCCTGTTGTGTGAGTTCCCTGCTGCGACAGGTTCGTTGTCATTCATGAATGTCGACTCTTGCATTTTCTTCCCTTCCATACCTCATCATTGTCATTCACAATCTAAGCAGGTTTGTTGTCATTGTTGAGCTTGGTAGCTTGATATGGCCTCGAGCAGTAGACCTTCCTTTTGGAATGACGAGCTAACGAAGACGCTGGTTCATACTTTGATTGCCTATGAAGTGGAATGTGGATTAGATCAACCAATTAGCTGGCGCCGGATAGCATGCCAGTTCAAGGCCGCTACTGGGAAGAAGTGTCCTCCCCAACACCTTAAGAACAGGCGTAGCGAACTTAAGCGCATGTGGTGCCTGTGGCAGAATTTTACATATGGGGAGACAAGGGTTGGTTGGGATGCCGAATAGGATGCGACAATGCACCTACGGAATGGTGGGCAAAGAAAATTCGGGTATGTGATTTCATGTCCCAACTTTGTTAAGATGTATGTGTGTGTGTGTGTGTCATCTGCTACGTACAGAACTTGTTTTCTTTGTGTTGTTTGACCCCCTAGAAGGATGTCCATTTCACACAATTCCGAAGGAAGGGTATCCCCCGTGACCTAGAAGAGTTGTTGCGCGCAGTGTACGACAGGACATCTGCAGATTTGCACATCGGGGATGACCCTGGGACGGATGACGAGGCATCCGTCGGTACGGATGCCATCGAAGACATCCTCGAACAACTGATCTTTGACAATCAACAAGGGCGTTAGGAAGATTGAAGGTCTATCATAATCTTTACGACAATGTTGTTCCTTGTTTGGACCATTTGGTGTTGGAGAGTGTTTATGGTAATGTTGACTGTAGATGAAGTAGCTATGGAGTTAGTTTGTAACTGATGGTAAGCGTTGGTGAAATAAGGACAAGTTCGACATCATATATGTTTGTCCTTGTCACATTCATGCTACTTTTATGCAGACACTTCACTTCGCACATTAACATTGTCGAAAAAATAATGCAAACGGGATATTGTAAAACCTAACGATATTCACACAAAGTGTTTGTGCTAGGCGGAGCTTCCCGGCTAACGCCTTCAATCACAACGACGTTGAGGAAAGTTTGTTTGCATATATCCTACACCCAAAGTTAGGAACCCAAACCCCGTGTCCACAAAATGGGGAATCAAAATATGACATGATATCAAATCATATCTGGCGTCCTCTTTGATCGTTCCATATCTGCGATGCTATGGTGTTCCATAAGTGCCTCATCCGCCTAACGACTTTCGAATTCCGCTCAGCATACCGCCCAACCTCAGCTGATGCGACATCGTCATCGCTTCCAGAGTCTTCCTCACCTCCTACTCTGCCATACCAACGAGGATCGTCATCCTCATCGATGTAAGCGCAATCCCTATGCTGTCGGAAAAAAGTTGTGCAATTCGAAGCACGCTCTAATTATGTCCACCTGCTTCCGAATCGAGTAAGACGGGAGGCGATGTGTGATCTTCCATTGGTTCTTGTAAATGTTGAATGAGCGTTCAATTGCACCTCGAAGCGACGAATGTGACTTGTTGAACGCTTCCTTCTCGTTCGATGGGGCCTCTGCCTAAAAAGTTGGACGGTGATACTTCTTGTTGGTGTACGGGACTAAGTAACCCTCCCGCTCTGGATAGCCCTTGTCACCCACGTAGTAGCGACCTGGTGGGGGATGGGGGGAAGTTCAAGCGTGGGTTCCGCAATGCATGATCAAATACCCGGGCGTCGTGCGCACTTTCTTCCCAACCGACCGATATGAAAGTGAATTGCAGATCAAAGTCGCAGATTGCCACCACGTTGAACGTACAAATACCTTTTCGTCCCCGAAAGCGTTGTTGTTGTTGTTCGACCGGTATAGTACCCTCGATGTGGGTTTCGTCTATCACCCCTATACATCCCTGCATGAGCGAGATTATGAACGATATGGAAGCAGCAATGTAATGGGTGTTGCACCATGACAATTGGATGGCTGTCATACTTGGAAGAATGGCCAGTACTTTCTGTCTTCTCTAATGCGAGGAGAAACTTCACGAAAAGTGGGATCGGCTGGCTTGATGACGTCCTTTGCTAGCCCTACAAACCCTCGTGATCTTCCTACAACGGGTTCAAGCACATCATCAATCGCCTCAGATATCGTATGCGTCGACTGTTGGAAACGCTCAGATGCGGTTTGAAGGTTCGATAATGTAAAACAAAGTAATATATAAATACTCTAGAAGGGGGGTTGAATAGAGTATGCCCGTTTTTCGCAGTAAGTCTCAAGACTTTTGGAGCTTGTACCAAAACCTTTGAGAAGAACCTGAATCACAAAGTTAAACAATTCGAACCAAGTGCGGAAAAATGGTAAAGCAAATAAGTAAAGAACACGAGTAATTGTTTACGAGGTTCAACACAACTGGCCTACGTCCCCGCCTAGGGTTCTTCCACAACCCTAGGATTCAAAGGCTTTATTGATTGCTTAGCTTAGGATCCTAATAGCTCACCGAGAAGCCTCTCTCCTATACAATTGCAATCTAGTCAACTCACGTTCCCTTGGAGTCCTAGACCAATCTAGAAGAGCCCCACCTCTCTCAGCTATCTAGTACAATCCTCTAACTCTCGCAAATCAATAGCCTAGTGCAACTTCCCGAGTTATAAACTCTCGAGTAACACTTGAAATAAATATATCCTATAAGCTCACAGTGACTCTCAAAGGCTTTGAAATAAACAACAAACTATTTGAGCGCTTTACAGAGAGACACTTGGAAGACAGATCGCTTGAAAGAATTGAAGCTCGTGTGTAGCACTTGTATATCTGTCTTCTCCTTCCTTTCCTTTATATACTAGCATGGAGATAGCATGGAGCGTGAGGATCTTCAACACCAGATCTCCAACGGCTCTTTGAAATCAGTTCGATCTTGGAATCTTCTATATATGGATACTTTGAAACGCCATGATCTATTTTGAACTGATCTCTTCAACATGTAAGGAAGGATGTAATCTCGATTTATACTTCCTGAAATGGTTAGTCATTCATATATGTATAATATAATGGAAGTATATAATAAGATAACATAATATACGAATAATAAAGGTAGGTTTTGTATTTCATCAACTGTTAACGCTCCAAGGCCTTTGACACTAATATCCTGTCAAAGCCTTTGAAACATCTATTCCGATTCTCATCAAGGGAGGGAGTTATCACGGTTTATTGGATTGATCCCATGGCCATCGTATGAACGAAGATGGCAACCTTCTCCGTGACCAACAGCTGCACCGACCCACGGAGGCCATATCTATGCTCTAGGACACTGCATAGCCGACGGAAGACGTGCTTCTCCATGCGGAAGGAGTTGACAAACCTGACCTCCGACGGGTGCGTAAGAATATCGTCGACCCACTTCACCCCCATGTACGTCGATGTATAGCAGGGGATCTTGTGAATGTATTTCGTGTAGTACTCGATCGTTGGGCTCATTTCTTCCTGATCAGCAAAACCGCCACCAATTGCCGGTTCTGTGTATTTCTTTCAGCGATCGTCCTGCGCATGTTCACCCAATATCAGTAGACATATAGGCCATTTCACGGCCAAGGTATCCACAATGTATCCACACCGTCATGTATGAAGAACAGTGGGTATGTAGAGTAATTTCTACAAGCGAAAAATGTTATCATAGACACAAGCATGAATATGAATACAACAAGCAACAAATGTCCACAACCAAGCATCGAGACCGCTGACGCTCTAATTATGTTCCAGACATTCACATGCTACAAACGTGACAGTAAAAAACACACAAGTTCATAGAATCTACGGCTGAACGCGGTCCTTTCGAAACAGATGTCCCTGAATCAAATCGAACTTAACAGAGAAAGACTAGTGCCGACATGACATAACATTGTCTTGAATGGAAAAACAAGGTCTCCAGCGTCGACCCATCACAACCGCATAAGACACTCTACTTCTTAGGAATGGCAAGGCTGCCATCTTCCATGTTGTATACCCATTCCAACCACTTAAGTCTGGCGTCGTTCTGGTTGAGATTCATAAAGAGGTCGCGCTGCTCCAGATCACGCATGAGGGATACAATGAAGCACTAAAGGGGCTTCTTCATAGTTAGGAGGCCTTCCCTAACCATTTCATCGACGATGTGCAGGGCGTTGGCTGTGACATGGGTAATATGCTTTGGAGAAGAAGCCTCGTCAGGAACCAACAGGGAACGTATCAAGTTGTTTGTCTCCTTCTCGTTCTCCACATGCTGCTCATACAACCTTGAGCCCGATGACCTCCGCTGGCTCCGCTTTCCCGGGACCTGAGTGCTTGTGGAATCGGCTCCCACAGGGCGCTTACCCCTATTCAGTTGTCCGGGAGTGGACCCTGATGCACGTACGGGGGGAACGGTGAGAGTGGGCCCCATCCTATTGGGAGGCCTTTTACCGGTGATGTCACCAACGCCAGCTTCCAGAGGTGTGGAAGTGACGTGCACCGACGGGCGCGTGAAAAGGTCATCCAGTTCCACTATGTAGTCCCCTCCCCTCATGAGTGGGTTGAATTGAGACCCACAGTCCCGTTCGTCCCCATGCTCATCATCGCAGCTCTCCTCATATTCATCGATATAGCCGGTATGGCCTGTAGAAGTCTCTTCTCCATCCCGCCCCTCTAAGGCGGCCATGGAGGGGGCGATGCAGTACTCCCCCGTGGCGACTGCTCCGTCATACAGTTGGGCCCATAACTCCTCTAGCTCGGGGCGATGGTCCCCTTTGCAGCATCCCATCTGAGGCTCGTCTCCCCATGCTTGAGGCCTTTCCACTTTGACCATTCGGCCTTCATGTCCTGGTTATGGTTTTTTAATTTGTAGGAATTGCACTTCTTTCCGGTCGACACCTCAAATTCATCATTCAACTTCTTCCACGCCATCGGTTGCTCTCTCCTAACAGACTGCTGGTAAGAGAGTAGGAGTTTGACAAGGGTCTTAAATAGTTCATACTTCCCGTAGAACGAAGTTTGTTTCGGGGCCGATGTCTCACTGAGGTTATTTAGTTTTTTGGGTGACATTCTCACAAATCCTCCACCAACGAAACTAACAACGGCAATGTATTAGTTTAGAGTACGTATGACTCTTAAGCAACAACGGATAACACGTAACTTGCACGCAATCGGGAAAATAGCGAAACCAACACACATAAACCCTTCGATGTACTATATGAACGCAACAGAGATAAGACATGTAGACATTAACATACCAGACATCAACAAACAAAAACAATCAAGCTAAGAAAACTTAGTACAAATTCATTGGAAATTTATAGGCAATAGAACGAAGTTTCCGCATTTGATACTCCCTTAATGTGAATGTCCCAAATTCAGCATATGCAATGGAGCAGGGCATTCAAATTAATCATGGAAAGGGAAAGAATATGCATCCACATCCTCGAACAGGTATACAATATAATGACATACGAGTTGGAATGTATTTATGGAGATAAGACAATGAAAAATATAGCCTAAAAATGAGACTGCCACTAAAGGTAGGTTTGACGGTGGAACAACATCCTATCCAAACAATTCAATCAGATAATTGAAATCAAGCACATCACCTATCAGTATGTGGGAGAAATCGACGAAATTTGCTAAGATTCAAGTTCATGAGTGGAATTCGGGCTATGGTGGAAAAGGACATAAGGTAAATTTCAGAAGCTCATATGTTATCCATACTCGAGATTTTCGACATAGCCAAGTGAAAATGGGGCTCGTAGTAATAAACATCAATGTATTTTGAACTATTGGATATGAAAACTACCAAGGATAAATGGAAATTGCAGCCACGGTATTCAATTTCAGGAGTGGAAACCCCATGGAAAATGCTGTCAACACGGAAGATCTCTTTAAAAGGGTTGGAGGGAGAGAAGAAGAAACTCACATCACAAAGCCGTTGAGGGCTCAAGCGGAAGCCTCCCTTGCCTTGCCGTCGGCTGTGGTGAAGCAGAGGAGCCGGATCTGCTCGGAGGACTCGAAGGACGTCTACTGCTTCTTCCCCCCTCCTTTAGGTCGTGTGCTGCTCGGGATTTGCAAGGAGAAGGGTAAAGTGCAGACATGTTCAATTTTGAGGGCAATAATGGTATTTTACATGATTTCCACCTTCAATAAACCTCAATCAACCAAACACCATACAAGATACTTTGTGAATTTCATCCTCATCGTTTCCACCCCGTAAAATATATCTCCACCTCTTCCACCCCTTAAAAATAATCTGCACCCCTTAAAAAAATTCTGACGGAAAACAGACCCTTATTCTCCCGGCTATAAATTAAGTCTATTTTTTTGTAGTAATGATGGATCAATTGCCCAGATATCATAAACTTGGGGCTATATTATATACCAAATAACCCGGATATGGTATCAAATCCGGGCTCTAAAGTCTTTTAAAATTTTGAAGGAAAAATCCTGCACACTCTAATAACATGGGCATGCTTTATAGGGTATGGGCTCTATACCTATTATCACACCACTCTAATGCCCGAACCCTATTTTGCTTATATCCGATCTATATTCAATAAAACGCCCAGGCTAAAATGTGTTTTTTGTACTAGTGAATACTACAATTAGAATTGAGTGAATCAAAATTTATCATCTCTAAGGTCTACAACAAATTGGGGGGGGGGGGGGGGGGGGATAGGACTCCGAGGAGACGACTAAGACCATACTCATATCAAGTGGTCTTTCTCAATAGTTTTAGGTTGAGGCTCTAAGCATTGTTGGATACATCATAAACAGGGGCATGATACGTCCAGGGATAGAAAATAACTGTTATGAGTTGCTCAGGGGGATAAAACCAAACATTGCTCATCTAAAGGTGTTTGGTTGCAAGTACTTCATTCATAACAATGGGAAAGAGAAAATAGGGGAAATCGATCCACGAAGCATGCAAGGAATCTTCCTATGATAGAAGAGAATGCTCATGTGTTGTTTTATTAACACATTCTGGGTATTCATAAACAAAATAATGCCCAGAATGGTGCCTGTACTCTAGGAGAAACTAGAGGTGAAGAGAATGATATGCCACCCATAATAAAGAAGAAGAAATCTGAAAATAATGACCATGGAAAACAATTGGAAGAACACAACCACCGAAAAATTGATAATTCTTAATAACATGGTCATCTTAAAGGTCATGTTTCGGCTAGCAAAGCGGCATAGGAGGTTACAGATGAGGAGTTTGATATCTCTTAGATAAAGGTTAGGAATTACCAATAGAGAGAGAAACGCATCCACTCTCCAACATCATATCAGATTACAACAATGGAATCTAAACCAGGTCCGCTTCTAGAAACTTCTTTGCCTTCAATGCTTTTATTTGCTTGCAGGAACCGAAGAATGTTGGAGAAGCATTAGAAATGCGGACTAGATCCAGGTCGTGAAAGAAGAGCTTCATCAATTTGAAAGGAACAAAGTTTGGCACCTTATAAAACGACCTAAAGACAAGACAGAGATAAGAACTAAATGGGTCTTCCGAAATAAGCTAGATAAATATGGAAACTTAAAAATAAAATAAAAAAGACAAGATTGGTTGTCTAATGCTACAACCAACAAGAGTGAATCAACTATGATGAAATATTTGCCCTAATTGGCAAGCTAGAGGTGATACGACTCCTGAAAGCTATGCATCTCACAAAAGGGTTTAAGTTGTTTCAAATTGATGTGAAAACAACCTTCCTCAATGCAGCCTTGAATGAAGAGGTTTATGTAGAGCAGACATCGGGATTTGAAGGTGTTAGTTATCTGGACCACTTGTACCTACTTGATAAAGCAGCAAGCCCCTTGGGCTTGAATTGGTAGGATAGGATTCTTGTTGTCAAACAAATGCATATAAGGAAATATTCAGAAGACCTTATTCTTATATAAAGAGAAGCAGCACATTCTAGTGCCTCAAATATATGTAGATGATATAATTTTTGGTTCCACTAACCTTGCAATTTTAAAGAAATTTTAGGAACTCATGAGCAGCGAATTCAAAATAAATCTTATAAGAAAACTCACGTTCATCTTAGGTCTCCAAGTCGTGCAAGGTGAAAATGGGATCAGAATGAAGCTACATTGGAAAATATTGACAGAACCGGATAATCTGTGGGTAAAAATTATCAAAGAAAAATATATGAAGGATTTAAACCTTTAGGAAAATACAAGAAAAAGACACAAACATCATGGCAGTCGACATAAACGAGTGGAAATAAAAGTTGAATTCCTTGACGTACGACCTAATTTGACAAGTAGAAAATGGGAAGATGATAAAGTTTTGGAAAGACGAGCGGATAGAAGACGGAAAACTCATTAACCGCAAAGTACCAAACTACACAATCAATTAGGAAGACAAAGTAAAAATCTACTTCGATAAAGACAAGCGTTGGAAAATCGATCAATTGCAACAAGTACTTATCTATAACATTGTGAGAAAAAAAAATCAAAATCCCAATATTTGAGATCAAAGATCAAATTTATTGGAAAACAAGTCGTAATGGGTGGTTCACGACCTTAGCTGAACTAGACAAAATTACAAGTCATCAAAAAGAGCCCAAGAAAGTGATATTGCTTGGATATAGGGCTTGGAATACCTCCCCGAAGTCAAAAACCTTTTATGAAAACTTATAATGAATGGTACCCCACAAAAAAAAAGATAAACTTAAAAAGAAGTTGTTGTTCCCTTGTCGTGTATCTTTTACAACCACTCAAATGAAGACTCTAAACATTTGTTCACTTACTATAGCCACTCACTTCAAATGATCAGAAAAATTGACAACAAAGTCGGACAAATCGTACAAACAATAACCAAAATAGGTCGAACAATAAGAAAAATCACAAATGACGTATTAACCAAACTTAACAAACAGCAAAAAAAAAAAACCTCCTTAGCAACTGTGTGTTGGGGGATATGAACCATTAAGAACAAAATTGTCTTCAATGATGAAAACTACTCAGATGTCAGGAAGCAAGCTTATCTACGACAATAACTACAACAACTACAAGACTCTATGACACTATTCTGGGAAGACATGGCAACTACGATTACTCGACAACAACCAACTCCTAGTCGCAAGAAAAATATCAAGTGGACAAAACCAGCGGAAACTCACTTCAAGATCAATTTTGATGTGTTGAGACTTCCTTAAGGCTTGGCTTCAACTGGTTTTGTTATTCGTGACCATACCGATTTTGTTTTGTCTTCTGGCTCCTTGTAGTGCGGTTCCATTTCCCCACTTATGGTCGAAGTCTTGGCACTTCACTCGGGTCTAGTGGTAGCTAACACAATCTCTGGCATTTGGCACTGCCCTTAGGAGATCGAGATTATCATCACAGACATCTAATATCTCCTCCAGCAATTATAGTGGTTGTCTTGTTCTCATGTCTTCCGCGGAATCAAACGAGTTACAGATAAAGTGGCTCATCTCAGACACTACATACACCACAGGGTCGTCATCCCGTTCTGAGTTTATGTCCCTCGTCCAAAAGGACACCATTAGAAGGTAAATTAGGAGGGCATGACAACTCTCCAACCCTTGCCTTGTATTAAAAAAATAATAATCAATGACCTTAGTATTATGGGTAATCCAATGACAAATTATTCAGATACGATCAACCAAAAAAGGCAAAGGAAATGGCCAATGGGCATAACCCCTATCGAAATAGAAGGTGACTCCTTTAACCTTTCCAACCAAAAACTCTCTCTTCTTGGAAGAGAGCTTCACCCACGCACTAGTACAAAAGTGTTGGTTAATACCGATAATTTAACACCGGTTATTTAAAACCGGTAATAATCTGTTCTCGGTTACCGGTAATTTTATATAACCGGTGTTAATTCAGTATCCAACATATTAAAACCGGTTTTTTATAAGATTGGTGGTGTTAAATAATACCCGCCTAAAGTTAAGAGCGATTATTTAATGAACCGGTATTAACAATTTAAAAAAAAAAAATAAGGTAACCGGTTTTAAGAAATAAACCGGTAATAGTTTGAGGCATAAACAGTAAACTTAGACAGACCGATCGAACAAACCAAGCATTCCTCTCAGACAAATTGGCCGAACCCTAGCGCAACTCGAACCCTCGAAGCCGCCGGCGACTCGCTCCTCCCCTCCACCTCCTCCTTGCCTCGTCTCCGTCACTGCATCGCCTCCCTCGCTTGATTGTTTTGTGTGCCTGGTGTTCGATCGAGCTCCCTCTTCTCCGGCGACTCGCTCCTCCTCTCCACCTCCTCCTCGCCTCGTCTCTGTCGATACTACATCGGCCAACCTCCTCGTCTCTCCACCTCCTCCTCGACTCGCTCCTCCTCTCCACCTTCTCCTCGCCTGGTGTTCGATTGAACTCCTTGTGCGCTTCTATTCCGGTATGTGATTTCCTCTTTCGATTCTTAAACCCTAATTTATTCCAACTAAAAATTCCCCTTTTGAATTCCCTTTTTGTTATCTCTGTTGTGTTGTGACAGAAAACCCTAATTTATCCAGGACAAGGAATATTGGAGGATTCAGGACAAGGAATATTGGAGGATTAGTATGATACATTCATTCATACTCTTTATTTTTTTCTACCTTTTGTGTGTGTTACTGTAAAATTTTGAAGTCTAAAATATCAACTTCTCTGAAATTTGCCTTGGTAGTTCAACTGCTACATAATTAAGTTGATGATCTCTGAAACATAAAGGTGTGAAGTGGATGAATTTAAACATATATAGTTTCCCGAGAGTTTCATGTTTCTTCTTATCCCACTCTGATGTTTACTTGAGTTATTTGCCCAACTATAAATTTTTGGTTTGAATATCAGTGGAATTGATGTGAAACTTGAAACTAGGTAGATCAAATTCATATTCCAGTTTTAAATTTATAAATAAAAATAGAAATGTTATTTGGTTGTTGTGAAAAGATGAGCATTTTTTATAAGTAAATACTCTTATACTACTACGATTACAAGAATGAAAGGAGAAGTGTTGGACTGTTTATTTTTCCTATATTTGGGTGTACATTGCACTTCTGTGGTGGCACCTTGTTGGAGCATGGAGTGGATATTATTGGTTAATTAAGGCCTTTTGTAAGAACACATTTCTCCCTAACTTTAGTTATTCGTGAGGTTTATCAACTTAATGCTTGTCTAATCTTTATGCGTGAATGTAGTGACTTGTCTTAAATGTTGTTAGCTTGATTAGGATAAGCTAATGTTGTTAAGTTGCAGGTGTTGTGCTCTTGATTGCAATTGGTTCCGTTAAAGCTTCGTATTTGTGCTCTAGCTCTATTTTTTAATATCCTCTTCGTCTAGTTCGTTTACTTGATTGTTCTCCGGCAAGGTTAGAAATTATCCTCAATTTCTTTCCTTTATGGTTATAAATTTGTCTTCAATTTGTCTTTCAATTTACCTCTCATAATGGTTATATATTTTGTTAAATTGAAGGCAATTCGGCTTCGTATGAAATTCAGCTTAGGAGCACGACTTAGTTTTATAAGTTGATCTTGATATGTGATCTTGATATGTGATCTTGATATCTTCAATTTGTCTTTCAATTTATCTCTCCATTATGTGATTTTGATATGAAATTCGGCTTAGGAGCAAGGCTTAGTTTGATATGTCTTTCAATTTGTTATAATAAAAATTTGATGAAGACCTTATAAAAAACATGTAAACTAATAAGTAAAGACTTTACAGAAAAATATTATGATAATAATTGCTTCAATGTGAAACAATTCCAACCTCTATTATAATGCCGCCGGTTAATATAGATGGTAATGATGATAATGCATACATGCGTATGGATCATGGAGAAGGAATTGTAATTTCTCTAAACATGTAATTTAGCTTGCCTCGTACATTTTTGTATTATCATTTATTGATTATCATGAGGCTCTCAAATTCTAACAATAACTTAGCTTTGCATTCTTGTAGTTGAATGGACCCAACACGAGATGATATGGATGAAGACGGATCTGATGGTGATGACGGAGTTACTGAGGGTGATGATATCTATTTTGACTTTTATCTCTTATTTTGGCTCATAATATCGATTTTGTAGGCTTCCTTTCTCATTCCACCAGAGGTGCAAGATGCAAAGAAGTTTTTTTCCCCTAGTAACTCCATTTCAAATGCCAACTCTCATAAATCTGAATAAATATAATTAATATGATGCATTTTGATTTATTTGTTAATCTGAATAAATATAATTAATATGATGCATTTTGATTTATTTGTTTGTATGTAGTGTGCTGAATTCTTATTATGTTAAGACAATGAAATCCCAATGCCCTCAAATACAATGGAGAGTAATCGAGGTAACTACTTTTATGCAAAAACATTTAAAATAAATAAATTCAACATTATATTAAATGTTTTCCCTATTATGGAAGTGTCCAAAGCAAGAGGATAGCGTCTCATGTGGGTTCTATATTTGTCGATTTATGCGTGACATAATGCGGGGAGGAGTTAAAGACATTCCACTTAAGGTATATCTAACCTTTTCAATATACGTACTCATTCTATTTTTATAGAGTTTTAATTGTTTTCATGAACATTTTAATTTTTTTTTTGCTATTATATAGTATTTTTCGCCTTTTCCATCATCTTTCAAAGAGAGTGATATATGTGAAGTAATGTGTGGTATACCTTCAACCTCTTCTTGATTTGGAGTTAAAATATAGGTATTTAAACCTAATGGAATAAATAATATTAATTGGTTATATGTGTTATTTTGCTCATAATTAATTTTTGTGTCAATGTTTAGGTGGATATGGATTATTTGGCGGTCGACAATCATTTTAAAGTCCTTTTGGTGAAAATGAAAGTGAGATGTTGCCATATATCTTAGAAGAACCTAGCTAGGCCGAAGAATATTTTTTGGATGGTTTTGAAAGGTATTTTGTAATTTAGTTGGTTAACGTCTTCAATGTAGGTTGAATATAATGATAGTGTTAACTTTATTTTGGGTGGATCTTTTGTGATTAGTAATGGGTAAGTTATGGATAATTGGATATGGATTTTGATCGATGTTGTTATGGGTGAAACTGTGAAAGGAGAACTAGTTGGGTGCAAATATGAAGGGAACTAGTCTATTTTTGTTGGTGGCTCGTAGGATTACAGGTGCATATGGAAAGAAAATATACAGAATATTAAAAAAAAAAACGAAGTTAATATCGGTTTTTTTATGTAACCGATTACAAATAAAAACATTCGAAGTTATTACCGGTTTTTAAAAATAACCGGTATTAATATATTTTTTCACATATTAATACCAGTTTTATGAAATAACCGGTAACCGAGAAATTTTAATACCGGTTACCAAAATAGAGGTTTTAACGAGTTAATACCGCCCCAATAACCAGTATCCGCTTCATAAAAAAACCGGTATTAACCGGCTGTTTTGTACTAGTGACGGCTTATGCCGTCTTTACATCGGCTCCGGCCGTACCACCCCAGCTCCGGTCGTACCACCTTTGCTCTGGCAGCCAAAACCCGGCTTCGACCGTCATCAAATCTCTGGGGCGCCACCACGTCCTTGCTCCGACGAGTCCCGGTTGTGATTTGTGGTCGAAGTAACCATAGTCCATTTGTTGATTTTGGTTTTCGCTCTTGTTCTTCCAAAATCAATTTGAGGTTTTCTTCAATTGGAGTTTCCTCCTCCCAAATATGAAATAGCTTAGTCTAATTCGCTCGCGCTCTTTCTCCCCTCGTCTCTCCCATGGTTATTCTCGCGGATGTTTGTCGGGGTTTAAAGTGTCATCTCGATGATGTTGAAGAGCTTGTTCTCTTCCTCCTCGTCCCATTCGGCTTTGCTGGGGTTGGATGTGTTTCCCTGTAGTGCGCCTCCCTCGGCTGGGCTCGACGACGTCGCCCTGGTGGCGGTTCTATTTGGTCTCCCTCGCCTTGGTCGTCCCCGTCATCCTCCTTCCCGGGTTATGAGTTTCCAACCCTCTTCTTTGGGCTCCCGAACCTTGCTAGCTTTCGGCTGCTCCTGGTCAGTGGCCTTGGCTCCGTAGCCAACTTCGATCGCATCTCCCGTCGGCGGTGGCGTGTGCTTTGGCTCACCCTTGCCTTGGTGCAGGGTTGGTGTTGCTGCCTTTCCATGGGCCCGATTGGCTTGTTAGTTGGGTCAAATTTTGTTTTTTGGGCCCAAAGCAATTCCTTAATCCCGAAGAGAAAAAGAATACAAAAATAAACACACAAAAAATACTACTTTGTAATATATATAATTATTAAAAATTCCGAAAGGTTTGATCAAAATCTCGTTAGGGCTTGGGTGCTTTATAATCAGGCATTGTGTGTGTTTTGCGTTTGGTGGGGTCGAGCTTTCTCTTTTGCGGATGGAGTTTTGGTTGTGGGAGTCAGGACATGCAAGGGCCGTGGTAGTGTGTATCGTGGCGACTCCTCTTTCCGGGTTGACTGCTTCTTTGGTTTCGTCCTCACTCCTCACAGGATGTTCGGGTCCTGATGTGTCACTGGCATGCGGTATTGCTTCTGGTGGTGTTTGGCTT
Organism: Persicaria tinctoria; assembly: GCA_037127255.1. Classification (NCBI taxonomy): domain Eukaryota; kingdom Viridiplantae; phylum Streptophyta; class Magnoliopsida; order Caryophyllales; family Polygonaceae; genus Persicaria; species Persicaria tinctoria. The sequence goes on along the minus strand of JBANSL010000006.1, from coordinate 56,845,879 downwards.
TGTCCGCCATTTTCGTCCTCATCTTGTTTAGTTTTATTGGTTTTGCTTCGTTTATGTAGAGCTCTCTTGATTGTGTTGTGCTCCGTTTTGTATTTTCTTTGTTTGACGGTTCACCTTATGTTGATTTTATCGTTTGGTCAGAATTTTTATCTAATAAAAAAAAACAAAAAAAGATACGGTCAACTGAATCTGTCATTATAACCATGCATGCATCCATCCATCATTCACTGCTACAATGTTACTAATTTAATCTACTCCGCATTATACTACCGCATTCAACTATTCAAAAAGTTTAGTACTCCGCATCTCTGTATTTAATTAAATAATATCCTCAGCTTAGCATTTATTCCAGTAATTAGGTTCCATATGATGAATTAAAATTAGGTTCCACATGATGAATTCAAAACAAAGGGGCAAAAAGAAAACTGTATTTTTCTTAAATTCACTTCGGGTAGAGTTTTTTTTAATGTAAGATCATATGAACTCAAACTCCATAAAAATGTACGAGTACTATTACATTATTACTTAATAAGTAAAGCCACCCTCATAACTTAGGTAACATAAAATATTTAACAAGAAGTGATATTTTAGTATCTAGCTTATTGCATTGTCAATTTCTCGTCAAATGCACAGTTTTGACACTAGTTTTTGGTATCTATAAGTATTTTTGTCTAAAAACAGTTTATCGACACGACTTTCCGTTCTCGGTAAAATGTCGTCGATTAGAAAAGCCGATGTTGACAAGCTGTTTTCAGGCAAAAACACATGTCGGTCCTAGAAGTCCACGTCATGACCACGCGTGTGAGAAGAAATTGAACATGGATATAGTAACCTCCCTTTGTATTTCAAAGATTTTCAAAGCTTAAAAAATGGTTATGATAATAATCCATCTCATCCGAAATATATATCGTTTTAACTTTTCAACAGATATTTTAAATAGTTAAAAATTATATAAAGTATCACATTTTATTAATTTTTAAATAATTTAATATTTATTAAGCATTAAATTATAAAAGAAATTTAATTAAAAAATTAATACTTTATATAATTTTCAAATCTTTAAAATACATATTAAAAAATTAAAAGACAAATTACGGATGGAAGGAAGTAATACTCCGTAAAATCTAATTTATGGTAGAGTAACTTGAGTTTGTAAAGAAATTCTAATTCCGAGAGTTTGTAAAATATAGGAATAGGAGTGCAAAAGTGTGGAAATGAGAAGTGAGAGTGAGTGGGCACGAGTTGCCCACTTTAGCTTTTTATCCATCCCATGCTCTTCTTCTTTTTGGTTTAATTATTTTCACCTTTTTTTTTTTTTTTTGCCGCTTTATAAATTCTCTTTCACTTCGGGAGTAATGGTTTAATGGAAAATATATAAAAGGACAGGATGAAAAGTAGCAACGCCAACGGCAGCAAATGGGTAAAGAATCAAGCAAGGATTTGCAACGCTTCTTGGGGTATCGAATCATTACTCCATTTTAAATTTGGATAATATGACATGACATGAGTTTAAAACCCAAACTTGAAGGAAAATGGTTTAAAATGGCAACCATGCGTGCATTACTCCCTCCCTTCTTTTATATTTGTCGTTTTGATGTAATTTCTATGGGTTTGATGTAATTTTGTATCTCGTCATGCGTATTTTTTACGGGACGGGATCGGAATAAAACTTGTTCCTCGTTAAAAAAATTCCAAAATAATTCAATAAAAAGGTAATTTATCTTTTGATAGAAATCAGGTTTACTACCTAAATATATTATCGCGTAGCCTAAAGCATAATTGGATAGATTCTCTTATTGAATGCTAGGGGTCTATGCCCTCCTTCTGTTAATTTTGAGAAGACCATTAGTGATTATATCATGGCCGGCAGATGGTGGTCTAAGAAGCTCTGTTAGGTGCTTCCTTTAAACATTGTCAACGAAATCTTGGATATTCCTTCGTCGTCTGCTCCCTTTGAGGAACAACTATACTGGTGGCCGGAAACAGAGGGTTGGTTCACCACATCGAGTGCATATAAACTGATTTCAGGTCAGTCATCTCAGTGTCCTGATCCTAATTTTTGGATTTGGAACCTATACATCCCACCAAAGGTCAAAAAATTATTATGGAAAATAAGCCAAGACGGTCTTCCCATGGCTGTTAGAATAGCTTAGCGAAGCTTCTCGGTGCCCCCACTTGTTGTTTGTGCAGTTGTGCGGAAGAAGATGATGTCCATCTTCTGTTGGAATGCCAATACACAACATCTCTCCTCATATTCCCAACCGACACCAATACAACTATAGCAGTGATGCTTCGACAATCGAGAGACATTAAACCGGTTATGGCCTACATTGGGAACAACATCAACAATAAATCTCAAGCTAAGCTAGCCTTTTGTTGGTGGACCGTTTGGTATTCTCGAAATCAACATATCTTCAGGTCGATTCCAATACCTAGTAGCGATACCACGCTCCAAATTATTAAAACACACGAGTTAAATTGGAGCAAATCTTCTAAATTTGTGGACGGTTCTGGTGATGACCCCGACTTTCCGCCAAAACCCAAAACTGATAGACGACAGAAAACGAAACGCACAAACATCAGATGACGTAAGCCACCCAGAGGAACTCTCAAATTAAACTTTGATGGCTCTTCCCTCTTAGACAAGGCCAGCACAACTGGGACTATTATCCGTGACTGGGAAGGTAGGCCAATCAACATAGGATATAAACAACTCGGTAATCAAAGTCCATTAAAAGATGAAGCTCGTGCTTTAAAACTCCGGGTACAGAACGCCTTATATTTACGAATTGCCAAACTTCAAATTGAAGGAGACTCTATAATAATTATTGACCATCTCAACGGAAAAACAAAATGTCCATGGGAAATTGAATTCATTATGTCGGATATTACAACTATGTTAACAAATCTGAAAAGGGTTTCTTTCCTCCATGTACCCCGAATAGGCAATAGAGTGGACGATAAGGTTGCACACCTTTGCCACTCTGCCTAGGGTACTAATATTCAGAATAATGGTGGTCTTCTTGACCTCATCCGAAAGGATGCCTTCGGGTAGAGTTTTCTCCCCCAAAAATTTTCCTTATAAAATATATATATATAAAAAATAATTGAACAGATTTAATAGCATATAAATATATACAATACTACTCTCTCTCTCTCTCTCCATATATATATATATATATACACACATTATTGATGAAACACAAAACCTGTTCTATATGATATTAGGTTCGAAATATTATTTTATGTTATTATATATGCTTCCATTATATTATTATATATAACTAACCTTTCAGGAAGTATTTTCGAATATTATTTCCTTCCTTATGGTAGAATTTGAGAAGATTCAAATCGGAAAGATTATGGCCTTCGAAGTTTCCAAAGATAGAAGATCCAGCTCAAGCCATGATCTAGACTAGCCGTTGGTGAAGATCCTTAGGCGCCAATTTGTCTCAATATAAAGAAAAGAAAGATGAAGACAGAAGATACACATTGAACACGAGCCTTCAAAGAGAAATCTTTCTTCTTCGTGTGCTCTCTGCTAATTCCTTAAGAGTCTGTTATTTCATTTCAAAGCATTTGAGAGTTACACAGTGAGCTTATAGGATATATTTTTGTTATAGTGTTATACTCGAGAGTTTGTAACTCGGGAAGTGAACACTAGGCGATTGATTCACTAAGTGTAAGAGGATTGTACTAGATAGCATAGAGAGGTGGGGCTCTTCTAGATTGGTCTAGGACTCCAAGGGAACATGAGTTTACTAGATTGCAATTGTATAGGAGAGAGGCTTCTCGAGGAGCTACTAGGATCCTAAGTCTTGTGAATCAATAAAAGCCGGTTGAATCCTAGGGTTGTGGAAGAACCCTAGGCGGGGACGTAGGCCAAGTTCGTGCTGAACCTCGTAAACAATTCACCGAGTCCTTTATTTACTGCTTTACCTTATGTCCGCATTTGGTTCGATTGTTTAACTTTGTGATTTAGGTTTTCAGAGAAAAGACTCAGTCTAATCTCAAAGGGTTTTGCACGAGCTAAAAAAGTCTTGGGAATATCTGCGAAAAACAGGTATACTCTATTCAACCCCCCTTCTAGAGTATTTCTATATTACTTTGTTTTACATTATCGAACCTTCAATTGGTATCAGAGCTTTACTCACTGCTTTTGATCTAACAATCTTGTGAGTTTTCGATCATGTCTGGTGAAGCAAGCGGAGGATTTGCACAGGGAAGGTCTACCAGCAGACCACCACTCTTTGTAGGAAACAACTTTGTCCACTGGAGATCTTTGATGAAGATGTTCATTATAGATCAAGATCTGGAACTTTGGAACATTATAGAGAATGGTTCGAAGATTCCAGAGAAAGACGGACCAAATGGAACCAAAGTCGCAAAGAAGGAGTCTGAATACATCCAAGCGGATCTTGAACTCGTCTCCAAAAACTACAGGGCTATTAACTTACTTTATTGTGGTCTTAGCACTGATGAGTTTAACCGTATTTCATCTTGTAGGTCAGCTAAAGAGATTTGGGACAAGCTGGTCGTCACCTATGAGGGAACTAGCCAAGTGAAAGACACCAAGATCAGCATCTTCCTTAGAAACTATGAGCCCTTTAAAATGAAGACTGATGAGTCAATCGAGGCCATGTTCACACGATTCACAGAAATCACCAACAACCTTGACTCTCTTGGCAAGAGCTTTACAAAAGTTGAGAAAGTAAGGAAGATACTGAGGTGCCTCCCAAAAGAAAAGTGGGGTCCTAAAGTAACAGCTATAGAGGAAGCCCAAGACCTCACTACTCTGCCCCTTGATGACCTGCTTGGGAAACTGATCACGTATGAGATGATTCTTAATGAAGACGATGGAGAACTTCCAGCAAGCACTAAGAACTTGGCGCTCAAGTCTAAGAAGGATGAGCCCAAAGATGGATCTGATTCCGAAGATGAGGACGACGATGAGGATGATCCTTTTGCTCTTATCACAAGAGGCCTCGCTCGAATCCTCAAAATGAAGAAACAATTCAACAACAAGGACGGATCAGAGTCTTCTAAATTTCGAGGTAAGTCTCAATACAACAAGTATGATAAGAAGACTAAACCTTTGTCTTGTTTTGAATGTGGTGAAACAGATCATCTTATGAAGGATTTCCCTCAAAAGACAAAGAGTCAGTCCAAAAAGGGTGACAAATGAAAAAAGAAAGGCATGATGGCAACTTGGAGCGATTCTGACTCTGACTCCGATGATGAGAAGACCAATATTTGTCTTATGGCCTCAGAAGATGAATTCCACGATGAGAAACTTGAAGCAACTGTAAGAGAACTTATGGCAAGTCCAAAAGAGGTATTATCGGAATTCCTTTCTAATATGATTGCCAATGAAGAGAAACTTATTGCCCATACTAACATTCTTATCAAGAGAACTGTGGACCAGGAAAGAACTATTGAGGATCTGTCTATGAGGGTCAAAAGTCTTAAAGTCAAGACGCTTGACTCATAGAAATCTGAACTCAAGCAAGATCTCTCCTCTCTAAGAAATGAGCATCATGACTTAGAGAACGAGAAGATCTCCCTGAATAATAAGATTCAAGACCAACAGACAGCCCTCATAAGTTTTACCAAATCCAAAGGCACTCTTGATATGTTGTTGGGTGAGCAACAAAGTTCTCTAAACAAAAGTGGTATTGGTTACAATCCAAGGTTTTTACAGAAGCAGCACATTACCACCTTTGTGAAGGCAAAAGGAAGTAGAACCTCTCCTATATGTCACCACTGTGCTAGAAAGGGACATGTAAAAGAGACCTGCCCCTATAGAAGAAATGATCCATATATCATTCGCAATACATTTCCTGTTCATTTGAGAAAAGAACGGATAACACAAGTTTGGGTCCCAAAAGGCACTATTTTACCAAATATGGTTTATCCCAATAATGGATCCAAATTTGCTTATTGGTCTAGCCACAAAGGTTGATGTTTGTTTTGCAGGAGATCACCAAGGTAAAGGAGCACAAATAGATTATTGATAGTGGATGCTCAAGGCATATGTGGGAACCGTTCTCTCTTTCATGATCTAAAGGAGCAATCCACATGAACAATCACTCTTGGTGACAAAGGAAAATGTGACATCGTTGGTATTGGTAGCGTTGGAAGTGATTCCAACCATAGTATTAAAAATGTCTATCTTGTTAACGGTTTAAAGTATAATTTGCTTAGTGTTTCTCAATTATGTGATAATGGCAACAATGTCAGATTTAACAAGAAAAGATGTCTAGTGTACAGAGAAGATACAGGTGAAGTTATATTGACTGCATATCGTTACAACAATATATACGCTGTAAATGCTGATCAAGTGGCACAAGGAAGCTTAACCTATCTAAAGGCTTTGATAGACGATCTAAAGCTCTGGCACAGGAGACTCGGTCATGTGAGTCCACATACACTACAGAAGCTTGTGTCCAAAGGGCTTGTAAGAGGGCTACCTGAGATGGACTTCAAAGGTATTGATATGTGAAATGCATGCACACGAGGTAAACCAACACGTAGCTCTTTCAAACCCAAAAAGGTTGTAAGTTCTTCTAGACCCCTTGAACTTTTACATATGGATTTATGTGGTCTTATGCGAGTCAAATCTCCCAATGGTAAAAAGTACATGCTTGTCGTTGTTGATGATTTTTCTAGATATACTTGGGTTGCATTTTTAAAAGAAAAATCAGAGGCCTTATTTGAGTTTTCAAAACTTTGTAAGGAGTTGCAAACTTTAAGAAACGAGCCTATAGTGTCAATTCGAAGTGATCATTGTAGGGAGTTTGATCAACTTCAGTTTGATTTGTTTTGTGCTAAATATGGCATCTCACATAACTTTTCTGCTCCTAGGACACCTCAACAAAACGGGGTTGTGGAACGAAAGAACCGCACCTTAGAGGATATGACCAGGACTATGCTTTTAGAAAATGCATTACCTAAAACCTATTGGGCTGAAGCTGTTAACACAGCTAACTATATTTTGAATCGTTGTCTTATTCATTCTATCTTAAAGAAAACTCCTTATGAACTTTTCAAAGGCCGCAAACCACTTATATCTTATTTTAACCCCTTTGGCTGTACTTGTTTTGTTTATAACAATGGAAAAGATAACCTTGGGAAATTTGATGCGCGTAGTGATGAAGGTATATTTCTTGGCTACTCCACAAGTAGCAAAGCTTATAGAATCTTCAATAAACTGACACAATTAGTTGAAGAAAGTATACATGTTATATTTGATGAATGCAATGACGGTTCTTTGAGTGAAAGTGTTGCTGATATAGATCTTAACATCCATGCAGAGAACGAGGAAGGTGATGATGCTACTACCAAGAACACAGAGAAGAGGAACGTGTAGGAACAGATTCTCAACACTGAAGAATTGGCCCAAGGTGTTGAAGATTCGTCCAAAGCCCTTGGTGTCCAATCCAACAGTGTTGAAACGTCAGAAACTGCTGTAACTAAACCTAACAGGACCACGGAGTCAGATGTATCACAAATTAATCCTACTGGTGTGATGAATCAAGGAGCTGAGACTAGAAAAAGGAAATTCAAATACTCCTCATCACACTCATTAAAGGATATCATTTCTGACCCTACCTCTAGTGTTCAAACTCGTTATAAACTTAAAGATCTTTGTGCTTTTCACACGTTTGTTTCTCTTATTGAACCAAAGAAGGTAGATGAGGCCCTTCAAGAGCCAGATTGGATCATTTCTATGCAAAGTGAGCTTAACGAATTGAAAGAAACAAAGTTTGGACCTTGAAGCCTAGGCCAAAGCATCAATCAGTCATTGGAACACGATGGGTATTTCGAAACAAGCTAAGTGAGAATGGTAAGATCGCGAGGAACAAGGCAAGGCTTGTTGCTCAAGACTACAATCAAGAGGAAGGTATTGACTATGAGGAGACCTTTGCTCCTGTAGCCAGGCTTGAAGCCATTCGCATTTTATTAGCATTTGCATCTTTTATGAGCATAAAGTTATATCAAATGGATGTCAAGTGTGCTTTTCTTAATGGTTTCTTAGAGGAAGAAGTATACGTGGCTCAACCCCCAGGTTTTGAAAGTTTGGAATTTCCTAATCATGTTTATAAACTTGACAAAGCGCTTTATGGTTTGAAACAAGCCCCAAGAGCTTGGTATGAGCGCTTGTCAAAATATCTTTTAGAAAATGATTTTAAAAGGGGGTTGATCGACAAGACTTTTTTTTATCAAGACCAAAGGAAAGGACATTTTGGTTATTCAAATTTATGTTGATGATATATTATTTAGTGCTACTAACACATCTTTGTGCAAGGAATTTTCTGACATCATGTGCAGTGAATTTGAGATGAGCTTGATGGGTAAACTCAACTTCTTTTTGGGATTACAAGTTCATCAATCCAAGAAAGAGATCTTTGTCAACCAAAGCAAGTATACTAAGGATCTCTTGAAGAAGTTCAAGATGGATCAATCCAAAGCAGCCAAAACTCCCATGAGCTCAACATTATCTCTAGATCAAGACAAGACTGGGAAAAGTGTCAATCAGAAGGAGTATCGAGGAATGATTGGATCTTTACTATATCTCACAGCTAGTAGACCTGACATCATGTTTAGTGTTTGCATGTGTGCTAGGTTTCAAGCTGATCCTAAAGAATCTCACCTCGTGGTTGTGAAGAGTATCTTTCGATATATCAATGGCACTAAGGAGCTTGGACTATGGTAACCAAAGCAAAAGGATTTCACATTAATTGGGTATTCTGATGCAGATTTTGCAGGCTATAAGGTGGATATGAAGAGCACATCAGGATGTTGCCAGTTCTTAGGAGCATCCTTGATCAGTTGGCACTCAAAGAAACAAAACTCAGTCGCTCTATCCACTGCAGAAGCCGAATACATTGCAGCTAGAGCCTGTTGCTCCCAAATCTTTTGGATAGCTCAACAAATGCGAGATCTTGGCATCAACCTCAAAGGCATTCCCATTAAATGTGATAATACAAGTGCCATCTCCATTACAAAGAATAATGTTCAGCATTCAAGGACCAAACATATTGATGTAAGGCATCATTTCATTAGAGACCATGTCGAAAAAGGTGATGTGTCTATTTCCTTTATTTCAACTGATTATCAATGGGCTGACATTTTTACTAAGCCTTTGGCAGAGGATAGGTTCACCTTCATTAGACGAGAGATTGGGATGCTTAACAAGGATGCACTTTCGTAGGGGGAGCTTTCCCTTTACGAAAGATAAACTCTACTTAGTGTCAAGACCTTTGAGAATTATGTCAAGGTTGGTGAACTAAATGGTAGAGTACATATATCGGATCACATATATTTGGTTAATATCTTTTTAGATATTTAATCAAGTATATTTTTATCGATTTTTTAAAAAATTATATTTATCACATATTTCTACCCGTTGAGATATTTTTGGAACAAAATTATTTCGGATAATTGTTTCCTCTTATTTTTGGTCAAGAAAAGGATTTGAATTTTGACTTGGAATATTTTCAAATTGGCAATGTTATGATTACTATCCTTGGAACTCTAAACCCGTCAAATCACTCTATCATCTCACTCTACTTAAACCCAATCCTGTACCCGATTCCCTCACAAACTCAGACTTATCCAAACCCCTCCAAATTCTCTTTCTTCAACCTCTCAAACTCTCCTGAAACCCTAGCCGATTACCTTCATGGCTCCTAAATCAAAGAAATCTTCCACTCCCAAAAGACTTGGCGCCACCCCCAAGGGATGTCAGGCCACTGCCACTTCCCTCACTCTTGAACCCACTCCTCAAGCCATTGTCCCTATTGTTGTCCAGAGCACCATTGCTGAGAGCATGTCTACTGTAACCAAGGGCTCTAAAAAACGTTCTGCTAAGAAGCCTCTCAATGCGAAGCAGAAAGGGAAAAAGAAGGTCATCGCTGAGGAGGTGGACGAGGAGGAGGAAGAAGAGGATCTCGACGCCATTCTGGAAAGAGGTGCAACCAAGGAAGCCGAAGAGGAAGCTTTAAGGAAAAAGAAGGCCGAAGAAGAGGTCGAGCAAGCAAGAAAGCTTGTCGAGGAGGAGGCTGAGAGAATCAGGAAAGAGGCCGAGGCTGAAGTTCCCACTGAGGAGGAACCAGAGGAAGAAGAGGAGGAGGATGACGAGACCTGTGATGACGAGAATGCTGAAGGCGACAACAATGAGGGGTCCGCTGAGGACTCGGGGTCTGAGGACGAGGAGGAAGAGGAGCCAGAACCAGTTGCCTCTCCTTCTCCTTCTTCTCATCCCCCGTCTCCAAAGAAGCGGAAAGCCCTAGCAGCGGTCAAGCCTCCTTCTCCAAAGCGCACCAGGAAGGGCACCCTCAGAGGCTTTGAAGCGCCTGCCAAGAGAGCTACTCCAACAATTGCTCGCAAGAAGAATGCTGATCCAGCCGCCTACATCCAGGTAAACCAATCCTTACCCGCTTCATGGTTTAAAAATGCTGAAACGGCTGGAAAGTGGGTAGATGATTTTCGAACTCGTAGGATTTGTTGTTCTGATTTTTTAGATCTTGAGTTCTTTGAAGCTTTGAACTTACCTTGCATCTCTCTACTCAAACAATCCCCTTCCTGGACCCTTCTCAACCTTGAATCTGTCTATTATTCCCAACTCACCCGCCTGTTCTACATAAACCTAAAAGCCAAAGACAATGTCGACGGTTGGTCCTTGGAGTCCATTGTAAAAGGGGTTAGAATCTCGTTCAACTCCAATGACTTTGCTGATTTCCTTGGTCTACCTAGACCTTGTCCACCCTCTCCCGAGAACCCCACAAAAGAACAGTGCCTAACCCTTGCTCGATCCAAATATCTCCTACCCGAAGCATCCATCAGCACCTCAAAGCAGCTAACCCACTCATCCCTTAACTTAGAGGCAAAAATTATATTTAACATCATTGTTCGTTGCCTCTTACCCCGTCTTAACTCTGGCTCGCTCCTTACTGATAATCCCATGGTCCTACTTTACCGAATCCTAAATGGCCTTGACCTTGATCTGGCCAACACTATCCTTGGATCCATGGCTCATGCTAGAAAAGTCAGAAAAGGATCTCCTCTCCCCTTTGCCACTCTTTTGACCCATCTCTTCAAAGCTTCTGGAATTAATTTCAAAAATGAAGAACAACAGCGTCATATGGGTAAGTTCGACTCCAAGAGCCTTGAAAAGATTGGCATCACTCGGTCCCCCCAAGGGACATGGAGTCTTGCCTCTCCTTCAAAAGCTCTTCCCACTGCCTCAGCCGTTGATGAATGCATGGACAACCTGGAGTTTGGCTTGGAGGAAGTTCGCCTGGATCTCAAGGAGCTGCACAAGGAGGTTATGACGGAGATGAGTGGGATAACCAAGATGCTGCAAGGTCTGTGGACGAGGCTCACTGATGATGCTCCGGACGACGAAGCTTAACCCTATCCTACCCTATCCTATCCCTGAATCTGAAACATTGCTGGTTTTTGGAAACTGTTTCAAAACTTTTGGTGACTGTTTTACCTCCTCCCTTTCTTGAAAGACGAAAAGGGGGAGATGATCTGTGGTTTAGACTTGAAAACTATTTGCTGTGAAGGTCTTGGAAGACCTTGGTTTTTTATTTTTGGTTTTCTGTTGGATGGCTTTTCATACTTTAAATGTTTGATCCAACATTTGTCTAACCCATGCAGGTACTTAGTCCGATTTCACTTATATTATATATGCTTGACTAAGTTGCAGGGATGCACATGTTTTGTCTTTCATCAAGGGGGCGATTGATAACTCCACTCCCTTGATGAAAATCGGAATAAGCTTCAAAGGCTTTGACAGTCTGTTTCTGTCAAAGGTCTTGAAGATTTTACAGTATTGATGAAACACAAAACCTGTTCTATATGATATTAGGTTCGAAATATTATTTTATGTTATTATATATGCTTCCATTATATTATTATATATAACTAACCTTTCAGAAAGTATTTTCGAATATTATTTCCTTCCTTATGGTACAATTTGAGAAGATTCAAATCGGAAAGATTATGGCCTTCGAAGTTTCCAAAGATAGAAGATGCAGGTCAAGCCATGATCTAGACTAGCCGTTGGTGAAGATTCGTGATTTGAGAAGATCCTTCATTATGGTACAATTTGAGAAGATAGAAAATTGAAATCAAGGTGTTGTTTCGAATTCGGGCCTTCACTGATTTAAGGAACTGATTTCATTATTTGTTGTCTTGGCATTTTAAGTTGACAAGAGAGGAAGACAATAAGAAGTAAGTTGGGGGTTAGATTGTGTCCTAAAGGTTGGTTAGTTACTCGTTAAGTTACATTATCTGATTTATAGCCAATGTTCAGATCGTTGTGAATACAAATGTTATAAAATATCATTTCCTAGTTTATATACTAATGTTTCATAACATGGGATTGAATAAGTTGTATATCTTTTGGAATTTGAAGAGTTGAGGGACAACCTTAATAGTGATGTAATTGCGCTTTCATTCCTCTCAACTTTTTAAAGAGTGTTTTATTCATTTTCAAATACAAATACAACTCAGGATTATTTGAAGAGGGTTAATGCTTGCTGGGGCTGGAAAAGCTTGTTGGAAACCAGGGATACCGTGAAGGATGTGCTGCAATCTGAAATTCAGTTGACACCTTCTCTTGACTCGATACTGGGTACTAATGGTGGGGTCTCCAACGCCAAGATGTACCATCTTATTAGAGAAAGAGATTAGGAGATCAGCTGGGGGGAATGATATGGGGAAGTTTCCAATGCCTCAAATGGGCCTTCATTGTTTGGCTCGCATCACACGAGAGGCTCAACACTAGACGAAAGGTAAAGTATTGGAAGGGAATACAGACGGCTGAATGCGTAATCTGTAAAGCTGCAGAAGAAGATGAAGACCACCTATGGTTTTGATGTCCCGGAATTCAAGAAGTGCAGAACTTGGTTCTCAGGTGGATTGGAATATCAAGACGGCATGGGAATATAGATGAATTGCTCTCGTGGTTCGCTGATGAGCCACGGACAGTTCAAAAAAATCCCCTATTTCAAACTAAACTTCTAGTGTTCGAGGATATTATTTACTTCACATGGTGGTATAGGAACACAGTAGTGTTTAATGGGGAGTCATTCAACCCCAAAGATTGTGCAACACATATTCTCAATAGCTCTTGATCCCACTTTTAGGCAAAGTGAAAGTGCTAGTCACTTGTTAAAAAGTTGGATGGTAAGCTTGATTGGGAGAATTAGCAGGGATACTTTGAACCTCTGTTTGGTGGTTAGTGGATGTTAGTAGCGAGTGTTAGGAATGGTATAGGGGGCTAATCTTGGAAGGATTGGAGGGTATAGAGGGTATAGATGAATCCTTTTGTTGATTGATTCCTTTATCTTACACGAGACCCTTAGTATGGTCTTATCTTTTTGTAATTTAGTAACTCGTCAAATCTATATATTTACCTATTCAAGAAATGAGAGACTCATTTCTTTAATTTCACTGCAATCTAAAACTTTAAACTACAACCCGATGGATGATAAAACGTCTTTAAGTGCTTACTCTTCTATAGAATTTTGTGAACTTACTTCTTTAATTTCTCATTTTATTCATTGATAAACCTTTAAAGAATGGAGTTTTGTTCATTTCTGCCCACTTCTTTAAGACATTTTTATTCATTTATAAACCTTCTACTGATTTTTTTATATATATATATTGAGTGACTCCTATTGTAAAGGTCGAATATATTTTACATATTATTTTATTATAATTTAATTAAATATATATTATTTATAAAAGTTGGAGAAAAATCGTCCTCGAGTGCCAAGATTCGATTTAAAAGCCATTCCGACATCGTTTTAAGAATTGGATTTTGACGGAATTTGATTTCGCTTTCGAGTTTTGAGTCTTGATAAACTTATTTAATTCCAATGATGATTACAAATTCGATATAAATTTTATAGTGTTGGGATTAGCGGGTTTCGATTTTAGAAATTCGGGATTTAAATTTGTCGTTGTGGGCCCAATCTCTCCCTTATTTTCTTCTTTTCCCCTCTCTCTCTCTCTCTCTCTCTCTCTCTCTCTCTCTCTCTCTCTCTCATCTGCAGAAGTCGTTGAGGCTTGAGGGAGGCTGAATTCCTCACTTCTTTCCCACTTTCTTGCCTGCATTTCTATGCTATTGTGGTCCTCACCCTTCTCTCTATCCTTGCATCCTACAACTTATATTTTGTTGTTTTGTGCTTTCGCCAAAACCCACAAACAGAGAGCCTTCATTTCCGATTTCAAACCATCCCCAACACTCTTCATTCTCTTTGAAGAATGAGACGCCAAGCCGTATCGCAACCCCCATGTCGAAGAGCCCCAGGAGTCGAGCACCTCAACCCCCATTTCTTCTCCTATCAAGACGAGCAACATCGTGGGAGTGCACCACCCTCCCCTCGACGTCGACGAAGACAAAAGCAGGGCTCTGACATTCCCGGGAGAGCCGAGCCGCAGAGGAGCCTCCACCGCTGCCGCCAAGTTTTTCCTCCCCTGATTTCTTTGGTTTCGATTGGTGAGATTGTATTATCATCCTTTCCTTGTATTGTCTAGCAAAGCACAACCTTTAATCATCGTTACACCTTCTTAGGCCAGGACAAGACCACCGCTGGTGACCTCGTTCTCGTTTGTCCGGCGTTGTGCAAGGTGAGCCCTAGACCTTCTGATTTCCGACTCATAAGCTGCGTATAAAACTTCCTTTGACCTCCATTCATCCCTCCCAGACACCTCAGGGTCCTTTCCATCGCTGCCGACGCCGAATCGTTCCTGGCGGGCTACTTCCCTGGCGAGATCTTCAAAGTAGCGGTAACCCCCCTTCTCTTTCCCCTTTTTTGTGGCATTGAGGTGTTTTCGTGTGATTGATGTCGGTGAGGGATCTGTGTGTGGATTGGACGAGAGCTGTCTAGGAACCCTTTTTTTTCTCTTCCCCTTCCTTCGCTTTTTCTTTTCTTCGGCAGAGACGGAGCCTGTTCTACTGGGAGCAATAGATGCAGTCGGGTTTAGAATGTGGTCCTAATTTTTCGGATCCAAAATCCTTCATTCGGGTTCTTTTATCTTTAGATTTCATTGTGAGTGGACCCGGGTCTTCTTTTCTTTCATGCCGGGGCCGGGTTTTGGATTGAGGAATCGGGCTTGTGCCTATTTTGCTTCCGGATCCGGGTTTCACATTTGGAAATGGTTTCAGTTGGGGACAGATTTTTAACCGGATCCCATTCCCTTTCCTCTTGCTTTGTTTGGGCTCGGGTTTGGAGTTTGGTCCGGGTTAGAGTGTTTGGGCTTGCTGGGTATGCTTTCCTTGCTTTTACCATTGTTATAAAATGTGATAGGAGGGTTATGTATGTGTTATATTATATATGATTATATTGCGTATATTTAAGTAAATGTTAGATGTATTGTAATTGTTATCATGTCATTTCAGATTTTCTGGAAAATATTTTTTTTGGAGTTTTATGTCTTTTAAAGTTATTTTGGAAAGTGATATTATTTTAATATGTATTGTTATGATTTAAATATGTTATTGTAGGAATGTTAAAATGATTTGTTGTTATTAAATTAGAAATAGGGCTTGTGTTATTTTAGTTATATATATATTTATATATTGATGATAAATTATTTATAAGGAGTTTTCAAGTTTCCCGGAATCATCTCTTAAAGGATTTGTTGTCTTGAAAACCAAAATGCCGGAATTATTTCTATAACATGATTGTCAGAGGTTGGTTTTAAGGATTGAATGTTTAATGTCAGATTTGACTATGTACGATTTCAAAAGAATGGTTTTGGATATGAGTTGGCGTGACTTGAGATTTAAGAGTTTGGAAATATTGTTGGTACGATTTTATCAATGGGTTTGATTGGAAGTAAATGGTTTTGATTGATGTTGAGGATATCGGAAAACGGTTTTACTATCGGTTGGTTTGAGTATGTTGAGAACTTTGGTTTCGTATGTACGAATATCAGTCCGGTAGCTTATGACAATGGGTTGATGATAAGTGTGTATTGCTTTTGGATTGCTTTGGACTTGCATTTGGGCCCTTGATTGCGTTATTTTGCTGTTCTGCATTCTCATGTAAGTATCCTAAGGGACTTACTCAGTAACCTGGACCTCTTGCCTGATGTGTCATGTGATGTGTAGTTTTGTTGCATATTAAAGCATGTCATGTGGTATCATGCTAGGATTGCATTGAACTGGGCATGTGGTTACTATGTGTGTTTGAAACAGAACGGCCGTTATCTGTGATACTCCTAGAGTCTTTGCTAGGGTCATAGGGTAACCAAGCCTCATCGGGTGCCCTGAATAAGCCGAGTCAATATGAGTATGATTGATAGCCCGACACCATCGGGCAAGAGATGTTTTGATGATGTGATGAGTTGTGATGTTGAGCATGCTATGATTCCGTGGTCCGTGCACCACCACGATGAAATGGGTACCGTACTAGCCAGGTCTGCTCATGAAAAAGGGGGCGGAGTAGGAGAGGGATATGCCACTTGGCATTGTCTTGGACCCTTTACAGTTTTATGCATATATTATAACTGTCAAGCATGCTTATGTGATTTAAATCTTGTACTGCATTAGTCATCATTTATATAGGTATAGGCATGTTATATGGCCTCAGCGCGGTTAGCGGACTCGCAGGCGATTACCAGGCCTGACTTCGTGGATAGTGTTAGGTACCACTCTTGTTTTCTCCCTGCTTATGTGACGAGGAATCTCCTGACGAACCGAAGAATCTGGCTAATATTCTAACTTTGCAAATGGTAATCACCCACTATGTTTTGGTTTTGACCCTGCTCTGCCGTGGCACTTGTATCTTAACTTTGCTTCCGCTTTACTTTCGTTTGAATTGAATTTCGCGACATAGTCTTAGGACAGGTTAAGGGTACCCAACGACCCTTCGAGGGTTTATGGTTTGAAATCCCTCTTTCTACTAATCTTAAAATGAGTTTGAAACCTCGACCCGTACCTGGATTGCAAGATCCAAACAAGGGGTTTCATCCCTTGAAACGTAACCCGGAAATCATAATTCTGGGCTGTTACAAAGTTGGTATCAAAGCTGAGGTTTTGCAATTCGGGTACACAAGGGCCGAGGGTATATTTTGAAAACCGTCCATGATTTTCAAGGACTTTTGAAAAGGATTTAAAAGGGAAAAATTAACTTAAGATGCCTAACCCAAATTGGACTAAGTAATGAACTCGACTTGTTATAAAAGAGGAAACCGGCCAAATGGGGAACGAGTGGGTAGAAAGGCATAAATACCATCCCTATTGGATGTAGTCGGGATCGGGTAGGTAAAATATTAGCTTGTTCTTAACAGATGGGTCTGGAAGTTTCCAAGGAGATCATTATAAGTGACATTGACTTATTCTATGCTAACTGCCTATTGTGGATATAATTGGCATGCCTTGACTATGAAATGTGTACTAATTGATCTGTGCAAACGGGATTGCCGGAGTACCCTTATTTCTATATGGTCAAGCCCAGCTTGTGTGGAACAGCCTCTTCCACTATGTTAACCCCTTGACGGTTCTATCGAGCTTTCTCCCGGATGTCAGTGTCATCCACGGGGAATTGGGTTGGTAAACACATTGTGTCGGGAAACATGTATGGATGTGAAGGTTGTCTGAGTGAGTATTGGAAGGCGGTTCTTGATGTCCCTTGAGTCAAAAGTAAGGTGTTTCTGGGCTGTCTCTCTTGATTCTTATGACGATCAACAATGTCTTCTTGCCATAAAGAGTCGTACCACAGTCCCACGGGAAAGAGGGGTGATGAGTCGGTTTGGAAAAGTCAATGGGTGCCCTTAGGGATCTCTGTCTAGTTGAAATGGTGACTCTCTCTGAATTGCATGACATTATTCTAGTTTCAAACGAAAACATGTTGGCGGGTTCATTGATACATTTTCCAATCAAAGAACATGCTATAATATTTTCATAGGATAAAAGCAAGTATATTGCACACAAAACTTAGAAAGTTGATGGCCAAGAAAGTATAAATTACAGTGCATCCATCACTAAGCATATAAATTCTTCCAAATGTTACTTACTCTTTCTATTAACTTTCATAGTCAACATAATATTGGTATTGGTATTGGTATTAATATTGGTATGGAAATTCAAACATGTCTACAAATTACACCAAATGTTCAAAGCCTTACTAGAATGAGTTGAGATAAAACCATTAAGTTCAATGCAACTCCTATATCAAGTGAGCACAATGTTGCAACTCAGAAGTTATGGGGCAAAGTATCTTACCATCCTATACAATTTTTATATAAGTCAATCCTTCCATACTTTGAAAGTGAAACCTACCCCAATTATTCATAACTTATAAATATTCAGTTTTGCATATACAAGCAAAATAACCATATTCATAAATAAATAGAGTAAAAGTTAGGAGGGAAAAATATATAACTAAATATACAGAAAATTTTAAGGATAGTTGTTGTCAAATGCAAATTAAAGAATTTTACTCTTGCAGGATCAAAGGCGAGGAAGAGAATCATTTAGAACCTAATCAAAATCCAAGAAGAAGCATACAAACCCAGATTTGAGAAGCAAGGAAGTGATAAGATATCTCAATTACCTTTTCCTCAAGAGGAAACACCAGATACATCAAGTATAAAACACCCAAACTCAATTGGGTATAGATGGGAGTTGTTTACATTGTCAAATGAAGAGACATCAAGTATAAAACACCCAAACTCAATTGGGTATAGGTTTAGTGCTTACCAGTGCCAGTAGGGGAGACGAAGATTGTCGAGATCTCGTCCAATGCAATGAAGATGAAGCCCTAGATCCTAGCGGCATCGCAGCGATGGCGTGGGGAGGGCTTGGTTTCAGTGAGGCGACAAACGAGCGATGGCGAGAGAGGAAAAGTGAACCCAGAGAGAGGAAAAAGAAAAGAGAAGAGGATGAGGAGTGGAGGAGAGAGTGAGTCGTTGAGAGGTTCTGGCTTTGGACCTCCATGGAAAGGAGAGGGTTTCAATGTAACTGGAGGCACAAACCAGAGAGAGACGCTCTCCAAGTGAAAGAGATGAAATAGCAAATGCGAGAGGGATCGGGTAGATTTAGGGTTATAGTTAGGCAAAATTACCAAAACAAACCTAACATTTATAAATTTATAAAAATCTACGGCGCTTAACAAACGCCCTATATTTTATGTCATTTTAGAAACGCCATAAAATATGCTTTATACTATTTGCATTTAATACTACAACGTTTTACAAACGCCGAAACGCCATAAAATTTACGGCGTTTGTAAAACGCCATAAATAAATTGCATTATCTAAATTTATGGCTTTTTTGTATATAAACGCCATAAAATAGATCTTTAATGACATTTAATAGAAAACGTCATGTTTTAAATGCCCTTAATAACCATATATGTAGTAGTGTGGCTCTTTACAGTTTGATGCATATATTATAACTGTCAAGAATGCTTATGTGATTTAAATCTTGTACTGCATTAGTCATCCTTTATTTAGGTATAGGCATGATATATGGCCTCAGCGCGGTCAGAGGACCTGCAGGCGATTACCGGACCTGACTTCGTGGATAGTGTTAGGTACCGCTCTTGCTTGCTCTTTTCTTCTGTAACGGGGAATCTACTGACGAACCAAAGAATCTGGCTAATATTCTAACTTGGCAAATGGTAATCACCCACTATGTTTTGGTTTTGACCCGGCTCTGTCGTGGCACTTGTATCTTAACTTTGCTTCCGCTTTACTTTCGTTTGAATTGAATTTCGCGACATAGTCTTAGAACAGGTTAAGGGTACCCAATGGCCCTTCGAGGTTTTAGGGTTTGAAATCCCTCTTTCTATTAATTTTAAAATGAGTTTGAAACCTCGACCCATATCTGGATTGCAAGATCCGAACAAGTGGTTTCATCCCTTGAAACGTAACCCGGAAATCATAATTCTGGGTCGTTACATCTATTGAATGACTATACATCTAATTGTTTTTTTAACTGTTTGTGGCACCTAAGGCGGCCTCATTGTGAATTGTGTATATATCTAGTATTGATATCAGGCTTTACTGCTGTTTTAAAAGTAACTATGTTTTCTCTTTCTTTTGATGTTATAGGGATTCTGGATTTGATGAAACATTAAGCAATAATCTCTTAATTGCCTGCAGCACAAGTGATTCTTTCATGTAGTAAATGTTCCATGCTTAAACATATTGTCATTATTACTTTGTATAAATTATGAATATTGCCTCAGCTATATATGTTATCTATGATTCCACTTCATCCTATATAATCTACTTTGACATTAATTACATATGTTTTACAAACCTCACTTTCCTATGATATATATTTTTTGATATGATTCTTAACTCTTTACTTTCTTTGTATCACAATTGTAGGTCCGACCAAGACCAGTGCACAATCCTTGGATGCCAAAGGCCCTTGTAAGATGATTTCTTGCAGGTAATTAATAATAATTTATGTTTGTAGGCTAGTTTTCAATTCCATTTTTTTTCCTTAAAATAGTTTGAATGGTTGGTTGCTCGTTCCTGGTTTCTGGTTGTTGCTTTTTGCTTGTTGCAATTGAATGTGTTGTTGATCATTCATTGTTTGAAAAGGGGTTGGGCATAGGTAGTTTAGTATTTGGGAGGCCTCTTGTCCATATTTGAGTTGTTATAAGGCGGGCTTCAATTTTCAGCAATGTGCTTTTATTACAGTTGCTTTTCTACTTAGACTTCTGACCATTCTTATAGAATGTATGACCAATGGAACAACTTTGTCATATGCTTACTTTCTGGAAAGATAGGGTGTTTTATTAGATTTTTTTTGGAGGTGTTGCTTTTAGCTTACCTGATGCTGAATTTGACAGGGCTAAATGTGAATCAAGTACTTTATATAGACTATTAGTGCATTTTGTGTGGCTCCATGCTTTTGATGAGTAATTATGTTGTGATAAGTAACTCCTATGTAGATTAATCTAACTAGGGTTTGATATAAGCTCTTGAGCTCAATTGGACGAAGCTTGATAGATACTTTAGTATTTAGATAGTTGCTTAAGTTTTCCATATTTGCAAATGACATTCTATTAACATGGTACTCATTTTGTAGGTTAAGTTATTTTGAATTCACTTTACCTGCAAGATGGTTCTTGAAGAATCTTCAACACTTCACTGTTGAAATGAGGCTAAAAAATGTTGATACACAAGCTGGAATGAGTCTCTAGTTCAGTTTCGAATCTAGATCTCTCTTCTATTTGTCTATGTTAATGATTCATTTTAACACTTAAATTTTGTAGAAGAAGCTCATATGGAAATATTTTTATGGGTATGTATGAGAATTGTACATTTAGTTGTAAGACCAGTGTAATACCCGTGTCTTTAAGGCACGAGATGTTTTGAAATTACACTACTAAAATAGTTTGATACAGGGACGGATATTAGAGACGGATTTCACTTGTAGCTAATTATGTCCCTATTAGGGATGAGTTTTGGAACAAAATGTCATAATCAACGCTAAATTTAAAACAAATTATCGCAGCGTCAGTAATTTTGTTGCTAATTGCAATATCCGATAATAGGTTCCTAAATCCTTACCTGATGGGAACATGGTAAAATGTCGTGTCTATCTTTGACTCTATATAGCAACAAATATAGGAACCAATTTATATTTCGTCTCTATATAGAGACAAATTGAAATATGTGCCTAAATTTCTCTCTAATTACTGAAGAATATGGGGATGAATGAGCGTTCGACGCAAACTCATTAACAAAATAAACACGCATTACAATATTTGTTGGTGAATAGTCACGACCTTAAGTTGGTTACAAAAGCCAATCCCGATTTCATCCCCGAATCTGTTCCTAAATCTATCTCTGAATCCGTTCCTGAGTCTGTATCTGAATGCGTCTCCGAATCCGTCCCTGCGTCCGCCTCCGAAATCGGCCTTGAATATGTTCCTGAATTCGTCCCCGAATTCGTCCCTGATAAGCCGCCACTGAATTCGTCCCCGATTTCGTCCCAGAAGCCATCCCTGAATCCGTCTCTGAATTCGTCCCTGAATCCGTCTCTAATTAGGTCATTATATAACACAAATCGGCGAATTTAATTCCAGTCTTCCTCATAATTCCACGACGGTATTCTGTTTTTTTTTTGGAGAAAACAACGGTATTCTATATCAATCATACATTCATACATCCTTCTTTGCATAATTCAATGTAAGTAAGTATATGTACCGTAAGATCTGTATCTATTTATTCCTCTGGATGATATATGCATATGTATTATCTGAATTTTTAAATTATATGATCAAATTAATGGATCATGTTAGGGTTTTATAGTATTACTCAATTGCATACTTATTAAAAAGACTGAATTTGTTATATATGTGCAGAAAAAGTGAATAATCGTGCTTGGATGTATGATATGTACTTGCCGAATCTTGATGGCATCAAACCTGAATATTATCAAGGGGTTGATGAGTTTGTGGAATTTGCTGCTTCTCAAGAACATTACATGGATGGAGACAAGATAAAATGTCCATGCAAGAGGTGTAAAAATTGTCAATTTAAGGTTGCAAGTCAAGTTAAGGACGACTTATATCACAATGGGTTTATGAGTGATTATTACCGATGGACTGCACAGGGTGAGTCGATTGGTGCATCAAATGAGGAAGAACTTTGTGATGAGAGTAACCCACGAGAATTGAATCCAGAACAAAGAATGGTATTTGATTTGGCTGGGCCTAATTTTGTCCCCCCGCCGTGGTTTAATGAAGCTAATAGTGGTGGAGCTAGAGATGACTACCAAGGAAATCTGGGAACGGAACCTTTTGAGACAATTAGCGATGTCAATGACATGCAAGAAGACGCAGGACCAACCGGCATTGATAGGATGTCCCAACATTTTTGGGATGTGCTTAAAGCAGATGAGGAACCGGTGTGGCCTGGATGTTCTACACATACACAATTGTCTTTTACTGCAAGGCTTATGAGTTTGAAATGTGAATATAATGTGCCTCAAAGCGTCTTCAATGGTTTCGTCCAATTGTATGACGAGATTTTACCTCCAGGTCATAAGATTCCAGTCAATTACTACCAGGCAGAGAAGTTGGTTAGTAATTTAGGTTTGCCGATGGAGATAATAGATATGTGTCCCAATGGTTGTATGTTATATTGGAAGGATGATGTCAGCAAAGAATCTTGCAAATTTTGCGGGCATTCCAGGTTCACAAGTAATGAGAATAAGAGCACCCCGTGTAAAGAACTATTTTACTTGCCTCTAACCCCACGACTGCAAAGATTATATGCATCTGAGGCTACGACTGGCCATATGACTTGGCATGCGAATCATGTACCGGAGGAGGGGATGATGAGTCATCCTTCAGATGGAGATGCATGGAAGAGGCTGAATACAATGCATCCTAGTTTTGCTTATGAGTCTCGAAATATTCGTTTTGGTCTGTCCACAGATGGTTTTGCCCCATTTACTAAATCGGGTCAAAACTATTCTTGTTGGCCAATTATTGTTACTCCTTACAATCTTCCACCCAATATGTGTATGAAAACAGAATATATGTTTTTGACATTGGTCGTGCCAGGTCCTCGAAATCCTAAGAAGTTGATTGATGTGTGTCTGCAACCTTTGATCGATGAGTTAATGCAATTATGGGAGTCCGGGGTGACCACTTATGATGTTTCAAGGAAGGAAAATTTTATTATGCGGGCAGCTCTCCTTTGGACGATTAGTGACTTTCCCGCATATGCTATGTTGTCAGGATGGAGTACTGCTGGAGAGTTAGCTTGTCCAATATGTATGGAAAATTCAGATGCTTTCCGATTACATTATGGTAGAAAGGCTTGTTGGTTCGATTGTCACAGACGATTTTTAGAAGCTAATCATCCTTGGCGAAAAAATAGGAATCAGTTTCGCAAAAATGTTGTGAGAACATCACCGCCACCTCCGATGCTGAGTGGGAATGAAATTTGGGAACGGGTACGTCACTTTCCAACCGCCATTGAGGACCCACTGAATAATCCGCCTGGTTATGGAGATTCTCACAAGTGGACGAAGCAGAGTATTTTTTGGAGGCTTCCATACTGGAAAGATCTTTTAATTCGACATAACATTGATGTTATGCACACAGAGAAAAATATATTCGATAATATTTTTAATACTGTGATGGATGTTCCTGGGAAGAATAAGGATAACTTGAATGCACGGGAAGATATTCGACTACTTTGTCGCCGTCCAGAGCTTCAAGTAAATGATGATCACAAGGGGTCGAAGCCAAAAGCAATTTACACATTGACGAGGGATGAAAAGAAACATGTTTGTCAATGGTTGAAGTCTGTGAAGTTTCCTGATGGTTATGCATCTAATTTGGGGAGATGTGTTCAGAAGGATAATTGCAGTCTCGCAGGGATGAAGAGTCATGATTGCCATGTGTTTATGGAAAGACTCATTCCGATTGCTTTCAAAGAGTTGTTACCTCTATCTGTTTGGAGTCCTTTGACTGAGCTAAGTATCTTTTTTCAGTCAATTTGTTCATCCACTCTGTCTACTGATCACATGAGACATTTGCGGTCTACGGTGCCTGTAATATTATGTAAGTTGGAACATATCTTTCCACCTTCATTCTTTGATTCCATGGAGCATTTACTTGTGCACTTGCCGTATGAAGCTGAAATAGGAGGACCGGTGCAATATCGATGGATGTACCCTGTTGAGAGATATTTGTATCAGTTGAAGCGCAAAATTCTGCAAAAGAATCATGTTGAGGGATCGATATGCATGGCTTACTCTCGTCAAGAGTCGTCTAATTTTTATGTGCATTACTTTCCTTCTCATGTTCCATCTAAATTGAGGAGATTAGCGAGAAATGATGTGTTTGAAGGCAATGAAAGTGCTCTTTCGATTTTCAATTATCCTGGTCAAAGTGGCGGCAAAGCGAAAACAAGGTGGATGACGGTGGACAAAGAGTGGAATGCTGCACACACATACGTATTGCTTAACTATTCGGAAGTGCAATCATACATTAGGTATATTTTGTATTATATTAATAATGATATACTTTGTTTTGTTTGGATTAAGAATTATATTTATAATTGGTATGTAGTATATTTGAGTCAGAAAGAGGCATGGCTGACGAGGATATGGTCGAGAAAGAGTTTGCGGGATGGTTTAAAAAATATGTAAGTGTACCTTGGTTTTTTTGCTTTCAAATATGTTAAGAGTTGGATTATATATGGCATATATGTATATATAAATGAATAATTATTATCTACATTTTAATGGTATATTTGCATAAACATTACATGCACTAGATGAGAGCAATGGAGTCCATACAAATGAGCTTTTGTGGAGTTGTGCATGTGGTCCGAGTGTCAAAGCTAAAAGTTGGACCACCTACAAAGTTAATGGATACAAGTTCCAGACGGTGGGGAATAGCGTCGGCAAGTCAACAATGAATAATGGAGTATGTGTTACGGGATCTAATCAGGAAAATGTTGAAACAAACTTTTATGGTCTTCTGGAAGAAATCATCGAGCTTGAATATCCTCGTTCACATAATAATGAAAATAAGATTGTCTTATTTAAGTGTAAATGGTTTGATCCATCTGAAAGAGGTACAAGAGTTCATCGAGAGTACCGTTTAGATTGCTCAACGTTGTTTTCCATGTGTGATTATTGCATTTTGTTTTCTTATGAAATTGATCTAGATGATAAACCACACATATTTAATTGAACAAACATATTTTTAAATTCACTGAAATTAAACTAAAATGTAATTTCTTTGAATTGCAACTATCAGTCTTGTTGTTCCTATTTGTTTAGTATTGTCTTTGAATTGCAACAATAAGCATACATAAAAAAGTGCAAAAATAGCTAAATTTCATGGTTATGAAAGCAACAAACCATATAGCTGATTTTTACAGCATTGCACCGAACTCGATATCTCCAGAAGTGCAAAAATAGATGATTTTTATGACAGCAAGTAATAGCTGATTTTTGTAGCATTGATTTTCAACATCAAGATAGTGTCAAAAGTGCAAAAATAGCTAAATTTCATGGTTATGACAACAACAAACCATATAGCTAATTTTTACAGCATTGCAACTAACTAGGTATCTCAAGAAGTGCAAAAATAGCTGATTTTTACAGCATTGAAATAGCTGATTTTTACAGCATTGTAATGTATCTTAGAAGTGCAAAATTAGCTGATTTTTATAGCATTGTTGTTCAGCATTTAAATGGCTGATTTTTACAGCAATGTAATGTATCTTAGAAGTGCAAAAATAGCTGATTTTGACAGCATAGATGTTCAGCATTGTAAGCTGATTTTTACAGCATTGAAATAGTTGATACTTTGTATTATTTTGAGTTATTTTTCCTTTTTTATATGGTAAATCTTATTGTTTCTTTATTGCAATTTATAGGAAAATTATGACACATTGCTTGAAGAAGCAACACAAGAGGCTCCGAAAAGTGAGGTACCTCCCTTGATTGATAAGAATGAAATATGGTTGAAAGCAACTGGTGGTTCAAGAAAAGGAAGAGTTATAGGCATGGGATCTGAGTCTGAATCCATGTTGAAAAGGACTCGCAATGTGCATGGTGCTACGTCCCTTGGTGCATGTGGATCGTCTGAAGTATCCGAGTCTATGAGAGAGGACATGATGGATCAACTATCATCATTGCAGACACAAATTACACAAGAAATGGCAAGCTTGAATGAGAAAATGACAATTGTGCAGGAAAACCAAGAAGAAACAAGGAAAGATGTGACCAACTTGGCGGATACTATGCAACGAAACCAAGATCGAGTAAGAGAAGATATAACCAACATCGAGACTTATGTAGATAACTCTGTTGGTGCAATCCGGAGTGAGACAAGTCTCAACAATGATTTAAGAGATCAAAGTCTTCAAGAGACCATTATCAACTCGGTTAAGGAATTCTTTGCTAAACAATCTTCTTAGCTTTTCTTTGGAAACATTTGTTATATGCATTAGAGATTAATTATTGGCTAAACAATTTTATTAGGATTTATGTGATGTTTCTACTAGTTCAGTACTTTATGTTGGTTGACCAAGAATTATTTGATTGGTTTATAAATTCAATTTTCATTGACAATTGAATATTTATTTATGAATGACAAAGATTTGGAACGGATTTAGGTATAGAAAGTGGACTGCATTAAGGATTAAGATAGACAAATATAGAGACAAATTTAGGGACAAATATAGGGACGAATATAAGAATGAATTTTGGGACAATTAGAGGGACAACTATATAGGGACGAATTTGAGGGACAAATATGGAGATGAATAAATGGATGAATTTGGGATCAAATAGAGATGAATATAGAGACGACTTTAGGGATACGTTTAGCGACAAATATAGGGATGAATTTTGGCACACATATAGAGGCGAATATAAGAACGAATTTGTGGACAAGTATAGAGAGAAATATAGGAATGAAGTTAAAGACAAATATAGAAGTAGATATAGGGATGTATTAGGGGATAAGTATAGAAACGGATATAGGAACTAATTTGGATACAAGTATAGAGACAAATATAGGAACATATTTGGGGATAAATTTAGAGGCGCTAGTTAGAGGGATTTCAGGGCAGAAGTAGAGATGAATGTTGCGACAAACTTAAAGACCAAAATAGGTATATGTTTTGTGATGGTTACAGGGGCGGATATAGGGACAAAAATAAGGCCGGATATAGGGCGTCACAATTATGGTTACTATTGGGGGCATTCTAAGTCGTATCGAAAGTCGTTGGTAATAGAGACGGAATTGGGGATTAATTTAAAACACATCCCTAAATTTGTCGCTACGTGTCGTTGCTATTTACCATCGCCATGTTTAGGGACAAATAGTCGATTCATCTCTAAATTCGTCCCTGACGTGATTAGGGACGACCATTTGTCCCTGAATCTATTCCTAATGTCGTCCCTATATCAGACTATTTTAGTAGTGAATATGATGATTATTATAGTCGGTACTAACGTAACATACAACAACAATAATAAAAAATATAAGTTGTATAAAGGAATAAACAAACAATAATTTACTCAAATGATTAATGATTAATTATGATGACAATCATATGTCTAGATTTAAGATAAAAGTGCATCTACCACATACCTCAACAACAAAAATGAAACATATAAAATTATATAGCATATTTTCCCAAATGATTGATGAAGATATGGCTCCATGCACATCATTTATTGAAGGATTGTAACAAAATTTACCTAAAAATAAATCATTAAAGGAAAAATGATTAGAGCATTATAGTTATGAGAGAACTTATAAAGTGTTTAGTTGAAATTACACATATGAAAAATGGATGGAAGAAGTACCATACTAATAATATATTATGTTGGCCATTATATCAATATATTAAAGGATTGATAATAGAGAGATAGAATAGAAGAAGCGACGATAGTGAAAGAAATTAAATAATAATAAGTGTCACCTATACGATGGGTGAAGAAAAATAGAGAGGGCACCATACTAATCCCTTAAATGCCGACAAACAAAAGAATGAACCTGATGATATTATAGAACAATATTTTAGTCATGTGCGATGACAGGTAAATAAGACATGCATACGTAAAGAAGTTAGACATACAATTTAATAATATGTCGAATATAAGAAAACACAGCAATAGGCATGATGTAAATTAATAAACTAAATTCTGTTTTTCACGTGGATGAACGCTTACCAATTAATCCATAAAAATCAACTCATACGATGAAATTTTGGTAGGTGGTTCCTTCTGAAATACCATCCAAAGTCGGATAAGTCGAACATTAAGCTTGTAGAAAGACCGACTTGACTGAATGTTCTTGATAAACTTTGCATTAGTTGTCATCCTACAATAAATATATAAAAAAAAAACAAAATATAATGTTCATGAGGAGAAAAAGAAACCCTTATTATTCACTTCTATGTGCCATAAAATACATAGAAACATTAAAGATGTTATAAAGTTGAATTTATAATTAAGGGGAATCAACAAATGATAAAAATATCACTTAAAATAAGAAAGAATAAATATGAGTGGATCGGAATTCATCGAATAAAGAAAAAGGGATGAATGTAATATAATAGACGGCTTGTATTAATGGAATTGAATATGCATATGAATGATATTAATTAGGGTTAATTGCACAAAATATCATGACCTTTGTAGATAGTTGCGCTTAATATCCCAACCTTGTAAGATTTCGTGAAATATCCTGAACTTTGTTGTTAGTTGCGCCCTCTACCCTGTATGAGTTTCTTAAATTAATAAAATCACTAACATAATATGAAAATTACACAAAGACACCAATATTTTTCAAAAAAAAAAAATATCCCTCATTTTAATCAAAATAAAAAAGGAAATTTATGTTATACATATCAAAATGCGTGCTCTAAAAAAATTAAATAAGATCAATTACTTAAAAATAAATTTATGTCTTATCATATCTTCTTTTCCTTAAAATTATATTTTATAAAGCCATAGCTTTAATTTTCGTAAGATTAATATGTAAGTACCATATTATATGCCCAATTAATCCAGTTTTCATGAGTATATACCCGATTTTGCCTATTTTTAATATATGTTTATCATATCTTTATTAATTATAAATAGTTATCATATATTTTAATATTTCTTTTTTTTAAAATATTTTATTTTATTTTAAAAAAATATTATATTTCATCTATGTATAGTTAGCTTTTTTTTACAGAATCTTTTTTTTAATGCTATGAAATTTATATGAATTTTTTTTTAAGATTCAATCACGAGATACCACATAAGATGTTATGTAGTTTTAGCATATACTCCCTCCGTCCAAAAATACATGTACTTTTACTTTTTAGCACGTATTTTTAGGAGCTAAAAACTATATAAAATATTAACTTTTTTATTAATTTTTTTAATAATTATAAACCTATTGATAATAAGTTTATAATTATTAAAAAAAATTAATAAAAAAGTTAATATTTTATATAGTTTTTAACTCCTAAAAAAACGTGCATGAATAGTAAAGGGACATGTATTTTTGGACGGAGGTAGTATAAAATAATATGGACCAAAACATATATATATATATATATATATATATATATATATATATATATATATATATATATATATATATATATATAAATGTAAAAATCCTCATTTATAGATAGGTATATATATAAATTTATATTTTTTATAACATATTTTATTAAGAAAAATAATTAAATTTAATTATTTTAAATAATTATATTAATTATTTAAAGGAGTAAAGTTGCTATTTTCTATTTTCAATATATTAAGGGTACATTGAAAATATTTTTTGAATATGGGTGATTTTGTGTAATTTTTCCATCATCTGTGTAATTTTTAAATTTAATAAACTTATCTAGGGTGGAGAGCGCAACTAACACCAAAGGTTAGTATATTTCACGAAATTTTACAAGGTCGGGATATTAAGCGCAACTATCCATAAAGGTTAGGATATTTAGCGCAATTAACCCTCAGATACCCTATTAATTAATGCAAAAGATACTACTGCAACACATGGAAAGGAATGATAGCTAGTAGAGGTGGCAATTCGGTTGTTCGGGTCGGGTTCGGGTCTAACCATTCGGGTTCAGTCATATGTCGGGTCGGGTCATAAGTCGGGTAAACTGTATGTTTCGCCGGGTTCGGGTCGGGTCAGTTTTCGAGTCGAGTAAGTTGGGGTCAAATGGATTTCGAGTTGGGTCGGGTTCGGGTTGGGTCAAGTCGGGTCACATTAAGCTTTATTATAAAATGATGATTATTTTTGTTAATCTTAATTATTGACTATTGAACTTAATTTATTTAGTAAATTAGATCTCATTAGATGTAATTCACATTATTTGAGTGTTTAAAAATAAGGAAGAGTTGGGTTTTGTTTGGGTCGGGTCAAGTACGGATCAGGTATGGGTGGGGTCGGATTTGTCTATGTCCGTGTCCATTCGGGTATCGGGTCAAAATGGATCGTTCTCGGGTTCGGATTCGGGTTCGGGTTTTGTGTGGCACTATATTTTTGGGTTTCGGTCGGGTCTGGGTTCGGGTGAGTCGAGTCGTGTTTTCGGGTTGGGTCAGATGTGTCCAGCTCTAATAGCTAGTGTTGTAAGACCCATGAAAAATTAAATATAATCAAAAGATATAGATGCAATATATAAGGATAGCCAAGTCCGAACAAAAAAAATAGATTAGTGCGGTACAGAGGTACATGAAAAATGAAGATATTAATGCAACAAATGAATTTGTTGATTAATGCAAGATTTTGCTAAAAATGAGAGATTAAAGAGGTTAAAAGATTGTGCGGTAAAAATTATAGAAAAAGTAAAGAGGTACAAAGATATTGATGGAATAAATAGGGAAAGTATTAATACGTCCGAAACCATGATGAACACATGGTATAATATTACCTTATCATATAGAGATTGTAATAAATAGTTAATTTATAATAGGAAGTGGATAATCGGGTAGTACCCAAAGGTCCCAGTTCGAACCCCGGTTATAACCGCTCTTTATTAACAAATTCAAGGATATTCGAAAATAATATTGACCAATAAGAAAATACCATTTGAATAAAAAAAATCAACTTTAATTGTAGGCGTGCCACGTCAGCAAAATGCTAGCAGAATTAGTAATACTAGTACAATTCCCGCGCCATGGGGTGGTTTTTTAAAACTAAAATATTAATAATATATATAAATATATTATAAAATACTAATAAAAGTTAAGATAAAAAAAAACTTTACCATAAATGTATCTTATAATTCTGAAATATATTTTTTTAAATCTCGTCTAAAGTATAATATATAAATGTAAATATTTTAAATCACCCAGTAATAATAATATCAATATCATTGTAACTTTTTTAGAAATTTTGAAATTTGAATCATGTCAGCAAAGGTCACAACCAAAGAGTATCTTATAATTCATAGGTCCCAGTTCGAACCCCGGTTATAACCGCTCTTTATTAACAAATTCAAGGATATTCGAAAATAATATTGACCAATAAGAAAATACCATTTGAATAAAAAAAATCAACTTTAATTGTAGGCGTGCCACGTCAGCAAAATGCTAGCAGAATTAGTAATACTAGTACAATTCCCGCGCCATGGGGTGGTTTTTTAAAACTAAAATATTAATAATATATATAAATATATTATAAAATACTAATAAAAGTTAAGATAAAAAAAAACTTTACCATAAATGTATCTTATAATTCTGAAATATATTTTTTTAAATCTCGTCTAAAGTATAATATATAAATGTAAATATTTTAAATCACCCAGTAATAATAATATCAATATCATTGTAACTTTTTTAGAAATTTTGAAATTTGAATCATGCAATTAAATGTGATGTGTCACAACCAATAATTATATTAAATGTTTTTAATTAAGCTCAATAGTTAGTACATAAATGTGAGTTAAACCCAATAGGTATATTAGATTGAATTCAATATTTTGACTTAAGCTCAATTGTTAGTAAATATATTAATTTATTAAGAATAAAAGAAAAAATGTGAAAGGTTTAAAGAGATAAAAAGAATAATAATAAAAAAAATTAAAGTCAATAACTAATTAAAAAAAGACAAAAAAAAAACTTGATTGGTGGAAGAGAGGGGGGAAAATAATATGATAAAACGGGATTAGTGGCTAAAGTGAAGGAGAATACGTCAATACGACACCTAAACAAAGTTTTCTAAATTAAAGTAGTATATAGAAGGAGAATGGAGGATTAAAAAAATTAATGAAAAAAAGAGAAAAGGAGAAATAAAAAAATCAAGGAAAAAAACATAATTGGTCAATATTTCTAAAATTCCTATATGATTGACACGTAAGCAAAGTCTTCTGAATTAAGGTTATATATAGATTGTTAGTAAATATATTAATTTATTAAGAATAAAAGAAAAAATGTGAAAGGTTTAAAGAGATAAAGAGAATAATAATAAAAAATTAAAGTCAATAAATAATTAAAAAAAGGCAAAAAACACTTTATTGGTTAAGGAGATGGGGAAAAAAAGAATAAGATAAAACGGGATTAGTGGCTAAAGTGAAGGAGAATACGTCAATACGACACCTAAACAAAATTTTCTAAATTAAAGTAGTATATAGAAGGAGAATGGAGGATTAAAAAATTAATGGAAAAAAAGAGAAAAGGAGAAATAAAAAAAATAGAGGAAAAAAACATAATTGGTCAATATTCCTAAAACTTCTCTAAGATTGAAACGTAAGCAAAGTCTTCTGAATTAAGGTTATATATAAATATATAAATATATAGACAGTTAGTACATAAATGTGAGTTAAGCCCAATAGTTATATTAGATTGAATTCAATATTTTGAATTAAGCTCGATTGTTATTAAATATATTAAGAATAAACGAAAAAAATGTGAAAGGTTTAAAGAGATAAAGAGAATAATAATAAAAAAAATTAAAGTCAATCAATAATTAAAAAGGCAAAAAAAAAAAACTTGATTGGTGGAAGAGAGGGGGAAAAAGAGTAGGATAAAACGGGATTAGTGGCTAAAGTGAAAGAGAATACGTCAATACGATACCTAAACAAAGTTATCTAAATTAAAGTAGTATATAGAAGGAGAATGGAGGATTAAAAAAAATTAATGGAAAAAGAGAAAAGGAAAAATAAAAAAATCAAGGAAAAAAACATAATTGGTCAATATTCCTAAAACTCCTCTAAGATTTACACATAAGCAAAGTCTTCTAAAATTAAGGTTATATATAGATTGGTCAATATTACTAAAACTCCTCTAAAATTGACATGTAAGCAAAGTTTTCTGAATTAAGGTTATATATAGATTAATAAATCATATAGTATTTTTCTTAGGGTTTTGTTTCTTTGTTTTTTTTTTTTTTTTGATTAGGGAAGAATTCGAGTTCAGACAAGCCTTAAACTCGAAGGTCGGCTAAGCCGGTAGACGGAAAAACCATATACAAATGTAACATACAACAAAACATAAAGGTGCAAACTCAGGAACCAAACTCTACAAAGAACGAAACCAAGCAGACCTAAACCAAAAAAAGGAAGTGGACGACGACGGACAAAGCCAAGCCCCACCCAGAAGTAGAATTGTAGGTCAGCGATACATCAGGATCCGATCATCTTGTGGGTAGTGAGGACGAAACTCCAGGGAAGCAGTCAACCCGAATAGTGGAGACGCCACGATACACACTACCACGATCCCAATCTATCCCGACTCCAACAGCCAGAACCAGATCCAATGAAAGATCGCTCAACCACGCCACCGTAGAGCCGCAAACCGCCTGAGTAATGAGCTACATAAACTCTTTTGGGGTTTAGTCAACCATAACGAGATTTAGTACACGTTCAAACGAGCAGCTTTTGGATACCCTCGCGGCTTTTGGATAACAATTTTCGGGCATCTTCGGGCCCAAGGGAAAACCCAAGGGCCAAGAGGATGTTCTGATCGTTGATTGTTCTCTCTCTCGCAAGCAAAAATCGCCGCCAAAGAGGAGATGTCGGAGCAGGAGCCCGGAGGCGGAGAAGATGGTGCCGACGACCTAGGGCGGAGCCGACAAGAGGAGACCGGATCGATCCAGGTAGACCGTCGAGGAGGGTTTTGGACGCCGACAGGATTGAAGCATGGCTGCAGGGGTAAACAAAACTGGTGTAGATGTGGGCATGGCTAAGCACCCGTCGACGGAGCCCGACCACCAGAGGCTGAGGTGATGAGCCGAGGGGGAGAGGAGCGACCAAAGGCGGGTTTGGAACCTCCATAGAAGGGTTTAATAGACGATGGCTAGAAGCTCGAGAACGCCACGAGCAACTGAAGCCGAAGAATGAAATCCGAGGTGATAAAGCACCAGTTTGGCCAAGAGATTGAAGAATAGGGGAAAGGGAACAAGTAGCACCCAAAGCCCCAAATCAATTTCAATTAGTTTCGAAATCCAAAGGAGAATTTTGAATTAGGGTTGAAGAGAGACGTTTCAGGCGAGGAGTCGGAATGGTGGCCAAGACGGTTTAAGTGGCCTTTAGCCGATATGGTGAGGCCGGAGCCCTGTGCTAGGCGGCCGCAGCCGAGAGTAGCTCGGAGGAGGTGGATTCTAGCATAGGAGTCGTGGTGGATACCCTTACTAGGGGGTTAGACCTCCCTCTCTATAGAATTCTAGAGGGAGGAGAGAGTTTTTCTCCTTAGCACCACAATGGTACTATGTTAGATAAATGGTGATTTGTTTTGTTTCTATGTGTGGTTGTGGTGAAATTATGTCATTGTAAATTTTTATATTGAAGTGGAAAAAAAGAAGGGGATTAAATAGTTACCTAGGTAAAATTAAACTGGGAGTAAACCTCTTTTTTTATATAATAAAAATGGGTTTATATATCGGATCATGTCAACTGGTGTATAAACCATCCTCCACACGTGTGCTGGTCTAGATTTTTTACATCGGATTTTGTTTCTCTATACACCCGTTTAAAAAGCGGTGTATAAAAGATTATACACTGGTTCCATCACTAATGTATTTTTTACAACATTAACCCGTACATCGGTTAGAAACCGGTGTATATGATCTTTTATACCCGGTGTAAAACACCTTTTTTGGCCTAGTGATCAATTGTCGGATCAAGACATAGAAGAAGACTTTGAAGCTCCTTATCTAGGTAATTTACGATGTCGATAAATAATTTGAAGCTTTTCGATATAAACCGTGTTTAAAGTACCGCTTCCATTAGAATTGTGTGAGGGACTATGGAGTATTTGATTAACAACGGTTTTTTCTTTATATAATGCCTTGTAGACATATTTGTAACGGCCCAAAATTATGATTCATGGGTTATGTTTCAAGGGATGAAACCCCTTGTTCGGATCTTGCAATCCAGGTACGGGTTGATGTTTCAAATTCAATTTTAAGGTCAGTAATAAAGAGGGATTTGGAACCCTAAAAGTATTGTAGGGGCGTTGGGTATCCTTAACCTGTCCTAGGGACTCATTCGTGAAATACATTTCAAACGGAAGTAAGGCGGAAGCAAAATTAAAATACAAAGCACCACGTCAGAGCCGTGTCAAAACCAAAACATAAGCGAATGATTACCATTTATACCAATTTAGAGAATTAGCCAGGTTCTTTGATTAGCCAAAGGGTTTCACGTCACAGAAGCAAGGAGTGGTTCCTAACACTATCCACGAAGTAAGGCCCGGTAATCGCTTGTAGGTCCTCTTACCGCGCTGAGACCACATAACATGTCTATACCTAAATAAAGGATGACTAATGCAGTACAAGATTTAAATCACATACGCATGCTTGATAGTTATAATAATATGCATAAAACTATAAAGGGCCCAAGACAATGCCAAGTGGCATATCCCTCTCCTACTCTGCCCTTTTTTTCATGAGCGGACATGGCCAGTACGGTACCCATTTCATCGTGATGGTGCACAGACCACAGAATAATCATCATCATAAAGTAAATCAAGCTCGCCCAATGGTGCTAGGCTCGATTGACTCAGGGCAAGCCCGATTGGCCGGGCTACCCTATGACCCTAGCAAAGACTCTAGGACAATCACAGATAAAAGGTTGTTCTGTATTCAAACACACATAGTAACCACATGCCCAGTTCAATGCAATCCTAGCATGATACTACATGGCATGCTTTAATATGCAACACCTACACATCACATGACACATCAGGCAGGAAGTCCAGGTTACTGAGTAAGTCCCATAGGATACTTACCTGAAGATGCAGAACATCAAGATAACACAAGCAATGGCCCAAATGCAAGTCCGAAGCAATCCAAAACTAAAACACACCTATGATCAAGCCAATGTCATAAGCTACTGAACTAACATTCGTACACACAGGACCCAAGTTCCCAACATTCTCAAAACCGATCAATAGTAGAGCCATTTCCAAAACCTTTCCGCTACGATCAACATCAACCAAAATCATTTACTTCCAATCAACCCCATTGATAAAATCGTACCAACCATATTTTCTAAAATTTTAAATCCCAAATTAAGTCAACTCATATTCAAAATAATTTCTCAAATCATACTTGGCCAAATTCCGACATTTATCATTAAATCCTTAACAAATTCCCAAAATCATATTATTAACACAATCCCAGCATGTTTATTTTCAAAACAAATCCATCTTCTCAACCTTATATATAAATCAAAATCAATAATTCATTTTACAATTTCACAATCGTATAAAATTCATCTTATAATAATGTACTACATATAATATTACTTTTTAAACCATATAATTTCCAGGAAATATTCTATCACACAACATAATATAATAATGATAATAATAATCCAACAATTAACAATCACATTTTATATAATCATAGGACATGTAACAATTCATAAATCAACATTAAAAAAATAATAATCCAAGGAAGGCCCAAACCCCAAATTCTGAGAGAGGAACCCGACTTTACCAGCCCAGAACCCGAGCCTACGGAAACTCAACCCTGAGATCCCACAAAGCTGAAAGACAGAACTCGGATTTGATGCCCTAACCCGGATCTGGAACCCAAGTAAAAGGATTTTAAGTGAACCGGAAATTAGGCCCAACCCGTTCAGTCCAGGAAAAGAAATAAAGAACCGACCCACTAGGACTCGTCTTCAACCTCAAATCTCAAGCCAGGGAAACAACGACAACGAAAAATGAAAGAGAAGAAGGAAAGGAATCTGACCCGTCGGTGACTTCTCTCCGACCCTAATCTCACCCAACCTTATCAAATCCTAATCTCGACCGCAATTCAAGGGAAGAAATCCAAACGCGAGTGAAGGAGAGGGAGAAATAGAGAGATTACTGAGGCGCATGATTCCGACTTCGAGGGGCACCGAGAGCGACTCCGGCTACGATTGACGGGGAAGGTGTTTTTCTTGAATCTAGAGGGTCGAGAGATGAGAACGAGTGCGATTGGAGAGGGTTAGAATCGAGATTGTTGAGAAAATGAAAATAGACCTTGAACGGAAACCAGAGGGGAAGTGGCTCGCTGGTGGTGCTCGAGTGGCTCTAACGGCGAGGGAGGAGGCTTCTGGGAGTGGCGTTGGCGACTGGGAGATCCCTGGGCTGCTTGATTTGGTCTCCTTTGAAGAGAAGAGGAAGCGAAGGTGCTCGGTGGTGCAACGTTGCCTTTGTCGGTGAAACAGGGGAGGCTCACCTGTCTCATGGCGAAGGGATCTGAGTGTCTACTGATGGCCGTCGACAAGCAAGGATGTTGGGAGGTGGCTCGAATTCAGAAACGGAAGGGAGAACAAGGAGGAGAAAAAATGAGGCGGTTGTTTGACCGAAAAAGAGGATGACGGCGAATTTGACGGTGACATTGGTGTTTCGCTCCAGCTGCAATCAGATGGAAAAAAGGGGGCTATTTGGTGTGGGTTGTGTGATCTTCTTATGAGGATTTGTTTCAGCTTTAAGATGATGAAGAGAGGAAGCCTTTACAGAGGGTTTCAAGGTGTGGTGAGCTGGAATCTGATGGGAGAGGGGGGGGGGGGGACGAATTCAAATGCAGACCGGATGAAATTGGTGTGGGCTGTGCTGGCACCATGGGTTGCATTGTAGGGGAAACTTCAACGGAAGAGAGAGAGAGAGCGAGAGAGAGAGAGAGAGAGAGAGAGAGAGAGAGAGAGAAGAAGAAGAAGAAGAAGAAGAAGAAGAAGAAGACAACCCAAAATAAGATGTAAAGACTCCCAAAATTCAAATATCAAAACCCGTTAATCCCGACTTTAACGAAATAAAGTAAAATTACAATCACAATTTACAACTTATTTACTAATGATCAAAATCAAATTAATTTCTCAATTTCGAAGCTTAAAGACGAAATTAAAATCCGTCAAAATCTAATATTTCAAACGATGCCGGAATGAATTTAAAATCAAACTTGTGCTCGAGGACGGACTTTTATTTCACTTATACAAATTGAATAAAATAATAATATATCTGATTAAAATAATATAAAAAATATATTCGGCCTTTACAATACCTCAACAAATTACACCACGAGTGATAAGAACAAACCTTTCAAATGGGCAACGATGGGCAATTTACAATGCTTTATTAGAGAAAAGTATCAACGGAAAATTGAAACGGAATACAACAAATGAGGTGGCAGCTTTATTTTCGGTTTCATTGAGAACAATCCAATGGATATGGAAAAGATCAAATGATACTCCATTTGGCAAGTTTGCCAACATATCAGATCAAAAAATAGGAAACTATGGTAGGAAGAGAGTTGCAGTGGAGATAAGTAAAATCAGTGACATCCCTTTGCGTCAACGAACAACTTTAAGGTCGCTTGCAGAATCGTTGGGTATTAATCTTGCAACATTACATAGACGATTGAAGCAAGGTGACCTACGCCGCCATTCAAATGTCATCAAGCCTCTCTTAACTGCTGGAAACAAACGAGCCCGTCTACAACCTCTCAATGATAGAGCCAACTAGCATACCTCATGCACCGAAGTTTTTCGATATGTACAATGGCATGTATATTGATGAAAAATGGTTTTACATGTCCAAAAAATCTGAAACCTACTATTTGCTCCCTACCGAAAAAGAACCTTTACGGACATGTCGAAGCAAAAAATTCACTGGAAAAGTTATGTTCTTAGTTGCTATGACGCGTCCAAGATTTGATAATGAAGGTTGTGAACTTCACGGCGTGAAGTTTTTCCAGTGAACTCCCCATAGCAACTAAGAACATAACTTTTCCAGTGAAGTACTTTCAGGCAAAATAGGGGTATGTCCTTTTGTTACAACACAACCTACTCGGAGGAGAAGTAGAAACCGAGAAGCTGAAACTTTAGAGATGAAGCCACTCACTTCAGTCAAAAGAGAGACAATCAGAGCATGTTTAATTGAAAAGGATTTACCTGCGATTCAATCAAAGTGGCCTTCAGAAGAGCCAAGGAGAACCATCTTCATTCAACAAGACAATGCAATGACTCGTATTGATATAAATGATGAAGAATTTCAAAGGACAGCTTCACAAAACGGTTTTGATATTCGAATATTATGTCAGCCACTAAACTCTCCAGATTTGAATATCCTTGATCTTGGCTTCTTCCAGGCCATCCAAGCATTACAACACAAAGAGTGTCCAACAATTGTAGAAGGCCTTGTTAGTGCAGTCAAGAAGGCTTTTCATGATTATTCGACATGAAAGATAGACTGCGTGTTCTTGTCACTACAGTTGTGCATGAGGGAAATCATGAAGGTCAGAGGATCCAACCAATATAAGATCAAGTACATCAATAAAGCTAGATTGGAGAGGAATGGTTGTCTTCCGAAATAAATTACTTGTGATTATTCTATAGTAGAAAGTGTTATGAATATGCTAGCCCATTGAACTTTCACATGGAAGAGAAATGAAGTCGATGCTACTGTCATATGTCTTGTTATGTCTCTTCTTCATACCCATATTTTTCTGGCTCTTCACTTCTTTTTCTTATTTCTTGTAGAGACTGTAAATCCCTGCTATTCACATTTTGATCCATGTTTTGCAGAACATATGGAGCCAAAGAATGGAGTCGGTTATATGCAATAAGAGCATGATAACTGATACTTGTGATGGATGATTTACTCAATTCTCTGATGTATGTTGACACTACATATGTAATCTGTCTCAAGCCAAACTCAAGCTTCCGCTTGTAGATGATCTGTTTCAGTGGAGATGATTTTTGTCTTTTTTGAAATCCTTGATGCTGCTGAATTCTCTCTTATGCTGCTGAATTCTCTCTTCTTTTTCTGCTTCAGTCGAGATGATTTATTCCATGTTGTTGCTGTTGAATACTCTCTTTTGCTGCTGATTTCTATCTTTTTTTTTTACTTCTTTCTACTTTTGAATCCTCTCTTTTGTTGTTGAATGCTCCGTGTTTATGTCAAGAGGATTTACTCCTTGCCGTTGCTGAATGCTCTCTTCTTCTTATTCAATTTTTTTTCTTCTGAAACTCATATCATAAAATCAGCAAAGTGAGATGAAAAACTGAGATTGGATTTTTTGTGAAATTGAGATTGGATCTTTTTTGGAATGACTATGATCTTTTTTGAGATTGAGAATTGTTTTTCCAGGTAGATTATGTTAGATTGAGAGTTGTTTTTTAGATTGAGAGTTCTTTTTGTGTTGCACTGTTCCCATCAACGCCATAAAATTTGGTGTAGCATATATATGCACTTTTTTGCAGTAAATGGGAAGTTCAAAGGAAGATAGGAGAAAAGGCAACAAGCTGATTACTCAGATCATTTACTATCTTCCATTTTTCATAACCAATAGACATTTAGGCTCTGTTTGGCAAGATTTGCACTTCCATTTAAGTTCTGATATAGACTGCAGATGGAGAAACAAGATCCCCGCTTGAATGCCAAAGCAAAATTTGCTTATAATTTTTTTTTATTACAGTTGATAATTATGAGCTGAAATTTTTTGTAAATCCATTTTGGTGCCAGTGAAATTGATTCCAATCTTATATGTGAATAAAGATTGAGGCAAAGTTTTTAGATCGAGAAACAAGATTCCTACCTTTGTTTGTAAGTTTGTTTCATCGTCAGCTAGAGCCAAACATGAAATGGAAACTGAGGCAAAGTTGGTAAATGTGGCACATGAGAAGCTGAATTCATAGAAAAGTATGACAACATATAGATGTACTAACTTAGAAAATTCTGAAAGTAATGCAGCCAAAAATGAGATACAGAACAGGGTAGAGGAGAGTCATTTGCAATACCACACTCATTTGCAAGTTCCTCCCTCTTCTTATAATCTGCTTTTTCAGAATCATTTGCAAGAACACACTCATTACCTTCCTCCTGCTCTTTTACTGTCATACAAACTGAATGAAAGTCCATTATAAAATACGGAGTAGTCAATTACAAAACCAATTTTATATTAGGAAAGGCAAGAGAAGCAAATGGTACATGGGGAAATTTACAATGAACAAAATAATTACTCCAAATGACAGACAAAACAATTGAATACAATTTCCATTCATTTACACTAAAAAAAACAATATCTATTACTGTCATAACCTCATTTAAACAATATATGGAGTACAGAGTGGGCAATATCTGCTACACAAAGTCAATATATGGAATACAAGATCACTTCTTGACTCCTTTTAACATCTCTTGAAATCAGGTACACATTGGGCGAAAACGACTTTTAGTTGGTTGGATGCCTTTATTTATCTGAAATTGTTGTTCATTGCACATCGAAATCCAAAAGCAAACAAGAAAAACAAGGAGAAATTAGATGCAAGTGTAACCCTATATGACGAATTCGTCACCGAAAGGGTCGAATAAAAAAAAGAAGTGGTGTCCAAGAGGCCAACCAGAAGACAGATTCAAAGCTGAAAATTGAAGGTCTCAGAAGAAATGGCTACAAATCGAGTCGACTAATCTTCAATAACGGCTATGCAAACCACTATAGGGATCTTAGAAACCTTCGACGACGGAAAAATCGTGAACAGAGAGCTAGGAACCCTCATCTCACACGCGAATCGGTACTTGTTTAGAGCAGCTTTTTCGCTCTTCCCCTCTCTCTGTTAGGGTGGGGAATGTTATTTGAAAAAAAATAATAAATTAGACTAGGAAAGAGAAACTGCAAACACTGAGATCAGAGAAAGAATGAAAATAAAATTGAGTAGGTGTGTACGCCATAATTTGTACGAGCATCAATAAATTTGAGACAAAGTCTTGTGTCTAAAACCGCTTTTAAATTGAAACAACGGGGTACAACTTTGCTTAAAATTTATCAACATATATTTGTAAAAATAAATTAGCCAATCAAAATAAGTGAATTAAATGAATATTTTTTTATAAGTTAATAATCGAGTAAAAAAGAAAGTTGTGGTAAGAAAAGAATAGAAAATGGTGGTGTAACCGAGGGAGGTAGCTACAAAGATTAGAAGAAAAAAGGAAAGAATAAAATAAAGAAGGATAAAAGAGAGAAAAGACGTGTGAAAAGAAAGGTGACATTTCAGAGAGAAGGAAGAGAGATTTGGTTTCAATTCATATCATCATCCATCACTTTTGTAAGTTGCCACTCTGCCCAGATGCTCCTCAGGCTCAACTCCTCTACCTCTCCCTCTCCCTCTGCATCTGCTCCCTCTTCCTCTACTTTCATCAATCATCCTTTCATTTTCAGCCATGGAGCTCCTTCTCACATTATGTATCATCTGTTCGTTTGCTTTGTGTTCGATCTCCTACGAGCCTCGCAGCCATGAAGGTACCTCCTCTTTAAGTGTTAACTCACGCACTCTCCTATGTCCTATCCTACCCCCATTTTTAATCTCGCTTATCTTTTT
This sequence comes from Persicaria tinctoria, assembly GCA_037127255.1. Taxonomy (NCBI): domain Eukaryota; kingdom Viridiplantae; phylum Streptophyta; class Magnoliopsida; order Caryophyllales; family Polygonaceae; genus Persicaria; species Persicaria tinctoria. Next base: position 56,802,580 of record JBANSL010000006.1, on the reverse strand, counting down.
TAACTGCTCGATCCTCTCTTAATTGATGATATTGAATATCGATGTATGGCTGTTGCTCTCTTTTATTTCAGTCCAAGCTCTGTTTGACATCAAGCAGAGCTTCAACGACCCCCACGGTGTATTGAGCAACTGGGATGAATTCTCCGTCGACCCCTGTAGCTGGACCATGATCACTTGCTCCCATGAAAAATCCGTCATCAGTTTGTCCGTTCTCTCTTCTTTCTCCCCCCATCCCCTCTTGAATTAATTACTCTTTTAAGTTTCAACCTAACCCTAATTCTGTTTCTGATTCCTTTTCCTATCCAACAGGGGAGCTCCTAGCCAGTCTCTTTCCGGCACCTTGTCTTCCTCCATCGCTAACCTCAAAAACCTCCGCGAAATGTAAGCGTTCTCTATATCTAATCTAATCAGCAGTCACTCATCTTCTTTCCTTCCTATGGCCGAATTCATAATCACCGTTTGCCTTTTGAAATCTCCTCAGATTACTCCAAAACAACAACATCTCAGGCACGATTCCGCCGGAGATCGGCTCATTGCCCAAGCTTGAGACACTGGACCTCTCCAACAATCGATTTTCCGGGAACCTTCCCGAGTCCTTAAGCCAGTTAATTAGTCTTCAGTATCTGTAAAACCTCTCTATCTCTCTCTGCTCTCTGTTTTCCCCCATTTTGAATTTACTTACCGAGTTGGACTTTGCTCTTTGCGTGTCTCCAGGAGACTCAACAACAACAGTTTGAGTGGTCCTTTTCCCGCTTCCATAGCCACGCTTTCCAAGCTCATGTTCCTGTGAGTATCATCAGTCCTCTTCCTCTTCTCCTTCTCAATTGTCTCTATTGAATGGATGTTTTTTGTTTTCTTCCTTCTATCTGTTCTTGTCTTGATACCTCAATGAATCTTGATACTGGTTTATTTAAATTTCCTTTTGTTTGCTTGTGTTTTTGTTTTGTTGCTCATTGCAGGGATTTGTCTTTTAATAATCTCAGCTCTCCTGTCCCCAAATTTTCCAGTAGGAATTTCAAGTATGTTTCCTCTCTCCTTAATTGCATTGTAGGATGATTTTCTTGTTTAATTTTTTACATAATTTGTGCATTTGTCCAATAGTTTGTTACTAAACTAAACTAGTTTAAGCTATAAACTCGTGGAAAGTCCAATCCGATTCAAGGATAGTTGCAACGAAAGCTTGATCCTTGTTTGTTGTGTACTCGTAGTATCGAAGGGAACCCTATCATATGTGGAAGGAATTATGTCGATGGCTGCTCTGGTTCGACTAACAACGATCCTCTATCTTCATCAGTTATGTCATCTCCAGGTGAAATTTTTAAGTAGCGCACAGTTCTCTCTTTTATTTACATTGAACCATGATTTTATTCTAACACTTGTTTGGTGGGCCATCTCAGGAACTGCGTGGCCTAAACGATTCGCGGTTGCTCTTGGGTTCACAGTCGGTCTACTTTCTTTGCTCGTCATTGCCTTAGGGATCCTTCATTATAGGAGGAAAAGACATAACCCTTTCATGCATAAGATCACAGGTCAGTGCATTAGCATTTTGATGCATGATTATTGCGTTTTGAATTCATTTCGAAACCTGAGTTTTACATGTAATTTTTGCAGTGGAAAAGCAAGAAGAGGGTCATTTAAGCTTGGGTAATCTCAGGAGCTTTACTTTCAAAGAACTTCAGTCAGCAACTAACAATTTTAGCAACAAGTACATACTCGGGAGTGGAGGTTTCGGGAATGTTTACAAGGGTAAGTTGGTGGATGGGACGATAGTGGCTGTTAAGCGTCTCAAGGACATGACCGGGACTTCTGGCGAATACCAATTTCAGATGGAGCTCGAATTGATAAGCTTGGCTGTCCACCGTAATTTGCTCAGGTTGATTGGCTACTGTGCTACCTCGGGTGAGAGGCTGTTGGTGTATCCCTACATGTCTAATGGCAGTGTGGCTTCTAGACTTCGAGGTTAGCATCACCCTCACCAGTTAATTCCTTGTACCTATGGTTTCCAAGACACTCTTTTTGGGGGGTTCTTACTTGTAAGGTTGGTGATTTTTTTCAGGTAAACCACCACTGGACTGGAGCACGAGGAAAAGGATAGCAATCGGTGCATCTAGAGGTCTTTTCTATCTACATGAGCACTGTGATCCTAAGATAATTCACCGAGATGTAAAGGCAGCTAACGTGTTGCTCGACGAGTATTGTGAGGCTGTGGTCGGTGATTTTGGACTAGCGAAGCTCCTTGATCACTCCGATTCCCATGTCACAACTGCAGTTCGTGGGACTGTAGGCCACATTGCACCCGAGTATCTCTCCACTGGCCAATCATCCGATAAGACAGATGTGTTTGGCTTCGGCATCCTCTTGTTGGAGCTCATTACTGGAATGAGGGCGCTCGAGTTTGGCAAGACCGTGAGCCAGAAAGGAGCAATGCTGGATTGGGTATTTAAACGATCTCCATACGATCTAAATTCCTGATGCTATATATATGCAATCCTCACCTAAATGTTCTTTGTCTCTTGGCAGGTCAAGAAAGTGCAAGAAGAGAAGAAGGTGGAAGTGTTGGTGGACAGGCAGCTCGGAACCAACTACGACCGGATAGAGGTCTTAGAGATGCTCCAAGTGGCGCTCCTTTGTACCCAATACATGCCGGTGAACAGACCCAAGATGTCCGAGGTAGTCCTAATGCTCGAGGGCGATGGGCTGGCCGAGCAATGGGCAGCAGCCCATGGTCACAAGGACATCCACATCAGCATCACCAGCCACTCAACGAACAAAGAATCCCAACCTTCAACCATGGGCGACAACGCGAACAAGCACAACAAGGCTCACAAGGTTAACACTAAAGAGACCTCCTTGGATCCCAACGCTACCCAAGAAGACGAGGATGACGATAACTCAATGGACTCGTACGCAATGGAGCTTTCGGGTCCTAGGTAGAAACGGCGATTCTTTGTTAATAGGAGAGAATCGGACTCTAGGCAGTTAAATGTGTTCAATCTCTTTTACTTCCAATTTTACACCTTCTGATGTACATAAGTTAATATGGTTGGCTTCCTCCATGATTTTACGAGAGTCGAGTCGATGGCGGAGGGGCTCGACGACAGCGACGAGAGCAATGATGCGTGGGTGGGTGGTGACTGGTGAGGAAGCAATGTGGTCAAAAGAAGCTGCGAGTGATGCTGATGGAGTTGCAGCAGTGCGCGTGGTATCATTGGTAGCAAGCGAGAGCGAAAGATGGAAGGGAATTAGTGTACTTTTTTGGAGCTTTGGCTGTCTTGACAGTTTGACAGTGGTATCCACTTACCCACTTACCGTGCTGAGCATGTGAGGTTATGCTTTTTCACCCTTTCTGGGTAAATTCGCCTTTTACCAGAAAGAAATTCCACACAAGTTTCTTTTTCTTCACTTTTGATGCTAAAAGACTAAAAGCCATTTGGGGTTCAACTTCAAATATTACCGTTAATGCTTCAAAGTTTCAACAAATGGCCCCTTCAAAGTTTCAACTTTAGGGTTTATGATTTTATAAGGGGGCTGCAATTCACACCAATAAAAATTGATTTGGGCATCCAAAATAAATTATTAGTGAGGTCTATGGTCTGATAGACAATTTTTTTTGTTAAAAAAGAAGATTGAAACATTGCAGACTTGTCGAGAAATATTTTTTTTATAGAGTAAAAATCCGATTGGTTGAATCTAGCCGATAACATCTTTTCGAATGAAAACTGGCTAAGGTGTGCAACCTTATCTGCAGCTCTGTCCCTTCCCATGACGCGTGAAATTTTCGTTATCAGGAAAGATTTAATTATCCAGGGTGTGTTTGGGACAGGGTGGAGGGGGTGGGCAGGGTGGTTGATTTTTTTTCGAGATTTGTACCGACGTGTTTGGGAGGGGGTAGATGGGGTGGCGGCGATGGGGGTGGACGGGGTGGCGGGGATGAGAGAATCCCAAAATCTTCCATCTTCAAATTAGGGGTGGGAGGAGGTGGGGAGATTTTTCCACCTCGTGTGAACGTTTTTTTGCCCTCGCAACCCTTTTCTTATCTCTCTCACATAAACCGTTCTCCATTCTCGAGCTCCTCTTTCCCGAAGCAAGAATTGTTGTTTTCTTTCCTCAATCGCCCCAATCATGCGCCTCCGATCAAGCTTGATCTCCGGCGCCGGCAGAGACAATGAAAGTTGTTGTGCCTACTTTCCCCGTGTGGCGGAGGCGATGGCTTCGGGACGAATCGTGGTGTGGACTTCTTTTCCTCTGAGTAATCAATTTTCAAATGCAACTGGTGCTGGCGATTAGCACTTCCAATCGCCGGTGGAGGTGGAGGCGATGGCTTCGGGACGAATAGTGGTGGAACGAGGCGTCGGAGTCTAGTGCGGCGTCCATGGTTGGGGAGGAAGCAGTGCGCGCGACCCAGATGAGGATATGTTGGCGTCCATGTCTTCCGCCATTGAAGTGGGTATGAAGGAACACGAAAAAGAGAGGAATCACATAAATATCGGATTTTGTAGTGATTGGTATCAAATTGCTTATGGGTAGCTTGAAAACCTCATCTTTTTCCACTCAATCTGGTAAAATTTGCCAGTAATTTGGTTTCCCGAAATCCAAATCTCGGGTTGGAAGAAGAACGTCGACCGGCTTGCCCTGCTTCAATTGCGTAGTGGTTGAGTTAAGGAGCATTTTAGTCTCAGGGTTTGTCCTTTTTAGTTGAAAAGGAGGGGCATTTCAGACATTTACCTAAAGAACCTTACACTACCCATTCCCACTCAACCGAACACGCAGGGGATTATTTTCTATAAATAATCTCCATCATCTCTACCCAAAAAGTATCTCCATCACCTCAATCCCAAAAAGTATCTCAATTCCCTAAATCCCAAAAAGTATCTCCACCTCCTTTAAAAAATTCCCTCGCAAACACGCCCTTAATGTCTTCCATTATAAGCTCTATTTCTCAATGGTAGTTACCTTACTATTTTAAGTTTTGGATAATTATAAGGGAGTCATATTCAATGACTATGTTATTGATATTTAGTTGTCTTGTTTGGAGTAGTCTTTCTTAAAACTAGGGCCTCCATCACGACAAGAGTTTGTTTACCATATATTTTGTTTCTAAGAATGATTGAGTTACCGCTCCAATCTCGAATAATTCATCCCCTCTGGAGATACTGCTCCATTCGACGAAGCCATCCCGAAAAAATCTTGTTTTAATGGGACCCCTAGTGGGAGTGGAGGACACCACCTTCGACTCAACGGGCTTACCTGAGACACATGACGTAATGATGCATGTCATAATCTGAGCCGTTGCTACGGGGAGGAACATCTTGTGAGCCTAATTCGCCACGTTTTATACTATCTTTTATATCGATTTCTGCATGCATTTCATGCATTTGGGCTAGAATAGTACATAATCTATGTAGTCTATGCTTATTTGCCAAATTATGGAATCTACACCAGTTTCTGTTTAATTTCGTAGAAATCGAGGCAATTTACAGCAATTTTGAGAAAGGAGGAAAAGCTCGAAGTCAACTACAAAAAGTCTGAGGTCAAGGAGTAGCGGAACAAGGACAAATAGAGCGGGAAACGAGAAAATCGACTCGACACTAATTGGTCGATTTCGACCAAGCCTAGTCGATTTCGAGTATATTAGTCGATTTCCACAAAAGTTGACAAGAATCGAGTAGAGCTGAGAAAGTTGGTCGATATCGAGTTCCTGTACTTGATATCGAGTAACCCATATCGAGCTAAAGACCCCGGAATCGACGAGGAAGCTGGAGCTGGAACATGCAAGTCGATATCGAGGAAGCCAACTCGATATCGAGTAACAACCAAGTCGATTTTCACTTCCTGAGGCCGAGATTGAGTTGCTGCTGGAGAAGCTGGGAAAAGTTGATCGATATCGAGTTAACACCAGAAGTCGAAATCGAGATAGTCTGAGTCTTGTTAAGTTTCTATCCCGAATCCAATGGTGATATCCACAAGAGCAAATTCTATCAAGATCTATCAAGTCAAGAGAAGATATTTACCTACATTAGATATAGTCCTAGTTGATTTATTTCCTTTATTTCCAAGTTTTTATCTTAATAAAGTAGATAGATAGATATAGATATAGATAGAGTTTCTTTCCTAATTATCTAGGGAATAAAGCCTATTAATAGAGCTTTACGGGCTGATTTCTAGTCATTCAATTTCATACACAATTAGTTACATAGAGAAAGAGATAGAGAGAGAGAGAGAGAGAGAGCTTGTGGAGAGAGAAGTTCAAGAAGGCGAGAGCGGGATTTGGCTTCGATTGGGTGTAAGCTTTCTTTTAGTTTATTTAATGCAAAGTTATTTCCTTTTATTATTGATGCATGAGTCTATTGATGATGAAGAACGAGTAGTCACCCAACTTCTAGGGTCGGGGTGAGCCCGACGATAGCCATGTTAGGTGATACGGTAAAGGTACAAGCTTTTTATGCAATTAATCTTCTATCCCTACAAGCATGATTCTTTTGCGAAAGTTGAAGGTGATCATTGTTTGTGTTATTGAAGCGAAAGTGATCTTAATGCAACTTGGATTAATTATGTGAAAAAGGGTTAGTAACAATTAGGGTTTATGCGAAAGCCTCTATATTCCTATTTGTTAATAACGAAAGTTATTTGATGAAAAGCATGATCTTTTATGACTTTATGTGTTATTTTACATTGTTATCGTTGTGGCAGTGAAACCCTGATCTTAGAAGTCTTTAGTTTATTGATTTTATCTCATCAAATTCGTGTTCTGTGTTGTGAGAAGCTTCGAAATTAAGTTTCTGTTGTTACTCAGAATCGACAAGCTTGGTCGACATCAAGGAATATTTGGTCGATGTCGAGTTAGTTGGTCGAGATCGACAAAGCTGTGAGTTTCTGTTTCTGTCCAGTCGATATTTAGCACTGTTAGTCGATTTTCTTAGTCGATATCGAGTAGCTGTAGTCGATATCGACCAGTTTTATGTGCTTTGCTTTATTTTCTTCTTTTTTCTCTTATTTCTGTCTGTCTGTTTGATTTTCTGCTGAGATCTGGAACTGAAATGGCGGGCGCTGACACGCTTCCTCGTGGATCGATCCTGACTGCCTTCTACTACAACGGGGGGAAGTCTTGTATTTATTTGCTGAGACAGGGAGTCGGTCTGATATTCATATTTTATATTTATTTTCATACTTGACCATCCTACTGCAACAACGAAATTGACGCCGTTGCCGGGGAAGCAATCAATCGCGCCCTTTTTAGTTCTATTTCCTTTTCTTTACATTCGCTTTTATTTTTAGTTCCTTTTTACTTGCTTTTTCTGTTTTCTTTTCAGGTGCATGCGAAGAACTGGTCGCACGCCTATGGACCCTATTCTCGAGCGTGAGAGATTTTTCCACCTTCAGCAAAGGCTTAGGAGGAGACTCATGTCAACATCCGACAACGAGAATGCGGGCCCGCTCACACCTGTACAGGAGATTGAGCAACTCCGTCAAGAAGTTGAGGCATTCACCACCAGAGAAGCTGAACACGCCCAATGAGAGGCGGAATATACACAAAACCAGCAGTGGTGGGAAGCAAGGGTAGATCGCGAGATCAACGCGAGAAGGGAGCTTGAGGAGCGGGTTGGGCATATCCCAGCAAACGCAAAGGAATATCTGCATCCTACTCTAGAAGTTCCAGAATCAACGATCATTTTTCCCGCTATTAACTTTGAAATTCGTCCTTTTTTTTTTACTGAAATTAGAAGGAGTCAATTTAGGGGACGAATAAATGAATGTCCTTTAGAGCATGACACCACTTTCATAGACTTATGCGAAGCTATAGCTGATGGTGCTAATCTTGAATGCTTAAAACTAAAGGCTTTTCGTTGGTCCCTTGCAGGAATAGCCCAACAATGGCTTGAAGGATTGCCTGCACGATCAATTCGCACTTGGAACGAGCTACATGACATGTTCCTCACAAGTTCTTTCCTCCTGCAAAGACAGCTGCCCTAAGACAAGAAATCACGACTTTCAGACAAAAGCCAGGGGAACCACTAGCACAAGTCTGGGAGCGCAACAAGAGGCTTCTGAAATCCTGTCCTACTCATGGCCAGCCACCCTACATCATCCAAGAGATCATCTTTAACTTCCTGGATGCGCCTACTAAAGATAGGATCAACAACTACACCAACTATGAGTATCTTGGATACACTCCACGCTAACCATGGGAGGTATTTGAGACGTTGGCCAACTACGACAACACCTATGGGACTTCTGCGGCCGCCTCTGATGACAGATATGAAAGGCCTTCCCCATCTATGTTGTTGTATGTGCCACCTAAGGAGGTAGATCCAGGCGTCAGGGAACAATTCCACAACGATCAGGTACGCCGTCTCACCATGCAAGTTAAGTTTCTATCTAAGGATAAGCCTTGCTTGGAATGTTGGGTCTTTGACGCACATCACTGTTGTGTACCCACACGTCGATCAAGTACATCAAGGACAGACTAACGAGGAGGTAAGGTATACGGGGGGGGGGGGGGGGACACTACTCAGGGCCGCATCAGAACCAGAACTAGAGCTACTATCGCTAGCCCCAACATCAGAATCTACCTCCCTACCGAGCACCTGGTCACCCTGACAGAGAAGGAAAGAAGGATGGCCCGCATACCATCCTTGAGAAGATGCTAAGGAACCATTCAGACACCAAGCACTCTATCAATTCCATCCACACTCAGCTGCATGGTGTCAACTCTAGGCTTGGGGAAATTGATATATGGCGGAAATCAATGGAGACTCAGATTGGCCAGCTAGCAGCAGGTGTCCCCAGACAGTCAGAAACGCTCCCTGGATCTTCTGAGCCCAACCCTAAGGGCAATTCTGCAGGGCAAGTAGCTGCAATGAATCTAAGGAGTGGGCGACAGATACAAACAACCGATCAGAATACAGAGGAGAAGAACGCAGCAGACAACTCGACATCGAGCAAGCCAGTCGACATCGACCAAAACTTACTCGACGTCGACCAAACTCTCCTCGATATCGACCAGAATGTTGTGCCCAACCCAAAGTCGAATATTGTACTCGATGTCGACCAAAATCAACTCGATGTCGACCAACCTGTAGTCGACGTCGACCACCCTTGTGCACCTCCGACGAAGAAAAAGCTGCCTTTCCCGACAAAATCTCCGAAGGATCCAGTAGAAAAGAAGTTCCAACGCTTCATCAAGATGCTTCAAAGGCTCAATGTCACCATACCCTTCACAGAAGCTCTTAATGAGATGCCATCCTATGCAAAGTTCCTTAAGAAGATCTTGAGTAAAAAGCGGTCAACGGCGGAGATCGCAAAAGAATGCAGCCAGATGGACGTTCTTGAGAAAAGGCCAGATCCAGGTAAGTTTGCTGTAACCATTGGATTTGGTCAATATATATTTAATGCATTATGTGATCTTGGAGCCAGTGTAAGTATAATGCCTCTATCAATATGGTCCAAGATTAAGATAGCTGCCCTAGAGCCTGTGGATGCTAAGCTTTATATGGCGAACAACACGGTGGTCATCCCAACATGCATGGTGGACAATGTGCCAGTACAAGTAGGTAAGTTCTTCGTCCCTACTGATTTCCTAGTTATTGATATGACGGAGGACCCTGCTTGTCCAATCATTCTAGGAAGGCCCTTCTTGGCGACGGTGGATGCCAACATAAGCGTAAGGAAGGGAGTGCTCACTTTCAACATCAGTGATGAGGTAATTGAGGATTCCTTTAATAAAACTAAAAGGCATATAGGTCCCATGGAAGAGGTAAAGTCTATATCGGCTAGTTACATTACTTGCGGGGAGTCTAAGGTAAGAAATATGACTTTCGAAGAGCTAGAAAATAGGGATATGGAAGCCCAGGTGGAAGAGATCATGGCCATCCTGGACGAAGAAACTGAGAATCCACTCGACATAGACCAAGGTACGTCGATTTAGACTAACTATTTTTCGGATGCCTTGCCAGGTCTTAAGTATGGGGTCAATATCGACCAGGAGAAATAGACGGGCCTAGAAAACAACTCGATATCGACCACCACAGGTCGATATCGACATACCCATGTCGAGCTGACCCCACCTAAAGTCGAGCCAGGTAAAATCGACCAGGACCACTCGATATCGACCTACCTTCACCGAGTCGACTCCACCTGTTGACCAGAAGCCACCAGAAGTCGAGCGAGGCAACTCGATATCGAGTGATCTTACTCTATATCAACCAACCCAAATCGACAAGTCTCCCTCGAATTCGACTGAGATCCCACCTAAAGAGCAGCACAACTCGATGTCGAGTAACCTAACTCGATATCGACCAGACCCTCAGAAACTTCCGACATCCGATTCTGCAAAGGTAAGCCAAGGTATGGAACTTTCTTATCTTATTTCAATAAATGATTTATCTATACATGGGAGAGGTTTGCCTTGGTATGTGCGCTTATGTAGGATTTCCAATGATGAGCCTAAGGAGTATGAAATTGGTGACAAAGTCTATGTTGCCAAATCAAATGATCACTGGTTTCCTAAAAAGTTCAAACAGAAGAAGATGGGCCCTTTCACTGTGAACAAGATCCATTCTGGAGGATTGCAGCTGATGGAAAAGAATAGAGTCCTATTTGAGGCCCAAGCTACATGAGCCCTGCAAATGCCACCTTGAGCTTAATGGAGAAAATCGGCCTAGCGACTATAAAGTCTAGAGCTTGTAAATAGACATTTATTTTTGGGACTTTTTGGACATTGTTGTTTTTTTGGTTTTTGATTTTGGACATTATTTTCTATTGTGGGTATTTCTCTTCTAAATTTTTCAGGTCCATGGAGGATAGAAGCATTCGAAATTGACCAAGGCCCTACAGCAAAGCACTCGATTTTGAAGCTCTGCACATCTGTCTAGTGAGTTTCTTTCTTTACCCTTGTTTTTATACAGTGAGGACACTGTAATGTTTAAGTATGGGGTGGGGGAAGGGCTTACTTTGTGCATATTTGATTTATTTGACATTATTTGTGCATTATTTCATGAATTGCTTATGCATTGCTATTTTGGAATTCATTATTGATTTATGTACTTACATGCATGTTTTCCAAATTTTATAAAAATGACCCTCATTGAAAATTTTGATAAGTGTCATGGAAGCTTTATTGAACTCGACGATGCAAAATTGGATTCATTAGAGATATAACATGAAATTGCCTAGTAAAGGAAAGTCACAATGAAGTGCATATTTTTATTGAAAACCATGAAAGGAGGTAAAATTTGAAGTTGCTTTTGACATGTTGCATGATAAAAGGATGGAGGACTTTATATTTCCATATTATGCACATATTGTTATATCTTAGCCTTACCTATGCTTATGCATCATAAAAGTCATATTGAGCCTTATTTCATACTTTGCTCCACATGATCTAAATATTGCTCATTCTTTACCTTATTTCATATCCGGGGACTATGTTGAGAATGATGTCACATTATGGAGATTATTATGGTAGTTGTTTTGTTGTTATCATTATTGGAGTTTGTAGGAATGTTTGAAATATATGGAAAATTTAATGAGTGATAAAAAATCCGATCACCTCAGGAGATAAAGGTAGATCGACCCTGCTCGCTGAGATAATAGTTTGGCGAGATGGGACACAATGTGAGGAGTCCAAAGCACTATGTATCCGAGGCCATTCATGACACCCATGTTTTCGACTCGCGCGAAGGTAGTACTAAGGTTAGAGAGGTAAAAGCATGATATTGAAAAAAGTAATGAGCGAATAAGCGAAATGTGATGATTCTTATGAAGAAGGAATGTGGTATGAATGTTTGGAAATACTCCATTTCCCCGGATTATTAGCACCACATGGCAAAAAATTGCTCACCTTTAGCCTTTTACCAATCTACTCCTTATTTGAGCTTAAATTAAAGCCCTCTTGATTATTAATGCTTTGTCACTTATGGATCATTTTGCATATACCTCCTTTTGTGAGTAGATGTTGCTTTTCTATTGCACATGCATGGATTTGTGACATTAGTACCTTTTCGAGGATGGTAATTGATTGCAGGGTTATATATGAATGAATCTAATATGTTGAGAGTTTTGATTTCTTCCCTTGTATGACAATTAAAAGTATTGCTTGAGGACAAGCAAGCTTAACTATAGGGTGTTTGTTGTGAGCCTAATTCGCCACGTTTTATACTATCTTTTATATCGATTTCTGCATGCATTTCATGCATTTGGGCTAGAATGGTACAAAATCTATGTAGTTTATGCTTATTTGCCAAATTATGGAATGTACACCAGTTTCTGTTTAATTTCGCAGAAATCGAGGCAATTTACAGCAATTCTGAGAAACGAAGAAAAGCTCGAAGTCAACTACAGAAAGTACGAAGTCAAGGAGTAGTGGAACAAGGACAAATCGAGCTGGAAACGAGAAAATCGAGTCGACACTATTTGGTCGATTTCGACCAAGCCTAGTCGATTTCGAGTATATTAGTCGATTTCCACCAAAAGTTGACAAGAATCGAGGAGAGGTGAGAAAGTTGGTCAATATCGAGTTACTGTACTCGACCCCAGAATCGACGAGGAAGCTGGAGCTGGAACATGCAAGTCGATATCGAGGAAGCCAACTCGATATCGAGTAACAACCAAGTCGATTTTCACTTCCTGAGGCCGAGATCGAGTTGCTGCTGAAGAAGCTGGGAAATGTTGGTCGATATCGAGTTAACACTAGAAGCCGAAATCGAGCTAGTCCGGGTCTTGATAAGTTTCTATCCCGAATCCAATGGTGATATCCGCAAGAGCAAATTCTATCAAGATCTATCAAGTAAAAAGAAGATATTTACCTACATTAGATATAGTCCTAGTTGATTTAATTCCTTTATTTCCAAGTTTTTATCTTAATAAAGTAGATAGATAGAGTTTCTTTCCTAATTATCTAGGGAATGAAGCCTATAAATAGAGCCTTACAGGCTGATTTCTAGTCATTCAATTTCATACACAATTAGTTAGATAGAGAGAGAGAGAGAGAGAGAGAGAGAGAGCTTGTGGCGAGAGAAGTTGGAGAAGGCGAGAGCAGGATTTGCCTTCGATTGGGTGTAAGCTTTCTTTTAGTTTATTTAATGCAAAGTTATTTCCTTTTATTATTGATGAGTCTATTGATGATGAAGAGCGAGTAGTCACCCAACTTCTAGGATCGGGGTGAGCCCGACGGTAGCCGACGGGATGAAAAGCGTTGATTCCCAATCAAATAGTTCCCACTCTCGCAAATTAGTATAATTGGCAAGAAAGGGGTCGAATCCTCGGGAGATTTAAGATTTCACAATGCAATTTGATCACCAACAAGTAACAAAAGTGGGAAAAGATGCGACTTTTAAATAAGAACAAGTAAAGTAAAGTAAAGATGAAATTTTGTTGTAAAATCAAGAGTAGAGAACGGTTCCACCCACGAATTCTTTGACATTGGTTGGCTTATCGATCATCGAATTCTTTTCAAGCTATTAACTTTCCTACAAATTCCTCTCGTCTTGGTTTATATGGATTAAAAGTCCTACGAGTCCAATTAATCCCTTACACCTCAATGCAATCATAACACGGTTAAGATTTAACAAAGAGATAGCACAACATCCCAAGAACTTGAGCACATAAATAACACCAATTAAACATGGAAAATCGATGTTTAAGATATATGTCAACTTCCTACATAATCATGCTTCAAACACGGAATCCACAATCTTATGCATGCTACTATAGAAATAACGCAAATACGAAAGCATTAAATCTTAGCATGAAATCAATATTATCAAGTCGGCCAAGCAAGATAACATCAATAACATAACAATAAGCACAAGGAATTTGAAGGAATTATAATAGAGGAAAGATAACTTGAATTAAAAACTCACAATTCACCAACCAAGTCTCCGAAAACGTAGGTGAAACACTAGGAAAATTAGCCGCTCATGACTTACCTAAGCTCTCTTCTCTTCTATGGTGATTGCTCCAATTGAAAACTTAATTAAACTAACCCTAGAACATCCTATTTATAAGCCTAATGTCTTCCATAAAAGGTAGATAAAAGATAGATAAAAGATAGAAACTTCCTAAACAAACTAGATAAAAGATAGAACTTTCCTAAAATAATTCAGCGTCGGATTCCGCTGGCAGCGAGAAATTTCCGCTGGCAGCGAATGGCCTTGATTGAGCTTCTGTTGGATTTCCGCTACCACCTCGCTGGCACACTCGCTGGCAGCGACTTTCATGCCTTAGAATTTTCTCGAGCTTCTCCGAGTCCTTCCTTTCCGCTGGAGCGAGCCGCTGAATCCGCTGCCGCGAGACGCGCCTTCCGCTGGAGGGAGTTCATCCATCCGCTGGAGCGAGTTCCTTCTTCCGCTGGAGCCTCCAGGTCCTCGTGATTCCGCTGCCGCGAGTCCTTCCATCCGCTGCAGCGAGTTCTTCCATCCGTGGGCGCGAGAGCCCTCTTCCGCTGGAGCGAGTAGCCGAAGCTTCGTCCTCCTGGTGATTCCCGCTGGCAGCGGATTTTTCCGCGGCAGCGGACGTCTCGCTGCAGCGGAATTAGTCGCTAGCAGCGGACGTTGCTTGCCCTTCCTCTGTCGCTGGCTCTCTCTTCCCGCGGGCTCTCTCTCGCTGGCTCGCCGGGCTCCAGGATTCTGGTTCTACTCGCTGGCAGCGACTGTATCATTCGCTGGCAGCGACTGATGCCCAGGAGCTCGATTCTTCATTGTTCTTCCCTCTTTCTTTCTCTTCTCCTTTCTTTCTCTTCTTAGCTTGATTTCTTGACTTCGCTTGGCCATGTTTAACAGCTTTCCCTTGCTTTCCACCATGTCGGATCTACGATTCTGCACAATTCAACCGAAATAGCGTAGATTCCGAACTTTTCCACAAAAAGAGTTTTATCTAAATTAACACTAAAACATGCATATTCTACAATGTAAATGCAACTAAATTATCCTATAATGCCCATTAGAAATGTGCATTATCAGTAGCCATGTGAGGTGATGTGGTAAAGTTACAAGCTTTTTATGCAATTCATCTTTTATCCCTACAAGCATGATTCTTTTGCGAAAGTTGAAGGTGATCCTTGTTTGTGTTATTGAAGCGAAAGTGATCTTAATGCAACTTGGATTAATTATGTGAAAAAGGGTTAGTAACAATTAGGGTTTATGCGAAAGCCTCTATATTCCTATTTGTTAATAACAAAAGTTATTTGATGAAAATCATGATCTTTTATGCCTTTATGTGTTATTTTACATGGTTATCGTTGTGGCATTGAAAGCCTGATCTTAGAAGTTATTAGTTTATTGATTTTATCTCATCAAATTCGTGTTCCGTGTTGCGAAAAGCTTCGAAATTAAGTTTCTGTTGTTACTAGGAATCGACAAGCTTGGTCGACATCAAGGACTATTTGGTTGATTTCGAGTTAGTTGGTCGAGATTGACAAAGCTGTGAGTTTCTGTTTCTGTCCAGTCGATATTGAGCAATGTTAGTCGATTTTCTTAGTCGATATCGAGTAACTGTAGTCGATATCGACCAATTTTCTGTGCTTTGCTTTATTTTCTGCTTTTTTCTGTTATTTCTGTCTGTCTGTTTGATTTTCTACTGAGATATGGAACTGAAAAGGCGGGCGCTGACACACTTCCTCGTGGATCGATCCTGACTGCCTTCTACTACAACGGGGGGAAGTCTTGTATTTATTTGCTGAGACAGGGAGTCAGTTTGATATTCATATTTTATATTTATTTTATTACTTGACCATCCTCCTGCAATAACAGAACACAACCTCCAATCCACCCAAAGGAGCTCGCCCTACTTGCCTAGAGTCTTGAATGACTTACATACGCCGCGGAAGGAAGTTACCTAACTCGTGTGAAGGCCCGTAGAAGCCTCTCACGATGATTGGGACGTGGACCTACAAATAAATCTTGCCCGCGGAGCTTGAATGGTTGGTGACAAAGCTCTTATAATAGGGTTTAACTCTATGACCATTTACCTTGAAGATGTCTCCATTTCTCTCATTGAGTAGCTCCATTGCACCATGAGAAAAGACATTAGTGATCACATATGGCCCTGTCCATCGAGAACAAAGCTTACCTGGGAAGAGTTGTAGGTGCGATTGAAATAGAAGGACCTTTTCCCCAACTTTGAGGTCCTTACACAAGATATGTTTATCGTGCCATGCCTTTGTCTTATCCTTATAGGTGACGGTGTTATCATAGGCATCCAGTCTCAATTCTTCCAACTCATGTAGCTGTAGTTTCCTGAACTCCCCAACTTCATCAATCTGCATGTTGCACTGCTTTACCGCCCAATATGCTTTATGTTCGAGCTTGACAGGAAGATGGCAAGCCTTTCCATAGACTAATCTAAACGGACACATCCCAATAGGAGTCTTGTAAGCCGTTCGATAAGCCCATAGAGCATCATCAAGTCTAACACTCCAATCCTTCATGTTTGGGGCAACCGTCTTCTCCAAGATAGTCTTTATCTCGCGATTAGACACCTCAGCTTGCCCATTGGTCTGGGGGTGGTATGCAGTAGACATCCTCTGAGTCACATGATATTTTTTTAAGAGCGCACTCACAGTCTTGTTGCAGAAATGGGTCACCTTATCACTGATTAGTGCTTTTGGAACTCCAAATCTAGATAATAGCTCCTTGAGGAAACCTGCAACTACTTTTGAATTATCAGTTCTGGTGGCCTTCGCCTCCACCCATTTGGAGACGTAGTCCTCCGCAAGCAAAATATATAAGTTTTCAAAGGAGTTAGGGAATGATCCCATGAAGTCAATGCCCTAAACATAAAAAATCTCACAAAATATCATGCGAGTTTGTGGCATCTCATTCCTCTTAGAAAGACTCCCAACTCTCTGACATCGATCACATGATTTGCAGAAAGGATATGAATCACGAAATATGTGTGGCCAAAAGAATCCTGCATCAAGTACCTTTCTAGCTGTCTTTTGTGGGCCAAAGTGTCCACCACATTCATGGGAATGACAAAAATTAAGGACAAATTGTACCTCATCGTCGGGAAGACACCAACGTATCACTTGATCTGCGCAATGCTTCAATAGGTAAGGGTCATCCCAAACGTAGAAGCGAGCATCGTGGCGTATCTTGTCCTTTTGAGCCTTTGAAAAGTTGGCTGGAAATTCTTGCGACACTAAAAAGTTTACCAAGTTAGCAAACCAAGGGCGTGGAAGAGAACTCACCTTGAGGAGAGATTCGAATTCAGATTCTGCAGAGGCCGCGGGGCGGCCAGGGCTAGCCGCGGGGAGGCCGATGATTGCGAAGAAATCGTCCTCCGAAGACTCGGCCGCGGGGCGGCCTAGGGTGGCCGTGGGGCGGCTTGCGATTGCGAAGACTTGAAAGAGTTCTTCGTCAGGAAAACTCCCCAATATGCCTTCTTGTCCATGCTCCCCCTGCACAATACGACTTAGATGGTCAGCAACTAGGTTCTCAGTACCCTTTTTGTCCCTGATTTCGATGTCAAACTCGCTTAAAAGCAAGATCCATCTAATCAGTCTTGGCTTGGCCTCTTTCTTCGTCAAAAGGTAACGAAGTGTTGCATGATCAGTATGAACAATAACTTTTGTGCCAAGCAAATAGGATCTAAATTTCTCAAGTGCAAAAGCTATAGGAAGAAGTTCTTTCTCTGTGGTTGAGTAATTCATTTGAGCTCCATTCAGGGTCATAGATGCATAGTATATGACATGAGAGCTTCTCCCTTCTTTTTGTCCAAGCACGGTTCCCACGGCGTAGTCACTAGCATCACACATCAATTCAAACGGCTGAGACCAATTTTGTGCTTGTATAATTGGTGAACTAGTAAGACAAGTCTTTAACTCATCAAATGTCGTCCTGCACTTCTCATCAAAAGAAAATGTGACCTCCTTCTTCAGCAGCTCGCACAAGGGTGAGGTGATCTTGGAGAAGTCCTTAATGAACCTTTGATAGAATCCTGCATGGCCTAAAAAGGAACGCACCTCACGCACATTAGTAGGATAAGGCAATGATTGAATGATGTCAATCTTTGCCTTATCAACCTCAATCCCTGTATGGGAGACAATGTGACCCAAAACAATGCCTTCCTCAACCATAAAGTGACACTTTTCTGAATTGAGCACTAAGTTAGTGTCAACACATCTTCTAAGCACAAGCGCCAAATGGTTGAGGCAAGTATCAAAACTATCACCATGGACTGTAAAGTCATCCATAAAAACTTCAATGAATTGCTCTATATATTCAGAAAAGATACTTACCATACACCGTTGGAATGTCCCAGGAGCGTTGCAAAAGCCAAAAGACATTCTGCGATATGCAAAAGTGCCAAACGGACAAGTGAATGTTGTCTTTTCTTGATCCTCTGGTGCGATAGCAATCTGAAAGTACCCTGAATATCCATCTAGAAAGCAATAATATGGACGAATAGCAAGTCTTTCAAGCATTTGATCAATGAATGGTAAGGGAAAGTTATCTTTTTGAGTTACCGCATTCAGCTTACGATAATTGATGAAAACTCCCAGCCTGATTAGACTCTGGTAGGGACTAACTCACCTTCTTGATTCTCAACCACTGTTATGCCTCCCTTCTTTGGTACTACCTGCGATGGACTAACCCATTGACTATTAGAGATGGGATAGATCATACCTGCCTGAAGGAGTTTGAACACCTCTTTCTTCACTACATCCATCATAGGTGGGTTGAGTCTCCGTTGAGGTTTCCTGGAAGGTTTGGCTCCCTCATCTAATAAGATTCTGTGCATGCAAGTAGCTGGGTTGATTGCCTTGATATCCGCTATGGTCCATCCTAGAGTTGCCTTATGCTCTTTAAGCACTCCTACCAACCTATCTTCTTGTTCTTTGGTAAGCTTGTTAGAGACGATGACAGGCAAGGTGTCACCTTCCCCCACAAATGCATACTTCAGATGCACAGGAAGAGGCTTGAGTTCAATTTCATGTGCCTGTATGATGGAAGGTAAGAGTTTCTCATTTGGAATGGTTAGTGCCATAAAGGTTTCTTCTTGTGATTTCGAAGGGAGGGAAGACAAGTCTCTTATGGTATCCTGCATGTTAGTAGTCAAAACATAGTTCAATGAAAACTCCTCAATAGGAGCTTCTAAAGCTACATGCAAGTCATCTACACAACTCATATCAAAGGTATCCTGCATACAAGTATCAATGGCATCCACAAAGCATAAGAAATGATCATCAGAAGGGAATTTCATTGCATCATATATATTGTATTCAACCTTCTCACCATCGAATTCCATAGTCAAAGAACCAGAATACACATCAATTTTTGTCCTAGCAGTCTTTAAAATGGGCCTTCCTAGGAGAATAGGGGCCTCTTGATTACCATGCCCCATGTCTAAGACAAAGAAATCCGCAGGAAAGATCAAATTGTCACCCATGACTAAAACATCCTCAACTATGCCTCTAGGAAAAGCATTGGATCGGTCCGCTAGTTGGATCACCACTCTAGTCTCATGTAAAGGTCCTAGACCCAATGATTCATACAGAGAATAAGGTGAAACATTAATAGATGCACCCAAGTCTAACAAAGCTTTATCAAACTTAGTTTCACCTATCACACATGGGATTGTGAACATGGTCGCTACATTTCTTAGGCATACGCTTTTGAAACACAGCAGACACATGTTCGCTTACCTTAATTTTCTACTTCCCCTTCAACTTTTAATTCCTCTTTATTGTGCAAAGTTCCTTGAGAAATCTGGCATAACGAGGAATACTTTTAATCAGATTGAGTAAGGGGATGTTTACCTCACACTTACTGAACGTCTCAAAGATCTCTCTGTCATTGTATGGTCTTTTTGTGTCTCTGAGTGCTTCAGGAAAGGGAGGAACAAGTTTGAAATAATTAAGAGGAGGAAAATCAGGTCTTACGTACCTATCAGAGGAGTCACTGGAGGGGCCGCGGGGCGGCCCGGCGATTTCTGCATCGTCAGAATCGCCTTGGCCGCGGGGCGGCCGGCGATTGCGAGCCTCCTCTTCCTCCTCGTTCGTACCTGGTTCAAAATTTTCAATTTTAGCATCATTATGGGGAGTGATAATCAGTTCCTTACCACTTCTTAGCGTCACAGCGCTGACGTTCTCCTTGGGGTTCACCACCGTTTGAGATGGTAGCTTTCCTGAGTCCTTAGCCTGCATTTCGCTCATCATTTGAGCCAATTGGCTAATTTGCTTCTCCAAATTCTTTTGGTGCTCAGCTTGACTCCTGACGATCTTTGTGAGAGCTTTGATAGGATCCTCATTGGATTGATCATCAGTTGGTGGAGGTCCTCTATGTCTGGCATCAAATTGTTGCTGAGGTCTGAAATGAGATCCTCCTTGTGGATTGAAATGGGCTTGGTTATTACCATAGCCATACCCCCGGTAACCTGCATTATAGTTATTATTGTAATGATTTGGGTTAGCATAGTTACCATACCTGGGTCGCTGCGGAACAAAGTTCCCCATGGCATTCAACTCTACATTTGGCTCCTGCAGCATAGGACAAGCGTCCGTCGGGTGATAAAGATTAGCGCAAATGCCGCATGCCTTAAGTTGTTGTGGGGTTCCTTGTAGCATGAACCTTTTCATCATATCCTTCAATTCAGCCACGTCGCTGTGTAATGCGGAAGTTGAGGAGTCAACGGCGAGTATCCCTCTAGCATGAAGTCCCTTGTTGAATTGTCTAGAGCCATCACCAAGCTCTAAAAACACCTCCCAAGCAGCATTGGGTGTTTTGTTCAAGATGTTGCCTCCACAGGCAGAGTTCACCATCTTGCGCTCTTCGTCAAGCAATCCATTGAATAGAAATAGCACCAAATCCTTCTTTGAGAAGCCATGGTGAGGGCAACTAGAGTAAAGTTTCTTGAAGCGCTCAAAGTACTCATAGAGTGTCTCTGTAGCCTGCTGGTGAATGCTACTGATTTCCTTTTTCAGACTGATTAACTTGGTCGCATGAAAGTACTTCTCTAGAAAGAGACACTTCAACTGAATCCATGTTGTTGCACTACCTGGTGGCAAGTAGTAGAACCACTCATTGGTAGTGTCCTTAAGCGAAAAAAGGAATGCCCTTAACTTGATTTGCTCCTCCATGACATTGCCTGGTTTCATTCCCACCACGATAGTATGGAACTCAGATAAGTGCTTGTGGGGGTCCTCACCACTCAACCCATGGAATTTGGGTAAGAGATGAACCACCCCAGACTTTACCTCAAAATTGACACCTTCATCAAGTTCAGGGAACACGATAGCCAATGGTTGTTGGGCTAAGTTTGGTGTTGTGAGCTCCTTCAACGTTCGATTATCATCGTTAGCAGCCATCTCTATACTCTCTTCTTCTCCTTGATCGAAAGGTAACTCGCGAAAGTGATCATGAGCTTTTCGCCTCAATCTAGAGAGAGTCCTCTCAATCTCTGAATCTAAAGACAATAAAGATGAGTTAGTAGCACGAGTGTGGACCATATAGGTGGTCCACACCAAGATTAGCAATTAAAACAACACAAGAATTCAATAAGAAGTCCCCGGCAACGACGCCAAATTTGACAAGAGGAAAACCTGTCGTTGTTCTTGCCAAAGAATACTCAAACTCACAACTAGTATAGTGTGTAAGAAAGAGGTCGATCCACAGGGAAATCTATTCAATTCAAGTATCAATTCTAATCGCTAGTAAGAATATGAGGGGTTTTGGTGTTAAAAGATCCGCCTTTTATCAAAGCGAAAGCAAGCAAACAAAGTAAATAGATTGTAAAATGCATTGGGGAGAAATAGGTTCACCTACAATTTATCACTTCGATTGATGAATTCGATCCTTGTTTCAGTCTCTAGTTCTTGTATTTTCCTATCAATGCCCTTGTCCAGATCTTATGTAAATTACTAGTCCTACGAGTCCTAGCAACTCTTATCTCTAAATAACCCTAACACGGTTAAGATTAAACCTAGAGATAACATTAAGATTATGAATTAACCAAGGTACACATAATATCAAGCTACGAGTCGATATTCAACATGTATTCAACTTCCTACACATCCAATTAGTCCTACGAGTCCTAAAGGGATATGATTGCCACTTAGGTTAAGGTTCGCTACGAGGAATCTACAAAACCATAGCAATTGAATGAATCTACTCTAACTAGTCGGCCATGCCAGAGAGAATAAAACACATTCAAGCAATTAAGCACAAAGAAGTAAAAACATTGGAATAGGAATAAGAACTAGATTAAGAAACTCACAATTCAACAATCAAAGATCCAAACTGTAGGTGAAACCTCGAGAGTTTAGTCGCTCATGTTCAACAGCGCTCTCAACAATGGAATAAAGTGCATAAGGTTCCTGAAATAATAAACTAGAAAAGCCTTAAATAGTGTTTAGAAAGTCGGCCAAATAGCTAGATCAAAACCCTAAATAAAAATCCGGAACTAATGTTCAGTTTCTGCACGGGCCGCGGGGCGGCCAGCGATTCAGCGAAGTCCTCTGTTTCCCTTCGAGCGGCGGGGCGGCCAACGATACTGCGAGGCGGCCTGCGATTCTTCTGAACTCCTTCTTTCATTACTTCAGCAGCTCCTAAGTATTTTCTTTAGCTTGTTTTCGCTCTTTTCAAATTCATTTCACCTCCAATCTACTTTACCTGAAATAAACCATAAAATCATGTAGATTCCGCCTCTTCTAACTCAACAACTGATAATGTAAATGTGACTAAATATATGCAATATTCACACCTAAACTATGCTAAATGCAATCTATTATGCAACACTAAATATGCTCTATCAGTTGGTTTCCTGATTACTGATGCAGTGCAATTGTTGATGACTCCTGGTGACATTGAGGACAGCATGAAGGTTCCATTCGATGGTCCTATCACTCGTGCAAGGGCCAAGAGAAATCAAGATGCAACTAAAGCCCCTCTTGTCCGTTACCAAGGAACAATGGAGCAAGGGTTTAGGCCACCCTGGATCACTTTGCTCAAGACTAGATCACCAACACAAGACTTGAGCTTGCGTCCACACACGGAGCTCATGAAGACTCGTCTACATCCGCCATGACTAGCTTCCACTCGATACAACACATGGACCACTCGGTATCTACACATTCCGAGTGCACACAAGACACATGTCGAGTGGGCCACAAATCCATGCCATGTCGAGAGGATCCTCCTCACATGTCGAGTACCACACTTGTGTTGGGATGAGTTACACATTTAATTAATTAAGTCTATTATTTCATGTATTTAGATTGAATAAAGTGGAAGAATTATATCTCCTCTAGATAGATTCTTGTCTACTAAGTTATTGAACTTCTATCTTCTTATGTTTTCACTTATCTTTAGATGTTTTAACCTATCCAAAACTCTTTCCTTTGCCAGGAAGAATTGGTTAAGGCTTTCATAGTTTTTCTATTTAAACAATGTAGTTTCCATTGAATTAATTAGATTGAATAGCATTGAGGAACCCCTTTAAGGATTACAGGGTTCTTCTAATTCAATCCCAAAAGCTTCAAAGTGCTCTTGATGTTCTTGGTTCCATCGGCATACTCACACAAACACACCTAAACCCTCAGATCAAACAATCAACCTAAACACAAACCCTAATCGGCTTCTGTCACAAGAAGGAGAAGAAGAGTCGTCGCTTCAATCGGCTCGGCATCCTCGCGGGCAGGCTCCGTGCACGCTAGCGCTGGTGCTCGGCACCCAGTGCCTCGCTCCCGTGGCTTCGCTTCCTCACTCTTGCTCTCGCTCGCGTCTGCGCTCGCAACCATCCTTGCTACCAATGAGCGTTTCTCTGCGGCTCCCTCGCGCTCACCCGGAATCTCGCATGCCCTGAGGAGTCCACTCCTGCGTGTCCGAGACCAGTGCAACGAGCAACCCCTGCTCTCTCCCGCTTCCTCTATTTCGTCACCTTTGTTTTGTTTGAATTGTTCTAAGTTCTTTCTGTCTCAATAATTAGTTTCTTAATTAGTTTCATTAATTTGTCAATCAGGAGATATTGGAAGAGCATTGCAAGATCGGGCAAATATACGGCGTGGCTCTTGATCCTGCACCCATAGGCAAAGGATCGGGTACCCCAAACGTATCAAGTGGTATCGGATTCTTAGGTTTATGCAAGTTCTTTACTCTATTGATTCTTTTATGAGTGATTTATTTCATGCTATGTTTTTCCCCATTCCCGCTGCATAAATTTTTAATTTTTATTTTTCAGCCTTCAAATTTGGCACTTTATTTAGGTTTATTTTCTTATTTGGATCTATAATTTGGAAGATATTGTGTTCTTGATTGCAAGTTTTGATTTTTATTCCGTTTTGCTACATATCATGCCTTCTTGGATTAAAGCATTATATGAACTTGCACCACTAAAGAACCATACTTTTCCAGATTCCTAGCCAATTTCCCTTATTTTCTTTATTTTCGCTTACTTTTAGATCATCGTAGCTTAGTTTATTTTTATTTTTGTTGTTCTGTTGCCATTTACAGTAGCATTACAGCGACATATTATTAAAAAAACCGAGAGCAAAATTCAAAAAAAAAAAAAAAAAAAAACACATAAGAATAGAATAACATACCTTTCCTTGTTGAGCAAGTAACTCTTCCTTTGTTATTTCTTTTTGCTACTTGTTAGATGATCTGATTGGTTTTAAGCATTATAAAAGAACCCCCTTTGCGTGATTTTGTGTTGTGCTGACATAGGAGCCTTGGTCACACCCCTCTTTTTCTAAACCGTGTTGCAACCGTCAGATAATAAATAGTTCACGGAGTGTGTGCACTTGCTTACCCTTGTGATTCCATCGTGTCTATTGCTACATATTACTGAAATTTCGAGCATCACATTGTATTTTTATTCTCTACACATTAGCCGCTTGTTTATACTTTCTATCCTTGTTAACCGACAATATAATCTCTTCTTGCTATCTTCGATATTGCAAAATTCTGTGTCCAGGGAAGATTGCTTGAATATTGTGCCTTGTTTTCTCGCCTCTTTGATTTCTAAAACTGAATCACTCTTAGGATCAAAAGGGCTTGCATTACTTGGTTTTTGGTCTTTGCTCCGTTTACTTGTTGCTCTTCTAATATTGTAGGAACATGTCTAATGACAACGACCCCAATTCTTCCCCTACCCCCTGCTCGCATTTCTGCATCCGATATGCAGTAGATCATTAACTCTACCGTCCAATCTGCCACACTAGCTGCACGGCAAGAAATGAAGGAGTCTAACAAAGTCCGCGATAATCGTTTAGCCATCGAACGGGCTCAAGATCGGGCTCAATTCATTACCCTGATCAACCAGGTAACCCCCCCCCCCCTTCAAGTAACCTTCCCCCTTCTGGTCAATTGCATTTTAAAATTAGATATGCTAGTCGTAATCCTTTTAATGGTGAGAATGACAACGATGGTGAACTATCATCCTTCAACGGCAATCATCACCATAGGTAGCAGCAGCAGATTCGGCATCACCACCACTTTCCCAAAGGTAATTGGGAGGATAGTCGTGACAACGCTGATCCGAACGAAATGCCACATTTTGAGGACACTTTCAAAGAGGCAGACCCTAATCTTGATGATATTCCTAAACCTCATTTTGGTCGTCCTAGATTTGATAATGCACAGGCTATTCAAAGGCGAGATGTTAAAATCAAATTAGAAACTTTTGATGGTGCTAATGATCCTGATGCTTATATTATGTGGGAGGATTGTACTAATTATGTGCTTGACCATCTTAGATATGATGAAATAGATAGGTTGGAGGTTGTTACATTGCATTTGAGAGGTATGGCTCTTTCTTGGTGGTTTCGCACTCGCGAAATCCGACGTCGTCAAGATAAGCAACCTGTTGAAACTTGGCCTCAACTACGCTATCTCCTGAGGAAGAGACACGTTCCAAAGGAGTATACAAAGACTATGAGGACGCGTTTGGCTTCATTCAGACAGGGATCTCGTTCCCTATGGAGTACAGAGATGAGCTCGAACGCCTCGCTCATATGGCTAATATTTACCTTACTCAACGTGGTTTATGCACTCAATTTCTTGATGGTCTTAATATTTATATTAAAAATACTTTAGCTATTCATTCCATTAGAGATATTAACACCTTGACTCATAAAGAGCAACTATTATATAATCAGCAGCAACAGCAGAGGACCAGAACAGACCAGTCTTCCCAAGGTCGCAGGTTTGTTCCTTTTAATTCTTCTGGTCAATCTCAATCTACTACTAACCCTTCTATGCAGCAAAAGGGAGTTCCTAACTCACCTCAATAGGGTTATCAGGTTGAAACTAGAAGAGTTGCTGCACCATCTAAGGAACGCAGTAAAGATATGCGCTGCTTCACTTGTGGCGGTTCTAGGCATGTCTCTCGAGAATGCCCTCGGAAAAGGAAGGTCCTTCTCAATGATTTGGGAGACCATTACTATGGGGAGGAGACTGTCGAGGACCATGTAATTTCGAGTGAAGTGGAGGAGGACCAGCCGATTGAACCTGAAGACGAGATTGACACCAACAACTTTCAGGACACTCTATGTCTTGTCAATCGTCGGGTCCTACACATTCAGGAAGCTGCCATGGCTGATCAAAAGGAGAACATCTTCCACACCAAGTGTGTAGTTCGCGAGGCTACCTTGAGCGTCATCATCGATGGTGGGAGTTGCTGCAACCTCATCAATGAAAAGGTAGTGGATTTCTTACATTTGACTACTACTCCTAGAGATACTCACTATGGATTAAATGGTATTACCGATGATGGATCTGATATTATGGTTACTAAACAGTGCTTAGTTTCATTTTCTATTAGATCAAATCATGATAAGGTTTCATGTGATGTTGCTCGAATGAATTGTAGTCATATTTTGCTTGGTCGTCCTTGGTTATATGATCGTTCTGTTATACATGATGGTCGTGCAAATACATATTCCTTCACTTTTGATGGGAGGAGAGTTACTCTCCTACCCCTTTCCCCTCAAGCTGTTTTGAAGGAACAGGTTCGCAAACGACAACATCACGATGCTCAAAAGGAGGCCCAACGGAAAGAGCAAGGATGTGTGCCCTCAGCCGGCAATACCGCACTCGCGGCTATGGCGCCCGCTCAAGCGGCCACTGTGCCTGCCCCTACGGCTGGCCCCACGTCCACACCCTCCTCTTTCTCTTCGACACAACCTTCTTCTGTTTCGCTTAAAGGCTCTGTTGAACGACGATCTTTGGTCTCTCAATCTCAGAAAGAGACCATCATCTGGAATGCTCATTGACATCACATCCTATTGATAATGAAAGAGGTATTGCTTAATGTTGTGGATTTGAGTCATATTCTTGCACCTATTGCTGCTCTTTTGCAAGATTATTTAGATGTCCTTCTAACTGATCTACCACAAGGATTGCCGCCTATTCGAAAGATTGAACATCAGATTGACTTCATCCTTGGCGCAGCCTTGCCTAATCGTGCCTCCTATAGAGCTAGCCCCGAGGAAACAAAGGAGCCGCAATGCCAAGTCACGGAGCTGATGGACAAAGGCTTTGTTCGAGAAAGCATGTGCCTACAAAAAAAAAGAGAGAATGTGATTCTGCACAGCAAGTGCCTACAAATTAAATCTGTGTTGAAACAAAGTTATAGGAAGTGTTCGGAAGAGAGAACCCATACATGGCTTTTTGGAAACAAGATCATGCAGCATAAGCCTAACATCATTCCATAGAACCTCAGAGTCAGTTCCTGCACGAAAAACAGGGATCATGCACTACATAGGGAAACTGAAGAGAGAGCACTAGTAGAAAAAATCCACATATAAAATCCTAAATGGAATCAAGAGTTTAACGTACTAAATGCACACTTACTCTACCATCAGAAAATATTGCTTCTATTGCAAGTGCATACAACTAGAGGTCATCTGTCCAAATTCCGTGCAACATACCCAATAAGCTATTCAACTTGTATAAATCAAACAGAAAAACTACCCATCAATTTCAGCTTAAATTTCACTCAGTAGGGTTTTGGATGGGGATTAACTTACCTTACATTTGAACTACAATCACACACATCAAAATCAAACATATAAACTTACCTTACATTTGAACTACAAAATGAACACCCATCTACCTAGCATACATAATTAGTTAAGGTGCCACAATGCTAAACAATCAACAACTGCTGATATCTATGTGTTCTATAACCAAATCTCAGCAATAGACCAAAATTTCATCTAGTTGTAATGTCAGAAGCACATATAAAAACCCATTAAAGAATGAAAAGAAAAGAAAAACAGATAACTAGCCAATGCCTCACAAATACACCCAACAAAGTTGTGAAACAGAATCTAAACTAAGCCCTGGTTAAATACAACTTGCAGCCACCTTACCTAAGATATATAACATTTTCCAATTAATTTATTTAGGACCTTACATGGTCTAAACACTTTCTAACTAAACACATTTTTCCACCACAACCATTTTACACATAGAAAAACTTAATTCAAGATCTCAAACAGCTAAGTCATCCAAACCAATAATTTACAAGGAAGCAACTTAACATCAAAAGCAAATAGAGAGAAAAAGATTCAATCATGGCCAAGTATCTTGATCCCTCATTGCTCAAAAGACAAAAGATGGGGGAAAATAGAAGCAAAAAACAACTAGAATACCACTATGGGAACAAACAAGTTAAAATAGAGCGTATATAGTTAGAATACCACATGGGCAGAACTACAAATAGAGCGTATATAGTTGGACCTAATCACTTTCCTTTATCAAAAATCTAAATTTATCTAGCATAAAGGTAAAAACATGTATGAGTCTCTAATGCCATCTCTGTCAAAAACAAGCAAGAGTTGAATTAAATCGATCAGTCAAGTCCTCATAACACATAGTTTCAATATCTGCAATGAAAGAATTTTTCATTTTTTGGTCAAAACCGTTGTTATATCTAATTAAGGGTGGGGAAAAGTGTTTAATGGGGGATAAAGGGTTAAGTTAACAAGTCATCACATACAATACTATTATTTTGGTGCAATCATTGGAGGATTAAATGAGCTAATTGCTTGTTCTATTTTGGTGCAACCGTTGTTATATCTAATTAAATGAGCTAATTGCTTGTTCTATTGGTGCAATCATTGGAGGATTAAATGAGCTAATGGGGGATAAAGGGTTAAGTTAACAAGTCATCACATACAATACATAAGTGTTTTAAAGTAGATCAAAACTGGCAAATTAAAATGGGTTATCAATTTTTTCATTAATGAATGATCACTGCAGAACCCCAATCCAGATCACCAATGACAACAACACAAATAGAAGTTCCAGTTTATTACACGTCACTCTTCATGACTAGTTAATCTTAGAAGTTCCAGTTTATCACCACTAATTCCCACCTTCCACCTTCAATATAGTGAAAAACCTGGTAAGATTCATAGGCTGAAATGGGTAAGATTCCTAAGTGGAAATGCCTTCGACTACCAAAAGACCCTATACAGTATCATGGAGTGTCACATTGAGCTAAGAAAAAAATAAAAATCGCTATGAATTCAAGAGTTCAAGCACCTGAAAATCAAACTAATAAAGCTACAGAAGATATGAACCAAGAGCATGAAAAGTATTCCTGTCCAGCAAAGGGAACCCTAATTAACTCTACGGCCGAATTCAACATCCAGGAGCACCCGAGGACTGACCATGGAGGCCCCAAATCAGTTCCATTTTCAGCAACAATCAAAATTAATTCTTCAGAACAAAATAGAAAACGGAAAACATAAAAGAGAACCTGTAGAGTAAGAATGCAGGCGTCGGACAGGCTAAAGGACGAAGTAAACGGCCTCGACTTGCAGGAGATGCTTGAAGCTCTTTTTGAAAATCAATCGGGCGGGGATGGTTCGGTGTTGGTGAATTCGACAAATTCAACAAAGGTGGTGCCCTCCTTCTTGGATTGAGAGAAGTGTGAGACGGATGGGAGAGAATGAGAAGAGAGAGCATAAGAGAAGAAAGAGAGAGAGTTGGCTTCGGTGAGGCTTAGGGTTGGGCTCCCATGGCAGACGAAGAGGGATGATAGGGCGATAGAGAGCGAGGGAGCATCGAGAAGGAGAGTCAGATGATATTTTCAGATCTGGGATTTGGGATTTGGGAAGGGAGGTCACAGATGGGCGGAAGAAGGGGGCTTTTTTTTAGATGAAGTATTGGATATCGTACGCATGTTTTTTTTGGTCAGATATCGTACACATGTTTGATTGAGCGGGTGTTCAAATAAATTTAGGCAGTTCCGTGCCTTCTAAATTTTTTTGAAAATACATATTTAACATCGATCAAATAAATGTGACGATATTTACGTCATAAATTTAGAAAACGATGTTAAAAAACTATATAACATGGCAGGTTTTTTTACTAATGTTAATGAGCCGTTATTAAATAACAGAATTCTAGTATTGATGGCTTGCTTAAAACTTCTAAGGGTCATGATTCTATTTTTGTGGTAGTGAATAGGTTCTCCAAAATGGCTCATTTCATACCATGTCACAAAATTGATGATGTTATTCATGTTGCTCATTTATTCTTTAAAGATGTTGTTCGCTTACATGGATTGCCATTGTCTATTATGTCTGATCGTGATTCTAAATTTTTAAGCTGTTTTTGGAAAACTTTATGGTCTAAGTTGGGTAAAAAGCAATTTTTTCTACTTCTTGTCACCCTCAAACTGATGGCCAAACCAATGTTACATATAGAACTCTTGGGGCTCTCCTAAGAGGCATGCTGCGAACTAACCTTCGGAGGTGGGAAGAATGTCTACCACTTGTTGAGTTTGCTTATAACAGGTCTAGGTACTGAGCAACCAAGCAGACTCCCTTTGAGGTGGTCTATGGCTGAAATCCTCTTACATATGTGGATATGATGCCACGGCCCCTCAAGGAGAAAGAGAGCATTGATGCAGCTAAGCAAGTGGAATTCATCAAGCGCTTGCATGAGCGTACCAAGGCGCAGCTAGACAGGAAAATTGCGCAATACAAGGCAGCGAAGGAAAAACATCGCAAGGATGTGCAATTCAACATTGTTGATCTTGTGTGGCTGCATCTCAGGAAGGAAAGGTTTCCGCAACAACGAAAATCTAAGCTGGACACTAGGGGAGATGGACTATTTCGAGTGGTTCAGAAGATGGGTCATAATGCTTACAAGCTGGATCTCCCTGCCGACAAGTACAATGTTCATTCTACCTTCAACGTCACATACCTCTCCTTATTCGTGCCTGACGATGACTCTGGCGACGATTTGAGGACAATTCGAAATCAAGTGGAGGAGAATAATGTAGTGCAATTGTTGATGACTCCTGGTGACATTGAGGACAATATGAAGGTTCCATTCGATGGTCATGTCACTCGTGCAAGGGCCAAGAGAATTCAATATGCAACTAAAGCCCTTCTTGTCCGTTAACAAGGAACAATGGAGCAAGGGTTCAGGCCAACCTGGATCACTTTGCTCAGGACTGCACCACCAACACAAGACTTGAGCCTGCGTCCACACATGGAGCTCATGAAGACTCGTCTACATCCGCCATGACTAGCTTCCACTCGTCACATGTCGAATACCATCCTTGTGTTGGGCCGAGTTACACATTTAATTAATTAAGTCTATTATTTCATGTATTTAGATTCAATAAAGTGGAAGAATTATATCTCCTCTAGATAGATTCTTGTCCACTAAGTTATTGAACTTCTATCTTATTAGGTTTTCACTTATCTTTAGATGTTTTAACCTATCCAAAACTCTTTCCTTTGCAAGGAAGAATTGGTTAAGGCTTTCATAGTTTTTCTATTTAAACAATGTAGTTTCCATTGAATTAATTAGATTGAATAGAATTGAGGAACCCCTTTAAGGATTAAAGGGTTCTTCGATTTCAATCTCAAAAGCTTCAAAGTGCTCTTGATGTTCTTGGTTCCATCGGCATACTCACACAAACACACCTAAACCCTTCGATGAAACCATCAACCTAAACACAAACCATAATCGACTTCTGTCGCAAGAAGGAGAAGAAGAGTCGCCGCTTTAACCGGCTCGGCGTCCTCGCGGATAGGCTCCGCGCGGGCCAGCGCTCGTGCTCGGCACCCAGTGCCTCGCTCCTGCGGCTTCACTTCCTCTCTCTTGCTCTCGATCGCGTCTCCGCTCGCAACCATCCTCGCTACCAGCGAGCGTTGCTCTGCGGTTCCCTCGCGCTCACCCGGAATCTCGCACACCCTGAGAAGTCTGCTCCTGCGTGTCCGAGACCAGTGTCGCGTGCAACCCCTGCTCTCTCCCGCTTCCTCTATTTCGTCGCCTTTGTTTAGTTTGAATTATCTTAGTTCTTTCCGTCGCAATAATTAGTTTCTTAATTAGTTTCATTAATTTGTCAATCAGGAGATATTGGAAGAGCATTGCAAGATCGGGAAAATATACGGAGTGGTTCTTGAGCCTGCACTCACAGACAAAGGAAATATACGGCGGTATCAATTACTGAGCAAACCATTAGATTGTAGCCAAATCGCTCTATTTGTTGTCTTTCTCTATCTCTTTATCTTGGATTATAGACTTTCTAAAACCCCCTTCTTCGTAATTTGAGCTTGGTTTATATACTATCCTAGTTGTACGAACACGGGGTAGACATACGTCTAGAGGATAGCACTATGTTGAAGGTTTATCCAGACCCATGGGAGGTAGGCATGTGTAAGTGTAACACATGGCCTTCATGGAAAGGGCCCTCCTCTTCCGCGGGTGACTTCGGGCTAGGTCAGTTTTGTCCGCTGATCACTTCCTTGATCCTTATAACTGTCTTTAAAGACTCCCTTCGAGCCTGGTTTCGTGAATGACGTGTAACGTCTGCAAATATTTCTTTGAGTTACATATAGCTCCTCAGGTCGTGCCTGGTTTGGGAGACAAGTATGATTGAACATGTTTAGTGAAGATTTGGCAATTATGTGGTTTCCAAGTCAGGCAATTGGCCGGGATTCTAGTGGGATCGACGCTTAGTAGGCCCAAATTAGGCCCATTGCAGGGGGGGGGGGGGGGAGGATTCGAAGCGCTAATAAAAATTATAATAAGATCGTCCGTTTTCATTCTTCTTCATTTTTACTTTTCACTTTTTTCACTCCGTTCCGTTTTCCTTGAGTTTTGTGGTGATCTGCCTGCTCCCTACATTTCTGCCGCCACAACCGGTTAGATATTAGTTATGGCGGCCCCTCTAACAATTTCAGGTGGGTTTCCTTTTTTTTTTAATTGTTCTTGGTGTTCTTCATGTTGTTCTTGACGTTATTGATATTTTCTATCTCCATCTTATGTTGATTTGGGCGTCTTTGATCGAATTTGGTCCGTAGATCTTAGGCTTGCTGTGTTTTTTGATAACTTTGATCTGCGCATATAAGTTTATCCGTAGATTCTTAGTGTAGTTTGGTTTTGTCAGAGATGTCTAGCTCTAGTGAAGAGACTAACCACTTGAGCGACTTTGAAAGAGACGAGGGATGGCATCAACCTCCTCCTTCATCCTTTCATCCGCAAAGCCCCTTGGAAGGCTCGAGGACCTTCTCCAACACACAAACTCTTCCTTGGAGCACTCCGAGTCATTCGCGGACGATGAGCCGATCCGCGAAGGGCCTTTAGGGAAACCAATTAAGTTGAGGAGATCTCGGAAGTGTTCGAACCCCGATTATTATTCATCCCCTCACACGCTTTTTCTACTTGTTTTAAGGAATGCAGTTCGCTGACCCCTTTATCAAGGGAAGAGGGAGAAGTGGACCATGCAAAGCCTTCTTCCTCTGGGTAGAAAGTCAACCTGGAGCTGCCAATTTTCCAGAAAGGGGTATAGGGTCCGTGGAATCTTGGGAGCCATATTTTGCATCTCCTGTAGGAGAGGTCGACAAGCCTACGAGGCGCCGTTCTCAAAGGACTTTGATTGATTTGTGTATGCTCTTATATAACCTCTGTGAATTGATCAACTGTACTTTTTTTTTGGGATTTCACACTTAGCGACCCACAACCTCCCTCGGTGATAGTTTAAG
The DNA here is from genome assembly GCA_037127255.1 of Persicaria tinctoria. NCBI lineage: Eukaryota > Viridiplantae > Streptophyta > Magnoliopsida > Caryophyllales > Polygonaceae > Persicaria > Persicaria tinctoria. Next base: position 56,768,628 of record JBANSL010000006.1, on the reverse strand, counting down.
AAAGTATTTCCCCGAGGCGGCCTCCCAATGATCATGCTCGTGGTTGACGCGATCCTGGAATTTCACCTATATTTATTACCTCAAGGTGACGACGGATGTCCTTAATTACCTACAAGTTTGATTCAGGATGGGTGATAATTAATGAGCGTGCTAATTATCCAAGTGATCCTCGCGATGCCTTTCGCTTGCGATAAGATAATTATTGTTCAATCGTCATCTTTAGAGGAAGTGTTTCAGATGATGTTCTTACTCCAGATGTGTTCTTCTCCGATCAAAGACCTTAAGAACTCGACTTCAAGGGTTTTAAGTCAGGGAGAATTGCAGAGCTCTTCTTCTTCTCTCTTGAATCGGATCCATTTCCTTGAAGGCTCAAGGGGAGTATTTAAAGGGAGGCTAAGCGAGTAGCTGACTGCTGAACTCATGAATTAACTGGAGACACGTGTAATGCATGCCCTCATGCCAGAGGGTTAGGTACTTACACGTGACAGTGTTAACGGAGAGGTGCTTGGCCAGCGAGCTGCTTGTCTTTGCCCTAAGGGACGAGAGACCTGCGGGCCCTGCTTATCGTGTGGGTGTGCTTACTAACATTGGGATACTGATTGCGATGATCACATGTTATCCTATTCAGCGACTTTGGTCAAGATCTTCCTAGGAGTGTGACTCGCGATGCTCACTATAGCGTGTAGGATGCCTTTTGCGTTGAGTGGTCTATTTATGACGTCATATCCTTGTTAATTAATGGGGCTATTTTCTAGGGCATCGCTATATCTCCTTGTAACCACATCGCGAGTGATATATCGCCCGCGATCTAGTTTCGATAAAAGCGGTGACTCTCGTTAAAAAGCTTATTTTTGGATGGGCTCGAAATAGGCCTAATATGCTTTGGCCCATTTGGGGGATGACCCCACGGAGACCTATAAGTGGAGAGTCTCTCTTCGGATCTTTCATTTCACACTATTAAGACTGATAGAAACGGGGTGAGGGGGGGGGGGGGGGGGGGAGAACTCAGAGGTTTTTGTTTCAAAAGGACGTCATCGGAGCTCGTTGGTGGCCCTACTTTCAGTTGTTCTCGTTTGCCGGTACTTTTCTTTCACTTTCTTGAGTAAGTGTTCCCTGGATGTCCTTATATTTTGTCTATTTTCCTTGATTTTCACTCGTACTAGATTCTAGGGTAAAGGAGAATTCCTCGGTAGTTGAAATGCCTTCCTCCAGTGAGGGGTATGGTAGTGATGGGGCTGAGAGATGGGTTTTCCCTGGTGTCTCATTCCCCTTTCTCTTCTTTCTTTTTGTGTAGTGGATGGCCTGAAATAAGGTTGCCAGGTTTTAAGTAGTGGCATAGGGATGTTGGGGGTGGTATTTTCGGGGGGATTTCGGGGGATTTTCCGACGATTATATAAAAAAACTCTTTGTCTCCCTTTTTAGACTCTTCGTCTTTTCTCTCGAAAAGAGAGAAACTTTATGGAGAAGACGGAAAAAGGCGTCTTTTAACCGTCATTTCTTCGGGGAAATGTCTTTTCAATGCCCCAGGGGGGTGCGTGGGGCACCAACATAACCCTAAAGGGTTTTTTGGTGCCAAATTTATTTGATCGCGATGCTGAAAATGTCATTTCTCCTTGTTGATTTTCCTCTTTTGTGTCTTTTCAGGGGCTTTTCTTCTTAGGGGTTTATATACTTAACAATGTCCAATGAAAGTGATAGTCAAAACAAAAGTGTGGGCTATGAGAATGAGGAGGTTAGCTCCTCGCGGACCAGAAATTCCGTGGCACAACATGATTCGGAAGCAACGATGTCTCCAGCTCATCCTTCGCAACCTGAAACGAAGTTGTGCGTAGAAAAAGGAAAAAAGGCTAAACTCGTAACTTCGAGGAAGGTGAAAAGGAAAAACATGACTGGGACCATAAAGCGTCCTCTTTCGAAAGATAATCTGGAGTACTGTCATACCTCTGAATCTATCAATGATCTAGGCAAAGCAGGGTTGTCTCGCACGACGAAAGGAAAAAAGAAACCTATTCGCGTGGTTCCTGGTGGTTTTGCCGTACCTGCCTACAAAAAAGGAAGAGGCTGACAACTGCAGTTTTTGTGAGGGTTATATTCCTTCTACTCCCCCGCATGCCTCTACCGTTTTTTAGGAGCGCATGGCCCCTACTATAGCTGACACTAGGGGGAGAGATCGATTCTAAAACCTTTTCATCTTGAGATGGTAGCTCATATTTATCCTTGGCCTACTAGAGTAGAGATAGGCTTGGCTTCTGCGCATGGGGGTTGTTTGAACACGTACCGGGATCATGTTGTCGTTCATCTGAAGAGTTTGCTCAGGGATTCCGCCATCCCTTGCCCAAGCTTTACATTGATCTTCTCGCAAGGATAAATTCTTGCCCTACCCAGCTTTCCTTCAACGTTTGGAATGTATTTGGCTGCCTATATTATGTGTTGTGCCGCTATTAAGCAAGAAACTTCGTTAGAGCATCTCTTTTTGATTCTAACCTTGCGATATAGTCAGGACGGGTTGGTGTATGCTTCCTTGGCTGGGAACATAGTCGAGAGGTTGTCTAGCAAGTCTGGATGGAGGGAAAAAAAAAATTGGTCCACGACCCCTCCAAGGCTTCTTTAAATTTTATGATCACTCCTGACCTTTACATGCCACCCCCAAAAAACAAGAATATCGTGATCGATAGATGGCAGTCTACGTTCAGTCGTGGGGGGCCTTTGGGAAAAATGAGTTATAGGGAGTTGGTGACCCCAGTTCGTTTGGAAATAGCCGGTCTTAGTCTCCCACATCGTTGGGGTGGGTGTTTGAGTTTTTCCATAATTTTGATTATGATTTTCCTTAAATTTTGTCTTAAATTTTCGCATATATGTTGATAGACCCTGGGAAGCTCTTTACTAAGGCCATGAAGAGCAGTGTTGTCAAAACTCCTCGCTCCCTTAATCCGCGATTAGGAGATAATCGACAGTACATAATTCCTCGCACCTCTTCACTGGTAGGGGAGGCCGTAAATGAGAAGGAGCTTGCCGAAGATAGGCATAGTTCGTCAAAAGATCACGTGCCTCTCAATCAATGCGGGCAGAAAAGAAAGAGGGAGGAGGCCGGGGCCTACAAGATTCTGAGTGATGAGCTGATTACTAAATTGGGGATTTCCCTAGCTGCGTACAAGCAACCTGGATTCTCCCCACTTGATTTCAAGAAGCTGGTCATTACAGGGAAGGGTTGTCCGGTTGAAAGGGATTTCCTTCATCATCTTACGGATGAAGAATTACTGGAGAAGGGACAAAAAAAGGGGGTTGGGTAATCATCCTTGCGATTTCTCTCCTTGGTTGTTTTATCTTGTTTGTATGTTCATCATTCTTGGTGTGCTTCCCCAGGGCATTCAACAATGGTCATAAGTGGTTGAGCGCTTGAGGAAGTATGACAATCGCGTGAATGTCTTGAGGAAGGAGAACAAAAACATAAAAACCCGGGTGGAAAAACTCAAAGATGTGCAGCTTTAGGAGGGGACCATCAACAACCTACAAGTGGCTTCAGACAAATCCAAAAAATATTTAAAGGATGTTAGGGGCAAGCTTGATGTATCGCATGCTGAGGTTTCTAAACTTGAGGAGATGAACACTGAGCGTGAGTTGGAGGTGGGGCGTCTGGGTGGTCAACTTCAAGGACTCGAGGCTGAGTTGACAAAGGTTCTCAAAGAACTTTGCGATGTAAAAGAGCAGTTGGAGAGTTTTACTTTTGGTAAGGATGTTGTTCTGACAAAGAACATGCTTCATGATTATATGCTGAGTGACGAGGGTTAGGGGTGGCTGGCCAAATTTATTAAGAAGGGTGGTTAAGAATGGTTGAGCAACTTCCTCGAGACGGATGACGAGGATATTCTTTACGACCATCTGGCTGACAATGTTGTACAAGGAGTGGATGGCGGTGTTTTTCAAAGTGTTAACCACTTTGCCTATCTTGGTGACTCTGTGAATATGTTCTTCCCCAGTTATGCTCTCAAGGATATGAAACTTGAAGATCCTCAGTGCGGTCTACCTGTTCTTTCGCCTACCTCCTCCTTAGCTGAGATTCCTGCCACCGAGCCTCCTTGTGAAGAGACCAATGATCCTCCTACCGATGCATAAAAAGTTGCCCCTCCACTTTCTTTATCAAGTTTTAAGTCTCTCCCTTTTTGGGTTGACGGGAAATGTGTATGAAACATTTTTACCCGCGGCGTAAGCGTATGCTTCGTTGCGGTTCGTATTTTGGTGGTGGATATTCTGGCCCATGACATAGTGGTATGCTTTATCATGGTTAACGTTTCAGTCGTGTGAATATCTTGGTTTTATATCTCGTATTTTGTTGGTTATATCTTATCATTTTTATCCCTTTGGAATTTGTTTGCTTTTGTTATTTTATTCGTCTTGCGATACCCTTACCGATCTCCTGTCATTGAGTGTTTTATGAAGTAAATCGCGATATGACAAAAATAAGGGTTCTTGGATTTATGATATTTTAACATGTTATTTTCGGCTTAAGACTGACTTTTGTTATTCCCCGCGAGTCTGGAAAAGGTATTTTTAGAAAACTTCTGTCTAGCATAAGCTTATGTGATTTCTATATTTCTTCGTTGCAAAGGAGGTCATTGAAAACGTCTCCGTTCTCTTCTGGTCCTGGTTGTTCTATTGCTACATCGAAGTGTGAGTCTCCTTACTACTCAAAAGTGAGGCAACATTCTATGCTTAGGTTATTTGCCCTCGAGAATTCCCTCCACCTTTCTGATAGTGAAAACCAATCTCCTTCGTCCCTTTCGACTAAAACTAGGAATTCTTGGTTTAAAGGTGAGCATAAGAAAATTTGGTTGAGAACTTCGTCTCCAAATTCTACAAAAATGTAAGGTAAAGGAAGCATGAATAGATGATTTTCGCTAAGGATCAATCTGATGAACCTGGGGTTTGGGAAAGTCATGGTATTTGTGATAAAGGTGGGTGGGGAGATTTCCCCTGATGCCATGTCGAAACTAGGCATTTTGTGTTCGGTAGATTGTTAGGTTTGGGAATCAATCGTGCATCTATTTATACCAGGGTTTTTTGCTTATGGTGATAACCTCTTCGGATCAAGTTGGATTATTTCCGAGCTAGTAGGTGTGTGTCGGATGCAAGTTTTCTGGGTCGCTAGATGTCTTGATGTTGTTTGTGAGGTTGTTGCAGCTTGGAAGAAGGTTGTGCTTATTCAGCGGTTTTTGTTGTGATTGCTGATTTTTGTTGACCTCGTGGCGTAAATTAGTAGCTTGTGGCGCATTTTGTTGATTGCGTTTTATTGCCTCTTATAAAAGGTTTACTCGCGTTTCCTGGTGTAGTTTGCTTTAGCAATGACGTCTACAATACCGGTTGATATTCCGGGTGTACTTATCCCTCGTGTCAGAGGTTTTACTCGACATATAGAGGTGGAAGGACACTTATACAGGTTTGTAAGTTCTTGTAATAGTTTATGATTTTAATTTTTATGTTGCTTTTCTCTGAGCTTTGTTTCTTGTTGTTGCACCCTATGCCCTATGTATATTGTGACTATGGTTACGAAGCCCTTGGGTATGTTCATTTGTGGACGTGAGCTGATGAGGAATTCATAGTGAGGGTGGAGCTGTTAGGCCCTAACTACTACTGGTTCACATCGGGATGGTCTGATTTTGTGGTTGCTAATGAGCTTCGGATTGGTGCTCGGTTGATTTTTTAATACGAAGGGCATTCTTGTTTTGATGTTGTTCCTATTGATCCTATTCCTGACAAGAATAGTGACTTGGGTTTTTCCGTTCGCTGTTGATTTTTCTGGTTGATGTTTTTGTTTTGTGTTTTCATGAGGTTGTGTATGATATTTCGTGAGTGTTTGTTGTCAATTTCCTTTTGGTGTATGATAAATAATCAAGTTCCTTGTATCTGACAAGGATTTTTGTTGACTTGAAAACAATCTCCAACGTATTGTATGCAATGTATTTTTCATAAAATTGGAAACAATCTACAATGGATAGGTATGTGATGAAGATCGGTTGGTGATCATAAAGGTTAATCTCCAGCGTTTCGAACTGCGACGGGGATTTTTTCTAAAATCAAATTCAATCTCCGGCAATGTGAAGCGCGAGAAAGATTGATTTATAACTACAAAGAATAGTCTCCTGCGTTTTATACACGACGGAGATTTTTTCAAAATCAAATTCAATCTCTAGCGCTTGGAAGCGCGAGAGAGATTGATTTATAATTAAAAAGTGTAATCACCAGCGCACCATACACGGCGGAGATTTTTCTCAAAATAAAATTCGATCTCCAGCGCTTAGAAGCGCGAGAGAGATTGATTTATAATTACAAAGAGTAATCTCCAGCGTTTCATACACGACGGAGATTTTTCTCAAAATCAAATTCAATCTCTAGAGATTGGAAGCGCGAGAGAGATTGATTTATAATTACAAAGAATAATCTCCAGCATTTCTTACGCGACAGAGATTTTCTCAAAATCAAATTAAATCTTCAGTGCTTGCAAGCGCGAGAGAGATTGATTTGTAATTACAAAGAGTGATCTCCAGCGTTTCTTACGCGACGGAGATTTTTCCTAAAATCAAATTCAATCTCCAGCGCTTGGAAACGCGAGAGAGATTGATTTATAATTACAAAGAGTAATCTCCAACGTTTCTTACGCAACAGAGATTTTTCTCAAAATCAATTTCAATCTCCAGCGCTTGGAAGCGTGAGAGAGATTGATTTATAAATACAAAGAGTAATCTCCATCACCTCATACACGACGGAGAGTTTTCTCAAAATCAAATTCAATCGCCAGCGCTTAGAAGCGCGAGAGAGATTGATTTATAATTACAAAGAGTAATCTCCAGCACTTCTTACACGATGGAGATTTTATTCAAAATCAAATCCAATCTCCATCGCTTGGAAGCGCGAGAGAGATTGATTTATAATTACAAAGAGTAATCTCCAGCGTCTTATACGCGACGGAGATTTATAAAAAAATCAAATGCAATGAGGTAATTTAGCATAAGAGAGTTTTTTATTGAGGGGATTATTACATGGTAGCGTTTTCAACAATAATGGTACCTAGCATACTAAAAGAGTTTAGAAACCATTGCGTAACGGGCCGTCGTACTGAGCGGCTTCTTCCTCTTCTTCGATGTCGTATCCCTCCTTGTCTAGGAAGCGAACCTCGAACCTTGTTTCTCCTTGATGGGTGAATGATATGGTTGTGCCCAGGTCGATTTCGTGAGATTCAATGAAATATATCCAACCTTGTGTCCCCCATAGCGAATGGTAGTGACCGTCTGCAATGTGGACAAGGAAATATTGTAATGTGCAAGTTGATAAAAGGATTTGCTCTGGTACCTGAGTTTCGATTTTTTTGCCGAAATTATAGGGTAGCATCATGCGTAAATATTGCTCCTCGCAATCTAAGTAGATTTCGAAGGTAAAAGGGGTGTAGAAGGGGTCAGTTATGGCTATTCATAATGTTCTTGTTAGGATTGGTTGAACTTTCCAGTGAGTTGCGAGCTTGTTCATTGATTTGAAATATGTAGATGGATTGGCACGATTCTGAGTAGATTCTTTCCATGTATAGGCCATGCAGGATGCCTTGGGAACTCCCGATTCAGGTCTCCTTTCTCGTAACCTAGTAAATGTTGGTGAAGAGTACATGGTTCGTCTTGCTATGTTTGCAATATATAAAGGTGTGGTATTGGTGTTGTAATTCAATCAATCCCTAGTTTTGTTTTGTTTTTTTTCCTTGGTAAAAAAGAAGATGGCTTCGTCAGATTCCGGGACGCGGGAGTTTTATCGCTTCGTTGACGTGGAAGAGAGGCTTCATCGTTTGGTAAGATGTTGGCATTTTATAGTAATTTTGCTTCTTTTGATATTTCTTATCTGATGATGTTTTTGTCCCAGCCTCTCCCTTTCTTTGTCTAGTATCTTTGGGTGGGTGAGAATTCTGCGTTCGAGTTTCCAAGGATAGCTTTAACTGGTGGTGGTTAACTGAAGGTTGGAATAATTTTGTGATCAATAATAATGTCCTACAATGGTGTTTTTCAAGAATGTAGGAGGGCACAACTTTAAGGTTCTCACTTTGGAAGATGAGGAGTAATGTATTAAGATTGCGAGACGATAGTTGTGGGTTTGTAATAAAGCAGATGCCTTGTTTATTTTATGTTTGTTAATCTGGCTCTCTTAGTTGTTGTTTTGTTAAATCAATCGCTAGGTATTTTGCTATGATTTTCTTGTAATATCATTATTTCGAAGTAAACTAATGGTTTCGCGTGTGAAATGGTTGTCTCTTCTACTGATCGTATGTGAGTTGGAAACGACTGTTCCCTGACTTGACGTGGCTGGTCAGGATGGCAGGGTGTTGCCCTGATCTTTTTGTACTGCATGCAGAACATCTTGTAAAAATTTGGTTTGGGGAGATTTTTTTATACGGTGTATTTAATCAATATCAAGGATAAATGCTTTCGATTATTACTATATATGAGAGCGTGGGGTGTGTGTCGTCTTATCGCCTTCGTCTGTTGTTGTTGTTTTCGGAACTTTGTGAGTAACAATGGCTTTTCCTAACCCAAGTCATCAAGATTTCTTCCATTCCATTGATTCTAAGGAAAAGCTTGAATATTTGGTAGTTCTCTGGATCCTTTATATGTGGTTTTTGTATTTCTGAGCTTTTTTCAATAGAGGTTTGCTTTGAGTTTCTGCAGCTACTTCCGGATTCCTTTGGCACCGTGTATGGTCGTGTGGTGTCGGATCATGTTTGCTTGGTTTCCCCTACTAGGCGAGATTTTTGTGTGAGGGTGTTCCGGGATAGTCAAGGTCGCTATTTACTGACTCAATGTTGGCGTGCGTTTGTAGAAGACAGTGAGCTACGCGTCGGCGCGTCCCTGGTTGTTTTTATGTATGGAGGAGGTCATTGTTTTCCCATCATCATCCTGGAAGTGAGTGAATGAGTTTTTTATTTGTTTAACAACGACAATGTTTGTTTAACAGCGACAATGTTATTTTTCATGTCTGGTCTTTCACCGCGGTTTTATTTTCCGTTGTTTGAATCTTACTCGTCTGTTTGTTGTTTGAATATTTTGAGTGTTTTGTACTTTGTTTGAATCTACTACATAATGAATAAGTCGCGTTTATCTTTAAGTGGCTCTTTTGAACATTCGTGTTTGAAGGACATGTGATTGCTAAATTTATTCTCCGTAGAGGCTTGTTTGCACATCCGTGTTCGAAAGATACCCAATTGCTAAATTTTATTCTCCTTAGAAGCTTGTTTGCACATCCATGTTCGAAAGACACGCGATTGCTAAATTTATTCTCCTTAGAGGCTTGCTTGCACATCCGTGTTCGAAAGATAAGCGATTGCTAAATTTATTCTCCTTAGAGGCTTGTTTTCACATCCGTGTTCGAAAGACATGCGGTTGCTAAATTTATTCTCCTTAGAGGCTTGCTTGCACATCCGTGTTCGAAAGACACGTGATTGCTAAATTTATTCTCCTTAGAGGCTTGTTTGCACATACGTGTTCGAAAGACACGTGATTGCTAAATTTACTCATAATGACGACCATTTTTGGGTTTGAAACTTTCATTTATATATATATGAAGAGGTGTACCCAATCGGGGTTCCCAATGACTCTTATACATAGAAAATCTAAGTCATCGGGTCTCCAAAATACATGGCTAAATTTATGAAAAATAAGCTTTGAGATTTCTTGTGTTCCATGACTTTGCGAGGATGGCTCCTTACGAGTTTAGAAGTTTCAAAGAACCTCTGAGTACTTCTTTGTGAATGACATAGGGGCCTTCTTTGTCGAAGGACCAGGTCAATTTTCTGTATTGGGCGCAAGAAGACGCGTTTGTTGTATCTTTCAGCCAGTCGACGTTGATACTGGTTTGCTTTGAGACAAGTCGTATCTCTCCTTTCTTCTTGCAAGTGGAGCTCTAATTCGAGGGCCTCATCAATGGTATCTTTGTTGAAATCAATTACTCTGGCCGATGGGACTAATAATTTGACTGGAATGTTCACTTCAACCCCAAAAGTCATTGCGAACCGTGTTTCTCCAGTCGGACTCTTGGCAGAAGTTTTGTAAGATAATAGTACTAGCGGCAAGGTTTTGGCCCACTCCCCTTTTGTTGTCCCTAAACTTTTCTTTAAGGCGTTCAAAATCTGGGGATTCGTGTGTTTGGCTTGTCCATTGGACTGCGGATAAGCTACTGATGAGAATCAAAAATCAATGTGGAGCCCGACATAGAAATCGCAGATCCCTTTCACAGTCAAATTATGGGCCGTGGTCGGTGATGTTGTCCTGCGGGACCCCAAATCGGCAGATCATATTCTTCCAGAGGAACTTGCGTACGTTCTCCGCTATAATGGTGGCCATTGCTTCGGCCTCTACCCATTTTGTGAAGTAATCGACTATAACAATGATGAAACTGAGTTGGCCTGGTGTTGTTGGAAAAGGGGCCAAGATATACATTCCCCACATCGCGAAAGGACAGGGTGTTGATATGCACTTCAATGGATGAGGAGGTCGATGATTGAGCGAAACATGTCGTTGGCAGGGATCACATATGTGGATGATCATCTCGGTGCCGGCTCAGAGAGTGGGCCAGTAGTATCACAATCGAGTAATCTTGGCCGCCACAGCTCTTCATCATTGGTGATTTCCGCATACGCCTGCATGCAGTTCGCGGATGAGATCGAGACCTTCTTGGTTTGAAACGCAGAGGAGATCAGGGAGATTAAAACCTCTTTTCTATAGTCGGTCGTCCCTCACTCGAAAGCGAGCCGCTCATTTTCTAATGTTTTGGTCACCTAGCTAAGTGTTTACTAATATGCCTTCGGTGATGTATTGTAAGAGGGGCCTACGCCAATCTCTGATATTTGTTATTTTGAAGACCCCTTTATGGATTCCTCCGGCATGTTTTTGCTCAATTACCACACGATCGCCCAATCCGAATGGAAGTGTGGCTCCTATTCTGGCCAAAATATCGGCGCACTCGTTTTGCTTGCGGGGGACGGATGAAATGGAACAGCGTCCGAAAGACGCCGTTAGTGTTTGTACGCGAGCTAGATATTCTGGTAGCATTCCTGTCTTTGCCTCATATTCTCCTTTGACTTATTGAGCGACCACTTCTGAGTCATGTGATTGTTACTCATGCCCCACATCCTCTTGCTGATACTGAACCATCCACGTTGATGACCCAATCTTCTCCATCACGATCTTGGGAATCTGTAAAAATAGCTTCGTGTTGTGAGCCGAATCTGCCATGTTTTATAGTTACTTTTATATCATTTTCTGCATGCATTTGGGCCAGAATAGTACAGAATCTATGTAGTTTATGCTTATTTGCCAAATTATGGAATTTACACCAGTTTCTGTTTAAATTCGCAGAAATCGGAGCAATTTACAGCAGCTCTGAGAAAGGAAGAAAAGCTCGAAAGTCAACTACAGAAGTCCAAGGTCAAGGAGCAGCGAAACCAGGGCAAATCGAGCTGGAAACAAGGAAATCTGCTCGACAACACTTTGGTCGATATCGACTACATCTTGTCGATATCGAGTACATCTAAGTCGATTTCCAGCAAGGAGTGACCAGAATCGAGCAAGGCTAGGAAAGAACGATAACAACTTCCTCGATATCGACGAATCAACTCGATATCGAGTAAAACACATAGTCGATTTTCATATCTTGGAGCAGAGATCGACGAAGCTGAGCTGAAACCGAGCAGAATTTAGTCGATGTCGAGGAAATTCCTCGATATCGAGGAAACATCCGGTCGACATGTGTCCTGAAGGCCAACATCGAGTTGCTGAGCGGAAGACGAAGAAAGCGCTAGTCGATATCGAGGACTCCTACTCGATATCGAGGACATCTCAGTGGCGGATTCCGAGTTATCCGGGATTCTTGTAAAGTTTCTATCCCGAAGCCAATGGTGATATTTTTGAGATGAAATTCTATCAAGATCTATCATGTTCCATCAAGTCAAGAGAGAAGATATTTTATCCACATATTAGAAATAGTCCTAGTTGATTTATTTCTTTATTTCCATGTTTTTATCTTAATAAGATAGATAGAATTAGATATAGATATAGATAGACTTTCTTACCTTGATTAGCAAGGATTGAAAGCCTATAAATAAGGCCTTAGGGGCTGATTTCTAAGCATTCAATTTCACACACAATTAGTTACATAGAGAGAGTAAATGAGAGAGCTTGTGGCGAGAGAAGTTGGAAAGGCGAAAGCGGATTTGGCTTCGATTGGTTGTAAGCTTTCTTTAGTTTATTTAATGCAAAGTTATTTCCTTTTATTATTGATGTCTTTCTTGATGATGAAAAGCGAGTAGTCCACCCACTTCTAGGATCGGGGTGAGCCCGACGGTGGCCATGTGAGGTGATGCGGTAAAGGTTTGATCTTTTTATGCAATTCATCTTCTACCCATGCGAGCATGATTCTTTTGCGAAAGTTGAAGGTGATCCTTGTTTGTGTTATTGAAGCAAAAGTGATCTTAATGCAACTTGGATTAATTATGTGAAAAGGGTTTGTAACAATTAGGGTTTATGCGAAAGCCTCTATATTCCTATTTGTTAATAACGAAAGTTATTTGATGAAAAGCATGATCTTTTATGCCTTTATGTGTTATTTTGCATGGTTATAGTTGTGGTGTTGAAACCCTGACTTTGGAAGTCTTTAGTTTATTGATTTATTTTAATCAAAAGTCGTGTTCTGTGTTGCAAAAGGTTGCAATTTAAGTTTCTGCTTTTTAGTCGATTTCGAGGAGATCTTGTCGACATCGAGTTAATTTGGTCGATGTCGAGGTGATTTTGTCGATTTTGAGTACTTTCTGTTGGTCTGCGTTTTCTGTTTCGTTTTGCTTTCTGTTTTTACTCGACAGGTTAGTCGATATCGAGTACTTTACTCGACATCGAGGAATCTTCTGTTCGACTTCGCTGAGATCTTTCCGCTACCTGAGATCCGCTGACTCGCTTCCTCGATGATCGATCCTGACTTCCCGCTGCTACATCAGGAGGAGGTCTTGTAATCATTTGCAAGGGACGAAATCTGGTTTGCTTTACTTTATTTATATTTTCAATTGCAAGTCTCGATTTCCTCCTACAACACTTCGACAACAAAATCGGCTAATGCTTGGGCCGGGCGAGGTTTTCTGGGTTTGAAGTTTATGTCAAACTCAGAAAGTTCCACTGCCTATTGAACCATTCTTCCTGAGAGGGACGGTGAATGGAGGATCTGATGTAGGAGTAGATCGGAGAGTACCTCGATGGTGTGGGCCTCAAAGTAAGGCCTTAATCTTCACGTCGCGAAGACAACAGATATGGTCATTTTTTCTATGGGATTGTAGCTGGATTCGACGGGTTACAAAACCCTGTCGGCAAAATAGATAGGAAACTTGGACTCCTTAGTGAGCACGGTAATAGTGGTAGATGATCCGACCACGAGGTATAGTTGAAGAGTTTCATGCTCACGCGAGTAATGAAGAATGTGGAGTGTCACGAGATATTCCTTCATACTCTTGAAATCTTTGTCCAAAATTGAATTCCATTCAACTGGCCCTTTCTTTTTCAACTATTCGAAGAAGGGTAAGGAGTGGTCGGCTAATCGTGAGCAAAATCTGCTTAGGTAGTTGATGGATCCATTTAACTTCTAGATGTCATTGAGTTTCCTAGGAGGGGCCATGTCGAGTATTTCCTGAACCTTTGGCACACAGGCTTCGTATCGTGGTTGAGCCTCAGAGAGTGCTTCGCGATTTCTCGAGGGAGACCTTTCAAATCCTGGGGTGACCAGGCAAAGACATCTCGCGAATCTTTCAGTATTTCCTTAATGTGGTCTAAGGTAGGACCTACCAAGCTGTGGTCGTGGTAGAGGACTTCAGCTTTGTCTAAAAATGGAAAGAAGGCGACCCTTTCGACAATGATCTTATCTGCCGTTTGTTCAGGTCTTACTTCCAATTCTGCTTGTTGTTTCTTTGATGTGGCCTCCTAGTCGCTATCATCGGTTGCGTCTGCCTTTAGTGACCCTTGACCTGGTTTGCCAATCGTGAACACTCGTCCGTGACTCTTTTTAAGCGATGCTAGGTAGCAAACTCTGTTTTCTACTTGCTCTCCCCGGACCTGGCCTACCTTTCCATCAGCGCACGGGAACTTGATGCTAAAATGATAAATGGAGCACGCAACCTGGAATTTGAATAGACCGATTCAGCCCATGATGGCATCGTAAATAGACAATAATCGGACTATAGTGAATTCTATCACGTGACTTCGTCTATTGGGGTCCATCCCCAGTGTCAAGGCCAGCTCTATGGTTCGAGCTACATCCACTTTGTCTCCTAAAAAAGAGACAAGTTTCCCCGAGTAGTGACGCAAAGCACTTTCCGCGATCCCTAGTTGTTCAAACATGCTTCAATAGAGAACGTCCACCAAAGATCTGGTGTATATCATTATTCGCATGACTTTTTTTTTTACCTGCACATGAATGACCATGGGATCCGGATGTGGCATCCTAATGTCACAAGCATCAGAAATAGAAAAAATTAATACCGCGTGTTCATTGGACGCTAGCTTCGAATGGGGGTTGTTTGACCTCTCTTTCGTAGTTTTTCCTTTCTTGATTGATGGTGCCAGAGGAGGGGGTTCCTCCCGCGATGGTGTTAATGCACCCGTCGGGGGGGGGGGGGGGGGTGGATTCCAGTTGTCCTTGTTGGAACGTTCGAGTCGGTTTGATGAGGACCTTGCTTCGGGGGCGTTTCACGTGTCTCTTGGTGGGGGTCGGTATCCTCCTCCTCTGTTCCCATTCCGCCCTCCTCGACCTCGCGGGTATGATCCTCTTGCTCTTCCCCTCGCTGCATATGGGGGATTGTATTATCGAGCCAGAGCGATAAGAGGGTTGTACTGTCGGGGTGGTGCGACAGTTTAATTGGGTTTCACCAGGGGGCGTAGATTTGCAAGGGCATATCTTTTTTAGGGAGAGCCAATGGATCTCCATAGACAGGGGGAGAGATCTCATAAGGGCGTGTCATCATTACATTTGTCGGGGCGTCATGCAGGCTCAGCCCGGTTCGTTGGTTGTATTGTACCTCCTATTATGGAGGCTGTGGTAGGGCGACATGATACTGCCAGTGAGGGTGGTTGCGTTGTTGGTTATCGAAACCTCCATTCCTCCGATACTTGTTGGCGTTCTTATGGTAAAAAGAGGGCTTGGCTTCATTGGGCCGCGAGCTGGAACTGGTAGACTCCATAGTGTGGATTTGTATCATGACGAGTTCTCGCATATCGTAATTGTTTTTCGGTTCTTTTCGGAACAAATAGATCTTTAAGTCACCTTCGGCCAGGTTGCCCACTAATATAGTGTTTGCAGGTTCTTGGTTAAACTTTGTGATTTGTACCACCATATTGGTGAATCTGTTGAAGAAATTCCCTAAAGATTCAGATGATCCCTTCTTGATGGAATTGAGGTCCAGCATGGTCCGCTTCCTCGTGCGAGCACTACCAAAATGGGCGACAAATGTGCTTGATAGCTGTACAAAATTGTTGATGGATGATCGGGCCAAATTGGTGAACCATTTCAATGCCACTCCACATAATATAGATGGAAAAGATCGGGAGAACATAGCATCGTTGTTTTCGTTCATCCCCATTGATGTCGTGAATTGGTTTAGGTGATCATTGGGGTCAGTGTCTTCTTTGTATTTGGGGATGGACACATCCCTCCATCTTTTGGGAGAAGCTGCTTCACGTATCTCTCTGCAAAAGGCAGATGGGAAAGTGGGCCCACCTCTGCGAACCGAGCCTAGTGCTCCCGGAGAATTCGAGCGCGATGATACGTCCCTGATGTTATAGTCGCGGTACTTTTTGCCGATTTCGTCGTTGTCGTGCTTTACACTAGGATTGGGCAGGCAGTCGGCAGGGTTAAGGAAATGGTTGACGGTTATAGGTATGGGCCCTGCTATTGATAGTAAACATGGGGGTCGCGCTAGTATGGTACCCCTTTCGCTTGTTGTTCACAATATGGGTTTTGCGGGTTGGCACTTGCGAAGTATTGATATGGGGGGTAGCCACCCCACATCCCATATTGGCCAAAAGGGGGAGGTTGAGCTGCATTCCATGGAGGTTGCTGAGGGATATTCTCGTCGCAATGTGGTTGAGCTTCTTCATTAGAGGGATTGTTGAGGTTGAGGCCGTTGGTTTCTTCGGTGTCGTGGTGCTGGTTCCCCAATTCTTCACAGAATAGTGTAAACTTCATGATTCCTACACAATTGTTAGTGTCGAGGGTAAAAGTAATGTTCATCGTGAGTAATAAGAGTTTATAGAAGAAAGGATAGAATAAAAAATAATAATAATAATAATAATAAATAAGAGGTAGAAAAAATGGAATGTAAAGAAGCGTATTGATACGTGGAACCTCTCGTCGTGAAAGGTTCCCACAGACAGCACCAATGACGCGATTTTGGAATTTCACCTATATTTATTACTTTAAGGTGACGACGGATGTCCTTAATTACCTGCAAGTTTGATTCATGGTGGGTGGTAATTAATGAGCATGCTACTTATCCAAGTGATCCTCGCGATGCCTTTGGCCCGTGATCAGATAATTATTGTTCAATCGTCGTCTTTAGAGGAAGTGTTTCAGATGAAGTTTACTCCGGATGCGTTCTTCTCCGATCAAAGACCTTAAGAACTCGACTCAAAGGGTTTTAAGTCAGGGAGAACTGTAGAGCTCTTCTTCTTCTCTCTTGAATCGGATCTCTTTCCTTGAAGGCTCAAGGGGGTATTTATAGGGAGGCTAAGCGAGGAGTTGGCTGTTGACCACTTGGACTAACTGGGGACACGTGTAATGCATGTCGTCTAGCCAGAGTGTTGGGTACTTACACATGGCAGTGTTAACGGAGAGGTGCTTAGCCAGCGAGCTGCTTGACTTTTCCCTAAGGGACCAGAGACCTATGGGCCCCGCCTGTTGTGAGGGTATGCTTACTAACATTTGGATACTGATTGCGATGTTCACATGTTGTCCTAGTCAGCGAGTTTGATCAAGATCTTGCTAGGAGTATGACTAACGATGCGCACTATAGCGTGTAGGATGCCTTTTGCGTTGGGGGTCTATTTATGAGGTCATATCCTTGTTAATTAATGGGGCTATTTTCTAGGGCATCGTCAGTGGTGACTTGCGCTTCATGAACCTTTCCGACCTTGAGATCATTTTCTAGGTTTGCCCATGGCCTGTCGAGGTGGATGATAATGCATGTCTTAGATAGGTATTTTTAGGCTTGTTAGGTTGCACTTCGTTCATAATCTATAGTTAATTTGCATCTGGTGATTATTCTGGAAGAAGTCGGATTCTACGCAAATTTGTGGTTACTTTGCAGATTGAATCTGAAAACATTTGGGAGATGCAACATCTGGAAGGGAAATACAAAAAGACATTGGAAAGAAGCAAGGAGTACTTGGAGATGCTCGCGATGTTGAACAAGAGGATACGCAGCGGGACATGACGCGGCCGCAGCAGGGGACATGCCGCGGTCGCAGCATGCGTGCCGCAGCCGCTGCAATAGGGAGACGCCGCAGGTTGGAAGTGCAGCACGTGCTGCGGCCGCAACATATGTCGCGGCCGCATCATTGGTCGTCAGCGCGTCGTTTCATTTAATTAAAACCCTAGTTTTGAGTGGTTTGTTTCATGGCCGACTTGGATTGATTAAAAGGCCGAATGTTATTATTTCTCTTTCACTTCTATTCTATTCTACGTTCATCAGACATTTTAGAGATTGAGCGATGTCTTCCATGAGAAACTAAACTCATTTGTTTTGCCTAAAATTTGACGCTTTATTTGGATTGATTGTGAGTTTCTAATTCTCGTTCCTTGTTTCCTATATTTGAATGCTTCAACTGCTTTGTGCTTGATTGTTTATTGTTTTGTTCTATCTGGTCTGGCCAACTCTTTAGATCAATTCAATTGCTAAGGTTTTGTAGATTCCTGATTGTGAACCTTAACCTAAGTAGCAAACTTGTCCCTTTAGGGATGATTGAACTAACTGGATAAGTAGGAAGTTGGATGTGTTGTTAAATCCTTTTTTAGGGACTGCAAATACCTTGGCTAATCTCTGGACTTAAAGCTATCAATTGGGTTAAATCCTTCTTTAGGGACTATTCGATTGATAAGGGTTTCTAGGACTGATTGGACTAGTAACTATATTAGGTCGGGACAAGGTCATTCATAGGAAACTTAATAGGACGAGAAGAAGTCACAAGGATCGTTTCAAACCAAATAAAGTGGAAAATTGTAGGTAGAACTGCTTCTCTTAATTGTTTGATCCAAATTCATTTACTTCGCTTTCATCAATCCGCTTTGATAAAAGGCGGCACTTTACACACTCAAAAACCCCCTCTTTGGTTACTTAATTGACACCTAAATCATACTTGAATCAGAAATTTCCATGTGGAACGACTTTTTACTTATTGCTATACTAGTTATAGGTTTGACTTTTCTTTGACGGGTCAACGACAGGTTTTCCCTCCGTCAAATTTGGCGCCGTTGCCGGGGAATTTTATTAATTCTTGTGTGTTTTTTGGTGTTGATTTTGGTGTACCGTCTTATATGGTCCATTCTCGTGCTACTAATTCCTCTTTGTTGCCATTTGATTCAGAGATGGAAAGAACCCTTACCTCTTTAAGGCGAGAAACTCGTAATCGCTTCCGCGAGCTCCCTTTTGATCAAGGAGAAAGCACTGCAGAGATGGCTAATGAAGAAAACCGCACACTTAAGGAGCTTTCTGCTCCTGACTTGGCACAGCAACCCCTGGCAATCCAATTCCCTACGCTAGGGGAAGGAGTCAACTTTGAGGTGAAATCTGGGGTAGTTCATCTTTTACCCAAGTTTCATGGGTTGAGTGGGGAGGACCCCCACAAGCATCTGTCTGAGTTCCATATTGTGGTAGTTGGGATGAAACCTAAGAACGTTACTGAGGATCAAATCAACCTGAGAGCTTTTCCCTTCTATTTGAAGGATGATGCGAATGAGTGGTTCTTCTATCTACCACCTGGATCTATTACTACTTGGGCTGAGATGAAGAGAGTCTTCTTGGAGATTTACTTCCCTGCAACAAAGCTTAATGCCTTGAAAAGGTCAATCGGCAGCATTGAGCAGTACGCGACGGAGTCTATTCATGAGTACTTTGAGCGTTTCAAGAAACTCTGTGCTAGCTGCTTATGCCATGGGTACTCTCAAAAGGATCTGGTTCTCTTTTCATTCAATGGGCTTACTGATGTAGAGCGCAAAACAGTGAATTCTGCTTGTGGAGAAAACATGCTGAATAAGACGCATGCCGCAACTTGGGATGTGTTTAAGGAGCTCTCTGAGGGCTCTAGACATCCTATGGACACGTGGCCACTTCTGCAAGACCCTAACGTAGAGTTGAATGCCATTGGGAATTTCGCTCAACAAAGGCCTAGGCAAGGCAATTTTGGAAATCCTGGGTATTTCAACAACAACAACTATAACAGAGGCTACCAGCAGGGCTATGGGAACTACCAAGCCTCTTTCAATCGACAAGGGGAGCAACATGCAAGGCCCCAACAAAAATTTGAACCTTGACAGGGAGGTCATCAGCAATCGAATGAGAATACTGAAGATCCACTACAGAAACTGTCACGGTTGGTCTTGAAGAATGAGAAACAATAATCAGATCGGATAGCAAATCTAGAGAAGCAGCAATCAGATCGGATGACAAATTTGGAAAATCAAATGAGTCAGCTCATTCAAATCTTAAGTGCTAAGGAGGCAAACAATTCATGAAAGCTTCCATCGCAAACCATCGAGAATCCGAATAAGGAGAACGTCGGTGCTGTAACGCTTAGGAGTGGAAAGGAACTGATTGTCACACCTTAAAAGAACGACGAGGAAATCATGGGCGAAGAAATAGAAGTAATAGACGAAAAGGACGGACGTTGTACGGTGCGGCGGCCGCAGCAACCATGTCGTGGCCGCGGCACATCAAACAAGCAGCGCCCGCAGCCAAATGCAGAGGCCGCAGCCAATGCCCCCGCCGAACCTTCGGTGTCAGGTACGCTTTTTTCGTCTTCTTCCCCTTCCTCTTCTTCTTCTTCCCCTCTTCCTACTTCTTCTTCTTCCTTACCCATGGAGACTCCAAAGCCGGTTCCACCATTTCCGGAAGCCTTGAAGGATACACGAAGGTATGAGAACGATAAGGAGATCTTTGAGACGTTCAGTAAGTGCGAGGTAAACATTCCTTTGCTTAACTTGATTAAAAGCATTCCTAGATATGCTAAATTCTTGAAAGAACTTTGCACTATCAAGTGGAACCAGAAGCTTAAAGGTAAGCAAAAGGTGAAGGTAAGCGAACATCTCTAAAATGTCTTATTTATTTTTGTTGTATGTACTGTTTCATTGAGGACAATGAAAACTTTAAGTGTGGGGGAGAGAAATGTTGTATATACTGTCATTTAGTACATCATATTTCATTTTCTGCACCATGTTTAAGTTTATTTAATTGTTGTTAGTGTATTTAATTTTAATTTTCGCCATTTTCGTAATTAAAAAAATAAAAAAAATCCAAAAACAAGCATGCATTGCATCCATATGTGTTATTCAAATACCTATCTGGCTTAGTTTATCCTCTAATTTAAATTTCAAGCATGATCATATAAATCTCATGGAGTTTTGGATGTTTTGGCCTTGTCTATATTTTATTTTTGTGGAACATGAGCTAGCAAATATAATTGAGCATGTATGATTGAGCTAAAGTATGATATATTGAAGTCCTAAAAACATGACCTTGTGAGAATGTTTAGCCTTATTTGAAATCTTTTGTTCAATTGTGTGAACTACTCTCCTGGTGTTGCTACCTCTTGGCATTGACTGCAATATCTATTTTTCAAGACCGGCTCACATGATTGTTGCTTGCGGATTTTATGTTTATATTTTGAGTCTTTTGTTTGAATTTGTGCATACTTAGTGAAATAAGGTGGTAATGGTTGATGCACTTAGTAACCGGGTCTACGCATGACACCCATGGGTATGATTCGCACAAAACGGTGTTGAAAACTATCCACTAGGAAAGAAAGCTTGATCATTGAGTAACCATGTTCATTCAAGACACTCATGTTTGCAACATGCATCAAAAGATGTTCAAGTGGACTTCATATCAGTAGGTTGAGGTGTTGATAGACCGGGGACATTCATGACACCCATGTTTGCGCCTCGCGTAAGGAAAGCACCAAGACAAGAAAATAAATAAAATAAAAGAAAAAGAAAAGAAAAGAAACAAAAGAAGAAAAAAAGTCACATTTTATTTAGTTTTCTTTATTGTGTCCCGCAAGTAATGATATTTTGGTAGATATTTGAAGATATGGTGGTCAATGCCTATGAGTTTAGTGCATGTTGGTTTGAGTTGAGAGTTGTACCTTAAAGCCTAAACACATGAGAGCATGAGTGCAACACATATTTCTGGTGAGGTTGGATGATGTCTACTTCTAAGCTTTGATCACTGGAATACATGCTATGACGTTTGTTTGCTTGGTTTATGTTTCCACTTGCTATGGTGTTGCTTTTTGATGAGGCTGAAACTTGAAGAGATTTCATATGGGATGCGTTGATTCATGTTCATTCTATCATTGCTTGAGGACAAGCAAAGGTTAAGTGCGAGGGGGATTTGATAATGCATGTCTTAGATAGGCATTATAAGCATTTTTAGGCAAGTTAGGTTGCACTTCGTTCATAATCTGTAGTTAATTTTCATCTTGTGATTATTCTAGAAGAAGTCGGATTCTGCGCAAATTTGTTGTTACTTTGCAGATTGAATCTGAACACATTTGGGAGATGCAACATCTGGAAGGGAAATACAAAAAGACATTGGAAAGAAGCAAGGAGTACTTGGAGCTGCTCGCGAAGTTGAACAAGAGGATACGCAGCGAGACATGCCGCGGTCGCAGCATGCGTATCGCGGCCGCTGCAATGGGGAGACGACGCGGGTTGGAAGTGCGGCATGTGCCGCGGCCGCAGCATTGGCCGTCAACGCGTCGTTTCATTTAATTAAAACCCTAGTTTTGAATAGTTTGTTTCATGGCCGACTTGGATTGATTAAAAGGCCGAATGTTATTATTTCTCTTTCACTTCTATTCTATTCTACGTTCATCAGACATTTTAGAGATTGAGCGATGTCTTCCATGAGGAACTAAACTCATCTGTTATGCCTACAATTTGACGCTTTATTTGGATGGATTGTGAGTTTCTAATTCTCGTTCCTTGTTTCCTATATTTGAATGCTTCAACTTCTTTGTGCTTGATTGTTTATTGTTTTGTTCTATCTTGTCTGGCCAACTCGTTAGATCAATTTAATTGCTAAGGTTTTGTAGATTCCTGATTGTGAACCTTAACCTAAGTAGCAAACTTGTCCCTTTAGGGATGATTGAACTAATTGGATAAGTAGGAAGTTGGATGTGTTGTTAAATCCTTCTTTAGGGACTGCAAATACTTTGGCTAATCTCTGGACTTAAAGCTATCAATTGGGTTAAATCCTTCTTTAGGGACTGTTTGATTGATAAGGGTTTCTAGGACTGATTGGACTAGTAACTGTATTAGGTCGGGACAACGGCATTCATCGGAAACTTAATAGTACGAGAAGAAGTTACAAGGATCGTTTCAAACCAAATAAAGTGGAAAATTGTAGGTAGAACTGCTTCTCCTAATTGTTTGATCCAAATTCATTTACTTCGCTTTCATCAATCCACTTTGATAAAAGGCGGAACTTTACACACTCAAAAATCCCCTCTTTGGTTACTTAATTGACACCTAAATCATACTTGAATCACAAATTTCTCTGTGTATCGACCTCTTACTTATTGCTATACTAGTTATAGGTTTGAGTTTTCTTTAACGGATCAACGACAGGTTTTCCCTCCATCGGTGGAACTCTACCTCCCTGCTGACAATGGAAGTTCGCTAGACGTGCACTGTGACTGTATGGTCATGTATGTGGAAAGTCTTTCCCAAGGGTTTTGTATCCCCCTCCACCCCTTGTTTAAATACTTCTTAGTTGAGTACGAGTTATGCCCAACCCAAGTGGTCCCCAATTGCTAGATTTTTCTTACTATATTTATAATGTGGTGCTTAGAGATAAAGGAGACCCCTACGTACGAAGAAGCTTATGTTTTATTCAGTTTCTTTGAAATGGGGTATTGGAGACAAGAACTTCTACTAGTGCCAGGAAAGATGCAGTTTCGTTGATCGCCTTACTAGCACGCCCCACTAGAAATACAAGTGGTTCTTGTTGCACAAAAAATTCGGGGGTCTTCTGAACTTTAAGATAGTGCTCGACTTTTTCCGCAGTGTTAGGAAACAAACTTTGGTTGGCTTTGATAGAATTAAACAACCCTTTGTCTGCGAGCCAAAAGCTCACTAGCATTCTATGGTTTCAGCGCTTCGTCTAGAGATGGTGGGCTTTAGTTTATTCCATCTGCGTCTAGGTGGCATAGTTTTGCTCTGACAATTGGTTGTTCGCACTTACAACTTTCTACTAACAATCTAACCATTTCTCTTTTTACTGGTATAGATAGGATGGATCTAACTTTCTTGCTTCATCTTTATGAGTGCAAGAGTGCAACCACTGCTAAGAAAAAGAAGAGGAAGATTGCAATACCGGATAGTGCCAACCCTCCCAGCATGCGTCCATCCGTGGAAGTGGTGGGAGCTCCCATTACAGCCGTCGAGGTATCCTCACAAGCACTGGAGGATTCCAAGGGGAAGCGCCATGCCTCCGCCGATCCTCCATCTACCATGGGGAAGAAGAGAAAGTTTGTGGTCGTCCTCGACTCCAGAACCCAACTTGGGGCTCAAAGTCGGGAAAAAGTTTATTCTTGGAAGGAGATGCGACCCTTCCCATATTTAAGATGCTAGGCTTTGGCACACACGAGCTCTACAAGCTTCGATTCACAAAGAAGGTCGGTCGGGTTGAGCAAAAGTACGTGTGTGAATTACCCGAGGAGGAATTGTTATCTGAGATGGACCACCTCTCCCAATGGGTATGGTTTTGCTTTAGTCCTGTTTGATTCTTCGCACTGTGTTCTTGGTCTGAATTTCTTTACTAATTTCCTACGTTTGACGTTGTAGGTCAGGAACACGAGTTGGAAGGCGTAGCAAACGAGATTAAAAAACTGAAGCACCAACTTCGAACTTTGGGTAATTCGAAAGGCGATCTCGAATCCATGGAGAAGTTTAAGAAGAGGTGGATAGAGCTAGATGGGGTGTTGAAGGAAAAGCTTGAGGAGTTGCTCGCGGTTTAAAAAAAACGCCAAAAGGCCATGCAATAGCGAGATTCGTTCCGTGACTAGACAATTGAGTTGCAGGTTGCAGTGGACTCCTTGAAATCTCAACTACTTGTGGGTGAGAACACAATCCAGAGCCTTCGAGGGAAGAACTGCGGGCGGAGCAGTCCAAACTTAAGCAAGATATAGAGACTACTCTTGCTCATTCAAATCAGGACTTGGCCCTTCACTGGCTAACGTCTGCGGAGGGTCTGGACTATTTGACAATTCAGTAGGTTAAAATGGAGGCAGGCTAAAGCTTCTTATCTTTTGTTGCCAAGGAGTGTCTCCAGACGCCCATGGACGATGGGATCCCTAAAGACAAGTGCTTCAGTTACTTCAGGAAGGGCATGGTTGTGGGCATCAACCAAAGCGTCTAGCGTGCCGCCACGAATCTAGGGGCCCCTCTTGTAAAGTTCCATCCCAGCATGAAATCCTGTGATTGGGGTCTAACCGCGGAGGAGATGGAGGTTGGTGATCCCAAATAATCTGACAGTGACGAAAAATCCTGGGAGATGCTGATCTTAATATTGTGGATGAGTAGCCCCTATTGTAGTTTTTGTATTGGGAAGTGAACATATATACTTGAAGGTTTTTGTTTTCCTTTTGATTGGTGGATAACTACTAACTTTATGTCGGTTACGATCGGTCTCGGACATGTGTATTTGACTTAAATGTTAGGGAAACGCTCCCTAGGACGCCCCCCCCCTCCCCCCAACATCTTGCTTTGAATTTGTTTTTGCAATTAGTTTATTTTTATTCTGAAGTTTCGAAAGTTAGAAGCTATGATCGAAGGCTCGATGCGAACAACTCATACGCCAATGGGCTTATATTAGAAGCTACGATCGAAGCCTAGAGATTTGTCTTCCCACCACAAGAAAATCGTGTCCTGTTGTACCTTCTTTCCGACAGTGCTACTTTGGTAGTACTTGACTTGACTTCCTCTAGCTTTTTTATCTACAGTGTGGGCATTTGATCACGAGCGGTTTCTTCAATGACTCTTTCTTCTAGTCTTGTTTCTATCGTGTTCAATTTCTCAAGTTTAGTTGTTGTTGTTGTGTCTTATCTCATGATGATTTGTCCAACAATCGAATTTTCCCGACCTTTCGAAATATCAACTTTATCAAGTAAAAAAAAAGTACAAATATATGTTTGCTACTCCATATCACTCACACACACAGTGCATGTTATTTGCTACAGGATAATTAGGGATTTTAGGCATAATATAAAGACAAAATTATTGAATTAGGAGTTTGGTGTTAATTTGTTCAATATGGAAGGCTGGTATTTTCACAATCAGCTGACGTTCCAACACATAAACACTATATCTGCTCAATCTATTGTGGTTTTTTACCAAACCAATTATACTACTTGGAAGACTAGATCAACCTCTCTAGAGGACAATCAATTGTTTTCGCCGCCACCTTCAAAAGGAAGCAACAGAAACCGAAATGTCTACCCACCTTCGACTGCAGCTCGGTCTATAGGGGGGACTAAGCCACCATATGGCCACTACAAACTAAACTTCGACGGTCCGTGCCTACCTACACAATCAGGCACTTACAGTTTCGTTATAGGAGACCACAATGGCACGGTAATATCCATTGGCTCTGGCATTTGCTTTAACAAGCCGTGTTTTGCGAGGCTCTGGGTCTGCATATGGGTGTGGTTAGGGCCCTCCAAATGGGTCTCGAGAATTTACTTATCGAAGGCGATTGCTTAGTCGTTATTAAATCTCTACTCGGGAATTGGCACCTGCCGTGGATTATTGAGTTACTGATGGTGGATACTACGACTTTTCTCCACCCATTCTCTAATGTTGTTATTCGTCATATTTTTAGGGGTTCGAACGTTGTGGCTGACAGGATTGCACTTCTGGCTTATAGCTCCCCTACCGATGATAGATTAGCACTGATCCAGAACTTCGGGTTCTCGTCCGCTCGGACGCGCTAGGACAGAAGTCGGGTCGCCGACGTCTTTTCTGATTCTTATCGTGTTTCAAAAAAAAAAGGGAGGGGAGATGCTTTTGTGTAATTTATCTACAAAAAAATAATAATAATAATAGCTGTGCAATGGTTTCTGTTCAACTCAAGGCTGCTTGTTGAATCTCACTGCAGAAGTTGTGCTGCAATAGCACCTGGGTAGCTCCACTCTCTCCCTATCTTAAACAGACGGAAAGATTCCCCAGTTCAATTCCTCACATGGCAGACGATCAAAATTCGAATCCGATTATCTGCGCTTCTTTCAATCAAGATGCCAGGTTCATTTTCATACTCAATTTCCTACTCATACGCTTACCCTTTCCATTTTCGGACGAATTATTGGTATTTGATTTTTCTATGTTCTTCAAAATTTTGCAGCTACTTAGCAATCGGAACGAGACTTGGGTTCATGATATTTGAGGTTGACTCTGGTAAACTTTGCTACCAGAAAGGTAATCTCCTTGTTTTGAAACTCCATTTTCACACCGTGTCCTTTAGGGTTTCTCTTCTGCTGGTTCCTTAATTATGCTTGCAGCTTTGCAATTAATGACCAATCATGAGTTCTCAGATCTTTTGCTTTCGGAATTAAATTAATTACAGTTACAGTATGATGAATTATTGGGTATAAATGTGTTTTTCATGAAATACATCAGCAAGAATTCGGGGAAAAAGAAACTGATGTCAACACATGAATTTTGCGTGTTGCGTGGTGATTTGAAATTCCGAGGAGAGACCGTTATGCTTTGAATTGGTGGATATATTTGATCCAAGCTGAGTTACAAAAAAAATTGCACCTTACTAAGAGCCAAGTGTAAGAGGTACCAATAAAGGAGGAAATCAACCTACTTTCCGTTGACAAAAAGTATACCCGTCTAACCTTGAATTTTGTCGAACCGGGACCTATTGGTACTACCCGCAAGTCCTTTCCGGTTGAGTCATTCCGGAATGGTTATACCCGTCTAACCCACAAACATGAAACATGCACCCCGCTCACTCAATGTACCTGAACCACCTAGGCATTTAAAGCTCAAATTTACACTTGACAGGCAAACGAGACAGTCAATAGTGGACTTAGCACATGCATCAGGTTACCATTTGATTCCACAAAAACTGACTCTGATCTAGTAATCCAAGCAAACTATACAACTGCACATAATGACATAAACTTGCTTTGGAAGATCAATAAGTTTCTTCTTGTTGGGGATTCTCTGGCAAACCCATCAAGCCAGGCTCCGTGTTGTCTTCTCTGTGCTCCACCCTGATCCAGTTCCACACTACTTGACAACGGGACAGTGGAACAACCAAAGGTGTGAAGTTTTCCCCTCTTCCTTCTCCGCAAAATGGACAAACGAGAGCTACATTTCCCTCCATTCATGCAGCCTCTTCGTTGTTTGCAATCTGTCTTTCTTGGCCAGCCATGTAATAAACGACCATCTTCCGCATTGAGCATGCTTCCAGAAAAAACTACCCCACCCGACAGTAGTGCACTTGGCCTTTAATAGCTCATAAACAAGCTTATATGAAATCAAACCTGAGGGGAGTGCTTGATGCTTAATTGCTTGCTTTGGTGTCATCTTTTATGCAATGACAAATCTTTGGGTTTTTTTTTTGTACTTTATTTGAGATTCTGGCTGATAGTATTGATCTTCTGGTCTTCATGCTGTGGGTTGATCAGATATTGGTGCTTTTAGTATTGTTGAGATGCGGTTTAGTTCAAGTCTTCTTGCCATTGTTGGAGCTGGTGAACAGGTTCTTACAAAAAACCCTTTTTCTTTATTTTTTAACACTAGAGTAGGATCATCTTATTGATTTCTCTTCAAATTGGTGACATTTCTTTTGGTTTTCTGAAATTTTTTAAACTTTCCTATATTCCTTAGCCAGCTCTATCTCCCCGGCGCCTTTGTTTGTTCAACACTACAACTGGAACTGCCTACCAAGAACTCAACTTCTTGACTTCCATCCTTGCTCTTCGTTTGAATAAGCTCAGGTGAAGAATTCGTAATATATATTTGGTTCCGCTGTTTAGTAAATACTGAAATTGTGTTTCAGAGTTCAGAGCATGTGATGTTTGGTTTTGTACTTATCATAATTGATGCCTGATCTTTAAAGGTGAGCTAGTAGTGATTTTAAATGAATGAAATTTTGGAACAGCTGACTCTTTTATATGGCCTGTTCAGTATTTACTGCATCTTTATTAAACATGTCATTTTGCATCTTAAAATGAATGTTTTTCATAGCTTTGTGGGAGTTTGGATCTTTTTATTCAGCTCATATGTGCTTATAAATATGATGCAAGAAATTTTTGATGAAAGTTAATCTAGTAATCTAGTTGACATTATAATAATATCAAAATCTAGACGCGTCTTAAATATGCAAGGATAAGTGTGTTTTATGAAAAGCATTATCTAAATAACAAGGTCGAGATTGAGTTAGACACTTTGCTTTATGTTCTCTACTCTAACTTGTTGATGAAAAACTTGTTTCAACAATCGAAGACTGTTTTTTAAGCTCATTTCACAGGCATATTATTCTGTTTAATGTTGCAGACTGATAGTGGTATTGGAAGAGAAGACATTTATATATGACATAGACAGTCTTGCCATCTTAAGCACCATTGATACCGTGCCAAACCCAAGAGGTGACTATGAAATTCCAGTTAGTTTTCTACCGTTCATAAATTTTTGTTTACATCACTTGTGGAGTTCAAGTGTCTGCTTAGGAAACACTCAATTGTCATATAAGGCATCTATATTAGCACATTATCACTTGGTCAGTTAGACAGCTACCTTATGAGTTCCCTCTTCATTGCAAGTATTTTTCCCAAACAAACCCTTGTGGTCTTTCACTTACTTCCTCAACATGATTCATGTGACTATGCCATCATTCCCCAATAATAATCCAAATTCCCCTTTTTCTGATGGTAGAGTTCTACTTGATATTTCAGATTTTCTCTTTTTTGTTCCCAGGGCTATGTTCATTTTCCCATAACTTGGATGGTTGTTTTCTGGCCCTCCCTGCAAGTACTACAAGAGGATCAGTGCTGGTGTACAATGTTATGGAGCTTCATTCTCATTGCGAGGTTACTAAGTTTATATGTCCCTTATTTTTACTCAACAGCTTCTTTTCTACATGGGCAAAAAACATCTTACTCCCCTCTACTCTCATTTCAAGGTTGCTGAATTGATTTCTGTGACTATTTAATTTGTTTCAATATCTCCAGTTTTTTTTTTTCAAATCACAGATAGATGCTCACCAAAAGCCATTGGCGGCAATGGTTCTTTCCCCTGATGGTGCATACTTGGCAACAGCATCAGAGCATGGGACCATCATCAGAGTTTATCTAGTTTCTGACGGGACTAAAGTAATGTCCTTATTAGCGTACATAAGGCAAAATATTCTTTCTGTTGCTACTATCTGTTTTAATGTGAATAGAAAACACTACGAAGAAAACATAAGTCGTTGGAGGTGCAGAAGGCTGCTTTTGATCTTGATGTCTACTAAACGCTTCTAGTAACTCTCTCTCTTTTGGCAGTGTTATAATTTCAGAAGAGGGACATATCCTTCCACTATTTTCTCCTTGTCATTTGGTTCCTCTGCTGAATTACCTGAAGCTGTTGTTGCCACAAGCTCTTCTGGTTCTCTTCATGTCTTCATGCTTGGACCTGCTGCAAATGAAAGGTTTTCTTACACATTCAAGACCTTGGCTCTTCTGATTTTCTTACACCATATTCTCTTCTTTGGATCAGTACATTGACAGACGTTATTGTTCCATGTATTTCCCATGTTTGGAACTTTGAAAACAAGAAAACCTGGTAGCTTTCTTCGGTCCATAACTCCCAGCTCCATAATTGATGCCCTGGATCCAGCACACCATCACATCCTTCACAATGCAGTTCCGGAAGGGGTGAAGAGGTGAGAAGAATCTTCCGTTTTACTTGATTTTTGCTAGCTAAATAATCACTAAGCATCAACTTTCCTCGTAGCTGGAAGTGGTCTAATCCTGGCATCTTTCCTGCATTATCCTCCTAATCAGCTGACTATCTAACTTAATTTCCGTATACTGTAAAGTTGATTTGAAGGTGCAGGAGGCATTCTGCACAGAAATGCAGTAATGCAAAAACTTGTCGAAATTCTATGCTACTTGTCCATACAAATAGATTTTCCTCATTTTGAGATGATTTTTTACAGATGTTCTTTAATTTTAAAAGAATTGAATTGTAATCCTTTGTGAAATCCCCGCTGGTTTTCCTGCTTAATGAGGCCCTTAACAAGCGTGGAAGCAGAAGGAAGAAGTGATGGTCTAGGCTAGGATGGGCGGGGGTTGCGAATGTGATGCTAATGCGAGTTGTGTTTAATTTAATCTTTGGTTTTTTGGAAAGAAAGAAGGAATGGCCCTGCGTGGCTCACCTAACTATATTTAGTTTTTGAGATGACTTTAGTGTAAATGGCAGTAGGGGGTTATAGGGCATCTAGACAGTAGCTAGGAGGGTGGATGACTTACTGAGGTGTAGCACTAACTCTACTTTCGGGTGGCCAACTCTCTTGGGTTGTGCCACCCAATCCTTTTGTAATTTCATTACACATCTATATATTTACCTCTTCAAGAATCGTACTCCTTTGTATCTAAATTGGTCTTTTTTCCTCTAGTTGTGCAGTAATACGCAAAGTGGATAAAGCTGTTGACCCCTCTGCATCAGATGTTATTTCTTTCAGGTGAAGAGTAGAAGCATTCTATTCTACAGCACTCAAATTTCTCACTATAAGCAATACGAGTAACGCCTAACAAAATGAAACACCTTGCTTATGTTATAGCAAAAGATTATGCATCATGATTTTCTCCATTTGACTTGTGAAAATCCTGGCTAATTTGGAAATGTTTTCAGGGCCACAATATCCATCATCACCCACACGGGATACTTCCGAGAGCACAGTTTGCACGTCAACCAGAACGAGTCTTGTTGGAGCTTGGAGCGCGAGTTCAACTTGCTGTCTTCAACCATCTGAATGACATTAGTTGAAACAGCAACACCAGTGGCCTGTGGGTGCCTTTTCTTTTATGTTTTAATATTCCATGAGATTCATCAGCTGAAATAGAGAGAAACAAGAATCATGTGTAGGAATTGAAGAGCAAACATATTCGCTGTAGGGAAGCGAAGCATGTATATATACTAGTGGCGAATACAAACTCCACAGGGAAGCCAAAGTAAGAAGCTGGAGGAGGAGCAACCAATTTGTGCGGATGAGACATGATCTAGTGCTTTCATTATATGGCTTCTTTCGGTGAGTCAATCAAACTAGTTTATTTAATTTTATAAATGGCTTTCAACTGTTGAAAACTAGTAGATGAGTGTGAAAGAAGAGATGCTTGAAGTGGGTTTCAC
This sequence comes from Persicaria tinctoria, assembly GCA_037127255.1. Taxonomy (NCBI): domain Eukaryota; kingdom Viridiplantae; phylum Streptophyta; class Magnoliopsida; order Caryophyllales; family Polygonaceae; genus Persicaria; species Persicaria tinctoria. The sequence continues at coordinate 56,736,951 of JBANSL010000006.1, read as the reverse complement.
TTTAGAGATCTCTCTTTGGAATTTGGTTGTCCCACCTTCGGATATGGTTGCTTTGCTTGTGAATGATTGGTATAAACAAATGCTCTGGAAATGACTACATTAAGATCAAATATATATACATGTATCCTTCCTTTTTAACCTTTTGCTTTTCTGTGAGAAAATCAAAGAAAACGACCCTATAAATTAGGGGAGTAATTTCATTCTTATACTAGTAATACACTAATACTGAGTGAAAATGATGATTATGAAGATGATGGAAAAGGACAGTGAGGTGGGGCCCATCTGTGTTGGGTGTAAGGTGTTGCCATGCGAGTGGGTAGTAAATATCATGAGTCATGCCATATTCACTGGTTGCATGGTGTGTGTTGGGTCCCACAATGACCTTATAGCTAGCTTATCCCCCAACTTCCATCCCTATCAATTATCATCATCACCATCACCATCTTCTACATCACATGTTATGTAACGCCAACAGAGGCAAATATTTCCATTTCTATATTACTGCTATTACTAAATGCCAAAACGTGTAAACCTCTAATAGTGAAACTTGTTATTTTCAACCTAAACATCAAACTCTGCAAGAAAATGTCTGCAAAATTATTGCAATTCTTAAATAAATAAATAAATGTATAAGGAATTATTAGAATATTGAAAGTAAAATTTTATAATCCAAAACACATTTTCATCAGTTAAAAAAAATATTCAGATTCCTCAATACACAATTCAACCATGCAAATTATTGCAATTTAAAAAAAATCAATAAATATACTATTTTAAGTCATTTATTACATTAATTTTTACTTTATAGAAAATATATTTAAAATGACATTTTTGTAGTAGTATATTTTATGAAAATACTGTAAAGGATAAGAAAGGAAACACTGCTATTGCGTTACGGCGAGTAGGGCTGTGCATGATTCGGCCCAAACCGAATTTTTGAGCCGAACCAACACAAACCGAACCTAACCTAACCGAACCGATGTTTTTCGGTTCGGCTTTCGGTTCGAGAATTCTCATTTTTTCGGCTTGGGTTCGGTTTGTGCTCGGTTTGTGTTAAACCGGTTTTTTTTATTTTTTTTATTTTTTTTTATCAAAGGCTTATAATTTTATTAATTTCATAAAACTTATAAATATATAATCCATATAAAACTTAATTTTTTTTAATGTTTTATCACATAAAAATATAAAATTATGTCTACAACCTTTGATAAAATTATGTTTGTTCAAACAGTAGTTTAAAATCCATATAAAACTTGTTATTACTGTATTTGATTATTTGCAACTTAGCAAGTATGCAACTAAGCAACTATTTGCAAGTTTTGCATATTTTGCACTAGGGGTGGGCAAAAATCCCGCAAATCCCGTCACGTCCCGCATCCCGTCCCGATCCCGGTGGGATTTAGCGAAAAAAATTTCAATCCCGTCCCGATCCCGTCCCGCAAAAATTACGAGGGACGGGACGCGGGACGGAGAGTTCAAATCCCGCAAATCCCGTCCCGTCCCGCATATATATAAATAAAATTATATATTTTATATATTTAATTAAAATTAATAAGAATATATTTATATTATACTTTAACATTTATTTAAACTAAAATTTAAAATAATAATAAAAACATTAAAAGATAAAAATATATAAGAAATAATAACTACTTACTGTTAGTTGTCCTTTAAAAAAAATACTTGCTGAGTTCCCAATTGGTAGCTATCGGATGAGCAGGGAAACCTCCATTTGCCTACTGTTTTTTCTTATATGTAATGGCATTACATGACTTAATTTGCCTACTGTTTTTTTTATATGTAATGGCATTACATGACTTAATTTGCACCTCATTTGTAACTTTCTATTTGTTATTTTTGGATTGTATTTTAATATTTTTTTACGAGGGACAAATCCCGTCCCGTCCCGTCCCGAGAGGGATAAGACCCGGCGGGATTTGAAAAAAAAAATTCAGTCCCGTCCCGATCCCGTCCCGCGAAATATGCGCGGGACGGGACGCGGGATTACCCCAATCCCGTCCCGTCCCATGCCCACCCCTATTTTGCACCCATATGGATATGGATTGTGGTTGACACTACAAGTTGTTTGTTATGCAACTATGAATTCGGTTCAATTAGGCTAAAGCCGAACCGAGCACAAACCGAACCGGTAAATAACCGAACCGAACCTAATACTTTCGGTTCGGCTTTCGGTTTGAAAATTTGAGATTTTCGGTTCGGTTCGGTTTTAGGCCGATGCACACCCCTAACGGCGAGTGAGTGGCAGCAGCAAACCAAAATTGAACAAGTTAAGTTACTGTAAAATACAGTAGTAGTATCATCTGGTACAAAACTGGAGGATGATCTGGTGAGTTGCGACTTACTATATGTGCAGTGCAGGGAATTACGAACCTCTCGAGTTGTTTGCATTGCCTTGCCAGCTGTTTTACTCTCTCGAACCTTCTCTCCCACATCCACACCACACGGTTTCCTCATTTAAATTTAATTAGACGTACTCCGTATCCACTTGATTTCCTCCTGGATTCGACCACTTACGGAGTACATACTGTATTTACTGTCTGTAATATTCAGTGAATTAAATCTACCCCCCTCCCTCCCCCGGTAAGTTCCATTGTTGTACGTACCTAAGTTGTACTCCCTATTCGGAGTAGAGAATTCAGACATAGAGATGGGAGAGACATGATGATGATTCACATCAAATTGGATTGGATTAACCCATAAAAGTAGGTTAGATTAATACTCCGTACGTACTTACTGTGGAACAAAAACAAAAGAAGAAAGTAGTAGTAGTGTAAATAGACAAAGGAAGCAACAAATGTTTTACTCAATTCACATTGTGTTTGCGATTGTATCCGTAATAGGAGAGGTACCACTTGACGAACTTCTTCAACCCGGTTTCCAAATCAGTGGTTGGTTTATACCCGAAATCCCTTCGGGCCCTGCTTATGTTTGCATGCGTGTACGCCACGTCCCCGTTCCCAGGCATCTCCACCCAATTCTTCTTCGCCTTCACCCTCAGCTGCTTCTCCAGGATGCTCACCAGCACCGGCACCGTCACCGGCTGCGTGTTCCCCAGATTGTATATCCTGTACGGCGCCTTCCCCGTCTTCTTCCCCCCTGTCCCTGTGCTCCGACCCGCCGTCTCCAGCGCCCCCACGCACCCCTTCACTATGTCGTCTATGTAGGTGAAGTCCCTTGCCAGATCCGCCCTGTTCTTCCCCCTGTACACCGTTATCGCCTTCCCCTGCAGTATGTTCCTCGTGAACGAGAAGTACGCCATGTCCGGCCTCCCCCACGGCCCGTACACCGTGAAGAACCGCAGCCCCGTTATCGACAGCCCGTATATGTGGTTGTACGTGTGTGTTATCTCCTCCCCTGCCTTCTTCGTCGCCGCGTACAGGCTCGCCGGCCGATCCGTGCGGTCCGACTCCGAGAACGGCGCGTGCTCGTTCAGCCCGTACACCGAGCTGGAAGACGCCCAGACGACGGCGGGCTGGGGCTTCGCCGATTTGCAGACCTCCAGGAGGTTGACGAGGCCCGCGATGTTGCTGTGCACGTACGAGTGGGGGTTCTCCATGGCGTAGCGGACGCCGGCCTGGGCCGCTAGGTGGAGGACGTGGGTGAAGGGGACCGCCGAGAAGAGGGCCGTGAGGGTGGCCGCGTCGTTCAGGTCGGCGTCGACCACGTAGACGCCGTTGGAGGCCAGGAGTTGGTGCCGGGCGCGCTTCAGGGAGGGATCGTAGTAGGAGTTGAAGTTGTCGAGGCCGACGACGCCATCGCCGCGCTTCTTGAGGGCGAGGGACACGTGGGAGCCGACGAAGCCAGCGGCGCCGGTGACGAGGACGGTGAGGCCTGCGGGGCGGCGGGGGCGGGAGGAGGAGAGGAGGAGGCGGTGGTCGAAAGGGACGGGGAGGTGGTCGCGGCGGTGGAGGAGGCGGCTGCCGGTGGAGACGAAGGATTGGAAGGATAGGTAGGAGGCGGTGAGGGCGATCAGGAAGAGGGCCCACAGGAACATGGTGGAGGTGGAGGCGAAGCAGCGGTGGAGGTGGCGGTTGTAGGGGGAGCCACCGTGCGAGCCCTTGAACTTCCCCGGCGTCGACGGCGGGAACAGTTCTTCCTCCATTGACGGCATCCTGTAACAATGGGCTCCCTGGAGAGGGTGAAATTGAATGCGAATTCAATCCGATCGGAGATCAATTTTTAGGGATTCGGATGAATTTAGGGATCGCGGAGGCCAATTTGGGAGAAATTCGAGTTATTTTTGTTTGGATGGGATTGAATCGAATGGATTAAAAAAAAAAGGCGCAGATGCAGAGGAATGGTTAGGGTTAAAAAAGGGTTCCCTTGCATCTGCTAAGAGAAAAGGAAAGGGAGGAGGGTTATATATAAAGTGTAGTGGGCAACCACAAGGTACTTTTGCGCGTGAACGCGTTTATGCCTTCAATTTTATTCCGTGTGATAGCACTAACTATTTGTAAAATTACGCCTTATAGATAAGGTTTTTTCATTCGGTTTTTTTTATCCTAATTGAGAAAGATAGCCTATAAAAAATAAACAAGTTTAAAATTTTAATTTAAAATTTGACTAATGAATACTCCCTCCGTATCGCAATACTTGTTGTTTTAGCTCTATGCACGCTTATTAACAAAATCTATATTTACTTTACTTTTATAGTTAAAGTACTTAAAAGTAGCAATTATTACCTATAAAAATAGCAATAATTACCTATAAAGATAATAATTATAGCTAAAACAACAAGTTTTTTTTATACAACTTTACTACTCTAAAACTATAAGTATTGCGATACGGAGGGAGTATTAACTAAGGATTTTTTTCCAAAACGGAAATCATATCTTCTGCCTTGAGGGCATATGAGCATAGGAGGAGCTAGGGAGGGGCAAGGGGGAGCATATGCCCCTCCTTTGATCCAACGAGTCACATATACTTGTTCTATTCGTCGATAGCTTCGTTTTGATATATTATAAGCCTTAATCCGATAATCGAGTAAAAGGTTATGAACGTTTGAAAATTCAGCACATATAAATTATTTGAAATGTCTTTTAATAAACCACAATACTTTTATATATATTTTACTTAGCTTGATATTTGAACAATATAATTCAGCCCAAGAGCTTCGAAACAAGAGGTTATATAACTAAATTCAACCATCAGATAAGAAATTATGCAAGTTTCAAATTTTCATATCTTGTTACATGTTATTGTATGATAAGAGAACAACAAATTACATACTGAATCGTCGTAAGGTTTCAAACAGTCTCTTTTTAGAGAAAAATAATGTCATTATAGACTAAAACGATATCGTTTTATTTGTTTAAAGAGAAAATATATACAACAATTAGTGACACAATGTTGAACTGCTCGAAATCGGCTTCTGGGGGTAACTCGATATCGACCAAGTTAGGTCGATATCGACCTGTCCTCTCAGCTTCACTCGATCTCGGCCTCTGGAGTAGATTTCGACATGTGTTGACTCAATATCGACCAAAGGTGGTCGATATCGACCTCTTCAATGTTGCTCCCAGTGTTCTGGTCGATTTCTGGCATTTCTAGTCGATTTGCTCTACTCGATATCGACCTCTTCTACAGTTTCCAGCATTCTGGATCCGTCTTGAAACGCACTTTCCTGAGTCCTCGTTCGTCCGATTGATGCATATGAGTATGGGTTGGAAAGATCTTTTCGATGGCTACAACTCTCATGAAGACATCAGAACTTCATTTAAAATGATGATTGGTTAAAAGTTGCGTTTCCTCCAGCTGCACCATTCAAATCCATGCATGTGAATAAAAGCAACTTCTCACATAAAAGGAGGGTTATGCAAAAACATTCATTCATGACAAAGCATTAATAATCAAGAGGACTTTAATTAAGCTCATGATGAAGAAAAGGTAAAAGGTAAAGTGGTGGGTTATATTTGGGCAATGTGGTGCTAAATCCGGGGGGGATTCTTCAAACTTTGCTTTCTTACTTTGATGCACTTTCTCCCTTCATATGATATTCCACATCACTCATCCTCTCATAAATCACTCTTTGCTTTTTTTCCACTTATATGCTTTTACCTCTCTAACCTCAGCACTGCCTTCTCGCGAGTCGCAAACATGGGTTTCATGAATGGCCCCAGATACTTAGTGCTTCGGACTCCTCAACTTGGTGTCCCATCCTGCGGAACTATTATCTCGACGCAGGCAGGGTCGGTCTACCTTTATCTCCTGAGGTGACCGGGGTTTCTTTCACTCATTAAATTTCCCATAATTTTTCAATTTCTTGCCAAACTCCAAATATGATAATAACAAAAACACAAACACCATATAATAATCTCCATAATGTAGCTTTCATTCTCAACATAATCCCCGGATAGGAAATAAGGTAAAGAATGAGCAATATTTAGATCATGCGGAGCAATAATATGAAATAAGGCTCAATATGGGTTTTGTGATGCATAAGCATGGGTAAAGGCTAGGATATAACAATATGAGCATTATATGGAAATATAAAGTCCTCCATCCTCTTATCATGCAACATGTCAAAAGCAACATCAAATTTTACCTCCTTTCATGGTTTTCATAAAATATTGCACTTCATTGTGACTTCTCTTTACTAAGCAATTTCATGCTATATCTCTAATGAATCCAATTTTGCATCGTCGAGTTCAATTATAACTTCCATGACACTAATCAAAAATTTTAATGGGGTGATTTTTATAAACTTTGGAAAACAACATGCATATAAGAACATAAATAAAATATGAAATTCAAAGTAGCCATGCATAGGCAATTCAAGAACTAAACTTAAAAGTATGCACACATAATGTCAAATAAAGTTAAATATGCCTAAAGTAAGCCCTTCCCCCACCCCATACTTAAACATTACAGTGTCCTCACTGTATAAAAAACAAGGGGTAAAGAAAGAAACTCACTAGACAGGTGTGCCGAACTTCAGAATCAACTGCTGAAGTTTGTGCAGAAGTGGTCGATCTCGAGTGAAGTAGTCGACGTTGAGTACTTTTGTCGCTTCTCTTTACCTGGAAGACTCGTTAGAAGACAATATCCACAATAGAAAATTCCAAAAATAATATTTAAAACAAAAACCAATAGTATCTAAAATCTAAGAAATAAGAAATATCGGGTTGTCTCCCGTAAGCGCTAAATTTTAAGTCTTTAGCTTGACCTACTTCCCTTTAAGTCTTAGCCTGACTCATCCTTGTTCGGAGGTATAGGTGGATCTGGTGGTTCCTCCGGTGGTTGGAAGCGTGGGATGTCATCCGGGGGCATCGTGTGGAGAAGGTTAAACCTCCCCGAGTGAACATAAAGGAAGTATATATACCTCATCATCATACCTCTTCTGGGGCCCAGCTAGCCTGGGGCCCAGCTAGCCTGCATACAGGAAGACATAAAGGAAGTATATATACCTCATCATCATACCTCTTCTGTTTCATAGGTTGACTTGGTTGTGTATCTCCACCACAACGGAACGGTGGAGTAGGAAGAGATATTTCCTCCTTATCCTGCGGAGCTTCATTCCACTTTGCTAGGACCCCATACTTAAATATGAACATCGGTTGCTCAAAATTGTCGGAGATAGCCTTCACCTTATAAGGTAAAAGCGACCTTGAAACATCCTGGGCAACAATGTCTGCTTTCTTCTCTTCTAGCGCTTGGGATCCTTCAAAAGATTCATCAACAATAGGTAGAAAAGTAGAAATGAAATTCGAGGAAGGACATACCAGGTTGTCGACATCGAGTGGGTCAATTGGCTCATCGGGAGGAAGGCATGGTCCTTTAGACTGAATGGAAGCCTCAAGCCTTCGGATTTCATCTTCCAGCCGACCTATTTCCCTTAATCGTGACTCCTTCACTGCAAGCCTATTTTGCCGTTTCAATTCTTGGAACCATTCTTCCCATGCGGGATTCCCTTCGACAAAGTCTTCCATCTTTGTACTTAAGCTTCAAGACAATTAAACTAGGCGCAATTAATATCTCCCCGGAAACGGTGCCAATTTGACGAGAGGGTTTCTCGACCAAATAAATTTGTAGTCAAGACCCCCGCTATAGTATAAGGGAGTCAGGTTCAGGGATAGCAGGAAGAGGTGATGAGGGTGGCTGTTGACAAAAAATAGAGGGGTCGAAGTTGATGGATGGAGAGGGAATGGTGGTTGGTGTCGAATAGAACTTGTGTCGAATAAAAATAATAAAATGTAGAAAATAAAGATGCGAACTTCCAAGGTTAGGGATCACCACAACAATAAACATATGTGTAGATCATAAATCACATAAAGATGCATGCTTTATATCAAAGAATCGACTTTCGCAAATTCCAACAATTTAGGTGATAGAGGCTCTCGCATAAAAACCTAATTTGTTTCTACCTTTTCTTAATTAGGATTAGTCGGCTCTCGCAAATAAACCCTAATTACTATCCAAATTCATAATAAGATCACTTTCGCTTCAATATCATGAATAAGGAATTTCCTCAACTCTCGCAAAGGATTAAGCACATAGGTAGATGATGATAAAGACATATAAATTCATGGATTTATAAATCAAACACACATATCTATGTTGGGATCACCCCAACCCTAGAAGAAGGAAATTAGAAACAAACCATAATGAAAGAAATTAACTTTAACATAAAATAAACTAAAACTTACAACCGTTCGTCTCCTTCCTTCTCCTTCTCTCTCGCCTCCTCCTCCTCCTCCTCCCCTCTCTCTCTCTCTCTCTCTCTCTCTCTCTCTCTCTCTCTCTCTCTCTCGCCTCCTCTCTCCTTGCGCCCGAAGACGACTTTGCTTGAATGAATGAAAATCAGTCCCCTAGGGCTTTATTTATAGGCTCCAATCCAAGCTATTCTAGGAAGGAACTATCTATCTATATCTAAATTTATCTATCTAAAGCTTAAGATAAAACTTGATAAATAAAGGAAATAAATCTAATAAAATTCCCTAAAGTAAATACATCTAAAGTGGATAAATCTTCCTTCTCTTGATAGATCTTCCATTGGGATAGAATATCTCTTGCTTCATTTGGAAGAAAGCCCACTCGGATTCTGGACTCGGACTACTCGGAGTCGGCTTCTGGGGGTAACTCGATATTGACCAAGTTAGGTCGATATCAACCTGTCCTCTCAGCTTCACTCGATCTCGGCCTCTGGAGTAGATTTCGACCTGTGTTGACTCGATATCGACCAAAGGTGGTCGATATCGAGCTAATAAATGTTGCTCCTAGTGTTCTGGTCGATTTCTGGCATTTCTGGTCGATTTTCTTTACTCAATATCGACCAAAAGTGGTCGATATCGACCTCTTCTGCAGTTTCCAGCATTTTGCATCTGTCTTGAAACGCACTTTCCCGAGTCCTCGTTCGTCCGATTGACGCATATGAGTATGCGTTGGAAAGCTCTTTTAGAGGGCTACAACTCTTATAAAGACATCAGAACTTGATTTAAAATGATGATTGGTAAAAAGTGGTGTTTCCTCCAGCTGCACCATCCTGAGCTCTTCCTTAGCTTCTCCAATGTTTTCATGACTTTTCTTTAAGCTCCAAAGTGCGTCCGATTTCTGCGAAATATAACAAAAACTTGTGTAGAACTCCATAATTGGCAAATAAACATAAACTGCACATAGTCTGTATAAATCAAACCCATAAATATGAAATGCAGACAGAAATCGATATAAAAGATAGTATAAACATGGTAAATTAGGCGCACATCAGTGGAGGCCCTCCATCTAGCGCCTGTAGAGGAGGTGGCGGAACAAATTATCAAAATTGTGGTTGAGCTTCTTGGTAAGCTAACAAATGATCAAAAAACAATCTTGATGATTTGTTGGTGGAGACGTTGGACAATCAGAAATAAAAAAAATTCTTTAAAAACATAAATGAGAGAAACCAAGACGCTTGGGTGAGGCTGATTGTGTAGCAATTAAAAAACTAGAAAATGACAAAAAAAAAAAAGGTGACATGGAAGGAACGAAAACACAAGAAGAAAGAAAACGCACCCTAACGAGCGATAAATCGGTCGTTGAATCTCGTCAAATAAATAAACCCACAACTCAAATACTAGTATAGCAAACAAGTAGGGGTATCGATCCCACAGAGAGCATGAGATTTGTGTGTTCTCTTGCTAACAATAAAAATAGAGATTGATGAGAGAGAAGAGTAAGCAAAGACAGATCTTTTAGAGGGAGAGAGTAGAAGTAATCAAAGTAACAAGTAATGGAAAACAATGGTATATATATAGGGAGTGATTCCCTTGTGCACACCCCTTAGGGTGTATCTTATGCACAAATCTAGGCCCTTTCATCTAGTCCAGCACTTCGTTGCAAAGAATCAAACTCCGATTGGTGCCCACCACTGCAACATTGCTTCTTTGTAAAGCTCTTCCAGTTCCACAACATCCCTCCCTCTTCGCCGCCATCTCCACCGCCCTCTGCCACCACCGACACCGCAACTCCAGGCACGACTCGCCTGGAAAACAGCACTTAGCACCGCTTCGCCATGCCTCCGCGTCGCCGCCTCAACGACCCTTCACCGCTGATATCAAACAGGAGAGATAGAATGAACAGGGGAATCGAATTGAAGGAGCAGGAGAATGAACAGGGGAGTCGGAGCCAGCCTCGCCTCCATCATCCTCCATCGCCACCACCGCCCAGATCTGCCACAATCGTACCTCCTTCGCCGACTCATCTCCTTCCTCCATTTATCGTCGGCATAGATCCATCCTATTCTCCCTCTGGGAGATCAACGACGTCGGCGGCTGGCACCAACCGAAGACAAAAGACCTCAATCGCAGCCGCCTGGAGTGAAGTCGCCTTGGCAACAGATCGATTAGCCCGGAAACAGACACTCGCATCGCCGCCGATGGAGGAATCGGCTTGTCAATGGCGTCTGCTCAGGCCGCCCGTCTCTCCGGCTCCACTCTGTTCTTTTCGATACACAAGGATGAAGATGAGACTAATTGTGATTTAGGGTTTTATACCAACTTTCCCACGCGCTCGGTTTCAAAATGGTTTTGTCATTTTTTTAATAGCTGGAACACGTGTTACCATCTCCTCCATCCATTTCATTTAGATCAAAGGCCATCAATTGTGCACAAGATCCACCCTAAGGGGTGTGCACAATTAATCCACCCTCTCTCTCTCTCTCTCTCTCTCTCTCTCTCTCTCTCTCTCTCTCTCTCTCTCTCTCTCTCTCTCTCTCTCTCTCTCTCTCTCTCTCTATATATATATATATATATATATATATATATATATATATATATATATATATATATATATATGGGTGGTTTCATCCGCTCATTGCAACATAGTTGGTTTATCTATCATCGGGCTTTTTCTATTTGTGGTTATTTCGCTTCTTGGCATATGCAAACACCCTGTGTTGCCTACATGATCACCACTGAGTTCCTTACACTCTAACATGGGGGCGAGTAGTATAGGTATCCAAAAATACAACAACATCGAGATTGTCTTGCTCCGGTTTTGTTGACTTTGTCACCTGGGTTGTCAATCCAGCCATCGCTTACCCATGAAGTAGTCTCAATCAACATTTCATCTCCTTACACGTCGCAAAGACATGTCGACTACTATATTGGTATCGACTTCCCCATAGGCAAAGTTAGAAACCTAGCATGAAGCTACTTTGTCGAGGTAGCTAATCAAGAAAAGAGTAACAACATAATATACAAAACAAAGGAGATAAAATAATACTAAATAGATTAACCTTGGAATTCAGCCCTCACGATACACCAAACCAATCTCTTGAATGAGTCTTTAAATAGGCTTAACAGGTGGCCATAAAAACCCTAGATCAGCCTAAAAGGATAGAATTGAATCTAGAATCTAGAAAGTATAGAATTTTGTGGCTTGCAAATCGAGAAAAAGATCCATGTGAAACCCTAGCAACACCCGATGACCCGCTTACCTGCGCGCTAGGGCTGCACCCCCGCGTGGTTCGTCCTTGTAGAGTTGCACGCCCGTGTGTCATGGGCCACATGTCCGCACATGTGTTGTGGCCGAACCTTGCTTCTTGTTGGGCTTTGCTTCTCTCGTCTTCGACTCGGTCTTTGACTTGTCTTGAGCTTCTCTTGGCTTCGTCCTAGCTCTTCTTACCTCCATTTTCTCCATGATTCCTCCACCATTCGAGTTTAGATCGGTGATATGTAAATAAGCACTAAAAACACGTAGATTTTGACTCGGACACTGGATGGTATAATCTGGAATTAACACTAAAACTTATGATACTTACATCTAATCTAATCTAAGATGACCTAGAATGCCTATACCAAGTACGTGTTATTAAATCCCCCACATTTAACCATTGCTTGTTGGTGAGCGAAAAACTGGTCATTCATCTCCCAAAAATAATCTCAAACTCAAGAGAAGGCGGGGGTGATCTCACAAGGAGTGTGTGCGATTTTATTGATGTTCGTGCCAAAAATGAGAAAAAGAAGTAGAAGTAGAGAAAGCAATGACGAAAGCAATACATAGAAAAAGTAGCAATGATGATGGATATAAAGCAATATTTGAAAAAAATTTGAATTTGGTAAAAGATGATTTGCACCAATATACCAAATCAAACCAAACTTTGCAAAAATAACCATGGGGATAAAAATTTGCAAAGGTATGACAAAAAGTCATTCTTGCAAATTGTACTCAACCGGTTGCAGGTTGCTTCTTTGCACAAACTGGGAAAAGGTGGGAGTGGGTGGGACCCGTGTCGAACTTATAGAGGAGGGAATGTTCTCATTTGGGTAAAAAAATTAAAAAATGAAGGAGTGTAGAGGGTGACAGTGTCGGCTGGGAGAGAGGGTGAGAGGGTTTGGAATGACTAGCATTTAATGCACTAGGAGAGAGAGGGTCCACTTTTCACAAAGAAAAGTTCCCGCCAAGGCAAATTGGAGGGAAACCACATGGGGAGTTCAACGGTTTTAAGAGGGAGTATAAAAGGAGATGGGGGAGCTCGACAGCGGGACCAAAAAGTGAAAACAACTGATTCTTCTCCATGGCTGCCATTAACGTCAAGTTGGAAGAATAAAACCCAGAAATTCAGTTACTAGCCAAGCAAAGGGAAATCCTAATCAGCAACGGAATATATGTAGACATACACAGGGATACACATGGCAATTGCGTACAATATACATCAACAAAAATGGGTAAGTATGGTTTTTGTTTTGTAATTACATTAATGGATTCTCCCCATCCTTCTCTTAGCTCCAACTGATATTGAGAGGACCATCTTAACCTCTTTATGTCGCAGGGGAGAAATGGGTGGTCTTACTTACTCTCGTTTGCAATGGTCAATGGGAGCATGGCGGAGGGGGATGGGTGTATGAAGGTCATAATTCCCACAAGGCAATGTGGAGACCATGTCATTTGGACCCGAGGTGCTACGAGTTGGAGTTGAAATATCTATTCGATACAAAGAAGGAGGGATGCTATCCGATTCAAGTGGATGATGAAAGTGATTGGGATGCTTTCAAGTACTGCAACTCAAGGGGTGGCGATGGGGGCTTGGCCCCATCTTTTGTACGCTTCGGTGAACGAAAGTGGAAGCCAACATGGAAGTCGCTCGATGGTTGTGAACATGGGACAACACACCAAATCATCAAACGGAGACATCACAACAGTCGTGGTGGAAGAGGGTGGTTGTGTAGTGGGGTGCCGCATATGTTGGGTATGTTGAAGAAGGTAGTATTTTGGTTGTATGCATGTCAATCTGGGAAACTTTGGGGTTTTAGGATTTTCTTTTGTGCATAAATGGGAGTTCGGTTTCACATATGCACGGGGTTTTGTACTTACTAGCCAGTATAATAATTTCCCTAGCCGATAACTAGGAATCCCTTACGACATTTTATAAATCTCAGAAATTGTCAACCGTAAGAAATATGACAAATACACCCAAACGTAATGCCTAATAAGGCAACATTAGCCACAACCATCTACAAAAAATATAACCAAGTCTCCACAACCATACATATGTAATCCAAACCACAAGGTTCCAAAAGGTAGAAATGATTACAAGTTTTTCAAGTCAACCAAATACAACGAACAACAACATTTCCTAACCACCATAAGTCCACAAATCGTTCACTACAAAATAACATCAGTTGATGACAACATCCATCAAGTGTCCACCTTCCAAAGAAGCTCCGAATAGCGTCTTTGTGATCCTCTACCTCAAATGCCCGATTCCTTCCAGCACATTTGAGGTCGGTGACGAGGCAAAATTCCTTGATGGGGAACCGGAGGAGTCGCCCCTGGATCTCATACCATGTCTCACACTTCTTCAATGTCTTCAGCTGCCTCTCGATGAAGTAATGGATCAGGGCTGAGCAATACGGCACATTGGATCCGATCTTTACAATGCCTCTTAGCCTGTTGTCCTTGAGCATTTACCAATCAGCCGCATATAGGCCATCATCCATTCATTTAAGCACGCCCATCTTGGAGAACTGGTTCGACCTCCCTCTCAAATATTTTTCCGGAGGAAGGGCTAGAGTCGCCTGCACAAATATCACAAGAGAGTAACGAAGTTGACATCACTAACACAAAAAAATAACCCCTCTAATCTGTCTCATAAGTGATAACAGCTAATACCTTCTTGCTCGACGACGTCGCGACCTTTTTTCCTTTTGCTTTTGTCATTGTGTCCTTAATCTATCATTCAGATAACACTCATTTCAACAATAATCCTTGCCAGTACATACGAATGCCTAGCGATTCAAAATAATGATTCTACCAGAAATTTTAACATTATCGAAATGACAACACCACACAAATGCTTGGAAAAACCATCAACAACTGAATATGATTGCTTTAAGAATCATATGCTGTTTTTGTTATTCAATATACAAGAGTAACGAAAAAACCATCAACAAATGACAACACCACACAAATGGGTTTTGGGATCTTCGTTTTTGTTATTCAATATACAAGAGTAACAAAACTCAAAGAACTTCATATCATAAGAATCATATGTTGTTTTTAAGGTTCAATGGTTACATACCTCACCATTGATCTCATTTTATGCTACAAAATGCTAAATGTTGAATGTTTCTAATATAAATGTTTTCAAGGTTGTCTAAGTTGATATCCGGACTTATTGATTGTTATATATATGGATTTTGTTATGGGTTGAATGTTGCGTTTGTTTCTTTATAAAGTTGTTGACTAAATCCCCCATTCCCTCTTTCGCAGACCTACATGCACACCATTATTCTAATGCAAGCTTCTCCAAACAAAGCATCAAGAACTTTTATGGATTATCAGTCAATAAACCAAGTTGTCGAAGGCAAGCTCTATTCTGTTGGTTATTCTACTATCTCTATCATGCCTTTTTCATCCCACTTATTGATTCTTCACCCATTTACCAATCCTATTACTTTCCCCTACTTCCCCAAATCGAAGCCAACCCAGATTTTCCTATACCTAGCCACTCAATCGTTTCCCCTATCCAGAAGAACGACTCCGCTCGCCATTGACGAGTTATCACATTCCCAATTTCATTCTTTCATGGGGTTGTCTAACCGTTTCTACCCTATTTGGACCTTCAATTTCATCCCCAACTTATCATCAATGGAAAATCTCCACCCCTATCCCCAAACCGCCCACCACACATACAGTTAAGGTTTGCCCTTCCCAAATTTCCAACCCCATTCACCCAATTCTTCCAACCGGCCCCAAATCGAATTTACATGCATTGAAACCCCCTAACTTCCATTAAAGGAGAAATCTTTGAGATAGAGAATGGGGGATTACCTCACTTCAATGGCAGACTGGGCACCAGGGGTGTTATATCTCTCCAATGTCGGGTCGTCCCTCCCTTCAATGGTGGTTTCCCCCCTCTCTCTCTTTGTGTCGGCGTCGCATCAGCCTCTCTCTCTCTCTCTCTCTCTCTCTCTCTCTCTCTCTCTCTCTCTCTCTCTCTCTCTCTCTCTCTCTCTCTCTCTATCTCTATCTCTATCTATCTCTCTCTCTCTATCTCGGTTCTAGCGTTGCAAGTATAACACTTTCTGCTATGCAAGTATAACTTGATTTTGTGCACATATAACATCATGTTGTGCAAATATAACTTTATGTTGTGCAGACATAATAATTCATTATGGGGTAAATAGGTAAATGTGCCTATTTCAATTATAATTTTTTTAAAATATGTCTAATTTTATGGGTAAATGCATTTTTTCCCGTTTTCGACACTTTTTGTTGTGCAAATATAAAATGTATAAATAAAATGATAAAGTGCAAGAATAAAATAACGATGTGTATGAGTAATAATATGAAGTGCACTATTAAGGTTATTGTTAATGTGTCTTGAATCATTTTTCACCGGCGTCGCATCGGGGGGTCCGGGGGGCGGACTTATTGTCTAGTTGTTTTCAAGCATTTAACAATTTCAAATTAAAGTGCATAAATAAGATTAAAATGTGCAAATATAATATTATGTTGTGCAAATATAACATTATGGTGTGCATATATAATAGGCTTTTAAATTAAAGTGCATAAATAAGATTAAAATGTGCAAATATAATGTTATATTATGCAAATATAATGTTATGTTTTGCAAATATAAAATTATGGTGTGCATATATAATAAGCTTTTAAATTAAAGTGCATAAATAAGATTAAAATGTGCAAATATAACATTATGGTGTGCATATATAATAGGCTTTTAAATTAAAGTGCATAAATAAGATTAAAATGTGCAAATATAATGCTATGTTGTGCAAATATAACATTATGGTGTGCATATATAATAGGCTTTTAAATTAAAGTGCATAAATAAGATTAAAATGTGCAAACATAATGTTATGTTGTGCAAATATAACATTATGGTGTGCATACATAATAAGCTTTTAAAATTAAAGTGCATAACTAAGATTAAAATGTGCATAATTAAGGTTAAAAAGTGCATAACTAAGATTAAGATGTGCATGATTATCAATTTGTGATTGTTGCGCTCTTGTCTATTATGTAACCCGTGTTATGTTGTGCAAATATAACATTATGATGTGCATGCATAATAAGCTTTTAAAATTAAAGTGCATAAATAGGATTAAAATGTGCATAATTAAGGTTAAAAAGTGCATAACTAAGATTATGATGTGCATGATTAACAATTTGCGATTGTTGCGCTCTTGTCTATTATGTAACCTATGATTTTTCATGCTAAAATAGAAGAACATAATCGACCTAAAGCATATCGGAATAAAATTCTAAAATCCAATTAGCTCATGATTCACAAACAATTTGACAATGCTATGAACATGAAATTAGCTCCAAATCAACCCAACATCACAATCATATCATCAATTTCAATCAATTTAGATGTTGGCAAAAAAAAACCCAAATTCTAAAATATATCGCAATAAAATTCTAAAATCCAATTAGATCATGATCCATAAACAATTTGGCAATGTTATGAACATGAAATTAGCTCCAAATCAACCCAACAACACAACCATATCATCAATTTCAGTCAATTTGGCTTTTGGAAAAGAAAAACCCAAATTATAAAGCATATCGCAATATAAAATTCTAAAATTCAATTAGCTCATGATCCATAAACAATTTGACAATGATATGAACATGAAATTATCTCAAAATCAACCCAACAACACAACCATATCATCAATTTCAATTAATTTGGCTTTTGGCAAAAAGACCTGAATTCCGCTCCTAAATCAAACCCTAGGTTTTCAATCTCAACCTAAATCATTCAAACAATCTAAATAATTGTAATAAACAAGTTTAGGGTTAGAAATCATACCAAATAAATGGACTGATAAAAATAAATGGACTGATAAAAATTTAGGGTTAGATTGATAGAGATTGAGTTTAGTAAATAATATTATATAAAAAAGATATAAAATAAATTGACTGGTAAAAATTAAGGAGAGAATTGATATAATTATACATCTATGAAGAATCGAGTACTTAAGGTAAATAAAAATGAGACAAATACTCTAGAAGGGGGGGTTGAATAGAGTATGGAAGATTTTCGCAAGACTTGCTGCAGTGGCAACTTCAAGGCCTCTAAACTGGATCTCAAGGTCCTGAACTGGACTTCCAAGGTCTTGAAATCGTTCCAGCAAGTTGTTATTTCTGCAGACCTGTTAAGCTACGAAAAACAATGTCAATTATAAGTGCGGAAATAAAATATAAAGGACACGTGAATTGTTAACGAAGTTCAGCTCTAAACCAGCCTACGTCTCCGCCTAAGGTTATCCAACTCGTAGGATTCAAACAACTATTATTTCACTTCTTATGGATCCTAGATACAACCGAGAAGATCTTTCCTTCTTCTAAACTCTCGAAGCCTCACCCGCTCCTATCTAGTCAACTCAGATCCCTTAGAGTCCTAGATACAATTTAGAAGAACTACCCTTCTCGTAGCCTCACCCGCTTTACTATCTAGTCAACCCAAAACGCTCGTGAAATAATAGCCCTAACCACACCAACGTGTGTATACGTTTGAGTATAGGGATACTCTTAGTATAAAGAGAATGATTTATCCTATAACGCTCAGATTTTTTCTTCTCTCTCAACTAGAAATAAAAGCAATTACAACGAGGGAGATAAATAAAATAAATAAGCAAGAATACGATCGCTTTGGCTTTGAAGTGCTTGCTTGAATGATGTGCTTGTGTTTTTCTTTCCTTCACCACTTGCTCTCATCTTTTATAGGTGCAGGGGCTGTTTTTTGAAGCCATTTAAATCCCACCAAATCTGATTTTTGGTTGCAAAAAACCAGCCCTTCAAATTCAAACGTTGGAAGCCAATTTGATTTCCTTATCCCGTTGAACTACTTCCCATAAAATATGTGCATTTGAATTTGAATTTCCTACTTTCTTTTCCACAAAATCAGCACTTGTACACTCCCTGCAAATCTTTGATTTGAACTTGTGCCAAGTGATAGATTACATAGGTCTCCTCATGTATAGTGGGCTAAAAGCCCGTTAAGCCTCAATACTTTTGTAACCTATATATATGTTTATCAATTAATGAATACCCTCAAGGAGGACATTACAATCAATCTCGTGATCTTACATGGTATCACAGCCTAAAGATCCCTAAACCCTAATTCTTTTCTTTTCTCCTAACTCCTAGCCGCCACCTCTCCCCGCCACCACCACCACCACCTTGTCGCTGACACCCCTACTCCCCCTCAGCCTCCCTTGCGCCGCCACCCCTCCTCCCTC
This sequence comes from Persicaria tinctoria, assembly GCA_037127255.1. Taxonomy (NCBI): domain Eukaryota; kingdom Viridiplantae; phylum Streptophyta; class Magnoliopsida; order Caryophyllales; family Polygonaceae; genus Persicaria; species Persicaria tinctoria. The sequence continues at coordinate 56,717,743 of JBANSL010000006.1, read as the reverse complement.
TCGGCCTCCCTTACGCCGCCCCTCCCCCCCCCCCCCCCCTCTCGCACCTCTCTCTCCCGCTTGTCCCAATTGCCACCGATCCACCCACCACCAAACCGCCCTTCCACTCCGCTCTCACGATCACCAATATCAAAAATTGCATCCCCATCATCCTTGATCACGAATCCAGTTCCTACACCATGTGGTCTCACCTCTTCAAGACCCATGTCAAAGCTCATAAGGTTCTACATGTAACGGCCCGAGATTATGATTCTCGGGTTACGTTTCGAGGGATGAAACCCCTCGTTAGGATCTTGCGCCCCGAGTACAGGTTGAAGGTTTGAAATTCTAAACTAATGTTTTCAAAGTAGGATTTCATACCCAAGTTCGAAGGGATCGTTGGAATCCCCGAGGAAGTCCCCTGTACCTGTCGTAGGTCTAAACGTGGAAAACCAATGGTCACACAAATAACGGAGGTAAAACATAATACAAGGGGGTGCCACGGCAGAGACAGGTCAAAACAAAGTATAAGTAGGGAGAAATCCCAAAAGTATAAATTTGGTGAAGTCAGGGTTCAACACTCACTCTCCGCCATATGAATGGACCCCGTCATAACAGCACGAAATCAAGGAGTGAAACGGGTACCTGAATCTAAGAAAAAAGATGGGGATCTGGGTCAATCATCAGGTCACTCATGCGCGTGTGTAAACATACTCTTAGAGGCATATAATAAGCATCCTATCCCTAAGATGAAATATGTAATGCAATGCAGAAATTAAATCACATATATATATACTGACAGTTTAATATAATGCAGGAAGCGATAAATGGATCCACACCGAATGTCAAGTGGCATGTCCCTCTTTTACCTCCACCCCCCTTCTGATAGGGCGGAGATTGGCCAGTTCGGTGCTATAGCATAGCAATTTCCTCGCGGTGGTGCACAAACCACGACATCATCATATCATATCATCTCATCGCTTGCCCGATGGTGCTGGGCTATCATATCATGCTCATATAGACTCGATTGACTCAGGGTACCCGATGAGGCTGGGCTACCCTATGACCCTAGCAAAGACTCTAGGACTATCACAGATAACGGTCGTTCTCTTGCAAGGACATATAACAATCATATGATTTTCATTTTAGCTCCTAAGCGTGATTCTAGGTCGTATGGTGCATGGACACTAGCCTACTATATAACACCCAGTGCATAGAGCGCCCATCATGAGTAAGTTCAAAGAACTTACCTGGAGAAGCGCAAAATCCAAACAATGATCAGCAATGGCAAGCAATCCAACATATCAGAGATCACCTAGTAATCCCATAAATAACATAATAAGTCTAAGTCTAATTTACACAAAGCACACAAGGCACATATGAAACATGTAAGATACACACATATGATAACTCAACCATCTTGTCATTATTAACATTATCATCTCATCTTCAATTCTCATATTGTCTCATCATATCTCATAAATTAACACCTTTCTCAATTCGATCATAACATCATCCTCATCAGCTCATGACAACCTCCATATCATACTTAGCCAATTTCACATATTACCGTTTCATACTCACACTTGGCATACAGATATATATCAACATCATAATATCTAACATTTAATCTCATATAGTAAATCACCGCAAGTCATGCTATTAGTCACACATATCATGTCGTTAGTCAAACACTCATATTATCATGCTAGTAAATCATCGAATAAGTCTTATTTCCAAGTTTAGATTCAAATCTGTGTCAAATCCGCGTTAGAATCCCGACCCTTGAAAATACTCGACAAATTCCCTTTTAAATTTATTTATTAGATTACTTTCCAACCTTGAAATTCTTTTCCAAATTCTTTATAAATCTTGAAGTCTCAATAATATATTTTAAATCTCAATAGTATTACATGATATTTTAAATACCATTTATTTGACACCTTTATAAATTATTTCCAAATTCTCTAAAATCCCGACAATTTTTATTTAATAAATCAACCCTTATAATTCTCCCAAAATATAATAATTTATCTTTTAAATCATCAATTACTATTATAATATATTTTAATTACCATTAATTAGTTAAATAATAAACGGATAACCCGAACCGTACCGAACCGAACCGAACCCGCTTAAATCCCAACCGGTTAACAAATAACACAATATATATAATGTTAGCAAAAGGGTCCCACGAGTCCACATCAGCGTCTTCCTCCTCCAGATTCAAATGAAGCCGCCGCCCGCGCCATTGCCCAGCTCGACTTCGCTCCTACCGGCGCCGCTGCACTGTTCGACGGAGCTGGCTACGTCCTTCAGCCTCGCCCAGCTTCTGGGCTCCCCCGTCTCCTCACACGCACCTGCTGCTCCCGACCTTGCTCTCGACGCTCGCTCACCCCTCGCTCAGTTCGCCCTCTTACCTGTCGAAGCTCGCTCACCGCCGCTCTCGAGCTCCACCCGACTTCCCGCACTCAGCTCACACACGCTCACACTCAACCACAGCCCGATCCCGATTAGAAATTGATTAGAAACAGAGGAAGGGAAAAGGTGGAACTCACCGACGAAGTTCGTGACTTTGGAGCTCTCGATCGGATTCCTGGGCATCGTCGGAGGCTCTCGATGGCTTCTCGGACCTGCGTCGGATATGGGTGAGTGTGATGGTAGGGCTCGAGAATGGTTTGGATCAGAAACGAAGGATAACGGCTTACCGGAATGTTACTCGCGCTCAACAAGGCAGGTGGTGCTTCGGTGGCTCGTCGGTGGCTTCGATGGTCCCTGGGAGGCTCTTGGGTGGAATTGGGCGGCTCAGGATGCTGTTGGTGACTCTGAGGATGGGTCGAGGGCTGTCGATGGTCCTTGGGTGGAAGTAGAACGAAGGAGGAAGAGGTGGGCTTGGTTTGCTTCTTGCGGCAAAACAGGGGAAGGAAGGAGCAGGGCTGCGGTGGTGGTGATCGGCGGCGATAGAGGTGACTGAGACGGTGATGGCTGCTGAAATGGCGGAGGTGATGGAGTGGTGATGGTGAAGACGGGATGGTGGTGGCGTGGGTATGGTGAATGAAGAGAGCAGAAGATGATAGTGATGGGTATGGTGATGGAGGGAGTTGGTGAATGATGGGAATGAAGAAATGACGGGGAGTGGGGTTCCAATTTGAACGGTATGGTGAAGTGAGGGCAAAGTGGGTAAGGGTGGAGTGTTAAATTGGTTAAATCAATACCCGAAAATAAATTCTGAATATGTGAATCTCAAACCTCAAAATTAGTTCTCGAATTTTAGTTTCCCTGAATCCCACTTTCTCGATCAATTAGATTTTTAAAATCGACAAGGATATCATCATCCGATAATTATTTTGAATTCTCTAGATAAAAGGATGAAAATTATACGTCAAATTTTATATTCCGGTCGAAATCCGCTAAACGAGTTTTAAACCGATTAAATTTCATTTTTAATTATCTTATCTTTTTTTTCGAAAAATTAGGATTTGAAAATCCGAGTCTTTACACTCCACCATATTGATTCTTCCATCGATCCTCCCGCCTCTGAAGACGACGATCTCTTCGCTCAACTCGACACCATTTTCCTTCAATGGATCTTCAACATCATCTCAAAAGATCTATTGACCACCATCTTCAACCCCAAAGACACTGCCTTTGATGCTTGGAAGAAACTTCAGAATCTCTTTCAAGACAACAAGTCCACCCGTGCTATCAATCTCGAGCACGAGTTTTCAAGTTGCAAGCTTTCCTCCTTTCCATCGATATCCGCCTATTGTCAGCACATCAAGACCCTGTCTAATCAACTAGACGTCGTCGACTCCTAACCCAGCGCCACCCGCCTTGTCCTCCAGGTACTCTCGGGTCTCCCTTCTGAATAAAACGCTGCTGCTACTCATATCCAGCAGACAGAACCTCTCCCTACATTCGTAAAGACCCGGTCTCAATTGATCCTGGAGGAGACTCGCCTTCAACGTCAGACCACCGAAGCCGCCAAGGACAAAACGGCATTGGTATCATCAAGCGACACCGACGAAACCTTTGCCTCACAGCCCAGCCGCAACAACAACTAGCAGCAGGGATCGAGAGGCGGCGGCCGCGACCGCAGCACCCGGCGGCCGCAACAGTTCGATACCCCCCACCCCTCCTCGTACCCCAACCTCGTCTATCCGCCTTGGATGCCCTTTGGCTACCCCGGTTCGTCGTATCGTGGACCAGCACCGTATCCCAACTGTCAGCAGGGCTTACTGGGTCCTGCTCCTCGCCCCGTCGGTCATCAGGCTTACCCGTCGTCGTCTGATCAGGCATACCCTCCTCCGACTGATGTGCATCACGCCTTCTCTTCAATGCAGCTGGCACCTCCTAACGCCGCTTGGTACATGGACACTGGCGCTACCTCTCATATGACGAACTCCTCAGGTACTCTCTCTTCTCTTTCTTTTAAGGGTCCTGCTCATTCTATTATCGTCGGCAACGGTGGTCGCCTTGCTACTTCGGGCATTGGTCACGTCACACTACCAACCCCTAACAACCCATTACACCTCAACAACGTCCTTGTTGCCCCCAAACTTGTCAAAAACGTCATCTCTGTCCGTCGGTTCACCACTGACAATAATGTTTCTCTTGTGTTTGATCGATTTGGTTTCTCTGTGAAGGATCTTACTACTGGGGTTCCTCGTCTGAGATGTAATAGCACCGGGGAGCTCTATCTTGTGTCGTCACCCTCACCATCCAGCCCGTCACGTCCTGTCGCCCTCTCGGCATCATCATCCAGTCTTTGGCATGCGCGCCTTGGTCATCCCAGTCCTGCAGTTTTAGATTTACTTCATTCTAAGAGTCTTGTCCAATGTAATAAAGAGCCTCGCTCTAGTTTATGTTCTTCTTCTCAGTTAGGCAAGCATGCCAAACTTCCATTTCAGTGGTCTTTAAACACTACTTTTGCACCTTTTGATATTATTCATAGTGATATTTGGACATGTCATGTGCCTAGCAAGGAGGGTCATAAGTATTACCTTTTGTTTCTAGATAATTATGCACATTTCGTATGGGTTTTCCCTTTGCACTTTAAATCTCAAGTGTTTCCTATCTTTGTCAAATTCCATGCTTACATCAAAACACAATTTCACACCTCTATCAAGTGTTTCCAATGTGACAATGGTCGCGAATTTGACAACAAAGAATTTCACACTTTCTTCAACACCAATGGGATCTCCTATTGCTTGTCTTGTCCCTATACCTCCCAACAAAATGGCAAGGCCGAACGAATCATCCGAACCATTACCAATATGATGCACTCTCTCCTCTTCCACGCATCCATTCCCCTTCTATATTGGCCTTACGCCTTAGCCACCACGTGCTACCTCCTAAACATTCTCCCTTCCACCACCCTCCACCATCGCTCACCATTTCAGGCACTGTATTGCACTTTATCCAGGTATGATCACCTTCGTACTTTTGGGTCCTTGTGCTTCCCCAATCAGTCCTCCACCACTCCTCACAAGCTTCACCCACGCTCCACCCCTTGTGTCTTTCTTGGCTACCCGTCTGATCATCGCGGTTACCTCTGCCTCGATATCAAAACCCACAAGCTCATTCTATCTCGTCATGTCACCTTTGATGAGTCGCGATTCCCCTGTGCGTCTCCCACACCCCCTGTGTCTACGTCAGAGTCAGTGTCATCTTTCCCGCACTTCCTTTTTCCCCAGAGCTCTCCCGGTGCTCTTGCCTCTCCCCCTCCCCCACCCCCACCACCCCTACCACCAGACCACACACCCGCAGCGTCTCCGGTGTCTTCCGACCCCGTCAGATCATCTCCATGACCACCGACCATCTCCCTGCCATCCAAACCTAGGCCTTCGCCACACATAACACCTGCCAAGCAGCCATGCCGCGGCCGCAGCACAATGATGCGGCCGTAGCCAATCAAAACCCCACCCCCATCCCTCGTCTCACCTACTGGCGGCGGGCATGCTGCGCCCGCCGCATTCCCCGTCGTTTCTCATTCCCTTACATTCGTCACCCCCGAATCCTAATCCACCCCTGCCTCCATCCCGACCTCCCTTTCCCCCATTCCCACCTCCCACAAAATAGCCCTCCTCGACCCGAATTGGCAGGCGGCTATGCTCGACGAATACAGGGCCCTTACGAAAAATGGTACTTGGGTTCTTGTCCCTCGCCCTCCTAAGGCGAACGTTATTCGTTGTATGTGGCTCTTCCGTCACAAGTTCCGCTCTGATGGGACGTTGGAGCGCTACAAAGCCCGTCTCGTGGTCAACGGTAGATCTCAGCAGGCAGGTATTGATTGTGATGAGACGTTCAGCCATGTGGTCAAGCCTGCCACTATCCGAGTGGTCTTGAGTCTAGCTTTGTCGCGCAACTCGGCCATCCATGAGTTAGATGTCAAGAACGCTTTTCTGCATGGCCATCTGAATGAGACAGTCTACATGTTTCAGCCGCCGGGGTTTGCTGATGCTGATCGTCCAAAGCATGCCTGTCTCCTCAAGCGCTCTCTGTATGGTCCGAAACAGGCTCCGCGGGCATGGTTCCAGCGTTTCGCCTCTCATCTGCTACGTTTGGGTTTCATTGGCAGTCGTTCGGATACGTCTCTGTTTATCTATCGCAGAGGGTCAGACTTGGGATTCCTCCTACTGTATGTTGACGACATCATTCTCACCGCCTCTTCTGATGCTCTTCGAACGTCCATTATTTCGCAGTTGAGTGCGGAATTCGCCATGTCTGATCTGGGTCAGTTGTCCTACTTCTTGGGAGTTGTTGTTCAGCGTCATGCGTCTGGTCTATTTCTCTCACAAAGTAAGTATGTTGCTGAGATTGTTGCTCGGGCTAAGATGGTCAACTGTAATCCAGTCACCACCCCTGTCGATACATCCAACAAGCTCAGTGCTCATTCTGGTCCTCTAGTTGATGATCCGACACTTTACAGGAGCCTCGCTGGTGCTCTTCAGTATCTCACTTTCACAAGGTCTGATATCAGTTACGCCGTTCAGCAGTTCTGCTTGTTCATGCATGCACCCATCGAACCTCACTTTCAGGCTCTGAAGCGGATCATTCGGTACATCAGCGACACCCTCGATCTCGGCACCACGATCACTCCTTCCTCTAAGCTTGATCTTGTTGCTTACACTGATGCGGATTGGGGTGGTTGCCCTGACACACGTCGCTCCACGTCTGGTTACTGTGTCTTCCTCAACGACACCCTTGTGTCGTGGTCAGCCAAGCGTCAGTCAATCGTGTCTCGATCCAGCGTTGAGGCAGAATACAGGGGTGTTGCCAACGTTGTCTCCGAGTGCTCTTAGCTCCGCAATCTCCTGCTTGAGCTTCGATGCTCTCTTTAGAAGGCCACTCTCATCTACACTGACAACGCCTCCGCCATCTATCTGGCTAGCAACCCAGTCCAACATCAACGCACGAAGCACATTGAGCTTGATCTCCACTTCGTCGGGGACAAGGTTGCCATTAGACATGTCCGCGTTCTATATGTCCCGTCTAGGGCTGTGCAGAAAAATACGACATGGTTGACACGACACGAAACCGCAACAAAACGACACGAAAAAACACGAAACGATATAGATACGACACGATTATGACACGAAACGGTAAAACACGACAATAATCGTGTCGTGTTCGGATCGGCATATTCTCCTTGTCGGGTATCCGACACGACACGTTAATTTTTTTTTAATTTTTTTTTAGTATTAGTATTATACGATAATAAATATAAAATAAATGTCTTTTAAAATAGAAAGTTCATCTGGCCCAGTTGGTTAAGCATATGTGCACGCGTTTGGGCCCGTGCAAGAACTCCTCAGTTCGAATCCGGGAACTTTTATTTTTCTTTTCCTACCGTCATTTTTTTTTCCTATTGTAGTACTGGTACGGAGTACTACTCTCTTTCAATTAGGGTTGCCTACATTTCAAATAACGCAGGTTCTCAGCCCTCTCGCCGCTCTCAATATCCTCTCACCTCTCCGGCCGCACGCTCTGCTCTCGCCTCTCCGGCCGCTCTTTCTCTCCTCTCGCCTCTCGGATCCTCAATCTCTGTCTCCTCTCGCCTCTCGGATCCTCAGTCTCTGCCCTTTCGAGTCGCCCTCTCCTAAGTCCTCAGTCCCCACTTCCTCAATCCTCTCTCTCTCTTCGCCGCTCTCGGTTTCCTCTTGCCTCTCCGGACGCACTCGGTCTCCTCTCGCCTCTCCGACCGCTCTTGGTCTCCTCTCGTCTCTCCTCAGTCTCGACCCTCTCTAGTTTCCCTCTCTTTAGTCCTCACTTCCTCAATCCTCTCTCTCGCTTTAGTTTTGCAGCAATTAAAGAAATAATTTTAGTTTAAAATTAGGGCTTTTGTGGTGAGAGAAGAATTTGCAAATTGAAAATTCATCGAGAGGGCCATCATTGAAAAGAGCAGGAGAATTGTAGAGCTTCTAGAGAAGTTCCAGATTTCGCTCGAGCAGTTGATGAAGACGATGGTATCGGAAGTCTGGAACTGCATTCGGGAGGAAAAAACCGAATTTTTATTTTATTTTTTATAAATGGTTCGTGTCGTGTTACACGGGTATCCGACACGAAACCGTTTTGTGTTTTCGTGTCGGATAACCGATAGTTATCGTGTCGTGTTCGGATCGGCTTTTTTAGTGTTATCGGTTTCGTGTATCCGACATATCCTGTTGTGTCGTGTCGGATACCCGGTTATGCACAGCCTTAGTCCCGTCCTCTTATCAGTACGCTAATATATTTACCCATGGTTTACCTAGACAATTGTTCACTGATTTTCGTTCCAGTCTCACTGTACGGACCCCTCCCCCGTTAAGGCTCAATACCTTTGTAATATATATATATATCTATGAATGGATACCCTCAAGGAGGACATTACAATCAATCTCGTGATCTTATACCAAGGTTAGTACCAATAAAAGAATATATTCAAATCAAAGCTTATCCACCAACTAAAACCAAATCTTTCGGTTTAAGAAATCCAATATAAAAAATGAATTTAAATTAAAATAGATTTGGATAAATTAAATCTGATTTTGAAAACCAATTTAAAAACAATTAGCAAATATTTATTCAAATCAGAAACCACATATATCTTTATTCAAATCAAATTTAAGTAGGTATATGTATAACCGCAAAAATCTATCTAATTGATATTGTATAAATGCTATAAAATAAATATATTCCGGGAATAATAAATCAAATAAAACAACCACAAAATATAATTGGTATTTGCATAAAATACTACCTTATTTGTCTTCCATCATCCCTACAAAAATATATCACATATTATCATCAAGGTGGAGTCAACAGTCTATATTTAACGAAATTGGGTAAAATCTTGTAAAATATATTCATATCTAATGAAATTGGATAGTTACTGATAAATTTATTAATTAGTAGGACCATGTAATATATTGATAAAGTTATTATCTTCTAAAAATATGTTCATATATAACGAAAATAGGTCAAATATTATCTTATATAATAGTCTTTAAAATTAGTTAATATCTTCTACAAATACATTCATATTTAATCAAATTTGGTAAATTTTTATCTTATGCACATATAGATATATTTATTAAATAGAGTTAGAATAAAAAGTTATCTTATGCATATATTTTAAAATTAGTTAATATCTTCTAAAAATATATTCATATCTAATCAAACTGGGTCAAATTTTATCTTATGCATATATATAGATATATTGATTAAATAGAGTTAGAATAAAATTTTATCTTATGCACATATTGATTATTTCAAAAATTTGTGATTGGTTCATATGACTACAATTAAGGAGAAGTCGTCATGTGTATCAAGCGACTTCTCCTTTATTTTATATATATAATAGATAGATTTTACCACATTTTTTAGGTTCTTAAAAGACATGCAAAGTAAAGGTGTTCATGCCCGTCAAAAATAAAAAAAAAATTATGGAAAAAACTACTAAATGGGACACCAACGAAAGTCAGACTACAAAGTAAAGGTGTTCATGTCCCACTTGAGTGCCCACTTTGCAACTACAATGGTGAAGATGCTACCCACCTCTTTACCAAATGCCAAACTTCTTTATCCGTTATTGGAAAAATGGATAGACAAATCGAGCAAATAATCCGAAACGCGGACAAAAGAGACAAACCTTGCAAGAATATAATTACGGACATTTTTGCAAACATCTCTGCAGAACAGAAATTGATCATTGTCTTTTCCCTTTGGGGTATTTGGTCAATGAGGAACATAATTCTATTCGACAACAATGACATTAGGAATCCGGAAGAATGGATAAAAGATATAAAACAATACAGGATAAGTTGGAGAAAAGCACAAACGGAGGAACAAGAAGACAGAACGCCCACTACAAGAGTGAATACCCACCAAAACAGAACAAAAAAACATAGAATTGTAAAATGGAAAAAGCCCGCTGACGACTTTGTAAAACTCAATTTTGACGGTGCTATGGTTGGTTCGGGCATGGCGGCATCGTGATAGCTATGGGTTAGTTCTCTCTTGTGGTGCTCAGGGTCACGGTAGGGTGTCCGCAAAGCAAACAGAGTGTCTCGGTCTTTTGTTCGGTCTCCAGGAAGCTACGAAGAGGGCTTTCTCCTGGCTGGAGGTGGAGGGCGGCTGCTTGATGTTGATCAATGTTATGAAGGGGATCTGGCGGTGTGCCTGGGAGATTGAGTTGATGGTCTCGGATGCACTTTGTTTCAGTCACGCTTTCGAGAAGGGCACTTTTTCGCACACCTACCGCGAGGGGAACCAGGCTGCTGATAGGCTGGCACAGATCGGTCTCTCTTCGTCGTTTGTCGTTGAGTGAGTTCCTACTGAGATTGCTGACGTCCTCCGTCTAGACGCTCTTGGGTAGTGGGTCAACCTCGGTTGACCATCCCCAAAATTCTCGTCTTGTATTAAAAAAAGGTTCTTAAAAGACATGTAAAATTTAAAATGACTTATATTAAAACAGTGTGGATCCACTGTTACAAAACACCCTATCCCCTTATCCCTTCTCACGAAATTTCACTCTTTATTATTTTTCCTTTCTTTTTTACAAATTTTAATCATTTCCTTTACGTTTTTTTTTTTTGAGGTTTTGGGGTGAGGGGAGGCCAAAACAGGGAGCTGTCCCATTTTTTTTGAGGTTTTGGGGTGAGGGGAGGCCAAAACAGGGAGCTGTCCCATTTGCGACAGCTGATCTCGGCCGATATTAAAACACGGAGCTAGTACTGTATATGAGAAGAATGAATTGACATCTACAGTAACTGGTTTGTCAGGCCAACTGTTAGGGTTATTCAGCTCCAAGCAATACACCCAGGTTCGACTCCCGGAAGACACATATGATAACATTCAGCTTCCGCTCATGTCTCATTAAAAAACAGCTCCATTGATCCTTCTTGTGTGAAATTTTGTACTAGCTAAGATCACCCAGAAAATTGAGCTGATTTGTAGTAAATATGGAGAACCAATTGCAATTGACACAATACAAACAACTTCCGCTCTCCTTTTTATTCGAGTAAATATGTGAAAATTAGTCTCATTCCTTCGCTTCCAAATTCCATCCAATACACCTATACCAAATGCTATGGTATCAAGGACCAGTCTGAGGGGACACACATGACAAACAAAAATCTGGAGGAGATAAGGGGATAGTGAAGTTGGGGTACTAGAGCTTCACACCACTCAACGGTCTCTGACCCAGTTGGTAGTACTCGAAGAATATTTGCTCGTAATGTTTTACCCTCTTGTACAACTGTGGTCGATCTGCTGTAACCATTTCATCTATGGATCCAACCTCTCTGTCTGGATCAGGGAAACAAAACATTGCCAAGGAAATCCTTTCTCTTTCTGAATTTGCCACCACCCTGTGCACTGGGCTTTTGAGTATTCCGTTACTCATTATCTGAAAATGACACATTAAAATCAGTTAGAAATCCCAAGCCTGCTTCGCAGATCAAGTTCATCTTTTCATAGCATTCACAATAAAGGACTTGTGGCTTTTCCTTGTCTTAATTGTTTACAAAAAAGGCTACCCACTTCCAAAAGTGTTTGATCGACTGATTTCAGTATCGATGTAATGCAGCAAAGAAGTTTTTTACCCCAAACAGAATTGCTGAAGGATTATCATTACCTCTAACAGATCACCAGCATTGACGAAAAGAGCATCGGGGATGGTGGGAACTCTGAACCATAAATCGTCTTTCAGCACCTGAAGGCCTTCAACTTCTTTGTCCTGTAGGAGCATTGTAATTGTGGTTCCATCTGCATGTGGTTTGGTACCAAGGACACTTTGAGGCTTTGTACAGCGAGGGTAAAAATTGAATCTCCCTGCCATATTTACGAGCTCCCCATGTTGGATCAAGAAGCAGTTTTCGTCCAAGTTCAGGGAACGTGCCATGGCTTGTAAAAGAGGCTCAAATAGCATCCTCAGCTTTGTGCTATATTCTTGTACAATTTCCCTGTTACCACTACAAGCACTCAATTTGAAGGTTCTCGACACAAATTAAGTATGTCTCCAAGCAGTGTCATCTAACATGAAGGCAGATGAAAACACACGAGTGACATATGACTATGAACATAAAAGTTAGGGATTACTTGAATGCAGGTAGATTTTCTGGCCAGAATTCAGGCTTAAGCTGATCTTCTGGATGAACCGTCAGATAAAGCCGATCATTCCAATCAATAATTTGATTCTCAGAAACAATAGTATCATTCCCATAACCTTCCCAGTCCTCAACCGTTCTGGCAGATTTTAGCTTCTCCTCCAGAGGCAGCGCAAAAAAAGTCTTTGTAACTTCACGAACCTCGTCAAGGAATGAGCTAGTCATTCCATGATTTATAGCCTGATTTCCAAACAAACTTTAGAGTTCTGAATACACTTGTTTCTTTTAATCACTTTAAAAAAAATATTACAGATATCTCAACCATTAGTGTCCTAAATACCAAAAAACAAAGCACTGCTTTTCAATTCATCATTGTTTTCATATCCATCACAAATAGAATCTTCTAGATTCCTTTTGGAATGAAATGTAAAGTTTTCATCCATAAGTAATTCAATTAGACTAGAGAATTTAGATAAATAACAGTACTGGGACTAATTGGTGGACTGGTGGCTACCAATCAATGAATAAGCAAGCAACAACTCACCAAGCCATTTTCTGGTAGTTGAATAACAAGCAAAGTTTAACCTAAATCCCCAAATTAGATCCAGTGCTAAAAGTCAGCTAAATTATACTCATGCCCAAACTGCCATGAAGTAAAAATTTCTACCTTTTTAAAGGATATCAATATTTTGATCAGCAATAAGTTCCTAATCAGGTTCTTATCAGCACAAATGAAATCATCAACAACAATTAATATATTGTGCCAAACAGGCACTGATATCATGGACCTAACTGGGGTATTAAAAAAAAAAGATTAAATGAACTATAAAGATTCAATCAGAAATTCCTAGATTACATAAAGCACATCGTTAGGACAACATGGCTCCAAAGATTCAAAAATCTTGTTACAGATTTCCAAACCATCCAATTTTTAGCATTAAAAAACATGATAATAGAATTATTAAATAGGGATATCAGCCAAGTAGAGTGATTTAAGGGTTTGACAGATAGGGCAAAAATGGAGAAGAAGAAGACCTGAAAGCAACCCCATTTGCTGAGTGCTTCTTGAAGCTTGACCAGTTCTTGCTTAGTGGCTTCAGGTGATGTAGATGAAGTTGGGGAGAGAAGAGATAGATCAACCACCGATCTGTCCATGTAAGGAACAGAAGCAACATCTGACTGTGGGTACCCAACTTTGTGGAGGAAAGTATCTGGCACCACACCATTGTTGCTGCTGGCTATCTCCTGAACGTTGTTCAGCTTCGCTGCCATATCAATGGTGATTGTTGCACCGCAATTTGATGTTCCTTTAGGTTCTCAATGGCGATTGCTACACCTCAATTAAACTAGCTCAGATATGTGCAAATTAAAAATTAAAAATCCGCAAACTCACTTCGAAAATTTTAATTGAAGACTGTCCACAAGATATCAAATTTCTCATGTTTTGAACTTCGCAACCTCTCCATCTTTATATCAATACATTCAGAATTTTTCATTTAAGTAGGTAATATGCACATATTTAAGCTAGTCATTCTGAAAGATTTAGCAACTACTTAGAGCAATATTGCATCACTGTAGTTCTACTATACGCACTTTTTGTTTCATCTCTTAAATGATATATTCAATCCAAATTTGCAATGAAGTTAATAAGACCAGATAATGCAAATAAAACTTGATTTCAATCATCTGACATGGAATCTACTTCAGCTTAGTCTTAAGCACATATTAATAACGTTAAAAAAGAAATTGTCATAACAAATTTTGGTTACAAAATGCCAACTTTTTTCATTCAAGTAGTATATATTCATTCTTAAATAGAAAAATATGTATATATTTCCACATCTTTCCTACCTGTCAATAAATGAGTATAGTACAATAAAATTGTTGGCTTCAAGGCCTTCCACTAAGTCCCAAAGTTGTTTCCCATTCAGAATTTATCTTTTGAATGTGGGATACCCTACAAGATCTCCACACTGAATCAAACTAAACAAAAAGATTGTACATGAACTTGAAGCCCTGGCCTCCAGAGACTGTCATGACTTTTGCTAATAGTAGTGTAAACATCAAAATGCAAAGCAGCTAACCTGTATGATTCAAAAAGTGGACTGAATTGACAGGATTCACATCACATCCGAGCAATTGTAAAGGAAAAACTGCCAATTTATTGCCAACGTATCCCTATCAGCAAAGATCAAATGTAACTAAACTTCAACAGAAACCAAACCCTCCAAAGGAAGAAATCAGCTCAGTAATCCATTACACAGCTTAGCAGTACCAATTTTCAGTAAATTGCACAAAACATTTGCTCAAAACAACAGTGTCGATATTCAAAATGAAACCACACAACTAAGCTAAAAGGAGATCAAAGCATCCAAGTTGATGCATCTGACCTCGAATTTGAAGCCGACGACAAATACACAAGAGAGAGATTCAATAACAGTGTCGTGGAACTGCGAAATTTTAGGAACGAGAGAGGGGAAGAAAAGATCATAATGATTACCTTAAGCACTCGAAACGACGACTAGCGCGACGAGGAGATTTCGGGACGATGAAGAGAGAGGATTTGGGCACGGCGCTGCACAGCGAGTCTACTCTCGAGTCGGGAAGAACGAACTTAAGGCTATCAGGTAGACCGGTCAAAACACAACCCGACCCGAACCCGGAAATTTTGACCCGGAATTTTTTTTTCGACCCGAACCCGAAAAACAGAAATTTTCCGGGTCATCTGGGTTTCGACCCGGTGACCCGGAGACCCGATTGACCCGGTAGTATTGACCCGGTGACCCGATTGACCCGGTTGATTTATAATTATATATAATTAATTTTTTTTATATATAATTAAAATTTATCACAAAATTATCAAATAATGATTTTTTTAATTTAAAAAAGAAAAATTTGACAAACTCGAAATCGAGCCGAACCCGATCAAACCCGAGTTCGAGTCAACCCGGAACCCGTTTTACCCGAGACCTGTTTTACCCGAAACCCGAAGTGACCCGACCCGAACCCGACCTGAATGACCCGTTTGACAGGTCTAATTGTAATACTTTCAAACCAAATAAGATAAAAGAGAAGAGGTAAAACAATACTTGTGTAAATTAAACACTCAAATAAGCACCCTTTTCTAGCTTTTTTTTTAACACAATTTTTAACACGTTTTTGTTTATTTTGGTCATCCAAACAACCAAAAAAGTTGTTTAAAAAATAAACACCCATAAATGATTAATTTTTAGCTGTTTATATTTTTCACCATACACACCCTGGGTCTTTCGGTTTCGTCATGTGTTCCGCGAAGCTAATCACATCGCGGATCACTTTACTAGTCTAGTTTTTTCTTACAACTCTGGGTTGACTATAATGCTTGACCCTCCCGATGGTGTTTTAGATTTTCTGCACGATAATGTTAGGGGCCGGGCTATTCTCGTATGATGACGTATGACTCCTTCTGTAACACCCCCTTTTTAGATCCCAAAGGAGTGTTGCAGCGCCAGTGAATCCGCAGACTTTAATGTCTTTGAATTCACCTGAGGCTTATAGGAACATGCAACCATGCTCCCATAAACAAGATGATAATTTAAATACAATAAAATAGGCGGAAGTGAATAAAATTTATTGGTTTAAAATATCTGATCACAATGAAATAAGAATACCAAAATCATAAAGTATGAATAATTTCCAACATAGACGAAATTAAAGTAGCAATGCAGAAACTTCAGAGGTTCAAAAGTTATAGTAAAATATTCAATAAATGATAGTCCGCCCTTTAGCTCTCTCCTGCTCTGCTGCTTGCACTAGACCTGTGGAATATGGTCTGGTGTTTCGTGAGAACGAAGGACACCAGCCATCCAATATATAGGATGGTTAGTACAATAAAGACTAGCAAATGATAGGGAAAATGTTCAGACTTTAACCTTACAGTGACCATAAAACGGTATGTCTCAGGTTAAGGGATATTTATAGTAGAAACTTAATGAAAAGGATAAAAATTCACACATGACTCGGATGATCATAACGATCGATTATAAGATAAGAAATGGAATTATACTCGAGGCAGATAAGTATAATAACTGAAATGATCACCTATTTAACAGTCGATAATAAAGATAACGATAATAATAATAATACTACGTGGTACCAGTCGGGCCTTTAACAAGGACCACGACCTACATCAGATCGTTGTTTTATCATCCCGCGGAGAATGCATTCCGGGATGGTGTTTCATGAAACCTTGTAAGGCGGTGGCTTAACGAACCACAACCTGCAAGTCAGTCTACTGCATAACTTGCCAAAGGCATAAAGCCACTCGCATCACGTGGTGCGCATTTTAACATATCACAACTAAGCATCACATGGTGCCTATCTTATCATATATAAACAATTTATACTAGGTGATCATAATAACGACATTAAATCAAACAGGGGCAAGCATGGATAATTCAAAGGGTCTTACTATCACATGCCACTAGTTTGCATGAAAGAACAAGCAGAATATCATGCACTTTAGGAAGAAGAAAATGGGCAACCTTTACTTATCTTGAGTTATAAACAAACAAATCACATTTAATACTATAACACTATAATTACTTTAATAATAATTGCCCATTAATTTAACTCATGCCAATTTATGATTAAAAAGATAAATTACATCAAGCAGACGGGTATGCAATTTATCGAAATTGGCAAGGAAATTGGCCACAGGGCCGCATTCGACACAAAAGAATTGAAAAGGCACATCAAAAGAATCACGAAACACGCAAAAGGGTGATGAACGAAATCACTTGCCTTGACTTTCGATGATCAGCTGATGACAACCATACGAGATTTTAGCACCTATCGAATCCAACGGAAAGAGGAATATTAATATTGATATTTTATGAAATTAACTTTACTTAACTCAATTTGAAATTGAATTAATTTTATAAAGTTAAATATTATATACCAATATGAACTCATCGGGGAGTGGGATCCGGCGTGAGTGCTTCGAGATTTCTTGGTGTCGCTGAGATGGGCAAGAATCAAACAATTTAGAAGTATTGGCCACTTAAATTAATAAATAATTAACTTAGGGTCAGAAACGGAGTTTGAATAAAACAAGGGAAGCTTTTGTAATTTAATCAAAAGAGATTACAAAATCCCGTTAGCTTCTTCTTGAATTCACTTACAAAGGCCAGGGAACGATCGGACGAAGCTCCTTGGCGGTGATTGAAAGCGGCAACGGCGACGGCTCGGCGCGGCGATTGGTGATCGTGGTGACGCAGGGAAGCAACAGTGACGGTGACGGTACAGCAGTAGCACTCGGACAAGGGTCGAAGGCGGCGCGATGGTGGTCGCGGGCGGAGGCAATGGTGGCGGGAATCCGAGACGGAACGGCTCGTCTGCACTGCGATGGGTTCCAGAGGCGAAGGCAGTGGCTCGGCGGCGCAGTCGAAGACAACACTCGGGCTGGGGCGGTCGTCGGCAATCGGCGGCGAGGGGCAGCGATTGCAGAGTGTAATCGTTTTATCGAGTTTGAGTAACAAATACGAACGATAGAAGCACAGCGGAAAGGAAACAGAAATCAAAACCAAACAAAAAACGAAAGGGACACAGGAGATTGTTTACGCGGTTCGGGTATTGCACCTACATCCGCGGGGCCTCATGAGTCGAGACCCTAAATCCACTATGTAAGATCAATCTGGGTACAGAAGGGCAATCTAAGACAATAAACCTAAGGAGTACAGAAAGTAAGGCAACTAGCAACAAAGACTAAAGGAAATAGTGAAACTCCCTTCTAATCTCCATGGATGTTGCTGAACCGATCCTTCAAGGATAAGGTCTTGAGACGCCGTCTTCAGCCACGCAAGGGAACTCCTCAGAGGACCTTGAGTAGCAAGGAACCTCAGGCCACCAACCTCGGCCACCAGAGAGATGAACACCTGGAGAGAGCCTTCTAGGGTTTTTGTGGGACTTACCACGTCGGCGAGAGAGAGCACACGGTGAACAGTGGAGCTCCGAGGCTTATAAAGAGCTGAAGAGGAGCGTCTCTCAACCCTAGTGCCAGAAAGAGACGTTGGGGCTTCAAAAAGATTTGGGCCGGCTACAACCTTTGGGTTACTGACCCATTAGGTTTGGGTTATAAACCCAAACCAGATAGACCCGAGTGAACCCGGAATAAGCCATGACCCAATACCTTGAGCCCTCTTTGTCTCAATAGGACCTTAGCTGCCTTACATTGTTCAAAATACAACACTTAGGTAAATATTATCTAACAATTGCCCTCCTATTTCCCTAAGTCTACATAAAATGCAAACGAGACCAATACAATTACATAGTTTGGGTCGGATTTAGGGTGCTTCGGGTCAGTCGTCGGCCCTTGTAGCCAGAGGCTAAGTGGTGACATCCTCCGCATGGAGGAAGTCCCTACAGAAGATGAACTTCTCTGTGGTCACTATCTTGGTGCCAAAATCAGTAGGGTTGTAATCACTATCTATTTTCTTCACCTGTACCACTCCCTTCTCAACTTTGTTTCTGATGAAATGGAAACGAACATCAATGTGCTTGGTTCTTTCGTGGTACATGGGATCTCTACACAGGTAGAGTGCACTCTGGCTGTCAATGTTGATTACTGATGTATAAGATTTTCTCTCAATCTCTTTCAGCAATCCTTGTAACCAAATAGCTTCTTTGCAAGCCTCTGTAGCAGCTATATACTCTGCTTCTGTAGAAGAAAGAGCAACTATAGTGATACGTTTGGAATCCCCGATCCTTCGCCTGTGGGCTTTAGATCAAGAACCACGCCGTATATTTGCTCCGATCTTGCAATGCTCTTTGATATCTCCTGATTAACAATTGAATTAAACTAATTTAAAACTTAAACAAAATTAAACCAACTAAGTAATACTAACTAAACAATTTCTTAACTTAAGAATCCTAACTATTAAAGTGACGGTAATTTAAAACTAATTAACTAAACTAATTAACAAGCAACAATTTAACTAAGGCCAAGGAAAGCGATGCAGAGAGGAGAACGAGCAAGGTGCGCGAGGACTTCGGACGCGCCGGGGCTGGGACGCGGCACACAGGACTGGAGTCCTCAGGGTGTGCGCGATCGACGGAGCCGGGGTGCGCGAGTAGCGCTGGGAATCCTGGGATGTGCAGAGCGAGGACGTCGGGGACTGCGAAGCGAGGGCACGGCGTTGCGATGCAGGGGCGCCGCGCTCGCTGGAGCGGATCTCCTCGCGGGTGCAACCAAGGGCTGGACTCCTTCTTGCGACAACTTCTCGACGAAGGTTGGCCTGTACTTGATGTCGACGGAAAACACAGGAAGGGGATGGTGATTTGTGTCGGTGAAGATGAAGAACAACGTGATGGTGATGATGATTTTAGTGCCGAGAGATTTAGAACACAAGAGCCTTTGGATTGACCTAATCGAAGAACCCTAATTCCGTTAAGGGTTTCTTCAATTCTAATTTTCAATCTGATTAAATTCAAAAGGTGTAACATGAATTTATAGTAAACTAATGAGCTATCTAACCAATCCTTCCTTGCAAAGGAAAGGGGTTTGGATAGATTAATTCTATCTAATGATAAGTGAAATAGCTTAAAGATAAATAAATCTTAAGAGATAGAAATATAACAACTTGGTGGGAAAGTAATATATCTAGAAGAGATATAATTAATTTCCATCTTATTTATCTAATTGCATAACAATTTAATTAATCTAACTAATGTAATCTTGGCCCAACCATGAGCCCATTCGGCCAAGGCCCATCCGGCCATGTCTTTGGTCAAGGCGGGTGTTGCCGAGTCTTCATGAGCTCCGAGTGTGGACGCAAGCTCACTTCCGGTGCTGATGGAGTCATCTTGAGCCAAGTGATCCAGGGTGGCCTGAACCCTTGCTCTAACGTTCCATGGTGACGGACAAGAAAGGCCTTGGTTGCATTTTGAATCCTCTTAGCCCTTGAACGAGTGACAGGGCCATCAAATGGAACCTTCATGTTGTCCTCAATGTCACCAGGAGTCATCGATAATTGAGCGACATCATTCTCCTTCACTTGACTTCGATTTGTCCTCAAATCGTCGTCAGAGTCATCGTCAGGCACGAACAAGGATAGATCGGCGACGTTGAATGTAGAATGGACGCTGTACTTATCGGCAGGGAGATCCAGCTTGTAGGCATTAGGACCCATCTTCTGAACCACTTTGAATGGTCCATCTCCCCTGGGGTCCAGCTTAGATTTCCGTTGTTGCGGAAACCTTTCTTTCCTGAGATGCAGCCAGACCAGATGACCAACGTTGAACTGCACATCCTTGCGATGCTTGTCCTTCGCGGCCTTGTATTGCGCAGTCTTCCTCTCCAGCTGCGCCTTGGTACGCTCATGCAAGCTTTTGATGAAGTCCACTTGCTTAGCTGCATCCATGCTCTCCTTGTCTTTATATGGCCGAGGCATCATGTCCACTGGAGTAAGTGGATTTCGGCCATACACTACCTCGAAGGGAGTCATCTTTGTTGCAGAGTGCCTAGACCTGTTATATGCAAACTCTACAAATGGTAGACAGTCTTCCCATCTCCGGAGGTTAGTTCGAAGCATGACTCTAAGGAGAGCCCCAAGAGTTCTATTTGTGACCTCAGTTTGGCCATCAGTTTGTGGGTGACAAGAAGTAGAAAATAGCAATTTTGTACCCAATTTAGACCATAAAGTTTTCCAAAAAGAGCTTAAGAATTTAGGATCACGGTCAGAAACTATAGACAATGGCAATCCATGTAAGCGAACAACATCTTTGAAGAATAAATGAGCAACATGAATAGCATCATCAGTTTTATGACAAGGTATAAAGTGAGCCATTTTGGAAAATCTGTCTACAACAACAAATATGGAATCATGACCCTTAGAAGTTCTAGGTAATCCTACAATAAAATCCATAGAAACATCTTCCCAGGGTGCATTAGCAATTGGCAAAGGTTGGTATAGACCATTAGCATTGGATTTCGATTTAGCTTTAACACATGTAACACAACTTTTGACAAATCTCAGCACATAATTAGACATTTTAGGCCAAAAGTAATGTTCCTTTAGTCCAGCTAGTGTTTTTTCGAAACCCCCATGTCCCCTAGATTCATGTATTTCTTGGGTTAACAATCGGCGAATAGAAGAAGATGGGATACAAAGCTTGCCCATCTTGAACAAATATCCATTGTCAACAAAAAATGAATCTACTTCACCTTTGGACACACATTGAGCATATATAGTTTTAAAGAAACTATCAGAAGCATACAGTTCCTTTATTAATGCAAAACCCAAAACATGTGCATCCATATGGTTTAAGAGGACATACCTTCGTGATAGCGCGTCAGCTACCACATTATCCTTTCCCTTTTTGTGGTGAACCACATAGGAAAAGGTCTCGATGAACTCCACCCATCGAGCAAGTCGCCTGCTGAGCACTGCTTGTCCTTTGAGGTACTTAAGAGCTTCATGATCCGAATGAATCACAAACTCCTTAGGCCAGAGATAGTGTTGCCAAGTCTGTAAGCAGCGAACCAATGCAAATAGCTCCTTGTCGTAAGTAGAGTAGTTGAGCTCAGCGGTGCCCAACTTTTCGCTGAAGTAGGCGATCGGACGCTTGTTCTGCAGTAGGACCCCTCCAATGCCAGTGCCAGAAGCGTCACACTCTAGCTCAAACGGTTGAGCAAAGTCAGGTAACTGCAGCACTGGGGCGTGTGTCAGGCGATCCTTGAGAGTGTCGAAAGCCTTTTGATGTGAGTCAGACCAGCGAAATGTCACATCCTTCTTTGTTAGCTCATGTAGGGGGGCGGCAATTAGGCTGAAATCCTTGACAAAACGTCGATAGAAGCCAGCAAGGCCCAAGAATGAGCGGACATGGGTGGGTGTAGTCGGCCTAGCCCACTCCTGAATAGCACGGATCTTCTCCTCATCCACCTTTAATCCAGATGCAGTCACTACAAAACCAAGAAAAATGGTAGACTCGAATGCAAAAGAACACTTCTTTAAATTGGCATATAATTTCTCTTTTCTTAGACAATCAAAAACCAATTTTAAGTGACTTAAATGATCATGCATATTCTTACTGTATATTAAAATATCGTCAAAATAGACAACGACAAATTTTCCTAAGTGTCTTCTAAGCACATGGTTCATAAGCCTCATAAATGTAGAAGGTGCATTTGTCAAACCAAAAGGCATTACTAACCATTCATATAAGCCATACTTAGTTTTAAAAGCCGTTTTCCATTCATCACCCTGTTTCATCCTAATTTGATGATATCCACTTCTAAGGTCAATTTTAGAAAAGATAGAAGCACCGTGAAGTTCATCAAGCATATCATCTAAACGAGGAATAGGGTGGCGATACTTAACCGTTATTTGGTTGATTGCGCGGCAATCAACACACATGCGCCATGAGCCATCCTTCTTTGGAACCAATATGACTAGTACGGCACAGGGAGACAAGCTTTCACGAACAAAGCCCTTATCCATCAACTCTGTGACTTGGCGTTGCAGCTCCTTTGTCTCCTCAGGACTAGCTCTATAAGCGGCGCGATTAGGCAAGGCTGCTCCAGGCACAAAGTCAATCTGATGCTCAATACCTCTAATAGGAGGCAAGCCTTGGGGTAGTTCAGCGGGAAGCACATCCCAATAATCCTGCAGAAGAGCAGCAATAGGTGCAGGAATATGACTCAATTCAACATTAAGTAAAACTTGTTTCATTACCAGAAGAATATGAGGTCGATGAGTATTCCATGTGATGGTCCCTTGCTGAGGATGAGAGACCAATGATCGACGTTCCACAGAGCCCTGAAGTGGTGCAGAAGAGGGCGTAGAAGGCGTCGAAAGGGGAGGAGCAGTCGGCAAAGGGGCTGCTGGGGCTCCTGCGGATGCCGCAGCACGGGACGCGGCAGGGTGTGGCGCGGCCGCGGCAGGTTGTGACGCGGGCGCGGCAGCTTGGAACGCGGGCGCGGCCGAGCTCCCTTTGAGCTTCTCCAATCTTTCAGCTTCTCGTTCGGCGTTCCTTTGTTGTTGCTTGCGAACCTGGTCCTTCAGTATAATTTGTGGCGATAAGGGTAGGAGAGTAACTCTCCTCCCGTCATAGGTGAAAGCATATGTATTTGCACGACCATCATGAAGGACATTACGATCATATAACCAAGGACGCCCTAACAATATATGACTACAATCCATGCGAGCAACATCACATAATACTTTATCATGATATGTTCCAATTGAAAGGGAAACTAAACATTGTTTGGTGACCATTATATCAGAACCATCATCAGTAATGCCATTTAACCCATAGTGAGTAGCTCTAGGAGTTGTAGGTAAATGGAGGAAATTTACTACCTTTTCACTGATGAGATTGCAGCAACTCCCACCGTCGATGATAAGTGTTAAGGTAGCCTCACGAACCACGCATCGTGCGTGGAATATGTTCTCCCTTTGATCAGCCATGGGAGATTCCTGAATGTGCAGGACCCGTCGATTGATAATGCAGAGCACGTTGTCGTACTGTGAAGTATCGATCTCCTCACAAGGCTCAGTCGACTGGTCCTCCTCCACTTCACTCGAAACCACCAGGTCCTCAGCGGTCTCCTCCTCATAGTAATGGTCTCCCAAATCGTTGAGAAGAACCTTCCTTTTCTGGGGGCAATTGCGAGAGACATGCCCAGAACCTCCGCAAGTGAAGCAGCGGATATCTTTGTTGCGATCTGTAGAAGGGGCAGCAACTCTTCTAGTTTCAACCTGATAACCCTGTTGAGGTGAGTTGGGAACTCCCTTTTGCTGCATAGAAGGGTTAGAAGTAGAAGGTTTAGATTGACCAGAAGGGTTAAAGGGAACAAACCTGCGACCTTGAGAGGTCTGGTCAAGTCGATTCCTTTGCTGCCGAAACTGCTGCTGCTGTTGCTCATACAGAAGCTGTGCTTTATGAGTCAAAGTGTTAATATCTCTAATGGAATGGATAGCTAAAGGATTCTTAATAGAAATATTAAGACCAGCAAGAAATTGAGTACACAAAGCACGTTCAGTAAGATAAACATTAGCCTGATGGGAGAGTCGTTCAAGTTCATCCCTAAAGTCATTCGGCGAGCGAGTTCCTTGTCGGCAGGAAGCGAGCTGCATCCTCATGGACTCCGTGTATTCCTCAGGCACATGTCTTTTCTTTAGGAGAAAGCGAAGTTGGGGCCAAGTTTCAACAGGTTGCTTGTCCTGACGGCGGCGCATCTCACGAGTGCGGAACCACCAGTTGCGAGCTTTACCTACTAAATGCAATATAACAACTTCCAATTTCTCCGTTTCCTCATAGCGCAAATGTTCAAGCATATAGTCAGTATGATTTTCCCAGATAAGATAAGCTTCAGGATCAGTATTACCATCAAAAGTTTCCAATTTAAGCTTCACATCTCGTCTCTGAATAGCTTGAGCATTATCAAATCTAGGACGACCAAAATTAGGAGGGGGTAAATCATCACAGTTAGGATTTACCTCATGGTAAGCATCCTCCAAATGTGGTGTCTCGTTCAGATCAGCATTGCTACGGCTATCATCCCAATTAGCACGAGTATAGAACGGCTGCTGTGGACGCTGATGGGGTTGGCCCTGCTGCTGCCGTGGGTGCTGGGTCTCAGGGTGATCCTGATGGCCATTGAAGCCCGCTAAAGGATCGTCGTCATGCTCTCCAGGGAAAGGATTAGTAGTAGCAGATCTAAGCTGATAATGTAATTGACCAGAAGGAGGGGGTTTAACCACATAAGAAGTATTACCTGGAGGGGGTACGTTACCTGGTTGTGGGGTAGGGTCGGCAGGGGGCGGCATCCCATATTGGGGTGTAGAACCAGAAGCCTCCTGTTGTTTCCGTTCATCCAGGTGTCGCAAAACGCCGGTTATTGACCGAGAAGTAACCAAGTTAGCCTGATTGACTACTTGATCATTGAAGCGCTTGTTCCAACGCGCCTCAGCAGCCTCGAGTTCTTTCTTATGCTCTTCCTAGCCTCGAGTTCTTTCCGATGTTCTTCCCTAGCAGCTTTAGTAGCGGCCTGAATAATATGGTTTAAGGCCTCATCGGAAATAGGGATAGGGGGGGTAGTTCCTTCGGCTGACATGTTCCTACAATATTAGAAGAGCAACAAGTAACCGAAGCAAAGACCAGAAACCAAGTAATGCAAGCTCTAGTGATTCCTAAGAGTGATTCAATTTTTAGAAATCAAAGAGCGAGAAAACAAGGCACAATATTCAAGCAATTCCCCTGGACACAGAATTTTGCAATATTGAAGACAGCAAGTAATAATCCAATTTTGCAATTTAAATCAGCCACAAAGTCGGATATCAAGGATAGCAAGTACAAACAAGCGGCTTAATGTGGAAAAAATAATAGCTACAATGTGATGCTTTGAATAATATGAATGTGTAAGTATCGAAAATAGCAATCACAAGGGCAATCAAGTGCACACACTTCGTCAACTATTATCTGACGGTTGCAACACGGTTCAGAGAAAGAGGGGTGTGACCAAGGCTCCAGTGTCGGCACAGCACAAAATCACACAAGTAGGGTTTTTTTTGTAAAGCTTAAAACCGATTAGATCATCTAACATGTAGCAAGAAAAGAATTAACAATAGAAGAGTTACTAACTCAACAAGGTAATGTATGCTAACTTTTCTTTCTTTCTCCCCCTTTTTTTTTTTTTTTTTTTTTTTACTATTGCTCTCGGTTTTTCTGTTTTTTTTTTTTTGGCTATGGAATAGCTGCTGTAATAACTGAAATAAGGGAGAAAAAATAAAAATAACAATAAAATAACAAGCTACGATGATCTAAAAGTAAGCAAAAATAAAGAAAATAGGGAAAATTGGCTAGAAACTGGAAAAAGTAGGGTTCTTTAGTGGTGCAAGTTTATATAATGCTTTAAGCCAAGAATCACAGTCATAGGCATGATATGTAGCAACTAGGAATAAAAGATCACAACTTGCAATCAAGAACTCAATATCTTCCAAATTATAGATCCAAACAAAGAATTAACAAAAATAAAGTGCCAATTTTTATGGGTGAATAATAAAGATTCAATTTGTATGCAGCGGCTATGGTGAAAAATAAGGCACGAAAAATAAATCACTCAAATAGAAATCAAGAGAGTAAAGAACTTGCATACACCTGAAATCTGATACCACTTGATACGTTTGGAATCCCCGATCCTTCGCCTGTGGGCTTTAGATCAAGAACCACGCCGTATATTTGCTCCGATCTTGCAATGCTCTTTGATATCTCCTGATTAACAATTGAATTAAACTAATTTAAAACTTAAACAAAATTAAACCAACTAAGTAATACTAACTAAACAATTTCTTAACTTAAGAATCCTAACTATTAAAGTGACGGTAATTTAAAACTAATTAACTAAACTAATTAACAAGCAACAATTTAACTAAGGCCAAGGAAAGCGATGCAGAGAGGAGAACGAGCAAGGTGCGCGAGGACTTCGGACGCGCCGGGGCTGGGACGCGGCACACAGGACTGGAGTCCTCAGGGTGTGCGCGATCGACGGAGCCGGGGTGCGCGAGTAGCGCTGGGAATCCTGGGATGTGCAGAGCGAGGACGTCGGGGACTGCGAAGCGAGGGCACGGCGTTGCGATGCAGGGGCGCCGCGCTCGCTGGAGCGGATCTCCTCGCGGGTGCAACCAAGGGCTGGACTCCTTCTTGCGACAACTTCTCGACGAAGGTTGGCCTGTACTTGATGTCGACGGAAAACACAGGAAGGGGATGGTGATTTGTGTCGGTGAAGATGAAGAACAACGTGATGGTGATGATGATTTTAGTGCCGAGAGATTTAGAACACAAGAGCCTTTGGATTGACCTAATCGAAGAACCCTAATTCCGTTAAGGGTTTCTTCAATTCTAATTTTCAATCTGATTAAATTCAAAAGGTGTAACATGAATTTATAGTAAACTAATGAGCTATCTAACCAATCCTTCCTTGCAAAGGAAAGGGGTTTGGATAGATTAATTCTATCTAATGATAAGTGAAATAGCTTAAAGATAAATAAATCTTAAGAGATAGAAATATAACAACTTGGTGGGAAAGTAATATATCTAGAAGAGATATAATTAATTTCCACCTTATTTATCTAATTGCATAACAATTTAATTAATCTAACTAATGTAATCTTGGCCCAACCATGAGCCCATTCGGCCAAGGCCCATCCGGCCATGTCTTTGGTCAAGGCGGGTGTTGCCGAGTCTTCATGAGCTCCGAGTGTGGACGCAAGCTCACTTCCGGTGCTGATGGAGTCATCTTGAGCCAAGTGATCCAGGGTGGCCTGAACCCTTGCTCTAACGTTCCATGGTGACGGACAAGAAAGGCCTTGGTTGCATTTTGAATCCTCTTAGCCCTTGAACGAGTGACAGGGCCATCAAATGGAACCTTCATGTTGTCCTCAATGTCACCAGAAGTCATCGATAATTGAGCGACATCATATAGGCTGTTGTTGAGCTTTCCAAGATATGCAATTTCCAGCCCATGTGAACATATAGGAAGTGGTGGACTTCCTGTTATCTTTGTTACCTGCATAGTCTGAGTCTACATATCCAAGCAAGGCAGTGCTAGAAGCATGGTTAGTGTATTTGAGACCAACATTGAGGCTTCCATTTAAATATCTCAAGAGATATTTCATGGGTGCCCAATGTTTTTCTCCAGGCTGAGACATGAAACGACTAAGGGCACTCACAGCAAAAGCAAGATCGGGTCTAGAGCAAATCATAGCATACATGACAGAGCCAACAGCAGCATCATAAGGTATGTTTTTCATAAGCTCAGTTTCTTTCACAGATAAGGGAGTCTTAACTTTGGTTAAGTCAAAGTGCCCTCCTAAGGGTATAGGAGAGGGTTTAGCAAATGAAGCATGAAATCTATCTAGCACTTTGATTAAATAGTCCTTTTGAGACAACCAAATCAGATTTTTAGACCTATCCCTTTCAATCTGAATACCCAAGATTCTTTTAGCAGCACCCAAGTCTTTCATGTCAAAGTTTTTATAGAGATCCCTTTTCAGTTGTGATATTCTGTCCATAGTTTTGCAGATAAGCAACAAATCATCCACATATAACAACACAAACAAGGGTTCTCTGCCTCTAACTCTACTGATATAGAGACAAGAGTCATAGCAGCTTCTCTTAAAACCTAGGCCTTTCATGCATGAATCAAATTTAATATTCCATTGTCTTGGAGATTTCTTAAGACCATATATAGATTTTTTGAGTAAGCATACATGATTTGGATTGACGTTATCAACAAAACCTTTAGGTTGGCTCATATAAATGGTTTCATTTAACACACCATGCAAGAAAGTTGTTTTCACATCCATCTGTTCAATTTCAAGATTATAGACAGCAGCCATGGCAAGAAGCAACCTTAAAGTTTTATATTTGACAACCGGAGCAAAAATCTCAGTGTAATCTTCCCCTTCTCTTTGAGTGAAACCCTTAGCAACTAACCTAGCTTTAAATCTGGGTAATTCTTTAGGGTTCACACTCTCTTTCAGTTTATAAATCCACTTGCTGTCAATAATCCTAGCATTTTTAGGTTTCTCAACCAATTTCCAGGTATTATTAAGCTTCATAGAGTCAATTTCTTCTTTCATAGCAGCTAGCCAGTTTTCATGATTAGCACATCTTAAAGCTTGTTCAAAGGTGTCAGGAGTATAATGTTTAATCACATCAGACACAACAAGAGCAAACTCAGCAATGTAATTAGCAAACTTCTTATTTGGAATCTTAGTCCTAGGCTCTCTATCTCTTGTTAACTGATAATCACACAAATTATGCCTACTTTGCAGGTTATGAGCATCAGAATCAGGTAAGTGAGCATCAGAATCAGATAAAGAGAAAGGCACAGATCCAGAAGCAGAAGAAGAAGAACTCATATCAGAAGCAGCAAGAGTAGAAGTAGAAGAGCTAGGAGAAGAAGAAGAAGATGAGGAAGAAGTTGTACCCTCACCCACTTGATGGGTTTGCTCTTCATCCACAATGGGGTCCCTGTTCTCATCAGCTTCATCCTCGGAATATCCTTGTGTATGCTGAGAGTTTTCAGGGGAAGGTGGTGGTGGATCATAGAAATGAGGAGTGTCATTACCTGCACCTTTGTCAGTACTATCATCCTGGGATGAAGTAGGGGTTATAGCAGACTTAAAATGAAACTCATTTTCTTTAAACACCACATCTCTACTAACAAAAACTTTATAAGCACCAGGTTGTAAAACAAGCAATTTGTAACCTTTCACACCATCAGGATAACCAAGGAAAACACACTTCAGAGATCTAGGATTCAATTTTCCAGTGTTTTGGTGAGCATAAGCAGTGCAACCAAAAGTCCTAAGATGGCTAAGGTCAGGTTTTTTTTTTGTGCCACAACTCATTAGGTGTCTTAAAGTTAATAGCAGAGCAAGGAGATCTGTTTATGAGATAAGCAGCAGTAACAAGTGCTTCACCCCACAAAGAATGTTTCAATCCAGCAGAGATAAGCATGCATCTGGTTTTATCTAGTAAAGTCCTATTCATCCTTTTAGCAACACCATTTTGTTGTGGTGTGCCAGGAACAGTCAAATGCCTTTTAATACCATGTTCTTTGCAATAACTATCAAACTCAGAGTTGCAGAATTCAAGCCCATTGTCAGTTTTTAGACACTTAACTCTACAAGCAGACTCATTTTCAGCTTTAGCTTTCCAGGTTTTAAAAGCATCAAAGGCATCACTCTTATGTTTTAGGAGATAAACCTAGACTTTTCTACTGTAATGATCAATAATAGATATAAAATATCTCTTACCACCCACAGTATCTATCTGAGAAGGCCCCCACAAGTCAGAGTGAATATACTCAAGAGGAGAAGCAACAATGTAAGATGACTCTTTAAAACTCAGCCTAGTTTGTTTACCAAGCAAGCAATTGTCACAAACATCAAGAGCAGCAGGTTGACAGTCAAGAATACCAGACTTATGCAAATGATGCAAACCAGAATTACCAATGTGTCCTAACCTATTGTGCCAAGTGGTGGTTAACTCAGAATTCATATGTTTATCACATACAGCAAGCACATGAGAAGCAACAAAATTGCACTCAGTCTGACAGGTAACATCGTACATGCCATTTCTTTTAACACTTTTCAATAGGACTCTACCATTTTTGCTAACATGCCTCATGCCATGGAAAACATCAATGTGACAGCCAAGATCATCAAACACACTTTCAGATAACAAGTTTCTCTTAAGATTAGGAACCCATCTAACATTTTGCAAGACTCTAATTTTTCCATCAAACATCTTAAGAGCAATTGAACCTATTCCTTTAATAGACACTGCAGAATGATCACCCAGAAGCACATCACCCTCATTTATCAATTTCAGATCACAAAACCAATTTTTATGAGGTGTAGAATGCATGGTGCAGCCAGAATCCAGAATCCAAGCATTTTCAGAGTCATAACAAGCAGAGACAACAAGCAATTCATGTGTGAAGTACTGATTGGAATCAAGCACAGCAGAAACAGGTTGGTGTGTTTTAGATGCATCCTTTTTAGCCTTTTTAGCCTCATCTCTTTTCCTTTTGTAGCAGTCTTTTTCATAATGACCAGTTTTAGAGCAATAATGGCATGTAGCATTTTTCTTATCAGAAGCTGATTTATCACCAGATGAAGAAGCATTATCTTTCTGCTCAGATTTCTTAGGGAAGTTCTTATTTTGTTGCTGGTTTTTATACCTAGCTTTTGCCATAATAGCTTCATTTTTAGCCTCTTGTTTAGTCTTAAAAACCTTCAAAACCTCATTTTTCTGAGCAATAGACTCTAAAATCTTAACTTTACTCAAGTTTTCATGACTGAACTGAATAACATCCTTGAATGTGTCAAATTGAGCAGGCAAGGCATTCAATAATAGAACAGACTGATGGGTTTCATCTATGTTATCACCACATCTAGCAAGGTCTTGAGTCATAGCTAAGAATCTATCCAGGTTATCAGGTAAAGACACAGAGACATCCATTTTGTAGTTAAATAATCTACAAAGCAAGTTAATTCTACTAGGGAGAGATTTCACCAAGTAGAGCTTATCAAGAGCCTTCCAAAGGTCTTGAGAAGTCTTCTCAGTCATTACCTGCCTTACCACTTCATCTATGAGTCGTATGAGGATCTCACTGTGGGCAACTTGATCTAGCTCACTCTTCTCTTCCTTTGACATCTTCTCAGGGAAGGTTCCAGTGACTGCAGGCCAACATTTTTCCTTTATTAGCACTGCCTTCATCTTAAGCTGCCACATAGCAAAGTCAGAGTTACCATCATAAGGTTTTATGCGAATAGAAGACTCAGACATGATTCAAGTAAAGGTATAAAGCAGAAAACTGAAAGAGAACAGCAGATCTAAAGTGGATCTAGAGCATGCAGTCCCAGAAACGTAAACAATACTGTCCCAAGTAAGGTTTTGAAGAGAAAAAATATCAGAAGTAAGAGTTTCTAGGGTTTCATCCCATTTTCTGACTAAGAAGGTAGCCAGACGCGGATAAAAAAACACCTTAACTCAAACCTTGCTCTGATACCAATTTGTAATCGTTTTATCGAGTTTGAGTAACAAATACGAACGATTGAAGCACAGCGGAAAGGAAACAGAAATCAAAACCAAACAAAAAACGAAAGGGACACAGGAGATTGTTTACGCGGTTCGGGTATTGCACCTACATCCGCGGGGCCTCATGAGTCGAGACCCTAAATCCACTATGTAAGATCAATCTGGGTACAGAAGGGCAATCTAAGACAATAAACCTAAGGAGTACAGAAAGTAAGGCAACTAGCAACAAAGACTAAAGGAAATAGTGAAACTCCCTTCTAATCTCCATGGATGTTGCTGAACTGATCCTTCAAGGATAAGGTCTTGAGACGCCGTCTTCAGCCACGCAAGGGAACTCCTCAGAGGACCTTGAGTAGCAAGGAACCTCAGGCCACCAACCTCGGCCACCAGAGAGATGAACACCTGGAGAGAGCCTTCTAGGGTTTTTGTGGGACTTACCACTTCGGCGAGAGAGAGCACACGGTGAACAGTGGAGCTCCGAGGCTTATAAAGAGCTGAAGAGGAGCGTCTCTCAACCCTAGTGCCAGAAAGAGACGTTGGGGCTTCAAAAAGATTTGGGCCGGCTACAACCTTTGGGTTACTGGCCCATTAGGTTTGGGTTATAAACCCAAACCAGATAGACCCGAGTGAACCCGGAATAAGCCATGACCCAATACCTTGAGCCCTCTTTGTCTCAATAGGACCTTAACTGCCTTACATTGTTCAAAATACAACACTTCCGACGATGATAATTCTAACACAGAGCTTTGGATTCGGCGTCGAACAGGGCTGCAGAAATCCGAGACGAAAGCGGCGGGATTCGGCAGTGCTGGGCGCGCTTCCGACGATGGCAGGCGAACTGGGGTGCGTCTCTGGCAATCGGCGGCGCTGCAGTGGCTGGCGGTGGTTGCTCCCGATTGCAGTGGAGTTGTTGCCGGTTGCTCACGGGGGTGTGTTCGAGAGAGAGAAGAGGAAGCTGCTTGCTTGAATGATGAAAACTACCGGGGTCCTCCTCTATTTATAGGACTGAAATTGAAGGAGATAGGAGGAAGAGGTTGATTCAGTTGCTGAGATCTCGGATTTGGCTGAGAGTGGGATAATCCCCTTTGGGTTTATCTGATAGAAGATACGTGCTTAGAGCATCTTCCCCCGTAAGCCATAATGACTAGAAAAAATAGCCTACCGAAAGAGAATATGAATATTCTATAAAATATTCTCTTTTGGCCTATTATACGGTTTTGTTGTTCCTACTGTAGGTCAATTTTGGCAGGCTAAATTTCCTATAAATACTAATATCATTTAGAACTTTAACATCTCATTTCCATCACTCTATTATATCTTTAGTACTTCAAGCAACTTAATATTTATTTTTTATTATAATTTTAATGAATCTATAATAAAAAAGATTAATGTCATTTTTAAAAATATTATTTATGCAATGATAATTCTAATATGTCAAATATTATATTCATATCGAAGAATTCTTTAATATCTTTACAATACTACAACTTTCATTTTTAATTAAAAATCATAACTATATAATATATAGGTTTATAATTGTATTATTTAGCATTTGGCCTTCCAAAAGAGAAAGCCAAATTTGGCCTTTCTTTTAGAAATAGGCCAAAAACAAAATGGCTAAAATGGGTTTTGGCCTAGGGTGGGAGCAAAATTAGGCCAAAACCCATTTTTTAGCTTACCATGGGAGATGGCCTTAGGGAAGAAGAGAAAGGTAAAAGGATCCCCTCTTTTATTTTTTTTTTACCTTAGTAAAAAAAATAAGTGGGCCTTAATTTGGGCTAGAAATAATAGGTATTTTTCTATTGGGTTTTCTCTGGTAGAAATGAAGTATGGTTTCGACTATATATCTATATACATATACTAAAACTGATGTGTTGGTGCCTACGTGGCGGCACGTGAGTGCATCTGCATACGTAGCGGCGCGTGGGTGCATCTCGCAAAACTTTCTCCCGTCAAAAAGAAAATCTAATAAAAATAATTGTTTTATTTTACCATTAACAGATATAATTGGATAGATGGAATATCTTATAAAAGAGTAAATATTATATAAGGAAAAAACAATATCAATATAATTAAACATAGTAGTAGTAATAATAAAACTAATTTTCGTAGTCATACTTACCAAAAATATTAATAGATAAATATGTAATACTTTTTTATAAATGCTATTTTATTTATATTTAGATTATTTTTTAGTGGAAAGAATTATTTATATCAAAATCAGTCATTTAATAATTGTTATTTTATATCTATCTATATTATTTTTTGAGGTAAAAAATAATTAATTAAAATATTATATAGCCATATATGTAGACACAATTCATCCGTACATAGATATTTTAGTAAACTAATGTAATAAATATATACTACATATTTAATAAAAAAGAATATTAAAATATTTTTAAAAATCAACTATCTAATTAAATAACTTGAGATTTAATTAACCATAGATTAGAAAAAAATAATTTTACGTAGTACCTTATAAATGTGAATTTTATTTATATTTCGAGAGAATCTAATTTAAAGATATTTAGATTATATATAACCTGTCGAACTAATTTTATTTATATTATTTTTTAAATGAAAAAATAATTTATATTTAGATTAACGTATTCTCCGTACACAGGACGAGGTCTACGCTAGTTATACATATATACGGATCTATATATCATATATATTAGCGGAAAGAAAATATTATTTAATTTAACTTTATAAATTAAATATCGAGACTATCTAGAGGATAAAATTAGAATAATATAGTTATTCTAATTTATATTATATATCTTATGTGAATTTATTGGCCTCCCAAATTCACATAGCATAATATAATATTCTTTAAAGAAATATCCCAAAAATAATTTGGGGCATTTCATACCATCTGTAAGACCCGGGGTCTTAAGAGGCGCCGACCCATATATGCCACCTAGCCCTTTCAGGTCCGTTGTCCTCACTTGGAGCCTGAAAAGGAAGAGCTCTTGTGACATGGGTAGAGCTTGAATCACTTATAAATCACTCCCAACATCCTTATGATACCCGATGTGGGACGGGGTGTTACAACTTAGCCTATTTTTATTTAATAAAAGCATGTCTGGATGCGCGGGAGCACCTACTCTCCTTCCGACAAAAAAAAGAGAGTCAATTTTGCCTTGACAAATGGCAAAACTAGCCCCTTTTGGATTTCAATTTGTAAAATAATCTTCTTTTTTTAATACAGATTTATTGAAAAAAACTTAAGTTAGAAAAGTTCGCTTCGTATATCTTCAATAATACTAATATTAATTAAAGCCACATCAAATTCTTTGTTAAAGAATTTGCCAAGTGGCTGCACTTTTATTTTTTAGAATTATTCTTTTTTCCTTCCCGAGCTTCTCTTCCTCAAACATTTAAAAAAACTATGGGATTACAAGAAGAAATCAGATGTATCATGGCAATAGAACAAGCTCATGAAGATTAGGGCGGAATTCCACAAAGGACTCCATTGCAAATCGAAAATGGGAAAACAACTAGATTTTGGGATGATTTTTGGGTTGGTGATTGCCCTCTCAAAGATCATCTTTTTTTGGGATGTCAAATTGACACTCTTGAGCGGGTGGATATTTTTTTTTTGTGCTACCAATCGAAAATGGAACTTGCAAGAGGTAATGTAAAAGCTTTTGATAGAAGCAATAGAACAAGTACAATATGTAAGATCACAGTTAATGACTTTAATGATAGACTCTACTGAAAAACAAGCAAAAAAGGGTTTGTTCTCTACAACTACACTAACTAGTGCCATGAAACTTATCACGAGGATACAAAACCAGACGCTATGTGACTTTGGGTGGATATGGAAACTTGAAGGTTTGGATGGAGAGTGATTTATAGAGAGAGAAACTCCCAAGGGGGTTCTCCCCCTTCCTTTTTGGTTTTCCTCTCTCTTGCACCATCCTTCCTCCCCTCTTTGGATTTGTGTGTTGATTATTGGGTTTAATGTAACAAATTCGGTGGGTTTTCTCTAGATCCATCCATTTAGGAGTTTGGGGGGTAGATTATAGTGTCCAATGGGTGCTCTGCTCCAGTCGGTAGGTAAGCTGCTGAGGGGTTCCTTTCGACGGTGTGAAGGTGGGTCGAGGGAGACATGGTTTTCCCGGCTCTCTTCTGGCGCTCGATAGGTTCGTGGGTGGGTTCTGGGTCAGATCCGGTGGTTCATGGCCGGATCTGGTCTTCCTCCTCGCTCCCAAGTCATTGTTTTCTCAAATCTGGGCGGCTGAGAGGCTGATCTGCTTCTTGCGTCTGGGTTGTTTCTTCGCTGATGGAGGGTGTTTTAGGGACGGGAACCAGGAGTGTTGGGGCTAGACACATTGGCCCCATCTGGTTCGGCAAGTCACTGCAGTCGAGAGTCGTCCAGGTTGGCGCGGGAGGTTCGTTTGGCCTCTCCTTGGTCAGATCTGGGAGATGGTGGTTCCTCTTCCTCGTCTCTTGCCGGTGTGGAGGTTTTGGGGTGTTGTCTGGGTGTGGGGGGCATGTGGGGTGGGAGCGGAAGCATTATGCTCCTTCGGGTCCGATCGGCGGCTCCCCAACGTCTTTTTCCACTAGTTTTTGGTTCGGGGTGGAGTTGTGGCATGTTTGTGTTCTGCTGGCCTCCTGGTGGGTTTCGCGGGTGGCTCTCCTGTCGTCCTCTTGCTAAAGGCGCTTATTTTTAGGATTGGGCTAAACGATTGGCGGCTTTGGTGGTTGGGCGACGGTGTGGCCGGTCTGTTGGGCCCTTCTGGTGGTGGCCCATCGGATGCGTTGGTTGGTTCAGTGGCGACTCGTGATCCGGCGCTCGGGGGCTATTCATTTTCGTTTCACCTTGGCCTGCCATTTCTAAGTTTGAAGATGGGCTAACTGTGTGCTTGGGCTTGGTGGAATTTCGGTGTGTGGAGCGTGCGGGTGCAGATCTTAAGGATTGAAGGCGCGTGAGGTTCGGCATGTGGGCTGTCACTGCAGCTAGTTGTTGGCGTGTGTGAGTGGAGTTCCTCACCCTTGCTTTTTAAAAAGCTGATGACTTTGTCTCTTTTTAATTTGTTTTGGGTGGGAGTTTGACTTATTTGGCGTATTATGGGTGTAAAGTTGTGGAACTTGTCTCTTTGTGGGTGTAATATGTCGAGTGGCATGTAGTGGTGAGAGATGAAATTTGTGGTGATGTTAATTTGTGGGTTGAAATTTGTAGATGAGAGGGTTCAGTTGTTGCCGTCTACACAATGTTGCTACATCCCCACATCGGCAAGCAAATTAGGATGTTGTGCTAAATGCTACGCTTGTCCTGGTGTGGACCGGGATGTGGGTACATTGTGTATTTGGCTTGCAACTCCCCTCGCATCTATGTGGTCGGATTTATGTGGGTAGTTTCTTGTAGCAGGCTTTAAGGGTAGTATCACCTTGGTATGGTCTTACCTTTTGTTACTCCTTGGCTTATGCCACTATCTATATATTTACCGTTTCAAGGATATGGAAACTTGACATACTACCGAAAGTAAAAAAACTTCCTATGAAAATTCCTAGCTAATGGCTTGCCAACAAAGAAAAAGACTTGGATGTAGCGTTTATGACTTTAATTTTTTTTCAATTAAAAAATCTGGGAAACGCCACATGTGCCCAAAGAAACGTTTTTGAACCCATAGAAACGTTGACCATTTCTGGCTTTTTTGGTCAACAAAACGTTGACCGTTTCTGACCTCTCGGAAACATTTCGGCGGAGTTTCCGTGGAGTTTCGGGGTTTCTTAAAACCTAGAAACTTGGATGTAGCGGCGCCGTTGTGCCCCAAACATGTGTCATGTGTAACTAGAAAATGGAAGATGTAGAGCACTTGTTTATGGAATGCCCATGCATCATCAATCTCATTAATAAAATTGACGATAAAATAACCAACAGTCAAACCACATTAAAAAAAGATACACATTAAACCAAAAGGAACATTTGGACATTTACATGGTGAAACGTCTCCCGGTTTTTGCCTCCCGGATTTGGACCCGGTTTATTACACGAATTTAGTACTCAACCAGTTGGGGTGTACAATTAGGACTCCAATCTGTATTGGTGATCGAACAGCCACAAGTGATAGAATCTCATATGCGAGGACGTTAGTGGAGATTTCGGCATAAGAAGCCATGATAAATGGGATTGAGATAGAGGACACAAAAGGCAATTTGCATCAATAGAAGGTTAATTTTGAATGGTTGCCAATGATTTGCAAATTGTGCAAGAAGTTTGGACCTGCAGAGAAAAGGTGTACTAAGGCTAAAACTGCACAAGGAAACATCATCAAAAAAATATTGGGTCTAAAAATCTTAGTAAGAACAAGGAATTGAAGGTTTAGAAGGAGTGCAACGTACAACAAGAGAAAAAGGGTGAAGTTGATGCGACTGTTGAGGTGCAACTAGATCGTATGGAGGCCACTGCTAGGGATATTCATTGCTTTGTTAGTGTGTGCACTTACTCACAAGGCGAGAATGGTGAAGAGATAGCTACAAATGAAGGGAGAGGCAATGGAACAACAAGACAAAGAGAGAATATAATTAAGCACTTATAGGAATGCTAATGAATATGAAAAATCAAGTAATACGAAGTTAAATGTGAGGACAGGAAGTAAGAAGGTTGTTTGCAAATAGAGTGATAAAAATTTGGCAATTAGTAAGGCTAAATATATATTGAAAAGGAGATGATGTTAGTGCTGCTGGTAGCGGAATAAGGATGGAGGTGTGTGCTAGAAAGGCCGTGAAAGGACATAAAATGGGGGAATTAAAAGAAAAATGTTTGAAATTAGCAAGCTTGCAAGTGGACTCAAATCAGCTGGAGGGGGTTGAAATCCTTGGTAGCTCTTGTGCTTCTGTTGCTGCATGTAAGGAACTAAGGATGTTCCCGCCTCATCTCCCGAGTGTACAAATCTCTAAGAAGAACAATAAGATGAATAAAAAGGTTGCTAGGGAGGCACATGTTGCTATCATTGCTATGTAAGAAGCCGACGAGGATGAATTCATGTGTGGTTTTCCTGAAGGTGGGTGTGGCGTAAGCGAATAAAATGGGACCCCAGGGGAATCTTCGTTGGAGTATTTGATCAATAAGGTGATAAAAAAAGCATGGGAGTCGAAGGAAAAATGAACAAGTAAATGAAAATTTGAACATGTTGCATGAGTAAGACTTACTAGGTTGAATAGGGATTGTCAATTTGAATTTATTTGTGATAGCGTTGTGTGGTTAGCTTTCCTTTTGTTAGTTGTTGCGCTTTTAACTTTGTGGAGGAGTATAGTAGGGTAGGGGCATTAAATAACGTTTGGGAGTTGGGTGAACTTGGGTATTGACTCGCTGCAAGTTTGTTTTGTGTGGCTAGAGCCTTTGATCGGGCCATCCAATCCTCTTTTGCAATTTTATTACACACATATATTTATCTTTTCAGGGGATGGAGCGTCCGGACATTCCGAAATAAAATTGTATTCAATGACCCAATGTGATTAAAAAAAACGGAGGAAGAATACATTCGATACCAGTTGGGAAAACACAAAATTTAAAAATGATAACACAAAACCACAAATAAGTATTGCACAAACAACACAACCAAGAAAGAAAAGGAACATAAAGCGGGAACCACTTCCGCCCGCCAGGTACTTTCAAAATCAACTTTGACGGCTCTTGGGTAGCCTCAAAGGAAGCAAGTGCAAGTTTTGTCATAACTCATAAGGGATCACAAAGGGTCTCTTATTGAAGTGGATGTTTTTTGTTGCAAGACAGAGTCTGCGATGGAAGTCGAAGTACTGACTCTTCATGCTGGTGTTCTGTGTGCAAAAGAGATCGGTCTTCAAAATGTGATGATGGAGGGGAACAGTCTGACGCTCATCGTTGCAATCAATGGGGTTTGACGGTGTCCCTGGGAGATTGAGATGGTGGCCTCATACACCCTCCTACTGTCCCAATCCTTTCAATCGGTGGCATATTTTTCGAGAAATCAATTTAGTTGCAGATTGCGTTGATCGAATTCGCCACTCGAACACTTCGGTCTCACCATCTAGAATTCTAAACTCTCGTTTTATACGACGGTATTAGTTGGCGTACCAGTCGAAGCTGACGTCTTCCAAATTATGGCTCTTTCAAAAAAAAAAAAATGATGAGAACTGAACTTTCGAAACCCTAAACAACTAGAATCTACCATCAATGCCTAATCAACAAAATACCAATAGATCTAAACCTAACATCTTCAAATTATTACCCATCTTTGATTTTCATTTAGAGATCTAGCCCTTTTTCTCCTTTGGGAAACCCTTGTCTAACGACTTCGAACACCCCACAATGAAAATTTTGACCCATTTCTCTAGGCCGAATTCCGAGATCTCAAATGGACTTTCAAAAGGGAGATCTAAGCTTTGGTTGTTCTTGGACTGCCGCTGCGACGCAACGATAATCCAAGCTTAGTGTGTGGGTAGTTTCTTTGTTTGAGACTCATTATTTGTTGTTATGTGTTGTCATTTATGTCAATGAAGTTCCCTCCGAATTGATTTCAATTCAATGTGAAATTTTTGACCTGACATGAGCAGGGTCACCCCCAACAAATCTAAAATTGAGACTCCCCTTAAAATTGCTTGAATCTCATAGGACATGCACATTTTTTGTTCTTGCCTTTGGATATAAAAGTCTTATGACTCCATTGATCTTGACTCTTGCATTCCTCTCTGATTTGGAAATTAGAAAGAATTGCTTAAAAAAAAAAGGAAATTAGAAAGAAGACTTGAGAACATCCACCTCTGAAATTCTTTTGATTGGTTTTGATCAATCATGACCCCAATCTTTGAACATAAATAAGAAAATTTCAATGGATGTCTCTAATCATCCATGACTCGTGGCCATGAAGGAGGACCTGACAATCGATCTCACCTAGTGAAGCTTATTGTGTAAGCCTACTTAGAAGATGGAAAAAATAGAAAAAAGTAAATTGGAATATGGACCCCACTTTTTTTTTTAAGTCTTTGTCGTGCAAACATCTAACTTTGAATTTGAGGAGACATTACCATTCTACATGGCATAGTACATGACTACAAGAGTACTTTGACACTTTGTTGACCACCACGAATGCTTATTTTTCATTGTAATGCGGGGTATTAATAAATGAATGATGTTGTTGGCAAGAAAATAGAACGATTATTGACAAGATGAAATCCGTGAAATTGCACGACAAGTCCTTTTCAATTTGATAAAATATTTGCGAATCGAACCGAGAGCAAAAGGAAAAACCTAAACGTATTCATTCAAATATTCAACTAGTTCAACCAATTACTATAGAAATCTTTGAATCTCGAAAACAAGCTAAACTTATTGAAATGCATCAAGGAACGAATTGATATGGTTATTCTATTATTTCGATATCTTTTCATGATTTTCGACAACTCTGATTATGGTTTTCGATTGGAAGATTTGTCGAAACTAAGGTTGATTATTTGCGTTGAGATAAATTAATAATCTTGGCATAATAGATCGAGCTAAAACCAATATGCTCGCTTGATAATGCCAAGGTAAATAAGTAGCCTCGGCTAATAATACCAAGGTGAATCAGTAGCCTCAACTAATGATGCCGAGGTGAATTAGTAGACTCGGCTAATAATGTCAAGGTCAACCAAATACCATTTTGTGTAATCTTTGTTCAATTTAATTGGGTGTTTTTCTTTGTTTTCTTTTGTGGGGTTTTAACTTCTTCATAAATGGGTGATGCTGTATTTGTCCTTTTATGCTTCCTACCAAAGCTCCACCGCAAGGTTTTTTTATTGATTTCACGGTTGAAAGTTGATCAAAAGCACTCATGTTTTGATGTCATATTTGGTTCCACTTTAAGGGTTCGTATGAGACGGGGTTAATAAACTGACTAAAATTATAAACAGGGTAAAAATTTATAAACTGTTGGAAAAGTAGTTAAAAATTTATGAAAAAATATAAACTCCGTATGGGGCGAAAAACAGTTTATTTATAAAAAGTGGAGTTTATTTGATTTTTATTAGGGGTATTGTGGTACTTTCAAACCAAATAAGATAAAAGAGAAGGGGTAAAATAGTAATTATGGAATATAAACCTCAAAATAAGCTTCAATCTGCAGCTTATTTATAAACCCTTTTTTCAACTGACTAAAGCTTATTTGTTGTTCTCATACACCGTTTAAACCCGTTTATTTTTTTAACAGCTAATAATTTCACACTTTTTAACTTGTTTATATGGCAGCCATACACACCATCCTTTTCTAGCTTTTTTTTAACACGTTTTTGTTTATTTTGGTCATCCAAAAAAAAAAACTGTTTAAAAAATAAACACCCACAAAATAAACTGTTTATTTTGGTTGCATCCATACACACCCTTAAGTCCATTCAAGGTTTTTTTTGCTCAGAGAAGTTCGAATGTGTTGAAAAGTAACCACCAAATTATAAGTTAATAACAAAACAGGGACTTGATGTTTCCATGGTAAAAATCCATTCAAGGCCCAGCACCCGCTGGTAGTGCTTTTAACTATTGCAATTAGCTCCTTCCACTTTTTGCACCCCCTGGTTTGAGTTAGCAGCAACACCTCCTCTATCAAACGGTGTAGTAGCATTTTACGTGCATCGCAAATTCAAGTGCAACTATCAAACAAACACCCTATTTATGCAACTAGATATCAAAAAGTGGAAGGAGGCCGCCTCACAACGACCTGTTGCCACCGCCGCCCGCTTTGGTTTGCTCCCATGGCTGCTGGCCCATCTCACCGCTCTCCTTGTGATTTTTTTCGCCGCTTTTCTTGCGTTGTAACAACGCCTTTTTAGGGTTTTTTTTCCATTCCGTCCTTCTTTTCCTTTGCCTTTAGATTGTTGTTCAATTTCTTTGTCTTGTCCCGTCTTTGTCGCCTCTATTTTGACTACTTAGTAGTCGCTTACGATTTCGTTATCGTCCTTGAGGGTTTGAGTCGGGTGAACGGTGTTTGATTTGCTGTATCTGAAGACGTCGTGGATTTACGATTGATATCTGAAGGCTTTCTGAGTCCATAATCTAAGATGTCCGCTTGTATCCCCAGAGTTCTCTGAGTGCGTCCTCCGTTGGCTGATTGATTCGTTTGCCGTGTTGGTTTTGTCTTTCGGTGTAGGATAGCTAGCCCGTTTATTTATTTTCACATTTTCATTTCTGTCACTTGCTTTTGTTATTTCCTTTCTGTCATTTACTTCTGTTATTTGATTTGATTGTACATTATGGTTAGTCCATCTACCGGCTTGTTCGGTCACTCAGTTTCTCTAGGCTTGTCTAGAGAACTGAATTATTATCTTGCTTCAAAAAAAAAAAGCAAAAACTCAAGGGTACTAGATGAAATATGCCAAACTTTGATACATCATGTGAATTACGCTATAATTCAGGATACCAAACGAAATATACTAGGGGTGGGCACGGGACGGGACGGGACGGGATTGGGCCGGGACTGGACTCGTCCCGCGAAATTTGTTCGGGACGGGATTGACATTTTTTTTCGGGACGGGATCGGGACGGGATGGTGTCTGGACGGGACGGGATCGGGACGGGACGGGCCTTGTCCCGCATATAAAAATAATAAAATATTATATAAATTTGCAAAGTGAAAAATGCTTTCATAATTCATTATTTAGTATAATATGTTGAATACGATATTATTCTCAACTATATTATTCAATAATAATAATAATATTAATATTAATATTATAATACTATTATTAATTCATATAATGATTGTATAATTAATTATAATGTTCAACATATTTGGCTACATTATCTTACTAGATCAGGACGGAAAGGAATTGAGACGAGATTTACCAATATTGTCTAATTATCGATTGATAGTTAGGAAGAATACCGTATTTAATTAGCTGTTTGCCTCTTGTAACTCTAAATGGGTGGGATGTGTGTGTCGATCTGATGAGATCCTCTCCATTGACTCAGTCTAGAATTTCTGACTTTATGCCTGGTCGTGCTGTTGTTGATGCTGCTCGACGTAAGTGTGTCAAATATCGAGATTTGTGTACGGCGGCTGGTTATGGTTTCCTACCCTTCTCATTCTCTTCATTGGGGGAGTTGGATACAGATGCGGTTGCATTGCTGAAGCG
Source organism: Persicaria tinctoria (assembly GCA_037127255.1). Taxonomy (NCBI): domain Eukaryota; kingdom Viridiplantae; phylum Streptophyta; class Magnoliopsida; order Caryophyllales; family Polygonaceae; genus Persicaria; species Persicaria tinctoria. The sequence goes on along the minus strand of JBANSL010000006.1, from coordinate 56,673,488 downwards.
GATTCAGAAATTCTCGGTATCTCAGGATGCTGGGGCTCGTGCTGCACGTTATATTTTTACTAGAGTTGGCTTTGTTATCGCTAAAGGAGTGGGTGCCCAGATAGTATCTCGGTTGCCCACTAATTTCTTGTAATCTGTTTTTATTATAATAATAATAATAATAATAATAATAATAATAAATAATAATAAATAATAATAATAATCCCACGTTATAATTAAAAATAAAATAAAATAATATTACTTATTTTTATTGTTATTATTATAAAATAATTATACTTTACAAGAAAAAAATATAATATGATATAATAATAATAATAATATAATAATAATAATAATAATTTTATTATAAATTAATATTATTATTAAATTATATTATAATATTATATAATATTATTATTATTATAAATTGAAAATTATTATTATAGTTATAAATAATATTTGCTCAAAATAATAATACTAATAATATATTATTATTATTCTATAATATTATAATATTATTATTATTATAAAAATAATAATAATTATTTTTTTTATTAGGAAAGAATTCGGGCGAGCCAGCTCTACCCGATAGCATCCTTACGGATGAGGTCTAAAAGACCAAGATTGTTGTGAATATCGACCCCCCGGGCAGAGTGGCTAAGGTGTGCAACCTTATCAGCCACTCCATTGCCCATGCGGGGAATATGAAAGAAAGATACTTCTTTCAAAGTCGATAAAAGGCTTTTAACATCTGACATTATCAGTTCGATTTCCCAAGGACATTTCGTTGTTTGAAGTAGGTGATTAATGATTATACTAGAATCGCCTTCAATATGTAGCTTGTCAATTCTGAGATGGATAGCATGTTGGATTCCCAGTTTTAGAGCGAGAGCTTCTGCGATAATGGGATTTTGCTTTCCCAGCTTACTGTAGCATATACAGATTGGCCTGCCCTCCAAATCCCTAATAATGGCACCAGCCGAGCTAACAGAGTTTGTTAGCGTGGATCCATCGAAGTTTAGTTTGAAGGTGCCCATTGGTGGTTTACGCCATTTAATCCTTGCAGCCTTATGTTTGACCTTTGGGTGGTTAGATCTTTGAGTATGTGAGGGGGGGACCTCTTCAAGACACTCGTCTATTAGAGATGATCTTCTCCAGTTTTCCCTATGAATTTTAACAATGCGGACTAGAGCGTCTTTAACGGGGAAGGGAACTTGTCGAAACACAAATTGATTCCGAGAGTACCACACAGACCACCAAACAAAAGCAAGTTCTGCCTTGGCAGCAGAAGGGAGGTAGTTCCCAATGACCGAAAAAATAGGTTGTATGTCTCGGGAGACAGTAATCATATTGGATATTGTCGTCTTCACGGTAGGAGGGAAATTGAGTAGTGAATGCACATAGCCACATTCAAACAGCAAGTGCACGTCATCTTCAGCCGCGCAATTACACAAACTGCAGGTAGGAGGCACAGGAGTCCCTCGAGCCGCTAACCTTGAAGCAGTTGGAAGACCATTCTGGCATACTTTCCAAAGAAAGTTTTTGATCTTCGGTGGGATGTCCAATTTCCATATCCATGCATTATCGTCTGAGGGAAGCGAAGATTGGGAAGTAATCAGTTTATACGCACTAGACGTGGTAAACCAACCTGCCCGATCCGGCCACCAGTATAGTCGATCCTCAAAAACGGATATAGGAAGAGGAATGTCCAGAATTTCTTGCACTATGTTGTCCGGTAGGACAGTGTTTAGTTTTTCCTTCCACCATCTCCCACCCATGATATAATCACTGACGGTGTCATCAATATTTCCAATCTGCAGGCAGTCATCCCTAGCTTGCAGGGAGGAGGTAGATATCCAGTTATCCTTCCAGAATTTGATAGACTTCCCATTTCCTACTAACCAGATAAGACCCGTTTTAAACTTAGTAATAAGGGTAGTGAGCTTGGCCCATTTCCAGGAGGAGTTCCCATTTCTCTTGTATTCTAGGATGTTAGAAGAGCGTAGGTACTTGTACTTCATTAATTGGACCCAAACATTGTCTGGTTCAGCCAGAATTTTCCACAATAGTTTCATCTGAAGAGCTTCATTCATTTCTTTAGATTTCCTGATCCCTAATCCTCCACACTTTTTTGGTCTACATATTCTATCCCAGCTGATAAGAGGCCGGTATTGAAGATCTTTATTCCAAATGAATTGCCTATTGATCTGATCAAGTTCCTTGTGAATAGAGGCGGGTAGCATAAAATTCTGCATTGTGTACAGAGGTTTAGCGGAGAGGTTGGTATTGATTAGGACTGCTCGACCCTGTTGTGATAGTGCATCAGCACGCCATTTACTTAGTTGTTCTTTGGACTTACAAATAATTTCCTCAAATCTTTGTTTGTTTACTCTACCATTAATAATTGGACAACCAAGGTATTTCTCCAAGACGTTTTCATTTGTAATTTCCAAACAATCTCTAAGCTCCGAGATTCGTGAGCTTGGAATGCCCTTAGTAGCCTGAAAGCTTGATTTGTGATAATTGACTTTCTGTCCCGAGACCCTACAATAAGAGTCTATTATGCTCTTTATTTTTCTTCCTGCTTCAATACTGCCTTTAGTGAAAATGATAATGTCATCTGCAAAAGAGAGAAAAGGAATCCTAGGGCCGTTTCTACCAAATGTGAATCCGATTGAACTGTTGTCCAATCTTGTTTCCGAAGAGAGCTTCCTAGCTAAGATTTCGGCTCCCAGTATGAAAAGAAAGGGAGATAAGGGATCTCCCTGACGAAGTCCGCGAGAGGGGAGGAACATCTCGGTAGGCCCATTGTTAACCAGGACAGAGAACGAGACGGTCGTAACACATTCCATGATCCATGAGATGAACGTTTGGTGGAATCCAAATTTTTCTAGGATCTTTCGCGTGAAGTTCCAATCGACTCTGTCATATGCTTTTTCCATATCTAACTTTATTGCAAGCCACCCTTCACGCCCAGTTCGCGACCGGAAGGAGTGGAAGATTTCGTGTGCAATTAGCACATTATCTTGAATGGCTCTGTCAGACACAAAAGCCCCCTGTAAAGGGTGGATTAATTTTCCGATAATCTTTTTGAGTCTTTCTGTCAGAAACTTAGATATGATTTTATATAAATTTGAACATAAACTAATTGGACGGTAGTGGCTGGTAGTGGTAGGATTGTCTCTCTTAGGCAGAAGAGATATAAACGTGTGGTTAATTTGTTTAAGCATCTTTCCAGAATGGAAAAAGCCCTTGACAGCTTTAATGATTGATACCCCCACAATATCCCAATATTTTTGATAAAATTCAGAAGTAAATCCATCAGGACCCGGGGATTTATTCCTTCCTAAACTGAAGACAGCTGATTTTATTTCGTTATTAGACGGGTGTCGAATCAGAAATTCGTTTTCCTCAGAAGTGATTGAAGGATGAATTAGGTTCAACATTTCATTGAGAAGCCTGACATTGATGGGCTCGCTTTTGAATCTTTTCTCAAAGTCACTTTTTATTTCATTTTTAACATTCTCCTCTCCCATTATTAGCCTTCCTGTTGCCGTGGTAATGTTACGAATATGTTTCCTATGTCTCCTGCCCGAGGCAACTCGATGGAAATACGCAGTGTTAGAATCAGAGAGCTTGATGTGTTTTGTTTTTGCTCTTTGGTTCCAGAAGGATTTTTGGAATAAGAGAAGTTTTTCTTTTTTCCTTATGAGACGGTTCTCCTTGCTGCTGATTCTGTATGTATTATATGCATCTGCAGAAGACTGAATAGAGATCAATTCATTCTCCACTTCCTTCAACTGACGGAAGATGTTACCGAAGGTGTGCCTATTCCAAACTTTTGCTTTCTTTTTTAAGATTTTTTGTTTGAAAAGAAGTTGGAACATAGAGGAACCTATGCGGGATGCACGCCAAGATTGTTTGACAATGTTACGAAAGTCCTTGCGTTGGAGCCACGCGTTCCCAAATTTGAAAGGAGGTGTTTTGAAGACGGTGTTGTTCTCCAGTGTTATTGATATGGGGCAGTGATCAGAAGATGAGAATGCACCGTTGTAAGTAGTGAGGTTGGGGAACTTCTGAATAAGTTGATGCTGAACCAAGACCCGGTCCAGTTTTTCCCATATATTATTGTCACCGTCCGGAGTTTTCCTCCATGTGAAGGAATTCCCGAATGTTGGAATGTCCATAAGAGAGCATTCATTTTTGAATTGCAATAGTCTCGTGAAGCGAGAAGAGCGAGATTCCGCGCCTCCCGCCTTGTCCTCGCTACATAGAATCTCGTTCAAGTCCCCCATAACAATGCAAGGGAGGCTAGAGTTCAAAACAATGGAGGAAAGGGTTTCCCAAAATTGGTCCTTCTCCTTAGGAGCAGGAGGGGCATATACTACTAGAAGGAGAAATTTAAAGTTATCACTTATGTTTTCATAACGGAGACCTATAATCCGAGGTAAATGGATATCAACCGAGATTATTTCGTTAGCTAATTGGTGGGATTTCCAAAGAACACCTAACCCACCCGATCGCCCACTCGCAGGTGACCAGATAGCCTCGTCAAATCCAGCAAATTTCCAAAGATTGTCATCCGGGATGGATTCAGATTTCGTCTCAGCTAGACCGATTAGTTGAATATGCTCATTCTTACATAACGTATTGATTTCGGTCCAGAAGGTCGTTTTTCCAATTCCTCTACAATTCCAATAGCATATTTTCATAGATAACCTTTTTTGTCGTGTGAGCAAGAAGGGTAGCCTCTCACACGTAAAGATTTTAGAACAGAAAGAGAGTATATAATTGGAAGGATTATAAACAATATTCGCAGTTTGATTCTTTGCAAATAAGCAATTTTGCACAGCTTGGTGACAGTAATCATCCTTTCTGTAGATGGAATGTTCGGTTGATTTAAATCTTTTTCTTTGAACGGATATTTAAACCAAGTTTCTTCATGCCAAAAAAACAGGTTTAATAGCCAACCATATACCACCATACCACTAAGGGAGGTTATATTCAACCTCGTGAAAAGCTTGCACTTGCACAACTTTTGTTTGTTGCCCTTTGAAGGGGGGTGTATATTAGTGAGACCAAGCCGAGAGTAGTGATTACTAATGACTCGGTATCTCAACTGAAGGGAGTTGATTAAATCATTACACCGGACTCGTACAACAACAACAATTAGTCGATTAACAAACAACCCAGTTATCAAATATAGTAAATAAATGGACTTTTTCCATTGTTGTGTATAATGAAGGGAGAGAAAGCAGTAGCTCAACACAAAGTTTGACACAACCCGAAGCAATAAGTCATTTATTGACCATGGTAGAATAGGATTTTTTGAAATATAACTATAACTATTTGTGCATTCAAGTAAGCAAGCATAGATCTAGCTTGTCAATGCTAATGGATAACATTTCCAAGTGCATTTACAAATCCAACGAACATCAATGCGGAGAGATAGCTTATAGATAGAGATGAACAGGAGCATGACAATCCGACAAAGTTTTTTTTTACAAAACTTACTCCTTAAGAAGAGATTTAGTGAAGAAGGGAGCCAAAGATGAGGAACACCAAACCTCGACCGCCCTCGAATCTTGTCATCTAACTCAGCCGTGACTCTGGAGCAGCAGCATAAGACAGCAGCTCGAAAATTGTCGTGCTCCCCCAACGACTCGAGAGAAGCCATATATACTTTATAGAAATCAAACTCACAAAAGTCGGGAGTGTTGGTAGGAAACTCAACAACCCCAGGAAGCTCAAAAGTGATAATCTTGTGGGAAGAGACTAGATCAACAAAAGGAGCAGCAGACGATTCAGCAAGCAAATAAGTTTTATCCATTTTAGTGGTGACGGGATTATCAAAAGAGAGAGTTGATTCAACAAAGATAATAAGTTTCATAGGAAAGAGTTCTTTTACCAAATTGGCCACCTTGTGATTCACTTGCTCAACATCATGATCGAATATGTAGTCAGCCTCCCCAAAATTGCAAGGAATGGTTACAGAGTCTGTTGTGACATGCTGCTCGATGTCCTTAAGTGCGGAAAAATCCAAGACACGTGTTATTTCAAGCCTGGAGTCCTGTGGTTGTTTACTGCCCCCGAAGGGTTGTTTATTGCCCCCGAAGGGGATGTGAGCGGCGGAGGATGAAGCCTCCGTGTTTGTTCTGTTAGTTTCAAAAGCAAAAGAAACATACGAAGTGCCAATCTTCAGAGAGAAAGACATACTCAACCGAAGACCAGAGGGAGAGGACTTCCACAACCGAAATCGTGCAAAAGTGGATCCGTCATGACTATAAGAGAATTTGTGCACCAGAAAATAACGCCTGATAAGTGCGCAAGACACCGTCACAGTGATCTTTTCACCCTTCCTGCAAACATTCCAGCCCACCATTTTCTCACAGAAATACATTAGTTGAATATGAATACCTTTATGTTATTTTGGAAACAAAGAAAACCAACTATACTTGGTAAAGAGACAAACAAATTCAATTTTTTTTTATTTTTTTTCCCATTCCCTTCAGTAGGGGCAAAGCAATCCATTCACAAGAATCAATTTTACAAAACCATGGGACGGAAGCAGGACTGGTTTGAACCAAACTATTTAATACCCCATAGTGGATTTTTCCTAATAGCTTAACAGAGCTAATGGACATCAGTCCCAAATCATAGGTAGGCCAGAATCCTACCATCCTGGAATTATAAAATATGAGACTCATGAAACTGAACATAATGGACCCCTGAAGAACAACATAAGGAATGCGGTGTGTTCTTGCACAGAGACAGCAGCAAATTAAGCAAATCAGAAGGACAGCCGAAGCTATACTCACATATTTAGTAACATATTTAATTAAGGACACTTCTTCATTACAACTGGAGCAAGGAGCAAAACAAGCCCCAAGACCCACAGATTGTTCGAGGCCCGAAAATCGGGGTGTAACGGGTGAAGAGGAGACCTCTATCACCGGGTTTTTAAGGCACCAGTAGATGGTGAATACACGAGCTATAAGCAACAATTGAGCCAAAAAAAACATCATATCAATTAATTTCATGAATGCTGTCAAACACTTGATGAACTCACTGATTTTTTGAGAAATTATGTATTCACATTGAGGCTTACCACGATACTTGGGAGAGAGGAGCAACAAATACACTCTCCAAACGAAATGCCAGAGAGGCCGAGAGATCTGAGACCGCTTCACCCGCGCACAAACCTTCAGGGCAGAACCCATCCACTGCCAACAAGGGCGACCACCACCACCACGACGGAGGCACCGCCACCGAGCTGATAACCACCAAGGACAAACAAATTGACCCCGGCGCCCCCAAAAAAGAGATTTCTCCCCCATGTTTGTGGACATCGTTCTCTTTGAATCAAATCCCTTCCAATCGATCGCCTCCCCACTCGAGCACCGGCCGATAGGACACACCATCCCTAGATCCTTCTTCTTTCTTACTCTCTTCCTTGGAAATTTCCCTTTACACGGGCTAACAGAGATGAAATCGACCCAAGTAGAGTTAGGGTTGTGGCTTGATTTTGCACACAACACCCAGGAAGCCGAGATTCCGCCGTTTGAATCGACAACACAGGAATGAGACAGGCTCCGAAAGGCCAGGAACTCGCCAGAGGAGGAGGCCGATGGAGGATTTAGACGGAAAATCCGAAGATTTTGGGTTGGAAGAAGAGTGAGAGGAAGAGTTTTGGGGGAAAAGTTGGGGGCGCGTGAAGCGCGTTCTTCAACAAGCATTTTCTTGATTTTTCGGTTTTTGGAACATTATAATAATAATTATTATTATTATATGCGGGACGGGACGGGATTTGCGGGATCCCACCAGGATCGTCCCGCGTGTCGTCCCACATAATTTTTACGGGACGGGATTCGCTATTTTGTCCTAAATCTCACCGGGATCGGGACGGAACCGGAACGAGATCGGGATTTGCGGGATTCATGCCCACCCCTAAAATATACCCCCCAAAGCTCTCTCCCCGAATTAATAAACTCTCCACCGAGCGCACATTAGCAAGTCACGTGACGTTCGCGTGACCGGCCATAGTAGGTCAAATATAAGGCCCCTGGCGTGAGAGAGAGAGAGAGATCGCCAAACTCATCGATTTCCCTATTGTTCTTCTGATTCTTCTTCGTTTTCGTTTCGTCTCTTTGTTAATCGATTGAATCTACAATGGAAGAGGTACATCTCTCTCTCTCTCGTTCTTCGTGTAATCTTTTCAAATACGGATGCCTTTTCATTTATATTGACTTCTATTGATTCACCGTTTAAGATTTGAATCGATCTCTCAAAATCGTGTTTGCAAAATTGTTCATAATTTTCTTTTCGTCTTAAATTGCGCGAATCGAATAGTTTTGCATGCCATGCTTCCTGTTTTTTTTTTTTTTTTAGATTCCCGGTACACCATTTTCGTCTTCAATTCTCTTAGATGGACTAGACATTTGTTGGTTGTCCAATTCAGCGTAGAATAATAAATGATGGGACCGTGAATTAAGTTCTGCTGCGGGTAAATGTCGATTAAGTGTTGTACTGCAAATGTAAGTGGCGCCTTTTACCTCTTGTGTTCGTGTATGTAAAATTATTTTGTAAGATAATCGTCTTGTTAAAAAAAAACTTCTTTCTGATTGTTAAACTGAAATGGTTATGAACTTCAGGGAAGCTGTTTCAACTGTTGGATATCTTATTTATTTCCACCCAAATTTTTTTATGCATTTAGTTATTATCTTATAGATCTTCCATTTAGATTAGGGATGAATGATGATGGCATATGAAGGGCTCGTTTGGTTCAAGGTGGGAATTGAAATTTCTAGGAAATTACTACATGAGAATTGAATTTCCCTAAAGTCTTATTTCATGGGAATCGTGAAATTTTATTTGGTTGATTTTTTATTTTAGAGAATTAAATTGGGGAATTGGAAATTTCCAAAGGTTGGAAGTTAGACTTAGCTAGGAACCAGGTAAGTGAACTTCCTCTAAATTAGAGAAATTTAACCTATTTCAAAAATCTCAACCAAACACATACATTTTTCTCACTTCTTGTGATTTTATACTCCATGGGTTTTGGGTTGCCAACCAAATGAGGCCTAAGAGAAAGGATGAGACTGACCCTTTAGCTATTCTCTTTTCGATGTCCTTGCAACAAACCACAATTCTCCGCAGAGAGAACTCTTTCATAGCGTGTAGGCTATTGTGTTGATTATTGGTTGACACATCTAGTTGTTAGGACCTTGCCATGGAAGCCATTGATTTGGAGAGAAAGGTAAGAGATGGAAGAGAGATTAGGGAGAGAGAGAGCGAGAGGTAGGAGACGATAGAAACTGGATTTCATTCATTGATTCAAGATACCCGTACAATACCCTAAGATAGGTATTTATATTCCCAAGCCCAACTTTCTAACAATTACACTTAATATCCCTATATCTCAATTCCTAACAATACTCCCCTCTTTAAGAAAGCTTGTCCACAAGCTTATTAAAAAAATACAAACTAAAAATCCAAAAGATGAACTTTGTGTGTAGTACTTGTCCATAGCTCATGAAGTTCCCACTACAACACCCTTTTGATGACAGTCACCCATTATTCTAGGACCTCAAAAAAATCAGCATCATTTTGCCTCTTTACAAAGAGACTAACAGAGTCACTTCTAAAAAAAATCACAATCCAAATTCAACCCACTCCTCCTGGGTAAAAAACCAACACTCTATCCAGTACTATGTATACAATGATCATTTCCACCAAGCAAAACTGATCATGCTTAATCCACGGTAATAAGTATGTACCTCCTGGATCAAATGTAAAAATATTGACATCATCTTGTTCAGTGCAAGAATCCAGTAAGCCCTTCGAGAAATAAGCAATCAAATTCACAATCCCCTTCTTTTCACGGTCTATACCCCCATCAATCAACACCAGTGAAGATTCAACACAACTCCTAAGCAACTTGAAACCTACTCCTTCCATGCCACAATCCAATAAACTTGAAGTATTGACAATTAATACTCCTTTCCCTCTATCATATGGCCAAGAATTTGCCATGGGTCCTTGTTCAATCCCAAAATCATCATCAACTCTTGGCTTAAACCTACTGAAATTTAAGCCTATAGCATCGGCTCTAGAACCCGTTCTTTTAGGCATTTTCACAAACACTTTTTATGCATCACTTCTTTCCATTCGATCAGCTAACATACTCTTGAATCCATCCACTTCTCCTAGTTCTTCAAAGACTACAATTGTTGGAGGACAAGGGTTTACCTTTGAAGGGTCGGATTTGATTTCACGTTCTTGTTTTGCTTCTTCAACCTCCAACTGCGGCGATGACGCCGAAGGCTCTGACTCTGAGTTTATTTCGATGCTGGTCGCTTGGCCTCTAACCCCGATTCCCCAAGAAATCGTTGGGTCGCTACCGCCTTCCGAGATCTTGACCGAAGCCGCACCAAGATCATTATCTTGTGATGTCTGGCGGACAGAAATCAAATTGGAATGGTTGATTTCCCGTCTTTGCAACCCATCCCCGGAATCGGACTCGCCACTTGCAATCATGTCCGAAGTCGGTGGGCTTGACGCAAGTATTGCTGAATTTGAAGGATCCGCCGCCAGCGGAGCACTACCTTGCGAGGCTGGATCGATTCGTGATCTGCTTTCTTGTATCCGCTTAACCAATTCATCGTTCTGTTTCATCTTTCTTGAAATCTCTTCTAGCTGCTTGCCGAAATCCAACACAATTTGTTGCCCCTGGAGGAGTAGCCGCTTGAATTCGATTTGTTGTTGTCGCTTGCGGAATTCCCACACGCTTTGTTGCCCTTGGTGGAATAGCGGCTCGAAATCGAGTTGTTGCGGTTGCCCGTCCAGTTGAGTTCCTTCGAAATCGAGTTGTTGTTGTCGCTCATCCAGGCGCTGCTTGTTGCTTGTCTCCATTGCCGAAATTGACGATCAAAACTCCGGAATACAGGTCGGAAGATCGATGCTTTGATACCACTTGTTAGGACCTTGCCATGGAAGCCATTGATTTGGAGAGAAAGGTAAGAGATGGAAGAGAGATTAGGGAGAGAGAGAGCGAGAGGTAGGAGACGATAGAAACTGGATTTCATTCATTGATTCAAGATACCCGTACAATACCCTAAGATAGGTATTTATATTCCCAAGCCCAACTTTCTAACAATTACACTTAATATCCCTATATCTCAATTCCTAACACTAGTCTTCCACTTGGTGGATATTTTCTAGAAAAGACTTCCACTACACTAATTCTCATATTATTAAGTTATACCGCATGATTCCCCGAGAATTAATGTAGCATAAATATTGGATCCTTTGCCTTTGGGATAACGATCACCAAGTGGAACATTAAAGGTATCAACGCACTATCCATTAGCGAATTCTCTAGGTAGATAATTGTGATTCTCTGTAGTGGTTTTTATGAATATCAAAAAGAAAAGACCTGATCCTCATAAATAGTGAGTTAGTCATTCTTTTCCCTTAATATGTTACTAGTGCTATCCCCGCGCCATGACGCGTTTAAATAAAAAAAACTTATCGTCAATAGATACATAATAATTGTACGAATTAACAAATGACAATAATTGTGGGTAAAAACTACAATATAAAATGTTTATTGAAATTAACTACAATCATTTAGATTGTTGGTAAATTTGAATTGAAACAAAATAAATGAAATTATTGCCTTAACCGTATGTGTTCTTCAATAGTGGTGCTGCGAAAGAAACCCAGACATAAGATACCAAAATATTCGACATCCCTATCGTCGAGAAAAAATAAAATTAGATCAAACGAAATAAAACAAACATAATGGAATTAGAAAAATTGAACTAAATAAAAAAGTGCACTTAGATCAATTGGTTGTAATGTGATACGAGAGGAGAGAAAAAAATAATTAAAAAATGAAAGAAAAAAGATTTAAAACGAAAAAAATGAAAAAATAAATGTAATTGGTCGAAATGCCTAAAGTGAAGATAAGAAAGAAACCTTAGCATTATGCTCTTCTGTTTTAATAGTTTATATAGATATAGATATCAATCAATTATATATAATAAAGAAGAAGTCGTATGAGACACATGACGGCTTTTCCTTAATCGTAGTCGTATGAACCAATCACAAAATTTTGAAATAATCAATATATGAATAAGATAAAAATTTATTCTAACTCTATTTAATCAATATATCTATATATAATCAATGTATGCATATGATAAAAATTTATTCAATCTCTATTTAATCAATATATCTATATATGCACAAGATAAAATTTGACCCAATTTGATTAGATATGGATAGATTTTTATTCTAACTCTATTTAATCAATATATCTATATGTGCATAAGACAAAATTTGACTAAATTTGATTAGACAGAGATATATTTTTAGAAGATATTAACTAATTTTAATGACTATTATATAAAATAAGATTTTACCTATTTTCATTTTTCGCTATATGTGAACATGTTTTAAGAAAATAATAACTTTATCAATATATTCCATGGTCATACGTACTAATTAAATAACTTTATCCAATTTCATTAGATATGAGTATATTTTACAAGAGTTTATCCAATTTTGTTAAATATAGATATATTATACGTCCATTTATTTTATATCTTTTTTATATAATATTATTTACTAAACTCAATCTCTATCCAATCTATGTATATGGTCCCAATTAATTTTTTTTATCTACCCATATATTCTATCAATTTTCTTTTTAGACAATTTAAAAATAAGTTGTCTAAAGTTTATATTATATTTATATAAAAAAAGATCAAATTGTTTAGAGGTATAATTTTTTTTTTAAAATTATAGTATTATTCATACAACACATTTTTTTTAATCAAGAAGTTATTTCGTTTTAATATATTAATCAAGAAGCTATTTATTTAAATTAAAAGAAAAAAGAATATATAGGTATATATTACAAGAATTTCATTTAATTCTATGTTAATTACGAATGAAGAAAGTATTGGAAGAAATTAATTAATTGAATAAACGGGTTTTAATATCAAATTTATTTAAAGTAAAAAAACCGCACACAATGCGGGTACTGAACTAGTATAGATATATAGATAGATATAGGGATAGATATATAAATATAGATTTAGAGAAAATCTAGGAGATAATAACTTAATGCATATTATATTTTGGGTGGATGGAAAAAGTAAGATATTAATATCTTAATATCTAACAAAACCATATCCTTCCATGACCATCAACACTGGATATTCTAAGAGGCCTCTTGATGTGATGTCGCATGGCCCTGTCCCCCACAAAAAAAATTATGGGAAGCCAATTTTCAAGAATTAATGAGATAGCCCTTTCACTCACTTTGTACTCTCCACTCATAATCCCGTTAAATCTCAATTAAAGTAAAGGTTGTGAAAGTTTTTCCCCAATAGGTAGAATTAAATTGATTTAATTAGTGATTAGGTAGGGCGATTCAAATAAAGTTAATGTAAATTCCTAAATGGTTTATTCAATTATTCCGATTAGTTGTTTAGGCATGCGGGTGACCCTCCTGGGTTGCTTGGGTTCTAAAACTTAAAACAAAATTATTAATTTTCTTGTAGTAATGTTCGACTCCTCATTGCTGAGCTTGAGGCTCCGCCACTCCACATGATGAAATGAAAGAGCATTTAGTGCGATCAGTTTTACATTTTTGTAGTTGATGGACTGGCATACTATGTGGTTGAAACATTCTACCACAGCTGGGTTTTACCTCAATGACACGAGCTATATTGTAGTGTACTGCTTACCCCATCCCTAACTCCCCCCCCCCCCCCTAAAATAGCGTTGCTATAGCGCGCTATTGCAACTTCTGAACATCCTAGCATCTGCCTTGACCAAGGCGCCTATGGAGGGGAAAGGCAGCCTAGAGGCCCTCGAGGCGCGCTCTAGCGTGCTTTTTATTGCTTTTCTATTTTTTTTTTCTGTAGATTATGAAAGGCAGCCCAGAGGCCCTCGAGGCGCGCTCTAGCGTGCTGTTTATTGCTTTTCTATTTTTTTTTTGCATATTCTGATTTCATTTATTTATCCAGATCAATGACCTTCCATTTGTTTTAATTATAAAATCTTTTCATATCTTTTTGTTTTTGGAAAATATATTTGAACAAAATTTGAAGATTTTATTTTCTATATTTCATTATTTATCCTTTCCCTTTTTCAATAAATCTAATGAACCCTCCTTAATTCCTATACACGTCTGATTCCTACCTTCTTCACCCACACCTCACATTCTACTTCTCTCCATTCTCTATCCTTCTCCTCTTCCTGGAGTTGCTCACAAACCCAATACCAAGTCTGTCGATGAAGGTGATTGGGACTTCGTTCCTTGTCTCGATATTGCGGAAGAAGATGCAAATGACCTTGATGATTTCATTTGACCCATTTCCTAACCATCCACATTCCACCCCATTCCACTTCAAGTCTTACTTTTCTTTAATCTCTTATGGTTTTGACTTGCATTTAGTGAATATGATGCTTTGGACTTCGTTTTATTATATTATTAGGTTTTCAATATGGTTTTATTTCATCATGAACATATTTTATACTATTAAATTTGAAAGTAACAAAAGTTTTAAGTGTTTTTACATGATTTATGGAAAAGCGACCACCTTTACCTCTAAGGCGCGCTATAGCGCTAGGCTAATCCCATCGACTTTCTTTGCCTATAGCTATTTCAAACACTGCTTTCCCCTATGATGCTCCCTTGTTCCAACTCATATAAAAATAGATGGTGTGATAAATATGTGTTATCCACCTCAACAATGGAATATCTAATTGAGCCCCTAATTGATGGTAGGAATGCTTTTGACCAAAACCGTTTAAACTCGAGGACTTAAATAGGAAATCCTAAAGGTTAGGGACCATCGTAGGAAAAGGGAAAGTTTAGGAACTAGGTTTCAAATTTACCCAATAGAAATCTTCAACTTGCACAGATGTGAAGATGAACTTTATACTTGGGGCAAATTCATCATGTACCGTACAATATGATTTTCAGTGTTGAGCTCACTAATTGCTGGTGAGTGACTTGACTTTTTTAAAAAAAAAAAAAAAATAGTTCTTCCATTTTGTTGATGAAGCATTTGGGATTATTTCCAAACATACTTTGCTTCCCTAGATCAGCAAAGAGGAATATTGTCTAAGATTTCAATGTTGTTGCTCTTACACTGTGCAACACTTGTGGAGTGAGTAGTAACTGGGTGCCTTAGTATGAACCCCTTGTCGCAAGTATTAGCTTTGTTAGCAAGTGCCCTGAAAAGCCTGGTCTTAGTTTTAGGGACCGATTGCCTCTTCTAAACAATGAATGGTGCCTGCCTTGGTTTTGCCAATTTTCTTTTCCCCTGATTCCTTAGTTTTGTCAATGTTCTTTCCCCCAGATTTTTCATAAATGCAACAGCTATGTGAAACCAACTTCCCATGTCTCCTAATTGCTTAATCTCTGTCATTCAAGTTGTGAAAGATATAATTATCTTTCAATGAATGAGAAACATTTCTCATTTCTGTAGATAAGAATGGATGATAAAAAAAAATCACTGCAGAGATAAGCTGCTTTGCTTATTAGTTTAATTTAAATCCACATTTTCCCTCATGTGGCGTGTCTTTCAGATTGAGCTGAAAACTGCACCAGCGGATTTTCGATTTCCCACTACTAATCAAACAAGGCACTGTTTCACTCGCTACGTAGAATTCCACAGGTATGCATTTGAGGATTTGAGTTTGTGGTTATATTTTGAGACATATCTATGGGGTTTGTATATTGATATGAAGTGAGCATACTTCGAGTTCGCTAAATATATCATGTGAATACAGGTGTGTTGCTGCAAAGGGCGAAGAGACAAATGAGTGTGCAAAGTTTGCCCATTACTATCGTGCTTTGTGTCCTGGTGAATGGGTGAGTTCTTTAACCATTGAGTTTTAGACACCAGAAATAATTGTTGAATATATGTCCTATATCTTTGCCAACCGACATTCCATTGCACTTATTGGTTTACCTGAATGTGCACTGGGCTTACATAAGGTCATGGATCCTTCTTCGAGCATTTATATTTTTAAGAAAATTGATATAAAGCATTCTATCTAGTTTGTTGGCTTATTGATGGAAAATAAAATTAGCAATCGCAAGCATAGATATATGTCCATTATTTTTTAAATGTTCTCTAGATTTGATGCCTTTTCATTTATTCATCATGTCAGTATATACTGGAAACCAGAATTGAGGTTTGCATGGGTTTTCTTTTGCCTGTATTGTACAGTATATTGCAAGGGGGTGTAAATATTTGAACTGTGGTCAAATCTTGCCAAACTCTTAGGCTTAGGTACCAAAATTAGAGCAATTCCCACCCCTTCCTTTCCCTTCCCGTGTCAATAATCTACTGAACAAAACTGTACATATAGAGCTGCCAAACTATGTTTTGCCCAAGGACTTGATCTGACCAGACTCAATTGTAATCCAAAATGACCTGAGTCACCCGACCCAAGAACGAAGGACCTGAGCCCACCCAACCCCTAGAGTTATGAGTGTTGGTAATATGCATTTAAGTCTACGATTTCGGTTCATAAAAATTCTGAATCAACAACAACCAACCTCATCCTGTTATGTCCTACAATGAAACAGGGTTTTGGGGGTTGAGATATGTGCACTCTCTCCCCTGACCTAGTTGAGGGAGGGTGTCTCTGAGAGACCCAAACACAACCTGCATAGAAGGGAATTTTTTTGTTTGATTAAGCCATTTGAACTGCTACACTATAACCGATCTTTTCGTTTGGCTGATCATGACAGGTTGAGCGATGGAATGAGCAGAGGGACAATGGAACATTCCCAGGGCCTCTGTGATCTCATCTCAGTATCTCTCCATGGACACCACCACTGCCTTCATCTCAGAAACATTTGGTTGTTTGTTGCTAGTCACAAGCATTGCACCTCTTTCCCAAATCCTGTTTTTTTTTTTTTTTTTTTTTATCAATAATTCTAGATATTGCAAATTGCAAATTTTCAATATTTGGTGAATCCACACTGTTATTTCCCCCCTCCAATTCAAGATATTTTGCTTTGCCACAAAGTGAAAACTCCAATAATTTGTAATTGAACAAAGCAGACAATGATGAAATCTTTGAAAGTGTATCTGTTTGGTGGTGTCTTGTTGTTGGTGTTGGTGGCAAGCCGTTCACAGCCACTTGTATGGAATTGGCATGCCACTTGTAATGAAATGGCATGCTATTTGATTGAGTCGCCGTCTTGTCTTTTGTGCATTTTTCCCTCGGATTCACTCGAGTTTGTAACAAGTTAAACAACAACGGATGGTTAATGTATTTGTAGTTTACTGGGCTTCTTTTGTGCTATATGAAATTGAGAACTATGGTTTGGTTTTTAGTTGAAAAATGGCCTACTCCTTGAGCTGATTTGGCCCACAGATCCATTCACAAGGACGCTACACCTTTCGGTAAAATATTTTGTAGTCAAGCATGCTTTTTTAACAACAGTAAAACTATACTCCGTTTAAAATACTACATTATTTTTAAAAATAATTGAATATTATTAGTTGTTAATTAATTTTTAAAAATAATTCAATAATTCACTCGTCACAAAATATAGGTCGTTTGACTCTTCAACACGTCTTTTACAAAAAAAACTAAAGCCTTTATAACATATTAGCTTTTCTTAAAATTTGAAATTATTAATAATTATTTCATTATTTGAAGAAATTAATAAAAAATTTAATATTTTATGGAGTTTTTAGCTCCTTAAAAAATATGTCTAAAAGTCAAATGACCTATATTTTGAGACAAATGAAATACTTTTTAGTAAAATGTATGAAATGATTTTAAAAAATTATTTTAAAAACTTGATATTTTATACTCCATCTGTTAATTAAAACTTGTCGTTTACTATTAATGCACGCTTTTTTAAAATGATAAAAACTATATAAAATATTAACATAATTTGTACATTTGTTTTTATACATTCATACTTAATTGTAACAAGTATGAAACTATTAAAAAAAATTATTAAAAAAGTTAATATTTTATATAGTTTTAACACCTAAAAAAGCGTGCATTAATAGTAAAACGTCAAGTTTTAATTAACGGAGGGAGTATAATTTTGACTATAATAAAGAAGTGTACATTAATAATAAACAAAATGTTTATATTTTGTTGGCATACATGAAATAAGCAATATGTTTTTATCAAATGAAGAGAGTAAGTTTTTAGGAAATTTGGTACTTAATTACTAATTTGTTTAGTCAAAAATGTAATTTTAGGATATAAATCTCGTTAAGAATAAAAAAATCATTTAAACTATTTTATTATGAAGAAATTTGGCTAAAAGTCCATTTTGATAAACCCTTTTTACAAAATGTCCACTTAAAATCAGTTTTTGTAAAATGTCCTAAATATTTTTGAAAACCCCATTTTACCCTTGTTATTACTTAACCTTGTTTAGATACATAGCCGCCTCACCTTCTCCATAGAGTTCCCACAGATCTGAGAGAGGGAGGCGAGAAAACGATCGTCTGATTACACATCGGAAGGGGAGCCATGGAGACCTCTTGATCGGAGTCGCGGCCATCATCGCTGCCTCCGTTCGGAATCGAGGCATGGAGACCTTTGGATCGGAGTTGCGGCCAGATCGAAATGGAGATTCAAATCAGACATTCATATATGCGATTTTGTCGATTTTCACGGTTGAAAGGGAGATTCTGATAGCAGATTCACATAGATTCGTCTGAATTCTCAGATCGCAGGTTCAAATCGCAGATTCACAGATATTCGGATATGGCGGCGGGGACGAAGAGAGCTAGGTTGAGATCCGCCTCCTCCTCTTCGCCCTGGCGCTGTCATCCGCAACTGATCTCCTCTCGGCTTCGATTCAGTCTTCTAGAGGTTGATGAATAAATGAAGCTCCTCTCGGCTTCGATTCAGTCTTCTCGGCTTCGATTCAGATCCTAATTGCGGAGATCTACAAGGCTTCGCAACATCAGCCCTGCCGCTGTCCTCTATAATACCAGAACACCCCATCCTCATCCTCGTTGTAATGTTATGTGTTATATTTCCCTATGTCTTGCTTTCATATGTGTTACATGTAATATTGTTATATGCTTGTAATCATGTATGAGTGTATGATGGATATACATATAACATATATTATATGCTTGGATATACATGGATGCACAAGATATGATTAGGCTCGACTGAGTTGTATTGAGCCGAGATCGACTTGATCCTCTAACGAGTCTAGTGCATACTTGTGGAGTGATAATGTATAACCTATAGTATATATAATGTATGTATAATATGTATGATATAAGGATAGGAGGCTTACCGGGATGTGGGCCTTAGGCCCATTCCCAATCCCATGTGATCTCAGACGTTGGAGCAAGCTTGGCGGCCTTGTGGTCCATTTGATGAAGCGCTGCGTTTTTGCCTCAATTGAGATCCGAAGCCCTAGCTATTTAAGCTCGCTAGCAGCTTTTGGATCCTTCAGTTCAGCTCTCTCTCTCCTCCGTCTCCTCTCAAACGCTCTCAAAGGGTTCTAGGGTTTCTAGGGTTTTCTCCTGGCTCCTCCCCGACGATTGTGACGACGAAGACGTTAGCTGCTCTCGGTGAGCTCCTGGTGGTGGCGCAGCTAAGCTTCTGGCTTTGGTTGCCGCTTGTCTCACGTCTGGAGATCTAGGGTTTGGGAGTTTCGAAGAGATCTTCGAACTCCGGTCATCCCACACAGGGGGATCTTCTTCTCTTGTATCTCTGAAACTCGTACATGCTTAGATCTAGGGTTTACTTTTGCATTGCTTGTTTGTAACCCTCTGTTGAACATTACTTAGTGGATTCGGCCTGTTCTTGAGGCCCCGAGGACGTAGGCATATCTTTGCCGAACCTCGTAAAACTCTGGTGTTTGTTCTTGCTCTTGCATGTTTGTTTTGAGTTTCTTGTTCTTATCTCTCGCTTCCGCATTCAATCACTTTCGTTATCTCGAATCTCGATTCAGCAAGTGGTATCAGAGCTTGAGTGTCGCGTTTCCGATTTCATGGCTCATTGTTGAGTTCTAGGGATAGGTTACGAGTGTAGGGCCTCGGGCTGACCTAAAAGGCGACATCGCTGGTGCAGCACCCCCCCTACACGACATACCACTGCCTTGTTTGCTTAGATACTAGGCTCGTGTGTTTTCGATTCTGTGCTCTGCTCTTGGATTCAAGGTTTTCTTGAATCCTTTGCGTGATTCATTGTGTTTTGTTAAGTTTTCAAGTTATTGACTGTAAACATGGGTGAATCCTATCGTTTAAAACCCTTCAATGACAATACTCACTTTGCTATGTGGCAGGTAAAAATGAAGGCCATATTAATCAAAGAAAATTGCTATGAAGTGCTCACTGGAGAAGATGTCGATGAAGACAAAAAGAAGGATCTAACACGTCTTGATAAAGTAGCACACAGTGAGATTATGTTGAGACTCACAGATGAAGTGGCTAGGCAAGTTCTTACTTGCACAACTACTGAAAAGCTTTGGAAAAGGTTGGAAGAATTATACTTGGTAAAATCACTACCAAGTAGGGTAAATCTCTTCAACAAACTTTTCAATTATAAAATGTCTACAACTTGCACTCTTGCTGAAAATCTTGACAGATTCTTGGCTATTACCCAAGATCTGGAGAGATGTGGTGACAAAGTTGATGAGACTCAATTGTGTGTGTTGTTGCTTAATTCTTTGCCTGCTCAGTTTACTACTTTTGTTGATGTTGTTCAGTATGGTACTAATAAGTTGACTCAAAAGGAGCTTATTGACTCTATCATACAGAAAAATGAAAATCTGAAAGTGTTTAAAGCTGTGAATGGAAATAAGACTGACCCTAAACCTGAAAACAAAGATGAGGTTCTTATGGTGAAGTCTAAGTACAAAGGCAATAGGAAACCTAAGCAACAGGAAAATAAAGACAATAAATCTGATTCTGTGTCTTCTGATAAATCCAGTGGTGAAAAACCTGATAAATCTCATCTTTTATGTACTTACTGCAATAAAACTGGTCATCTTGAGAAACACTGTTTTAAGAAGAAAAGGGATATTAAAGCTGGTAAGAAACCTAATGTGTCTGCTATTTGTGAATCCCATCCTTATGTTACTCATGAAGTTCTTGCATTATTAAGTGACAATGATTCTACTACTTGGATTTTGGATTCTGGGTGTACTATGCATGCTACCTTTCATAAATCTTGGTTCTTTGAGCTTAAATGTTTTGATGCTGGTACTGTCATGCTGGGTGATCACTCTATTCTTAAAATTAAAGGTGTTGGATCTGTTGCTTTAAAGATGTTTGATAATGTGATTAGAATTGTTAAGGATGTTAAATGGGTTCCTGACTTAAGGAGAAACTTGCTATCTGAAAGTGCTTTTGAAGAATTACTCTATGATATGTCTAGTTCCAATGGTGTTAGGATTATTTCTAAAGATGGGAAGCATGTCATTAAATGCTTTAGAAAGAAGGGTCTTTATGAAGTGTTGGCTACTCATGTTTTGAATTATTCTGCTTCTGCCTTTACTGCTTCTGTGCATACTATGTCTCTGCATGATACTATGTTGTTGCATAATAGATTAGGTCACATTGGCAATAAAGGCTTGGAACACCTTCACAAAACTGGCATAATCAATTCCAAACCTTGCATGATTGATCTCTGTGAAAATTGTATTCTAGGCAAGCATGCTAGAAAAGGTTTTAAGCATTCATCTTATGTTGCTGCTGCACCTCTTGAATATATTCATTCTGATTTGTGGGGACCCTCTCCTGTTCCTACTGTAGGTCATAAGAGATATTTCATGTCTCTCATTGATCACTACAGTAGGAAGGTCTGGGTCTATTTGCTTAAAACTAAAGATGAGGCTTTTGAAACCTTTAAAAACTGGAAAGTTGGAGTTGAAAATGAAACTGGCCTTACTGTTAAATGTTTAAAAACTGACAATGGCCTTGAGTTCTGTAATTCTTTGTTCAATGAGTACTGCAAGTCTAATGGTATTAAGAGACACTTAACCATTCCTGGAACTCCCCAGCAGAATGGTACTGCTGAGAGGATGAACAGGACTCTCCTTGAAAAAGCTAGATGCATGCTGATCTCTTCTGGTTTGAAACATTGTTTGTGGGGTGAAGCTGTTGTGACTGCTGCTTATCTGATAAATAGGACTCCTTCCTCTGTTATTGATTTTAAAACTCCTTATGAGTTATGGACTAAAAGAAAGCCAAACTTAGACCACATTAAACCTTTTGGTTTCACTGTTTTTTCTTATGTTAACCAAGGTAAGCTTAATCCTAGGTCCAAAAAATGTGTGCTATTGGGTTATCCTGAAGGGGTTAAGGGTTATAAGTTGCTTCTTGTTCAACCTGGAGTGTATAAAACCATTGTGAGTAGGAATGTCTTTATCAATGAGCATGAATTCCATTTTAAGAAAGCTTCTCCTGTTATCTCAGATGCTAACTTGCAGGTACAAGAGGATCAATTCTTTGTGCCTAAGCACAATGATGTTGATTCAGATGATGAGTTTGACAGTGGTTTTTCTCCCTCTTCTTCCTCTACTCTCTCTGCTCATGATTCTTCTCTGTCTACTTCTAATGATGCTACTGTTTCTGATAATATGCAAATTGATGTTGTGCAACCTCACCAATTGGGTGGGGAAGCAAATAATGAACCTAATTCCTCTTCTACTTCTCCTATTTCTGTGAATGAGGATGATGTTGTCATTTCTGTGCCTGTGTCTGGTTCTGGTTCCTCTAGTTCTTCAGCCACTGAAGGGCATGACTTGACTAATTGGCAGTTAACTAGGGATAGGAGTCCTAGGACCGTTATACCAAATAAAAGGTTCATTAATAACATTGTTGAGTTTGCTTGCTTAGTTTCTGATGTTGTGAAGATTTTTACTCCTGAAACTTATGAACAAGCTATGAAGTGTATTCACTCTACTAAATGGAAACAGGCCATGAATGATGAGATAGAATCTATGAGGGTGAATAAAACCTGGACTTTGGTGCCTAAACCTGTGAATGCTAGATTAATTGATTGTAAATGGATCTATAAATTGAAAGATGGCATTTCTAAGTCTGACCCTCCTAGATACAAA
This sequence comes from Persicaria tinctoria, assembly GCA_037127255.1. Taxonomy (NCBI): domain Eukaryota; kingdom Viridiplantae; phylum Streptophyta; class Magnoliopsida; order Caryophyllales; family Polygonaceae; genus Persicaria; species Persicaria tinctoria. The sequence continues at coordinate 56,650,408 of JBANSL010000006.1, read as the reverse complement.
GCTAGGCTGGTTGCTAAGGGTTTTACCCAAAGAGAGGGTGAGGATTACAATGAAATATTTGCTCCTGTTGTGAAATATAAAACTTTGAGACTGTTGCTTGCCATGACTGCTGTTTATGATTTTGAATTAGAACAAATGGATGTTAAGACAGCTTTTCTTCATGGTGACTTGGATGAGACAATTTATATGAGACAGCCTAGGGGCTTCATTGATTCTGTGCATCCTAATCATGCTTGCTTGTTAAATAAATCCATCTATGGTTTAAAACAGTCACCTAGACAATGGAATATCAAGTTTGACAAGTGCATGAGGTTCAGTCTAGGGTTTAAAAGGAGCAAATTTGATACCTGTTTATACTTTAAAGGTGTCAATAAGAGTCCTGTGCTTTATGTGCTTTTATATGTGGATGACATCTTGCTGATTTCCAAATCTGTTGATGCTATTCATGATATTAAAAAGAACTTACAAAAGCATTTTGACATGAAAGACTTAGGCATTGCCAAAAAGATTTTGGGCATGTCTATTATAAGAGATAGGAAGCATAAGAAGTTATGGTTGCATCAGTGTGACTATGTGCAGAAGGTTCTTGAAAGGTTTCATATTTCTGGTGATAAGTTTAACAATATTCCTTTAGGTGCTCATCTTGATCTCACTAAAATAAAAGGGAAATTGTCTGTTGCTGAGTTGAATATTATGAAATCTATTCCTTATGATGCTGTTGTAGGTTCAGTGATGTACTTTATGATTTGTACTCGTCCTGACCTTGCATTTTCTATTAGCACTCTCAGTAGGTTTATGTCTGAACCAGCTGAGAAACACTGGGTGTCTATGAAATATCTGTTAAGATACTTACTTGGAACTGCTAACCTGTCTTTGTTATATGCTGAACACTCCTCCTCTTATAATCTACATGGCTTTGTGGATGCTGATTATGCTTCTAATAAGGATACTAGGAAATCTATTACCTCCTATGTGTATACATGGGCAGGCAATTGTGTTTCCTGGAAATCCCAGCAGCAACCCATCGTTGCTCTCTCATCCACTGAAGCTGAGTACATAGCAGCTACAGAGGCCTGCAAGGAGGCCATCTGGCTGCAAGGAATCCTTAAGGAGATAGAGAGGAAGCACTACACTTCTGTCTTACACATTGACAGTCAAAGTGCACTCTATCTCTGCAGGGACCCCATGTACCATGAGCGTACTAAACATATTGATGTTAGATACCATTTTATTCGTGAAAAGGTGGAAGATAATGTCATACATGTTAAGAAAATTGATGGTAAGCTTAATCCTGCAGATTTTGGCACTAAAATTGTTCCTTATGAAAAATTTGTGTTCTGCAGGAACTTCCTCCATTTGGAGGATTTCCATGGGTGATCCTTGCATGTCTGGGCTGATGACGGATGGCTTTGAGTCCACTAAGTTTAGGTTATAGTCTACCTGGAGCAAGACTTAGAAAAATAGAGGGTGATTTGTTGTAATGTTATGTGTTATATTTCCCTATGTCTTGCTTTCATATGTGTTACATGTAATATTGTTATATGCTTGTAATCATGTATGAGTGTATGATGGATATACATATAACATATATTATATGCTTGGATATACATGGATGCACAAGATATGATTAGGCTCGACTGAGTTGTATTGAGTCGAGATCGACTTGATCCTCTAACGAGTCTAGTGCATACTTGTGGAGTGATAATGTATAACCTATAGTATATATAATGTATGTATAATATGTATGATATAAGGATAGGAGGCTTACCGGGATGTGGGCCTTAGGCCCATTCCCAAGCCCATGTGATCTCAGACGTTGGAGCAAGCTTGGCGGCCTTGTGGTCCATTTGATGAAGCGCTGCGTTTTTGCCTCAATTGAGATCCGAAGCCCTAGCTATTTAAGCTCGCTAGCAGCTTCTGGATCCTTCAGTTCAGCTCTCTCTCTCTCCTCCGTCTCCTCTCAAACGCTCTCAAAGGGTTCTAGGGTTTCTAGGGTTTTCTCCTGGCTCCTCCCCGGCGATTGTGACGACGAAGGCGTTAGCTGCTCTCGGTGACCTCCTGGTGGTGGCGCAGCTAAGCTTCTGGCTTTGGTTGCCGCTTGTCTCACGTCTGGAGATCTAGGGTTTGGGAGTTTCGAAGAGATCTTCGAACTCCGGTCATCCCACACAGGGGGATCTTCTTCTCTTGTATCTCTGAAACTCGTACATGCTTAGATCTAGGGTTTACTTTTGCATTGCTTGTTTGTAACCCTCTGTTGAACATTACCTAGTGGATTCGGCCTGTTCTTGAGGCCCCGAGGACGTAGGCATATCTTTGCCGAACCTCGTAAAACTCTGGTGTTTGTTCTTGCTCTTGCATGTTTGTTTTGAGTTTCTTGTTCTTATCTCTCGCTTCCGCATTCAATCACTTTCGTTATCTCGAATCTCGATTCAACACTCCTCTTCTTCGCAAGGCTGACAATCACAACATCCGACCTCGTCTTCGTAGGCTCCAGGATCGACATCAGCGAAATGGATCTGAACGGCGAGAGTGAAGAGGACGAGAGCTGACAGCGATCGATCTGGTCAGATCTTCAAATTGTTGTTCCCAGTTTCTTAATCTAAATTAAATCTGTTTGTGCATTCATTGGCTTCAATTTGTTGTTCGTAGCCGCTCCTCTAACGACGTCGTTTCGAAGGCTCTCGAGCTTGCCGAGGAGCTCTCCAATGGCAGCGCTCGAGAATTGGGCGCTAAAGAGCTCGAATTGCTCGACAAACCCTCGCCCTCTGCGAAAGCGGTGGCTGACAACGTTGTTTCGGAGGCTCAGACGCCTGATGAGGACGAAGCTTGAGTCGGCAAAGACGAGTTCATATTGTTGACCATCCATTGACCATGGTCTTGGAGCATGTATATTTTACAACTTAATGAGTTTATATTATTGAATACTATGCATATCAGTAGACCATTTAATCACATTGTTGTTGCATTCATCATTGTTTCTGAAACTCTAATGTTTTTCATATATTCTGAATAGTGGCAGCACAATCATCGAGCATATCATGGATCTTATTTGTGTGGAAAAGGGCTACTGCATTTGCTAAGTTGCTATAGCATTTGCTATATGGCTTGCAAATGGAATGACTTCATAAGTTGTTTGTCAAGGCTTTAACGTACAGATGACAGGTTCCACTCTTTCACATGAGGACACCAGTGAATTTCTATCCTATTTCTTCCATCTACCTATCTCATCTTATACCTATGTTTCCAAGACCTTATATAAATATTCTTTTATTATTTCCTTTGAAAGTTCCAATCAATTTTTCCATGTGATTTCATCTTCGATTTCTTAATTTCAGGTTAATTTCTTTTTCGATGTTTAATTCATTCTTAGTATTATTACAATATTTTTCGGCGATATTGCGTGTGATTACACTATTTTTTTTGTAAAATTCTATGTTTATTTATTTATTTTCGTCATATTGTGTTTGATCGATAATGGTGGTGACAGTGATCCCGTTTAAAAAAAACTCTAAAAACAAAAGTGGTGACATCAATGATGACAGTGATATTGCGTGTGATTACACTATTTTTTTCTTCATGAAATTACATGTGTCACCAAGAGTGTCATCTCTAATAAGGGTGGTGACATCGGTGGTGACAATGATTCCGTAAAAAAAACTCGAACAACAAATCTGTCACAAAAAAAAGTTGCTATTGTATGTGTCACCACCGATAGTGTCACTGCAGTCATCTAATAAAAAAACAAAGGTGTCACCACAGTGATAAGGGTGGTGGTGACATCGATAGGAGTGGTGGTGACAGCGACAAGAGTGGTGACAACGATAGGGCGGTGACAGCGATAGAGGTGGTGATAGCAATAAGGGTGGTGACAACAATATGAGTGGTGGTGACAGTGATAGGGGTGGTGGTGACAACGATAGGGGTGGTGGTGACAGCGATAAGGGTGGTGGTGACAGCGATAGGAGTGGTGACAACGATAGGAGTGGTGGTGACAGCAATATGAGTGGTGGTGACAGCGATACGAGTGGTGACAGCGATAGGGCGGTGACAGCGATAGAGGTGGTGACAACAATAAGGGTGGTGACAACAATATGGGTGGTGGTGACAGTGATAGAGGTGGTGGTGACAACGATAGGAGCGGTGACAGCGATAGGGAGGTGACAGTGATAGAGGTGGTGACCGCAATAAGGGTGGTGACAGCGATATGGGTTGTGGTGACAGCGATAGGGCGGTGACACTAATCTCGTAAAAAAAAAAATTTGTCACCCAAACATTTGTTTATCATCATACATGTGTCACCAAAGCCATTGACCGGTGTCACCACTTATAAAGGCGGTGATACTAATTTCGTAAAAAAAAAAAAATTCAAAAAAAAAAACGTGTCACCAAATTTTTGTGTGTGTCACCAAAGTTGTGTCACCAATTCATTGACTTTGACCGGTCAATGGTCAAAATAAAAATGGGAAGGAAGGAAGAGAATGGGAAGGAGGGGCAAAAATGTAATATTAGGAAATTTTGCAAAAGGGGGAATAAAAGTGGACATTTTGCAAAACACCTTGTAGAAAATGGACACTTAGCAAAAAAAAAAAACCTTTTATTATTCATTTTATAAAATTATTCTTTTAATAATTGAGTCGATCGCATATCCATAGTAAAATTTCATCCATCCATGGCCGCTGTTTCGCTCTCGGGCCGCCGCCATCCACCCATCCATGGCCGCTGTTTTCACCGGCGTCTCGCAACCATCTTCCCGGGCTTCTTCTTACACTCTTTCCTCTTGCTCTCGACGACAAGTCACCACCGTCCTGGTTCGTCCTAAACCACATACCGGCAACCGCCGCCTAGCCCCTGGTTGTTGCCCAGGTTTGCCACCGCCTATCGAGTCTCGACCTCACCTTCTCCTCTGATTGTGCCCCGATTAGCCGCAGCCACGACCACCGCAAGCATCACCGCCCACCTTCATCGTCTTCTCCGCCGAACCTCGAGCCAACCAGCCCTTTCCAGATCTCCTCTGTCCGGGCCAACACATCCTCGTCCTAACCCTCCTTCCGGCCATCGCTTCCTCGCCCCTGCTTGGTGCCTTGGTTAGCCACCGCCTCTCGACCTCCCTTCTCCTCCGATTATTGCCTCGGTTAGCCACCGCCTCGGCCACCAACATCTTTCCTCTACCCAAACACTCGCCGTCGCTCGCTCACGCCTCGTGCTCATTAGCCACCGTCCTCCTCTGTCCAGGCCAACACCGAAAACACTCCCTTGGTTTCCGCCGCCGCCGCAAGCAACACCGACCACCTTCACCGCCTTCTCCACCGAACGTCGAGCACCCTGGACTCACCGCCTTGACACCGCCCTCCTCCGGCCTGGTTCACCGGCTGAACCTTTCGCGGCTTTTCACCTGCTCACCATGCTTTAGTTAGCGTTTTTTGAACGCTTTTGGTTACCCTTTTGGTTGATTGACATGGTAGGGAAAAATGGGGTTTGTGAACTTTATTGGTTCGTTTTCTAATCGCTCTCTGGTTTCTTAGTCTGTGTATCGTTGTTGTTTATTTATTCCTATCCCGTCTCATATGTTTCCTCTATTTTGGTTTCCCTTGGGGTTACCTTTACGATCTTGTTATCGTCCTTGAGGGTGCGAGTTCGGTTTTTGGGATTTGTTTTGGCAATGATTTGGCTGGCATTTTGGTCTGCGGGTTGGTGTACTTTGCTTTTCTTGCTGTCGTACAGGTTTCATGTGAACTGTGACTGGTTTGTCGAGCTTTGTAGACGTCGTGGAAATGCGACGATGCCTGTTGATTCTGTAAAGAGTCCATGTTGAGGTGTCCGCTAGTGATCCCCAGAGTTCTCTATGTCCGTCTGCAGTTTGACCAGTTGGTTTTGGTTCTGCTAATCTGTTGTTTCAGTGTAGATTGGCTTGTACTTTATTTATGTTCTTTTCTTTCTGTCATTTACTTTCTGTCATTTGCTTCTTGTTGTACATGATGGTTAGTCCATCCCCCGGCTTGTCCGGGCTCTCGGCTTCTCTAGGCTTGTCTAGAGAATCGAATTTCTTTCCTTATATATAAAAAAAAAAATAGTAAAATTTCATCCTTGGTATTGATAAAATTGCCAGCTCTACACAAATTGACATTGGGGAATGAGGATTAGAAGATCATATCATCCGTTGATAAATAAATATCTTTAAAACTAACTTTACATGTGCAAATAAATAACATTCACAAAGTGTGTAAAAATGTAATTTAGTTTTTATACTAGGTATATGATGCACGTGTAGCGCGCAGTGTAAGACATTGTTATAACCCAAGGCTTAAGAGCATGAACACTCATGGATCTTGAGGCCCTTAACACCCGAACCCCTAACTTACTTTTGCTCTGCCACATCAACTTAAGGGTATCATTTCAACTTTTAATTATTTGCACCTCCATTCGTGAACCCGGACCCAAGCCCTTAACTTACTTTTTACTATGGATTTTTTTGGTAACCGTCCAAAATAAGGGGGCTGTTTTGCAAAATGTCCATTTTCATAATGGCTTTTGCAAAATGTCCTAAATTGACATTTTTACCTTATCTCTTTTTATTCTCTTTTTCACGCTTGTTCTTCCTCCTCTTTAAATAGAAACAATGACAGCAGCAAATGCCCTCCGAGCTTCTCGAACACAATCCCCTTCGAACCCAACCGATTCGATTTGACTCAGGCTCTCCTAGAACTGCGTCGTCGATCCCCATCGCCTCACCTTCTCTCCGTCTGCCGACCTCCGGCTCTGCTTCTCTGCTGCATCCAACACCGTATCTAACACCACTGCCTCTCCTCACTTCAGATCCGTCGAGCTCCTCCCTTCCGGCGTCATCAAGCGCTCCGATTCATGGGAGAGAAACGGGAGATCTGACTGAATCAGCACATCGCCATTGTTGGGGTTGGCAGTTGAGAGTTGGGAGGGATGGGAAGTGGTTGCAGTGGATTGGATGCAAAGACAGCGGATACCGTTTTCTGGAGTTCCACAACGATTTAGCCTCTTGCTTTCAGATCCTTTGTCGGTTGATCCAATTCAGTGCACAATTTCTACGAAGAGAGGAAAACGAGTGGTTTTCGGTCTGGAATGTGGCCTATTGCTGGAATTGGTTGCTGCAATGAGATTATTAATTGGAGGCCAACTGCTGATAAGAGTGGTGTTGATCAATGTAACAGCTAGATGGAGAGGCTGCCTATACCTTGATTTTGCTCAAAAGGTTCATTAATTGATTTTGGATTTAATGTGTACTATTTAAATTGAAACTTGACTTGCTAACTTTATTTTGCTCAAAGAGTTTATTAATTGGTTAATGGAGAACAATGGTGTGGGCAACTTGCAATTTGCATAGGCAATAACTAAAACTAACTATTTTGTTTGATTAAAACGATATTATATATTCTTTTTTAATCTTATGGTGTATTAGTGAATGTTTAAAATTTGTTGGTGACACAAGTGTATCAAGTGAAATAATGGTCAAGTGTTATTAGTCGTGTCATCAAAGAAAAATAGTGTCACCACAAATGTTCAAAGTGTTAATAGTCGTGTCATCAAAGAAAAATAGTGTCACCACAAATGTTCAAAGTGTTGTCACCACGAGTGTATCAATGGAAAGAATGATAAAGTGTTATTAGTCGTGTCATCAAAGAAAAATAGTGTCACCACAAATGTTCAAAGTGGTGTCACCACAAGTGTATCAAGGGAAAGAATGGTCAAAGTTTTATTAGTCGTGTCATGAAAGAAAAATAGTGTCACCACAAATGTTCAAAGTGGTGTCACCACAAGTGGATCAAGGGAAAGAATGGACAAAGTGTTATTAGTCGTGTCATCAAAGAAAAATAGTGTCACCACAAATGTTCAAAGTGGTGTCACCACAAGTGTATCAAGGGAAAGAATGGTCAAGTGTTATTAGTCGTGTCATTAAAGAAAAAAATAGTGTCACCACAAATGTTCAAAGTGTTATTAGTCGTGTCATCAAAGAAAAATAGTGTCACCATAAATGTTCAAAGTGATGTCACCACAAGTGTATGTTATTAGTTGTGTCATCAAAGAAAAATAGTGTCACCATGATGTTCAAAGTGGTGTCACCACCTCTATCGATGTCACCACACTATCGCTCTCACCGCACTATCGCTGTCACCACTCCTATCGCTGTCACCACCACCCCTATCGCTATGGCTGTCACCACCACCTCTATCACTGTCACCAACACCCATATTGTTGTCACCACCTCTGTCGCTGTCACCACCCTATCGTTGTCATCACTCCTATCGCTGTCAACATCACTCCTATCGCTGTCACAACCACTTCTATAGTTGTCACCACCACCCCTATCACTGTCACCACCCTATCGTTGTCACCACTTCTATCGCTGTCACCATCACCCCTATCATTGTCACCACCAACCCTATCGCTGTCACCACACTTATTAGAGGTGACACTCTTGGTGACATGTGTAATTTCATGAAAAAATTAAAAAAAAAGTGTAATCAAATACAATATGACCAAAATAAATAAAAAAGAACATATGATTTCATGAAAAATATAGTGTAATCAAACACAATCTCTACGAACAGTGTCACCACTCTTATTAATAGTGACACTATATTCTATAATTAATAAAACCACTCTTATCAGACCAGTCAGTACACGAGTTGCAAGCAACCCACAAGACATCACTCAAATGGATCCCTAACAGAAGAAATTGAAAATGCTAGAGAACACAAGATAAGGTCTAATAGATCATAGTTACTAACTTAATCAACAGTGGTTACGCACCACACAAATTGCAAAGGTAGCCAACAAATTACCAATAAAAGATCCAGAAATTTCAAAGCTATTAATCTGTATCAATCCAAAATTCCAATTCAAAAAAAAAAAAACTCAATCACCAAACGAGCACCAACAGAAGAACTCCTTCTGCACTGCAAACCTAACGGCAGAATTTCTAAAAGCCCCAGCTAAATAACCATACAGATTTGCAAAACGAAGAGGAGATTCAGGCATGGCGAGCTCTATCTCGCGCCCTGAGAGCTTCGATCTCTCCCATGGCTCCTCCTGTCCTCTCTCCGCCTTCTCAGATTTGTAAAGCCCGGCACCGCCACTGTTCGATCCGGAGGCGTGGACGAAGATCTAGATCTCAACAGACAAAGATGAAACGTCCTGAAGATCTAGATCTGCTTCTTCTCCCGATTCGGATCTACGAAGGTTCCTCCGCCAGTGTACTCGTCCTCGTTGACCGGAAATACATAGGCAGATGGGGTTGGAGACGTGACGCTCGCAGATCGAACGGCACGCAGTTCGAGCGGCAGTGGATGACTTCCGGTGAGCTGCACTCATCTTCAACCTCAATTAGCGATTGCTGTCAGCATCCCTCTCTCTTTGTGAAATCCATCAGATCTCTCCCTCCTCCCGCCGGCGCTTCTTTCCTCCTTCCTTCTTTCTCCGAGCGGCGCTCCTTTCCTCTCAAGACGACCTCAAAAATCTCCAGACATAAAGAATAGGGAGGTAGAACAGGAAGGAACGGGGAGGGTAGGGTATAAATTAAAACGGGGGTAATATGGTGTTTTCAAAAAAATTTAGGACATTTAGCAAAAACTGATTTTAAGTGGACATTTTGTGAAAAGGGGTTGGCAAAATGGACATTTAGCCAAATTTATTCTTTTACTATTTACTATTTACCCCTTTCAATTATTTAATCATTATTATTATTATTATTATTATTATTATTTAGTTCTTTATCCTTATTATTTATTATTATTATTGGTATTATTATTATTATTATTATTATTATTATTATTATTATTATATTATTATTATTATTATTATTATTATTATTATTATTATTATTATTATTATTATTTTTTATAGAACTCCAAATAGTATATTGAAAACAAACAATCAAATGTTTACAAGAAGTTAGCCGACAGCCGAGAAACAAGCTGCGCACCAACCCCCTAAGCAATGGAGAAACAAACTCTGGTAAAAATATGAGCAGCTAGACGAGAACTAGAATCTAAGGCTAAAGAAAAAGAGCGGATCCGTCCCAGCAGCGCAACAACATCCACATCCAGCTCACTGAAAGAAGAGAAAGAAAAAGGCAAAAACCCATAGCCAGCAGTAAAACACACATCTCGATACTTGGTGAACTTACGCCGCACAACGTCAAGTACACACCGTCCAGGAGCGAAGGAAGTCGAACAAGTCTGAGTGAGGGGGGAGGAACTAGTGATATCCACACACATATCCCGGCCTCGATCCCAAGAGTAAAGAAGAATGTCAGCGGGCCTAAGGGGTCCGCCAAGACCGTCGACAACACCAACACCAATAATAATAATAATTATAATAATAATAATAATTATTATAATAATTATTATTATTACAATGTGAAATGGAGAAAAAATAAGCAAAGTACAACATTGATTTTGAAACAAGGGTTATACGATACAACGATAATAAAAATAAAACCGAAAACGCAATAAAACAAATATTACAATACAACGATAGATGCAAATGAAACGAAAATGCAATTGTTGAAAGGATAACTTGAACACTTACACCTAATTCCCATCTCCTTGTGGTCCAAATCTATGCCAAATATGTTCAACCAAGTCTTCCTTGAGTTGATGGTGTGAATCCCTATCTCGAATATGAGCTCGATTTTTAATGAGGTCGGTCATCGCACGCGGTAATTCCATCCGGGTGATCCCATCATTTGCGACTTGATCAAATTCTGCTATGTGGAATTGTAGTTGGTAGTCGTCACGTTCATCTTCAACAATCATGTTATGGATAATAATGAACACCTTCATTATTTTCCCAATCAATGCAATATCCCATGAACGTGTTGGACGACGAATAATAGCAAAACGAGCTTGTAGCATTCCAAATGCTCATTCGACATCTTTGCAAGTCGACTCTTGGAATTGGGAAAACAACAAATCCCTTGCACCGAAGGGATGCTTGATTGTTGGGATAAATGTTTCCCACTTAGGCATGGCCACGGGTCACGGGTCGGGCGGGTCGACCCGTGACCCGCCGGGTCGGTGACTACGGGTCTGAGGGTTGGCTTGGGTTGAGGGTCAAGAAAAAGATAACCCGTGACCCGGCGGGTCAACTCGCCATTTCAAATTTTTTTTTTAAAAATTTATTCTTAGAATAATTCATAATATTACATAAACTAATATGCAATGGCAATATGGGACAAATGGACCCCATTCTTCTCCTTTTATAGACTTGAAAGTCTTCCATCCATCCCCTCATTTCCAATGTGGGACTAACACTACATCCCACATCGAAAATACGGAGTTAGAATGAGAAGCCATGAAGCTATATATATGTAACCCACTATCATATTTCTCCCACTTCACTTGTTTCCTACATTTCCTACATTGGAAAAGAAGTTGGAAATGAAGTTTGAGAAAAAATATATCCTCGTATTTTTTCCTCTTACATCCTACATTGAAATTATTGCGGATGAAAGAAGTTGTATGGAGATATAAAATCTTCCCACATTTTTAACACTTCGTATAAAAGTGATAAAATGTGTTGTGAAGATTTTATGTTCACATATTATTTATTTATTTTTAATAGTTAGTTTTTAATTTTTTTTTTTTAAAAATAATGTGACCTACCGAGTCAACGGGTCGACTCGGCCCTGACCAGACGGGTCGACCTGGCTGGTCATCCATTTTCCACCCACTAGTGCCACGTGTCCGACCCGCCACTCCGAACCATCGACCCGTCGAGACGCCGGGTCAGGATTAGGGTCGTACCCCGGGTTGTCGACCCCCGACGGGTCCGACCCGTCGACCTGGCGGGTCGGACCCGTGGCCACGTTTAAGCCCACTTTTAAAGTCATTATAGCTTATTTTTCAAAATGCTTTATTGAAGTTATAAGTATCAATTTATGATATAATTATTGATTTAAATGAATTATTATATGCAATGGTCTTTCCTGTTTCAACTTGCAACTGTTCATCTTCTCCTGCCAATATCCCTACGACGGTTCATCTTCCCCCGTCAACTTGCCTCCCTTCGACTCATTGGCTCTAATGGCTCCCGAGAATCCATTTATCCCAGCATCGACTACTGTTTTGCCACCCAAACCTACTATCTCACATCGTCCGTATCTCCACTTCGGCCGCTGTCTTCTATGCCTCCTCCTCCCCCTCCTCGACTCTCCTGAGTCCTGAGTTCGAATCAGTCCTCACCGATTCCGATTCTCTCCGATTTGACTCTTTAGGACCGTTGCGGATGCGGTAGTTCTGGTGGCTTGTCGATGACCTTCTTTCTCTAACTCACTCTAGTTTGCACAACCTTGTCGTCAACCCGCTTCCTTCAGATTCTCGATACCAGATTCGGTAGTCTTCTTTGCCTCTCTTCAAGTACACTTCCGATCGACTAATTTGCCTCTCAATTGCTCCATATCTCCATGGCCAGATTCGCCAGTATCACCGCCATTGAAATCTTGAATTCTGAACAAGTGAACAACAAGATAGGAAGGGAGATGATGCCGAGTTTTTGATCGGGAAGATGAGTTGGGGTGATGGTGGGTATGTCATTTTAGGGTTGAAATTAAATAGCTTGTTGATTTAATTTTGTCCATCCAAACACCTCTACCACTCAGTACCCATTATAAACTAAAAGGCAAAATTTATAAAACATGATTATGGTATGCAAACGGAGCCTTATACTTCAAAATAATTGAACAACACAACCAAATACCCTTCAGTTTGCAATTTAAGTAAAAAAAAAAACAAAAACAAACCCAAAAGATTAGTAATACACAGTTACAACAAGCCCTTAAAATAGACCTGTCAAACGGGTCATTCGGGTCGGGTTCGGGTCGGGTCACTTCGGGTCTCGGGTAAAACGGGTTTCGGGTAAAACGGGTCCCGGGTATTTCCGGGTTGTAGTCAACCCGGGTTTGACCGGGTTTCGGGTCATTTCGGGTCGATTTTGTGTTTGTCAATTTTTTCCCTTTTAAATTAAAAAAATCGTGATTTGATAATTTTGCAATAAATTTTAATTATATATATAAAAAATTAATTATATTTAATTAAAAATTAACCGGGTCAATCGGGTAAAATCGGGTCAAAATTACCGGGTCAATCGGGTCACCGGGTCGAAACCCAGATGACCCGGAAAATTTCCGGTTTTTCGGGTTCGGGTCGAAAAAAAATTCCGGGTCAAAATTTTCGGGTTCGGGTCGAAAATTTTCCGGGCGGTCGGGTCGGGTCGACCGGATCGGGTTGTGTTTTGACAGGTCTACCTTAAAACCTACAAGAGACATCCAAAAACAACTCTCAATCATGTCCAAAATAAGCCCAGAACAAAGATTTGGCAAAATTACAGAAAACCACCCTTTAAATATGGGTGTTTTCACTTAACCACCCACTAAATTCAAAATTACAGAAAACCACCCTTTAAATGGTATTTGTTTACAACTCACCACCCATTCAACTATTTTCTTTAATTTATCGTTAAATATATTATATTTTAATATTTTTAAACTCAAATTTGATTGTAAATATATTCATATTTTGAATTTAAGGGCATGATCTTATTTTAGAGATTAGTTTATTTATTTAAAAAAAATATAGCCTAGAATTATTATCTTAATTTATGGTTGAAAATGTTTATAAAATTTTAAAATATTATGGAAATTACTCTTATTTATTTATATTTTAAATAAGAGTAATTTACATAATTTTTTAAAAAATTATAAACATTTTTAAACATAAATTAAGATAATAATTCTAGGTTTTATTGATTATTATTTTTAAAAATAAATACAATGATCCCTAAAATATAAATGGGCTCTTAAATTCAAAATTTGAATATATTTACAATCAAATTTGAGTTTAAAAATATTAAAATATAATATATTGAATGATAAAGTAACAAAAATAGTTGAATGGGTGGTGAATTGTAACCAAATACCATTTAAAGGGTGGTTTTCTGTAATTTTGAATTTAAAGGGTGGTTAAGTGAAAACACCCATATTTAAAGAGTGGTTTTCTGTAATTTTCCCCAAAGATTTATTTGATGAAAAAAATCAGCAACATCTTCTATGAAAGCCATTTGAATTTTCAGTCCAAATAAGCAACATCCCTTCCATTTGTAGGAGCGAAATTCCCTTTAAAAGCCTTCTGCTACTTTTCAATGTTGGAGCTACAGGTCCAAAAACTTCATGCTTAAATAATTCATCTTTCCATGAATTATTTCTTTCTAAAATTTGGGATATACAATGTATCCTTATGAGGGGAGTTGCCTCGTTAAAAACCTTGCTTTGGAAAAACCCAAATGAGACAAAAACCAAAGTTAAGGAAAAGAGTACAATTTTCTCCCCCTCAATTTAGCATATAATCATCAATTTTAAAGAGATATGGTACTTCTGGACTTAATATCATTTCACAATCTAATCAAAGATGAAAAGATCATTTGTCTTCATATTGTAATATCTCTCTCTCTTTGTACATTCAAACTACAGGTCGAGATATTTTCAGAGCTTTCAACTAATTTGCAACTAATCCTCTGCTTATTGGATATCTTATGAATTGTTCAATAAACCAGTCGCATTACACTCTTAGCGTTTTGTAAGGATGTTCATTCCAAATCAAATAACTTTCGGTTCACTTCTCTTCCATGCAATATATTACTTCTTGATCTTCTTTTCCTCTCTCCCTAAATAACGAGTATTTTATCATCAGTGATAAACTCTAGGTATTTGATCATCTATGGGGACTCAATCCTCCATATACATAAACTTTCTTGATTTACAACAACTTAGTGTAATCAGGGGAGATTTCGGTGCCTATACTGAACATGTAAATACCAAGATCTCTACTGGAGATAAATTACAAGAAGAAAATTTATTATATTGTTGACCGAAATTGAATCAATCTCTTGATATTCATACCTACTTGTTAGCTACTATTGACGGCTCTACTGGGTCATTCCATGTGTTAGCATTATCCTAAAAGATAATCTAATAAGTAACGACTTCACTTGGTCAATTTAATCGCCAACTTCTCAATGCTCATTTATCCAACATATCAGTTTCATTGATAGCATTTCCATATTGCCAACATGGATAATCTATTTATTATATGTCGGATATTCTTTTGACATCCTCGACTAGAGAGAAAACCACTGCTTCTCACATTTATCGACTTTCATGATTCCAACGTATCTGTCATTACTCCCCTTTATAGTGTTTTGACGCTCTTCTAGAGCCATCTTCTTATATGAATTTATTGTTTAATTATATCAACAGTCCTTCGAGGACTAATTTGAAGTTCTTCTGGAGATATGTATAAGGTTTAATTATGCCAAGTATAGACTTTTTACAAATACACATTAGTTATTTCATCCTGAAAACTTCAGGTTTTCCATATCATCAGATACCAAGCTCTAAACCATTCTAAGAATTTTATACGATGATTCATTAACAGTTTGGGAGATTACAAATCCAATAGGTAAACCATCCTCTTTGACTTGTTCTTCCACATTCTCCTTGATGTGGGAGTCGACTCATACATGATTATCTATAATCATTTTCAAAATTATAACTGGTATCCTAACAACGGTCTTGCGCACCGTATCCTCTTTATGTCATCTGCTAGAGGTAATAATATATATCACATCTAGCAATAAAAGAGGTTGTTATGAACCATAGGTCATTTAGCTAGTTATTTATTAGATTTCTACCATACCCAAGTAGATTAAGAACAAGATTCCAAAATAAAGAGTCTTCGGGCTCTCGTGAACTAATTTTACCAATTTCACACAATTTAATAAGGATGTACTACAAACTTTTCTCCCAAACCATCATTTGTTGAATAAAATTGGCATTATCTACCCATAATTGTTTCTTCAAGAAACATTTCAAATGCATATTCATATACATAAAATTCAAATCAAATCAAATAGATAAATAAAATAAAGATTCTATGTACCTTAAAATAGCCAATTTGAACTAATAACAAATAAAAAATAACAGAGTTTACATAATCAAAGGTGTTGGATCATTTATGCTCTTCATTCAATAGATAACTTTTATTAACACTAATGACACAAATAATCCTTGTCAATATAAAACAACATATGTTTATGGCATAAAAACTCTTAACAAGTTGTTTCTTCTGGAAACAGTTTGAGTTTTGAATTTATATTGCAAAAAGTAAATTGAGATATATATACACCTCACAAGTAAATAACAAAAGTAATCTCAATAAAAATAAATATATTAAACATAATTAAAATTTATTCGGCCACTTCAGGTGGATATCAATTAAGATATTTATCACTTGTTTCAATAAAGAATATCATTCATAAATAGTATAGGTTCAATAGTTATCTCAAATTTCAATTTCATGCAATTTAAGTTATATACAAATCAACTTCATGACACATAAATAATGTCAACTTCTGGTGACAAGGATTTACAAGTAGTTACAAGTACAAGATGAGTTTATATTTCACCTTCTATGAAACAACATAAATAATGTCAACTTCATGACACACGAGTTTATATTTCACCTTCTATGAAACAAATCATATATGAAACAAATAGTTACAAGTACAAGATGGAATCAACAATATCATCTTAGCTTATCACTACAAACATGAGGCTAACATTTTAATCGATGCATAATGACGTTATTTATTCATCAACTTATCAATGTATTAATTCATTTAGATATCATTTATCATGTATCCATCCAATATACGATCAATTTTACCCAATAGCCATATCTATATGCATCGTCAACCCCCAATCATACATGATTTATCAACTCTCTAAATTCTTATACATCAAAGTATATTAGCACTATGGCATGATTTAAGATATAAAAACATATATGTGCAGTCAATAACGTCATTTTGCAATTAGCAAGAGGCACAAAAATCATAACTCAAATATATGATGTTTAGGCTTACCTGACTGCAAGCTTGATCGCATATACCGATATTAAGAAATTGGCCCAACTCCTTCACGAGCCTGAAAGTCGAGCTTAACACAGATAGACTCACTACCAAGTAGAGTGCAATCTTGAAGAGTCTATAAGGCGATGAATAATACTCTAGAAGGGGGGGATGAATAGAGTATGGACGATTTTCGCAACAATAGAAATTTAGTGCAACTTGTCAAGACCTTGATATAGGATATCAGGACTTGACAAAGTAAAATCGAATATGATAATGTAAATGCGGAATATAAAAGATGAACACACGAATTGTTAACGAGGTTCGGCACCAACTGGCCTACGTCCCCGCCTAGGGTTATCCAACCCGTAGGATTCAAACACTTCTTATTTCACTTCTCTTGAGCCTAGAAATTTCTAGAGAAACTACCCTTTCTCTATACAAAGCCTCACCGCTTCTATTATAGCTCTCAACCTTACAAGTGAAATAAAAGCTCACACCACACACCAAGTGTGCTTTGATCGAGTATAAAATACTCTAAGTGTAAAAAGAATGACTTGTACAATAAGTGCTAGTGTTTCTCTCAACTCTTAAACAATGATCAACAACTAGGCTTTTGGAGAATGTAAGAGAAACTTGACGAATGCTTTAGGATGCTTATGATTTCTTCAGTGCTTTCTTAGTTAGCTTTCATCCTTCTTAGCCTTCGTCTTTTTATAGTCGGAACACTTGTAGAGCTTCTTGGAGGGAGACCGTTTGAAATTCAAATCCTTTCCAAGATATTTGAATTCTTTCCGAAAATGATCCTTTGTGTGCCTTCCAAGATTGTTCTTTCAACTTTCTTCATGATCAAGTATGATCGGTTCTTTCCTTGTATGAAAAAAAGAAATCCTAAAAGAACATACATAATGTATCTAGCACAAGAATGAGTTAGATGAGAAACACATATATAAATCGATTAAGACCAAATCACATCTCATAGCCCAATAAAAGCCCATGATAATTTAGGCCCAACAAGGTTGGCCTCGAATTCTTTCCTGTGAGAGAACAGTTCAAATAGAGAAATGTATACGTGATATTCCAAAACATTTTAGTCTAGGTTTCAAGACCTTGAAACCCAGCCTTTTGTCTTTCATCATCCTTTAGATCACCTGCACGTTAGGTCTCAAGATCTTACAATCAAGGTGGAGTCTTCAATCTCCCCCTTGATGGAAGACAAAACCTGTTTCAATATTCATAACATATTTCCAGCAATCATTATAAGGATATAAGCATATTATATAATATGAGCATAAAATGTTTGGATCATCTAAGTTTTAAAACATCAAAGCATTTAAACAACCAGTGCCAAAACGCAGCAACCGAAACATTCTCCCCCTTTTTGTCTTCCAACAAAAGGGTAGAGAGGTGAAAATGTCTGGAAACATCAACCAAAAAACCAGGAGTTTTAAAAGATGAGCAGCAAAATAAGAGTTTTTAGAAAGTAGAGCAAAGAGGGTGGGAGATCAAGGCCTTGAGTCAGAATCCCCATCTGCAGCCTTCTTCTTCTTGCTCCTTAGAGCCTTCTTGCCTTTCTTAGCAGAGGATGGCCCAGCAACAGAGGATGTACCTGGGGCGCCAGGAGCATTAGGATCTTCAGAAGGGGCAATGCCAGCGCCTTCCTTAACCCATTCGCCGAAGGTGGGGTACTGCTTGTTGGGTGGAAGGTACTTCCTTCTGACCTCATATCTGCACCTCTTCCTCCACCTATCCAGGGCGTCTTTGGTGACCTTGTCTCTCTCCATTTCTGCAAGTTATCTCTGACGCTCCACATCCTTGTACTTCTTAACCACACCATACTACTCGACTGTTAGGATGGTGGGTTCATGATGAGTGAGGCGTAGAATGGGACGTTTCTTCACTTGATTTTCACAGTTGAGGATGACATTCCCTATCTTCTCATGCACATGATCGAAGGTTTCTTGCTCCATTGGCATGATAGAGCCTGTAGCAGTGTAGGTGAGAGCATTGAGAAGCATCATCTGATCAAGCTTGCAGTTGACCATGGAGAGTAGCTCATGAGTCTGGTCCTGGCGAATCACCACATGCGACCACATTCTGCTCAGATCAAACCTAAGGTCTTGAATCTCAGTCTCCACATCAGCCAATCTATCCTCATTCATATTAGGTTCAGTAACCTGTTTTCCCTTCGAATCTTTCTTCAGAAACCATTGCCCCCTCAGGTTTTTGACAATACCTAATCTTTCTAGACAGCCTTCATCAATGATCCCACTGTAGGTTTGCTTTTCTTCTCCTGATGTGTCGATGTCAAAGGCTTCAAAGACTTTGGGCAAGAGGTTTGCATAGGGTAAATGCATAGGCCGAGAGGAGGTAGAGACATGGGTCATGTAGTCGAGAATAAGTTTGGGCAAGTCAGGCTCGTATGCGTTCATGATTAGGAAGAGGATCTCGAGAATATTCTCGGTCACCAATTCCCTGGAATGGATGCGTGAGAAGATACAACGAGTCAGGATAGTGAAGATGAGCTTGGCTTGAAGGTTTAGGGCAGTGTGAGTGGGTTTGAGGGACGATGAAGATCCAGGGCCTTGAGATTTTAGGAAGAATTCATCTCTTGCTCGTGAGAGACACTCGAATCGGCTTGGGAATTCTTTTGTGGGAATTTCAGTTGGAAGATCAAGGATAAGAGCAAGGCTCTCAGGAGAGAGGCGGATTCGGGTGTTCTTGACCTTGGATACTAGGGTTAGGGTTCCATTTACCCGATGAACAGTGAGATTAGCATAAAAGAGTCGGGTAAGTTGGGGATAGGCAAAATTGCCAGGGTTGAGCAAGGTCCAGAAACAGGTAGATTTGAGGAGGGAAATGCAAGGCAAGGGCATGGATTGGAGGAGGTTGAAACCAACAGCATCACAGAAGCATAATATATGGTTGCAAAAGTCCTGTTTCCAGGACTCCTCAACCTCTTTAGAGCAAAACCAATTGGGGGAAATGCCAGAAGATACCTGGGGAGGCCGAGCAGGAGCAGAAGTGGCTGGAGCTTTGCCTTTGGATTTCCTGATTAGAGGTGGTGGTGATGGTGAGTTCTCGCTGGAATCCTCAGAATGTTCTTCAGATTCCTCCATGATTTGCTTCCCCTTGTTGGTCGGCATCTTGTACCTCTTAGCAGAAGGAGCTGGAGACGGAGAGGCTGAAGAGCGCTTTGATCCCACCATTTTTGGTTTCAGAAACATGGAGGGTTTTTGGAACTCGGAGAGAGAGAGAGAGAGAGAGAGAGAGAGAGAGAGAGAGAGAGAGAGAGAGAGACAATGAACACAGAGAGAGTGAGGGTGGAGTGGATTAGACCGAGAGGAGGGAGGGATTAAAAAGCAACAACACTGGAAACTGAATCGTTTCTCAATATTTTCAAATGGGCAAGTACATATTCATTAACTCACATGAATATTAAGTAATGATGATTTGATTTTTCTAAACCCAAAGTGTCACATCTACTTGCAAAAATTAAAGAGATTTGGAATAATTTTAAAATGGGAACCAAAA
This sequence comes from Persicaria tinctoria, assembly GCA_037127255.1. Lineage (NCBI taxonomy): Eukaryota > Viridiplantae > Streptophyta > Magnoliopsida > Caryophyllales > Polygonaceae > Persicaria > Persicaria tinctoria. The sequence continues at coordinate 56,629,939 of JBANSL010000006.1, read as the reverse complement.
TATGTGAAAACCGATATTTGAAAGGGGTAAATAAAATCAAAAGACACTCTTGTTGAATATCCATAAGATACTAACAGAGTTTGATCCAATATAATTTTATTCGGATGATCATCTCGGATCCTTATGAAGCCAAGGCCTTGAGATGTCATTTGAATTCTGAACTTTCATATAGGGAGTAATTATTCCCCCTAAGAAAGTGCTTCCCTATTAAGCATACCCAACTCCAGTCTAATAAAATTGAAACGATCTTCAGGGAGTGGTTTAGTAAAAATATCAGCTAACTGAAAATCAGTAGATATGAAGGATATTGATACATCACCTTTCTCTATATGATCTCTTATAAAATGATATCTCACATCAATGTGCTTGGTTCTTGAGTGATGCGCTGGATTTTTAGTGATGGAAATAGCACTAGTATTATCACACAATATAGGAATACCTTTAAGATCAATTCCAAGGTCTCTGAGCTGTTGTGATATCCAAAGAATCCGAGAGCAACATGCACCAGCAACAATGTACTCGGCTTCTGCAGTTGATAAGGCCACTGAATTTGGTTTCTTAGAGTGCCAACTTATCAAGGAAGATCCTAGGAGTTGACAGCAGCCAGAAGTGCTTTTTCTATCGACCTTGTAGCCTGTAAAATCTGCATCTGAGTAGCCTGTTAAATGAAAGTTACTCTGTTGGGGATACTAAAGCCCAAGGTCTTGAGATCCATTTAGGTATCTGGAGATTCTTTTCACAACAATAAGGTGAGACTCTTTGGGGTCACTTTGGAATCGAGCACACATACAGACACTGAATATTATATCAGGTCTACTAGCAGTAAGGTATAGGAGTGAACCAATCATACCTCTATACTCTTTTTGGTTCACATTCTTTCCATTCTTATCTTGATCAAGGGAGAGAGTGGAGCTCATAGGGGTCTTTGCTACCTTTGATTGTTCCATTTTGTATTTCTTTAGTAGATCCCTGGTGTATTTTCCTTGGTTCAGAAAGATACCCTTACTTGTTTGAAGAACTTGTAAACAAAAGAAGAAGTTCAATTCTCCCATAAGACTCATTTCAAATTCTCTGCACATAATTTCAAAAAACTCATTGCAGAGGGAATTATTAGTAGCACCAAATAATATATCATCTACATATATTTGAACAATCAAAAGATCATTTCCACGAGTCTTGATGAAGAGAGTTTTATCAATCAATCCTCTTTGAAAACCATTTTCAAGAAGGTATTTGGACAATCTTTCATACCAAGCTCTTGGGGCTTGTTTGAGACCATAGAGAGCTTTGTCCAATTTATACACATGATTAGGAAATTCTTCACTTTCAAAACTTGGTGGTTGACCTCTTCTTCTAAGAACCCATTTAGGAATGCACATTTGACATCCATTTGAAAAAGCTTGATACCCATGAAAGATGCAAAAGCAAGTAATATTCGTATAGCTTCTAACCTTGCTACGGGAGCAAATGTCTCCTCGTAGTCTATACCTTCTTCTTGATTGTATCCTTGAGCAACAAGTCTTGCTTTGTTTCGAATGATCTTGCTTGCTTCATCCAGTTTATTCCGAAACACCCATCTAGTTCCTATGACTGATTGGTGATGTGGTCTGGGTTGAAGAGTCCATACCTTGTTCCTTTCAAACTTCATTTAGCTCATTTTGCATGGAAGTGATCCAGCCCGAGTCCTTGAGTGCTTCAGCTGGGGTTTTTGGTTCTACAAGAGAAACAAAAGCATAGAAGGCACAAAGATTCTTTAATCTAGATCGAGTTTGTACCCCAGATGATGGATCTGATATGATATCTTGAGCTGAGTGTGAAGAGGCATGTTTGAACTTTCGTAGCTTTGGACCCTGATCGTTTGAACTAGTAGCAGGTCTCTCTTCAAGGTCTTGAGAGATAATTTGAGTGTTGGATTCTTCAATGACTGAATCCTGATTCTGTAGTCCCTTCTCAAGGTCTTGAGATAGCTCGTTGGTATCTTGGATTTGTTCTTGCATGTTTCTTTCTTGGTCCTGCTTATTTCCAGCCTTGTCCTCTTCTTCTCCATCCGAATCATGATGATTTAGATTGAGATCTGCAAAACTTTCACTTAACACACCATTGTTGCTTTCGTTGAATACCACATGGATACTCTCCTCAACAATTTTGGTGCGCTTGTTATAAACTCTATAAGTTTTGCTAATAGTAGAATAACCAAGGAAGATACCTTCATCACTACGAGCGTCAAATTTCCCAAGGTTATCTTTGCCATTGTTATGAATAAAGCAAGTGCATCCAAAAGGTTTGAAGTAGGAAATGCTAGGCTTTCTTCCTTTGAAAAGTTCATAAGGAGTCTTTTTCAAAATGGGGTGAATTAAGCATCGATTCAAAATGTAGTTGGCTGTATTAACAGCCTCAGCCCAGTAGATTTTTGGCAAACCATTTTCCAAAAGCATTGTCCTAGACATGTCCTCCAAAGTGCGGTTCTTTCGTTCCACAACTCCGTTTTATTGAGGAGTTCTAGGTGCTGAAAAGTTGTGTGAAATTCCATATTTAGCACAGAACAAATCAAGTTTTATTGATCAAATTCTCTACCATGATCACTCCTAATGGAGACAATAGGTATGTTTTTCAAGGTCTGCAACTCTTTGCAAAGTTTAGAAAACTTGAGCAAAGCCTCTGATTTTTCTCTTAAAAAGGAGATCCATGTAAAACAAGAGAAATCATCAATATTAACCAGGATTTATTGTTTACCCTTTGGAGATTTGACACGCATAGGTCCACACAAGTCCATATGTAACCACTCAAGAGGGCGAGAGGAACTTACAACCTTTTTAGGTTTGAAGGAACTACGTGTCTGTTTGCCTCTTGTGCATGCATTGCGTAGATCTTCTTTCTTGAAGTTCAGATCAGGCAATCCTCTAACAAGATCTCTTGTTTTAAGTTTATTGAGAATGTGCATGCTTACATGACCCAGTCTTCTATGCCATAGGCTGGGGTGTTCTGTCAAGACCTTGAGACACTTGAGTTTTGTACCTGTAATATGGTTAGCATTTACAGCATAAGTGTTGTTGTGCCTGTGAGCAGTGAGGATTAGATCATCAGTCTCTTCATTCCTGACTTCACACTTGTGTCTGTCAAAGCCAACTTTGTTACCTTTATCACATAAATGAGAGACACTTAAGAGGTTATACTTTAATCCATCAACAAGATAAACATCCTTAATACAACTTTCTGAATTACCAATATTACCAATACCAATAATGTTGCACTTCCCTTTATCACCAAGAGTAATTGTTCCAGTGGTTTGTTCCTTAAGATCTTGAAATAGAGATTTCTTTCCACTCATGTGTCGCGAGCATCCACTGTCCATTATCCATTTTGGCTCTCTGCTCTTGATGATATCCTGCAATACCAACATCAACCTTTCCGGCTAGACCAATACATAGTTTTAGATTCATAATGAGGATAGACCATGTTGGGTAGTCTTGTCCCCTTAGGAACCCAAACTTGTTTTATCTGTTCATTTAGTCGAACTGGAAATGTATTTCTAATGATGTAAGGATCATTTCGCCTATATGGACAAGTTTCTTTGACATGCCCTTTCTTACAACAGTGGAAGCAAGTAGGTGAACGCCAATAGCCTTTAGCTTTAACAAAAGTGGTACTAGGTTTCTTTGGAAAATTATTGTTGTATCCAATATCACTTCTATTAATAGAGAGTTGTTGTTCACCAAACATCTTATCAAGATTAGCTTTAGATCTGGTGAATTGAATGAGTGAAGTCTGCTGGTCTTGACACTTATCGGTTAGCTTAGCCTTCTCTTTCTCTAAATCCTCATTACGATTCTTTAGAGAGGAGAGGCTTTGCTTGAGATCAGAATTTTCTGAGCTCAAGGTCTTGACTTTAATGTAAAGGGCCGACCGAGATGTTTCAATATTTTTCACTTCCAGCGACATATCACTAATACATTTATGTTGATCTATCAGCTTTTCCTTCAAGGTGTTGATTTCACTGCTGTAAGCATCTTCATTAGAAATCATATTTCTTAGGACTCCAGAAAGAACATCGGGGGGACTAGACATTAGGTTTCTTACCACTTATTCAAGGTCTTGAGTCTGTGATCCTTCGTGTTCAGCCATAAGACAGAGATTTGCATGTTTTTTTTTCGGTGTCTGAGTCACATGATGAATCTGAGTCACTTCAGGTTGCAAGCATAGCCTTTTTCTTTTCATATTTCTTGAACTTATTTCTTTTCTTCATAGGATACTCCTTTACGAGATGATCTGTCTCGCCACACTCAAAACATGTTAGCACTTTTGGCTTTTTTGACATGTTGGGAGACTTGCTTTTGAATCTAGATGAATCAGTATTTTCACGGTTGGAAAATTGTTTTTTCATCTTCAGAATTCGAGCTAATCCCCGTGTGATGAGAGCAAAGGGATCATCTTCGTCGTCTGATTCATCACTCTCAGATTATGAGTGATCTTTCTTAGCTTTGAGAGCAAGGTTCTTTGATGTTGAGGGTACTTCTCCATCTTCCTCGTTTAATATCATCTCATGAGTAATAAGTTTTCCGAGAAGATAATCTAATGGTAGTGTAGAGAGATCTTGAGCTTCCTCAATTGCAGTAACCTTGGGACCCCACTTGATTTTTGGGAGGCTCCTTAGAACCTTTCGAACCTTTTCTGGGTTGGAGAAGGTTTTTCAAAGTGAGTTGAGGTTGTTTACAATTTGAGTGAATCTCGTAAACATCTCCTTTACTGTCTCATCAGGATTCATCTTGATAAGCTCGTATTGCCTGAGAAAGATATTAATCCTACTCTCTTTGACTTGACTTGTGCCCTCATAAGTAACTATAAGCTTGTCCCAAATTTCCTTGGCACTTTTGCAAGCTGAGACACGGTTAAACTCATTAGCATCGAGAGCGCAATACAGTAGATTCATAGCTTTGTAGTTCTTAGCAATGTTTTCAAGATCAGTCTGATCGTAATCAGATTCAGTTTTATCAACTTGCTTTCCATCGACAGTCTTTTTTGGAACGTGTGGTCCATTCTTGACCAGGCCCCATAGCTCAAGGTCTTGGTCATTGATGAACATTTGCATCAGTGATCTCCAGTGGAGAAAGTTATTGCCACAGAAAAGTGGAGGTCTATTGGTTGACCTTCCTTGAGCAAAACCTCCATCACCTATGGTAGACATGCTGAAAACTCACAAGATTGTTAAATCAAAACAGTGAACCAAGGTCTGATACCAATTGAAGAGTCTATAAGGCGATGAATAATACTCTAGAAGGGGGGGATGAATAGAGTATGGACGATTTTCGCAACAATAGAAATTTAGTGCAACTTGTCAAGACCTTGATATAGGATATCAGGACTTGACAAAGTAAAATCGAATATGATAATGTAAATGCGGAATATAAAAGATGAACACACGAATTGTTAACGAGGTTCGGCACCAACTGGCCTACGTCCCCGCCTAGGGTTATCCAACCCGTAGGATTCAAACACTTCTTATTTCACTTCTCTTGAGCCTAGAAATTTCTAGAGAAACTACCCTTTCTCTATACAAAGCCTCACCGCTTCTATTATAGCTCTCAACCTTACAAGTGAAATAAAAGCTCACACCACACACCAAGTGTGCTTTGATCGAGTATAAAATACTCAAGTGTAAAAAGAATGACTTGTACAATAAGTGCTAGTGTTTCTCTCAACTCTTAAACAATGATCAACAACTAGGCTTTTGGAGAATGTAAGAGAAACTTGACGAATGCTTTAGGATGCTTATGATTTCTTCAGTGCTTGCTTAGTTAGCTTTCATCCTTCTTAGCCTTCGTCTTTTTATAGTCGGAACACTTGTAGAGCTTCTTGAAGGGAGACCGTTTGAAATTCAAATCCTTTCCAAGATATTTGAATTCTTTCCGAAAATGATCTTTTGTGTGCCTTCCAAGATTGTTCTTTCAACTTTCTTCATGATCAAGTATGATCGGTTCTTTCCTTGTATGAAAAAAAGAAATCCTAAAAGAACATACATAATGTATCTAGCACATAGAATGAGTTAGATGAGACACACATATATAAATCGATTAAGACCAAATCACATCTCATAGCCCAATAAAAAGCCCATGATAATTTAGGCCCAACAAGGTTGGCCTCGGATTCTTTCCCGTGAGAGAACAGTTCAAATAGAGAAATGTATACATGATATTCCAAAACATTTTAGTCTAGGTTTCAAGACCTTGAAACCCAGCCTTTTGTCTTTCATCATCCTTTAGATCACCTGCACGTTAGGTCTCAAGATCTTACAATCAAGGTGGAGTCTTCAAATCTTCTAAGGTTCGTCTCCTTTTACGATGACATCCTAGTGTGGACCCGTGGACAAACCACTCGTATGACACCACCCATCACCAAATCAAAATGTTAAGAAATTATGTACCATGCCTTAAAGCTTTTGAAATTCTAATTGACCAATTTAGTTAATCAAGCAAGGAAAGTCAACGTATCTCTTATGTAAGCAAAACATATATAAAATCACACTCCAAAATAGATTTACAATATTATCAAAATGCCTTATTTTGATTAACATTCCAATTGGCGATAATCTATCTTTATTCACTATCTACTTCGAGAGATATGAATTTTCATCTACTTCAGGAGATGATGATAAAATATAGTATACAAATAAAATAAAACAAAATAATAATCATTACTCATCACTATATGGATGATATACTTATTGTCTCATCACTACGGAGATGAAATTTATCAATCACATCAAGTGATTCATAATATCAATTTCTTTTACTTTCATCCATTTCGAGGGATTTAATATTTTCTATTTCGGGAGACCGATTAAATTATTTATAAACATTGTTAGTTATATAATATGGTTACCTTCTAAGCATGTATGACGTATAAGTTAATTTAGACAATTTAATAATTAAACAAAACAACTAGATCATGTATAACTCAATTTTAATTATAAAAATCAAATCGTACTTACCTCCATGACCCGACCCAGAACTCTAGGGTCAACTTCAGAGATTGATATAATTTATGTATACATTCTCTTCGAGGGTTGTGTTTGGCAATTAATTTATTTGCTTTAGGGGATAAATCTCTTTATCCACTTCAAGGGATAAAATTCACCACTTCAATGTCTACACAACATCTTCAGGATGTGTTCATATATTTCACAAGGGCAAAATATGCAACCCTGGAAGTTTTAGGCCATTTTATATAATTATATAAAATATACGGAGCCATCTGTGATATTTAAGAAATTCCAGGCTGCTTTCATAATTAAAAAAATCTACATCGCATACCTTTCTTCTTCGTTTTGAATTCACGGAGAGTGGCGGCGTCGGGACTCTGCTGCCTCGATCACTTCGGACTAGCAGCAAAGGTGGACGGTAGGCGCTCCTCAGTGTTCGCCGAGTCGCCCTGCGACTCCGATCGTGTTGGAGAATTCGCAGATCGAGCGTGCCCCGGCAGGTCCTCCCGATGAGATCGTCGATGGAGGCGACGTTAGAGGCATCGAAGAGAGCGAGAGATATGAGGAAGATGCTTGTGAAGGTCGATTAATATGATTATACGAAAATATAATTAGCAATGTAGTAGCTTCATCGAATTTGACAACTTGGTATATGATCGATATGAATCACCACTAAACAAGCAATTAAAAATATCATATATATATATATATATATATATATATATATATATATATGTATATATATATATATATTTAATCGATCATGGCATTGGAGAACTAATCGAATGGGAATTCCAAAATAATTACGTAACTATATGTAATCCATCAAGTTGATTAGTAAAGTCAAGTTCTTTATATAGATGCACGTACAATATGTCAATATTCGATTCCGTTAACAATGGTCATAACATAAAAATATATATATAGATGTTATAGCTATAGGTCTATAACTAAGTATATACGTACCTGTTCCGATTCAATTTCAAACAAAGAAGTCGGGGATACATACCATTACCAAGGCGGTCAACATTAGTTAGATGTTGTAGCGGTAGTGCACTCCGAAACATTGGATGTTGGCATTAGGGCTGTGCAGAAAAATACGACACGGCTGACACGACACGAAACCGCTACAAAACGACACGAAAAAACACGAAACGATATGGATACGACACGATTATGACACGAAACGGTAAAACACGACAATAATCGTGTTGTGTTCGGATCGACATATCTCCCTTATCGGGTATCCGACACGACACGATAATTTTTTATTTTTTTTTTAATATTAGTTATTCTGTGATAGTACAAATAATATAAATGTCTTTATGTATTGCAAAATTCAATTAGCCCAGTTGGTAGATCTTGGGAGCACGCGTGGCCGGGTGAACAAGAGGTTTTGATTTCGAATCTTGGCAAGGGTTTATTTTTTTTATTTTCGTCTTCTGACTTTACTTTTTTAATTCTTTTTTTTTACTGTCGGCAGAGTGTCCTTATTCATTTCGCACCTCTCGCCTGAGTCGCCTCACGCAGTCTCGTGGCTCGCTCTCCTCTCCTCTCCTCTCCTCAGTCTCCGCTCACCCTCATTCTCGGCGTCTCGCCTCTCCCCTCCTCAGTGTCGCGGCTCGCCCTCGGTATCGCCTCTCCCCTCCTCAGTCTCTAGGCTTGCCCTCGGTCTCGCCTCTCCTCATTCCATTGCTGCTCGTTTTAGTTTTCGTTTCGATTGTGAGTGGGTTATGTGTTTGATTTAGATCTAGTGATTTTGGGGTTGTGGGTTATGGGATTCGATTCAGATCTAGTGATTTTGGGTTTGTGGGTAATGGGATTCAATTCAGATCTGGTGATTTTGGATTTTGAATGGGTTGGGGGCGGCTAGGGTTTTCATGCCTCTCTCAGTCTCATCCCTACCGCCAAATTCAGCCCAATTCCAACCACCCCCACCGCCGCTATTGACGAAGATGTAGAAAACGAAGTCCTTCCGCCAAGAAAACAGTAATTCGACTCCTACTTCATCTTCAAATCTTCAATGGCGGATCGGTAGGACAACAAATTCAGGGAAAAAAAAAGAAAAACAATTTTTTTTAAATGGTTCGTGTCGTGTTACACGGGTATCCGACACAAAACCGTGTCGTGTTATCGTGTCGGATACCCGGTACTTATCGTGTCGTGTTCGGATCGACACTTTTCCCCTTATCGGTTTCGTGTTTTTGTCGTGTCGTGTCGTGTCGGATACCCGGTTATGCATAGCCCTAGTTGGCATACCGGGTCAAAAGAAATCAAAATAATGTGGAATAAAGATTATACATTAGAAGATTATATCAAAGCTAAGTCATACAATTAGAAACAAATAAAAAGTAGTGAGATTAAGAAATCAAATCTGACCGAGCAACATTATGCGGCGGGGCTATCATAAGAAGAAAGAAATTTGAAGCAATATTACCGATTTGATTCATAAAAGGCCGCGCCGATTGCAATCCATTGGAATGTGGTGGTGCCAAAGAAAAACCCTAATTTTATTTCTATAGAGAAAAGATTGTGCTGATAACGTATTATAAATTAGGGCAATAATAAAGGGGTGGAATGTGTGATTTTATTCAATTGATTGCTTGTGGAATATCCACCAATACAATATATATGAGTCATATCATTGGACTCCAATTATAAGATAAATCTATCTATAAAAGACAAAAACTCTATCTAAGTAAAGTGTATATCTTTGTACATCTACATAATAATATTATAACAGTTACAATAATTTTAGAAATTTGTAATCGTTACACGTTACAATAATTGTTTTATGTGGATGAGTTCTTGTAACTCAAAGTTCAATAGTCAATTGTGGTTACTAGAATATATTCGCTCGTTAGTTACAAGAATCAAATCACATACAACGAATTAATTACAATTTAGATACAAGAAGTAAATCATCTACAACGAGTTAGTTACAAGAATCAAATCACCTATTACAATAATGTCACTAGTACAAATGTAGTCATCAATGATGTTTAAACAATGGCGTTTGTTTATGAAATGTCGTTAAAACTATATTTAATGGCGTTTTTGTAAAAAAAACGCCATTATTTTATATGATGCCATTATTTAATGGCGTTTGTAAAACGCCATAGTATTTCATGGCGTTTATAAACGCCATAAAAATAATAAGATAGAGGATAAAAAAATCTATCAGAATGTTTTAAAAAAGCATGGCGTTTGCAAACGCCATGGTTGAAGGATGTATTGGGCGGAAATTTTTTTCCCGCAAATTTTATGCTATAATTGTTTTCTGTAAAAAGCAAAATAAGGAAATAACCCAAAAGATCACGTTTCATTCATCTCTAAGCGTTCGCCCAAAACCCAAACCCTAAATCGCTGCTCAGAAATCGCTCCGCGCCTCCGCCCAGAAATCGCTGCTCGCAGTGCGTTCCCACCGTCCAGAAATCGTTGCTCACCGACCACCGTCCAGAAATCGCTGCTCGCCGACCAGAAATCGCCGCTTGCCGACCAGAAATCGCCGCTCGCCGACCAGAAATCGCCGCTCGCCGACAAGAAATCGTCGCTGCTCGCCGACCAGAAATCGTTGCTCGCCGACCCTTTGGTGTTCAGGGTGGTCGCTGCTCGCCGACCCTTTGCTGTTCAGGGTGGTCGCTGCTCGTCGACCTTTGCTGTTCATCGTGGTCGCTACTCGCCAGTGCTTCATCCTCAAATCCCTAAAGTTTCAAGCTATTGATTCCAATCAAAACCCTAAATGTTATACACATAAGGTAATTTTGTTTTCCAATTGAATAAATGGCCACATAAAGCCCCCAATTTCTCTATGTATGTTCCATTTGTTTCCAGTTTTGTAAATAGATGTCTAAATTGCAATATCCAAACACCTTAATTTTGATGGATTTTATCTTTTGTAGGGGATTCAAGGCCTAAAGCTTTAGGAAATGGATTGCAACGACAGGAAACATTTGTTCAAGATTTAAAGAGATAATGAATTCCAGGCTCTGAAAGGTGAGTTCTTGGTCCTTTTTACGTACTGGTTCTTGTCTTGCGACATTTTATTTGTTCCTGTTGTTGTTTTGTATTATGATTCGTGTTTCTTTTTCGTGTTCTTTCCACATTTGTTACCCCTTTATGTTGTTGAGGAAAAAAAATATTGGGGTTGTTGTTGATGTACTTTCCCTGCACTTTTCGCCATTGTGTTCGTTATTTTTTTTATAATTGTTTTGTTTACACTAGCTCTTTTGTAGTGTTGAAATGTTTGTTCAGCTCTTTTACTTCCTTGCATATCCAAATGCCATAATACATGCCTTTTCCGATAGGCCACTCTGCAGATCAGTTGCATTTTTGTTGACACACTAAGAATATTTAGTATTTGGTTTACTCCTTGAGGTTTTCTAATCTTACATTTGTAGTTTATGAGCTGTTTGTATCTCTGTACAGTCAGTACGAGCTCCTTGGCGCAACATCTTCTTTCTTTTTCTTCCAGGCCCCTTGTTTTCGTTTCATTTTCTTCTGTTGGTCTCCTTGAGTGGGGTTTAACTTGTTTTCTCTTTCCTGCTGTGGGTGGTCTTGATTCTTCTTCCTGTCATTCCAAGTGAACATATGAGCGTTAGTCTGACTTTTGTTTTTATTTTCTTTTCCTGGAATGATAGGAAGATGATTTCTTTATACATTTCAAGTTTATACATTTCAATTTTATGTTGTATATACTGGTTGGGTTAATGCATGTCTACTCATTCCTTTTGTTAAAAAAAATACTAATTTTTCTTAGGTAAGGAGATCCATCATATTAGATGTCCGTTAGCGTGGATAAAAGTTGGGTAAAATTAGATAAAAACAGTGACGAGTATCGAGAAGGGGTTAAACAATTTGTCTTAAATTCAAAGAGGCGTGGAAGGAATCCAGAAATGCTTATATGCCCTTGTGCAGTTTGTCGTAACCTTAGCCGGCAAACTGTTGACGACATGGAGGTACATTTGTTGCACTTTGCCGTTGATCCTGATTATGATATTTGGTGTGCACATGGTGAAGAGGTTCCTTTTGAAGAAGTGTTAGATGATGAATGTTTTGATCCTTCTGATGTGGACTATGAACTTCCAGATGTGCTTTAAATGTATAAGGATGCTAGCTTTTTTGATGAAGGTGGAAGTCTACAAAGTAATGTCACAGAGGAAGATTATAAAAAGAAAGTGGAAGATGCAGAAGTCCCTCTATATCAAGGATGTAAGCAGAAATATACAATGTCAGTAACTCTTATCTTTTATAAATTCAAAGCCTCAAATAGAATCTCTCACGAAGCATTTGATGAATTACTTGAATTAATTAAGGACATGCTTCCAAAAGTCAATAATTTTCCAGAATCTCTCTCTACAATTAAAAAGTTTTTGAAGGGATTTTATTTAGGGTACGAGAAGATTCATGCATGCATCAATGATTGTTGCTTGTTTAGAGGAAATGACAAAGAAAATCTCAATAAATGTCCTGAATGTAATGCTTCGAGGTGAAGAGTGAATCCGAGGACCAATCAGATAGAAGAGGGAGTGGCAGCAAAGGTCTTACGCTATTTTCCCATAGTCTCGAGGATTAAGAGGATGTTTCTTTCAGAATATACAAGTGAGCTGCTAAGATGGCACTCTACTCATCATAGTCAAGATGCCATGATGCGTCATCTAGTTGACTCGGTTCAATGGCGGACTGTAGATCATAAATGGCCAAGTTTTGCTGCTGATCCAAGAAACTTGAGATTCGGATTAGCCACTGATGGGTTTACACCATTCAATTCTCTAAGCTCAACATATAGTATATGGCATGTGATTTTAGTCATCTATAATCGGCCTCCGAATGTGTGCATGTTTGCAGAAAATTTGATGTTAGGTCTGCTTGTTCCCGGGAAAAAACATCCATGCAATGACATAGATGTGTATTTGTAGCCACTTATAGATGATTTGATGGAGCTATGGACTACTGGGGTAGAGATGTATGATGCATTTAAGAGGGAAATGTTCAACCTTAAAGCTATCCTTTTGTGGACGATAAATGACTTTCCGGCATATGGTAATCTAGCTGGTTTAAGTATAAAAGGGGAGTTCGCATGTCCTGTTTGTGGTCTTGAAACAAAATCTAAATGGTTACCTTTGGCAAAAAAGACTGTTTATACTTGTCATAGAGTATTTCTTCCTCAATCCCACCCTCTTCGTAGTAAGCATAAGTGGTTTGATGGAACAAAGGAAAAAAGAAGGCGTCCAAAGGTTTTTAATGGGTTGGCTGTTGTTCGTGCCTTGCATGGGTTCAAAAATAATTTCGGGAAGGAAAAAAAGAGGCTGAAGTATAAGAAAGGAGACCCTGCCAAACAATTGAAAAAGAAGTCAATATTTTTTGACTTTCCATATTGGGAGGTTAGTATGGGTTTGATCATATTTTTAGGTTATGTATTGTGAAATGTTTGTGGGTTCACTAGGATCCTTGACCTAAATGATGCTTTCTACTGAATTTTAGGTACTTCCTCTATGCCACAATCTCGATGTCATGCATATTGAAAAAAATGTGTGTGAAAGTGTCTTATCCACCATATTAGATGTCAATGGCAAATCAAAAATTGAAGATGAGTCTCGTAGAGATCTTGAGCTGCTAGAACTGATGGATGGTGTTCCATTGGAAGATAGGCGTGCCATGTTAGAGCTACCATCCACACCTTACACTTTAACCAAGGTCGAGAAAATTCAGTTTTGTCGTAAGTTATTTTCTCAAAGGTTTCCTGATGGTTATTGCAGTAACATTAGTAATTGTGTCAAGTTGGATGAGTGTAAGTTGCTAGGTCTCAAGTCTCATGACCATCATGTCTTAATGCAATAACTTTTATCTGTCGCATTAAGAGGACTTTTGCCTGAAGGCCTAAGAAAGGCATTGTGGCGTTTATCGGCATTTTTTAATGAGTTGTGTCAAAGAGTATTAGGTACAAAAAGATTGGAAGAATTGGAAGATGAGATCATAGTGACTTTATGCTTGTTGGAGAAACAGTTCCCTCCATCTTTCTTTGATATCATGATCCACCTTTGTATTCATATTGGAAGAGAAGCAAAGTTGTGTGGTCCCATCCAATTTAGGTGGATGTACCCTTTTGAGAGGTAACCTATTGATTTTTTCAAGCTCTTAGATAATTATTCCTCATTAGAAGATATTTTTCTAATTGGTTAACTTTTTTAAAAAAATCTTTAATTTGTCAGATATATGAAAGTGCTCAAGGATTATGTTAAAAATCGGGCAAAACCAGAAGGCTCTATTGCTGAAAAATTATTTAGTTAATGAGTGCTTGAGGTTTTGCGGTGGCTATATGAAACAAATAGATGCCATTAGTTCTAAAAGGAAACACAATGAAGAAGTTGAAGATGACACAATTGAAGAAGGGTCTACACTTTTAAAAGGGCGTTCGTTACTTCTTTCAGATTCAGATCATAAGCTTGTGCATCTTTGTGTCTTACTCAATAGTGCTGAAACTGAAACGTATATAGAGTAAGTAAAGTCTATGCTAAGAAAGTCATCACTAAATATACTTTGCATTATTGATTTATAGACTAATAGTTTCATTGATTAGGATTCACAAAGAGGAACTGCTTCTCTCAGATCCACAACTAATTAATGATATCAACTTGCTAGAGAAAACTCATCTAGAGACATTCGTCGTTTGGTTACAAGCCAAGGTTTGACAACCTATAAATTTGTTGTATGTTATATGTTCATGACTACAACAACATTTTTGAAAGGGTTTACTGATATCTCCATGTCACTTATTCGTGTACAGATTCTGTCGAAACCTAGTGTAAATGCGCATTCGACAAATACTTTGAGGCTGCTTGTGATAGGGCCTAGATTTTATGCAATGTCGCATACTGATTTTATAATAAATGGAAAACGCTTTCACACAGTGGATGCAAGGGTATCCACAGCTGATTATGGTGTCCATGTTGAAGCAGATACTAATCTGAATTACTATGGGGTTGTAAGAGACATTTTGGTGCTAGATTTCTATATTTTTCGATTGGCTGTATTTCATTGTGACTGGGCAAATATTGTAACTGGTGTGAAAAAGGAGGATGGGTTTACCTTAGTTAACCTTCGAGATAACTTACTTAAGAAAGACCCATTCATTTTAGCATCGCATGCAAAACAAGTGTTCTATTCTAGAGAATCTGAAAATTCTAGTTGGTATGTGGTGTTAAAAGCTCCTCCGAGAGGCTTTCCTGACTTAGAAATGTTTGACGAGTCTGTTTTTGCACCTTATGTTCCTTTAGATGTTTCTGCAGTTGATGTAAACTATTGGGACAGTAATGAATGTTAACTTTGATCTGTAACCTTTTTTAATCTTGTATTTTGTTTTAATATATGGAAGTTGTATGCTTAGTAAAAATTTCGCCTCATATTTGACTTTGTAAATGTTTATATAATTGATATGTTTTTCGGAAAGACTTTTCAGGGATTTGAGCACTTTTCAAAAGACCAATCATCATAAATGACTGAGTATGATTGTGCATCTTTATTATTACTATATATTGTAGAACACATGTTGTTTACTTGTGAATATCCATTTTCATGTTGCAAAGAATACTAGTGACAGAAAGAGACGTAGGGGAAATTTAGATGCAGAAGAGACCGGGGGAAGTTTTTGCAAAGTGCATAAGCCACCAATGTGCCTCAAAAAGCGAGGAAAACAAGAGGTAGGACGTGCTTGCAGGTTATGGAAACTGGGGCAAAAGAGAAAAAATTAGTAGAGTGGAATGCGAAGGGGCAGCCCGTTGGAGATGTATTAGTGAAGTTCTCATCTACTATGGGGGTGATAGTCCGTGAACAAGTGCCAATTAATATCGAGACTTGGCATGGAGTTAGTGATCAAGCTAGGGAAAGTCTTTGGACACTTTTGATGGTAATTTTATTTATGTTTCTTTAATTTTATTTTGACATGGAGTTAGTACTTGGTCCATGTGTGCTTCAAGTTGTTCGTCATGCAACAAATGGGGAAACTTTGGAGATCTTGAAAATATGAGCTTTCAACTAAAATTAGAAAAATCATGGAATCAAGATCAACTAATGTAGAGCGAACAAGTCAACTTGCTAACTTAAGGCCTCCTGACGTGTCCTTAGATGAATGGAATCAGTTTGTTAAAAGTCGAATGACTGAGAAATGGCAGGTAAGTAATCTTAGAAAATTGATAAGTGTATTTTGCATTGCATTTTATTGTAGTTTTAACATGACTAACATTTATTCATGTAGGAAAAAAGTACGAAAATGAGAAGCGTAAGGGCAAAACAGATTGTGAACCACACGTTGAGTCGAAAAGGATATAGTCGTAAGGAAGATGAGTATGTAAGTGATACTTGGAATTTTCATCTGTTTGAATTCATATTTCTGCGTATTTAGTTTTTTCTTTCCTTTAGTATCTTTATGACTTCCCATTTGCAGAACAAACTACACCCAGATAAGCCTTTGACTAAGCCAGCACTATGGATTGAAGCACATGTCTCGAAGAAAAAGAGAAGCGAGGCTAATGCAACCAAAATTGTAAGCAATTTCATTTGGAAGGTAACACTTGAGTTTACATATTCTAATAATTACATTTCATTTTGTTTTGTGTATTTATTTTTTGTAGGATGCGATAAAAAAGGAAATGGATGAGGCTCCACCTAATGATGATGGGGAGGAGATTTTAACTCAAGTACTCGGTAATGATTATCCTGGTCGTGTTAGAGGTCTTGGAGCGGGGGTTACGAAAACCAAGTTGTATGCTCAATCACAAAGGGACTCTAAGTATGCTAAAATGGAGGCAGAAGTAAACAAAATGAGAGCGTGGAAGACAAAAATAGAGGCCGTATTATCTTTCAAACTTGGAATTACCTTGGATGATGATGATGACACAAATGATCACGATGATGATGAAAGGCGGAAAGATTCACCTGAACACTCCAAGGTAAATATTCATGTGTATATTTTTAGTCTTTATCTTCTTCTTTTTATAATCCTATGATGATGCTTAGTGATATTTTATTTAATGTAGGACAAATTCCAAAGTGGTGCAATTGAAAGTGCAAGTGTAGGTGCTACTACAACTCCACATGTACATAGCATTTTCCTTTTGAATAATTATACCTTTAACTTGGATAAGTAAGTATACTTTTATCTACCTCATAGTCGAGACAAGGAAGCACATATCAGCCTTCAATCAATAACAAATGCAAATTGTTAAATTGGAATGGTGATGGACAAGAAGTGGCAAAAGGATCCATCTCAGCTATAGATCCAAAAGCATGTGTGCATGGATACATACTTGGCCCAGATTGTTATAGAGTTTGCATTGAAGAAGTGATGGTGGAAAATGCTGAATTTTATCGCCATGAGCCAGAATTTACAAACCTTGCAGATTCCATTGGTAGCACAATAGCTTGGCCGATCAAATACATTGTCATTGATCGATAATCATGGTTTTTTTGTCCATTGTCTTTGTATATGTCATTTTTAATGATTCCTAGTCTTAAAGTTGCTACTTTTAAACTTGATTTCAGAAGTTGGATTAATTTTGCTCTAGTTTTAGACCATTTTTTTGTTTACTGAATTTAGCCACTAATGGTTTCTAGCCTAAGCTGAATATATGACTAAATACTCTATGATTCAGTTTTAAAGTAAGTTCTAATCTTGGTAAAGTATTCTATATATAATGTTTAGGTTTACAGCCTTAGCTAAATGGATATATACTCTACCATTTAGGTTTAAACTTTTAGGCTTTTTAGGACCAGGGAGTTTAGGTTTATGGCATTCGAGTTAATTTGAAATTGATGTTACATTTATTTAAATACACCTATACTTATTTTTTGGTAAAAAAATTTGCTATAACGTAAATCATGTACATCCATCTTTTCATTTGTGATGTAGTCTTTTATCTGCTAGATTGCTAATGAAATAGCAATAATTGTGGAGTAGGATATGAAGTTGAATTTATAATTTGACTTGCCACATTTGTGACATGGTCTTTGTAATCATGAGGTTTTTTAGTCTTATTGTAACGTGTGTTAAAACTTTCCGCCATGCCATTTGGACAGGTACATGAAATCAGTCGAAGCCATTAAGACTCTTTGTATGAGCTTGTTGAATATGAAGTTAGATGTCTCGACCGCTAAGACTCATTTTTGTATAATGGAGTCATTTTGTATAGTGCATATCAAAGTTGTGCATCTGATAAATTTATGAACGGATCCTTTTGATATGTTATTAGACCTATCTTCTAAGAATATTTCAGTAGATGTGATCTTTTTGTATAATGATGTGGATGGTAGAACATCTTGTAAGAATATTTGACAAGATGTAGTTGAATGTTTTGTTTCTGGTCATTATATGGCAAATGTGAAAGGCAGGTTGTGTCTGATGCTTTTTATGAAAAATGTGCATGACAGGTTTGTTCTGAAAATGGCCATTTACGACACTTTATAAACGCCATATTTTTATGCCTTGGGTAATCCTTATTAATGGCGTACCTAAAACGCCATAAAATAGGTTTTTTTTCAGTATTCCTAACCTTTTTAATGGCGTTTTCTAAACACCATTAAGTATACACTCATTCATGGCGTTTCTAAAATGTCATTAAATAGGTTTTCCTTGGATTACAAAACATATTTAATGGCGTTTTATAAACGCCATAAAATATATGCTCATTCATGGCGTTTCTAAAATGTCATTAAATATGTTTTTTTCGGATTACTTATCCACTACTACATATATAGTTATCTATGACATTTAAAAGATGACATTTATTAAAAAATGTCATTAAAAACACCTTTTATGACGTTTAAATATAAAAACGTTATATTTATTTAGTGCCAATATTATGGAGTACATTTTATGGCGTTTTACAAACGTCATGAAATTAACGGCGTTTTAAAAACGCCATAAAAATGGTGGCAATATTTTCAACCCAAAAATTTTGGCCCAACTTTGAAAGCGGAAACAAATACGAGCCAGCTTATAACCCTAGATCTGCCGCTCTCATTATCTCTCCAATCTCCCTCCTCCCCTTTCATCCCCAAATGAGAAGCTTTGATATCATCCCCCAAATGGAAAGCTTTGATTTCATGGAATCTCCACAGAACGTCTACAATTGCAATATTTGATGCTTCCACTTTCTCGAGAAGCCTCAAATCAGCCTCGCCTCCTCCAAACGCCGGTTACGTACGTCGCCGCCTTCCGTTTCTCAACTGGACTCAATGCCGGTGAGTTCAATTTCGTGGTGCCTATGCCGGCCCTCGATGTCATCCAAGCCTGTACGTCTCCTCCTCTTCTATCCTCTCCGACCACCGCTCTCATTTTCTCTCTCTGCTTGCTGCAGAACTCCAGATCTAGTGTGAAGGGAACACCGAATCCTAATGGAGAGGGAAAGGGAAGTTTGACTACCATGCCTTTCCAAGATCTAAGCTAGGTAAATCTCATTCTTCAATTTACACAATTATTCCAATGAGGGTTCTTCAACATTTTTATATTAGGGTTTGAAAATCAATTGAGGGTTACATTTGCTAGTAAAATACATTGTAATTTTGAACCTAATGCAACCTTAGGTTTTCAGATTCGTTGTGCTAGGTTACGTATTGACAAAGGAGTGCACAATAACTTGCTACTGGTTTTCATATTCCAACTTCATCTCATGTAAGTCCAAGTTTTTAGGTTCAGATGCTTTACAGGATTCTTGATTTTCTTTCTATAATGTTCCATGAAGGGGTGCTCTTGGTCTGATAATACCACTGTTAGTTTCTCAACCACCCTAATTTTTAGTTGTTCAGAATCATTTAATTTGAAAAGCTCTTTTTAATTTTCCTTCAAGTTGGATGGATTTTTGTGCATATGATTTTCTATATTCAGTTTACTGGGTATATTTGAGCTTATATATATCTCTCTCTCTCAAAATAGCTTATATGATGTTTGTCTAGCCGTTTGTCAAAGGCTCAAACAACTAATTAAAGGTTTTCAAATTTGTTGTGCTAGGTCACCTGTCGACAGAAGAGTGCACAATCATTTTCTACTAGTTTTCAGATCCCGGGATTCTTAACTTCATCTCAAGTAAGCCCAAGTTTTCAAGTTAGTCGGTTTTGCAATTGACTAAGAAAATAGATTATAACCTATGCATATCTTTATAATTTGACCAATAACCCCTTGTAATGGCTAAACTGATTCTTGGCAGGTCAATGAGAATGAAGATTGAGTGCTTTTACTTGAAGATAATTTGACCAATAACCCCTTGTGATGGCTAGAACATATTGTAAGTCCTTTTACTTGAAGATAAGGTTTTCAAATTTGTTGTGCTAGGTCACTTGTCGAGAGAAAGATAGATAGTCAGGAATGTGGAATCTGGTAGTGAAAGATCCACAAGACTTGTTTTTAGATTAGTAGCTTAGTATCAATGCACTAGGTAGATAGCTTTTGATGTCTTCATTTTATATCTAAACTATTCCATTCCTTGTTTACTGATTGCTTGTACAATTGTGCAGTTTCAAGTTCAAGGAAGAAATTATTGTTGGTTTATGTTAGGTAATTGATTTTTAAATCTTTTTTTTTTTTTTGGAAAATCAGTGGAAGAGTGAGTTGTCTTGTTTGTGATTCATTTGATAGGCTTAGATTTCTTTGTAATGAGCTTCAAGGTTAGGCATTGGTCATGTACATTGAAGAAATATATGTTTAGCTATTACGGTGTTGGCATCTCGTAATCCTATCAGCTTCACTATGAACATAAATCGAAGGACAATGTTAGGTTGTGTGTTATTTATAAGTTCTAACTTCCCTTCTGTTTTTCCATTGTAGGGTTATGTTAGATTGATACCAAAATTTCACTGGAAGACATTTATTAGCAGAAAGCAAGGCAAGGCTGATATAAATCCAAGTAACCTACGGTATGCATCTCATGATTATACTGCGCCATCGAAGATATAACAAATTATATCATCATGCACTCTAATTACTACTAAGTCTACAGCCTACTGATAATTGATTCTTAAAGTCGGCAACTTAGAAATGGGATTTAATTACTACTAAGTCATTCTTTGATGCCCATATTTGGGAGATTATATATATATATATATATATATATATATATATATATATATATATATATATATATATATATATATATATATATATATATGTATATATATATATATATATGTCATCATGCACTCTTTCTAGCCCTCGTTTATTGGATGAGTTATATTAAAAGTGGAATCAAAGTAATTTTCTTGTTTGATTCTTTTTAATCAGTTAGTGATCACTTGGTAGATCTGGATCAGTCTATTATCTTAGAGGATTTATTTAATTATAGTTTTTTCCTTCTTGTTTATTCATTATCTAGGAAACTAGAGGAGTGCAATAATTCAGGTGGAATTAGTACAAAGTCGTTCGATTTGTTTATAACTCTCTAAAAATATTTGACTCTATGGTGGTTATGTCTTCTGGTTATTGCTACAATGGAACAAGTTCTAGCTAGAAAGTAGAATTTATATATATAACCCTTTTTTGTTCTTTGTCGGTTGTTTGATATGGATACATGATGCTTGCTATGTTTTCTTAGCATAATGCTCCATATGTATGCAAGAAGGATGACATTGTTCTTTAGTGTCCACAAGTAAGTCTCTAGTGTGTCTCAAATTTGACATTGTGAGTCACTAGAATTGGTTTATGGGTCTCTAACTGTATGAGATAGTTAATGTACTTGATATATTGCTTGACACATGTAGCATGCATTTATCATGGGTGACAGTGTTAAGTCCATTGAGAGTACTCACTCTTGGTAATCTAAATTAGTTATTGGTTGCTTGTAGATCTTCCTTCAAAGAATGAAACCAATGGATACATATTTATTCATGCCAAGGGTGGACTAAATCAACAAAGAATTCATGTATGATCCTTTTTTTTTTTTTTACTTTTCTCTTGCTGCATTTGTCTTTTTAGACTCCTCTTGTTTCATTTTATTTTCAATTGGAGTGCATAATTCACAAGTTCTAAGTGTGATTATGATTTTATCTGTATCATATCAAAGGGTTCATTGACATTTTAACTATATTCATGGTGCTGTTTTTTTTTTATATAATTTTGCTTATAGTTCTGTGTTTTTGTCACTTTCTAGTACTTATTATATGCTATTTTTGTTGGAACTTTCAATGGATGTTGAATCATTATACTAAGTTGCTTTCAGAAATTGATGTTAGTTTAATTTTGTTTGCAGATATGAATTGTTGTGGCAGTAGCCAAAATTATGAATGCTGCTCTTATATTACTAGTGTTTAAGCAGGACCAAATCTGGAAAGACCAAACGTGAGAGACCTCCACCTGTATTTTAATTCCAGTTTTCTTTGCATTGGTATGCTGCTTTGTCTTTCCTTTTCCTTGTATACTGGCAGATGATTGTCATTATGAGAATTGTGTTTAGGGGAAAGAGAGACTATTATTGCTAACTTATCTTATTAGAGAATTGTGTAAAAAATTAGAGAGTTTGAATGAGTTCTTGTAAAGATTAGATTGGTTATGTACTTATATTGTGTATACTAGATTGGTGTGTGATGGTATGGAAGCTCAGGGATTTATACAGAAAAATTAAGAGGGATTTTAATTCCCAATTTCTTTTTTTTTAAATAAATACAAATCCATGGCGTTTAAAAAACGTCATGGATTATATTGTCCAATTTTATTTTAAAAAATATGCGTATTCATCCATGGCGTTTTTCAAACGTCATGGATTTTATGGCGTTTGAAAAACGCCATGGATTTTATGGCATTTGAAAAACACCATGGATTTTATGGCGTTTATAAAAACGACATTAAATTAGAACCAAAACCACGGCGTCACCTTTGACGGCGTTTGGGGATGGCGTTTAAAAACGCCATGGAAAGTGTTTTATGGCGTTTTTCAAACGTCGTTGATGTATATGTTTGTACTAGTGTCCCTATCCATGACGTTTATAAAACGCCATTAAAAATATTTGTATTCATGCCGTTTTATAAACGCCATTAAACAAGTGTTTTTTGGCTTACTAATCCTTATACATGCCGTTTGATAAACGTCATAGAATATATTTTTCATGGCGTTTCTAAAAACGCCGTTAAATAATATTAGAAAGCATGACATCCGTATAGATGGCGTTTAAAAACGCCATAGAATGTCTTCCATGGCGTTTTTTCCAACGCCATTGATGACTATATTTCTACTAGTGTTATAGTGTTGATTACAATTATAGTTACAATAATTAATGCTGATTACAAGAAATTAACTTTTTTTTTTATAGGATACAAGAAATTAACTGCAATACAAGTTAAGGTTACACTAATCTAGGGTAATATTTGAAAATTGTAATTAAGGTTTTCACATATGGTAATTATGGTTTCAATAGATTGAATACACTAAATTACAATAGTTTTCAATAAGTTACAATAGGTTTAAATAAAATTAAGGTTTCAATATATTACATTAATTAATCTAGGTTACACTAATTTAGGGTTACAATTAGCAAAGAAGGAATCAACCTAATTCAATAGAAAATGGCGGTGATTAAACTATATCAGCCTAAAATGTAGGGAAAATATCTTAGATTATTGAGGAATAGCTAACAAATCTTAGATTATTGAGGATAAATAGCTAACAGAAACAATTTCGAGGCCAAATCAATTAGAAAAGGGCGTGTGCATAATTTCTCTTTTAAACCAGGGGAATTATTAGTAAATACCCCACTTTGATAATTGGTTTGCAAAAATACCTCGTTTTGAAAATAATTGCATCCACATTTGAAAATTTGCAAAAATACATTATTTATTAATCAAAACTACCCACCACCCCAAAAATTAAGGAAAAAAAAAAGTTTAAATATTTTTGGTATTTTTTTTATTTTTCTTATATTTTTAAATTATATTAAATAATAAAAAAATCTGAAATTAAAAAAAATTCTCAATCTCTACTAGACCTAGTGGAAAAAAAATGACGCCCTCAAAAAAATCCTAAAAGCTTGAAATACAACACGCTTCACGCGCTCTTCGATCCACCTCCTTACTGTCCTCGTCGATAGCCGCCTCTTCCGCCTCCTTTCAGATCCACCGGTTGGTGAACCACCCCTACCCTAACCGAGTGCTCCTTTTGGCATCCATGGGAGGTAGCTCCCTCTTCATGGGTCTGTGTCCAATCTCCATCGTGTTCTACTCGCTCCTGCTCCTTGCAAATTTCTGGTGGCACGGCGGTTTTCGTCGTGCAGTCGGGTTGCAACTCGACCGATCTACCCCTAATTAATGATAAAATATCCTTTGGTAGTGGATTTATAATTGTTGTGAGCCTAATTTGCCATGTTTTACACTTAATTTTATATCGATTTCTGCATACATTGCATACATTTGGGTTAGAACAATACAGAATCTGTGTAGTTTACACTTATTTGCAATATATGGAGGTCTACACAAGTTTTGGTTATATTTCGCAGAAATCGGACGCACTTTGAAGCTTAAAGGAAACTCATGGAGAAGCTAAGGATGTTGCAGCTGGAGAAAACGCCATTTTTCACCATTCTTCATTCTGACTCAAGCTTTGATGTCTTCATGAGAGTTGTAGCCCTCGGAAAGAGCTTTCCAACGCATGGTCATATGCGTCAATCCGACGAACGAGGACTCGGGAAAGTGCGTTTCAAGAACAGAGCAGAAAGCTGAGAAAACTCTACTCGAGATCGACTAGACTCTACTCGATCTCGACGAGCCATGGTCGAGCAGAGCTGATCGAGGACACTGAGTCAGAGACAACCCGACTCCCGGAACCCTACTCGATCTCGAGTACCCCTGGTCGAGATCGACGAGCCATGTCCGGAGTCGACGAGCTGTGCCGAGCCGAGAAGCCGAAGACGAAGACGCAGACCACCTCTACTCGACCTCGACGAGCTCTAGTCGAGACCGACGAGCCCCGAGTCCAGATCCGAGCCTGTCGAGTAGAGCCACCCGAGAAGACCCATTCGACATAGCCAGTCTACTCGACCTCGACGAGCCCTTGTCGACATCGACGAGCACCGTGAATCAAGTCCGAGTATGTCGAGTGCCAGCTAGCCGAGACGACGAAGCCGAGCCAGTCAACCCTACTCGAGATCGACAAGACCCTTGTCGAGATCGAGTAGACCTCCAGAGCCGCGTTACTCAACTTGACGAATCCTACTCGACTTGGGATTCCTTGGGCCTGAAGATTGCCGATTCTATCCTAATCTATCAAGATACATCATGAAGAGAAGAAGATCTATCCATTGAAGACACTTTAGATATATTTCCTATTTTAGATTTAATTCCTTTATGTCTTTTATTTATCATTAAAGTTTTAGATAAAGTTTTAGATTTAGATATAGATATTATATCCTTGAGTAGCAAGGATTAGAAGCCTATAAATAAAGCCCATGTGGCTCAGTTTTATTCATTCAATTTTCAGAGCAAGACAAGTAGTTCCAAAGAGAAGTTTAGGGAGTTCGAAGGTTTTAGGGTTTTGGCATTCGACGAGAGTTGGATTGCCGGGATTGTAAAGTCTTGGAATTTAGTTTAATGCAAGTTGTTTTCTTTCAATCAATGATGTCTGAGTTTGCGATAAAGCGCGAGTAGTCCACCCACTTCTAGGGTTGGGGCGAGCCCGACGATAGCCATGCATATTTGAGGTAAAGATCCGACCTTTATCATGTTTTGAGCATTTTCCTACTCGTTGATGTGTTTATTGCCTGTCTAATGGAGATCCATGCTAACAACTTGGATTATAAACATAAAATCAGTAGAGACAATTAGGGTTTGTTGAGGGAGTTGTCTAATTGTTGGAAAAGGCGAAAGCTTAATCCTTTAATGCGATTCACATGATTATCTGTTTGGTTATGCCTTATGCATGCTTGGTTATCGTTGTTGCAAACCCCAATCTTGGAAGCCCTTTTACATTAAGTTTATTTCGAAACCCCAAAGCATTTGTTTTTACTTTCTTTTATTTCGTTTTACTCCCTGCCCTCGTCGATCTCGACCAAGCCTGGTCGACCTCGACCACTGATTCTCGACCCAGAGTCGCCGTAGCTTACCTGTACAGGAACTCGATGAAGACCAACTCGACCTAGACGAAGGCTACTCGATCTCGAGTAGAGCCTTGTCGAGATCGACCACAGTTGCCGAGCTGCTGTGCCCTGTTCGACTGTCCGAGCTTCTGTCGACTAACCCTTAGTCGAGCTTGAGGACTTCTGTTGTCGACTTCTGACCGTGAGATTTCTCCGCTCCCTAGGATCCGCTGACACGCTTCCTCGTGGATCGATCCCGACTTCCCGCTGCTACATCAGGAGGAGGTCTTGTAATTATTTGCGTGGGCAGAATCTGGTTTGATTTATTTTGTTATATTTCATACTCGATTTCCTCCCTACAACAATAATCCACCTTGTCGATTTGGGGGTGCATAGGCGATGGGTCTATGCTTTTGGTAGGCGCTCTCGGTTCATCCGGTGGAGGGACTGGGTCTTCTCCGTGAATGTCCGCTCGTCTTGTGGTTTGTCTTCTCGTTACCTAATGATTTCTTCACCCCAGGTAATTTCTAACCTTGTTTTGTATTACCTGCAATTGAGAAATTGGGGCTCCTTTACTTCGTATATCAACCATAATCGAGTCTTTCGTGTGAAAAAATAGGAATGGGTACCACAGTGAAAGGAGGAACGACGTAGTTTATGGAAAAGGGGGCCGGTGTTTTCACTAGGGATTTCGATGGAAGCACATATGTAGGCAACTGAGGAAATGAGTTGGAAGAAGATTAGGTTTCGTCGGAGGCCAAATTTAGGGTTTCTCTGGATGGAAGATCCAATTTCCCGAGGATCTGTATATGGGAGGAGGACGAGGAATAGGGTGGGGATATTACTTGTGACATAGTCGATAATCTGGAGATTTGTAAGATGTGTAGAGATGCAAAGACTCCATCTTGCAATGGCGAAGGTGATCGATTCACAGTATTGAATTGCAATAGCTTAAGCCCTAAGCCTTACTTGTATGTTGGTAGAGATGATCAGGTTAGAAACCTGGACAGATAATCTCCAGAGGCCATAAGAACTTTATGTTGATGCTTAATTTGCAATTGGGTATCAGGTAACAATATGTCAGATGTTAGTTTTGATGCAAGGTATTGGAAAACCCAATTTGATTTGTATAAATGTGGCTGGCATTCAGTTGGCCAAGAAGCATGCGTCTAAAGCTAGAGAACTAAAGCCATCCGAAGGATCGAAATCGACGTCTCCACATCAATCAATGTACTTCAAGTGGAAGGATTACTGTCCTATGGTGTTCAGGTGATTTACATTGGAATTTCATTACCTGGTTTTTGGAAATTATTGCCTGTGGAATTCATCTTCATTGTTGTTTGAATTTGTGCAGATACTTGAGACTATTGTTTGGAATCGATCCAGCTGAATACATGCTGGCGATTTGTGAGAGTGATGCTCTAAGGGAGTTCTCTTCGCCCGAGAAGAGTGGAAGCTCATTTTATCTAATACAAGATGATCGATTTATGATAAAGACGGCCAGGAAGTCCGAAGTTAAGGTTAGATGGAAATTCTTGATTTAGTGTAGTCCATTTCTATGGAATTTATTTCGAATCTTTGATAAATATGATGCTGGTTATTCATCATAATAGGTTCTTATACGAATGCTTCCGAGCTACTACCAACATGTTTGCAAGTACAAAAATACCCTAGTGACAAAGTTCTTCGATCTGTTCGGTATAAGCCTAATCTCACCATCGAAGGAAGCTCGTGTTAACATGGCTAGTGTTAGGAAAGCATGGGAAGATTAGACTTTGTTGGCTGTCGATTTTTTGCAGGGGACTAGAAGCTTGGTAAGGCGAAACATGGCCTTGCTAAGGAGGCTGCAATACTGCTCATGACTGCCTATGACGGGTTTTCAGCCCTTGAACTGTGCCTACACTATCTCCGCAACTAAGGTGGATAATATGGTGTTCTTGTGTGCAATTAGAAAGCTGAATATCAATGAGATCTCCGGGTTGATTAGGTTCTTTTTAGAATTATTTTTTGTTTCATGTAGAAGTTTAAGTCTCATGAAATTTTGCAAGTTATGTAAGGAGAAGATGAGGGTAATGCTATGAAATTGGTCTTTGTGGACATGAATGGACATAAGTTTTGGTACAATATGATATCTGAAAATTTTATTTTGTGATTGAAGAAAGTGTTGTGTTGTATCTAAAATTGCATGATTTATTACTTTGACGAACTTGCATGTTCATCATGTTCTAGAGATTAAGACAACAAATGCAATACTCAGAGAAAACAATGTGCCAAAACTAGATTGTTAACTAGCCAGATGATCCCATAAACTGTAGTTGTTCATATCCATGACTGCAATAACAATCAATCGATTGCACACATCCTGTCAATGTTCATAATTGGCATTGTCAACGTTGATATTCATTCTGTCAATTTGATACTATTATGGTTTCAAGACATATAATGACAATACTTTTGTAAATATGGCTAATAATCCAGTAGATATGATTTACCGTATCTTTAGTCAATCTTTCCCCGATTATAGCTTCAATCCTGTCAACATAAATCTGTAGTCTTGTTGTCACTATAAACATTAATCCTGTCAGTGTAAATAAATAACTTTGTCATCATGGATATGCCTTTAATTTCTAGTTATGGTATGGATATAATCGTATCTTTATTTTCTTCCGTATTATAGATTCCATCCTGCCATTATTAGTTATTTGGTTTGTCATAAAAACATATATCCTGTCAAAAGCAAATATATTCTTGTCAATTTTTTATTCTCTTACTAAGACAATGATTTTTATCCGGTTAGTTTTATTATTCTTAGATTTCCGAGAAAAATATATTAAAAACATTATTTTAATATATATTTTAATTTTTTTACTTTTCTTTTAATTCATAATTCTTCTTTAAATGATTTTTACATTTAAATTTAAAAGTAAAATCAATCATGATTTTTTAGCACAAATGACCTATTTTTTAGCACAAATAACCCGCCTATTCTATTTTTGCTATTCTTAGAAAATGGGTATACTTTTGCAAACTGAACACCGATTTGGTGTATTTGTGCAAATCGGCCTTTAAACAAATCTTATCTATATTGTAAATAATTTTATCTATTTGTTTTTTTTAAAAAATTTTAAAAAGATAAAAATTCTAAAGGGTATATAGGTAAACTCCACCCTAAAAAAGTACAATTATTAAAAAGAAAAATTAAAGGGTATAATTACACAAAAAAACAACTGAAAGAGGTATATCCCCTCAAATTTTCACAATTTATTATCGTCAAGTAGTCATTTAGTAATATACACTTTTTCAAATATATAAAACATCAATTATATCTACATTTTATAGAGCGTTTTTACTAATAAGTGTGAAATTATATATAAAAAATGACATTTTATAAAAAAAAAATTACTTTTGAAAAACATGTTATAAAAGGTAAAAATTAATTATTACCGATTTGATAAATTAAAATAATAATAAAAACAAGTGGTGTAATTGATTTTTCACGCACTTTAATATTCAATTAACGAAAATTTGGTGATAGATGTGACTTTACAAAAAAAAAAAACGGTTTAATAAGTGGTTTTCTGCAATTTTTATTTTAAAGGGTGGTTTTACGCAAAACATCCTATTTAAAGGGTAGTTTTATGCAATTTTGCTTTGCCAAAAAAAAAAAATGTATTCTCTATTTATTGTAAAACTCGTCCCAAAATCTTCCAAGTAACCTCCATCTTATCTTCGTCAATCCTCATCACTCAATTTCCAATTCTCAATCATCTTCATCAATACGAAGAGTATAGACCCCACCCTCCAATAATATCTTCTTCCTCCACCCACAGATCCAACAGTAAACAAAAATGAGGGCATCAAACGGGCTAACTGGGTTCCTGAATTTCCTGATCCTGGTCCTCTCAATCCCGATTCTTGCGGGAGGGATATGGCTAAACCACAAGGCCAACACCACCGACTGCGAGCACTTCCTCGCCAAGCCCATAGTTGTCCTCGGCGTCTTCCTTTTGCTCGTCTCCATCGCCGGCATCGTCGGCGCCTGCTGCAGGGTTAACTGGCTCCTATGGGTTTACCTTCTTGTCATGTTCCTCCTCATCGTCCTCCTCTTTTGCTTCACCATCTTCGCCTTCGTCGTCACCAACAAAGGCGCCGGAAATTACCTCGCCGGGAAGGGCTACAAGGAGTATAGGCTTGGGGATTACTCCCACTGGCTCCAGAAGAGGGTTAGCAACACTAAGAACTGGAACCGTATCAAGAGCTGCTTGGTCGACGGCAAGGTCTGTCAGAGCTTGATTGATCAGAACACCACCTCTGAGGCGGTGTTCAATGCTGAGAAGCTGTCTCCTGTTCAGGTGATTCTACAAAGATATCAACTTTTTTCTTTTTCTTTTTTCCCCTTGTTTTTTTTTTGATGAATCTGACTTGTGAATGTTCAGAAAATGGATTTTCTAGTATTATTAGGTTAGATTCAAACCTTCCTTTTTCTTTTCTGGTTTCTAATT
Organism: Persicaria tinctoria; assembly: GCA_037127255.1. NCBI lineage: Eukaryota > Viridiplantae > Streptophyta > Magnoliopsida > Caryophyllales > Polygonaceae > Persicaria > Persicaria tinctoria. The sequence continues at coordinate 56,599,417 of JBANSL010000006.1, read as the reverse complement.
CTTAAATCAAGATCTTTATGGGCAGGTGCGGTTAACTTTTACAGTATTGATGATCGCATGAATACCTACATCTCCTTTTTTTTAATCATGGTTTTGGAATCAGCACAGTATATATAATCAGGTTCAAGATTCTCTTTCTGTGAAATTGGAGATATGGAATTTTGATATTCTCATATAAGATTGGGATGGTGGGCACCGAGTCAATGCCTCACGCCATTCCAAACATAGGTTATGACTTACGAGTGTTTCTCATATCCATACCTAATATCTTGCTGTGGATGCCAAATGACCCTTAATACTTTTGATATCTTTTGTTTAACACAGAATTTTAGCTTTCTGATCCCTTTCTCTATCACCATTATACAATAATGAAAATTTATATCAGTAAGATATTGGCTGCCTCTTCTTGAACTGTGATTTGGGGTTTGGAAATTGCTTGAGAGGATAACTTGACAGATAAGAGTATGGATTTTGTCATTGCCTAGTCTCTTGTCTTCACTGAGAAGTAAATTGTGAATTCGTGTTCTGTTGCAGTGTTGTCGTGGATTGGATGGGGCCTTGTTTTGTGTCTTGAGCTGGTCCTCAGTTTGCTTTGTTTGCTCGTGTATTCGAGAAACTGGAAAGATGGAAAAGAATTCCAGTTTCCATTGATGAGCTTTGTGGTGGACCTTGCTCTACTTGTTTCCATAACCTAGGGCTTTTAAGTTTTAACTTTGAACTTGATACCAGTTGAAGTTTCTAATCCGCTGTAATTCGATGATGTCAGTCTGGTTGCTGCAAGCCATTGGATGACTGTGAATTCACCTACGTCACCCCCACTGACTGGACAAAATCGTCAACTACAAACAGCAACGAAGATTGCAACTCATGGAGCAACGATGTGAGTGTCCTGTGCTACAACTGCAACTCGTGCAAGGCAGGTGTGCTTCAGAACATCAAGAATCATTGGAAGAAAATTGCCATCGTCAACATCATTTTCCTTGTCATCCTCATCGTCGTCTACTCCCTTGGATGCTATGCGTTCAGAAACAACCGAGAGGACTACAACAACCAGTGGAACTGGAAGCCATACCGGTGATACCGCCCTTAAAAGTTTTACTGAAGCAACCAGCCCTTACCCTTTGCTTCGCTAGTACTGTATGCTACAGTATCGCGATCAGATTATCCTAGTTTGTTGATACTGGTTTGAATTGAATGCTTTAATTTTCATTTCGTTCCGAGTCAAAACATAACAATGAGCTAGTGGGTGCTGTATATTCCCCATCTGGCATTGTCGACAGTATTAGATCAGGCTTTGTGATTATGATTATGATTATGATTATTCCGAGTGCATTTTTCTTAGATCTGTTTGATTTTACCATATTCAAGAAAAAAATTGATCAAACTGCAAATGCAGCAGAGCAAATTATACATTTAGGTAGATTATGTGATATATGTAAAGAATCATTCACATAACCCTCTTGACTCAATATGGAAAAAGACTGTGTTTGTTTGGTGCAATAAGTTGATCATTGATAAGGAGCTAGAATAAGTACTTACTACTTAATGCCAAACAAAACCTAGCATTAACTGAACCATCCAAGATGGGAGGTTTTGAATGTGTTTTGTCTTACAATATATGGGATTAACTCTGATCATGGATTTCATTTCTGCTACAAGGGGTTGCTCCAAATCGTTCTTGCAGGGATCCTCGGCTCCCTTGCAGTGGCTAGTTGTGTTGGGTTCCGCCTTCGTGGATTTCTCCCTCGGCATAACGTACAAGCCAGTGATCACAGCAGCAGAACCCATTAAACTGAAGGGTGAGAAACCACCATTAGAATCGAAGAAACATCAGAATCTTAACATATGACAACGGTCCAAAATGTGTAAAAACAGCATTACAAGTTCACATCTGCTACTTGCCAATGAAAATCTGTTCGTGTAGGAATATGGATGCCCAGACGGAGACTATGACAGTGCTAAGAGGACTGAACATAGCAGAGTAGACGGGGGATTTCTGGGATATGCACCAAGCTTGGATGACGTATTTTAGCCCAGATACAGCGATTCCCTCATCATGGAGATTTATACATAAGAGAATACATGTACGTCTCTTTCAGAAGAAAAGATAATGCCAAATTGATGAATTCACAAGAGAACGAAGAATGTACAGAGAAGAAAGCTCAAGGGGTTGAGCTCAGACTCCAAGCTTCCGAGTTAGGATCTAGGAAGGAACGCAACGACACCTGATTTAAGAGCGCTGATATATAGATAGGTACGTGATATGGGCAGGCTGCATTGGCTGGGACCTGCTTAGCACCCTAGAGATGTCTTTGAGTTCAAAATGTTAGCTTCCATAAAAGTATCCGCAAACAAAATAAAGTATCCTAAAGTTGTGACTGGTTGGGTATTTTAGACTAAGGCGCCGAGTTTATCACTAAGTCTGTTCTGTGATACAATGTTACTGTACGTCTAGCTAGCAACGGTTATATAAACTAGCAACGGTTATACAAAATACCATATATGACTATATGAGTACGAGTGATATTCCGACATCAAATATCAAATGGGCCCACATGGATACTCAGCTCGGAATGGTGGAGATTAGTCGTTAGCCAGAGAGATCTAGCAGCAGCAGGTGCCAGAAAAAAGGAAGAGATCGACAGCCAAGCAACCGAGTGTCTTGAGCAGCTACTGACCCAAACCGGAGGTTAGGGATCGAATGAGCTTGTTGTTTAAGGAGGTTTGGGCCTTTGAGCAACATATGCCATGGAAACAGCTCCTCCTATGCACGCGGTTGTTCCCAGGATTTTGGAGGTGGGACATGATATGCTTCGAGGGGTTCAAACTCTGAAGGATACAAATGTACGTCCTAAAACATGTGAAATAGATGGCATAGGTAATCAATTAAAACAGTCTTGTATCAAAAGTGTGAAAAATACAAACTAAATATATAAGCAGGTGATTTACTTCTATTGTCTATTAGTTTAAGATGAACCTCACCACAACTGGACAGCCTGGACTAATACAATCAATAAGAAAGTCTTTTACTTTATTAAAAAGTAATAAGAATGGTTAAATATGTATATTTTGCAAACTTAAAACTAATTATTGGAATATAATTTGTATTAAAATATACATATTTAACTAGGGCCGGCAAATGGTGTGGAAATTCTCATACCAACCACGTACCAACCACAAACTGACTATGTTGGTAACCACACTTGTGGTAACCAACATGGTGGTAACCACGTGAAGATGGTACGGTAATAGTAATGAAATCTGAATACCATTGTTGATGCAGTGCAATTATCGATGACTCCTGGTGACATTGAGGACAATATGAAGGTTCCGTTCGGTGGTCCTGTCACTCTTGCAAGGGCCAAGAAGATTCAAATTGCAACTAAAGCCCTTCTTTTCCGTCACCATGGAACTTTAGAGCAAGGGTTCAGACCACCCTGGATCACTTGGCTCAAGGTTACACCACCAGCACAAGACGTGAGCTTGCGTCCACACACGGTGCTCATGAAGACTCGTCGGCATCCACCATGAACCAACCACACTCGGCATGGGCTTGGATCACTCGACACCACCATTAGCCGAGTGGGCCTAGGGCTTTGTCGAAATGGATGGGCCGAGTAGCCTTGTGCTTGGGCCGGATCTATTTAATTTAATTATGTTATTATTTTATGCAACTTAGATAAATACGGTGGAATTAATTATATCTCTTCTAGATATAATCCTTGGCCACCAAGTTATTAAACATTTATCTTTATTAGGAAATATTTATCTTAGTGTTATTTTATTTATCTCTAGATATAATAGATCTATCCAAACTCATTTCCTTTGCAAGGAAGGATTGGTTAGATCTCCCATACCTTTTCTATATATTCATGTTTATGCACTTTGAATTAAGCAGATTAAATTAGAATTGAGAACCCCTTTATGGATTAAAGAGTTCTTGGTTATCAATCCAAACACTATCCTTGTTCTTGTGTTCTTGAGATTTTCGGCCAGTACAATCCCCATCACCCTCACTGTTTTCGTCGACATCGAGGAAAACCAAACCCACAACTCTACCCGAGAAGCCATCGCAACCGAGGAAGCCCTGCGCTTGGCGACACTCGCTACCAGCGTCGCTCCCAGCGAGCGCGGACGCTCTGGCGCCCTCGCTCCCGCGCTCTTGCCTTCGCTCATGCGCTCTCGTCTTCGCCTCCTCGATCTCGTCCTCGCTCGCCAGCACCCCTACTCCCAGCGAGTGCTCCTGTCTTCACGCACTCGGATTCCCATGCACACCCTGAGGCCAGAAGCCTGTGTGCCCAGCGACATCCGCGCGCTCAGTCCTCGCTTTTCCTTTGTTTCTGTCGCTAGATCTGAGTTCTTTAACTGCTGGAATTTTACCAAGTCTTAAACTGTCGCTATTCCAGAATTTTAATCACTTGTTAATTGTTCCAAATTCAGGAGATATCAAAGAGCATTGCAAGATCAGACAAATATACGGCGTGGTTCTTGATCTTGAGCCCACAGGCGAAAGATCGGGTATCCTAAACGTATCAAGTGGTCTCGGATTTCAGGTTAATGCAAGTTCCTTACTCTCTTGATTTCTTATTTGAGTGATTTATTTTTCATGCCTATTTTTCACCATAGCCGCTGAATAAAAGTTACATCTTTATTATCACCCATAAAAATTGGCACTTTATTTTTGTTATTCTTTGTTTGGATCTTTAATTTCGAAGATATTGAGTTCTTGACTGCAAGTTTTGATCTTTTATTCCTAGTTGCTACATATCATGCCTATGACTGTGATTCTTGGATTAAAAGCATTATATAAACTTGTACGACTAAAGAACCCAAATTTCTCCAGTTTCTAGCATATTTCCCTAATTTTCCTTATTTTTTGCTTACTTTTAGATCATCGTAGCTTGTTATTTTTATTTTTTTTTCTTGCTTTTTTTTTTGGTTCCTGCTTCCCTATTACAACAGCTAGTTCATAGTTAAAAAGAAAAAAAAAACAAACAGAAAAAGCCGAGAGCATCATTAAAAAAAGAAAAAAAAAAGAAAGAGAAGTTAGCATACCTTACTTTGTTGAGTTAGTAACTCTTCCTTGTTATTTCTTGTCTTGCTACATGTTAGATGATCTGAGCATTTTTAAGCATTACAAAAGAACCCTACTTTGTGTGATTTTGTGTTGTGCTGACACAGGAGCCTTGGTCACACCCCTCTTTTTCTTAACCGTGTTGCAACCGTTAGATAATAGTTGACGGAGTGTGTGCACTTGTCTGCCCTTGTGATTGCTATTGTCGATTGTTGCTTACTCATATTATTCGAGGAGCATCACATTGTAGTACTTATTCCAGACACATTAGCCGCTTGTTTATACTTGCTACCCTTGCTATCCGACTTGTGGCTGATTTAATTTGCAATTTTGATTATTACTTATTGTCTTCAATATTGCAAAATTCTATGTCTAGGAGAATTGCTTGAATATAGTGCCTTGTTTTCTCGCTCTTTGATTTCTAAAAACTGAATCACTCTTAGGAAGCACTAGAGCTTGCATTACTTGGTTTCTGGTCTTTGCTTCGGTTACTTGTTGCTCTTCTGATATTGTAGGAACATGGCAACCGAAAGTACACCCCCTACTACCCCTAGCCCTATTTCGGATGAGACCTTGGAGCGTATTATTCAGGCTACCACTAAAGCTTCAATGGCTGAGGAGCGTTGGAACAAACGCTTCCACGATAAATTGACCCAACAAGCTAGCCTGGTTACTACTCGAGCTATAAGTGGTGTTCTGCGAGATCTTGAGGAGCTGAAACAACAGGAGGCTTCTGGTTCTACACCCCCGGGTGGTATGCCGCCTCCTACAGACACTACACCTCCGACAGATCCTACTCCACCTACAGGTAATACGCCACCTCCAGGTAACACTTCTTATTCTGTTAAACCTCCCCCTTTTGGTCAATTACATTTTAAGCTTAAGTCTGCTACTCCTAATCCTTTCAATGGAGAGAATGACAACAATCATCTAGCGGGCTTCAATGGCAACCAAGATCGTCGTGAGCGCACACCACCACGACATCAACAGCAAGGGAGGTCAAATCAGCGTCAACAACAGCCGCTGCACAACCGTTCTAACTGGGATGACAGCCGCAACAATGCTGATCTTTATGAGACGCCGCATTTGGAGGATGTTTACCATGAGGTAAATCTTAACTTTGATGATTTACCTCCTCCTAATTTTGGTCATCCTAGATTTGATAATGCTCAAGCTATTCAGAGACGTGATGTTAAGCTTAAATTAGAAACCTTTGATGGTAACACTGATCCTGAAGCTTATCTTGTTTGGGAAAATCATACTGACTATCTGCTTGAACATTTACGCTATGAGGAAACGGAGAAGTTGGAAGTTGTTATATTGCATTTAGTAGGTAAAGCTCGCACTTGGTGGTTCCGCACTCGTGAGATGCGTCGTCGTCAGGACAAGCAACCTGTTGAAACCTGGCCACAACTTCGCTATCTCCTGAAGAAGAGACATGTGCCTGAGGAATATACGGAGTCCATGAGGATGCAACTCGCGTCCTGCCGCCAAGGGACTCGCTCTCCTAATGACTACAAAGATGAGCTTGAATTCTCTCTCATCAGGCTAATGTTTATCTTACTGAACGTGCTTTGTGTACTCAATTTCTTGCTGGTCTTAATATTTCTATTAAAAATCCTTAATTTATCTATCCATTCCATTAAAGATATTAACACTTTGTCTCATAAAGCACAACTTCTGTATGATCAACAGCAGCAGCAACAACTGCAGCTGCGCCAGAGGGCTAGATTCGACCAGACCTCTCAAGGTCGCAGGTTTGTTCCCTTTAACCCTTCTAGTCAATCTAAACCTTCTACTTTTAACCCTTCCATGCAGCAAAAGGGAGTTTCCAACTCACCTCAACAGGGTTATCAGGTTGAAACTAGGAGAGTTGATGCACCCTCTACAGATCGCAATAAAGATATCTGCTGCTTCACTTGCGGTGGTTCCGGGCATGTCTCTCGAAATTGCCCCCAGAAAAGGAAGGTTCTTCTCAATGATTTGGGAGACCATTACTATGAGGAGGAGACTGTTGAGGACCGTGTAATTTCGAGTGAAGTGGAGGAGGACCAGCCGTCTGAGACTATTGAGGAGATCGACACTTCAGAGTATGCCAACTTGCTTTGCCTTGTCAATCGGCGGGTCCTACATATTCAGGAATCTCCCATGGCTGATCAACCAGAGAACATCTTCCACGCTAGATGTGTGGTTCGCGAGGCTACCTTAAGCGTCATCATCGATGGTGGGAGTTGTTGCAATCTCATCAATGAAAAGGTAGTAGATTTCCTCCATTTAACTACTACTCCTAGAGCTACTCACTATGGATTAAATGGCATTACTGATGATGGATCTGATATAATGGTCACCAAACAATGTTTTGTTTCATTTTCTATTGGATCATATCATGATAAAGTATTATGTGATGTTGCTCGCATGGATTGTAGTCATATATTGTTAGGTCGTCCTTGGTTATATGATCGTTCTGTTCTTCATGATGGTCGTGCGAATACATATGCTTTCACCTTTGATGGGAGGAGAGTTACTCTCCTACCCCTTTCGCCGCAAACTATTCTGAAGGATCAGGTTCGCAAGAAGCAACAGCTGGACGCTCAGAAGGAGGCCCAAAGGAAGGAGAAGTTCAAGGAGAACTCGGCAATGCAGGCCGCACCCGCTGCCCAGCTTGCCGCGCCCGCGGCCTCTACAGCCGCACCCGCAGCTCCCTCGGCATCACCTCCTTCACTTAAGGGCTCTGTAGAATGTCGATCACTGGTCTCTCAACCTCAGAAAGAGACCATCATATCACATGGAATGCTCATCGACCTCATATTCTCCTAGTAACGAAACAGGTATTGCTTAATGTTGAATTGAGTCATATTCCTGCACCTATTGCTGCTCTTCTGCGGGATTATTTAGATGTGCTTCCAGCTGACCTACCCCAAGGCTTGCCTCCTATTAGAGGTATTGAGCACCAGATTGACTTTGTGCCTGGGGCAGCCTTGCCTAATCGCGCCGCTTATAGAGCTAGTCCTGAGGAGACAAAGGAGCTCCAACGCCAAGTCACGGAGTTAATGGATAAGGGCTTTGTGCGAGAAAGCCTGTCTCCCTGTGCCGTGCCTGTCATTATGGTTCCAAAGAAGGATGGCTCCTGGTGCATGTGTGTTCATTGCCGTGCAATCAACCAAATAACGGTTAAGTATCGTCACCCTATTCCCCGTTTAGATGATATGCTTGATGAACTTCATGGTTCTTGTATTTTTTATAAAATTGACCTTAGAAGTGGATATCATCAGATTAGGATGAAACAGGGAGATGAATGGAAAACGGCTTTTAAAACTAAGTATGGCTTATATGAATGGTTAGTAATGCCTTTTGGATTAACAAATGCACCTTCTACTTTTATGAGGCTTATGAACCATGTGCTTAGAAGACACTTAGGAAAATTTGTCGTTGTCTATTTTTACGATATCTTAATCTATAGCAAGAATATGCATAATCACTTAAGTCACTTAAAATTGGTTTTTGATTGTCTTAGGAAAGAAAAATTATATGCCAATTTAAAGAAGTGTTCTTTTGCATCCAAGTCTACCATTTTTCTTGGTTTTGTAGTGACTGCATCTGGATTAAAGGTGGATGAGGAGAAGATTCGTGCTATTCAGGAGTGGGCTCAGCTGCATACACCCACTCATGTCCGCTCATTCTTGGGCCTTGCTGGTTTCTATCGACGTTTTGTCAAAGATTTCAGCCTCATTGCCGCCCCCCCTACATGAGCTGACAAAGAAAGATGTGACATTTGGCTGGACAGACTCTCACTAGAAGGCTTTCGACTCCTCAAAGATCGCCTGACTCATGCTCTAGTGCTGCAGTTACCTGACTTTGCTCAACCTTTTGAGCTCAAGTGTGACGCTTCTGGCACTGGCATTGGTGGGGTTCTACTGCAGAACAAACGTCCCATCGCCTACTTCAGCGAAAAGTTGGGCTCCGCTGAGCTCAACTATTCTACCTACGACAAGGAGCTATTTGCACTGGTTCGCTGCTTACAGACTTGGCAACATTATCTATGGCCTAAGGAGTTTGTGATTCATTCGGATCATGAAGCTCTAAAGTACCTCAAAGGACAAGCAGTGCTCAGCAGGCGACTTGCTCGATGGGTGGAGTTTATAGAGACCTTTTCCTATGTTGTTCACCACAAGAAGGGAAAGGATAACGTGGTAGCTGACGTGCTATCACGCAGGTATGTCCTCCTTAACCATATAGATGCACATGTTTTGAGTTTTGCTTTGATAAAGGAACTGTATGCTTCTGATAGTTTCTTTAAGACTATATATGCTCATTGTGTGTCTAAAGGTGAAGTTGATTCATATTTTCTTGATAATGGTTATTTGTTTAAGATGTGCAAGCTTTGTATCCCATCTTCTTCTATTCGTCGATTGTTAACTCAAGAAATTCATGAATATAGAGGACATGGGGGTTTCGACAAAACCTTAGCTGGACTGAAGGAACATTACTTTTGGCCTAAAATGTCTAATTATGTGTTGAGATTTGTCAAAAGTTGTGTTACATGTGCTAAGGCCAAATCGAAATCTAATGCTAATGGTCTATATCAACCTTTGCCTATTGCTAATGCACCCTGGGAAGATGTTTCTAAGGATTTTATTGTAGGATTGCCTAGAACTTCTAAGGGTCATGATTTCATCTTTGTTGTTGTAGACAGATTTTCCAAAATAGCTCATTTTATTCCATGTCATAAAACTGATGATGCTATTCATGTTGCTAATTTGTTCTTCAAAGATGTTGTCCACTTACATGGATTGCCATTATCTATAGTTTCTGACCGTGATCCTAAATTCTTAAGCTTTTTTTGGAAAACTCTATGGTCTAAATTGGGTACAAAATTGCTATTTTCTACTTCTTGTCACCCACAAAATGATGGCCAAACTGAGGTCACAAATAGAACTCTTGGGGCTCTCCTTAGAGTCATGCTGCGAACTAACCTCCGGAGGTGGGAAGACTGCCTACCATTTGTAGAATTTGCATATAACAAGTCTAGGAACTCTGCAATAAAGCTAACCCCCTTCGAAGTAGTATATGGCCGAAATCCACTCACCCCTGTGAACATGATGCCTCGGCCATATAAGGAAAAGGAGAGTGTGGATGCAGCTAAGCAAGTGGACTTCATCAAGCGCTTGCATGAGCGTACCAAGGCGCAGCTGAAGAGAAAGACTGCGCAATACAAGGCCGCGAAGGACAAGCATCGCAAGGATGTGCAGTTCAACGTTGGTGATCTGGTATGGCTGCATCTCAGGAAGGAAAGGTTTCCACAACAACGGAAATCTAAGCTGGACCTTAGGGGAGATGAACCGTTCAGAGTGGTTCAAAAGATGGGTCCTAATGCATACAAGCTGGATCTCCCAGCCGATAAGTACAGCGTCCATTCTACATTCAACGTCGCCGATCTATCCTTGTTCGTGCCTGACGATGACTCTGACGATGATTTGAGGACAAATCGAAGTCAAGTGGAGGAGAATGATGCAGTGCAATTATCGATGACTCCTGGTGACATCGAGGACAATATGAAGGTTCCGTTCGATGGTCCTGTCACTCGTGCAAGGGCCAAGAAGATTCAAATTGCATCTAAAGCCTTTCTTGTCCGTCACCATGGAACTTTAGAGCAAGGGTTCAGGCCACCCTGGATCACTTGGCTCAAGGTTACACCACCAGCACAAGACGTGAGCTTGCGTCCACACACGGAGCTCATGAAGACTCGTCGGCATGCACCATGAACTAACAACACTCGGCATGGGCTTGGATCACTCGACACCACCATTAGCCGAATGGGCCTAGACCTTTGTCGAAATGGATGGGCCAAGTAGCCTTGTGCTTGGGCCGGATCTATTTAATTTAATTATGTTATTATTTTATGCAACTTAGATAAATAAGGTGGAATTAATAATCCTTGGCCACCAAGTTATTAAATATTTATCTTTATTAGGAAATATTTATCTTAGGGTTATTTTATTTATCTCTAGATATAATAGATCTATCTGAACCCCTTTCCTTTGCAAGGAAGGATTGGTTAGATCTCTCATAGCTTTTCTATATATTTATGTTTATGCACTTTGAATTAAGCAGATTGAATTAGAATTGAGAACCCCTTTATGGATTAAAGGGTTCTTGGTTATCAATCCAAACACTATCATTGTTCTTGTGTTCTTGAGATTTTCGGCCAGTCAATCCCCATCACCCTCACTGTTTTCGTCGACATCGAGGAAAACCAAACCCACAACTCTACCCGAGAAGCCATCGCAACAGAGGAAGCCCTGCGCTTGGCGACACTCGCTACCAGCGAGCGCGGACGCTCTGGCGCCCTTGCTCCCGTGCTCTCGCCTTCGCTCATGCGGTCTTGTCTTCGCCTCCTCGATCTCGTTTTCGCTCGCCAGCACTCCCGCTCCCAGCGAGTGCTCCTGTCTTCGCGCACCCGGATTCCTGCGCACACCCTGAGGCCAGAAGCCTGTGTGCCCAGCGACATCCGCGCGCTCAGTCCTCGCTTTTCCTTTGTTTTTGTCGCTAGATCTGAGTTCTTTAATTGCTGGAATTTTACTAAGTCTTAAAATGTCGCTATTCCTGAATTTTAATCACTTGTTAATTGTTCTAAATTCAGGAGATATCAAAGAGCATTGCAAGATCAGACAAATATACGGCGTGATTCTTGATCTTGAGCCCATAGGCGAAGGATCGGGTATCCCAAACGTATCAATTGTTACCATGGTTACCAAGTATATATATTAATTTTTTTTATTGAATGTTTTTTTTTGTTATTACCTTTAAGTTTTAAGTTTTTAATTTATATTTTGTGTTTTAATTTTGACCTAAATTGGTCATTTCTACATTTTCTACTAGAAACAGGAGGAACATTTTGAATGTTTGAAGGCTTTGAACTTATTTTGTTTGAACTTACAGGAACATTTTGAATATTTGAACAATTGAACTTAGTTTGTTTCAAGACCTCCTTGAACTTGATTGGTTTGAATTGATTTGTACTTTAGGTTATGAACTTGATTTATTTGAAGTTTTAATAGGTGGTAATCAAATTATTTTTTGTGACCATATTTTTTCGTTCGATAACTTTGATGACTACCGGAAGGTAGCCAAGGGGTTTAAAAAAATACAAACAGAATTACCACATATGCGGTAACCACGAGCCGTGCTTACCACATATGCAGTAACCACGACTTATGGTTGATACATGGTATGAAAATTTACGTACCACCAATTTGTAGTTGGTACGTGGTAATCACAATTTTTTGGTGGTTACCGTACCATGCCAACCCTATATTTAACCATTTATACCATATCATTGGAGGTAGTATGATGTGTTAGGCTTCTAAATCATTTATACGCATCCCCTTCTAAAGCATGTGCCCTATTCACGTGGCCAATTTCTTTATCCGTTAATATGTACGGGTAAATTACGTTAGTTCCTAACCTTTTATATTTTTTTTGGCCGATCCCTAAATTTTCCTTCATTTTATATAAGTTATTGACCTATTGAATTTATTGCACCATTTCTCTAAATTACTCACCCGTTCACCAATAAGTGTCGTTTAACGTTTCGACATGTTTTTTAAAGAGCTAAAAACTATATAAAATATTAACTGTTTTATTATTATTTTTAAATAATTTAAAACATTTACAATAACTAATACGTATAAAATTATATAAAAAAAATTAATTAAAAAGTTGATATTTTGTATAGTTTTTAGCTCTATTTTCGAAGGGAGGCAATATTTTGGAAAATCTGTCTACATTATCCTCATATATCTTAAAGCTGAGTACTTTGGAGAGCAGGGAGGCTATCCACGTGGAGCATTCTCCAATTTTTTTCCTTCTTTCCATTTTCCCCCTTCTCTCCCTCTTTCTTTCTCCCGTTCTCTCTCGCACCATGTAAACTTATTTCGCTCCTTTCTCTCCATCGTCTCTCCTGGGCATCAGGCCGCCTCCGAGTTCACAGCACCGCTCCTCTTACCGTCGTCATCCATGGTGGCCACCAGATACCAAGTGAAGGAGAGATAGCTCTTGATGCACCATGGCTCCCTTTTCCCCTCCTCTTTTTCTCCTTTCTCTCCATCATCTCTCCTGGGCATCAGGCCGCCTCTGGCTTCACAGCACCGCTCCCTCTTGTCGTCGTCATCCATGGTGGCCACCAGATACCAAGTGAGGGAGAGATAGCTCTTGATGCACCATGGCTCCCTTTCCCCCTCCTCTGTGATTGTTTGGTGAGAACCCTAACCCTAGAAATCGATTTGGGGGTTTTATTTGAAATTGAGATTTTCGTGAATTCTGGTTAGGAATGTGTGATTTCAAGTGATTTTCCTTTGGAAGAACTTGAGATGGAGGGGAATTTCTGTTCGATTTCATGTTCAATTTGTTGTTTATTAGTTTTTGAATTGCTTATCTATTTCAATTTCCTTCTTAATTGCTATTCAATTTCCGAATTTCTGTTTATCTCTTCTCTAGATTCGACAATGAGGCGAGCCTCTTTCGTTTGAAAGGAGATATTAATGGGAGAACGTTGATTTGTGAACTTGGTACCATATTCATGGTTGTGTTTTTAACCCCACACATCACGGGTGATGGAAAATTCTACAGGTGTGAAATAAAAATAAAAACATCAACCCACGTTTCAAAATAATTTTAAGTTGGAATTTAAAATTAATTTGAAAGATATAGGGACTTAATTTGTTAGTAAAGCATATGTAGTATCTACTCACGTTTACCTCTCAAAAACAAGTATCTACCCACGTTCATAAGGTTTTTTCTCTTTCTTTTTAACCTTTTCATTAGCAATATTAGCAATTTCACCGTAAGTAGAATTTTTCCCACTAACTTCATGTACTTCCCACTAATTGAAATTGGTAGTTATTTATCCTGCTAGAGGATTTATTAGTATGGAAGTTATTTATCCTACTAGAGGATTTACCCACGTTCATGTACTTTCCACTAATTTGGTAGTTATTTCCTACTACCCTCGTTCTTTTTTAGTATGGCCATGGAAGTTATCTTAGTTTTTTTTTATTAGTATGGAAGTTACTTAGTTATCCCACTCCCCCACTCCCCCACTTTTTCTTATGCACACATAAAACCTGGAAGTTATCTTCATTTTTCTTTATTAGTATGAAAGTTACTTAGTTATCCCACTCTCCCCACTCGCCTACTAAGCTTTGTCTTACAAAGCTTTGTCTCTAGAGCCAAACATCAACCCTCGTTTGAGAAAACTGCGTGGCGACACCGTCGTATTTTGGCTCTCTTGGGCTGCATAAAATTCCGATTGAAGCCGTTGAGCACTTGTTGGAAAGCTATTTTAAGCGGCTACAACTTCTATGAAGAATACGTCTCCTAAATCAGCCTTGAAGATGCTCGAATTCGACATTCTTTTCAGAAGTTAAAATCTGAATGATTTTCATGCTTTTATTTCTATTTAAATAAATCCCACATCGATTAGCGATGCTTTGGGGCTACATTTTCATTCTATATATTTCTTGTAAGAACTTCATTTTAAATTAAGTCAAGTTGAGTTTAGTTAAAGTTTGAGCCAGTAATAGCTTCCTATGATTCCGGGTTAAGGATCGAGTTCTTGGTGAGAGGCTAAGAGCGAACCCTTTGGTGAGAGGCCGAGGGTGACACCCTAGTGAGAGGCGAAGGTGTCAAAGGGTCGAGATCCTCGGAGTGCGATTCCGAGAGGATTGAGATCGAGTGTAGGAGATTCAAGGGTGAGAGGCCTGCGAATCTTGCTCCACATATCCCTTTTTTCCAGTTTCCATAAACCACAAAAATTAGTCCCACAAAAAGAGTGTTCGAAAGCTCGAGCCTTGGTCGATCGATCCTTCGGGCTTCATCAGCTCCCTTTTCCCCTCCTCTTTTTCTCCTTTCTCTCCATCATCTCTCCTGGGCATCAGGCCGCCTCTGGCTTCACAGCACCGCTCCCTCTTGTCGTCGTCATCCATGGTGGCCACCAGATACCAAGTGAGGGAGAGATAGCTCTTGATGCACCATGGCTCCCTTTCCCCCTCCTCTGTGATTGTTTGGTGAGAACCCTAACCCTAGAAATCGATTTGGGGGTTTTATTTGAAATTGAGATTTTCGTGAATTCTGGTTAGGAATGTGTGATTTCAAGTGATTTTCCTTTGGAAGAACTTGAGATGGAGGGGAATTTCTGTTCGATTTCATGTTCAATTTGTTGTTTATTAGTTTTTGAATTGCTTATCTATTTCAATTTCCTTCTTAATTGCTATTCAATTTCCGAATTTCTGTTTATCTCTTCTCTAGATTCGACAATGAGGCGAGCCTCTTTCGTTTGAAAGGAGATATTAATGGGAGAACGTTGATTTGTGAACTTGGTACCATATTCATGGTTGTGTTTTTAACCCCACACATCACGGGTGATGGAAAATTCTACAGGTGTGAAATAAAAATAAAAACATCAACCCACGTTTCAAAATAATTTTAAGTTGGAATTTAAAATTAATTTGAAAGATATAGGGACTTAATTTGTTAGTAAAGCATATGTAGTATCTACTCACGTTTACCTCTCAAAAACAAGTATCTACCCACGTTCATAAGGTTTTTTCTCTTTCTTTTTAACCTTTTCATTAGCAATATTAGCAATTTCACCGTAAGTAGAATTTTTCCCACTAACTTCATGTACTTCCCACTAATTGAAATTGGTAGTTATTTATCCTGCTAGAGGATTTATTAGTATGGAAGTTATTTATCCTACTAGAGGATTTACCCACGTTCATGTACTTTCCACTAATTTGGTAGTTATTTCCTACTACCCTCGTTCTTTTTTAGTATGGCCATGGAAGTTATCTTAGTTTTTTTTTATTAGTATGGAAGTTACTTAGTTATCCCACTCCCCCACTCCCCCACTTTTTCTTATGCACACATAAAACCTGGAAGTTATCTTCATTTTTCTTTATTAGTATGAAAGTTACTTAGTTATCCCACTCTCCCCACTCGCCTACTAAGCTCATAACGAGGCTTCCAATCCGAGGAACAAAAACCACAAACAAGGTATTCTATTTTTCCTAGTCATTTCTACATCTGTTGAAGGTATCCTTCTACCTTTTTTTTTTTTGGAATCATTGTTCAATTGTGTGACTTCTTGAACTTATATTTTTCAGTTGATGCTCAATCGATTTCCTAACATCCATCCCAAAGTGCACATGTACATTTACTTAGTTTTTTCAGCAAACATGATGTGTTTCGAGTGAAAACATTTCGATGTTTATGTTGTTAATTTGACTTCGTTATTTGGTTACGTGCTACAGGTTTCAAATGGCACCACTCGTAGATACCGTCAACACCTTAGATGGATCCACACATAAAATTTGGACAATTAGGGGAAGGATTACCGTTATTTGGTTTCTTCTCTCTAAGAACAAGGATTCCGTCAGATTTGCTCCTCACAAGTACAAATGAATCTTCACTTTCAAGACCATTGTTTCTCGTATTGAAGGGCTGAACATTCCTCTGCATAGTTTTACCTTTGTTGATTTCAGAGACATCAACCGCAATGTCTTTGACCATGATTCTGCTATTGGTAATTGTGTATATTCACTAGATCAAATATTTTATTGGTTATGTTGTTGTTCCTGGTTTGATGATATGAGTTTCAGCTTGTGTTTTCTCTAATGTAGATGTGCTTGGTTACATTACCAAGTTCTCTCCCCTTCAAGCTAACGTGAACGATTCGTCTTCACCTGCGAAACTTGATTTCACCCTGGAAAATGAAGTGTTACTTTCCATTTAAATTTGTTATGTATCGCTTACATTACCAACTCTGAACTGCACTATGTACAAGTATTAAGAACTACATGGTTAATGCTTATAATTTATCATTTTCATTTTCAGCAATGAAACTCTAAACTGCACTCCGTGGAATAAGTATGCGCGTGAATTGAATAATCACTTGACGAGCGTTGGGGATGAAAAGGTGTTTGTAATCATCAAATTTGCAAAGGTCAAGAAGTTTGGAGGTTCGTATCACCGACCCCTCTTTACTTTATTGGTCATTCACTTGCCTTTATCGTTCATCACTATAAATGATCATTCTGTCTTCTCTGAACTAATAACTTCGGGTGGATTTATCTTGAATAATGCTTCCAACCGAACTAAGCTCTTTTTTGATGCAACAATACCGGAGATTGCAAGCTTCAAAGAAAGGTTATCATTTTATATGTCAAGTTGATATCGGACTCTTGTCGAATATGAACTTTCTTTACCTATTTTCACATGTTCTCGTTAGATCAACCATTGCAGAATTGTCTCAAACACCTGTGCATGATCCCTTTCCAATTGATTGTAAGCAATGCATCCAATTCTTACATAAAATCTCCCAGGTTTATTTCGTCTTCATTTTCAAATACTATTAGTTAGTGTATGAAATTGAAGTTCCCTAAATGATTTTTTTGCTTACATTTTCCAATTGGTTAACATCCGTGTACTGTTGTTATTGTTGGACGCATCGCCCAAATATGCAAAGATGTGGATTGGGCGTATAATGGATGCAAAGTTTGCAACAAGAAGGCTATTTATAAGTACTCTATGTTTTGGTGTAATAATTGTTCTATACATGTGAAGTTCCCTGAACAAAGGTATGTATGATGATGTATTTCATGCCAGTTTAGATATGTTTGCATAGGTTTAGATATGTTTGTTTTAATAGGAACAATGACCTAAATATTTTCCAAAGCATCTCAATTACCCACACTCTTTTACTATTTTTTATTCCTTGTGTGGTGACCGATGTTGATTCATTTATCGTTTAGATTTCTGCTTCAGATTACTGTGGAGGATGCTACGGGGACTGCCAAGATGACATTGTTCAATCAAGCAGCCATCCAGCTACTTAAAAAGGATGCTTCTACTTTACGTGCTCAGATGGTTAAGGTCACTGCCTCTAACGCATATTTGTATGTAATTATTGGGTTTTTAGTCTACTTGGCATTATATCAATTGTGTTGTTTAGTTATTGTTTTTTTATAGGGAGATTCCAAGCTTACATTTCCCCCCGAATTCAACAACCTTCTCTCTCGTAAGTATGTGTTCGTTGTTGATATTGGACAATACAATATTGAGCATCCACGTGATGCGTATTCTGTCAAGAGAGTTGGTGAGGACGAGTCCTTGATTGAGAAGTTTGAAAATCACCTGATTTTTGCCAAGGTGTTTTTTTACCTATTACATGTGGTTGTTCCTTTTCTTTTATTCTATGGTCTAAAGAATATTAAGTGCATGCATATATCGTTCATGCGTGTCTGGTGTTATAGGATTATGATTCAGATCATTTGTCTCATCAACCCGAAGCTCCTTCCAATACTTCTTCAAGTATTGTCCTCACTCCATCAAAGCGATCCCATGAATCTGAAGACGAGTACACTTGCACTACGAGTGGTGAAGGTCAATCGTCATCAACCAAGAAGGTTGTTACCGAAGGCGACACAACAGTGTGATTAGTAACATTTGACATCCTTTTAGCATAAACTAAATGTTTTCATGTGGGTTATGTATCCTATTAACTGTTTCTTTTGTTGGAATTTAGCAAACTTTCATCTCTATAAGATGTGGTGTTTTGTCGAGTTTTATCTTATGTCCAATGTACTCTTTGGAGTTGTGTAATTTCAATGTCAAAAGTTTTTTTCTTTTTTTCTATGAATGGTTTGTCCTTAATGGAAGGATATGAATGATTTTATTTATTATTAAAATATTTACTACTACAGATGAGGGACTAGGGGCCTAATTCAATGATACACTAAGGACAAATATGTTAAAATAAAAAAAACGAGGCCCCTACCTAGAGAGTGATACAAATACACTAGGGGTATGTTATTAATTCTACACCAACATTTAAAATTGTACATGTGTAGTTAGAGGGCAATCTTTGTCACAGGTTGGTTTATATTTGCCTCGGCCGGTGTTCAGTCATGGCCAGTTATATGTTGCGGTCTCTTGGGTGATGTATAGGAGAGGTTTGAAGATTGTAATATGTGATCAATATTCTAAGCTTTTAACCTCTACTACTAATGTAGTATATAAAGAGGTGTTTCACAACGTATAGTTTGTAGAAACTTGTGTTGAGGACATATGCATGCAGATGTTATGGCTCAGTTGATTATTATTTGCATGCATTGTGGTTGACTTATTTTACTTTATGAAACCATGTTAAAGTAATTTATGTGTCGCTTCTTCTTGTATCATATTAGTCGAAGGTAAGGTTCGGTCGAGTACTATGTTTTATACATCATTACTATGTTAAAAATCCCGTGCGTAGCGCACATGCTATAGGCTAGTTTTTTTAAAAGAATGGAGTAGATTTTGGTCTAAATTATTTTTAGTGAAAATTAATTTTAAGCAGTTTCCCCTGAAAAAAAAAAGAGGAAATTTTTCGTATGACCCTTTTAAAAAACATAATTAATTATCTAAACCCCTTAGTCCCTTACAAAAAAATTAGGCCCTTTAACCCCTCATTCCTTCTCCCTTTGAGAAACGGAGAAACGAGCTCTTCCCTCTTCTACCTACCATGGGAGGCAATTCATCTCAATCCTCCTCTCTCCCCCTCTCTCGTTTGCTACGGGAGTTGATTCACCCCAAACCCTACAGGATCACCAAGATCATGTTTTATCTTTGTTTCCCACACCAAGATCTTGTTTTATCTTTATCTCCCACAAACTATGCTCTCCCCTTTAATCGTGTTTAGGTTCCAAATCCATCCAATGATCGTATTCTACACAATTTACAGGTTAATTGACCTCTAATTTCATAATCCTCATGTTGATTTTGGGTTAACCGAGTACTAAATTCCTCGATACTAACCCGAAATCAAATTAAAGAAGCTATGAGTGGCTCAAATTTCAACTCAACTCAAGTTGATTAAAAAAGAAAATAACTTACACATATATATAGGAGTTTATTTTTGTCGCTATACTAATATAATCGACGTGGGACAAAAATGCATGGAAAATCTGTCCAGCTTTGGACTGCTGTAAAGAACGAGATTTTGGACCATCTTTACGGCTGATATGGGAAAAGTGTTTGTCACCAAAGTTGTATCCACTTAAAATAGGATTCCAAAAAGTACTCATGAGCTTCAATCGAAATTGTATACAGCCTGGAGGAGCCACATTGCTGAGGTGTCGCCAAGTGGTTTTCTTAAACGAGAGTTTGTGTTTGGCTCCAGCGACAAGGCTTTGTAGGGAAATGGGGTCGGGCTGATTGGCAACTAGGATCACATGATTATGCTTAAATTTTTTATCTATACTCTTGTTGTGTTTTGTTTGTCCTTGACAAAAGGGAGAAATTGTTGGTGGACTTTGTGACCTTCATTTCCTTGTGCTTTGTCAAGAATAAACTGTTGTTATGCTTGATATGTGTCTTCTTCAGCATGTTTGCAGGTTAAGTCCAAGGTTAAGACGAGTTGTCAAGGGAGAAAGATCACGAGGACCTTAGAGGAAGATTGTCCATGAAGGAAAAACTAAGTTAAAGGATGACATGATTGCAGAAACGAAAGTGTCTTGCCCTGGATCCTTGGAAGAGATGTGATGCATAACTCGAAAGGTTAATTTAGGTTGACAAATGAGGTATTATCAAGTGAGATTCGGGCTAAAGATGGAGTTAGAATCCAATAGAGGCATGTTTCCCTTGTCCTTGCGAGAGGAGATACATGTAGTTGAAGTTAATATAGTCCAAAAGGACTTGACAGACAAGATGATAAGTGGAGTAAGTCCTCATGGAAAAGGAATGTCCATATTATATAGTCTATGGCTAAAGATTTGTGTTCATTATTGTTGAAGGGTTTGCTATCACCAAATAAGGAAATTTTTAGTGTATCTTGAGGATTGTTATGGACTTAAGTGTTTATGGTGATAACAAACTCTAATATATGATGTGTTTGTCTAGATGCTTTGTAGATGATTAAATAGGTTTAAAGTGGGCTAAAACCTATGAAGATTTATGAAGAAGAGATCTTGCAAAGATCGAGAAAGAGGTGTTCGACAAATACCCTGATGGAACCTGCGAAAAGCAACAACTCCCGGTAGGACGTTAGTGGATGTAGGCTGAACTATAGCTTCTGTGAAGCGTGGTATGAGAGCCACTGAATGAGAAACGTATTTGCCCCCGACACTAGTGCAGATCGTATGCGAGGCAACATCCCCTAAGGATTTCATCAACTTCTTTCACAGGTACACTCGAGGGAGAGAAGTTAGAACTGGAACATGCGCTCGGAACGGGAAAAGGGTAGGAGAAAACAGGAAAGGGAGAAGAGGCGATTGGTCGATGCGTGTTGAAAAGCGAAGCTCTCGATCTCCTTATATAGGCTGCGAAATCTTCCTTAAGCCATAAGCAAAGGGAAGATTTGAGTCTATCGTCAGAAGATTGTGGCTCATCCAAAACGGTTTGAAAGGATAGTTTCTCGAAAATAAATCCAGTGAAAAATCAGATATTCGCGGATAAACACTAACAATTCTATCTGTAATATCTTTGGCCTCAAGTTAAGATTTTCCGCAAAAATTCAACTCCAATATCGGAGCAAGAGCACGAACCGGACGGACGGCGGCAACGGGCGGGCGTGTGGGTGACCCATCTCCTCATCTACCTCTCAATATAGGTAGTGGAAGAGTCTTCTTAAAAACCCTTTAGGATACCCTTGAACTTTCCTTGTGGGATGTAGGAAGTCCAAAGGGCACCTTAAAACCACCTTCTATATGCATTAACTCCAACAATCCCCCACAAATGCAGATATAAGGGTTTGAAAACTGAGGTTTTGAAAACAAGTTCTGAGCGTGTCAAGGTTAGTGCTTAAATGCCGATGTCTAGCGACTTAAATCAGCACATAGTGAAACTGGCGATCCCTTCGATAGAGTGAATGGCCAGAGACCTTGAATTTCTCCACTTAGGGGTAAACAAGCAACACACGCCTTCCATGAGTTCTTGTAACGTTCCGCTAGGTCTTATCACATAAGAAAATTAAAGCGAGAATATTTACTTCCATAATATGTTCTCACCATCCCCATATTGTATGAGACAAATGTATGCATTTCGATTAGTTTTTGGCACACCTTGGGTGCTTATGAGTGTTCTAGTGAATACTGCCTTATGTCTCACCTTGGAGGGTTGCCAATCTCTCACACTCGCGTAGGTGACTTCAACATATATGTCTCAATACAGAATACACCCACAATGGGTTATGAATTCATTAAGAGCTCTAAGGCTCAACCTCTCTTCTGTCGATCGGTGATCTATCAAGTCCGTCTCAAAGGACCACCCAATGCTCCGGCTATAGAATCATTAAGAGCGTCATCTTAACCTGACGACCGAAACTTCAAAAACCCAAATACCAAATTCAAATTTGTCATTTTCAACAATTACGTGCGATTTGATCCCTTCCAAAAGGGTACGTAGGAAACTCACAAACGAGTTCAATCACAGCCCTCAAATTGACTTTTCAGTCAAAACAAGTCAAATTTGAAATTAAACTCCACAGTAAAATCAAAGCTACCTTTCATAGAAGGTGGGCTCAAGTTACCCTTCCGAGAAGATGGGCTCAAGTTATTTGAGTTACCCTTCCGAGAAGATGGGCTCAAGTTACTCGAGTGGAGTGTTGTTCGAGCTACCTTTCATAGAAGGTGGGCTTGAACTTCATCCTATGATGCATACAAGAAAACGAAACCAAATCCAAACCAAACCAAAAAAAAAATATCCAAAACGCTCTAAACTACGTAACGCTTGATTCTCTTTAAAGAGATACGTAGGCAACCTGTTAAAATTCATGTGCATCCCAAATCACTAAAACCAGTCAAATCTTTGTATCGATACGACTTTGAATCAAGAGGATAACCAAAAGGGTTCGAACTCAAATATTCAAAATCAAATAAAATGTGTTATACCATTATTTGCACATTTTTGTCCAAAAAGGTCCTTAGAGGAAGATTGTCCACAAAGGACAAACTAAGTTGATGGATGAAATGATTGCAAAAACGAAAGTGTGTTGCCCTAGATCCTTGGAGGAGATGGGTTGCTTAACTCGAAAGCTTAATTTAGGTTAACAAATGATTAGTATCAAGTGAAATTCAGGTTAATGATGGAGTTAGAATCCAATAGAGGCATGTTTCCCTTGTTCTTGTTAGAGGAGATACATGTAGGGAAATTGTTAGGGTAACCCGAGGGTTATTATGGACTTTAGTGTTTTGGTGATAACAAACTCTAATATCTGATGTGTTTGTTTGGATGCTTTCACTACCAAAAACACAGGAAATAGCCACGGGTTTTTAGTCACGTCGTACAGTCGTTGCTAAATCCATAGCTGATAGCCACGACTATATTTACGGCCTGACAAGCCGTAGCTATAATAGCGTCGAATGAAAATATTCATGGCAAACCCCGTGGCTAGGGATGAAGGAATAATTTCGTGTCCAAAATGTCGTGGTTTTTAGCCACGAATATAAGTGTCGTGGCTGGTGTCATGGCTGTTAGCCATGACTTTGGCCACTATCACATGTTCCGTGGCCGAATTCAATGCCATTTTTGGCGAGTCTTACCTGACGTGTCAATGTAGCCACGAATTTAGCCACGAATCATATCCGTTGTTGTACTCATGGCTAAGAATGTGAGTCAATTAGCAATGTATGACCAGTTGGAGGTGAACAACCACGAATTTAGTCACTGTTGGATTATCCGTGGCTGTATTCGACGCTAACAAAGACGCCCATCATCATTTTTGGTGTATATGAATTGAGGAAATTCACAAAAAGGGTCAAAAGATATTCACTCAATCTGAATATGGTCAAGCCCAAATTAAATATCAATTTGTAAGCCCAAAATCTCACAAAAAAAAGGTAGGGCCAAAAGATATGGTCAAGCCCAATTTTAGAGTGTCAAAGCCCAAAAAGGGTCAAGTCAATTATTATTAGTCAAAGCCCATGGAATATGGAAGCCCCAATTAATAGCCCTCGGCGTATAAAGGAGCCCATTCTTAGTAGCCACGGATACGACTGTGGCTAATGCCGTGGCTATTTTCAGTTGAGGTCGTTCAATGCAAATCGTACTTTCTACTTCAATTCGGTCACTTTTATTAGAGGGTGAAAGCACACTGTTCGCACAGAGCAAGTTGTCGTCTTCTCTCCACGATGCAATGGAGGATTGGTGGGTTTGAAGAGCCATTTTTGAAGAGAGGTACGTGTCACATATATATAAATTATATTATATATTTAATATATTATGAATGTATATACATAGATATTTATATATTATGTGTGCAATGTGAGATATATTTAACTAATTATACATATGTATTTAAATGGAATTTGAAGAGTGTATAGATCTACATCATTACTTAGTTGTATTTTGATTTTTGGAATTTTTAATTAGACTTTTAATAGTATATAATTTAACACTTAAATGGTTAATTAGTTGTATAGATCTACATCATTACTTAGTTGTATAGATCTAAATAATTTGAAAATTTTGAGAGTGTAAAAGTGTTTGTGTTTATGGAATTTGTGTATATATATTTGATTTTTAAATAATATAGACTTTTAATTAAGAGTAATGTAATTAACACTTAAAATTATAACTATAGATCCACATAATTACTAGCTTATATAGTTATATAGATCTAAGTAGTTGTGTATAGATGTACTTATTATTATATATAATGTACAATAATTTGTATAAAGTTGAATATAATTTTATTTATAGTACTTAGTTTATATATTTTACATATGTACAGAAATTGAATTGGGGAAGTGCAATATGGATGATCGAGCGTGGATGTATGAAGGATTAAACGATGAATACTTCAAAGGGGTGGATGAGTTTATTAAGTTTGCATTGGAGCATCCACTTTATGTCGATGAATGCAAGATTAAATATCCCTGTTGGCGATGCATTAATTGCAAATGGTACAGAGCAAATGAGTTTAAGAGTCATTTATATCATCGTGGGTTTATGAGTGATTATCATCGCTGGACAGCACATGGTGAAACTATCGCTCCTTCAAACCCACAATTGTCTATGTATGATCAGTTAACGGGAGAACAAAGGATGGTGTTTGACATTGCAGGTCCGAATTTTGTTGTATATATCATATATCTGTTTTAATGTTCGATGGAAATGATGTTGAATATCCAATTCAAAAATTTAAATCATGGGGTTTTCGAAATTGCAGGTCCGAGCTTTGTTTCGCCTTCTCGTTGGTTTAATGTTGACGGAAATGATGGTGAATTCAAGAAGCTAATCATGGTGAAGACATGATGACAGACGAGGTTGATCTCTTAGCAACACAATTTGCAGAAGTGCTCAAAGACGCCGATGCCCCGGTGTTTGAAGGTTGTACTTCACATACGCAATTATCCTTTGTGAGTCGACTTATGAGCTTGAAGTGTGAATATAATGTCTCCCAACCACTCTTCAATGGATTCATGCAATTGTTTGATAAAGTGTTGCCTTCTAACCATAAGATTCCCACTAGTTACTATGAAACTGAGAAGGTGGTTCGAAGTTTGGGCCTGCCAGTGGAAAGAATAGCCATGTGCCCTAACGGTTGTATGTTGTATTGGAAGAATGATGCCAATGAAGAATCGTGTAGGTTTTGTGGGCATGCAAGATATAAAGTTGGGAGTAACGGAAGACACACTCCACACCAAGTATTATTCTACTTACCTCTAACTCTGAGACTTCAAAGATTATATGCTTCTGAGGTGACAGCTAGCCACATGACTTGGCATGCAGAACATGTAACAGAAGAGGGAATGATATCTCATCCATCACATGGAGATGCTTGGAAAAGGTTAGACACAAAGCATCCTGATTTTGCTTTAGAAGCTCGTAATATTCGTTTGGGTTTATGCACTGATGGCTTTGCTACCTTCAACAAAAGTGGACATATTTATTCTTCTTGGTCGGTTATTGTTACTCCTTACAATCTTCCACCTCATATGTGCATGAAAACGGAGCATATGTTTATGTCATTGATAGTGCCAGGATCGAAAAACCCGAAGAAGTTGATTGATGTTTGCCTCCAACCTCTCATTGATGAGTTGATGCACTTGTAGGAGGTCGGTGTACCTACTTATGATGTCTCGAGGAGAGAAAACTTCATTATGCGTGCGGTTCTACTTTTGACAATAAGTGATTTCCCTGCATATGCTATTTTGTCGGGATGGAGCACTGCTGGTTTGATGACTTGTCCGATTTGTATGGAATCAGGATCTGATTGTTTTCGGCTGAAAAATGGAAGGAAGGCTACCTGGTTTGATTGCCATAGAAATTTTTTAGACATTGACCATCCCTTTCGTAGAAATAAGAAGGACTTCTATCGAGGGCATGCAGAGACAGTGTTGCCACCGCCAATGCTAACGGGGGAGCAGATGTGGGAGTGGGTATGTCAGTTGCCAACGGTCATTGATGATCCTTTTCACACGTCACCAGACTATGGGATTTCGCATAAGGGGACTAAGCAGAGCATTTTCTGGAGACTTCCATATTGGAAGGACATTCTCATCCGTCACAATCTCGATGTTATGCACATTGAGAAAAATGTGTTTGACAATGTCTATAACACCGTGATGGATATCCCTGGTAAGACGAAGGACAACTTGAATGCATGGAAGGATCTTCACCAATATTGTCATCGACCTGAGCTGGAGGTAACTGATGACCACAGAGGCGCAAAACCTAAAGCAATTTATACCTTATCACGAGAGGCGAAGAAAAAGGTGGGTCAATGGTTGAGATCTGTGAAGTTTCCGGATGGCTATGCTTCTAATATGGGAAGATGTGTTATGAGTGATGATTGCACTCTCACCGGGATGAAGAGCTATGACTGTCACGTGTTTATGGAGAGACTCTTGCCGATTGCTTTCAAAGAGTTATTGCCACCAACCGTTTGGGGTCCTTTAACTGAGTTGAGCATCTTCTTCCAAACTATTTGTTCATCGAGCTTGTCCGTTACTGGGATGGAACAATTGAAGCGTATGATTCCTATATTGGCATGTAAGTTAGAGCGTATCTTTCCTTCATCCTTTTTCGACTCAATGGAGCACCTCATTGTTCATTTACCGTATGAGGCACAAATAGGCGGCCCAGTGCAGTATCGATGGATGTACCCTTTCGAGCGGTTTTTATAGCATCTAAAACGGAAGATCGTCCAAAAGAGTAATGTTGAAGCGTCAATCGTGATGGCATATTTAAGGGAGGAAATAACATATTTCTCGGTTCACTACTTTCCTTCGCATGTTCCTTCGAAATTGAGGAGAGTCGCGAGAAATGATGTCTCCGAAGGTGAGGATTATGCCTTCTCCATTTTCAATCACCCTGGTGCGGGTCGTGGAAAGGAGAGAACAAGGTGGTTGAATGAAGATAATGAGTGGAAGGCCGCACACACGTATGTGTTGGTCAATTGTCTGGAAGTACAACCATACCTCGAGTGAGTAACATTTCTTATCAATTAGTTATATATTTTCGATTTTATATATGTCATCATGCATCTTATATACGTATATATGGAAATTCAAACATGTAGGCTATTCGTGGATACAATGGGGGGAGATGCATGCGGAGATGACACCATTGAACAACTATTTGCGGATTGGTTTAAACAATATGTGAGGATAAATATAATTTGCATATAAACATATATTATATATAACTCGATCGTTTCTTACCATATTAATTGTATTTTGTTTTGAAGGCCATGGCTAGAAACAATGGAATTGTTCCAAATACTCTCTTGTGGAGTTTGGCATGGGGTCCAAATGTGGAAGCAAAAAGTTGGGGTCGACACGTTATCAACGGCTACAAGTTCGAGACTCTACAACAAGGTGTTGGAAAGATGACAATGAATAGTGGGGTATGTGTTCGAGGCTCAAACTATACGAATGCAGAGTCAGATTTCTTTGGTCTCCTTGAAGAAATCATCGGGCTGGAGTACCTAAGTACAAATGATTACCCGCTTAAGGTAGTCCTTTTCAAGTGCAAATGGTTCGATCCAATGACACGCGGAACACAAGTTCATCCGGTCTATCAATTTGTTGAAGTCAATCAGAATTTTTTTTTATCAGCGGTACGAGCCTTTTTTACTCGCACAACAAGCTGTGCAGGTTTACTACCTTCAATATCCAGGAGCCCCACGTGAGCGAATGGATTGGTATCATGTCTGCAAGACAAGGGCTTGACACAAGATAGAAGAGAGATGGGTATCCACGACCCCAACAGATGCACCTACTGCATACCAGTCAGACGAAGTGAACCACGTTCAATACTCCATTGGCATCGAATTAGAAGACTCACCCAATTCCTTGCGAGATCCCTCCGGTGGATATGATGTCTGTGATGACTATGATGGAGATGCCTCTGAGGATGAGGTTCATGCTGATGGAGATGCCTTTGATGAGGGTGAGGTTCCTGCTAATGGAGATGCCTCGATCTCCGATGAGGATGAGGTTCCTGCTGATGGAGATGCCTCTGATGAGGATGAGATTCCCGCTGATGATGAAGACTCCGAATAGACACACACTGCTTATGAAGACAGACATCACTACTAGAATACTTCAATTAGACATCATATGATTCAAGTCTGTCAAAAAAGTAACCGATGTTAAATTAAGCTATTACATCAATTAATAAATTTGTAATGTTAAAAAAACTTAACACATCACTCAAATTTTTTGACAGATATTAAATAATTAATTCAAAAATAATTGAGACGCGCGTCCAATGAAATATTTTAAGTGTTTTGAATGCCCGCTCATACTTAGAATTTTTTTAAACACCCGCCCATTCAGACTTGTACTTGATAAAAAAACATGAGCTAGTGTGAACAGACTGAATTATTTCATCCAAATTAAAGCTCTCCGTTCTCTCTCTCCTCACAGCCACCACTAAGGCACCGACCTCTTTGCCTTCTCCCTTGGCTGATCGCTCTTCCAACTATCCCCCATGGAAACCGGCAGCCAAGTTCAACTGGCGACCTCCTTGCCTTCCCTCTTATCGTCCTACTGCCTTCCCCCTTTTTGCCCAAAATATATAAAAAAGCGCCCCCTTTCTCCCTCAAATATGAAACAAAGCAACGACATTGCTGAGCGGTTCTAGCGTAGATCTGTGGCCCGTCAGCGCTCCCCCGGTGCCGCCACCTTGTCGACGACCATCCTCCTTCTCATAGCCTCCAGATCCGGTGATTTTCTCATCAGATCTAACCCCCCCTTTTGTCCCTTTCTCCAAAAAGCACTCCTACCTGTTGGCTCTTTCTGTAATTGGTGCCCAGTTCGTAGATCTGAAAATATGTTGTTCGACTAAGCTCTCCTTCACAAATCAACTATGAAACGACGTTATGGCATAGATCCAAGCTTGGATTCAACTGCTCTTGAAGGTACGTTTGGTTTTTTCCTTAGATCCGGGCCCTCAACTTCAGATTCGAGTTTGGTTGTCTTCCTCCCTTTCTTCCAGCCAACTCCAATTTGATGGAAAGAAACCTTAAATTTGATTTCAATTGTTTCTCGAACTTTAGAGTTAAATATTTGGTTAAAGGCCTCCATTGATTTATTTCTTGATTTCCACATATTCCTCAGGTTTTCTACTAACGATGGAAAAGAGAAATTCAAAGGGATCCTTCAAGCCAACTTTGTCGGCATGGTGGATTCGGGTTCTATTCAAAAGTTGGGTCTTATTCAGATAATCATTTACAGCCTCAATTATATCTCAAAAGAAGGCTATGAGAAGAAGGCTTTGAACCGGTGTTCTTTATTCGTCTGCTCCCTAACCCACAAGGTACTCGTTTTCTCATCCCCTTTCTAGTCTCATTGTAGTTCAGTATTCTAGTTGAGCTATTGGTTTTACTGCTTCAATCTGTGAGAGCTTATGGAATCGATCACTTCTTTCTAATGTCGTTAATTATAGTTCCGTATTTCAGGTGAGCTGTTAATTTAACTGAATTTGCAGGAATACTGAAAACACTAATGTTGTAGAGAATATGGTGAAAGCTCTTGCTAGAGTTGTTTCAAATGTACAAATAAAACATAAAAAGTTAAAATTTATTATAGTACTGTTCGACATTTTCGGCTCGAAACCATTCGAAATCCCAATTTTTATCCTTGTTTCAACTCGAATTTGGTATGATTTCTAGCCCTAAACTTGTTTATTACAATTATTTAGATTGTTTGAATGATTTAGGTTGAGATTGAGAACCCAGGGTTTGAATGTTTGATTTAGGAACAGATCGAATTTGGGGTTTTTTGCCAAAAGCCAAATTGATTGAAATTGATGATATGGTTGTGTTATTTGTTGATTTTGAACTAATTTCATGTTTATATCATTTTCAAATTGTTTATGGATCATGAGATAATTGAATTTTAGAATTTTATATTGCGATAAGCTTTAGAATTTGGGTTGTTTTTTTTGCAATAGCGAAATTGACTGAAATTGATTATATGGTTGTGATGTTGGGTTGATTTGGAGCTAATTTCATATTCATAGCATTGTCAAATTGTTTATGAATCACGATCTAATTGGATTTTAGAATTTTATTGCGATATATTTTAGAATTTGGGGTTTTTTTTGCCAATATCCAAATTGATTGAAATTGATGACATGGTTGGGATGTTGGGTTGATTTGGAGCTAATTTCATGTTCATAGCATTCTCAAATTGTTTGTGAATCATGAGCTAATTGGATTTTAAAATTTTATTGCGATATGCTTTATGTCGATTAGGTTTTTCTATTTTAGCATGAAAAACATAATTTAGCCTATTAACTCAATTGGTAGAGCAATGTGCGTTTGCAGAAAGATGTGGGTTCAAATCCCACATAGGTTACATAATAGACAAGAGCGCAACAATCGCATATTGTTAATCATGCACATTATAATCTTAGTTATGCACTTTTTAACCTTAATTATGCACATTTTAATCTTATTTATGCACTTTAATTTTAAAAGCTTATTATGTGTGCACACCATAATGTTATATTTGCACAACATAACTGTAAGTGCATAAATCTGCACTTCCTTCCCTCTTCGGCATTGATCGATCACCTGCATAGAAGGAGAGGAAGAGGCGGGGCTCGCTTCCCGAGGAGCCTCCGACGTTCAAGTCAGATAGTGTGCCGGCTGTCAGAGAGACCCCTTCAAACCCTAGTAGATCGATCATATATATAATGAGAGTTAGGGTTTGCGATTAGGGTTTACCATATAAATGACGATTATGCCCTTGGATCTTTTATTGAATTACTTTTGCTATATCAATTGCCCATCGGGTTTCCTTATCACCATCTAGTGATGAGGGAAGACGAATAATTCGATACTCTTCATTTGTTATGATCAAAGATCACCAGTAAATGCTTGCCCCTTGTCTTCGTTTTATCCTGTAAGCTTTAGCATTCGCAACCCAATAACACAATATAATGTAGTAGGTGCGGTATTAACTGGTCAACAGAAAGTTACTGTTCAAAATAATTAGATGAATTCTTTGCCGTAAATGAGAGATTGTGTTAGTTGATGACATTCTCGTTTGAATTTTACTTATGATTGACAATTTGATGGTTTTCATCAGGGTTGAGCGTTCGTCTTTCAATGACTACTTATTGCTTGATTTTGGCTTTTACTGGCCCTTAACGGGGTTATTATGGCTTAAAATTGGCTTTAAGTGGCCGTAAGTGACGATTCTTTGGCTATAAGTAGCGCCTGATCGGCCTTGAGTGGCGATCTGTTGGCCTGAAATTAGCGATCTTTTGGCCTTAAGTGACGCTCTATTGGCCTGAAATTGGCGATCTTTTGGCCTAAAATTGGCGATCTTTTGGCCTTAAGTGGCGCTCAGTTTGCCTAAAATTGGAGATCTTTTGGCCTTAAGTGGCGTTCTATTGGCCTTAAGTGGCGCTCCGTTGGCCTGAAATTAGCGATCTTTTGGCCTTAAGTAGCGCTCTGATTGGCCTGAAATTGACGATCTTTTGGCCTTAAGTGGCGCTCTATTGGCCTGAAATTGGCAATCTTTTGGCCTTAAGTGGCGATCCATTGGCCTGAAATTGGCGATCTTTTGGCCTTAAGTGGCTCTCTGTTGGCCTGAAATTGGCGATCTTTTGGCCTTAAGTGGCGATCCATTGGCCATGAGTGGCGATTCTGTTGGTTATGAGTGGCGATTCGTTGGCCATGAGTGACGATTCGTTAATAATTATATATATATATATATATATATATATATATATATATATATATATATATATATATATATATATATATTTATATATATAATGTTGTTTGATATATAGATGCACTTATAAGCATTTCAAGAATTTATATGTCACCGATGCAATTACCCATATAATATGATTAACTAAAGAGTAAACTCTTCACCGAAAATAGGACATAGAGGACTTAGCTTTTGGGTCTCATATGCTGGTCCGGCCGGACATGATACGTTGCACTTCCAAGTGAGAAGTCATGCCTTATAAAAGTTGGGCCTTTTTCCACAATTAGCTTAAATATGTGGGCTGGGCTGCGATTTCCAAAAACATTGGACTAGTTTTGTAATTAATCCTACTTTGCAAAGTCACGCCCTCGGATGGATTAATTACTTTGTAATTAATTACAACTTTCAAAGTAACGTCTTCTTCATAATGTTGGGAGAGAGCGGTGGCGGCGCAGGGGCTCGAATTAGCATCCTTGCCATCGTTCCGACTCTCTAACCTTGATTTTCGACGTCGGCGAAGGATCTGGATTGGGGTGCCCCCGACCTGCCCATCGATGCCGGCGTGTTCTCGTGGTTCGGTGAGAGGGAAGCTTGGTAGCGGCGGCTATGGTGGCGATGGAGGCTCGATTAACCAGCGTAGTACGGTGGTGTGGCGAGGCTCGGACGCGGGCTGGCCCGCAGTTGGTTATGCGGTTCGCCTGAGCGACAACCTTGGGCAGCGGAAATGACAACGAAGGCCGACGGCATGTACGATTATGCGGTTCGATGCTCGACGATTCGATCATTGTTGCCAAGGACGCCTGGCGTGATAAGGCAGGTACACGGCGGTTTCCGACGGAGAGGACGCTCCTAGTGGGGCCGGCGAAGTGGCGTGGCGGCGGTGCTGCCTGCATCGCAGCGGACAGATGGCTCCTGGCTCGAGCCTCAAACACTTCCTATTCCCAGCGACAGTTGATTTTTCTTATAGAGATGAGGAGCCTAGAGGCAACCACGCTCCGGTCCAGATCCGCTCCAAAGCGCGATCGAGGCGAGGGGGTTGTGCTCGATCTGACCATCATCACCATAGGAGGGGGAGATTCGGGATCTAGATCTGAACTCAGGCTCTGACCTCTTTTGGTTGAAATCTCACCAAGGAACTACCAATCCCTCATTGCTTTGTTGATTGGGAGATCCGATCTCATGGCTTTTTCAACGAAATTCCCACAGACGGCGCCAAATGTAAGTGCATAAATCTGCACTTCCTTCCCTCTTCGACATTGATCCATCACCTGCATAGAAGGAGAGGAAGAGGCGGAGCTCGCTCCCCGAGGAGCCTCCGATGCTCAAGTCAGATAGTGTGTCGGCTGTCAGAGAGACCCCTTCAAACCCTAGTAGATCGATCATATATATAATGAGAGTTAGGGTTTGCGATTAGGGGTTACCGTTTAAATGATGATTATGCCCTTGGATGTTTTATCGAATTACTTTTGCTATATCAATAACATAGGTTACATAATCGACAAGAGCGCAACAATCGCAAATTGATAATCATGCACAT
This sequence comes from Persicaria tinctoria, assembly GCA_037127255.1. Classification (NCBI taxonomy): domain Eukaryota; kingdom Viridiplantae; phylum Streptophyta; class Magnoliopsida; order Caryophyllales; family Polygonaceae; genus Persicaria; species Persicaria tinctoria. Next base: position 56,565,594 of record JBANSL010000006.1, on the reverse strand, counting down.
CATAATCTTAGTTATGCACTTTTTAACCTTAATTATGCACATTTTAATCTTATTTATGCACTTTAATTTTAAAGGCTTATTATGTATGCACACCATAAAGTTATATTTGCACAACATAACATTATGTTTGCACATTTTAATCTTATTTATGCACTTTAATTTAAAAGCCTATTATATATGCACACCATAATGTTATATTTGCACAACATAACATTATATTTGAACATTTTAATCTTATTTATGCACTTTAATTTAAAAGCCTATTATATATGCACACCATAATGATATATTTGCACATTTTAATCTTATTTATGCACCTTCATTTAAAAGCTTATTATATATGCACACCATAGTGTTATATTTGCACAACATAACATTATATTTGCACATTTTATCTTATTTATGCACTTTAATTTAAAAGCCTATTATATATGCACACCATAATGTTATATTTGCAAAACATAATATTATATTTGCACATTTTAATCTTATTTATGCACTTTAATTTAAAATTGTTAAATTCTTGAAAACAAATAGACGATAAGTCCGCCCCCCCGGACCCCCAATGCGACGCCGGTGAAAAATGATTCAAGACACATTAACAATAACCTTAATTGTGAACTTCATATTATTACTCATACACATCGTGATTTTATTCTTGCACTTTATCATTTTATTTATACATTTTATATTTGCACAACAAAAGGTGTCAAAAACGGGAAAAAATGCATTTACCCATAAAATTAGACATATTTACCTATTTACCCATAAATTAAACATATTTCAATTATAAATTTTTATAATTGAAATAGGCACGTTTACCTATTTACCCCATAATGAATTATTATGTCTACACAAAATAAAGTTATATTTGCACAACAGGATGTTATATGTGCACAAAATCAAGTTATACTTGCACAGCAGAAAGTGTTAACACGAAAAAAAAATCCTGGGACAAAAGATTTTTTTTTTTATGGCCCGAAAGGGGGGCACACGCATGGGCATGGGGGGCAGACATTCTACTAATTAAATTAGGCCCATTAGTAATTAAATTAGGCCCATTAACAATTTACTTACAAAAATTAGGCCATTAGAGAATTTTACACCCTAAGGATATTTTACTTACAATATATATATATATATAGGTTGATTCCGGTGTACCCAAGCCTTAACATGTTTCATGTACACAAATCAGGGTCGTTGATTGAATTAAATGAGTGGATGAGATTAATAAGCAATTTTACAATTTTTTTTAAATAAGAAAATGGTGATACCCACCAATTTTTATGCTTCACCTGCTGGTGGAATGGAGCGTGTGCACGAGTGTACACAGGTGAATTTGGGGTTGTTTGGAATTTGTGGGACCCTTAAGTTATTCGATGGTATCATTGGATTATTCGATCGTATAGATGGATTATTCAATGGTATCGATGGATTATTCGATCATATCAATGGATTATTCGATGATATCGATGGATTATTCAATGGTATCACTGGATTATTTAATCATATCAAAGGATTATTTGATCGTATAGATGGATATGGTATCACATGATTATTCGATGGTATCGAAACATTTTTCATTCATATCCGCCAACATAAAAAAAATCATATGATGAAGCACAAAATCGGGTCATACATATGAACAATTCGAATTTTCTCCCGAATACTAACCGATGCAAAGGTTACAAATATTAACATATCCATCCCCTAATTTGAGTAATTTCATACAACCTTTTTGATATCAGTCAATCGCCATCCTCAAATGTCATACGTATAAATCTTCAACCAGCCTTGATGTAGGGCTTGGACACAACAATGTCAATCGAGAAGGATAGATCGAGGGATTCAGATGAAGAACGAACCTAGTCAGCGACTCATGGTGCTACGTCATGGGCTCGGTTACTCGGTACTGCGCCTTCGCCGTCCCCTTTGTCTCGCCGGCGCACCTCTCACCTCTCTGCCGCATACATCCGCCTTCGACGGCACACCTCTGCACCACGAACCTCGGCACCTTTATAGTCACCATCGCCTCCTCTTTTCAGTTGCCATCGCCTCTGCTTGCACTCACCAGAACACCATTGTCATCGCCTCTGATTGCAATCAAACGAACTACCCCTTTCATTGTGAATCGAGAAGGGATGAGTAGAAGAGAAAGGGGCGATTTGTCCCACCAGCACACCATCACCGTTCTAAATCGTCGTCGAAATCGCCACCGATTTGCCCCCGATCTGCACCTCACGGCTCCGCCTTTGTGGTCCGCCTTTTCCGCACCTCACGGATCCGCCTTTGAATGCCGGAACGAGACTCGTCGCCGCCAGCCTCCGCCTAGCCCTCGCCCGATCGTCTCCCGTTCTCTTTCTCTAATTCTCTAGGGTTGAAAAAGATTGTTGGTAGGGGTGGGATTGTGGGTGTACACGCGCTTGTATAGAAGTGGGGGGTGTTTTTTTCATTTTAATTTTCAATTAATAAAAATGACCGATTAATCTACCCCTTCCAATTCCCCCAAATCAATGGTTAAGATTTGAGTACATGATACACATTAAGCCTTGAGTACATATGATCTGCTAAGATTAAATGAGATTTTTTTTTGAACTGATAAATATATATGTGGGTGTAACCAAGTTACACAAACACGGAGACCAATCAAAGGGTCTCGTGGGAAAAATACATACGGTGTATACCTCTAAAAAAGCTAGCTCAATCCACAAAAACCTCCAAGCCCTATTCACGACAAGATTCCCCTATACATCAGCCCTCCAAGTCTCAAACTCAAAACCAAATCAATATATACGACGTAACAAACCCTTTACCCATGCCATCTCTGCCCTCGACTTACCTTTGCATTTAATGGCTATTCGATTATTGCACATGCTTCATTTCTGCCCTATGACGTAACAAACCCTTTACCCATGCCATCTCTGTCTTACGACGTAACAAACCCTTTACCCCTTTCTGTGCTTCCCTTGGACTAGATTACAGTTCACCCATCTCACCCATATGCACTCCTTTTGGGATTCAATATCACTTAAGAGTTTAGCAGAAATGCTCTTATTCCAATCAAGGAGATCCTTTAAATCCAATCCCCCTTCCTCGTAGGGCTTTGTCACATCAGTCCAAGCCACAAGTGATTTGCCACCTTCATTTGAACCGTTCCAAAGGAACTAACGTTGAATTTTTCAATCACCTTATCGAGTACTCCTCTTGGCATCAATATGGACTGACTCCAGAAGCTGATAATTCCTTCTAAAACCACTTTGACCAATTGCAATCTTCCCGTATATGACAGCTTTCTGGTCGCCCAATTCTGCACATAACAACCACACTTATCTCTCAAGTCGCTATACTCATGGAGTGATATCCTCTTCGAGTGTAACGACATTCCAGGTAGCGAACATGTAGCTGCCCTCTTCGAAACCCTTCAGAAATCTAATGATTTCTTCGGCAATTTCATTTTCCATACCAACAAAATAAATCGTGCTTTTTTCATTGTTAGTTCGCAGCCTTGATGCTTCTAAGAACTAGTCAAGTACCCTCTTGATTACTTGGTCATACTTCTTTTCATCTTTATGAAATATTAAAAAGTCATCAGGGAAAGCTAAATGTACAAGCTGCATCCTCTTGCACTTTGGGTGGAACTGAAATTCAGGGGAATTATTCTCCCTTACCAACATACGACTCAACATTTCCATGCATAAGATGAAGAGGTAAGGCGAGAGCGGATCACCCTGTCTTAGACCCCTTTTCCCCTTAAAATAACCCTCAGGAGCGCCATTTATGATGATGGAGAAGGCCGTGGAAGTAACACACTCCATGACCAGCGCCACAATCATATCTGGAAAATTCAGCTGCACTAGGGTGTGTTGGACAAACTCCCAACTGATGTAATCGTACGCTTTTTGCAGGTCGACTTTAATTGTACATCGTGGTGAGACCCTTTTGGTGCCATAGCCTCTCACTACCTCGAGAGCAACAACATTGTTATGCACAAGTGACCTTCTGGGTACGAAAGCTCCTTGACAATCCGACACCAGTCCATTTAGTGTGCCTTTGATTCGATTAACCAGATATTTACTCACCATTTTCATCACTGTGTTATAGCAAGAAATGGGGCGCAAATCATTCACCAAGGTAGGATTGTTCAGTTTCGGCAGAAGTGAAACAAATGTCGCATTTAGTTGCTTTAAGATCACCTTGTTTCGAAAAAATTCTTTGATTGCTGCACATACATCAGCTCCTGCTGTGCTCCAACAACTCTTGAAGAATTGGCTCCCGAACCCATCATGGCCCGGGGATTTGTTTGTCCCTATTGCCCATACAGATTTTCTAATATCCTCATTTGTGGGTACTCTGCACATGTTCGCAGCATCATATGCATTCACTGTCGCCCCTGGATGTATGCTTGGCATCAGACCAACCTCTGAATCAGTGGCAAGCAGTCGGTGATAGAATGTTAGGATATGGGCTATGATTTCTTCTTCCTCATCCATCATTCTTCCTACATCATCCTGCATACAATGTATTGCATTTTGTGCTCTTCTTTCTTTCATGCTCCTGTAGAACATCGAAGAGGACTCCTCCCCCATCGTAATCCAGTGGAGCTTTGCTTTTTGCGTTACTAAATTGATGTGTCGAGCAGTGTTTTTCCTTAGCCTCTCTACCACCTGTTTTTCTGAAGCTATCATACCAGCATTACCCACATCTGTCTGCAGCTGTAACTGTATCTCGTGTAGGCACTGCTTATCAAGTTTAATTTGCGTTTGTAGCTCGGGAAACCGGGCCCTATCCCATGTCTTTAGATTCTCTTTTACTTCCTTCAATTTACAAACCAGTTGAAACTGTTTAGTGCCCTCAAACTGCCGAGTCCAAGCATTATGTACCAGTGCAGCGAATTCTGGCTCTTTCGTCCAGAAAATTTGAAAATTAAATGGATATCTCCTTCTTACCCTCGCATTTCCAATGTATAGGATAGCTGGAGAGTGATCCGAGCACTCGGGAGTACCAAAGTATGTGCTTGTGTGCTCAAGCCTTTCCACCCATTTCTCATTCACCAACACCCTATCTAGTTTTCTTTCCTTCATGTCTTCCCCGATCTGTTTGTTGTTCCATGTAAACATAGCTCCTGAGTAATTCATATCAGAGAGGCCAGATAACTCAAGCTCATTTATGAGTTCATCTATACTTAGCACACAATTAAAATCCCTCAAAACTGTCCATGGTCCTATAACAGACGAAGCAATTTCATGAAGTACAACCCACATTTCCTCCCTCTCCCGTCTTGTGTTGGATCCATACACGAAAGAAGCCTCAAAGCTAACCTTCCCATCAGTAGACTGAACTCCACACTGGACGACCGCTTGTGTATTCTCCTAACATCAACGCTTATAATTAGCAGATTCCATGACAGCCAAATACGTCATTTTTCATCCCCATGACCGTTGATCACATGCTTCCAACCACTCATCAGACTACTCTTAACTTCTTCAATATTTCTCTCCAGTATCTTTGTTTCTAAAATAGCTACCACGAGAATATCGTTTTAAAAAATATATGAGGTAATGATGTTGTTTTTAACTTCATCATTGAACCCCATAACATTCCATGCTACTATTCTTACTCTATCCATGAGCCATCTTGATATGGGTGCTACGCCCATCCATTTTATGGCTCTGTGTTGCTTCTCTGTCACAATTAGCGTCATCCTCTCTTACATTTGTGCTCAACACAGTGAAATTTTGACCACCAATATTCACAGTTTTGTTGGAGCCATTATCTCCATGAGCCCACTTCATAGGACCCTTAACATCTGGCCTGATACGCGAAGTACGCCTCTTATCTACATTCACCCACGAGGCTTTATCCTCAACCTTTCTTCATGATTCGGATTCGGGCACCCACTGTTGTCCTTATTGCCATTGTTGTCTTGATCAGTTTTACTATCGATCTTATCCCTGTTCTCTTTCATTTCAGTTGACTGCTCAATTACTTGTTCAGTCATACCATCTTCATTTGGCTTGCTACTCTGTGATCCCTGCTCACCTTTTTTCTTAGTCGTCTTCTCCACAAGTATCCACAATAAACTGTTACCCTCAGCAACTTTACTCACTGAATGGATCCTGGGATACCTGCATCTCTCCTTTGAATGACCATAGTTCATACACTATCGACAGATCAGAGGTGTCCACTCAAACACAACCTTTTGCATCTTCACATTACCACATTCATCCTTAAGCTCAATCTCTCGACACAAGGCTTGGATTGTTGAGACCTCAATTAGCATTCGGGCAATGGAAACCTTGACACATTGCTCTGTGCATTCATCCACACATATTGGTCGACCAATAGCACTCCCAACTTTACCTAGCACATGAGAGTTGAAATAGCCGGGATCTAAGTCAGGGAGACAAACCCAGAGAGGAACTTTATCAAAAGCTTCCCAACTGACTTTCATCACCGGCTGCTTATTCTTTAGCAGAATCGGCCTAGTACCTGTAAAATGCCAAGGGACATGAGCCAACAACCAGTCTCCGTCCTCTACCTTGAGAAATCGAAATATAAACACTCCATCGTCTTTGCTGCAAATCCTCGGCTCTTCCACTTTCCAGTTCTCTCTCCCAAACCTACGTAGAGCTTATAAATCAACTGGTGCTCCCGGAATCACACCTATCAGTGTTGCTTCTCATTCTTTTCTCAGTACCTCGACGTCCTCTTTGAGGATTTTCACCTTTCCTTTCTGGATGTCCTCATAAAACTTCAAGGGCTCCTCTCGTCTGATATTTCTATTATCACTAAAGAAGCTCGCGTACGATCTCCCCTGAGTAGTCCCCTTGAAGAGGCGAAGGAAAAGCGCTCCCCACATTCTTGGGGGAACCCTCCTCTTCCGCTTTGCCCTTACCCTTATCCTCTTCAGTGAATCGGCGGCCCTCTGTCTGAGAGTTCTCCTTTTTTCCCTGATTTTGCGCCTCCGGTCACGAACCCTCCTTCTTCTCCTCAGCTATATTCATCAGGAATCTTCTCGGGGGCAGAACCACCTTCCCATTAGCATTCCATCCCCTCCGTTTGTAGTTTCCGTCGCCGGCCGACATGGTCACCTTGGGGGTAACCTTGTTGGTGGCGGCGAGCTGAAGCCCTAGCCCTAGGGTGAACGAACGGGATAAGGTTGTACGGACAAACACATGCAAAAAAAAAAAGTGAATATTTGAGGGAGTGTACCTTTTTCTTTTTTTTTTGGGTAATTATACCCTTTAGTTTTTCTTTTTCTATCTATACCTTTTTATGGTGATTTTTACTTAGGTGTGTTATTCGACCCGAGCGAGCCAAGTTTGACATGTTCAATCTTGGTTCGTTTGTTAAACGAGCTTGAGCCGATCGAGTTGAGCCTAATTTTTAAACGAGCTTGGTATTTTATTCGAGCTTGGCTTGTTTAGGAAATGAACGAGTTCGAGCCGAGCTTTTTTCGCGCTTTAAGTAGTTCTACTTGGTTATAACATGTTAACTTAAAGAAAATTTTAGAAATTCCATAAAATTCTAGCTATTCGAGCTTTATTCGAACGAGTCGAGCTTTCGAACGAGCTTAAAATTTTGTTCAAGCTCGGCTAGTTTAAATAAGTGTGTAAGCTCGAGTCAAGATTTTTCGAGTCGATCCCGAGTCGAGATCGAGCTGTTCAGTTCATATAACAACCCTATTTTTACCTAAATGAAAAATTTGGAATGTGTCCATATTATAGGCTAAAATTAGCTCCTAGGAGATTTGTGTAGTAAAATTGGGTGGGTGTCCCAAAATAACATTTTTGCCCCTGCCTTTGTTTCTTCCCCTTCTCTCCAAATTCTAACAAGCTAAGCGAGGAAGCGAGATCTAGCCATGGATGCTCCCAATAGTCGTCTCACGAAAAGGATCGAAGGCGCTCGACGTGGATCTCTTTCAACAGATCAATCGATCTCCCTTTCAAAGCATGTGTATTGATTCTCTGGTATTGTCAGTCGACCTTTAGGTTAGTTAGGCGATCCTGCTCCACATGGACGAGATCGCTGAGGTTTTCAGGAAGATCAGGAAGGGAGAGGAGAGGATTTGTGGAGGAATTCAAGCGAGGATGAAGAGGAGCCACTTTACCGGGGCGGTGTTGTCGGCGGCGCTGCTTATCACGAGGAACACGGTGACTATCAGGAGGCGATGGAGTGGCTGCGGCGGGCGTTGATTCGGTCTCATGGTGGAGTCTGAGCATGAAATAAAGTGTTTAAGGTTCTCTGTTTGATTGCACCGCTGTTGTGAGCCTAATTTGCCATGTTTTATAGTTACTTTTATATCGTTTTCTGCATGCATTTCATGCATTTGGGTTAGAATAATACAGAATGTGTGTAGTATATGTTTATTTGCAATATATGGAGGTCTACACAAGTTTTTGTTATATTTCGCAGAAATCGGACGCACTTTGGAGCTTAAAGAAAACTCATAGAGAAGCTAAGAATGGTGTAGCTGGAGAAAAGACAATTTTTCGGCATTCATCATTCTGAATCAAGCTTTGATGTCTTCATGAGAGTTGTAGCCCTCGGAAAGAGCTTTCCAACGCACAGTCATATGTGTCAATCCGACGAAAGAGGACTCGGGAAAGTGCGTTTTAAGAACAGAGTAGAAAGCTGAGAGATTTACTCGATATCGAGTACATTTACTCGATATCAACCAAAAGTGTCCGAGCAGTTCCTGGTCGAGGACGGGCCAGATCGAGGAACTGAAGGCAGAGCTACCCGACTCCGAAGCTTTACTCGAGATCGAGTAAGTTCTTCGAGATCGACAAGAAGTGAAGACCAGCCCGGAGTCGATGAAGACCACCAGATCGAGAAGCCGAGGACGAGAACATGTCGGATTACACTCTACTGTAGATCGAGGACACTCCTCGATATCGAGGACATCAGAAGCACACACCCGAGCCAATGTCGAGGACTAGCTGCTCGACGTCACCAGGCCGAGCTATGTCCGACACTGTTACTCGAGATCGAGTCGCCGAGCCACTGAAGTCGACGTCCTGAGAGCCATGTCCGAGCACATCGAGGAAGATCAACTCGAGGCGCCGAGCCACTGAAGTCGACGTCCGAGTTCCTCGAGATCGAGTAGAATTACTCGAGATCGAGGAAGCTTCCAGAAGCCGCGTAACGCGTTGGGCAGTTCTACTCGGTGTGGAAATCCTTGGAGCCGAAGATTGCCGAGTTCTATCTGATCTATCAACATCGATCTATCATGAAGAAGAGAGATTTATCCACTTGAAGACTTTTTGATATAACTCCCTTTATTAGATTTAATTATGTTGTTGTATTTATTTATCTTTAATGTTTTAGATATAGATTTAGATATAGATAGATGTTTCAATCCTTAAATAGCAAGGTTTAGAAGCCTATATATAAAGCCCATGGGGCTGATTTTAGATTGATTCAATCACACATCAATTAGTAGGAGTAGTAGAGAGACAGAGAGTGAGTGGCCAAGAGAAGTTGGTGAAGCGAGAGCGGAATTGGCTTCCTTTGGTTGTAAGCTTCGCTTTGATTTAATGCAAGTAGTTGTTTCTTTTCATCAATCAATGTCTGAGGTTGCGATGAAGCCCGAGTAGTCCACCCACTTCTAGGGTTGGGGCGAGCCCGACGATATCCATACGTGTTTAAGTATAAGATCCGACCTTTATCATGATTTGAGCATCTACTAATTTTTATGTGTTTATTAACCATCTAATGGAGGTCCATGCTAACAACTTGGATTGTAAACTTAAAATCAGTAGAGACAATTAGGGTTTCTTGAAAGAGTTGTCTAATTGTTGGAAAAGGCGAAAACTTAGTCATTTGATGCGATTCACATGATTATCTGTTTTATTTCTGCCTTATGCATGTTTTGTTATCGTTGTTGCAAACCCCAATCTTGGAAGTCTTTTACATACAGTTTAGTTCGAAATCCCAAAGCACTTGTCTTTACTTTCTTTCGTTTCGTTTTAGTTTCTGCCTTCACTCGATCTCGAATTGCACTACTCGACCTCGAGTTACTGATTCACGATCCAGCATCGCCGTAGCTTCTGTGTGCAGGTGATCGACAAGAGCCAACCCGACATCGACGAACTTCCTCGATCTCGAGTAAGTCTTACCCGATCTCGACCAAAACCGCATGTGACTACTGCTGCGCTGCTTGACTTGTCCGATCTTCTGTCGACTAACCCTAGTCGAGATCGACAACCTGTGGTCGACTTCTGTCCGTGAGATTTCACCGCTGCCTAGGATCCGCTGACACACTTCCTCGTGGACTGATCCTGACTTCCCACTACTGCATTGGGAGGAAGTCTTGTAATTATTTGCAAAGGACGGAATCTGGTTTGCCTTAGTTTATTTACATTCTATTTTTGCATACTCGATTTCCTCCTACAACAAATTGGCGCCGTTGCCGGGGAAGCAATCATTTGCGCCTTAGGTAGTTAGATCTCATGTTTTCTTTGAGTTTTCTTCTATAGGTATATGCAGGACACCCTCGAGTATTTCGAAAGGGAAAGAGAGAGACAGTATGCAAAAGAATTGGAATATTTGAGATGGCTGTACATCGTTGATGAGGAGGCATGGCTTGAGGGAGTACACTCATTTATAAAGCTAAAAGAATCGTCAAAATCACCACCAGAAGCCTCAATCCTGCTAGAAGGTGAATCTGAACCTGAGGTCGACCTTGACCAACACCTAGTCGATGTCGACCCATCTCCAATCGATATCGATCTATCTCTAGTCGATACCCAGGTATGTCCTTCCGCTATCTCAATTCCAACATTGCCCTCTTTCTTTGAAAAACCATTTAAAGAACCTCAAGAAGAAGAAGAGCCAGAAAAGAAGAAGTTGGACGTCGTTGCCCATGTTGTTTCAAAGTCACATTTTCCTTATAAGGTGAAGGCTATCCCCGACGATTTTGAGCAACCGATGTTCATATTAAAGTATGGGGTCCTCGCAAAGTCGCATGAAGCTCCGCACGATGAGGTGGAAATATCTCTTCTCACTCCACCGTTTTGCTGTGGTGGAGACGTGCAAACAAATCAACCAATGAAGCGGAAGAGGTATGATGATGAGGTATGCAAATTTCCTTTATATATTCCTTTATGCATGCCAGCTGAATCCCAGGAAGATGGATGGGTGGAGCCATGGAGCGTCCACTCGGGGAGGTTTAAGCTTCTCCACATGATGCCCCCGGATGACATTCCACGCTTCCCACCACCGGAGGAACCACCAGATCCACCTATACCTCCGGACAAAGATGAGCCAGGCTAATGCTTAATGAAGAAGTCGGCCTAGCGACTATAAAATCTAGAGCTTGTAAATAGACATTTATTTTTGGGACTTTTGGACTTTGTTGCTTTTGTTTGTTTTTGGTTTTGAACTTTTAGTTTTTCTATTGTGGGTATTTCTCTTCTACATTTTTTCAGGTCCAAGGGGATAGAAGTAAACTAAATCGGACTCGGCCCAGAGCATAGCACTCGATTCCCGACGATCTGCACATCTGTCTAGTGAGTTTCTTTCTTTACCCTTGTTTTTATACAGTGAGGACAATTTAATGTTTAAGTATGGGGTGGGGGAAGGGCTTACTTTATGCATATTTGATTTTATTTGACATTATGTGTGCATTTTTAAGGTTTATTTCTTGAATTGCTTATACATGGCTATTTTGGAATTCATTATGAATTTATGTGCTTATATGCATGTTTTCCAAAGTTTATAAATATGACCACCATTGAAAATTTTGATAAATGTCATGGAAGCTTATATTGAACTCGGCGATGCAAAATTGGATTCATTAGAGATAAAGCATGAAATTGCATAGTAAAGGGAAGTCACAATGAAGTGCATTATTTTCTTGAAAACCATGAAAGGAGACAAATTTGATGTTGCTTTTGACATGTTGCATGATAAAAGGATGGAGGACTTTATATTTCCATATAATGCTCATATTGTTTATAATCCTAGCCTTACCTATGCTTATGCATCACAAAAGCCATATATATGCCTTATTTCAGTCATTGCTCCACATGTTCTAAATATTGCCATTCTTTACCTTATTTTATATTCGGGGATTATGTTGAGAATGATGTTACATTATGGAGATTATCATACGGTGATTGTGTTGTGGTTATCATCATTATTGGAGTTTGGTAGGAAATTGTTTGAAATTTATGGAAAATTGAATGAGTGAAAGAAAATCCGGTCACCTCAGGAGATAAAGGTAGATCGACCCTGCTCGCTGAGATAATAGTTTGGCGAGATGGGACACATTGTGAGGAGTCCAAAGCACTAACTATCCGGGGCCATTCATGACACCCATGTTTGCGACTCGCGAGAAGGCAGTGCTGAGGTTCGAGAGGTAAAAGCATTATTATTAATAAAAAGCATTATGAAAGGTGATGAATCTTATGAAGAAGGGATGTGGTATGAAAATTGGAAAGTACTCCATTTCCCCAGATCATTAGCACCACATTGCTAGAAATTGCCCACCTTATTGAGCTTAAATTAAAGTCCTCTTGATTATTAATGCTTTGTCACTTATGAATGTTTTTGCATAACCCTCTTTTTGTGAGTAGATGTTGCTTTTTATTGCACATGCATGAATTTGTGACACTAGTACCTTTTCGAGGATGGTAATTGATTGCAGGGTTATATGGCAATGAATCTAAGATGTTGAGAGTTTGAATTCTTCCCCTGAATGACAATTAAAAGTATTGCTTGAGGACAAGCAAGCTTAAGTATGGGGTGTTTGTTGTGAGCCTAATTTTCCATGTTTTATAGTTACTTTTATATCGTTTTCTGCATGCATTTCATGCATTTGGGTTAGAATAATACAGAATTTGTGTAGTCTATGTTTATTTTCAATATATGAGGTCTACACAAGTTTTTGTTATATTTCGCAGAAATCGGACGCACTTTGGAGCTTAAAGAAAACTCATGGAGAAGCTAAGAATGGTGTAGCTGGAGAAAAGACCATTTTTCGGCATTTATCATTCTGAATAAAGCTTTAATGTCTTCATGAGAGTTGTAGCCCTCAGAAAGAGCTCTCCAACGCACGGTCATATGTGTCAATCCGAAGAACGAGGACTCGGTAAAGTGCGTTTTAAGAACAGAGCAGAAAGTTGAGAGATTTACTCGATATCGAGTACATTTACTCGATATCGAAGAAAAGTGTCCGAGCAGTGCCTGGTCGAGGACGGGCCAGATCGAGGAACTGAAGGCAGAGCTACCCGACTCCGAAGCTTTACTCGAGATCAAGTAAGTTCCTCGAGATCGACAAGAAGTGAAGACCAACCCGGAGTCGATGAAGACAACCTGATCGAGAAGCCGAGGACGAGAACATGTCGGATTACACTCTACTGTAGATCGAGGACACTCCTCGATATCGAGGACATCAGAAGCACACACCCGAGCCAATGTCGAGGACTAGCTGCTCGACGTCACCAGGCCGAGCTATGTCCGACACTGTTACTCGAGATCGAGTCGCCGAGCCACTGAAGTCGACGTCCTGAGAGCCATGTCCGAGCACATCGAGGAAGATCAACTCGAGGCGCCGAGCCACTGAAGTCGACGTCCGAGTTCCTCGAGATCGAGTAGAATTACTCGAGATCGAGGAAGCTTCCAGAAGCCGCGTAACGCGTTGGGCAGTTCTACTCGGTGTGGAAATCCTTGGAGCCGAAGATTGCCGAGTTCTATCTGATCTATCAACATCGATCTATCATGAAGAAGAGAGATTTATCCACTTGAAGACTTTTTGATATAACTCCCTTTATTAGATTTAATTATGTTGTTGTATTTATTTATCTTTAATGTTTTAGATATAGATTTAGATATAGATAGATGTTTCAATCCTTAAATAGCAAGGTTTAGAAGCCTATATATAAAGCCCATGGGGCTGATTTTAGATTGATTCAATCACACATCAATTAGTAGGAGTAGTAGAGAGACAGAGAGTGAGTGGCCAAGAGAAGTTGGTGAAGCGAGAGCGGAATTGGCTTCCTTTGGTTGTAAGCTCTGTTTTTATTTAATGCAAGTAGTTATTTCTTGAAGCGAGAGACAATTAGGGTTTCTTGAAAGAGTTGTCTAATTGTTGGAAAAGGCGAAAGCTTAGTCCTTTGATGCGATTCACATGATTATTTGTTTTATTTTTGCCTTATGCATGTTTGGTTATCGTTGTTGCAAACCCCAATCTTGGAAGTCTTTTACATACAGTTTATTTCGAAATCCCAAAGCACTTGTCTTTACTTTCTTTCGTTTCGTTTTAGTTTCTGCCTTTACTCGATCTCGAATTGCACTACTCGACCTCGAGTTACTGATTCACGATCCAACATCGCCGTAGCTTCTGTGTGCAGGTGATCGACAAGAGCCAACCCGACGTCGACGAACTTCCTCGATCTCGAGTAAGTCTTACTCGATCTCGACCAAAACCGCATGTGACTGCTGCTGCGCTGCTCGACTTGTCCGATCTTCTGTCGACTAACCCTAGTCGAGATCGACAACCTGTGGTCGACTTCTGTCCGTGAGGTTTCACCGCTGCCTAGGATCCGCTGACACGCTTCCTCGTGGATCGATCCTGACTTCCCACTACTGCACCGGGAGGAAGTCTTGTAATTATTTGCAAGAGACGGAATCTGGTTTGCCTTAGTTTATTTACATTATATTTTTGCATACTCGATTTCCTCCTACAACAACCGCTTATCGCAAGGTCTTCTCCTTCTCAGTTTGATTTCTCTTATTTGTGGATCTCGGTCACTAGCTCTGACCAGACACTGTTCTTTCGAATCGATTTTATTAGATGAAATTGGGAGAGGAATTGAGAATTTCAATGTTCGATTGACTTCATTTTGCCTTGTGTTTGATCATTTCGAATTGTTGTTCTTAGTTTCTTAATGTAAATTAAATCCTTTATGGGTTCATTGGCTTCAATTTTTTGTTCGTACTGTCTTGCTGTACAATTTACTGATTTGCTAACAATATTGGAGCCCTCTTCCTAGCTTGCCTGAAAGGCCAAGCCCATCCATGGCAATCTCGAAGAGAAGCCACTGGAGGGAGAAAATTCCATGGAGCGGAAAGGATCGAAGGAGATTTATCTCCTTCTTCAACAGATCAATCGATCACCTCCATCGCCGAATCCAGGTGCAAGATCGCCGAACACAGGTTTTGGTAAGCTATCTCCACGACCTTGTCACTTCCGACGACGACCAGCTAATCGAGGTAGGCGTATCCCAAGTTCAATCGAAGACTCGAAGCTATGATCGGCGAAATCGAACCACATCGACGGAGAATGGAGGTAGGTGTATGCCAGAGATTCTTCATCATGGAAGCTACTCCACTATAAGCTCTCCATCCTCCTCTTTTCCTATTACGTAGATAACTGCCAAGCATCTTTATTTGGAGGATGGGTATCCAATAAGAAATGATATTTCCCCTCCCAAACGACATTCTCACCTATTTTCCTCTTTCTTCTCATCTTGATTAATCTACAATTCTCTTCTCACCTACTACTCTCTATCTCGTTCTCTACTAATCGAGTGGCATTTCTTATTTCTTCTCATCTTGATTCTACAATTCTCTTCTCACCGCCTACTCTCTATCTTATTCTCTACTAACTGAGTGGTGTTTCACCATTGTATCCGAGTGATCTGTGTTGCTTTGCAATAACAGAATTGGTATCAGAGCCTTTTTCTTGGCCGTCGTCTTTCTGCTACCTCAGTTACAGTTCCAGTTCAATGGCGGAAGGGACAAGGCCGAAGACGACAGAGCTTTAGTTCCATTAAATTATGGACGACACCAAGTCGTTTATGGCATCCAGAGCTAAGTCCCTAGCAGATTTACAGAAGATTCAAGAAGAGAAAATTCGGCAGTTTGAGGAATTAAAGAAATTCAATAAGCAGAGGATGGAACAACTTGCAGAGTTCGTTCGGAATCCACCCGATCTTGGTGAACAGAGAGATCGACAAGCTGATGGATCCAAGACTGATTCACAACAATCGCGAGGGGATCAAAATTCGCTAAGGGGACCTGGACCAACATATCAAGAAATCTCGGGATCACGATGGCACTCGAGTTTCAATGGAGGACAATCAAGCTCGAGCCAAGGACAGTCAAATTCGAGCCAAGGATTGAATGAAAATCGCTTACATCGACTTACTAAGCTGGGTTTTCCAAGCTTTGATAGGAAGAAGCCAAGGAATTGGATCCCAAAATGCGAAAAATATTTTGGAATTTTCGCAATTCCAGAATCACAGCAAGTCGAAATTGCAGCAATATATTTGACTGACAAGGCCGACACATGGTTACTAGGGTATTTGATGTAGAATCCACGAGTCACGTGGTAGAGTTTTTCTGATGACATCTGTTTGAGGTTTGGAGATCGCCGGGAAGTCGAAATTGTGGGTGAATTGAATAAGCTAGAGCAGCAAGAAGATCATGAAGAATATAATGAAAAATTCAAGGATTGACGTGTGGGTATGCTCTTCTTCAATCCTCAACTCTCGGAGTCATACTTTGTTTTGAGCTACATTAGTGGTCTGAGGTCAGAAATTCAGTTGTTGGTAAAATTGGGGAGGCCATCATCCATAGCGGAGGTTCTTGAACAAGTTAGGTTGCATTATAGGGTAGTCCAAGCTTTGATTAGGGTGTCGAAATCCTAGTGGAAGCCAAATGCGTCTAGTTCTTTCAATTCGGGATTCAAGAACTCATGGTCTAGGGACAGTGGTAGAAGAGGGATAAGGGAGACTCAAGAAGCCCAGTAACCAGCTTCAAAGGACCTTCATCTTCCAATTCTGAAGCTAGTACAGGCCATTCGAATGATGCAAAGAAGGGATTGTGTTATAAATGTGGTGATAAGTTCTTCCATGACCATAAATGTAAAACTCAGTCACTGTTTAGTCTGATTGCACAGGAGGTACAAGGACATGATAATTCATCAGAAGATTCGTATCAAGAATTGAGTCTTGAAGAGGAGCAAGAGGACGCCGAAGTCTATTTTCACGCTCTCACAGGTGAGGAATCATGAAGCACAATTCCCGTCAGAGGCTCGGTGAAAGGGAAACAAATCACAATCTTGATTGACAGTGGTGCAACTCATAGCTTCTTGCATTCTCGAGTAGCAAGAGAAGCAGGATTCGAGATCAGCAAGGCAAGTGTGATGCAGGTTAACACCATCAATGACATGATGTTCAATGGCAAAATTTGTAAAGGCTTTGTGTGAGAGATGCAGGGATGCGAGTATGATCATGACATTCGTTTTCTGAAAATGGAAGGGAGTGATATGATATTGGGGACTGACTGGTTAGTGGGTTTTAGCCTAGTTTTGTTTGATTTTGTGGATGTATATATTTCGTTTAAGAAATTGGGCAATTCAGTTATAATCAAAGGGTTTAAGGAGGATCATGAGACTGAGCAAGCTTGTATTAAGATGTTAACTGGAAAGCATTTGCAAAAGTTGTGTAGGGTGTAGAGACCTGTCAGCTTGATTCAGATTACACAGGTGTGCAGTTTGAGAGTGACAGAAGCTGATATTCCACCCGAGATTAGTGTTGTAATCTAGGAATTTGAGGATGTCTTTCAAGAGCATAAGGAGCTGTCTCTAGTGAGAAACCATGAGCATTCAATCAGTTTGAAAGTAGGATCAGTTCTAGTAGCTTATTGGCCTTAAATATATCCCCTACTTTCAAAAGACTGAAATTGAGAATCAAGTGTCTGAAATATTGAGTAATAGAATGATAAGGCCTAGTCATAGTCCTTTTGCTTCTCCAACCTTGTTGGTTAAGAAAAAAGATGGATCTTAGCGATTTTGTGTTGATTATAGACGATTGAAGGATCTCACTGTCAAAGATAAATTTCCCATGCCTCATATTGAAGATCTCTTAGATGAATTGAATAGTGCTGATATATTCTCAAAATTGGATTTGAGGGTAGGTTACCATCAAGTGAGAAGGGTAGAGGATGACATTTCTAAGACTGCATTTAGGACCCATCATGGTCACTATGAGTTTAGGGTGATGCTCTTTGGATTAACCAATGCCTCAACCACTTTCCAATGCCTTATGAATGATGTTTTTGGAATTTTTTTTGAGAAAATCCGTGTTGGGGTTCTTTGATGACATATTGGTTTATAGCGAGTCTATGGACCGGCATGCCATTCATTTGGGGGAGGATTGTCTGTCATGAGAGATCAAATGCTTTTTGCTAAAAGGTCTAAGTGTGATTTTGCATAGAAGGAAGTGGAATACTTAGGCCTTATTATATCAGGTTTGGGAGTGTCCACTGATCCTAAGAAGATTCATTCTATGTTAAAGTGGCATGTACCAAAGAATTTGAAATCCTTGAGAGGGTTTCTAGGTCTCACTAGATATTATAGAAGGTTTATTAAAGGTTATGGAAGTATTGCAAAACCTTTAACTGAACTTTTGAAGAAAGACAATTTTGTTTGGTCAGCCAGTGCTGAGAAAGCCTTCAATGAGCTTAAGCAGGTTCTTACATCTCCACCTGTGTTAGCTATGCCAGACATTGAATTGCCTTTCATTGTGGAAACAGATGCTTGTGATTCTGTGATTGGAGCAGTATTAATGCAATGGCAGGCCTATAGCTTACATTAGTCAGGCTCTTCATGGAAAACATTTGCTGCTTGCTATGTATGAAAAGGAGCTTTTGGCTATATTGCTAGCTACTGATATATGAAGGCACTATTTGGAAGGCAGAAAATTCTTCATTAAAACAGATCATCAACCTTTAATGCATCTCCTCACTACTATAAAACTTCAATTAGGCATTTGTTGTCAACAGATGTCTTTCAAAAAAAATTCCAATCTCTTTGTGCGTGTAGTAAAAGATCCAAACTTTCACATCGGTTTTAAGTAGATGCCTTTTCTCAGTTAGAACCCCTAAATTTTGGTTATAACATATTCACTTATTGATGAATATCCATGATGTCATTTGAAAACAACTGAAGATTCCTCCTAAAGCAAAAAAGTGACATTTATATCTTTATTTATAAAATATGTAATGTCTTAAGACAAAGTAGACAACAATTTTTGTTTTAGTGATCACGTTTATAAACATGCCTGATATATAATTTATGATTTTATATTGTTTTAAATTAACCTACCACATGAAATTTATACATAACTGATGTATTTCCATATTATCGACATCACATTCACAGTTTTAATTCTCTGTGTATTAATTTCATATTCATTGTATGTGATATTATATTGTTCTAAATAATGCACTATTATGGTTGTTTACACAGAAGATGTTGATGCGGGACGAATATCGTTGGCAATTTCGCCCTTCTCAAACTAGTAAAAAAAAATCCAAACTTAAACACACAACCAATATATTAGGCAATCAAGCAATTGATAAACCAAATAACTACTAGTATAGTAAGAAAGTCCGGTGTCGAACCCACATGGAGAAGCGATCTCCTATTCAATAACTCTAGATAAGACTCTTTAAAGCAAAAGCAATAACCTTTAGACAAATAGCAAATATAAAAGTAACTAAATTGCAAATCACAAAGCAGATTGATATCAAGATAGAAAGAGCATTTCACCTGTAATTCTCTGACAATGGTTGAAATTCATGGTCCTCGGATTGATTTATCAATTATTCATATTCTTAGGTCTACTTGACTAAAGTTGAGAGATCCGCAGAGATTCACTCATCTTATTCGATATCACTAAAGAATAGCATTAAGAACTCAAGTAATCAAGACCAATTGGTACATTGACTTTATTCAATGTGCCAATCGGATCTGGAGAGAGAGGATCGAACATGGAGGTTCTGGAGAGAGATGATCGAAGAAGGAGTTGGGGATTTGGGGGTCGGGTCTGGAGAGAAGAGAGTAGAACGTGGTTAGAGGGAGTGAGGAGAGAGAGAAGACTCAAATTTTTTTGAGTGTACCTCCAAATCTGGAAACCCGGGCTATGAAAAATTTCTAAGTGTTTTAATCCCGCCCTTTCCCGCTTTTTTGCCTTTTTCGAAATAGGAATTTTACATCTGTCTATAAATTTGACCATTGTGTAAACTGTTTTAAACATCACAAAAAAAATTATTGATGTCATAAAATAATTTAACATCTGTTGATTTGATGACAGACTTAAATCATATGATGTCTAATTGCAGTATTCTAGTAGTGCAAATATAAATTAAGCACAAGATAATAACTAAGAACATGAATAATCAAATAAACTCAAATCCTAACAATCCAAATAACCATGTCTTCGAATCATAGGCGAAACTATGAGTTTAGCAACTCATAGGCCAATTCTCTCTCTCTCTCTCTAATGGTGTTCATAGTTTCACATAATAGCCACTCACGGTGGAACTAAACTAAAAATAACTTAAATGGAGTCTCTAAGGGTCGGCAAAAGAGGAATTAATAAGAAATAATATAAATTAATTGCTTTCGGATCCAAAACCACGTATTCGGGAACTGGGGCAATGTCGGGCGCCGTGCAAGGGGCGGCGGGCGCCGTTCCTGCAATGCTCGACGTTCCTCATATTCCTTCAATGAATTCCAATGTCGTGCCGCATTTCTCCTCCTTAGCTCTTCATTATCTCCCATGTGCTCTAAAACATGTTTCTTAAGCTCTTTCCATAGTCCATCCAATGTCGGAATGTAATTCTGTAGAATAAACACTGAAAACGCATAGATTCCAAACTCGACCACTTCACAAGTAATAAACGGAACTAGACTCAAAACATAGCAAAACCAATACCTAGAAGCAATAAGAAACACCTATAATGCATATATGAAATATGCATTATCAAATCCCCCTCTCACTTAACTTTTGCCTGTCCTCAAGCAACCAAAAGGAAAAACATCATCTACAAATCTTTCACAACTTTCTCATCAAAAACAACATCATCAATAGTGAAAATATAACCAAACATATGAACATCATAACATGTATATATGGGATCAAGTTGCTTGCATGCTCAAAAGTCAACCTTACCAAGGATAAAATGTGTATCTATCGCTATCATGTGTTTAGGCTTTAAGCACACACTCACCTCAATTCCATATACAAGCACCAACTAGAATTTTTACATTTATATCACAAAATCTCCAGCGAATACGTCAATGCAAAAATAAAAACATAGAAGATTCCATTCGGCGGGGTTGTAATGGGGCTTGGTAGAAACATAATGGCAGGGACTTATATTTGGTTATGTGGTGCTATAAATTCCGGGAAAATAAGATTCCAAAACTCTCACCATAACACAAACCAACTCAAATATATCAAGCTCACAAATGCACAACATCGCTCAATATTATTAAAATTCTCATCATCTCACATATAGTGGAATCTCAACACCCAACCAATGTATCTCATAATAAACATAAATCCCAATTCTTCCTCATCATGCAATCATAAGATAAATGACTCTTTATTTTTATTTTCTTTTTCTTTTTCTTTTCTAGCTTACTTTTACCCCTAGGTGAATTTTATTTTCCCTAGGTCCAAGATTTTTATTTCTTGAGCCATACTACATGAAAATCAAATGCATAAACATGAGGGGATAAATAAGCACATAACATTACATCTTCTCAAAACCATAAACCATAAACTCACACTTTAGCTTCATTCTCCTCAATCTCCAAAATAGATTCCATAACCCATTTAAAATCTCAATTCCCCCAGAATAAGGGTAAGGCTCATCATAGGTTGAGAATAATAATTTTGTGGAGCTAACAATAAAAAGGCTAAAGGCTCAAATTGGCTTTAAAGCAAGACATAACATAGGGTAGATATGGATAAATACGTGGCTAAAAGTTTGTCTCTATCATTTGAACTTATCAAGCATTGAACATGTATATAATCGGCCTTGAAAATATATAACCATCGTAGTACTCAATGATAAATGCATAGGAAGAGTATATCACACAAGAAAAGCAAAAGGGAATAAAGATGTATCCCTTATAAGACCAAAAATATCTCACTAGGACAAATTTTTGTTGAATTTCAAGCATACTCCCAAACTTAGATCATACATGCTCAATTGTGTGTGCTTAATCATATTTCACATAAAAACCAATTTTCAGGATAAGATCAAATTATTCCAGAATTCCATGGTATTTATACGATCATGCCAAGACAAACTCGATTCAAGATGGGTATCCCTGACAACATAATATGCAAAACAAACAAAACTCGCTCCTTTTTTTTTTTTTTTTTTCTTATTTTCGACATTTTCTAATTTTTTTACTTTTTTGACATTTTATATAACTTAAAAGAAATAACATAAAGAAAATAACAAAGACACTACAACAAAAAAAAAACAAAAATTCAAACATGCACTAACCTAAACTAATTTACTTGAATCTCCCCCCCCCCCCCCTCCACTCACTAACATGTTGCATTGTCCTCAATGCATAGAACACAAAAAAGGAATAATGAAAATATAAAAATAAAGGGTTTGAAATAGCAAATGACTGACCAATTACAGTGAAGGCGGGGTCGGGGTTCCAGATCGCTGATTGATCAAATTCATAAATAAGAGACAAATATCATGTAAATGCTCGATCTTCCCAATCAGAATCGCATGGGACTTTGTAAGCTTCATCAATTCATCTGCATGCCATTTCTCAAAATCAGCAAATTTCTTCTCCATGCACGCAGAAGGCGAGGCATCTCGAACTGTAAGCGGCGTCACCTCGATCTGCATATCTTCAACATCGTTTCCATGGGCCACATGGTCATCAATCTTCTGCAATTGAGTATCAACATGAACATGGCTTCGACGGAAATCAACTAACTTCAACCCCCTAGGTATAACAGTAGGAAGATACTGATGATGAGACTGCAGGGGTCCGTATAACCACCGAAATCCCTCAATGGCATATGCTACCTGCAGCTTTTCTAACATTCTTGTTGACACAAGAGCGTCGATGTCCCACGTATACGAGTGATGCAGAGGTTGCAGTGAGCTAACTTCAACACCATAAAATGTTGCTAAGAGTGTGATCATGCCTCCAAAAGGGGTGACAAGAGGATGATTCTCGATGCGCTGGCCACGAACCCTATAACACATATTCATAAATAGGAGTACCCAATCCGGTACTATTGTAGACTCAGGAATTAGGCAATATAAGAGATCAATCACACTAGGATCAACAATGGTAGTGCTTCCAAAATCATAGAAAGTGGAGCCTAAAACTTGCAGACAGAGACGAAGAGCAGGGTGGGTCACCATATCATCAAGTCTGAAATCTTTGAAGTTCTCAGGTGTTCTCGTTAGTTTCCTCCAAATCTCCACTACATCAAGGACTCGCATGACATTGTTCCACTTCCTATAACATTTATTTGTAACACCAATAGCCATACCCATCGCCGCATATGATGAATTGCAAGCTCTTCCTTGCAATAAAAAACGAACGTCCTTGGGCGATATAACTTCCAACATAGTGAGGAACTCCTTCATTAAGCAGGGGAAGGTGGGCGCTCTTCTGCCAATGAGATTACGCAACCCTCCATGTGCCATCAATTCAAGCACCGAGTCAAACAAGCCCAATCGTCTCAAAGTAATCTCGTCAAAGAACATAGTGGACGTGTAGGTGCGCGTTCCAAGTGAATTCTAGCATAGCACATCATTAGTATCAAAGTAAGATGGTACCTTGTTTTTGATAGGGCAAGACAACATAGTATTCTTAAGGAGAAAAAAAACATGAAGAAGAATCACCAAAAATGACCAAAAGATGAGCTCGCTGTATAGACGGCGGGCGCCGTGGTAGGGGTGGCAAGCGCCGTTTACGCAGAACCACGATTCCGAGTGAAAACGTTGGAAATCCGACGTCCACTCTTCCAAACTTCCAATTTCTCGAACAACTTGGTTTCAAAAGAGTTCTTTTGTGATGGGCAAGGGAATGGAATGGCAAAGATCGATGTTTTTGGATGTAGGGTGATGGCGGAAAGTGGTTTAGTGGATTGAATCGATTGAAACGCAAGGCTCTTAGGTAGTTGGATTGGATTATAGAAGGCTTGTGGGGTTCTTGAAACTCGCTTGAGCAAGTTTAATTGATCCACAAATAAGGAGAGATATTATAAGGAAAATATTAGATATAGATATAATAGAATAGAAATAAATATAAATCTAAACCTAGGAAATAAAGAAAATAATCCTAAAAATAAATATCTAATCCTAAAACAAAATAGAAGATAAATAAAAGATAAAATACTAATCTTAAGATAGAAAAAATATAATCTAACCTAAATTAAATAGGAAATAATCTAGTCCTAAAACCAAAAATAGAAGAAAATAATATAGTCCTAAGAAAAATAATTCAGAAAATAATAAAAATAGAACTTCCCTTTCCAAAATTTACCAAAATTTGGATTCGTCAGGCGGACACGTAGGCGGCGGGAGCCGTGGTAGGGGTGGCGGGCGCCGTGTCCACAAGATGCACTCCGTCTTTGAAATCAATTAGAACTTAAACCCAACATCGGTTTCACTTACCGTAACTTCAAAAATCCGTTGACACGAGGTGATCCTACTTTGTTGGATTGAAAAACAAATGCAAAAGAAATAGAAATACTACATAACTACTTGGGTTGCCTCCCAAGAAGCGCCTTTGTTTCACATCTTTGGCTTGACGTGATGCAATCTTGATCAAATTATTCCACCAAGATCCCCCACACTTGTCCTTTTCAGAACGAGGGGTGGAACTTTAGGAACTTTGCCGACATATCCATCAATAGCATCCTTCGATTCCCCTTTGACATAAGTAACTCTGGTAGGTTGTCCTGCAATTGCAAAAACCTCAGCAGTATTAGGAATCACATTTTCATAGGGAATAGCAATAGAATCATTTGAATGAGCCACATTTTCATGAGACTTAAACAATTTCTCAATTTTCTTTTCAATCTCTTTCCCTAATCCATTTTCATCTCTGTTAGAAAACTCAAGACTTATTGATTCATTTTTAGCAGAAGCATCTAACAAAGTGTTTGATTCATTCATGTGATTATCTTTATTAGAGTCAAGAACAACTATAGAATCATTGGTAGAATAAACAATAGGCTCAAATATAGAAAATTCAATCTTTCTACCCTCAAATTCCAGAGTTAGTGAATCTTCAAAACAATCAAACTTAGTTTTAGCCGTTCGCAAGAATGGCCTTCCCAAAATGATCGGGGTTTCAGGCGTACCTTGTTCCATGTCTAAAATGAAGAAATCATCTGGAAAAATCAAATCATTTACCTTTACCAACACAACTTCAACAACTCATCTAGGCTTAATACTAGAGAGATCAACGAGTTGTATAGTAACACCAGTTTCAGATAAGGAATTGAGACCCAAAAACATGTATAAGTTATAGGACATAACATTAATTGAAGCACCTAGTTCTAACATAGCTTTGGTGAAGCTAGCATTATCTATCGCACATGGTATAGTAAACATACCTGGATCTCCGCACTTTTCAAGCAACCATTTTTGAAGCAAACCAGAAACATTTTCTTTAAACTTACCTTTTCTTTCTTTCTCATTCTTTGCTTGCGCTTTATTGTGCATAACACTTTCAAAATTTTCGCATAGCGAGGCACAATCTTGATTAAATTAGATAGTGGAATACCACTCTTTGGAAAGGGTGGTGCGGGTCTTGAAACCTCAGAAGACCACTCTTTGGAAGCTTTCTTCGGGGATTGAACAACGTCAGAAGTCGGATCCGTCAAAGGCGATGGCGGCGGGCACCGTGGCGAGGGGCGGCTGGCGCCTTTTACGCAGCGTGTCTCCAATTCCGTCTCTTCGTCCTTTTTGCCAAAATCAACTTCCTCTCTAGGCCTCTCTTCAACATTCCCAGTGGGTGTATTCTCTTGTTTACCTCCTCTAGGGTTCATGGGGCTAACATTTTCCTTCGGATTAACTACCACTTGTGATGGCAACTTCCTCGAATCTGTTGCTTTCAATTCACCAATCTCCTTAGCCATTTGACTCAACAACTTCTCTTGAACACTCATCTCGTCCAATAGCAACCTCAATGTCTCATCTCTGTCACCTTGTTGAGTATTTCTAGGACGATTCTCATATTGTCCTATTTGAAAAGGAACTTGTTGTTGTTGGCCTCTCCTGTAGAATCAACTTTGGTAGTTTGAATTGTAGCCTTGATTGTAATGGTTACCAAAGTTACGGCGGGGCCTATAATCCATGGCATTCACTTCGGCGGTTCCCTCGTGAATCAAGGGTGATGATGCCCAAAAGATAAACGAAATTAAGGAAAAAATTAAAGAGGGCTAAACAGGTTGACGAAAATGGAATCTAAAAAACAGTACAACAACCAGTGGTCCGCGGACGAGAATGACATGCACAAAAAGGACAGGTGGCGCACAAAAAGGACAGGTGACGCACATGCCCCCCATCCAAGTGCATCTTCTCTCCCAGACACGTGGTGACCCGGCATCAACAAGTGGCCAAAAGAAGGGAACTTCCCCCTCATCTGATAGGCAGAGCGGCACACTATAAAAGGGAGAAAGGATACTGAAGAAAGGACTTTTTTGGGAACAACAGAGAGGAGACGCTAGTTCCAAGGGAGGAAGAGAGGGAAACAATCACGCCAAGGCTTTCTCCTTGACTTTTCTATCCTTCACCCATCCGCGTACATCCTAAGATTCAGGAACGGCAGCAAATCCGGGACAGGTAGTCGGACAACAGTCCAAGGAGCCAGGGAGCGCATAGTTTTATTTTACCCTCGATCTCTACTACAATGAACAGGCAAATCTCCTTTACCATTGGGTCACTTGATGAAAGGCTCGGCGACACCGATCGTGAGATCCTCGTAGATAGTGAGGATCTCAGGTAACGGGTAAGACCGTCAATATTTCCTCTAAGGTAATACGGCTCAGGTAAAGGTCCTTTTCCCTTTTTATTGCCCTCATCAGGCGATAATTATGGGGGGAAGGGGGCTTCAGGTAAGTCCGTATTACTAACCTTCCATAAGAGGGAATACGTGGCATATCCCCCCATGGGAACGTGGGGGGCGATACACTTTTTATTTTACGGTTTCGTCATTGGCGCCATCTGTGGGAACCCTCTCACCCTGAGGGGTTCCCGGTTTTAAGTAACAAGATATAATTTAAGACATTGTCGTTAACCAATAACTTTTGTATGACAGATAAAAAATGAGTGAAAGGATGGGAGGAGTCTCTCACGGGACGATGAGTCATGACCATGGAGGATTCTAGGAGTCTGATTTGCATGTGAACTCCCCGGGTCAGAACAGCGCGCCTGAGACTCCGGTTTTCTCGCCATACGTCCCTCCACAGATGGGTCAAGGCTACTTCATGCAAGAGGAACATTACTTCCCACCTCCGAATCCGGGACAAGGTTTCTTCTATGGGTATGACGTGCGCACAAGCATCACAGGGGCGAGCATTCATCCGACATTTCCACGTCCACCCGGACGGGATCACCTCGTGAGAATGAGAAGAGGATGGATTTCGTTCCCTCAGTGTTCACCACCGAGGTTTGCCTAGCACCGGTACAAAAGCGATGGAGAAACACCAATCTGATGAAGTATGATGGCACCACCGACCCTGATGATCACATGTGCCATTTCACAACCGCGATGGGGATCAATGAGTATAATGATGCGATGTTGTGCCGCACTTTCCCGTCGAATCTGACCGGCATTGCCCTAACTTGGTTTACCAACTTACCACAAAACTCGATCGCTAGCTTTGTCCAGCATTCCCAGGTCTTCAAGTCCCATTTTGGAAGCTCGCGGTCTTGGAAAAAGACAATGCTGGACCTCAACTCGATCAGACAAGGACCAAACGAGACTCTTGGGTAGTTCTTCGCCCGATTTACCTCTGTGGTGGTGCAAATTCCCAACTTCAATCATGAATCGACGGTCATAATCCTAATGGGGAATATAGCGGAAAGCGGTTTCAAGACTCGGCTTTTCAGGAAAAAAACCAAAAGACTATGACACGTTAAGGAATTTGGTGTCGGCTCAGATTGAGGCAGAGGAAGCCGCGTCCTCTAGTTCAAGGGCTAATGAGGGCCCACGAAGTTTCCTTGCGAAGATAGCATGAAATTTTAGGAAGGACAAAGGAGCGGTGAAACCGAGGAGGAATTACTCCGCGGACAAAATGCACGCGTCCGGACAGGACGAAGTCCATTTCAACCGTGAACGAGAGAATCTGGATGCTAAGTATCAAGGGTATGATCAAGAGATACGCCATAGGAGGGAGTCAGTCTCTCCTTTAAGGATGAATGAGCATCGCGACAACCCCCAACGTCACCAACAGGCTCAGAATCGCAACGATAGAGGCCAAGCGGATGATAGAGGAAGTCACCGACGGGCTTCAAGATTCGAAATCCCACGGGAAAGGGATGAGCAACAGCGTTACCCCCCCAGTGAACAGGGGCAGGGGGAGGGGACGTTGGTGGAGAAGTGGTCGAAGAGGGCAGGGTTAACCTGCACAAGTATTAGTCAATCAGGCCCCACGCCGCGAAGATCGCCCAGAAGGATCGCGAGTCAACCGAATCCCAGAGCCAGAGGGTTTCATCGACACTCTAGCCGGAGGACCGTCGATCTCAGGAATAAGTCGGCAAGAGAATTATGAAAGGGAGGCAAGATAGCCTCCGTCAACCGCTAGCCAAAAGATCGCTTTACAACCACATCCAGAGATAATTTTCCCCTCATTAGACGAGGATGAAATCCACATGCCACACGCGGATCCGCTAGTGATCCATGCGCAGATCGCCACAAAAACCGTGAAAAGGGTTTTCATAGACACAGGGTCGCCAGTGGACATACTCTCATGGGAAGCATTCTCCCAGTTTGGCGTGTCAACAACAACTTTAAGGCCTTATCATGGTACGTTGATCACCTTTTCGGGGGATGAGGTGCAGGTGGCGGGCACCATCGAACTCACAGTGGTTCTGGGCACCTCACCTCGCCGAAGAATGGAAAGCATCACCTTCACAGTGGTCCGGATTTCGACCACCTAAAACGTACTCCTGGGGAGGGTTTCGCTTTACAAGTTTCAGATGGTTGTGTCGATCTACCACTTCAAAGCAAAGTTCCCAGTCCCCGGGGGAGAAACGGAGGAAGTGTGCGGCCAACAACCGGAAAGCCGAAGTTGTTATGTGACTTCCTTGAAGAAGAAGAAGAAGGAAGTCATGTATCCCGAGGATACCGCTCAGAGTAAGGTTAAGAGCGCAAAAGAAGACCCTTCACCAGAGAATGAAGCAACAAATGTCACCAAAGAAGTCGTATCAGAAGCAGAACTTGAGGTCCGGCCATCATAAAGGGAGGTTCCAACCGCGGATCTAAGAGTCATCCACCAACCCTTTCAAAATACCGAAGAAAGGATTTACATGGGCTAAGCCCTTGGGGCAAGGGAAAAGGAACGGGTCCTAGAAATTATCCAGCAGTCCCGGGATGTGTTCGCATGGTCCCCGAAGGATCTTTTGGGTGTCCCCACATCCATAGCGATCCACACCCTTAGAATCCGTCATGACTCGCGACCGGTATCCCAAAAGAAGAGAAAGATGGCCCCGGAAAAGTCCCGAGCAACAAAAGAAGAAATAGAAAAGTTACTTGAAGCTGGGTTCATTGAAGAAGCGGAAGATTCATACTGGCTTTCGAATGTGGTTCTAGTTAAGAAAGCCAATGGAAAGTGGAGAATGTGCGTCGACTTCTCGGATTTAAACAAGGCCTGCCCCAAAGATAGCTATCAACTGCCCTCGATAGACGAGTTGGTGGACATCACTGCTGGAAATGAAGCTTTGAGTTTCCTGTACGCATACTCCGGATATAATCAGATCAAATTAAACCCAATAGACAAAAGGGCAACCACCTTCATCACCAATCAGGGGATTTTCCGTTACAAGGTCATGCCTTTTGGTTTGAGGAATCTCGGGGCCACATTCCAAAGGACTGTAGACAAGATATTCCGCAATCAGCTGGCAAGAAATGTATCCATCTATGTGGATGACATTGTAGTTAGGAGTACGAAGGCAGAAAATCATGCAGCAGATCTACAAGAGACTTTCGATTCACTGAGAGGAGGTGGGCTGAATTTGAACGCCAAGAAGTGTGTCTTCGGAGTCGACTCTGGAAAATTCCTGGGTTTCATGGTCAGCCAAAGAGGGATAGATGTGAACCCGGCAAATATAACGGTGATATAAGAATTGCGCCCGCCGCGGACCATAAAAGAGGTACAGTCTTTGAACGGAGGGGTCAATTACCTGAGACGTTTCTGTTCTTGTTTGGCAGATAAGTCCTTGCCTACAAATTACATGTTGGAGCATACAAATTACAAACCCCCGAAGGTGTTGTTCTTCGGAAGACATGGAACGCGGAACACTTGAAGAAGTACTATGTGTAATATCTAGTTATTTCAAAGTTTATCCAGTCACTCCCGCTATTAGTAAATAAATCAAAGCAGTTAGTGGGTGCTTTCTGTATTTTTCTACAACTCTCATAGTCCTATGACGCTGGAGCTTGCTCCGCGTCGGATATCTGGTGGACGCATTGGGCTCCCAGATTATACTTAGTCCTATGACGCTGGAGCTTGCTCCGCGTCGGACATCTGGTGGACGCATCGGGCTCCCAGATTATACTTGAGTCCTATGACGCTGGAGCTTGCTCCGCGCCGGACGTCTGGTGGACGCATTGGGCTCACGGATTATACTTGAGTCCTATGACGTTGGAGCTTGTTCCGCGTCAGACGTCTGGTGGATGCATTGGGCTCCCAGATCATACTTTAGTCGTATGACGCTGGAGCTTGCTCCGCGTCGGACGTCTGGTGGACGCATTGGGCTCCCAGATTATACTTAAGTCATATGACGCTGGAGCTTGCTCCGCGTCGGACATCTGGTGGACGCATCGGGCTCCCAGATTATACTTGAGTCCTATGACGCTAGAGCTTGCTCCGCGTCGGACGTCTGGTGGACGCATTGGGCTCCCAGATTATACTTAAGTCCTATGACGCTGAAGCTTGCTCCGCGTCGGACGTCTGGTGGACGCATTGCGCTACCAGATTATACTTGAGTCCTATGACGCTGGAGCTTGCTCTGCGTCGGACGTCTGGTGGACGCATTGGGGTCCCAGATCATACTTAAGTCCTATGACGCTGGAGCTTGCTCCGCGTCGGACTTCTGGTGGACGCATTGGGCTCCCAGATTATACTTGAGTCCTATGACGCTGGAGCTTGCTCCGCGTCGAACGTTTGGTGGACGCATTGGGCTCCCAGATTATACTTAAGTCCTATGACGCTGGAGCTTGCTCCGTGTCAGATGTCTTGTGGACGCATTGGGTTCCCAGATTATACTTGAGTCCTATGACGCTGGAGCTTGCTCCGCGTCGGACGTCTGGTGGATGGATTGGGCTCCCAGATTATACTTGAGTCCTATGACGCTGGAGGTTGCTCCGCGTCGGACGTCTGGTGGACGCATTGGGCTCCCAGATTATACTTGAGTCCTATAACGCTTGAGCTTGCTCCACGTCGGACGTCTGGTGGACGCATTGGGCTCCCGGATTATACATAAGTCCCATGACGCTGGAGCTTGCCCCGCGTCGGATATCTGGTGGATGCATCGGGACCCCAGATTATACTTGAGTCCTATGACGTTGGAGCTTGCTCTGCGTTGGACGTCTGGTGGACGCATTGGGCTCCCACATTATACTTAAGTCCTATGACGCTGAAGCTTGCTCCGCGTCGGACGTCTGGTGGACACATTGGGCTCCCAGATTATACTTGAGTCCTATGACGCTGGAGCTTGCTCCGCGTCGGACATCTGGTGGACACATGGGCCCCCCAGATTTTACTTGTCCTATGACGCTAGAGCTTGCATCGCGTCGGATATCCAGTGGACGCATTGGGTCCTTGGACCCCGACCATACACAGGACAAAATCGCAAATCATCGTCAAGAGCGGAATTATTAAAATTCGAAAGGAGTAACCCCGAGATACTGAAACAAAACAGAAGGTCCAGAGAGGATAAACCAAGCAAAACAGGCAAGATAGTCCTAAAAGACACAGAATCAACCCTTTGTAGGAGGAAAGAACCCAGACTAACTCACGGAGTGTCCCGGGGTCGATCTGAAACCAAACGAGTCCTGTCCGCACATAATCGAGTTCCATTAGGCAAAGGCCCCTTAGGATGAGGTTCTCGCCACTCAACATCAACTTCATTGCCATCCGCGGATAAAATATGAACCTCGAACCGTGCATTCCCCATGTGCAGAAAGGCGATGGCGGACCCTATATCGACGCCATGCGTACAAGCAAAATGATTCCACACGTAACCCAAATAGGGCACACGGTAATCACCACGGTACACCGTCACGGGGAAGTCCCGGATAATCCTCGACGACAACAGAACGCGCCCGGGGAGATCTGGGCCATATTCAATTTCGAAACGGGAAGGCAGCTGCTGTTCAAAAACAAATTAACTAAATAAATAAAGATAAGTTTGCCCGCGAAATATCAACAAGAATACTAAGCCACGTTATGGACGTACCAGATTGCGCATCTGCTCCGGGAAGTCCAGAGAACGAAAAAAGGCCCAGTTCATTCGACTTGAGGACGACATCCTTAGAAGGATCCGATTTGTAAAAAAAATAGAAGGCTCAAGAACCCTGATTTTTAAGGGATCCTTGGGGGTTACAGGTCGCACAGGCACCACCTCGAAAACCTGAGTCACAGAAAAGGGGCCCAGGAGAAACCCAAAAACAGTCAAGATACCACTGCCCCAGGCCAGGCATGGCGGACAGATGTACCACAGAAAGCTCACCTCGGGCAGACCGAAGCTTGCCACCATGAAAAGTAGCGACGAGAAAGAAAAAAGAGAGATCCCGTGATCCCCCTTAAACCATCGAAATTCGAAGAGAGATGGAAAAGAAAAGGGAAAAATCTAACCTTTCTCTCAAATGGCGATAAGATCGAGAGCAAGAGTTTATTCCTTGAGTATAAAACACGCTTAGATGACCCAGGTGATGGAACTTCCCTTATCAGCAAGATGAATCCAGGGGCACCACCAAAGACATTCTGTCGAGTCATCATGAGGGAGGAACAACTTCGGACACTCCGGCTCCCACTCGTATATGTGCTAATAGACGAGGACGCTCACACCCAAGCCAGGCTTTGGTCCCACTCCAATCAAGAACAAGAGGTAAAAGTAGAAAGGGATAACGATGGCCTTTTCTGGTTAACTCAAGGGTGGCATGATTTTATTCAGGCAAACCGAGTCAATGTAGGATCGGCTCTGATTTTCACCTACATGGGGGACTCCATCATTGAAGTCGACGTGATCAATCCAGATAGCGAAGGAAATGTATAAACAAGATGCCTTTAAATTTCTATCCCGTGTATCATGTTACCCTCTCTAAGTTTAATATGCCAGGTTCGAAGGGGTCGAACCTTTAAAAATCTGTGTTCCTGTTACATCTGATAAATAATAAAAGATCCCCTTTTAGGTACGATCGAAAGACATGAAAACAAGATTACATAACAAAAGAAATCCATGAATGCCAGTGGCCCATAATTATTGAAATGACCGCGAGCGGCCGGAAACCACCCTCTGAACTACTAAAGTAAGACGAGTAGTTTTATACGAGGTTTTCGTGGTCGATCAAGGCCCAGGCTATGAAGATCACACTTCGTTTCGCCCACGAAAATTAAGTGAAAGATCATTCCTTGTCTATTATGAGAGAAACAACTTTCCTTCATCGCCGATCTCAATCGTATCGAAGGGTCGTTCCGAACCACGAGCAGAGATAGCATCTTTCTGTGCCTCGCCTGTAACGATCTCTTTTCCTTCAGAAACACGGGAAGTATACTGACCCGGTCTACTAAAAGAAGAGAACGTGGATATCAAGGGACCTCTACGTATGATAAATGTCACTAACCCTAAAGATCACTTGGCCGTAGACGACCCTAGTGAATGGAGCACCATAAAAAGAGGGGAAGAAAACGGCATAGCCAGACCTCTTAAAACCTAAAAACTTCTTCCTCGAAGAAACTCCAACATGAGCTCCGAAAACACTCGTGCTTTCTACCGTTTCGTCACCAAGGAGGAGCACTTGCAGACATTACAGCTACCCCGGATATTCGAGCAACTAGAAGACGAGACACACCAGGTCGTTTATCTATGGTCAACCACTTGTCAGGATTTGGAGGTTGATGTTGAGAAGGACGCGGACGGGGCCTATTGGTTTACCGATGGGTGGCCGGACTTCGTCTTCTCTAACCAAATAGTCATGGGATGCTCGCTTCTCTTTGTTTACGAAGGGGAGTCCCACTTTGAGGTGTACATGTCCTACCCAGATCCAACCCCCGACTACCAAAAGAAGCTCGGCCCAACAGACATGGGCCCACCCAAATCCAAGGCCCACCAGAAGCCCCCACGAGCCCACAGGAGCTCTGAGGCTCCAAAGCGAAAAAGGTGAATCCGTGAGTCCCGATGTACCTTGTAACCAATAAAAGTTTTTTCTTGTCTAAAGAAATAAAGGAGTCATCATTCTCCAAGCACTAGCTTTAGGTCAGAAAAGTTGTCTTTCCTTCATTGACTAATTTTCCTTCCCTAGAGGCCTAGGGAAGGGACGATTCTGAAAGAAATCAAAACAGTGGGAACATTAAATGAAAGAATAAGACAAATAGGGAAACAATGGCCATCGGCCCCTCTATAAAAGCTAAAGACCAGA
This sequence comes from Persicaria tinctoria, assembly GCA_037127255.1. NCBI lineage: Eukaryota > Viridiplantae > Streptophyta > Magnoliopsida > Caryophyllales > Polygonaceae > Persicaria > Persicaria tinctoria. The sequence goes on along the minus strand of JBANSL010000006.1, from coordinate 56,530,925 downwards.
GAATCCCCGTAAAACACTTTCTATCAGAAAAAATACCAAAAACTCCAGAAACAATATGGCAACAGGCGGTGGCCGCCCAAGAGATTTCCTCTGTTGGATTCAAAATGCTTCTTTCCTGCAAAGAACGGTAATGTTCCTCAAACCTCTCCATTTACTCTCAGTTTCTTATTCACAACTAATAATTCCCTCCAAACAACTATAGCCTCTGCCAGCGTTCTTCGAAGAGGAGTATGGGTTACCAGGTGTTGAAAGAATAATCCTAACCAATGGGCCTGGGAGGAGGGGCATACGCGTCCTAATAGAGAGAGACGAAGCAGGGGTGCTCTGGCTCACCCAGGGATGGAGCGCTTTCACAAGATCAAGAAACGTCCACCTGGGCGAGGTCGTCATATTCAAATATCTGGGCAGCTCGCGTTTCAAAGCCAGCTACGTACCTTCGAGAGAAAACACTTCTGAAGGTGAAGGCAGTGACGATACTTCCTAAAGGAAGAGTACTCTTTGCGAAAGCCTTAGTTGTCAAAAAGGGAGCCTGTATAAATAAGAAACATTGAATGAAAACGTAAGACGCCCTGTAGGCGAGGTTTCCAAATATTTTGTCATCTAAGAAATATTGAAGTTAAAAAAGGACTACCATTAACAAGCACCGCAAACCGAATTTTTTAACGCGGGCATCCCGCGAAACGGGAAACAAAACACAATCCAAAATCAGACACCTAACAGAGTATTAAAGGATGTTTGAAACACAAAGACCACCTAGGGTGGTGGGAACGAAAGCTTACAAACCATCGCCACTAAAATTCACATTTTCGTCATCCACCAAATTCCAGTCCTCCTGATCTTCGCTTGGGGAGAATGGCTGAAGAGGAACATCTGGGGCCTCCGCGGACTTCTTCATGATCTGTTGGATCCCGGCCTTCATCCCGATCTTGGATGAACTCTTGTCCAGCCTCTTCATTCAACAACTCAGGAACCGCACTCTTCATGAATTCCAGACCATTCGTAGTCTTCAGCCAATCGTCCACTAACTTGGTACGATTGTGTGGAACGTCCAACCAAGATAGAACGATATCACCGTCCGTTCGGGACGCATATCGCTCTAACTCAATTGTACGACGGTTGGCTTCCAGGACCGCTTTACTTCGCGCTTCATTCGCCGCTAGCAACTGGTTTTCGAATTCTGTTTTCTAGGCCTTAGAATTAGTCTGCAGGGTGGCCAATGCCTGTTGGGACGACTCAAGCTGAACTCACAGCGCTTCCATATCCTCAGCCAGGTTACTACTTTTCGCCCTCTCAGCGGATATGATCTCATCTTTTTCCTCCATCCACGAACGAAGGGACTCGATTTCCTTCCTCGGTGTCTCTACCTCCAAGAGCCTTTCCTTCATCTGCTCCAGTTTCTCTTCTAGACCGCGAGCAAGTTGGCCCAAGCGAAGATATCGACCCCAACCGCTATGAGTAAAAACATGAGCCTAGCAACAAATACACTGCTAGGTTTAAGGAAAAAACGCCCACCGAAAAACAAATCAAGGAATCAGATAGATAACAGATATAAGACACGATTCATTTACCCAATTGCACCAGCGCTCTTGTTCGATCGTAAATTGCTCGTCAGTAAGGCGGTCCAAGTACCATAACTCTGCCTTCCCGAGTTCTGGGGGAAAGGCTAACTGGTCAAGAATGTCGGAGTCAAAACCGGGCATCCAGTATGCGGGCCGACCATTGGCATCCACATGGAAAACCGGCACATCCCAGCTCACACCTTCCCACGCCGGATAAGAACGCAACTTCTTTTTTTCGGCGGCGTTTTGGAAGTTCCTGCCTCCCCAGGGGAAACGACTTGAGGCTCTGCAGGGGCGACTAGAGGAAGGAACCGGACCTCCGCGATTGGAGAAGAATCGATCAGGATAATGGAAGGCTCAGGCTCCACCGGAGCGGTAGGGGAAGAAGAAGCTACAACAACTGTTTTCTCTTTCACCACCTTTTTTCCTTTGGATTTTGGGGTCGAAGTCTTGGGGCGCTTCAAGGCTCTCATCACGTCAGTAGGAATTTTCCTTTTAGCGGAGGAGGGGAGGGGGGCGAGGACATCTTTGCAGCATCAACCATTGCTTTCAGCTCCGCGGCGTCTGAAAAAACCACGAAGAGAAAAAAGACGTTAAAACCAAATCGAGTCAACACCACGGATAAGGCAAAAGCAAGGGCACCCCCCGAAATTAACTACAACCTATGCGCGGATGAGGAAGACTTAAGCCGGCCATCTCCAGTCGCAAAGGGGAAACCATGTCTTTCCGTGAAGGTTTTGTCTCAACAGCAAACTTCTGCTCAATCTCCTTCAGATCAGAAACAACCTTTCTTTTCATCTGCGTATACAGACACGGTTCTGTATGAAAGTTCAGAATTCTACGTGAAGGATCTCGGACCAAAAACCACTTATGCCGCCACTCTGGTTTGCTGGTGTTGCGGTCCACGATAAGGACACTGAGTTTAGCCTGGTAGAGGCTTTTGTGGATACCCCCATGACCTAAGGTGAGCATATTTCTCAAGAGTCCCAGAGAAGGCTGGACCCCGATCTCCAGGCAACGCATCACAAACGAAGTCAAGAAAAGCCAGTTGTTTGGGACCAGCTGGGCGGGCCTCAAGCCACAAGCCTTCAGATAACGCTTAAACAGATTAGGTAACGCTTAAACAGATTAGGTAGAGGGAGTCGAAACCCCTGAACCAAGCTCTCAATATACACCACCAGACAACCTGGGTAAGCATCCAGGCTCCCTCCCCCTTCCGCTGGAAGACACAACACAACTCCCTCTGGCCAAGGGAAAACACGGGCGATCACATTCAAATCCTCCAAAGTCGTGAACGTTCCTCCACCGCGGATCTGGGAATTCCGCGGAGCAATGGGAATCATCCGCTGAGGCAGAACCACAAGGAATCGGGCCCGCGGCCGAAGGCTGAAAATCCCTCTTGAAAGGACAAGTTGATAGCACTTTCTCGTTATACAGAACTGGACGAAAGTCCCCCAATACAGATGACGAGCGACATTCTTTTAGTAGGAAGACGGAGCCAGAGGGTAAGTCAGTGTGAGAATCCCACTCTTTGTAAGAGTGCTGAGATTCGGGCGACTCTAGTATTGAGTCTGACCCCGATGATGAAGCTCCGTCACCCGACCGCGAGGACACAGAGTCAACGGGAGAGGAGTTTTCATCGCGCGCGCGACCCGGGGAAGTATAGAAGGAGGGATCCTCAAGATACTTGGGTTGCCGAAAAGTGACGTCTTCGGGAACCTCTATATCGCCCATCAAGAGTTTGCCCCCAGAACGTCTGGAAGACGGAGGCCTGATCAAAGCTTGTACACTACCAGAACTACTTTAGGAGGTCGACATGATGAAGATGGATAAACCGGGTAAGAAAGATGAGGCAATGAAGAAAGATGCCTAGGGACCAGCGATAGTAAATAGGCACCCGGGAGATTGCCCACACACCAACCGCGGCCAGAAAGAAAAAGGGAAAAGAAAAACTAAAATCAAAACAAGAACTAAGACGCAGAAAGAAAAGAAAGTAAAATTAAAATTTACCTCAAGGATGTTCGGAACGAAGAGCTGTAAAAAACAGAGAACGGTAAAAATAAGAAAGGGGTCAGAACCCCCATTTATAGGCACCACAATCCATGGCGTTTCACCTCCTATCTCGGGCCACGTGTCAGAAGCACGACACACATCAATCGAACGAATGGGCCAAAAAGTATCGGCCCATAAAAGCCCATAAGTGCCCAAGAAAGCCCAATAGTTTTTTCTTCTTCTTCACCTTTTCGCCCAAGAAGAACAATAAGCAACGAAGTAGGGTTTCGAACCGCGGAAAAACCTATCCGGTTCCCCCACGGCTCGAGGAGCTGTGATGATGCCCAAAAGATAAACGAAATTAAGGAAAAAATGAAAGAGGGCTCAAGAGGTTGACGAAAATGGAATCTAAAAAATAGTACAACAACCAGTGGTCCGCGGACGAGAATGACATGCACAAAAAGGACAGGTGGCGCACAAAAAGGACAGGTGGCGCACATGCCCCCCATCCAAGTGCATCTTCTCTCCCAGACACGTGGTGACCCGGCATCAACAAGTGGCCAAAAAAAGAGAAATTCCCCCTTATCTGATAGACAGAGCGGCACACTATAAAAGGGAGAAAGGATACTGAAGAAATGACTTTTTTGGGAACAACAGAGAGGAGACGCTAGTTCCAAGGGAGGAAGAGAGGGAAACAATCACGCCAAGGATTTCTCCTTGATTTTTCTATCCTTCACCCGTCCGCGGACATCCTAAGATTCAGGAACGGCAGCAAGTCCGGGACAGGTAGTCGGACAACAGTCCAAGGAGCCAGGGAGCGATAGTTTTATTTTACCCTCGATCTCTACTACAGTGAATAGGCATATCTCCTTTACCATTGGGTCACTTGATGAACCCGAATTAGTAAGGATGCGAGTCTCTTCGAAAGGCTCGGCGACACCGGTCGTGAGATCCTCGTAGATAGTGAGGATCTCAGGTAACGGGTAAGACCGTCAATATTTCCTCTAAGCTAATACGGCTCAGGTAAAGGTCCTTTTCCCTTTTTATTGCCCTCATCAGGCGATAATTATTGGGGGAAGGGGGCTTCAGGTAATTCCGTATTAGTAACCTTCCATAAGAGGGAATACGTGGCATATCCCCCCATGGGAAAGTGGGGGGCGATACACTTTTTCTTTTACGGTTATGTCAAAGGGGCACTTATCATTCGGATGAGTTGGATCTCCACAAACTCCACAACGTCTAGGCTGATGGGGTTGACTCATTTGCATAGTCATCTTATTCACGATCTCCATAAGCCTATCGATATCATCCATGTACCCATCTTTCGAACTATCCAATTTATGAACTCCTCTAACTCCTTGGTGTTTCTCATATTGTTGCGATGCATTAGCCAACCCTTCAAAAATCTGCATTGCTTCCTGGGGTGTTTAATAAAAAATATCTCCTCCGCTAGTAGGATTGATGAAACTCATGTCGGTGTCAAGCAAGCCTTCATAAAGATATAGCACCAGATCATCCTCGGGTATACCGTGTTGCGGGCAACTGCTCTTAAGCTTCTTGAACCACTCAACATACTCATAAAGACTCTCCGTAGATGATTGCTCAATACTGGACATCTCCTTCTTAAGTTGGTTGAGGTGAGTCGCATGAAAGTACTTTTGCAGGAAAGCTTTCTTCAATTGCACTCAAGTAGTAATGCTTTCTATAGGCAGGTAGTAAAGCCAATCGCTTGCAGCATCTTTCAAAGTAAAAGGGAACATTTGCAACATCAATTGGTCGGCATACAAGCCTTGGGGTCTCAGTCTATCACATACGCTTGCAAAGGTAGCAAGGTGCTTGTTTGGCTCCTCTCTAGGCAATCCATGAAAGTAAGGCAAAATAGATGACCAATTTGACTTGACCTCAAATCTTGAACCATCAGGGAGATAAAGAAGACTAATTGCAAGTGGTTGAGGACTCAAATCAGGTTCCTTTAAGTTTCTCAGGGTCATTCTTTGCGGATTAACAACAACGTCTCCCATCTCTTGGTTCGTCTCAAACTCGAGCCTCCTCTTCAATCGGAAAGATCTTTCAACCTCGGGATCAAAAGACAAAGATGATGAATTAGAAGATCTAGTTTGAACCATGCAAAGACAAAATAGACACAAAATAAAGAGTATATCATAGAGTTAATAAAAATCAAACTTCTTTCTTGTCCCCGGCAACGGCACCAAGAAGTTTGATGTGGGACGAATGTCATTGGCAATTTCGCCCTTCCCAAACTAGTAATAAAAATCCAAACATAAACACGCAACCAATAGATTAGGCGATCAAGCAATTGATAAACCAAATAACTACTAGTATAGCAAGAACGTCCGGTGCCGAACCCACAGGCAGAAGCGATTTCCTATTCAATAACTCTAGACAAGACTCTTTAAAGCAAAAGCAATAACCTTTAGACAAATAGAAAATATAAAAGTAACTAAATTGCAAATCACAAAGCAGATTGATATCAAGATAGAAAGAACATTTCACTTGTAATTCTCTAACAATGGTTGGAATTCATGGTCCTCGGATTGATTTATCAATTATTCATATTCTTAGGTCTACTTGACTAAAGTTAAGAGATCTGTAGAGATTCACTCATCTTATTCCATATCACTAAAGAATAGCATTAAGAACTCAAGTAATCAAGACCAATTGGCACATTGACTCTATTCAATCAAGACAGATAGGCGCATACCGAACTCAATTCTAATCAAATATCCTCAACATAGATCAACTGACATCATCCACTACAAAGACAAAGAAACAACAACAAATTCATAGCTAGAGATGCAATTCCTAACATGTTGATCAGGCACAGAAAGGAACACAAATGTAAATTAAGCACAAGATAATAACTAAGAACATGAATAATCAAATAAACTCAAATCCTCACAATCCAAACAACCATGTCTTCGAATCACAGGCGAAACTATGAGTTTAGCAACTCATAGGCCAATTCTCTCTCTATATAATAGTGTTCATAGTTTCACACAATAGCCACACACGGCGGAACTAAACTGAAAATAACTTAAATAGAGTCTCTAAGGGTTGGCAAAAACCCAAGAGGGATTAACAATAAATAATATAAATTAATTGTCTTCGAATCCAAAACCGCGTATTTGGGATCTGGGAAAACAGCGGGCGCCGTACAAGGGGCGGCGAGAGCCGTTCCTGCAGTGCTCGATGTTCGTCATATTCTTTTAACGAATTCCAATGTCGTGCCTCCTTGCTCCTCCTTAGATCTTCCTTAGCTCCCATGTGCTCTAAAACATGCTTCTTAAGCCTTTTCCATAGTCCATCCAAGGTCGGAATGTAATTCTGCAGAATAAAAGGCACTAGACTCAAAACATAGCAAAACCAATACCTAAAAGCAATACGAAACACCTATAATGCCTATATGAAATATGCATTGTCAGATGTCATTTTTCATATTTATATCAGTTTTTTCAAAATAACATGAAGTTGTTGCTGCAGTGATACATCGTTTTATTTGACAAATAACGATGTTCTTTTGAAAAATATATATATCAGTTTATATATCATTTTAACGTTCAAAGTAGGGTTACATATTGATTTAATTGAATGATTTATATGTATAATTATACTACCATATGTTTCCATAGACCGTTCTAATGTTAAAGGCATGAACGCACTACTATTTTCATATATAATATGATGTCTTTTAATTGGATACACAACACGCTTTTGTCGATAGAACATCACTTTTTTTTTGTTCTTCGAAATGATAGATCGTTTAATGAAAACATGCACATAAATACTAGCATCATATTATAACATTTACAAAATACAACACCGCTATTCGTAGCCACAAAATTGGCTAGCCATATCTCAAAAAAAGGTAAGGCTAGCACTCTCTTCACTTGAAGTAGGAATTGGGTCATACGTTCAATTTAAGTAGCACCATCTTCACTTGCACAACATGTGGAGGAGTGAAGGACATATAAAACATCGATTGCTGGGAAATGATCCCTTGCCTTCTAAAGAAAAACAGAAAAACATAAGTCCAGAAATGTGACCACTTCCAATTATTTCAAAATATAGATCAATAAACACAAGTCCATAAATGAGAAGGGAATATCTAACATAATCACTCACAACTTGGATTCACGTAAGAAGAAAACCTCATGAATAAGACATGGATTATCATCTTTGAGTCTTTTCACAAAGCCCGGGGCTTAGCATATGTCAATTGATGGTAAAAATATGAGTTATAATATATTTTGCTTACTCTAGCTTATTTGCACAAATAAAAGCCAGCTAGTTAACAAACGAATAGTAGACAATCCATATCGAAATCGGAACACATCAGTATAAGCATAGCAACAAGAGTAGATGATCAATGGTTTAATTGATGAGCAGATCTGTTCATGAATTAAGGACGTTCTTATCCCCAAGGTGAGATGTCTCCTTAACTTATCATTGAAGAGTCTTTTCACAAAGATCACTTTTCTTGGTTCAATAAGAGACAAATATTTTTTAAAAACTATTAGATGCGTTTTTCTAGTTGATTGAGAAAAGCATGTTAAGAAAATATGCAGAGTAACGTATAATGCACTTAATAGGGAGGACTATTTTGTGCTCCGTAGACTGATATATTTGTGCCATGTAGATAACCTTTCTATTGAAGTCACTTCATTTGAAAAAGACTATTACTTTAAATAATGGAATGTTCCAACTCATATGCGTATGCACATGTGCTTCTTATAAAAAGGCAAATGGGCAGTATGAGCATCATCTTGCAACCTAACTAATCAAATGATTGAGAAGATATGTTCGCTACACTAGAAGTATAAGATGGTCCATTAAAAACAAAAGAAAGACATGTAAGAGCAAAACTACACTAGAATAAGAACAAAGTTATCAATTAATGGGCAGTCCAAACACAAAATTTCTAGTATCCTAAATAACCGATAATGCATCATATATCGAAAGACAAGCAACACAACCATTAGAAAAACACACATGAGAACAACCAGATCAAAATAGGACACTTCCAAATCACATGTGACTATCAATCCGAAGCACACAGAAAATGCATTAATCCATTCCATGCTATTCTTAACATCATCTTGCAAGCCTTCTGTGCATGGAATAAGTAATTGGATAAAAAAAACACATAAGAAAGTACATACTATATCAGTTGCTGATCTCAAGAAACCAAAAGTAAAATAGTTTATATGATGGTCAATTGTCCAGATAAGAAGCAGCATGATGGATATTTCCTTGTACAACGAAACGTGGAAACCACTTCTCAAGATCTTACTAATGCTCCTTTTTAATGTAATTTGGAGAGCACTCTAATATCCACTAAGCCAGGGTAACAAATATTTCCCTAAGGTGGACCTTTTTTTATATAAATGATAGTTCTAATAATTGCTCCTTGAATTCCTTTAGGCAGACAATATTGTTGCAAAGTAGTCTCAATTCAATTTCTTTGATATCGTGGTGCATTGATTCACATACCAATCAACAAAAGCAATATACAAGCTGATTTATGAGTTGACATATTAAAACAATAAGTACATTGGAAAAGATAGTACCAGGTTATTAATAGGTTAGTCAACCCTAGAACACATGATAAAAAAAACTGGATGCTTGGGTTTGCACATGGATTGGAATATAAAAGATTATATAACAAGTAGCACAGTTGTACATTAGTTTCATACAACTATACATGTCACTTTAGCGGATGGTAAATAATTTTTTGCTAAAGCTAATGAGCTGTTAAGACTCTGGATAAAAGGTAGCAGAAAAAGAGGGCACGACTAAGTGTATATGATGGCTTTAACGTGTCAAGATGCTCATATCACATTAAAACTGTAATCGGAAATAGATTGCCTACTCATGTAAGAGTAATAACAAAGACAGAAAGTGCCCACTGGCTAGTGGAGGATACTAGACCCTAGCTCACATTGTTCAGGAAAATATTTTTAAAAAAATTAAAGTTGAACAAGCTATGGAAGGTTCAAATCTATAACTTTTTCTATCAAATATAACAAGATAAGTAACTCAATGAAGCAAGAATTCACTCAATTACTTTTACTTTTACTAAAAAAGCCTTTTATTATCAACTAAAATTTCTTGTTCATAATAAGTACAAGGATATGGATATTAGAATTGCAAAACAATTGGTAAGTAGTAGCATTTGTCATGGACTCTGAACCTTCATAAATTCTGTATCCAGGTAAACTATGATTAGAAACAGCAATCAAGGAAATGGGACCGACATGGTTTGAAGGGCTAATATGAAGCTAGCTATTAAATGAACCAAAATTGGAGATTGTGTGGCAGAACCGAAATCGAAAACACAGCTTCCTGTTTATAAAATGTCATGATATTGTATGAATTTCAACCATGGAAACAATTTCTAATGAACTTAGCACTTATTACCATGCAAACAGATGCAACATAAATCAAATACTATCTACAAATGCAGTATCAATACGCCAGAGAAACACAGAAATCAACATCAATTCAAAGCAAGGTCATCTACACTGTAACCAAAGGAAAACCATATAGATGTTGTAACCAAAATAAAAACAAGGTCATAAACACTGTTACCACTATAAAAACAAGGTCATAGATACTGTAACCAATGGAAAACCCTAGGACAAGGGAAGCAAAAACCCTATAAGGGCTAATGAGAAGCCAAAATACATGTGGTGACAACTATTTCTCCTCTAATATATGAATGGGGAAGAGGGTCATAGACACTGTAACCAAAATGAAAACAAGGTCACAGACAATGTCATCACTATAAAAATAGGGTAATAGACATTGTCACCACTATAAAAACAAGGTAGACATTTGTAAGCAAAGGAAAACCCTAGGCCAAGGGACGCACAAAACCTAAAGGGGCTAAACCTAACAAAAAAACACGTGTTGTACAGTATGGTTTAGGGTTAAGTCTTTAGGGTTTTGGGCCAAGACCCTAAACCCTAAATCCTAAACCCTAAAATTTTAAGTACAGTACGTCGTTAACAGATGAATGCTGTCACCAAAAGGAAAACCCTAGGACAAGATAATCACAAACCCTATAGGGGCTAATGAGAATCTAAAATACATGTGGTGTACAGTTTTCCTCCAATATATGAATGTGTAAGAGGGTCGTAGACGCTGTAACCAAAATAAAAACAGAGTCATAGACGTTGTAACCAAAATAAAAACAGGACCATAACACTGTCACCACTATAAAAACAGGGTCATAGACAATGTCACCACTATAAAAACAGGGTCATAGACACTGTAATCAAAGGAAAATCATATAGACGTTGTCACCACTACTAAAACAGAGTCATAGGCACTGTCACCACTATAAAAACAGAATCAAAGGAAAATCATATAGACTTTCTTTGGTTTACATGTGTGGTGGCATGGAAATTTTTTGATGATTGTTTCGTTTCAAGAGGTTTTTATACGGGGTCACTATCAGCACCCTTATCAGTGGTGACACATGTGTGATGACATGAAATTTTTTTTATGACAGCTTTGTTTCAAGAGTTTTTTTTATACAGGATTACTTCCACCACCCTTGTCAATGGTGACACATGTGTGGTGAGATGAAATTTTTTTGTTGACAACTTCGTTTTAAGATTTTTTTTACGGGGTCATTGTTACCACCCTTATCGATGTCACCACAAGTGTACCAAGTGCTTTCATCACCGATGTATCAAGTGAAAGAATGATCAAGTGTTATTATTAGTGTCACCAAAAGGTATAATTACCATAATCATTTACAAAAGAAATTATATAGTTTCATCATGCTATTAAAACAACAAAAATGACCACCAATAAGTCCCTTATACAAGTTACAAACCACAAAAGTCCAACATCACATGCCACAAGACAAGTCAAACCACTCAAAATTTAAACCAACAAATAGACAACACCACAAGAGAACACTAAGAAACAAAAGGGGAAATTCTACAGCTTTTAAAAAGAAAAGAAAGGTAAGTGACAAAGTGAAGAAGAAAGCAAGTGGATGATAGGTAGGATGAATCAAATTTTTATAAAAATAAACCACAGAGCCATTGTCAACCCAATGTCAGAAACCATAGAGCCATACATGCCATTGACACACCCCACCAATTTCAGGATGTGCAAGTTCTGAACCACCGAAAGCGCCCTCGTCAGCATATCATTGCAACAGTGTAACTCCAACTCCATGAGCGTCAATTTGCTAGCCCCTTCAAACCCCTGTCAATCTTCTCAGAATCAATCAGATCTTCCTTATGTATAAATCCTCAGATTCTGGATCCGGTACAAGCCCATGTCAATCTTTTATTTTGAATTACATTATTTTCTTGGATTTCTATAGGTAAATTAGGGAGAGAAAGAGGAAAATGTCTCACGGAAAGTTTGAGCACCCCAGACATGGTTCCTTAGGGTTTCTCCCAAGGAAGAGGGCGTCCTGTCAGAGAGGGAAAGGTCCGTTATTTTTTAGATCTTATTCATTTTAGTTTCTTTATTTGTGAAGAATCAGTAGATTTTATTCAGGAGTATACATTTGAATTATTCATAGAACCTTGTTAATATGTAAGTTATGAAACTTGAAATTTGCAATACCGGTGAAATCTATAATTTTGCTTTTATATTATTGGTTGCTAATTCTAAAATTTAAAGAAATTTATAGTTGTAGAACTGACTGGATAGATTTTCTGCTTCACCACATACGGATGTCTTCAAACATTTAATGTTATTAATTTGGCTCTTATAAGCAAGAGGACATAGATCTAGGCTATTTGAACATTTGGCTTGTTTATTGTATGTAGTCGATAATGCATATTTTAGATAGGCATTATAGGTAGTTCATTTTGCATTTAGATAATGGTAGTTCATATGTTTTGGTCAATTTCTATATCTTTCTTGTGAAGTATTCGAGTTCGGAATCTATGCAGTTTTAGTGTTTATTTTGCAGTTTTACATTCTGAGCTGGGATGGGATCTTGGAGGAGCTGAAATGACCGATTGGGGAGCATAAGGAAGCCTAAGGAAGGAGCATATCAAGGGAGCAAGGAAGCACAACTTCGAAGCTAAGGAAGGATTATGGAGCATGAGGAGCGGCGCCCGCCGGTCTTCCGTGTTCAGCAAACGCCGATTTTAGTCTGGAGATTCTATTTCATTATTATATTATTATCTTATTCTCTAGGGTTTTCCACGACTCTATTTAGGTTACTTTCATCTTATTGTTGAGAGGATCCTGTTGGTTTTGAGAGAGAGAGAGAGAGAGAGAGAGAGAGAGAGAGGAGCGTTCTTTTGGCTATGAGTTGTTAAACTCATAGTTTCAACTGTGATTCGAAGACATAGTTGAATGAATTGTGAGGATTTGATTTCAATTAGTTATTTATGAGCATATTTATTATCTTATTCTTATTGATATGTATTTGTGTTCCTTTATATGATTTATCATCGTGTTAGGAATTACATCTATGATATGAATCCGTTGTTTGTTTCTAGATAGCAAACGAAATCATTGATTTAGTGATCGATATTTCTATGCTTTTGTAGTGTATGATAACAATTGATCTATGTCAAGTAGATGTACCTGAGGTCGAGTAAGTTGTTCCTTCATTTTCTAATTGCATTGATTCGCGTGCCAATTGGTCTTAAGTACTTGAATCGTTAATGCTATTCTTTAGTGATATTGAATAAGATGATTGTATCTTTGTGAAACAATCGATATTAGGTAAGTCGACATAGACTCTATAAGTAATATTGAAATCAATTCTAGGATCTTGAACCTCAACCACTGTCGAGAATAACAGGTGAAACACTTTTCTGTCTTATTATCAATACTTTGCAATCATTACTCTATTTATATTGCTTTGTTTACTCTGTTACTTCATTAAGTTGTGATAAATTATTGCTACTGTCTTAAGAAATAATTGATAGAACTATAAAATTTAAACCTTTTCTCTCTGTGGGTTCGACTTTGTACATCATTACTATACTAATCTTTTGGTTTGAACATTGAGTTAGTGTATCATTATTGTTTGGGCGAAGCGAAAGCTAACGACGTTCGCCGAGCACCAGCAGTGAAGGCCTTCCCCCAGGATTTTTATCACTTCCAATTACATGGCGATTTAGAGAGGTTAATAGGTGTTGTTTTAGATCTCCTTGTGGTTGAATCCTAGGTTTGATTTTCGTAGATTTCGCAGATGCATATTTAGATTTTTTGATTTTGGAAGATACGTGAACATAATTTGCTACCTACTACGAGTTCAGTGAAGGTTGTTGAATTATGACATAATCAATAAAAAAAAAGTATTTTAGAATTTTATTTGATATGGAATAGAAAGTAATTCTTATGCCTGGAAAGTTTTAGCTGAATCTTTTGCCTTTCTTGTCTGGTTTACTTATCAAACAGGAGGGAACTACATGAATCTAGAATAGAAAGTAGTTCTTATCTCTATTCTAGCACTTAATAAGCTTTAAAAGCAAATTAGCTCAATGGTAGAGAAATGTGCTTATGCGCAGAGATCTGGGTTCGACTACTAATTAGGCAAAATTGCTTAATTTTAATAGTTTGTATTGTTCTTTGATAAAAGTGCAACTCATAATCTTAATTGTGCACTTTATAATCTTATTTTTGCACTTTATCATTTTATTTATGCACTTTATAATCTTAATTGTGCACTTTATAATCTTATTAATGCACTTCATAATCTTATTAATGCATTTCATATTATTATTCATATACCATCACTTTATTCTTGCACTTTATCATTTTATTTGCACAAAATATTATTATATTTGCATAACTTAAAGTTATATTTGCACAACATAATATTATATGTGCACAATGTAACATTATATTATTAGATATGCATAACATAATGTTATATTTGCAAAATATAATGTTATATTTGCACAACATAATGTTATATTTGCACACCATAATGTCATATAAGCACTTTATCGTCTTATTTTATGCACTTTATCATTTTATTATTTCACTTTATAATATTATTCATGAACGAGAATAAAAAGAAGACACCCATAAATAGCCTGCGCGGGATTTTAAACTAGCACCTTTGTGCATAGGCACATCGATATACCATTTTTAAACTCATAGACTTTTAATGACACATGTCGCATTAAAGTACAAAACCGCCATAAAAATAGCATCCCATAAAGACACCAGTAGAAACATACCCTTTTACGGCGTTTGAAAAATGCCATAAAAGCATTAAGATGGCGTTTTTAAACACCATGCCCGAACGCCGTCGAAGGCCACGCCATGCTTTTACCCATATTTTCATGGCGTTTGACAAACGCCGTAGAAAAAGGCATCCATGACGTTTTTAAAACGCCATGAATTCTTTTTCATATTTAAAAAAAATCAAAACCACCCCAATCCATGACGTTTGTAAAACGCCATGGAATTTCATTTATTTAAAAAAAAATTGAGGTCCTTATGCTCTCTAGAAGCAAAGGGACCTCCAGAAGCATGTCTTGCTCGGTTGTTAACACTGAAAGCCATAAATTTCAACTAACCATACTACCATGCAAAAACTTATAAACTAATTAATTGAAATAAACTCACACAGTAAGGCCACAAATGACAAATTTACATATCAAGGTTTTAAGAAGATCGTTTAATTCAGAAATTGCCTTAAGCAATAACATGTTCTAGTTCCACAACGAATAAAAACCAAATCAATCAAAGACAAGGAACTTCAAGAAACAAGCAAGAAAAATAAACCAGTCAATCGATGTCATCACATTATTCTCTTGTGAGAACATTCACTTTCTGCTGATCCATCCCCAACTGTCATATGTCTGTATGTGGACATGAACTTACAATCAGAAGAGAACAACAAATGAAACATTCATTTAAAATGGCACCAAGGAAGGAATTAGACAAACCAAATATAAAGGAATGTGTAACTGAAGTTTTAAGTTGCAATACATTATCCACCCTTTTTAATAAGGTCATTAAACATTGCAACAAGTTGCTATAAACACAATATGTATCCAAAGGTCGAGAATTCATTTGCATCACATAAGTATCACAATATATCATATAAAAATTCATGTGATACATAAAACACTAAGGGTTCATTTGGAGCTTATATATTATAAGTATCTTAACAATATAAAAAGTGATAACTCCCTCCCTTGATGAAAATCGGAATAGATGTTCCAAAGGCTTTGACATGATGTTTGTGTCAAAGGCCTTGGAGCATTAACAGTTGATGAAATACAAAACCTATCTTATTATTCGTATATTATTTAATCTTATTATATACTTCCAATATATTATATATATATATATATATATGAATGACTAACCATTTCAGGAAGTATAAATCGAGATTACATCCTTCCTTACATTTTGAAGAGATCAGTTCAAATTAGATCATGGCATTTCAAAGTATCCTTATATAGAAGATTACAAGATCGAACTGATTCCAAAAGAGCCGTTGGAGATCTGGTGATGAAGATCCACACGCTCCATGCTATCTCCATGCTAGTATATAAAGGAAAGGAAGGTGAAGACAGAAGTACAAGTGCTACACGAGCTTCATTCATTCAAGCGATCTGTCTTCCAAGTGTCTCTCTACAAAGCGCTCAAATCGTTTGTTGTTTATTTCAAAGCCTTTGAGAGTCACTGTGAGCTTATAGGATATATTTATTTCAAGTGTTACTCGAGAGTTTATAACTCGGGAAGTTGCACTAGGCTATTGATTTGCGAGAGTTAGAGGATTGTACTAGATAGCTGAGAGAGGTGGGGCTCTTCTAGATTGGTCTAGGACTCCAAGGGAACGTGAGTTGACTAGATTGCAATTGTATAGGAGAGAGGCTTCTCGGTGAGCTATTAGGATCCTAAGCTAAGCAATCAATAAAGCCTTTGAATCCTAGGGTTGTGGAAGAACCCTAGGCGGGGACGTAGGCCAGTTGTGCTGAACCTCGTAAACAATTACTCGTGTCCTTTACTTACTTGCTTTACCTTATTTCCGCACTTGGTTCGAATTGTTTAACTTTGTGATTCAGGTTTATCTCAAAGGTTTTGGTTCCAGCTCTAAAAGTCTTGAGACTTTCTGCGAAAAACGGGCATACTCTATTCAACCCCCCTTCTAGAGTATTTCTATATTACATTGTTTTATATTATCGAACCTTCAAGTGGTATCAGAGCTTTACTCACTGTTTTTTATCTAACAATCTTGTGAGTTTTCGATCATGTCTGGTGAAGCAAGCGGAGGATTTGCACAGGGAAGGTCCACAAGCAGACCGCAGCTCTTTGTAGGAAACAACTTTGTCCACTGGAGATCTTTGATTAAGATGTTCATCATAGACCAAGATCTAGAGCTTTGGAACATTATAGAGAATGGTCCGAAGATTCCAGAGAAGGAAGGACCAAACGATACCAAAGTGGCAAAGAAGGAGTCTGAATACAACCAAGCAGATCTTGAAACCATCTCCAAAAACTACAGGGCTATTAACTTACTTTATTGTGGTCTTAGCACTGATGAGTTTAACCGTATTTCCTCTTGTAGGTCAGCTAAAGAAATTTGGGACAAGTTGGTCGTCACCTATGAAGGAACGAGCCAAGTGAAAGACACCAAGATCAGCATCTTCCTTCGAAAGTATGAGCTCTTCAAGATGAAGTCCGATGAGTCAATCAAAGCCATGTTCACACGATTCACAGAAATCACCAACAACCTTGACTCTCTCGGCAAGAGCTTTACCAACGTTGAGAAAGTGAGGAAGATACTAAGGTTCCTTCCAAAGGAGAAATGGGGTCCAAAAGTAACAGCTATAGAAGAAGCCCAGGACCTCACCACTCTACCCCTTGATGACCTCCTTGGGAAGCTGATCACGCATGAGATGATCCTTAATGAAGACGATGGAGAACTTCCAGCTAGCACCAAGAACTTGGCACTCAAGTCTAAGAAGGATGAGCCCAAGGATGGATTTGATTCCGAAGAAGAAGATGACGATGAGGATGATCCTTTTGCTCTTATCACAAGAGGACTTGCTAGAATTCTCAAAATGAAGAAGCAATTCAACAACAAGGATGGATCAGAGTCTTCAAAATTTCGAGGTAAGCCTCAATACAACAAGTATGAAAAGAAGACTAAACCGTTGTCTTGTTTTGAATGTGGTGAAACAGATCATCTTGTGAAAGACTGTCCTCAAAAGACAAAGAGCCAGCCCAAGAAAGGTGACAAATGGAAGAAGAAAGTTATGGTAGCTACTTGGAGCGATTCCGACTCTGACTCCGATGATGAGAAGGCCAACATTTGTCTTATGGCCTCAGAAGATGAATCCCACGATAAAAAGCTTGAAGCTACTGTAAGAGAACTTATGGAAAGTCCAAAAGAGGTATTATCGGAATTCCTTTCAAATATGATTGCCAATGAAGAGAAGCTTATTGCCCAAACTAACATTCTTATTAAGAGAACTATGGACTAGGAAAGAACTATTGAGGATCTGTCTATGAGGGTCAAAGGTCTTGAAGCTTCTTATTCAGGTCTTGACATTAAAGTCAAGACGCTTGACTTGGAGAAATCTGAACTCAAGCAAGATCTCTCCTCTCTAAGAAATGAGCATCATGACTTAGAGAACGAGAAGATCTCCCTGAATAATAAGATTCTAGACCAACAGACAGCCCTCATAAGTTTTACCAGATCCAAAGGCACTCTCGATAAGATGTTGGGTGAGCAACAAAGCTCTCTAAACAAAAGTGGTATTGGTTACAATCCAAAGTTTTTAAAGAAGCAACACATTACCACTTTTGTAAAGGCTAAAGGAAGCAGAACCTCTCCTATATGTCACCATTGTGCTAGGAAGGGACATGTAAAAGAGACCTGCCCTTATAGAAGAAAGGATCCTTATATTATTCGCAATACATTTCCTGTTCATTTGAGAAAAGAACGGATAACACAAGTTTGGGTCCCAAAAGGCACTATTTTACCAAATATGGTTTACCCCAACAATGGATCCAAATTTGCTTATTGGTCTAGCCACAAAGGTTGATGTTTGTTTTGCAGGAGATCGCCAAGGTGAAAGAACACAAATGGATTATTGATAGTGGTTGCTCGAGGCATATGAGTGGGAAGAGTTCTCTCTTTCATGATCTAAAGGAGCAATCCACGGGAACAATCACTCTTGGTGACAAAGGGAAATGCGACATTGTTGGTATTGGTAGTGTTGGAAGTGATTCCAGCCATAGTATTAAAAATGTCTATCTTGTTAATGGTTTAAAGTATAATTTGCTTAGTGTCTCTCAATTATGTGATAGTCGTAACAATGTTAGATTTAACAAGAAAAGATGTATAGTGTGCAGAGATGATACAGGTGAAGTTATTCTGACTGCATACCGTTACAACAACATATACGCTGTAAATGCTGATCAAGTGGCACAAGGAAGCTTAACCTGTTTAAAGGCCTTGACGGATGATCCAAAGCTTTGGCATAGGAGACTCGGTCATGTGAGTCCACATACACTTCAGAAGCTTGTGTCCAAAGGGCTTGTAAGAGGGCTACCTGAGATGGACTTCAAAGGTATTGACATGTGTAATGCTTGCACACGAGGTAAATAAACACATAGCTCCTTCAAACCCAAAAAGGTTGTAAGTTCTTCTAGACCCCTTGAACTTTTACATATGGATTTATGTGGTCCTATGCGAGTCAAATCTCCCAATGGTAAAAAGTACATGCTAGTTGTTGTTGATGATTTTTCTAGATATACTTGGGTTGCATTTTTGAAAGAAAAATCAGAGGCCTTATTTGAGTTTTCAAAACTTTGTAAGGAGTTGCAAACTTTAAGCAATGAGCCCATAGTGTCTATTCGGAGTGATCATGGTAGGGAGTTTGATCAACTTCAATTTGATTTGTTTTGTGCTAAATATGGCATCTCCCATAACTTTTCTGCTCCTAGGACACCTCAACAAAACGGGGTTGTGGAACGCAAGAACCGCACCTTAGAGGATATGGCCAGGACTATGCTTTTAGAAAATGCATTACCTAAAACCTATTGGGCTGAAGCTGTTAACACAGCTAACTACATTTTAAATCGTTGTCTTATTCGTTCCATCTTAAAGAAAACTCCTTATGAACTTTTCAAAGGCCGCAAACCACTTATATCTTATTTTAAACCCTTTGGCTGTACTTGTTTTGTTCATAACAATGGAAAAGATAACCTTGGGAAATTTGATGCGCGTAGTGATGAAGGTATATTTCTTGGCTATTCTACGAGTAGCAAAGCTTATAGAATCTTCAATAAAAGGACCCAGGTTGTTGAAGAAAGTATACATGTTATTTTTTATGAATGCAATGATGGTGCTTTGAGTGAAAGTGTTGCAGATATAGATCTCAATATCCATGAAGAGAACGAGGAAGGTGATGATGCTGCTACCATGAACACAGAGAAAAGGAACATGCAGGAACCAATTCTTAACACTGAAGAATTGGCCCAAGGTGTTGAAGATGCGTCCAAAGCCCTTGGTGTCCAATCCAACAGTGTTGAGACGTCAGAAACTGCTGTAACTGAACCTAACAGGACCATGGAGTCAGATGTACCACAAATCAATCCTGATGGTGTGACGTACCAAGGAGCTGATACTAGCAAAAGGAAATTCAAATACTCCTCATCACACTCATTAAAGGATATCATTTCTGACCCTACTTCTAGTGTTCAAACTCGTTCTAAACTTGAAGATCTTTGTGCTTTTAACGCGTTTGTTTCTCTTATTGAGCCAAAGAAGGTAAACGAGGCACTTCAAGAGCCAGACTGGATTATAGCTATGCAAAGTGAACTTAATGAATTTGAGAGGAACAAAGTCTGGACTTTGAAGCCTAGACCAAAGCATCAATCAGTCATTGGCACTCGATGGGTGTTTCGAAACAAGCTAGATGAGAATGGCAAGATTGTGAGGAACAAGGCACGGCTTGTTGCTCAAGACTACAATCAAGAGGAAGGTATTGACTACGAGGAGACCTTTGCTCCCGTAGCCAGGCTTGAAGCCATTCGCATTTTATTAGCATTTGCATCTTTCATGAGCATAAAGTTATATCAAATGGATGTCAAGTGTGCTTTTCTTAATGGTTTTTTAGAAGAAGAAGTTTATGTGGCTCAACCCCCAGGTTTTGAAAGTTCATATTTTCCCAATCATGTTTACAAACTTGACAAGGCGCTTTATGGTTTGAAACAAGCCCCAAGAGCTTGGTACAAGCGCTTGTCAAAATATCTTTTAGAAAATGATTTTAAAAGAGGGTTGATCGACAAGACTCTTTTTATCAAAACCAAAGGAAAGGACATTTTGGTTATTCAAATTTATGTTGATGATATATTATTTGGTGCTACTAACACATCTTTGTGCAAGGAATTTTCTGACATTATGTGCAGTGAATTTGAGATGAGCTTAATGGGTGAACTCAACTTCTTTTTGGGGTTACAAGTTCATCAATCGAAGAAAGGGATCTTCGTTAACCAAAGCAAGTACACTAAGGATCTCTTGAAGAAGTTCAAGATGGATCAATCCAAAGCAGCCAAGACTCCCATGAGCTCAACATTGTCTCTAGATCAAGACAAGACTGGAACAAGTGTCAATCAAAAGGAGTATTGAGGAATGATTGGATCTCTATTATATCTCACGGCTAGTAGACCTGACATTATGTTTAGTGTTTGCATGTGTGCTAGGTTTCAAGCTGATCCCAAAGAATCTCACCTCGTGGCTGTGAAGAGGATCTTTCGATATCTCAATGGCACTAAGGAACTTGGACTATGGTACCCAAAGCAAAAGGATTTCACTCTAATTGGATATTCTGATGCAGATTTTGCAGGCTACAAGGTGGATAGAAAGAGCACATCAGGATGTTGCCAATTCTTAGGAGCATCTTTGATAAGTTGGCACTCAAAGAAGCAAAACTCTGTTGCTCTATCCACTGCAGAAGCCGAATACATTGCAGCTGGAGCTTGTTGCTCCCAAATCCTTTGGATAGCTCAACAAATGCGAGATCTTGGCATCAACCTCAAGGGTATCCCAATTAAGTGTGACAATACAAGTGCCATATCCATCACTAATCCTGTTCAGCATTCAAGGACCAAGCATATTGATGTAAGACATCATTTCATTAGAGATCATGTTGAAAAAGATGATGTATCCATATCTTTTATTTCTACTGATTATCAATGGGCTGACATTTTCACTAAGTCTTTGGCAGAGGACAAGTTCACCTTCATTAGACGAGAGATTGGGATGCTTGACAAGGATGCACTTTCGTAGGGGGAGCTTTCCCTTTACGAAAGATAAACTCCACTCAGTGTCAAGATCTTTGAGAGTTATGTCAAGGTCTGCAAACTGAACAGTGGAGTATATATATCGGATCATATATTTTTGGTTAATATCTTTTTAGATATTTAATCAATTATATTTATTTTAATCGGATTTCAAAAATTGCCTATTTCTATGGTTTCCTTAACCGTTAAGATTTTTTATTTTTGGAACTAAATTGGTTTGTGTTTAGTCCGATTTTTAGGGAAATTTGAATTTGAAAATCCTTCAACTTGGCAAGGTAATGATTTCTTTCCTTGGAACCCTAAACCCATCCCATCAATCCGTCACCCTCTCTCTCTACTTAAACCAATTCTGTACCCAAGTACAACCCACACTCAGATTTTTCCAAACCCTTTCCACTCCTTCATCTTCAACCTCTCAAAGAAACCCTAACCGACTACCTCCATGGCACCCAAAACCAAGAAAGCCGTCACTCCCAAAAGACTTGGCGCCACCCCCAAGGGACGCTAGGCCACTGCTACCTCTCCCACACCCGAACTTGCTACTCAAGCCATCATCCCAGCAGTTATCCAGAGCACCGTTAAGACGAGCTCGGCCACGGCTCCCAAAGGCTCTCAGAAACGTGCTGCTAAGAAACCCTTGAGTGTTAAACAAAAGGGGAAGAGAAAGATCCTGGCTGAGGAAGAGGATGAGGAAGAAGAGGAAGACGACCTTGATGCCGCCCTGGAAAGAGATGCTGCCAGGGAAGCCGAGGAGGAGGCCTTGAGACAGAAAAAGGCCGATGAGGAGGCCGAGCTTGCTAAGAGACTGGCCGAGGAGGAAGCTGAGCGAATTCGGAAGGAAGCCGAAGTCGAAGAGGTTCCATCTGAAGTGGAGCCTGAGGAAGAAGAAGAGGAAGAGGAAGAGCATGAGGGATCCGGAGAGGACGAGGAACCTGAAGATGATGAAGCGGGGTCCGGTGAGGACTCGGGGTCTGAGGAAGAGGAAGAAGAATCCCCTTCTCCTTCTCCTCCTCCTCCCCCGTCTCCGAAGAAGCGGAAAGCCCCTGCTCCAGTCAAACCTCCATCCCCTAAGCGTACCAGGAAAGGCCCTGTCAAGAGTCTTGTAGCGCCTGCCAAGAGAGCTGCTCCAACTGTTGCGCGCAGAAAGAACGCAGACCCCCCGGCCTATATCCAGGTAAATCAATCCTTGCCCTCCTCTTGGTTTCAAGATGCTGAGACTGCTGGTAAGTGGGTAGACGAGTTTAGAACTCGTAAGATTAGTTGTTCTGATTTTGTTGATGTCGAGTTCTTTGAAGCTTTGAAGTTACCTTGCATTGAGCTCCTCAAAAAATCCCCTGCCTGGAACCTTATTAATCTTGAGACTGTTTACTACCCCGAGCTTACCCGACTTTTCTACATAAACCTAAAAGCCAAAAGCGATCCTGATGGTTGGTCTTTGGAGTCTGTCGTCAAAGGGGTTAGAATCTCTCTCAACTCCAATGACTTTACAGACTCTCTAGGCTTACCTACCCCTGTTCCACCTGCTCAAGTAAACCCCTCAAAAGAAAACTGCATCATCCTAGCCGGAGCCAAATATCTCCTACCCGAAGCGTCCAACAGCACCTCAAAACAACTCACCCACTCATTCCTAACCCTTGAGGCAAAAATTATCTTTAACATCATTGTTAAATGCCTCTTACCCCGTCTCAACTCTGGCTCACTCCTAACCGACAATGCCATGGTCCTGCTCTACCGCATTCTAAATGGCCTTGATCCTGATCTGGCCAACACTATCCTTGGAACCATGGCCTATGCCAGAAAAGCTCGAAAAGGCTCTCCCCTCCCCTTTGCTACCCTTTTGACCCCTATCTTCAAAGCTTCTGGAATTGATGTCAAAAATGAAGAACATCTGCGTCATACGGGTAAGTTCGACTCCAAAGGCCTTGAAAATATTGGCATCACTCGGTCTCCCCAAGGGACCTTGAGTCTTGCCACTCCTTCAAAAGCCTTTCCCACTGCTCCAGCTTTCGATGAACGCATGGACAACCTTGAGTTGGGCTTGGAGGAAGTTCGCCTGGATATTAAGGAGCTGCAGAAGGAGTTGATGATGACGATGAGCGGGATTTCAATGATGCTGGAAGGACTGTGGACGAGGCTCACCGATGATGCTCTGAATTGACCAAGCCTAAACCTAATCCCACCCTATCCCACCCCTGGAACTTATTACTTTGCTGGTTTTTGAAACGTTTTCAAAACATTTGGTAACTTTTGATGACTGTTTTACCTCCGCCCTTTGTTGAAAGACAAAAAGGGGGAGATGATCGTTAGACCTTGAAAACCTCTGATTAAAGGTCTTGGAAGACCTTTCCTTTTGATTTATGGTTTTCCGTTGGATAGTTTTTGCATGCTTTAAAAATTTGATCCAACATTTGTCTAACCCTTGCAGGTACTTAGTCTGATTTTGATTTTGATATATCTGTTTGACTAAGTTGCAGGGACGCACAGGTTTTGTCTTTCATCAAGGGGGAGATTGATAACTCCCTCCCTTGATGAAAATCGGAATAGATGTTCCAAAGGCTTTGACAGGATGTTTGTGTCAAAGGCCTTGGAGCATTAACAGTTGATGAAATACAAAACCTATCTTATTATTCGTATATTATTTAATCTTATTATATACTTCCAATATATTATATATATATATGAATGACTAACCATTTCAGGAAGTATAAATCGAGATTACATCCTTCCTTACATTTTGAAGAGATCAGTTCAAATTAGATCATGGCGTTTCAAAGTATCCTTATATAGAAGATTACAAGATCGAACTGATTCCAAAAGAGCCGTTGGAGATCTGGTGATGAAGATCCACACGCTCCATGATATCTCCATGCTAGTATATAAAGGAAAGGAAGGTGAAGACAGAAGTACAAGTGCTACACGAGCTTCATTCATTCAAGCGATCTGTCTTCCAAGTGTCTCTCTACAAAGCGCTCAAATCGTTTGTTGTTTATTTCAAAGCCTTTGAGAGTCACTGTGAGCTTATAGGATATATTTATTTCAAGTGTTACTCGAGAGTTTATAACTCGGGAAGTTGCACTAGGCTATTGATTTGCGAGAGTTAGAGGATTGTACTAGATAGCTGAGAGAGGTGGGGCTCTTCTAGATTGGTCTAGGACTCCAAGGGAACGTGAGTTGACTAGATTGCAATTGTATAGGAGAGAGGCTTCTCGGTGAGCTATTAGGATCCTAAGCTAAGCAATCAATAAAGCCTTTGAATCCTAGGGTTGTGGAAGAACCCTAGGCGGGGACGTAGGCCAGTTGTGCTGAACCTCGTAAACAATTACTCGTGTCCTTTACTTACTTGCTTTACCTTATTTCCGCACTTGGTTCGAATTGTTTAACTTTGTGATTCAGGTTTATCTCAAAGGTTTTGGTTCCAGCTCCAAAAGTCTTGAGACTTTCTGCGAAAAACGGGCATACTCTATTCAACCCCCTTTCTAGAGTATTTCTATATTACATTGTTTTATATTATCGAACCTTCAAAAAGCTACTTATCAAGAGAAATATGTTTAAGAACATAAAAAGCTCTTGTAAAAGCAATCAACATGGAACGGCAAACCAATCCATCTATGAAAAAGCATGACAGATAGAAAGAATGAGCATGACAAAGAAATAAGCATGGCATACCTGACGACATATCTCACAAAGTTCAATCCCTTTTCTCATTGCACCCGCGCTGAACGCAATTTGTACAAGCATACTGTAAAAAAAGATTGTTTCAGCTCGTTTTCTTTCAGTCATTGATGACATAAAGGGAAAAGGAATAAATAAATGGCATTTTTTTTCACAAATCAAGATAAGTCATGAAAACAAAGGCATTCTCACATATTAGTGCCAATAAGGAATAATTCCTCCCTATCAAGGTAGTAAGACAACACACAAAGAAATATGAAAACATAAACACGAATTCAGAATATAAAACTGGGAAGCATATAAGCATTTGATAAAGATACCGAATGAACTACTCCCTACAACGTACATGGCCTGATAAACGTATTTGCATTCTTCTGTTGCATATCCCTCAGCCTGATCTCTGTAGCAAATTAGCAATCTCCATTTATCCTACTTTGAGCACACCTACAAAATCCACAATCATCAAAATAGAAGATGCTCGTTTGACACTTGAACTCTCCTCAACCTCTTGGTTTTCGCAAACCTCTTTAGAACTGTAACGTGGTCTGGTCAGTTGCAAAACAATGTGCTTTTTTACTTTAGTATGCCTTGAATTATGCCCTGAACTATGCTTTTCTTCTTGAGCTCCCTAGCTTGCATCGAATTCATTGAAACCTTGCATAATTCTCAGTATAACTTAACCAAGTAACTTATTCAATTCAAGGATCTACAATTGTCAAGACATACAAAATTCTCGGTAAAGCTTGTTGACTTAGCCACTCTTCAACAATCAATCTATTAAATTACTGACTTGTTCCTCTACCTAGCTTGATCGAATCCTTTAAATATAGTTAGTCGGTCAACTATAACACAATTCAAGTCATAACTAATTGGTTTATTAGTCCGTTTTCATCTCCTAGAATTTAACTCCAACTGACTAATTTGTTTTATAAAATAGTTAGCCAGTGGATTCATTAAGATCAACCAATGTGTGAAGACAACAACGATTTCACTTCATTACCTAATTAACCAATTTGTACATCCAAGTCTATATCTATCAGTTCACAGATAGGCAATCTAACTCAATCCATGGGTTCAAACCCAATAATAAGGAATAAATCATTAATCGAAGCTCATATAAAGAACCAAGAAAGAAATCAATAATCTCAATTAAGAACACCAAAATGACCACAAGCCGAATGAAATCAACAAAGTTTTAATTAAAGAAGGATCCCATAATTTATACCCAATATATCGAAGAACCGAAAAGATCGAGGCTCGGAGGGATGATTTGGCGCTGATAGTGGTCCGAGCTTCGCATTTGAAGCAGTGTTGTTGGATTCGGGCTCACATCGTTGGACCAACTCAGCCTGGCCGGGCTTCTTCCCCTTTAGTTTTGGTCAACGACGACGCGAGCGTCGAGGAAGGAGGCGCCATTGAGCACTTCGTTGAGGAAGGTTGTTGTCGAAGATTCGAAGGAGCTCCGAAGAGCTCAAGTTTGCAGGGAGGCTCGCAGTGGAGGCCGCCTCTGGCTGCTTGAGTTTGGGCAAGAAGGTGGCCATTGGAGAGCTTCTCGGCGAGAGATCTAAAGAGAGGCAATAGATCCCCATTTTTGCCTTCTGTGTTTTCAAAGAGAAAGGAGTGAGGCACAGAGGCGTATCTCGATAGAAAAGGGGCAGATTTAGGGTTTTTATCTTTCCTTAATTTTATCGTCGCTTTAAACGTTGTCCAAATTTTCAGAATGAAAAAATTCCCCCCAATTTTATGACGTTTTGAGAACGCTATAAATTTTATGGCGTTTTATAAACGCCATAAAATACTTTATAAATTTTACATTAAAAAAACATGGCGTTTGTAAAACGCAATAAATAAATTGTGTTCTTAAAAATTATAGCGTTTTTATATAGAAACGTCATAAAAGATATTTTTAATGACATTTTATTAAAAACGTCATCTTTCAAATGTCATCAATGATGATATATGTAGTAGTGAGAAAAATTTTGGTAGGATACTCACTTTACATTATGAAAATGCACATTTATTAATAAAAACCTTTACTGTATTATTTGTTCAATATATATTTTGTAATCTCATATACTTCACTTTTTAAAATAAAGACAAAAAATGTGATGTAACATTATTGTTGCATTTTATAGTCTTATAGTTGCACCTTATAATACTATTTGAAATAAAAATTAGGGGTTAAAAGCTATAATTTTTATAATTGAAATAAGGGCAATTTTCCTAGGAATAGAAAGTATGGGGAGGTGGTGACATTTACACCATAATTAGGATTATTTACCCATCTACTGATAAAATTAGACCCATTTACACATAAATTAGGCTCATTTATCCATCACTCATTTAATTAGGCTCATTTACCCTCAAATTATACTCATTCTCATTTTAAGCTTATTTTCACTTTAAGACTCATTTTCATTTGAAACTTTGCCTACATATCACATAACCATAATTTATGGAGTATATGCAAATATATTTATTTCTAGTCCATTTTTCCTCAATTCATTACATACTCCATTTTTTAGCAATAAGTTCAATTCAATAAATTGAATTAATTTAACATTTAAATTTAAATGACAAGTAATTTTGATAAGGTGGTATCATCACATTAATTATAATTTTTTTCTTTAATATATTTTACATTTTGTAACCAACATGTATAATTCGAAACATATTGAATTAATATATAATATATACTTGTATATATATATATATATATATATATATATATATTAAATTAAAAGAATGAGAATATCAAATGTTATATTTTCCCTCCTTTATCCAAGAGATTTTCATAAAATTACCTCTAGTTAAATCTTTAAATATTGATACAATGACATTATTAATTTTTTCTTTGCAATGAACTCGTTTTACCATATCTACATTTATATCTATACTAGTATTATTACCCGCGCTCTTCACGGTTTTTTAATAAATTATGTTTTATTATATTAATCATATTTTATTTTTATTTTATTTATTATTAAATTATGAAGGTTTAAATATATTGTGATTTAGATTATTACAAATCTAATCAAATGCATTAGTTAAAAAAATATAAGATAGAAAATATTTTTTGATTCAATTTTATATCGATCTTTCCTTTTACTTAATATTGATTATATTATTTAAGTGTTAAGATCGACATATTGCATGTAAAGATGTTTTAATGGAAAAAGTGTTTCCTTAAAAAAGTCTATTATATACGTATTATATTTTATAACTTGTTTTATAAAATAAACAAAAATTAAAAGGTACTTTGTTAACCAAGATATGATAAAATTTTATTATTTAAATTAATTGTGATTGTTAATAAATAGGGATAACATGTTAGATGATCTGACAAAGAGATGTGTGTATTGTGATCCTAGATCTCAACGGAAAATAAATTAGTTGTTGAAGGGATTGGTTGTAACAGAAAGGGGTTGGGAGGAAGAAACAGAGAGATAGAGAGATTAGAAATAGACGAGAGAGGAAGGGAAATTAGAGTGAGGAGGAGTGTAATGAGTTGTTCATTTTTCATGCCCAATTCAACCTCCCTTAAGACTCTTTTATAGGCCTTAGTCCGGCTATGTACACAACAATACATTCCCCATACATAGCCTTGACTCAAGGCTGGGGACTCACACTCACACTGTGTACACAACAATACATCCCATATACAGAGCCTTGAATCAAGGCTTGGGGCTCATACTCACACGGTGTACACCTTCACATTTGAAAAGAGGGAAACTGGTTGAGAATATGGGCAGCTGGCTCCCAAGTTGATTGATCATTACCAAGGTTTCTCCAATTAATGAGCCACTTAGTGACGGGATCTCCATTAGGCAGTGTCTGTAGCCGAGTATCTAAGATTGTCTCCGGTTGCACCAATATGGTCCCCTCGTCATTAGTGTCAGACATTTCTGCAACTTGCTCGGTGTTGGCGCTCACCTTCAGTTTCAACTGTGAGACGTGGAAAACTGGATGAATCATAGACCCTGGAAGAAGCTCTACTCTATAAGCTATAGAGCCAACCTTACTCAACACTTTGTAAGGGCCATAAAACTTCGAGCTAAGTTTGAGGTTTCTCCGGATTGTTGTAGATGTTTGTCTGTATGGTTAAAGTTTAACAAAAACCAAATCACCCACTTAAAGCGTTCTGTCAGTTATGTGGCTGTCTACCGAAATCTTCATTCGACCCTGAGCCTGATGTAAGTGATGCTTCAGTCGGCTCAATAGCCTCTGCCTTTCCTCTAACCGATCTTCAATCAAAGGAGAGCTACCTCCAAGATTATGTATCCCCAACTGAGCTGGTGTTGAACCATATAAAGCTTTGAATGGAGACATCTTCAAGGTTGTGTGGTAATTGGTATTATACCACCACTATGCTAAGTATATCCACTTTGCCCACTTCTTTGGATTATTAGAAGTCATACAACGAAGAAAGTTCTACACACACCTGTTAACCCTCTCCGTCTGACCATCAGATTGGTGATGGTATGCCGTACTCATATTTATCCAAGCTTGTGTTCATAGCCTTGAACAACTATTTCCAAAAATGACTCATGAAAATTTTGTCCCTGTCGAACACAATACTACTCGACAACCCATGAAGCTTGAAAACATTTTCCATAAATGCAGAGGCCACAGATGCAGCACTAAAAGGGTGACAAAGGGGAATGAAATGAGCATACTTTGTTAACCTATCCACCACCACCAAAATGGTATCTTTACCATGGGACTTAGGAAGGTCTTTAATAAAGTCCATGCTGATGTGTGTCCATGCCTGAGCTGGAATTGGTAAAGGTTGTAGAAACCCTGGACTTTGTATGCTTTCTGCTTGCTCCTATGACACACATTACACTCCTTAACAAAAGTTGACACTGAGTTCTTCATACCCGGCCAATAACAAAGTTGTTTAAGTCTCTGATAAGTGCAATTAATGCCCGAGTGGCCCCTAACCGGTTCATCATGTAGGACCTTCAACAGTTTCTCTTGTAGAGAGCTATCACTGCCAATGACCAACCTCCCTTTCTACCTCAATATGCTCGAAACAAATGAGTAATTGCATGGGTTATCAGATAAAGCTGTCACTATCCAATCTGGTGCAAGAGAGCCTGGTTTGTAACTATCAGCTAGCTCCCTATTCCATATTGGTTGGACTGTCACAAGAGTTGCATACTTACCACTCTCTTGCTCATGAATTCTAGAAAGAGCATCAACTGCTTTCTTCTCCACCCCCTTCTTATATACAATCTCATAGTTGAGCCCAAACATCTTTCAAATGACTTTTCTCTGTAGTTGAGTAGACAATGTCCGATCAAGAAGATGTTGCAATTGTTGATGATCAGTCTTGATAGTGAACTTCCTCCCCTTCAAATAATGTCGCCATTTTTCCACTTCTAAAAGTGGAGCTAATAAATTCTTCTGGTACAATGCCTAAAGCAAGTGCCTCACATGTAAGGCTAGACTGATTAAGGAAATAGACCTCCTTTGTTGCATCAAAACTACCCCAATTCTTGATTCACATGCACCAGTTTCCACAACAAATGGTGAATCAAAATCTGGCATTGCAAGTACTGGAGGTGAAATCATAAGCTCTTTGAGCTTGTCAAATGCAGACTGAGCAACCTCTGACCATTGGAGACTATTCTTCTTGAGTAAATCCGTTAGTGGCTTAGGAATAATACCATAACCTTTCACAAATCTCCCGTAATAACTTGTCAATCCCAAAAAAACCCTCAATGCCTTCAGATTCTTTGGAACTGACCAATGCTTCATTGCCTCAATCTTCTTTGGATCAGTAACTACATCATGCTGTGAGATAATGTGACCTAAGTATTCCACCCGTGATTGACCAAACTCACACTTGGATCTCTTGGAAAACAACTAGTGTTGCATGAACATAGCTAAGACACTTTGCAGATGAATGACATGTTGTTGCAGATCCTTACTATACACAAGGATATCATCAAAAAACACCAACACATATTTCCTTGCACATGCTCTAAAAGACATCATTCATGAGTGACTGAAATGTAGCAGGTGCATTTGTTAATCCAAAGGGCATTACTCAAAACTCGTAATGTCCATGATGTGTTCTAAAGGCTGTTTTAGACACATCTCCCTCTAACATTCAGACTTGGTGATACCCTTCTCTCAAGTCTAAATCAGAAAACACCGATGCTCCCCTTAGTTTATCCAAGAGATCATCTATATGAGGGATTGGAAACTTATCCTTAACAGTGATCTCATTCAGTTTTCTATAGTCAA
Source organism: Persicaria tinctoria (assembly GCA_037127255.1). Taxonomy (NCBI): domain Eukaryota; kingdom Viridiplantae; phylum Streptophyta; class Magnoliopsida; order Caryophyllales; family Polygonaceae; genus Persicaria; species Persicaria tinctoria. The sequence continues at coordinate 56,499,153 of JBANSL010000006.1, read as the reverse complement.
TACAAAACCTCCAAGAGCCATCTTTCTTCTTAACTAACAAAGTGGGGGGAAGCAAATGGACTGTGGCTAGGCCTAATCACCCCACTGGTCAACATATTAGAGACTTGTTTCTCTATTTCAGATTGATGAAAATAACGATACATGTAGGGTCTTGTAGCTACAGGTTGATCCCCTTCTTTTAGAACAATGGAATGTTCGTGTGCTCTGATTGGAGGAAGGCCTTTTGGCTCTTGGAACACATCTTTAAATTCCACCAAAATTGCCTCAGTTTCCACTGGATATTGTCCTGAAGAAGTTGACACACTAAAAATTTGCCCCACCTGTGCTACAAAATCCACATTTCCATTTACACACAACTTCTGAACCTTTTTGCTAGTTAGCATTTTCACAAATGCCATGCTCTGCTTGTTGTCATTATTGATTCCATTAATCACCACCTTATTTCCTTTCTTCTCAAAGGAAATTTAGACCTTAACAAAATCGAATAGGACAGGATTGAATCCGACAAGCTAATCAGTACCCAATATCATATCACTGCCCTCCATATTCAACAACCGTAGGATGTATTCATAGCTGCAACCTTGCATCTCCCATTTAAAATTCTTGCACACCTTATTGCTAAACATGGTCCCATTGATTGTGTTCACTTGCATCAATCCTCCTTTGCCAACCTCAAAATTTGTATCCACGGCCAAACGTGCGTCATGAAAGTTGTAAGTTGACCCATTATCTATCAAGATGGTAATCTCCTTGCCCTTGATTGTCTCTTTCACTCAAATTGTGCTTCCCAAATCCCCGTTTGTCAAAGCATGGACATAAACCTCATTCTCAGCTTGCTCAGCTTCTGGTCTCAGATCTTGGTCATCGCTATCTTGTTGGCTTCTATCCTCATGCACTTCTTGGGCAACCAAACTAAACAAAGACTCCGATTTGCACTTGTGACCATAGAAAAATTTATCTCCACACTTGTAACAGAGCCCCTTCTTGGATTCATTTGACCCCCCTATACTGACATCAGATCATGTGGATGCAGTGGCAGATTCCATGCCCGTGGAGAAAGTTCTCGAGTCAGCCTAGCTAGCTGCTTCCTTGGCATTCGAATTTTCCCTATTCCAACTCCCAATACGCGACGTAAAACTCAAACTAGGGTTTGTAATCTGCTTCCATGGAGTCTTGGTGACTCGGATAATCGCATGTACTACTCGGTGATGAAGTCTTGGTTGTTCCATCGTCGTGACCATCGTCGTCGACCTCCCCAACTGAACGAGTGATCGAATTTCGTCCTTAAGCCCACAGATGTAGCTCGAGACAAAATAAGATTCTGATTGATGAGGATTAAAAGCCAACATACCAGCCCGGGGATCCTCAAACATCTCGTTGTATGCCTCCAGATCGTCAGATCGCTCCAATTTGTTGAACTGAGCAACAATCTCCGATTCCTTCCTGTCACCGATCCTTTCCCCAAGATCCTCACAAAATTCAATCCACTTCACTCTTGGTTTCTGCATTGCATACCCTTGGAACCATGTATATACCTTATCGTTGAGATACATCGTCGCGATCTCCACCTTCTAAGACTAACTCCAATGATTAAGTGTGCAAATGTACATATTTGAACAAGGTGTTTAAAAATGCACATCACTTTTTAATGTTTTACACCATTGGTTATATGTGCATTTTATACACACCTATCTCTAAGTAATTTTGATTAAATTAAAAAGGAAAAGAAAAAACTTAAAAACAACCAATAAAAATGACTTTACTTTATTGAAAAGTGATAAAAAAAAATTTGCACATGGGGGAGGTGATATGCTTATATTTGAGCACATTGTGTGCCAATATGCACATTTTAAACACTCAAAAGTAACCATTGGATCACAATTTGCATCAAAATGTGCATATTTAAGTATTTGCACCATGCCATTGGAGTTAGTCTAATCATCTTCCATTGAGAACATGTTGAAGTACTTCTCGCACTTTCGAATCCACTACCTTGGTTTCTTGACGTCAAAGGTTGGGAAATCTAACTTTGGCAGGCAAATTCCCTTGCTGTTCTCCGACGTCCACCCCCGGAGTTCCCGTTCGAGGCCCCTTGAGAGTTGATCACCCTTCTTGTTCCTAGGATAACACGATCTGCAGGTCCTGATCCCATCAAATACCTTGTTTCTGCTTGCCGACCTGGTTCCCCTAGATCTTGCTCGTCACTTGCACGATCCCTTCGAGGTGGATTGCGGATGTAATCCGTCAATTTCTCCATTCATTGTTCGGAAATCATCTTGAATTCTTCCAGCTGTCTGGCTTGCTCACACTAGCGCCTTTGTGAATCTTCCATGAATTTCGTCGTTGCCACCATGGAAGCCTGTGTATCATCTCTGAACTCCTAGAACTGAGTGTCGGAGGTCCTGTAATATGTATCTTCCGCCATTGGCTCTGATTGCTGCTCCGATCATAGTGGCTCTGATACCAAACTTGTTGTGACCCTAAATCACAACGGAAGATGAATTAGTTGTTGAAGGGATTGGTTGTAACAGAAAGGGGCTGAGAGGAAGAAAGAGAGAGATAGAGAGATTAGAAATAGACGAGAGAGGAAGGGATATCAGAGTGAAGAGGGGTGTAATGAGTAGTTCATTTTTCATGCCCAATTTAGCCTCCCTTAAGACCCTTTTATTAGGGTTGGGCAAAATTTGGATCGGATCGGGACCAGACCGGAATTTATGATCTTTAGATCGGACCGGGATATTACGGTCTGGTCCACGTTCCAAGATTTTTGGATTTTCGGGTTCCGGTCCAAACTCGGGACCAGATCGGAAAATCTGGTCCGGACCGGAATCGAACTGGATTCCCTATCATTTAAAAAAAAAGTGAGGCGTGCCTTTTGTACGCGTTTCATTTCATCAACCCTTCACCAGTTCACTTCTTCGCCTCTCGCTCAAGCGCTACCGCTCTCTCGCTCCTTAGTCTCTCTGTCTGTTACTCTTGTTCGGCACATCAGCTCTCGCTGGAAGATACACCATGCACCGCCGGCGCCAGTAGGCCACTTGCCCTCTCTCAGTCACTCCGCTGGGCGCCTGTAAGTGACGTTCATGTCTCTCAATTTCACTTTTAGATCTAGGTTTTGTATATTTTGACAAATTAATGTCGATTTTAGTATAGATTTGGAGAAATCATAAATATTCTAGCATAAGATTGGAGATCTTGCCTCGATTTTAAATCTAGTGTTAAGAAATTTCAATTTGTAAAATGTTTTGAGTTTTGAGAATGATTGAGCATTTGAGCATAGCTATCTAATAAATTTCTCATGTGTATTTTTATCATCTAGACCTCCAAAGCTGTCAAGTTATTGGAAGGTGTCACCAATGCCAATCTTTTTTTCACTTGTTTGCAGGTTACACACGAAATTTTAATCCTGAAACTAATTCGGGGTTGTTGTAAAGTGTTCAAATAAAGATTTTGGGTTGCTGCAAAGTGTAAAAATAAAATAAAATAAAATAAGAGCAGGGATGAGACATCAAACGGTCCAACCGGTCTTTTCGTTCCTCCGACCGAAAAACCTAGGATCATATTTCTCGGTCCCGATCCAATCCACGATACATGTCCCCGAAAATTCCGGTCCATCGGTCTTGAACCGGACCGGAAATTCCGGTATCCGGTCCAAACCGAAAGTCCAACCCTACCTTTTATAGGCCTTAGTCCGGCTATGTACACAACAATGTCATAGTTATTAACGTGGTTAAAAGAAGTTAAACCTTATCAAATTGGTCATGATTATGTTAAGGGTAAATTACACATAATCACTCGTAAATTAGGTTAGTTTTCACATAACCACTCATAAAATTATAAATTACATAAAGCTATCCATAAATTATATTTAATTTCAAAAGATCACTCATTTGTTAAGTGTCCATTTGTAAAAAGGAAAATGCCCCCATATCTTAGTTTTTAAAAGTAATAATTTGGGTTTTTAAAAGTAATAATTTGAGGTTTTCAAATTATTCCCTCCGTTCGGCAAAAAATGTTCATGCACGCTTGTTTAGAAAGATAAAAACTACATAAAATATTAATCATTTTTTATCATTTTTTTAATAATTTCATAGTTACAATAAATAAGTACGGAATTGTTATTTTTTTAATAATATTATACTTATTACTAATAAGTATGAGTTTATCAGAAAATTTATTAAAAAAAATAATATTGTATATTGTTTTTATCACCTTAAAATACGTTCATGAATATTGAATAGTAAAAAATCTCTTAATTACAAACGGATGGATTATAGTTTTATTATCTTAATAAACGCGTGTAAATATTAAACAACGTATTTTTCCAAACCGAGGGAGTAAGAATTTGAGTTTATTTTAGAGATTATTCACATATTCAACATTTCAAGAAGATGGGTTGTATCGTGTAATCCAATTTTCATATGCGTCGATTGGTGATGTAATAATTTGGGCATCAGCTTTTTGCAGAGCGATAAAATTCTTTGACTCCGTAACTAATTTGTGGGAAATTGTCATCATATTTTGTTTACTTACAGTTTGATAAAATTTTATAACTTTTACGAAGCATAAATCAATTTTTGTGAGGGAAAAAAGAAGTGTGCACGTATAAAGTGATAATAATACAAATACTATATAGAGAGTAATATTTCATCATTTGCACCCTTGCACCTAAAATATACATAATATAATGAAAATCCATATTATTATTTTTTTGCTCAGATTAATATATAGAGGTTAATATTTAAATTAAAGATGTATATATAATATTGTTGATGATAAGATTTTGTAACCACATAATTGAATATTTATATAATAAACTAATCTAACCAATCTTAATCTCTAAAGATAAAGTAATTTAAGTGAAAATATTTAGAAAAATAATCAATTAAGTAGGAAGAATAGATTATAAAATAAAAGAATCCATGTTCTTGAATTTAGTCATAAATTTTAGAAGCAGAGAGCTAAAATCATACATGTCCAACTTGGCAGATAAAAACACTAAATATTACCAATTCTTTGTTAAAATTAGGAATTTTATATCAATAACAAAATCCTTTAGGACAAAAGATGATCGAATAATCACAGACAATGAAAAAATAAATGACAACATAACCTTGGAGATGGTAGAAAGATTTAAGTGTCCAAATAACTTAAAGATTACACCAAACAATATACGATTTATTAATCACGAAATCACCTCACAACAGAACAATGACCTTATAAGGCAACTCAGTAATGAAGAAATTAAAGACGTAGTCTTCAATATGGTAGAAGATAAAACACTAGGCCTAGATGGTTTCCCTCCAAAATTTTACTCAAAACATTGGAGCATTGTTGGTAACTTAGTTTGCAAAACTGTTAAATTAGCTTTTTTCCACTCAGGTTCTATTCTCTCAGAAATCAATCAAACCTTCATAACCTTGATACGCAGAGTTGAAAGCCCAGAAACCATCAACCATTACATGGATCTTGGCCTTTGTAATACAATTTATACAATCATTGCAAAAATCTTGGCAAATACACTTAAACATATCTTACCTAAGATTATTAACCCTTTTCAAGGTGCATTTGTAGAAGGGAGATCAATTCCAGACAATACCTTAATAGCACATGAAATATTCCATACCTTCGATAGACAAAAAGGTAAGAAAGGTTGGATGGCTTTAAAATTAGACATGGAAAAAGCCAATGATAAAATTGTAAGATAACGAGATTGATTGTAATGTCCTCCTTGGGGATTTCATTCATTGATTAAACATATATATAGGTTACAATAGATATGGGCCTTTTGGCCCACCATACAATATAAAGCACATGTAATCTATCAAACCCCCGCAGTCGAAAGTGGAGGGTCCCGTACATTGAGACTGGACCGAAAATCTAGTAACAACTGGCGAGGTAAACTCTTGGTCAATATATCAGCGTACTGATAGGAGGACGGGACATGTAGAACGCGGACATGTCCAATGGCAACCTTGTCCCGGACGAAGTGGAGATCGAGCTCAATATGCTTCGTGCGTTGATGCTGGACTGGGTTGCTAGCCAGATAGATGGCAGAGACTTTGTCGGTGTAGACCAGGGTAGCCTCCTGAAAAGCGCATCGGAGCTGAAGAAGGAGATTGCGGAGCCAAGAGCACTCGGAGACAACGTTGGCAATACCCCTGTACTCGGCCTCGGCGCTGGAGCGAGACACTACAGACTGTCGCTTCGCGCACCACGACACGAGGGTGTCGTTGAGGAAAACACAGTATCCAGATGTAGAGCGACGTGTGTCAGGACAACCACCCCAATCCGCATCCGTGTAAGCAACGAGGTCATGCTTTGCGGAAGAAGTGATTGTGATGCCTAGCTCGAGAGTGTCGCTGATGTACCGGATGATCCGCTTCAAGGCCTGAAAGTGGGGTTCCCTAGGCGCATGCATGAACAAGCAGATCTGCTGAACATCGTAACTAACATCTGGCCTGTTGAACGTAAGATACTGCAGTGCACCGGCGAGGCTCCTGTACAACGTCGGATCATCAAACAACGGACCAGAATGAGCACTGAGCTTGTCGAATGTATCCATAGGGGTGACTACTGGCTTATAGTTACCCATCTTGGCCTGAGCAACAATCTCAACAGCATACTTACTTTGAGAGAGAAACAACCCAGACGCATGATGCTGAACAGCAACTCCCAAGAAGTAAGACAACGGTCCCAGATCTGATATGGCGAACTCAGCACTCAACTGTGAAATAATAGACGTCCAAAGAGTATCGGAAGAGGCGGTGAGAATGATGTCGTCGACATACAGTAACAGAAAGGCCATGTCTATGCCTCTGCGATAGATGAACAGAGATGTATCCGAGTGGCTTCCAATGAAGCCCAAGCGTAACAGATGAGAAGCAAAGCTTTGGAACCAAGCTCGCGGAGCCTGTTTCAGACCATACAGAGAGCGCTTCAGGAGGCAGACGTGCTTGGGACGATCAGCATTAGCAAACCCCGGCGGCTGGAACATGTAAACTGTCTGATTCAGATGGTCATGCAGAAAGACGTTCTTGACATCCAGTTGATGAATGGCCCATTTGCGCGAAAATACTAAGCTCAACACCACTCGGATAGTGGCCGGCTTGACCACGAGGCTGAAAGTCTCATCACAATCAATACCATCCTACTGAGATCAGCCGTTGACGACAAGACGGGCTTTGTAGCCATCCAACGTCCCATCAGAGCGGAACTTGTGATGGAAGAGCCACATACAGCGAATGACGTTCGCGTCAGGAGGGCGAGGGACCAGAACCCAAGTATCATTCCTTGTAAGGGCCCTGTATTCGTCAAGCATAGCCGCCTGCCAATTCAGGTCGAGGAGGGTTGTTTTGTGGGAGGTGAAGATAGGGGAATGAGAGGTCGGGTTTGAGGCTGGGGGGATTGGGAGTCAGGAAGGACAAAAGGGGATGCGGCGGGGAAGGCTGCGGCCGCGACTATCCCTCAGCGGGTTGACTGGCTGCGGTTGCGGCATGTTGCTGCGGCCGCCGCAGTGTCGTGGGTGGGGGGTGTTTTTGGGGAAATACTGCAGTGCACCGGCGAGGCTCTTGTACAACGTCGGATCATCAAACAACGGGCCAGAATGAGCACTGAGCTTGTCGAATGTATCCATAGGGGTGACTACTGGCTTATAGTTACCCATCTTGGCCTGAGCAACAATCTCAACAGCATACTTACTTTGAGAGAGAAACAACCCAGACGCATGATGCTGAACAGCAACTCCCAAGAAGTAAGACAACGGTCCCAGATCTGATATGGCGAACTCAGCACTCAACTGTGAAATAATAGACGTCCAAAGAGTATCAGAAGAGGCGGTGAGAATGATGTCGTCGACATACAGTAACAGAAAGGCCATGTCTAAGCCTCTGCGATAGATGAACAGAGATGTATCCGAGCGGCTTCCAATGAAGCCCAAGCGTAGCAGATGAGAAGCAAAGCTTTGGAACCAAGCTCGCGGAGCCTGTTTCAGACCATACAGAGAGCGCTTCAGGAGGCCGACGTGCTTGGGACGATCAGCATTAGCAAACCCCGGCGGCTGGAACATGTAAACTGTCTGATTCAGATGGTCATGCAGAAAGGCGTTCTTGACATCCAGTTGATGAATGGCCCAGTTGCGCGACAATACTAAGCTCAACACCACTCGGATAGTGGCCGGCTTGACCACGAGGCTGAAGGTCTCATCACAATCAATACCATCCTACTGAGATCAGCCGTTGACGACAAGACGGGCTTTGTAGCCATCCAACGTCCCATCAGAGCGGAACTTGTGACGGAAGAGCCACATACAGTGAATGAGGTTCGCGTCAGGAGGGCGAGGGACCAGAACCCAAGTATCATTCCTTGTAAGGGCCCTGTATTCGTCAAGAATAGCCGCCTGCCAATTCAGGTCGAGGAGGGTTGTTTTGTGGGAGGTGGAGATAGGGGAATGAGAGGTCGGGTTTGAGGCCGGGGGGATTGGGAGTCAGGAAGGACAAAAGGGGATGCGGCGGGGAAGGCTGCGGCAGCGACTATCCCTCAGCGGGTTGACTGGCTGCGGTTGCGGCATGTTGCTGTGGCCGCCGCAATATCGTGGGTGGGGGGTGTTTTTGGGGAAATTGATTGGTTGCGGTCGCACCATCTTGCTGCGGCCGCAGCAACAGGTTTTGTGGGATGGATGACGGGGAGGGTGTAGGGTAGGGGGAGACGGGACGATGTGTGGTGGTCATGGAGACGATCTGACGGGGTTGAAAGACACCGGAGACGCTGCGGGTGTGTGGTCTGGTGGTAGGAGGTGGTGGTGGTGGTAGTGGTGGTGGGGGGGAGAGGCAGGAGCACCGGGAGAGCTCTAGGGAAGAAGAAAGTGAGAGAATGAAGACTCTGACTCAGACTGAGACACAAGAGGTGTAGGAGAGGGGAGGGGAGGAGAAGCAAAGGGAAAGTGAGACTCATCAAAGGTGACATGACAGGACATAATGAGCTTCTGCGTCTTGATATCGAGGCAGAGATAACCGCGATGATTAGACGGATAGCCAAGAAAGACACAAGGAATGGAGCGTGGGTGAAGCTTGTGAGGGGCGGTGGATAACTGATTTGGGAACCACAAGCACCCAAAGGTACGAAGGTAATCATACCTAGGCAAAGTGTAATAAAGTGCCTGAGTTGGTGAGCGATGGTGGAAGGTAGTAGATGGGAGAATGTTTTGGATGTAGCATGTGGTGGCTAAGGCGTAAGGCCAATAGAGAAGGGGAATGGATGCGTGGAATAGGAGAGAGCGCATCATATTGGTAATGGTTCTGAAGATTCGTTCGGCATTGCCATTCTATTGGGAGGTATAGGGGCAAGACAAGCGATATGAGATCCCATTGGTGTTGAAGAAAGTGTGAAAGTCTTTTGTTATCAAATTCGCAGCCATTGTCACATTGGAAACACTTGATAGAGGTGTGAAATTGTGTTTTGATGTAAGCATGGAATTTGGCAAAGATAGGAAACACTTGAGACTTAAAATGCAACAGGAAAACCCATAAAAAATGACTATAATTATCGAGAAACAAAAGGTAATGCTTATGACCCTCCTTGCTAGGCATATGAGATGTCCAAATGTCACTATGAATGATATCAAATAGGGCAAAAGTAGTGTTTAAAGACCGCTAAAAAGGAAGTCTGGCATGCTTGCCTAGCTGACAGGAAGAACATAAACTAGAGTGATGCTCTTTATTACATTTAACAAGACTCTTAGAACGAAGCAAATCTAAAATTGCAGGACTGGGATGACCAAGGCGTGCATGCCATAGACTAGATGACGGTGCCGAGAGGGCGACTGGACTTGACGGGCTGGATGGTGAGGGCGACGACACAGGATAGAGCTCCCCGGTGCTATTACATCTCAGACGAGTAACCCCCGTAGTAAGATCATTCACAGAGAAACCAAACGGATCAAACACAAGAGAAACATTATTGTCAGTGGTGAACCGACGAACAAAGATAAGTTTTTTGACAAGTTTGGGGGTAATGAGGACTTTGTTGAGGTGTAAGGGGTTGGTTGGGATTGGTAATGTGGCGTTGCCAATGCCCGAAGTAGCAAGGCGACCACCGTTGCCGACGAGAATAGAATGTGCAGGACCCTTAAAAGAAAGAGAAGAGAGAGTACCTGAGGAGTTCGTCATATGAGATGTGGCGCCAGTGTCCATGTAGCAAGCGGAGTCATGAGGTGTCAGCTGCATAGAGGAGAAGATGTGATGCACATCAGTCGGAGCGTAGGTCTGATCAGACGAAGACGGGTAGGCCTGGTGACCGGCGGGTCGAGGAGCAGGACCCTACAAGCCCGCTCCCTGCTGACTGTTAGGATACGGGGATGGTGGGCGATATGTCGCAGGTGGGTAACCAAAGGGCATCCAAGGCGGATACCCAAGGGAGGGATACCAGGAGGGGCGAGAGGTGTCCGACAATTGCTGCGGCCGATGACCATTGATTGTTGCGGCCGCGGCCGCGGCCTCTTTGCGCAGGTGGATCATTGGTGCGGCTGCGCTGTGGGGCATAGGTATCGTCAATGTCGCTTGACGAGACAAGTGCCGTTTTTTCCTTGGCGGCGTCGGTGGTCTGACGGTGAAGGCGAGTCTCCTCCAGGATCAATTGAGATCGGGTCTTCTCGAAGGTGGGGAGATGTTCCGTCTACTGGATATGAGTTGCAGCAGCATTGTATTCAAAGGGAAGGCCCGAAAGTACTTGGAGGACTAGGCGAGTAGCGCTGGGTTTGGAGTCGATGGCGCCTAGTTGATCAGACAGGGTTTTGAAATGCTGACAGTAGGCGGATATTGACGGAAAAGATGCAAGCTTGCAACTTGAGAATTCGTGCTCAAGGTAGACAGCACGAGTGGATTGGTTGTCTTGAAAAAGATTTTGAAGCTTCTTCCAGGCATCCAAGGCATTGTCTTTGGGGTCGAGGATGGTTGTCAAGAGATCTTTGAAGATGGTGTTGAAGATCCATTGAAGAACAATGGTGTCGAGTTGAGCGAAGAGATCGTTGTCTTCACCGGCGGGGCGATCGATAGAGGAATCGATGTGGTGGAGGACCTTATGAGCCTTAGCACGGGTTGTGAAAAGGTGAGAGCACATGGTGTCGGAACTGGATTGGTGATCAAGGATGATGGGGATGCAGGTTTTGATATTGGAGAACGTGAGAGCGGAGTGGAAGGGTGGTTTGGTGGTGTTTGTTTCGGCCATTGGGACGAGAGGAAGAGAGAGATGCGAGAGGGGAGGTTGGCGGCAAGGGGAAGCCGAGAGGGGAGGAGGCTGGCGCAAGGGAGAGTGGCCGAGAGTGGGGGAGAAGGTCGGCGGCAGGGGAGGGTGGTCGAGAAGGGAAGGGCGGTCGGCGGCTAGGACGGGGAGGGTGAGGAGGCCGGCGGCTAGGGTTGGAAAAAAGAAAATTAGGTTTTAGGAATCTTAGGCTGTGATACCACTATACAAAATAAAGCCCATGTAATCTATCAAAAATTAACTGGAACTATATTCATGCAGTATTAAAAAAATTTGGCTTTCATCCTCAGTGGATAACTTGGGTCATGAAATGTATCATAACAACCACATTCTCAGTTCTTGTTAATAACTTACCTGGTAGTAGATTTAAACCAGAAAGAGGTAACCGACAGAGGGGTCCCCTTTCTCCTTACATTTTTGTCATTGTGATGGAAGGATTAGCAAGAGAACTCATAGCAGAAGCACAACATGATGATGCCTTAGTGGGTATAAAACTAAAACAACAAGGTACCCCGATACCTATGTTCACCTTTGCAGATGACACCTTAATTTTTGCAAAAGCCTCACATATAAGTCTAGATACAATAAAAAAAATACACTTAATAATTTCATAAATCTCTCAGGACTAACAATCAACTACCAAAAAAAGCTCTATACAATTATCAAAAAATGTGAATCAAAATCTTAAAAAACAACTATCCGCCTAAGGATTTGAAAAATATCTAGGCATCTCAATAGTTAATGGTAGGGTTAAAAATTATGTGTTTGAAGAGGCACTCCAAAGCCTTAAAAAACAACTATCCAAATGAAAATCATCTACATTATCCCAAGCAGGTAGAACAACTCTTATTCAAGTAAACTTAGGCTCCAAAACTAACTACCTGATGCAAAATTTTCTGCTGCCAAAAGGAGTCCTACAACAAATAGACCAAAGTCATAAAGACTTCTTTTGGAACAAAATGAGATCGGAAAGATATAGCCCCTTGTTAGTTGGGAGAGAATTTGTGCACCAAAAAACCGAGGTGGTCTTAGAATAAAACTAGAAGAAGAACGAAATATAACTTTTCTGGAAAGTTCATACCCAACCGGAAAATATTTGGGAAAAATATAACTTAAACTTGAACAAATGGAACTTGAACATCCACAACACGACCTAGAAATTTGGAAGATTAATTCAGCTGAATGATCAATTCCAGCAAGGCATATGCACTGGATTATCGAGAAAGAAGAAAAGATTAACATCTGGGATGATAACTGGGTAGAAAATATCTCGCTAAAACCTTTTCAAAATAATCTTGACCCTAATATGTGTGTTGCTAGACTATTACACTCCAATAAAAAAAATGGAACGAACAACTCTTAAACCAAATCTTTCCTGCACAACTGGTTAATCAGATATTCAAAATAGATATCCCGGCATATGGGACAGTGAGGATAAACTAATCTGGAAATATAATGAGGATGAGAATTTTACGTCAAACTCGGATCGAAATCCCCACCTTGCGAATCCAACTAATGGTAATAATTATGATTGGATTTGGAAACTTGACATCCCTCCTAGGATTCGTAACTTTATTTGGAAAATAGTCATTGATCCGCTACCAACAAAGCTAAGATTGAATAAATACTTTAATAGGGTTCCATCTCAATGTTGCTTATGCAACCAAGAAGATGAAGACACTATACATCTTCTCCAAAACTGCCCATTTACGAAATATGTGATTAATGCTTATGAGGCCAAGACAAATAAATCTCTTCTTGGGTATAGGAATACTAATTTCACTCTATTATACGTTAAACAAATAAAGAATAATAACCCAAATTTTAACGACTTATATTTTATATGGCAAAATATATGGGAAGCTAGGAATAACATAATTTCCAAAAAATTACAATAAGAATAATATGGACAAAACTACCTCTACATATCATATAATACAACAAACCATAACTAATATAAAAAATTGGAAAGAAGATAAAAGTATGAAAGTGCCTAATCAAAAAAAAAGAGGGAAGGTCGGAATATTAAATGGAAAAAAACACCAAGGGACGTTGACAAAATAAATGCCGATGAATCAGTAAAAGATAATAGAGAATGTAAAATTGGAGGTATAGTTAGGGATTAGGATGGAAAAGTAATTGAAATTTTCCAACAACAGAAGAGGATGGACACGAGTGATAGTTGAAGGAGATAGCCCTATGGTGGCCAATGCAATTAATGATCCTACTAAACTTCCATGGGAGATTCTTAGAGTTATTGAGAAGATCGGAAGACTTCGTACAACATTCACATTAGCAAATTTCTGCCACTGTTTTAGAGATGCAAATTCAGTTGTCGAGCTTATTACTAGATGTGATTCTATATGTAACTTATATACCTTCCTTTGAATAGGGAGCTGACTACCATCATCCGAAAGGATGATCAAAGATAATCTTTCTGCGTAAAGACTTACTAATTATTGTCTACGGTAAAAATAAAAAAAAGTTGGACAAATAGATGTCGCGTAAATAAAGTAGATGAGGCCGTGGTATGACGTGACTTAAATATATTAGATCATCATTAATTAATGTGTCAAAAAATTCGGGCTAGATTGCATTAGAGTATGACATGTAAGCGAATTCGACCAGAACCTGTCAGATAGGATTTTCACGACCCTATTTTAGTATTGTATATATTGATGATATTGATGATTGATTGATATATTGACGTTGATATACTTCTTTAAATGAGAATAACTTTTTCTGAAGTGTTATCACCACATTAATGGAGGTTTTTCTATCAATCAAATTATACGTTTCTAATGTTATGCTACCTTTTATTATTATTTTATTTAATTTTAAAATATTGTTATTTTTATATTATTATAATTTTATTAAAATAACCGCTATTGTGCGTGTGTACTGTACTAATGTGTATATAAGTTACAGAAAATTTGCGGCACAAGTCTTTTTTTTTTTGCCTTTATTGGGGGAGTGTCCACCATGCTTATTTAATTAGTTTTTTGTCCATCTATATTTTTCTAGCTCTCTTCCTCGCGTTTCAACAAGACCTAGCCGGCGGAACCTCCTCCTTCTCTTGCTCTCTTCCTCGCCCTTTCTAATTCCTTGCCCTCGTTCATCCTCTCTTTCGGCTTGTTGCACCATCAATGGTGGAACCTCCACCTTCTCTCGCTCTCGTTCCTCCTTTCCGGCGGCAAGCCTTCGCCCTGCTGCACCATTGTCGCGCCGAAGAAGCGAACTCCGATTCAATGGTTGAACTCCGAGGCGTCCTTCTTGCATCTAATTAGGGAATCCGATGCTCATGGGAGAGAGTTCGCCGAGGAGGTGCGACTTTGATTCAATGCTGGAATTTCAGATCTACGATTGTCATCACCAGCGGCGCGACCTCCGCTTCTGATTTCAGATCTACGACTGTTCCCCGTCCACGCGTTTTCGCATCTATAAAGCTTGGATCGAAGGCGTCTCCAACTTGATTGTATCCCCGGGCAGAGTGCTGCTGGGATCGAACGCTCTGATCGAAGGCGTCTGCACGTCGCCCGACCTTATCAAGGTTTCGATCCAGATCCATGGCTTTACAGTGCTGTTGGGATCGAAACACCTTCGATCCAACCTTTACAGTGCTAGTGGGATTGTAAGGTGTCCGCGCATCGCCCGACCTTGCATGCCCAATTCCAATTATAGGCGCAACTCCAATTGCGAAGACAGGCGAGTTTCGATCGGATCAATTGGTTGCAATTGCGTCTTGAAATTACTTCTACTGAAATTAATGAAATATCTTAATTATTGTTGAAATCTTAATTGCAATTACTGCTAAAATTAATGAAATATCTTAATTGTTTGCTGAAATCTCCTAATTTGCTATTGAAATTGTTGTTGTAATTGTTGAAATTGGTGTTGAAATAAGACAACTCCGGTTTCAGTAACATCTCTGAATTTGCTTAAATCTATTAATTTGTGATATTGTTGTAATTTTTGCTGAAATCTTTAATTGTTGCTGAAATTTCTTGATTTGCTTAAATTGTTTTTATAATTGCTTAAATTGGTGTTGAAATGAGGCAACTCCGGTTTCAGGAAACGGTGGACATTTAGCTAATATGGAGAGGTTGGTTGACAAAATGCTAATAAAAATAGAAAATATGGACATATTAGTAAACACCCCTATAAGTAATAAGTGTGAAATAGGGTGTCCCTATATACACCCCTATAAGTAATAAAAAGGTGTGAAATAGGGTGTCCCTATATACACCGCAAATCCGCGGATTAGAGCTGCTAATCAACGTCGGATTCGTCGTTGCAAAATTAATTATATTACAACGTCGAATCTAACGTTGTAATATGTGAAGTGAAGGATCGGATCGGGCCGAACCGGGGTAACAACGTCGGGTCCGACGTTGCTAGGGTAAAAAAAAAATCACACCCACCCACCCACACTCACAAAAAAAAAAACACAACGTCCTTTTGGACGATTCAAATCAATTTTTTTTTTGTTTTTTTTTAATATCTTATATTAGGTCCGATTTGACTCGTATTAACAACACTTAATTTGACGTTGTAAAACGTCAAATTTAACGTTGTTATAACATTCGATAACTAAAATTAGCACACAATTAACAACATCGGATTGGACGTTGTAGCTAGAGCTGGAAAAACTCGACCCGAACCCAAAAACCCGACCCGGTCGACCCGGAACCGATTGTTCAGAGCACCGACTCAACCCGCCTCATTTTGGACCCGAAATCCGAATAACCGATAACCGAAACTCACCCAAATCCGAATGAACCGAACCTGATTCAACCGAAACCCATTAAGACCCGAACTCGTTATAACTGAAACCCGAAATAACCCGAACTTTAAGATACATTCTAGTAAATTTTTTAAACTGAATATTGAAATAACTGAAACCCAAGACAACCGAAACCCGAATAACCGAAACCCGATACAACCAAAACCCGAACCCGACCCAACCAAATGACCAAATTATTAGATATTACCCGAAAACCGAATGACACGAAAACCGAATGACCCGAAACCCGAATAACCCGAAATCCGACTAACCGAACCTGAATCCGATCCGACTCGCCCGATTGCCACCTCTAGTTGTAGCAATGTCTAATCTAACGTTACTACAACGTTGGATCCAACGAAGTATTTACCGTGTATATAGGGAACGCGTGTGAAATATGATTAAAAGGGGAAAAACACATTTAAATGCGACAGGGAAAGTAATCTATTGAAACTCATACTCCCTCCGATCCAAAATATAAGTCGTTTGACTTTTCAACACGTATTTCAAGAAGTCCAAAACTATATAAAATATCAACTTTTTAAAAATTATTTTTTTACAACTTAATATTTGTTGGTAATAACTATTGAATTGTAAAAAAATAATAATAAAAAAGTTAATATATTATATAGTTTTTAGTTCATTACAATACGTGTTAAAAAGTCAAACGACTTACATTTTGGATCGGAGGTAGTAGTATCTTAT
Organism: Persicaria tinctoria; assembly: GCA_037127255.1. Lineage (NCBI taxonomy): Eukaryota > Viridiplantae > Streptophyta > Magnoliopsida > Caryophyllales > Polygonaceae > Persicaria > Persicaria tinctoria. The sequence continues at coordinate 56,482,409 of JBANSL010000006.1, read as the reverse complement.
GATGTCATATAAATGTATGTCTTAGTTGAGCATTAAATGTGGCGACCCAAGAAAAGTTAAAAATTTAATTAAGTGAATGAATGAAGGGAAGGTGGAGGAGATTTCAAGAAGCAACGGGAAGCTAGCTATATACCCAATTAATGTGTGTGGTTGAGCAATTAAAAGGCAAGTGGGTTATGAATATTAAATTCATATATATACATGTTGAGTAACATAATTTAATTTCATAGAGCTAGGAGTAGTTGTAAGTCATTACAATCTTCTTAATTTCCATATGCATACATTCATCTTGTACGCACGGGCCATTGTAAAGTTTGGCGTACTGAGTTTATAAATAAGTGAAGAAATAATATGTAAGATTTAAAGTATGTGTTTGTAATTATAGATCACGAAAAAATCCACTTGACAATAATTAAAGTAGTTACTAATGAAGTATATATGAAGACACACAACGTCTTACATTAGATGTTATAGTCATCATCAAGACAAAAAATTTAAGTTAATCTCTTGGGTGTACTACAATGTCATGTAATATCCTATTATAATTTAAAAATTATAATTTGTAAGATGGTAGTTCTTTTTGCATCCTATTATAATTTGTAAAGTTTTATTTGTATCAATTTGTTACTTGAAATCCAATAATTAATATTTCTTTTGAAAAAATCCTAAGATAATTGTCAATGAAAATAGTACTATTAATAAATTGTATATGAAAAATATTAAACCCTATGAGAGATACAAAATCAGTGACTCTTTTTTATAATACAAAAAAATAAATTATGGGTCTATTTTTTAAAAAAATCAGTATATAAGATATATATTACAATACAATTGAATAATACAACTCAATATGCAATACCTTTATTATAGTCAAGAACCGGCCAATAGTGTGATTAATTTTTTGTGTATTATAATATGATGAACAACGGAATAATTACTAAAACAAATTACATAACCTAAAATGAACCATAAATTAAGAATTATCATAAAATGAACAACTAATAAAATATTAATATAGTGAATTAATGAAATAATATTTCATATATATAATGGTAGATGCATATTAACATATTATAATATACTCTGTAGTGTATTAAATAGGTGGTCGTATGCCATTATATTGGAAGAGAAGGATTGAATCCGTAACCTCGAAAGATGTCCTTTTCTTTGACTAAATTATGAAAAATCTTGTATACTCAATTATGGGATTGGAGTAAGCAACTTAATACGTTAAGTGTGAATACACCTACCGATACATAGAAAAATTGCACCAAAAGAAGGATTAATAAAATCGTGATCTTTAACAAACTCTCTTAACTTGACATATTGCGATTGAAAAAAATTCACACAAACAACGAATAAGAACTCAATGAAAATAGTGTTTTTTATCCATCAAACTCCATATATCCATTGTAAATAAGGCTTTCACCTCCAAGAAAGCGTACGTAAAATTGGATCGAGCTACTTACCAGGCTCATCATGGCAATGCAAGTGAAGCTCGAAGCGATATGTCTCATTAATATTATTGCTAGCTTGTATCTCTCCTGATTTCCCTGCCACTTTTCACATTTTACACTATAAAAAATGAGTATATAGAATATTGGATTATCTTTTAACAATATGTGAAGAATTTTGAGAAATTGAAAGAAAACAAAGATGGATTGGTTCTTTTTTTCAACATGCAAACAACAAAAAATTAAAAAGGTGAATGGACTGCGACAAGAAGATTCAAGAACTACTGGGAACTCTATCTTTTCAAATTTGTTTAGGTAGGTTAACTAAGCTTGATCAATTATCCACTTTCTCCTTCTCAAGCCTATTTATACACTTAAACTGAATGGAAAACGTTGGATGGAATATGAAAATATTTTTAACTGATTTTGTCATTATTATTAGAATTTATTTACTTGAAAGTAACGGTCAATGGAATATATATCGATTTAGTAATTAATTAGTAATATGAGCTATAGCCTATAGGACAATGAAGCAATGCCTACTATTTAGTAATTAAATCCTTACCGACTTTCAATTATAAAAAGTAATTAAATAATTTGCATAAACAAATTACCAAAAATAACCATAAATATATAAAAGTCAGTTTTATATAGATATTTAGATATAAATATAGATATAGAATATATACCTATATAAATTTAATGGCAAAAAATAATAAAAGAGGTGTTACATAATTGTATTCTTTTGTTTCCGTTACATTTTTTTTTAAATAAGAGTATATTTCATAATTGTTAAACTATATATTCGAAGATAGATAGTTGAAAAATGTGGGCCGATTATATTAGTATATATTAATCAATTTTGATTGAGCCAATTAAATATCCACTAATAATTTTACTTATTTTTAATTTTGCGAAAAATAATATAAATTTTTATATTTTTCTTCTTTTTTTTATGTTAAAATAATTTTATTTATGTTTAATTCTGAAAAAGGAACATAAAAACCATATATTTGTATTTTCGTTGGGTTTCCGTTACAATGTGTGAGATAAACTAAATTGTTTAAATACAAAGGGTGGAAAATATGGAGTTAGAAGATAAAGATTTTTACGTTTGTTAATTAGGTATGTATTAATAAACTTTGATTGATACAATTAAATCTACACAATTCATTTTAATTATTTTTAAAATAGGTGAAAAGACTTTGCTCTAAATTGTAAGTCTTTTCATTTACCCAAGGTAAACGCATTAAATATAATTAAATAGCTAATTTGTAACTCTTTTCATCACCTAATTAACTTATATTTTTACGGAAATATGTAAAAATCATTTTAATATAATTTAAGCTTAGGTAAAAACTCAATATATTTTTTTTCACAAAAAAAACACTCAATATATAAAAATACTCAATATATAAAAATCTTGATAAAAAAACTTAATAAGAATTGAAAAGACAACGAAGTAGATAAAACATTTAAATAGATATGAACTTTTAATTACTCCGTAGCATTTAGTGACCAAAAAGTCAATCTTAGTATATAAATAAATAGATATATTATATACACTCTATGAAATGAACCAACAAATAAAATAAAAGATGTAGTTGTTGTGGTTTGAACCTTGGATGATGGGGCTATCAATAACAACCACAACCATTGGGCTAAAGATGACATGTTGATACAAATTGAATAAATAAGAAAAAAATAGTGTAAATTTTCATAGCCTTAATAAGAGCAATAAATTGTCCATGAACACAACTTTTAAGGTTTATATAGATTAATTGGTCCAGCAGATCTATTCATATAAATCTGGAAAGAAAAGGGATTCGGATCCCCAAAGATATCAAATTTCTTGAGTTTGATTTCTGTTTTTTTTGTAACGGCCCGGAATTATGATTTCCGGGTTACGTTTCAAGGGATGAAAACCCTTGTTCGGATCTTGCAATCCAGGTACGGGTCGAGGTTTCAACTCATTTCAAAGGTCAGTAATAAAGAAGGATTTCAAACCCTAAAGTATCGTAGGGCCGTTGGGTACCCTTAACCTGTCCTGGGGACTAACTCGCAAAATTCATTTCACACGGAAGCAAGACGAAAGCAAAATAAGGATACAAGTGCCACGGCAGAGCCGGGTCAAAACAGAGTCAAAGTATAAATCCAAAACAGTATAATCAGAGTCTGGTGAAGTCTATAACTCCAGCGCTCACTCTCCCCCGACAAAATGACCCGCGCAATAAGCAAACAGCACCGATAGGATGAACATAAATAATTCCTAAAAAAATTGATTTGGAGCGGGATCAGATCGATGCCCACTTAACTCTGCATCCCAACCATAAGCACACATATACGCTATACCTAATAAAGATGCTCTAATGCAGTACGAAATTCAAACACACTAGCATGCTCCTAGTTCATAATAATGTGCAGAAATACTGTAAAGGGCCCAAGACAATGCCAAGTGGCATATCCCTCTCCTACCTCCACCCCTTCCGACAGGCGGACACTGGCCAGCTCGTGAATGCATTCATTCATAATAGGGCGGCACGCATGCCTAACCCGCTCCACAATAAAGCCCGCAGGCATATCATAATATAAGGAAGTACTCGAATGACTCAGGGTACCCGATGAGGCTGGGCTACCCTATGACCCTAGCAAAGACTCTAGGATTATCACAGATACGGCCGTTCTGTTTACATACACATAGAGAAATAGAATGCTCAACGATCAATGCAACCTAGCATGGTACTACATGGCATGCTGATCATGAATGCAACACCTAGTATATCATGCACCTAAAGCAGGGAATAGCTCTATTCAATCTGAGTAAGCTCCGAAGAGACTTACCTGGAGATGCAGAACAGCAAGATAACACAAGTAAGGGCCCAAATGCAAGTCCAAAGCAATGCAAAAGCAATACACACCTATCATCAAGTCATTTCCATAAGCTACCAAACCAACATTCGTACGCACGAAACCCAAGTTCTCAACATCCTTAAAACCATCGGCGGTAAAACCATTTTCCAAAACCTTTCCGATTTGATCGACATCGACCAAAATCATTTACTTCAAATCAACCCCATTGATAAAATCGTACCAACCATATTTTCCAAACTCCTAAATCCCAAATTAAGTCAACTCATATTCAAAATAAGTTCTCAAATCATACTTGGCCAAGTTCCGACATTTATTATTTAAATCCTTTACAAATTCCCAAATTCATATTATTAACACAATCCCGGCATGTATATTTTCAAAATCATTACATAAATAAATTCTGACATTTAAACTTTTATAAATAACCCATCAATTCCTAATTATCTATTATATATAAATATCAAAACTTACTAATTAAATTGATCTCATAAACATTTTCCAATAAATCAGATTTGTAATAACTTGACATAACACTTTAAATCCCCAACACATTTTGCCAATAATATTTAAAAACGATATTTTGGAATTAAATACAATAAGATATATAATGGAATTTATGGAACAACAAGCAACACATAACCTTTGCCAAACACTGTCTGGCCGGCCCAAAGGAAACCAAACCCAACCCGCAAGACTGACCCGGCCCAAGGGAAAGAAAGGAAGGGAAGATCCAACCCGGCCCAGTCCTTCCTCATTTTCAGATCCAGCCCAAGGAGGAACCCATTTGATTTTTTTTAAAAAGAACCGAACCGGTTCAGGAAATAAGAAAAAGGGAAAGAAGAAAACCGGGTCAAGGTCTCCTTCCCCAAATCGAACAGAACACAGACGCCGGACGGAAAAACGGAGGAAGAAGAAGGGAAGCTCGGCCTGCCGGCTAACTGCTTTCCGGTCTAGACTCACCCACCCCGACCGAACAGGCATTCCGACCACAACACAGGAATGAGAGTAAAAGGAAAGGAGGGAGAGAAGTCTCACCGAGGTCGCCGAGCATCGCCAGAATCTCCGTCGGAGGCGCGACCTGGCTTCGTCGGAGTCGGAAATTCCACGAATCTGGGCATAGGACGGAATGAAATAGCTTAAAGGTGCGACCTTTACGGTGTGCTTGAGGGAGAGAAGGAAGAGGAGAGGCTCACCGAGGGGAATCGGAAATCGTCGGGCTTCGATTCGACTTGCCGGAATGGATTTGAGCTCGTCGGGGTTCGATTGGGGGCTCGCCGGAGTTGGGCTGCTCCTTGCTCGGCCGGAATTGAAGGTCGACGCTGCTGCTGGGTTGCCCGGGATCGGCGACAGAGGGAGGTTGCTGTGGCAGCGGAGCCCGGCGGCGTGGTTGCTGCTTCTGGTGGCCGGGTACTGGTGGCGACGGCGGCTGGGGAGTGTAGGTGTGGTGGCTGAACTGGTGAACAAGGGAAGAGGAATGGAGTTTGGGGCTCGACAGTAGCAAGACAGGCCTCAAAAAGGGCTATTTGGGGGTTTATCTTTGTGATTTGTAATGAAAGGAGATGGGAAGTGGAGGCTTGAGATAAGGGATGAAGGAGGGAACCTTTTGAAATCAGAATGAAGTGGGGTGGAGAGGAGTCTGCAGGTTTGGCGTGGGGAACAACTTGGCATGGGTAAGATTTGGCTCTTTGCCAGCAATAGGGAAACAAGGCTAGGAAGGAGGAGAGTAGAGGTGTGGTGGTCTTGCCTAGAAGGGTAAATGGGACAGCTGTGTACTGCCCTTCCTATTGTTGAACGTTGAACCAGGAGGGAGGGGAGAATCAAAGACAAGGAGGGGTTGTGGACATGTGATTCCAAGAGATGTTTCAAAATACCCAAAAATAATCCCGGAACCTACTCTCTCGATCTTATCCTGACTCGATCAAAATACGATTTAGTAATTTAAAAACGAGTTTTCCTTAAAATATCCGAATTATTATTATTATTATTTTTTTATTATTTTTTTTTTCCGACTTAAATCCATTTTATATTATTTGTTGAAATTTATTAATTAAAAATCCGGGCCTTTACATCATCCACCTCTAAAAACAAGTCTCGTCCCCGAGACTAAAACCAAAATAAAGTAGGAGATGAAGTTTGAAATTGATGAGTCCGAGGACCATGTCCAAGGATCTTGTAATCATCTCGGTTGCGTCTTCCGGGATTCTCACAACATCCTAGTCACGGTCGTGACATCTCCAATTGGCCTTGACAAGTATGCAATAAGCGCCCCTATCACATACTTGCTTCGACTTTTCGGAACTACCACAACTCTAAAAGCTCTACAATGTCATCACTAGGTCTTAGCAAGCACCCTACAAGCGCCCTCATAAAATGCTCGTATCCACTTCGTGAAGTATCATAGAGTTGCCCGGGTTTGAAAAGTTTCTAAAGGGATTCCGCAATTTGAAAATAAAGATTAGCCTCAAAATTTTCGATAACGTTTATTCCTTACAAATTTAAGCTAATCCTTTTCAAAACCGATCAAGTCTTCCAACACCCAAATCAGTTCTCGCTTAACCATCAATCAAATTCAGAATGTCTGAGGTGGAATCATCCACCTCTAAGGGCTAATCCCATATTCTCTCCCTAGTTTCCAGAATCAAATCAATCTATTAGTCTCAATACAAGGAAGATTCACGAGCCATAAGCAATGCATAACCACATAAAAAATCGATCCTCAACGAGTACATCATATGAAAATTCCCAAACACATCATACCAAAGGTCGTAATATTTATCTATGCCAAAATCATAACACATATCTTGATATCACACCAAGGTCATAACAGGTACATCCTCATCATAAGGTCAACGAATCAAACTCATTGTCAACACATCAACACAACAAGTTATGTTATTAAGATTCCGCGAAAGGGAAGGTCAAACAGTGTATCAGTCATCGAATGTCAGCATATTCATCAAACATCATCTTAACTCATCACAATGACATATAACGATCATTTAGGAATCTGGTATCATTATCTCATATATGCAAATCATATTCATCCTCAAAGCCATATTCATTAGTTAACATATCAATAATCATGTTGCCAGCCATATAATACAACATCATGAGTACCACCACATAATATAACATCATGCCTTCAGATAATAACACATCATGATCTCATATATTATCATATCACAACACATCCTAACATGCTTCTAAAACGACTTAACAGGATAGCAAAACATCAATATATCATGATAACACTAGTCACTACCAATTAGATTTTAATATTGCACATCAACATGTAATTCCATATCAGGTTCATCATGGTCGTTACCTAAAATCATGCCAGCAAATATAATAAATCACAAGATCAAGAAAATTCCTCACATCATACCACCCGGAATAAGACACAATCCCCACTCTCAATCCAAGATTAATCCTCTTCTATACTCAACAATACTAACTCCGACAAAATCCCCTGAAGAACTCCCAATTCATTTTGATACTCCAATCTCACCCTCATTCTATCAAGCACTCCCACACACCATCCACCTCTAAGAATCCAACTCCTATCTCTAACATCTCACCCGAGCACCCTCTCATACTATATTCCTTATTCTCTTAAGGTCATTTCTTACACTTCCCAAGATATCACTAGCATAACCTCAAAGCTCATCAATACCACCAACATTGTCTCCCACAATCCCAAGCTCACCCAGTCTTACTTAAGCCAACATCCCTCTCTCGCGAATCACTTCCTAATACCATCAATCATCCAACCAGTCAAGTTCTTTCACCATTCTTCTACCATTCTTCAAGATAATCTCCCCCACAGGTTCAAAGAAGCAGCAATCATGGGCATTATTACACATAAGGGCCACATCATATTAACCAGCATTCATAGCATCATGAGTTCATCATCAAGCATTGCAACTATGTCAAAAGTCTCAATTTACCGACATGCTTTAATAATTATTGCAAAACATCATATATGAGCATGGTCAATTCAAGCTAGCAAGTTTCATTATACCCTTATCAGATAACAGTTCAGGTTCTCAGCAATTGCAATTCACATTTTATAGGCAAGGAATTTAGATCATGTTTAGCAACTCAGAGTATCAACACGGCAAGGAATCATGGTAGATGAGATCCATAAGGCATCAAATCATATCATCATAGACAACAGGCAATCAGGCAACAATCATCATCAAGTCAGCACATCAACACGTAAATCTCATCGTCAGGTCAGTGCAATATCATCACCAACAAATTCAGAAGAATTAACAATTCGAACAAAGGACACTCTCGCTTGCAAGTCATATCTCACTCAGTAACCGTAATCCTCGATGCGTGCCCGTTCCACCGACATCATAGATCCCGAGGCCCGTGGGTTATGGGCCCACACTTCTGCGGCACTGCTCTCTCGCTATGCAACTTTTGTTCCCTCTTCCATGCGGTGGCTCATCCAATGTATCGCGCAAGAGTCCAAGTTAGGGGAGATAGGGGAGTGAGGAGAGAAGACAACCCAAATTTCTTTCGGGGACAAACACGGATCACAACTAAAGACGACAGTACTAGAGGCAAGACTCTGACCCGAGAATAGCAACAACGCCCTTATGAAAGTCTATTAGGTTGCAATTGTGACAATCAGACAGAAATTCATCATGGGGCATATCAATCATATTAATCCACACTAACATGTACCTATCTCAAAGAGAAGGACATGCATATTCATTCCAAAAAGGCACAATCAAGTCCTACACTGATGCATGTGAGACAAGCTAGCAGTCTATTATTTTAGGAAACCAGATATGCCTAGTAACTTCAAGCAGGATATGTGGAACCAGTAATGATCATGCAAGATTCAAAGTCATGCGGCATTTAATAAGGATGACCAATATCATGTATATGAACAATGCACGAGCATGGTACACACATCAACAATTGAGTTCAAATATAACATGCCGAGGTATATCATAGTAAGCAGATTAAGTATCATACGAGAACATATAAGAGCATCATAGTAACTATCTCATCCTACCACACTGGTCATATAATAGGTCAAGCATGACACGTAATTATACGACGAGGTACATTTAGGAAGCGTGGGTCCTACATGATACTAGCGATACATGATGTGATATAAGCATAGTCAAGAGTCATTCAAAGGAGTTCATCACAATGTCCATGAAAATAAGAGAGATCATCACAGAGTAGCGAAAAGAACATCACGGTGATAGATCATAATCATGCTAAGAAGGAACTGTCGTAGGGCACATAAAACGATACAATAACTATCGCATTATAGAACAAGTATGGCATGTAATCATTTAACGACTCATATTGGAAAGTAGAAGCCCTACAAGATACTACTAGCACATATCAAAACGTGACTAAAATCAAGGCAATTTGACTAGATTCATTCTAACATTCATGCGTCAGGTGTATGCGAAATTACGAGTGGTGTGTGACCATGCGAGGTGCCAAAGCATACATTAATGCAAGCATGAGAAGATGGCACAGAATAATAGAGGAATACCACCAAGCGATAACAGGTAAACATGCTAGGATTAACCATCACGGGAAGCAAGTCGATCATCAAGTTCAACATTAATCTAATCAGGATGGGCAAAACATTTTAAGAGGATAGGAAGAGGGAAGAATCACACTATCAGGGACCTAACTCAAGGGAGAATCAACAGTATTGTAGGCAAGGTGTAAATTCGTACAAGTCATAACCAAGGGTCCTACATGACACTAATGGTTCAACACAACATGTGATGAATACATGCATTTAACGATAACGATATGTAAGAAATCAAGTCAATCACATTCCAATGATATATAAGCGCGAGGAAGGTTTTACGATATATAACACGAGTTTAAGTAATGGCGATATGACTAGAATACGAGGACATGAGCTCAAATCAACACGTAACAAGATAAAACATGCATTTATCAAGGCTCAATTATACCACATATACTCCATTCAACGCACGTAATCACACAACAACACTAATTGCAAAACAGTCAACATTAATTAATCTGACGAATGCATAACAAATGGGCATACTATAGATTCTTGTCACAAAAGGATAATAGGTATTGCCACGTCATCATCCAACATGCTCAGACGGTCATCTATAAGCATTCCTACAAGGAGAAATTGATCACACTACCACGAACCTAGTAGAGTAAAATCATGCAGATTCATTTCACGCAACTCACACGTCCATTCAATCATACGCTCAATAGGCCAAGTAAACATGCTATAACAAGATATAATCATGGTAGAAGCCAAGACATAACACAAGACCTAAGCAAGGTACCCAATCATAGATGCAACAACATGAGTAGCTTCTTACCAATGAGCATTCACAGGGTACATGCCAAAGATTACAAAATTATGCCATGCAATTCAAAGAGTCACAATTACAACCGGACAGAGATCCCTAAGGGCAACCATTGACTTTTCCCAACCGACTCATCACCCCTCTTTCCCGTGGGACCTTGGTACGACTATTTAAGGCAAGATGACACTGGTTAATCATCATAAGAATAAGGAAACACATCCACAAATAACACCTTACTTCTGACTCAAAGTGACATCAAGAACTACCTTCCAATACTCACTCAAACCACCTTCATATCCATACATGTTTCAGACACAATGTGTTTACCGACCCGATTCCCGTGAAAGATACTGACATCCGGGAGAAAGACTCGATAAGATCCTCAAGGGTTTAGCATAGTGGAACAGGCTATTACACATAACTGGGTTGAACATACAGAAACAAGGGTACTCCCATTATCCCGTTTTCACAGATCAGTCAATACACATTTAATTGTTAGGCATACCAATCAGATATCTAGCATGGCAAGCACTCAACACAGAATCAGTTCGTGACACTCATAATGACCTCCTTGGAGTCTTCCAGACCAATCTGTAAAGAACAAGCTAATATTTCGCCTACCCGTTTCCAACTACATCCAATAGGGATGGTCTAACGTCTTTCTACCCACTCGATCCCCTCTTTAGTTGGTTTTTCATATTTTATAATAAGTCAAGTTCATTACTTAGTCCAATTTCGGTTAGGCATCTTAAGTTCATTTTGCCCTTTTAAAACCCTTTCAAATCCTTTGAAATTCATGGGCGATTTTCCAAAACATACACTCGACCCTTGTGTACCCGAATTGCACAACCTCAGCTCTGATACCATCTTTGTAACGGCCCGGAATTATGATTTCCGGGTTACGTTTCAAGGGATGAAAACCCTTGTTCGGATCTTGCAATCCAGGTACGGGTCGAGGTTTCAACTCATTTCAAAGGTCAGTAATAAAGAAGGATTTCAAACCCTAAAGTATCGTAGGGCCGTTGGGTACCCTTAACCTGTCCTGGGGACTAACTCGCAAAATTCATTTCACACGGAAGCAAGACGAAAGCAAAATAAGGATACAAGTGCCACGGCAGAGCCGGGTCAAAACAGAGTCAAAGTATAAATCCAAAACAGTATAATCAGAGTCTGGTGAAGTCTATAACTCCAGCGCTCACTCTCCGCCGACAAAATGACCCGCGCAATAAGCAAACAGCACCGATAGGATGAACATAAATAATTCCTAAAAAAATTGATTTGGAGCGGGATCAGATCGATGCCCACTTAACTCTGCATCCCAACCATAAGCACACATATACGCTATACCTAATAAAGATGCTCTAATGCAGTACGAAATTCAAACACACTAGCATGCTCCTAGTTCATAATAATGTGCAGAAATACTGTAAAGGGCCCAAGACAATGCCAAGTGGCATATCCCTCTCCTACCTCCACCCCTTCCGACAGGCGGACACTGGCCAGCTCGTGAATGCATTCATTCATAATAGGGCGGCACGCATGCCTAACCCGCTCCACAATAAAGCCCGCAGGCATATCATAATATAAGGAAGTACTCGAATGACTCAGGGTACCCGATGAGGCTGGGCTACCCTATGACCCTAGCAAAGACTCTAGGACTATCACAGATACGGCCGTTCTGTTTACATACACATAGAGAAATAGAATGCTCAACGATCAATGCAACCTAGCATGGTACTACATGGCATGCTGATCATGAATGCAACACCTAGTATATCATGCACCTAAAGCAGGGAATAGCTCTATTCAATCTGAGTAAGCTCCGAAGAGACTTACCTGGAGATGCAGAACAGCAAGATAACACAAGTAAGGGCCCAAATGCAAGTCCAAAGCAATCCAAAAGCAATACACACCTATCATCAAGTCATTTCCATAAGCTACCAAACCAACATTCGTACGCACGAAACCCAAGTTCTCAACATCCTTAAAACCATCGGCGGTAAAACCATTTTCCAAAACCTTTCCGATTTGATCGACATCGACCAAAATCATTTACTTCAAATCAACCCCATTGATAAAATCGTACCAACCATATTTTCCAAACTCCTAAATCCCAAATTAAGTCAACTCATATTCAAAATAAGTTCTCAAATCATACTTGGCCAAGTTCCGACATTTATTATTTAAATCCTTTACAAATTCCCAAATTCATATTATTAACACAATCCCGGCATGTATATTTTCAAAATCATTACATAAATAAATTCTGACATTTAAACTTTTATAAATAACCCATCAATTCCTAATTATCTATTATATATAAATATCAAAACTTACTAATTAAATTGATCTCATAAACATTTTCCAATAAATCAGATTTGTAATAACTTGACATAACACTTTAAATCCCCAACACATTTTGCCAATAATATTTAAAAACGATATTTTGGAATTAAATACAATAAGATATATAATGGAATTTATGGAACAACAAGCAACACATAACCTTTGCCAAACACTGTCTGGCCGGCCCAAAGGAAACCAAACCCAACCCGCAAGACTGACCCGGCCCAAGGGAAAGAAAGGAAGGGAAGATCCAACCCGGCCCAGTCCTTCCTCATTTTCAGATCCAGCCCAAGGAGGAACCCATTTGATTTTTTTTTAAAAGAACCGAACCGGTTCAGGAAATAAGAAAAAGGGAAAGAAGAAAACCGGGTCAAGGTCTCCTTCCCCAAATCGAACAGAACACAGACGCCGGACGGAAAAACGGAGGAGGAAGAAGGGAAGCTCGGCCTGCCGGCTAACTGCTTTCCGGTCTAGACTCACCCACCCCGACCGAACAGGCATTCCGACCACAACACAGGAATGAGAGTAAAAGGAAAGGAGGGAGAGAAGTCTCACCGAGGTCGCCGAGCATCGCCAGAATCTCCGTCGGAGGCGCGACCTGGCTTCGTCGGAGTCGGAAATTCCACGAATCTGGGCATAGGACGGAATGAAATAGCTTAAAGGTGCGACCTTTACGGTGTGCTTGAGGGAGAGAAGGAAGAGGATAGGCTCACCGAGGGGAATCGGAAATCGTCGGGCTTCGATTCGACTTGCCGGAATGGATTTGAGCTCGTCGGGGTTCGATTGGGGGCTCGCCGAAGTTGGGCTGCTCCTTGCTCGGCCGGAATTGAAGGTCGACGCTGCTGCTGGGTTGCCCGGGATCGGCGACAGAGGGAGGTTGCTGTGGCAGCGGAGCCCGGCGGCGTGGTTGCTGCTTCTGGTGGCCGGGTACTGGTGGCGACGGCGGCTGGGGAGTGTAGGTGTGGTGGCTGAACTGGTGAACAAGGGAAGAGGAATGGAGTTTGGGGCTCGACAGTAGCAAGACAGGCCTCAAAAAGGGCTATTTGGGGGTTTATCTTTGTGATTTGTAATGAAAGGAGATGGGAAGTGGAGGCTTGAGATAAGGGATGAAGGAGGGAACCTTTTGAAATCAGAATGAAGTGGGGTGGAGAGGAGTCTGCAGGTTTGGCGTGGGGAACAACTTGGCATGGGTAAGATTTGGCTCTTTGCCAGCAATAGGGAAACAAGGCTAGGAAGGAGGAGAGTAGAGGTGTGGTGGTCTTGCCTAGAAGGGTAAATGGGACAGCTGTGTACTGCCCTTCCTATTGTTGAACGTTGAACCAGGAGGGAGGGGAGAATCAAAGACAAGGAGGGGTTGTGGACATGTGATTCCAAGAGATGTTTCAAAATACCCAAAAATAATCCCGGAACCTACTCTCTCGATCTTATCCTGACTCGATCAAAATACGATTTAGTAATTTAAAAACGAGTTTTCCTTAAAATATCCGAATTATTATTATTATTATTTTTTTATTATTTTTTTTTTTCCGACTTAAATCCATTTTATATTATTTGTTGAAATTTATTAATTAAAAATCCGGGCCTTTACATTTTTTTTAAACTATGAATTTATATAACAGGTTTAGAATTAGAAGAATAATTATCATTTATTTATCCGATTTATGTTAATTGTATAAGCGTTTTAATTCAAGAGATCAGCAGAAAATGAATTAAAAGTGGACCTATTCAGTTAGCTTACAATAAGAAAATTCGAACTATAGGGATCTACTCATGAATATGTTGAAAAAAAAAAACAAGTTGAAATAATAAAAGTCAAAGAGGAGAAAAACAAAACCTTTTAAATATTCACATGAATTTAAATATTGAAATATTTACTGTTGAATGTTGATAACGATTGTATTAAAAAAAAAAAGATAACGATTGAATAAAAAAATGGTCATGAACTGATACCGAAAATATCTTCCAAATCCTACATTAAGTTTGAGCCAAAAAACAAAGGGAAAATTTGAGAGAATATACCTTTTTTAACTTTTGTTTGAGTGACTATAATCTTTGGTTTTTCTTTTTAGTAATTATATTTTTTAGGATGAATTTTACCTAAATGTCCTTAAAGTATAATTTTTTTTTATCTTTTTAAAATTAAAAAAAATAGATATAAATAAGATTGGTTATTATAGATAAGATTTTTGTACAAGTTGTTAGATTTTTTACAAGATTGTTTGTTATAGATAAGATTTTTTAAAATTACTATATTCCCCTAAAACGAATGACTGAGCAACATCAGTTCCCAGTTCTTGTAAATCGTTATAATACCAAGTCGTTAGTATATGAAACAATATTAATTAATTCTTGTAATTTTTCTTAGCTTTCATCTGAGAATACGTGTATATCAGTACACAATAACACAATCGTTTTTATTTGATTTGACAATACGTACAGTTTTATGTTGCTTTAATTTAATTTTAATTTGAGAATATGAGTACGCAGTTGTAGATTACAATTAAGATAAATCGAATTTGCAAACAAATATTAATCCGTAATAGTCTTGATGGATGGATTTTGGACCCGAAGTGCAGTAGTGGTAACAATAGGTCGATGATCGAGTCATCAATTGGTACATTTCAATGAGTATTGCATGTAACTTCGGTAACCTAATTGCGTTTCTAATGCATTTGATTACTATTGTAACCTATTGTAACTTACTTTTGTTGTAGCTTGAAAGTATGCAAATCGGTTACTACTGTAACCTATTGTAACTTATTGTAATCTATTGTAAGTAACTTATTGTAACCGTGCTTGTACTCAATATTGTAACTAATTGTAACCGATATTATTGTCGTGTGATTAGTTATTGTAACCGATATTATTGTCCTCAATATTGTAAGTAACTACAATATTGAGCATCTATTGTAAGTAACTACAATAATTGTAACCGATATTATTGTCCCGTGATTAGTTATTGTAACTAATTAATTTACTGTAACCGTGCTTGTACTCAATATTGTAACTAAATTTATTGTAGGGTAATTCGATTCTTGTAATTAATGAATTGTATCTAGTTTGTATAGTAACTAACCTCATTGTTAGGGTTTTTATAGATTACAATAAATACACAACATGCATAGATTTCAAGAACCACGCAATTGCATAACATAGGGTTACAATAATAGGTTCCAAATACACAAAATAAGAGTCTGGAGGAGGATTGTAATCAATGGTTGTCAAGATATATATCGATCTAATTGATAGCAAGATAGCAATATATCTCCCATATATTAGGACTTCGATCACAAATATATATACATACTAGCTTATTAGGAGTTCGATTACGACCGCTATGTACTTACTAGCCTAAGTCTCGATCGATTACGGCAATTAAATTTCACCCGATATAGTATTACGAAGAGCATTCTAGTAATAATCGATCTCAAGTAACTATGAACTATACGACAATAACTATAGCATAAAAGCCATAATCATATATAACTTCAATCTTGTAACTTTCAATTGACACTCGTAGAAGCATCGAAATAAATTGATGGTTGACAAGAACGTATTGAGCAATTAACCATAGTTGTAATCAATTTGTGAAGAAGGAACCAGTTAGGCGTGATTTAAGGAAGTTATCTCTAGGGGCAAATCAGTCATCAATAACCAAAAAGGTACAAATACCAAAAGAAAACTTTCATTCGTATAATTACCCATAGAAAAATTGAAAATGGTATATTAACCTAATTATCCCAAAAAAGGGGGCGTTTACCAGATATGCCAAAATTTTGGACTATATTAGGAATGTGTCTTCCAATCTCTCCATATTTGGGATTTGTCCACCGATTTTTTCAACATGCTGAAACTGAAACGCACTGAAAAACTTGCCACACAAGCATCCCCCTCTTCATCCTTCCTGCTGTAAATTGATCGTTTTTTGCCTATCAATCAATCTATCTGCTATAAACGATCGATCTATTGCTCAATCGAAAAATATATTGCTGAATTGCTTCAACTACGTACGCATATCGACAAAGTAAGCATTATCGCTCGTTTTTTGCTGTAATTTTGGACTATTCTTCAGCAACGTTCTTCGAACTTTTGATTATGATATTGATTCATTACAGATCTGTTGTGATCGTTGAAACTAATAGATTTTTGGTTTGCTGAAACACAGATTTTTGATTTTTCTGCTACAAGTAACATTGCAACAGATCTGTTGTGATCGTTTATATTGTTTCTGTTGTGATCGCTTATAGTTCAATACTTTCTCTCAATTGATTATGATTGTTGATGTGAAGGCGCAAAGTTTCTACGAAATTATTTTGATTTTGCACTACCAGATCTGCTGAAACTAACATATTTTCGGTTTTTTATTGCTACTAAAAGTGTTTCCTAAGGTATGTGTTTCGATTTTCTATATAACATTAGCATGTGGAATGAAACTATCGTTTTTGATTGGTGAAACTATCGAATATTGATCTCATGTGGATTGCAGTTATCTGTTTTTGAATTGTTTCAGCAACTCTGTTTTTTGTTGCGCTGTTCGTTTTTGCGGAAATGCATTCAAATTATATTTCAAGTACTTTAATACTGTCAAACAATGAATTGCAGGGATAGGAATGTCATCAAACATTGTAACTGTTGTGTATGGGGGAAAGTGGAGAGTTGCTGAAACAGGATTACTTTTCAATGGAAACTCTACTTCAAAAGCTTTTGTGCTAGAGGATTCAATCACTTTATTAACCTTGAGGGACAAGGTTTACAACAGATTCAATGTTGATGAATCAGTTGAACTGGAATTCAGCCATTTGCACCCCTTCAAGACATTGAAAGCACCGTTTAAGGTAGATTCTGATGTTGATTTAAAAGAATTCTTGTTGTTGAGTAAGCTGGATGGAGTGAATTTTGCTCTAGAGTTGTGTGTCACCAACACCTTGCCATTGGATATTGTTGTCCATGAATTTCAAATTCGCGTAGATGCTTCTGCCATAAACACACTTACTGCTGAGCTTGCTGAAACTGTTGAGCTTGCTGAAACTGATGACAGATATAGCAACAATATGGATATAATAGAAAATATCTCTATTTTTGATGAGATTCAGGATGTGCCACAAGACGATATGGATACTGACAAATTTTCATATTCCTCTAATGCTTAAAATAGTGAATCATTTTCAGATAACTCCAATGATGGGTATCAGAATGAGCGCTATGCCATGATGAAAAGAAAAGAAAACACAGTTGATGAAAGGGGTACTGGAAGCTCTATCACGGACAGTATTGTCAACCGTGTCACTCAATGCCCAAGGGTTATGTATGTTGGAAAAACATTTGAATCGAGACATGCAGTAAAGGATGCTCTATACATTATGTCTATGACGGACATATTTGGATTTGAGGTTAAAAAATCAACACCAAAATATTATAGAGCAATATGCATAGATAGAAATTGTGATTGGAAATTACATACAAAGAGAATTTCAGCTATTTGTCATGAGGTGATATTGTATAGAGATATACACACATGCACATGGGATACAAGAACAAGACATTGCAGGCATGCACCATCCAATGTTATTGCCAGCCTCATACAATCAAGGTGTATACTGTTTCAGTAGTTAATTTCAACATATTTGTTTTAGCAATCATTTACTAATTTCTGTGTTTTCGACAGTGGATACAACCCAAAACAAATTATTGATAAGATGAGAACGGACCACAAGATCTCAATTACTTATTGGAAGGCATGGAAGACAGCACGAATAGCACAAGTGAGAGAAAAAGGGTCAACAGAATAAAATTTTGCTGCCTTGCCGTCATATTGTCACATTCTTATGGACAAAAATCCAAGAACAATAGCTCTCATTAAAACAGACAGTGCTGAAAGGTTCGAATACATGTTCGTGTCTTATGGACAATGCATTAGAGGATTCCCCATCTTAAAAAAGGTATGTATATATACATAATCATTTATAATTTAGCAAAATTATGATGATTTCAGCCTTTAAATTGTTCCTGTCTTATTTGTAGGTTGTTGTTGTAGATGGCACAATCTTAACAGGGGAATATAAGGGTACATTGCTTGGAGCAGTTATCCAAGATGCAAATATGAAATTATACCCGCTAGCTATTGGGATTGTTGACACAGAAAATAATGCATCTTGGGAGTGGTTTTTTCAGCAACTCAGTAAAGTTATACAACCTACAGATGATTTGGTGTTTGTTTCTGATAGGCATTCCAGCATTGCTAAGGCTATCAAAAAGATATACCCTAATGCTACCCATTGCGTATGCATGTGGCATTTGAAGCAGAACATCCATGCAACTTTCAAGAAAAGGCATCTTGTAGACATGTTCCAACAGGCTGCTGAAACCTACATTGTTGGTGATTTTGCCCACCAATTTGACCGTATAAAAGAAGAATGCTCAAGCCTAGCAACCTATTTGATATCCGCGGGGCTGGAGAGGTGGGCAAGAGCACATGCAAAGGGTAATCGGTATAACATGATGACATCCAACAACGCTGAAAGCTTAAACTCTGTTTTGAGTGGTAAAAAAAATTTGCCCATTGTTGCACTGTTGGAATTTTTTAGAGATAAGTTCACTGAGTGGTCTCAAGAAAGAAGGCAGTCTGCAGCACTGAATACACAGAGAGTCGCCCTTTCAATAATGAAAATGATCCAAGAATTGCAAAAGGATGTCGGTGCATACATAACACAACAGCCAATTAAACGCAAAATGTGTGTTTCGTGGGCTTGATGCCATTACGTGTGTTTCGTGTATGCCAATAACGCAAAATGTTGGTGTATTTATAGATGGCGTAATTAGCAACGTCCAATTAAACGTTGTCATGGGAGTTCACATAACACAACAGCCAATTAAACGTTGTAACAACGTCCAATTAAACGTTGCTGCAACGTTTAATGTAACGTTTGTTATCAACGTCATATTTGGCGTTGTATAAAGGAGGCCTCACAAAAAACGAGAAAGGATTTCTCACTATAAATTACGCCATGCTAGGGTCGAAATTACAACATCTCGTTTGACAGAAGAAGAGATGGCGGCCGATAACACACCAAGACCTTTCTTCTCAGTCACAGGGAGTGGCCCTAGGGATTTTTTCTGGTGGGTAGAAGACGTCTCGCTCACAGAAATACTGGTAAGCCCCCTTCGGTCTCACATCCGATTTACAACGGACCCAACTCATTAAGTAGATCTTGACATCTGCAGCCTCTGCCTTCCAACTTCGAGGAAGAATACGGGCTGGGGGCGTCGAAAGAATAACGCTGACTAATGGGTCAGAGAGGAGAGGCACCAGCATCCGGGTAGAGCGCAACAGCTCCGGGGCACTCTGGCTCACACAAGGATGGAATACGTTCGCGAGATCGCGTGGCGTGCGGGTAGGCGCGGGTTTGATGTTTAGCTACTTAGGCAAAGCTCGCTTCCGGGTCGTCGTAGTGCCGCCGGAGAATGTTTCACCATCAGAGGAAGAGAACAACAATGATTTCCGCTGAGGTGTGACATGGCAGCGACCCGGAAAAACTTATTTACTAAGTTATTTATGCTGTAATCGTCTATCATCAATATGAAAAATAAGGCAGTCTATAAGTTTTCATGTAACGTGTTTTTCCCTGAAATAACCACAAATCATATTTGAAAACCCTCCGCGAGGGGCAAAACGCTCCAACAAAATAAAAGATGCAGCATCGCACTAAGTTTTCGCCAACATCCTACCCAACAAAAATAAAGATAATAGAACTTCAAAGTTGATCCAAGTGTTGTTGGTCCAAACGTCAGACTTAACGTGGTCTTTATTGTAAGTTCTAAGTGTTGCAACGTTGTATTGAACGTTGCTTTCTGGCCCGACGAGGCCCACTTTAGCAACGTCGGATTAGACGTTGCTAAAGTGTCCGACCCGCCCAACTTCCTTCAATTCACAACGTTGTGTAGGACAAATGACAACGTCGAAATGAACGTTGTTGCAACGTGAAATCGAACGTTTCTACAACGTCATATTCGACGTTTCATTAACAGCGCTAATCGTGGATTTGCGGTGTATATAGGGTGACCCCTTTTATTTATGTCAATATTTCTTGCCCAAAGACCACTATTCATTCGGCTTTACCTATCTCAAACCAGATATATCAAGGATTCGTGTTCGTAAAAAACAAATCATTATTCTCCGTGATCTAAAAGTTCAAACTTAATTAATTGTTATATAGCTTTTTAGTTGCGTATAACTAACTGTATATGTGCGTGGAAAAATTAGTTCCTTTAATTTATTATAGAGTTCAAAATTAATTGTTACGGAGTATAAATCTTTAAACTTTGAAGCTAGTTAACAAAACAATTAGTTCCTTTAATTTACTATCGAGTAGAAATTTGAATCCTAGCTTGATTCCAGTTGATTAAAATAATCATACTTTTTTTTTAATTGGTAAACAAATAGTCATACTTGTTACTTTGTTAGTTAGAGTTGATAAAAACCAACTTTTTGTTTGAATAAAAATTTGGAATAAATCGACCAAATTCGTAGTATACTATAACAAATAAGGCAATTAAGATTAGTTAGTAAGCGATTATTATATTAAACAACGTATAAGCGTGTGAGGACTGAGTAGGTTGCCTTTTAATTACTTTTCACAATCTATCTATATTATAATACTAAAGGAGAAGTCGCCTACGACATGTGGCGGCTTCTCCTTTAATGTAGCGTTTTTTTAAGAATAATTTATTTAATTGATTTATTTTAATGGTTTGTTAATTTTTAATTGATTTATTTTAATTGTTTGTTATTTTATTGTTAAAATCTAAACTAATCTAATCTAATTTAGAGGAGATCCTAACCAAATCTTAAAAAATCAACGTGATGTAAATTTATATGATTGATTTGGATGAGGCTATCGGTAGCTTTTTTTTAACATTAATTGATTAATTTTAATTATTTGTTAATTTTTAATTGATTTATTTTAATTATTTGTTAATTTATTGTTAAAATCTATACTTATCTAATTTAGATGAGATCCTAACCAAATCTTCAAATATCAACGTGATGTAAATATATATGATTGATTTTGATCCCCTCAATCTGCTAACGGAAGATTCTTTTTATTATTTATTATAAATCAAATTACTTATTTAAATACATAATTCATTCATTCATTTTTCCCTAAATCTTAACCGATTGATTTTCTTTTTCAATTTCTTTTTATTAATTTCACTAAAACTATTTTGAATTGGATATTTTTGCAATTTTGAATTTGAATAACAATTCGGATAAACTTAAATAACTTAAAAAATCTAATTGGTTTTCTTTTTATTATTTATTATAAATCAAATTCCTTATTTAAATACGTAATTAATTAATTCATTCATTTTTCCCTAAATCTTAACCGATTGATTTTCTTTTTAAATTTCTTTTTATTAATTTCATTAAAATTATTTTGAATTGGATATTATTTCAAATTTGAATTTGAATAACAATTCGGATAAACTTAAATAACCTAAAAAATCTAATTGGTTTTCTTTTTACTATTTATTATAAATCAAATCACTTATTTAAATACGTAATTAATTAATTCATTCATTTTTCCCTAAATCTTAACCGATTGATTTTCTTTTTAAATTTGTTTTTACTAATTTCATTAAAATTATTTTGAATTGGATATTATTGCGATTTTGAATTTGAATAACAATTCGGATAAACTTAAATAGCTAACAAAATCTATAATGGATCTTTTCAATAAGATTCGTATACAAAAATACCCTTGTGTCTTCTATAAATTCTATCATCTCTCCTTTAATGTGTCTTTCTCACTATAAGTTTTTATTCATCATTCTAATTTATTTTAAATTTCTTGCAATCTTGTCATCGATCTAATTTTTAGCATTTTATCTTTCTACTTTGATTGTTTGTTTATAATTTATTCGAATTGGCTCTTAATTAGTATGTGCATGCAATTGTTTGTTTATAGGATAGGATAGTGTAAAAGTAAAACTTTGGGAATTGACTTGATTTAGTTCAATTTATGCTTTTCTACCCCCACTCAATAACGTCATAGTTTTCGAGGTGAGTAATGTACAAATTTCTATTCTATAATTATAATTTATAAATTAAACTATTAATGTCTTTCTATGACCTTTTAATTTAATGTGGATGGTTTCATTTCTCTATTGGGATAAAAAAATTCCTATATTTTCAAAATCTTAATTCTTTTTTATTAAAATAAATATGTACGTGTGTTAAAGGTGTTATAGGTAATCCAATTCGACCAGTTATCGATTCTCCTGCACTCACATTTATATAAAAATTAAGATCGTTATGTTTGTGGTTTGCCATTGTTGTTGTGAATTCCCATCTCTCCCTTTATTATGTTTGATTTGAAATATATGCAATTGTTAATGAAATCTCTTTTAATATATATGTACGACAAAAACAAATCTCAACTATGTATACTAAGAGATAAAAACAAATCGCAAGTATACCTAACAAACCACAATAAATAAATAAATTTACTAAACAATTTTCAAATATAAATAATACATTCATTTATATTGTTCCACGGTATAATTGAAAGATGACAGATGCATTCAAATATGACAAATGCATTCGAAGAGAAGAAGAATAAATTAAAGAAAAACAATTTCAACTCTAAATAACAGTACATTTCATATATAATTTATGATTAGTTTTACATACATGCAATTGAGTACAAATATTAATCAACAATGTAATAATTAACAATGTTTAGATGTGAATAGTGGTACTTAGAGTTTAGAGTTTATTTGGAAAAATTATTTATACATTTTCTAATGTTAAATATATTAATTTTTTAAAAAAGCCCGCACAAAAGTGCGGGTACTAAACTAGTAGTATAATAAAAGAATCAACCATTGTAGTGCAGGTAGCTTTTTACAAAAGTTGAATATGCTTGTATATAAAGTCTACTTGATTATTTTTTGCCATGATATAAAATATATACCATAGGTAGAACAACAACTTGGATCCAGTTTGGGTGGAGTTTATGGAAAATTCTATGGGTAGAGTTGAAAGGATCTCAACCACTAATAATCAGTGGTTAAAAATCCTCCCTCCTTTTCCTCCCCCCACCCCATCCCCAATTTTTTTTTTATTTTTTTCTTTTATTTTAATTTTTTAGAGAGGAAAAGGAAACTCTACCTTTGTAGAGTTTTCCTTGAACTCTACCGGAACGGGACCGTTAAAACTTCTACTTATACATGAAACTCATTATTATTATTATTATTATTATTATTATTATTATTAAATACTTAAATGTTTATGTAAGATCAATAGTGGAGAGAAAAGTAGGTTTCTTTTGGCATTGGCTTCTTCCAAGTGTTGCTTTCTATGTTAGTAATTCTTAAGGATTCCCCTTTTGTCACCTAAAGAAAAGGTAATAGGCAATAGCTATAGATAAAGTGGAAATTCCATGTTCTAAAAGCTTTTCTAGGTGTGATATTTGGCATCTTTTACTTGTTCCTTTTCCCTCTATCTCATTGTTTTCACCTTTACTTGTATGCGTACACAACCTATCTATTGAAATCATATGTCAACTTTCAAACTAATGCACGTCTGGTTCGTCAACACCATATGGATGCACCTTTTAGATATCTACCACCAAACTCTTTCTTAATTTGAAAAATCTAAATATTTAATTTACATTATTCTTGCTGCTCTTCCCTTTTCAATATTTAGCTGATAAGATAAATCTGATTGTAAAACCTATAGATCGATAAACGAGATAGGCGAATATGCGGAAGCGTATGAAATCGAGTAAGAGATAACAGATCTGATCGAAACAAGCAAGTCGAAGAACGAACACAAGCGATTTTACGTGGTTCGGCTATGTCTACATCCACGGGGCCTCAAGAGTTGACCAAATCCACTATAATGAGTTCGTACAGGGACAGATCAAGTAAAGAGATACAAAACTCCTAGATCTAGACATGCATGAGATCAGAAACCAAGAGAGAAAGAAAATCCCCCTGTGTGTGAACCAGAGATCGAAGAAGTCTTCGATCTCAACCCTAGATCGCCTTGATAAGGAGAGCTGCTGCCCAGAGCTTGGAGTGTCGGCCACCAGAGAACCACCAGGGACACTGTCGGCCACCTTCTTCGCTTCCAGGCTCGGAAAATCATCAGGCAAAGGGAGATGAACACCAAACCCTAGAAAACCCTAGAAGAGAGCGTCTTTGGAAGATGAAGAGAGAGAGAGAGAGAGCACAAACAGTACGACGGCAGCAAAGCTCCAACAAGAGCTTATATAGCTAGGTCAACACGGGAGAGCTCCAGCTGAAGGCAAAACGCAACGTTCCAGCAGGTAGGGTTTTAGCTGGCGCGGGCTCAAGCAAGCTGGGCTCCCCAACTCCAATCCAGCTATCTTTGGGCCTTTCTCAGTAATGGGCTAAAGCCTAGTAACGAGAAAAGGTAAGTCTCTCTTAGCATATACATATTATACATATAGCTATATCATATAATACCTATGTATTATCACACCATACTTTATACATATATACTCGTTAAAGGATCAAGCTACATAGCTCAATACGACTCAGTCGAGTATATGATAAAGTATCCATCCATACATAGTATATATATGTTACCTATATGTAATATGTATAATCATCATATACATACATGTTACAAGCATACACACAATAATACAAGTAACAAATAAAGCATACACGACATAGGAAATTAACACATATCATTACAAATGCCCCTGTAATTTTCTAAGTCTTGCACTGGGCAGACTCAGCTTCATATCAAGTGGATTCTTATGCCAGGTCCGTCCTCAGCCCACACTCACAAAAAAAATCAAGTGAGCTCCTCCAAATGGAGGAAGTTCCTGCAATACAAAAACTTGTCATAAGGAACTATTTTTGTACCAAAATCAGCAGGATTATATCTACCATCAATTTTCATAACATGAATCACATTACCTTCAACTTTTTCCCTTATAAAATTATATCTCACATCTATATGCTTAGTTCTTTCATGATACATGGGGTCACGACACAAGTAAAGAGCACTTTGGCTATCTATATGCAATACAGTAGTATAGTGCTTTTTCTCAGTCTCTTTCAGAATACCCTGCAGCCATATAGCCTCTTTATAGGCCTCAGTGGCTGCAATGTACTCTCCACCAGTGGAGGATAATGCAACTATAGGTTGCTGCTGGGATTTCCAGGAAACACAGTTACCTGCCCATATATAAACATAAGAGGTAATAGATTTCCTGGTATCCTTGTTGCTAGCATAGTCAGCATCAACAACACCATGTAAATCATAAGAGGAAGAATGTTCAGCATATAACAGGGATAAGTTCACAGATCCAAGCAAATATTTAAGCAGATATTTCATTGATAACCAATGCTTCTCAGCAGGTTCAGACATAAACCTACTAAGTGTGCTAATTGCAAATGCCAAGTCAGGTCTAGTACAGATCATGGAGTACATAACAGAACCAACAACAACATCATATGGGATAGCTTTCATCCTTTTAGACTCAACCACATACATTTTTTCTTTAAGTTTAGTTAAGTCAAGGTGAGGACCAAGAGGAATGTTATTCACTTTATCTCCAGTCATATGAAATCTATCTAGCACTTTCTTAACATAATCACATTGATACAACCAAAGCTTCTTATGCTTTCTATCCCTAACAATGGACATGCCCAGAATTTTCTTAGCAATGCCTAAGTCCTTCATATCAAAATGCTTTTGCAGATTCTTCTTAATATCAAGGATGCCATCAATAGACTTGGAAATAAGCAAGATATCATCCACATACAGAAGAACATATAACACAGGACCAGCATGCTTTAAACCTTTAAAATACAAACATGTATCAAACTTACTTCTCTTAAAACCCAAACTAAATCTCATACATCTATCAAACTTGATATTCCACTGTCGTGGAGACTGTTTCAAGCCATATATAGATTTATTAAGCAAGCAGGCATAGTCAGGATGAACAGAATCAATGAAGCCTTTAGGCTATTTCATGTAAATAGTTTCATCCAAGTCACCATGAAGAAAAGCAGTTTTAACATCCATTTGTTCAAGCTCAAAGTCATAGACAACAGTCATAGCAAGTAACAATCTAAGAGTCTTATATTTCACAACAGGAGCAAAGATCTCATTGTAATCCTCTCATTCCCTTTGAGTAAAACCTTTAGCAACCAACCTAGGTTTGTATCTAGGGGGGTCAGACATAGAAATTCCTTCTTTAAGCTTAAAGATCCATTTACAATCAATCAATCTAGCTTCAGCAGGTTTGGGAACCAAAGTCCAGGTTTTATTAACTCTCATAGAATCTATTTCTTCATCCATAGCATGCTTCAAGAATTTAAAGTGAGCACTTCTAAGAGCTTGTTCATAAGTTTTAGGAGTATAATTTCGAACCACAGAAGAAACAAGACAAGCAAACTCAACAATGTTATTAATGAATCTCTTATTAGGAATAACAGTCCTAGGACTTCTATCTCTAGTTAATTGCCAATCAGTTAAATCATGTCTTAAAGCATCTGAAGAACTAGAATTGCCAGAACCAGAAGCAGACACAGATTCAACAACAGTATCCTCATCCACAGAAATAGGAGTAATAGAAGAGGAAGGCAAAACAGATTCATTAGTTGCTTCCCCACCCAATTGGTGAGGTTGCATAATCACAGAAGCAGGAGGGGTAGGAGAAGGAATAGAGAGAGGGGAGGGAGAAGAATAACCATTGTCAAACTCATCATCAGAATCAGAATCCATGTTCTTAGGAACATAGAACTAGTCACCATCTTGTTCCTGCAAGTCAGTCTCATGAATCACAGAAGCAGAAGCCCTTTTAAAATGGAATTCATGCTCATTAAAGATTACATTCCTACTCACAATTGTTTTATAAACACCAGGTTGGACAATTAAAAGTTTATACCCTTTGACACCTTCAGGATACCCCAGGAGAACACACTTCTGTAATCTGGGTTCCAACTTTCCTTGATTTACATAAGAATAAACAGTGCAACCAAAAGGTTTTAAGTGATCAAGTTTAGGTATTCTTTTAGTCCATAACTCATAAGGTGTTTTAAAAGCAATCACAGATGAAGGAGTTCTATTAATCAAATAAGCAGAAGTAACCACAGCTTCACCTCATAAACTATGTTTCAAACCAGAAGAGATTAACATGCATCTAGCTTTTTCAAGAAGAGCCTTGTTCAACCTCTCAGCTGTACCATTTTGCTGCGGGGTTCCAGGAATAGTCAAATGCCTTTTAATACCATGCTCATGACAGAATGCATTAAACACAGAATTGCAAAACTCCAAACCATTTTCAGTTTTCAAACATTTAACCGATAATCCAGTTTTTTTTTCAACTCTAGTTTTCCACATCTTAAAAGTTTCAAAAGCTTCATATTTAGTCTTTAACAAATACACCCAAACATATCTGCTGTAAAGATCAATAAGAGACATGAAGTACCTTTTATGACCAACAGTAGAGACTTGGGCATGGCCCCAAAGATTAGAATGTATATAATCAAGAGGAGCAGTAGAGACATGCACAGATGATTTAAAACATTTCCTAGTATGTTTACCAAGCACACAATTTTCACATAACTCAATAGTGCAAGGTTTAGAGTTGAGAATACCAGATTTATGCAAATGTTCTAAACCTTTATTTCCTAAATGACCTAACCTATTATGCCACATAAGAGTATCACTCAAAGACATGGTTTTCACAGAGTTAGCAATAGTGAGAGCAGTAGCAGAAGAGAAATTCATCACAGGAGTAGCAAGAAGTTCATATAAGCCACCTTTTCTAATGCACTTAATAACATGCTTACCATCCTTAGTAACAACTCTCACACCTGCAGAACTAAACACATCATAATGCAATTCTTCAAGAGCACTTTCAGACATCAAGTTTCTTCTTAAAGCAGGAACCCATTTAACATCCTTAATAACTCTAACCACATTATCAAACATCTTTAAAGCAATAGATCCAACACCTTTAATTTTAAGCACAGAATGATCACCAAGCATAACAGTGCCACTATCAAAGCATTTAAGATCATGAAACCAAGACTTATGATAGGTAGCATGTATGGTACATCCAGAATCCAAAATCCAGGTATTAGAATCAGCAGTGTTTAATAATGCAAGCACTTCATGAGTATAATAAGGATGAGATTCAAACACAGCAGAAACATTAGGCTTCTTTCCAGCATCTTTTTCATCTTTTTTTCTTTCGAAACAATGTTTTTCAATATGACCAGACTTAGAGGAGTAAGAACACATCAAGTGAGATTTATCAGGCTTATCAGATTTACCATGTTGACTAGACTCAGGCTTACCATTGTCCTTCTGAGGCTTATTCCTGTTTTGGTTTTGGTTGTTATTAGGCTTATTGCCTCTGAACCTACCTTTAGAAACACGAACTTCATTCTTATTCTTAGTTTTGGTATCGGATTTAGACTCATATTTGTTTCTAAACACTTTCAATGCATCATTTTTCTGAATAATGGACTCAAGGATAACCTTTTTCTCCAATTTATCAGTGCTATATTGAACCACATCTTTAAAAGTGTCAAACTGAGCAGGCAAAGCATTTAATAACAACACACACTGTTCAGTTTCCTCAACTTTATCACCACAACGTTGCAAATCTTGAATAATAGTAAAAAACTTATCCAGATTCTCAGATAAAGGACAGGACACATCCATTTTAAAGGTAAACAACTTATTGAACATGTTAACTTGAGATGGGAGAGATTTTACCAGATAGAGGGATTCCAACCCCTCCCACATCTTCTGAGCTGTCTCAAGATTATATACCTGTCTAGCAACTTCATCTCCTAAGCGTAGCATAATCTCACTGTGGGCCTGTTCATCCATTTCCAGGATTTTTTCTTTTGCAGTTGCTTCAGGAAACT
Source organism: Persicaria tinctoria (assembly GCA_037127255.1). NCBI lineage: Eukaryota > Viridiplantae > Streptophyta > Magnoliopsida > Caryophyllales > Polygonaceae > Persicaria > Persicaria tinctoria. The sequence goes on along the minus strand of JBANSL010000006.1, from coordinate 56,452,462 downwards.
TATTAGTCACAACAACCCAGCATTTTTCTTTTGTCAAGATTGCCTTCATTTTAATCTGCCACATAGCAAAATCCGTGTGGTCATTGAAGGGCTTTAGATAGGTGCCTTTGTCACCCATGGTAACCAGTACCTTGCAAAAACAAAGAAACCAAGTTAGTAAGTGAACAAAACACTCTCAAATTCAAGAAAACCTTGAATCTTGACAGTAACCAAGTAGATCTAACAAAATATTGCAAGAACAGGCAATATCTACACAGATCTACACACCAGAAGCCAGAAATAAAGCACAGAAACATAGATCTAGCAAACAAGGGTGTGGTACGTCGTGCGGGGGGGTGCGGCACCAGCGATGTCGCCTTTTAGGTCCGCCCGAGGCCCTACACCCGTTCTCTATCCCTAGAACTCAACAATGAGCCAGGAAATCAAGAACGCGACACTCAAGCTCTAATACCATGTTGTAAAACCTATAGATCGATAAACGAGATAGGCGAATATGCGGAAGCGTATGAAATCGAGCAAGAGATAACAGATCTGATCGAAACAAGAAAGTCGGAGAACGAACACAAGCGATTTTACGTGGTTCGGCTATGCCTACATCCACGGGGCCTCAAGAGTTGGCCAAATCCACTATAATGAGTTCGTACAGGGACAGATCAAGTAAAGAGATACAAAACTCCTAGATCTAGACATGTATGAGATCAGAAACCAAGAGAGAAAGAAAATCCCCCTTTGTGGGAACTAGAGATCGAAGAAGTCTTCGATCTCAACCCTAGATCGCCTTGATAAGGAGAGCTGCTGCCCAGAGCTTGGAGCGCCGGCCACCAAAGAACCACCAGGGACACTGTTGGCCACCTTCTTCGCTTCCAGGCTCGGAAAATCTTCAGGCAAAGGGAGAGGAACACCAAACCCTAAAAAACCCTAGAAGAGAGCGTCTTTGGAAGATGAAGAGAGAGAGAGAGCACAAACAGTACGACGGCAGCAAAGCTCCAACAAGAGCTTATATAGCTAGGTCAACACGGGAGAGCTCCAGCTGAAGGCAAAACGCAGTGTTCCAGCAAGTAGGGTTTTAGCTGGCGCGGGCTTAAGCAAGCTGGGCTCCCCAACTCCAATCCGGCTATCTTTGGGTCTTTCTCAGTAATGGGCTAAAGCCCAGTAACGAGAAAAGGTAAGTCTCTCTTAGCATATACATATTATACATATAGCTATATCATATAATACCTATGTATTATCACACCATACTTTATACATATATACTCGTTAGAGGATCAAGCTACATAGCTCAATACGACTCAGTCGAGTATATGATAAAGTATGCATCCTTACATAGTATATATATGTTACCTATATGTAGTATGTATAATCATCATATACATACATGTTACAAGCATACACACAATAATACAAGTAACAAATAAAGCATACAAGACATAGGAAATTAACACATATCATTACACTGATTAGATAGTTGAAAGGGATGGTTTATTTATATTAAATATAGGTTGATAAGCTAATATAATGTTTGGAAAATCAACTTCAATGAAAAATTGTGAATAAAAAATCATAAATTCTGAAACTTTTGGTTGAGTAGCTAATAAAAAAATTGTGATTTCAAAAAGAGTGAGTCTATTTTTGACTCTATTGACAAGACAACAAAATATCTATTGATAAAGTAACTTTTATTAAATTGCGCAACAAATCCATTTTTACATTCATCCAATTTGACGATTGAGGAATGATTTTTACCCTATTTTTAGCAAGATAGTTAAATTGGAGAATTTTAAGGAGATTGGGAGGAATTATAACCGATTACAAACCCTAATTTCTATTGCTAGCTTGATGTTCCTCCTACCCCACCGCTCCACTGTCCACAACTCCACACCTTATGCCGCCTTAGGAAACTTGATTAATTAAGTAAATTCAATTAATTAAGTCAATTTCCAACAGCAAATTAAATCCATTCGACTCGAGACAATTCGGCCTCCTATTTCAACCTTGGTTAATTAAGTAAATTCAATTAATTATGTCCATTTCCAACAGCAAATTAAATCCATTCGACTCGAGACAACTCGGCCTCCTATTTCAACCTCACTACTGAATTCAATTAATTAAATCCATTCAGAAAGTAAATTAATTAATAGCTAAACAAACAAAACTAATTAATCAGATTAATTAATATTAGAGATGTGAATGAGACTAAAGTGTCCCACATCCGAAAAGTTGAACATATCAAGCCCTACTATATGAGTCGGTGGACTACTCCTTCTATTGCCAATTGGTTTTAGAATGAGATCTTACTCTACTTGTGTGCTAGGCTCCTAGCGCATGTGCGCTTGTGCACACGACCCCTAGTCATCGATCCGAGTCGGACTTTGATATGGTATCAGAGCGGTTAGCCTAACTGCCCGTGATGATCCTAGTCTAGGTTACCCTGTTGTCCAAGTCTCAACTAGATGGTCATTCCTAGTTGGACTTGCGGGGGCGTGTTAGAGATGTGAATGAGACCAGAGTGTCCCACATCGGAAAGTTGAACATATCAAGCCCTAGTATGGTATCAGAGCGGTTAGCCTAACGACCCGTGTCGATCCTAGTCTGGGTTACCCAGTTGTCCAAGTCTTAACTAGATGGTCATTCCTAGTTGGACTTGCGGGGGCGTGTTAGAGATGTGAATGAGACCAAAGTGTCCCACATCGGAAAGTTGAACATATCAAGCCCTAGTATATGAGTCGGTGGGCTACTCCTTCTATTGCCAATTGGTTTTAGAATGGGATCTCACTCGACTTGTGTGTTAGGCTCCTAGCGCATGTGCGTCCGTGCACACGACTCCTAGTCATCGGTCCGAGTCGGACTTTGATATGGTATCAGAGCGGTTAGCCTAACGGCCCGTGTCGATCCTAGTCTGGGTTACCCAGTTGTCCAAGTCTCAACTAGATGGTCATTCCTAGTTGGACTTGTGGAGGCGTGTTAGAGATGTGAATGAGACCAAAGTGTCCCACATCGGAAAGTTGAACATATCAAGCCCTAGTATATGAGTCGGTGGGCTACTCCTTCTATTGTCAATTAGTTTTAGAATGGAACCTCACTCGGCTTGTGTGCTAGGCTACTACCACATGTGCGACCGTGCACACGACCCCTAGTCATCGGTCCGAGTCGGACTTTGATAATTAATAGCCGTTTTAACATCTTTTGATCAACATCTCTTATTTTCCAGGATCTAATTAAGATTAAATTATACAAAGTAACCCAAATATCTGCTTTCCTTGCAAAGTTAACCCAATTCGGTTGAAATTGGGCAAAACTGGATATGGGGGTAAAGGTTTCCCCCGGTAGCAGGTAAGTGAGGGGGGTTTGGGGTTCCACTGATCGACACCTACTGATGGACGTTTTTTAGTCGTGTTAACCGTATCAAAATAATTTCGAACCTACCTAACTTATGTAGCGTGGTAAGCATGAGTCGATCCCACAGAGAATCAAGTTATTCCTAAGTTATGTTTATTTACCAAATAGTATGAAACAGGGGTTTTTGAGTGGTGAAAATAAGAAAGAAAATTAAATAAACTATAAACAAATTAATGGAGATAGCGATTAATAAAATAGTTTCACGTACAATTATCTACTTTAGTTGGTTGAAATGATCATCGTAACTTCCTCTCGTCCTTTTAGGTTTCCTATGAATGCCCTTGTCCCGACCTAATATAGTTACTAGTCCAACCAGTCCTAGCAACCCTTATCAATCGAACAGTCCCTAATAAAGGATTTAACCCAATTGATAGCTTTAAGTTCAGAGATTAACCAAGGTATTTGCAGTCCCTAAAGAGGGATTTAACAACACATCCAACTTCCTACTCATTCAATTAGTTCAACCAGCCCTAAAAGAACAAGTTTGCTACTTGGGTTAAGGTTCACAACCAGGAATTTACAAAACCCTAGCAATTGAATTGATTCTAACTAGTTGTGCGGGCTAGATAGAATAAAACAATTAACAATAAAGCACAAAGAAGTCGAAACATTAAATATAGGAAATAAGAAACAAAAATTAGAAACTCACAATCGATCCAAATAAAGCTTCAAATCGTAGACGAAACGGGAGAGTTTAGCTCTCCATAAAAATAAGACAAAACATAATTAGGGTTAAAGAAAATCAATCTCGGCCGGCTCACGGCTCACGTTCTCGCCTTCTATATATATATATATATATATATATATATATATATATATATATATATATATATATATATATATATATATATATATATATATATATATATATATATATTATTAATATATTAATAATTAATCTAAACTATCCAATGTAACTATCGTAACTTAATATAATGAAAGAAAAGCAAGCAGCAAGCACTTCATTCGGTTCACGGCCCATCACGTACGTCCGACCTCCAACGTAACTTTAACGCCCAATCAACCCATCTTGCTTCCAATTTGTATAATAATCCCGAATAATCTTTAAATTCATACGATCGAGCTTAGAAATACCTGAAATATATAAAAACACTAGTGTAGACTACGAAAATCAAATAATACAAATTAACCATAAAAATATGTAAAAATGCGCTAAACCAATATGCAAACCTATACTTAAAACATGACTAAAATAGATTCATCAAACTACCACATGCTTAAACTTTTGCTTATCCCCAAACAAACTATCACAAAACAAAGACACCTTGTAATTAAACTGTGCATGGTATGCATCATAACTAAGCTAAATGCAACCTATTATGACCATCTAAATGCATGCTATCAAACTCCCCCACGCTTAAGCTTTTGCTTGTCCCCAAGCAATGAAAAACAAATATAAAATTAATCATCCCACAAATAAGATCTTGCTGCTTTAATTTTATAAAAGCAACATTAAGCAATAGAAGTCATGAATAAGAGAACAAACATCCTAGCAAGTATATGAGCGATCCAATAGAAAAGGCAAATTTTAATCCAACCTCACCGGGATAATATGTTTCACTCAAGCTCTCATGTGTTTAGGCTTTAAAGTCCAACTCTCAACTCAATCCAAAATGCTCTATACACCGTGAAAGTTATCACTTGCAAACAACATCATGAGGACTTTTATAGGGTTGTAATGGAGCTTTGGTAGGAACATAAGGCATGGGAATATTTCGGCTTGTGGTGCTAAAAATCCGGGAAAAAGGAACAACAACCAACCAGAACAACACCAAAACTTTCATATGTCGCAAACCATTCCAATAACATAAACTCCATTACATAGCATTAAGCTCTTCGATTTCAATAGTCATACAACTCATGCATTTTTTTCCATTATGATGACTTCTTTTCTTTTCTTTTATGCTTACTTTGGCCCCTAGGTGAATTTTATCCTCCCTAGGTCCAAGCTTACTCGACTTTTACTCCTAAGTGAATTTTATCCTCCTTAGGCCCCTAGTAATAAGTCATCTCTATTATGCAAGAAGGGTTATCTTATTTTGGTTATATCTCTCGAAATGCCCAACCATACATACAATCTCCACTCAAGCAACTCCGATATATAGATTTTTCACCAATTCTCCTTCTAATTCTCGGATAGGGTGAGGCTAATCATTGGCTATGATATATTTTTGTGGAGCTATTAAAAAGAATAAGCTTTAAGGATCAGATGTGCTTCAAGCAAAAGATAATATGTAAGATAGACAGGGTATAATATGGCTAAAGAAAACATGCCTCAATTATTTGAAATTCACAAGCAACAAACATGTGGAATACGATATTGAAATAAGAAGCATATGGAGTATAATCACACAATAAAAGCAAAAGAGAATAATATGTAAAGTCCCTATAAGGCCAAAACAAACTCACAAGGGTTATAGTTTTTTAGATTTCAATTAAACCTCAACTATGAATCATACTTGCTCAATTATATTCTCAAATCATCCTCCAAAATCATTTTCAAGCAATTCCATCAAATCATGGGATTTATGCAATAAGATCATAAAAATAAATTAGAGGACAAACTAAACCAAGATGGGTATCTTTAATAACATCTAAATGCAATAAAATGCATAAATATTTTTTGAAAAAAACAAAAAAATAGAAAACTAACACATATATAAAGATGAAGCTACACTTGAATTCCCCACCCCATGCTTAAATCTTACTTTGTCTTCAAAGTAAAGAAAATGAATAAAATCTTACTTTGTCTTCAAGCATTCGAGACGAATCATTCAGCACTAGAAGAGGCGGTGGTGTTTTCTCTGAACAGACCAAAAAATTCAGCACTTCTCATAGTAGCAAAAACAGTAGCAAAAACAAGCAAAACTAGAATAGAAATCAGCAGCATATTCAATTCAGTAAAAAAGGAATATCAAATATAGAAAATTCAGCAAGACATGTGACTATTCCTAAGTACTAACACCCTTAAAACATGATAAAAGCGTCGAAATTACAGCCTGTGTGTTGAGCATAGACTTTCAGCAACAACTGTTGGATGCAATTGGCACTCTCGAACCTTCTTGGAGTTAGATAAACATAGGCATCGACTCCCTTGCAGAAGGTCCTCACCAAGACACAAAGCAAAGAAAACATACCAGACAAAGCAATCCAACTTTCCAAGTACATATATTATCCAAGAACAAAAGAACAACAACAAAGTCCAAACACTAAAATCAACCTCAACAGCTCATGCACAATCACTTACGACAAATGTAAAACATGAATTTCAAGTGATTTCAGGCATCATCTCAAAGTATCCAGGCTTGTCTTGATAAGAGCAATCGAGACTAAAATAAAATCCTTAGCTAATTTCAAATATAGCAAGAAGAAATCAATCAGATACAAACTCTTTAAAATTCCAACACATTAAAATGATTCCCCTTGAAATTTCAACTAAACCACAAAAAATTCAGCTACATCAAAATTCAGCAGTGTAGAATAAGGCATCAGGATCTCAAAGTCAAATTTAAGTAATTTAGTTGCACTGGAAATCTTGAGCACCAATTCAACTAATAAGCAATCATAATCTCAGTCAAGACAATACAACCTAATCCATAAATCTCGAAGTGGAAATTCAATGATACTTCACTTACCTGCCGATACTGCAGTAAAAGTCGTAGTCGAGTCACAGTTAGGTCGGCAGGAATCACTGCACTGGCCAATCGCAGTCGAGTCACAGTTAAGGAGGAGTTGGACTGGAGCAGAGCGAGGGCAGCGGTGCTGGATTGCTGATGGTGAACGGCGACACCGGGGAATTTGGGGGAAAAGACGGCGGACTGGCGGCCGGCGGATTCAGAAGGCCGTGGGTTGATTGGGGTGGGTTTCTGTCGTCGGTGCTGGAGTCCGGAGATCAGAAGGGGACGGATCCGGCGAGAGGGGGCAGAGGAAGGCCGGAGGGGAGAAGGGAAAGAGAGGATCGGGCGAGGAAGAAGGTCGGATAGGGGGAAACCGGCGATCCGGAGAGGAGTGTGCTCTGCCATCGGTGGCGGGTGCCCGTCGGTCAAAGGAGGGATAGTCTGGTGTGGTGGTGCGCAGCGACCGCGAGAGGGATGGAAGAAGACGACGATGGAAGGATAGAAGGGAGACAGATGAAAGGGCTCGACTTTTTCTTTCTTTCTTTATTTCTTTTTTTTTACGGAAATAAATAAAAAAATATAGAAATTAATCCTACTAAAAATAAAAAGGAAAAAAAACATACCTTGGTTGACTGACAATATCTCAGATCGATTCAGACATTGTTAAAGCCCTCAACAACTTGTCAAACTCTTGGACACATATCCCACGTAAGTCTGCATAATGCATTGATAAACTGAAACTAAATAATATTGCAGACAAAAACCATTTTAACTTATCAAATATGTGAGTATGGATTCTTGTAGAGGGTATGTAAGACCACCAATTCAGTTCCATTGGTGACTTCTCAAAATTTGCGCTTCTCTTTTGCCTTCTCTTAGCTCTTTGTCCGTTTGCACCCTCATTAAATTCAAACAACAGAATCCTCTTTGTCAAATTTTCCTCATCTTGCTCATATATCCAATCTCCTAAGATCTCTTCATCAAGAGAGATGATAGCGTAGTCGTCACTAACCACCACCTCCGTGTGCTTAGGAAAAATCTCTGAAATAATTGGAATTGTAATTTGTTGAGCCATTTGGATCCGCTTCATCTCGTTATTGAAATCAGTTTGGATCATTATAAGTTGGGACTCCATTGCAGCAAAGTGCTCTTCCATACGGGGCAACATGGACGATTCTTGTGATGTTTGCGGAGCCAAATATGGAGGCTCTAGTTGACCGATTTGGAGCTCTAATTGTGCAATCTCATGTATGATATCCAGCTCACGAGAAAGTTGAGTTTTGCATAAATGATGTACTTCCTTAACCTTTCCGATCGGAACAATAAACACTGGACAATCTTTAAATATATGATTAGAAACTCCGCAAAAATCACAAAATAAACCATGAGTCATCTTTAGAAGCACACACCTAGACAAACGAACACAAACAGTTAGTAGCACGGGTGTTATGAACCGTAAGATAAGCTCACAACAAAATTAGTTATATACAATAGTCGGCAAACACACAGAACAAAGAAATAAACTTTGATTCCCCGACAACGGCGCCAATTTGATGGACGTTTTTTGGTCGTGTTAACTGTATCAAAAATAATTTCGAACCTACCTAACTAATGTAGCGTGGTAAGCACGAGTCGATCACACAGAGAATCAAGTTATTCCTAACTTAAGTTTATTTACCAAATAGTATGAAACGGGGGTTTTTGAGTGGTGAAAATAAGAAAGAAAATAAAATAAACTATACACAAATTAATGGAGATAGCGATTAATAAAATAGTCTCACCTACAATTATCCACTTTAGTTGGTTGAAACGATCATTGTAACTTCCTCTCGTCCTTTTAGGTTTCCTATGAATGCCCTTGTCCCCACCTAATATAGTTACTAGTCCAACCAGTCCTAGCAACCCTTATCAATCAAACAGTCCCTAAAGAAGGATTTAACCCAATTGATAGCTTTAAGTCAGAGATTAACCAAGGTATTTGCAGTCCCTAAAGAGGAATTTAACAACACATCCAACTTCCTACTCATTCAATTAGTTCAACCATCCCTAAAGGAACAAGTTTGCTACTTGGGTTAAGGTTCACAACCAGGAATCTACAAAACCCTAGCAATTGAATTGATTCTAACTAGTTGCGCGGGCTAGATAGAATAAAACAATCAACAATAAAGCACAAAGAAGTCGAAACATTAAATATAGGAAATAAGGAACAAGAATTAGAAACTCACAATCGATCCAAATAAAGCTTCAAATCGTAGACGAAACGGGAGAGTTTTGCTCTCCATAAAAATAAGACAAAACATAATTAGGGTTAAAGAAAATCAATCTCAGCCGGCTCACGGCTCACGTTCTCGCCTTCTGTATGAATCTGTCTATTTTTATTTATTTATTTATTTTTTTGAACCGGAAATAATTTGGCTTTAGGGGAACCCTAAGAGCCAAGGGCATCCATGCGGATGAGAGAGCAAAGCAAAGAATCGTCAGGGCTAATATGGCTGTGCATGGCAAAGTTCAGATGCATTAGGCGGTCCGCAACTTGGTTTGCTTCGCGATAGACATGACGAATCTCAACAGAAGAGAAGAAACCTAGCGAGACTAGACTGTCCGAGACAATAATTTCGGAGTCTCCTGAAGGTTTCCCAAGACCTTTTAAGCTATTGATAACAGTTAGATTGTCACCTTCGATTTCCAAATCAGTTATTTGTAGTTCTAATGCAGCCATGATACCTTTCCAAGCCCCAAAGCTTTCCGAGCCCGCGACACTGGGGATTGGGCAAGGACCACAACCATAGAAGATCGGGGTTCTAATATGATTTCTGATTATAAAGACGTAGGAGCCAGATCCAAACGATGCTAGAGCCCCGTCAAAGTTAAGTTTGTGTTTTCCATTCAATGGGGGTTTCCATTTTGTTTTTTTCGTTCTTTGCGTTGTTGTTTTTGTGGTTATTGGTTGTGTGATTGGGTTGTTGTCTAGTTCTTCTAGATTTTTTGTGGATTTCCATAGGGACATTTGATCATTGATGAAAGATTTAATACATCTTACATTCGGGTGTATATCGTCGAATAGTGTCTTGTTTCTAAAGTACCAAATTCCCCACCACGCAAAAGCAAGAGTAGAGAAGCGCTTCATTCCTATGTTATTCTTAATATCTTGTATTATGTCATTAAGGTTAGAGCCTTCCCTGAAGGCATCAGTAGTTTTCTTGTACAACACTGGATCAATCGCGAGTATGGTGTCTCTTGAAATAGGGCAGTCCCATAGTAGGTGAGGAATGTCCTCAAAACCGGAGTCACAATGTGGGCAGTTGGTTGGGATTCCTACTCGTCTTGATGCAAGTTTAGATGTAGTGGGTATGCCATTCTTTGAGATCTTCCAAAGGAAGGTCTTAATCTTGGGTGGGATATCAAGGTCCCAAATCCATCTCATGCTTGATTTTTGATTTTTTTTAGGCTACCCATCATGTCTATAGCTGATTTAGTAAAGAACCAGCCATTTCTGCTCCATTTCCAATATAGTCTATCCATATGTATGTTTTTGGGTATATGTGTTATTTTGATATTTTCAATTATTTCTTTTGAGAAATTGTGGTCACTGAGTCTATTCAATTTTTCTAGGTCCCAAGTCTTGTCAGCTTTTAAGAGCTGGTTTACAGTTGTGGTAATTTCAATTTGTTGGGAATGTGGCACCATCGTTATAAGAGGTGCATCACTTATCCAATGATCTAGCCAGAAGTTGATGTTTTGTCCATTTCCAATTGACCAACGAATCCTTTGCTTGAATAATAATTTAGTCAGTTGAGTCCATTGCCAGGAAGTTGGGCTCCTTCGATTATAGTTTAGGAGTTCTTGTTGCTTTAGATATTTTTCCTTGATTAGTGCTACCCAAGGGTTGTTCGGTTCTGCTAAGATTTTCCATAGCAGTTTAAGCTGTAAGGCTTTGTTCATGTCTTCTGATGTTCGTAGACCTAAACCACCATTGGATTTTGATTTACAGATCTCAAACCAGTTGATTAATGGCTTGTGTTTGGGCCCCTTGTTGCAGAGGAAGTTTCTATTTATTTTGTGAAGTTCTGTATGTATTGATTTTGGTAATAAGAAGCATTTCATTAAGTGAAGTGGTTTTGCAGATAAGGTTGTCTTTATCAGGGTGCAACGGCCAGCTTGGGAAAGACCATTAGCCTTCCAACGCTGGAGCTGAGCTTTAGTCGTGTTTATTAATTTTTCGAAATCTGCTTTGGTTGTGCGACCACTAATGACAGGACAACCAAGATAGTTTCCTAGTTTAGTTGTGTAACTGATCTGTAATTCATTGCCAATAAGCTGTTTTTGGTGTCTTTCGACGTTTATTGATGCGTGGAATTGTGATTTATGTCTATTTACTCTCTGACCTGAGATTGATGAATATTCTGTGAGAATGTTATTAATCTGATGGCAAGCTGTCTGTGTTGCCGAGGCAAATATTACAATGTCATCTGCGAATGCCAAGTATGGAATTCTTGTTCCGTTACGTGTTATTTGTATTCCTAGATGACTTTGAGGTTTTGCAGATTCCACTTGTAATCCCTTACCTAGTATTTCAGATAGTATAAGGAATAGATATGGTGATAGCGGGTCCCCTTGTCGAAGTCCTCTCTGGGGGTTTATTAATTCTGTGGGCTGATTATTAACCAGAAACCGAGTATGTGACCGTAGTTATACACTCCTTGATCCAACCCGAGAATCAGGGTGAGAAGCCAAACTTGTCTAGTACAACAATTAAGAATTCCCAGTCCACTAGGTGAAAAGCTTTTTCCATGTCTAATTTTACTGTCATCCATCCCTTAGTTCCTTTCTTTTTTGAAAAAGAGTGAAAGATCTCATTAGCTATTAGTATATTGTCTTGTATGGCCCTACCAGAAGTAAAGGCACTTTGCAGGGGGTTAATTATTTTCGGGATTAATTTTTTCAGTCTAGTAGCAATAATCTTGGAAATGATCTTATATGTGGTAGAACATAGGCTTATTGGTCTGTAGTGGGATGTGGTAGTTGGTTTTTCACATTTAGTTATGAGTGCGATGAAAGTATGGTTTGTTTGTTTGAGTATTCTCCCACTAACAAAGAATCCTTTTACTGCATTGATGACTGTTGGTTCAATAATATGCCAATATTTTTTAAAGAAGCCCGCTGGAAAGCCATCAGGCCCGGGTGATTTGTCATCTGCCATGCTGAACACTGCCTTTTTAATTTCTGAATTTGTAATCTGACGTGTAAGCCAATTGTTGTCTTCATCTGTGATTTCCTTATTTATGTTATTTAATAGATTACTTGGATGATGGTCTCGAGTTTGTTGGGAATAACGTTTTGAAAATTCATTTCTGATGACCTCCCTTATATCTTTTTCAGTTGTTAAAGTGACCCCGACTGCTGCTTGAATTGATTTTATGATGTTTTTATTTCTTCTTCCTGTAGCAATTTTATGGAAATACCTTGTTTTTATATCTATAGATTTTACATGTTTCCTTTTTGCCCTCTGGCCCAGTATTTCTTTTGGTAGGCTAAAAGAGAGGCATGTTTGGTCGAAAGTCTTTTTATTTTACTTTCTGTGTGTGTGTTATAGCAGTATGAATCTGTCTATATGTATATAATATCAACTAACCTAATCTATCTAATTTATATATATTATTAATATATTAATAATTAATCTAAACTATCCAATGTAACTATCGTAACTTAATATAATGAAAGAAAAGCAAGCAGCAAGCACTTTATTCGGTTCACGGCCCATCACGTACGTCCGACCTCCAACGTAACTTTGACGCCCAATCAGCCCATCTCGCTTCCAATTTGTATAATAATCCCGAATAATCTTTAAATTCATACGATCGAGCTTAGAAATACCAGAAATATATAAAAACACTAGTGTAGACTCCGAAAACCAAATAATACAAATTAACCATAAAAATATGTAAAAATGATCTCAACTAATATGCAAACCTATACTTAAAATATGACTAAAATAGACTCATCAAACTACCACATGCTTAGACTTTTGCTTGTCCCCAAACAAACTATCACAAAACAAAGACACCTTGTAATTAAACTGTGCATGATATGCATCATAACTAAGCTAAATGCAACCTATTATGGCCATCTAAATGCATTCTATAACCTACCCAAAATTAGAAAGAAGAGATAGGAAAAGTAAGAGAAAGTCTGCAGATGTGAGAGAAGACACGAGAGAGAGGAGTGAAAAAAAAAACTTGCAGATGAGAGAGAGAGAGATCAATAAGGATAAGACAGAGAGAGATGGAAGAGTGACAGTGAGGGGGCATTAATATAATTTGAATTAAATCTTAAGTTTCAAATAAAAACCATCGAAGAAGAAATAGTTGGGTAGGGTTTAATTGCAGGTTGACGTGTAAGCAGGTAATTGTAACTAGACATCCGAAGCAAACGAAATGACACATATTGGAATAGACTGTACAAGAGTTATCGGAGAAACGGATTCACCATCGACTTCGGATAGAAAATCGGCAAGTTTGTTTTAGATAAAGGTTATACGATCGAGACGTGTCTCCCTCAAATCTGAAGCAAACTTACCTATTTTCTATATGAAGTTGATGGTGAATCTGTTTCTCCGATAACTCTGATCTCCAGTCGATTTCAAACACTCGATCTTCTTTATTACATTTTATAATTACAAACACCCGATCTTCTTTTTTAAATGAAATTATTCATGTAAATTAATTAATTTATAATTATATATTATTAAAATTATTCATGTAAATTCTATTTTATTACATTTTATAATTACAAACACTCGATCTTCTTTTTTTAAATGAAATTTTATATTTATTTGTATTGTATATTACTCCCTGCAACCGGTAATATTTGATTTTTTTTTATTTTCAACATGTTTTTAAAAAGCTAAAATAACTCTATAAAATATTAAAATTTTTAATTAAATTTATATACTCATTATTCATTACTAATCCGTATGGAATAATTTCAAAAAGTTAATTAAAACTTTGATATTTTATAGAGTTTTAAAATTTATTAAAAATAATGAGTAATAGTAAAAATCAAATATTTTAGATCAGATGTAGTATATAATTACAAGCGCTCGAGCTTAGATGACATCTTCTAATAAGTATAGAGCCTAAAAAGAACAACTTACCAATCACATCTTTAAATTTACATTTTGAAGTTATAATAAAATCATCAAAATCCAATTTTTTATGAAAGAAATAAAAAAATTGACCAATACGACATTGACCCTATTTGACCCGAAACCGAGTCAAATCCGGGTTTGAGTTAACCCGATCTACCGGAGACCCGTTTTACCCGGAACTCATTTTACCTGAAACCCGAAATGACCCGACCCGATGACCCATCTTGAACTCACACCAGTGACGTAGGCCGAATTCGAGCTTCAATGGAGATCCCGTCACCCTCGAAGGCAGAGAGATAGAAGAATAAATAAGCTCTTCAATGTAGCTCTTTGACGGAGAGAAGTGGAGAGAGGCATAGATAGAAAGGGTTTTGGATGAGTGGCAGTGATGGACAATAAATGCCTTATTGCTTCTCTCTCTCCCCACTGGTTGCAGGAGGCGAGGTAACGGGGGATTTGGGGGGGGGGGGGGGGGGAGGTTAGATTTTGTAAATTTTCCGAGTTTTTAAGTTATTCTAGATAATTCCCCTAAATCTAAAATCTAATATTTATTTCATTTAAAACTATATAATATCAAAACCACAAGCTGCGAAAAGCTACCTGTTGTGCCAAATAGAGTCTTAATATAATATTTTTTAAATAAATTCATATTATAATTTTGATAGACTCATATTATCTTATTTATATTAAATATAATGATTTACTCCATATTTTTATTTTCAAAGCATAAAATAATATATATTATTTTAATTTCTTATTATAATTTTTTTAATGGGTGATTTTGCTAAGTAGCCTATTTTGAACCCTAAATTAGGTGATTAACACCAAAACTAATTTAATTAGGTAAGTTAACACCCTTCCCAAATGGAGTAGTAATGGTCTATATAGTCAACTGTTTAACCGTCGACTGGTCAATGGTTGACCATTGACCGGTCAACGTTGACCAACTCATTCAGATTTTTTTTGGTGACATATTTTGTGATGCCATTTTTTGCCGTTTTGATGCCATTTTTTTATTACATTTTATTTTCGCTTTGATGCCACTTATCTAATGAAATGGTTTGATGGCATTTTTTAATGCCATTTTTTTCCAAAACTTGATGATATTTTTTGTTTACTGTGATGCCATGTTGACCATTGATGCCTTTTTTTTACCGTTGACTACTGATGACACTTTTTCATGTCAATTATTTGATGGTATTTTTTTATCGTGACGCCATATTTTTTCAAAGTAGTGTTTTGATGACATTTTTTTCTTTAATGTGATGCAACTTTTTCAAAGTAGTGCTTGATGTCATTTTTCTAATGTAATTATTTGATGCCACTTGCTTAATCAATTCATTTGATGCCAGTTTTTTTAATTTAATGAATTGTATATCGATATATTTTCATTGATTATGTTTTTATTCACTGATGACAAGTTTGTGAGTACACTTCATTAATGCATTTACTTTTGGTGACATGTTTATTACATGTTTATTCATTGATGCCACAAAAGCATAAAATTTTGATCAAACTTCATTTTGTGATTACACTTCATTGATGGAATAATTTGTGGTGACATTTTTATTATAATTTTATACAATTAATGACACATGAACATAAGATGTGATTAAACTTGATTGATGACATCTTTTATTGATAACTTTTATTCATTGATGACATTGTGATTACACTTCATTGATCTCACTAATTTGTGATGACATCTTTTGTTACTGAACACAAATCCTGAAGCAATCTCAATCACAAGGAAATCAATTTAATGTTTGAGGAAATGGTAGTAAATAGAACATTTTTTTTTGCAAACTTGGCAAAAATAACACATCCCTTTAAAAAATGGAAAAAAGTAACCCAAAAGCCAAAATTTTGCAAAAAAGTCCCAGTTGATTACCTGGGGTAGGAGGTAAAGGGCCAAAAATAAAAAAGGAAAAGAAAAGGAAAGAAGGAAAAAGTGGTCAAAAAAGGGAAAAGGAAAAAAATTTCAGAATACTCTCTCTCCCCATTTCAGTTCTCTCTCTCTCTCTATTTCAAATGAAAGAAAAGGAAAGGAGAATGAACCGGCGATTTCGAAAGGGAGGAGGCCAGAGAAGATCCACCAATGTCGGAGTGTGGAGGAGAAGCGAAGAACGCCACCGCCAGACTATAAAGGTACGCCTCCCTCTCCATCAACCCAAAATCATTCTTTCTCCTCTCCGTTTTTTGCAAACGTGGGGTGTCGGATGTGTGGGTGAAGGAGTTGCAATGGGGTTTAGGGATTGAAGGGAAACGGTGGGTTGAGTGATGGGTTGTGGAGTGGTGGCAATGGTGGGTGCAATTGAAGAACGAGGAGGGTGGTTTTCGGGTATGGTTAGGGGAAACATGCGGTTAAAGGTGGGTTGAGTGATGGGTTGTGGAGTGGTGGCAATGGTGGGTGCAATTGAAGAACGAGGAGGGTGGTTTTCGGGTATGGTTAGGGGAAACATGCGGTTAATTAGGGTTTAGGAAGGCTGAAGAGGGAGGTAATGGTGGGAGTTGAAATTGGGATATGGGGATGTTTTGGTGGGCGATTGAAGAAGAACGATTGAGGTTTGAGCCGTGTTTGATTTGGAATTTGTTTGTTTGAAAGAGAAATTGGGTGACATGGGTTTCGAAATGGATGGGAAAGTACGCCGTTCATTCGCACATCTTCGTTTTCTACATAATTTGCATAACCTAGGCGACAAGGGTAAATGGACTCCTGACACGTGATATTTTCAAGGTGACACATAAATATTGATATTTAAAGGATACTGTGCTAATCATTTCGATATGAAATTAAGCGACGATTAGAATCTAATATGAATTTGAATAGTCCAATGAATACCACATATTTCCTTTGATG
The DNA here is from genome assembly GCA_037127255.1 of Persicaria tinctoria. NCBI lineage: Eukaryota > Viridiplantae > Streptophyta > Magnoliopsida > Caryophyllales > Polygonaceae > Persicaria > Persicaria tinctoria. The sequence continues at coordinate 56,435,421 of JBANSL010000006.1, read as the reverse complement.
TCATTCTCTTAATTTTTATTTCAATTTCATTGGTTGCTGGACAACAATGTCGTTTTCTGTTTTAATTGGGTTTGCTTCTGAAGTATAAATGAATTTTGACATACCAAGGTAAGTAGATGTTGTTTTCTGAATGCTTTTGTTCACCTTAGTCCGTATGAGTGATGCTAAAAACCTAATCCATGCAGATGAAGGTGTTGGAGGCGGTCGTAAATAGACTGTGGGTTGCTAAAGGGATGGGAAGAGCCGGGGAAGAAAGAGAAGGGGGTGCTAACACTTCTTTTGACATTGATGTAGAGAAGGAGGGTGATGTTGGGAAAGATGGAGCTAAAGACAAACTTTTCGATGAAAAGGAAGGGATATGGGGCACGAAAGGATGAGGAGGTAACTTTGTTTTTGGGTGACATCGTGTTTTATGTTGAGTTACACGGTTAATCGGGGATCCTCTTTAAAGTTTGAATTTGTTTTTCAGGTCGTTCGTGTTGATGTGGTTACATCGATTGAACTTGAAGCCAGGGAGAAGCCCCTACAAGGAAAATGTGATAAGGTAAGCTCTTATGGTCCGTCGAAAGGATGGTGTCGAAGATGTTAGCAAGAAAGAGGATGTGGAGGTGCTTGTCAAGGATGGGGGGGAGGGTGGAGAGGACCCGGGCCTGGATGTGGAGGCTGCGATTTAGCAAGGAACAAAGATGGAGAGGCTGAGGACAATGACCACACGGGCGGGGAGGCGGAGGGTACACCTGAAAGGGATGACCAGCCACCAAATGACAGGATGCAGAGGTAAGTTTTCTGCTAGGTGACATGGTATTTACGGATAAGTGACACGGGTTAAAAAATCTAGGAATGTCGTATATGAATCTGTTTGTTATTAGTTCATGTGACAAGGTTGTTGTTGTTGGGTGATAGGGTATATTTAGTTTGATGACACGGGATAAAAAAATCTAGGAATGTCGATTATATGAATCTGTATTGGTTCATGTGACAAGGTTATTGCAGTTAAGTGACATTGTTTACTTAGTTGGGTGACATGGGATATCCAAATCTCGGAATGAGAGTTTAAACTTCCTAAGCATTTTTCAGATCTCTGAGGTTGCAAAAGTTAAGGGTGTGCGAGGCAAGAAGACTAGGAAGGCTCTAGGAGGTGATGGAGAAGACATACCCCCCTCGCGAAGAAATTGCAGGGCCAAAAAGGGAAGGACGATGTCGCCAGCGCGGATGCGATTCTGGGACTTGTATCCGTGTTCGACAACGATGGCTTAGCCTAGTGGATGGGAAGGTAGCCCACATCTGTATTTGGCTCCAACTTATTCTACAAACGACGTCATTCACCTAACATTGTCATCGTGGGTGTGTAGCGAGGATGGGGAGATGTGGATGACAGGCTACATAACAAAGCTTATGAAGGAGTTAAGATCTCCGTTGACACGGAGCTTATGAAGGAGTTATGATCTTCGTTTCCATGGTAGACTTCAATAAACTACTGGCAACTTTTTATCAAGGCGTACTTTTCATACCCCTAGGTTGTTATGAACATTGTTGGGGTTGTATTTTGTGAACTTTGTTCCTCAAAACTTGTAGGATATTATGATCTCCGTTAGTTAGTAGATGTAGTATTTTATTACATTGGTTGGTCAGTATATGTTAGTCTTTTATGAACATCTTTTGCACTTGGGGGTTTTCTTTATGAACGTACTTGGTTTTGAAATATTTGGGTGGAAAAATAGACACGTTAAATCATTCAAGTGACACGGTCATACAACCAGGTGACATGGTTCATTTCATAAACAAATTTAAAGTGAAACCCCAAATTGTGACATGTTAATTCCTTCAGGTGACACAACCATACAAACCGGTGATATGAGTAATTTTCGTAACAAATCGGGATATACTAAGTAATATGAAATGTCATAATCAAACAAGTGACACGTTAAATCCATAACCTCATCCTCGACTTCCTCCCCCTCCACCGACACCCTCATACTCGTGTCCTCATTGACACCGTACAACTCCAAATCATCCCAGTCTTCTTCGAGCTTCACTACAAAACCTTCGTCCTCATCCGAGACCCCAAAGCCGATTGTGGGGGTTGGCCCATCCTCCTCCTCCTCCTCGCTGGTAATAGATATCACCTCCAGCCCCTGACCCGTATCACCCATGTCCCCTGAAAGCTATTCATGTCACTCAATTAAATAACATTCAGTCCATCTACCTTGTCACTTGAACATATACCCGTGCCACCTGATTGTTTACCCATGTTAGTAATGTCCATCAAATCCAGCTCCTTGATCTTTCCTAAGGAAGCGATCACCTCTCCCCCAACATATAACCCAACATCTAGAGACAGGGAGTTTTGTTGTGCCTTACCGCATGCCTCGTCTATCACAATCTTAGCCCAATCGTCCACTTTTTGGGAGGAAGGTGGGTCACTCAGGCGTTCTTCCCACACAGGTTACTTTACTTCAAATCTCTCCTTTTGCAATGGACCAACATATATTGCAAGGGACCACGAATCATCTCCACACTTCCAGTTCAGAGATTTAAACGCCTCGAACACCCAAGCAAGAACCATCGAAGATGATAGTGGCACATACCAATGCGTTTCCACTTCGATATGATTTTGATGATGGCATCAATCAACATAGTGATGTATTTGGTGACATGATATAATATATTAGGTAACACGTATAAAACCACTTCTCTTGTTCATGCACTAGTACAAATATAGGGGGTGGAGCACGGTAAGTTGGGTACGGTTTTTGACAAGCGTGCTTATTTTTTTTATTTTAAGCACGATTTTATGTTAAAAGTGTGTTCCCAACCCCAAATTCAACTAAAAACAACACACTTTTCCATAAAACCGTTCTCTTTTATTTCTAAAAAAATATTTAGACCGGTTTTCGTGTAAAGCGTGCTTAAAAAAAAACTTAAAACGAGCACAATATAATTTTCAAAGCTTGTTCCCAAAACAAGATTTGACTAAAATAAACACGCTTTGCTATAAAACCGTTCTCGTTTATTTTAGAAAAATATTTAGACCGGTTTTCATGTAAAGCGTGCTTAAAAAAACTTAAAACGAACACGGTTTAATTTTCAAAGCGTGTTCCCAAAACAAGATTTGAGTAAAATAAACACGCTTTTCTATAAAACCGTTCTCGTTTATTTCTAAAAAAATATTTAGACCGGTTTTTGTTTAAAGCTTGCTTAAAAAAACATAAAACGAACACGATTTAATTTTCAAAGTGTGTTTCCAAAACTAGATTTGACGAAAATAAACACACTTTGCTATAAAACCGTTCTCGTTTATTTGGAAAAAAAAATATTTAACCCGGTTTTCGTGTAAAGTGTGCCTAAAAAAATTACAACGAACACGGTTTAATTCTCAAAGTGTGTTCCCAAAACCAAATTTAACTAAAACAAACACGTTTTTTTTATAAAATCGTTCTCATTTATTTCTAAAAACTATTAAGCCCGGTTTTTGTGTAAAGTGTGCCTGAAAAAATTACAACGAACACGGTTTAATTCTCAAAGTCTCTTCCCAAAATCAAATTTACCTAAAACAAACATGTTTTTTTTTTATAAAAACGTTCTAATTTATTGCTAAAAACTATTAAGCCCGATTTTCGTGTGAAGCGTGCTTAAAAATAAATTGAAACAAACACGGTTTCATTTTACAACTGTGTTCCCAAAACCAACTTTAAATAAAATCAACACGCTTTTCTATAGAACCGTTCTCGTTTCTTTCTATAGGAATAATTAGCTCAGTTTTCATGTAAAGCGTGCTTACAAAAAATTAAAATGAACACAGTTTTATAAGAAAAGTGTCTTCACAAAACCAAATTTAACTAGAGGGTATACATTTTTCTTTTAAAGCGTTCTCATTTATTTTTATAAACCGTTCTCGAAAAAAATATTCTTTTTTATATTTAGAGTTTTTTTTAGTAATTAGATTAAATAAATGCACAAAGTTACAACAAAATTCCGTAGCTCGGGTGGTAAACGTGTGAAGCGGGTGAGTTCAGTATGAGGGTGCAAGAGGTCTTGGGTTCGATTTTTGGTTCGAGTGGTAAGGTATTGTATTGGACCAGTGTTGAGATGGATATCCGTTTGAGGGATATATGAAAGAGCACACTTTTTATTTAAAGTGTGCTTATTATTAAGCACGGTTTGAAAAAATGTGCTAAAACTTTTTTTTAGGACGCTTCAGTTGAAGCGTTCTTATAATTCGAGTAGAACGGATATTTCTCGTATGACATATTTAAGTACACTTCAACACAAAATCATGCTTAAAATATGGGATCACGGTTAAATAATAAGCGTGCTTGTTTGGGAGCGCTAAGTTAGGTGACAAGAGAAAATAAGTTAAGTGACACGTAAAATTCCATAATCTAACATGCATCATTTATAGCATAAACAAATGTTCATACATAAAAGCATCACATATGTGTATAACCCCAAAGTACCAAAAGTGTCACATGTGCATAACCCCAAAGTGCCAAAAGCTTGACATAAATGTGCTAACCCCAAAGTTCCAAACGTTTGACATATTTACTAACCCCAAAATAACAAAAGTGTGACATATGTGCTAACCAAAAATACCAAAAGTTTGTTTTATGTGCATGGTCCAACCCCTGACCCCAAACTGAAAATGCAAAATCAGCCTTTGCGGTGAGGCATTGGACTACTAAAATACCTACGAACGACGACACTTGACCCGGGGAGTTTCTCCGCGGGATGGGTACTGGGATGTCTTAGGCCGTCTAGGCCTTCTCTTCACGCGCGGGGGGAAGCACGCCATCTCCAATAGCTCTGTGGGGATTCTCCTTTCTGATCTTGGAGGGACCGGATATAGCACATCCGCGTAACAAGTCTTCCATGCGACAACTTTGTAGAAGTCATCGACGAGAGCGAAGACATTCGTGCCTCGATGATTGGCAGCGGCTATGGCAAGGGTGCACGGGAACTGGTCAATGTCGAAGCGCTTGTATGTACAGGTATGGGCACTCAAATTCACAACCCACGACGACGGACCCTTGTGGACCATGAACTCGTGCTGGTTGAGCGCCCTAACGTCCAAGAAAATTGGCATGCTATAGTTCGTCTTAAGCACATCGTCCACAAAATCACTCACCAACTTACCTAGTTTGGTGCTCGTTTCTCTGCCCTCGCAAAACCACTTTAACAAGTTTTCGATGATGCCATTAATCAGCGCAGTCAAGGGTAGGTTGCGGGGCTTATTGAAGACAAAGTTGAGACACTCAGAGTTAGTCGTCGTCATTATGTTATACCGATTCCTCAAGAAGAATGCCCGAGCCTAGTTCTGAAAACCAACCTCCTTCACGTATTGGGCCGCAAGGGCTGACACCGCAGAGAAATCATCGAGAAGCTGTTGGAACTCCGCCCTGCGCCATACCCCGAAGCTAACAAAGGCGTACTTTAATCGTCGGGATGAGTCCACCTCTACCCTAGTATATGTCCCAGGGTTAGTCTGCTCCACGATGTGCAAGTATGGAATAATATTTCAGTAACCATCTTTGTACCTCCCATGCTTAACCTCCCTCGCTGCCAAGCATGCCCTTCGGGCCTTCTAGTAGCTACACGTGACCCTGAACTAAGACTTGGTCAGCGATTGCACTCGATCGAGAACGGGGTTCTTTCGAGTGCCGGTGAACCTACGAGTGATAGGTATGGTTAGTGTGACACGTATAATGATCAAAGAAACACACATTCTGTCGGACAACAAGCAACACACAACACACAATAAAACACAAATCAACAAAGATCAAAGAACAAACTCAAATCCTCCATACATTATGTCAGAAAACGGAGAAGTCGGGGAAAACCCAAGGCGAACCGATACCGAGAACACAGGAGAACGCGAAGACTCACACGACATCTTAACGCCGAGAAGACAGAGAGAATTAACGTAGCACCGAAAAGGACGACTCTTAGAGAAGTGTAGATCATCGATGTTGGTCCAAACCTAAAGGACCAATCTTCAAAGATCACGAACACTACCAGGATCCACTTGATCAAATAGGACGATTTATACTGCTACTACTCTTGGAACTAATCACAACCAGAGTAAGACAGCGACCCAGTACCAAAGGATGGGATAAAATATGGACATGATTAGAGATGATCAATCATCCAATGATAAAATGTGTACAAATTCCCGAATATGCTAAACGATTGAAATTTTTTTATTATAAGTAATAATATTATTATTAATTTCCAACCTCTCTCAAGATTTGTTCAACCCTCTAGAAATTTGTTGGTGCCGCATAGGTGGCCCACATGCGGTTGATAGCGAGCCAAAGGTGTAGGCAGTGCACCAAGGATGAAACGTCGAGACACCAACCACCTCACTGAGGGGTACAAACCGATGACAAGTAGGACGATTCGAGCCGAACATGGAGGCAAATGTTGTAGAGGAAGGGGGATTAAGGGATCGGAACGGAGGAGGAAGGAGATGATGAATCGGTCGACAATGGATAGATACAACCAACGGAGATAAAGGGGGCTAACCGATTTCGAGTTGGGTGGTGTGCTTGAGGTAATGAAGTTGGTGAGGCCAGTTGGTGACTGCGACACTAAGGTGGAGCTCAACCGATTCCGGGTGAATGTTTTTTTTCAAAGAGAGAGAAGCAGAATACACTGACACCGGAAGATGAGATGGGGGGTTACCAGCAAATATATTTTAATCATCAATGGCATAACCTAGCTAGCTCTTTACACTACACAAATTAACCGAGAAAAAAATATTATAACATCCGTTCAAAACCAATTTCGAGAAATAACGAAAACAATTTAAGCAAAAGAGAAAGCAAACAAAGGATCACAACAATTACATGCAAGATGAGAAACCAAAGATCGAATCCACAATAAAAGTGCCTACGTCCTTGGGGCCTCGTGAGTTGGCTGAATCCACAATAAAAGTTTCTAGATCTAGTATGTATGTGATTTAGAGATAAAGGAGAACAGAAATATCCTTAGATGAGAAACCAAAGATCGAATAAGATTTCGATCTTCAAACCCTAGATCTTCAGAGATCGGAAAACAGAAGCCACACGAACCAATCACCAAAGCTACTGCACCGCCTGAAAAAGATTGTCGTTCAACCACCTTCTCCTTGTCGTTACCTGGGTTGAAGGACAAGATCTCGAGATTGAAGCCCTACTGAAGGTTCGAAAATGTAAAATAATGTAATATAGAAATACTCTAGAAGGGGGGTTGAATAGAGTATGCCCGTTTTTCGAAGAAAGTCTCAAGGCTATTGAAGCTTGTGCTAAACCCTTTGAGAAAACCTGAATCACAAAGTCAAACAATTCGAACCAAGTGCGGAAATAAGGTAAAGCAAATAAGTAAAGGACACGAGTAATTGTTTACGAGGTTCAGCACAACTTTGCCTACATCCCCGCCTAGGGTTCTTCCACAACCCTAGGATTCAAAGGCTTTATTGATTGCTTAGCTTAGGATCCTAATAGCTCACCGAGAAGCCTCTCTCCTATACAATTGCAATCTAGTCAACTCACGTTCCCTTGGAGTCCTAGACCAATCTAGAAGAGCCCCACCTCTCTCAGCTATCTAGTACAATCCTCTAACTCTCGCAAATCAGTAGCCTAGTGCACCTTCCCGAGTTATAAACTCTCGAGTAACACTAGAAATAAATATATCCTATAAGCTCACAGTGACTCTCAAAGGCTTTGAAATAAACAACAAACTATTTGAGCGCTTAGCAGAGAGACACTTGGAAGACAGATTGCTTGAATGAATTGAAGCTCGTGTGTAGCACTTGTCCTTCTGTCTTCTCTTTCCTTTCCTTTATATACTAGCATGGAGATAGCATGGAGCATGTGGATCTTCATCACCAGATCTCCAACGGCTCTTTTGGAATCAGTTCGATCTTGCAATCTTCTATATATGGATACTTTGAAACGCCATGATCTATTTTGAACTGATCTCTTCAACATGTAAGGAAGGATGTAATCTCAATTTATACTTCCTGAAATGGTTAGTCATTCATATATGTATAATATAATGGAAGTATATAATAAGATAAAATAATATACGAATAATAAGATAGGTTTTGTATTTCATCAACTCTTAATACTCCAGGGCCTTTGACACAAACATCCTGTCAAAGCCTTTGGAACAACTATTCCGATTTTCATCAAGGGAGGGAGTTATCACCTACAAATCTCAGAAACCCTAGAGAGTGTTTTGGAGAGTGATTGAAAGGCAAAAGCTAAACGTGGGCCAAACATATTTAGAAGCCAGCTTTTATAGCTCGGTCATATGTGAGCTGAGCATATACAAAAAGCAACGCTTCAAGCAATGGTTTTGGGCTTCAACTTTACTTCTTTTCATTTAGATCCGTTTGGGCATGTGTAGGCTAAAGCCCATACAGAATTTGCACCCTTATATCTATAGTACATGTTATACATATAATATATACTATATTCTATGTATTATCACAACATTATTGTCAATTAGAACCATTAGAGGATTATGTAGAATTCTCGACTCAATACAACTCAGTCAAATCTAACTACAACCGTACATCCATACAATGCATAATATATACCATATGTTATATGTATACTCATCACATACAAACATGTTACACGCACATAACAATATTACATGCAAAACATAGGAAAGTAAACATATGTAATTACAATTGCCCCTCTACCTTTCTAAGTCCCGCTCTCAGCAAAACATAACCTAAATAGTAGATTCTTCATAAAGTCCATCATCAGCCCATGCAGCAGAGATCATCAAGGTAATTCCTCTAGTACACAAATTTCTCACGAGGAACAATTTTTTTGCCAAAGTCTGCAGGATTAAATTTACCATCTATCTTCTTGACATGAATGACATTATCTTTCACTTTTTCACGAATAAAGTGATACATAACAGCAATATGGTTAGTACGTTCGTGATGCATGTGATCTCTACACATATATAGTGCACTTTGACTATCAATATGCAAAATAGACGTATAATGCTTTTTCTCTATCTCTTTCAAAATACATTGTAGTCAGATAGCCTCTTTACATGCCTCTATAGCTGCAATGTGTTCTACTTCGATGGATGACAGTGCAGCAATAGGTTCCTGTTGGGATTTCCATGAAACACAATTGCCAGCTTATGTATAAACATAAAAGGTAATTCATTTCCTAGTATCCTTGTTACTAGCATAATAAGCATCCACATATCCATGAAGTTGTAAGATGAAGTATGTTTAGCGTATGACAATGACAGATTAATAGAACTAAGCAAATTTTTCAAAAGATAATTCATAGACAACCAGTATTTCTCAGTAGGTTCAGGCATATACCTAGTAAGAGTACTAATAGAGAAAGCCAAATCAAGTCAAGTACATATCATAGAACACATAACAGACCCAACTGCAACATCATATGGGATAGATTTCATCCTTTTAACTCGGCAATATACAACTTGTTCCTATTTTTAGTTAGATCAAGATGAGCACATAAAAGAATATTATTAATCCTGTCACCAGAAATATGAAATATATCAAGAATCTTTTTCGCATAATCACATTGATGCAACCACAACTTCTTATGCTTTCTATCTCTATGTATGGACATTCCCAGAAATTTCTTGGCAATAGCTAGATCCTTGATCATATCAAAATGCTTTTGCAAATTTTTCTTAATCTCATGAATGCAATCAGTAGATTTAGAAATCAACACAATTTCATCAACATACAACAACACATACAACACAGGACCAAGTCTATGACTTTTGAAATACAAACATGTGCCAAACTTGCTTCTTTTACACCCTAGGTTGAATCTCATGCACCTATCAAATTTTATATTCCATTCTCTATGTGATTGCTTTGAACAATAAATGGATTTGTTCAACATGCAAGCATGATTAGGATGCACAATATCAATGAAGCCTTTAGGCTATTTCATGTAAATAGTTTCATCCAAATCACCACGCAAGAAGACAATTTAACATCCATCTGCTCTAGCTAATTCATAATCATACACACCAGTCATAACCGATAACAATACCAATGTCTTAGACTTGACAACAGGAGCAAATATTTCATTACAATCCTCTCATTTTATTTGAGTAAAACCCTTAGCAACTAATCTGGCCATATACCTAGGTGGGTCTAGCTTGCTAACACCCTTCTTATGTTTCTAAACCCATTTACAATCAATTAATCGTGCTTGTTCAGGTTTGGGTTCTAAGGTCCATGTTTTATTCACTCGCATTGACTCCATCTCTTCATCCATAACAAGTTTCCAGTTTTTAGAATGTGCATATTTAATAGCTTGCTCAAAAGTCTCAGTTGTAAAAACACTTACAAGATTAGCGACAAGACATGCCAACTCAACAATGCAATTTATGAATTTTTTATTTAGAATGACAGTTCTTGGACTCATATCCCTGTTCAAATTCCAACTAGTCAAGTCATGCCATTAAATAACTAAAGAACTAGAGGAACTAGAACCAAATACAAGCATAGACATAGAAACAGAATCCTCATTTTCAAAAATAGGAAAGGGAGAAGAGGAATGTTCAAGTTCATCAATATCAGTAACATCAAGTTCCTTATCAGTTACCCCACAAAATTGGTGAGGTTGGAAATTAGTGGAAACAAATATAAGACTTACATAATCAGAAACATGAGAGGAATGAGAATACCCATTGCCAAAGTCATCATTGGAATCAGCTTCAATGTGTTTGATAATGCATATTTTAGATGGGCATTATAGATAGGTTTTATTGCATTTGAGTGTTCGTATTTGATGTGTTTCGTCTTATTTACATTGTCTTGCATTTGGAGTATTCGAGTTCGGAATCTACACTATTTTGTGTTTATTCTACAGTTTTACAATCTGAGCTTGAAGGGAGGCTTAAGAGATTCAAAAGAGATGGTTTTGGAGCATAAGAGAGTCTAAGGAAAGATCGTCAAGGAGGTAAGGAGCACAAAGTCGAAGACAAAGAAGAATCGTAGAGCCAGAGTAGCGGCGCCTGTCGCTATTATACCGACGTCCCCTGGTCTTTGATAGAGTGTTACACCTTCCAAGGGTGTCTGCACTTGTTAGGAAACATAAAAGTATAGAGGACCCTGGTGGAATTACTTGAGCCAATAAGGGCAACACGTCGAGCCAAAGACGTGAAACAAAAGTGCTTCTTGGGAGGCAAGCCAAGGTATTTAGGTAGTTTTCTTTCATTTTTGCACTAGTTTTTCAATTCAATAATGTAGAACAAGTCTATTTGTTGTATTTTTGCAAGATTTTGTGTGAAAACTAACTTGTACATAAGTTTGAACGAAGAAAAGAACGGAAGTTTGAGCATTGGAAAAACCAACGCCCGCCGCTTTATAGCCGGCGTCCGCCGCCCCCGTCAGTGTGACACACGATGTTGATTTTGGAAAAGGCCACGGGATTTAAAATTTATTTATCTTATATCTATTATCCTTACCTTTCCATATAAATACCTTCCATCTTCTATCTTCCACTCTTTCTCAAACGTTTTCTCCAAGTAACACAAGAAACCATAAACCCTCATACTCAAATCCAAATTCCGAAATTCTAAATCCCTGAGTTTCAATCACGAAGCCTAATCTTTCCTACCCACCATCATCCATTCATCCCATCTTCAACCCCAAATCACAAATTCTATCACTTACTACTCTTCATCTATCAATTTCAATTCCAATTCTTAGACGTACCCCCAGAAATTCAAATCTTTTCACCATCATAATCATCTTTTTCACAAAAGAGGGCTTTGAAACCAATTTTGGTACTCCAAGAAAGCAATTGGAAGGGATTTCGAAGTCCGGAAAGGTATGTTGAAATTCGGGATTTCGGGATCACAACAACGCAGCCCGCCGCTCTCATACCGGCGCCCGCCGCCATTACTGTGAGGTTGTTTCTCGTTTTTTTTGTGAGTTCTCTTGTGTTCTTCGTTCTAGGATGGAGAAGCCATAATATATGTCCATATTTGAGGAAGAGCGTTGATATCAGTTAGAGAGTTGTAGTTATCAAGCGAATTGATTCTTTCATTTCGAAACATTGCATAGGTTTGGCCTTCTTGGCACTGTATCTGCTTTATTGGAGAATGGAGGTCTAAGTAACTTTGTGACTCTGAGCAAGCCAACTTACCTTGCACTGGTGTGCGAGTTCCTTGCAACTTTGGTTGTGCGCTCCGAAAGTGATATTTGATTCAGAAAGTTGGGCATCGAATGTTTGATACCTAAGCGCACCATGACTCTTGCACTTGGGATGAGTAGACCTTGGTCTTCTACTTGGCATGTCTTTGATTGTACCAGCTAAGAGTTGGGAAGCAGTTGCTGAAATCTCTGAAAAACATGAGGATTACCATGATTATTTGATCACGCATCCCGCTCTCCGTTTGTGCCAAAGGGTTTTAAGCCCTTTATTTTATAGATTGGCAGAGCCATAGGTTGTCCCCTGGAGGATGTGGATGTGGTTGTATTGCGTGACGCCAGAAGCTACTTACACACCAGACTGGGTGCATTTGTTCTTAGCTACTTGCGATGAGACACTAGGCCATAATGGGGGAGGCATGCTCGTTTTATCTCATTTGGTGGCGTGATTACTCTTATTGCATGTCATATGGACATCAATTTGAGTTCGTTATAGCCATTACACTCATCTCATTACTTTGACATGTCTACCCTACTTAGCACTCGCATCATTAAAAGGTTATTTATCCCAGACAACAGTTAGGGTTTCCGTTGGTTCTCAAGTGCCAGAGGGGAGCATCATCAATATCTCCCCACCACTTTACCCGTGGGACCTACTCAGGCAGCTTTCGGTGTTAGCCATGTTTATTCTACAGAAGGGATGATCTTGGAGATATCTTCAACAAACTGGTCGTTGCTTGGAAATGTGGCTCAAGATGATGATTTTGACATATATAGTGAGGGTGGCCCTTAGCTTTAGCTTATTGAGAACATTGATCGCCGCTTAACTAAATTGGAGGGACAACAGGCACATTGCTTCCAAGATCTGAAAAGTCAGCAGACAGCTGGAAGCGATTAGAGGAGATCCATACCAATCTTATGAGCCATTGGTTTGAACTTTAGAGTCATCTGAGCCATCAGTCAGGATTCCAGTAATAGGTTAGTATCTCTTCCTTCACCCTGAGTTTATTTAATTGTTCTTTGTGTTTATGATTTGAGAACAATGCAACATTTAAGCATGTGAGAGGTGGTTTATGTTAGTTAGTTCATGTTTATGATTCCATTTTCATTGTTTTTGTTTTTGTTTATTTGTTTATGTTTATGTTTTGAGTTTGTTTTTATGCGTCATGTTTATGATTTGTTGTTATTAAAGTCAAAAATGAAAAAAAAAATGGAAAAATGTCAAAAACAATCCAAATTAAAATATCACGCATTGTGTGTGTGTGTGTGTGCGCGTGTGTGTGCGTGTGTTATTTAAATACCCATCTAACTTATTATGTCCTCTTTTTTTATTTTGGCATGATCATATAAATCTCATGGAATTCTAGATGATTTAACCTTGTCTTGGAAATTGTTTTATGTGAGATATGATTTGGCATGCGTAATTGAGCATGTATGATTTAAGTTCCTAAGCGTGATTGAAATTGAACAAAAATTTCTCCTAGTGAGAATTTTTGGCCTTATAAGGGATTACATTTATTTCCTTTTTCTTTTGTGTGATTTAGTCTTCCTATGCAATTATCTTTGATTATTGACATGGTTATCTATTTTTAAGGCCAATTATATACATGATCATTGCTTATGATTTGCATATGATAGAGGCATGTTTTTAGCCATATTTTATCCATACCTACCTTATATTATTTCTTTCCTTGAAGCCAATTTGAGCCTTTAGCCTTTTTCTTTGAAGCTCCACAAAATTCATCTGTCCTAGCCTATGAAAAGCCTAACCCTTTCGAGAATTGGGATTTAGAGTTGGTTATGGATATTATTTTGAGTTTTGAGAGAAAAAGCTAAAAAAAGTGTACTTTTGTTGAGAGGTTTTGATAAAGATGTAATGTCATGTGCTTATTTATCCTTATATTTTTATTTCATGTACATGGCTCAACAAAAAAAAATGTGTCGAAAGAAAATCGAAAAAAAAAGAGAAAAGTTTTTGTTGATAATGCATATTTCAATATGCATTATAGAACAGTTTTAGTAGCATTTCATTGGTATTTGGTTATGTTTTATAGTTAATTGCATATTTTGTTCTTTTGGTGGGAAAGTGCGGAAACTACGCTATTTCGATTGATTTATGCAAATTCGTAGTTCTGGGATGGTGATGAACCTGGGCGAGATCTAAATGGATTAAGAAGCTAGAGAAAGCAAGGAAGAAGAAGAATGAATGAGTCAAGGATGAACGAGCAAAGGCCGAGAGCAACAGGGTTGGAAACAAGACATTTCGTCGTGGCGAGTTCTAAGTCGCCACGACGAGTCAGAACAAGAACCCAGAGGCACCCCAACCCCAGTTGCAGCAACGAGAGGAGATTTCAACATGGCGAATGACCCTTCTCGCCATGGTGAGGGACCAACGAAGACAAAGGAAGATCAGCACAGTCGTGGCCGCGAGATAGCTTTCCACGGCGGCGAAAACGTCTAGAGGAAATTCTTATCAAGATCAAATCTTATATTTTCGAAAGGAAGCTCGATCCAATCTCATTAGTTATCTCTTATTCATGGTTTAAGCTAGTGAGATAAAGACTTATTTATTTATTATTTCCAGTTTTAATATTTTAAGGATATTTTATATTATTTTAGGATATTTTCCACATTATCTTTAGGGAAAGTATCTAGGTTTTCGGGGTTTTTAATTTTTCTCCTCTATTGGGAGAGCCAAAAAATTCCTAAGACATCCATTTTTTTTCCTCAGACTTTCAATCATAATTTATAGTACTTTTTCTCCCATTCAAGGTTGCTTAATTTCCATCAATTTCGAAGGAGATTTAGGTAAGTCATGAGTGGCTAATTCCGCTATCTGTGTCATCTATGTTTTGGAGACTTGGTTGGTGATTTGTGAGGCTTAAATTTGGTTGTTTCATACTGTTCTTTCGATTTCCCTTGTGTTTATTGATGATATTATTGAGATTGTCCGCCATAATAGTATCTTGCTAGGTTTTTATTCTTTCGTCATTGAATGAATTCCGTAGTAGCATGCTTAGGATTATGAGAACCTTGTTTGATCATGACTAAGTAGGGATTTCAACATATGTCTTAAACATCGGTTACCTTGTTTACTGGGTGTTATTCATATGCCTAGATTCTTAGGACCTTGTGCTATCTTTATGTTAAATCACTGTCGTGCTTTGGTTGCATAAAGGTGTAAGGGGTTTGATTCACTTGTTGTGGTTCAATCTATTCAAACTAAGATGGGAAGAATGTATGTGAAAGGTAATATACAACTTGAATTTGAGTCTATGACCAATTAAGCCAACCAATGTCGATGAATGCATAGTTGGAACTATTTTCTCTATTCAATTGTCATCAAAACTATCATCTCTATGCTTTGTTATTTCATTTGCAATCTTGATCATTAGTTTGTTTCTCATATTTATTTGCTTATTTTCCACATTTTGTTAAAGTAGCGTTTAAACTATTAATCTTAGATATGGGTTCGACCTTACACTTATTGTTATACTAGCATTTTGTGTGGGAATTTCTTTGGTGAGGTTTATACACGACTGTAAACCCTCTTACCAAGAGCCTTGTTTATTTATTTTTGCATATGAGAGATGGATAAATGTTTATTTTGAGAGGTTATTGGTTATATTTTGGAGCAGGGCATTGACTGTTATATGTAAGTGAAGCTTATTTGTCATTAGCTGAGCAGCTGGTTCTTTTTTCTTCATTCACGATGAGGGGAGGAGCATAGCTAGGACCCCCTCTTTCTATTCCTGGCGGATCGAGTAAGAGCTAGGAAGATTCGAGACTAATGCTGTCATAATGGGGGATGGTACTGAGGACGGGCCGAAGACGGGGGGGAAGTTTAGAATAGATGAGGGTACTGGTACTAAACTCCCGATTCAGTAGGCTAATGAGCCTTAGTCTTTCTCTCGTATTCCTCCCTCGACCCCGTACATAACTTGGGCATATCTGGCATCTTGCTCTTCCATGAATCCTCTCTTTTCTTTCAAGATGAACGACCTGCTTCTTCAAGGCGATCTCCTGCGAGTTGGATAAGGCAGAGCGAGGGGAAGAGCATGAAACCCTTTTCACTTCTTATTACTCTTTTCGTTTACTTTTTACGACGGCATTCCAAGAAGCAACTTCCCTCCCCCACGATCTCCCCTAAATGACGAAGATATCTCTTGTTGTAATAATGTACTGGGAGCCCAGGCCATTCTATATTTCATTACCGTTTTAATATCAAAATATAGATATCTTTCTTCTTAATTGTCCAATGAACACTAATACAATCACCATCCCTGGTTAGGATGTCGAGATCGAGCCTTCTGCTGCCTTTGAATTATGCTTTCCGGCGAACTGATCAATTCGTTGATTCGTTCGAGCGACGGAGGGCATGAGTAATAGGGCGGAGCAAGCCTTATTTCGATACTTTGACGAAACGAACACAACACCAGGTTATACGGGAATCTAACTAGTCTAGTAATCCTACAAGATCCATTCGTTCTTTTTTCTCTGACAGATGGTCAGAACTTCATCTGGGTTCAAATCCGGCTGAGAGGTCCACTAGAGATCAGAAATTGTTGAAGAAAGAACAATATGTTTCTTTTGTCCCTGGGAAGGTTGAAGCCTCTGTCAAAATTGCACCTTTTGATGGTCAATAGAAACTTCCATTTCTTTCTTTGAGCTGAGCTCCTAAGGCTAAGGAGTTGCTTTCTATGGAGCTTCCATATAGGCCCCCTTTCATACGACCCATGAACAAGGGCCTAACTGAAGCTATGACACCAATATGACCTATGGTTGATGCTATAGGTAACTTTTCGGGTATTCTCGCCCTGGAGGTGGGAAAAGCTCTGTCGTCCTATACGAGGAAGATTGCTACGCCTACATAGAATAAACTAACTAAAGACGATGCTAATAGGGATCAGAAATGTGGTCAATATCACGAAGAATAAAGAGATACCATCTATACCCAAATAAAAATTGATGTAGAACACAGAAAAGAACGTGACAAGTGGCTCAATAGACTCGATATATGTAACTAGGTCTCAGATAGCTTTTGAGGTACAATGTCTTTCAACTAAGCGCTATTGCCCAATCATAGATGTAAGAAAGCCTAGCAGCTCAATTGAATTAGGCGCAAGAAGCTTCAGTTACACCGCTTGTCCTAGTCATCGCAAGGGGCTCAGCGCTTACACATCACACCTAAACTAACATCTAGCAGTAGGTGTGGTTGTCTTATATGGAATATTAGGGACAGCGAAAGCTAAGTGACAAAGAGCCAGAAGAGGTTTCTGCACTCCAGGAAATGCTCGACCCCAATAGCTTGCGCACCCCAAGAGAAAATGGCCAGCAATGGGGCTCCTTAGACGAGCGACTATGCTGAAACGGGTATGCTGCTTTGCCATGGGTTGATTGTTGCTGCTCTTTCGGTGTATATTAGGTTCTAGTTATGTCCCTAATTTATCCTTCCATGCAGATTGCACATTCATCTAGGTCGAGAAAGGTTCGACAATCTCCTAACGCGATAGCACTCTTGGTGGAACCTCTGATGTTGGAGAAAGCAATGCAGACTCGCCTTCGGGTATCATGAATGTCGCTCTTGAGGCGAGGTTTTTCCATCGATCTATGAAAGACATCCGTGAAAGAAACGATCAAAATGAGACTGACTATTCACCGGCAGGGGAGTCATCTTACGCCTGTTAAAGACGCCGAAGTGAACACAATTTTCAATCTTAAGGATCGAATTGTTCGTCAAATGGAACAACTCAACCCAGATCCCGTTTCCTGTGTTATGAAGAAGAAGTCCTATCGTTACGTTCCCTCTTCACGAGGATATTTTTTTCGCTTTCTCTTTCTACCCCTCTTATCTCATAGTTTTCACGAGCGTTGGCGGGTCCTGGAGTGCCTGTCAAGGGCACTAGCGCATAACTCGGGGTGATCATCACCACCTGCACCTCACATCTCGGCACAGTGGAACGTGTAACCTACCTGCTGTCCCATTCAACTGCGTTGGTCGTAATAGATCGACTTTCATGCTAGTTCTGGCTCCAGCATGAAAGTTCCATTTCAGGGAAGGACGACCTTAATGAGGAAGTACGAGCTCTTTTATAGAGCAACCTCGCCTCTTTTTTGATTCATTACCATTCTAGTCATCTAACGGGGTTTAGGTTTTCGCTTTCTTCCGGGTAAGCCTGAGTTCTTACAACAAGAATTGAGGTTATCATCATCCTTTGATAGGTAGTCTTTTTTCAGTCATTCTATTGGCTTGTCTTATAATTGCAGACCTCTTTCAGCCTTCTCGTTGTCTTCTTTTATCCGTTTCGGTGTCGGTTTACGTGGGTTGGTCCCCAAGGAATTCACTCAAATCTTGGTGGAGGTAATGACTTATCATGAGGGCCTGTATGGGTCTTTCTTGGTTTTGGTCTGCTTGGGCATTGGTTGTACTGCCTGGTACGGCTTAGCGCCAGGCTGCTTGTTCACTCCTTTTGACTCGTACGATCCTTTTTTTCAAAATGGAATATTATGCGCCTGACTTTCGTAGGGTTTCTTTTGTTGACAGAAGCGATCTTTCTGCATCGGTGGTGTCCGCCTTGGTGAATGAGCGTCATTTGCAGAGATAACAATCCCCGCTAGCGGCAATGTGCTTAAGGATGTTAGTTTAGGTGTGTTGGTTGCTTTCTTTCTAGCAGTCGGTATAGCAGTCCACTGATTATTGTAGTCTCAGGGCAGCCTTCCCTAATCGAATGTGAGGCCTAGGGTAGCTAGTAGTCAGAGTATTCCCCGTGTAGCAAAGGCCAGCTCTTTCCTTGCTATTTCCCTCTTTTCTTTAATCTACGGGGGTCGTTCTAAATAGCTTATGTAAAGTAGAGTTCCATCTTTTTAGAATGAAAGAATCGTCGAGTCGGAAAAAATTGGGTGCTATCATATAGCTTTGTATCGGCTAAGTTCACAAATTGGAGATAAGCTTCAGTTTCTGAGTTTTAGTGATCATCTGCATGCAGGGCTACATTACCCATCAATCAGTTGAGCTAGGTTGTCCTTTCTTCCGGCTTTGAGGGTTCTAGCCATTAATAGTGTTATGAGGAGTCAGTAAAAGAACAATATCAAAGTTGCAGTTTGAGAGTTATTATATTTTGAGAGTTTATGTTCTTATGTGAGCTTGATGTGTTTTTGAGTTATTTTGTGTTATGTTTGAAGTTTTAGGAATCTTGGTTCCCTGAATTGAAAGCACCACATGACCAAATATAATTCCATTCCTTTATGTTTCTATCAAACCCCATTACAACCCCACCGAATGGAGTCTTCTTTGAAGATTTCCATTGAGCGAAAGTCCTCTTGATGTTTCTTATATTGCTTTTATGAATCCATTGGAGTTCTTAAAGTATAAACACATGAGAATGAGATAAACACATATTCTCCCTTGTGAGGTTGGATTGATAAGCATGGGGGCTACTTGATCAACCATATACCATGTTATGATGTTTATGTGCCTTATTCATATTTGCACTTGGTTTGATATTGCTACTGATGATGTAAAGTTGTGACGAAATCTCATGTGGGGTGCATCGATTTCGTCCGAAGATATTATTATTAGTTTATTATTATTTTATTCCCTACGGTTTTGCTCGACTCTTAGATGTTATTTCTAGTCTATTTTACAGTTGTATGTGGCAAGAACGATAGATTGTGTGTGGAACAATAGAGAGAGAGAGAGAGAGAGAGAGAGAGAGAGAGAGAGAGAGAGAGAGAGAGACGTTGATTATGAGTTGCTAAACTCATAGCTTCGGATGTGATTCGAAGACATGGTTTGATGAATTATGATGATTTGATTTCATATTATTATTCATGAGTTATTTCATTATCTGTGTTCTTCATTGTTAAGTATTTGCACATGTTCTCTCTATAACTAATCCTCTAGACAGACTCTGCATCTTTGCTAGAGATTCCTTTCGTAAGATCGGTATCTTTGTGGCAAGCAATGGAAATGGATCACGTGAAAGCATCAATTATCTCTACAGGATGATGACTATTGGTTTATATTGATTTTAATGAGATTAGGGTTAAGAGCTCTACAACTGTGCATTCTTTTGATTCCTAATTGCATTGAGATTGATATTGCTAATTGGGCATTCACTTGAGTCTTTATGTTGTTCTATGTTGTATTTCATAGAATGTAAGTGATTGTCCCTCTATTGATCAATCTATCTAAGATAAGTCGGCGTAAATTTTGTTATCAATTGCTTTGCATTGATTGAGAATAACAATGAAATCAATCCAAAGATCATGAACCCCAACAATCGTCAAGAATTGCAGGTGAAGCGTTTTCCTCACATTATTACTACTTTGCAATCATTACTCCTTTTTCTTATTTGTTTGTTTCATTTGTTTGCTAAAACTTTATTGCTACTTGTTTGAGAATCATTATAAGAATTATGAATCCTTCTTCTATGTGGGATCGACTCCTTACTTTTATGCTATGCTAATCTTTTGTTTAGCATTGAGTGAGGATATTATTTGCTGTTAGGATAATGCATAGTAGGAGAAAAAGCATTTTTACAGTAGAAATCATACTCATGTATCACAACTTTCTACTAACAATGGTTTTATAAGCACCAGGTTGAACAAAAAAAAAACATTTTATAATCTTTAACACCTTTAGGATAACCCGGGAAAATACACTTTTGTGATTTAGGATCTAGTTTTCCTTGATTAACATAAGAAAAAATAGTATAGCCAAAAGGTTTTACATGGTCTAAATTAGGCATTTTCTTTGTCCACAACTCATAAGGTGTCTTAAAACCAATAACATAAGATGGAGTTCTATTTATAAGATAAGCAGGAATAACCACAACTTCACCCTACAAATAATATTTCAAACCAGAGGATATGAGCATGCATATTGCCTTTTCAGGGAGAGTGTTGTTCATCCACTGAGTAGTACCATTATGTTTAGGGGTACCAAGTATTTTCAAGTGGATTTTAATTCCATGCAACTTGCAGAAAACATTAAATAGAGAATTACAAAACTCAAGACCATTATCAGTTTTTAAACATTTAACGATCAAGCCATTTTCATTTTCAACTCCAGATTTCCAAACATTGAAGGTTTCAAAAGCTTCATCTTTAGTTTTTAATAAACCCAATCTTTTCTACTATAGTGATCCATTAAGAACATAAAATACTTTTTGTGAACAATAGTAGCAAGTTGGGTGGGTCCCACATATCAGAATGAATATATTCAAGAGGAGCAGGTGCAGAATAAGAAGATAGCTTAAAACCTTTCTTAGTTTGTTCCCCTAGTATGCAATTTGCACAGAGATCGATATTGCAGAGCTTGAAATTTTTTATGACAGTTCTAAACAGATGATCTAAACCTTTATTGCAAATGTGTCCTAACCTACCATGCCACAACTTAATATCTTGCATGTGTACAACTTAGTATCGTGCATGTAGAGACATAAAGTTCACATGAGTAGTAAAATCACATTAAGAATAATTCAGCATAGCTGCAGCAATCAACTCAGATTTATTCTTCTTCTTATCGCCGTTCCTATTTTTCCTATTACCTTTGTACTTAGACCTAATCATTCGTACTTCATCTTTAGACTCAATTTTATGTCTATTAATAGTTTTAAAAATCTTCAAAGACTCATTTTTCTGTACGATAGCTTCCATAATATCCCATTTAGATAGTTTAGACTTACCATACTGAACAACATCGATAAAAGTGACAAACTGAGAAGGCAAGGAATTAAGCATTAAAACACATAGTTGAGTCTCATCAACCTTAACACCACACACTTCCAAATCTTGAGTAATTAGAGAAAACATGTCAAGATTCTCGACAAGGGTGCAACCAATAGACATTTTAAAGTTGAAGAGTTTGTTTAAGAGATTTACCCTACACGGGAAAGATTTCACCAACTATAATTCTTCTAGAGTCTCCGAAAGATTATGAATAGTTTTACATGGCAGGACTTGTCTGACCACCTCATCAGAGAGCCTTAGCATCACTATGAGCCAACTTATCCAGATTCTTTATATCTTTCTTCTTTTCCTCATCATAATCTCCATTGGTAGCCTCAAAGCAATTTTCTTTGATCAATATGGCCTTCATTTTTACCTGCCACACTGCGAAGTCAGTAGTGCCATTATAGGGCTTTAGATGACAAGACTCACCCCTATTCCTCATAAAGTTATTGAAGAAAACACTCAAAATTAATGCAAATAAAACATAAATAAAGCACAAATAAGAAGATCGAGTGAGGGCAATCTTGAACCTCCAATAAGCACAGATCTACACAGAGATAGTAAGAAATATATAGATTTGTGAAAAAACTAGAAGAAACTAACCAAATACAGCCTAGATCTAGCAAAACAAAAGTATGGTACATCATGTAAGGGGGGTGCAGCATCAGGCGATGAGCCCTCTCTAGGTCTGCCCGAGGCCTTACTTCCGATTTCTATCTCTGTGATCAATAATGAGCCAGAGAATCGAAAAACGGACACCTAAGCTTTGATAACAGTTGTTGAAAACCATGTTCGAGAATTAATAACAAATACAATTTAAGCAAAAGAGAAAGCAAACAAAGAATCAAAACAAACATGCACGATTGAATGCATAGGATTTTATGAGGTTCGACAAAAATGCGTACGTCTTCGAGGCTTCATGAGTTGGTTGAATCCACTATACACATGTTCGTAACGGAACAAACAAGTAACATATACAAGAAGTTCCTAGATCTACTATGTATGTGAATCAAAGATAAAGGAAAACAGAAATCCCCCTAGATGGGAAACCAAAGATAGAAGAAGACTTCAATCTTCAAACTCTAGATCTTCATAAACAAGAAAGCAGAAGCCACAAGAGACAATCGCCAAAGCTGTTGCACTACCTGAAGAAGATCATCGTTCAACCACCTTCTTCTCCTCATCGTCACCTGGATTGAAGGACACAAGAGCTCGAGAGCGAAACCCTAGAAATCCCATAAAGTCTAGAGAGGATTTTGGAGGGAGAATGAAGAGGCGAGAGCTGAACGTGAGCCAAACATCTTCATAAGCGAGCAATTGTTGTGGGCATCAGCTTTCCTTCCTTCTATTTAGATCTGTTTAGGCTTGTGTGGGTTAAAGGCCATACATAATTTTCACCCATATATCTATACATATTATACATATAATATATATTATAGTATTATCGTACCATTATTGTCCATTAGAAGTGTTAGGATTAAAGTCGATTTCTCAACTCAATACAACTCATCCGAATCTAACTACAACCGTGCATCCATAAATAGTACAATATATACCATATGTTATATGTATATTAATCAAATACACATACATATTACTAGGGGTGGGCATTACCGGGTATCTGACACGAACCGGATAATCGTGTCGGATACTCGAAACCGTTTAGCATAAAAAGGCCGAACCGTGCACGAACCGTTATAAACCGGGTATCCGACACGGTAAAGCTAAACGGATCCGTGTCGAATACCCGTGTTATCCGACACGAATCGTTAGCCTTTTTTTTCTGGGTTGTGTCACTGGTTGGTTCCCCTCTTTCTAACCCTATTTTGTCAAACATTAACAAGAACAATCCAATTTGACATACACAGATCTGAAATTGAAGCCATAATTGTTCAAATTTGACAAAGAGGATGATAGATCTGAGAACTTTGACTTAAATCTGCAAAGACATACTCAATTTGGTCTTCTTCGTGATTGAAGCTTGAGATAGAGCTTGAGATAAGGGTTTTTGGATTCTTTTGTTCTTATGCAGCCTTGTCATTGCCTTGTCACCGTGAGCATTGAGCCGCCTCTTGGCCTCGTCGTCGCCGTGTTCCGCCTCTTCGCATCATCGTCTTCGTTAGTTGCCTATTTGCCTCTTCGTTCCATCATTGTGACTTGCCGGGAAGTGAGCCGCGTCATCGCCGCCTCCGACATTGACATGGTCGTCATCGCCGCCTCGTCGAGCCAACATAGAGAGGTGGAAGAAGCAGTCACTGCGTTTGATTGAATATGAGATTTGACAAAAAAAAAATGAATCTGAAAGTTGGAGAGGAGAGGATGTATATGAAAAATGAAACTGAGAGTTGGAGAGGAGAGGATGTGAGACTGAGAGAGACAGAGAGTGGAGAACCGGAGATAGTGCGGCACTGCGGCTGCTAGGGTTTTTTTGGGACTTTCATTCGTTATATACTTGGAAAAAAAAGGAAGAGTTAAAAAAAAATATAATGGGTCAGACTCGGAATCGATCCCGGGATGCGTTGGACATACGGAAAGGCCAATACCAAATGAGCTAACAAGCTTTTATGATACTCTAGGGATTTTATAATACTAGTACTATATTAACCTTATTTATAAATTTAAAAAAAAATAAATAAACGGTTCGTGTCGGGTATCCGACAAGGGGATTTGCCCGAAGCGTATCCGAACCGTTTAATGTCGTGTTTTAGCGGTTCGTGTCATTTTCGTGTCGTGTATTTTCGGTTTCGTGTTTTTTTGTGTCGTGTGTGTCGTGTTTTTGTGTCGTGTCGGGTTTTTCTGCACACCCCTACATATTACACGCACATAATAATATTACATGCAAAACATATAAAACAAGACATAGGAAAGTAGATATGTATCATTGTACATCATAAGTTCATAATATTCATTTAGTTCATTCTTTAAACAACCATATATTAATTCAACTTACCCTTATTAAAAAGGCTTCATCATAGTGGTGAATCGATAAAAAAAAAAAGATTTTCTTCTTCTTAATGTGTCAATTTATTTTTATTTTTTTCATTGTTTGACGTCTCTATCTGCCTAATTTTTAAAGTACGGCCACTTTCCTTACTACGGGAGTATAAACTAAGAAGAAGATAGAAAAAAGGGGTTAAAAATGTGTCTTTGCTTTGAGTGCAAGAAGCTACCGAAACCTTTTTGGGAGGGTGGTAGTGATAGGATTAAAAAGTAGAGGGGAGAAGAAAGGGGGATGGACACCTTTTTTTGTAGCGTTGAGTGGATTTGTTGTTATGTCTTTACTTGAAAGTTTGACCCTAATTACATGATTGTCTCTTTTTTTTTTCCTTTTTTCTTTTCTTCTTCCTTTTCTACTTACTTTTTTAAATTTCCTCCTCCCTTAATGGTAGTATATGCACACCAACACACATATTTGAATGTGAATTGCAGCAAAAAAAAAAAGTAAATAGCGGGATTTTGGCTTACACTAGTAAAAAGAGAAATGGCTAGAGATGTGATCCTTTTTGAAACTATAGATTATCATGAGCCACAATTGTCTTTCCGTGAAGAATAAACATATTTGTTGATTGATGCATTTGGAGTGCATGGGTAGAATGATACTACCTCCGTTCGGAAAATCTTGACACTTTACTATTAATGCACGTTTTTTTAGGAGATAAAAACTATATAAAATATCTAGTTTTTTTAATAATTTTTTTAACAACTTCGTACTTATTATTAATAAGTACAAACTTGTTAAAAAAAATTTATAAAAAAATGAATATTTTATATAGTTTTTATCGTTGTAAAAAAGCGTGCATGAATAGTAAACGACAAGTTTTGCCGAACGGATGGAGTAATTACTTTTATAAAAATATCGAACTGATAAATTACATAGGTCTCCGCTTATATAGTGGGCTAAAAGCCCGTTAAGGGCCAATACCTTTATAAGATATATATATATATATATATATATATATATGTTATCAATGAATGGAAACCCTCAAGGATGACATTACAATCAATCTCATACTCTCACATGGTATCACAGCCTAAGATGCAAAGGCCCAAATTTTTCTCTCTCTCCTTATTCTAACCCTAGCCGTCGCCCTCACCCCTTTGCCGCCCCCCTACCGCCGGCGCCTCTCTCCCCTCTCCTCGGCCACCACCGACACCACATCCCTCCCTCTCGTCTCGCTCTCTCTCTCCTGTTATAATGGTCGACCCTCCCCCTACCACCAACAAACCGCCCTTCCACCCCGCCCTTACGATCTCTAATATCAAGAACTGCATCCCTATCATTCTTGATCATGAATCCAGCACCTAGACCATGTGGTCGCACCTCTTCACGACCCATGTTAAGGCTCATAAAGTCCTCCACCATATTGACTCCTCCGTCAATCGCCCTGAGAGTGAAGACGACGATCTCTTCGCTCAACTTGACACTATTGTCCTTCAATGGATCTTCAACACCATCTTAAAAGATCTATTGACCACCATCCTCAACCTCAAAGACAACGCCTTGGTTGCCTGGAAGAAGCTTCAGGATCTCTTCCAAGACAACAAGTCCACCCGTGCTGTCTATCTCGAGCACGAATTCTCAAGTTGCAAGCTTTTCGCCTTCCCGTCGATATCCGCCTATTGTTAGCACATCAAGACCCTGGCTGATCAACTCGATGTTGTCGACTCCAAACCCAGTGTCACCCGCCACGTCCTCCAGGTACTCTCGGGCCTCCATTCTGAATACAACGTTGTTGCTACTCATATTCAGCAGACGAAACCTCTCCATAAATTCGAAAAGACCCGTTCCCAATTTATCCTGGAGAAGACTCGCCTTCAACGTCTGACCACAAACGCCGCCAAGGACAAGACGACATTGGTATCATCCAGCGACATCGATGAAACCTTTGCCCCACAGCCCAGCCAAAACTACAACCAACAGCAGGGATCGAGAGGAGGCGGCCGCGGCCGCAGCACCCAGCGGTGGCCGCAGCAGTTCGACGCGCCCCATCCCTCTTCGTATCCCAACCCAGGCTACCCCCGTTGGATGCCCTTTGGCTACCCCGGCTCGTCGTATCGTCCACCAGCCCCGTATCCCAACCGCCAGCAGGGCTTGTTAGGTCCTGCTCCTCGACCCGCCGGGCATCAGGCCTACCCGTCGTCGTTTGATCCGGAATACACTCCCACTGATGTTCATCACTCCTTCTCTTCGATGCAGCTGGCACCTCCTGACTCTGCTTGGTACATGGACACTGGCGCTACCTCTCATATGACGAACTCCTCAGGTACTCTCTCTTCTTTCTCTTTTAAGGGTCCTGCTCATTCTATTATCTTCGGCAACGGTGGTCGCCTTGCTACTTCGGGCATTGGCCACGCCACACTACCAACCCCTACCAACCCATTACACATCAACAACGTCCTTGTTGCCCCCAAACTTGTCAAAAACCTTATCTATGTCCGTCAGTTCACCTTTGACAATAATGTTTCTCTTGTGTTTGATCCGTTTGGTTTCTCTGTGAAGGATCTTACTACGGGGGTTACTCGCATGAGATGTAACAGCATCGGGGAGCTCTATTCTATGTCGTCGCCCTCACCTCCCAGCCCATCAGGTCCAGTCGCCCTCTCGGCATCATCATCCAGTCTTTGGCATGCGCGCCTTGGTCGTCCTAGTCCTGCAGTTTTAGATTTACTTCATTCTCAAAGTCTTGTTCAATGTAATAAAGAGACTCGCTCTAGTTTATGTTCTTCTTGTCAGTTAGGCAAACATGCTAGACTCCCCTTTCAACGGTTTTTCAATACTACTTTTTCACCTTTTGACATTATTCATAGTGATATTTGGACATCTCTTGTGCCTAGCAAGGAGGGTCGTAAGTATTACCTTTTGTTTTTGGATGATTATACACATTTCTTATGGATTTTCCCTTTGCACTTTAAATCTCAAGTGTTTCCTATCTTTTCGAAATTCCATACTTACATCAAAACACAATTTCACACCTCTATCAAGTGTTTCCAATGTGACAATGGTCGTGAATTTGACAACAAGGAATTTCACACTTTCTTCAACACCAATGGGATATCCTATCGCTTGTCCTGCCCCTATACCCTCTAAATAAAATGGCAAGGCCGAACGAATCATATGAACCATTACCAATATGATGCGCTCTCTCCTCTTCCACGCCTCTATTCCCCCTATATATTGGCCATATGTCTTGGCCACCATATGCTACCTCCTAAACATTCTCCCCTCCACAACCCTCAACCATCGCTCACCATTTCAGACACTGTATTGCACTTTGCCCAAGTATGATCACCTTCGTACCTTATGATGCTTGTGCTTTCCCAATCAGTCATCCACCGCCCCACACAAACTTCACACACGCTCCACCCCTTGTGTCTTTCTTGGTTACCAGTGTGATCACCGCGGCTACCTCTGCCTCGATATCAAGACACACAAGATCATTCTCTCTCGTCATGTCACCTTTGATGAGTCGCGATTCCCCTTTGTGTCTCATAGACCCCCTGTGTCTCAGTCCGAGTCAGAGTCACCCTTCCCCCATTTCCTTTTTCCCTAGAGCTCTCCCGGTGCTCCTACGTCTCCCCCTCCCCCACCTCCCCCACCACCCCCTACCACCAGACCACACACCCGCAGCGTCTCTGGTGTCTTCCGACCCCGACAGATCGTCTCCATGACCACCGCCCATCACCCCGCTATCCACAGCCCATCACCCCGCCAAACAGCCTCGTATCACCTAGAGGCGGCGGCCGCAGCAGGGCATGCTGCGCCCGCCGCCCATCAAAACCCCATGCCCCCAACCTCGCATCACTTACTGGCGGCGACCGCCGCAGGGCATGTTGCGCCCGCCGCGTCCCTCGCCCCGCCTTTGAACCTCTTGCCCGCAGCTCTGCTGTGCCCGCCGCCTCATCCCCATGCTTAGCCACTCTTGCCCCCGTCCTTCCCGACTCCCAATCACCCTCTTCCCCCACCCAGACCTCCCTCTCCCCCGTTCCCACCTCCCACAAAACAGCTATCCTTGACCCGAATTAGCAGACGCCTATGCTCGACTAATACAGGGCCCTTACAAAGAATGGTACTTGGGTTATTGTTCCTCACCCTCTTGAGGCGAATGTCATTCGTTGTATGTGGCTCTTTCGTCATAAGTTCCGGTCTGATGGGACGTTGGAGCGCTACAATGCCCCTCTTGTGGTGAAGGATAGATCTGAAGAGGCAGGTATTGGTTGTGATGAGATGTTCAGCCCTGTGGTCAAGCCTGCCACTATCCGCGTGGTCCTGAGTCTAGCTTTGTCGCGCAACTGGGCCATCCATCAGTTAGATGTGAAGAACGCCTTTCTGCATGGTCATCTGAACGAGACAGTTTACATGTTTCAACCGCCTGGGATTGCTGATGTTGAGCATCCAGAGCATGTTTGTCCCCTCAAGCGCTCTCTGTATGGTCTGAAACAGGCTCCACGGACATGGTTCCAGCGTTTTGCCTCTCATCTGCTCCGTTTGGGTTTCACTGGCAGCCTTTCGGATACGTCTTTGCTCATCTATCGCAGAGGCTCGGACTTGGCATTCCTGCTGCTATATGTCGACGACATCATTCCCATCACCTCTTCTGTTGCTCTTCGGACGTCCATTATTTCGTAGTTGAGTGCGGAATTCGCCATGTCTAATCTGGGTCGGTTGTCTTACTTCTTGGGAGTTGTTGTTCAACATCATGAGTCTGGTCTGTTTCTCTCACAAAGTAAGTATGCTGCTGAGATTGTTGCTCGAGCTAAGATGGTCAACTGTAATCCCGTCCCCACCCCAGTGGATACATCCAACAAGCTCAGTGCTCATTCTGGTCCTTTGGGTTATGATCCAACATTGTACAGGAGCCTCGCTCGTGCTCTTCAATATCTCACTTTCACCAGGCCCGATATCAGTTACGTCGTTCAGCAGATCTGCTTGTTCATGCATGCACCTAGGGAACCTCACTTTCAGGCTTTGAAGCGGATCATTCGGTACATCAACGGCACCCTCGAGCTCGGCAAAACCATCACTCCTTCCTGTAAGCTTGATCTTGTTGCTTACACTGATGCGGATTAGGGTGGTTGTCCAGACACCCGTCACTCCACGTCTGGTTAATGTGTCTTCCTCAATGACACTCTCGTGTCTTGGTCATCCAAGCGTCAGTCCATCGTGTCTCGCTCCAGCGCTGAAGCCGAATACAGGGGTGTTGCCAACGTTGTCTCCGAGTGCTCTTGGCTCCGCAATCTCCTGCTTGAGCTACGATGCCCCTTGCAGAAGGCCACACTAGTCTACACTGACAACGTCTCCGCCGTCTACCTGGCTAGCAACCCATTCCAGCATCAACGCACGAAGCACATTGAGCTTGATATCCACTTCGTCCGGGACAAGGTTGCCATTGGACATGTCCGCGTTCTACATGTCCCGTCCTCTTATCAGTACGCTGATATATTCACTGATGTCTCTAAAGTAGCCATGTTGAAATCCACAGTTTAGTTCCATATTCTATACACTTTGCATATTTCGGGATGTGAATATGTCGAATTTATGTAATATATGCTTATTTGCCAGAAATAGAGATCTACATAAATTTCTGTTTAATATTGCTGAATATGGAGCCATTTCGGGAGAAAACCAAGAAGCAGAGACGGGAGCTCAAATCTACTCGATATCGACAAGTTTAGTGGATATCGACAAACCATGTCTAGGCACATCACTGATCGAGGAGCACGTGTCGAGAAGCCAAGGAACAGCAACCCGACTCCAGCACACTCCTCGATATCGAGTTACTTACTCGATATCGACTAAGCCCTGAAGATCATGCCCGGAGTCGAGGAGAGCCTGATCGAGGACGCCGCAGAGTGCTACTCGACTTGACCAGATAGCCGGACACCACTCCTCGATATCGAGGAAAGTCCTCGATATCGACAAACCCAAGTCACCTGTCCGAGCAAGGTCGAAGAAAGCAGCTTGACCAAGCCGATCCAACCAAGTCGATGAAGACAGCTTACTCGATATCGAGGAAACTCCTCGATATCGACAATACCCACATCACAGATCCGAGCGAGTCCGAGGAAGAGCTAGTCGACATGCCGAGCCAAGCTGAAGTTGACGTCATTTTTACTCGATATCGAGGAGATCTATCCAGA
The DNA here is from genome assembly GCA_037127255.1 of Persicaria tinctoria. Lineage (NCBI taxonomy): Eukaryota > Viridiplantae > Streptophyta > Magnoliopsida > Caryophyllales > Polygonaceae > Persicaria > Persicaria tinctoria. The sequence goes on along the minus strand of JBANSL010000006.1, from coordinate 56,404,391 downwards.
AGCCGCGTACGTAGTTTTGGGCAGTCCAACTCGGATTGGGATTCCTTAGGGTCGAAGATTACCGAGTTTTATCCGATTTTATCAAGATCCATCATAGAGGAGAAGATTTATCCACTTGAAGATATTTTAGGCTTTTAGATATAATTTCCTTTTAGATTTATTTATGTTATTCCATTTATTTATCTTTAAAACTTTTAGATATAGATAGAGATTTCTATCCTTGAATAGCAAGGTGTAGAAGGCTATAAATAAAGCCCATGGGGCTGATTTTAGGAATCATCCAATTCAGAAGCTAGAGAAGTAGTTCACATAGAAGTTTTAGGAGTTCCAAGGTTTTAGGGTTTTGGCATTCAACGAAAGTTGGATTGCCGGGATTGTAAAGGCTTTGAATTTAGTTTAATGCAAGTTTCTTTTCATGCATCAATGTATGAGGTTGCAATGAAGCGCGAGTAGTCCACCCACTTCTAGGGTTGGGGCGAGCCCGACGATAGTCTTGCGTGTTTGAGGTAAAGATCCGACTTTTATCATATTTTGAGCATCTACTACTTGTTAAGTGTTTATTACCCATTTAATGGAGGTCCATGCTAACAACTTGGATTGTAAACATAAAATCAGTAGAGACAATTAGGATTTCTTGAAAGAGTTGTCTAATTGTTGGAAAAGGCGAAAGCTTAGTCCTTTGATGCGAATTATATGATTATCTGTTTCATTCTTGCCTTATGCATGCTTGGTTATCGTTGTCGCAAACCCCAATCTTGGAAGTCTTTTACATACAGTTTATTTTGAATCCAAAAGCATTTGTTTTTACTCTATTTCGTTTTACTTTCTGTCTTCCTCCATATCGACTAGCACTCCTCAATATCGAGTTACTAATTCTCGATCCAGATCACTATAGCTTCTCTGTGCAGGTGATCGACAAGCCAATCATCGACGTCGACAAGGTTTACTCGATATCGAGTAACCTCTGCTCGATATCGACCAAAACCGCCTGTGCCTGCTGCTGCGCTGCTTGACTTGTCCGATCTTCTGTCGACTAACCCTAGTCGAGATCGACAACCTGTGGTCGACTTCTGTCCGTGAGATTTCTCCGTTGCCTAGGATCCGCTGACACGCTTCCTCGTGGATCGATCCTGACTTCCCACTACTGCATCGGGAGGAAGTCTTGTAATCATATGCAAGGGACGGAATCTAGTTTCCTTTACTTTAGTCATATTTTATATTTGCATTCTCGATTTTCCTCCTATCAACAAATTGGCGCCGTTGCCGGGAAAGCTATCATTCGCGCCTTAGGTAGTTAAATCTCACGTCTACTCTGAGTTACTTTACAGGTGTATGCGCCGTTCTGGTCAACCACCTGAGTTTGACGGCTTAGACGATCCAGAACGCCTTTACACATCCAAGCTAAGCTAAAAAGAGCCATGGCGGCCGCAGAAACATAGGAACAGTTGATACAGAGGCTTACAAGGGAGCTGGCCACTAAAGATGCTACTATCGCCGTTGAGAAAGCAGCAAGGGAACAAGAAGAAGCTGAGCTTCCCCAATACCCAACCACTGCAAAGGATTATATGCATCCGACTCTCGTCGTGCCTGAATCGGCGATTCTAATCCCTGAGAACTCTATTGAAATTCGCACTCAATTCCTTATAGAGCTTAAAAATAATGCTTTTTATGGCAAATTTAATGAGTGTCCTCTTGAACATATTACCAATTTTTCTGACATGTGCCGTACTCTTGCTGAAGGTACAACTCTGGAATATGTCAAGATGAAGGCTTTTCGCTGGTCTCTCGTTGGACCTGCACTGAAGTGGCTTGAAGGGCTGAAACTTAGATCCCTCACAACATGGGCCTAAGTGGAGCAAGAGTTTCTCAACAAATTCTTCCCTCCTGCCAAGACAACACTCCTCCGCCAGAAGATCACAACTTTCAAACAGAAGCCTGGGGAGCCGCTAGCAAAAGCATGTGAACGATACAAAGAGCTGCTGCGATCTTGCCCTACTCATGGACATCCACTCTACGTCATTCAGGAGATCTTATTCAACTCTCTTGACCAAGTCACTAAGGACAGGATCAATCAGTACACTCGATATGAGTACCTGACGATGCCACCAGTTGACGCATGGGGTGTACTTGACAAGCTCACAAATTATGACAACAAATATGGGTCTACTGCAAATTATGAGGAGAACTCCTATGGCAGGCCAGCACGATCTATGCCCCTCTATGAGCCTGCCAAGGAGATTGACCCAGATGTCAGGGAGCAGTTCTAACGAGACCAGAATCGCAAGCTCCTCAAGCAAGTCAAGTATCTCTCTGTCAACCAGCCTTGCATTGAATGCGGATCACAGCGGCACACCACTACTGAGTGCCCACACACAGAGCAAGTCAGGATGGCAGAGACACATGAAGAGGTAGCTTACGAAGGGGGTCCCAATCGCTATATGGGGGATCAAAGGTTCTATCAACCAAAGTGGAACCAAGGTCCTCCTAGGAACCCCCCGCCATACAGAGCTCCAGGACATCCAGAAAGGGATCAAAAGAAGGATGACTTACATCTCGTCCTTGAAGAGATGCGCCGAAATCATGCACAGCGGCAGTAGTCTACAAGCGCCATCAATAATCAACTCCAGAATTTCATCACAAAATTTGGAGAACTGAATATCTGGAAGAGAAGCATAGAGACATGGACGGGACACTTCGCTGTACAGATCCCACGACCTTCCGGACAACTTCCTGGGCAAACAGAACCAAATCCTAAGGGGAAAACTGGACACGTCGCAGCTATCAAACTAAGAAGTGGGCACCAATTACACGAGCCAGAAGTCGAAAAGCATCAAGACAAGGCAGAGCAGCAACTCAACAACGAGCAGCAGCAACTCGATATCGAGGAGCCCCTGCTCGATATCGACCAAAATCTCCTCAACACAGACCACAAGCTCAGCTCGGACTCCACTGCACAGCCCAGCAACCCGAGATCGACAACATTAGTCAATATCGAAGAGGTCCTTGTCAATATCGAGGAGAAGTAGGACGAGGTCGACGACTCTACAACACCGCCGACGTCTAATCTGGCTCCTAAACAAAAAAAGAAACTGTCTTTCCCTTCCAAAGCACTGAAAGATCCCACTTCAGGTAGGTTTAACCGATTTGTTAATATGCTGCAAGAACTGAATGTCTCTATTCCTTTTACAGAAGCCCTGCAAGAGATGCCTGGATATGTCAAATTTCTAAACGAAATCTTGAGCAAGAAGCGATCCATCTCAGAGATCCCCGACGAATGCAAAGTACTCCACTTCCCTGAAAAGAGACCGGACCCTGATAAGTTTTCTGTTACTGTGGGATTTGGTCAATATAAATATGAGTACCTGTGTGATTTAGGAGCAAGTGTGAGCATCATGCCCTTATCAATCTGGCGAAAGGTAAAGATATGATGCATAGAGCCTGTGGATGCCAAGCTATACATGGAAAATAATACAGTCGTCATCCCTACAGGTATAGTTGAGAATGTCCCCATGCAGGTTGGTAAATTCTTTGTTCCAGCAGATTTCCTTATTATAGATTGTGCTGAAGATCCTAATAGCCCTATTATTCTTGGTAGACCATTCTTAGCTACTGCAGATGCCAAGATTAGTGTCAAGCAGCGATCGCTCACCTTCACCAAAGGTGACGATGTCTTAGACTTCTCTTTTGGCCCTGCAAAAGAGGACATTTCATGGCTGGAGGTGAAGAGCATAAGCAACCACGGGATCGAGCAAACAACGGAGGAAGGTGCCAGAAGCCAACTTGATATCGACAAGACCTCCTCGATATCGACCAAACTTTTCTTCGATATCGACCACCCTTCATCGACATCGACTTCTTCCTCTGCTGAGCACCAGACTTGCCAGGAGCCTAAGTATGGGGTCCCTGTACTCGATATCGACCAGTCCTGCCCGATATCGACCATCCCCAAACCCAAAGATTTCTGTTTTGGGTCCGAAAAGGTAAGTTCAGTTATGAATCCTACTCCTACTCAGTCCATTAAGAAATTTATCAATAATTTGAGGGGAGGTAAGGCCCCGTGGCGAGAGAATCTGCGGAAATTGAGAGCTGGGAAGAAAAAGAAGAAAGAAAAGTAGGATTATGCAAGCAATCACCTGTCAGCTGAGCTTGCATACTACAATCAAGACCTAGATGATCCAGGAGAAGGGCCAAGCACAAGCGGGCCCCACATTAAAGGTCCTTGAGCACAAACGGAGAAGTCGGCCTAGCGACTCTAAAATCTAGAGCATGTATATAAAACTTTTTGAATTTTGGGACTTTTTGGAGCTTTTGATTTTGGTTTTGGTTTTTTAGTTTAGAATACTTCATGTGGAAAGTCTTGTTTTGTGTGCAATCTAACACTTTTAGGTCGGCAAGCATAAAAGAATCGCAAAAGGTGGAATAAGAAGTCCCTGAAAAACAGTCAGAATCGACGAAGGCCAAGTCGAAATCGACTAAGAGGAGCAACCCAGAAGTTCTTCCATATCAAGTAGGCCAACTCGATATTGACTAAGCCAGCAAAGTCTCCTCGACTTCAGAAGCCACTGGACGCAGAGAGCCTCCTCGATATCGAGTAATGTACTCGATATCGACAAAGACCACTTACTCGATACGCCCTGTTATGTCCTCCTCGACGCGTTATTCCGTGAGTTCCTTCCTTTACTCTTGTTTTTATTTGATTTTATACAGTGGGGACACTGTATATTTTATGTATGGGGTGGGGGAACGGCTCATTATCATTATTATATGTTTCAGTCTTGCTTTTTGGTTTGACATGGTGAAATTTTATTTTTTATGCTATGCATTCATGTTTAAGTTTCATGCATTTTAGTCTTTTGTCATACTATAGTCCTATTTTGTTAGTTACATAAAAAAAAATTAAAAAAAATGTTCAAAAATAAAAAAAATGCATGTTTAAATTTTTGCATTGTCTTAAGTTTTTATACCCTAACTTAGATGTCCTATGATGATAAATAATGACTGACTTGATCATGTAAATCCTATGGCATGTTTGGAAGGTTTAGCCTAAGTCCTCGAAATTGTTTTTATGTGGATTGTGAACTTGTGATGAAATTGAGCACATATGATCCTAAACTAAAGGTTAAAATCCAACAAAAATTGTCCCAGTGAGAATTTTGGCCTTATAGGGAGAACGTTAAAAAATCCCTCTGCTTTCTTGAGTGTATTTACTCTTCCTATGCATCTCTAAATGTTGTGATAGTTATTCAAAACCAATGCATTTATATGTTTATGTGAATGAGGATTAAATGATGGAGGCATCTTTTAAGCCAATTTTATCCTCTCTTTACCCACTCTGCATTATCCCTGCTTGAACCCAGAACATTAGCCTGAGACTTTTATTATAAACTCCATAAAATTTTCCTTAGCCAAATTGAGCTTGACCCCCCATTTGGGAATAAAGACTTAGAGTTGGTTGAAATAATGGTTTGTGGAAGAAATAAGCTTGTGTTTCATTTCAAGTGAGGAGGATTTTTTGAACTTATGAAGATATGGGTTGGTTTTATATTTTTGCTATGCATACTATGTAAAAGGATTTTTGGCTCACCCTATAAATGCACTAGTTATTTTCGTTTCAAAAAAAATCGAAAAAAAAAAAGAAGGAAAAATTTGTGTATATGTTTGTGAATAAAGTGCATGAGCCAAATTTACCTTAGTTCTTTCATTTTCGCAAGATTCACACTTTGGAGAGATTAATTAAGTTTGAAAGGTTACATACTTCATTTAGATAAATTCGAGAGTTTGGGTTGATGCATATGATTGAGAGTTATGGTTTGGTTGAGTTGTGTTGGAAATTTAGGAGTCTTGATTCCCGAATTTTATTAAGCACCACATGGCCAAATAATTCCATACCCTTTTATTTCTTACCAAGCCCCATTACAACCCCGCCAAATGGAATCTTCTTTGAAGACTTCTATTGAGCGAAGTCCTCCTGATAATTCTTGTTGCATTTACATAATTGGTTGCGAAGTGGATTTATATTTAAATTGCAATGTTTATGAGATTGTATATGGAATTGAGTTGAGAGTTGATCTACACAGCCTAAACACATTGAGAGCTGAGTGTAAACACTTTACCCTGGTAAGGTTGGATTTATATTGCCCATGCCTATGTATCACTCATATATGTGTGATGACGTTAAATTCACTTGTCTTACATTGCTACTACTTGAGATGTTGCTTTTGACAGAAGGCGAAGACTTGAAAGATGTGTTGTAGGTCTTGGTTATTGTTTGGTTATTGCTTGAGGACAAGCAAGTCTAAGTAAGGGGTGATTTGATGTCTCTAAAGTAGCCATGTTGAAATGCACAATTTAGTTCCATATTCTATACACTTTGCATATTTCGGGATGGGAATATTTCGAATTTATGTAATATATGCTTATTTGCCAGAAATAGAGATCTACATAAGTGTCTGTTTAATATTGCAGAATATGGAGCCATTTCGGGAGAAAACCAAGAAGCAGAGACGGGAGCTCAGATCTACTCGATATCGACAAACCATGTCTATGCACATCAATGATCGAGGAGCACATGTCGAGAAGCCAAGGAACAACAACCTGACTCCAGCACACTCCTCGATAGCGAGTTACTTACTCGATATCGACTAAGCCCTGAAGATCATGCCCGGAGTCCACTCGACTTGACCAGACGGCCGGACACCACTCCTCGATATCGAGGAAAGTGCTCGATATCGACAAACCCAAGTCACCTGTCCGAGCAAGGTCGAAGAAAGCTGCTCGACCACGCCGATCTAGCCAAGTCGATGAAGACAGCTTACTCGATATCGAGGAAACTCCTCGATATCGACAACACCCACATCACAGATCCGAGCCAGTCCAAGGAAGAGCTAGTCGACATGCCGAGCCAAGATGAAGTCGACGTCATTTTTACTCGATATCGAGGAGATCTATCCAGAAGTTGCGTACGCGGTTTTGGGCAGTCCAACTCGGATTGGGATTCCTTGGGGCCGAAGATTGCCGAGTTCTATCCGATTTTATCAAGATCCATCATGGAGGAGAAGATTTATCCATTTCAAGATATTTTAGGCTTTTAGATATAATTTCCTTTTAGATTTATTTATGTTATTCCATTTATTTATCTTTAAAGCTTTTAGATATAGATTTAGATAGAGATAGAGATTTCTATCCTTGAATAGCAAGGAGTAGAAGGCTATAAATAAAGCCCATGGGGCTGATTTTAGGAATCATCCAATTCAGAAGCTAGAGAAGTAGTTCACAGAGAAGTTTTAGGAGTTCGAAGGTTTTAGGGTTTTGGCATTCAACGAAAGTTGGATTGCCGGGATTGTAAAGGCTTTGAATATAGTTTAATGCAAGTTTCTTTTCATACATCAATGTATGAGGTTGTAATGAAGCGCGAGTAGTCCACCCACTTCTAGGGTTAGGGCAAGCCCGATGATAGCCTTGCGTGTTTGAGGTAAATATCCGACTTTTATCATATTTTGAGCATCTACTACTTGTTATGTGTTTATTACCCATCTAATGGAGGTCCATGCTAACAACTTGGATTGTAAACATAAAATCAGTAGAGACAATTAGGATTTCGTTAAAAAGTTGTCAAATTGTTGGAAAAGGCGAAAGCTTAGTCCTTCGATGCAAATTATATGATTATCTGTTTCATCCTTCCCTTATGCATGCTTGGTTATCGTTGTCGCAAACCCCAATCTTGGAAGTCTTTTACATACAGTTTATTTCGAATCCAAAAGCATTTGTTTTTACTTTATTTCGTTTTACTTTTTGTCTTCCTCCATATCGACTAGGACTCCTCGATATCGAGTTACTGATTCTCAATCTAGATCGTTGTAGCTTCTGTGTGCAGGTGATCGACAAGCCGGTCATCGACGTCGACAAGGTTTACTCGATATCGAGTAACCTCTGCTCGATATCGACCAAAACCGCCTGTGCCTGCTGCTGCGCTGCTTGACTTGTCCGATCTTTTGTCGACTAACCCTAGTCGAGATCGACAACCTGTGGTCGACTTCTATCCGTGAGATTTCTCCGTTGACTAGGATCCGCTGACACGCTTCCTCGTGGATCGATCCTGACTTACCATTGCTGCATCGGGAGGAAGTCTTGTAATCATTTGCAAGGGACGGAATCTGGTTTGCTTTACTTTAGTCATATTTTATATTTGCATTCTCGATTTTCCTCCTATCAACATTCACCAAAGGTTTACCTAGAAAGTTGTTCATTGATTTTCTTTCCAGTCTCACTGTACGGACCCCTCCCGTTTCGACTGCGGGGGTTTGATAGATTACATATGTCTCCTCTTGTATAGTGGGCTAAAAGCCCGTTAATGCCCAATACCTTTGTAACCTATATATATATATATGTTATCAATGAATGGAAACCCTCAAGGACGACATTACAATCAATCTCATACTCTCACACGAACAATAAGTAAAGTAAAGTTATCTCCTCGAATATCCCCCGAGGACAACAATCACTAAAGAAAATTTTAAATTTTTTAAAGCGGATACTTAGATAACATGGTCGCTCGTACTATAGTGTGCAATTAATCCTTCCTTTTGGAAAAAAGCTGGATGGCCATGAAAACTACACACGCTACGCGCCCCCATTCCCCTCTGGAAAAAATTTCCCTTAACCCTAAATACTAAATCCAATATCGGCTTGTATTCAGTGTTTGCCCTCATCGATTCGCAACCGCTTCATCTTTCTCGTTCAGAATTCTGCAACGAGGAGGCTAAAATCAAGGTGTATCAAAGTCTGGCTTCCCTTAATCTCTCTATTAGTGTGAAAATGGAGGCACATTCATGGTTGTTCTGGCTGAATGGTAAAAAATAGGCAGAGATGGGAGCTGGTCGGAAGATGTTTGCTCCAGCCATTATGAATTTCAAGAGGCGAAAGAAATTCCTTAGTTCTTGGGAATGGGGGTGTCGGTCAACTTTTGCTTGGATGGGGTGTGCTCGGTTTTGGCTCATGTCCAGGTTCCTTATGCTTCTTTTCTTTGTGGTTCCTAGGCTCGATGTAAACATTCTCTTCTCCAGGAAGAGAGTCGAGCAACAACTCCTCTTAAAGAGGCGGGTCAAGCTACCCTTGTTCTACGGGAGTGTGTCTAAGCCATTGAAAATTGAAATTGCATTCTGCTCTTTAAGCTATAATTATATGTTTGGTTTGAGAACTGTGTTTTCTTCCATTTTTGTAGTTCACTAACTGTGTGCTGGGTTTATTGTCTCACATGGATCCTCGTATCTTTGTCCAAGAAAAATAAAACACGGTGAAAGACAGTGCTTCTTCACTCAACAACTCCCGAAAGGGAAACAACCCCCGAAAGGGCAACAACTCCCGAAAGGGTATGTCCCACAATGAGGGAGGATATAATCTGGTAAGTGGTCATTGTCTCCCCTCTCATATGAGCCAACCTTTGGTCGGGGATTAGATCATGTATCTTGTTCTGATAATAAAATGACAACTATAAACACTTGTTGGTCGGACTACTCTGTTGTTGCCTCACTACTTCCAACGACTTCAAGGTGCTATGAGCTTTTGAATACCTCTAAAATCCCTCATGATGCAAATATGGGTTCATATGTCTCTTCTTTTCCTAAGATCATATTTTATGCTACTACTGATGTTGTTATGTCAGTGAAAAGTTTGAGCTCTTTGAATCTTTCATATTGTTGTGTGGATTGATTAGGCTAGTCTTTGAGGTGCGATTCTTTGGCCTCTCTCAACGATCGGATGCTCAGTTATACATCCTTGGTTTCTATGATGTTCTGTTCTTATCTCCTTCATTGCTCCTAGCGTATCACTCTCGGGTGTGCGTGAGTTTGAGCAGCAGGAGGCGGGGATGTCACCGAACCTGTTTCAAGAAAGCATTTTGGCAATCTAGGTAAAACCATCTTGGCAACGCCCATGTTGAAAGGATTAAACAAAATTCTATTTGGGTAGGGCCTTCTCAAATTCTCTATTATATTATTATGTAAATCCTTTTTTGCGTACAAATGGAAAGTGAGCAATTTACTTTTGAGTTTTTCACAAGCTGCTTGTTATATCAACTATACTTATCAATTCACAATCACAAAAATCTTATCAATAATCGTTTTATGGCCTAAAAGCCCTTAGCATGGGGATTCAACCTTTTTCCCCTATGTTGTAACCGATATTCCATGAAAATCGGTTGTTGGGATTGTTGAGGGATTGGAAAAACAACATTTTTGACAAGTATCAATGCCTGGTATAAAAATGATCATATCCAATTGCTTGCTCTAGATGAGACTAAAAGTGAAAATATTCCAAGTGAAGCGGTTTGGAAAAAGGCTAGTTTCGATAATGCAATTTGGTCGCCAGCCCAAGGCAAAGAAGGGGTCTTAGGTTCCTCTGGAAAGCTAACCACTTTATGGATGAGATAATTCCAATTGAAATTCATCTTCACATAATAATCGGAGTTAAATAAAAGGCCTCACAAAGTGATACTAACTTAATTTTTTTTCTATGCCCCTCCAAGCTTGTGGGAAAGGATGAATTTTGCCATATTTTGACTAACTTAGTTACCGGCTCCGAAATACCATGTATTGTGACGGGGGTATGAATGAAATATACTGTAGTGCTGGAAAAATTAGTGGTGCGGGAATCAATAGCCATAGGTTCCAAAGATTAGCTAATTTTAAAAACATTTGCTATATGGTTGATCTACTAATAATGAGAAACCAATTTACCTAGAGAACAAAACATGAGGGGGAAAACAACATTATCGAAAATTTAGATAGGGTGCTTGTTCATCATCAAATCCTACAATTATTTTCAGAACTAATAACAAAAAATGGTGCTTTCTCCTCATTAGATCATTGTCCCATGTTGTAGGAGGAAATCGAGTTTAAAATATAAAATATAAATCAAACCAGATTCGTGCCCACGCAAATGATTACAAGACCTCCTCTTGATGCAGTAGTGGGAAGTCAGGATCGATCCACGAGGAAGCGTGTCAACGGATCTCAGGTAGCTGTAAATCTAACAGACAGAAAGACAGAAATAACAAATAAAAGCAGAAAAAGAAAGAAAAGACAGAGACGGGTCGATATCGACAAAGAGCTACTCGATATCGACAAGAAATATCGACACCAGAAACTCAAATCGACCAACAGAAACAGAAACTCAGAAAAAACAGCGTTGAGTAAAACCCTCCTTGATATCGAGTAAGATCAACTCGATATCGACAAGAACTTCCTCGGAATCGACAAAAGACAAAAACTTAAAGATGAAAACTTTCGAACACAGAACGTAGAATTTCAACGGAATAAATTCAATAAACTAAAGACTTCCAAGGCCAGGGTATGAACACCATAACGATAACCATGAAAAATAACACATAAGGGCATAAAAGATCATTTTTTTCATCAAATAACTTTCGTTATTAACAAATAGGAATACAGAGGCTTTTGCATAAACCCTAATTGTTACTAACCCTTTTCACATAATTTACCAAAGTTGCATTAAGATCACTTTTGCTTCAATAATACAAACAAGGATCACCTTCAACTCTCGCAAAAGAATCAAGCTCATAGGGATAGAAGACGAATTGCATAAAAAGATCAAACCTTTACCGAGTCATCTTACATGGCCACCATCGGGCTCACCCCGACCCTAGAAGTGGGTGGACTACTTGCTCTTCATCATCAAGAAAGACATCAATAAACAAAAGGAAATAACTTGCATTAAATAAACCAAAGAAAGGTTACAGCCAATCGAAGCCAAATCCGCTTTCGCCTTTCTAACTTCTCTCGCCACAAGCTCTCTCCTCTACTCTCTCTATGTAACTAATTGTGTGTGAAATTGAATATCTAAAATCCAGCCCCTAGGGCCTTATTTATAGGCTTCCAACCCTTTCTAATCAAGTTAAGAAAGTCTATCTATATCTATATCTATTTATCTAATGGAATAAAATAATTAAATCCATAAGAGGAATATATCTAATGTAGGTAAATATCTTCTTGTGTTGATAAATCTTCTCTCCATAGATAGAACTTGATAGATGTGGATAGGTTCTTGGATTCCTTCGCTCCCAAGCAAGCCAGCTCGACACGGACAGCAAACCGCGTAACGCGGCCCAGGACAGCTTTCCTCGATATAGAGTAAACTGCTCGATATCGAGTAACTGTGTCATCGACTACAACTTCTTATCTTGGTCGAGCAACTGCTCCCTAACAATGGCTCGGACAGGTGATTCTAGGGTTGTCGATATCGAGCAAACTCCTCGATATCGAGTAGATGGTGCTCGGTATGTCCAGTCTTCGGCTTCTCGACTTGGCATCCTTCCTCGACTCAGGGCATGGCTTTCAGGTATGTCGATATCGAGTAAAGTACTCGATATCAAGTAAGCCTCTGGAGTCGGGTTGGCTTCGTCTTCAGCTCCTCGATTAGCTCCCACTCGACCAGGCACTGCTTGGCTTATTTGGTCGATATCGAGTAAAAGTACTCGATATCGAGTAACTCTTGGCTCCAGCATGGCTCGTCCTGGTTCCGTCGTTCTTTGACTTTGGACTTCTGTAGTTGACTTCCGAGCTTTTTGTCCTTTCTTAGAACTGCTGTAAATTTCTTTGAATTCTGCGAATTTAAACAAAAACTAGTGTAGATTCCATAGTTTGGCAAATAAGCGTAAACTACATAGATTATGTATTATTCTAGTCCAAATGCATGAAATGTATGCACAAAACGATATAAAAATAAGTGTAAAACATGGAGAATTATGCTCACAACAAACACCCCATACTTAAGCTTGCTTGTCCTCGAGCAATACTTTTAATTGTCATTCAGGGGAAGAATTCAAACTCTCAATATATTAAATTCATTCTCATATAACTATGCAATCAATTACCATCCTCGAAAAGGTACTAGTGTCACAAATCCATGCATGTGCAAATAAAAAGCAACATCTACTCACAAAAGGAGGGTTATGCAAAATCATTCTTAAGTGACAAAGCATTAATAATCAAGAGGACTTTAATTTAAGCTCAATAACGAGTAGATTGGTAAAAGGATAAAGGTGGGCAATTTTCGGCAATGTGGTGCTAATAATCCGGGGAAATGGATTATTTCCAAACTTTCTTAACCACATCCCTTCTTTCTTTGATTCATCACCTTCCATAATGCTTTTTTCAATAATAATGCTTTTACCTCTCTAACCTCAGCACTGCCTTCTCGTGAGTCGCAAACATGGGTGTCATCTATGGCCCCGGATACTTAGTGCGTCGGACTCCTCACATGTGTGTCCCATCTCCCCAAACTATTATCTTAGCGAGCAGGGTCGATCGACCTTTATCTCCTGAGGTGATCGGATTTTCTTTCACTCAATAAATTTTCCATATTTTTCAAACATTCTTGCCAAACTCCAATAATAATGATAACAACACAACAAACATGCAATAATCTCCATAATGTAACATCATTCTCAACATAATCCCCGGATAAGGTAAAGAATGGCAATATTTGGATCATGTGGAGCAATAATTGAAATAAGGCTCAATATTGCTTTTGTGATGCATAAGCATAGGTAAGGCTAGGATTATTGTTGTGAGCTGAATCTGCCATGTTTTACAGTAACTTTTATATCGATTTCTGTATACATTACATGCATTTGGGCTAAGATAGTACAGAATCTATGTAGTTTATGTTTATTTGCCAAATTATGGAATCTACACCAGTTTCTGTTTAATTCGCAAAAATCGAGGCGTTTTATAGCAATTCTACAGAAGGTCAAAGCAGCGGAACAAGTCTACGAGCCAAGGCTACTCGACCTCGACAAGCCATGTCCGAGCAACCTTGTCGACAGAGCCTGATCGAGAGAGCCAGACCACCCAGCTCCGGGACTCTACTCGATCTCGACGAAGCCCTGGTCAAGTTCAACGAAGCCCAAAGTCATGCCCGGAGTCGACAAGGAGAAGCTGCCCGAGAAGCCGAGGACGAAGCCGAGGACGACCAGGAGCACTCGCTGCCAGCGACTCGACTCGCTGCAGCGGACAGCTCGCTGAAGCGGAAAGGAGGAACCCAACTCGACCTCGAGGAGCCTTTGTCGAGGTCGACAAGATCCTGACGCCAGATCCGGAGCCCATCGAGGAGAGTCACTCGAGAAAACCTAGTCGGCAAGCCACCTTACTCGAAGTCGACTAGGGCTTGTCGAGATCGACGAGCACCTGAGCCCCAGTCCGAGCACATCGAGCACACCAACCCGAGGAAGCCCAGTCGACGAGCCATCCTTGTCGAGGTCGACGAGTCGTGGTCGATCTCGAGTAGAGCCGCGTTCCAGAAGCTTCTCGACTTGGCCTGTCCGACTAGAATTGGCTTTCCTTGGGCGCGAAGGCGGAAGATTCTATCCAAATCCATCGAAGATCTATCCGATTTCATCAAGTTCTATCCAAGGAGACAAGATCTATCAAGACATGAAGACTTACCTATTTAGTTTTATCTTTTCCTTTAAGATGTATTTCCTTAAAACATTCATTTATCTTTTATGCTTTTAGATATAGTTTTAGATAAAGATAGATACCTTCTTTCCTAGAATAGCTAGGGAATGAAGGCTATAAATAAAGCCCTTGGGGCTGAGCATTCAACATCGAATTCCATCACAATTCAATTCCAAGACACACAATTAGTTAGTTCCACAGAGTAGTATAGGAGTTCTGAGGTTTTTAGGGTTTTGGCTTTCTGCGAAAGTTGATTGCCGGAATTGTAAAGGCTTTTTGAATATAGTTAATGCAAGTTAGTTCTTTTTTATACATCAATGTCTGTAACTGCGATGAGGCGTGAGTAGTCCACCCACTTCTGGGGCTGGGGTGAGCCCGACGGTGGCCATGTGAGGCGATGCGATAAAGGTCAGATCTTTTTGTGCAATTCATCTTCTATCCCTATGAGCATGATTCTTCTGCGAGAGTTGAAGGTGGTCCTTGTTTGTATTATTGAAGCGAAAGTGATCTTAATGAAACTTGGATTAATTATGTGAAAAAGGGTTAGTAACAATTAGGGTTTATGCAAAACCCTCTATTTGCCTATTTGTTAATGACGAAGGTTATTTGATGGAAAGCATGATCTTTTATGCCTTTATGTGTTGTTTTGCATGGTTATCGTTGCGGCGTTGAAACCCTGGCCTTGGAGGTCTTTTAAAATATTGAAGTTAATTTCTGTTAAAATTCTGAATTCTGTCGAAAATCTGCAAAGTTGTGTTTTTCTGTTCCTTGTCGATCTAGACGAAGCTTTGTCGACCTCGAGGAGTGTTTAGTCGAGGTCGAGGAGGGGTTGTCTTAGTCGAGTTGTGATTCTTCTGCTTTTGTCGATTGCAAGTTTCAGTCTTTACTTTCGTTGTCGATCTCGAGTACCTCTTGTCGAGGTCGTGGAGAACTTTGCTTGTCGAGTTATTTGCTTTGGTTTTCTGTTTTCTGTTTTCGTTACTGTCTTGTCGAGATAGAGGACAGCTTACTCGAGATCCAGTAGCTTCTGTGTCCTCGTTTTATTTACTGTTTCGCGTTGTCTTTTCCTGTTTTGCTTTATTTCTTTGCTTTTGTTTTTTAGTTGCCCTTGCCGGGTTTATTTGTTTCTTTCCTTTCTGTGTTTCTGTCTTTCTGCTGCTTCTGTGAGAATTTACAGCTACCTAAGAACTGCTGACGTGCTTCCTCGTGGATTCGATCCTGATTTTCTCTTACTACAACGGGAGGAAGTCTTGTATTTATTTGCTGAGACAGGGAAGTCAGTCTGATCTATATTTTATATTTATTTCAATACTCGATTTACTCCTGCAACAACAAATTGGCGCCGTTGCCGGGGAAGCAATCAATCGCGCCTTAGGTAGTCAGTTCTCACTGTTTCTTTGAGTTAGTTTGCAGGTGTATGCGTCGTTCTGGTCAAACACCTGAGTTTGACGCCTTAGACGAACCAGAACGCCTTTTTCACATCAGAGCTAAACTACAAAGAGCCATGGCAGGTGCGAAGACACAGGAACAGCTGATCGCTAGGCTTACCAGGGAATTAGCCGCTAAGGATGCTGCTATCGCCGCTGAGAGAGCAGCAAGGGAACAAGCAGCTGAACGCGCGAGGCAAGCAGAAACTGAGCTTGCCCAATATCCAACCACTTCTGAGGATTATATGCATCCGACTCTCATCGTGCCTGAATCGGTGATTCTTATCCCTGAAAACTCTTTTGAAATTGGCACTCAGTTTCTTATAGAGCTTAAAAATAATGCCTTTTATGGTAGATTTAATGAGTGTCCTCTTGAACATATTACTAATTTTCATGATATGTGCCGTACTCTTGCAGAAGGTACAACTCTGGAATATGTCAAGATGAAATCTTTTCGCTGGTCTCTCGCTGGGCCTTCACTGAAATGGCTGGAAGGGCTGAAAGCAAAATCACTTACAACCCGGGCTCAAGTAGAGCAAGAGTTTCTGAACAAATTCTTCCCACCTGCCAAAACAACACATCTCCGCCAGAAAATCACCGCCTTCAAACAGCAGAAAGGGGAACCACTGGCAAAGGCATGGGAGCGCTACAAGGAACTTCTGCGATCTTGCCCTACTCATGGACAACCACCCTACATCATCCAGGAGATCTTCTTCAACTCTCTGGATCAAGTCACTAGGGACAGAATAAACAATTATACTCGCTACGAGTATCTGACGATGCCGCCAAGTGACGCATGGGGTGTGCTAGAGAAGCTCACCAACTACAACAACAAGTATGGGTCTACTGTAACCTATGAAGAGAACCCATACGCCAGGCCAGCACCATCCATGCCCCTATATGAGCCATCTAAAGAGATTGATCCTGATGTTAGGGAGCAATACTACAGAGACCAGAATAAGAAGCTCCTCAAGCAAGTCAAATATCTCTCTGTCAACCAGCCTTGCATAGAATGCGGATCGCAAAGGCACACCACTCCTGAGTGCCCACACACAGAGCAAGTCAGGCTGGCAGAGCATCATGAGGATGTAGCTTACGCAGGGGGTCCCAGTCGCTACATGGGGGACCAAAGGTTTCAACAACCACAGTGGAACCAAGGTGTCCATAGGAATCCCCCGCCCTACAGAGCTCCAGGACATCCAGAAAGGGACCAAAAGAAGGATGATATACAGACAGTTCTGGAGGAGATACGGAGAAACCACTCAGAAACTAGGCAATCCTTCAACTCCGTCTATACTCAGATGCAAGGTGTCAATTCTAGGCTTAGGGAAATTGATATCTGGAGGAAATCAGTTGATACACAGATTGGTCAGCTGGCAGCCGGAATCCCCAGACAGTCAGGGACACTTCTAGGATCTTTAGAACCAAATCCTAAGGGAAAGACTGGACACGTCGCTGCTGTAAAACTCAGAAGCGGTCATCAACTGATGGAGCCAGAGGTCGGGAACCAGCAGAACGACGAGGAACAGTAAGTCGATCTCGACAAAGTCGTGGTCGATCTCGACAAAGGACTAGTCGACCTCGACAAAGGACTCATCGACCTCGAGGAGAGCCTGCCAAAATCTTCGTCTGCACCACACAGCCACTCGACTGGGCCCAATCTGGTCGATGTCGACAAAGGCCTTGTCGATGTCGAGGAGCCCCTGGTCGACGTAGAGAAATCTGCAGCAACTCCGACGTCTGTTCTGGCTCCGACGCAGAAAAAGAAGCTGCCTTTCCCCACAAAATCTCTAAAGGACCCGACAGAGAAAAAGTTTCAGCGCTTCATCAAGATGCTTCAGAAGCTCAACGTCACCATCCCCTTCACAGAAGCTCTAAATGAAATGCCATCCTATGTCAAGTTTCTGAGGGAGATCCTGAGCAAAAAGCGATCGATGGCAGAAATCACAGAGGAGTGCAGCCATCTAGACATATTGGAGAAGAGGCCGGATCCAGGTAAGGTTGCTATAACTATTGGATTTGGTCCATACAAAATTAATGCCCTATGTGATCTTGGAGCTAGTGTTAGTATTATGCCTTTAACGATTTGGTCCAAGATTAAGATAGGTTCCTTGGAGCCTGTGGATGCTAGACTATACATGGCCAACAACACGGTGGTCATTCCAACAGGCATGGTGGAAAATGTCACAGTACAAGTAGGTAAATTCTTCGTTCCTGCTGATTTCTTAATAGTTGATATGCAAGAAGATCCTGCTTGTCCAATTATTTTAGGAAGACCATTCTTGGCGACGGTGGATGCCAACATAAGCGTAAGGAAAGGAGTGCTCACCTTCAACATCAGCGATGAGGTCATTGAGTATTCCTTTAACAAAACTGAAAGGCATACTGGTCCAATGGAAGAGGTCAAATCTATCTCAGCTGGCTACATCACCTGCGGGGAACCCAAAGTCAGAAATATGACCCCTGAAGAGATAGAAAAGAGGGATATGGAGGCCCAGGTGGAGGAGATCATGGTAATCTTTAAGGAGAACACAGATAATCCAATCGACACAGACCAAAGTAAGTCGTTATGGATTGATTATTTTTCGGATGCCTTGACAAGGACTAAGTGTAGGGTCAAGATCGACAAGGGCTCCTCGACATCGAGTAGAACCCTAGTCGATCTCGACCAGACCAAGGCGACTCCACCAGCACCGGCTTCGTCGAGCAGCAAACCAGAGGAGCTGCCCTACTCGATCTCGAGTAGGCTCGTCGAGATCGACCACCAGAACCCTAAGTCGACTCGACTTTCCTCGACGTTGGCGACTCCAGGACCAGAACCAGCCTCGTCGATCTCGACTAGTCTTGTCGAGATCGACCACCACCCGGCGCCACCAGACCCGCTTTCCTCGACGAGCAAGCCACCAGGAGGAGAAGTCTACTCGATCTCGAGTAGCCTTGTCGAGATCGACAAGACCACGTCTTCCTCAACGGCACCTTCCTCGACGCTACAGACACCAGGACCAGAGCCCTTGTCGAGGTCGACCAGGCTTGTCGAGATCGACCAGACCCTGTCTTCGTCGACTTCTGAATCTTCGAGCAGACCACCATCAGGACCAGCAGACTTGTCGAGATTGACTAACCCTAGTCGAGATCGACCAAACACCGTTGTCCCCGATTCCGTTTCTACAAAGGTGAGTCAAGGTATGGATCTTTCTTCTCCTATTTCCATTAAAGATTTATCTATACATGGGAGAGGTCTGCCTTAGTATGTGCGATTGTGCAGGATATCCAATGATGAGCCTAAGGAGTATGAAGTCGGAGACAAAGTCTATGTCTCTAAGTCAAAGGATCATTGGTTTCCCAACAAATTCAACAAGAAGCGGATGGGACCTTTCGTGGTGAACAAGATCCATTCTGGAGGATTGCAGCTGATGGACAAGAATGGAGTCTTATTTGAGGCCCAAGCTACATGGGCCCTAGAGATGCCACCTTGAGCGTTAATGGAAAGTCGCCCTAGCGATTATAAAATCTAGACCATGTAGATAGACTTTTTAGGACATTTGAGACTTTGTTTTTTGTTTTTGGTTTTGAACACTTTTAGTTTTGCTATTGTGGGTATATGTCTTCTACTTTTCAGGTCAATGGATGGAACCAAGCTACATTAAAACTCGGCTAGGAGATGCTCCATTCGAAATTTTGAGGCTCTGCACGTATGTCTTGTGAGTTTCTTTATTTACCCTTACCTTGTTTTTATACAGTGAGGACACTGTAATGTTTAAGTATGGGTTGGGGGGAAGGGCTTACTTTATGCATATTTGATTTATTTGACATGACTTGTGCATTATTTCTTGGAATTGCTACATGGCTATTTTGGAATGCATTATTGATTTATGTGCTTATATGCGTGAATTTCCAAAAATTTGAGAAAAATGACCCCCATTGAATTTTTTTGAATAAAGTCATGGAAGCTTATATTGAACTCGACGATGCAAAATTAGATTCATTAGAGATATAGCATGAAATTGCCTAGTAAAGAGAAGTCACAATGAAGTGCATATTTTATTGAAAACCATGAAAGGGGGTAAAATTTGAAATTGCTTTTGACATGTTGCATGATACGAGGATGGAGGACTTTATATTTCCATATAATGCTCAGATTGTTATATCCTAGCCTTACCTATGCTTATGCATCACAAAAGCCATAAATATGCCTTATTTCAAATATTGCTCCACATGATCTAAATATTTGCCATTCTTTACCTTATCCGGGGATTATGTTGAGAATGATGTTACATTATGGAGATTGTTATATGGTTGTTTGTGTTGTTATTATCATTATTGGAGTTTGGAAGGAAATTGTTTGAATATATGGAAAATTTAATGAGTGAAAGAAAATCCAATCACCTCGATCAGGAGATAAAGGTAGATTGACCCTGCTCTCTGAGATAATAGTTTGGAGAGATGGGACACATTGTGAGGAGTCCGACGCACTAAGTATCCGGGGCCATTCATGACACCCATGTTTGTGACTCGCGGGAAGGCAGTGCTGAGGTTAGAGAGGTAAAAGCATTATTATTGAGAAAAGCAATATGAAAGGTGATGAATTATATGGAGAAAGAATGTGGAATAAAACTCAAGTTTGGAAATAATCCATTTCCCCGGATCATAAACACCACATTGCAAAAATTGCCCACCTTTTAGCCTTTTACCAATCTGCTCCTTCATGAGCTTAAATTAAAGTCTTCTTGATTATCAATGCTTCTTGATTATCAATGCTTTGTCACTTATATTGTTTTTGCATAACCCTCCTTTTGTGAGTAGATGTTGCTTTTACATATTTGCACATGCATGAATCTGTGACACTAGTACCTTTTCGAGGATGGTAATTGATTGCAGGGTTATATGAGAATGAATCTAAGATGTTGAGAGTTTTAAATTCTTCCCCTGAATGACAAATAAAAGTATTGCTTGAGGACAAGCAAGCTTAAGTATGGGGTGTTTGTTGTGAGCTGAATCTGCCATGTTTTACAGTAACTTTTATATCGATTTCTGTATACATTACATGCATTTGGGCTAAGATAGTACATAATCTATGTAGTTTATGTTTATTTGCCAAATTATGGAATCTACACTAGTTTCTGCTTAATTCGCAGAAATCGAGGCGTTTTACAACAATTCTACAGAAGGTCGGAAAAGCTCGGAAAACCACTACAGAAGTCCAAGGTCAAAGCAGCGGAACAAGTCTACGAGCCAAGGCTACTCGACCTCGAGTAGGCCTACTCGACCTCGACAAGCCATGTCCGAGCAACCTTGTCGACACAGCCTGATCGAGAGAGCCAGACCACCCAGCTCCGGGACTCTACTCGATCT
Source organism: Persicaria tinctoria (assembly GCA_037127255.1). Lineage (NCBI taxonomy): Eukaryota > Viridiplantae > Streptophyta > Magnoliopsida > Caryophyllales > Polygonaceae > Persicaria > Persicaria tinctoria. Next base: position 56,383,138 of record JBANSL010000006.1, on the reverse strand, counting down.
CGACGAAGCCCTGGTCGAGTTCGACGAAGCCCAAAGTCATGCCTGGAGTCGACAAGGAGAAGCTGCCCGAGAAGCCGAGGACGAAGCCGAGGACGACCAGGAGCACTCGCTGCCAGCGACTCGACTCGCTGCAGCGGACAGCTCGCTGAAGCGGAAAGGAGGAACCCAACTCGACCTCGAGGAGCCTTTGTCGAGGTCGACAAGATCCTGACGCCAGATCCGGAGCCCATCGAGGAGAGTCACTCGAGAAAACCTAGTCGGCAAGCCACCTTACTCGAAGTCGACTAGGGCTTGTCGAGATCGACGAGCACCTTAGCCCCAGTCCGAGCACATCGAGCACACCAACCCAAGGAAGCCCAGTCGACGAGCCATCCTTGTCGAGGTCGACGAGTTGTGGTCGATCTCGAGTAGAGCCGCGTTCCAGAAGCTTCTCGACTTGGCCTGTCCGACTAGAATTGGCTTTCCTTGGGCGCGAAGGCGGAAGATTCTATCCAAATCCATCGAAGATCTATCCGATTTCATCAAGTTCTATCCAAGGAGACAAGATCTATCAAGACATGAAGACTTACCTATTTAGTTTTATCTTTTCCTTTAAGATGTATTTCCTTAAAACATTCATTTATCTTTTATGCTTTTAGATATAGTTTTAGATAAAGATAGATATCTTCTTTCCTAGAATAGCTAGGGAATGAAGGCTATAAATAAAGCCCTTGGGGCTGAGCATTCAACATCGAATTCCATCACAATTCAATTCCAAGACACACAATTAGTTAGTTCCACAGAGTAGTTTAGGAGTTCTAAGGTTTTTAGGGTTTTGGCTTTCTGCGAAAGTTGATTGCCGGAATTGTAAAGGCTTTTTGAATATAGTTAATGCAAGTTAGTTCTTTTTTATACATCAATGTCTGTAATTGCGATGAGGCGTGAGTAGTCCACCCACTTCTGGGGCTGGGGTGAGCCCGACGGTGGCCATGTGAGGCGATGCGATAAAGGTCAGATCTTTTTGTGCAATTCATCTTCTATCCCTATGAGCATGATTCTTCTGCGAGAGTTGAAGGTGGTCCTTGTTTGTATTATTGAAGCGAAAGTGATCTTAATGAAACTTGGATTAATTATGTGAAAAAGGGTTAGTAACAATTAGGGTTTATGCAAAACCCTCTATTTGCCTATTTGTTAATGACGAAGGTTATTTGATGGAAAGCATGATCTTTTATGCCTTTATGTGTTGTTTTGCATGGTTATCGTTGCGGCGTTGAAACCCTGGCCTTGGAGGTCTCTTAAAATATTGAAGTTAATTTCTGTTAAAATTCTGAATTCTGTCGAAAATCTGCAAAGTTGTGTTTTTCTGTTTCTTGTCGATCTAGACGAAGCTTTGTCGACCTCGAGGAGTGTTTAGTCGAGGTCGATGAGGGGTTGTCTTAGTTGAGTTGTGATTCTTCTGCTTTTGTCGATTGCAAGTTTCTGTCTTTACTTTCGTTGTCGATCTCGAGTACCTCTTGTCGAGGTCGAGGAGAACTTTGCTTGTCGAGTTATTTGCTTTTGTTTTCTGTTTTCTGTTTTCGTTACTGTCTTGTCGAGATAGAGGACAGCTTACTCGAGATCGAGTAGCTTCTGTGTCCTCGTTTTATTTGTTGTTTCGCGTTGTCTTTTCCTGTTTTGCTTTATTTCTTTGCTTTTGTTTTTTAGTTGCCCTTGCCGGGTTTATTTGTTTCTTTCCTTTCTGTGTTTCTGTCTTTCTGCTGCTTCTGTGAGAATTTACAGCTACCTAAGAACTGCTGACGTGCTTCCTCGTGGATTCGATCCTGATTTTCTCTTACTACAACGGGAGGGAGTCTTGTATTTATTTGCTGAGACAGGGAATTCAGTCTGATCTATATTTTATATTTATTTCAATAGTCGATTTACTCCTGCAACAACAATTATTATATGGAAATATAAAGTCCTCTATCCTTTTATCATGCAACATGTCAAAAGCAACTTCAAATTTTACCTCCTTTCATGGTTTTCAGGAAAATAATGTACTTCACTGTTACTTCCCTTACTAGGCAATTTCATGCTATACCTCTAATGAATCCAATTTTGCGTCGTCGAGTTCAATAAAGCTTCCATGACATTTATCAAAATTTTCAAATGGGGGTCATTTTTCAAACTTTTGGAAAACATGCATATAAGCACATAAATCAATAATGATTTCCAAAATAGCCATGTATAAGAAATTCCAAGAAATAAATTCTAAATATGCACACATAATGTCAAATATATCAAATATGCACAAAGTAAGCCCTTCCCCCACCCCATACTTAAACATTACAATGTCTTCACTGTATAAAAACAAGGGTAAAGAAAGAAACTCACTAGACAGATGTGCAGGGCTTCATAATGTCGAGTGAAAATGCTGCTGGGCCTAGTCCGAATTTAGCTTGCTTCTATCTCCATGGACCTGAAAAATGTAGAAGACATATACCCAATATAGAAAAACTAAAAGGTTCAAAACCAAAAACAAAAGCAACAATGTCCAAAAAGTCTCAAAATTAAATGTCTATTTACAAGCTCTAGATTTTATAGTCGCTAGGCCGACTTTCTCTATTAAGCTCAAGGTGGCATCTGCAGGGCCCATGTAGCTTGGGCTTCAAATAGGACTCCATTCTTGTCCATCAGCTGCAATCCTCCAGAATGGATCTTGTTCACCACGAAAGGTCCCATCCTTTTCTTGTTGAATTTGTTGGGAAACCAATGATCTTTTGACTTGGAAACATAGAGTTTGGTTCCAAATTCATAATCCTTGGGCTCATCATTAAAAATCCTACATAAGCGCACATACCAAGGCAATCCTCTCCCATGTATAGATAAATCTTTAATTGAAATAGTAGAAGAAAGATCCATACCTTGGCTTACCTTCGCAGAAATGGATTCGGGGGCCACTGTATTTGGTCGATCTCAAGTAACAGTACTCGATATCGAGGAAGTATCTGCTCCTGGTGGCCTGTTGCTCGAGGATGCTAGAGTCGAGGAAGGTGGTGCCTGGTCGATATCGACTAAGGTTGTCGATATCGAGTAGTCCGTCGTCGCTAGTGGAGTGATCGTCGCTGGAGGTGAAGTCAAGGTAGCGAACGTTTGATCGATATCGAGTAGTGTACTCGATATCGAGGAGTCTGTGGCTTCAGGCTGGCTGCTCGACAACGCTGCTGCTGGTGGTCGGTTTTGAGTTTGGTCGATATCGAACAAATTCCTCAATGTCGAGGAGTTCTGGTCGACTTCGACCCCATACTTGCATCCTGTCAAGGCATCCGAAAAATAGTTAGTCGACTTACCTTGGTCGATGTCGAGCAGATCCTCTGTGTCCTCGTTTAGGATGGCCATGATCTTCTCCACCTGGGCCTCCATATCCCTCTTTTCTAGCTCTTCAGGAGTCATATTTCTTACCTTAGGCTCCCCACAAGTAATGTAACCAACCGATATAGATTTTACCTCTTCCATTGGACCTGTATGCCTTTCAGTTTTATTAAAAGAATACTCAATTACCTCATCGCTGATGTTGAAAGTGAGTACTCCCTTCCTTACGCTTATGTTGGCATCCACCGTCGCCAAGAAGGGCCTTCCTAGAATAATTGGACAAGCAGGGTCCTCTGCCATATCAATAACTAAGAAATCAGCAGGGACAAAGAACTTACCTACTTGCACTGGCACGTTGTCCATCATGCCTGTTGGAATGACCACCGTGTTGTTAGCCATATAAAGCTTAGCATCCACAGGCTCTAGGGTACCTATCTTAATCTTTGACCATATCGTTAAAGGCATTATACTCACACTAGCTCCAAGATCACATAAAACATTAAATTTATATTGATCAAATCCAATGGTTATAGCAAACTTACCTGGATATGGCCTCTTCTCATGTATGTCCATATGGCTGCACTCCTCTGTAATCTCAGCCATTGACCGCTTCTTCCTTAGAATCTCCTTGAGGAATTTGACATAGGACGGCATTTCATTGAGAGCTTTTGTGAACGGTATGGTGACATTGATCTTCTGAAGCATCTTGATGAAGCGCTGAAATTTCTTCTGTGTTGGGTCCTTTGGAGATTTTGTTGGGAAAGGCAGCTTCTTTTTCTGATTCGGAGCCAGAACAGATGTCGGAGGTGTAGCAGATCTCTCGAGGTCGCCTTGGTTCTCCTCGACATCGACCAGGTTCTTCTCGATATCGACCAGATTTCTCGATGTCGAGTTGTTGTCCTGTGCAGACGAAGGGTGGTCCAGTTTGTCATCGATATCGAGTAGTCCTTCCTCGATATCGAGTTACCTCTTCTCGACATCGACCACGCTCTGATCGATATTTACTTGTTGTTCAGCTCCTTCGTCCAGTTGCTTTCCGACCTTTGGCTCGCGTAGTTGGTGCCCGCTCTTGAGTTTCACAGCAGCGATGTGTCCGGTCTTCCCCTTGGGATTTGGTTATGAAGATCCATGGAGTGAACCTGATTGTCTGGGGACGCCCGCTCCTAACTGGCCAATCTGTGTATCAATTGATTTTCTCCAGATATCGATCTCCCCAAGCCTAGAGTTGACTCCCTATATCTGAGTGTAGACGGAGTTGAAGGACTGCTTACTGTCTGAATGGTTCATCCGTATTTCCTCTAGGACGGTCTGTAGATCATCTCTTTTCTGGTCCCTTTCCAGATGTCCTGGAGCTCTATATGGCGGGGGGTTCCTAGGGGCACCTTGGTTCCATTGTGGTTGCTGAAACCTTTGGTCCCCCATGTAGCGATTGGGACCCCCTGCGTAAGCTGCCTCTCCGTGGTATTCTGCCAGCCTGACTTGCTCTGTGTGTGGGCACTCAGTAGTAGTGTGCCTATTTGATCCGCATTCGATGCAGGGCCGGTTGACAGAAAGATAATTTACTTGCTTGAGGAGCTTCCTATTCTGATCTCTATAGTATTGCTCCTTGACATCTGGGTCAATTTCCTTAGAAGGCTTATAGAGGGGCATGGATGGGGCTGGCCTGGCATAGGCATTCTCATCGTGGTTGATTGAAGTCCCATACTTGTTATCATAGTTGGTCAGCTTGTCGAGGGCAGCCCATGCGTTAGGTGGCGGCAGTGTTAGATACTCATAATGGGTGTATGTTTTGATTCTATCTTTAGCAGCCAAGTCAAGAGAGTTGAAGAAGATCTCCTGAACGATGCAAGGTGGTTGACCATGTGTAGGGCAGGATCGTAGTAGATCTTTATAGTGTTCCCAAGCCTTTGCTAGCGGCTCTCCAGGCTGCTGTTTGAAAGAAGTAATCTTTTGGCGAAGGAGCACTGTCTTGGCAGGAGGAAAGAATTTATTGAGAAATTCCTGCTTTACATGAGCCCATAACGTGAGGGATCGTGGTTTTAGCCCTTCAAGCCATTTCAATGCGGGACCAGCGAGAGACCAACGGAAAGCCTTCATCAAGATGTACTCCAAGGCGGTACCTTCAGCAAGAGTACGACACATATCAGTAAAGCTGGTAATATGTTGAAGAGGGCATTCATTAAATCTACCATGAAAAGCATTATGTTTAATTTCTATTAAGAAAGGAGTGCAAATTTCATAGTTATTTTGAGGGATTAGAATAGCCGATTCAGGCACGACAAGAGTCGGGTGCATGTAATCCTCTGCGGTGGTAGGATATTGGGCAAGCTCCTCTTCTGCTTGCCTCGCACGCTCAGCTTCCTGTTCCCTTCCTGCTCTCTCAGTGGCGAGAGCAGCATCCTTAGTGGCTAGTTCCCTCCGAAACCTCTCAATCAGCTGTTCCTGTATGTCTGCAGCTGCCATGGCTCTCTTTAGTTTAGCTTGAATGTGTATAAGGCGCTCCGGTTCATCTAAGGCGTCAAACTCAGGTGTTTGACCAGAACGACGCATATAACTGCGAAGTAACTCAAAGGAAAAGTGAGATCTGACTACCTAAGGCGCGAATGATTGCTTCCCCAGCAACGGCGCCAATTTTTTTGTAGGAGGAAATCGAGTTTAAAATATAAAATATAAATCAAACCAGATTCGTGCCCACACAAATGATTACAAGACCTCCTCCTGATAGACTAGTGGGAAGTCAGGATCGATCCACGAGGAAGCGTATCAGCGGATCTCAGGTAGCTGTAAATCTCACAGACAGAAAGAAAGACAGAAATAACAAATAAAAGCAGAAAAAGAAAGCAATGACAGAGACTGGTCGATATCGACAATGAGCTACTCGATATCGACAAGAAATATTGACACCAGAAACTCAAATCGACCAACAGAAACAGAAACTCAGAAAAAGCAGTGTCGAGTAAAACCCTCCTCGATATCGAGTAAGATCAACTCGATATCGACAAGAACTTCCTCGGAATTGACAAAAGACAGAAACTTAAAGATGCAAACTTTCGAACACAGAACGCAGATTTTCAACGAAATAAATTCAATAAACTAAAGACTTCCAAGGTCAGGGTATCAAGACCACAACGATAACCATGCAAAATAACACATAAAGGCATAAAAGATCATGCTTTTCATCAAATAACTTTCGTTATTAACAAATAGGAATACAGAGGCTTTCGCATAAACCCTAATTGTTACTAACCGTTTTCACATAATTAACCCAAGTTGCATTAAGATCACTTTCGCTTCAATAATACAAAGAATGATCACCTTCAACTCTCGCAAAAGAATCGTGCTCATAGGGATAGAAGACGAATTGCGTAAAAAGATCAAACCTTTACCGCGTCATCTTACATGGCCACCGTCGGGCTCACCCCGACCATAGAAGTGGGTGGACTACTCGCTCTTCATCATCAAGAAAGACATCAATAAACAAACGGAAATAACTTGCATTAAATACACCAAAGAAAGCTTACAACCAATCGAAGTCAAATCCGCTTTCGCCTTTCTAACTTCTCTCGCCACAAGCTCTCTCCTCTACTCTCTCTATGTAACTAATTGTGTATGAAATTGAATATCTAAAATCCAGCCCCTAGGGCCTTATTTATAGGCTTCCAACACTTGCTAATCAAGGTAAGAATGTCTATCTATATCTATTTATCTAAATGGAATAAAATAATTAAATCCATAAGAGGAATATATCTAAAGTAGGTAAATATCTTCTTGTGTTGATAAATCTTCTCTCCATAGATAGAACTTGATAGATGTGGATAGGTTCTCGGATTCCTTCGCTCCCAAGCAAGCCAGCTCGACACGGACACTGTGTCGTCGACTACAACTTCTGATCTTGGTCGAGCAACTGGTCCCCGACACTGGCTCGGACAGGTGATTCTAGGGTTGTCGATATCGAGCAAACTCCTCGATATCGAGTAGATGGTGCTCGGTATGTCCAGTCTTCGGCTTCTCGACTGGCATCCTTCCTCGACTCAGGGCATGGCTTTCAGGTTTGTCAATATCGAGTAAAGTACTCGATATCGAGTAAGTCTCTGGAGTCGGTTTGGCTTCGTCTTCAGCTCCCCGACCAGGCACTACTCGGCTTCTTTGGTCGATATCGAGTAAAAGTACTCGATATCGAGTAACTCTAAGCTCCAGCTTGCCTCGTCCTGGTTCCGTCGTTCTTTGACTTAGGACTTCTGTAGTTGACTTCCGAGCTTTTTGTCCTTTCTCAGAACTGTTGTAAATTTCCTTGAATTCTGCGAATTTAAACAATAACTAGTGTAGAATCCATAATTTGGCAAATAAGCATAAACTACATAGATTCTGTATTATTCTAGCCCAAATGCGTGAAATGTATGCAGAAAACGATATAAAAGTAAGTGTAAAACATGGCGAATTATGCTCACAACATCCCTTTACAATAAATATCGCAAATGGCAGTTTCCATAAACGTCTGCTTTTTAAATTTGAGAATATCTAGTTACAAAGGAAGAATTTTCATAACATAGTCAAGGAAGCGTGGAGAGCATCATGCTCGGGTTCTGCTATGTTCCAAGTTACGTACAAAACTAAATTACTCAAACAAAAAGCAAAAGAACAGAATAAGAAAATGTTTGTAAATATCTTCCGACGACTCCAGGAAATCGAAACTAGCTTACTAGAGATACAACCACTGATGAATCAACACAATTGGTCAATGTATATGTTAGGAAGGAAACTAGTTATCAAAATAAATCGAAATATAAAGAATGAAATCAAATCCATGTCCAAGGAAATAAAATACAAGAAACCCTCCCGCTATACTGGTAAGGTATTCAGGATCGTATCCACGAGGAAGGGTGCCAGCGCTCGCCTGATCAGTTCCAAATTCCTCTCGAATCGACCAGCAGAAGTCCTCGACATCGAGTAAAGTACTCGATGTCGACTACCTCAATTGAGTAAACCTGCAAACTTACACCACAGAAGACGAAGCAAAGAAAAGTCGAGTACATGAGTACTCGATATTCACCAGTGTACTCGACATCGACCAGTTTTGGTCGATCTCGAGTAGTCTGCTGGATAAAAACGTAACTTTTCGCAAGAAAAAAAATGATAGAAACAACATGAAATTGGTGGGTTGAAATTCAATATTAAAAAAGCTCCTAGAATTAGGGTTTCAACGCCACAACGATAACCATATAAGAATCATGCTAAAGGTATAAAAGAACATGCATTTTCATCAAATAACTTTCGTTATTAATAAATATGAAAATAGAGGCTTTTGCATAAACCCTAATTGTTACTAACTCTTTTCACATAATTAATCCAAGTTGTATTAAGATCACTTTCGCTTGAATAACACAAACAAGGATCACCTTCAACTGTCGTAGAAGAATCATGCTCATAGGGGTAGAATATGAAATCGCATTAAAAGTTGTACCTCTATCGTATTACCTCACATGGCTACCGTCGGGCTCACCCCGACCCTAGAAGTTGGGTAAATACTCGCTCTTCATCAATAAAGCACAAATTAATAACATAAAGAAACTAAATTGAATTGATATAAAAGAAAGCTTACAACCGATCAAAGCCAAATCCGGTCTCGCAAACCACAACTCTCTCGGCCAAAGCTCTCTGATTCTCTCCCTAACTCGCTATCTATGTGTATAAATTGAATCCCTAAGAACCATCCCCTAGGGCCTTATTTATAGCATTCAATCCTCGCTATCCAAGGAAAGAATACTCTATTTATATCTAAAACTATCTATCTAAAGGCTTTATGATAAAACTTGGATAAATAAAAGAAATAACTATCTTCGTGCCTTGCCTTGCAAGTAATCCACACACTCGGAACTTCACTCAATTTCGACTCGGATTGATGCTGGGAAGTACTCGACATCGACCAAAGTAGTCGATGTCGAGTAGAGCTCTTCTATTCCTCGGACTGTGCTCGAGCTCGGGTGGAATTAGGACGTTCAACAGGTGCTCGACATCGAGTAAGTAATGTCCACTAAAGTAACCATGTTTTTATGCATATTTTCGCTCCTTATTCTAATTACTTTGCTTATTTTGGTTTGGAAATATGTTAAATTTTTGTAGTATAAGCTTATTTATTAGAAATAGAGGTCTACACGAGTTTTGGTTTAATATTGTAGAATTTGGAGCCATTCCAGGAGAAAGCCAATAGGAGGAGACAAATGCAGGAATGTACTCGACGTTGGCAAGACTACTCGATGTCAACTAAAGGTACAGGCCAGATCGACTAAGGAAGAAGACTGCACACCACTCGAGCTCAATGACTACTCGGCGTCTAGTACTTCACTCGATGTCGACCACTGCTGAACACAAACAAGAGTTCGACTAGGAGATGCACTCGAGGAGCCTTGAAGACAGCCGAGATCGAGCACATTTCTACTCGATGTCGACTACTCTGCTCGACGTCGACTACACTTTTGTTGGGTCGAGATCAAGAGCTACTTTTCCACATAAAGTTTAGGATTTCAAAGGTTTTAGGGTTTTGACGCTTTTGCGAAAGTTAGAGTGCCAAAATTGTAAAGACTTTGATTTAGTTAATGCAAGTTTCTTTTCCATTAATTATGTATGCGGTTGCAATGAGGTGTGAGTATTCCACCCACTTCAAGAGTCGGGGTGAGCCCGACGATAGCCATGCATGCTTGAGGTAAAGATTCGATATTTATTATGTTTTGATCATCCATTATCTTTATTATGTTTATTACCTAATTAATAGAGATTCAGGCTAATCACATGGATTATAAACATAAAATTGATAAATACAATTAGGGTCACTTGCAAGAGGTGTCTAATTGTTGGAGAAAGCGAAAGCTTCATCCTTGATGTGATTTGGATAATTATCTATGTTTTAGTTTAAATTGTTCACAATATGAAATCTGTCACCTTGGTTATTTTCTATTCACGCTTCGTTTCCATCTTTGCACTCTTCGACCACCTTTGCCGACGCCAATACATTTCTGCAGGACTACTCGACGTCGACTACTAATACTCGATACCGAGTGCTTCACTCGAGATCGATTGTTTTTTTTGTCTCTGCATGTACTCGAGAAGAACAGACCTACTCGATGTCGAGGACTGTACTCGAAATTGACTACTCTTTGTGCCTTCTGCTGCTCGAGATCGACTGTATTAGCCCCTGTCGACTACTACCTAGTCTAGGTTGAGTACTTCTGGAGTCGACTTCTGTACGTGAATTATCCGCTATCTGAGATCAGCTGACTCGCTTCCTCGTGGATCGATCATAACTACCTTCTACTACAACGGGAGGGAATCTTGTAATTATTTTCTCGGAACGGAATTAGTTTGCTTATTCTATTTATATTCTATTTGCAATCTTGATTTCCTCCTCTAACAAATTGGCGCCGTTGTTGGCGAAGCAATCATTCGCGTCTTAGATAGCTAGATTTCACGTTTTCCTTGAGTTTTCTTTTGCAGGTGTATGCGCCGTTCTGGTCAAACACTTGATTTTGACGGCTTAGAGGATCCGGAATGCCTTCTACGAATCCACTCTAAACTGAAAAGAGTTATGGCGACCGCGGAAACACAAGCTGAGATGATCGAGAGGCTTTAGAGGGAGCTATTAGCCAACACTACTACTCTCGCCGCTGAGAGAGCACGCGCTGATCGAGAACCAAAACAAAGAAGGCAGGCTCAGGCTGAGCTCACCCTATATCCCACTACTACGAAGGACTACATGCACCCGACTCTGACAATGCTTGAATTGGCTATTCTAATCCCCCCTAATGATTTTGAAATTCGCCCTTCTTTTCTTTTTGAAATTAAAAAGAATCCTTTTGAAAAAAGACCTAATGAATGTTCTCTCGCTCATATTACTACTTTTGCTGACATGTGCCAAACTATTGCTGAAGACGCGAATCTTGAATATGTCCGTCTAAAAGCTTTTCGCTGGTCTCTTGCAGGGGTAGCAATGAAGTGGCTCGAAGGGCTGACCCCGCGATCTCTCACCACATGGGCAGAGGTTACGAATGCGTTCCTCAACAAATTCTTTCCTCCTAACAAGACATCGCCCCTTCACCAAAATATTACAGCTTTCAAACAAAAGCCCGGGGAGCCGCTGACACGAGCATGGGATCGATACAAGGATCTACTGCGATCATGCTCTACTCATGGGCAGTCACCATATGTAATTCAGGAGATTTTCTACAATTCTCTTGATTTACCCAACAATGAGAGGATCAATCAATACACGTAATATGAGTACCTCATGCAAACATCTCAGGAGGCTTGGGCATCCATCAAAAGGCTCACCAAGTTCGACAACACCTATGGGGCTCCTTTGCTTACGACGACAACACCTATTCAAGGCCAGCCACATTCATGCCCCTATATGAGCCTTCTAAAGAGATTGATCCCGACGTCAAGGAGCAATTCTACAAGGATTGGAATCGCAAGCTCCTCAAGCAAGTCAAATTTCTATATGTTAACCAGCCGTGCATTGAATGCGGTTCACACCGGCACATCACCACTGAGTGCCCACATGCGGAGCAAGTCCACCTAGCGGAGATGCACAAAGAAGTGGCTTACGCAGTGGGTCCCAATCGCCCTATCGGAGACCAAAGGTTCTATCAACCATAATGGAACCAAGGTGCCCCTAAGAACCCCCCACCATACAGAGCTCCAGGACACCCAGAGAGACACCAACGGAAGGATTATATACAAATGGTCCTCGACAAGCTGCGGAGAAACCAAACAAAAAATGAGCGATCCACCAGCGCCATTCAATCTCATCTCCAAGCTCATTTATCTCAACTTCAGGGCCTCAACACAAAGTTTGGAGAGATGGACATCTAGAAGCGGTACATAGAGACCCAAGTGGGTCAACTCGCGGCACAGATCCCAAGGCCATCAGGAAAGCTCGCTGGGTCTATAGATCCAAATACCAAGGGGAGAACTGGACACATCGCTGATGTACAACTACGGAGCCGACACAAATTACATGAGCTAGAGGTTGGAGAAGAGAAAGGCGAGGCTGAAAACCTAGTCGACATCGACAACACAATAGTCAACATCGACCACAACTTACTCGACATCGACAAACCTTTACTCGACGTCGACCAGCCACTCGACGGAGAAACTTCTGCACAACAACAACACTCGATGTCGACTCCTGTAGTCGATGTCGAGGACACTCCACTCGACGTCGACCACTCCGCACCACCTCTGAATGCTGATCTGGCTCCAAAACAAAAGAAGACGCTTTTGTGCCCTTCCAAGGCGCTGAAAGATCCCACTGCAGGTAAGTTTAATCATTTTGTGAAATTGCTTTGGGAACTAAACGTTTCAATTCATTTTATAGAAGCTCTTCAGAAGATGCTTGCATATGTCAAGTTCCTCAAGGAGATTCTTACCAGCAAGCGATCAATCACATAAATCGCTAGTGACTAGAAAAGGATGGATTTCCCTAAGAAGATACTTGACCCTAGTAAGTTCTCTATTACTGTGGGATTTGGACACCATCGATATGAGGCATTGTGTGATCTAGGAGCAAGCGTGAGCATCATGCCCTTATCAATCTGGTCGAAGGTAAGCTCTTTATTCCCGCAGATTTCCTTTTTATAGATATGGCGGAAGATCCTACTTGCCCTATTATTCTTGGTAGGCCTTTTCTAGCTACAACAGATGCCAACATTACCGTCAGGAAGAGATTTCTCACCTTCACAATAGGGAATGAGATCTTAAAGTTCTCTTTGGGCCCCCCAAAGGAGGAAGTTCCATGGCTAGAAGTAAAAAAACATAGGCAAACACGTGGACGAGCAAACAACGAAGGACGATGGCACCAAAAATCTGCTCAACATCGACTCCACCTGGTCGACATCGACTACTCCACTCGACGTCGAGTACTTCCACTCGATGTCGACCTCTCCTATTGAGGCCCAGACCTGCCAAAAGCCAATGTACGGGGTCCCACAACTAAAAAAGGTAAGTTCAGGTATGATTTCTACTTCTCTTCCGTTCATTAATAAGATTAATGAGAATTATATAGGGGACCAGGCCCCGTGGCGAGCTAACCTACGCAGGACTAAGATTGGGGAAAAAAAGAAGAAAGAGTGCAAGGAATAATATAAGAACAACAACCTATCAGCGGAGCTTGCATACTACAATCAGGACCTAGATGATCCAGGAGAAGGGTCGGGCACAAGAGGGCCCTACATTGATGGTTCTTGAGCAGAAAAGAAGAAGACAGCCTACCGACTCTAAAATCTAGAGCATGTAAATACAAATTTAAAATTTTTCTTTTAGGACTTTAATACTTTTGGTTTTGATTTTTTTTTTAAACATTTTATGTGGAAAGTCTTGTTTTCATGTGAAAGCTAACAAATTTCAGGTCGAGAAGCATAAAGGATCGCGAAGAGAGAAAGACGAAGTCCCTGACAAGTCAGTCGAAATCGTCTAGGCCAAGTCGATGTCGACTCTGAAGGGGGTTGAGCACAACAGACTACTCGACATCGACCACCTAGAGGCACCCTAGACTTCAGATTTCTACTCGACGCTACGGATTGTACTCGATGTCGAGTACTCTCCTCGACGTCGACTACCACCATACTACTCGACATCAGCCTGATTTCGGCCCTATAGAGTGTTATTCAGTGAGTTCCTTCTTTTACCCTTGTTTTATTTTATTTATACAGAAGGAGCAATGTATATTCTAAGTATGGGGTGGGGGAAAACCTCATTATTTTATATATTCTTGATTTTGCTACTACATGGTAAATTTTGGGTAAATTTTTCCTTTTTTTGCTTAACCCAAAGTTTGTTTTATGACACATCTCCCAAAGCTTGTAAATTGTTCAAAGGAAATAGTGTCATGGAAGCCAAAACAAGGCTCAACGATGCAAGGGTGGATTTCTTAGAGATGTTGCACAAGATTGCCTAGAAAAGGGAAGTCTCAATGATGTGCGATTTTTTTTTAGGTAAAACCACAAAAGTCAGGTAAATTGATGTTGCTTTTGACATGTTGGACAATAAGATGATGGAGGACTTCAGTGGCGGATCTAGTGAATAAAAGTTAGGTGAGCGGAAAATTAGTGAAGCTAAAAGAGAGCAAATTTTGCCAAGTTTCCAACCTCTACTCCATTACGGGTGGGTTTGTGAAGAATTAGAGGGTTTTATTTTAATTTTTTTTTATCGCTAAACAATCAAATCTAAAAAAAAAAAGTAGGTAAATTATGTACAATACAAAGTATAAAACAAATTGGGGTGATTCCGTATGGAAGAGTTTGACCACTTGGAACAACTATTCATTTAGGACTGTTTTGGTCAGCTTAGCAAGGCAACATTTATTTGGACTGGTAAATTTTGGGCCTAAATTGGTCAACACAATAATAACTCAATAAGCCCAATTTTATTTTAACCCTAGCAGGAAAAAAATTTCTAGCCGTGAACATTGAATTTAACCCGGCAATAGCTGGGCCCACTTACTAAAGCATCCGCCTCTGGAGGACTTTATATTTTCCATATATGATCATATTCATAAGCCTAGCCATATCTATACCTATATGCATCACAAAAGCCATATTATAAGCCTTACATGCCATTATATCATTATTTTCTCCACATATGCCTTACATATTGCCCATTTTTACCTTATACCCCATCCGGGGATTATGTTGAGAATGGTAGTCATTTTTTAGAGATATTATATGGTGTTTGTGTTGTTATGCATCATTATTGGAGTTTGGCCGGAAAGTTTCAAAGTTATGGAAAATTTAATGAGTGAAAGAAAATCCGGTCTCCTCGGGAGATAAAGATAGATCGACCTTGCCTGCGTTGAGATAATAGTTCAGCAGGATGGGACACCAAGGTGAGGAGTCCAAAGCACTAAGTATCCCGGGCCATTCCTGACACCCATGTTTGCGACTCGTGAGAAGGCAGTGCTGAGGTTAGAGAGGCAAAAACATTATTATTGAAAAAAACATCGAGCGAAAGAGAGAAAGGTGAGAAATATTATGAAGAAGAAATGTGGTAATGAAATTTTGGCCAAAAATTGCCCACCTTTAGCCTTTTACATATCTACTCCTTTTTGAGCTTGCATAAGTTCTCTTGATTATTGTTGCTTTGTCACGGGAAAAATTGTTTTGCATAACCTCCTTTTGTGCAGAGAAATTGCTTTTCATTCACATGCACGGATTTGAAGGCACTAAGTACCTTTTCAAGGATGGCAATTGAGTATTGGGTAATATGACAATAAATCCACTATGTTGAGAGTTTTTGTAGGTTTTCCTTGAATGATTAACCAAGTTATTGCTCGGGGACAAACAAGCTTAAGTACGGGGCGATTTGATATCCACTAAAGTAACCATGTTTTTGTTCATATTTTCGCTGCTTATTCTAATTACTTTGCATATTTTGGTTTGGAAATATGTTTAATTTGTGTAGTATAAGCTTATTTTCCAGAAATAGAGGTCTACACGAGTTTTGGTTTAATATTGCAGAATTTGGAGTCATTCCGGGACAAAGCCAAAAGGAGGAGACGAATGCAGGAATGTACTCGACGTCGACAAGACTACTCAAAGTCGACTAAAGCTAGAGGCCGGATCGACTAAGGAAGAAGATTGCGCACCACTCGAGCTCGATACTACTCAACATCGAGTACTTCACTCGACGTCGACCACTGTTGAACACAAATTCGAATTCGACTAGGAGATGCACTCGAGGAGCCTTGAAGATAGACGAGATCGAGCATATTTCTACTCGACATCGACTACTCTGATCGACGTCGGCTACATTTTTGTTGGGTCGAGATCGAGTGGGACAATCGAAGGACTAGTGAACTACTTGGGTACGAAGGAAGACAAGTATATCCGGATTTCATCAAGATCTATCACATTGAAGAAGAGTTATGTTACCACATGGAGATTTAGATATTTACCATTTAGGATTTATTATTCATATATCCAATTTTATATCTTTAGGATTAGATAGATGTTTCTTTCCTTGGATAGCAAGGAGTAAGGCCTATAAATAAAGCCCTTCAGGCTGATTTATATTCATTCTATTCTAGAGCTACTTTTCCACATACAGTTTAGGTTTTCAAAGGTTTTAGGGTTTTGGCGCTTTTGCCAAAGTTAGAGTGCCAGAATTGTAAAGACTTTGATTTAGTTAATGCAAGTTTCGTTTCCATCAATTATGTCTGCGGTTGCAATGAGGCGTGAGTAGTCAACCCACTTCTAGGGTCGGGGTGAGCCCGACGATAGCCATGCATGCTTGAGGTAAAGATTTGATATTTATTATGTTTTGATCATCCATTATATTTATTATGTTTATTACTTAATTAATCACTTGGATTATAAACATAAAATTGGTAGATACAATTAGGGTTACTTGAAAGAGTAGTCTAATTGTTGGATAAAGCGAAAGCTTGATCCTTGATGTGATTTGCATAATTATCTATATTTATCTTGCTTTATGCATGTTTGGTTATCGTTGTTGCAAACCCCGATCTTGATAGTTTTTAGTTTAAATTGTTCAAAATTTGAAATCTGTCACCTTGGTTATTTTCTGTTCAAGCTTCGTTTCCATCCTTACAGTCTTCGGCCACCTTTGCTGAGGCAAATTTATTTCTGTAGGACTACTCGACATCGACTAGACTAGTCGACGACGACTAGAAATACTCGATACTGAGTGCTCCACTCGAGATCGATTACCATTTTTGTCTCTGTAAGTGCTCGCGAAGAACAAACCTACTCGACGTCGAGGACTGTACTTGACATCTACTACTCCTTGTGCCTTCTGCTGCTCAAGATCGACTATATTGGCCCCTATCGACTACTACCTAGTCCAGATCGAGTATTTGTGCAGTCGACTTCTATACGTGAATCATCTGCTATCTGAGGTTCGCTGGCTCGCTTCCTCGTGGATCGATCCGGACTAACTTCTACTACAACGGGAGGGAATCTTGTAATTATTTACTCGGAACGGAATTGGTTTGCTTATTCTATTTATATTCTATTTTCAATCTCGATTTCCTCCTCCAATAGTAAAGTACTCGATGTTGAAGACTTTTGTGCTCCTCAAGTGGTTTGCTGCTCAGCTCGTGCTAGACTGGGTGATTTTGACGAGATGTACTCGATATCGACTAGAGTGGTCGATATCGACTAGTCTTGTCGATTGCTCTTTGCTTGTTTTCTTTTGCTCGACGTCCTCTGGTTCAGCTGCTACTCGACCTTGGACCTTCTGTAGTCACTTCGAGCTATTCCATGATTTTCTTTCTTCTCCGAATTTCTGTAAAATGCCTTGATTTCTGCTAAATTAAATAGAAACTAGTGTAGACTCCATAATTTGGCAAATAAGCATAAACTACATAGATTATGTATAATTCTAACCCAATGATATGAAATGGATGCAGAAATCGAAATGAAAGTCAATGTAAAACATGGCAAAATAGGCGCACAACAAACACCCCATACTTAAGCTTTCTTGTCCTCAAGCAATACATTTAATGGTCATACATGGGAAGAATTCAAAACTCTATCTCAACATCTTAGATTCACTCTTATATAACACTGCAATGAATTACCATCCTCAAAAAGGTATTAAAGCCACATATCCTTGCATGTGAATAAAAGCAACATCTACACACAAAAAGAGGATTATGTAAAAACAATTCATGAGTGACAAAACAACAATAATCAAGAGGACTTTATTAAGCTTAATAAGGAGTAGATTGGTAAAAGGCTAAAGGCGGGCAATTTTTTGCCATGTGGTGCTAATGATCCGGGGAAATGAAGTACTTTCCAAACTTTCATACAACCTTCCTTCTTCATTTGATTTCTCACCTTCTGCTCATTCGCTCATTTCTTTTTTCACTTTTATGCTTTTACCTCTCTAACCTCAGCATTGCCTTCTCGCGAGTCACAAACATGGGTGTCATGAATGGCCCCGGATACTTAGTGCTTCGGACTCCTCACCTTAGTGTCCCATCCTGTGGAACTGTTATCTCGACGCAAGCAGGGTCGATCTACCTTTATCTCTTGAGGTGACCAGATTTTCTTTCTCTCATTAAATTTACCATAGCTTTTCAATTTTCTGCCAAACTCCAATAATGATAATAACAACACAAACACCATATAATAATCTCCAGAATGTAACTTCCATTCTCAACATAATCCCCGGATAAGGAAATAAGGTAAAGAAATGGCATTTTATAGATCATGTGGAGCAAAATATGAAATAAGGCTCATAATATGGCTTTTGATTCATAAAAGCATAGGTAAGGCTAGGATATAGAATAAGCTCATATGGAAAATATAAAGTCCTCCATCCTCTTATCATGCAACATGCCAAGAGCAACTTCAGATTTTATCTCATTTCATGGTTTTCAAGAAAATATGCATTTCATTGTGACTTCCCTTTACTAGGAAATTTCATGATATATCTCTAATGAATCCAATTTTGCATCGTCGAGTTCAATTTTACTTCCAAGACACTAACCAAAAAATTTGATGGGGGTGATTTTTATAAACTTTTGAAAACATGCATATAAGCATGTAAATGAATATAAAATCAAAAGTAACCATGTATAAACAATTCGAGAAATAAACTTTAAATAAGCATACATATGATCAAATAAAATCAAATATGCTCAAAGTAAGCCCTCCCCCCACCCCCATACTTAAACATTACAGTGGCCTCAATGTATAAAAGCAAGGGTAAAGAAAGAGACTCACTAGACAGGTGTGCAGAACATTAGAATTGAGTGCTAAAGTTGCTGCAGAAGTGATCGATATCGAGTAGACTAGTCGATATCGAGTAGACCAGTCGGAATCATGGCAATTTCGAGTGGACCATAGGCTCCTTTTCTCGGCATGTTTGATTGACGTCGAGTAGACTACTCGACGTTGAGTACTTCTGTAGTTTCTTCTACCTGTAAGATTTGTTAGACAGATAATATCCACAATAGCAAAACCCAAAAATAATGTTTCAAAACCAAAAACCAAAAGCAAAAATGTATCAAAATCTAAAAAAAACTGAGTGTTTTGTTACTAGCTCTGGACTTTATAGTCGCTAGGCCGACTTCTTCCGTTGTAAGCTTAGGGTGGCTTCTGCAGCAGCTATGTGGCTTGGGCTTCGAACAAGACTCCATTTTTATCCATCAGTTGTAGTTCTCCGAAATGGATCTGGTGCACCGTGAAAGGTCCCAACTTTTTATAATTGAATTTGTTAGGGAACCAAAGATTCTTCGATTTGGGCCATAGACTTTGTCTCCTGATGTCCATGTTTTGTGCCATGTTTTATATCTACTTTTATATCGATTTTTGTATGCATTTCATGCATTTGAGTTAGAATAGTACAGAATATATGTAGTTTATGCTTATTTGCCAAATTATGGAGTCTACACTAGTTTCTGTTTAATTTTGCAGAAATCGGACGCACTTTTGAGCTTAAAGGAAAGTCATGAAGAACCTAAGGATGTTGCAGCTGGAGAAAAGGCCATTTTTCGGCATTCATCATTCTGAATCAAGTTATGATGTATTCATGAGAGTTGTAGCCCTCGAAAGGAGCTTTCCAACGCATCATCATATGCGTCAATCCGACGAATGAGGACTCGGAAAAATGCGTTTCACGAACAGAGCAGAAAGCTGAGAGCTGTCACATTTGCTCGACATCGACCAAATTGGTCGAAGTCGACCAAGCCCAAATCGAGCTGGAGTCCCAGAAATCGACAAGGATGCTGAGCCAAGAAGAATTCAAGTCAATGTCGACCAGTACAAGTTGATATCGAGTAAAAGTTGGTCGATTTTCACTCTGAAAGCCGGAATTGAGTAGCTGAGCTGAAGACGCGAGAAAAGTTGGTCGATATCGAGGACGCTACTCGATATCGAGTTGACCCACATTAGCCGACTTCGAGCTAGTCCGATTCTTGTGAAGGTTCTATCCCGAATCCAATGGAGATATTTTCGAGACGAGATTTCCAACACATGAAGATTTAGATATTTTTTATCTTTTCATCTTTTTATCTATCTTATGGGTTGAACAATTAATTACCCTAAGATTTATCTTGTTTTATCGAGTTTAGATATATTTATTTCCTAAGTAGAATTCTATCTTTAGATATAGATAGAAATTCGTTCCTTGATTAGCAATGATTGGAAGCCTATAAATAAAGCCCATGAGGCTAGTTTTTATTCATTCAATCTTAGGAAGAGAAGTAGAGAGAGAGAGAGAGAGAGAGAGAGAGAGAGAGAGAGAGAGAGAGAGCGGAGGCCGAGTAGGAGCAAGAGAGCGAAAGCAATTTGGCTTCGATCGGTTGTAAGCTTTGATTTATTTTAATGCAATTTAGTTATTTCCTTTTATTATTAATGTCTTTCCTTGCGATGAAGAGCGAGTAGTCTACCCACTTCTAGGGTCGGGGTGAGCCCGACGATAGCCATGCGTGTTTAAGGTAAAGATCTGACCGTTGTTATGTTTTGATCATCTACTACCTTTTATGTGTTTATTACCCATTTAATGGAGATCCATGTTAACAACTTGGATTGTAAACATAAAATCGGTAGATACAATTAGGGTTACTTGAAAGGGTTATCTAATTGTTGGAAAAGGCGAAAGCTTGATCCTTTGATGCGATTTGCATAATTATCGTTATTTATCTTGCCTTATGCGTGTTTGGTTATCGTTTTTGCAAACCCCAATCTAGGAAGTTTTCTTTTACATAGTTTATTACGAATTCCGCAAAGCCTTGTTCTTTATTTTAATTCGTTTTTAGTTTCTGTTCTTCCTCGATTTGGACCAAATCTGGTCGACATCGACTTCTTACTTTCGATCAAGCAGATCGTTGTTGCTTATGTCTCTGCAGGTTCCTCGATCTCGACAAGACAACTCGATTTCAGCCAGAAGTTCCTCGACATCGAGTAAACAACTCGAGATCGACCAACATCAGTAGCTGCCTCTTGTTCAGTTTCGACTTGCCTGGCCCCTGTCGACTAACCCTAGTCGAGGTCGAGCACCCTGAAGTCGATTTCTCTCCGTGAGATTCATCCGCTGCCTGGGATCCGCTGACCAGCTTCCTTGAGGATCGAACCTGACTTCCTTTTGCTACATCGGGAGGGAGTCTTGAACATTATTTGCTGGGATCCAATCGGTTTGCTTTACTTTATTTATATTTTATTTGCAATCTCGATTCTCTCCTACAACATCTCCTACTTCATGTTCCTTAGGTTCGTCATTGGTAACCCTGCATAATCGCACATACCAAGGCAAACCTCTCCCATTAATAGATAAACTGTTAATTGAAATAGGGGAAGAGATGTCATTACCTCGGCCTACCTTTGCAGAATCGCAATTCGGGACCTCTGAATCTACTCGACATAGAGTAAAAGTACTCGACATCGAGTAGTGTTGTGTGTCTGGTCGATTGCTCGTCGAGGAAGGGGAAGTCGGGTGTACTTGTTTTTGGTCGACATCGAGTACAGTACTCGACGTCGAGTACGTTTCTAGCTCGGGTGTGTTGCTCGGCGAGGATGCACTCGATGGAGACTTCTGGATCTGGTCGACGTCGACTAGAGTAGTCGAGGTCAAGTACTTCTGGTTGACATCGACCCCATACTTAAGACATGGCAAAGATTCTGGAAAAAAAGTTAGTCGACGTCGACTTACCTTGGTCGATGTCGAGTAGATTCTCTCTTTCCTCGTTCAGAATTGCCATGGTTAGCTCCACCTACGCTTCCATATCCCTCTTCTCTAGTTCCTCGGGAGTCATATTTCTTACCTTTGGCTCCCCGGAAGTGACGTACCTGCTTAGATTGATTTGAACTCCTTCATAGGACTTGTATGCCTTTCAGTTTTATTGAAAGAATACTCAATTACCTCATCGCTGATGTTGAAAGTGAGTACTCTCTTTCTTAAGCTTATGTTTGGCATCCACGGTTTCTAAGAAAGGCCTTCCTAGAATGATTGGGCAAGTGGGGTCCTCTGTGACGAGAGGGTTTCTCGACCAAATAAATTTGTAGTCAAGACCCCGCTATAGGATAGTGGAGTCAGGTTCGTCCTCAGGAGAGAAGTCAGCGGTTCTAGGTTTAGTGTGTTTTGGGGTTCAGGAATAGCGGGAAGAGGTGGGGAGGTTGTTGTCGATGTCGACTAAGACTTGGTCGATGTCGAGGGAATGATAGAAGAAGAGGTGGTCGGTGTCGGGTAACTTTGCAGGATAAAAATAATGAAATAAAATAAATAAAGATGCAAACTTCCAAGGTTAGGGATCACCACAACAATAAACATATGCGCAGATCATAAATCACATAAAGATGCATGCTTTATATCAAAGAATCAACTTTCGCAAATTCCAACAATTTAGGTGATAAAGGCTCTCGCATAAAAACCTAATTTGTTTCTACCTTTTCTTAATTAGCATCAGCCAACTTTCGCAAGCAAACCCTAATTACTATCCAATTCATAATAAGATCACTTTCGCTTCAATATCATGAATAAGGAATTTCCTCAACTTTCGCAAAGGATTAAGCACATAGGTAGATGATGATAAAGACATATAAATTCATGGATTTAAATCAAACATACATATCTATGTTGAGATCACCCCAACCCTAGAAGAAGAAAATTAGAAACAAAACATAATAAAAGAAATTAACTTTAACATAAAATAAACTAAAACTTACAAAACCTTCCAAACGTTCCTCCTCTCTCGCCTCCTCTCCTCTCTCTCTCTCTCTCTCTCTCTCTCTCTCTCTCTCTCTCTCTCTCTCTCCTCTGCTTCCTCCTTGCGCCCTAAGACGACTTTGCTTGAATGAATGAAAATCAGCCCCCTAGGGCTTTATTTATAGCCTTCTAATCCTTGCTAATCAAGGATAGAATCTTCTATCCATATCTACTAAAAGCTTAAAGATAAATAAATTGCTTAAAGGAAATAAATCTTTAAAGGAAAACTATATCTAAACTAGGTAATATGTCTTCATGTTGATACATCTTCCTTCCATAGATAGATGATGATAGATTTCGGACTACTCGACCTCCTTCGTGCCCAAGGAATCCCAGCTCGACTCGGACTGCTCAACCGCGTAACGTGTTTTCGGACTTTGCTCGTCGATCTCGACCAGGCTCTACTCGAGATCGAGTACGGTGGTCGTCGACTTGGCCTGGCTGGGCTCCTCGGGTGGCTCTGCTCGACATGGCTCGGATCTGGTGGTTCTGGCTCCTCGATCTCGACCAAGGGTACTCGAGATCGAGTAGAGTGCGGTCGAGGATGACTCGGACTGATGTTGTCGAGGACTCCTCCTCGGCATGGGCTCGGACTGGCGCAGGGTGGCTCCTCGATCTCGACAAGGCCTCCTCGAGATCGAGTAGGGTTGGCTCGGCGTCTCCGTCTTTGGCTTCTCGACTTGGCACAGCTCGTCGACTCCGGACATGGCTCCTCGATCTCGACAAGGCCTCCTCGACATCGAGTAGGATTCCGGGAGTCGGGTTGTCTCTGACTCAGTGTCCTCGATCAGCTCTGCTCGACCAGGTGTGCTCGACCAGCCCTCGTCGAGATCGAGTACGGTGTACTCGAGATCGAGTAGAGTTCTCTCAGCTTTCTGCTCTGTTCTTGAAATGCACTTTCCCGAGTCGTCGTTTGCCGTATTGACATATATGACCATGCGTTGGAAAGCTCTCTCCGAGGGCTACAACTCTCATGAAGACATAAAAGCTTGATTCCGAATGATGAATACCGAAAAATGGCCTTCTCTCCAGCTGCACCATTCTTAGCTTCTCCATGAGTTTCCTTTAAGCTGCAAAGTGCGTCCGATTTCTTTCAAATATAACAAAAACTTGTGTAGACCTCCATATATTGCAAAATAAGTGTAAACTACACAAATTCTGTACTATTCTAACCCAAATGCATGAAATGCATACATCAATCGATATAAAAGGTAATGTAAAACATGGCAAATTAGGGTCACAACAAACACCCCATACTTAAGCTTGCTTGTCCTCAAGCAATACTTTTATTTGTCATTCAGGGGAAGAATTCAAAACTATCAACATATTAGATTCATTCTCATATAACTCTCAGTCAATTACTATCCTCGAAAAGGTACTAGTGTCACAGATCCATGCATGTGTAATTATATCAAAGCAACATCTACTCGTCAAAGGAGGGTTATGCAAAACATTCATTCGTGATAAAGCATTAATAATCAAGAGGACTTTAATTTAGGCTCAATAAGGAGTAGATTGGTAAAAGGCTAAAGGTGGGCAAATTTTGGCAATGTGGTGCTAATGATCCGGGGAAATGGAGTATTTCCAAACTTGAATTTCCACATTCCTTCTCTTTGAGATTCATCACCTTTCATATTGCTTTTTCTCAATAATAATGCTTTTACCTCTCTAACCTCAGCAATGCCTTCTCGCGAGTCGCAAACATGGGTGTCATGAATGGCCCCGGATACCTAGTGCTTTGGACTCCTCACAATGTGTCCCATCTCTCCAAACTATTATCTCAGAGAGCAGGGTCAATCTACCTTTATCTCCTGAGGTGATTGGATTTTCTTTCACTCATTAAATTTTCCATACATTTCAAACAATTTCCTTCCAAACTCCAATAATAATAATCTCAACACAACAACCATATAACTTCTCCATAATGTAACATCATTCTCAACATAATCCCCAGATAAGGTAAAGAATGGCAATATTTAGAACATGTGGAGCAATATATTTGAAATAAGGCATATTATGGCTTTTGTGATGCATAAGCATAGGTAAGGCTAGGATATAAACAATATGAGCATTATATGGAAATATAAAGTCTTCCATCCTTTTATCATGCAACAAGTCAAAAGCAACATCAAATTTTACCTCCTTTCATGGTTTTCATGAAATAATGCATTTCATTGTGACTTCCCTTTACTAGGCAATTTCATGCTATATCTCTAATGAATCTAATTTTGCATCGTCGAGTTCAATATAAGCTTCCATGACATTATTCAAAAAATTTCAATGGGGGTTATTTTTTAAAACTTTGGAAAACATGCATATAAGCACATAAATCAATAATGCATTCCAAAATAGTCATGTAGCAATTAAAAGAAATAATGCACATATATGTCAAATATGCATAAAGTAAGCCCTTCCCCCACCCCATACTTAAATATTAAATTGTCCTCACTGTATAAAAACAAGGGTAAAGAATGAAACTTACTAGACAGGTGTGCAGGGTCTCTTAATTTCGAATGGAAGTACCTCCTGGGCCGAGTATGAATATTGCTTATAGCTTGCTTCTATCCATGGACCTGAAAAGTGTAGAAGACATATACCCATAATAGAAAAAAAATGTTCAAAACCAAAACAAAAACAAAGTCTCAAAAGTCCTAAAAAGTCTATGTACAAGCTCTAGATTTTATAGTCGCTAGGCCGACTTATCCTTTAAGCATTAGCCTGGCTCATCTCTTTCCGGAGGTATGGGTGGATCTGCTGGTTCCTTCGGTGGTGGGAAGCGTGGGATGTCATCCGGGGTCATCATGTGAAGAAGCTTGAACCTCCCCGAGTGGACGCGCAATGGCTCCACCCATCCATCTTCCTGGGCTCCAGCTGGCATGCATAAAGGAATATATAAAGGAAATTTGCATACCTCATCATCATACCTCTTCTGCTCCATTGGTTGATTTATTTGCGCGTCTCCACCAAAGCAAAACGGTGGAGTGGGAAGAGATATTTCCACCTCATCATGCGGAACTTCATGCCACTTTGCGAGGACCCCATACTTGAATATGAACATTGGTTGCTCAAAATCGTCAGGGATAGCCTTCACTTTGTAAGGTAAAAGAGATCTTGGAATGCCCTGGGCAACAACGTCCAACTTATTCTCTTCTAGTGCTTCTTCTTCTTGGGATCCTTCATATGATTAATCAACAATAGGTAGCAAAGTAGGAATGAAATTCGAGGAATGACATACCTGGTTGTCGACATCGAGTGGGTCAATTGGCTCGTCGAGAGGAGGGCATGGTCCTTTAGACTTAATGGAAGCCTCAAGCCTTCGGATTTCGTCTTCCAGCCGAGCTATTTCCCTTAATCGTGACTCCTCCACTGCGATCCTATTTCTCCGTCTCAAATCTTGATACCATTCTTCCCATGCAGGATTCCCTTCGACAAAGTCTTCCATCTTTGTACCTAAGCTTTCAAATAACAATCAAGAACACAAATTAGTGGCAAACGCTTGGCACCTAGTTGGTACCGGTGAGGTAGGTGGTGGTAGGGTATGTGATAGGGTAAGAAAAAGGGATGGGCTTTTCTTACGCTTATGTTTGGCATCCACGGTTTCTAAGAAAGGCCTTCCTAGAATGATTGGGCAAGTGGGGTCCTCTGTGACGAGAGGGTTTCTCGACCAAATAAATTTGTAGTCAAGACCCCGCTATAGGATAGTGGAGTCAGGTTCGTCCTCAGGAGAGAAGTCAGCGGTTCTAGGTTTAGTGTGTTTTGGGGTTCAGGAATAGCGGGAAGAGGTGGGGAGGTTGTTGTCGATGTCGACTAAGACTTGGTCGATGTTGAGGGAATGATAGAAGAAGAGGTGGTCGGTGTCGGGTAACTTTGCAGGATAAAAATAATGAAATAAAATAAATAAAGATGCAAACTTCCAAGGTTAGGGATCACCACAACAATAAACATATGCGCAGATCATAAATCACATAAAGATGCATGCTTTATATCAAAGAATCAACTTTCGCAAATTCCAACAATTTAGGTGATAAAGGCTCTCGCATAAAAACCTAATTTGTTTCTACCTTTTCTTAATTAGGATCAACCAACTTTCGCAAGCAAACCCTAATTACTATCCAATTCATAATAAGATCACTTTCGCTTCAATATCATGAATAAGGAATTTCCTCAACTTTCGCAAAGGATTAAGTACATAGGTAGATGATGATAAAGACATATAAATTCCTGGATTTAAATCAAACATACATATCGATGTTGGGATCACCCCAACCCTAGAAGAAGAAAATTAGAAACAAAACATAATAAAAGAAATTAACTTTAACATAAAATAAACTAAAACTTACAAAACCTTCCAAACGTTCCTCCTCTCTCGCCTCCTCTCCTCTCTCTCTCTCTCTCTCTCTCTCTCTCTCTCTCTCTCTCTCTCTCTCTCTCCTCTGCTTCCTCCTTGCGCCCTAAGACGACTTTGCTTGAATGAATGAAAATCAGCCCCCTAGGGCTTTATTTATAGCCTTCTAATCCTTGCTAATCAAGGATAGAATCTTCTATCCATATCTACTAAAAGCTTAAAGATAAATAAATTGCTTAAAGGAAATAAATCTTTAAAGGAAAACTATATCTAAACTAGGTAATATGTCTTCATGTTGATACATCTTCCTTCCATAGATAGATGATGATAGATTTCGGACTACTCGACCTCCTTCGTGCCCAAGGAATCCCAGCTCGACTCGGACTGCTCAACCGCGTAACGTGTTTTCGGACTTTGCTCGTCGATCTCGACCAGGCTCTACTCGAGATCGAGTACGGTGGTCGTCGACTTGGCCTGGCTGGGCTCCTCGGGTGGCTCTGCTCGACATGGCTCGGATCTGGTGGTTCTGGCTCCTCGATCTCGACCAAGGGTACTCGAGATCGAGTAGAGTGCGGTCGAGGATGACTCGGACTGATGTTGTCGAGGACTCCTCCTCGGCATGGGCTCGGACTGGCGCAGGGTGGCTCCTCGATCTCGACAAGGCCTCCTCGAGATCGAGTAGGGTTGGCTCGGCGTCTCCGTCTTTGGCTTCTCGACTTGGCACAGCTCGTCGACTCCGGACATGGCTCCTCGATCTCGACAAGGCCTCCTCGACATCGAGTAGGATTCCGGGAGTCGGGTTGTCTCTGACTCAGTGTCCTCGATCAGCTCTGCTCGACCAGGTGTGCTCGACCAGCCCTCGTCGAGATCGAGTACGGTGTACTCGAGATCGAGTAGAGTTCTCTCAGCTTTCTGCTCTGTTCTTGAAATGCACTTTCCCGAGTCGTCGTTTGCCGTATTGACATATATGACCATGCGTTGGAAAGCTCTCTCCGAGGGCTACAACTCTCATGAAGACATAAAAGCTTGATTCCGAATGATGAATACCGAAAAATGGCCTTTTCTGCAGCTGCACCATTCTTAGCTTCTCCATGAGTTTCCTTTAAGCTCCAAAGTGCGTCCGATTTCTGTCAAATATAACAAAAACTTGTGTAGACCTCCGTATATTGCAAAAGAAGTGTAAACTACACAAATTCTGTACTATTCTAACCCAAATGCATGAAATGCATACAGAAATCGATATAAAGGTAATGTAAAACATGGCAAATTAGGCTCACAACACTCTGCCATATCAATAACTAAGAAATCAGCAGGGATAAATAACTTACCTACATGTACTGATACATCGTCCACCATACATGTTGGGATGACAACATTGTTGTTTGCCATATAGGGTCAGGCATCCATATGCTCTAAAGCACCTATCTTGACTTTGGACCAAATTGATAAAGGAATTATACTAACGTTGGCTCCTATGTCACATAAAGCATGAAATTTGTTTTGACCAAATCCAATAGTTATATAAAACTTACCTGGATCTAGCCTTTTCTCTGGTAGATCCATTTTTCTGCATTCCTCTCCGATCTCAGCCATCGACCGCTTCTTGTTGAGGATGACTGTGAGGAACTTGGCATAGGATGGCATCTCATGAAGAGCTTATGTAAACGGAATGGTGACATTGAGTCTCTAAAGCATCTTCACGAAGCGCTGAAACTTCTTCTCTGCTGGATCCTTCAAAGATTTTGTTGGGAATGGCAGCGTTTTGTTCTTCAAAGGTTCTAGATTGTGTTCGACATCGATTGGGGGCTGGTCGACATCTACTACAATAGTCAACTTCGGCTTGGCTCCATGTTCTGCTCGACATCAACCACAGGGTCCTCGATATCGACCAGATTCTAGTCGACGTCGACTAGACTGGTCGATGTCAAGTAGTCTTTTGTAGCTTTCTTCTCTGTGTTTTGCTGGGGCGTTTGCATTTGTTACCCACTCCTGAGATTCATCGCAACTACCTATCCAGTAGATTTATTCATAGAATTTGGTTCAGAGGATCCAGGGAGTGTAGCTGATTGTTTGGGGATTGATGAAGCTAATTGGCCCATTTGGATCACCATAGTCTTTCTCCAGATATCAATCTCCCCAAGTCTAGAGTTGATGCCATGCAGCTGAGTGTGGATGGAATTGATGGATTACTTGCTGTCGGTGTGATTCCTCCGCATCTATGTTGTCGTAATTAGCCAGCGTCTCAAAGGTTTCCCAAGCACGTCGTGGGGCGTACTCGAGATACCTATAAGCAGTGTAGTTGTTGATCCACTCCTTGGTGCATCCAGGCAATTGAAGATGATTTCCTGGATTGCGTAGGATGGCTTTCCATGCGTAGGACAGGATTTTAGCAACCTTTTGTAGCGCTCCCAGACTTGTGCTAATGTCTCCCCTGGCTTTTGTCTGAAAGTAGTGATTTATTGTCTGAGTGCAGCTATTTTGGCAGGAGGAAAGAACT
Organism: Persicaria tinctoria; assembly: GCA_037127255.1. Lineage (NCBI taxonomy): Eukaryota > Viridiplantae > Streptophyta > Magnoliopsida > Caryophyllales > Polygonaceae > Persicaria > Persicaria tinctoria. The sequence goes on along the minus strand of JBANSL010000006.1, from coordinate 56,353,247 downwards.
TGTTAATAAACAAGTCCTGTAGTTCGTTCCACGTGCGAATTGATTTAGAAGGCAAACCCTCGAGCCACTGTGAAGCTAATCTTGCAAGAGACCAACGAAATGCTTTTACTTTTAGATATTCTAGATTAGCACCATCTGCAATAGCTTCACATAAATCTAGAAAAGTAGTAATATGCTCCAAAGGACACTCATTGGGTTTCCCCCTAAATTGATTCCTTCTAATTTCAGTAATGAAAGAAGGACGAATTTAAAAGTTAACGCGCGGGAGGACAATTGGTGATTCGAGAACTTCCAAAGTAGGGTGCAGGTCCTCCTTTGCGTTTGCAGGTATATGCTGATATTGTTCATCAAGCTCTCATCGGGCATTGATTTCACGATCCACTATTTGCTCCAACATTTGCTGGTTCTGATGATATTCCGCCTCTCGTTGAGCGTACTCTCCTTCTCTAGTGGTGAATTCATCAATCCGTCTACAGAGTTGATGAAGCTTCTGTGCTGGTGTGAGTTGGACCTCGTTCTCATCGTTGGGAGGAGCCGACATGAGTCTTCTCCTTAGCCTTTGTTGTGGATGGAAAAAACGTCCAGGCTCGAGAATAGGGTCGATAGGTGTGCCATCAGTTCTTCGAATGCACATGAAAAACAAAAACAAAAAGGAAAGAGTAAAAAGGAACTAAAAAAGGGGTGATTGATTGCTTCCTCGGCAACGGCGCCAAAATTTTGTTAGGAGGGAAACTAGTTATCAAAATAAATCGAAATATAAAGAATGAAACCAACTCCATGTCCAAACAAATTAAATACAAGAAAACCTCTCGTTGTAGTGGTAGGCTATTCAGGATCGTATCCACGAGGAATCGTGTCAGCGCTCGCCTAATTAGTCCTAGAATCCTCTCAGATCGACTAGCAGAAGTCCTCTACATCGAGTAAAGTACTCGATGTCGACTACCTTATTCGAGTAAACCTACAAACTTACACCACAGAAGACGAAGGAAAGAAAATTCGAGTACTCGATATCAACCAGTGTACTCGACGTCGACAAGTTTTGGTCGATCTTGAGTAGTCTACAAAATAAAAACGTAACTTTTCGCAAGAAAGAAAGACATAAACAACACGAAATTGGTGGGATCGAATTCAATAATATAAAATCCCTAGAATCGGGGTTTCAACGCCACAATGATAACCATATAAGAATCATGCTAAAGGTATAAATGATCATGTTTTTTCATCAAATAACTTTCGTTATTAACAATTATGAAAATAGAGGCTTTCGCATAAACCATAATTGTTACTAACCCTTTTCACATAATTAATCCAAGTTGTATTAATATCACTTTCGCTTGAATAACACAAATAAGGATCACCTTCGGTTGTCGCAGAAGAATCAAGCTCATAGGGGTAGAAAATGAAATCGCATTAAAAGTTGCACCTTTATCGCATTCCCTCGCGTGGCTACCGTCGAGCTCACCCCGACCCTACAAGTTGGGTGACTACTTGCTCTTCATCATCAAATCACAAATCAATAACTTAAAGAAACTAAATTGAATTAATATAAAAGAAAGCTTACAACCGATCGAAGCAAAATCCGCTCTCGCAAACCACACCTCTCTCGGCCAAAGCTCTCTAATTCTCTCCCTAACTCGCTATCTATGTGTATAAATTGGAATTGAAATTGAATCCCTAAGAACCAGCCCCTAAAGCCTTATTTATAGTATTCCATCCTCGCTATCCAAGGAAAGAATACTCTATCTATATCTAAAACTATCTATCTAAAGGCTTTATGATAAAACTTGGATAAATAAAAGAAATAACTCTTTAAGGGAAATACCTAATGTGGATAAATCTTCCTTCAACTTGGTTTATCTTCACATGTCCTGATAGAATTCCACGTGCCTTGGCTTGCAAATAATCCACACACTCGGACCTTCACTCGATTTCGACTCGGATTGATGTTGGGAAGTACTTGACATCGACCAAAGTAGTCACCGTCGAGTAGAACTCTTCTGTTCCTTGGATTGTGCTCGAGCTCGGGTGGAAATCGAGTGAAGGTCGATTTCCACCCGAGCTCGAGTAAGGTGCTCGACGTCGAGGACTTTTGTGCTCCTCAAGTGGTTTTCTGCTCAGCTCGTGCTCGACTGGGTCATTTCGACCAGATGTCCTCGATATCCACCAGAGTAGTCGATATCGACTAGTCCTGTCGAGTGCTCTTTTCTTGTTTTCTTCTGCTCGACGTGTTCTGGTTCAGCTGCTACTCGACCTTGGACTTTCTATAGTTTACTTCGAGCTATTCTATGATTTTTTTTCCTTCTTCGAATTGTTGTAAAATGCCTTGATTTCTTTGAAATTAAACAGAAACTAGTGTAGACTCCATAATTTGGCAAATAAGCATAAACTACATAGATTATGTATAATTCTAACCCAATGATATGTAAAACATGGAAAAATAGGCGCACAACAGTATAGAGCCAAAGAAAGATGCTTATTACAAAAGAAAGAGAAACTTTTGCTTTTCCAAAAAGAGAACCAATGGGCTAAAACGAAACATCTTAAACTAGCTGATTCTAACACTTCTTATTTCCATAAAGTTGCAATGGGTAGAAGAAATAGAAAAATTATTCGTTTGATTACTTCCAACGAAGGTAGGTATATTGAGGGAGATGAAACTATCAAAAAATAAATTCGTAATGACTTTGAGAAAAGGTTTAAACAAGAAAGATTACATGAAAATCTTTTAAGGGAGTATCTTCAACTTGTCATTCCAACAATAACCACGGAGGAAAACTATTTTCTTACACAAAACCTAAGCAACGGGGAAATAAAAAGGGCAGTATTTAACCATGGAAATAATAAATCCCAAGGTCGGCCCCGGTGGAAAGATAGAAAATTTTTATAGAAAAAATATTGGGACATTATTGGAAATTCGATTATCAAATTGGTAAAAAGGTTTCTTTAGTTCGGGAAGAATGCTTCGTCAAATAAACCATACATTCATATCACTTCTACCTAAATGTGACAATCCTTCTATGACAACACATTACATATCAATAAGCCTATGTTCCACAATCTATAAAATAATTTCAAAAATATTAACGGAGAGATTGAAAATTGTAATTGGCAAACTTATCCACCCTTTACAAGGAGCATTTGTATCTGATCAGGCAATTCAGGACAATGTCTTAAATGCTCATGAGGTATTCCATTCTTTTCACAGTAGGAAAGGTAAAGAAGAGTGGATGACAATTAAGCTAGATATTAAAAAAGCTTATGATAGAGTTGATTAGAATTTTACAAAAGCGGTAATGAAAAAATTGGGTTTTCATCCGACATTTATTAAATGGATTATGGAATGTATAACTACGATTTCCTTCTCCGTCGTCGTAAACAACGGCCTAACCAAGATATTCAGACCTTCCAGAGGCTTTCGTCAAGGCGACCCTTTCTCCCCTTTCTTTTTTATCTTGGGTTCTAAGGTGTTTGCAAGAAAACTTTCGCTCGAAGCGAGCATGAGAAATAGTCCTATTAGATTCAGTTTTGGAAAGGACAGACTGCATATCCTCTTTCTTTCATTTGATGATGATATTATTATCTTCACCAAAGGAAATACCTCACCTTTCACAAAAGCCTAATCAATTGTAGACGAATACTATATCATTTCAGGACAAAAAGTTAATTACCATAAATCCGCTTTCTAGATAACAAGAGGAATCCTTAGATCCAAGATTGAGGAACTTGAAAGATGCCTGGGTATATCAAAGGAGACAATGATTGAAAAGTATCTTGGTTTCCCTATTATCAATGGGAAAGTTAATAGACAAACATTTGAGGAAGTTATTTGTCAATCAAAATAATAGCTTAGTAAATGGTGTGCGAGTGCCCTGTCACAACAGGGTCGTACTGTCCTTATTGGCACAAACCTGGCATCAAAACCATTATACAGAAGACAAAGCTTTATGCTCCCCGGAACTATCCATAAGGAATTAGACCAAATAAATAGAACATTCTTATGGAACAAAGATCTACAATACAGACCTCTGATAAGATGGGACAAAATATGTAGAACACAAGGTAATTCGGTACAAGTATATGGGTAAAGGTAATTCGGTACAAGAGTTGAAAGTAACACACATATTAAATTATAAGAAAAGCGGGGTGTCGTCTTGGCAATGGTCAAAACTTACTCCTATTATTGAAAAATTTAAAGGAGGCTTAATTTGGTCTATGGGAAACAGGATATCTATCAATTTCTGGACCGATAATTGGATTACAGCCTCACCAATAATCAAAAGGGATGATTGCCCTACCTTTCGAAATGAAAATGAAACTGTAAGTGACTATATTTTAGGTGGCAAATGGTGGGAGGAAAAATTGATAAACACTATTCCCATAAATATAGTAAAAGAAATTTTGGATATCCCGCTACCAATGAGTATATTTGAAGACAGATTATACTTGTGGTCGGATAGGGAAGGTTGGTTTACAAAAGCTAGTGCCTACAAATTGATAACTAAAAATAACAGCCAAAATGAAGATAGAAATCCTTGGATTTGGAAACTCGACAAATAACCAAAAATTAAAAATTTACTGTGGAAACTTGGTCAAAATGGCATCCCAACAGCTACCAAACCATCCCAAAAAGGTATTTCTGTTCCAACAACTTGTACGCTTTGTAATAATGTCATCGATGACGAAACACATCTTTTTCTAAAATGTCAATTTTCTAGAAACCACCTCCCACTAACTATATGTACAAATCAGGTTATAATCAACATGGTTGCAAATTCGAGAGAATTCTCCCCTATCTTCTCTGTAATTGGAAACTCTCTTAAAATTTTGGAAATAGAGAAGTTAGCAGTTACTTGGTGGACGATATGGTACATCAGGAAACAAACAATATTCATAAAAGAACCCATTCCAAAACAGGAATCTATTAATCACAACATCACCAACAACTTGATAAATTGCAAGAAAACCTCTCTCTATGATGAAGACGATGACCAAAGTGCTCATAAGAGTAAGGGTACAAATAACATACAGTCAAGAACTAGGCAGAAAAACGTAAAGTGGAAAAAACCACCCGTTGCACATTAAAAATTAAATTTTGATGGATCAACGCTTAATAACAAGGACGACTCAATCGGCTATATCATTCGGGACTGGGATAGGAAAACGATCCTTATTGGATATGACAGAATTGGGAACCAGGCATTGCTAAAAGGGATCAAGCACTTTTGCTCAATGGAAGACTTCAAAGAAGACTCTATCTTCTATCTTCCAGGATGTCGGTACCGACCCATCACAAGTTGATATGGGTTCGATATGACCTCTATTTGCTCAAATTGGCATCTCACCCTTCCTCTTTTCGGGTCGATACCAAGCTCCCTGGGTCATTATGGGGCTCAGTAGACGGATCTTTTCAACTTTTCCAGCTCTGTATTGAAACGCACATTCCTAAGTTATCATTCGTCCAATTGATGCATATGAATACACGTCTGAAACCTATTTTCAAGCAACACAATTATCATGAAGGCGTCATAACTTGATTAATCGAAGTGATGAATGGAGAAAATAAGGATTTTCTCCCTGCTTCTCCCCTTTTGCTCTTCCTTAGTTTCTCCAATGCCTTCATGGTTTTCCATTAAGCTCCAAAGTGCGCTCAAACTATTCCAAATCAGCTCCAAAACCTATAAAACACCGTCAAAGCCTGTGTAAACATCCATATCTTGAATAATACGAAAATCAACACAAACGACAGACTTTTCCAACACAAAAGCTAATAAAAAGACTCAATTGGTTTGAAGAATAACTATAAAACATGAATAAAAAGGCGGGCATCACCAAGGAGGCACTATGACTAAAAGAAATTATGAAAGAACTGAGTGTTGAGCAAAGTGGAGTTGAGATACACTGTGATAGCCAGAGTTTTATATATTTGGCTAAGAACCAAGGATATCATGCCCGGAGACGCACATTGATGTGAGATTTCACGAGATCAGGGAGCTTTGTAATGCCTGAGGAGATCTTCTTCGAGAAGGTTCACACTTCTCATAATGCTGTTGCTATGTTAACCAAGCCAATCACTGCAGACAAGTTCAAGCATTGCTTGAATTTGGTTCATATTACTCCATGTTAGTGTAGTGAGAAGCCCCAAGGAACGGAGCACTGGAAGACATGGGGCAGACATGGTCTTGGAGATGTTTTTCTTCGTTGCTATAGATATAGATTATTTATCTAGGTGGATATTGTTCTTTGAGAGAATTAATTATCTAGATGTTATCTTTAGAAAGTCTTATCTATAGAAGTTATTTTCTATAGAATGATTATTGTGGATGGTTTATCTATAATAGGTTCTAGATAAGGTAGTTTTATCTATATCCAAGTGTATCTAAAGGATTTTTTATACAAAGTTCTCTATTATAAATAGAGGCATGTAGGGTTGGAATTATTGTATTCATAAAAGCATCACAATAATAACAAACCCTAGTTGTAGAGAGCTTTTACTATTTAGGGTGTTCGGCACGGTTCTTGTCAGAACATGGCTTGTCAGAACACGGAAATCCTTCGTGTTCTATTGTTCATTCTCTTTTTCTTTAACGATATTCACTAATGGAAATTCATAACAAGATATCATAAATTAATTTCATATCTCTTTTTTTATTAAGTAATAATTTGAGTTCATACGAGTCTGTAACTCGAGAGTCTGACAAGTCGGCAGACGGATGAACCGTCAAACAATACAAGAGACACTGAAAATAAACAAAAAGAAAGACGCCATCAATACAGATTTCACTCTGATATGGACAAAACTAAGAAGAACTGACAGTCGTGAAGTTGAGGAAGCCGACGAAGAACGAAGCCAAGCACCACCAAGAGTAGCACCGCATGCCAGTGGTAGAAGAGGACTTTAACTCCTGTCGGCATTGAAGATGAAATTCCAAGGAACATTATCCTGGACACGGAGTCGCCCTTTGCACATTACCATGACCCCAGCTTGTCTCGACTTCGGACGCTGCCAATCCAACCAAGTCGTAGAACTCTTAGGAACGCCAAAGATAGAGTCACATGCTACCCGAAGAAAAATAGCAGTAAAATGGTCAATCAAGACACATATTTCAATGCTCGTAAGACGAGGGGTATTGAACCTTACAAGTAAAGAAATTTTTACATATGTAAACAATGGAAGATAAACATATATAAAAGTCAGTTAATATATTTATAAATAAAAGAATTATTTATAAATATGGTAGTTAAAATTATTTTTGTTATTAGCATTTTCAACACCATTGGGCCCAAAAGATCAAAAGCTTGAGGCCAAAGGACAAAAAAGCCTTCTTTTTTTTTGGGTGGGGGCGGAGGGGGAGATTGTTTGGCGTGCAAGGGCAAGGTGCACCTTTACACACCAAGGGTTTTTGTCAAGCCATCACTGAAACAAGCCCAGTCAAGGACGACAACGATAGGGGTGGGCAGAAATCCTGCAAATCCGGTCTCGATACCGGTAGGATTTTTTTAAAAAAAAAAATCAATCCCATCCTGCAAAAATTACACAGGACGGGACGCGGGATGGAGAGTTCGAATCCCGCAAATCCCATCTCAACCCGCATATATATAAAATTATATATATTATATATTTAATTAAATTTAATAAAAATATATAAGAATATATTTACATTATACCTTAACATTTATTTAAACTCAAAATGTAAAATTTAAAATAATAATAAAAACATTAAAAATATACTCTCTGTATAAGAAATAAAGAGTTTGTCGTAATATTGTTTTTAATAAGGAAATAATTCGAGGGTCAGAGAAACCTGACCACTCGATAGGTCTTCAAAATCGGCAGACGGCGTACCGTCAAAACATACAACGAAAATAAACCGGTGCAATACAAAGGTGAAGAACAAACAGACCCAAATGAAACAAACGAGTCTAACCCTAAAAAGTGGAGGACAATGTAGACTAAGACCCAAAGCCAAGCGCCACCAAGCGATGACACCGCTGGTTAGCGGTACATTAGGAGTCCTGTGGGCGATGAAGACGATCCTCCAAGAAAATATCCAGACAACGGAGTCGCCTGGATACACACCGCCACGACCCCAGCCAGACCCGACAACGGACGTCAGAGCCACTGCTAATACTAGAATCGCCATAAGCACCCGAAAATCGGCCGAGAGCCACCCTTATAAGCCGCACCAAAAAACCCTAGCGGGATTTTAACGGGACCCTATTGGGATTTTTTTTAAACCCTTTTGGGAATTGGTTACAACACAACCAAAAAAAATATTAAGTCGGTTGAGAAATTGAATTGAATTTATTTTTATTTTAATTAATTAATTAATTAAATTTTAATTTTTTTAATATAAAATCCGGGTCGGCTTTGGGCCCAAGAAAAATTCATGAGCCCAAAGAAACAAGAGACGGGCTCAACTTAGGGCCACTCGGGCCCAGGACCCCACCACAAGTCACAGCAACAAAGACTCGCAGGAAGAGCCGCCTGCAACCCGAGGCGAGGAAGAAGCCACCATTCCAGCGGCCGCCGAAAGCTGGTTGAACCACCATAGCGGGGCACCCAACGCCAAGGAAACACGCATGCCGAAGAGGATTGCAGGGCATGGGCATGGCCAAATCGGCAAAGCCACCGGCAGAACAAAAAAGACGTTGGCCGGATAGGGAAAAGAAGAGGTTTAAAAGGGACGACAGTCGAACAGTTTGTCGTAATGACTTACTATTGGTCTAATGGCCTTTTAGAAAGAAAAAAACACTTACTGCTTGTGCAGCTCTCGTATTGTTTTTTAATTTGCCTGAGTTAACATTTACAGTGTTATGCTTTGCATGAATTATGGATGAACTGAATTTTTTTATTTTTTAAAAACTTATGGTTAATTTTGGATTATATTTTAATCTTTTTTTATGAGGGACAAATCTCGTCCCGTCCCGATCCCGTCCCGTGTCGTAAGGGATAAGACCCAACGGGATTTGAAAAAAAAAATTCAATCCCGTCCCACGTATTTTTTACGCGGGATGGGACGCGAGATTACCCCTGACTTGTCCCGTCCAGTCCCATGCCCACCCCTAGGCAACACCACCATCGCCCCCACCCGCACAAAGGATCAGTAGCAACGTGTCAGCACCGATGAAGTCGAAGAATCGAGACCTAAATTGGGAGCTAGCAAACGGGTGAGCAACACTAGGACGGAGCCAACGCCACCATCCAGATCAAAGATTGAATGATTTGGAATTGGGTTTGCATGAGGGTGCTCAAGCAGAGGCTGCAGAACCCCATCATAACACCCTACCCACGAAGAAACAAACTCAACGACAATCGCTAAACGAATTACGAATTAACCAATTCAGTTTTAAGGGAGGGAGGTCGGAGGAAGAGGGGAACGACTGGATTGTTTCCAACGCCAACGAGCGGAAACTCGAAGGAGCCGAATTAGAACCCCAAAGGTGAAGGAGGAGAAGAAGGAAAGCCAAAACCCACCCCGGAGGAAGATGATTGCAAGCGGAATCCTAAATTCCAAAAATTGAGCCCCAACTCGCCAAAATCCCAATTTGAAGAAGGGATTTGGGGGGGGGGGGGGGGAGGTGAGGAGACCCAAGGATGGATCCGGATTCAGGTACCATCTCACTAGAAAAACTAGGGAGAGAGGAGTTTTAGGCTGCCGATGGAGACCATTGGTGGCAGGATGGAGAGCCGAAGGCAGTGGTTCGAGACCCCTTGTGGAATAGGCTTGACTCCCGGAGGAGAGATGGAGCTCTCGAAAGAGGGTTGGGACAAAAGAGAGAGTTTTAAGTCCATATCTCCTTGAATTTAAGTTGTAATTTTCTTGTCATAGTTTTTTAATTAAATTTTATTTAGTTTGTTTCGTTTAATCCATTCTTTTTTTTTTTTGTGATTATCGTATAATCCATTCATAATTGAGAAATGTTTTAACTAGGATGATATTTTTCTTAAAGAAAACTCATATTATTTGCAGAATATATCAAATTGTGGGCGGCCATTTTATTTGCAAAAATATATCAAATTATGGTCATAAATAATTTTTTATGGTATATTTGTGTAAATGGAAATTGAAGTTGAAATAGTTGTACAAAATAGCATGTTTTCTTGCACTAAGAGGTGAAATTGCTCACTTCGGCCGCCCCTCACACCCCAACCCGATGTAGATTGTGCGAGGATGTAAATCATGGTGATTCAAACGGTGACAAGAGTCTAGGACAAGTGCTCACTACTAATGAGGAGTCACTCTCATTTAAGAGGTTGATCACACTGTCACTAATGAGACTCGATCCTTGGTCCTAAATTGGACAGGATCGTCCAATTTGCCTATCCTAAATAGTCCGTAGTAAATAATGATGATTAGCATCTTTTGGAAATGCACGCGGTTTCTTTTAAAACCTTTCCATTTAAAGTAATTTTTTTTTAACCGGAAATAATTTGGCGACGAGGAAAACTCATACACCAAAGGCATCCATACAGATGTAATCGCGAAGCACATGATCGTCAGGTGTAGGGGTATGCAGAAAAACCCGAAACCGAAAATACGACACGAAAACACGACAACACCACACAAAAAAAAAACGAAACCGAAAAAACATGACACGATAATGACACGAACTGAGAAAACACGGCAGTATATGGTTCGTGTTCGGGTCGGGCAAATCGCCTTATCGGGTACCCGACACGAACCGTTTAATTTTTTTTTGAAATATTTAGATATTTGGTATAATATTAGTATAAACAGAATCCTATAAGTAACAATATGCTCCGTTAGTTCAGTTGGTTGAAGGGAAGCACTAGATTGGGAAATTGCAAGTCGTCCCGAGTTCAAATCCTGGCAATCTCACTTCCATTTTTTTTTCTCTCTTAGATACTCGCTTTTTTTATTCAATTTAATTAACGCTCTTCTTCTCCACGAGCGAGTAAACAAACCCTAAATCTCTCCTGTCGTCAGCCGACCCTTCTACTTCTTAACAGATCTGGCAACTAGCAACGACCCTTCGTCCCTTCTTCTCCACGAGCGAGCCGACGGCTGCCCTTCTTCTCAAGTTCCGACTTCTAAGCTAGAGAGCCTCTCAATCGCTTCTCTTATCCGGCCCTTCATCTCCAGTGAGCCTCCCAATCTCTCCTTCTCTTCTCCAATCGCGAGTCGTCATCGCTTCTCCGGCCCTTCGTCTCCAGTGAGCCTCCCAATCTCTCCTTCTCTTCTCCAATCGCGGGTTGTCATCGCTTCTCCGGCCCTTCGGGACCCTCTCTCTCATCTCTCAAAACGTCAATCAATGGTAAGTAAGGATTTGTGTGAATTTGTTGAATGTAAAGAAACCCTAAATCTCGAATTTGTGTGAATCTGTAGTGTTATTGGTGCTGTTTTTTTCCTCCACCTATGTGAATTTATGACTTGTTGTAGTGCGAAATTATGATTTGTGCGAAGTTTTTGTGTTCCCATTCAATCGTTTTTAGGGTTTGATTTTCTTCGCCGCCATGGCCATTTCTGAAAGTTTCACGTACTGCACAGACAGAGGAAAAAAAAAAAGAAAGATGAAACGGTTCGTGTCGGATAACCCGAACGACTGAACCGTGTCGGATACCTGGGTTAAGACGGTTCATGTACGGTTCGAGCACTTTGGGCTAAACGGTTTCGGGTACCCGACACGATTAACCGATTCGTGTCGGGTACCCGGATATGCACACCCCTGGTCAGGTGTCTGTGATCCAAAAAAAGGAAGGTGGAGAAGCGATAGCTGGTCCGCAACTCGGTTTGCTTCTCGTAAGACGTGACGAATCTCAATAGAATGAAAAAACCGAAGAGAGACTAGACTGTCTGAGACAATCATTTCAGAGTCTCCCGAAGGTTTTCCACAGCCTCTGAGGCTGTTAATTATGGTGAGGTTATCACCTTCGATAATTAGTTTTGTTATGTTGAGTTGTCGAGCTGCGTTTATTCCGTTCCAGAGGCCAACACCCTCAGTACCCATAACAGACGCAATAGAGGCCGGGCCTGCCCAAAGTGAATTGGTTTTCCTGTGTGGTCTCTGATGATGTAACCAAAGGTGCCACCCGAACTGGGTGAGAAGGCACCATCAAAGTTAAGTTTATAGGTGCCTAATATGGGTTTTCTCCATTTAGCCTTTTGTCGTGCTCTCTTAGGTGTTTTTCGATGGTCATTGTTGCTGGGATTAGGAAGTTCTTCATTTAAAACGTTGTCATTAAGTCTGGTAATATTCCATAGGTACATTTGGTCCTTAATAAAAGAAATTTTTTTTTTGTATATTGGGTTTAATATCGTCAAATAGTGACTTATTGCGTGAGTACTAGATACCCCACCACGCAAATGCAAGTTTTGTGAATTTTTTTGTGCCCAATTTGTCCTTTACTTCTCTTATGACGATGTTTAAATCGGATACTTGTGAGAAGCAATTATTTACGGTTATCATTAATTTTGGATCCAGGTTTGCAATCGTCGCTCGAGTCATGGGGCAATCCCATAATAAATGTGCTAGATCCTCGTAGTTTGAGTCGCAATGTGGACATGTTGTTGGGACACCAATAACCCTTGAAGCTAATTTTACAGTAGTTGGTATGCCATTTTTTGTGATTTTCCAAAATAGTGTTTTGACCTTCGAGGGTGCATCAATTTTCCATATCCATGTCATATCAGATTTTTGGTGCATTTTCGAATTGTTTATCACAACTTTCCATTTAAAGTAATGAAATCATTTTTTTCCCCTTGCTCCTGATAGTTTAAAAAAAAATTGTTGCAAACCCAAAAAAACTGTGGTACACACTCCTTTTCGATTTTTTTTAATCAATGATTGGGTTTTAATTTGACAATTTTCAAAATCTGCTAATTTTAGCAGATTTTTTTTAATCAATGAATGGAAATGAACGAGGCATTACAAATGAAACTTATTTGGAAAAATATTGTTGAACCAGATAATAGGTGGATCAAAATTATTAACCATAAGTATTTAAAATCAACGCCAATACTTAAATTTGAGAAGAGAGGAAATGCATCATGGCAATGGACACAACTTCGAAAACATATCCAGCCATTTAAGGAAGGACTAGCATGGTCAGTATGTGATGACAAATCTATCAAGTTCTGGAAGGACATTTGGGCTCCAGTTCAGAATATCCAGACTGTTTGCCTTGACTGGGAGGAAATAATCGATCAGTACATCCGAAACGGGGCTTGGGATACGGAAAAAGTTAGATCAATAATGCCAAGTAAACTGCGCAACAAATATCAGAAATCCCCCTCCCAATAAATCAAATACAAGACAGAATGTACTGGTGGCCGGACAAAAAAGGGTGGTTTACGACAACAAGTGCATATAAACTCAATACAAAAGCTACTGAGCTGGCAAATGATAATGATCCATGGATTTGGAAAACAAATGTTCCCCCTAAAATCAAGAATTTAATGTGGAAATTCTGTCATAATGGACTCCCAACGGTTGCTCGACTTTCTAGGCGAGGTATTGCGACACCACCTTACTGTGCCTTGTGTAATCACCATGACGAAAATACAACTCACCTACTAATTGAATGCAAATACTCATTATGTTGCTCAAGTCTATCATCAAAAGTGAAATCAGACATTTCAAACTACATCAAGATATCGAGAAATATTGAATCATTAATGGAAAAATTAGATAGATTACTAACTACTCAACAGAAACCGAAAGTGGCATTCTACTGGTTGACCATCTGGATAATACGTAATAAATTAATTTTCCAGCAACAAAAACTGCCAAATACATAAAGGTTTGTGAAACATGTCGACTCATATGTTAATGAATGGAATAAAGCAGAAAAACATAACATAAGGGATAACGACGAATTACAACAACAACTAAATATTCCTAAGAAAAGTATAAGCATTAGGAAGAGGGAAAAATGGAAGAGACCTCCAATCAGAAAATTGATATTAAATTTTGATGGTTCTACATCGGGCCAACGACAAAGCTCGATAAGGTACATTATTCGTGACAACACAGGGCAGTCATTAGCAATGGGAAGTAAGCTTGTTGGTTACCAGTCCCCTTTAATGTCTGAAGCCTTAGCTTTTAAGAGCTGTTGTTCTAAGAGCCATCAAGATGAGAATTCCTAAAATTATTATTGAAGGCGATTCACTAACCATCATTCATCATCTACAGTGAAAAACCAAATGTCCATGGGAAATTGAGCTAATAATGTAAGATATTAGTACTCTAATCACGGGGTTTTACGAAGTATCGTTCTCTTACATTCTTTGTAACGGCAATTACGTGACAGATGAGGTTGCACATCTTACTAATGTTGCCTCCAACCCTACTCTACACACAAACTCAGGTCTTATTGCTCTCATCCGAAAGAATGCTATCAGATAGCGGTTTCGCATCCGAATTTTTACTTAATAAAAAAAAACATAGTGTGATATATCATAATATTCTCCGACCATACTTAGTAGCAAATGTGAAAAAAAAAACACCGTGTTCCCTATATACACCGCAAATGACACGTCGAATTGGACGTTGCAGCAACGTTGGATTAGACGTTGCCAAAACGAGCAATTTGACGTTTCATTTGTTGGGGAAATTCCCCAAGTGAAAGGGATCCGACGTTGTAACAATGTTGGGTCGGACGTTGCACCCTGGATCCCAACGGGCTCCGTCGGGCTTAGCAACGTTTATTTGGACGTTGCTACAACGTTAAATTTAACGTTACTGCTACCTCCAAATCCCAGAAGCAAACTAGGGGCGGGCTTAGAAACGTGTATTTGGACGTTGTAACAACGTCGGATTCGGCGTTGTCACAACGTCCAAATAAATGTTGTGACTACTTCCAGGTAACCAACCACTCCTATAAAAGGGAATGAGGACCTTGAATAACTCAACACAACAATTCCACATTCTCATTCCTTCCACATTTTCAATCCTTCCATGGAGCCGGTTACATCTGGAGTAGTAGGCTCCACGGGCAGAATTGATTATGCAATCGAAAGGGTTCGGTACCAAATGCCCCGGAGGAGTCCAAATGTCCTTGCAGCAGTCCAGAATACAGAGGCATGCATCCATGCGCGCTGTTTCAGGTCGTTTGTGAAAAAGAGAATCACATTTCTGCACCCTTGCGGCTCGGGTGTCTGGAGTGCAATGATTTTCATTCGGGCATTCGTGGAGCCTACGAGTGGAAGGTTGGAGATCTTCTGCTTCAAAATATCCGATCATTCTTCGCCGATGTAAATAGATGTGACCACGCTGACGTGGCTCAAACGGTAGGGATACTTGTGAGGGGAGCAAATAAAGAGGTTGGAACCTTCCCATTCAACGAGTTAAAGATTAAAATAATTCTGAAGACGAACTAAGAATAGCCTGGTCAATATGACGTGGGATGAATCAGACAATGCGATCTTACCCTATGCCAGGTCCGCTTCGTACACTGCATCTAATGAAGCTTGTGACCCTGATTTGCACCCACCGAAGCGGGGTAGCATACGGTCAAAGGGCAGACCTAGAGGGAGGAGGAACCCGTGCAGAACGAATCCCTTGCAATCTGAGCAAAATCAGGCGAATTTTGAAAGGGGGAAGCCAGATCAGGTCGCCACAGTAGGGACCGACAGTCCGGACATCCGTCTGATGCACAGTATTGGGGATTTATGTTGTGAGCTGAATCTGCCATGTTTTACAGTAACTTTTATATCGATTTCTGTATACATTGCATTCATTTGGGTTTAGATAGTACAGAATCTATGTAGTTTATGTTTATTTGCCAAATTATGGAATCTACACCAGTTTCTGTTTAATTCGCAGAAATCGAGGCATTTTTACAGAAGGTCGGAAAAGCTCGGAAAACCACTACAGAAGTCCAAGGTCAAGCAGCGGAACCTGTCTGAGAGTCAAGGCTACTCGATCTCGAGTAGGCCTACTCGACCTAGACGAGCCTGTCCGAGCAACCTTGGTCGAGCAAAGCCTGATCGAGAGCCAGACCAACCCGAGCTCCGGACCCTACTCGATCTCGACAAGCCCTAGTCGAGATCGACGAAGCCCAGACGCCACACCCGGAGTCGACAAGGAGAGGAGCCGAGGACGACAAGGCAACAATCGCTGCCAGCGACTCGACTCGCTGCAGCGGACCACTCGCTGCCGCGGAAAAACCCGCTGCCAGCGGGATGCACCAAGCCGACGAAGAGTCCTACTCGACAACGACGAGAGCTTGTCGAAGTCGACGAGACGCTGAGTCCAGATCTGAGCTTGCCGAGGAGAGCTACTCGAGGAGACCTAGTCGACGATCATCCCTACTCGAGGTCGACTAGGGCTTGTCGAGATCGACGAGCACCTGAGGAGCCTTGTCCAAGCTAGTCGAGCACACCAACCCGAGGAAGCCTAGTCGACAGAGCCATCCTACTCGAGATCGACAAGGCTTTGTCGAGGTCGACGAGAGCCCAGTGAGCCAAGTCCGAGCACATCGAGCAGATCTAGCCGAGGAGTCCACTCAACGAACCATGCTTGTCGAGGTCGACGAGCCTTGGTCGAGGTCGAGTAGAGCCGTGTCCAGCAGCTTCTCGACGAAGACTTGTCCAAGTAGAATTGAGATTCCTTGGGCGCGAAGGAGTCGATTTGGCCGAAAATCTATCCGATTCCATCAAGTTCTATCCAAGGAGACAAGATCTATCAACATCATGAAGACTTACCCTATTTAGTTTTATATTTTAGTTTTAGATTTATTTCCCTAAAACAATTTATTTATCCTTTCAAGTTTTAGATATAATTTTAGATAGAGATAGATATCTTCTTTCCTAGAATAGCTAGGGAATGAAGCCTATAAATAAGGCCCTAGGGGGCTCAGTTTTATCAATTCCATCACAATTCAATTTCAGAGACAATTAGTTAGTTCCACAGAAAAGTTTAGGAGTTCTAAGGTTTTTAGGGTTTTGGCTTTCTGTGAAAGTTGATTGTCGGGATTGTAAAGGCTTTTGAATATAGTTTAATGCAAGTTTCTTTTTATACATCAATGTCTGTTATTGCGATGAGGCGTGAGTAGTCCACCCACTTCTGAGGCTGGGGTGAGCCCGACGGTGGCCATGTGAGGCGATGCGATAAAGGTCAGATCTTTTGTGCGATTCATCTTCTATCCCTATGAGCATGATTCTTTTGTGAGATTTGAAGGTGATCCTTGTTTGTGTTATTGAAGCGAAAGTGATCTTAATACAACTTGGATTAATTATGTGAAAAGGGTTAGTAACAATTAGGGTTTATGCGAAAGCCTCTATATGCCTATTTGTTAATGACGAAAGTTATTTGATGGAAAGCATGATCTTTTGTGCCTTTATGTGTTACTTTGCATGGTTATCGTTGCGGTGTTGAAACCCTGGCTTTGGAAGTCTTTTAATATATTGAAGTTTATTTCCATCGAAAATCTGCGTTTGTCTTTAATTCTGCAATTCTAAGTTTTTCTGCATTCTTGTCGAGATAGACGAAAGCTTTGTCGAGATCGAGTTGCATCTAGTCGATCTTGAGGAGATCCAGTCTTAGTTGAGTTGATTTGCTTCTGTTTCTTGTCGATTTTCAAGTTTCTGTCTTTGCATGCCCTAGTCGATCTCGAGTAGTGCCCGTCGAGATCGAGTACACTTGTCTTCGTCGAGTTGTTTGCTTTCGTTTTTGAGTTTCTGTTGTCAACCCACCTTTGTCGATCTAGATGACAGCTTACTCGAGATCGAGTAGCTTCTGTGTCCTCGTTTTATTTGTTGTTTCGCTTTGTCTTTTCTTATTTTGTTTGTTCTTTGCTTTTGTTTTAGTTGCCCTTGCCGGGTTTATTTGTTTCTTTCCTTTCTGTGCTTCTGTCTTTCTGCTGCTCCTGTGAGAATTTACAGCTACCTAAGAACTGCTGACGTGCTTCCTCGTGGATTCGATCCTGACTATTCTCTTACTACAACGGGAAGAAGTCTTGTATTATTTGTTGAGACAGGGAAGTCAGTCTGAACTATATTTCATATCTATTTCAATACTCGATTTACTCCTACATCGCAACAAATTGGCGTCGTTGCCGGGGAAGCAATCATTCGCGCCTTAGGTAGTCAGTTCTCACTTTTCTCTTGAGTGAATTCGCAGGTGTATGCGTCGTTCTGGTCAAACACCTGAGTTTGACAGCTTAGACGAACCGGAGCGCTACCTACACATCCACTCCAAACTCAAAAGGATCATGGCGGCTGCTGAAACACAGGAACAGCTGGTCGCTAGGCTTACCAGGGAATTGGCCGCAAAGGATGCTGCTATCGCCGCTGAGAGAGCAGCAAGGGAACAAGCATAGGCTGAGCTTGCCCAGTATCCAACCACGGCAGAGGACTACATGCACCCAACTCTCGTCGTGCCTGAATCGGCGATTCTAATCCCTGAAAACTCTTTTGAAATTCGCACTCAGTTTCTTATAGAGCTTAAAAATAATGCCTTTTACGGCAGATTTAATGAGTGTCCTCTTGAACATATTACTAATTTTCATGATATGTGTCGTACTCTTGCAGAAGGTACAACTCTGGAATATGTCAAGATGAAAGCTTTCCGTTGGTCGCTCGCTGGACCTGCACTGAAATGGCTGGATGGGCTGAAAGCAAAATCACTCACAACCTGGGCCCAAGTAGAGCAAGAGTTTCTGAATAAATTCTTCCCACCTGCCAAAACAGCACATCTCCGCCAGAGAATCACCGCCTTTAAACAGCAGAAAGGGGAACCGCTGGCAAGGGCATGGGAACGCTACAAGGAACTGCTACGATCTTGCCCTACTCATGGACAGCAACCCTAAATCATTCAGGAGATCTTCTTCAACTCTCTTGATCAAGTCACTAAGGACAGAATCAACAATTATACTCGCTACGAGTATCTGACGATGCCGCCAACTGACGCATGGGGTGTGCTAGAGAAGCTCACCAACTACGACAACAAGTATGGGTCTACTGCAACCTATGAGGAGAACCCATACGCCAGGCCAGCACCATCCATGCCCCTATATGATCCACCTAAGGAGATTGATCCTGATGTTAGGGAGCAATACTACAGGGACCAGAATAAGAAGCTCATCAAGCAAGTAAAGTATCTCTCTGTCAACCAACCTTGCATAGAATGCGGATCGCAAAGGCACACCACTCCTGAGTGCCCACACACAGAGCAAGTAAGGCTGGCAGAGCACCATGAGGATGCAGCTTACGCAGGGGGTCCAAATCGCTACATGGGGGACCAAAGGTTTCAACAACCACAATGGAACCAAGGTGTCCCTAGGAATCCCCCGCCCTACAGAGCTCCAAGACATCCGGAAAGGGAGCAGAAAAAGGATGATATACAGACAGTCCTGGAGGAAATACGGAGAAACTACTCAGAAACTAGGCAATCTTTCAACTCCGTCTATACTCAGATGCAAGGTGTCAACTCTAGGCTTGGGGAAATTGATATATGGCGGAAATCAGTTGATACACAGATTGGTCAGCTAGCAGTCGGAATCCCTAGACAGTTAGGGACACTTCCAGGATTTTCAGAACCAAATCCTAAGGGAAAGACTGGACACATCGCTGCTATAAAACTCAGAAGCGGCCATCAACTACATGAGGCAGAGGTCGGAAAGCAGCAGAACGACGAGGAACAGCAAGTCGATCTCGACAAAGTCGTGGTCCACCTCGACAAGAGCCTCGTCGACCTCGAGGAAACACTTCCAGAATCTTCGTCTGCACCACACAGCAACTCGATTGGGCCCAATCTGGTCGATATCGACAAAGGCCTTGTCGATGTCGAGAAGCCTCTAGTCGACATAGAGAAGTCTGCAACATCTCCGACATCTGTTCCGGCTCCGAATCAGAAAAAGAAGCTGCCTTTCCCCCACAAAATCTCTAAAGGACCCAGCGGAGAAAAAGTTTCAGCGCTTCATCAAGATGCTTCAGAAACTCAACGTCACCATCCCCTTCACAGAAGCTCTCAATGAAATGCCATCTTATGTCAAGTTCCTGAAGGAGATTTTGAGCAAAAAGCGATCGATGGCTGAAATCACAGAGGAGTGCAGCCATCTGGACATATTGGAGAAGAGGCCGGATCCAGGTAAGTTTGCTATAACTATTGGATTTGGTTCATACAAAATTAATGCCCTATTTGATCTTGGAGCTAGTATGAGTATAATGCCTTTAACGATTTGGTCCAAGATTAAGATAGGTGCCTTGGAGCCTGTGGATGCTAGACTTTACATGGCCGACAACACGGTGGTCATCCCCACAGGCATGGTGGAAAATGTCCCTGTACAAGTAGGTAAATTCTTCGTCCCTGCTGATTTCTTAATAGTTGATATGCAAGAAGATCCTGCTTGTCCAATTATCTTAGGAAGACCATTCTTGGCGACGGTGGATGCCAACATAAGCGTAAGGAAAGGAGTGCTCACCTTCAACATCAGCGATGAGGTAATTGAGTATTCCTTTAATAAAACTGAAAGGCATACAAGTCCAATGGAAGAGGTCAAATCTATCTCAGCTGGCTACATCACCTGCGGGGAACCCAAGGTCAGAAATATGACCCCTGAGGAGATAGAAAAGAGGGACATGGAGGCCCAGGTGGAGGAGATCATGGCAATCCTCAAGGAGAACACAGAGAATCCAATCGACACGGACCAAGGTAAGTCGTTGTGGATTAATTATTTTTCGGATGCCTTGACATGAGCTAAGTATGGGGTCAAGATCGACCAAACCCTAGTCGATCTCGACCAAACCAAGGAGCCTCCACCAGCACCAGCATCGTCGAGCAGCAACACTGAAGGGCCAGGCTCGTCGAGATCGACAGGACTTGCCCTAGATCGACTTCACCCTCCTCGACGCTGAGACCACAGGAGCCAGGAGCCTCGTCGATCTCGACTACCCTTGTCGAGGTCGACCACCACCCGGTGCCACCAGACCTTTCTTCCTCGATGCCACAGCAACCGGGAGGAGAGCCCTCGTCGAGATCGACTACCCTAGTCGAGATCGACCAAGATCCTCGGGCACCGTCTTCCTCGACACAGAGGTCGGCTGACGGACCAGCCTACTCGATCTCAACAAGCCTTGTCGAGGTCGACCACCACTCGGCGCCACCAGACCCTGCTTCCTCGACGCTGGAGCCATCAGGAGCGAAGCCCTACTCGATGTCGAGTAGGCTACTCGAGGTCGACAAGACCTATTCTTCGTCGACTTCTGCCTCTTCGACCAGACCACCACCAGGACCAGCAGACTTGTCGAGATCGACTAGCCCTAGTCGAGATCGACCAAACACAGTGGTTCCCGATTCCGTCTCTGCGAAGGTAAGTCAAGGTATGGATCTTTCTTCTCCTATTTCCATTAAAGATTTATCTATACATGGGAGAGGTCTGCCTTGGTATATGCGATTGTGCAGGATATCCAATGATGAGCCTAAGGAATATGAAGTTGGAGACAAGCTCTATGTCTCTAAATCAAAAGATCAATGGTTTCCCAACAAATTCAACAAGAAGCGGATGGGACCGTTCGTGGTGACAAGATCCATTCTGGAGGATTACAGCTGATAGACAAGAATGGAGTCTTATTTGAGGCCCAAGCTACATGGGCCCTGCAGATGCCACCTTGAGCATTAATGGAAAGTCGGCCTAGCGACTATAAAATCTAGAGCATGTACATAGACTTTGTAGGACTTTTTGAGACTTTGTTGTTTTTGGTTTTGGTTTTGAACAATTTTAGTTTTGCTATTATGGGTATATGTCTTCTACTTTTCAGGTCAATGGATAGAACCAAGCTACCTTAAAACTCGGCCTAGGAGGTGCTCCATTCGAAATTTTGAGGCCATGCACATCTGTCTTGTGAGTTTCTTTCTTTACCCTTACCTTGTTTTTGTTTTTATACAGTGAGGACACTGTAATGTTTAAGTATGGGGTGGGGGAAGGGCTTACTTTGTGCATATTGATCATATTTGACATTATTTGTGCATACTTGTGCATTATTGCTTTGAATTGCAACATGGCTATTTTGGAATGCATTATTGATTTATGTACATATATGCATGTTTTCCAAAGTTTTGAAAAATGACCCCCATTTGAAATTTTTGAATAATGTCATGGAAGCTTTATATTGGACTCGACGATGCAAAATTGGATTCATTAGAGATATAGCATGAAATTGCCTAGTAAAGGGAAGTCACAATGAAGTGCATATTTTCTTAAAAACCATAAAAGGAGGTAAAAATTGAAGTTTCTTTTGACATGTTGCATGATAAGATGATGGAGGACTTTATATTTCCATATAATGCTCATATGTTTTACCTATGCATTACACAAAAGCCATATTATGCCTTATTTCAAAAATATCACTCCACATGTTCTAAATATTGTCATTCCTTACCTTATTTCCTATCCGGGGATTATGTTGAGAATGATGTTACATTATGGAGATTGTTATATGGTTGTTGTGTTTATCATTATTGGAGTTTGGAAGGAAATTGTTTGAATTATATGAAAAATTTAATGAGTGAAAGAAAATCCAATCACCTCAGGAGATAAAGGTAGATTGACCCTGCTCTCTGAGATAATAGTTTGGAGAGATGGGACACATTGTGAGGAGTCCAAAGCACTAAGTATCCGGGGCCATTCATGACACCCATGTTTGTGACTCGCGAGAAGGCAGTGCTGAGGTTAGAGAGGTAAAAGCATTATCATTGAGAAAAGCAATATGAAAGGTGATGAATCAAATGGAGAAGGAATATGGAAATTCAAATTGGAAATACTCCATTTCCCCGGATCATTAGCACCACATTGCCAAAATTTGCCCACCTTTAGCCTTTTACCAAATCTACTCCTTCATGAGCTTAAATTAAAGTCCTCTTGATTATTAATGCTTTGTCACGAATGAATTATGTTTTGCATAACCCTCCTTTTATGAGAAGATGTTGCTTTTACATATTTGCACATGCATGAATCTGTGACACTAGTACCTTTTCGAGGATGGTAATTGATTGCAGGGACATATGAGAATGAATCTAAGATGTTGAGAGTTTTGATTTCTTCCCCTGAATGACGATTAAAAGTATTGCTTGAGGACAAGCAAGCTTAAGTATAGGGTGTTTGTTGTGAGCTGAATCTGCCATGTTTTACAGTAACTTTTATATCGATTTCTGTATACATTGCATTCATTTGGGTTTAGATAGTACAGAATCTATGTAGTTTATGTTTATTTGCCAAATTATGGAATCTACACCAGTTTCTGTTTAATTTGCAGAAATCGAGGCATTTTTACAAAAGGTCGGAAAAGCTCGGAAAACCACTACAGAAGTCCAAGGTCAAAGCAGCGGAAACTGTCTGAGAGTCAAGGCTACTCGATCTCGAGTAGGCCTACACGACCTAGACGAGCCTGTCCGAGCAACCTTGGTCGAGCAAAGCCTGATCTAGAGCCAGACCAACCCGAGCTCCGGACCCTACTCGAACTCGACAAGCCCTAGTCGAGATCGACGAAGCCCAGACGCCACACCCGGAGTCGACAAGGAGAGGAGCCGAGGACGACCAGGCAACAATCGCTGCCAGCGACTCGACTCGCTGCAGTGGACCACTCGCTGCCGCGGAAAAACCCGCTGCCAGCGGGATGCACCAAGCCGACGAAGAGTCCTACTCGACATCGATGAGAGCTTGTCGAAGTCGACGAGACGCTGAGTCCAGATCCGAGCTTGCCGAGGAGAGCTACTCGAGGAGACCTAGTCGACGATCATCCCTACTCGAGGTCGACTAGGGCTTGTCGAGATCGACGAGCACCTGAGGAGCCTTGTCCGAGCTAGTCGAGCACACCAACCCGAGGAAGCCTAGTCGACACAGCCATCCTACTCGAGATCAACAAGGCTTTGTCGAGGTCGACGAGAGCCCAGTGAGCCAAGTCCGAGCACATCGAGCAGATCTAGCCGAGGAGTCCACTCGACGAACCATGCTTGTCGAGGTCGACGAGCCTTGGTCGAGGTCGAGTAGAGCCGTGTCCAGCAGCTTCTCGAGGAAGACTTGTCCGAGTAGAATTGAGATTCCTTGGGCGCGAAGGAGTCGATTTGGCCGAAAATCTATCCGATTCCATCAAGTTCAATCCAAGGAGACAAGATCTATCAACATCATGAAGACTTACCCTATTCGGTTTTATCTTTTCCTTTTAGATTTATTTCCCTAAAACAATTTATTTATCCTTTCAAGTTTTAGATATAATTTTAGATAGAGATAAATATCTTCTTTCCTAGAATAGCTAGGGAATGAAGCCTATAAATAAGGCCCTAGGGGGCTCAGTTTTATCAATTCCATCACAATTCAATTTCAGAGACAATTAATTAGTTCCACAGAGAAGTTTAGGAGTTCTAAGGTTTTTAGGGTTTTGGCTTTCTGCGAAAGTTGATTGCCGGGATTGTAAAGGCTTTTGAATATAGTTTAATGCAAGTTTCTTTTTATACATCAATGTCTGTTATTGCGATGAGGCGTGAGTAGTCCACCCACTTCTGGGGCTGGGGTGAGCCCGACAGTGGCCATGTGAGGCGATGCGATAAAGGTCAGATCTTTTGTGCGATTCATCTTCTATCCCTATGAGCATGATTCTTTTGCGAGAGTTGAAGGTGATCCTTGTTTGTGTTATTGAAGCGAAAGTGATCTTAATGCAACTTGGATTAATTATGTGAAAAGGGTTAGTAACAATTAGGGTTTATGCGAAAGCCTCTATATGCCTATTTGTTAATGACGAAAGTTATTTGATGGAAAGCATGATCTTTTGTGCCTTTATGTGTTACTTTGCATGGTTATCGTTGCGGTGTTGAAACCCTGGCTTTGGAAGTCTTTTAATATATTGAAGTTTATTTCCATCGAAAATCTGCGTTTGTCTTTAATTCTGCAATTTTAAGTTTTTCTGCATTCTTGTCGAGATAGACGAAAGCTTTGTCGAGATCGAGTTGCATCTAGTCGATCTCGAGGAGATCCAGTCTTGGTCGAGTTGATTTGCTTCTGTTTCTTGTCGATTTTCAAGTTTCTGTCTTTGCATGCCCTAGTCGATCTCGAGTAGTGCTCGTCGAGATCGAGTACACTTGTCTTCGTCGAGTTGTTTGCTTTCATTTTTGAGTTTCTGTTGTCAACCCACCTTTGTCGATCTAGAGGACAGCTTACTCGAGATCGAGTAGCTTCTGTGTCCTCGTTTTATTTGCTGTTTCGCTTTGTCTTTTCTTGTGTTGTTTGTTCTTTGATTTTGTTTTAGTTGCGCTTGCCGGATTTATTTGTTTCTTTCCTTTCTGTGCTTCTGTCTTTCTGCTGCTCCTGTGAGAATTTACAGCTACCTAAGAACTGCTGACGTGCTTCCTCGTGGATTCGATCCTGACTATTCTCTTACTACAACGGGAGGAAGTCTTGTATTATTTGCTGGGACAGGGAAGTCAGTCTGAACTATATTTCATATCTATTTCCATACTCGATTTACTCCTACAACAAAAATTTAGCTGGGCAGACAACAATGTGGACCCTTTCATGTTCAGGCACATTGCGGCGACCGTCAACACTGTGGGAGATGGTCACTGCGGATATCGAGCTTTGGCGCAGCTGATGTTACGGCCAGGGGAGGCACGATTCACATATATGAAAGGGTTATTGTGCAACCATCTGGAGCATAACGATCACCTTTGTGCTGGTTGTTACATGGGAGGGTATTCGGTCCGAGAGTTTGTCGACCTAAAGAGTTACTCCGGCAGAGTGGGAGGTGACAGGAGATACTGGATCGAGTTGCCGATCATGGGTCTTGTGTTCGCAACCGTCTACTAGGTGCCCCTTGTCATCTTATCTTGGCACATGCCCTTCACATGCCTCCCTATGTACACCGAACAACCAAATGGCGCAACTCACGAGGCCATACTGGGCATGGCATGCATCGGGAACCAAGATCATTTCGTAGCGGTGAGTATGATCTCGCTCCAACCATAAATTAACTATCATTAATTACCCCACTTAACATTATACTATACTTTTTGCCCTTTCTGCAGGTATGGTTACATCCCAACACCCATTTACCTCCTCCAACGCATGAATGGACGGTATACCATCACCCGAGCGTCAACGGATGGGATACTCCCTTCCAAGACTAATTTGATAGATTTAGAGCATTGCGAATTCAGTAAGGTCGCCCTCTACACCATGTTTAGGAGTCATGAAAGTTGGAATTATCCGTCTCGTATTTGTTTGTTTTCTTGTCTATGAATTTCAGAGTTGAAAGTTGAATGTTTGTTGTTATGAAGACGTAGAAACAATATAAAAAAACAATCATTCAACTAAAACAAACATCAGTTGGCCCCATATCTAAAATTACAAACGGGTTTTAATGTTACATTTCAACAAGGGTTGTTGTATTAAACGGAACAACTACCGACCGACTCTTCAGGAATGTTTGGGTATATACTAATCTGCACCTGTTGGAACGCATATGTCGTCATCAGATCTTGGGCAGGGTTCACTACAGTATCAACTGCATACTCTGCTACTCTGCGACAGCGCGATGGAGACATGTCGTCGTACAAAACGACTAGGATATCCGTTATCTGCTCAATCATCCGTGTATAGTACGATGCAGGGTCGTCGTCACACTTCTGACACCCGAACTGCAACTGTTTTGACATCTCCAGGATACGGTAAACCTGCACAGAAAGTAGATTGCATCAAAAATAATGTGTATAGTTCATATGCTTGCAGTTGCAAGCATCCTCCTTAGGCGGACGAGGGTGTCTCCCCACTTCAACAACGAAACGGGTTCCATCATTGAACTTGGCATATTTGACAAAGGAATTTGGGCTTGATGCCATTACGTGTGTTTCGTGTATGCCAATAACGCAAAATATTGATGTATTTATAGATGGCCTAATTAGCAACGTCCAATTAAACGTTGTTATGGGAGTTCACATAACACAACGTTTAATTTGACGTTGTAACAACGTCCAATTAAACGTTGATGCAACGTTTAATGTAACGTTTTAACAACGTCATATTTGGCGTTGTAATAAGGAAACCTCACAAAAAACGAGAAAGGATTTCCCACTATAAATTACGCCATGCGAGGGTCAAAATTACAACATCTCGTTTGACGGAAGAAGAGATGGCGGCCGGTAACACACTAAGACCTTTCTTCTCGATCACAGGGAGCGGCCCTAGGGATTTTTTCTGGTGGGTAGAAGATGTCTCGCTCACACAAATACTGGTAAGCCCCCTTCGGTCTCACATCTGATTTACAACGGTCCCAACTCACTAAGTAGATCTTGACATCTGCAGCCTCTGCCTTCCAACTTCGAGGAAGAATACGGGCTGGGGGCGTCAAAAGAATAACGCTGACTAATGGGCCAGGGAGGAGAGGCACCAGCATCCGGGTAGAGCGCAACAGCTCCGGAGCACTCGGGCTCGCACAAGGATGGAATACGTTCGCGAGATCGCGTGGCGTGCGGGTAGGCGCGGGTTTGATGTTTAGCTACTTAGGCAACGCTCGCTTCCGGGTCGTCGTAGTACCGCCGGAGAATGTTTCACCATCAGAGGAAGAGAACAACAATGATTTCCTCTCAGGTGTGACATGGCAGCGACCCGGAAAAACTTCTTAACTAAGTTATTTTTCTTGTAATCTTCTATCATTAATATAAAAAATGAGGCAGTCTAAACGTTTTCATGTAACGTGTTTTTCCCTGAAATAACCACAAATCATATTTGAAAACCCTCCGCGAGGGGTAAAACGCCCCAACAAAATAAAAGATGCAGACATCGCACTAAGTTTTCGCCAACATCCTACCCAACAAAAACAAAGATAATAGAACTTCAAAATTGATCCAAGTGTTGCTGGTACAAACGTCAGACTTAACGTTGTCTTCATATTGCAACGTTGTATTGAACGTTGTTGTCTGGCCCGACGAGGCCCACTTTAGCAACGTCGGATTAGACGTTGCTAAAGTGTCCGACCCACCCAACTTCCTTCAATTCACAACATTGTGTAAGACAAATGACAACGTCGAAACCAACGTTGTTGCAACGTGAAATTCAACGTTTCTACAACGTCACATTCGATATTTCATTAACAACGCTAATCGTGGATTTGCGGTGTATATAAAGTCACCCAAAAACCTTTAGAGATGCTATAACCATCATCTTTGATCACATACCAATTATCCTATATATCATTCAATTTGGAAGACCAAATCTTATACCGTTACCAATCATCAAAATGAGATATATGTACGTTCAATTTGATAACTATGTAATAGGTTAATAATGAGGATCGATCTTCTTGATTATACAAATTATTTTACGAAAACTCATTCCTCAGTTACTTTTTAAATGTATCTTGCAAGCTGGCCTACCGTCATATTTAATTAGTAATTAAATTAAATGTTTTTTTATGCATTAAGGTTAAAAAAAAACAAAAAACTAACATATGACTGTACGTATGACTGTAAGTATGACCTCGTAAGATGTGTACGATTAGATGACTTGAAGGGGTATGAATTATTTCTCTCGCTAGGAAGAGGAGTGTACGATAAGAGAAGTAAGGAGGTCAGAGCGCAAGCTAGCGATGCTTTCGGCTCCTGAACATACATCACTTGAGAACAATTTATTTAAAGGTGGAAACCCATACTAACCAACTAGTTGTGTGTGATGAAAACCACTACATACGTTTACATTTGGGATGATTTTGAACAAGTTTAATTCTTTTATTCTAAATTAAAGTGCCTAAGACACAACTAGTATAACTAGATCGACCAAATGCATTGACCATACCCTTATAATAAAACCAACTGATAGACTGACTCATGCTACTGACCTTGACGACAATGCTAACGCATGAGCACGAGCACTACAACTTCACTAGCTAGGCACGTATTAAGGATACTAACTCTAAGCGCGCAATCATTCTCCTATTACCCGTTACAAAGAGAATATATAATCCTATTGCACACTAAAAATAACGAACAAGGAAAGAAATGCTAGACCTTTTAAACAAAATAATTTTGGATAAAACAAGATTATTTTCTTCAAGATTTCTTTATTGCCTAACATATTGATATATTTATATCTTGAGAAGATAAGCTTCCCTTGAGTACGACCGATCAACATGTTTTTTTTTTTAATAGGTAATAGTTCAGGTGGAAAGATCATACTCGAGATCATCCTTGCGGACGAGGTCTTGAAGATCTGTATCATAATAAATGTCAAGGCGCTTGGTAGAGTGGCAAAGGTGTGCAACCTTATCAGTCACTATGTTGACAATGCGGAACACGTGAGAGAAAGAGACTTCTCTTACACTCGACAACAATGTTTTGATATCGGGCATGATCAATTCAATTTCCCATGGGCATGTAGAGTTTAGTCGTAAGTGATCTATGATATCGGACACTCTCTACCTTTGCATTTTCACCACACCCCATTATAACCCCGCCGAACGTAGTCTTCTTTAAAGTCTTCCATTGAGCGAAAGTGCTCGATCTTGATGTTGCTTATTTGCTTTGACACTACTAAAAACGCAGGAAATAGCTACGGGAAATAGCAAAGGCTTTGGCCACGAATGTCCGTTGCTAACCAGTTTAGCCACGGATTTAGCCACGGGCGCGCCATCCCTTGCTATTTGCCTCGCAGCTAATAGCGACGGGCCGTTAGCCACGGATGTTACCAAGGAACTTTCTATGCCCGTTGCTAAAACCGTGGCTAATAGTTGGTGATATATGCCGTGGCTGTGGCTACCAACCCGGTTTGAAAACAGCCTCGAAATTGTAGTCGTGGCTGAGTTCATTGCTGTGTTCGTGGCTACAAGCTGACGATGAACCGTGCCGAGTTCGTTGCCTATCCGTTGCTAAGGCCGTTGATAAGGCCGTTGCTAAGGTCGTTGCTAAGGTCGTTGTTAAGGTCATTACTAGTGTTGTTGGTGGGGTCGTTGCTAATTTTGTTGCTAAGGTTGTGAGTAGCGCCAGTTATATTGCCATTGCTATTTTTAGGCTAATTTCGTGTCGTGGCTCATGTTGTTGATGGTTTCGTGTCATTGGTTCGTTTCATTTTGGGGTGATAACGTGAATGCAATATATATAAATACGATACGAAAGACATACATATAAAGTCATAACATGTTACTAGTGCAAACGAAACAGTCATCTAACAAAAACAACATAAGTCTAAACCAAAGGTAGTTGTTCGGGCAGCAAACGAAACACATAGTCGGACATAGTTGTTTGACATTCCAAAAGAGGCATCCAAATCCAAACAGTTATATATACGAACCAAGCAAAAGAACAGAAGTCCAAACCACCAAACTGCACTTAAGCTTGCAACTTACTTTGATTTTGATGTGCGTTTGCCCTTGTAGAAATCCCTCATGGTGGTAAGAAGCGTCTCTTGCATTCGATCTCCAAAGGATGACATCTCTTCCCTGAGATTTGTGGCCACCTGCGTCTGCACTTGATCTCCCAACTCCACCATTTCTTTCCTCAAGTCTTCCTTGATTGTTGAGAGTTCAGTCATCATGCAGTCTTTCAAATTGTCACTTCTACGAGCTGCAGAATTATGTCCACCAGTGCGTCCATAACGTCCTGAACGCATGTGTTGAGACTCTGATCCCATGCCGTGAACCCGACCTTTCTTGACACCACCTGTTGCCTTGAGCCAAAGCTCATTCGTGTCAACCGAATGGGATCCATTGTCAAAGACTGCATCATCATCCAATGTTTCTTCGTCAAGTAGCTGGTAATACTTGTCCTATAAATTGAAAGGAAACGAAATGAATATCCAAACCAAACATATACATATATTAACATATCAATATGTAGAAGAATCAGCTTGCAACATCAGTAGCTATAACAAGGATGAATCGTGGAAATCAGTTGGTAAATAACTAACTTCCAACTTAGCAGAAGACATCAACAGTATACATAGAAACAAGAACGACACATTCCTAGCAGAAGACAACAGCAGTATATATAGCAACAAGAAAGACTCATTCCTAGCAGAAGAGAACAAGGTGAAATCTTAAGATAATAGCATCATTCTTAACACAATGCATTCCTTTATGAAACATAACAACAAGATTGACAAAATAGCATCATTCTTAACACAATGCATTCCTTTCTGAAAGAGAACAACAACAACAACAACAACAACGTAGCATCAATCAGCAGTATACAGAACAACAACAGTGCAACATCAATCAGCAGTATACAGAACAACAACAGTATACAAAACAAGAGGAGCATGAAAAAAAAGTAAGGGTCACCAATAGGATCAATCATGGACATAACACAAACAGTAAGCATTTAAAATATTAAGGGTTTAAATTCAAGTTACCACAGTTTCTTGGCATTGAGTGCCCGTCCAAGAACCATCTCGTTTTCTATGACACCTTTCAAAGGTTTGCTTTGGTGTGGGCTCCTTTCCAAGCTCCGTCCTCTATGAAAACAAAGGTATTCGTTTAGTTATGTAGGAAAATGAAATGCATTGACAATAAATGGGAAAATAAGTTAAGTAGGTAATTTAAACTACATACAAGTCGATTCTTGATAACAGTTGTTGAAACTGAACCACTGCTGAAAATTGGACTGCCCTTCTGTGTTGCTATGGCTCTGTTTTGCTTGTTCACTTCAGATTGATGTAGGAATTTGTCGTCCTTTCCCCATTTCTCCCACATGTTCTTCCATATCACTTGCTTGACCCACGTAGGCTTTTTCTTTATCAGTCCAGTGTGTGCCTTCCCAAAAACATTCCTCAAGTGGTCCCCTCCCCTAGTGTTGAAAGCCTTGCGAACTACTGATTCTGGGAATTCATTTTCATCCCATGCACATCGATGCTACACATAGTGAAAAAAAATTGTGGATTAAAGACTATATATATATATATATGTGCGTGGGTGTGTGTGTGTATTCATGCATCCAAAAGAAATAAAAGTAACCAGTAAAGAGATAAGTGTATTGTACCTTGAACATTTCCCACCATAGCTCCTTCGTTTGGTCAAGGACATCACTCCAGCGTATGTATGGCCCATCGAAATGCGAGTGAATGATATGCGTCAGGACTCCAAATGCAGGATTGCTTGCATCGAATCTTCATCAGGTAATTCATCATGTCATACATAGAAAGTAGATGTATTAGCATTAGTCAATTACTTTTAAATTAATTAGAATATATAACAATACATACAATTGAGATTTATATAGAATACATATAATTGAAATGCACCAATCATAAAGAGCTTTTGATTTCAGATTTATACAGAATACATCCAATTGAAATGCACCAATCATAAAGAGCATTTTAATTCATTGTAATGTCAATAAGAGGACTCCAAATTCATTACTTACTCAACTGACTGATCAATCATAAAGAGATTTTTAACTCAGTTTTATACAGAATGCAAACAATTGAGATGATGACATGGGCATCACATAGTCCTAATACATACTTAGTGCACAATACATATACGAAACAGTCGGTTGAGCATCACACAGTCAGTTGAGCAGCCAAGTTAAATTACTTAGAAATTATGAAACCACATCAGCCAACATATACCAACAAATTGAGTTTTATATAGAATGCAAACAACTGACTGATCACACAGTCCTACTCATACATACTTAGTGCAGAATACATACAAACAACATCAATCATTGAGCAGCCGAGTTCAATTACTTAGAAAATATAAAACCGAAATCGAAAGACATTTCACTTACGTTCCATTAACGAGTTCAATTCCAACTTTTTTGTTCCACCTAGAAGATTCCTCACTTCCTTGGGCAGCTGAGTCATTGTGGGCAGCTGAGTCATTGTGGTTCTCAGAGATGCTCTTCTCTGTCCTTGACGGTGACTGAATGTCATTGTTGTTTGACACTTCAAGCTGAGGTTGAGATTCGGAGGACTCCTGAGTCACCACCGCGGAAGTCGAGGGCCCAGGTTGAGAGGAGTTGGGTTGGGCGGCCGCAGAGGGTTCAACGCTCACCACTAGGGCGGGGGACGACACCGGTTGGGAGGGGGCAGGGGTTTGAGATCTTGTCTGTGTTTTGGTCGGGTGAGGTGGGGCTTCAGAGGGCGAAGCGGGAGTAGATGTCGCCGGTGGGGAGGGGCGAATGGGTTGAACTCTCCGTGGTGATGCTCTGGTAGTAGGTTTAACTCGTGGAGAGGGGGCAGTGGATTGATATTTCCGGGGAGACGCTCTAGTAGAAGGTTGGACCGGTGGAGAGGGTGACGTGGAGGGTTTAGGGTTAGGGTCGGTTACCGTTGGAGAGGGGGCGGTGGATTGATTTTTCCGGGGAGACGCTCCAGTAGGAGGGTGGACCGGTGGAGAGGGTGGAGTGGAGGGTGGACCAGTGGAGGGTTTAGGGTTAGGGTCGGTTACCGTTGGAGAGAGGGCAGTGGGTGGATGTTTCCGGGGTGAAAACCTTGTAGGAGATGCGAGCTTTGGAGTCCTCGACCGTACTGCCTTCGTCGGAGTTCTGGTTGGAGCCAGTGGTGGTCTGGAGGTGGAGCTCGTATGACGAGCAGATTTCCGTGTGACGCCTCCTCTCATGGTTGGAGCCAGTGGTGGTCTGGAGGTGGTTTGAGCGATTAAGAGATCGAGAGGAGCGATTCAGAGAGAGAAGGGATTGAGAGAGTTAGGGTTTGAGCGATTGAGAGTGAGGAGAGAGAGGATCAGGTTTGAGCGATTGAAATGTGAGGAGAGAGGAGAGAGAGGGTCTCTGAAATCCCAAATTTTTCACTTCGAAATTTAGATTTCCCTCCCAACTTTTCGATTTCCCTCCCAAACTTTTTACTTTATTGAATTTGTACACAATACAACACATATATATATATATACAACAATTACACTATCTAAATATGTATGTATGTATATATATATATATATATATATATATATATATATAATAAGAAAGTAAAAATTGTGCACTGCCTATATATATAATATTTAGACAGAGATTAAAATTTTTATTTTATTTTCATTTGATAAGAAATAAATCTTATTTTATTGTCATGATTATGTATAATTAGTAGCATATGTATTATACTATTGATTATATCACTATCTAAATATGCATATATATATATATATATATATATACACACACACACACACAACAATTACGTTGCTAAAGTGTTTTAAAAAGAAGTTTTACTATCTAAATATGTACACACATATATATATATATACAACATTAATTACATTGGTAAAGTTTTTTGAAAACATGGGTTTACTATCTAAATATGTATATGTATACAACAATTACATTGCTAAAGTTTTGAAAAGTTACGTACTTTAGGTTGTAGATTAAGTATAATACCTTGATCACTACATTAATTGAATACGACACTCCACTATATATCTTCATCGAAACTACCTCGACCAATCTCGGTGAATCGGAAATAGGTAAACACTAAACAATTTAATTAACTCACATTTTGTAAGAACGGGAAGAACTATATATCTCGATCACATGCAAGTCACAACACCAAATATAAGAAATGTGTATGAAAAATGGTTTTTTTTTTATTTCAACCCTATAAGAGGCACATATTTTATGAAAAACGAGACAAACTATCTTGATCGATCACGATATCACGTATGACGAATGTGTATATGAAATGTAAGAATTATGATAATGTACTAAAAATGAAATGTAAGAACCAAATACCACTCGATCTATATATATATTGAGTGTACGTTTTAGCTATCGTCATCTAACCCGAAACCCTAAACCCTAGACTCGGCCTAAACCCTATATTGGAAAACACGTACGCCACATGGACGTCGGAAAACTATATTCACTGGTCAATCTAATGAGTGATATCGACCCTAAACCCTATACCCTAAACCCTATACCCTAAACCCTATGCCCTAAACCCTATACCCTATACCCTATACCCTAAACCCTATACCCTAAACCCTAAACCCTAACCTTAAACCCTAAACCTAAACCCTCAACCCTAACTGTTGGAGAAATTACCAATTTGCCATATTCTTTTCAAAGGAAAAAGAAAGAACGCAGCTTGGACGAACGACGCTTGGCCGGAGAGATCTAGCAGATTGAGAAGAGAAGAGTCCGCGACCGAGGGTTGGGGACAACAAATTGAAGGGCAGCGGCTTTCTAAGGATGACGGAGGGCTGGGGACAACAACGCTCATCCATGAACTCAAATGCTCGGAGAAGAGTCGACGACAAATCTTCAATCGAAAGGTGCAAACATGGATTCCCTGCAAGATTGCAAACTTGCAAATACACTACAAATTCGGGAAGACGATTTTATGTTTGTCCATTATGGAAGGTATGATTCCAATCATTCATTTATCTAACTTTAATTTTGGATTTCGAATTGGGAAAACTGTTAGGGTTTTGGAATTTCATTTAAAATTTAAGGATTCCACTATAGATATGAAACTGGCATTTCGAATTCCACTATCGATATGAAACTGTTACGGTTTTGGAATTTCATTTTATGGAAGGTGTGATTTTCTGTCAGATTTCCTATGTTTTCCATTATCTGCTTGAGTTTGTACAGGTTTCAATCATAATGCTTGTGAATTTGGTTGTGATATTGCTTGTGATTTTCTGTCAGATTGCTATGTTTTCCATTTCGATTTTGGTTGTGATTTTATGTCAGATTTCTGTCACAGTTTCAATCATGAATTGGACTTAATGTATAATGCTTGTGAATTTGGATAGTGAATTGGGCTTACTGCATAATGTTTGTGAACTTAATGGATAATGGTTGTGAACTTAAGCTTGTGAACATAATGCATAATGGTTGTCACTATAAGCTGGTTGTGAACTTAAGCTTGTGAATCTGATTGTGAATTTGGTTGTGAATTTGGTTGTGATAATGCTTGTGAATCTGATTTTCTGTCAGATTTGTTATGCTTGTGATAATGTCTGATTTGTTATGCTTCTGTCAGATTTGTTTCTGTCAGATTCCCTATGTCAGATAATGCTTGTGATATGCTTGTGAATTTGGTAATGAATTGGGCTTACTGCATAATGTTTGTGAACTTAAGCTTATGAACATAATGCATTGGGCTTACTGCATAATGTTTGCTATGTTTTCCATTTCGAATGCTTGTGAATTTGGTTGTGATAATGCTTGTGAATCTGATTTTCTGTCAGATTTTTTATGCTTGTGACCTTAAGCTTGTTGAATGGTTTTTCTGTCAGATTTCCCTATGTCAAACTATGTCAGAAAATGCTTGTGATTTTCTGTCAGATAGCACTGGTGTATGCATAATATATGGTTTTGTTTTTCTGTCAAATCTGTTAGCAAGAAATTTGAAATAAGCTTGTTATACCCTGTATTGGTCTGATATATTTTTTTAACTTGTTTGTAGGAAGATGAAAAGTGCACCTACTTTAGATGGTTGGATGCTCATGACACTAACAAGAGCATGAAGATCCAAAGAGAGAGTTATGGTGTTGTTATCACAAATGAAGATCATGGATCCTCTGCTTTTATTAGGTTGAGCACTGATTTTGTCAAGATCCAAAGGGAGAATGTAGTGCTGAAAATCGTAGTAGGTGTCCTGTTGGTTATCTTGTTGATTGTGCTGGTGAAAATTTGACATTAGTAGTAGGTTCATGTCTTAAGGGAAATGTGAATTATGTAAAATTTTATCCGCACAAGGTGTATTATGTAAAACTGATCAGACAGCTATGACAGTTTCAATTTCAGACTGGAAGGAAGGTTTTCAACTGATTTACTCATATGGCAATGCTGTTTTATTTTCACTCTATGCATGTCTGATTTACTCATATGGAGCCTCTGATTTTTTGGGATAGCAAACAACAATGTTGTTAGTAATAAGAGATCAAGGTACACCAGCCAGCAAATGCAGTTTCAAGATTTTTTAGCTTCAATCTAATGCAGTTTCAGGAATTCAAAACAAAACATGCGGCAAGCGGGATCTGATGCAGCTAGAAGAATTTTTAGCTTAAATATGAAGGATGTCGCAAGGTTGTTAGTCAGAGCAGTAGCTTGTGGTGGCCTCAAATTCGTCCTCTTCTTGTTCAACATGAAATTCATCCTCGACGTGGTCGACAAGCCCCACATCGTCGGTATCGTCACGGACTTCGATCGCACCCGAAGGATCTCGCAAGGTTGTGATCGGGTTGTCTACTTCTATGTTGATGGAGAATTCCGGAGTGATGACTTCAGCCGACTGATAAGCATCTAGTACAGGTTGGCCCTCGGCATTCCACCGTTGTTCAATCCGGTTGCGAGGCCGTGTCTTGCACACATGCCACCATTCCATACGCTCACGTGTGGCTCCTGGATATTGAAGATAATAAACCTGCAATGCTTGTTGTGCGAGTACAAAAGGGTCATACCGTCTATACAATTTCTTTTGATTGATTTCGACAAACGGGTAGATTGGATGAACTTGTGTCCCACGTGTCGTTGGATCAAACCATCGACACATGAACAGGACAACTTTCAGCGGATGAGCAAGTGCACTTTGGTACTCGAGCTGGATGATTTCTTCAAGGAGACCAAAAAAATCCGATTCAGGACTCGCGTAGTTGGACCCTCGAACACAAACCCCACTGTTCATTGTCGATTTCCCAGCACCATGTTGCAGGGTGTGGAACTTATACCCATTGGAGAAGTATGTTGGCCAAGAAATTGCTTTCACGTTAGGACCCCATGCAAAACTCCACAACAGATCTCCACGACCAATTCCATTTCCTCTATCTAAGGCCTACAGAACAAATGTGTGAAACTTAAACATGAACATATTAATGTACGTATATAAGCATGTATTATATTTTGGTAATGTAAACTTACATAATTCTTAAACCATTGCGCGAATTCATTTTCAATGAGGTCATCTCCAACATCATCCCCCATGACAGTCTCAAAGATCCTACACCGTAATATAAAGTTGAGCAATCTAAATAAATATATTTATACTTATACATAAGCAAAAATAAATATGTACATGTATACTTACTCAATGTATGGTTGCACCTCCGGACAGTTGAGCAACACGTATGTGTGTACGGCCCTCCACTCGTCATCTTCGGTCAACCACCGTATTTGCTGCTTCCCACTACCCTTGCCGGGATAATTGAAAATAGAGAAAGCACAATCATCGTCGTCAACGATTTCATTTCTCGCTGGTCTCCTCAACCTTGAAGGAACATGCGAAGGGAAGTAGTGCACGGAGAAATAAGCTATTTCTTCCCGTAAGTATGCCATGACGATCGACCCTTCCACATTACTCTTTTGAACGATCTTTCGTTTCAACTGGAATAAATTTCTCTCGAACGGATACATCCATCGATAATGTACTGGGCCACCTATCATGGCCTCATATGGCAAATGGACGATCAGATGTTCCATTGAGTCAAAAAATGATGGCGGGAAGATACGCTCCAACTTACAAAGCAACAGAGGAATCATCGATGTGAGCTGCTCCATGACAGAAACTGATAATGTCGACGAACAAATTGTTTCGAAGAAGATACTCAGCTCAGTTAAAGGACCCCATACAGTTGGATGCAACAACTCTTTGAAAGCAATCGGCAGGAGTCTCTCCATAAACACGTGACAGTCATGGCTCTTCATCCCACCGAGGCTACAGTCGTCACTCTGAACACATCTTCCTATATTAGACGCATAACCATCAGGAAATTTAACGGTCCTCAACCACTTACCAACCTTTCTCTTTTCCTCTCTTGACAATGTATATATTGTTTTAGGTTTTGCACCCAAGTAGTCATCATCTACCTCCAACTCAGGTCGATGACAATATAGACGAAGGTCCTTCCGGGCATTCAAGTTATCCTTTGTCTTCCCAGGGATATCCATGACAGTGTTGAAAACATTGTCAAACACATTTTTCTCAATGTGCATAACATCGAGATTGTGTCGGATTAGAAGGTCCTTCCAATATAGAAGTCTCCAAAAAATGCTTTGTTTTGTCCACTTATGGGAAACCCCATACTCATCACACTGGAAGGAAGGATCCTCCATGACCGTTGGCAAATCACGGACTCGCTCCCAAATCTGCTCCCCTGATAGCAATGGAGGTGGCAATGCTGTTTCCACATGCCCTTTGTAGAAGTCCTTCTTGTTTCTACGGAAGGGATGAGAAAGATCTAAGAATTTCCGATGACAATCGAACCAGCAAGCCTTCCGTCCATGTTGAAGGCGAAAAGCATCAGATCCTACTTCCATACAAATTGGACAAGCCAACTGACCGGCAGTACTCCATCCGGACAACATAACATATGCAGGGAAATCACTGATGGTCCAAAGTAAAGCCGCACGCATAACAAATTTCTCTCTCCTCGAGGCATCATAGGTTACGATACCAACATTCCACAACTGCATCAACTCATCAATAAGAGGTTGGA
Source organism: Persicaria tinctoria (assembly GCA_037127255.1). Taxonomy (NCBI): domain Eukaryota; kingdom Viridiplantae; phylum Streptophyta; class Magnoliopsida; order Caryophyllales; family Polygonaceae; genus Persicaria; species Persicaria tinctoria. The sequence goes on along the minus strand of JBANSL010000006.1, from coordinate 56,313,912 downwards.
GGCAAATGTCAATCAACTTCTTTGGGTTTCGAGGACCTGGCACTATCAACGACAGAAACATGTGCTCGGTTCTCATACACAAATGGGGTGGAAGATTGTAAGGAGTGAGAATCACGGGCCAACATGAATAACTATGACCAGAGTTGTTAAATGTAGCAAAACCATCCGTGCATAAGCCCAAACGAATATTACGAGGCTCGTAGGCAAAATCAGGATGCTTTGTGTCTAACCTCTTCCATGCTGCTCCATCTGAAGGATGAGACATCATTCCCTCCTCTGTTACGTGATCTGCATGCCAAGTCATATGGCTGACTGTCACCTCGGAAGCATATAGTCTCTGTAGCCTCGGAGTTAAAGGCAAGTAGAATAAAACCTTTTGTTCACGACGCTTCTTTGTAGCACTAACAACATATCTTGCCTGACCACAACACTTACATGATTCTTCATTCGCATCACTCTTCCAATACAACATACATCCGTTGGGACACATTGCTATTCTTTCCACCGGTAGCCCCAAATTTCGAACTATCTTCTCAGTTTCATAGTAACTGGTGGGAATCTTGTGGTCATGAGGTAGCACTTCATCGTACAATTGCACGAAACCATTGAACAGACTTTGAGGAACATTATATTCACACTTCAAGCTCATAAGTCGGCTCACAAAAGACAATTGTGTGTAGTACACCCAGAGAACACATGTTCATCAGCTGCTCTCAGCACATCTGCAAATTGAGTGGATAACAGATTAGCCTCCTCGGTTGCTACCGGGTCTTCCCTCATTTCATCGACCTCATTAACTTCAGCTGGTTGGAATTGAACATCATCCCCATTATTCGGAACATCGTCGACATTAATATACGAGCTAAACCATGACGGAGGAACAAAGCTTGGCCCCGCAACGTCAAATACCATCCTCTGTTCTGCCCTTAACTGATCATACATAGCCCACTGGTTGCCCCCTACCATCGGCTCATTATATAGATGTGAAATAGTTTCACCATGTGATGTCCAACGATAATAACCGTCCATAAACCCGCGATGATATAAATGGTTCTTCACAGTATCTGCTTTCTTGAATTTGCAATTCACACAGTCTGTACATGGACACTTTATCTTACCTTCATCGACGTATAACTCTTGACGACAAGAAAAATCTATAAACTTATCCACCCCTGCGAAGTATTCAGGCTTTAATCCTCCACGATCGGACAAGTACATGTCATACATCCATGTACGATCATCCATTTTATCAATTAAATTCAATCAATCTGTATATAGAAAACACATATTACAAATTAATGTCATATACAAACCAATTTTTAAATATTACAAACCCACACTTTCAAATTATATACGTACATATATATAACATGCATTGAATAAAATTTGTATATATACATTTCATTAGAAATTCTTAATGTGAAAACCCATTTCCTTATAGATCTTTTTTTTTTTTTGAGATCCCAACTCTCATTTTTTTTTTGAGATCCTAACTCTCATAATATGAAAATATATATATTTATAATCAATACATATACTCTTAAATTAAGTGCACTAACTAAAATACACAGTATAATATATATGTAAGTAGTTAAGAAATTAAAGGGTCATGAAATTTACCTCGTACAAACAGAGAGAAGGGTACCTCGTACAAACAGAGAGTGAGAGCTTGGTGGAGAGGTAAATTGCTGCTATCCATTGCAAATGGCAATGTTTACCCAAGCTGGAAGACAAACAAGTGGCAGGGAGGCCGGCCCAATTAATGCACCCAACTACTAAATGGCAGGTAAAGTACAATGCGCATTTAATTCGATCTCATCCGTAATAGCAACGGATTTAGCCACGGACAGTGTCGTTGCTGAATCCACATTTCCTTCTACGGGCTAATAAAGTTATTGGGCCGATCATATCTAATGGGATTTTGATCCATGTCGAGCCCATAACATTTGTACTTCTTTGTTGGCCACGGATTCAGCTACAATTCAAGTCCACTAACCCCATGTCCGGCCCGGCTACAAAAACCGAGAAAAACCGATCCAAGCCCACTCACCTCGTGTCCATTCCATCGTCGGAATTCTGAAGCTGAATAGCCACGGATTTAGCCACGAAGTTGATGTTGGTGCCAAATCAGCATCAAATACAGCCACGGAATATGCGTTCGTAGCTAATGTCGTGGCTATTTATAAGTACCCTCCGGATTTTCAACCACGAACCCAGCTACGGACATTGTTTTCTTTGTTGTTAGCAACGAAGTTGATGACGTGGCATTCTTGGGTGGACACCCGCCACGAAATTGGCCACGGTAAAAAATAATCGTCGCCAATGTCATTGCTATTGGCTATGAAAACAGCGTCGCCTGACATTCGTGGCTAAAAATCCGTAGCTATTTCCTGCTTTTTTAGTAGTGTGACGTATCTGGTGGAGAATTTGTAATATAAATGTCAACGCTTATGTAGCTTTTGGTATAATGAATGATCGAGTTGAGAGTTGTTCGTAAAAGCCTAAACACATGAGAGCAAGGGAAACACATTTTCCTTGTAATAAGGTTGAACGGATAAACATGCGGGCTACTTGGTCATTTATATACATGCTAGGATGTTTGTCTACCTTGTTCATGTTTGCACTCAATTGAGATTTTGCTTTTGATGAGGTGAATGCATGATGAATATGATTGTAGGGTGTTTAGTTAATGATTTGTTTTGTTTTGCTTGAGAACAAGCAAAAGTTTAAGTTTGGGGGGGTTAGGACATTTGTTTTCTTCATGTTTGCACTTGCTATGATGTTTTTTTTTTAAATACACACTACTAGAATTTTGTCCATAGACATGGGTTAAAAACCGATGTTAAACGAAAAAAAAATCGACGTGTTAGTGAGTAGTGTTAAAGATCCCAACTTTACCACATCGGTTTTTAACCGATGTCTATAACAATTTATAACATCGTTTTTATGTTTGATAATGATTTAAATACACTGATATAGTTACGTTTTGGTTGATGAACCTAATGTTCAAACATTGTTATTTTGCATTTCTAGATGTTTGAAACAGTGTAGGGCAATACAAAAATTGACATTAACATCGCTATATTTTAAATAAGTGATGTTTTAGGTTGATATACACATCGATTATCCATTATTCATTTTGTGTGCACTCTCTATTTATTTGTAAGTTTATGATATTAATTTATACTATAAATCTATTGTATCATATTGAATATTTTGAAGTCGATATTATTAGTATATTTTTAAATCATTTTTCAATTGAAAAACGATGTTTTTATGTTGTAAAACATCGAGTTATTCTCGTTTTAATGATGTAAGTGTTTCCTATTGACATCAGGTAACAATTCCATTTTGATATATTCGAGGCTTTAGAAATCATTGTGTCTTCGCAGTCGACATATGTATAAATATAGACATCGCTTTTTTCTCGAATGTCTGATGTTTTATGGTTATTAGACGTATTTACATAGCTATGTCATACGTTGATACACCCGTTGTAGCTAAAATATCATCCACTAGCATACATTCACCATATTCAATATATCATTCAACATACATTCACAACTAGTACAAACAGAGTAATTCTCATAATTCAATGCGACTTGACTGATCCAACTGGAACTGAACATTCAATAGTAAAGGTATTTATTTGAACAAAGGTGAATGTATACCAATATCTAGAGGGTAAAGAGTCTCAATATCAATTTGGAACTTAACCTCGGCAGATCCAAGGGTCATCTCCTAAAAATTTTTAAGCACAAACTTGTAAGAATCAACCTAAAGAACATTAGGATGTTTACACCAATCAATCCCACAACAAAAAAAACAGTAAAACAAGATTGCACAAAGAGATATTCAGAGTAACATACGCACGACCCTTAGGCTGCTTTGATTTTAGGCAATTGAACCAGGAGTCTCTTGTTTTCGCAATCAGCTATTATGATTCCCTGTACAAGAACGCTTCAAATCAGCCATTAAGATTCCACAAAACCTAATAAAAAAGAAGCTCAACATTTGAGTAAATCAAAAGAAATCCAATACCATGGCAAATAAATACGAGTGAGAACGCAGAAGGAGAGGGAGGGGCAGCTCTTGAGGCTGATTAAGAGTTGCTCATAGTTCAATTTCACTTGTAAGAATAATGGATTGAGGATCAGAGTATGACTACTTTTATATATATATGCTCAACAACCTTGTGTGTTTAGAGTCTAAAGGCATTCATTTGGATCCCCTAAAATCTTCTAGTCTTAAGACATTCATGACAAGGAACACTAATTAATCACCCTCTAAGATTCACAACAAAATCATGAAGCAAGCTAATGAAAATAAAATAAACTCAGTGTAAGATTCTAATTAATCACCCTCTAAGATTCACAACTTAGCTATTTAATTAGCTCAGTTTGAGTTGCACATACACTGCAAGAGAGATGGGGGAAATCGTAATGGTCTCTTAAACCTTTTAACCAATACTTACGAGAACAACGCGCAATCAATTTGGTACCAATCAAGGCTCCATGCAGCTTGCATATTCTCACCCTGCCTCTGAAAAAAATCTGTGAAGAATAGGAGAAAGCACATATCTTAGCATCAAAAGGTAGATAATTCAGTTATCAGTTCGAAGGCATACACAATCTGTGATACCACACCAAAAAAGTAAGCTTAATACATTTTCCGATTTTCACCAACTTTATAGGAATGACTAATTCTATGATTTTAACGAGGTGAGCAACCATCATCCAGAATAAACTACATTCACTTTTAGGGCAAGATGATATCAAGGAGATCATTCACAAACACTTGAAATTGAATAGCATCCAAATGGAAAATGATTCAAAAGAATTTCTTACAATAATTCCATGTGCCCTGCAGTAGTAGTTGCTTGTAATAGTTCAGAATCGTTCCTACCCAACAGTATCCCACTGAATAGATAAATAAAAATATGAATCTTTTTAAAACAGAAAATTTCTTTCTTGCTTCATCAATTCAGGACTAGGCATTCATTTAAAATTAAAAGGTTGTTTGAACTCACAATTAAGCTTGGTTGTTTCTGATCTTGCTCAATATTCCTAATTTTTTGAACAACAGAAAAAAGAATCCAACATCATCACCAAAGAATACCATAGCTTTTCAAGCAAAGCAAAACAAGAACAAGCAGAAAACTGACGAAATCCACTCCGATGGTGCTAATGTAGCTATCACATATGAATCCTCCTAATGAAAAATTCACGAACAAACATAAAGCAACAAAGTTTCAAGTGTTGCCCGCAACTTTTCAGCCTCACGTGTTATGGAGACCAAGTTATTCTCCATCATTAGATTTTGTTCAGCAAGGTGAGCAAGCTCAACATTAGCCTTATTTTCATAGTCATTGGCAGTTCTGCATCCAAAAGGGCTATTGTTCCATGATACATAAGAAGAACAAATTAACTCACTTTAATGACAAGAAAGCATAGTCCAAACCTAAGATGATGTAATTCTTTTTGGATATCATTGACAACTGACCTTAACAGAGGAATTTTATTATTCTCAGACTGAAGCTTAGACAAGTCCTTTTTCAGATTTTGGAGTTGCCCAACTAAATCTTGTCGAATCTTATTGAGGTTCTGAACTTCGTCCTACAGCTGTATAGATTCACTCTTCAGATGCTCAATTGCTTGGGGATCAGCTTCCAGGTTCATACCATTCTGTATAAGATCCCTCATACGCAAATCTCCTTCTGCACTAACATCAGAAATGGCACAATTCAAGCAGAGAATTTCTTCTTTAGAAGCACCCAATGAGAGACAAAAATCGAATAAATACAAAAATCTAAAACAAGGAGCATAACAATCAAAATAACACACCCAGATTTGACAAAAGCACTAGGTTTGGGTCAAATTCAAGGAGAAGAACCGGAATGAGAAAAAATTGGACGAGGAGGACTAGATCTAACAAAGTACTTCAAAACTTGCTCAGATTTACAGCAAGCATGTTCCTTTAAAAATGAAAGTGTTTCAAACCCTAAAGAAACCCTAAATCAAAAAATGAATATCAATTTTAGCTACATACACTTAATCAAGCCAATTCACATAAACCCTAAATCGAAAATATTGAAAACTGAACATAAACCCTAAATCGAAAATATTGAAAACTGAAGGGGAATTTCGTACCAGCGACAGAGAGGAAATGCGGGAGTAGGGGTTTCGATTGCTGGAGTATGGATTTACGTAGCTTCAGGGATATCGACAGGCGAGCTCTTGTCCGACAGCAGGAGAGACAAGGAGACAACGAAAGAGGGATTTCCCGGTTCAATAGTGAGAAGAAAGCCCAAAGAGACGGGACCGGCCACGAAGAAAGGATTTGGCCACCGGAGCCCCCAAGAATTCGCCACCCACAGAGCCTACATAGAAGGCGAGAATGGAGGAAGGATTCGTGGTGAACAAGGACTCGGGAGGAAAGAGATGACCAGATGATTGGTGAATGGCCTTAATGAAATATCTTCTTTTAATTTTTCAAGTACTAAGTATATGCTACGGAGTATTTTATTTTTCCAAACAATTCAATTTGGGTTGGGAAAATTGGATCTGCCCGCCCGTATTTGAGATGAGCGGGATTTTACTAAGTTCGGATTTCAATCTCGCGCCTTACTTTTTTTCTTTCAAAAAAACACTTTTCACATCGGTCAACAAAATAGGACGGTGTCTATATTGTTTTCAACATCACAAATTTACAAACCGATGTTAAAAGTATATTTAACATCATGCGTTTTTCTGACTGATGTTAATCACCCGATGTCTATGAACACAATTCTAGCGAAGCTTAAGTATGAGGGAGTTTGATAACGAATATTTTGTATAGGCATTCTAGGTAATTTTCATTTATTTTTAGGGTGCATTATATAGGTTTTATAGCTAATTTGCATTCTTGATCATTTGGTATTCAAAGTTCGGAATCTACTGTTTTTAGTGCTTATTTGTATATCATAAGATTCGAGCTCGAAAGGTTGAGAAATCATGGATCAAATGCAGCTAAGGACAGCTAAGGAACAAGCCAAGACAAGCCGAGGAGCAAGGGAGCAAGGAATCAACGCCTAAGAGTTGAAACAACAGCGAGCGGCAAAAGTTGTCCGCGTGCGAGCCGAACTTAAAACGCGATTTTCCATGGCCTTGGATGTCCGATTGCCTATTATAAACATGTGTTGGAAATCTTTGTAGGACTACAAGACTAGATGAACTGGAACTTGCTGCTATAACCAACGCCCGTCGTTGAAGGGAAAAAGCGGCGCTCGCCGCTGGAAACCGGCGCCCGCCGATGGAATGTTTAGATCATACATTCTCAATTATGTCTACTTAATATGTTTCACATAGAAAAACCAAAAAAAAAAATAGGTGAAAAAGGTTGAATCAGTCCAAACATGTTATGGAACTTATATCATCAATCTTTTAAAAGTATATTTGAGAACTAACTAATATAGATGGGTGTTTGAATAATGACATAATTTTTTGTTAAAATGCATGATATTTTTGACATTTTTTATTTTTTTCTTTTGATTTTCTTTAAAAGAATTTATATAATGTGCAAAATAATTCAAATATGCTCTAAATGCATGCAAAATTAAAATTAGATTCTAGACTTAACATAAACCTCTCCCCCACACTTAAAATTTTCATTGTCTTCGGTGAATAAACATAGAGAGAGAACAAAGAAAATAAAAATAAAATAAAATAAAATAAAAGACTCAAGGAGATAATATGGGTGACTAACCGCTTCATTGTTCTTCGGTTGGGTGCGGCTCGGGGACTTGCCTCATGGTTAACGCCTGGATCATCTCATCCATCTTAAGATTTGTAGCTGCAAGTAATCTTGTGTATTCCTCAAGGGCTGAGGAAATTTCTCTGGTTTGCTCGTCCAAGTCCCATAACTTATTACTGATGTGCTCCACGGTAAGTGGAATAGTGTCATCCTTCTTTTCTCCTCCACTTTTCTTATCCTTCAAGCCTCTGAATTTGGTTGGAAAGCACATCGGTGGAACATAAATATCCACTATTGCCTTGGGTGGTGGTAGTTGTAGAGGCTGATAAATATGGTGACCTGCCTCCGATCTCCATACGAATGGCGGTCCTTGACCATCCAAGATATCAAGATTCCTTAAATAGGACATGGATAGCATGCATTCCCCATTCTCAGCGGGGACGAGGTCATTGCAATTCACTTGTAACCAATCGACAAGCAGGGCAATTAACCCTCCAAAATTGATCGATTAACCCTCCAAAATTGACGATCATTTCTTCATCTGCACGTGATGTCCCTGAACAAGCACTCGTTAACAACTCCATCCAGTTTGGGATCACATCGGCCTGTGGGGTTAAACAATAGAAGTGCCTCCAGTTAGATTTGTAGAACACCGTGGGGTCCTCATTTCCAAACAAGGTGTTGTTTAGCACCCTTAGAAAGATCCTTAATGGTGGGTGGTCGATGCCGTCATCCCCAAAGTCATCTCTAATCCTTGAAGGTTTTCTTTCCGCTGCCTCCGAAGTACCATATGGATTTGAGTTTGGTAGCAGTGATACCCAAAGCTTTTTAGCAAGCTTCCCATGTGACTTCAAATTTCTTGCCTCAAAGCTTAAAGGAAAGATCCACCATCCCTTTTATCTAAAACCTTGCTAGAAATTCCGGAACAAGATCGGGGTAGGTGGGTGCCGCCTTATGAATAAATCCACACAAACCTCCATTCTCGAGTAATACATCTACATTGTCATACAAACCTAAAGTGCGTAATGCAATAGGGTCAAAAAACTTTGTTGTAGAGTATTCACGGTTTTCTAAGTAATACCACTCTACTTCTTCACGAGGTTCTAAGTTATTTAGTATAACCATGTTCTCAGTGTTAGACATGATTCAAAGAGGTAGGAAATGAAAGAGTATGAGCAATCTCACTAAAATTTTGAGTGAAGACTCAAAAAACACACTTCAGTAGGAGCGGCGGGTGCCAAGGGGTATCTGAAGAGAGGGTCTTTGATCGCTCAAACACTCCGTCAATCAAATGAATCAAGACCCCGCTATAGTATAGAGAGGTCAGGTTCATTCCGCATGAGAGAAGTCAGCGGTTTTAGTTTAGTCGGTTCCAGGGTTCAGGGAATAGCCGGATGAGGTGGAGAAGGTTGATGAGTCGTTTGGGTCTAGTTGATGTCAACTGTGTCAAGGTCAATGTCAGCTAGGGTAGAGGGTGGTGGTAGTCGATGGGGATAAGGGAGATGGAAGGTGGTCGATATCGGGTGGTGAGGTCGATGTCGGGGTACATGTGCAGAATCGAAAATCGCAAAAATAAAGCAAATAAAAGTGCAAACTTCCAAGGCAAGGGGCCACCAAAACAATAGACACATGTTTAAATCACGAATCATACAAATAAGCATGCTTTTATCACCAAACAATAGACGTTCATCAATCCAACAAATATATCAATTAACTCTTGCAAATTAGATCTAATTGTTTTTACCTTTTCATATTAGGATTAATAGACTCTCGAATACAAATCTTAATTACTATCCAAGTTTTGCAACATGAATTCCTTGAATTCTCATCCATGGGTACACACATAGGTAGATGATGATATAAACACACAAAATCATAGATTCATCGATTAAGGACGCATGTCTATCGTTGGTCTCACCCCAACCCTAGAAGATGGGAATTTAGAAACAAAGCATGAGATGAAACAAACAATTCAAGTTAAAAGAAAACTAAAACTAACAAAACTTCTCCAATTGTTCCTCCTTCACCGCCCACGCTCCTTCCTAGCAAATCTTGTCTGAATAAAACCTAGGCCTATGGCCTTTATTTATAGTAGAACTTTGCTTGCTCCCCAAGCACCTAATACTAATCTACTAGGAAAGTATATCTTTTATCTAAATAATATCATAATAGAAATTCCCTTGGGTAAATTGGAAAATTACCATAAGGAAAGTTCTATCTACTTCTAAGGATATGTACACATCTCGGATGGGATAAGTCTTTAAAGATCCGTCTTTATTCGTTTAATCAAACGCCGCCTCTGCCCATAAATCGAGTCGATATCGACCGGAGTGGTCAACGTCAAAGATAAATATCGACCACCCTTCATTCCATTAGCTTTTTCGGTATTTTTCTCTGCTTGATATCGAGTAGGCTCTGGTCGATATCAAGCACTCCAGTAAGCTTTTTCAACATTCAGCTCCGTCTTGAAACGCGCATTCCTTATTCATTGTTTTTCTGATTGACGCATATGAATATGTGTTGGAAAGATCTTTTCGAGGACTACACGATTCATGAAGGTATCAGATCTTGATTCAAATTGATGAAGAGCAAAAATAGGGATTTCCTCCTTGCTTCTTCACTTTTACTCTTCCTTAGCTTCTCCATTGCTTTCATGGTTTCCCATTAAACTCTAAAATGCATCCAGGCTTCTCCAAATCCGCTCCAAATACTTGAAAATCACATCAAATTTTGTGTAGACTCCATATCTTGCAAATAATCAACAACTACACAATTTTCAATCTTTCCTAACACAAACATGCATAAAAGACTCTAAATATGGACTAAAATAAGGCGTAATTTATGACGGAAAATATGGACATCATATCACCCCATGGGTGCAGACTAACCCAATCAAGTCTAGATTCGAGATTCGAAAGCAAAGCTAGTATAATCGATTGAGAATGACAAGGCAATTGAGATCCTCGCCCATGGGTGCAGAAAAAGGCCCAATAAATTAGAGCAAATTGTTGAAAATTTTGAGGTTTGCGATAGAGGGCTTCTATCTCCTAGGCAGAGACTTAAAAGCCGAGGACGAATTATGTCGATCAGAGGGTTACCGCCCCAAAGAGATTTTCCATATCTCACGCTTTTTAAGAAACCTAGAGAGAACGGGGCTGGGAAGAACAAAGGTGGGTATGCTACTCCAAAGCCGGACTCGACGAGAACAGCTCGACGAAGGAGGTGGTCGAACCCACTCGGTGGTGTGGTGGATGCCCTAAATTAAAGGGTGTTAGGAGGGAATCAAGTCTAAATAAATAAGAATATAAATTCAAACCAATTTCCAAGTCCAAGCAAATAAAATTATAAGAATCTATCCCGATGTAGTTGTAGGGAATCAGGATCGAATCCACGAGGAAGTGTGTCAGCGCTCACCTAATCAGTTTCTCGAAAACAGCCCTTGGTGTCGACCAGCAGATCCCTCGATATCGACTCAAATGGGTCGATGCCGAGTCAATAGCCGATGTCTAGTGAAATCCTGCATAATAGAAAACAGCAAACTCGATCTTTAGAGAAGGCCACTCGATATCGACTTAGGGACTCGATATCGACTCAATGGGTCGATTCTGAGTGGTTGTGCCGAAAACAGAAAACGTGCAGAAATAAAAGTAAATATCGAAAACGATGTTCGAAGAGTAAAAGGATGGATGAGAAGATGTATGGACAGAAAATCGCAAATTGTTGTTGTTTGATTCAATAAACTAAAGAAACTTCCAAAGTCTGGGAATTTATACCACAACGATAAATATATAAGTATTATGCCAAATTCATGAAAGGAATAAGATTTTCATCAAATCACTTTCGTTATTAACAAATAGGTGGATAGAGGCTCTCACATAAACCCTAATTATTACTAGCCTTTTTTATAATTAATCCAAATTCATAATAAGGATCACTTTTGCTTCAATATTACAAATAAGGATCACTTACTACTTTCGAAGAAGAATTATGCAAATAGGGATAGAAGATGAAATTTCATAAAAAGATCATACCTTTGACAAACTTACATGGCTATCGTCGGGCTCACCCCGACCCTAGAACTAAGGGGACTACTCGCTCCTCATTATAGCAAACATCATCATATTTGACATAAAAATAACTAATTGACTTGAAATATAAACGAAAGATTACAAACCGAACAAAGCCACAACTTGCTCTCACTCTTCACAACTCCACTCTCTCTCTCTCTCTCTCTCTCTCTCTCTCTCTCTCCTCACTATATTTCCTAACTACTTGTGTGATGGAATTAATAAAAACTTAGCCTCTAGGGCTTTATTTTTAGGGCTCAATCCTAGCTATTCTAGGAGAGCAATCTATCTATCTTTATCTATATCGATCCAAAGATAAAAGTTCCCTAATTTAAATAAATAAAAATTTTCCTAGCTAAAATAGGAATCAACCCATGAGGATAAGTCTTCCAAAAGAGATAAAAGATCTTCAACTTAAAGGGCAAGTAATCTCCTTCGGATTAGAATTCGTCAATGCGTTGGACAACTGCTATAATTCACTCGATATCGAGTCAAATGACTCAATATCGACTCATCATGTGGTCTCCAGTGTTGGCTCACTCGATGTCGGCTCTTGCTGTCTGAATGTCAAGTGTGTCACTCGATATCGAGTCATGGGACTCGATATCGACTGGTCTTGTTCTCTTGGCTCGATATGTTCTTCAGGGGACTTGATGTCGAGTAACTACTCGCTCCTGCAAAATTAAACAAGAAGTTGTGTAGATCTCTATATATTACAAATAAACATAAACTACACAATTCTCATTCTTTCCCAATATAAAAGTATAAAATATGGACAGAAAACGGAATAAAAGTAAGCATAAAACATGGCAAAATTGGCGCACATCAACACCCCATACTTAAGCTTGCTTGTCCTCGAGCAATACTTTTAATGGTCATACAGGGAAAGAAGATAAACTCTCAACATATAGATTCATTCTTATATAACCCTGCAATCAATTACCATCTCGAAAAGGTACTAGTGCCACAAATTCATGCATATGAATAAAAGCAACATCGCACACAAAAGGAGGGTAATTTAAAAACAATTCCATATGCAACATAGCATTAATAATCAAGAGGACTTTTATGTACATGGTGATGGAAAAGGTAAAAGGTATAGTGGTGGGCTATATTTGGGCAATGTGGTGCTAAATACGGGGAGAACTCTTTAAACTTTGCTTTCTTGTGATGCATGTTCTCCCTTCATAATGTTATTTCCACATCCCTCATCCTCTCATGAATCACTCTTTGCTTTTTTCACTATTGATTGCTTTTACCTCTCTAACCTCAGCACTGCCTCCTTGTGAGTCGCAAAAATGGGTGTCATGAATGGCCCCTGATACATAATGCTTCGGACTCCTCACCTTGTTGTCCCATCTCGCTGAACTAACATCTCAACGAGCAAGGTCGATCTGCCTTTATCTCCTGAGGTGATCGGATTTTTAATTCTCATTAAATTTTCCATAAAATGAATCATTCTCTTGCCAAACTCCAAATAGTGATACAACACAACAACCATATAATAATCTCCAAAATATGACATTAATTTCTTAACATACTCCCCGGATGGGTCATAAGGTAAAGAAATGGGCAATATGTAGAGCATGTGGATCATAATAGGAAATAAGGCTCAATATGGCTTATGATAGATATAAGCATTGGTAAGACTAGGAATAAGGTAGGAATATATGGAAAATAAAGTCATCCTTCCTCTTATCATGCATATGTCAAAACCAACTTCAATTTTACCTCCTTTCATGGTTTTCAAGAAAAATAATGCATTTCATTGTGACTTCCCTTTACTAGGCAATTACATGTTATATCTCTAATGAATCCAATTTTGCATCGTCGAGTTCAATTAAAACTTCCATGACACTAATAAAAAAATTCAATGGGGGAGATAAAAATAAACTTTGGATAAAACATGAAAGCATATAGATGAATAAACATATCCAAAGGTACCATGTAAAGAGCGATTGGAGAAATAATCGTAAATAGCATAAAAGTAAGCCTTTCCCCCACCTCATACTTAAAGATTACAATGTCCTCACTTTATAAAAACAAGGGTAAATGAAGAAACTTACTAGATAGTAGTGTTGCAGCTTGAAATTGGGTGATGTAGATGTCTGCAGGATGAGTCGATATCGACTGGGTTCACTCGATTCCTGGTGTTTCCAATGCTTAGGGTGAACAGAAGTTGATCACAGCATTCCGGACTCGACATCTTCAGTCGATATCGACTCCCTAGGTCGATATCGATTCCTTCTACAACCTCTCTGCACCTGCAATTTCGTTAGAAAAGAAAAACAAAAACAAAGCAAAAACCATCCAAAACAAGTTTCAAACCAAAATATTCAAAAACCTAAAAAATAATAGTCTAGTACAAGCTCTAGATTTTGTAGTCGCTAGGCCGACTTCTTCTTTAGATTAAGGTGGCATCTCCAGGGCCCACATTGCTTGGGCTTCAAACAGAACTCCATTCTTGTCCTTTAGCTGCATTTCGTCCGAGTGGATCTTGTGCACTGTCAATGAGCCCATCTTTTTCTCTTTTAATTTGTTTGGGAACCAATGATTCTTGGATTTGGAGACATACACTTTATCTCCAACTTCATATTCTTTCGGACTGTTATTGGAAACCCTGCACAATCTAACATACCAAGGCAAACCCCTTCCATTTATAGATAAATCACGAATTGAAATAGGGGAAAAGAGATCCATACCATGGCTTACCTTCGATGCTTCATCTTTATTCTGCTCCTGAGATGTCAGTCCATTTCGAGTATGATCGGTCGATATCGACTCAGGTTTTGCTTCTGGTGGTGATGAAGTCGATGCAGGAGGAGAAGAGTCGATGGATATGACTAGATATTGACTCATCTGACTCGATGTCGAGTGTCTTGTTTGCTCAGAAGTGTTGGTCGATGGAGGTGCTGATGACGGTGGGTCGATATCGAGTGAACCATTCGATATCGAGTGAGTTGACTCGATACTGACCCCATACTTAGGCCCTGGCACATATTCTGGAGAAAGTTCAGTCGATATTGAGTTACCTGAGTCGACGTCGACTGAAATTGCAGTGTGCTCATTCCAGATTGCCACGATCTCCTCCATTTGGGTTTCCATAGCCCTCTCCTCTAGCTCCTCGGGGTCATAGTTCTTACCTTTGGTTCCCCGCAAGTGATGTAACTTCCTTTGATAGACTTGACCTCTATAGGACCGGTATGCTTCTCTATAATTTTGTTGAAGGAGTACACAATTACCTCATCGCTGATTGTGAATGTGAGCACTCCCTTCCTTACGCTGATGTTGGCGTCGACGGTTGCTAAAAAGGGCCTACCTAGAATAATAGGACAAGAAGGGTCCTCTGCCATATCAATTACAAGGAAATCAGTAGGGACAAAGAACTTACCTACTTGGATGGGTATGTCGTCAACCATGCCAATAGGTATCACCACCGTATTGTTTGCCATGTATAGCCTGTCATCCACAGGCTCTAGTGCGCCGATCTTCACCTTGGACCAAATGGATAAGAGCTTGATACTCACGCTTGCCCCTAAGTCACAAAGTGCATTGAAGCGGTGTTGACCAAACCCTATGGTGATGGCGAATTTCCCAGGGTCAGGTCTCTTCTCATATAGTTTCATCTTGCTGCATTCCTCTGCGATATCAGAAATTGACCGCTTCTTGCTTAGGATGTCTGTGAGGAACCTCATATATGATGGCATCTCATGAAGAGCTTCAGTGAAGGGTATGGTGACGTTGAGCCCTTGAAGCATGTTCACGAAACGCTGGAACTTCTTTTCAGCAGGGTCCTTCAAAATTTTGGTGGGGAATCTCATCGTCTTCTTCTTCTTAGCAGTTGGTGTCGAGTGAATAGGGTCGATATCGGCTGGTGTAGAGTCGACGTCAACTGAAGCATGAGGTTACTATTGTTATCGAGTGCTGGAGTCGATATCAACTGTATGTGACTCGATATCAACTGATTCTGGGTCGATATCGACTAGTGGGTCGACGTCAACTAGTTCGGCACCTTCCTCTTTCGGCGTTTGATCGGGCGTTTGTAATAGACGCCCACTCCTTAGGTTTATAGAAGTCATGTGTCTAGCAGATTTGCCCTTGGGATTGGGCTCAGATGATCCAGGGAGCGATCCGAACGGTTTGGGCAGCGATGCAACCAATTGACCGACTTGGGTCTCAATGTTCTTCGTCCAAACATCGATCTCTCCCAATCGCTAGTTGATGTCATATAGTTCAGTATGGACGGAGTTGTTAGCTTGTTTGGATTCAGTGTGGTTCCGCCTCATGTCGTCGAGTATGATGTGTAGGTCATCTTTCTTTGCATCCCTTTCAGGATACCCATGAGCTCTATAGGGTGGGGGGTCTCTTTGATATTGGGGTTGTTGGTATCCCCAATTCTGCTGACATTATCCTGAGTAGTTAGGACCCCCTACGTAGCGTGCTTCCTCATCAGTCTCCACAAGCTGGACTTGCTCGGAATGTGGGTAGGCGGTGGTGTTGTGCTTGACAGACCCACACTCCAAACAAGGCTGATTCTTGGTGAGGAACTTTACTTGCTTTTGCAGCCGTCGCGCTTGATCCTTATGCAATTTGTCCCTCACGTCAGGATCAATCACCTTCGATGGTTCGTAGAGTGGCAAAGATGGGGCAGGCCTCGCGTTAGAAGCCTCAGGAGTCCCATTAGTGTTGTCGAAGTTGACCAACCTCTCTAAGGTATCCCAACCACATTGTGGTGTGTACTCAAGATACCTATAAGAGGTATAGGTGTTGATCCGATCCATAGTAGGCACGTCTAGGGAGTTGTAGATGATTTTTTGGATCACATATGGCGATTGCCCATGCGTAGGGCAAGATTTGAGCAGGCATTTGTAGCGCTCCCAGACTTGTACAAGTGTTTCCCCTGTCTTTTGCTTGAAAGTCATAATCTTTGGCTTGAGTTGTGCCATCTTTCCTGGTGGAAAGAACTTGTTGAGAAACAAGTCCTTGAGTTCGACTCACTTGCGGATGGATTATGGGGCCAAACCGTCCAGCCAATGTAGAGCCTTTCCCGCAAGAGACAAACGAAAAGCCTTTAGTTTTACATACTCTAGATTAGGGCCATCTGTAATAGTTTCGCACAAATCTAAGTATACAGTAATATGTTCTAATGGGCATTCATTGGGATTTCCCTCAATTGATTCCTCCTAATCTCATAAATAAAAGAAAGAGTACAAACCGAAAGAGTACAAACCGAACAAAGCCATAACTTGCTCTCGCTCTTCAAAACTCCACTCGGCATCTCTCTCTCTCTCTCTCTCTCTCTCTCTCTCTCTCTCTCTCTCTCTCTCTCTCTCTCTCTCTCTCTCTCTCTCTCTATATATATATATATATATATATATATATATATATATATATATATATATATATATATATATATATATATATATTGTGTGATGGAATGAATAAAAACTCAGCCCCTAGGGCTTTATTTATAGAGCTCAATCCTGGCTATTCTAGGAGAGCAATCTATCTATCTCTATCTATATCTATCCAAAGATAAAAGTTCCCTAATTTAAATAAAAAAAATCCCCTAGGTAAAATAGGAATTAACCCATGAGGATAAGTCTTCCAAAAGAGATAAAAGATCTTCAACTTAGTAAACAAGTAATCTCATTCGGATTAGAATTCGTCAGTGCGTCGTATCGAGTCAAATGACTCGATATCGACTCATCATGTGTTCTCGAGGGTTGGCTCACTCGATGTCGGCTCTTGTTGTGTGAATGTCAAGTGTGTCACTCGATATCGAGTCATGGGACTCGATATCGAGTGGTCTTATTCTCTTGGATCGATATGTTCTTCAGGGGACTCGATGTCGAGCTTGTGAGTAGATGTCGAGTGACTCTTCAGTAGATATCGAGAGTATTCCAGCTTCTTTCCTTCCTTTCTGAATTTCTCCAAAACGTTCCGATTTTTGCAAAATTAAACAAGAACTTGTGTAGATCTCTATATATGACAAATAAACATAAACTACACAATTCTCATTATTTCCCAATATAAAAGTATAAAATATGGACAGAAAACAGAATAAAAGTAAGCATAAAACATGACAAAATATGCGCACATCAAAGGGATTTAGAGCTCTAGAGAGAATAGAGAGTTTTATGATGTCTTATTCATAAGTTTTTATATTGACGTGTCTGTATCCTTTTAAAAAAAATTTGTCATGTTTTCATGTCACGTCATGTTCTTATCTCGTGCATTTATACTCTTATTGAGGGACTTGCTTTATTAAAATATTTTATATTAAAATATTAATATTTAATATAACTTTTACCGTTTTAAAATTACATGCTTGACTTGAAAAGGTCATTTAAAATGAAACGAAGGTAGTAGGATACAAACAATATACTCTTAGTGAGGGACTTGCTTTATTTTTTGCAAACAATATAAAAGGAAAGAAAAAGGAAGAAAGGAAGGGAAAATGAAAGAGGGATTTTGTTCAAATAGACCTTTAAGCATATTTGGTTAGCTAGATAGGCTCATTAATTGTTTTTTTAACATGCTTAGCCCATTAATTGTTTTTTTAGCTTGTTTAGCCCTCTTAAACGGTCAATGGTCAACCGTTGACCGGTCAACCCATTTTGATGCCAACTTTTTTTTTTTTTTGATGCCAACTTTTTTTTTTTTTTATGCCAACTTTTTTTTTAGTGATGCCATATTTTACCGTTTTGATGCCAATATTTTGTGGTGACAATTTTATATAATTGATGGCATAAGAGCTTAAAACGTGGAATCAAAATATTGTCACCTTATTGTCACTTTTCTAATGAAATGATTGGATGACTTTTTTTTAATGCCACTTTTTTAAAACATTGATGACATTTTTTGTGATGTCATATTTTACCGTTTTGATGCCAAAATTTTATTACATTTTATTTTCACTCTGATGCCACTTTTCTAATTAATTTATTGGATGACACTTTTTTTAAACTTTGATGACATTTTTTGTTTACTCTAATGTCACGTTGACCATTGATGCCATTTTGAAAATTTGTATCACATTAAAGAAAAAAATGTCATCAAAAATACTACTTTAAAAAAATATCATCAAAAATATGGCATCACGGTAAAAAAAAATATTATCAAAAAATTGACATAAAAAAGTGGCATCAAAGTGAAAATAAAATATAGTAAAATTTTGGCATCAAAACGGTAAAATATGGCATCACTAAAAAAAAAAGTTGGCATCAAAAAAAAAAGGGTTAATTGCACAAAATATCATGACCTTTGTAGATAGTTGCGCTTAATATCCCAACCTTGTAAGATTTCGCGAAATATCCTGAACTTTGTTGTTAGTTGCGCTCTCTACCCTGTATGAGTTTCTTAAATTAATAAAATCACTAACATAATATGAAAATTACACAAAGACACCAATATTTTTCAAAAAAAAAAATATCCCCCATTTTAATCAAAATAAAAAAAGGAAATTTATGTTATACATATCAAAATGCGTGCTCTAAAAAAATTAAATAAGATCAATTACTTAAAAATAAATTTATATCTTATCATATCTTCTTTTCCTTAAAATTATATTTTATAAAGCCATAGCTTTAATTTACGTAAGATTAATATGTAAGTACCATATTATATGCCCAATTAATCCAGTTTCCATGAGTATATACCCGATTTTGCCTATTTTTAATATATGTTTATCATATCTTTATTAATTATAAATAGTTATCATATATTTTAATATTTTTTTTAAAAAAAATATTTTATTTTATTTTAAAAAAATATTATATTTCATCTATGTATAGTTAGCTTTTTTTTTACAGAATCTTTTTTTTAATGCTATGAAATTTATATGAAATTTTTTTTAAGATTCAATCACAAGATACCACATAAGATGTTATGTAGTTTTAGCATATACTCCCTCCGTCCAAAAATACATGTACTTTTACTTTTTTAGCACGTATTTTTAGGAGCTAAAAACTATATAAAATATTAAATTTTTTATTAATTTTTTTAATAATTATAAACCTATTGATAATAAGTTTATAATTATTAAAAAAAATTAATAAAAAAGTTAATATTTTATATAGTTTTTAACTCCTAAAAAAATGTGCATGAATAGTAAAGGGACATGTATTTTTGGACGGAGGTAGTATAAAATAATATGGACCAAAACATATATATATATATATATATATATATATATATTTATATATATATATATATATATATATATATATATATATATATATATATATATATATATATATATATATATAGAGAGAGAGAGAGAGAGAGAGAGAGAGAGAGAGAGAGAATAAATGTAAAAATCCTCATTTATAGATAGGTATATATATAAATTTATATTTTTTATAACATATTTTATTAAGAAAAATAATTAAAATTAATTATTTTAAATAATTATATTAATTATTTAAAGGAGTAAAGTTGCTATTTTCTATTTTAAATATATTAAGGGTACATTGAAAATATTTTTTGAATATGGGTGATTTTGTGTAATTTTTCCATCATCCGTGTAATTTTTAAATTTAATAAACTTATCTAAGGTAGAGAGCGCAACTAACACCAAAGGTTAGTATATTTCACGAAATTTTACAAGGTCGGGATATTAAGCGCAACTATCCATAAAGGTTAGGATATTTAGCGCAATTAACCCAAAAAAAAAAAAAAAGTTGGCATCAAAATGGGTTGGTCAACGTTGACCGGTCAACGGTTGACCATTGACCAACCCACCCTATTGGAAATGGGGCTAGGACAAAACTAATTAAATTGATTTATGGGCTAGATAACTAATTGGATATTTAAAAAAGGTCCTCTACCAAAATCATCCAAAATGAAACGATAAAAAGGAGTAAGTATGAAAAGGTGGAAACCAAACCATGCGATTCCCTTTACAGGGGGCCTTTCGTGTGTGAACACCAGAAAATTATTCATTACATTTTCAAACCACCAACCTTGGCGCGTGGCAACTTATTCACATACTCCGTGTCGTTCTCTCTCTCTCACATATCTTCTTATTACCACTTGTCTCATCACTTAATCACTTAATGGACTCGTACTAACACTTTAGCTCAAATACCTGCTACTAATTAATTAATTCTCGTAAATTGAAATTTTCATATCAAATATAAACTCGTTTTAATAGTTAATTATATAATTTTATGTTAAAAAAAGTACATAAATAGATGGAGTTTACTACGAGGTAAGAATATATATTTGGTTGTAATACTTTGTAAAATGTAGGTAACAGCCGACCATGATAACATTTGGTCGTTGGTGGGGTAAGAAAGGAAGAATACTTTGTATGTGTCCATAATTATTGATGTGGTAGACAAAGGCTTCTTCTATAACAAAAGTAGGGTGATGTTTACAGCACACGTTTTGTTTTGGCGTATCAAATTTTGGTCCGCACAACCCAAAATGGTGTACGCTTTAAACAAATGAATGAATAGGTAGCGCGTGGGAGGTGTCAACTGGAAAGCGCGTGAGAAGGGGAGCTTCATAATTGTAAATAATTATTCATGCATTTTTTTATTTATTTTTTTGTAAAGGAGACTAATTAATGGTAAAGCAAGACAAATGAGATATGGAAAAGGGCAGTCAATGAACAGTCCATTCGGAAAGAGAAATATGGGGAGCGGTAATCTTCCATTCCATGTACCATGAAAATGATGAAAATTACGGAGTACTACACTCCGGACTCCGGAGTAGTAATATTACTCCGTAATACTTAATACTATATTGGTATTAATTAAATACATATAGGGAGTAAAGAATTAAGTTGATAATCCAGTTCTCTCTCCTAATTATCTGTTTAGCTTTTTAAGAAATGATGTCATTCCAGAAGAAGACACACAAAATAGAATAATGGGTATGAAAAAGCAAAAGATGACACCAAAAGGAGAGAGGATTTTGCTCTGCCCGGAGAGCATTTTTTCCAGAAATTCTTGCACCCAAAAAGGTGCTTTTTCTTCCCCATCAATATAAATATAATACGAGTAATTTTTATTATTTTTTGAATTGGGTATATTATACTACGGAGTACTATAGAAATAAGAAAGCCATGGCATATAGTAGATGATATAGCCATCTCCCACCCACCCAGACAAAACACCAAGTACACAACAGTTGTCCACTCAGGCTGAAAAATCCCCAAATTGCCCCTGCAGATGGGTTTCCATTTTGCAATAATCAACATCTGAGAAAAGTTTGGTTTGTTTTTATCTCTATAAGTATGAAATCAATTATTTCAAAAAGATGTTTTTTTTTCCTTTCAAAAATTAAGGGTTGGAATATTTGATTGATTAATGTGGGGGAGGTGCTACTGATTTAGGGAGGAGGGTTCTGTGCACTCCCTGTATAACTAAACTAACAATAGGCCCAAACCCTACCAACAACATGTTTACATTGAGCTGGAGATGGATCAAATTTCATATCAAGATTCAAGATTTAAGATTTAGATTGTGGATCTTATCGTTCCTTTTCCTTTTTGCGTTGAATTCTCCCCACCTGCCCCCCCCCCCCCCCCCCCTTCCCCTTTTTTAACATTAAAAACAATTAATAGAGGACCCTCAACAGCTTTTCTGTGCGACATACATACAGAATTCTGAATAAAACAACAAACAGTCTTAAAGAGAAAGGGAGGAGTGAAAAGGAAAAAATATTTACAAACACAAAAAGCTCTTTTTTTCCCAAGCATAGCTTCAGCCTCACCTCATGCTTTCTTTTTACTGGACGTGTTGTTTGTTGTCTTGAAAAGTTGATCTTTATCTCTCTCTCACACTCTCTCTCTCTCCTTTTTAGCTTCAAATTTATGGGGGTCGGTTTTCTGTCGTTGCCAAACCCAAGTTGATTTTTTTTTTCCCCTTTTTTGCTGTTGATTTCTTTCATTTTTTCTTTTTGTACCCGAAAAGAAAAACTCTCCGTCTCAGAAAATAAGATCATTCCTCCCAATTCCCCCAAATCAAATTCAGCTCATTCACACACCCCCCACCTTCCCAAGATTTGATGAAGAAACAGGGGAAATCAGCTTGCCCCAATTCCAATTCCAATTCCACTCCCGATCCCTGATTCCGATTCCAGTCCATCCAATCCAATCTAATCCAAAACATAGAGAGATTAATCACTGTCGGTGGTGGTAGCGGTCGCCGGAGAAGAAACAGAGAAACATGAAAGCTTGCCTGAGCACAATCCAACAAACCCTAACCCCGGAGGCGGCGAGCGTGCTCAACCAATCAATCGCCGAAGCCGCGAAGCGCAACCACGGGCAGACCACCCCCCTCCACGTGGCCTCCACCTTGCTCTCCTCCCCCACCGGGTTCCTCCGGCAAGCCTGCATCCGGTCCCACCCCAATTCCTCCCACCCCCTCCAGTGCAGAGCCCTCGAGCTCTGCTTCTCCGTCGCCCTCGAGCGCCTCCCGACAACCTCCTCCGCCGACCCCCCCTCCTCCTCCCCCGATCCCCCTCTCTCCAACGCCCTCACCGCCGCTCTCAAGCGCGCCCAGGCCCACCAGCGCCGGGGATGCCCCGAGCAGCAGCAGCAGCCATTGCTCGCCGTCAAAGTCGAGCTCGTCCAGCTCATCATCTCCATCCTCGATGACCCCAGCGTCAGCCGCGTCATGCGGGAGGCCAGCTTCTCCAGCCCCGCCGTTAAATCCGCCATCGAGCACTCCCTCGTAACCTCTTCCTCCCCCTCTCCGTCCTCCCCTGCCGTTCCCAAGATCGGGCTTGGCTGGGGTCCCACTCCCACTCCATCGCCTATTTCTGGTCGGAGCATGTACTTGAACCCCCGCCTTCACCCCCAACCGTCTATGAACCCTAATTTAGTGAATCCGAGCTGCGGCGATGATGTCAAGAAGGTAATCGAAATCCTATCAAGGGCAAGGAAGAAGAATCCGGTACTGGTCGGGGAATCGGAGCCGGAAGTCGTGCTGAAAGAGGTGCTCAGGAGGATTGAGAAGCGTGAATTGGGGGAAATTAACGGGCCGCTGAGCAACGTGGAGGTGATTTCGGTGGACAAGGAGCTGGGATTGGGGCAATCCAATGGGCCTCTTAGGTTGAGGGATTTTGGAGGGCTGATTGAGATGAGGATGAAGACGATTGTGACTTCAGGTGGTGGTTTGATTCTTGATTTGGGGGATCTCAGGTGGCTGGTGGATCAGCCTCCAGGATTTGGTTTGGCGCCGCAAGGGGTTTCGGAGGCCGCAAGGGAGGCGGTGTCAGAGATGGGGAAGACTATAGGGAGGTTTAGAGGTGATGAGGGCAATGGTGGTGGTAAGCTTTGGGTGATCGGAACTGCCACTTGCGAGACGTATTTGAGGTGCCAGGTTTATCACCCTTGTATGGAGAATGAATGGGATCTTCAGGCTGTTTCAATCGCCGCCAGAGCCCCTCTGCAGTCAAAGTTCCCTCGGTATACATACATACATTCAGAGATTACTTATGCTGTATTCTTTGTTATTGCTGTTTGCTTGAGTAACAAATTAGGATGAGAGACCTATGGCTATGGTGTTTATTGATATGTTGTCTTGTTGATTAGGATCGGAGCGAATGGGATCCTTGGCGGTTCGCTAGAGGCGTATAGCCGCCTGAAGAGCTTACCCACTAACATACAGCCTATGACCAGGACTGAAAGGAATGTTCCTCAGAACTTGGATCCATCTAGCGGGACAAGCTGTTGCCCCCAGTGTTTGGACAACTACGAGAAGGAGGCCTCGAAACTCTCCTCTGGGCAACCAGGTGAGCCTGTTTCCGGAGCAGCACGGCCGCAGTTGCCACAGTGGTTGCAGAATGTCAAGATTCACAACAGTGATGATAAAGCAACGCTGAAGCTCTCTCAAGTATGGTTCTTGGTCCTACTGTATTGTATCCTACTTCCATTTGATCCTACCGTTGGTGGCGGTTGTTCTAATATTGATTTCTCTACTGTTCCAGAGTAAGGATCAAGATCCTGCCTTGAATCAAAAAACTCATGAGCTGATGAAGAAATGGAGTGATAGATGCTTGCTTCTTCACCCAAGCTTTCACCAGAGCAGCGGTCTTGAGAGGATCAATCCAAAACCTATGTCGCTCACAAGCTTATACGCAAATCCAAATTTGCTTGCACGCCAACCGTTTCAGCCAAAGAACCACCAGGCCAAAACCCTTGGGGATGATCTGCGTCTGAACATGAGCTCAATCACAAGCCAGGAAACGGATCGTATGCAGCAAAGCCCTCCTAGGAGCCCAGTCAGGACAGATCTAGCTCTTGGTCAAACCAAGGCACCCAAATCCACCGCTGCCAACAATACTGATATGGACCAAGTCAAGGACTTACTCAGCTGCATAACATCAGAGCAACCCGACAAAGTCAGTGAACTGCAGAATGATAAACCATTGGATGCAGATTCTTTCAAGAGGCTGCTAAAGGGTTTGATAGAGAAAGTGTGGTGGCAGAGGGATGCAGCCTCTGCTGTGACGACTACTGTTACACGATGCAAACTGGGGAATGGAAGAAAGCGCGCTGGTGGCGCAAAAGGTGATATCTGGATGCTGTTTTCTGGACCTGATAGGACAGGTAAGAAGAAGATGGTAGCTGCTCTGTCGGAGATGGTTTGTGGTGCCGGTCCAGTGATAATATGTCTAGGTTCAACCCGAGATAAGGAAGAGTCAGACATGAACTTCCGTGGTAAGACAGTGCTTGATCGCATTGCAGAGGCAGTCAGGAGGAATCCATTTTCAGTGATAATGCTTCAGGACATTGACGAGGCGGATATGCTAGTCCGTGGAAGCATTAAACGTGCCATGGAAAGGGGTCGGTTCACAGATTCATATGGTAGAGAAATCAAACTAGGAAGCATCATCTTCATCCTCACTACGAACAATCGGCCACCTTTGTTGCACGGTCATAAGCTTGATGAAGAGAAGCTTGCTACCCTAGTAACCGGCGGTTGGCAGTTACGGCTGTCAGCTGGAAATCGAAGGGGTGCGAAGCGAAATCTCGGTTGGCTAATTGAAGATGAAGAAAGAGCCTCAAAGCAGAGGAGGGAAATGGAGCCATCGCCTTCCTTTGACCTCAACCAAATGGCAGACATCGAGGAAGACAGAATCGACGGCTCCCACAACTCGAGTGACCTGACGGTGGAATACGGGGAGGAAAAGGGCCAGGACAAGAGTTGCTCGCCCACAACCGCCTCATATTCGCATGAGTTTGTGGAATTGGTAGATGAATCCATTGTGTTCAAGCCAGTCGACTTCAGCCTGCTCCGGAAGAATGTCGAGATGACCATTATGGCTAGGTTTGGCACGGTTCTTGGGGACAAGATGTCGTTAACCATAGAGAATGAAGCGCTTGATAAGATCCTGGGAGGAGCCTGGCTGGGGAACACTGGGTTGGATTCATGGGTGGAGGAAGCATTGGCCCCTGCCATCCACCAGCTTAAAACAAGCCTGGCGACTCTGCCGGTTGAAGAAATTGTAGTTGCCCGGCTTGAGCTAGACGAGAGGCCGGAGGTTCGAAAGGAGGGTGATTGGTTACCGAGTAGAGTGTCGTTGTCGATGTCGGCCGTGGGTGGGTAATTGAATTGTGGGTGAAGCTGCTGCAGTTGGCATGCCTGAATGAAACCCTAGCAATATTTGTGTAAATACAGATTGAGGAATCTTGGGTGGTAGAAGAGATAAGCCTCAGTCATCATTCCCGAGTATAGAAGAAGCAAAATACAAGTCATCAAGTGTTGGATGCTTTGTAGGATGTACTTGAACCACAACAAAGACATTCATCCTCTCTTGGCTTTGTTATTGGTTAATTTATTTTTTATGCTTCTTTTTTTTCCTTGCAAAAATGCACTTCCATATGTAATGTATTGAGTAAAGAAAGGATTAGTATTAGTAAAATAGTGGAGGAAAACTTAACAATAAAGGTAAATTGAGGGACATTCATCTTGATCAATTCTTTGAGCTCTTGAAGCATTATGCATTGTTTGATCATTACAAAGAGTCAACACGGGCATTTGCATCTTATCAACACAAATAAGTTTAGATGCAAGACAATAGAGGAATGGTTTGAGAAGGAAAGATGAGAAAGGAATGGTATAGGATTTGGGAGGAAAATACTCATAGGGTAAAAGAATGGCATACTGTCATGGGAATGGGAAAGTGCCAAGTGGGTTGGCACAATTTTTGGTCTATTTAGTGCCATTTCCTCTTTTATATATTGTGAAAGATACGAAACATTTTGAAACAAAAAGAAGAAGAAGGTGAGAGAGTTTTGGAGGCTTTCACTCTCAATATATGTATGTGTTGCAAGCTAGTTGGTGTGGGTCTGCCTAATGAATAACCCTTTTGGTTGGATTCCCTTCATTTAATGTTCACCTTCCATTTTTCTTCAATCTTCAAACTTCATAGAGTCAAAAATATCAACTCCATCCAGCTACATCACTCCCATCTAAAACGTGGCTTATTTATTACGATTAGATATTCAAATCGCAATTATTTTTTTCATTTTAATGATATATGTATACTACCTCAAATAAATGGACTTTTATTTTATATACTCCCTCTGTTCAACAAAACTTGTCGTTTACTATTCACGCACGCTTTTTTAGAATGATAAAAACTATATAAAATATTCATTTTTTTTAAAATCTTTTTTAACAAGTTTGTACTTATTAATAATAACTACGAAATTGTTAAAAAAAATTATTTAAAAAGTCAATATTTTATATAGTTTTTAGCTCCTAAAAAAGCGTGCATGAATAGTAAAACGTCAAGTTTTGTTGAACGGATGGAGTATATATATATATTCTTTTAATCTATTAATTGTTTTCATCTGACTGCATGTATTTTTTTTAATTTAAGCTTGTCACTGTATACCTACTTGAGTACAGTATAATTTTTTGTCTTGTGTCCTTGTCTTTCTGTTGTAATCTCTTCCTTTGTGTTAGAATTTGAGGGATATACGAATTACCTCAAATAGCGAAAGCGGAATTAAGATCGTCTTGCCTTCGAATGTGAATATCAGGTAGATCTTCATAGCCCTAAATCTCGTTAGAGATTCGGGAGCATGAGAGAACTTACGATTCACATCCTACACATTATGGGAGAGCGTTGAAGAGGAAAGACACAGAAGAGAGTTTTATGTGGCTGGAAAGCAGACAAACTGCTAGGGAATGACTAACTCCCTTAGGAGAAGCATCTCTTTTCTTTTATCTTATAGAAAATAAGGGAACTTATCTCTTATTATATTGGATAAATAAATAATGGATATATATTTATCTTATTAACTCTTAACGTATAAGAATTAATTTTCTAATTACATAAATTAGACTTTTATATTTCATTTGTCTGAATTATATAAAATAATTCTAACATCTCTCACTCGCACAAAAGATCATGTTCTTCCAAAGCTCGTTCTCATACTCGTCATGTATAGGTCATCCGACCCGGCAATACTACCTGCATAAAAAGCCCGCTAGGGACTAGGTCATAAAGTTAGCTCAAAAGTAGTGTTGCATTTGTAACGGTCCGAGATTATGATTCTCGGGTTACATTTTAAGGGATGAAACCCCTCGTTAGGATCGTGCGCCCCGAGTACAGGTTGAAGGTTTGAAATTCTATCCTAGCATTTTAAAGTGGGATTTCATACCCAAAATTCAAAGGGATCGTTTGAATCCCCGGTGAAGTCCCCTGTACCTGTCGTAAGTCTAAGCGTGAAAAATCAATAGTCATGCAAATAGCGGAATCAAGGTGTAATACAAGAGGGTGCCACGGCAGAGCCGAGTCAAAACCAAATCAATAAGCGTATTTATCAAAATCTAATAGGCGATGTTAGTGAGGTTAGACCATTTCTTTACAATCGCCCAATAGAGTTCCCACGTCACGGAAGCAATGAACAATCATGCTGCAAAACAAACCTAAAAAAATATGTATGTCGGGCGGTGTCAGATCGAAGCCCTACGCAATATAATCCCAAACAAGCAGACACATACACACGGTAGTCCTAATAAAGATGCTTCTAGGTGCAAGGCGGAATATTAACACACTAGCATGTCCCTAATGATCAAGTGCATAATATATGACATGGCCCTAGCAAAGAATGCCAACGGCATATCCCTCTCCTACTCCGCCCCCTTTTTCATGAGCGGACCCGGCCGGTATGGTACCCATTTCCTCGTGGTAGTGCACAAACCACGACATCATCATACAAACATATAGCAACCAACAATGCTCGGCCGATGAAACTGGACTATCAACAATCTCAGGTATGACCAATGACTCAGGACCCCCGATGATTTTGGGCGATCTTATGACCCTAGTAACGACTTTAGGACAATCACAGATAACGGTCATTCTGTTTATAAAAGCAATGAGTAAACAAATGCTCAATTATGAGTGCAATCCTAGCAGGATACTACATGGCATGCTTTATTATGAATGCAAGCACCTAGTACGCACATGGCTACAAGCAGGGAGATCTCTTTTCAAATCTCAGTGAGCTCATATAAGAACTCATCTGGCTATGCAGAACAGCATAATAGAAGATCCGGCATACATCATTCATAATCACAAGTATCACCTAGATACACAACAGGACATACATGTGTAAGTCTATGTCTAATCATCCAAGCACTCAAGCATATCATTCAACGGGTATAGCAACCATATCGCAATCATCATTCCGTCAAGTTCAACCATTCATCATATTGTCACATTCCATGAGACCATATCATTCTCATCATTCCATTCAGCCACATTCATGTATTCGCCACAATATAACCGCAATAATAATCTGCATGTCACATATATCAAGAGATCATCACATTCATCATATTCATAATCATATATCAACATATCACATAACTCGAGCTCTATTCATCATATTTCATAAGGTATATAAGTCAAGCGATAACATAACTCTAACATCTCATCATGCCATTAATCATTCATACATGTCATTAGTCCACACAAAACATGCTATTAGTCAATCAATCATATCATCATGCTAGTTAGACATCGATCACATAATTCCCGAGTTGATCCCGAAAACCGATTTGAAAACCAAGTTGACTAGAATCCAAGTCTCATAATATCATATTTTTAAATCACCATATCTTTAATCTCAAAATCACATTTTATATCCTAATCTCAAAATGATATCTTATATTTTAAATCCCAATGATATTATATAATATTTTAAATGCCTTTTTCTTTCTAATCACTTTCATAAAATACTTTCAAATCCTTTAAAAATACAAACCATTTTCATTTAATAAAGTCAACCTTTTTCAAATCATCAAAACTAACCCGCTTTATTTTAAATTACCAAAAACCACCCTCTTATTTTATTAATTACCCAAAACCGGCACTCCCTTTTGATAAAAAACCCCGAAATCGAGTTCAATGAATGATTAAACCCACTCTTCAAGATTTTGATGTTAAGAAATTAGGCTCACAATTCATTTTCTATTTAAAACCCAACAATTTCTGGCCCAAGGAATTAGGCCCAAAAGCCAACCATTCCCATCCCATCTGATGAAAGCCGAAGTCCAAAAAAAAGGAAGTGGGGCCAGGCTGAGGTGGCAAGGAGCGGGTCTCGCAGGCTTCTTCTTCCCCATTCTGTTCGACAGAACAGTAGAAGGTGAGGAGCTCCCTCGCTCGGAAAGAAAACGACGGAGGGAGAGGGCTTGGAAGCTCGCCGGCGGCCGAGCTGGGGCTCCGGCCACCCGACATACACACTCACGGAAAGGGAAAGAAGAAGAAGAGGGAAGAAGCTCACCGAGGCGCGGATACGACGCCCGTCAGAAGCTCGAATCGGCTTGTCGAAAGCTCGAGGAGGCGCGTCGGAGATGGATCTTCGATCGGAATCCACCTATTTGGACAATTGAATCAAAGTAAAACTTGGTAATCTATTGAATTGAAAACGAAATTGATACAAAAGAAGCAAAATGGAAGCAATCAAGAGCTTCTGGGTTTGTTACAGAAATTCCAACCAAAACTCCCGCCTAGCTCTCACCCCTATTTATAATTCTGTTTCTTGCCCACCTGCCAGAGGTGCAATTACCATTTTGCCCCTGAGGATTGCAACCAAGATGTCGAGAGTATAGTGATGTATACTCTCATATACCCCCCTCAAGCGGGACTTGCACTGGGAAGAACAAGTCCTAGCTTGGATCTAAGAAAGCTTTGCTGCTTGGCACCCAATGCCTTTGTGAGGATGTCGGCTGTTTGCAAAGCTGAAGCCACATGATCTGTCTTAAGGAACCCCTGCTGTACCATTTCACGAATGAAATGGCAGTCAATTCGAACGTGTTTGGTTCTTTCGTGGAAAACAGGATTGAGAGCAAGGAGCTGAGCAGATTTATTGTCACGGTATAAGGTGATGGGTAAGGAAATACGAATGTAGAGATCAGAAAGCAGCCCTTGAATCCAAACCAATTCACTGGAAGAAAGAGACATGGCCCGATATTCACTTTCAGTTGATGACTTGGAGAAAACCTGTTGCTTCTTTGTCTTCCAAGACACCAGAGAGGACCCTAGAAAGACACAATATCTTGAAAGAGAGCGGCTTGTGTCCAGACAGTTGCCCCAATCAGCATCTGTTTAACCATGGACCTTAAAGGCAGATGAAGCTGAATATGAGAGAGCAAAATTGAAACTCCCTTTAAGGTACCTAAGTAAGTAAGTCAAGGCATTCCAATGTGGTTTCAAGGGGTGCTGTAGAAACTGGCTCAACTGTTGGACAGTGTATGATATATCAGGCCTTGTTAAAGTCAGATAAAGGAGGCGCCCAATTAATCTTCTGTAATCCTCTGGATTTGGAATAGGTTCACCATCATGTGAGGATAACTTGACTCCATGCTGCATAGGAAAGTCAGAAGGCTTACAAGCTTCCATGTGTGCATCCTGAAGGATATCCAACACATATTTCCTTTGATTGAGCAATATACCAAAGGATGATCTATCAATCTCCATTCCCAAAAAATACCTTGCCTTGCCTAGATATTTGATGGTGAATTCTCTGTGTAGAGCATCCTTAGTGAGAGCAATTTCAGAACTTGAATCACCTAGGATCAACATGTCATCCGCATGCACCAAAGATACTGTCATGTGAGAGCCAGAGAGTTTGACAAACAGGGAGTAGTCATGAGTGGACTGTTTGAATCCCATACGGACCATGAACTTAGTAAGCTCATAGTTCCATTGCATGCTTGCCTGTTTAACTCCATAAAGAGATCTCCTCAATCTGCAAACATGACCATTAGGGATCAACAATCCTTGAGGAGGAGACATGTACACTTCCTCATCCAAGTAGACATGGAAGAAAGCATTGTTGACATCAAACTGGTGAAGCACCCAACCTCTGGTTGCAGCAATGGCTAAAATAACTCTAACTCTTGCAAGTTTAGCCACTAGTGAGAAAGTCTGTTTATAATCCTTATCTTTGACCTGATTATAACCCTTGGCAACCAACCTAGCCTTGTGTCTCTCAATAGAACCATCTGGCCTGTATTTTATTTTAAAGATCCACTTGCAGCCAATAGTCTTTTTGCCTGGTGGTAATGGGGTTGTAGTCCAAGTGTGGTTGGCTGATAAAGCCTTCAATTATGCCTGCATAGCAGTTTCCCATTCAGGAACACCTTTAGCCTGATTATAAGAGTTGGGTTCAAATATGGAACACATGTTTATGTCTGACTGGATGAACTCAGGAGAAAGATGGGATAAGTGATGCACTGAGAACACAGCAAATGATTCAGACTGAGATGGGGTTGTCATATCTCTGGAAGGGATATTAGAGCATACATAATCTTGTAAGTGAGCAGGTCTATGAATGGTTCTCTTAGGAAACACAGGAATAATGACAGGTGGAGGAGAGGAGGGAGGAATGTCTGAACCAATAGAGTTAGGAGCAGGTCTATGAGGTGAGGAATCAGTAGTGGGAGGTGTAGTGTGTCCAATAGGACTAGAATCACAGGAGTCATAAGAGGGGAGGTGATATCCATGATCTGGGTTACCCAAAGGCTGATAATGATGACCATCCTCATTGTCAACTGGATGAGGTGTTAGGTGGGAATGGAGCTGTGTTGAAGCAGGTTGCTTGAAAGGGAAAATGCTCTCCTGAAACTGAACATGCCTGCTAATGATCACCTTCCTGAGAGTCGGATCATATAACTTATAGGCTTTCTGACCTGGAGGATAGCCTAGAAACACACATCTCCTAGCAATGAACCCAAGCTTGTCTCTATAATCATTTGGCTATAGAGCATAGCACAAGCAACCCACTACTCTTAACTGATCATAAGAAGGAGGTTTATGAAAAAAAGCTTCAAAGGGGGATTTCCATTTCAGGCTAGCAGTTGGCATTTTGTTGATAAGGTGAGTCGCACTCAACACACAGTCCCCCCAAAACTTAATAGGCAAACCAATATGCAACCTGAGAGCTCTTGCAGTTTCTGTCAGGTGTATATGCTTCCTCTCAACTCTACCATTCTGTTCATGAACACTTGGAGCTGTCTTTTGATGTATAACACCCCTAGATAAAAGCAAATTCCCACACTCCCTTTGAGTGAATTTTGTACCATTATCTGTTCTAATAGACTTAACAGACACTTGGAACTGAGTTTCCACCATGTTGAAAAAACCAGTTCAAATTCTTACCACCTGCAACTTGTCTTGCATTAGGTATGTCCAAGTAGTCCTTGAAAAATCATCAAGGATTATGAGGAATTATTTTGCACCACACAAAGAAGGAGCCATGTAAGGACCCCAAACATCAACATGTATCAGATGAAAGGGACTCTCAGCTAAGCTAGAACTTCTTTCAAAAGGTAACCTGTGCATTTTGGTCATTGCACAGGTGTCACACGAAATAGTCTTTACATCAGACACATCACAGTTTGGTAAATGTGGAAACTTAGAAGCTGACATATGACCAAGTCTTGCATGCAACAGATGCAACTTATTACAACTCAAACTGACATTATTCAGTAAATGAAAATGCTGGATAGGAATTGACTGACAACCAGATGCCTTCAACTTGTACAACCCTCTGTCTTCAGAACCTCTTGAACCAACAATTCATGTTATCAAAACTGAATCTGAGATTCTGAGCTTGAGTAACTTTTGAAACTGAAAGCAAATTGTGTCTGAATTGAGGAACCAATAGCACATTGCCAAGCATCAAATCCTTGTGCAATCTAATAGTACCCTGTTGTCTAACTGTAATACAGTTTCCATTAGGTATACCAAGATTGATCATAGAACTTAAGTCAAAGACCTCGGTAAAAATAGATCTATCAAAGGCAATGTGATCAGTTGCTCCAGAATCAATGATCCAAACATCATTCTGAGACTTATCAATACCAATGATAAATGAAGGACTAAGAGTACCTGCATAATGCACCATAGCTTGATTGACTGAGCTATCAATACTTTCTGCAGGAGCTTTGCCTTTCATGAGCTTCAATACTTCCTGACACACTACATTAACAACTGCCTGATCTGGATTGATTTCAGAAAAAATTTCCATCAAATGGACTGTCCTGTTGTGTACTCTCTAACTGAGCAGCAAATTTCCCATGAGGTTTGGGCTTGTCATCATCTTTTGGTCCCTTGAACCACTCTGGATAACCAACTAGCTTGAAACAGTAATCTTTGGTGTGACCCCTCTCACCACAATAGTCACATTTTCTCTCCAGCTTAGCCCTTTTGAATGCTTGCTTGGCTTGTTCAAATTTGGATTGCTCTAACTGCTTGTACTGTTCACCATTTCTATATTTACTCACAGCATTTGCTTCCATATCAAACTGACCAAATATGGTAAGAGCTAGAGCAGAAGCATCACCCTGTACAACACCAGTAACTCCCCTAGACCTCTCAATCTGAGTCGCCATCTGAAAAGCTTTGTTCAGCCCAGGCATGGAATCCTTAGAAAGTGCATTACTTCTGAGAGGTTCGTATACATCATTCCACCCCATCAAAAACTGCATTACTTTGGCTTTCTCATCCCTTTCAAGGATTCTTTTGATCAATCCACAACTACACTGGTTGAAACCTCCACAATCACACTTAGGAGTAGCACCTAAAAACAGCAATTCATCCCAAATTTTCTTCAACCTACCAAAATAAGCACCAACAGATAAGTTTTCCTGCTTAGTATTAGCCAAATCCCTACGCAGCTGATACACAAGAGGATCATTTGATTCACAAAACCTCTCCTTTATATCATCCCACGGTTCCTTAGCAGTTTCAATATACATGAAACTTTCAGCAACTTCACTCGTCATCGAGTTGATTAGCCAACATCTAACCATGGAATCAGCTCTTAGCCATTTCTCATAGTCTTCATTGTTCTCATTCGGCATTACACAACTACCAGTTATAAAGCCAAGTTTTGCTTTAGCACCGAGTGCCATTTTTACTCCTCTACTCCAGCTTGTAAAGTTCATCCCATTGAAATGAGTTGAAACTAACACCATCCCTAGATGGTCTGAATTCGACAAAAAATAGAGATTCACGTGTACAGGATTCATACCTTGCCACACATCACCGAATTGAACCCCTTGAGGTGAGTAATTCCATCCACGACCAACACCGTTTCCTGCCCCTGGTGTCGGCGATGTGACAGATACAAATCCTCGACCTGCACCTCTGCCAGCTCCATGTCCATCTGCTCCAGTGCCAGATCCTTGACCCGGCGACGACGTGTTTCCTCTCCCAGACATCTTGCTCCACAAACACTATCTGATTTCAAGCGAACACTGGAAAAACAAATCGCGCGGAAGAACCTAGATCTGGAATTGGTGATTTCAGATTCAACACCACCAATTTCAGATCGAGCAAGCAACGTGAAGATCGTCACCGCTCTGATACCATTTGGACAATTGAATCAAAGTAAAACTTGGTAATCTTTTGAATTGAAAACGAAATTGATACAAAGGAAGCAAAATGGAAGCAATCAAGAGCTTCTAGGTTTGTTACGAAAATTCCAACCAAAACTCCCGCCTAGCTCTCACCCCTATTTATAATTCTGCTTCTTGCCCAACTGCCAGAGGTGCAATTACCATTTTGCCCCTGATGCTTGCAACCAAGATGTCGAGAGTATAGTGATGTATACTCTCATAGCCTAGAAAGGGATGGGGAAGGTTAAAGGCGGAAACTTTTCTCGATTTGAAGGTGAAAGCGAGGAAGGGCGAGCGAAACGGAGCTTACCGAGGTGAACGGAAAACAGGGCACAGGGAGGTGCTCGGCGGCGCTCCGGCTGCTTCTGGTGATTGATGATGTCTTCGGTAGGCGTCAAGGCTGCTGTTGCTACTGGTCTCGTGGGAGGAGGAGTGAAGAACCAAGGTGGGTGCTGGAGTCCTCAGCTCAGCAAACAGGGGAGATGCGAGAGGGTGGCTTGGCTTGGGGGGGGGGGGGTGACGGCGGTGTGGCGGTGGTGCAAGGATGGTGGTGCAGTGGTGCGGCTGAGCAGACGACAAGGGAGCTCATAGGCTCTCTGCAAGCTCAAAGGGAGTGAAGAGGAGGAAGATAGGGTGAGGCTGTGTGAAAACAAAGGGTTTGTTGTTTGTTTTGAAATCAAAATGGGAGTGGGGAAATATTGGCCTTCTGAGTACCTTGGCATGGCTATTGTCTACTGATCCCCCTGGGAGTGGTTTTGATTCAGAATAAGAAGGGAAAGGGTTGATACAAGTGTGACCAGACAAGGTAAAGGAAGGGTGCTGCATAAATTGGGTAGAGTGTGAGTGTTGTTTGTTTTCCAAAACAAGAGAGTGCAGGGTTGGGGAAGAGGAAGGTGAAATGGACATGTTTAACCTAAAGAGGTAAAGAGCAAGGTGGATGGAAATTTCTTGGGTCAATTTCATACAAGATCGAGGATGGATTTTCGGATCTCATTGGGAAGAAAAAGACAAGGTATGAGGGAAAGAACCAAAGTAAGCATGGTCCTTAAATCAAAATACCCGCTCTTTCAATCTTATCCCGAATTTATCAAACCTTTCAATCAAATCTCAAATCCGAAATTAATAATGAATCCCAATTTATATTGCCAAATCTCGAAAATCTAAAATCGGGAATAAAATCCGACTTAGCAAGTTTTCCATTAAATTCCGCTTTAAATTTCATTTTTATTT
The DNA here is from genome assembly GCA_037127255.1 of Persicaria tinctoria. Taxonomy (NCBI): domain Eukaryota; kingdom Viridiplantae; phylum Streptophyta; class Magnoliopsida; order Caryophyllales; family Polygonaceae; genus Persicaria; species Persicaria tinctoria. The sequence continues at coordinate 56,276,999 of JBANSL010000006.1, read as the reverse complement.
TCTTTTTCCGAGAAATTAGGATTTTAAAAAAAGTCTGATCCTTTACAGCATTCCTGGGATTATCTTTCATCGGACTAGTTGACACACAAAACTGGATCCAATATCAATTTGGTTCAACAATAATGGTGATTCACAACAGTATAAAACTGTCGGATCCAGCAAATCCCATTTTCGTCAACGATTACTCATAAATTCATAATACCATCTTTTTGCATTGGCATTACTTTCATGTAAATGGTGACCACTTTCCCATAAGTGCCCATTTAGACCGAATCATTCATGGTCATCGGAACACAACCAAAGTAGCGCATCACTACCACAATCGATAACCTAAGTCGTTAGTCACTAAGGTTTGTCATGTTTACACATATCGTGGGTCACACCTGCTTCACCTTAATTGTTATTTGAACAAGTAAAGTTGTGATAGAGATTGGACTAATCTATCACCATAGTCGACTAGCATACACTAGTATGACAGTGTCCCATAGGGAGCGCTTCTCTAAAGCGTTCTTCATAATACCGTTTATTCAAATGTATTTGGTGCAACTAAACAGATCGAGAAAGATAAATATTCAAAAACTAGTTTTTTATCTTATTCCATATCTTAAGGTTTACCAAGTGACCCTCAATCATAAGTACATCTCATAGAGATCCTCTAATGTCTTTAGCCTTTAACATGACACCCTTTGTGTCATTCTAAGGAAGTAATTGACTAAGGATAGTCCAACAAATGAACCATTCTACAAATTAGCACAATGCACAGTCATCAGAGACTAATGTTTTGTGCTCGGATTTGACCATTTCGTGTAACTATAGTCAATAGAAGAATTTAAGACACAAAAGTTTTGAATTTCATTTGAGTTTTTCATCACTCAATGTGAGAGAAATCATGGATATATGATGACCAACAAGCTCAAATCATATATCAACATCCATGCATACACCTCTTAAATTGATATTGATCCCGGGAAATCATGAAATTCAAACAGAACACTAGAACTTGTGCTTTACGCTTCTAATTTTATAGAACGCAATCTACAAAAAATGTAGTAATTTGTTGCAAGTAACAGATTACCCTTGAAGCCTCAAGAGAAGTGCTTAACACAATAACCAACTAATCCCTTTGGACAATCCCACAATATATGACCGTCCTAGACATACCCCAAGGTGTGTCAGATCCTTTTCAGATAATGAAACATCCTCTTTTGACAAATCTGTCTTTTCTCATGTTTCGTTGAACCTATTCTCCCACTCGCTAATAGAATACCTTTTTAGAGTATGCATTTCATCTACCCTTTATCACTTTTTAAAGTGGTTAAACTATGCTTCCATAATGACATTTCTCATGAATTACAACAATTCATTGAGGATTAGAAAATATCAAGATCTGAACTTGACATCATCTTATATGATTGGCTTTAGCTAAACTTCAAAGTTTAGCACCAATCCTTGGGTATATCATCTGATCTGGTTGCCTAGTGATCAACTTGAGCCAAGTAGATAACCTCTTTTTACTGAACCAAAAATTAACAAACTTATGATCTTAATATTGGAAGGGAAAATCCAATAACATCTCAAGGTTCTTTCCAATACTAGCATCATGACATCACATGGTCCATATAAGGAAACTTTAGAAGCCCTTAGCATTTTCAGGAAAGCTAAACTTTTATTACTACGATATAAATCGATGTAATCTCAGATCTGCTATCTTCTTATTCAGATAAGTGAGATGAGTATACAACTCGCCTATCACCATTGACAAAAAACATGTTGCCGTTTATGCATGAAGCACAAATTAACACATATCATCATTTACTATGACCTTCGAAACAAAAACATGTAGCATGCAATCAATTCTGTTAGAACACATATTCATGACGACATAATTCCCTGTTTGACGATTTTCAAACAATGGGTTTAAGGTTATCTTTCAAACTGTGGGAGTCAGTCTAAAGATTTGCTCCCACTAGGACTAACATCCCTAAGTGATACAGAGTAATACACTAAATAACAATCTTCTTTAGCATGAAAATTCCTTAGAAACATGAAATTCAGTTTAAGAACTCTTTTTATCTGAGAAAATCCAAAATGAGCTTTATAAATTAGAAAATAATTTTTAAAGTCTAGCACTCGAGAGTTGAATTCACATGAAGTCTGTTTGCTCATTTCCTAACTTTAAAGAGAATTGTCTTACTGTTGATGTACCTTAAGTACTCGGCATTAGCTCATTTTATTTGTATGTCCAACATATGGATATACATTGGAACAAATCTAGGTTAATCGAGCAAAGTCAGATAACGTGTCTTCATTACGACTATCGACGTTCACGATCCTAGACATATAAGTCCTTACCCCTTAAGGGTTTATTTAGATTTTTAAAATACTTAATATTTTTCATCCATTTAAAATATGGATTACTTGCCCTATTACGTTGCAATCACACTCAAACAAAGCAAGTGTAGTCTCATAGTTTTAAGTACATCACCACGTTAGTAGTAAATATATGAATTTTTTTAGCAAAGTTCAGAGATGCATATAAAATGTGATGCGGGACCATCTTCTACAGCTCCAGACACACCCATCATACTTGGAGAAGGACCAATGACTCGAGCTAGAGCTAAGAAGCTTCAGAGAGACTCATTCAAATTTGTGGGTCATGCATTGTTCTCGAGCAAGGTTCAACTCCCCGAGCCAACATTGAAGACATACATGTGCATTGGAGCACAAATGGAGGCCGAGCAACCTTAGACATGCTTGTGCCGAAATTATCTAAGTGTTATTTCCCCATTTCAGCTTAAGAACTCTATTGGGCTGAATTGGGTTTTTTCTAGTTATTCTTTTTAAGACCTTATTTACTTATGTTCTTAGGTTTATTTTATTAATCCCATTAAACATTTAATCTATCTATTTCTATCTAGGAGAATCGGCCATCAGGCCTTTAGGAGGTTATATATTCTCGTTTCAGCCTTGTAATCGATTGGAACATTATTGAACAAAGTTATTCTTCTAAAAAACGTGTGAAACACTTGAGAGATCTGTTGGCCGAATTAGAGATGTGCTCATTCGCCTTCGAATTGATATCATCTCAGCTTGGTTTGCTTTGCCGTTCATCAACTTCGCAAGACTTGGTGAATCTAGTATCAACAAGCCCCCTCCTTGTGCCTTCAAGTTGTCCCCTTGATTGTGTAGGGTTGTAGAGGCGGGTTGTGTAGTCATTGGTATTGGTTCCTACCCTCTGAGGAGGTCTGGGGTCTTTATCTTGTTCTGCATAGATCGTTTCAGTCCTTATCGGTCGTGTCTTTAGATAAATTTCGAGTCTTTATTCAATTATGTCGAGTCTTTGTTTCTTTGCTTTGGTCGATCTCTAGAATAGCCTTGTTCTTGAAGATCTTGTCGTGTCTTGCATTGTTCTTGCTTATTCTTGCTGCGTTTCTTGAGTTCTTGTTTGAATCTTGATCATCTTGATTGAGTTTCTTGAGTCTTGCTGCGTTCTTGGTATTTCTTGAGTCTTTCTTGTTTAGTTCTTGCTTGTTGTCTAAGATCGGACCATCACACGGCTAACCCCGTATCAAATTGGCATCAGAGCTTTGGTTTCTGACATCAAGATTGAGTCTTTTCCTTTTCTAAACACAAAAACCACAAAAATAGAGTCTTTTTTTGTTTTGGTCTTTTACTTCTTGTTCTTTATTTGACTATTGCACTAATCTTGAAGTTGTGATTGTTGTGGTTACATAAGCCTAAACACAAGCCTAGCCGAGACCAGTGGAGTCGACCAAGCCGTGAAGCACCCCTGTGCAACACCTAGCCGACGGCACACCTTGTGTCCCCATAAGTCAAGCTTGGCCGAATCCTATACCACAAAGCAAACCCTAGTTTGTGTTCTTTTCTATCTTTGGAACTTTTGATCTATCTATATCTATTCCTATATTATCTATTGCCTATTTAAATTCTGATTTTTGGTAGATAAAATTCATTATATCTATCAAATATCTATTAAGGCATAAGATAGATCTTGTTACCATATTTATCCAAAGGTTGTCTATTTATTTATTTTAGGGCTATCTATTTTATCTTTTATCACCATCTACATCAGATTTTCGAGTCCTCCCTTCATTAGTGTTCTTTCTTGCATTAGTTTAAAAAAAAAAAAAAGAAAGAAAGTCAGTTCGAAAATTACAAAAAAAAAAAAAAAGAGAAGTGTTTGGTTGTTGTTGTTGATCTAGCGCAAGAAAAACCCAAAGGACTCAGCTTTTGGTGATTCTCCATAGCCCTTGTCGACATACCTATTCCCAAACACATTACCTCCACAAAATTCTAAATTGAAACCCTACCTTGCAACTACAACGTCCTAACTTAAAGGTTTTCAATCAAAAGAGGTAAATTTCCAAGCTTTCTTTTATTTTTCTTATTTTCTCTATTTATCTTGTGTCGAGCACTGTTTTGTGTGTTCAAGAGCTGTTGCGTTTGAGTCGAGTAGATCTCAGCCCTTGCGAGTTCTCTCTTGTGTGAGTCGAGTAGATCTCAGCCCTTGCGAGTTCTCTCTTGTGTGTGTCGAGTGATCTCAGCCCCTGTCGAGTGATCTCTTTGTTGTGTCAAGTTGATTCATTGCAATTTCCCATCTGTTTTGCTTGAATCTAAGTTTGTTGCTTACATCGAGTTCTCTACAGCCCTTGCGGAGTACTCTTCTGCGTTGTTTCATTCATTACATACTTTGATTGCTTAGTTTTGCTTGGTAGTTGATTTGCCCAAAGCGGATTGCCCTAGCAAGCGTGATATATCAATCAGAGAGAGAGTGTGAGCGAAACACAATTGTGAGCTGTTTATAAGTTTTACTAACCTTTAACATAGTTCATTGTTTCTTTTCTTTTGTTATAATGTCTAATAACCAGGGAAACAATGGTGGTAACAATTCCACTAATTCGAGTGCTACTGTGACACCCGAACAGTTTGCCACCATGATGAATAACATCACTACCATCATGAACACCATGGCTAATAAGGATTCCTTCGCTGAACTAGCCGCCAAGGTGACAGCTTTGGAGAACTCTAGGCCGAGTGGCTCAAACACGGTGGGAGGCCAGCAAGAGCAAAGGCGTGACGAGCCACCTAATGATGAAAGAGAGGTCATAAATCCTAACCCTATTCCTAATCCTAATTTGAATCTCAATAATCCTATTTTTGAAGAAAACAATTCTCCACGAGGTGGGAGAAATAATAGGAATAATGAGTATGTTAATGTGCAAGGACAAGGACAGGGAAGAGGAAGAGGACGTGGCTATCAAGAGCGTTTCTATTACTCGGAGCAAGATGATGACTTCCAAGAAGAGGAGTATTGGGAGCAACGCCCGAGACGGAATCAAAGGGGAAATCAGAACCGACCACCTAGGTTCAATGACGACGACGGCATGGGTAAGGTTAAGGTAAAGATTCCTCCTTTTGATGGTACGACTGACCCAGATGCTTATATTGATTGGGAAATTAAAATGGAGCAAATCTGGAATTGTCATAATTTCTCAGAACCTAAGAAAGTACAACTAGCTTCCCTAGAGTTTCAAGGTTTTTCATTAATCTGGTGGGATAATCTTGTTAAGGAAAGAAGAAGATCCCTTGATGCACCTATTGCTTCTTGGGAACAAATAAAAGTGGTCATGAGAAATAGATTTGTACCTCAACACTATGATAGAGAGCTATTGAACAGATTAGAAAACCTTAAACAAGGTAGTAAAACTGTTGAGGAAACATTTAATGTTATGTAAGAAGTCATGGCTAGAGCTAATATAGTAGAAACTCATGAGAAAACTAATGTTAGATATCTTAGAATCTTACATCCTGCTTTAGCTCATGAAATTGATTATTTTCCCTATACTACTCCTACTGAGCTTTTACATCTAGCTATGAAAGTAGAAAAGGGACAACACTGCAAAAGCCAAGGCAATAGAGTGTCGAGTGGCCAACAGCCCCAATGGCGCCAATCTCGGCCAAATCAGTCCCAATGGCGTGGTGATGGTGGTGGGAGAGATCGACCAAGCCAGCCCCAAGGGAGAGGAGATAGCCGAGCACCCCAACAGCCCCTCGACAAAGGAAAAGGTCCATGGAATGGACGAGAATCGTCTGGGACATCTACTGGTCCCAAAGGGAGTAATCCTAACCCTTCTACCATTCGTTCTAGAGATATTGTGTGTTTTAAATGCCAAGGTAGAGGACACTATATGAAGGATTGCCCTAATAAGAAAAATCTCATGGTTAATCACTTAGGAGAATATGAATCTGAAAATTCTTGTGATGAACCGGATGAGCATGCTAATGACAATGATCAGAACTTAAACCTTGTTTGTTATGATAATGATGATGATGAGGTTGAATATGAGCATGGGGAATCTTTGATTGTTAGGAGAGTTTTAAGTGTTGTTCCTACACCATGTGATGATAATCAAAGAGAAAACTTGTTTCATACTCGTTGTCTAGTTAAAGGAAAGGTTGTAAATGTGATCATTGATGGAGGTAGTTGTTGTAATTTAGCTAGTCAAGAAATGGTTGACAAATTACATTTACCTACTGTCCAACACCCTAGACCTTACAAATTGCATTGGATGAATGATTGTGGATTATTGAAAGTAAATAGACAAGTTAAAGTGCATATTAAACTAGGACATTGCGAAGATGATGTTTTATGCGATATAGTGCCTATGCAAGCTTGTCATATTCTATTAGGCCGTCCTTGGCAATATGATCGTAAGGTTATTCATGATGGGTTTACTAATCGTTATACCTTTACTTTTCAGGGAAAGAATGTCATTCTCAAGCCCATGACACCTACGCAAGTAGCTGATGAGATTGAGAAGCGCAAGGTAAGTAAAGGTGAGTTAGATCAGGAGGCTCAGTCGAGCCAAGTGGATCCTCAAAGTCGATCTAAGAGTGTGTTCTTTGTTTCCAAAAGCACATTCATGGACAAATTTGCGGATGGTGGAACTATTCTTATGCGCCTTTGCAAGAGCTTGAGCATGTTGAGTGGAGAGCTTAAAGCTTCTCTTCCATCGAACATTCTCGCTCTTCTTGAGGAGTTTAAGGATGTATTCCCCGATGACATACCACCAGGTCTACCCCCTATTCGTAGAATTGAGCATCAAATTGATCTTATTCCGGGGGCTGCATTGCCTAATAGGCATGCGTATCGTATGAATCCCACTAAGACCCAAGAGGTCCAAACCCAAGTCCAGGAACTGTTGGATAAGGGTTACATTAGAATTAGCTTAAGTCCTAGTGTTGTGCCTGTGTTATTAGTCCCTAAGAAAGATGGGTCATGGAGAATGTGTGTAGATTGTAGGGCTATTAACAACATTACTATTAAATATCGTCACCCTATTCCTAAATTAGATGATATGCTAGATGAGTTACATGGAGCTTCTATATTCTCTAAAATTGATCTTAGAAGTGGCTATCATCAAATTAGAATGAAAGAAGGTGATGAATGGAAAACAGCCTTTAAGACTAAGCTAGGCTTATATGAGTGGTTGGTTATGCCTTTTGGTTTAACTAATGCTCCTAGTACTTTTATGCGCTTAATGAATCATGTGCTTCGAGATTTCATTGGAAAGTTTGTTGTTGTTTACTTTGGTGATATTCTGATTTATAGCAAGTCTTCTAATGAACATGAATCACATCTTAGAGAAGTGCTTAAAACGCTGAGAATTGAACGCTTGTATGCTAATTTAAAGAAATGTGAACTATGTAATGAACAAGTGTCTTTTCTTGGATTTGTAGTGAGTTCGAATGGACTGCGTGTCGATGAAGCTAAGATCAAGGCGATCCAAGAGTGGCCAACACCCACCAACATCGGCCATGTGCGCAGCTTCCAAGGATTGGCGAGCTTCTAGCGTCGATTCGTGCGAGATTTCAGCACCATCTCGGCACCCCTCACTGAGCTCACGAAAAAGAGGAGTGAATTCACGTGGGGAGCAGCTCAGGAGGAAGCATTCAACACGCTTAAGGACAAGCTTACTCACGCACCTCTACTAGCTTTATCGGACTTTACTCGGCCTTTTGAAGTAGAGTGTGATGCTAGCGGAGTTGGAATTGGGGGAGTCCTTATGCAGGGAGGTAAGCCTATTGCCTTCTTTTCTGAGAAGTTGAAAGGTGCTTGTCTTAATTACTCTACCTGTGATAAGGAATTGTATGCTTTGTTTAGAGTTCTTAAGACATGGTCTCACTATCTATGGCCTAGCGAGTTTATTCTTAGGACTGATCATGAATCATTGAAACACTTTAAAAGCCAAGATAAACTTGATAGGAGACATGGTTGATGGATGGAATTCATTGAAACATTTCCTTATGTAATTAAGTATAAGAAAGGTAAAGACAATGTGGTTGCTGATGCATTATCTAGAAGACATGTTCTTTTAACCACTTTGGATTCTAGAGTCTTAGGCTTTGTTTACATAAAGGAATTGTATGAATCTGATTTGGATTTTGGTGATAATTTTCGAAAATGCTTAGAAAAGGGTCCTAATGACAGCTTTTATATTCATCAAGGATTCTTATTTCGAAAAGATCAAGTGTGCATTCCTAGATGTTCTCTACGATTATTACTTGTTAGTGAAGCCCATAGTGGTGGATTAATGGGACATTTTGGTAGAGATAAAACCTATAATACACTGAAATCACATTTTTATTGGCCACATATGCTTAGAGATGTAGAACATTGCCTTAAGAGATGCATAGATTGCATTAAAGCCAAAGCTAAGCTTATGCCCCATGGCCTTTATACACCACTGCCGATACCCTCAGCCCCTTGGGAAGACATTTCTATGGACTTTATAGTTGGGTTGCCTAGAACTAAGAAGGGGAGGGATTCAATCTTTGTAGTGGTTGATAGATTCTCTAAAATGGCTCATTTCATTGCATGCCACAAAACTGATGATGCTACTAATGTTGCTAATATATTCTTTAGAGAAGTAGTTAGGTTGCATGGCGTGCCTAAAACCATTGTTAGTGATAGGGATGTGAAATTCTTAAGTCATTTTTGGCGAACTTTATGGAATAAATTAGGAACTAGATTGCTATTCTCTACTTCTAGCCACCCCCAAACTGAGGTGACTAATAGAACCCTTGCTACTGTCCTAAGAGCCATTATTAGGAAGAATTTGAAACTTTGGGAAGAAGCCTTACCTCATGTGGAATTTGCTTATAATAGAACCATGCATTCGGCTACTAAAATCAGTCCATTTGAATGTGTGTATGGTGTTAATCCACTAACCCCTTTTGATCTTACTCCATATCCTATGAGAGACAAAGAATCATTTGAGGCAGGTAAGCATGTCGAGTTCATTAAGGAGTTGCATGAACGAACTCGAGAGAAGCTGAAGCTTAAGGCTGAATACAATGCTAACAAGGCCAACAAGGGACGTCGCTTGGTCACATTTCAGCCTGGAGATCTTGTATGGGTGCACTTGAGGAAGGAGCGGTTTCCCGAAGCCCGGAAGAACAAGCTGTCACCTCGTGGTGATGGACCATTTCGGATCAAGAGGAGAGAGTGGGCGACAATGCCTACCAATTGGAGCTTCCTGGAGACATGGGCGTGAGCGCTACATTCAACGTCGCGGATCTAATCCCTTACTTCGTTGTGGATGAAGACTTGGATTCGTGGTCGAATCCTTTTCAAGAAGGGGAGGTTGATGCGGGACCATCTTCTACAGCTCCAGACACACCCATCATACTTGGAGAAGGACCAATGACTCGAGCTAGAGCTAAGAAGCTCCAGAGAGACTCATTCAACTTTGTGGGTCATGCATTGTTCTCGAGCAAGGTTCAACTCCCCGAGCCAACATTGAAGACATGCATGTGCATTGGAGCACAAATGGAGGCCGAGCCACCTTAGACATGCTTGGGCCGAAATTATCTATGTGTTATTTCCCCATTTCAGCTTAAGAACTCTATTGGGCTGAATTGGGCTTTTTCTAGTTATTCTTTTTAAGACCTTATTTACTTATGTTCTTAGGTTTATTTTATTAAGCCCATTAAACATTTAATCTATCTATTTCTATCCAGGAGAATCGTCCATCAGGCCTTTAGGAGGTTATATATATTCTCGTTTCAGCCTTGTGATCGATTGGAACATTATTGAACAAAGTTATTCTTCTCAAAAACGTGTGAAACACTTGAGAGATCTGTTGGCCGAATTAGAGTTGTGCTCATTCGCCTTCGAATTGATATCATCTCAGCTTGGTTTGCTTTGCCGTTCATCAACTTCGCAAGACTTGGTGAATCTAGTATCCACAAGCCCCCTCCTTGTGCCTTCAAGTTGTCCGCTTGATTGTGTAGGGTTGTGTAGTCATTGGTATTGGTTCCTACCCTCTGAGGAGGCCTGGGGTCTTTATCTTGTTCTGCATAGATCGTTTCAGTCCTTATCGGTCGTGTCTTTAGATAAATTTCGAGTCTTTATTCAATTATGTCGAGTCTTTGTTTCTTTGCTTTGGTCGATCTCTAGAACAGTCTTGTTCTTGAAGATCTTGTCGAGTCTTGCATTGTTCTTGCTTATTCTTGCTGCGTTTCTTGAGTTCTTGTTTGAATCTTGATCATCTTGATTGAGTTTCTTGAGTCTTGTTGCGTTCTTGGTATTTCTTGAGTCCTTCTTGTTTAGTTCTTGCTTGTTGTCGAAGATCGGACCATCACACGGCTAACCCCGTATCAAAATGTCTATCTCTTATAGAATCTTTACATAAAAGATTCTTTCACGGAATTTAATTAACTTACATAAATTAATTAAGATTCAACCTTTTAAGTTAATAAGTTATACGTAATAACTATCTGTTAACTCAAAATAATTTTAAACAACTCATAATTGAATTATTTAAATCCGCTCAATTTTCAAGCAAAACAACATTCAACTAAGGTCAAACATCCTTGAAAAAATAAATTCTTGGAAAAAGAATGGTAGAGAGTTCAATCCGTATGTGAACAAATCAACATAATGTAAGTCTTATCATATCTCGTTATTAGATAAAGGGCCACGTAGGTTGATATATCATATAACTTTCAAGTTTGGTCACTTCAATCAAATATTCAATCAGACACATAGTTCTATCAAAATTTTGGAAGCAAACATAACCGAAAAGCTATTTCAACTAACCTAGTTCACATAACTTAGTCACGACTTGGTCATATAAAAGCGATGATGCGCATTCGAACCGAATCAGGCTAAGCCCAACTCATCAAACACAACCCACTATATCTCAATCCGGTCCGAACCCGACTAAAACAACTCCAATACTCGGTTGAATATGACAAGTCTCAGTCCAAAACTAATCCAGACAAACTAGTCAAGTTCAAAACATAACAGCAAAGTTCAAAAAAAAAAATATGCCTAGCCAATTTGCCCTCAAAAAATTAGGCCCAAACGATCAAGCCCGTACAAAACAGGCCCACGTCCACAAATCTAATGGAGAAAATCAGTAGCTCTTTTTTTTTCAATGTTCTTTTGAATGTATGGTTGTTGGTTGAGATAGTATAGTAAATAGGATAGCTGTTCACAGACATGGAGTTGGTAGATGAGCTTACATTTGGTTCCTTTTCTCAATTTTTGTTGTAAAGCGTTCTCTTTTGGGTTTGGTGAAACAACTTATCTTCATTCAAATAGATTTCCTACATACCAAAACATTCATTTATGTTGATAATGTTTGTTTCTTCTATTCGAGTAAATGGATAATTTTTATTTATTTTTGGTAAATATTAAAGAGTTTGTTGCATAAAATGACGTATGTCAATAATGACCCAATTTTGAATGGATGAAAACGGTAGGGAGTTGAGATGAAGAAGAAACCCGGGAGACCTGGGAGGGTATTATAATGAATTGGCTGATGAGATCACCTGTCCTCAAAGGGACGGGCTCCTGAATTTCCCTTTCTCATCCCCAAAATTAAAAAGAAAAGACAATTAAAATTTGAAAAGAAAAAGAAAAATGATAAAAAAAAAAAAAAAAAAATGAAAAGTTTGTAAGAAGACACGGAGACTTTTTTTTTTTTTTGGGTAAATTGCAACTAATATCCCAACCTTTAGGGATAGTTGCTTTCAATACCCTAACCTTGTAAAATTTTACAAAATGTCCTAACTTATACTATTAGTTGCACTTAACACCCTAGATGAGATTCTTAAATTTAATAATTACCCACATCATAAAAAAATTACAAAAATCGCCCATATTTATAAAATATTTTCAATAAACTCCTAATAAATTTTAAATTTTGAAATTAAAAAAATCTCTTACAATTTAAGCTCACCCAACCCACCATCCAAAAATAATTATGACAAGTATATAAAATCTACTCCTTTAAAAATATAATATAATTATTTTAGCATTTACTCATTTAATATCTTAATATAATTACTCGAAATAATTACTCCCTCCGTTCCAAAATACATGGGTTTTTAGTTTTCGGCACGCTTTTTAAGGAGCGAAAAACTATATGAAATATTATTTTTTTAATTAATTTTTTTATATAATTTGATACTTATTAGTAATAAGTATCAAATGATATAAAAATTTTGATTAAAAAATAATATTTTATAGAGTTTTTCGCTCCTTAAAAAACGTGTCAAAAAGAAAAAGCCCATGTATTATGGAACGGATGTAGTAATTATTTATCTTAAACATAATACTTTTACAAAAATAAAATAATGTAGATTTTAATAAATAAATGCTATGAGATATGATAACAGTTTGTAATATATAAAGAGTTACATGATAAAGATATATTAAAAATAATATGGTAAAATTATTATTTTTTACCATATTATTTTTAGTATATATTTATTATATAATTATTGATTGCAAATGGTTATCATATCTTTTACCATTTATTTTTTAAATCTACTTTATTTTATTTTTGTAAAACTATTATGTTAAACATTTCTTATAGAATCATTTTTTTTAATACCATGGAATTTATGTGTGATACATTATAAGATGGTATGTATTAGTTTTAGTATATATAACATAATATTAACCAAAAAGACAGCATATATTGTATCAAATAATATATATGGAATATATAGATGTACAAATCGGCATGTATCGAGACAGACTTATATAAATTTAGATTTTAATTATAATGTTTGTTTTTTAGATAAATAATTAATTATTTTGTTTGATTATATTAAAATTTTAAATGAGTAGATGCTAAAGTAATTATATTATATTTTGAAGGAGTAGATTTTATATACCTGTTATAATTATTTTTGGATGGTGGGTTGGGTTGGCTTAAATTGTAAGAGATTTTTTTAATTTCAAATTTTAAAATTGATTAGGAGTTTATTGAAAACATTTTATGAATATGGGCGATTTTTGTAATTTTTATATTATGTGGGTAATTTTTTAAATTTAAGAATCTCATCCAGGGTGTTAAGTGCAACTAATATTATAGGTTAAGATATTTTGTGAAATTTTACAAGGTTAGGGTATTGAAAGCAACTATCCCTAAAGGTTAAGATATTAGTTGCAATTTACCCTTTTTTTTTTTGTGTGACAGCAGATCCTCTCCGATGAATTAGGATTGGGATGATTATGAATTGTAATCCATAAAAACAAGATAAGAACACAATTAATGACAGAAAGAAACCGTTTGTAATATGTATTGATTGTTTCTTCCGTCAAAAGTAGCGACTACTCGCTTGTTGTGATAACAACACAAAAGCTGGCTCAAATTATGGCTCATTGAGTGTCATAAATCTCCAGTTGGGGGCCATCAGACGTCGTAATCAAGATTCCCAACACCAGAGCGGCAGAGCCATTGCATTTGGACGGCTTTTATGATTGAAACAGATGATTAAAAAAAAAACGAATGTAAAGCACAAAATATTACTCCAACAAGTGCAGAAGTGAACAGACAACAAGAACGTGATCATCTCTTCTGAAATCTGAAAGATTAATCAGATCGCAGCATCAGGTGCAGAAGAGCTGTGGCCTGGGGGGTGGATTGTTTCAATAAGGAGAGGTGCATGAAGTGAACTCAACCCCTCAAATTCTCACCGATGACAACTGTAAAGGGAATCTTCAGCAACTATTTGTACATAAACAATCTCACAAACTTCTGAGCACCCAACAAAGTGGGTTAGTGGATCATTCACCTCAATGAACCTTGAATTGGGAAATTTTTTCTCCTTTCACGTATATATCTGTATTAGTATACAAATTTCAGTGACAAAAAAATTGTAATAATAACAAAAAAAGAAGAGTTCAATTGAGATGAAATTACATCATTTTGCTTTCGGTTAAAATTTGAAGATGATCTCAATACATATCTATACATACTCCATTTAGAAAATTGTGTAGTCCGTTTGTTACCAAGTGATGTAGCCGATAATTGCTTGGATATAGCCAACTAGCTGCAAGGGGAAAAAACAGAGAAACTAAAATCAGCAGGTATTTTGGTTCACCAAATACTTCTCCCAGATGAATGTGAATATTTACCTGGTCAATAATACTTTTTCCAGTTTGTCCCTCAATGACTAAGCCTGCAGTGAGACCAATCATTGCCCATGCTCCATTTATGGCTTCAATCTGTCGCCGTCTCTGTAAATTTAACAGCTTTTAGTTTCAAGCTATGATTCCAGAAGAAGTTCAAATTACAAACCAGGATAAATGCACATAAAACAGTCTCACAGTCGAATGCCGATCCCAAAAGCATTGTAATGGAGGGAAAGGAAACAAATTTTATATTGAAAATGAGCAAGAAAGGATTTTGGTTAAAATTATGATTATTGAATCATATACAAGTAATGTACGGGATTAGTTTCCTCTCCTCTGTTAATTTGCATCATTTAAACCAACCAGCCGGTAAGCGCTAATATCATTAACCAACACTTTAAAATGATCAAAATATGATGCAATCTAAAAATAAGAGTGAGTTCACGTACACCACCATGAAATTAAAGCATTTCAGAACATGTGGTTTTCAAGGTAGAATAATGCTTTCTTAATGTCCAAAAAGTAGTTCAAAAATGTGGATCCTATTAGGGTATGAGACCTCCAATACAAGCTAACATTCACTAGAAAACTTGTGAACATTTTACATGCGTAAGAAAGAAACAAGCTGGTGGCAACCTAGTACTAAATTTATGGTACAACATAGTGTGCAATAAAACAGACAGACTCAGTACAAACCTTGAATCTCTCTTTTGCTCGAATTTGTTCCATTTCTTTTGCAGCTAACCTCTTGGCTTCTAGAGGGTCAACCATGATCACATCTTTGCTTGACTCTTCCTTTGCAGAATAAACCTAATCATGGAAATAGAATGTGAAGATATAGTAGGTTGAACAAGATCAAGATTTCTTTATGAATTTTACTATTTTATTTTGTTCTTCTTTCATTTGGTGAAGTGTGGGGCATGTAGGAGCTGATTTCTTCAAATCTGCACCATGCTTCTTTATGTTTTTGTTTTCCGCACTCATTCTTCGGCATATCACCAGTTTGCATACTTTTCAATATCTAGCACAAGCCCTATCATTTTTAGGGGGTTGGGACTCGGGATAGCCTTCTTGTTCATCCCAAGCCAAAGAATAGAGCTATTTTTTTTTGGTTCTAATCAGTTCAATCATTACTAATATACCTAACAGGACATTCTGAGTATGACCATATTGAAACCATAAAAAAGTGTCAATACATAAATGCTGACACTGAACTGGTCATACTTGAGGGTAAGGTAAGATACGATACGCATGACCCTTGTTTTTGTGATTAAAAAGCCTTTGATGCGGATCTCTTCTTGAGTTCCATCTGCAACAAAAAGAATATCATAACGGAGAATAACATTATCTAAGTCAACTAGCAGAAGAAGAAAAAAGAGTAAAGGGGGATAAAAAAGAATGGCTTATACAATCCTTGGCACATGCATTATGCAATTCTTTATAATATCATGATACTAAAAACTAAATGCAAATTAGTATATCCAGATTGAAGGACAGAAATGTGGACCAATTGCACAAGCAAATGCCCTAAATTGCAGTTGTATGGCTTGTGACCATTTTTATGTTTTGAGATGATAACTTAGATTATGTTCTATGGGTAGTAAGAAGATAAGTTTAGAAAATAAGCAACAAAAGACCACACAAACATTCACTTGCGCTGAGGTGCAGGATGGATTGGTAATTCAGGTGGAGCGGGGGTGGATGGTGGTAGAAAAGAGAACAAATAACAATAACTTTAGCCTAGTTTGAAATGACAAATTGCCATCTAGAAATACCCCATTGGACAAATAGGTATTTCAATAAAATCCAATGTAGTGGTACTGAAAAAAACCTAGTGGATAAATATCCCAATTTTCTTGCAAGAGTGCAGGATTATGCTTTCTTTTGTTCATTCACCCGATTTATTGTACATGTAATTAAAAAAAAATCCCTTCTATACATTTAGCAAACTCTGAAAATAAAAATGAAATTTAACAACGCACCTAAACTAGAATGTGAACAACGCAGACAAATAGCGCAAACTCTGGTAAGAAAATGGGCTATTTGGTCGCTGAGAACACTTGGTTGTACCTTTATGTGACCCTATGGGATTTTTTTTTTTTAATACGATTTTATCTAATGATGCATTTTCCAATTCCATTCTCATGAAGTTGAAACAGAATGTCTTAAAAGTGGGCAACTAGTTTGATGTTGCTGCACAACTAAATTCCATGCCACTGTTTCATAATAGATACCAACAGCATCTCAATCACGTTACAATAAGGCCCTTCAATGCATCCCAATCCTTGTGAAGGAGTAAGTAATAGGAACTACGAAGCATAGTGGAATGTAATTAAGGATTCAAGCTCCACCTACAAACACGTTGATTAAGAATCTGTGAATGAATTCAACAGAATCAACACATTATATGTACTTGAAGTATCCTCTAAAGTAAGATGCAGATGATTTCCTTCCTATTCCCAATGTTAAATGACAAGATATTGCTCCAGCTCAATCAAAACTGGACCAATTTGTGAGAGCAATTTAATCAAAATAAATACAGTACTTCAAATTCAAAGCTACGAAGGTCGCACACCAAATAAAACAACTTCAAAACCAATATGGGAGAAGAATCCAAAATTGAAAAGAAAACATGTCAGGAAAGCTTTCTCCAATATAGAACCAATGAGGTATGAATTCACAGAAGAAACTAGGGCAATCGAATCCATGGTATGGGCCGTGGTGAGATACAAAACCAATTTGAACAAGATGGGAAGTGATTAATGAGTATCTGGAAATACCTGGGAAGAACGGAGAGATGAGTCGGGTGGAAAAAATGGTCCCGGCTGCTGATGGAAGAAGAGGAGGAAGAAGGAAGTGCCACTCTTATCGACATGCGCAAAGATTCAACCTTTTCTTCTTCGACGGCCTCTCCCTGCGATAGTGGCTGGGCTGTGGATATGAAGAGACGGTGGAGAAACACGGGATTATTGGATTTATGGTTTTTTTTTTAAAGAAAATTAAAATAACAGGATTTGAATTATCGGATAAAATCCTGATGATCTGCACTAATATACCACTTTACATCCAACTTTGCAAAAATAGCAATTGGTGGGATTATTTGCATGACAATGACAAAATGTCATTTTTTCCCAACAGGTTGAAGGTAACCGAGAAGGAGGGAGGGAGACCACTTTAATTGTTTTAAACTCTTTTTTGGCTATTTTTATTTGTTAAAATTAAAAAATAAATATATTTTTGAACTTCATTTAATTTTATCTATCTATAGACACCCACTTTATATATGTTTATGGAAAAAAATATTTCAAAGTAAACTTCGGTCTATATCGTATCTTGAACTCAATTTGGAAGATGACATGGAAAACCATTTGGATGTCAAAGACAACAATTCAGCTGGCACAGAAATTCACACAGAAATTCACACAACTGGCAAGATAAACCAGAAAATCTGGGCACAGCCGACAATCGTTGCTCCGGAGATAAAAGACAAAGCTGTCGTGGACATGGAGGAGGGGGAAATACTAACTAGGTGCTGAAACACAAAAAAAATCCATACAACCCTATACATGGTTTCGCTTGGCCTAAAAACAATTGTGATTTACGCTTACTAGCCAGTAACTACTTTTGCCTAGCCGGTGACCATGATCTTTTAGCCAATATAAGAATAACCCCTATCGGGTCTCATCTACCTCAAGAACTTCCCACCTCAAGGATAGCTAGGATAGACGACATTCTTTGAGTTGCCGAAGGTTGGTTTTTGTTATTTTGCATATATGTACGTCAGTTACAGTATATGGTTCCGTTTTGGTTGCCTGAGATGCGAACCCTAAATATATGCGATTTACGCTTACTAGCCAGTAACTTCTGTTGTCTAGCCAATAAAACCGATGTCTCAGCCAATGGAAGACTAAGCCCTGTTAGATATTATTAATCTCAGAAACTTCCCACAACATTTACATAAACAAAGAAATGAGTAAGTGTTCAAACAAAGATGCAATTAGAAGAAGATGAAAGAGTGCACATTGACATAACAAACAACCTAAATACTTAAACACAACAGCCTCATCTTCTTTCTCCTTTCACCTTCGCTTATCTCTCCTTGGTCGGATTCCTCCTTTTTCGACGCCTCTCTCACCGGAATTCTTCTCTTCTTTCTTCATTAGCTCTGCATCTTTGGGACCTGCAGGCAAAACGACACGAAACATATGGAGTTTTAGGATTTCAATTCACACCGAAATCCCCATTCGAAAATCACACATTGCAGACCAATTTTTGTTGGGATTTAGTTAGGGTTTGCCTACTTGTTTCGAAATGGTAGCCGGATTCTCATTGGATGATTCGCATCCGTCTCTTAATCGCCGCCTCCAGTACTCTCTTCTCTCCCCTAGAAACAGATAGACAATGAATTCCACACACAAAGCAACCAATCTGTACAACAACCAGGCGCCGATGATCACGCCAACGGTTTCGTTTGAGGAATCGCTCCTCCCGTTCTGTAACTACCAAATCGGAGATTCGGTTTTACAACAGGTCGTCAAGTCCATGGTTTATCGCCACAATAATCCTCCATTGAAGGACGAAAGCGGCCTCACCTTCAACAACACCGCTCCTCCTCTGCCGAGAAAGCGTCACGGAGAATCTTCGTCCATGGCTCTCTCTCTCTCCGTCTGCAGATTTGATTTTGTGAAAATAAACTCTCTCTCTCCTTTCCTAATCCCTTAAATCCTGCCCAAATATTTCCAAAATTTCAAAAGCCCGCCCAAATTTTTTTAACCCATAATAAAAGGTCACTTGACCGGTTAGTTTTGCAAAAAAAATACACTTTTTGACATTTAGTACATTTTAGATTGGGGGTGACATTTTTGCAAATGCTGGGCTGAATTGGTATATTCAATACTCCCTCCGTTAATTAAAACTTGACGTTTTACTATTCACGCACGCATTTTTAGGTGTTAAAAACTATATAAAATATTAACTTTTTTAATAATTTTTTTAAATAATATCATACTTATTACTATTAAGTATGAATTTATAAAAACAAATTTAAAAAAAAGTTAATATTTTATATAGTTTTTATCGTTCTAAAAAAGCGTGCATGAATAGTAAACGACAAGTTTTAATTAACAGAGGGAGTACCATTTTCTCTAAAATCCTTCGGTTTTTGTTTTTTTTTTTAAACGGAAGAATTCGGACGAGCGAGCTTTATCGGGCAACATTTTCGTTGTTTTAAATAAAACATTTAAATTTTGTGCATATATTTTAAAAAGCTAAAAACTATAAAAATATTAATTTTTTGTAATTGATTTTTTACGTTATAATACTCCCTCCGTTCGGTAAAACATATCGTTTACTATTCACGCACGCTTGATACAAACTATATAAAATATTCATTTTTTTATAAAAAAAAAATTAGCAAGTTTGTACTTATTAATAATAACTACGAAATTATAAAAAAAATATTAAAAAAATAGATATTTTATATACTTTTCATCTCCTAAAATCGCATACGTGAACAGTAAAGTGACATGTTTTGTCGAACGGAGAAAGTACTATAATGTAAAAAATGTATGAACAAATCACAGAGGTCTCGTTTGAGAGACCAAGAAAATGCTCTCGTTTGAGAGAGCACCATAACTCCACCAGGAGCCCCAACCCTCCTTCGGGAGCCCCAATCTTCCTTCAGGAGGCCCAGGGTGTCTCGCAAGCCCACGGTGAACCTTCAGCTCCCTACCAACCTTCGCTGGCTTCCGTCGGCGGCCCAAACTTCCTCCTTCTCCCTTATTCATCTGTTGGAGTTAGAGGTTGCGTTCACCCCTTCTTCCCCACCGCCCGGCGCCGCGACTTCCTGGTGTGGTGGCTTTCATCGGTTTGCGGTCGCACGCTCCCCCCTCTTCCTTTGAGTGAGGTAGAAACCTCCAATGTCAAACCCATGAAAATCGGAATCGAAGAACCCTAGCCATGGCAATTTGTTTTTGGTTTTCAATCAATTCCGAAAATTAATTTGGGGCTTATAAGATTTGAGTCCCATACTCTCAAATCTTTCAGGGGGTGTTTGGTAATGATATCTAGACATCAGTTTTCAAATATCGATATCGATATCAATATCAAGTATATCGATATCAGCTGATAATTTGATATCCTTGTTTGGTATGCTGTAAGATATCAGATATCAGAACTGATATCTATATGCTATTTGGTAATGAGTTGCTAGATATCAAATAGAAACCCTAGGCGAAAACGGAATTACGGCATCATAAATCAGATATGATCTAATCGATAAACAACGATTGAATAAAACTCATCAGCAACAACGATTAAAACTCGGCAACAACCAAGAAGAAAGTGAAGATGCAACAAACCAAGAAGAAAGCGAAGATGCAACAACAACGATTAACTATCAGCAACAACGATTAAAGCTCAGCAACAACCGAGAGGCAAGTAGTCACGGCATGGCTGAGAGCGGTGTCCAACTTAGGGAAAGGGGAGAGGAGAGGAGAGGAGATTTACCTGAGCATGCAGTAAAGAGGGCGAGCAGACGGCGAGAAGCGAAGAGCGTGCAGTAGAGAGGGCGAGCAGACGGCGAGAAGCGAAGAGAGATTTTGATATCTGATATCAGGGTTTTATACCTCCCAAAATTGGGGGATATCAGTTTTGGGCGGATTAGTATATCAATTGATATCAGGATATCACTTGATATATATACCTTGCCCCAATCAAACACTAGATATTAGATATCAGCTAGATATCATTACCAAACACCCCCGCAATCGTTTGGCCTAATTTGTGCAAATCCATCATTCCTTCTTCCCTTTGGGACGTTTGGTCGGGTAGTTTTCATTCCGAGCTGCTCCTTCCCGCCGGTCTGCCTATCGGTTGTGGTGGAGTGGTACTCGACTCTCTCGACTCTCCGCCGACGGTTGCAAATGTGCTCGTCCAGTCGAGTGCTCGCTGTCTCCGTCGGTGTGCGTGGCCGACGTCGGCGTCTGTCTCACCTGGTTGCCATTGTGTTGATGTTTCCCGTCGTCAGTGACTTAAAAGCTACGAAGTACAATCCTAATTTGTCTTGCCCTACTTGCTTGGTTGTGGCCTCCTTGGGCCATGGCCAAATATCTTGTGCCTTTGTGGTCCGATAAAAAAAATAAAAAAGGAGAAAAAAATGTTATAGTGTACTAGGGGTGGACACAAATCTCGGACCCGCCCCGATCCCATGGAATTTGAGGAAAAAAAAGTGAATCATATCCCGCATAATTTATGCGATACGGGATGCGGGACAAGACTATGGGATCCCGCAAATCCCGGTCCCGTCCCGCGTCTATAAATATAAATATATTTATATTTATATTTATATATCTTTTTATTAGGATATTTATATTTATATTTATTTTAGTAGTAGTAATTTAGTGATTTATAACTATGGCGTATTTAGTTATTTTAAACACAAGCTACGTACAATCATACTGTAAAGCTAAATGCTAACCATGCACTTTTCTACCTTTCATTTTATATGATATATACTACTCTCTTTATGAGTTAGAGATCCTATTTATGGGTATTTCAATTCCAATTCTTGAAATTAATTCTTGATAATTAAACTAATTAAGTATTTTCTCTCTTTGCTAAAAAAAACAATTCTCTCTTGGCCTTAATTACTGTTAGGTGCATTAATACCAGTTGCATTGGGTACAACCTCTATAGTTTTTTTTTGCTGCGCATGCTTGCATTATATACTTCTCAAAATTTTTGCATTAAAATTTGGAACTATGAAAGCATTTTTTTTTTCAAGATTTTATAATATTTTGATTATTTTTATTTGAGGGATAAGGCCCGCCCCGTGTGAGATTCAAAGAAAAAAGAGTAAATCCCGTCCCGGTCCTGTTCCGGAAAAATTAAGCGGGACGGGCCTCATCCCGGTCCCGTCCCGTCTCACGCCCACCCCTATAAAATACTATCTATTCCTATAATAAAAGCAGATTCTGATGTATGTTATTTTTGTCGGCAATAATTTCCCTTAATCGAGTCTCTTGCGGTGCTACTTGTTGGGCTTGGAGACTAGCAGCTTTTTTTAGTGTTCCTCTCCTTAGTTGTCTGCGAGAGGTCGTGAACGTGATTGAAACCTGAAGGCTCGTTGTCGGCCGGGTCCAAATATGAGGTTTCCACAAGTTCCCCAGGTGCATGTTCCTGTGTTGCCTCTACTTGCCGGCGCTAGAGTGGTTTTATTGCATGCTCATTCATCGTTCGATAGTGCTATGTTAGGAGGAGAATCAAGTATGAAAATAAATATCAAATATAAATCTCAAATCGACTTCCTGAACCACGCAAATAAAAATTACAAGACTTCCTCCTGTTGTAGTGGAAGAGAATCAGGATCATGTCAGCGAGGAAGCGTGTCAGCGCTCGCCTTTTTTGTCTCTAAACCCTCTCGAAATCGACTAGAAGACTACTCGATATTGAGTAGAGTACTCGATATTGACCAGACGTGTCGACTAGAACTGCAACTGCACAACAGAAGACGAAGAAAACAAGCTATGTCGAGTACATAAGTACTCGATATCGACCACTGGGTACTCGACGTCGACCAGATTGTAGTCGATCTCGAGTGCTTCTGTGCAGAAAAACGAAATCTTAATTGCGAATTGAAAATAAAGCAAAAATAGAACTAAAAACAGAATTGGTCGGATGTAATTCAATAATATCAAAAGCTTCCAGAATCAGGGTATCAACGTCCCAATGATAACCATATAAAAATCATGCTAAAGGTATAAAAGATCATGCTTTTCCATCAAATAACTTTCGTTATTAACAAATAAGAATATAGAGGCTTTCGCATAAACCCTAATTGTTACTAACGTTTTTCACCTAATTAATCCAAGTTGCATTAAGATCACTTTCGCTTCAATAACACAAACAAGGATCACCTTCGACTGTCGCAGAAGAATCCTGCTTATAAGGATAGAAGATGAAATCGCATCAAAAGATTGTATCTTTATTGCATTACCTTACATGGCTACCATCGGGCTCACCCAAACCTTAGAAGTTGGGTGACTACTCGCTCTTCATCATCAAAACACAAATCAATAATTTCAGAAAAATAACTACTTGCATTAATATAAAAGAAAGCTTACAACCAATCGAAGTCAAATCCGCTCTCGCCTTTCTAACTCCAATCAGCCACAATCTCCAAAATAAAACTCTAAATTGGCTAACTAGTGTTTGCTCAATTGCTTGAGAGAAGAATGATCCTAAAACCAGCCCCTAGGGCCTTATTTATAGTATTCAATCCCCGCTATCCAAGAAAAGAATAATCTATCTATATTTAAAGGAAAAAATAATCTATCTATATTTAAGACTATCTATCTAAAGACTTAAGATAAAACTTGGATAAATAAAACAAATAAATCCTTCAAAGTAAATATGGGAACTCCTATTGTGGATAAATATATTCAACTTGATAGATCTTCACATCTCTTGATAGATTTCCCACGTGCATTGGTGTAGAAGCAAGCCCAACACTCGGATCTTCACTCGATCCTAGCTCGGTATGGCGCCAGGGAGTAATCGACATCGACCAAAGTAGTTGACGTCGAGTAGAGTTGTTCTCCTCGCATCTTGCTCGAGCTCGGCTAGAATTCGGACTCTCGACGAGTACTCGACATCCAGTACACAACTCGACGTCGCGTAGATCTGTGCTCCTCGAGTGACTTGCTGCTCTCGTGCTCGACTTGCTGATTTCGACCATATTAGTACTCGATATCAACCAGTTTGGTCGATATCGACTAGTCCTATCGAGTGCTCTTTTCCTTGTTTTCTGCTCGATGTGCTCTGGTTCTGCTACTCCCCGACCTTGGACTTCCTATAGTTGACTTCGAGCTCTTCCATAGTTTTCCTTCTTTCTCCGAATTGCCGTAGAATGGCTCGATTTCTGCGAAATTAAACAGAAACTAGTTTAGATTCCATAATTGACAAATAAGCATAAACTACATAGATTATGTATAATTCTAACCCAATGATATGAAATGCATGCGGAAATCGATATAAAAGTTAATGTAAAACATGACGAATTTTGCTCACAACATGCTAGTGTTTGCCTTTGTTGCACCTTTGTTTCTCGGTTTTGTGAGGGGCTTTACTTTGTTTGTATCTGATTGTATGACAGGTTTTCCGTCGCTGTTGCTACGGCCTCTCGACCCATCAGGCTTGTTCGGTGTGTCGTATTTTTACTTAATAAAAAAATACTATAATGTAAAATAAATTAATTAAAAAATCAATATTTTATATACTTTTTAGCTTCTTAAACTACGTGCACAAAAGTCAAATGCATTATATTTACAATCGGATGAAGTATAAAATATTAACTTTTTTTTACATTTATTTTTATAAATTCATACTTAATACTCCGTAGTGATAAGTATAAAATAATTTTAAAAAAAGTTAATATTATATACTCTGATTCCTCCGCCCGATAATACATGGGTTTTTAGCTCGTTTTAAGTTAATTAAGGAAACCTATAACTAGCTAGTTGACAAAAACAATAAGTAGATAAAAACCCTTAAAACCCATGTATTGTTAGGGGTAATAATTACCCTAAATACATGGGTAATGTAAAAGGCACTATCTTGTACTACTTTTCGGTGTAATAATTACCCTAAAACCCCATATATTTTTTTTACAAAATATCAAAGGCTAAAAGTCCATGTATTATTGGACGGAGGGAGTATAGTTTTTAAAACCTACAAATGTGTGCGTTCATAATGAAACATCAAGTTTTAATTAAAAGAGGGAGTATTGGACAAATAAAAAACGAATATAAAAATGGCAAATCAATTACGAAGTAATCAGGAATGAAAACCCTAAGACCATCTTTAACCTTGGTACTTGTGTTGAGTACTATAACATGCTTTTTGACATTTCTCTCACATCCACCTCATTTTAATATTTGGTAATGCATAACCATGATACTTGAAATGAGTATCTTAATTCACTTTTTGCATCAATTGTAATTTTTTTTGAAGTAAAAATCAAATGAGGCCCACTATTAATTTTTGATTGGGTAATATTCTATGATATTGTGTAAGAATGAGTATCATACACATGATACTTGAGCTTACTTTTTTTTGGGTTCTTTTAAAAATCTTACTTTTTTTACATTTTCTTTTTCTTTAATTGTTATGGTATTTGGAGTACTGCCGTTAAAGATCTCTAAAAACCATCTGCCGTGCGTGGAACGCACCTCACACGCACTATACTTCTTCCCTTTCCCTTCTTTCAAGACACCGCATAGAAATTAATCTCATGGCTTGTAACTGTTTATTCTTGCCCTATATATATATATATATATATATATATATTTTATTAGGAAAAAATTCGGGTGGGCAAGCCCTACCTGGCAGCATCCTTGCGGATGAGGTCATTAAGACCTGGGTTGTTGTGAATATCACTACCCCGGGCAGAGTGGCAAAGGTGTGCAACCTTATCCGCCACTCTATTGCCCATACGAGGTATATGAAAGTAACCTATCTCTTTTATAGTTGATAACATGACTTGCGTGTCAGAGAGAATTAGTTCTATCTCCCAAGGGCATTTGGCTGTCTTGTTTAGATATTCTATGATTATTTTGCAATCACCTTCAAATTGTATCTTTTCAATGTGAAGTTGTAGTACTTTCTGTATCCCCAATTTGAGAGCCAGGGCTTCTGCTTTGATGGGATTTTGTTTCCCTAGCATTTTGTTCTCGATGGCAACAGGTCGCCCATTCCAATCCCTAATAACGATATCCGCCGTACTATCGCCGTTGGATAAGGCAGAGCCATCAAAATTAAGCTTGAACCAACCCAAAGGAGGCTTGCGCCATTTAATTGGACTTTGTTTATTGGTCTTTCTTGTAAAGACCCTTGATGATTGATGCCTAACTTCATCGCCCTCTCCCTCCACGACGGATGTTCTTTTCCAGTTTTCTATGTGCGATTTGACTAGATGAAGGACCTTATGGTGTTCGGGAATTGTTGCATGTTGAAACAATTGTTGATTCCTGATGTACCAAGTAGTCCACCAAGCGAAAGAAAGGTCAGTTAGAACGGCCGGGTTTAGGCTGCTACCTAGGCTGGATAGAATGGGTCTAAAGTCCCGAGATTGGATGATCAAACGGGCAGTTATTGTTTGTTCTCGGCTCGGAAGTTGGTATAATTTCCTTATGAAAGGGCACTCCAGAAACAAGTGGGCCTCGTCTTCGGGGGCCATATTGCAAAGTGAACAAGTAGCTGGTACCGCCGTCCCCCTACAAGATAGGCGTACAACAGTAGGCAGGCCATTCTGTGCAATCTTCCAAAGGAAATTCTTCACCTTTGGAAGAGCATCAATCTTCCATATCCAAGCGTTCCTATCAGGCGTAGCTGTGGATTGTGCTATTATTAATTTGTAAGCGCTAGCCGTAGTAAACCATCCTTCCCTATCCGGCCACCAGTATAGACGGTCTTGTAAGTTTGATGCCGGTAGAGGAATGTCTAAAATTTCTTTGACGATGTTCTGTGGTAGAGAAGTTTGCAACTTTTCTACCCACCATTTCCCCCCCATAATATAGTCACTAACGGTCTCATTCTGATCGTGCCCCTTGATGCTACCGATCATAGACTGAAGGGAGGAGGTAGAAATCCAATTATCCGTCCAGAATTTTATTGTTTGTCCGTTCCCTACCGACCAAATAAGCCCTGATTTAAATTTGTCAATTAGATTGGCAAGCTTAGACCATTGCCAAGAGCTAGATCCTGATCGCTTGTACTCGAAAATACTTGCAGAACGCAAGTATTTATGTCTGACTAAAGTAACCCAAATATTATTGGGGTCTGCCAGAATTTTCCACAGAAGTTTCATTTGAAGAGCGACATTCATATCTCCCGATTTGCGAATTCCCATCCCGCCAAACTACTTCGGTTTACAGATCCTATCCCAACTAATCAACGGCCGATATTGCAAATCCTTATTCCAGAAGAAAGAGCGATTTATTTGGTCTAGTTCTTTATGTATAGCAGCGGGGAGCATAAAGTTCTGCATTACATGCAAAGGCTTAGCCGAAAGGTTAGAATTAATAAGTGTTGCGCGTCCTTGTTGGGAAAGCGCATTGGCCTTCCACTTAGACAGCTGTTGTTTGGAATTGCAGATGATATCTTCGAATGTACTGCTGGTGACTCGACTATTAATAATAGGACAGCCCAGATACTTCTCTAGTGAGTTTTCGTTTGTAATGTTTATGCAGTTACGTAATTCAAGGATCCGATGGTTTGGAATACCAGAAGTCGCCTGAAAACTAGATTTATGGTAATTGACCTTCTGGTCTGACACTCTGCAGTATGAATCAATTATCGATTTTACTTTACACCCCGCATCCACACTCCCTTTGAAGAAGATGATGATGTCATCTGCGAAGGAGAGAAACGGAATACGTGGCCCAGTTTGTCCAATTGGAAAGCCGATGCTGGAACGGTCAATTGATCATCAATTGTGATCGGCTAATAATAATCATCTCGGCTCGGCTTGTGTGGTGGCAGCTTGCTATTTAACACATGCAAGATGGGATAGCTACAAGTGGGACTCTGTTGGGGGAGTTATTGCTCAGCCTAGTGGCTCTGTTTCGCCTGTGATGAGGGTGGTTGAGTTCGGTGGTGATGGTTGGCTGGTTGCTTTGTGCGGTAGATAGGGTGGTTATTTTTTCTCTCTCTCTCTATCCCCTCTGCGCCTTTGATTTGCTATTACCCCCATTAATTGACTAATGCACACCAAGTACTCACTAATCATCTTTAAGGTTACCCTCCTTGTCTCCATCACATATTGCTTCTCCTATATAATGGTTAATCATTTTTATTATTGGGATTAATTACACCATCTCTCCATCAATTAGCTACTGGCTTTTCCGTATTGTGTTTTTAATTACTTCCATGCTTATTATACTTCTTTGCGTATTGTTTACTTGGTATGTGGTACTAAGTTCAACAACGCCTTCCTGCATGGTGACCTTAATGAGACGGTCTACATGACGCAGCCGCAAGGTTTTGTAGCATCGGATCAACCGACTCATGTTTGTCGCATTCGTAAAGTTTTATATGGCCTTAAACATGCTTCTCGGGCTTGGTTTCAGAAGCTTAAGGATGTTCTTGTTCATCAAGGATTCAGAGGTTGTGTTCCTGACTCTTCTCTTTTCATCAAAGCTCACGGTCGTGATGTTGTTTATGTTCTTATCTATGTCGATGACCTCAACATTACGGGTTCCCATCACTACTAAAAAAACAGGATTTAGCAACGGATGGTTAACCACGGATTATAGACGATCCTGTATTCGTGGCCATTAGTGATGACATTGGCCACGACTGTTCCTGACCGTGGCTCGTGGCTAATACTCATCCTGGTATGAGATGGCAAAACATTCGTGGCTATTAGCAACGACCCAGATGTCCGTAGCTGATTTCGTGGCTCGATATGTGTCAGTGTCAGTAAATAGCCATGAACGTAGCCACGAATAGGATTGCCGTGATTGTTTTCGAAGCTGATATGGCCACAACACAATATCCGTCGCTAAATCTATGGCTATTAATCATTGGAAATCATGTGAACAAATGTGGTGAATGGGCCTTTGATCACTAATTGTAGGCGGGCCGGATATATATCATGAATGGGCTATCTGATTACCCTCGATCCGTGGCTGAATCCGGGTACAAACTCTTCCAAAATTTCTGGGCTCGACCCATTAGAAACTAGTGAAAGTCCAATTATCTTATCTCAACCAATTGAATTAAGTGGTGATTTAGCGACGATTGAATCCTTGGCTAAATCCGTGGCTATATCAACCCAAATATAACCACGTCTTTCTGGATTGGCCCATTGATCCGATTGGCCCATTGATAGGCCCAAATACACCTATGAATTTTTTTTTTATATAAATTAACAAGTGTTTCAAAAATATATATTAACTAATTAATAAATTCTTATGAGAATATTATAAATGTATGTTTTGAGGAAAAATCATATAAGTGACTAATAAATGTTTAATAAAACCTTATATTAAGTAATAAATTCTTATTAGAATACTATAAGAGTATGTTTTGAGGAAAATCGATATAAGTTACTAATAAATGTTTAATAAAACCTTATATTGACTAATAACTTCTTATTAGAATATTATAAGAGTGTTATGAGGAAAACTCATTTAAGTGTCTAATAAATGTTTAATAAAACATTATAGTAAGTAATAAATTCTTATTAAAATACTATAAGAGTATGTTTTAAGGAAAACTCATATAAGTATCTAATAAAAGTTTAATAAGATCTTATACTAACTTCTAAATTCTTATTAGAATAATATAAGAGTATATTTTGAGAAACCTCAAATAATTGACTAATAAATGTTGAATAAAGCATTATATTAACGAGTAAGTTCTTATTAGATTAATATAAGAGTATGTTTTGAGAAAAACTCATATAAGAGACTAATAAATGTTGAATAAAACCATATATTAACTAGTAAATTATTCTTAGAATACAATAAGAGTGTGTTTTGAGGAAAAATCATATAAGTGACTAATAAATGTTGAATAAAACACTACATTAACTAGTAAATTCTTTTTAGAATAATATAAGAGTGTGTTTTGAGGAAAACTCATATAAGTGACTAATAAATGTTGAATAAAACCTTATAATGACTACTAAATTCTTATTAGAATACTATAAAAGTATGTTTTGAGGAAAACTCATATAAGTGACTAATAAATGTTGAATAAAACCATATATTAACTAGTAAATTCTTATTAGAATACAATAAGAGTGTGTTTTGAGGAAAAATCATATAAGTGACTAATAAATGTTGAATAAAACACTATATTAACTAGTAAATTCTTTTTAGAATAATATAAGAGTGTGTTGTGAGGAAAACCCATATAAGTAACTAATAAATGTTGAATAAAACCTTATATTGACTAGTAAATTCTTATTAGAATACTATAAAAGTATGTTTTGAGGAAAACTCATATAAGTGACTAATAAATGTTGAATAAAACCATATATTAATTAGTAAATTATTATTAGAATACTATAAGAGCGTGTTTTGAGAAAAAATCATATAAGTGACTAATAAATGTTGAATAAAACACTATATTAACTAGTAAATTCTTTTTAGAATAATATATAAGAGTGTGTTTTGAGGAAAACTCATATACGTGACTAATAAATGTTGTATAAAACCTTATATTGACTAGTAAATTCTTATTAGAATACTATAAAAGTATGTTTTGAGGAAAACTCATATAATGAGCAGTTATTCGCTTATATCCTTATATTGACCTTATATTGACTAGTAAATTCTTATTAGAATAGCTAATGATTGTTGAATAAAACCTTATATCCATAATTATAACTATATATATAAATTATGATCAGTTTTTTATGATATAAATTATCATCGGCTTTATGTCATAAAGTAGTAGATACAAATTGAAGTCATACCTCTAACTATAACTATTAGAATTCATATTCACATAGTTTGATCGGTACGCTAGTTTGACCGAACATTTTGTTATTCGCTTGAGTCGAGCTTTCTCA
Organism: Persicaria tinctoria; assembly: GCA_037127255.1. Lineage (NCBI taxonomy): Eukaryota > Viridiplantae > Streptophyta > Magnoliopsida > Caryophyllales > Polygonaceae > Persicaria > Persicaria tinctoria. The sequence goes on along the minus strand of JBANSL010000006.1, from coordinate 56,245,962 downwards.
TTGAAGGACCTTGGTACTCTAAGCTATTGTCTGGGCATCGAAGTGAACCGCACCCCCTCTCTGCTGCATCTCAGTCAACCCAAGTACATCGTCGACATCCTAGAACGTTGTGGTATGACTGGGGCGAAGCCCATTGCCACTCCAGCCGAGCCTGGGTCTCGCCTGATTCGGTCTGGTGATTCGTGTGCGGATCCTCATCTTTATCGGAGCATTGTGGGTGCCCTACAGTATGTCACAATCACCAGACCTGAGATCTCCTATGTTGTCAATCGTGTCTGCCAATTTATGCACGATCCTACAGAGCTTCACTGGACTGTAGTAAAACGCTTCCTTCGGTATCTCAAAGGCTCTATCACCGCCGACCTGACCCTCCACAAGGCGTCTGATGATCGCTTGATTGCTTTTTACGATGCCGGCTGGGCCTCCGATCCGGATGATTTTCGTTCTCAGCATGGCTTTGCTGTTTATTTCGGTGGTAACCTCATCAGTTGGTCTTCCAGGAAGCAGAATGTTGTTGCCCGCTCGAGCACTGAGGCTGAGTATAGAGCGATTGCCTTTGCCTCCGCTGAACTCTTATGGTTGCAGCAACTCCTCCGAGAAATGGCCATTCCAGCTGCCAGACCTCCTATTTTGTTATGTGACAACCTCAGTGCGACATTCCTCACGACAAACCCGGTGTTTCATCAGCGGTCCAAGCATATCAAGATCGATTATGACTTCGTTCGTGAACAGGTTGCCTCCGATGATCTTGTTGTCCGTCATGTTCGTTCTCTTGATCAGATCGCAGACATATTTACCAAAGTCGTGGGGAATCATCACTTCCGCTCTTTGACAGTCAAGCTTCATGTGCTCCCTCGCCCATGAGCTTGCGGGGGCCTGTTAGCATAAATATCATTTATGTATATTCTGCATATCTTTGTATATCTTTTTGTTTACAATTCTGATCTGATTTGGTGTGTAAAGATAAACCCAAATCTCCTCATCTTGTATATTTATACGTTGAGCTTAATGAATGAAAGTATCACCTTCAATTCTCAATCTCACCTCTCTTACACTTTGCAAAGACCATTTTCGATGTGCCTCCTAACCTCTCTAATGCTAATCCCCGATGGAGTTCAGCAAAAAGATTTGGGTTTTTTTTTAGAAGGTGAGAAACACCTCAAATTTTAATTTTGCACACTTGAAATTTTCCATGTGTTGGGATTGATGGAGTAATTTAATGTGCGGCTTATAAGTTATTCAAATTTCAATTATGCACACTTAAAATTTGAATAAAATATTTTTTTAACATCTGTCAATAATATAGGGCGAATGGGCGATGTCTTTTTATTTATTTATTTTTGACATTATAAATTTATAAATCGATATTAAAAAACTATTTAACATCATGCGTTCTTATAATAGATATTAATCACCCGATGTTAAATGACAGAATTCTAGTAATGTTCTAGGGTTATTTGGTTTCTATCGATTATTCTAATATTAGCTAGTTTGAATAGATTATTAGTCTAAAGAAGTCCTAATAATCTCTTACACTCACATGAAATCTAAACAAGGGAAAGATTTAACACATAAGTAACACAAAGTCTCAATATCCTAAGGGCTAGCATATAGGCAACACCAATTCCCTAAAGAATCAATATTTAGTCGATATGTCAACTGTAAAGGCTCGGATTTTTAAAATATTAATTTTTGGAAAAAGAAAATCAAAATGAATTTAAAATAAATTCCGACCCAAATTCTCCGACTTAAAAATCAATTCCGTCTTTCATTTCGGGTTTTGAACGATCAATCAGCGGAAATTTAAATCCCCGACCCGAGCTCTCAATTCCGTCATATTCCGAATCCTTATCCTAATCCAACTCATCACCTCCTAATTATAGTAAAATCTTATCCTCACCTCCCCTCCCTCTCTTTTTGCTTTCCCTTATCCTAATCCAACTCATCACCTCCTAATTATAGTAAAATCTTATCCTCTCCTTTCCTTCCCCCACTCTTTGACCCCCTTATTTTGGCAAACAAACAATACCTCACTCTTCACAAAAAAATGGACCTTTTATGTGCAATTTGACCTTTGGAAAAATCAGATTTGTGTTGATTCTTCCTCTTCTCTCTCCTTCTCTCTCTCGACATTTCACAAGCCAAAACTGGTTCTTGAGCTTCCTCACGCCATTTCCACCACCGCCGCACCTCACCACCGCCACACCTCACCACCGCCACCTCCACCACTGCCGCACCACCTCCTCCCCGGAGCGCCGCCGTCGCCACCAGCAGCAGCCGGAGCCACCACCGCCGACGAGCAGCACCTCTTCCCTTCTCCTTCCTCCCTGTTTTCTCCGAGAACCCCGGTAAGGCTCGTTTCCCTTTCCATTCGACTTCGAGCTGTGAAAGGCACCGCCTTTAACCCCCGTTCTTCCGTCCTAGGCCGAGCTAGCGCGGATCGAGACTCCAGCGAGCCCATCGAGATCCCGACGAACTCCGACGAAGCTTCGAAGCCCTCTCGGTGAGCTCTCTTCCTTCCTCCTCGTTCCTTCCTTCCTCCCTGTGTGCGTGGGCCCCCCTTCCTCTTTTAAACCTCCAGCTCGTTGAATTGAAAGAAACAAATGGGAAGCTTCTTTGGGACTAACTTTTGAAGGGCCCGGTTTGGTTTAATTAAAACAAGGGGGCCGGGTTGGACTTTTATAAAATAAGTGGGTGGTTTTTGGTAATTTTAATAAAGTGAGGTTGGTTTGGTAAATTAAAAATGAATGTTTTGATTTAATGAATATTGTTGGGATTTTATAAATATTTTATAAAGATGTTAAAATAAAAGATGTTAGAAGTAGTATGTAATATTATTAGGGTTAAAATATAAGATGTTGTTTGAGATTTAATATGTGATATTGTGGTGATTTATTATTGTGGTTAAATGTTAGATGTTTATGATGAAGATGTGCAATTATATGCTAAGTAAGATTTTGAAATGATGGCATGCAAATTGGTTAAGTATGAAATGGGGATTATCCTAAGTTGGTGAATTGGAGAATTATATTGAGTATGCTTGTGAGATGTTGAGATGATAGATTACGAGATAAAGTTGATATTATGGAAATGATGATGTGACGGTTGTTATGTTAAGTTGTGAAGTTATATGTGTGATAATTCTATGCTTTGTGTGCCTTAGAGATAGACTCATACATGTACTTATACTTGTTAGGTGATCATTTGTGACGTGTTGGATTCATATTGCCTGGTTGATTGCCTTTCGCTGTTCTGCGATACCAGGTAAGTCTCTTCGGAGCTTACTCAGATTGAATAGAGTGATTCCCTGCTATAGGTGCATGATATACTAGGTGTTGCATTCATGATCAGCATGCCATGTAGTACCATGCTAGGCTGCATCTACGTTGAGCATCCTATTTCTTTATGCGTATGTAAACAGAACGGTCGTTATCTGTGAAGTAACTAGAGTCTTTGCTAGGGTCATAGGGTAGCCCAGCCTCATCGGGTACCCTGAGTCAATCGAGTCATGCACTTCCTTTTATTATGATATGCCTGCGGGCTTATTTGTGGAGCGGGTTAGGCATGCGTGCCGCCCAATTATGAATGAATGCATTCACGAGCTGGCCAGTCTCCACCTATCGGAAGGGGTGGAGGTAGGAGAGGGATATACCACTTGGTATTCTGTGCTAAGGCCTTACTATTATTATGCATTTGATCTTAGGAGCATGTTAGTGTGTTAATATTCCGCCATGCATCTAGAAGCATCTTTATTAGGATTAGCGTATATGTGTGCTTATGGTTGGGATGCAGAGAAGTGGGCATCGATCTGATCCCGCCCCATATCAATTTTTTTAGGTATTATCTATGTTCATCCTATCGGTGCTGTTTGCCTATTTGCGCGGGTCATTTTGTCGGCGGAGAGTGAGCGTTGGAGTATAGACTTCACTAGACTCTGATTATATTTTGGATTTATACTTGACTCCGTTTTGACCCGGCTCTGCCGTGGCACCCTCTTGTATTACGCTTATTTCCGCTAGTTGCACTATTTCCGATTTCCACGCTTAGATTTACGACAGGTACAGGGGACTTCCCCGGGGATTCCAACGATCCCTTCGATTTTGGGTATGAAATCCCCCTTGAAAACATTAAAGTAAGTTTTGAAACCTTCAACCTGTACTCGGGGCGCAAGGTCCTAACGGGGGGTTTTATCCCTCGAAACGTAACCTGGGAATCATAATCCCGGGCCGTTACAAAGGTGGTATCAGAGCGAGGTTTTGCAATCCGAGTATGATAGGTTGAAGTGGTTTTGAAAATGGCCCAAGGTTTTCAAATTATTTTCAAATGATTTTCAAATTGTTTTCAAGGGGCAAAATGAACTTAATTGGACATAACTATAAATTAATCAATTATGAATGGCAATCTCGTGGGGTAGAGACTATGCGATAGGCATCCCTTATGGATGTAGAATTCGGGGAAGGTAGGCAAAATACTAGCTTTCTTTTACAGATGGGTTATGAAGACTCCAAGGAACTCGAGGGTTGGAGTACAATGGGTTAGGAGACCGTGAGGTATTTGCCCCTCCGGTTAGTCGTCCCCCGAAGGGCGACATAGATCGTCTCTGTGCTTGTATGTCTTAAATTCAATTGGGCCTGAGGGCGATCCTCCTTGAAGAGGGTCCCATTGAATCGTTGAGTGCTTCTGTGCTGAGTGATATAATTATTGTTATGTAGCAAGTATGGTTGATCCGAGACGTGGCTTAGATGGGCGTGGGGGTAGGGCGCGTCGCGGCAGGGGACGCCCTCGTCGAGTTGCCGCTGAGGGTGCCGAGGGGCGAGTTTCGCCACCGCGAGTTGATGACCGGGTGCCAGCTTCCCCAGAGACTAGGATTGGGCAGCTAGAGTCAGCGCTTCATGATATTCTGAGCGAGCTACGTGGAGGGGCTCGATCTACGGCGCCGACACCAGAGGTCCCAGTTCAGCAGCCAGCCGAGCCTGTGGGCGATGCATGCCCTGAGAAGCGCATCGATTGGGTCAAGAGGTTTGCTCAGTGTAGCCCGCCGACCTTCGCAGGAGGCGTCGGAGATGACGTTGAGAGATGGCTGCGTGATATGGAGGGGTTATTTGACCATGTTGCTGTACCTGACTCTGAGAGACAGAGACTTGCTACCGGACTTCTACGGGAGGACGCGAATGCCAGATGGTTTGGCTGCAAGAAGGAGCGGACCGAGTGGACCTATGACGATTTCAGATCCATGATGCTGAGGGAGTACCGTCCACCAGGGATACAGATGGCTAGGGAGGTATCTTTTATGCGCGGCACCTGTGACCGGTCGGCTTCTGTAGCTGCTATCGTTCGCCAGTTCAAGAGCGAGCTGATATACTGCGATCACCTATGTCCATCAGACGAGAGTCGGATCCGTTTGCTGTCTATGAGATTGCCGCCTCCTGTCCTTCTGCATGCGTCCAGCTTGGGAGCTGTCAGCTTTGACCGATTTCTGGCGGTCATCCTTATGTACGATCAGCAGAGGATTCTGTGTGAGACTTCCTACTCTACTGTTCGCCCTGATGCGAAGAGGGCGCGTCCAGCCGACACCCGTGGAGACGACAGATCTAGGAGAGGAGCGTTTAGAGGAGGATATTACGGAGCTGCACAGAGAGCACCCCCAGTTCAGACTGCTTATGGAGGAGATGCCAGAGTGAGGACTTGCCATGGGTGTTTCGGGAGGGGCCACTTCATTGCTTCTTGCCCGGACCGTTCGACTGTCTGCTACACTTGTGGTACTATGGGGCACCGAGCTGCTACATGCCCTCAGAGTCGTGGAGCTCCAGCTACTGCACAGCCGCCGAGACTTCCTACGGCTCCTCAGCCACCACTGCTGACATATCCCCAGGGCCAGGGTCAAGGCCAGGGACGAGGTGACCCTTCCGGCAGAGGCCGAGGCGGAGGTAGAGGAGGTAGAGGTTCTGGACGTGGAGGTAGAGGACCATCTGGGTCAGGTCAGGGTCGTGGATCATCTTCTGCAGGACCGTCAGGGTCAAGGTATGATCGTCGTCAGAGTTCGGGAGGTCGAGGACCAGGATTACCCCCACCGCCCCGCGTATTTCAGATGCATGCTGATGACCGCTCAGCCCCGACTTCCGCAGGTACGATATTCTTCCATGATGAGTGCCTATCTATCTTGTTTGACACTGGTGCAACTCACTGCTTCATAGCAGAGGCGTGCGTGGCCAGGCTGAGCCTGAGCTGCACGAGTGGTTCACCCCTTACTATTGGTCTGGCGGATGGGGCCAAGGTTAGGACGAGTCGTGAGATTTTAGGGTGCCCCATTCGGATAGGTGAGCGAGAGTGGCCTACCGACCTTATAGTTATGCCATTGAGGATGGACGATCTCATCTTGGGTATGGACTTCATGGACCACTACGGGGCTATCATCAACTTGCGAACGAGGACAGTGTCGATTTTGGCATCTGACGGGACTGAGCACCAGGTTTGGGGGAGCGACCCCAAGAGGAATGGATCACTCATCAGCGTAGTCAGAGCCGCCAGACTTTTAGACCAAGGTTGCGTCGGGTATTGGTGTTATGCTTTAGAGGTGGATCGCATGCACCCCAGTGTATCAGATGTTCCCGTTGTCAGAGACTTCGCAGATGTGTTTCCAGAGGAGCTACCAGGACTTCCCCCGCCGAGAGAGGTCGACTTCGCGATTGAGTTAGAGCCAGGCACCAGACCTATCTCGCGAGTTCCTTATCGCATGGCACCGACGGAGATGGCCGAGCTGAAGGCTCAGCTAGAGGAGCTAGCTGAGAAGGGCTACATTCGGCCTAGTGCATCGCCTTGGGGAGCGCCAGTGCTATTCGTCAAGAAGAAGGATGGGTCGTTGAGACTGTGCATCGACTATCGGGAGCTGAACCGGGCGACGGTGAAGAACCGTTATCCTCTTCCCCGGATTGATGATCTGATGGATCAACTGCAGGGCGCCGTGGTTTTCTCGAAGATCGACTTGAGGTCGGGCTATCATCAGCTGAGGGTGAAGCCAGAGGATGTTCCGAAGACCGCTTTTCGGACTCGCTATGGTCACTACGAGTTCGTGGTCATGCCGTTTGGGCTGACCAATGCACCAGCCGCGTTCATGGAGCTCATGAACCGAGTGTTCATCGACTTCTTGGACAAGTTCGTCGTCGTCTTCATCGATGACATCTTAGTCTACTCGAGGAGTAGAGAGGAGCACGAGGAGCATTTGAGGATTGTGCTGGAGACGCTGAGGAAGCATCAGTTGTATGGGAAGTACAGCAAGTGTGAGTTCTGGCTCACAGAGGTGGCTTTCTTAGGCCACGTTATTTCAGCTGAGGGAGTTGCCGTGGATCCGGCAAAGATTGATGCCATCGTTGCTTGGGAGGTGCCCAAGAACGTCAGAGATATCCGCTCATTCCTGGGATTGGCTAGTTAGTATAGGAGGTTCGTCCAGGGTTTCTCGAGTATTGCTAGACCGATGACACAGCTGCTGAAGAAGGACGTCCCCTTCGAGTGGAGTTCAGATTGTCAGGCCAGCTTTGAGCTTCTGAAGCAGAAGTTGACGACTGCTCCGGTGTTAGCTCTGCCAGATGGGACAGAGGACTTCGTTATCTACACAGATGCTTCGCATTCCGGCTTGGGTTGTGTTCTGCATCAGAGAGATCGGGTCATCGCTTATGCTTCGCGTCAGCTGAAGCCTGCAGAGGTGTCTTACCCCATCCATGATTTGGAGTTGGCAGCCGTGATTCACGCTCTGAAGATCTGGAGACATTATCTATATGGTACTTCTTGCAAGGTGATGACGGATCACAAGAGCTTGAAGTACATTTTCACACAGAAGGAGCTCAACATGCGCCAGAGACGATGGTTGGAGCTTCTGAAGGACTATGACTTGGACATAGTCTACCATCCAGGGAAGGCCAATGTAGTGGCAGATGCGTTGAGTAGGAAGACTCATCATGAGGTGACCGTTGAGAGGCTTACAGCTCAGCGAGATTTGCAGAGAGATCTGATGAGATGCTGCTTTGAGGTTTGGATCCAGCGAGATCACGGGCAGTTGTCGTTCTTAGAGGTGCAGGCAGAGTTGACAGCAGAGATTCGGCAGGGTCAGGCAGATTGTCCAGAGGTTGCAGTTCTGAGAGGGCGGATGGCTCAGGGCAGATTTAGAGAGCTTGCAGAGAGAGCAGACGGGATGCTGACCTTTCAGGGCAGAGTTGTAGTTCCCTCGACGTCAGATTTGAGACAGAGGATCATGCAGGAGGCTCACTCCACCCCTTATTCTGTCCATCCAGGGACGAATAAGATGTATCAGGATCTGAGGAGGAGTTATTGGTGGCAGAGGATGAGAGCAGACATCACAGAGTTCGTGGCCAGATGTCAGGTTTGCCAGCAGGTTCGGATTGATCACCAGAGGCCGGGAGGACCCGTCCAGTCACTTCCAGTTCCCGAGTGGAAGTGGACAGACATCTCCATGGATTTCGTCACTGGGTTGAGACGAGACGTCAGAGGATTTGACACTATTTGGGTCGTGGTCGACAGGTTGACCAAGTCGGCCCATTTCATAGCTATTCAGGAGACATGGCCAGCTTCGAAGTTAGCAGACGAGTTCATTCGCCAGATTGTGAGGCTTCATGGAGTACCAAAGAGGATCGTATCTGATCGAGATGGACGCTTCACCTCGAGGTTTTGGCAGCAGGTTCAGGAGAGTTTGGGCTCCAGATTGCATTTCAGTACGGCTTATCACCCACAAACAGATGGCCAGAGCGAGAGGACGATTCAGACGTTGAAGGACATGTTGCGATCGTGCGTCTTGGATTGGGGTGACCATTGGGTCAAGCATCTACCGCTAGTGGAGTTTTCTTACAACAACAGCTACCACGCGTCGATCGAGATGGCCCCCTATGAGGCTTTGTATGGGAGGCGATGCAAGTAGCCGGTTTGCTGGGACGAGCCTGCAGATACAGTTCTGTCATTGCCCGAGATGGTCAGAGAGACAGTTGATAAGGTTGGTCGCATCCGAGAGCATGTGAGGGTAGCCCAGGATCGACAGAAGAAGTATGCGGACAGACGGAGGACCGAGCTTGAGTTCGAGGTAGGCTCGCATGTATGGCTTCGAGTTTCACCCACCAGGGGAGTTCGACGGTTCGGCATCAAAGGGAAGTTGAGTCCGAGGTTCATTGGCCCATTTGAGATCCTAGAGAGAGTCGGTGTGGTAGCCTACCGTTTAGCCTTACCTCCATCCTTGGCCGGCGTCCATGACGTCTTTCATGTCTCCCAGCTCCGTCAGTATATTCCCGACCCTAGTCATGTGCTTGACCACTCAGACCTTCACGTTGAGCCTGACCATACCTTTGTAGAGCGTCCGGTGAGGGTCCTTGATCGTCGTGTCAAGAAGCTTAGGAACAGGGAGGTTCCTTTGCTTCTGGTTCAGTGGTCTAGGAGGAGCCCTGAGGAGGCCACATGGGAGACCGAGGAGAGCATTCGGGCTAGCTATGGAGGTGTCTTAGATGAGCTACTTGCGTCTTATGTTGAGCCGAGCGTAGACATTACCTTGACCTCTCGAGTGCGGTGAGTATGCCTAGTTAGTTGGTTGGGATTGGTTAGTGGTGTCTCTTTGATTGCATGCTTATGCTTGGTAGTTGTGTGCAGATCCTTGGTGATATGATGTGATGAGCCTCGATGATATGATGATGTGCTAGATATTATGGTATGTGACTGCCTTTGATGTGCTATAATCTTCTGTTTATCTTGAGATCATGATCATTCTTCTATACCCATGATACCAAATATTAGGAATGCTAGAGATTGAATGGTGGAATTATGATTTGACTCGGAACCTAGGAAGAGAATGTTGGATTAGCCTTTAGAGGTGGATGTAGAATGATTGGGAAGTTTGGGAATGCCGTGTTTAATGTCGAATTTAAAGAATATCAAATGGTGATTTAAAAAGGGACATAGATTTTGAGAAAACTATTCCAACCCGAGCTTTCATTATGACGCCCCACGAAGTGGATACAAGCATGTATGGGGGCACCTGTAGATCGCTTGCTAAGACCTAGCGGAGATGTCATGATGGTTTTGAGTTATGGTATGCCTGAGGAGTCGGAGTGGGGTGTGGTAGGGGCCCCTACCACATCCTTACTACGACCGATTGGGAGTATTATGATCATGACGACGGTACTGTGAGATCTCATGGGGGCACTTGTGAGGTACTTACGGGATCGATGACGTGATCCTTGGACTCACCAATTCCAACTTCATCCCCACTTTGGAATGATTTTAGTCTCGGGGACGAGACTTGTTTTTAGAGGTGGATGATGTAAAGGCTCGGATTTTTAAAATATTAATTTTTGGAAAAAGAAAATCAAAATGAATTTAAAATAAATTCCGACCCAAATTCTCCGACTTAAAAATCAATTCCGTCTTTCATTTCGGGTTTTGAACGATCAATCAACGGAAATTTAAATCCCCGACCCGAGCTCTCAATTCCGTCATATTCCGAATCCTTATCCTAATCCAACTCATCACCTCCTAATTATAGTAAAATCTTATCCTCACCTCCCCTCTCTCTCTTTTTGCTTTCCCTTATCCTAATCCAACTCATCACCTCCTAATTATAGTAAAATCTTATCCTCTCCTTTCCTTCCCCCACTCTTTGACCCCCTTATTTTGGCAAACAAACAATACCTCACTCTTCACAAAAAAATGGACCTTTTATGTGCAATTTGACCTTTGGAAAAATCAGATTTGTGTTGATTCTTCCTCTTCTCTCTCCTTCTCTCTCTCGACATTTCACAAGCCAAAACTGGTTCTTGAGCTTCCTCACGCCATTTCCACCACCGCCGCACCTCACCACCGCCACACCTCACCACCGCCACCTCCACCACTGCCGCACCACCTCCTCCCCGGAGCGCCGCCGTCGCCACCAGCAGCAGCCGGAGCCACCACCGCCGACGAGCAGCACCTCTTCCCTTCTCCTTCCTCCCTGTTTTCTCCGAGAACCCCGGTAAGGCTCGTTTCCCTTTCCATTCGACTTCGAGCTGTGAAAGGCACCGCCTTTAACCCCCGTTCTTCCGTCCTAGGCCGAGCTAGCGCGGATCGAGACTCCAGCGAGCCCATCGAGATCCCGACGAACTCCGACGAAGCTTCGAAGCCCTCTCGGTGAGCTCTCTTCCTTCCTCCTCGTTCCTTCCTTCCTCCCTGTGTGCGTGGGCCCCCCTTCCTCTTTTAAACCTCCAGCTCGTTGAATTGAAAGAAACAAATGGGAAGCTTCTTTGGGACTAACTTTTGAAGGGCCCGGTTTGGTTTAATTAAAACAAGGGGGCCGGGTTGGACTTTTATAAAATAAGTGGGTGGTTTTTGGTAATTTTAATAAAGTGAGGTTGGTTTGGTAAATTAAAAATGAATGTTTTGATTTAATGAATATTGTTGGGATTTTATAAATATTTTATAAAGATGTTAAAATAAAAGATGTTAGAAGTAGTATGTAATATTATTAGGGTTAAAATATAAGATGTTGTTTGAGATTTAATATGTGATATTGTGGTGATTTATTATTGTGGTTAAATGTTAGATGTTTATGATGAAGATGTGCAATTATATGCTAAGTAAGATTTTGAAATGATGGCATGCAAATTGGTTAAGTATGAAATGGGGATTATCCTAAGTTGGTGAATTGGAGAATTATATTGAGTATGCTTGTGAGATGTTGAGATGATAGATTACGAGATAAAGTTGATATTATGGAAATGATGATGTGACGGTTGTTATGTTAAGTTGTGAAGTTATATGTGTGATAATTCTATGCTTTGTGTGCCTTAGAGATAGACTCATACATGTACTTATACTTGTTAGGTGATCATTTGTGACGTGTTGGATTCATATTGCCTGGTTGATTGCCTTTCGCTGTTCTGCGATACCAGGTAAGTCTCTTCGGAGCTTACTCAGATTGAATAGAGTGATTCCCTGCTATAGGTGCATGATATACTAGGTGTTGCATTCATGATCAGCATGCCATGTAGTACCATGCTAGGCTGCATCTACGTTGAGCATCCTATTTCTTTATGCGTATGTAAACAGAACGGTCGTTATCTGTGAAGTAACTAGAGTCTTTGCTAGGGTCATAGGGTAGCCCAGCCTCATCGGGTACCCTGAGTCAATCGAGTCATGCACTTCCTTTTATTATGATATGCCTGCGGGCTTATTTGTGGAGCGGGTTAGGCATGCGTGCCGCCCAATTATGAATGAATGCATTCACGAGCTGGCCAGTCTCCACCTATCGGAAGGGGTGGAGGTAGGAGAGGGATATACCACTTGGTATTCTGTGCTAAGGCCTTACTATTATTATGCATTTGATCTTAGGAGCATGTTAGTGTGTTAATATTCCGCCATGCATCTAGAAGCATCTTTATTAGGATTAGCGTATATGTGTGCTTATGGTTGGGATGCAGAGAAGTGGGCATCGATCTGATCCCGCCCCATATCAATTTTTTTAGGTATTATCTATGTTCATCCTATCGGTGCTGTTTGCCTATTTGCGCGGGTCATTTTGTCGGCGGAGAGTGAGCGTTGGAGTATAGACTTCACTAGACTCTGATTATATTTTGGATTTATACTTGACTCCGTTTTGACCCGGCTCTGCCGTGGCACCCTCTTGTATTACGCTTATTTCCGCTAGTTGCACTATTTCCGATTTCCACGCTTAGATTTACGACAGGTACAGGGGACTTCCCCGGGGATTCCAACGATCCCTTCGATTTTGGGTATGAAATCCCCCTTGAAAACATTAAAGTAAGTTTTGAAACCTTCAACCTGTACTCGGGGCGCAAGGTCCTAACGGGGGGTTTTATCCCTCGAAACGTAACCTGGGAATCATAATCCCGGGCCGTTACAAACTTCCTACACAATCATGTTTTGTTAAAGAAATCCCACAAGAATATGTTTGCTATGATAGATTAAGTTCGTGGAAAGCACGAATCAGAATCCTAAGCATGATGTGATTCTACCAAGGTGACCTGGTGCTAGACGAACGTTGTTAGCTTTCGCTTCGCCCAAATAGTAATAATATCCTAACTCAATGCTCAAACCAATAGATTAGTAAACCAATAGATTAGTATAGCATGAAGTCCGGAATCGAACTCACATAGAGACCAAGGTTTAACTAGAATAACCCACAATGATTTCTTAAGACAATAGCAATAGTTTATAGTAACTTGATGAAATAACAAAGTAAAGTAAATAGGATAATGATTGCAAAGCATTAATAACAAGATAAAAAAGCGTTTCACCTGTAATTCTCGAAAATGTTTGAGGTTCCTAAGATTGATTTAATAGTATTTATAGAGTATATGTCGACTTGCCTAAGGTTGATTGATCCACAAAGATATAATCTTCTTATTCAATATAACTAAAGAATAGCATTAAGAACTCAAGTTCTTAAGAACAATTGACATGCGATTCAATGCAAATAGAAGACAAGGGAGCAACCCACTCGGCCCTATAAATATCTACTCGACATAGATCAATCGATATCATCCACTATAAAGGCATAAAAATATCATTAAATCAATGACTTCATTTGCTATCTAGAAACCAACAACGGATTCATATCATAGATGCAATTCCTAACATGGTGATCAATCATAAAAAGGAACACAAATACATATCAATAAGAACAAGATGATAAATATACTCATAAATAACTAATTGAAATCAAATCCTCACAATTCATTCAACCATGTCTTCGAATCACAGGCGAAACTATGAGTTTAGTAACTCATAGCCAAAGTAACGCTCATCATGTCTCTCTCTCTCTCTCTCTCTCTCTCTCTCTCTCCCCCCCCCCCCCCTCTCTCTCTCACGGCACAACCCAACATGAACAGACACAATAACAATAAGATGAAAATAACCTAAATAGAGTTGTGCAAAACCCTAGAGAATAAGATAATAATATAATAATCAAATAGAATCTTCGGACTAAAATCAGCAATTGCTGAACATGGAGGACCGACGGGCGCCAAGTGAATAGTAGCGGGCGCCGCTTCATCAGACTCCATAATCCTTTCTTAGCTTCAACGTTGTGCTTCCTTGCTTCTTTAATGCTCTTTCCTTAGCCTTCTTATGCTCCTAAATCAGTCATTTAAGCTCCTCCAAGATCCCATCCAAGGTCGGAATGTAAAACTGCATAATAAACACTAAAAATGCGTAGATTCCGAACTCGAATACTTCACAAGAAAGATATAGAAATAGATCAAAGCATATGCAAAACCACTATCTAAATGCAACAAGAACTACCTATAATTCCTATATAAAATATGCATTATCATGACCAGTCAGGATAAAATCAACAACATAAGCAATAAGCACAAATGAGTTGAAAAACTAGACCTAAACATGTCAATTTATAGGCCTAACTTCGTCCAAAAACCTAAAACTATCGTACTAATAAGATATAATTTAGATAGAAAAGATAGGATTTTATCTGATAAACTCGGACTATATATCTCGGCCCAATAGCGTTGCGGGCGCGTTACTTTAGCCACGGGCGCAACACCTTAGCCGCTAGAGTGACTCTTCAACATTTTGACATTTTTCTGTTTTGAATTTGGTCTTGACTTCAATATGAAAGTTGTAGATATCGAAAAAGATATTTCCAACACATACTTATAATAGTCAATCAGAACAACGAGGTCTCCAAAAAGTGTGTTACAAGTTTAACTTGTCAGACGACAACTTTTGTTGACTTGTTCTTCACTTAGGCTCTCGAATTTCAATTCCGGTCATGGGTTTGTTTTTTTCTTCTTGACTCTTCATTAATACTTCACTCTCCATCTCGGATCTATAATCCTGAAATTAAACACTAAACGTGTAGATTTCGAACTTTGACCACCTAATGAAAAAGTATGCAATTACCCTCTAAAAATACATTATTTGTAATAGAATGCAACTAAAACTACCTTATTATGCCAATATAAATATGCATTATCCATTCTTCACTTACCGTGAACATGAAGCCGAGTTCTAATCAGTGTTCTACAAGTGAGAAGGAGAAACATAAAATGAAGAAGGTGTCTTATGCTTCATCATTTGGTGGTTTGATGTATGTCATGGTTTGCACTAGGCTAGACATCGCCTATGAAGTTGGGGTTGTTAGTAGATTCATGAGTAATCTTGGAAAAGAGCATTGGGCAACTGTGAAATGGATCCTCAAGTATCTCAAAGGCACTTCGAGTGTGTGATTGTGCTTTGGTCCTCGAAAGCCTATGCTTGATGGTTTTACATATGCAGACATGTCAGGTGACATTGATACAAGTAGATCCATATTGAGATATCTGATTACATGCACAGGGGGAGCGGGCTCATGGCACTCGAGACTGCAAAAAATGTGTTGCTTTGTTAACGATAGAAGCATAGTATATAACTGCAGTTGAAAATGGTAAATAGTTATATGGACGAGAGACTTCCTAGAGGAGTTTGAAGTGGAGCAAGCTAGATGACCACTCGCATTCAAACGGGAAGAGAGGCTCCGAAATAGCCGAAGATCAAGATGACTTCTCCGATCTCCAACTTCTGGACTTCATCTGTGTTCATGGCTCCAATAAGCGCAGCAATCGAATTCTGCGAATCGTTGAATTGGAAAGTATTTCCTTGTTGATAAAAGGTTGCGATTTCTTGAAGACGCGAGGGCCTGAGAAAGACCAGAGGATATGGCAGAGGCGGCAAACCTAGAAGGAAGGTTCAGGGAAGACGACCACGAAAGGTCGGAGGAGCAGATCCGGCAGACGTGGGAAGACGATGAATAGTTCCCTCATTTTTCAAATTTTAACCAAAATTTCTTACTAATTATAATTTCAGGCCAAATTAAATTTTTGTTTGAGAATTTGGCTATGGTATCATTATTGGTTTAATTGGTTATAGTTTGTATATAAACTTACAATTTTAAAAGTTCGTATTATTTTGGGTGATTTAGGTAGTTAGTCTATTTAGAATCTTTAATAAGCTAATTAGGCTATAAACTTTTTTAATTAGATTAGGTAATCCATCCCCCTTAAAACACCACACGCGCCTCATTTTACAATTGACCGGTCAACGTTGACCACTCATGTGGATTTTTTTTTGATGCCATTTTTTGATGCTATTTTTTTCGCTTTGATGCAACTTTTCTAATGAAATGGTTTGATGACACTTTTTGAATGCCACTTTTTTCAAACCTTGATGACATTTTTTTACTGTCATGTCACGTTGACCATTGATGCCGCTTTTTTTACTGCGGACTATTGATGACACTTTTTTTGTGTCAATTTTTATTACCGTGTTTCCATATTTTTTCAAAGTAGTATTTTGATGACATTTTTTAAATGTAATTATTTGATGTCACTTTTTTTAATCAAATCGTTTGATGCCACTTTTTTAATTTAATCAATTGGATATCGATATATTTTCATTGATTCTACTTTTATTCACTGATGACACGTTTGTGATTACACTTCATTGGTGCAATAATTTTTTATGACATTTTTATACAATTACATGAGTATAAAATGTTATTAAACTTCATTGATGACATCTTTTAATGATGACTTTTATTCATTGATGACATTTGTGATTACACCTCATTGATCTCAATCCTTTGTGATGACATTGTTTGTTGATGACATTTTTATTGATAACATTTTTATACAATTGATAACTTATAAGCATAAAATGTGATTACACTTCATTGATGACACATTAGTAGTGCTATTTAAGAATCTAATAATATTATTGACCTCAGATGATGTTGTTATTTCCTCACTTTAGCACAAGAGCCAAACTACATCAACAACATCATTTAAGTAAAAAAAAACAGGTCATAAGAAATGAAGAACACTACAAAAAATGACAATACACACGAGAGAATGAAAATTATCCCCTACACGTGGGGTTCATCATCTTCATCATCCTTAGTAATTTGTTGCACATAATCCATTATTTTTTCCTTAAGCTCCCTCTGTTGCTTCTTCCACAATCCTTATACACTTCAGTCCTACCAAATAGCCCTTGGTTTCTCCTCACATATTATTGTTGTCATAATAGCTGTATAATCACTTTTTCCAAATTTGTCTGTTGATTTTCGGTCTCACTTCTTGCACCTGAAGCCCTTACATTCATACCCCCATTCTCACCCTCCTGGACAGCTCAAATCTGCAATACAATAATAGCATCAGCAGCTTGAATAGTTTGCGATTTTGGAGCCCAAACCTGCTGCAGAAACACCTTCAGCATTGGCATCAATGGCCTTTGATTCCGTCTACTTTTCAGCCAACTTTCGAGCATGGCCTTTTGTACATCGAAGTCACAAAATGCAAAACTGGAGGCAGGAGCGATATTTTTAATGGCACATATGAAAGTCCATTGTAAATACCTTGGTTGGTCATGTAGACTGCGACATTGAATTCCACATCTAGCTTCAGCAAATGGGAGAGCATTTAAGCCATTTTTTGCTGCAAGGAAAATAATTCAGATCAAAAGAGGTATATCAGATTTTAACCTTAGTATATTGGACAAAATTTTACTGGTCTCTTTACTCATCTACCTTTCGAATTGCTATCGACTTCCAAAAGCCACAAAATCCCCAATTGTTGAAGCAATTTGATCACATAATCCAGACGAATATAAAGACACAAAGTAAAGGCAGAAGAAGCGAAACCACTCTCAAAACCAGAGTATCCAAAAGCAAAACCAAAGTAGTTTCTACATATTCAACACTTGCGTTCTATATTGATATGCATTCCAAACTCTTATAAAATAGTCATTTGTATACATTAAGGTCATTTAGAATGAATCTTTTTGCTTTAAATCAACAACAGAGTACACAACAACAATTCGCAAAAAATAATATAGACAAAATACACTCAAAAACATATAGATTCAAGTATACACAAGAGAAAGTGTTAGCAATTTCAAATCTGATAAGGAACCACAGCCCGAGCATAAGATGAAGAAAACACCCATCAGTTTTGATTCCGAAAACTCTCCTCTTAACGAGGATAGAAGATGAAGAAAACACTCAACATTTTTTATTTTAGTTGGACATCAAGCAAGGAATCACTGCCCAGGGGAACATAACTTGTATAAAATCAGTTGATCAACATGAAATCTGCTAAGCAATATTTTCCTTTTTTCAAGAAAATGTTACCTATAAAGACAATCCTAATATTTGGAAGCTGAAGAGGATCTTCAATTGATATTCTATACCCACCACTGCTGAGAAAGTGACAATGTTGAGCTTCATTTCCATGGCTTCAAATTGAATGAATGCGCCCTTGTTGCCCATCTATAGGAGAGAACAAATTCATCAGGACACGTCTAATGCTAAAAGCGTCATAGAAAAAAAACCTAGCAGATTTACAAAGCTCGTGAAATTACCTGATCACGGTAATTCGGAGCTGAAAATACAGCGATAAGCTTGCCATCGTGTTCGATTCCATATGCAATCAGAAGACCTATCTGGATGCCACATGAATTTCACCCCATAGTTCAATCCCAAACTATCATATGCGATTAATTTAGGACTAAAGAAGCACCTTTTGTCATCTATTAAACCTATCTGATGTCATTAAACAGGAGGAACGCAACCGAAAGAGATCATATAAGCCTGAGAAACTCACCTTCAAACCTTCGATTTGGACAAAGACTGATCCCTCCTAAAAGCATCCTCTATTAAGTTCATCTGATCGATCAGATCATTCACTGAAGGCCTTGGCTCAAGCAAGCTACAAACACCAAACAATCATATATAATAACTCAATTTCCAGTAAACAAAAAGCACTAAGAAATATACCAATATAACCTGAAAATCTTTGATAACTGATTCTACAGTAACTTGTCAGATATTTCAGAGATTAGAGAAATTCTAAAGTTGTTGTCTCTTAGATTAGAGAAACACTGCACCAAGGAAGGAGATCTAAAATTTATCAATTCAAAGCTCTTAGCTCACCCAATTCATCGAATTCAAAGCTCTTAGCTCATCTAGGCATTTCATCGAACACCTAGGATGCAACTCTTACCTCACCCAATTCAAAGCCACCCAACACCTTCAAATTTCTCAATCTTGCATCTAGTGGAAGGAGATCTCAAATCTCCATTATTTTCTTTGATTCCACTCTAACAATTACATCGAATAGAGTAGGAATTACCTTGGAATACTCGAGTTGGGGCTGATAGTCCCCCTTCGAAATTCTCCTCCTCCAACTCGTGTCGGCGAATGAAGCACCTCCGACTCGTGGCCGGAATGGAGAGAGCGAGGACGAGCAATCCACCATGGGAGCGTGATGAGAAAGAATAGGGCGAGGCGAGCAAGGTAGGAACAGAGAGATGGATATCAGACGAAAAGGATAGGAAGCGACCGTGAATGAGCTTCGGGAAGGAGAAAGGGCTAATTGGCGGAATAAAGGTTGAATCCCGGTTATAAGCTCTAAAAAAACTTTTTAATTAGTTAATGACCTAATTAAAACCTTCTAGATGTCTAAAAACGCAAATTTTTTCTATTATTTTTGGTTCACCGTTGATAGTTGATACTATTATTTTGAGTCATTTTTCCTAATTACAGTCACTGGATCTTTCATTTTCATATCAACTTTTATACTTATTTGTATTGTGTAATACTCCCTCCGATCGATATATAATATTTATTTTTGATTTTTCATCACATTTTTTAAGAAAGAAAAACTCTAAAAAATATTAAAATATTAAAAATAATTCTATGCTTATTACTAATTGCATGATATTATTTTTTAAAAATTATTTAAGATTTTGATATTCTATATATTTTTAAATTTTATTAAAAATTACGAGAAATAATAAAAATCAAATATTTTTGATCACATATAGTATATATTTACAAGCACTAGAACCATAATTGATTAATACTGTCAGGTTTTGGGACAAAGAGTAAATTTTAAAAAATCTGTTTTCCAAACCATTAGAGGAATCTCCAATTACCAAAAATGCAGGATCCAATCCCGCCTTCATATTACAAACCAATCGGCTCTAAAAAAATATATGGGTTGTCCTATTATAAATGGACGTGTGAACAAAAATACTTTTGAAGATGTACTAGTGCAAACAAAGAATCAATTAACAAAATGGAGAGCGAATGAGTTGACCCAACAAGGAAGAGTTGTGCTTGTGAAGGCAAATTTAGCGGCTAAACCAAGCTATATATATAATGCATAACTTTATGCTTCCTGCTAGCATGCATATGGAGCTCGACCGAATTAACAGATGCTTCTTTTGGAACAAGGACAAAAAATACAAATCGCTAATTGGATGGGACAAAGTGTGTAGGCTAAAGCGAGAAGGTGGCCTTGGATTACACAAGTAAAGATATGAACAAGGCTCTACAGATGAAATTGCTATGGAAAATTTTGGTGGAACCACGTAATGAATGAGTTAAAATTATTTCAGAAAAGTATTTAAAAGGAACACTCTTGTGGGAATACTCAAGAAAAAAGAATACATCATGGCAAATTGGCAATGGACAAAATTGATGGAGATCAAAGAAGAATTCTGCGCAGGGTTGATCTGGCAGATTGGAAATGGAAAAACCGTAAGATTCTGGGAGGATAAGTGGCTCAATTATGATGCTACCCTTCGTAAAAAAAGGCTACATGATAACATTGTAGATCAAGAAACAGTGGACCAATACATAAGACCAAATAGAACCTGGAACATAGAAAAACTGGATTACCTTCAAACTTGGTGGAGCAAATTACTGACGTTCATATACCGACCTCTTAAATCGAGGATCGGTTATACTGAAAATATAGCAAAAACGGATGGTTCTCAAATGCTAGTGCCCTTGACTATATTATGAGTTATAGAAGAACAAACTTGGAACCACTTGATTGAATTTGGAAGGTTGATTGCCCTCCGAAAATAAAAAAATTTCTCTGAAAAAATCTACTTAATGGTACGCCAACAAAAGCAAGGCTTCGAAAAAAAGGTGTGCATATACCTATGGAATGCCCACTCTGTAACCATCCTACAGAAGATGCAATGCACCTGTTTACTGAATGATATACTACATTGACTTTTGTTAGGTCGATTGATGAACAAATTGAAAATAGAATACGGCACACGAATAAGAATGGAAGACCTTATTGTGAAACAATTTTTGAATTTTTTTCTAAGATTTCCTCAGAAAAAAAATCGATCATAGCTTTTTCCTTATGGGGTGTCTGGACAATGAGAAACAAAATTTTATTCAATGAAAATGAAAGCACAAATATGACAGAATGGGCGACGTTCATTAAACTTTTCAGAGATAGTTGGAAGACATCGCAGACCGAGGACCTAGAATTCGACATGACTAAAACAATTACGAAAGTCGGCCAAAAGAGGGATAGATAAAAGAAATTGGTAAAATGGAGGAAGCCTGATGTGGGGTTTGCCAAACTAAACTTTGATGGAACCAAGATTGCTTCTGGTTTTGCTGCCTCCGACTTCATTTTACGGGACAACGCAGGAGTCGTCCTTTTTTGTGGTGCACATCAACGTGGCAAAGTTTCCGCGATTCAAGCGGAATGCCTTGGTCTCCTGACTGGATTGATGGAAGCATCTAAGCGGGGACTCTCTCATCTTGAAGTGGAGGGTGATTGCCTGCCAGTCATCAATGTCGTGAAGGGATCGTGGAAGTGTCCGTGGGAGATCGAGATGCTAATCTCCGATGCTCTCCGTCGTTGTTGTGACTTTAGTCCATTTCCTTCACTCACACTTTCCGTGAGGGGAATCGTGTTACGGGCTGTTTGGCGCATCTAGGTCTTTCGACGCCGTTGCTGCGGGACCGTCCATCTCTTGAGACTGAAGACTTCGTCCGCGAGGACGTCCTTGGGCGGTGGGTCAGCCGCGACTGATCACCCCCAAAACCTCACCTTGTATATATAAAAAAACAAGCACTAGAACTTATGAACCACATGTTTAATTTTAACATTTTAAAATTATCACAAAATTACCAAATTATGATTTTTTTTAATTTAAAAAGGAAAAAACTAACAAACCTAAAATCGACCCGAAATCGATCCAATTTTACCCGAAATCGACCCGAAATGATCCAACCCAAATGACCTGATTGATAGGTCTACCCATACCTTATATAATTATACGGCGCGGATATCTTCACCGCTAATTTTTACTATATCCACCGCTAATCACCACATAGGTTGGCGGTGGCCTTAATGACGTATCCCACTGGTCACCGCAATGTATAACGATGGATATGATCCGGTATGAGAACCGTTTCAAACGACCGTCAATGTCTAAAGTGGCCTATAAAATAAAATAAAAATTGTAAATAAAATTTAATTTAATTTTGTAAAAAAATAAATTTATAAAAAAGCCACCTTCACAAGTGACGGTGACATTAATTAATTGCAACCAAGAGCCGTGTATATTTTTCAACAAAGAAAACGAGCTATTGAAAGATACGACTCATAGCCATTCGGCCCAATGCGCGTCCCCAGCCAACCAACCCGGTTTTCCTCCTCCTTCCTACCGCATCACTCGACTTCTTCCCTCCTACCTTAGAGCAAGCCCAACAGTCCTTGCAAAATAGAAAAAACGCAAAATTTTAGAGAAAATAGGTTTTTTTTTTCCACTCCAACATATTATGGAAATCTTCCTGTAAAATAGAGAAACACCGTGGGAGAGAAATATTTTCTGCAAATTTGGAGAAGAGGAGAAAACGCTAAAATTAAATTCTCCACAACTTCCCATGAAAATTAATTGCTTTCCCCAATCTTCTCGTTGCTTGTTCGGTTGTTGCCATGGTTCTGATTGCTGATTTTGTTGGTCGCATTAGGCTTCGATTTATAATCGCAGCAAGAGGAAATTGATTTATAATCACAATAGGTTCTGGATGCTAGTATTGAAGACCATATCATCGAATCTTCTAAAACCAGGAATTTTATTCTTGCTGTCATGGTCACAATTGGCTTCGATTTTAGGTTGCTGTTTTCATGGGTTGTCAATATGTTGGTGTTGGTTGCTTTCATAGTTGATTTTAGGGTGATGTCATGGTTGATTTATGATTTTAGGGTAATGGGCTCCTAATTTGCTCTGTGATCATGGACTCCTAATTTTATGGTCGATTTTAGGTTATCTTGTTCAATTTATGCTATTTAGATTAATTTGTTGTCAATACACACACCAAGAACTCATTAGATAAATTTGCTTTGTTTTCATGTTGTTCAATTTATGCTCTGATTTGACTCAGCTGTTGGATTGTAAGGTGTAATCTACTTCCATATCCAAGTCTTTTACTTGAATCTGTGCATATTTTATAACTGTTTGGTGTCTCTGTAGCCTGTAGGCAGAGTTGGCTCAAAAAATGGCATTATGAACTCTAAACTACTATGTTTATAACTCTGGCTATGTCACGCATGACTTTTTTTTAACAATACATCAGTCATTCTCCAATATCACTATGTAAAATCTAATGTTCAACACGCTTGAATTTTGAAAGTGAGTTCATCTATTAATTTAGAATCTCAACAAATCTCAATTGTCAATAAACATATCAAATGGATTAGAAAGAAAAGCAAACTGAAATATGGTGGATTTTAGGATTACATTATTAACAAATTCCATGACAGTAGTGGAATAACAAATTCCATGACAGTAGTGGACTTTATTTTAGAATTAATATTACGTTAGAAATGTAATTCTAAATAGGGTGATTTTTGTAGAGGCCTTTTTTGAATATTTAATTAGTCACCTAGTCCATTAATTAATTTAATTAGTTTTGCCCTAGCCCCTTCCCAATTGGGTGGGTTGGTCAATGATCAACCGTTTGACCATTGACCGATCAACGGTTGACCGTTGACCGGTCAACGTTGACCAACCCATTTTGATGCCAACTTTTTTTTTAGTGATACCATATTTTACCGTTTTGATGCCAAAATTTTACTATATTTTATTTTCACTTTGATGCCATTTTTTATGTCAATTTTTTGATAATATTTTTTTTTACCGTGATGCCATATTTTTGATGATATTTTTTCAAAGTAGTATTTTTTGATGACATTTTTTTTCTTTAATGTGATACAAATTTTTCAAAATGGCATCAATGGTCAACGTGACATTAGAGTAAACAAAAAATGTCATCAAAGTTTAAAAAAAGTGTCATCCAATAATTTAATTAGAAAAGTGGCATCAGAGTGAAAATAAAATGTAATAAAATTTTGGCATCAAAACGGTAAAATATGACATCACAAAAAATGTCATCAATGTTTTAAAAAAGTGGCATTAAAAAAAAATTCATCCAATCATTTCATTAGAAAAGTGACAATAAGGTGACAATATTTTGATTCCACGTTTTAAGCTCTTATGCCATCAATTATATAAAATTGTCACCACAAAATGTTGGCATCAAAACGGTAAAATATGGCATCACTAAAAAAAAAAAAAAAAGTTGGCATCAAAAAAAAAAAAAAAAAGTTGGCATCAAAATGGGTTGACCGGTCAACGGTCAACGTTGACCGTTAACCGGTCAAGAGGGCTAAGCAAGCTAAAAAAACAATTAATGGGCTAAGCATGCTAAAAAAACAATTAATGGGCCTATCTAGCTAACCAAATATGCTTAAAGGGCTTTTTCAACAAATTCCCTCTTCTAAATACTATAATTAAATTTAAATCGAGTTTTTAGAAAGGTAGAATTAAATATTCTTAATAATTGCATTTATTTATTATACTATATTATAAATGTAAAAATCTATTATACTATATTATAAATGTAAAAATCTGTAAAATAGAGAAGCTGTTGGAGTTTGACTGAATTTTTTTTTAGAGATTTTAATCTCTATTTTAGATATTTTTTACCAAAGCTGTTGGACTTGCTTTTATAGCCGACAATTTTGTAAACGGCGGTGTTTGAAATTTTGTAAACGCCTCCTCGACAATGAGGATCGCCTAGTCCGCAATTGTAGTCCATACCGTAGTCCAAATTACCTCATTGGCTAAATTGAAATTTCTAATGATTTTTTTATTTAAGTGTTTGTACCTTATAATTTATTTTAATGTTTATCGGCCAATGAAATTAAAAGGACCATAAAAATAGACTACGATGTTAGACTAGACGATTTTCACCGCCTCCCCGTAGCCGGCAATTAATTAGTTGCAGTTGATCTCGATTATAAATTAAAAGCCTCCTCCCTCCTACCTCATAGCCGGCAATTTTGTAAATGGTGATGTTTGAAAAAAGCCTCTTCCCTCCTACCTCATAGCCGGTGGCTGCCTCATTCATATTTTGCTCCCTTTCTGATCGATTTCCCTGCCCTCCTACCCTTACGGTGGGTATATTTTTTTTAAAAAAAATAATTTAATTTTTTTTTTAAAATAATTTAATTTAATTAGGCCACCGTAATATGTTGCTATGGTTTGAACACGTTCTCGTCCCACCGCACCATATAACGATGGATTCAGATATCCGTCATTAAACCCACCGTCACAGAATGCGATAATTAACGGTGAAAATAGTAAAAATTAACGGTGGAGATATCATCGCCCATAATTATATCAATACCAAACCACCTTTAAGGTCCTTGATACATTTACACTCAGGTAAAATGTGTAAAAATGTGTAGTTTTACACTGCCAATAATATTTCTGCCAAGTGTAAGATATTTTGAAGTCATTGTACTTTATTTCCTGTATCAATTTTTTTAGAAGTTGAAATGGCAATAATGGAAAAGTTGCAGAAGAAACCCACCCACCCCCTCACTCCATCCTCACCAAACTCAGCCACCGCATCCAACCACACCCATCGAAGTCCAGGGTGGGAATATTACCCAAATTCACTTCCACCATCTCCATCCCTTCAAATGGGTACCCGTCTTGCCAAACACCAGTCGAGGTTTTTATTTATTAAAAAAAAGCCATTTTACCTCTTATAATCTCCACCTCTACTCTCCCAAACAGGGCCTAATACATCGTCAACCACCGGCTCCACCCTTTTCAGTCCCGCTATCTTATCGCATCGAGCCCAGTCGCTCCATCTTATCGCATCCGACCCCACAACCACCACCGATAAATCCTGAACCCCCCTTGCAGTACGGTACAACAACCTAGTAGACCTCCTAACTTCACCCGATCCATTATTTCGATTGGAAGGTTTCGAGACCCTTCCATTCGCGATTATCGCACCCAACCAGAAACCCTAACCCCATCAACAATCGCCGCCTATCGAGGAAAAAATGAAACTTAATTCAAGCAAGTAGTGGTGAAACTGATGTCCACGATGTCAAATTTGAACTTTAATTTTTCTGGTTCAGTTTACAATTTGAACAGTATGAGGAGGAGGAGATGAAAGATACGAGGAGGAGAAGATGAAAGGGCTTATGGACTGTTCTGGTGTAATTAAGTTCTCTTTCCTTTTACTTTCCCAATAAATCAGATATTTTTATTAATTAAAGTAACGGAAATTTCGCGAGGTATTGCAATTTTCACCGGGTATACAACTCTTTTACATATTTCGTGTGGTGCTCCTGAGGTTTTGGTTCATTTCGCGTCGTGCCCTCGGAGGTTAAACTTAACAGAAAAGAAATCTCCGTTGCTTTTGAATTAAAAAAAAAAAACGAAAGAAACGAAAAAAAATGAGCGAAGGAACGAAGGGCCACGAGAGAGAAAACGAAGCGCAAAGGGAGGTCGCGAGAGAGAAAGAGAAGACGATGGTCGAAGATTGAAGGGAGGGATGGAGAGAGAGAGAGGACGAAGGTCGACTGAGGGCAGCGGCAAAATTATCGCCAGTGGATCGAGCTCAGTTGGTGTTGAAGGTGAAGGTGAGTATCTCTTAATTTAATGTTTGTTTGGGGATTTAGGGGTTAGGGGTGATGATTCGAATTGTGACTGGTTGCCTACTCTAGGATTCGAATTTGATTCCAGCAAAAACATATTGATTTCGTTTTCAATTTGGTTGATAGGATGATTCGAATTGTGAATGGATTTCGTTTTCCACTAATCTAGGGTTCTAATTTGATTCTTCATAGGATGGTTGACTCCTCTGGTTATCGTTTTCAATGTTTATATTTGTATATGTGTTAGAAGTTGTTGGGTAGGTCATAGCTTACAAGTCCTTCCATAAGTCCTTCCATATGAATTTTATCATGTCTGCCAGGCCAATGACTCTTTCTTTATGATATACTAGTAGGAGGCGACTAACAATGGTGAAGCTGTGCAGAGCCTTGACAATAACATGATTTC
This sequence comes from Persicaria tinctoria, assembly GCA_037127255.1. Taxonomy (NCBI): domain Eukaryota; kingdom Viridiplantae; phylum Streptophyta; class Magnoliopsida; order Caryophyllales; family Polygonaceae; genus Persicaria; species Persicaria tinctoria. Next base: position 56,218,734 of record JBANSL010000006.1, on the reverse strand, counting down.
TATCCAAGAGAAGATGCTTAGCAACCCCAGGACTGCCAGGAGAGGGAATACCATAAGAGCAATGCCAAAATTGAATGGAGTAAAGAATTCTTTGAACCCGGACTCATGGAGAACGTGGAGCATTCGGAGGGCTGTGCGATGAAAAGGTAATAGATGAAAAGCAAAACCGCAGCTTCTCTGCACTACATGTGTCGTTTGGCCTAATTATGCATCAGAAGTCCTCTTGACAGGCTCATTTGATTGCTGGGCTACTAAGGTACAAGTCTGTTTCTACTACTCATCGGCACAACTGTATTTCTTTAATTGTGCATCGTAATTTCTCATTCGATAATCCAAATTAAGTGCCCTAGTGAATTCTGGAATAGGACAGGAGTGTACATCTAGGACTGGCAATTCCATAGTTGCCATTGTTGGTTAGATACGAATTTGTATTGATGAATATAGAGGTATGTGATTGAGAAAAGTTCATTGTTTTGAATCAGATAGCAAAAGCTACAATGTACCGGTTAGTCATTTCAATGCTTATTTAGGTAATGTTCATAAGTTCATATTTTAGACGGTATTTCTTTTTGTTTGGATTTTTTAACTGAAACCATACGGCTTAGCCAGTTCAATGCTTATTTAGAATTTAGGTAATGTTCATCGGTTCATATTTTTATACATTATTTCTTTTTGTTTGGATTTTTTAACTGAAACCATGGACTCCTTTGCTACCTAGATAGGAAGTCTCATTTCAGAATTCCTTGTTGAATTCACATGCTCACTCAATTATATTGAGTGGTTCTACTTGTTGAATTGTTGAAATTGATGTTAGTATGAAATAGTTTAATTCATAAATTGACATTAATGTTTTGAGGTGATTTTAAGTCTATTAGCTTAAGCGGTAGAGCGTTGTGCTTACGCACAAAGATGCGGGTTCAAATCCCGTATAGACTATATATCCCATATAGACTATAAATTGAAATTAATTTATTGAAGTGATTTTAGAATTCCTTGTTGATGTAGCTGTTAATTTTACTGGCTTTTTCTTTAATATTTTTGGAGAAATCATTGGAGAGAAGGCTTAGGACTCATATTTATTTCACTTGCAATATGTTTGTTAAATTAGAACTGGCAATGTGTTTGTTAAATTAGAACTTCTCTCACGTGTCTCCCTTTAGGTGGAAAGAAAATCTTATGCCCAATTTGGTTGCTTCTCTTCATAATCAATTTGAAATCAGACTGGGTGATCTAACCATCTTTGTTTTTGTTTTCATCTATAAAAATTAAAGCATTTGCCTCAATCTTGCTGCTACATCCTAACTATAAATAACCAAAGATAGCCTATACGGGATTTGAACCCGTATCTTTGTGCGTGAGCACATTGCTCTGCCGTTTGAGCTAATAGGCTTAAAATCACATTTGTTATTGCTACACTTTCTAAATGACTCATGGATTGTTAAACTGAAAGGATTTTAGTTTTACAATTACAACTCATGAAAAGGATTGGTAAATTGAAAAGAATTGTAAAACTGAAAAGGATTTCAGTTTTACAATTCTTTTGTACATTTATCAAGTTTGAGGAGATTACACAAGTACAGCTCATGGAAGATGGAATGGGACACAATCTAAAACCAACATCAACATTCTTTTCAAGCCTATCAGAAGTCATTGTGTGAAATACCCCCACCCTCTTCACTAGAAATGTAAAGACCAAATTACCTGATATTGAAATTGATTGAAGGTAAATATGATGTTATCTCAGGGGTTTGGGGGCCATTCTCTCCAACCCCAAAGTCGGAGCAATCAAAGGAATTACTACCCTCAAATGAATTCAAGTACAGAGGATAAGCATTAGAAGGCTTAGGATTGTCTAATTTTCTATTCAAGTTAAAAATGCATGAAAAATATGCATCTGCATCTAGGATGGAAACTTAAATAGGGAAAAAGACGGCATTTTCTAATTTTCTATTCAAGTTAGAACTTCTTTCTCAAATTCACTGTCAATCTGAGTATAGAAAGGGCTACTGCCTTTCTAAATGGAAAGAGGCATGGAAATACAAAGTTTGACATCTTATGAGTAATGGAAATCTACCCAAATTAGTATAAAAAGAACTCAAAGCAAATTACGAGACCTTATGATCAACTCTAATTATTTTTTCAAATACCACCAATGTGCCTTACAGGTAAGTTTGTTTCTCTATAATACAAGGATCTGCTAATATAGCCCTGGACAAGAACACCAAACTCACATGATCTCTCGTGGTCAAAGCCTTTCACAGTTCACACCACCTTCTTGTGGTCAAAGCCAGAAAACAAAACCTCACACTCTCACTTCCAGAACCTTTCACACCACCTTTGAGACATGTCAAAATTTATCTAACAAACTCCTCGAAGACGACTTAATTATTGATTAAAAGATAACAAATTCTTAAATCAAAAACATATATTCAAAATCCCCAATTCGAAACCCTAATTCACAACATACCTTGTTTGTGTTGGGGTCGGATGGATCTGTGTCCAATTTCTCCCTTCAGGTTGTAGGTGACGTCGACATTTCTATTGAGCCCTTTTATGGCGATGTCGAGCGGATTTGTCACCCCCTTTGTCCCTCAGTTGAGCTTCGTAGGAGTTCTCTCCCTGACTCCCTCGCAGGTATCGCCTCTCCAATCTGTATGCGTGTTCCTTCCATCTTTTTTTTTTTATACATTAAAACCTAACGGAGAAAGCTAAATCTGTTAGTTTTAACTTTTAAAGGGTACGAGGTGAAATATCTTAACACTTCAAGGGTACCACGCGAAATATGTAAAAGAGTTGTATACCCGGTGAAAATTGCAATACCTCAAGGGTACCTGGCGAAATTTCCGTTAAAGTAAATACGTGGATGTGTTATAAGGGTCTCAAATTTATAGTTTATCCTTTATAACTCTCTCCATGTATGCCTATATAAGGCTTTGTACTTTTCCTTTGAGAAACACACAAGCAATAGAGATTTATTCACTCTTTTCTCTTCCTCTCTATACTCTCTTATTCTTACACATCTTATAACACGTTATCGGCACGATCGTCTCTTATTGTATTTAGGGTAGATCCGTAGATAAACATACAATCGGACTCATCCACCCACTCTCCACACAACACTCCGATTCATAATTACAGGTTTTATTCTATGCTATTTTTGAGTTGATTAGTTATACTATGGCTTGCATATGTTGAACATACTGTTTTGTTTTTCAAATTATATATGCTTCGCATGCTCTATTTCTATTCCTATATCAACAGTCAATATAGTTGACCCATAGATCGATGCCAACACTAATTTGATATACTCCTGCACTTTGATTAATATATTTTGGATTCAATTTTGGATTCAATTTGAATATGTTTTCGATCGGCATCGGCAGATATGTGTGTGTGTGATTGTTTAGTTTTGCCTTTTTTTTGTGTGTGCAAGTTTTGGTGTTGGGGTACGGTTTTGGTTCAAATTGGCAATGGAAATCTTTCATTGTTTTTACCATTTCAGTTTTCTTTGTGTGGGTTAATTGAATTAGATGAGATATATAAATTGCTTATTTGTTAGCCACATTTACATCATCATGTAACGTGTTAGCTATTCACATTATGCTTTTAAGCTTGCCATCATCTCATGCATACGTATGAATTATTATATATTCATTAATCTTTGATGGATAATTAGATATATACTGTGTAATAGATGGATACGTATAAATCCTTCTTAAGTTGTATGAACTACAAGTGGCTGGATATATTTGTATGCATCTCATCCCTCGAAGTGGATAATCGATCGACTTTATAAAGATTGAAATCCATCCATGTAACGATGATATATCCCCAAAAGTGGATCCATATTCTTGTAATGTCTGTAATCCAGATGTATGTATTAGGATTATGTACATGTAATGGCTAGAAGCTCAAGGATAGGACTAGGTCACAGGTGGCTCAAGACAATGGACCAAGGGTGGCTCGAGTGAGCCTAGCCAGTGGCACTTGGTGAGCTTGGTTGGAGTCCTTCACTTGCTGGATTGTTGGATTGATATTAAAGATGAAGCTACTTCATCTTTAGACTTCGGCCCAGTCAAGTTGAAGCCCAGCCCACTTCTCCTAGCCCAACTCTGAAGAGCTTCCAACGACACTTTGCTGGCTTTGTTCCAAACGCTACGTTTTGCCTTAAGACGCTCCCTATAAGAGGCCTCTTTCTCCGAAACCCTAATTGCGAGCTCATTACCGTTCTTCCATCTGAAAAGAGAAAGAGAGAGAGAAGAGAGGAAACCCTAGGTTCCCAAGTGCCGCCGACGGAGATCTCACATCGAAGAGGAAGAAGACGAGCCTCCGACCTGGTTTCCCAACCGCCTTAGCGTCATCTTCACCTGCTCTCATCCAGCTTCGATCTTCTTCGAAGTGAAGGGAGTATCTGTTCCTCTTCTGTATTCTCTCCTTGTCTGTCCGTGTTTTCTGAGTTGCTTGACCTAGATCTGTTACCTTGAGCTCGTCACTACTTGTATCCATGATCTGTAACTCGTTCATACTTAGTGGATTCTAGGGTTTGAGTCTCTCCCTCTTGAGGCTTCGCAGAGTAGGGAAACCGAACTGCGTCATCAATCTGTGTGTTATCTTTTTTTGCTTCCGCTTTGCATGTTTACTTTCCGACCACGCTTCTGTGCTAGCATTTAGGATCAAATCGTTTTCTAAAAAGTGGTATCAGAGCTTGATTGTCCCTTTTCTTCCTTTGTCTCGTCTCTGTAGACGAGGGAAATAGATCTGGGGGCGTGGACATTGGGCAAGCCGCATATAGTGTCCACCGGCCAGGCGCTGTTCCTCTCCCGTCCGACGTACCACACCTGTTTTCAAAACTAGTTCTTTATTCTTTATAAAAACCAGTTTTTCTATGCTTTACTTTGTTGAATAGCTCTTGATCTAAGTAAATCTCTGCTATTACCTTTGTCTTTGAGCTATCTGACTTTGTTTACGTCTGTGTGTAGGTACTATGGCTGACTCTTATGTCAAAATCCGACCATATGATGGTAAAATTGACTTTGCCATGTGGCAAGTCAAGATGAAAGCGATCATTATCAAGGAAAAGTGCTGGAGAGCAGCTGCTCCCCTTGAACTAGCACTTCCTGCTGCAAATGCACCAGAGGGAGGCCCTCCAGTCCAACTAGCTCCACCAGCTCCTGTTCCACCAGAAATATCTGAGCAAGCTCATGCTAAGATCATGCTCAGGCTTACTGATGATGTAGCAAGACAGGTAGTGAAGGTAAATGACCCCAGGGCTATGTGGTTAGCCCTGGAGGATCTTTTTCTTGTCAAATCTCTGCCTAGTCGCATTTCTCTTCTCTGCAGGTTATTTACATTTAAAATGGATATCAACATTACTTTAAATGACAACTTGGACAAGTTTCTGAAAATGACCCAAGAATTAGAGAGATGTGATGATAGTATTAAGGATTCTCATCAAGCTATCTTGTTGCTTAATTCTCCGCCTTCACAGTTTGATCACTTTAAGGATGTTATTCAATTATCTAGGGAGCCTCTCACTAAGGAAAGAATAGTTGAGACTATCACAGAGAAAAATGAGATGCTAAAGGTTTTCAAATCTAAATTTGGTGCTAAATCTGATAACACTGAAAAATATGAGGTCTTGTTTGCTAACTCCAACAAGTCTAATGACAATAGAAATAAGAACAGGAAGAAGAAAAATGCTAAAGAAGATGAGAATTCTAATACTAAACAATCTGAGTCCACCACCAAGGTACCTAAAGATTCTAAATGCAACTACTGTGGTCACCTAGGTCACTGGATTAAAGATTGCAGGAAAAAGAAAAGAGTTGATGAAAATAAACTCAAAAATGATATCTCTGTTTCATTGCTTGAGTCTGACAGTGGTGCATATCCCAATGAACTCTTCATGTGTACACCAGAGGAAGTTGATTCAGGCAACTGGATCCTTGACTCTGGTTGCACCATACATGCCACCCCTATCAAAGCCAGCTTTGATAACCTTGATCAGAGTAGGTGTGGGATGGTCAAACTTGGTGACCATCACACACTTGCCATCAAGGGGGTTGGAGATGTTTCTCTGAAGATGTTTGATGGGAATGTCATCACTTTGAAAGATGTCAAATGGGTTCCTGAGTTGAGGAGGAGTCTAATGTCTGAATCTGTGTTTGATTGCATGAATTATGATATACATACAAGTGGTGGCATTAAAACTGTTTCTTCTAATAAAAGGTGCATTGTCAAGACTATTAGGAAAAATGGTTTATATCATGTCATCACCCCTGATAATGAGTGCAATCTTATTGATTCTTCTCATCTAGCCAAACTCTGGCATCTCAGGTTAGGGCATATTGGAAACAAAGGCCTACATTACTTGCATAAACATGGTTTAATATCTGATAAGCTCTCTGATTTGTCTTTCTGTGAGAATTGTGTATTTGGCAAAGCTACCAAATAGGTGTTTCCTAATTCTGTGTACAAGGCCACCAAGCCTCTTGAATATGTACACTCAGACCTCTGGGGTCCTGCACAGGTAGACCCAATTGGTGGTAAGAAATACTTTATTTCCTTCATTGACCACTTCTCCAGAAAGGTATGGGTTACTCTTCTTAAATCTAAGGATGAGGCCTTCCAGGCTTTCAAAGCTTGGAAATCAAAGGTAGAGCTTCAATCTGGTTATAAACTTGTTTGCTTTAAGACTGACAATGGCCTTGAGTTTTGCAATACTGCCTTCAATGATTTCTGCAGGGAGAATGGGATAAAAAGGCAACTCACAGTGCCTGGCACCCCTCAGCAGAATGGCACTGCTGAGAGGATGAACAGGACACTGTTAGAGAAGGCCAGATGCCTTCTCTTCACTGCAGGAATAAAGCACAGTCTATGGGGAGAGGCTGTGGTCACAACCTCCTATCTGATCAACAGGAGCCCCTCATCTGTAACATGCTTCAAAACTCCACAAGAACTGTGGATTGGTAAGGTACCCAATCTTTCATACCTTAAACCCTTTGGCTGTACTGCTTATGCTCAGGTTTCTCAAGGTAAGTTACAGCCTAGAGCACTAAAGGATATGATGTTGGGTTACCCTGAAGGTGTGAAGGGCTACAAAATTCTTCTCATTCGACCTGGTGGATATAAAGTTATTGTTGCTAGAAATGTTACATTTAATGAAACTGACTTTCATTTTAAGAATATCCTCACCCCTAGAAATGAGAATGCAGGCAACACTGATGAGCCCTCCAAGTTCTTTGTTCCTGATGACCAACTCAGGGATTATGTAACTGAGCTAGGTGAAGAAGATGAATTTGACACTGGTCATGTTCCAACCTTCTTCCCTGCTCAAAGAACTTCTCCCGTCACACCAATTCAGCAACCTCAACAATTAGAAGGAGGAAATGATGAAGAGCAACAACTTGAAGAAGATGAAGAAAATGAAGATGACGCAGCTCAGGGAGTACCTCTAAACCCCCAGTCTTCTTCTGATTCTCCCAGTTCTTCTTCTTCTGGGCCCTCTGTGTCTGAGCATGCTTCTTCTTCTTCCTCTCCTTCTGTGAATTCTTCTGTTCCCTTAAATGATTATCAACTTGTTAGGGATAGGAGTCCTAGAACTAGGATTCCTAATAGAAGATACACTGATGACATTGATATTGTTGAGTTTGCTTTTGTTGCATCTGAAATCATTAAAAGTAATCCCCCTGAAACTTTTGAATCTGCTATGAGATCCTCTGACTCAGTAAAATGGTACAAAGCTATGCTTGAAGAACTTGAATCTATGAAAATAAACAACACCTGGGTTCTAGTTCCTAAGCCTGCTCATGCTAAAGCCATTGACTGTAAATGGGTCTTTAAGATTAAAGAAGGGGTTAAAAATAATGAGCCACCTAAATTCAAAGCCAGACTTGTAGCTAAAGGATTTAGTCAAAGAGAAGGGTTGGATTATAATGACATATTTGCTCCAGTTGTAAAATATAAAACTCTGAGATTACTTCTTGCTATTGCTACTGTCTTTGATTGGGAACTTGAACAAATGGATGTTAAAACAGCCTTTTTGCATGGAGATCTTGATGAAACTATTTTCATGAAGCAACCTAAAGGGTTCACTGATAAGAAGAAACCTGATCATGTCTGTCTTCTTAAAAAATCTATTTATGGTCTAAAACAGTCACCTAGACAATGGAACATAAAATTTGATTCTTGCATGAGATCTTTAGGCTTTATTAGAAGTGATTATGATTCCTGCTTATATATCAAAGGTGTTACCACTAAGTTTCCTCTGTTTATTCTTCTGTATGTGGATGACATTCTCCTTGTCTGTGCTTCTATGAGAATCATTTCTGATACTAAAAGGAACCTAATGCAACATTTTGATATGAAGGATCTTGGAAATGCCAAGAGAATTCTGGGAATTAAAATCATTAGAAATAGAGCTAAGAAAACTCTCATGTTATCCCAGGTTGACTATATTGAAAAAGTTCTTGAGAAATTCTAGATGCTTGACTCTAAGTCCTCACCTATACCCTTAGGAGGGCATCTTGCTTTGAGCAAAAATCAATGCCCTAAGACTGATAATGAGAAAAAGGAAATGGCTAATGTTCCCTATGATGTGGCTGTTGGTTCTATCATGTATGCAATGCTTTGTACCAGACCCGACTTAGCCTTTGCTATAAGTGTTCTAAGTAGATATATGTCTAATCCTGGATCACCTCATTGGAATGCTATGAAATATTTACTGAGATATTTGAATGGTTCTAAACACTTGGGTTTGATCTATTCCAGCTACTCCCCTGCAAGTGATCTCCAAGGATTTGTAGACTCTGATTATGCAAGCAACAAGGACACAAGGAAGTCCACAACTGCATACTATTTCACCTGGGCTGGCAATTGCATCTCCTGGAAGTCTCAACAACAATCTGTGGTGGCCTTGTCATCCACAGAAGCTGAGTACATTGCATCTACTGAAGCTGCTAAGGAAGCCATTTGGCTGAAAGGCATACTTGGTGAGATTTTCAGAAGAAAGTTTGTACCTGTGATCAACATGGATAGTCAAAGTGCTCTGTATTTGTGCAAAGACCCAATGTACCATGAGAAGACCAAACACATTGATGTTAGGTCTCACTTCATCAGACATAGGGTTGAGGACAAGACCTTGAGCCTCTTGAAGATCAAAGGAGAGCTGAATCCAGCTGACTTTGGCACGAAGATTGTTCCTTCTGGCAAATTCTACTTTTGCAGGAACTTTCTTCATATTCTTGATGTGAACTAACTTGCAGGTACATGAGCCGAGGACGGACGGATTGAAGACACAACCAAGATCCCTATTTAAATGAACGAGTTGTAATACATAGTGGCTGGATTAGGAGGGCAAATTGTAATGTCTGTAATCCAGATGTATGTATTAGGATTATGTACATGTAATGGCTAGAAGCTCAAGGATAGGACTAGGTCACAGGTGGCTCAAGACAATGGACCAAGGGTGGCTCGAGTGAGCCTAGCCAGTGGCACTTGGTGAGCTTGGTTGGAGTCCTTCACTTGCTGGATTGTTGGATTGATATTAAAGATGAAGCTACTTCATCTTTAGACTTCGACCCAGTCCAGTTGAAGCCCAGCCCACTTCTCTTAGCCCAACTCAGAAGAGCTTCCAACGACACTTTGCTGGCTTTGTTCCAAACGCTGCGTTTTGCCTTAAGACGCTCCCTATAAGAGGCCTCTTTTTACCGAAACCCTAATTGCAAGCTCATTACTGTTCTTCCATCTGAAAAGAGAAAGAGAGAGAGAAGAGAGGAAACCCTAGGTTCCTAAGCGCCGCCGACGGAGATCTCACATCGAAGAGGAAGAAGACGAGCCTCCGGCCTGGTTTCCCAACCGCCTTAGCGTCGTCTTCACCTGCTCTCATCCAGCTTCGATCTTCTTCGAAGTGAAGGGAGTATCTGTTCCTCTTCTGTATTCTCTCCTTGTCTGTCCGTGTTTTCTGAGCTGCTTGACCAAGATCTGTTACCTTGAGCTCGTCACTACTTGTATCCATGATCTGTAACTCGTTCATACTTAGTGGATTCTAGGGTTTGAGTCTCTCCCTCTTGAGGCTCCGTAGAGTAGGGAAACCGAACTGCGTCATCAATCTGTGTGTTATCTTTTTTTGCTTCCGCTTTGCATGTTTACTTTCCGACCTCGCTTCTGTGCTAGCATTTAGGATCAAATCGTTTTCTACAATTCTCTTGAATGAAAAAAAAATAAAAATTATTTAATCCCCTGGAAGTGGGATATAGATGAGATCTATATTGTCCTCGAAGAGACAATTTTCAACATTTTCTTAGCGATTGAAGATGATATACACATAGAAGTATAATTGTCCCGGTTGAGACAAATCAATATCATGATCCCCCGAAGAGGACGCACTTGTAAGAATTATACATATCTTCGTAAAGATATATCAATCTCATCCCCTGAAGTGGATGAAAGTATATATATGTACATATAAATATGATATTATCTATAAATCATCCCCGTAGCGATGAACGATAAATATCATCATCATGTGATAAATCTTTGAATTTTCATCCCCGTAGTGATGAATTTATGATTATTCTTTTATTTTATATGTATGTTTTTTTTTTAAATTATTTTTCATCTCCCGAAGTAGATGATTTATCTCCTGAAGAGATAAAATTGTTAAATTTATATATCATCCCAAAAGTGATAGTTTATCTCCTGAAGTAGATAAAGTAAACACAACTTCTGTATTATTTATCTCCTGGAGAAGATATAATATTTAAATTCTTATTTATCTCCCAAAGAAGATAAAATATTTTGGGGTATATATCATGATGAAATTTATCTCATGTAGTAGATGGTTTCGATCTCCAATGGTCTCCGGAAGTAGACGAACATGTATTTGCAGATGTTCATTTTATTATCACCAGAAGTTGACAATATGCCAATTTAATTTTATTTATTTATGATTTTATAGTTTTATCAATTATATCAACCATTTATTTATTTATTTATCATTATCTCTTGAAATATATAAAGGCATCCCCTGAAGTAGATGGACACATAATCATAAATCGTTCCTGTAGTAACGACAATCATCTCCTGAAGAGTTGTATATGAAAAGGAAATTTATAAAATGTCTGTCTCTCATCAATACAAATTTGTCCCTGAAGTGACAATATTCATTTTCTGAAGTAAATGAATGATAAGAGATATATTATATATCCTTATAAAGATTATTTAAAATCATACCCATAAGTGTATGAGTTTTATTTTAAAGTTGTACATTTACAAGTTGTCTTCTCCCTGAAGTGAGTAATAATCGATCATACCGTTTCTTGAAGAATATGGTCAATGTTTATATGACAACTTACTATATTTTTTTAATGTAACTTATCATCTTTTTGGAGTATATGATCGAATTATACATAATAGAGACTAATTGTCACTCGAAGTTGACAAATGAATCATTTTATGAATAAAATCATTTCTCGAAGAAAATGATAAATTGAAATGTTTCTCCATGACTCCACCTGAAGTGGACAAATACAATTTCTTTTATTTATTTATTTATTTTATTCATTGCTTTATATTGAATAAAATTATAATGATTTTACTTATTGTAATTCAAAGCTCAGAGTGTTTCCCGAAGAAACTACTTATCATGAGTGTCTAATGCGGAGTTTTGTTTGGCAAATGAACATTTGGGAGAAAAGTTTACCACAATCCTGTAGATTGTGAAGTTTTTCAACACCAACCTAAGAGCCTGAAGACTCTCGTGGTGGATTTTTATTAACTCTGAAGAGTAAAGAATATTTTATGAACTCTAGAAGAGTAAAGGATTTCACAAACTCCAGAAGAGTATATAATCCTAATTTTATCATTTGTACTCCTGAAGAAGTACATGGAATGTGGGTTTTATCATATTCAGAACTATTTTTGTCTGGTTGATACAACCAATAGAAGTAACCACATAATACGATCCGGTTAAGAATGTCACTTCCTTACTATCCTCTAAGCATTGCCTGAAGCATGCCCCTCCGGTAGAGGGTGTGAAAGAGGTTATGGTTAAGCGCTTGACCAAAGTTATTGTTGTGGCTTATAGCTAGGTCTGTTATATGGTTAATTCTAAATGTCTTGAAGAACATTATCAATGACTCATACCTGAAGTATGAAACCAATGAAAGTTCTGACAATACCCATTCAATGGCATCTAAATTAAATACATCACCATATACAAGGTTCAATGGTTGAATATTATGGTTTATAAGTGTCAAACAATTTTGAAAACCTGAAGTTTTCTCAAACAATCATGAATGGAAAAATCAGGATAAATACCATATAGCTCCAGAAGAGCATTCATCTTGTTACCTAAAGTAACAATGACACGTATATATGAATTGGCATGGTATTGAACACCAATATCTCATATGACTAGCCAGAAGTAAGTCTTACAGAAATGAGAATGTATATATGGTTTATTTGACAATCATTTATCCCATTGAAACTTATCACTAACCAGAAGTTAGTTAATGATAAAATATTTTTTCTTTGTTGCATACGGTCACTCATGTGAATCGATGATGTGCGGGATCATTGAGATTCACATAGACACCCACTAAGGCCGTGTTTGAAAGCGGTTTTTGTGAGGTTATGGTAGGTTAATTTTTTTTGGCAACTGATTTGTGTGTGTTTGGAAGCGGTTTCTCTTGTAGCTTCCAGAGTTTGAGTTGCAGGTTTCTCCAGCCAATTTCAGAAGACGAGGGGGGCAAGGTTCCCCAGTTTCTTCAATAAGGTTTTTGATTTTATATCTTATTTGCCCTTGACGATCCCACGTCAGATCCGGCCTCTCCCTCGCCATCGTCGTTGCTGCTCCAGATGTGAAATCCGGCCTCTCCCTCGCCAGATCTGAAATCCGGCCTCTTCCAGATCTGACCGGAAACTGAAATCCAGATCTGAAATCAGGCCTCGTCGTCCCCCTCGGCTCCTCCAGTTCACCGGAGACGAGTAGTCGTCTCTCCCTTTTCTCTCCCAATTGCTCTCCCTACTTGACCGGAAACTGTTTTTCTTCCTCCCATCTTCATCGAGGGCTTGTTCCCCATGATTGTTTGCCTCCACAATCGCCCAATTCTCCCTATGGACGGCGGCGGCGGCGGTGGAGGAGGTGGAGGCCCGACTCATTTCCTTCTCAAAACGTACGAGATGGTGGATGACTCGTCGACTAACCACATCTTATTCATTGTGTGGAACCCCCCCTCCCCTATTTCAAATCGGTGCTGCATATGAGCATATCTATGCTTTTGTGGAGATTCCGTCGGATTGATTTGCATCTGTATTCGGTTGATATCAGATAGGGAGGACAAAGGACAATGGTATGAATTAAGGGCATTTATGAATTTTCATAGCAATAACCCCTTATAAACCTTATACCAACCAAACACCAATCAATTTTTTTACAAGGTTATTTTTAAAATAAAAACTCTAACTCCCACACCTCCATAATACACAAAATAAACTCCAACCCCTAAAAAATACTCAACCCCTAAAAAAACCCCCAATTTGCCAAACACGCGCTAAGAGGGACCAGAAGATCCTAGGACTTGCAGATCCTCAATAAGGGTGACCGAACATATATGGTCTATCATCTTGGCAAAATTAACAATAAGACCATCTATATTGAGAGTAAATGCAATGTCTTTAATGTCTATTGATTGGATTCAATGAGACAATTACGGAACATTATCATATAGACAAGTGTAATTCCAATATTATAGATGCCTTAACACTTTGGTCATATGAAACATAAGGTAGAGAATGTTATCAACCACATTGTTGAGCATAAGGTAGCTCACGACGACCCAGAAGAGTCGTTGGTCAAATGGGCCCATGCATGTTTGCATTTCGAATTTGACACAATAACATCTCCCTAATTATCTCCAGAAGAGAGCATGTCATTCAACGGTTTTGAATGAGCAACATATCTTCCGAGATGTACCTCCTTCAAATAAACTACAATGAGACCACAAAAAAGTTGGATGATACATGGGGTTTGAGTCCCTATTGATATCAAATACCTAGAGCTTTGTAATGGTAATCAAATGCTCGTTATTTAGGGGGAGAGGAAATGAGACTAAATAGTAAGAAAGAGATTGCACGGAAGCAACTTCTCTATCATTTCATATCCGCGGATAAATACAAGTGAACTAGAAGTTCAATAAATGAAATGATTATAAAGTTTTAGCAAATATGCCATTGAAAGCATTTACTAAAGGCCAAGAAAGTGATAAAATCACAGATACTAGCTCATTTGAAAGTTCCAGAAGTAACTCCAACTCAATGAATATCAAGTGATTCTCAATGACACCAGAAGTGTTGGAGATCACTAGGCTCTTGGTATACGATTTCCTAGAAGTGGAATGAGCCTATGAGAATATGATGATCATCAAATAAATAATGGATGTCGACATCGAAATCATATTAAAAGAGCTAGAAAGAAGCAAGTAATGCAAAGATGGATTCTTTAAGCATGATGGCATTGGACCTGTAGCTCCAACACCGGAAAGTGTAACATCATTTGGTTTTAAGTGGGTGTTCATACAAAATAAAATATAAAGCCAACTTGATTGCACAAAAGCCGACCTATCAAAGGTTATATGTAGAATATATTCACTAAAAGTGAATATAATTTTGGCTCCAAATGGAAATGATGAATGTGGTAGGTGTATACCTAGAAATGAAAGGATCAATTGAAAATGCCTGAAGCATTAATGTTAAAGTCCCGCCACATGCAATTGATTAAATATCCTTATAAAGAGTACCTGGAGTACCTATAATTGTGAAATTGGTGACATTCTATTAGGTCCCGAAGTACCATACAAAGTTGTACTCTTTTCCTTAATCTTGGTTTTTTTATCCCACTGGGTTTTTTCAAGGTAAGGTTTTTAACGAGGCAACTTACGCACCATTTAATACAATAGATCCCCTTGATCAAATAATGAAGTGCACGTTAGGTCCTGAAGTACCTTATGATTGTGCATTGAAAACAGCTCAACACCAAGACATATAAGTCAAGCGAGTCGAGGTCAATTGTAATATATGAATACATTTTGGTTTATACACTTCAAAGAAAATTATCAGACTGAACCATGAAGCTCATGAAGTCGGAATTATCAAGAAATTCGATGAGCTTATCGGAATGAGAAAGCTGCAAGAAGAATGTTGAATTCAGGGGGAGAATATACGCACTGCACTATTTTTTCCTTTGATCAGGTTTTGTCTCACTGGGTTTTCCTGACAAGGTTTTTAACGAGGCAATATGATCAACGCGTATTAAACGACATCTGTACTCCTTTTCTCTTCGTCCTAGTTTTTGTCCCATTTGGGTTTTTCTAGGCGAGGTTTTTAACGAGACAATTTGTAATGTTAGAGGTGCACATCAAGGGAGAGTGTTATAACACTAGCTAGTTATTATCTTGTGATGTTTCACCTCCCCATAACCCCTACATGGTGGAAAACCAAATGTCTTAAATTTATGGTTTATCCTTTGTAACTCTCTCCATGTATGCCTATATAAGACTTTGTACTTCTCCTTCGAGGAACACACAAACAATAGAGATCTATTCCCTTTTTTCTCTTGGTGTCTATACTCTCATTGGAGGTGTAAAAATTGGTGTTTACACTCTGTGTAAACGTAAACTTTTCCCACCTTTAAATGTTCGGGGATCCTCCTTCCTCTCTCAAAATTACAGGACAGATCAATGGAAGGGACTACACAGTACAGAGTAGTTGAATGTTTCGCCTATCATGCTTAAGCTTACTCCGTATTGTTTACTTTTGACACGATGGCTTAATCATTCACCTGCCGCTAAAATATCATACCATAATTATTTCGATCCCCAAATTTAAAATCCAACACCGTCATCTCTCTTCAAGCTTGAGGTGTTATTGCTCCCTACCAGAGTCATCATACACCCAACCCCCTTTTTTTGTGTTCTTTTTGTCTTCGGATTTCATATCATGGTTAACACGATCGATCAGTTGCGATTCCTAATCCCAAGGATGAACAATTTTGGGGGTTTTGCGCTAAATTAGGGTGAGGACTTGATCTCTTTCAATTTGGGGGTTTTCAGGGGTGGAGCTTGTGCTGGGGTTCAGTTTTTTCCTCCCCGGCCTCCGTTGCAGGTAAACGTGGATTTCACTGCTGATTTCATATGATTTCCCATCACGATCTTAACGAAGGCGCTGAAAAACCTCATCCAGTGACCTTCTCCGTTTGCTCATCATTTGGTGAGTAGCCGTTACACCTAAACGACCTGTGTTTGTTGTGGGTAGTTCAATTCTTCATGAGAAATACAAGGAGGGGCCTTGCGAGAAGGTAGGGCAACAGATACAACGATCTCTTCAACTCTCTTTCTTTATCCATATTCTATTTTGGGGGTTGTTCTAAAATCTAGTGACTTTCATCCTCGCATTTGTTAGTTCCCAAGATAGAAGGGGTTTTCTATTGACCTTCATCTAATTCTTCCCCTGGAACGTGGGGGAAGGTCTGTCAAATTCAACCAACAGACAAATTGACAAATAAGAAATTGAAAGGGAGCATGAAATTTTTTAACATTGTGGGAAATTCGTTTGGTTGCTCTGCATCCGGGGAGCGGTTGGTTTCCGCTGCAAGAGATGGGGATCTTCAAGAAGCCAAGGCTTTGTTGGATTACAATCCCCGACTCGCGAGGTATTCCACCTTCGGGGTTCGGAATTCCCCTCTGCATTATTCTGCAGCCCATGGCCACCATGAGGTAAACATTTGGTATTAAGATTTGTGTCTTCTTTTTCAATTTTTAAATACATTCATTTTTTTGGTTATAAGATTTGTCTGTTGTTTTGGCTTATTGTTAGATTGTGTCTCTGCTGCTTGAATCCGGGGTTGACATTAATCTTAGGAATTATCGTGGACAGGTAGCGTTTTTGTTCTTAATAGTACAGATTTTAGTTGAATGTTCAGAATTTGACATGGTTTTTATTTGCCGAAGATTGAAAACTTTGTCCGTCTTGTTGGTGGTTTTAGACAGCTCTTATGCAAGCATGCCAGCACGGTCATTGGGAGGTTATTCAAACTCTCATTCTTTCCAAAGCCAACGTAAAGCGATCCACTCTAATTCATTTTGGATTCGGAATCTTATGTATTGATTCCTACTCCTTACAAATCAAAACTTGTTTTCCAGATCCACAGAGCGGATTACCTCAATGGGGGCACCGCTCTGCATTTGGCTGCATTGAATGGGCATACCCGATGCATCAGGCTACTCCTAGTAGATTACCTTCCTAGCATACCAAATCTATGGTACATGTTGCAGAAAGGATCAAATAATGAAGACAATAATTTAGAATTCAATCAAAGGTATATGTTAAATTCGATCATCTAAGGGAACTTCTTCTGTACCTATTGATTGTTCTGAAGGCAGATTTTCAATTGCGATGGATAAAGTGCTCTTTACCAGGTAATTAACAAGCCAGCTGATGGAGGAATCACAGCTCTCCATATGGCAGCTTTGAATGGGCATTTCGAGACCGTTCAGTTGCTCTTGGATTTGGGAGCTTCTGTTTCTGAAGTTACCATAGAAGATGGTAGTACAATAGATCTAATAGGTACTCCGTACTTGCATTTGCTTTCCTGGTTTTGTTACTGTTTGTTTTTCTCGTGAATTTGGGAGATTTTGCGAGTTTAGATACCATCTGGGTTTGTGTTCTTTTCTAGTATTATATATTGGTCCTTCCTTTGTTTTTAAGGATTTTTAGACAGCGTATGTTTATTCGATCTAGCTGACAGAAAGTGAGCAGCACTTGATGCTGCAATATCAAAGCGGCAATTTTTAACTTTGTTATCTTATATCTGTTGCAATGTGTGTTTAATTGACTCTTACCATGTTGGCACAAAGCCTTTACAAATTTTCTGACGCTTATTGTATACTGTTATTTATCCTTTTGAGCCATTTTTCACCTTACAGGCGCAGGAAGCACTCCACTTCACTATGCAGCCTGTGGAGGAAACGTGCAGTGTTGTCAAGTATGGTTTTTCCTACTCTTCTTATATGGCAGAATCCATTTTTACGAGCTAGTTGCCGGCACTCTTAAATGTTATTCTGATTGTTATCATTTTCACATTTGCTTTTAAAGATTCTGATTGCAAGACGTGCTAGCCTGACCGCTCGAAATGCTAATGGGTATGGATATTCTCATTTTGAACTCTTGAAGAAGATTTTTCTACTTGTTTTTTTTTTTTAATCTTAATTATGTAGATCAATGCTATTTCATAATTATGTAAATCATACACTTTTAGAAACTAGCATGGGCATGAAAACTCTGCTCTTGTGATTTTTAGAACTGCATGATGTCAATCATTGTGGTTTGATTTTGCCATTTTTATGACAATATGTCACGGTGTTTTCAAGATGGACAGCGTTAATGGTAGCTCGCTCGTGGCATAGGAGCTCCATAGAGGAAATTCTCTCAAGGCCTCAGGATTCCCGAACTACAACTCCCCCTTCTCCTTATCTGTCGCTCCCCCTTTCAAGCATTGTCAAGATTGCTAGGCAAGTGAGATCTTGCTTACTTCATTGTAGCCTTTTTCGGTTGAGTGGGAAAATGTGAATCCTCACTCCTTTTTTTTGGGGTAATAAATAAGACTTTGATGCTCTTAATGCAGAGAATGTGGTTGGAGAAGTGACGATTTTCACACGGCATGCCAAGATCCTTGTGTTGTCTGCCTAGAAAGGAAGTGCACTGTCGCTGCAGAAGGTTACCTCCTAACCTTGCTTTCAAACGATGTTTGTTTTTGTAAAACATTTCTTGTTGAAGAAATTCAATTGTGCTTGTTGCTAGGCTGTGAGCATGAGTTCTGCACCCAGTGTGCAGTACACCTCTGTCTGATGAACACCTCCACCTCGTTGGCATCCATCAGCCCACCAGGCTCAATCGCTTGTCCGCTCTGCAGGGCAGGAATAGTTGCATTCACTAAGCTCCCTGGGACGCGGCCTGCTGTCCGGCAAATCACCAGGAGCACCAGCCTGTCCCTCTCCCTTTGGGCCTGCTCTAGCGAGCAGGCAGCCCCACCTCAAGAGCAGGCCCAGCTGATCACCCCACTTTGTGGGGCTCGCCCACCACGCTGTTCTCGATCCGCCAGCACCCACAGCACAGGATCGTCTTTCAGGTCAATGAGCAGCCAGCGCTTCCCTTCGGCGTGCAACCCGGGCTTCCTGTGCATGGGTGGGTTTGACGGGGCTGACCCTTCTGCAGTATCTGGATCGGTCGATGGGAGCCTGGGGAGGTGCTCGCGGTCCAGCCAGCTGAGACGAAGCTCGAGTGACAAGGGGAGGAGGTCATGGCTTTGCTCCTTGGATAATTACATTGCTACTGGTGGCAATGGTTGAATTGAGTTTAGTACTTGAGAGATGAATGAACTCCAAAAGATGGGATTTTTGTACATTCCTATTTGATATATTGAGGTGAAGAGCGGTAACATTTGTACATATCTTGAAATTTTGGAAACAAATGGAAAATGTGGTGTTAAAAAAAAAACTTCTCATTTTCAAAATATGCACACTTTTTAAGAATACAAATAAAAATACATTTATACTTTCTTTTACTTTCTTGAAAACAACAACTAACACATATCTAATCATCACAAAGACAATTTTGTAAGGTGAATAACAAAATATTTAAAATGACAGTTTCTTTTTTTTTGGTTCAAAAGGAGGGCTAGAACCCTGTATTATTTAATATATGATAATTAATAGTTTGGTACTTCCCCAACAAAGGAGAACTCCACACAATTGTGGATACAAGTCGGGGCAACATAGAAAATAGTTAAAGGATCAGCTGTGCTAAAAGCCATATTGGCGAGGGCATCTGCTGCCTTATTAGCCTGTCTGCGAGCATGAATGATTTTGACTTCCCAATCCGGTCCCTTGATGATGTTTCTGCAACGTTCGGCGAGGGTGAAATTGCTCAGGTCATCAGCCCCCTCCTCGGATAGAAAGCTTGCAGGCGGTAATACAGTCCGACTTGAGCACCAGTTTCGTGATGCCCATATCTTTTGCAATTTCTAATCCGTGAAAAGCTGCCCACAATTCCGCTGTAATTGAGGAACACCAACCACACTTAAAGGCAAAGCCTCGTTGGAAGGTCCCCTCGGAATTGCGGAAAATGCCTCCTCCCCCTGCCTGACCTGGATTACCCTTTGAGCTGCCATCGACGTTGAGTTTAGTCCACCCGGGCTCTGGTGGGATCCATGTCGTGGATACTATGCTGTCATTCTGAGGAGAGACTAGTGTTCTCAACACTTTTTCCTTTGCATGAAAGAAATTGGAGACTTGTCTCCACACCTTGTAGACCATACCCTGCAACCCGTCGGTATTATTAAAGATCAGCTCATTTCTTGCCTTCCAAGTCCCCCACAACATTGAATTGAAGGTTGAGCTCCATCTATCTTGTTTCCGAATGTTCAAAAATATCCAATCCTGGACATTTTGAATGGTGAAGAAGGTATTGCATCCTAATTGCTCCCATATTCGCCTGACCGGGCTACAATCGCGTAGGAGGTGCAACTCCGTTTCCTCCAGACTGCATCGGGGGCATGCCGAAAAGTTAGACATGTGTCTTCTGACTCTGTTCGCATTGCACATGATCGCGTCGTGTGCTGCTAGGTAGGTGAACATCCGGGTCCTCTGCTGTGCCCACTGTTCCAAAAAACGGCCTGGGCGGCCGCCTAGACCCCGCCTAGGCGCTGGGCGGTCCTTGACCTTCGAGCCAAGGAGCTTGGTGGGTTTGGCTTGGCGGAGAGCTAGCTTGACGGGTTTCTGGGCGGGTCTGGGCGGGTCTAGGCGGGTTTGGGCGGGTCTAGGCGGTTTAGGCAGTTTAGTTAAAAAAGCAAATTTAAAGGTTTTAACACAAATGAATACATAAAAGTCTAGAAGATTAATGTGCAACCATGATTATATTTTAAAATTTAAGTTTTATTATACAACTTCTAGGTCGTTTTAGACTTTGATTATATTTTATATTATTAATTTTTTCCCAGTTGAACAGGAAGCGTTATGGTTTATGCTTATCGACTTTGGAAAAGGTTGAACAATATGGACTATGAAGATTATGAAAGTTTATTAATTTATATAGCCTTTATTAGGTCTTTGACATTACTTACAAGTAAAAATACATGTTAAGATAAAAAGTCCGCCTAGACTCCGCCTAGACCCCGCCTACTCCGCCTAGACCCTTGAACCCACCTCTCCGCTGAGTATCCGCCAAGCATTTTTTGGAACATTGCCTGTGCCGGCACCCCCTGTTGTGAGCGGAATCTGCCATGTTTTACAGTAACTTTTATATCGATTTCTGTATACATTTCATTCATTTAGGTTTAAATAGTACAGAATCTATGTAGTTTATGTTTATTTGCCAAATTATGGAATCTACATCAGTTTCTGTTTAATTCGCAGAAATCGAGGCGTTTACAGCAATTCTACAGAAGGTCGGAAAAGCTCGGAAAAACACTACAGAAGTCCAAGGTCGAAGCAGCGGAACAAATCTGAGAGTCGAGGCTACTCGATTTCGAGTAAGCCTACTCGACATAGACAAGATCTGGCCGACCAGCCTTAGTCGACAGACCATGGTCGAGAGAGCCAGACAACCAGACTCCGGACCCTACTCGACCTAGACAAGCACTAGTCTAGGTCGACGAAGCCCAGACGCCCACACCCGGAGTCGACAAGGAGAGCTGGCCGAGGACGAAGCCGAGGACAACCAGGAGGACTCGCTGCCGCGGAAAGAAGGACTCGCTGCCGCGGAAAGAAGGACTCGCTGCCGCGGACCACGCCACTCGCTGCCAGCGGATGGAGAAACTCGAGAAGACCTAGTCGGCCAACCTTACTCGAGGTCGACTAGGGCTCGTCGAGATCGACGAGCACCTGAGTCCTTGTCCGAGCATGTCCGAGCAACCTGAGGAGAGCCACCCGAGGAGGCTTAGTCGATGACTCACCCCTACTCGAGGTCGACTAGGCTAACTCGAGATCGACGAGAACCCAGTGATCCAACTCCGAGCCACATCGAGAAGAGTCAAGCCAAGCCGATCCACCCTTGTCGAGGTCGACTAGACCAGCTTCCAGAATCTTCTCGACGAAGCCTTGTCCGAGTAGACTTGACGTTGCTTGATGCCGAAGACGGAAGATTCTATCCAAATCCATCGAAGATCTATCCGAATTGATCAAATCCTATCTATGGAAGGCGATCTATCAACATGAAGACATATTTCCCTATTTAGTTTTATCTATTCCCTATGGATTTATTTCCATTAAACATTTATTTATCTTTTAAGCAATTTAGATATAGATAGATATCTTCTTTCCTAGATTAGCTAGGGAATGAAGGCTATAAATAAAGCCCATGGGGCTCAGTTTTATTCATTCAAGACACAAGTAGTTAGTTACATTCAGAGTAGTTTAGGAGTTCTAAGGTTTTTAGGGTTTTGGCTTTCAGCGAAAGTTGATTGCCGAGATTGTAAAAGGCTTTGAATTTAGTTTATGCAATTCAGTTTCTTTCATCAATCAATGTCTGCGATTGCGATGAGGCGTGAGTAGTCCACCCACTTCTGGGGCTGGGGTGAGCCCGACGGTGGCCATGTGAGGCAATGCGATAAAGGTCAGATATTTTTGTGCAATTCATCTTCTATCCCTATGAGCATGATTCTTTTGCGAGAGTTGAAGGTGATCCTTGTTTGTGTTATTGAAGCGAAAGTGATCTTAATGCAACTTGGATTAATTATGTGAAAAAGGGTTAGTAACAATTAGGGTTTATGCGAGAGCCTCTATATGCCTATTTGTTAATGACGAAAGTTATTTGATGGAAAGCATGATCTTTTATGCCTTTATGTGTTGTTTTGCATGGTTATCGTTGCGGTGTTGAAACCCTAGCCTTGAAGGTCTTTTAATATATTGAATTTACTTCGTTTCTCTAAGTTCTGTGTTTCGGAATTCTGCAAATTTAAGTTTCTGTCTTTTACTGTTCTAGTCGACATAGAGGAGTCTCTCGTCGATCTCGAGGAGCATTTGGTCGAGATCGAGTTGAGTTTTGCTTGTCGAGTTGCTTTGTTTTCAGTTTCTGAGTTACTGCTGTTGACTTGCTTTTGTCGACCTAGAGGACAGCTTGTCGAGATCGACCAGCTTCTGTGTCCTCGAGTTACTTTCTGTCTTTGCTCTTGTCCTTTGCTTTGCTTTTATTTCTGTCTTTAGTTTATTCTTTGCTTTTATTTTAGTTGCCCTTGCTGGGTTTATTTGTTTCTTTCCTTTCTGTGTTCCTGTGCTTTTCTGCTGCTGTTGTGAGAATCTGATAGCTACCTGAGAACTGCTGATGTGCTTCCTCGTGGATTCGATCCTGATTTTCTCTTACTACAACGGGAGGAAGTCTTGTATTTATTTGTTGAGACAGGGAAGTCAGTCTGATCTATATTTTACATTTATTTCAATACTCGAGTTACTCCTGCAACAACACCCCCCACAATTTCTTCCACTCTGGCGACGGATGAGGATTTCCTCCTCCTCTCAAGACACATAGGGCAGAAGCTGTGGTGAAGACCCCATTGCTGGTGTGCCCCCAGAACAAGCGGTCGACAACCTCCTCTCCATCAGACACTTGTATAGATTGTAGTTTACACAGAATCTCCTCTGGCAGGTAACCTGCGATGGCTTCCCAGCGCCAGTCCTCCCCATTCCACATTTCATCTACTGTTGCCCCCACCAATTCGTCCGGCACGATTTGGGTAGCAATCTCCTCAAATGGTTGCTCACTTAGCCATGAATGTATCCAAAAAAGCATGCGAATCCCATTTCCAATGCTCGTTCGAAGTCCGAGCGTCAAGCATTCAGCCCCGTGCACAATTCCTCTCCACAGGTTTGAAGCGTTGGCTCTTGGCATAAACATATCGACATCGACACGGTTATTGCAGTACTCGCCTCTTATCACCCGGCTCCACACCGTGGAAGGATTTTTGATCATCCTCCACCCAAGTTTTGCTAGCACCGCTTGATTAGAGTCCCTCATCGAGCGGATCCCCAGGCCACCCTCATCAGCCGACGCTTTGAGAATGTCCTTATTCAGTAGATGAGTTCGCTTATGACCCTGTGTCGAGCCCCGAACGAAGCCCCGAACTGCTGCATCAATGTTGTCGCATACCCTCCTTGGCATATAGGAAGTTTGCATAGTATATAGCGGTAGACTAGTGAGTACAGACTTGGCCAAGGTCACCCGGCCCGCCATAGAGAGGGACCGCACCTTCCATCCCTTGAGCCTGGGCGTGACCTTTTCTAGTAAAAAATCATATTTATCCCTTGTCAAGCGTCCACAAGCCGTGGGTACCCCAAGATATTTGCCAAATTCCGTCACTATCGGCATCGCCAAACCCCTACTGATATCGCCTTTTATTTCTACGGGGACATTACAGGAGAAGAAAACGGAACTCTTATAGTAGCTGACCCTCTCCCCAGACACCTCACAAAAGCGTTCCAGACAGTCTCTGATCACATTACATTGCTCAACCGTAGCTTCCCCGAATAGAACCAGATCGTCGGCGAAGAAAAGATGTGACAACTCAACCCCTCCCACTGAGATCGGCTTCCAGAGACCATTTGCCACCGCGTCTTGAATGATGTGCGATAAGAACTCCATACACAAGACAAACAAATAGGGGGAGAGCGGATCTCCCTGCCGGATTCCCCGAGACGGTGCAAATTTGCCTGCCTTTTCTCCATTCCACAAAACCTCCATTCTTCCCCTGGTTTGACATTGCATAATCACCTCTACCAATTTTGAAGGAATCTGTGCCTTGCTTAGAATAGTCTCAAGAAAACCCCAATCGATTCGGTCATAAGCCTTTTCCAAATCAACTTTGATTATCATCCATCTCCTTCTTCTCCGCTCGGACATGGAGTGCAACACTTCTTGCACTACTACTATGTTATCAATGATCTGCCGTCCCGGTATGAAACTCGATTGCACTGGAGAAACCAGCCTAGAAAGAACCGGTTTTAGCCGTTGTACGATCAACTTTGTGGCGAGCTTAAACACCACATTTAATAATGAAATAGGGCGTAGCTGTTTTGGAGTTTTCGGGTTTGTCACCTTTGGAATTAAAACCATGAGAGCATCTCCCATTTTGTCAGCCAATTGCCCTCCATTGAGAAGGTTTAAAACTGTCTCTGTGACTTGCGGCCCTACCACGTCCCAGTTCTTCTGATAAAAGATCGCCGGAAATCCATCCGGGCCCGGTGCCTTATAAGCCCCCCCGCAAAGCAGGCCAAACCTCTGAGCTGCTGAAAGGAGCCTCGAGGCACCTGATTGTACTTGCATTAAGACTAGGAAAGGTGTGGGTACTATCAACTTGGATCGAGGGAACTGCGGTAGTCTCTTTTGTGTATAGGGCAATGAAGAAGTCCACAATCAGCCGTCGGAGAACATCCTGATCAGTCACCTATTCTCCAGCCTCGTTTTCGAGCACATAAATTTTATTTGCTCGCCGTCTTATAACTGTCGAAAGGTGATAGAATCTAGTGTTTCTGTCCCCGTCTATCAAAAAACTCGATCGCGCCTTCTGAAACCATAGATGTTATTCTTGTTGTAGCACTTCTTCCAGCTCATTGCATAAACTTTCCTCCAGCCGGATGTAATGCCCAGTGATCCGTTCAGCCAATTTCCGACGAACTCCCTCAATTCTCCTCGCAAGTCCCCTTTTTCGTTTGAATATGTTCCCAAAAACTTCACGGTTCCAAACATTCAGTTCAGTAGCAAAAGCATTAAGAGCTTCCCCGGCGGTAGTATGCTTTAGCCACTTTGTATCCAGGAGCTCTTTGAAGGTGTCATGAAGAAGCCACGCTGATTGAAATCGAAAAGGCCTGTTTTGCACCCCAATAACAGCTGATGGTTCAAGCTCAATCAACATCGGCGTGTGGTCCGAGTAAGGTGCCACAAGATGCTTCACCAAGGCTTCAGGGAAGCGAAGGCGCCAGTTTGGGAAACAAAGCGCTCCGTCGAGCCGTGCCATGGCCCGATTCTCCTCCTCTCTTCCCCGCCACCAAGTGTAAGGGCTTCCCACAAAGCCCAAATCAATCAGTTGCATTGGCTCCACGCATTCACTGAAAGCCCGAGAAGATCTATTTGATCCCACAGACGATCGAGGGGATCTCTCCTCTGGATTCAAGGTTGCATTAAAATCCCCAGCCAACATCCATGGCCGAATGTTGTTATCAGCAAACTCTAACAAATTCCTCCAAAGATCGAGTCTCCTGGTATGGCTCGGGGCTGCATAGATTGCCGAGAGAATCCAAGGCTCCTCTCCCAATCTGAACACCTCAACCGTAATGTGCTGAGGATGCTTGATCAAAGGGACGACATGCACTTCCGCAGACCTCCAAAGCACCCAGATTCCTTCTGAGAATCCAACGGCTTCCATTCTCTCACACTCGTCAAATCCGATCCTTCTGCAGATTCTGTCCGCGGCTTCCCCGCTTATTCGTGGCTCCACCAAGATGATAACTTGAGGGTCATGCTCTCTTATTATTTCTTGAAGCGCCCGTAGGAAAGCATCTCTTCCGGCGCCACTTGTGTTCCAGGCAAGTATTTTAATTTTATTCATGGATAACAATGTATGATGAATACCATCAAAAATTGAATCATTGGCCATCTGCATCGCCTCAGCAAAAGCATTGGGAGCTTCGTATAAGCGGCTGACCGCTTTAGTTAGATCCCGGGGCAGGTATGCCCGGTATAGAATTGGTTGAGTTACAGTCTCCATTGGTTGGATTTGCAGGCGTGCCCGGGTTGCGATTGGAGGATAGGATACCAGGAAGGGACCCGTCCGGAGGTTTGACATAAGAAAACTCCCCCGATCGCGAACCGATATTCTCACCGTTCTCGGTCCTTGATCCATTGAAGGGCACAAATGGATTTCTTGGAGGCTTTGAGGAAGACGAGGCCGATTTTTGTGGAGTTTGGGAGTCGTTACCAGTGGTTCTGGTGGAAGTTGACCTTGGTTGGGAAGTTAAGTGTTTCTCAGTTTTGGATTGGCTAGGATCAGCGTCAACTGTGGTGCTTTTTTTGGGACCTTGGGGCATTTGGGACTTTGCTTGATGAGAGTTTGTTACAGAGTGGTTAATAGGATTTATGTTTTTTTGTTTTTTTTTTGGGCAGATTTATCCACGGGGAATCTTCTATCTTCAACCATATCTTTTCCTTTAGCCATATCCAAATCATTTTCTGATTCTGTTTCTTTCGATTTCTCGACCTCCTCCTCTGTTTCCAAAACAGCGAATTTTGAGGGTTGACCGATTGGTGCGTCTCTGGATTTTTCGGGATTTTCAAATTCCTGATTCACAGTGGCGCCAGCGCCGGTATTGGGGCTTGAGGTTTCCGGCGACTGCCCGACGTTACCTCTAGCAGGCGACTCAGGTGTTGTTTCCTTGTTCCCTACTGATTGTGTTCGCCTACGATTGATCTTTCTGGCTTGCATCCAACCCCCGAATCTCTCCCCGCTGATATTCGCTTCTGATTGAGGAGGAGCATGGGATTGAGACTGATCACCCCCATTGCCACAGCCATCCCGAGTATGCCCCACCTTTCCACATTCAAAGCAGAACATTCGCAAGCCCTCATACTGAATCGGCCAAATTTTCCCATCAAGCTTGAACTTTGAGAGCAACGATTTTGCAAGGTCAACTTCCACGCTCAAACATGCAAACTGTCCCCTTTCTGCCGCCGTCGTAGTATTGTCGATTCTGAGAACCTTTCCTATTCTCTCCCCGATCCTTCGCAGGAATCTTTTGTCAAAATATTCGATGTGGAGACAAGGTATTCGTACCCATACAGTCAGGGTTGTGATCTTGTCGAGGCTAGCATCAAACCTTGGGGTCCACTTTCGGATAGAGAGGTAGTTGTCGCCAATCATCCACGGGCCCTCCATGACGACATGATTATAATCTTCTTGGTTTGAAAATCTTGCGATGAAATAATCATTGCCCAAGTCTATCAGCGAAAAGGGAGCGGATAGCGCCCACTTCTGTTTGAGCCGGCGGAACAACTGCATGTAGCCCGGGCCTTTGTCGAAGAGTTTGATAATAAGGGTGTCATTCCATGGTCTCCTCAACACCTTCTTCTCAGCCTTGTTCAGCGCGATTGTGGGACACTCAGGGTCATCATTCTCTGGGATTATGTCATCATCGGTATCATACTCGGGCGCCTCATCCCCAGCATGGAAAATCGGGTTGGTATGAGTAATCGCGAAACTGTCACCACCCCCTTGCACCAGTGTTGCCTTGTAGGACTGAGGTGATGAACCCCTGGCCATCGCCTCCTGCAGCGTTGGGTAACTACTCTGCATCACCACTAGTTGTGGTGTTTGTGTTTCCCCAAATACCACAGACTCAGTGCTCGGTTGCTCCATGCCGAAAGCCTCCTGGGTCTTTGGTCGGCCTACATCACCGGTGGCTGCCTGTGTTACATTCACATCTAGGGGGCTGGAAGTAACACTATCAGTATTAGTGGCTTCATTTAGAGATGGGGTGACGTTTTTTGGATTGTCGGTGGGGGGGATTGGCAGAGTCTGGTGGCTTGTCTGGCGGGTTAGGCTGCCGGCGGGGGCTCCTCGATCTCTCTCTCTCGCTCATTTATTTTTCTAATCTTCGTTCTCAAAATTTAAGTCATTTATGACAGTTTCTTCTTAACAAGATTTACACCATAAAATGACATGTTTTAATTAAAAGAGGGAGTATATGTGTAGTTTAGGGGTTCAATTATTTCTTTGGCAGAGAGCTTGATGTGTTGATGACATTATCCAACTTAAATCAAAACTCGAAAGAAGTCAGGGTGGATTCCGATCTGAAATGATATATAACAACCACCTGGAACCGTCCCTCTTGTGTTGGGTTGTTGGCTTGTGTCCTTTTGCGGACCCGTGTGTCCCAGGAACAAGGTCGTTTGGTGTATTTTGGAGTTGTTTTAGGCTTGCGACCCTCGACTTCTCCCCTTATATGTTTTGCTTGACATCTTGTATGTAGGCGTGGCCACGGGTCAGACCCGGCGGGTCGACGGGTTCGACCCGCCGGGTCAAGGGTCGGGGGAAGGCGATCCGAACCCTAACCCGGGATTTCATTGGGTTGGCGGGTTCGGGTCACCCGGCGGGTCGTCGGGTCGACGGGTTGACCCGGCGGGTCAGACCCGCCGGGTCGACCCGACGAGTTGGAACCCGGGTTGGACGGGCTTGCACTTGTTTTGGACTTCGGACTCTGAATTGTCGGATCGAATTTATCGAGAAAGGGAATGGGAATTGAACGCCTATGTGTTTGACAAATATCATTTCGTGTTCACAAATCATAACTTGACTCTTTAGTCTTTATGTACAAAATACAATATGTAATATTACATCTTATAATTTTCAATTTCTGACATGTGCCGTACTCTTGCTGAAGGTACAACCCTGGAATATGTCAAGATGAAATCTTTTCGCTGGTCTCTCGCTGGGCCTGCACTGAAATGGCTTGAAGGGCTGAAAGCAAGATCACTCACAACCTGGGCCCAAGTAGATCAAGAGTTTCTGAACAAATTCTTCCCACCCGCCAAAACAGCACATCTCCGCCAGAAAATCACCGCCTTCAAACAGAAGCAAGGGGAACCCCTGGCAAAGGCATGAGAGCGCTACAAGGAACTTCTGCGATCTTGCCCTACTCATGGACAGCCACCCTACGTCATTCAGGAGATCTTCTTCAACTCTCTGTATCAAGTCACTAAGGACAGAATCAACCATTATACTCGCTATGAGTATCTAACAATGCCCCCAAGTGACGCATGGGGTGTGCTAGAGAAGCTCACCAACTACGACAACAAGTATGGGTCTACTGCAACTTATGAAGAGAACCCTTACGCCAGGCCAGCACCATCCATGCCCCTATATGAGCCTCCTAAAGAGATTGATCCTGATGTTAGGGAGCAGTACTACAGAGACCAGAATAAGAAGCTCCTCAAACAAGTAAAGTATCTGTCTGTCAACCAGCCTTGTATTGAATGCGGATCGCAAAGGCACACCACTCCTAAGTGCCACACAGAGCAAGTCAGGATGACAGAGCATCATGAGGAGATAGCTTACGCAGGGGGTCCCAATCGCTACATGGGGGACCAAAGGTTTCAGCAACCACAATGGAACCAAGGTGTCCCTAGGAACCCCCCGCCCTACAGAGCTCCAGGACATCCGGAAAGGGACCAGAAAAAGGATGATATACAGACAGTCCTGGAGGAAATACGGAGAAATCACTCAGAAACTAGGCAGTCCTTCAACTCCGTCTACACTCAGATGCAGGGTGTCAACTCTAGGCTTGGGGAAATTGATATATGGAGAAAATCAGTTGATACACAGATTGGTCAGCTAGCAGCAGGAATCCCCAGACAGTCAGGTGTGCTCCCTTGATCTTTAGAACCAAATCCCAAGGGAAAGACTGGACAAATCGCTGCTGTAAAACTCAGAAGCGGCCATCAACTGTAAGAGCCAGAGGTCGGCAAGCAGCAGAACAACGATGACCAGCAACTCGACATTGACCAGGGCTTAGTCGATCTCGAGGAGGGCCTACTCGATCTCGATGAGAAACTTCAGAAACCCTCGTCTGCACCACACAACAACTCGACATCGCCCAACCTAGTCGAGATCGACAAGGGTGTAGTCGATATCGAGGAGCCCCTAGTCGAAGTCGACAAAGATGCAGAACCTCCGACGTCTGTTCTGGCTCCGAATCAGAAAAAGAAGCTGCCTTTCCCCACAAAATCTCCAAAGGACCCGACAGAAAAGAAATTTCAGCGATTCATCAAGATGCTTCAGAAACTCAACGTCACCATCCCCTTCACAGAAGCTCTCAATGAAATGTCATCCTATGTCAAATTCCTGAAGGAGATTCTGAGCAAAAAGCGATCAATGGCTGAAATTACAGAGGAGTGCAGCCATCTGGACATGTTGGAGAAGAGGCCGGATCCAGGTAAGTTTGCTATAACTATTGGATTTGGTCCATATAAAATTAATGCCTTATGTGATCTTGGAGCTAGTGTGAGTATAATGCCTTTAACTATTTGGTCCAAGATTAAGATAGGTGCCCTAGAGCCTGTGGATGCTAGACTTTACATGGCCAACAACACTGTGGTCATCCCAACAGGCATGGTGGACAATGTGCTAGTATAAGTAGGTAAATTCTTTGTCCCTGCTGATTTCCTAGTTGTTGATATGCAAGAAGATCCTGCTTGTCCAATTATTCTAGGGAGACCCTTCTTGGCGACAGTGGATGCCAACATAAACGTAAGGAAAGGAGTGCTCACCTTCAACATCAGCGATGAGGTAATTGAGTATTCTTTTAATAAAACTGAAAGGCATACAGGTCCAATGGAAGAGGTCAAATCTATCTCGGCTGGCTACATTACCTGCGGGGAACCCAAGGTCAGAAATATGACCCCTGAGGAGCTGGAAAAGAGGGACATGGAGGCCCAGGTGGAGGAGATCATGGCAATCCTAAAGGAGGACGCAGAAAATCCAATCGACACAAACCAAGGTACGTCGTTATGGATTAATTATTTTTCGGATGCCTTGACAGGAACCAAGTATGGGGTCAAGGTCGACCAAGGCTCCTCGACATCAAGGACCCTAGTCGATCTCGACCAAACCAAGGAGCCTCCACCAGCACCAGCCTCGTCGAGCGACCAGACAGAAGCAGAGCCCTACTCGATCTCGAGTACCCTAGTCGAGATCGACAACCACTCGGCTAACTCGACTTCGTCTTCCTCGACGCTGACTCCACCAGACGAACCAGGCTCCTCGATCTCGACTAGGCTAGTCGAGATCGACAACCACTCGGCTAACTCGACTTCGTCTTCCTCGACGCTGACTCTACCAGACGAACCAGGCTCCTCGATCTCGACTAGGCTTGTCGAGATCGACCACCACCCGGCTCCACCAGATCTTGTTTCCTCGACGCTGCAGCCACCAGGAGCAGAAGCCTACTCGAGATCGAGTAGCCTTGTGGAGATCGACAAGCCTTGCCCTTCCTCGACTCCCGCATCCTCGAGCAGACCACCACCAGGACCTGCAGCCTTGTCGAGATCGACTAGCCCTAGTCGAGATTGACCAAACACAGTGGTCCCGGATTCCGTCTCTGCGAAGGTAAGCCAAGGTATGGATCTTTCTTCTCCTATTTCCATTAAAGATCTATCTATACATGGGAGAGGTTTGCCTTGGTATGTGCGCTTATGTAGGATATCCAATGATGAGCCCAAGGAGTATGAAGTTGGAGACATGCTCTATGTCTCTAAATCAAAGAGTCATTGGTTCCCTAACAAATTCACCAAGAAGCGGATGGGACCGTTCGTGGTGAATAAGATCCATTTTGGAGGATTACAGCTGATGGACAAGAATGGATTCCTATTTGAGGCCCAGGCTACATGGGCTCTGCAGATGCCACCTTGAGCATAAATGGAAAGTCGGCCTAGCGACTATAAAATCTAGAGCGTGTACATAGACTTTTAATTTTTGGACATTGTTTTGTTTGTTTTTGTTTTTGGAACTTTTAGTTCTGCTATTTTAGGTATATGTCTTCCATACTTTTCAGGTCCATGGATAGAAGCAAACTACATTCAGACTCGGCTCAGGATTCTTTTATTCGATTTTTTGAGGCCCTGCACACCTATCTTGTGAGTTTCTTTCTTTACCCTTGTTTTTATACAGTGAGGACACTGTAATGTTTAAGTATGGGGTGGGGGAAGGGCTTACTTCATGCATATTTGACATATTTGACATTATTTGTGCAAATTTGAAATTTATTTCTTGAATTGCTACATGGCTATTTTGGAATGCATTATTTATTTATGTGCTTATATGCATGTTTTCCAAAGTTTGAGAAAAATGACCCCCATTTGAAATTTTGAAATAATGTCATGGAAGCTTATATTGAACTCGACGATGCAAAATTGGATTCATTAGAGATATAGCATGAAATTGCCTAGTAAAGAGAAGTCACAATGAAATGCATATTTTTTTGAAGTTGCTTTTGACATATTGCATGATAAGAGGATGGAGAAATTTATATTTCCATATAATGCTCATATTGTTATAATCCTAGCCTTACCTATGCTTCTGCATCACAAAAAAGCCATAATATGCCTTATTTCATATATTGCTCCACGTGTTCTAAATATTTGCCATTCTTTACCTTATCCGGGGATTATGTTGAGAATGATGTTACATTATGGAGATTATCATATGGTGTTTGTGTTGTTATCATTATTGGAGTTTGGAAGAAAATTGTTTGAATTATATGGAAAATTTAATGAGTGAAAGAAATTCCAATCACCTCAGGAGATAAAGGTAGATTGACCCTGCTCTCTGAGATAATAGTTTGGAGAGATGGGACACATTGTGAGGAGTCCAAAGCACTAAGTATCCGGGGCCATTCATGACACCCATGTTTGCGACTCACGAGAAGGCAGTGCTGAGGTTAGAGAGGTAAAAGCATTATTATTGAGAAAAAGCATTATGAAAGGTGATGAAACTTATGAGAAAAAAATGTGGTATGAAATTCAGTTTGGAAATACTCCATTTCCCCGGATCATTAGCACCACATTGCCAAAATTGCCCACCTTTAGCCTTTTACCAAATCTACTCCTTATTTGAGCTTAAATTAAAGTCCTCTTGATTATTAATGCTTTGTCATGTATGAATTGTTTTTTGCATAACCCTCCTTTTGTGAGTAGATGTTGCTTTTGTATATTTGCACATGCATGGATTTGTGACACTAGTACCTTTTCGAGGATGGTAATTGATTGCAGGGTTATATGAGAATGAATCTAAGATGTTGAGAGTTTGAATTCTTCCCCTGAATGACAAATAAAAGTATTGCTTGAGGACAAGCAAGCTTAAGTATGAGGTGTTTGTTGTGAGCTGAATTTGCCATGTTTTACAGTAACATTTATATCAATTTCTGCATACATTTCAAGCATTTGGGCTAAGATAGTACATAATCTATGTAGCTTATGTTTATTTGCCAAATTATGGAATCTACACCAGTTTCTGTTTAAATTTGCAGAATTCGAGGCATTTTACAGCAATTCTAAGGAAGGTCGGAAAAGCTTGGAAAACCACTACAGAAGTTCATGGTCAAAGCAGTAGCGGAACTAGTCGAATCAAGCTGAGAGCCAAGGTTACTCGATCTCGACGAACATGTCCGAGCACAGGCCTTGTCGACTAGAAGCAGTGTCGAGAGCCAGACCAACCCAGCTCCGGAAGTCAACTCGATCTCGACAAGACCTAGTCGAGATCGACGAAGCCTAGACTCCACACCTGGAGTCGAGAAGAGGAGTTGATCGAGAAGCCGAGGACGAAGACGCTGAGCAACCCTACTCGATCTCGATGAGACCTTGTCGAGATCGACGAGCCACCCTGCGCTAGTCCGAGTCCATGCCGAAGAGGAGTCCTCGACATCACCAGAGAGCCATCCTCGACCACCACCCTAGTCGATCTCGAGGAGCCCTAGTCGAGATCGACGACGCCCAGGAGCCCGGATCCGAGCCATGTTGAGTAGAGTCACCCGAGAAGTCCAGTCGACGATGAATCATAGTCGAGATCGACAAGCCCTTGTCGAGATCGAGTAGAGCAGATTCCAGAAACGCGTCAACGTGAGCAGTCCGAGTAGAGTTGGGATTCCTTGGGCACGAAGGAAGTCGAGTAGGCCGAGATCTATCATCATCTATCCATGGAAGGGAGATCTATCAACATGAAGACACATTACCTAGTTTAGATTTATCTTTTCCTTTAAAGATTTATTTCCCTTAACCATTTTATTTATCATTAAGCATTTTAGATATAATTTTAGATATAGATAGAAGATTCTATCCTTGATTAGCAAGGAATAGAAGGCTATAAATAAAGCCCTAGGGTCTGAGCATTAGGCATCTGATTCCAATTGAGAAACACATTCAATTCCAGTAGAGAAGTAGGAGTTCTAAAGTTTTTAGGGTTTTGGCTTTCTGCGAAGCTGAAGACGAAGAACCCGACTCCCGAACCTTCGTCGAGATCGAGTACCCAACTCGAGATCGACAAAGCCTCGGAGACAACCCAGAGTCGAGGAGAGCATGTCCGAGGATGCGGAGGAGAGACTACCCGACCTGGCCGGACATGCCGGACATAGAGCAACACACTCCTCGATGTCGAGGAAACTCCTCGAGGTCGACAAGCCGGGAGCCATGTCCGAGCATGTCGAGAAGAGCTACCCGACACTGCCGAGCAACCAAGTCGATGAGCCACCTTTACTCGAGATCGAGTAAGGTCCTCGAGATCGACTAAACTCTGGAGCTAGAGTCCAAGCCAGTTCGAGGAAGACCAACCCGAGACGCCGAGTCACTGAAGTCGACATCACTTCTACTCGAGATCGAGGAGGCTTCCAGAAGATGCGTTACGCGGTTTGGGCAGTCCTACTCGGTGTGGGAATCCTTGGAGCCGAAGATTGCCGAGTTCTACCCATTTCTATCAAGTTACATCATGGAGAAGAAGATTTATCCACTTGAGACTTTTAGATATAATTCCCTTTTATAGATTTAATTATGTTGTTGCTTTTATTTATCATTAAGCATTTAGATATAGTTTTAGATATAGATATAAATATTCTATCCTTGAATAGCAAGGATTAGAAAGCTATAAATAAAGCCCATGGGGCTGATTTTAGGATTCATTTAATCACACAACAATTAGTAGGAGTAGAGAGAGAGAGAGAGTGAGTGGGCAAGAGGAGTTGGTGAAGCGAGATCGGAATTGGCTTCCTTTGGTTGTAAGCTATGTTTGATTTAATGCAATTAGTTTCTTTTCATCAATCAATGTCTGAGGTTGCGATGAAGCGCGAGTAGTCCACCCACTTCTAGGGTTGGGGCGAGCCCGACGATAGCCCTGCGTGCTTGAGGTAAAGATCTGACTTTTATCTTGTTTTGAGCATCTACTACGTATTATGTGTTTATTACCCATCTAATGGAGGTCCATGCTAACAACTTGGATTGTAAACATAAAATCGGTAGAGACAATTAGGGTTTCTTGAAAGAGTTGTCTAATTGTTGGAAAAGGCGAAAGCTTAGTCCTTTGATGCGATTCGCATGATTATCTGTTTTATTTCTACCTTATGCATGCTTGGTTATCGTTGATGCAAACCCCAATCTTAAAAGTCTTTTACATACAGTTTACTTCGAGATTCCAAATCACTTGTCTTTATTTTCTTTCATTTCGTTTTTATTCTCTGTTTTCCTCGAGATCGACTAGCACTTCTCGATCTCGACTTACTGATTCTCGATCTAGGTCGTTGTAGCTTCTGTGTGCAGGAAATCGACAAGACAACCCGACGTCGACGAAGACCTTACTTGATCTCGAGTAGGCTCTTGTCGAGATCGACTAACCCTGTGCTTGCTGATGCGCTGTGTTCGACTGTCCGATCTTCTGTCGACTAACCCAAGTCGAGATCGAGGACCCCTGTTGTTGACGTCTGTGAGATTTCTCCGCTGCCTAGGATCCGCTAACACGCTTCCTCGTGGATCGATCCTGACTTCCCACTGCTGCATCAGGAGGAGGTCTTGTAATTATTTGCGTGGGCAGAATCCAGTTTGATCTATTTTATTAGATTTCATACTCGATTTCCTCCTACAACAAATTGGCGCCGTTGTCGGGGAAGTTATCATTCGCGCCTTAGGTAGTTAATTCTCATGTCTACTGTGAGTTACTTTACAGGTGTGTGCGCCGTTCTGGTCAACCACCTGAGTTTGACGGCTTAGACGAACCGGAACGCCTTCTACACATCAGAGCTAAACTACAAAGAGCCATGGCGGCCGCTGAGACACAAGAACAGCTGATTGCGAGGCTTACAAGGGAACTAGCCGCTAAGGATGCTGCTATCGCCGCTGAGAAAGCAGGAAGGGAACAAGCGGAAGCTGAGCTTGCCCAATACCCAACCACTGCCGAGGATTATATGTGTTGTTGCAGGAGGATGGTCAAGTATGAAATAAATATAAAATAAAGATCAGACTGACTTCCCTGTCTCAGCAAATAAATACAAGACTTCCTCCCGTTGTAGTAAGAGAAAAGTCAGGATCGAATCCACGAGGAAGCACGTCAGCAGTTCTTAGATAGCTGTAGATCTCACAGACAAAGCAGCAGAAAGACAGAAACACAGAAACAAGGAAAGAAACAGAAATAAAAGCAGAAAATAACAAACAAAAGCAAAGAACAAAGCAAAGCAGAAACTAAAACAAAGACAGAAAATAAAAGCAAAGGCAGAGGCTCGTCGATCTCGACAAACAGTACTCGAGATCGACCACAGCAGTCGACAACAGAAAATCGGAAATCACAGCAGACAGGCAAACTCGGCAAGGGCAACTCGATCTCGACAACCCCTACTCGAGATCGACAAGAGACAAGTCGACAGAAACTTCAGACATCGACAACAGAAGAAACTCTACTCGACCTAGACGAAGCGTACTCGAGATCGAGTACAACCAACTCGAGATCGAGTACAACCAAGTCGAGATCGGCAAGATCTCCTCTGTATCGACAAGAATTGACAGAAAAATATAAATTGCAGATTCAAAACTAAAACTCAGGTTTTCGACGAAATAAATCAATATAATAAAAGACTTCCAAGACCAGGGTATCAACACCACAACGATAATCATGCAAAGTAACACACAAAGGCATAAAAGATCATGCTTTCCATCAAATAACTTTCGTCATTAACAAATAGGCATATAGAGGCTTTCGCATAAACCCTTAATTGTTACTAACCCTTTTTCACATAATTAATCCAAGTTGCATTAAAATCACTTTCGCTTCAATAACACAAACAAGGATCACCTTCAACTCTCGCAAAAGAATCATGCTCGTAGGGATAGAAGATGAATCGCACAAAAAGATCTGACCTTTATCGCATCGCCTCACATGGCCACCGTCGGGCTTACCCCAGCCCCAAAAGTGGGTGGACTACTCACGCCTCATTGCAATCGCAGACATTGATTGATGAAAAGAACTAAATTGCATTAACTAAACTCAAACTTACAATCTCTTCTCCTTCTCTTTATGTAACTAACTAATTGTTTCTGAAATTGAATGAATGAAAAACCAGCCCCATGGGCTTTATTTATAGCCTTCTAGTCCTTGCTAGCCAAGGATAGAATCTCCTATCTTTATCTAAAATTATATCTAAAGCTTTAAAAGATAAATAAAATGTTTTAAGGAAATAAATCTATAAGGAAAAGATAATTCTAAAGTGGGTAAGTCTTCATGATGTTGATAGATCTCCTTCCTTGGATAGATGATGATAGAATCGGATAGATCTTTGGCCTTCGGCCCCAAGGAATCCCAAGTCTAGGAGGACTCGTCACGTCGACGCGTTTCTGGAAAGTGGGCTACTGGACCTCGACAAGGGCTCGTCGACCTCGAGTAGGATTCATCGTCGACTGGACTTCTCGGCTAGCTCTGCTCGATGTGGCTCGGTCTTGGCTCCTGGCGCTCGTCGACCTCGAGTAGCCCTAGTCGACCTCGAGTAGGCTTGATCCGTCGACTAGGTCTCCTCGGGTAGGTGTACTCGACAAGCTCGGACCTGGGCTCTGGGTTTCGTCGATCTCGACCAGGGCTTGTCGAGATCGAGTAGAGTGGTGGTCTCCCCAGGTCGAGCATCTTTTCCTCGGCATGGACTCGGACTGGTGTTGTGGCGCTTGTCGATCTCGACTAAGGCTTGTCGAGATCGAGTAGGGTGCGCTCGGCTTCTCGTCCTTGGCTTCTCGATCATCGACTCCGGGTGTGGCGCTGAGGCGTAGTCGATCTCGACTAGGGTTTGTCGAGATCGAGTTGGCTCCGGATGTCGGGTTGACTCAGCTCTCTCGATCAGGCTTGCTCGAACAAGGTTGCTCGGACATGATCGTCGAGATCGAGTAAGGTCTACTCGAGATCGAGTAGCCTTGACTCTCAGATTGATTCGACTGGTTCCGCTGCTCCTTCGACCTTGGACTTCTGTAGCTGATTTTCAAGCTTTTCTGACCTTTTGTAGAATTGCTGTAAAATGCCTCGAATTCTGCGAATTAAACAAAAACTGGTGTAGATTCCATAATTTGGCAAATAAACATAAACTACATAGATTCTGTACTATCTTAGCCCAAATGAATGAAATGCATGCAGAAATTGATATAAAAGTTACTGTAAAACATGGCAAATTCAGCTCACAACAAACACCCCATACTTAAGCTTGCTTGTCCTCAAGCAATACTTTTAATTGTCATTCAGGGGAAGAATTTAAACTCTCAACATCTTAGATTCATTGCCATATAACCCTGCAATCAATTACCATCCTCGAAAAGGTACTAGTGTCACAGATCCATGCATGTGCAAATATATAAAAGCAACATCTACTCATAAAAGGAGGGTTATGCAAAAACAATTCATATGTGACAAAGCATTAATAATCAAGAGGACTTTAATTTAAGCTCATGAAGGAGTAGATTGGTAAAATGCTAAAGGTGGGTAATTTTTGACAATGTGGTGCTCTTGATCCGGGGAAATGGATTATTTCCAAACTTTCTCAACCACATCCTTTCTTCGTTTGATTCATCACCTTTCATATTGCTTTTTCTCATAATAATGCTTTTACCTCTCTGACCTTAGCACTGCCTTCTCGCCAGTCGCAACCATGGGTGTCATGAATGGCCCCGGATACTTAGTGCTTTGGACTCCTCACAGTGTGTCCCATCTCTCCAAACTATTATCTCAGAGAGCAGGGTCAATCTACCTTTATCTCCTGAGGTGATTGGATTTTCTTTCACTCATTAAATTTTCCATATATTTCAAACAATTTCCTTCCAAACTCCAATAATGATAAACACGACAACCGTATAACAATCTCCATAATGTAACATCATTCTCAACATAATCCCCGGATAGGAAATAAGGTAAAGAATGGAAATATTTAGATCATGTGGAGCAATAATTGAAATAAGGCATATTATGGCTTTTGTGTAATGCATAAGCATAGGTAAGGCTAGGATTATAACAATATGAGCATTATATGGAAATATAAAGTCCTCCATCCTCTTATCATGCAACATGTCAAAAGCAACTTCAAATTTTACCTCCTTTCATGGTTTTCAAGAAAATATGCACTTCATTGTGACTTCCCTTTACTAGGCAATTTCATGCTATATCTCTAATGAATCCAATTTTGCATCGTCGAGTTCAATATAAGCTTCCATGACATTATTTCAATAAATTCAATGGGGGTCATTTTTCTCAAATTTTGGAAAACGTGCATATAAGCATATAAATCAAATAATGCATTCCAAAATAGCCATGTAGCAATTCTAAGAAATAATGCACAAGTAATGTCAAATAAATCAAATATGCACAAAGTAAGTCCTTCCCCCACCCCATACTTAAACATTACAGTGTCCTCACTGTATAAAAACAAGGGTAAAGAAAGAAACTCACTAGACAGATGTGCATGGGCTTCATAATTTCGACTGGAGCATCTCCTGGCCGAGTTTGAATATAGCTTGGTTCTATCCATGTACCTGAAAAGTAGAAGACATATACCCATAATAGAAACAACAAAAACCAAAGAAATGTTTAAATGTCCTAAAAAGTCTATGTACAAGCTCTAGATTTTATAGTCGCTAGGCCGACTTTCCATTTATGCTCAAGGTGGCATCTGCAGGGCCCATGTAGCTTGGGCCTCAAATAGGACTCCATTCTTGTCCATCAGCTGCAATCCTCCAGAATGGATCTTGTTCACCACGAACGGTCCCATCCGCTTCTTGTTGAATTTGTTGGGAAACCAATGATCCTTTGATTTAGAGACATAGAGCTTGTCTCCAACTTCATATTCCTTAGGCTCATCATTGGAAATCCTACATAAGCGCACATACCAAGGCAAACATCTCCCATGTATAGATAAATCTTTAATGGAAATAGGAGAAGAAAGATCCATACCTTGGCTTACCTTCGCAGAGACGGAATCGGGGACCACTGTGTTTGGTCGATCTCGACTAGGGCTAGTCGATCTCGACAAGTCTGCAGTTTCTGGTGGTGGTCGGCTCGAAGATGCAGAAGTCGACATAGAAGGCTTGTCGACCTCGAGTAGCCTACTCGATCTCGAGTAGGGCTCCGCTCCTGGTGGCTGCAGCGTCGAGGAAGAAGGCTCTGGTGGAGTCGAGTTGTGGTTGACCTCGACAAGGGTGGTCGAGATCGACGAAGATTGTCCGTCTGGTGGAGTCTGTGTCGAGGAAGTAGGAATCGAGTCAGGAGAGGGCTTGTCGATCTCGACAAGGGTGGTCGATGTCGACGAAGACCCTGGCTCTAGTATCATCAGCGTCGAGGAAAGCTGAGTCGACGTAGGGCAAGTCTTGTCGATCTCGATAAGTCTACTCGATGTCGACGAGCCTGGCCCCTCAGTGTTGCTGCTCGATGATGCTGGTGCGGGTGGAGACTCCTTGGTCTGGTCGAGATCGACTAGGGTCCAGTCGATCTTGACCCCATACTTAGCTCCTGTTAAGGCATCCGAAAAATAATTAATCCACAACGACTTACCTTGATCTGTGTCGATTGGATTCTCTGTGTTTTCCTTGAGGATTGCCATGATCTCCTCCACCTGGGCCTCCATGTCCTTTTTTTCTATCTCCTCAGGGGTCATATTTCTGACCTTGGGTTCCCCGCAGGTGATGTAGCCAGCTGAGATAGATTTGACCTCTTCCATTGGACCTGTATGCCTTTCAGTTTTATTAAAGGAATACTCAATTACCTCATCGCTGATGTTGAAGGTGAGCACTCCTTTCCTTACGCTTATGTTAGCATCCACCGTCGGCAAGAATGGTCTTCCTAGAATAATTGGACAAGCAAGATCTTCTTGCATATCAACAACTAGAAAATCAGCAGGAACAAAGAATTTACCTACTTGTACTGGGACGTTGTCCACCATGCCTGTTGGAATGACCACCGTGTTGTTGGCCATGTAAAGTCTAGCATCCACAAGCTCTAAGTCACCTATCTTAGTCTTGGACCAAATCGTTAAAGGCATTATACTCACACTAGCTCCAAGATTACATAAAGCATTAATTTTGTATGTACCAAATCCAATAGTTATAGCAAACTTACCTGGATCCGGCCTCTTTTCCAGTATGTCCAAATTGATGCACTCCTCTGTGATTTCAGCCATCGATCGCTTTTTGCTCAGAATATCCTTCAGGAACTTGACATAAGATGGCATTTCATTGAGAGCTTCTGTGAAGGGGATGGTGGCGTTGAGTTTCTGAAGCATCTTGATGAAGCGCTGAAATTTCTTTTCCGCCGGGTCCTTTAGAGATTTTGTGGGGAAAGGCAGCTTCATTTTCTGATTCGGAGCCAGAACAGATGTCGGAGGCGCTGCAGGTTGCTCTACGTCGACTAGGGTCTCCTCGACATCGACCACACCCTTGTCGATGTCGACCAGGTTGGGTGCAGTCGAGTTGTTGTTCGGCGCATACGAAGATTCTGGACTTTTCTCCTCGACATCGAGTAGACCTTCCTCGATATCGAGTAGGCTCTGGTCGACCAGTTCTCCGTTGTTCTGCTGCTTTCCGACCTCTGGCTCTTGCAATTGATGGCCGCTTCTGAGTTTTATAGCAGCAATGTGTCCAGTCTTTCCCTTAGGATTTGGTTATGAAGATCCAGCGAGCGAACCTGACTGTCTGGGGATTCCTGCTTCTAGCTGACCAATCTGTGTATCAACTGATTTCCGCCAGATATCAATTTCCCCAAGCCTAGAGTTGACACCTTGCATCTGAGTATAGACGGAGTTGAAAGATTGCCTAGTTTCTGAGTGGTTCCTCCGTATTTCCTCTAGAACTGTCTGTATATCATCCTTTTTCTGGTCTCTTTCCGGATGTCCTGGAGCTCTGTAGGACGGGGGGTTCCTAGGGACACCTTGGTTCCATTGTGGTCGCTGAAACCTTTGGTCCCCCATGTAGCGATTGGGACCCCCTGCGTAAGCTGCCTCCTCATGGTGCTCTGCCATCCTAACTTGCTCTGTGTGTGGGCACTCAAGAGTGGTGTGCCGCTGCGATCCGCATTCAATGCAAGGCTGGTTAACAGAGAGATACTTTACTTGCTTGAGGAGCTTCTTATTCTGATCTCTGTAGTATTTCTCCCTAACGTCTGGATCGATCTCTTTAGGGGGATCATATAGGGGCATGGATGGTGCTGGCCTGGCGTATGGGTTCTCTTCATAGGTTGCAGTAGCCCCATACTTGTTGTCGTA
Source organism: Persicaria tinctoria (assembly GCA_037127255.1). Taxonomy (NCBI): domain Eukaryota; kingdom Viridiplantae; phylum Streptophyta; class Magnoliopsida; order Caryophyllales; family Polygonaceae; genus Persicaria; species Persicaria tinctoria. Next base: position 56,175,394 of record JBANSL010000006.1, on the reverse strand, counting down.
GGTAGTGAGCTTCTCTAGCACTCCCCATGCGTCACTTGGCGGCATTGTCAGATACTCATAGCGAGTATAATGGTTGATTATGTCCTTAGTGACTTGATCAAGAGAGTTGAAGAAGATCTCCTGAATGACGTAGGGTGGCTGTCCATGAGTAGGGCAAGATCGCAGAAGTTCCTTGTAGCGCTCCCATGCCTTTGCCAGCGGTTCCCCTTGCTTTTGTTTGAAGGCGGTGATTTTCTGGAAGAGATGTGTTGTTTTGGCGGGTGGGAAGAATTTGTTCAGGAACTCTTGCTCTACTTGGGCCTAGGTCGTGAGTGATTTTGGTTTCAGCCCTTCCAGCCATTTCAGTGCAGGCCCAGCGAGAGACCAGCGAAACGCTTTCATCTTGACATATTCCAAGGTTGTACCTTCAGCAAGAGTACGGTACATGTCAGCAAAGTTTGTAATATGTTCAAGAGGACACTCATTAAATCTACCATAAAAGGCATTATTTTTAAGCTCTATAAAAAATTGAGTGCGAATTTCAAAAGAGTTATCAGGGATAAGAATCGCCGATTCAGGCACGACGAGAGTTGGGTGCATATAGTCCTCTTCCGTGGTTGGGTACTGGGCAAGCTCAGCCTGTGCTTGTTCCTTTGCTGCTTTCTCAGCGGCGATAGCAGCATCCTTAGCGGCTAATTCCCTTGTAAGCTTAGCGATCAGCTGTTCCTGTGTCTCCGCAGCCGCCATGGCTCTTTGTAGTTTAGCTCTGATGTGAAAAAGGCGTTCCTGTTTGTCTAAGGCGTCAAACTCAAGTGTTTGACCAGAACGACGCATACACCTGCAAATTAACTCAAAGAAACAGTGAGAACTGACTACCTAAGGCGCGATTGATAGCTTCCCCGGCAACGGCGCCAATTTGTTGTTGCAGGAGGATGGTCAAGTATGAAATAAATATAAAATAAAGATCAGGTTTTCGACGAAATAAATCAATATAATAAAAGACTTCCAAGACCAGGGTATCAACACCACAACGATAATCATGCAAAGTAACACACAAAGGCAGAAAAGATCATGCTTTCCATGAAATAACTTTCGTCATTAACAAATAGGCATATAGAGGCTTTCGCATAAACCCTTAATTGTTACTAACCCTTTTTGACATAATTAATCCAAGTTGCATTAAGATCACTTTCGCTTCAATAACACAAATAAGGATAAAGATCAGGTTTTCGACGAAATAAATCAATATAATAAAAGACTTCCAAGACCAGGGTATTAACACCACAACGATAATCATGCAAAGTAACACACAAAGGCATAAAAGATCATGCTTTCCATCAAATAACTTTCGTCATTAACAAATAGGCATATAGAGGCTTTCGCATAAACCCTTAATTGTTACTAACCCTTTTTGACATAATTAATCCAAGTTGCATTAAGATCACTTTCGCTTCAATAACACAAATAAGGATCACCTTCAACTCTCGCAAAAGAATCATGTTCATAGGGATAGAAGATGAATCGCACAAAAAGATCTGACCTTTATCGCATCGCCTCACATGGCCACCGTCGGGCTCACCCCAGCCCCAGAAGTGGGTGGACTACTCACGCCTCATTGCAATGGCAGACATTGATTGATGAAAAGAACTAAATCGCATTAACTAAACTCAAACTTACAATATCTTCTCCTTCTCTTTATGTAACTAACTAATTGTCTCTGAAATTGAATGAATGAAAAACCAGCCCCATGGGCTTTATTTATAGCCTTCTAGTCCTTGCTAGCCAAGGATAGAATCTCCTATCTTTATCTAAAATTATATCTAAAGCTTTAAAAGATAAAAAAAATGTTTTAAGGAAATAAATCTATAAGGAAAAGATAATTCTAAAGTGGGTAAGTCTTCATGATGTTGATAGATCTCCTTCCTTGGATAGATGATGATAGAATCGGATAGATCTTTGGCCTTCGGCCCCAAGGAATCCCAAGTCGAGGAGGACTCGTCACGTCGACGCGTTTCTGGAAAGTGGCCTACTCGACCTCGACAAGGGCTCGTCGACCTCGAGTAGGATTCATCGTCGACTGGACGATCTGCAGCTCGTCCTTGAGGAGATGTGTTGGAATCAAGGCACCATCAACAACCAGTTCCAGAACATCACTACAAAATTTGGAGAAATGGACATCTGGAAAAGGGGAATAGAGACCTAGATGGGTCAAATCGCTGGACAGATCCCATGACCATCCGGACAGCTCCCTGGGCAAACAGAACCAAATCCTAAGGAGAAGACCGGACACGTCGCAGCTATCAAACTCAGAAGTGGGCATCAATTACACGAGCCAGAGGTCGGGAAACAGCAAGGCAAGGCAGAGCAGCAAATCGAGACAGAGCAAGATCAACTCGATCTCGAGGAGCCACTACTCGATCTCGACAAGAATATGCTCGACACAGACCAGAAGCTGAACTCGGACTCCACTGCGCAGCCCAGAAATTCGAAGTCGACAACCCAAGTCGATCTCGAGGACCCCTGGTCGAGATCGAGGAACAACAAGCCAAGGTCGACGACTCTGCAACACCTCCGACGTCTGATCTGGCTCCAAAGCAGAAAAAGCCACTGCCTTTTCCTTCCAAGGAACAGAAAGATCCCACTGCATGTAGGTTTAACAGATTTATTAATATACTGCAAGAACTGAATGTCTCTATCCCTTTTACAGAAGCCCTGCAAGAGATGCCGAGATATGTCAAATTTCTGAAGGAAATCCTGAGCAAGAAGCGATCCATCTCAGAGATCGCAGGCGAATACAAAGTACTCCACTTCCCTGAAAAGAGACCTGACCCTGGTAAGTTTTCTGTTACTGTGGGTTTTGGACAATATAAATATGAGTCTCTGTCTGATTTAGGAGCAAGTGTGAGCATCATGCCTTTATCAATCTGGCGGAAGGTAAAGATAGGATGCATAGAGCCTGTGGATGCCAAACTATACATAGCAAACAATACAGTGGTCATCCCTACAGGTATAGTTGAAAATATCCCCGTCCAGGTTGGTAAATTCTTTGTTCCAGTAGATTTCGTTATTATAGACTGTGCTGAAGATCCTACTAGCCCTATTATTCTTGGTAGACCATTCTTAGCTACTGCAGATGCCAAGATTAGTGTTAAGAATCGATCGCTCACCTTCACCATAGGAGATGAGGTTTTAGATTTCTCTTTTGGCCCTGCAAAGGAGGAAATTTCATGGCTAGAGGTAAAACGCATCAGCAACCACGGGACCAAGCAATCAGCGGAAAAAAGCACCAGCACTGTACTCGAGATCGACCAAGCGTCCTCGATCTCGACAACCTTTCTACTCGATCTCGACAAGCCTTTGTCGATGTCGACTTCCTCTGCTGAGCCACAGACTTGCCCAGAGCATAAGTATGGGGTCCCTGTACTCGAGATCGACCAATCGTACTCGACATCGAGTAACCCCAAGCCCGAAGATTTCTGTTTTGGGCCCGAAAAGGTAAGTTCAGGTATAAATTCTACTCCCCCTCAATCTATTAAGAAATTTATCAATAATTTAAGGGGAGGTAAGGCCCCGTGGCGAGAGAATCTGCGAAAATTAAGAGCTAGAGGGAAGAAAAAGAAAGAGAAGGAAGATTATGCAAGTAACCACTTGTCAGCTGAGCTTGCATACTACCATCAGGACCTAGATGATCCAAGAGAAGGGCCAAGCATAAGCGGGCCCCACACTAATGGTCCTTGAGCGCAAATGAAGAAGTCGACCTAGCGACTCTAAAATCGAGAGCATGTATATAAACTTTACGAATTTTGGGACTTTTGAACTTTTTGGTTTTGGTTTTTGCTTTTTGCTTTTGGTTTTATGTCTTTTAGAATACTTCATGAGGATAGACTTGTTTTTTTGTGCAATCTAACACTTTTAGGTCAACAAGCATATAAGGATCGTGAAAAGTGGAATAAGAAGTCCCTGAAAAACAGCCAGAATCGACGAAGGCCAAGTCGACAACGACAAGGAAGAGCAGCCCAGAAACTTGTCGATCTCGAGTAGGCCAACTCGATATTGATTAAGCCACCAGAAGCTCCTCGACTTCAAAAGCCACTAGACGCAGAAACCTCCTCGATCGAGTTGCACTACTCGGGATCGACAAAGATTTTTTACTCGACATGCCTGTTCTGCCCTCCTCGATGTGTTATCCTGTGAGTTCTTTCCTTTACTCTTGTTTTTATTTGATACAGTGGGGACACTGTATATTTTAAGTATGGGGTGGGGGAAGAGCTCATTATCATTATTATATATTTTAGTCTTGCTTTTGGTTTTACATGGTGAAATTTTAATTTTAATGTTATGCATTCATGTTTAAATTTTATGCATTTTAATCTTTTGTCATATTTTAGTCTTGTTTTTAGTTGCAAAATATATATATATAAAATAAAAATAAAAATAATAATAAAAGAAAATGTCGAAAAAAAAGAAAAAAAATGCATGTTTAAATTTTTGCATATATTGTCTTAGTTTTTAGTACCCTAACTTAGATGTCCTATGATGATGAATAATGATTGACTTGATCATGTAAACCCTATGGCATGTTTGGAAGGTTTAGCCTAAGTCCTCGAAATTGTTTTTATGTGGATTGTGAACTTGTGATGAAATTGAGCACATATGATCCTAAGCTAAAGGTTAAGATCCAACAAAAATTGTCCCAGCGAGAATTTTGGCCTTATAGGGAGAACATAAAAAAATCCCTCTGCTTTCTTGAGTGTATTTACTGTTCCTATGCATCTCTAAATGTTGTGATAGTTATTCAAAGCCAATGCATTTATATGTTTATGTAAATGAGAATTAAATGATGGAGGCACCTTTTAAGCCAATTTTATCCTCTCTTTACCCACCCTGCATTATCCCTGCTTGAAGCCAGAACATTAGCCTGAGACTTTTATTGTAAACTCCACAAAATTATCCTTAGCCAAATTGAGCCTGACCCCCATTTGGGAATTAAGACTTAGAGCTGGTTGAAATAATAGTTTGCGGAAGGAATGAGCTTATGTTGCGTTTCAAGTAAGAAGGATTTTTGAAGTTTATTGAGATAAGGGTTGGTTTTATATTTTTATCTTGCTATACATACTATGTAAAAGGATTTTTGGCTCACCTTATACATGCACCATTAGTTTATTGAGATAAGGGTTGGTTTTATATGTTGTGAATAAAGTGCATGAGCCAAATTTACCTTATTTCTTTCATTATTTCGCAAGATACATACTTTGGAGAGGTTGAGGAGGTTTGAAAGGTTACATACTTCATTGAGATAAATTGGAGAGTTTGGTTGATGCATATGATTGAGAGTTATGATTTGGTTGAGTTGTGTTGGAGATTTAGGAGTCTTGATTCCCGAATTTTATTAAGCACCACATGGCCAAATAATTCCATGCCCTTATATTTCTTACCAAGCTCCATTACAACCCCGCCGAATGGAATCTTCTTTGAAGACTTCAATTAAGCAAAGTCCTCCTGATAATTCTTGTTATATTTTCATAATTGGTTACGAAGTGGATTCATATTTAAATTGCAATGTTTATGAGATTGCATATGGAATTGAGCTGAGAGTTGATCTTCATAGCCTAAACACATTGAGAGTTGAGTGTAAGCACATTATTCATGTGAGGTTGGATTTATATTGGTTATGCCTATGGATCGCTCATATATGTGTAATGACGTTAACTTCACTTTTCTTACATTGCTACTACTTAAGATGTTGCTTTTTATAAGGGCAAAGACTTGAAGGATGTCTTTTGGGTCTTGCTTATTGATTGGTTATTGCTTGAGGAGAAGCAAGTCTAAGTATGGGGTGATTTGATGTCTCCAAAGTAGCCATGTCTTTATGCATATTTTAGTTCCATATTCTATACATTTTGCACATTTCGGGTTGGGAATATGTCGAATTTATGTAGTATATGCTTATTTGTCAGAAATGGAGATCTACATAAGTTTCTATTTAAAATTGCAGAATATGGAACTATTTCAGGAGAAAACCAAGAAGCAAGGACGGAGGCCCAAGTCTACTCGATGTCGACTAACCCTAGTCGATCTCGACGACCCATGTCTAGGCACCTGCACTGATCGAGGAGCCTATGTCGAGAAGCTGAAGACGAAGAACCCGACTCCCGAACCTTCCTCGAGATCGAGTACCCAACTCGAGATCGACAAAGCCTCGGAGACAACCCGGAGTCGAGGAGAGCATGTCCGAGGATGCCGAGGAGAGACTACCCGACCTGGCCGGACATGCCGGACACAGAGCAACACACTCCTCGATGTCGAGGAAACTCCTCGAGGTCGACAAGCCGGGAGCCATGTCCGAGCATGTCAAGAAGAGCTACCCGACACTGCCGAGCAACCTAGTCGACGAGCCACCTTTACTCGAGATCGAGTAAGGTCCTCGAGATCGACTAAACCCTGGAGCCAGAGTCCAAGCCAGTTTGAGGAAGACCAAGCCGAGACGCCGAGCCACTGAAGTCGACGTCACTTCTACTCGAGATCGAGGAATATTACTCAAGATCGAGGAAGCTTCCAGAAGACGCGTTACGCGGTTTGGGCAGTCCTACTCGGTGTGGGAATCCTTGGAGCCAAAGATTGCCAAGTTATATCCGTTTCTATCAAGTTACATCATGGAGAAGAAGATTTATCCACTTGAGACTTTTAGATATAATTCCCTTTTATAGATTAAATTATGTTGTTGATTTTATTTATTATTAAGCATTTAGATATAGTTTTAGATATAGATATAAATATTCTATCCTTGAATAGTAAGGATTAGAAAGCTATAAATAAAGCCCATGAGGCTGATTTTAGGATTCATTCAATCACACAGCAATTAGTAGGAGTAGAGAGAGAGAGAGAGAGAGAGAGAGAGAGAGAGAGAGAGAGAGAGAGTGGCAAAGATGAGTTGGTGAAACGAGAGCAGAATTGGCTTCCTTTGGTTGTAAGCTATGTTTGATTTAATGCAATTAGTTTCTTTTCATCAATCAATGTCTGAGGTTGCGATGAAGCGCGAGTAGTCCACCCACTTCTAGGGTTGGGGCGAGCCCGACGATAGCCCAGCGTGCTTGAGGTAAAGATCTGACTTTTATCTTGTTTTGAGCATCTACTACGTGTTATGTGTTTATTAACCATCTAATGGATGTCCATGCTAACAACTTGGATTGTAAATATAAAATCGGTAGAGAGAATTAGGGTTTCTTGAAAGAGTTGTCTAATTGTTGGAAAAGGCGAAAGCTTAGTCCTTTGATGCGATTCGCATGATTATCTGTTTTATTTCTGCCTTATGCATGCTTGGTTCTCGTTGATGCAAACCCCAATCTTGGATGTCTTTTACATACAGTTTATTTCGAGATTCCAAAGCACTTGTCTTTATTTTCTTTCGTTTCGTTTTTATTCTCTGTTTTCCTCGAGATCGACTAGCACTCCTCGATCTCGACTTAATGATTCTCGATCTAGGTCGTTGTAGCTTCTGTGTGCAGGAAATCGACAAGAAAACCCGACGTCGACGACGACCTTACTCGATCTCGACTTACTGATTCTCGATCTAGGTCGTTGTAGCTTCTGTGTGCAGGAAATCGACAAGAAAACCCGACGTCGACGAAGACCTTACTCGATCTCGAGTAGGCTCTTGTCGAGATCGACTAACCCTGTGCTTGCTGTTGCGCTGTGTTCGACTGTCCGATCTTCTGTCGACTAACCCAAGTCGAGATGGAGGACCCCTGTTGTCGAAGTCTGTGAGATTTCTCCGCTGCCTAGGATCCGCTGACACGCTTCCTCGTGGATCGATCCTGACTTCCCACAGCTGCATCAGGAGGAGGTCTTATAATTATTTGCGTGGGCAGAATCCAGTTTGATCTATTTTATTATATTTCATACTCGATTTCCTCCTACAACATTGGTTTTTCCAAGACCTTGGCACTAATCAAGTCATTGGTTCTAGGGCCAAGCATCATGGATTGTACCAAACTGATCATATACTTGTTGAGCAAATTCCTTTCAAGATCAATTATAATTGTTTACCTTTGAATAAATCTGTTGCACATGTATCTGATGTTTGTAAAGATGATTAGTTGTTACAACTCCATGTTAGATTAGGCCATGCTTCTATGAGAAAGTTAATGCATTTGCAAGGTCTTTCATGTAAGAAGTTGTCTGATTGTGGGACATGTGTTTTGGCTAAGATGCATAAGCTTCCCTCTCCTGTAAGCAATACTGTTTCTAAAGCTTGTTTTGATTTGGTACGTTTGGCTATTTGGGGCCTTTATAAGAACAAAAGTTTTGATGGTTTCTCTTATTTCCTTACTGTCGTGGATGACAAAAGTCGAGTCACTTGGACATTTTTAATGCCCAGTAAGACTCATGTTTTCTAGGTTATCTCTTCCTTTATTTCTTATGCTCAAACTCAGTTTAATGTCACTGTCAAGTGTTTTAGAAGTGATAATGGAATTGATTTCTCGCAAAAGGATTGTCTCAATCTCTTTGCATTAAAAGGCATCATTCATCAGAGAAGTGTTCCTTACACACCACAGCAAAATGGTAAGGTTGAGAGGAGGCACATGTATTTGATTGTGACTGCTAGAGCTCTTAGGATTAATGCTAATCTACCTGTTGTTAGATTTTGGGAAGACTGTGTGCTTGGTGCTACCCATATTATTAACAAGTTACCTTCTGTTGTATTGCATAAGAAATCTCCTTTTGAGATTTTTTTTGGTCATCCTCCTAGTTTGTGGGTTTGATCTGCTAGCCCTGTTGTCTTGCACTCTATGGATTTGCACATTTATCTTTACCTTGTAACAATGTGATGATAACACATTTCATCCGCTATTTCAATATACTTGAATTTGAAACTAGAGATATGAGATGCATTTCTGAAATGGTATTAATGAAGCTGGTTTGCTTTTGAAGTGCTGTGATTAAGCTGTGAACCGAGACTAGTTATTACATACACTACAAAAAAAAAAAAAAAATTTGCTTCGGCAAAATGCCGTGGCAAAAGGTAGTCAAGGGGTGGCAAAAGGCATCTAGCTTCGGCTTAGCTACGACAAATAGGGGGGTGGCGAATTGTGGGGTGGCAAAATTTAGTAGTTTCGGCAAATAGCCGTAGTAAAAAATTAGCGACGGCTAAGCGATGGCAAGCTGCCGTAGCTAAATTGTGCGTGAAAATTAAAAAAAAAACCCTGCTTTTTAGCCCGGATTCTCTAGACCCGGGCTAAAAAGTCCAATATTTTTTTTTAAAAATAAAATAAAATAATACACATAATTTACATGTACAATAAAATTTCATTAATTATACAAAATTTACAAATATAATAAAATTTCGTTAATTATACAAATGTTTACATATATAATAAAATGTCAAAAACTACATAATTTATATAAGGATACTAAAAACAGTAAAGTAAGAACTAGGCAACTCTGAAAAAAGAGGTGATTTTCAGAGTATTGAGTTTTATAAATTCAACTCTGAAAAAACTAGAATAACTTCTAAATCAAGCACCTTCTAAATCAAGCACCTTCTAAATCAAGCACCTCCTGAACTACACTGAGAACTTGGCAAAGATCCATCTACTCGAATACTTTCTCACTTGCCCCAACAGATTGCATCAATTTTGAGAGATAGTCTCCAACCCACCTGGTTGGATAAATTAGCCATTCACTTACAAGATAAATTTTGTAAGTTGCTCCGCTGTAACGCCTGTAAGATAACCAGAGAATAGACATTCCTCCGATCAGCACAACAATCACCTAAAGCAATGATATCTTTAACAAAGAGGTTATTTTAAAAGAATGAAGCCCCTAGTTTTCAACCACAAAGTTTAAATCTGTATCATGTATCACTCAACAAGTACCCCTAAAATAATAGCCTTGTTTAGTTTTAATAAATATATGTAGTCAATTGTCATAAGCACAAACACATGTTAACATGGATAAAATATGCACAAACCATAGAAGCACATAATGACAGGCATTGAAGCCTCTCAAAGACAAATTAATCATCAATTCTTTTTATCAGAAGAACGTTCAAGGGTAAGAGGGATATCCTTGTTCCTGGGAGGAATCAACATTTGAAAGAAAATTGAATTGTGTATTTTGAGGTACAAGTTATGATTCAAGAATTAAAATCTTGTTAATGTATTAATTCCTTACCTCGGTTGAGTGGTACAACATGTTAAAGCATACGTGATACCATCCCTACTCTGGGCATAACGAGGAGCTCCCTGGCCATTCGAGAATCTTCCCCAATGTGCTTCTGAACTGACTAGGATCCTGAAACCATTATGAAGGTACAATCAGTGTGATGAGCAACAACCTTGCCAAGAAGAGTTTTTCCAGTACTAGGTGGAACATAAAGTAGGACTCCCAAAAACACAAAATGAATAAACTTTGGAGTTGGAATAATATTATCAATAATTAACCAAACATTGCAATAAACAACAGCACGCATCCAATATATAGTGTAATCAGACACCAAACCTCGCTCAAAAGTAGAGTAATTTTCTCAAATAGGGTCCAAAAGTTACAAATGTAATTAGGAAGTGATACCTTCATTGGTAATAAGAAATCAAGGTCATGCCACATTGATAAAATAAGAGCACCAAAAATTACATTAATGGGTGATAACTATGACTTAGGAAAAAATAAAGCATGTTTGAAGCCGCCTAAATTCTATCCTGACTCACCCAATATTGCAATTCTAAGTTGTAACTAACTGGTAGATGGAACGAAGATCAAACTTTCTAAAGTTTGGTAGGATATTACTATTAGTACTCGAAGCTAATCTACTATTAACTTGTCAAAAGACATACAACAAAGAATCAACAGAGCTTCAGAAGAAAAATGAAGCTAGTCAAGGTTTATCCAGTTAAAAGGAATGACAAGGGGATGTGTATGTACCTGGCTCAGAACAAACTACCAACAACAAACCTGTCATAGTACTCTGCAATACGACAACAGAAGGATCCTTTGATAAAATTGGACCACAAAGTACTCCTGGCTCGATTTGGCCTCCCTGAAAACCCCATTCACGGAAATTCAGTAAGTGTAAGGAGCACAAACAAATTGAGATATATACTGCAATTAACTGATTGAATAAAGGGAAATGTTTCATTGCATATATATTGGATATAGAAGGGGAAATGTTTCATTTCATATCTTCAAACTCATATATCCTTCAATAAGATAAGAAAATTAAGCCTAAACAAGATCTGATTAAGTGTTAGAGTATAAACAGATGCAACACTAGCAACATTGTAGAACAAGACATCATACTCGTAAAGCAAAAAGGAAAGACATCAGATTTATTTAAATTTGTAGATCAATCCAGCCAATGTCAGCAACAAAGAGTTGAAAAACTATGAAAGAAGCAAAATTATGATGATAAAACTCAAAACGAAATCAATTGATTATTTGTCAACATGTCACCCTTGCTTGTAAAGGTACACCAAGATATACTTTATAAATAAGGATTTCTTGGCTTGAAATGGAGCATATCATAGTCATAACCCAATGATATCTTTATAAATAAGCATATGAAATGGAGAGCATGAATGCATAAGTTACATAGGAGCAGGACGATAAACCATCTATAAAGAGTGAAGATATCTTAGCATATTTCCTCACTCACATCCAAGCACATCAGTTAGAGATGGTCAACAAACAGTCATGTAGCCTCATCTATAAAAATGTGAAGCGGTGTTGTGCCTGCCTATTGAGCATTACAAAAAAGCATATGCAGGCAAGTCATATGATATACTTCCAACATAATGAAATTCAAATATGGTTTACATTACCTACCAGCTTCCTTCCACCAGAACATGAACCACAAGCAAGCAACATAAAACATGAATTTACATCTATTCCGCATCAAGAATCATAATGTGGATGCATAGCTTTGATAAATTATAGGTAATGAAGAAGATACATAACATATTAACATTACACGTCTATTTTCCATCATCTGCTTACATATTAACCTCGAGAGCAAACATCTTAGAGCAGTCTTTCAAGATTCATAATGAATAAACTTGTGTATCAAAGAAAGAGTTAATGTCTACGGTAATTAGGATGCACTACTAGAAAAATGCAATTAGACATCTGTTGTCAACATATGTCTTTCAAAAAAAATTCCGATCTCTTTGTGCGTGTAGTAAAAGATCAATTTTTTCACATCGGTTTTAAGCCGATGTCTTTTCTTAGTTCAAACATCTGTTTTATTATGAGTATAGATATAAATCAGCTCCTCAAATTTATTTTTGACATGATCACTTGTGTTTAAAGCCTCATTATTTTTCATTTATAAGCTTTTGAAGATGTCCACATCAAGCCTAAATTTTACATTTACATCACTATTTATAAAATAGTCAATGTATTAAAACAAAATAGACATCTTTTTTCTAATATTGATTTTGTGTATATTAATTTTATATCTATAATTTTTTATTTTTTTTTGTTTTGAAATAATCCATCGCGTTAAATATTTACATAACCAATGTATTAATATGATATAGACATCTTTTTAGATTTTTATAAAGATGTTATTGACAATATATATCAATTTATATTAACTTTGTGATGTAAAAATATATGTTACACATTGATTTAGATTATTTAGACGATGTCATAGCTATTAAGGCACAACACTTTTCGTTTATAATCCGATGTTTTTTTCGTTTGATACATAACACCCTTTGCTCGATCATAACATAAGATTTTGCAAATTATGGGAACTTTAATGAACATATACGTTAAGATAAATGTGAAATCAACATTTACAAATGTTTTACAATGGATAGGTACTTGAAAGATACACTTTTACAAATGATAGGTACTTAAAATTTTAAAGGGTAATAAACTAATAATCAGGACAAACAAACTGAACAAAAAAAAGCATTCATGAATACACAAATGATACATGCTATGAGACCAAACCTCCTCACATGTTGGTTCTCAGCCGGGGAAGATTTTGTATCATTTGTGTCAAATAAGAAGAAACAATAATGAACTTTCAATTTTCCCTCAGATCAACACGTCAATCTCAGTGAGGCTTCCTGTGAAGTCCACTTTACAGTTTTCATAGAAATTTTGCCCAGCCTCAATGCAACTAGCCTTGGTAACATGAGGGGATGATCTTACATCTAGGTAGTCCAGGTATACCCATGAATCTAATAACTTGCCTATGGCCGAAACTGTGATCTTTGGGCAATTGCTCACCTTTAAGACCGTCAAAAGAAAGGGATAACGCAGAAGTAACCTTGGATGTGATGCTTGACATTGAAATATTTATGAAATTGGCACCGGCTTAAGTTGCTATAGCTTTTGCCGGCACTATCTCTCCTGTACCTGAAAAAAGAATGAAAACATAAAGGGGCTACCAAAGAGATCAATAACACCTTTTGCAGTAAATGTACAAGATTCTAGGATTCTACCTGTACACAAAATATATGAAGCTTCACACAAGCCAGCAGGTATAAATAGGTCAACTTCTTATCTGCCAATCGCCTCAAGGTTTGAAAAAAGAATGAAAACATAAGCCTCCAGGGCTACAACTCTACAAGCCTAGCTACAAATACAATGAAAGAATTTTTGACCTTTTACACCTCAAATTGACGGAATGACATTCATCTGCACTAAGAAAGCCTGCTTTCGGACGTGCATTTATGGATGCTTTACAATCCAACAGGCATTGACGGGCTCATTTCTCTAGCTATATTGGCACAAAATCTAGGGATCAACTATGACAGCAACTAACTCCAATGTATTTGACAGCCCATGAACACAGAGCAAATCACCCTCACCGAGTTCTTGTTGTGTGTATTAACAGGAACCATGACAGCAACCATGACCCTAAAATCAGGAGCCCATTCAACCGATAAATCTACCAATTCCAATTTTTAACCCTAAAATCTAATATCAAATATAGAAGCCTATTACGATTAATAAATCAAATCCTATTTTAAACTGATAATCAGAAGAATTAAAAAAAACATATTCAGTAAATAAAAAATCAGTAAGAGCAAGTCTATTCCGATTGTAAATCAGCAGTAAGAAGGAAAAAATTGCAATCGAAGCCTAGAGTGGCGACGAACACCAACCGAACAACAATGAGTAAACGGGAAAAGCCTACAATTGGAGTGATAGCACATGGTGTCAATGGGGGGGGGGGGAGTAGGTTTTTTTCTAAAGATAAAGAGTAAGAGAAAATCGAGGTGACCCACAAACGGAACAAAATTAACAATTGAGAGAAAACAAACTGTTGGCACACGAGAAAACAAACTGCTAGCACACCTTCCTCACCATTGACGTTTGATTATATAGGGAGCATGTTGGATGTGTTACTTAACAGCACTTAACATGTATGATTTTTTAGGCTTCCCTACTTAACGCTATGAATCTTATATAGAACATGTATGTTTCTAATCTCTAAATTAACATAACAATGAAGTGAGGAGATGTGAACTTACCATGACTAAAATAAGGCTGACTAAGAACCGAGGCGACCTGAGATGGCTGCGGCAACAGAGGGAGGTGAGAGGCGAACAGAGGGTGACGAACAGAAGCGACCTTGTCTGTTTTCCCCTAGTTGTTTCAAGAGCCCTTCAATCGCTTTTTTTTTCCCTCAAGATCTGCTCCCCGCTACCTAATACAGAAGCAACACTCAGTTTATAGCAGTAAATGACCATTGAGCATCTTCCCATTACAGAGAACCACAAAAAATGTCCGTTTATCTGGAGGACTAACCTTTAACTGAGCATTGATCTTCTTTTGTTTCTCAAGATCAACTTTTAGATTTGCCTACATGTTAGTCAAAGCCACGATTAAGCATATTGACATCTACTATCCTTTTTAAATCAATGTACTTCAAATCAAGAATATATATATGTACTTTAAATCAATGTAGTAACAAAGAAAATTAGCAACGCTTTAGTGACAATTTCTTTCTCTTTAAGCATGTTCTTAAATTCTCAGCTTCTGCAGCAGAATTCGCATAGTTTCTGCAGCAGAATAATCAATCCTTGATGTTATATATAAGAGTTAGAATATGTAGAAAACTTATTCTAGGAGCCTTATCCTCTAATAAAAACCATATCAGAATGTGCTTTAGGAAACTGGAGGGAATTAACTCTTCCTTTGAGAATAAGTTTTCTGAGTTGAATGTTGCTTTCCCGAAGGAAGTTCATGATCAAGCAATGAGAAAGGAAGTTTGTCAATAGATGTGTGGAACAATATCAACTAGAAATGTTTGAGGAGTTGCAACAAAATATGGAGAAAGACAACATCTAAAATGAAGCATGAGAAATTTTAATGGTTATATATCTTACCACTCAAACACTTAAAGGAGAACTTCACCCTTAATATTACAAAGATGGGTTCATCCTAAACAAGGCTATTGTTTTTACTGGTCTTAACAACTAAGATTTGGATATTATCTTTATCGAAGTTGGACATTGAGTATAGAAAATCAAATAACTAATGATGCCTAATATCTGTTGGTTGATAAATATTTAGAATGCAAGCTCTTGGAAAAGCTCCCCTTTTTATCTCAGAAAGCATAGAGCTTATGATGGATAGACATGCCTCATCAGCTAACTTATAATCATCAACCTTGCTCCTAGCTACCTCCAATCCTAGAGATTCTCGAACAAAAATTGTAAATGTCAAGTTAACAAGAATGTGCCTCCATGAGTTTAGAATAAAAATAAAACAAAGAATATTTATATGGGAAGTAAGCAAAGCATCAAGTTCAAGAAGCAAACTTTAAACAAGATCAATAAAAGAAAATTTTCATTTGTTCAAATAAGTGAAAACAACCATTTTCTATCTTTTTCTCTATTTCTCACTTTCTCACTAGTTATACTGCTATTCATTATTCAGTATAGATAGAATTGGTTGATCCAGACAGTTTTAAGAATTCTTGACCATGCCAAAAGTGATCCAGTAACAGAAGTCAAGATTCATAAGACAGCTCATTGCAATGACTTGGTCATAAAGTTGTTTGTCTCCACAACTAATTCAAGGACGAGATTTGGGCATAAAACATCAAAGCCTTAAACAAAACATGCTACTTTGGGATGAACTTCAAAGATTCAAGTATAGTTACCTGGAAATACTCTGAATTCACACGTCTCTGGCTTTTCTTGGAGGTTTGAGGTCTCGATTTCTTCACTCTTTTTCGATTGCCCAAGCTAAAACTCCTCAGGCATGTGTACGAATTGGCCTTCGGTGTCCTTGATTAGAGGTCTGAAAACAACCCACCACCAAAATCGACAACAAATTATTGTAAAAAACGAGGTTAAAGACGAAAAAGATCCAAAATTAGGGTTAGGGAGACAAAGAAATGGGGAGAAAACAGAAAGTAGGGAGGAGGATTAACCGGCCTTAATAAAAACAATTAGGGTTGGAATGGGACGGGATGAGCTCGAACATTGACGTCTAACCAGTAGCATTGATCTCGACAGATCTGGTCCAATTCTTCCGCGTTGGCATCAATGAGAAGAAGATCGAGAGCTCAAAAGTTGGGCTCGTCTTTGTTCGGATGGATGTTTGAGAGAGATAGAGAGAGAGAGGTCAGGTTTTGGAGTTTTAGGGGAGAGAGATCTCTGGGAGGTGGTGGCGGAGGTGGTGGTGGCGGTGGGGGCGGTGGTGACATGGTGAGGGTGAGACGGAGAGTTGGGAGAAAGGAGAGGTTTTGAGTGAATGAAACTGAGAGTTTGGAGTCTTCAATCTTTGTCGTAATAGCTCAGAGTTCACTAAAGGCGGATGTTAAAAAAAAATTCTAAGTATGGGCGGGTGTTCAAATACTTCAAAATTTCATTGGGCGCGCGTTTCAAACTTTTTTTAAATTAACTACTTAACATCTGTCACAAAATTCAACTATTGTCTAAGTTTTTTTCACATCATAAATTTATTATTCGATGTAATAAATTAATTTAACATCGGTTGTTTTATTAACAGACTTAAATCATATGATGTCTAATTGCAGTATTCTAGTAGTGATATTTACAATGAGCAAAAACCGGCAATTCTCATCCTTAGAAATTCAAGTTCTAACTTAGCACGACAGATGTGGTAATCAGTTGAAGTATATTCAAGATTATCATATAGTACAAGCTGCCTTTTGATATAAATTTTGCAACATTAATATCAATTCGAGATTGAAGCTCTAATTTAAGCAAAATGGAAGAGAGAGATATTACACATCCACGTGAAGAGAACCTAACAACTGCAGAGCAGACCCGGATACCATACTTGACTCCTCTCTCTCTCTGAGTAGTGAATTTGGAATTTTATTAACTGAGAAACCTCCATTACTCAATCTGTTATCCTTTCATAGTCACCAAACTTCAGGCCTATGCATTGAACCAAGAAAGATGTAAGAAATCGAAAAATCATATAAACCTAAGAACCCTAGAAAAACAACTTAGTACAAACCAATTGAACCATAGTAAAACAACTTTATTAAGAATGAAGATTTGGAAGCATTACGAACCTTGTACTACGGTTAATTCGTTGGTTCGATAACTGGAGCATGAAGAATCGAAAGCAGGCGATAGGGTGCGCTCCACATCTTCGTCTCAAATTGACTGCCAAAAGAGGAGGAAAGAGAAAGAAAGTGCAGACCGGTGACAACATAGCGGCTTGGGCGACTAGGTTGGAGTCGCGTCCTGGTCTAGATCTGGTTACACAGGGAGAAAGAGGACACTTGATGCAGATTGATAGTTTTGTGAAACCGATTAGGGACGGAAGGTCCGAAATCAGCAATGGATAGCAATGGTGGGTGTGTTTAGGAAGAAAACCCAGCCAGAAATTGAGAGAAGAGGGAAGAGATAGATGTTGAAGAAGAGATTGATTTTCATTAGTTGATTCAGTAAATGAAAAATACAAGCATATATATATGAAAGGTAAATCGGTTTAGCTACTAGAAAATACAATATAAATGAACCGGGTTCGTTCACCCCTAAATCAGCAACGATTCATTGTCCTCAATGATCAATACTTCAGTAGCAAAGCTCCCTGTAACACCAGCAGCCAGCAGCCTATAGGTTGGACTCTGGGATCAAGCATGGATCGTTGTCCTCCCGGATCGAAACACAACAGCTGATCACCATCATATGACATAGCATGAGCCTTCCATAATTCACGGTTAAGTGACAAGACTCGATCTCGATCGATAGGAAAGTTACCTGTCAATAAGCTTCGCAGTTGGGTGATTTCATCAATCTCCTTGCCAACCATCTTTGTTGGCATTTTGTCGAGCAGTTTGCGTGCATTAGGGTTTAGGAGCTTCTCTGTCTCAGAAGAAACATCCTCTACTTTGAGGAGCTTCAACTCAGTGTTTGCTTCATAAGGGCTCCCCGTCTCGACTCCGAGAGTGAACTCAACATCACTTGTGACATCGTCGTCCTTAGTGAACTCAATTTCCTCGCTGTCACTTGCCTTGCACATTTCATCGATGAATTGATGAGCAACTGGATTCCTAGGCGTGAGAGTGGGATTACCTTGAGAAACCGGAAGTGGTGCTTGCTTTATCGGCGTCAGATTTCGGAATCTGAGTGGATCGGGAGTGTCTGGTGATCGAACCGAAGCCATATAGCGAGCGAACAAATTCCTGAGCTCGGACATCTCCGTGTCACGCTGTGCATCACGCTGTGCTTGAGCGGACTGAGTAGATGCGATGGCCTCTTGCCAAGGCTCCGATCGGGAGGTCGAAGTCCACTGAACGTGCTCCGTTGGCAACGCAACTCGAGATCCAGACGGGTCGGGTGCCTTCGGGGATCTAGCGCTCATGAATTGCGTGAATAGCTTCCGGATTTGGTCCATCTCGGCGTCTCTCTGCGCCTGAGCCGCATCTCGTTTCGCCTCCAGCAATTGAGCAATTGTGAAGGACTCTTGCAAACCTTCCAAGCGCCGGGCGACGTCTTCAATTGTGACATTCGCAGGTGTATTGTTGGCCATGGAAACGAGGTCGGAGGAAAGAACGCTCTGATACCAATGATGCAGATTGATAGTTTTGTGAAACCGATTAGGGACGGAAGGTCCGAAATCAGCAATGGATAGCAATGGTGGGTGTGTTTAGGAAGAAAACCCAGCCAGAAATTGAGAGAAGAGGGAAGAGATAGATGTTGAAGAAGAGATTGATTTTCATTAGTTGATTCAGTAAATGAAAAAATACAAGCATATATATATGAAAGGTAAATCGGTTTAGCTACTAGAAAATACAATATAAATGAACCGGGTTCGTTCACCCCTAAAACACCTAGCATCAGCAAATTGCCCTGTATCAACACTGGTGGGGGTCAGAGAGGAGAAAGAGAATGACGGAGATGGATGGAAACAAGAACAAGAACGAGCTCCCCACCGGCGGCTTGAGGGTGTGGCTCCGATGAGAGTGATGGAGAAGAGGCGCCTAGGGTGAGTTCTCTGGATCTTAGGACCGAGGGGCGGTGATGCTTACCAGGGTTTCAATGGGTGAGTAAAAGACATTACACCACTCCGTTCTTTTATTTTCGTTTTTGTTTCAACATGTTTTTTGCGACGGAAAATCCATGCTGTTGCTACTAGGGGTGGCAAAATCGATCCAATAGCCACGGAAACCCTTGTCGAAGCTACTATCTGTGGAAAAAGGGTACCAATTGCTACGGCAAGCCTCTGCTGAAGCTCGGTAGCGTGACAAATTTCTTTATTTTTTGTAGTGATAGTACTAGAGGAGATACTTTAATAATTTACATTATGATGGTTGTTCCATACTAAAGTATGAGATGTAAATGAAGTAAGATGTGGGCTATGAGACACTTAGTAATTGCATTGATGAGAATAGGTCTTAGTCTTATTGAGGTAGAGAAGATTTAGGGAGGTGACAAATTTTCTTTGTTCTTAGGCGTTTGGACTTTAAGGGGGGTCCTGATGAAATCCCTGGTCTTCAAAAGTGGTTGTGTGGAGAAGTCTCAAATGAAAATAGCTCATTTAATACTCACCCAACAAATGACACATGATGATGTTCCTACTCATATGTGATAACTCCACTCCATTGATGAAAATCGGAATAAGTTTCAAAGGCCTTGACAGTATGTTTGTGTCAAAGGTCTTGAAGCTTTAACAGTGTTGATGAAACACAAAACCTGTTCTTTATATTATTATGCTCGGATATTATTTTATGATATTATATGCTTCCATATTATTATATATTAACTAACCTTTCAAGAAGTTATTTGAATTCTATATCCTTCCTTAAGCGCTCAAAATTGAGATAATTCGAATTGGAAGATCATGACGTCCAAGTTTCCAAGAATAGAGGATCTCGAAGATTGCCATGATCAAGCCTAGCCATTGAAGAGAAAGATTCTTCTTTGGAGGCGCCGATTTGTTCTCTATAAAAAGAAAAGGAAGAAAAGAAGACAAGTACATCTGTTGAACACAAGCATTCATACATTCAAGCCCTCAAGCGAGATCTGTCTTCTTCGTGTGCTCTCGGCTAGTCCTTAAGAGTCTGTTATTTCATTTCAAAGCATTTGAGAGTTACACAGTGAGCTTATAGGATATATTTTGTTAGACTAACTCCAATGGTGGTGTGCAATTGTGTAAATGTGTATATTTTACACAATTATGAGCTCCAATGGTTGTTTTATGGGTGCTCAAATATGTACATTTGAGCATGAAGTGTGTATATTTGAGCACAAAATCCCCTCTATGTGCAAAAACTTTCCCACTTTTTGAGAAAGTGGATAAAATCTTTATCCAATGAGAGTAGAGAAGGCATGGTTTCATAAATGACTTTTTATCATTTTTCTTTTCTTTTTATAACTAAATTTGATTTAATATAAATTAAATTAATCTAATAAATTTCATTTAAAAAGTCACATCTAATGACTAAGAAATTCATTTAAATATTTAAGTTTAAATATAACAAAAAAAATTAAGTTAGATTATACATTTTTTAAGAAATAACCATCCAACTTTGTGATCAATATTGAAATTTTGATTTTTCAAATTATGGTGAAAATTATAATTTTTTTTATATCAAAATGTGCGTAATAAAATTTATAATAAAAAATACATATTTAATTTTTAATAGATATTAATCACAATTAAAATGTGAAGATAAATATAGATTACTTGGTTATTAAAATAGACGTGTGCAAAAAATACACACTTTAACCAATGGAGTAAAATGCTAAAAAGTGGTGTGCAAAAATATACATCTTGTGCAAATGTGCACATTTGCACACCTAACCATTGTGGATAGTCTTATAGTGTTATACTCGAGAGTTTGTAACTCAGGAAGTGAACACTAGGCGATTGATTCACTAAGTGTAAGAGGATTGTAGTAGATAGCATAGAGAGGTGGGGCTCTTCTAGATTGGTCTAGGACTCCAAGAGAACGTGAGTTGACTAGATTGCAATTGTATAGGAGAGAGGCTTCTCGGGGAGCTACTAGGATCCTAAGTCTTGTGAATCAATAAAAGCCGGTTGAATCCTAGGGTTGTGGAAGAACCCTAGGCGGGGACGTAGGCCAAGTTCGTGCCGAACCTCGTAAACAACTCATCGAGTCCTTTATTTACTGCTTTACCTTATTTCCGCACTTGGTTCGATTGTTTAACTTTGTGATTCAGGTTTTCAGAGAAAAGACTAAGTCTAATCTCAAAGGGTTTTGCACGAGCTTCAAAAGTCTTGAGACTATCTGCGAAAAACCGGCATACTCTATTCAACCCCCCGTCTAGAGTATTTCTATATTACTTTGTTTTACTTTATCGAACCTTCAATATGGTTCGAAGTACTTTTGCTTATGTTATGACCCTTTTCCATCTGCATTGTCTTCACCCCATTTCTTATTTAATCCCCAAATTAATTGTCTGTTACTGCACCCCAACATTATTCGTGACCTTAATAGATCTATGGCATGTGAAAAATACAACTTTGTTCTATATTGCTGCATAGAATTAGTGAAGTTAGAACTTTACAGTGTTGCTGTCTAGAAGGCGTTGTATAAGAGTTTCGGAGGCATTGTTGCTGATGTGGTTGCAGCGATAGATCAGTTTCATTTTGGTTGGTCCGCTTTCTATTGATATATTTTTCTCTCTGTTATTTCGGATATGAGGACAAACCTTTAAATTGAATGTGAAAATCCAGCGTTTCTATTATGCATTTTTTTATGTCGAATGAATATTAGAAGATGCGTTTTACTATAGTTATTTTTTTTCCAGGCAGCTCAAGATGGTGTTGACAGTATCAGAACGTTAGTGCTGTTGGTGTGGTTTTCTACATGGATACTTTCATGACTGGTTTTCAGTTGAATTCGACACCTATGGATATGCCCAGGATCATAATTCCATCTATAGACGATTCCAAGGTATGCGAGCAGTCATTTTCATATTCAATTCCAATTTTTTTTCGATCATGCTTGCTGACATGCTCTGAAATTCTGGCAGATTTACTTAAATACTCCAATTCTTCATTAGAAAGAGACAATATCATGAATAAAATTGTTAAGTTTGGGGCTTCAGCTTGCATTTCGGGTGGCCTGAAGGCAAACTATAGTGCTAATGCCTCAAAGGTGACGTACTATTATGCCCGGGGACCTGATCCAGAAGACAATTCTTTCGAAGTCGCGGAGATATTGAAGCCAAACTTGGTTGCTCTTGGGACCTGATCCATAAGACAATTCTTTCAAAGTTGTGGAGATATTGAAGCCAAACTTGGTTGCTCCCGGAAATTCAATATGGGCCTCTTGGAGCTCACTCGGAAGTGATTCTGTCGAATTTATAGGTATTGCACTTTTCTTTTGTGCTACCATTTTTAACAATCAGACACGACGATGCGTACTTAATGTTTGTATTTTTGGTGATGCAATCAAAGCGGATTATATGGAGAGTTTGTGTTCATTGGATGTGCATATTTTGGTTAATTTGGCGAAAGAGGACTGTTGTTTGGGTGAGACAATGAGGACAAGAATGACTGGAGAAGTGGAGAACGATTAGAATATCAAAAAAACAATTTAATACCGGTTATTTATATGTAACTGATGTCAATAAACAACACTTTTTTAAAAAAAAAAACATAGTATTACCGGTTTTAAAAAAATAACCGGTATTAAAATTTTGACCACAAATTAATACCGGTTTTTTCTGAAATAACCGGTATCCGAGAAAATTAATACCGGTTACATAAAAAGAGGTATCAACCAAGTTAATACCGCTGTCGTTAATACTGGCCCAATAACCGGTATCCGATTCACTAAATAACTAGTATTAATGGGCATTTATGTACTAGTGGGATGAGTTTAAAACTATTGGTTGTCTATGTTTTGCCTTAAATCCTCTTTCTAAGAAGGATACGTTTGAAAGTAAGGCTTTTAAATGTGTTCTTGTTTGATATGCTTTTGCTCAAAAAGCCTATAAATTGTTTTGTTTAGATACTCAAAAGTATATTGTGAGCAGGCATGAACAGTTTTTTGAGGATCAATTCACTTTTAAGAACAGTGAGAGCATGCCTATTTCAGTTCCTACTAATAGCTTCAAGTTTCCTTTGGTAAGTCCTGCTATTCATCAGATTTATTTACTTCTCCTAATATAACTTATTATTCTATTACAAGTGGTGATTGATGCGGGACCATCTTCTACACCTCCGGACACGCCAATCATCTTAGGAGACGAACCGATGACTCGAGCCCGAGCCAAGAAGCTTCAACGCGACTCATTCATGTTTGTGAGTCACGCCTTGTTCTCGAGCACGGTTCAACTCCCCGAGCCTACATTGAAGACCTATATGTGCATAGGGATCCAAGACTCAGCCGAGCCTCCCTAGACATGTATATCCGAATTTCCTAAGAGTCTTGAACCTTATTTTATTTCCAATTTTGGTAACTTTTCTACTTAAGTTATTTTGGGAAACTCTTAAGGTTATTTTAATATTTTCTTAAGTTATTTATTTTAATTAATTATGGCCGAAAATCAGCCCTAGACTAGGTTATATTAGTCGGCTTCTTCATTCTGTAGAACTTACGCCTCTTTGATTCAGAAATACAGTGATTGTGTGAAACACATCTGTAAGAAATTGATGAGACCCGAGGACCAGATCGAGCAAAGCTCGAGCTTTCGAACACTCTTTTTGTGGGGCTAAATTTTAGGATTTTTAGGAACTGAAAAGAAGGGATATGTGGAGCAAGATTCACAGGCCTCTCACCCTTGAATCCCCTACACTCGATCTCAATCCTCTCGGAATCGCACTCCGAGGATGTCGAGCCTTTGACACCTTCGCCTCTCACTAGGGTGTCACCCTCGGCCTCTCACCAAAGGGTTCGCTCTTAGCCTCTCACCAAGAACTCGATCCTTAACCCGGAATCATAGAAAGTTATTAGTGGCTCAAACTTTAACTAAACTCAACTTGACTTGATTTAAAATGAAGGTTTTACAATAAATATATAGGATGAAGATAGAAGCCCCAAACATCTCTAAGCGATGTGGGATTATTAGAATAGAAAAACTTAAGGAAAATTCGTGCAGATTTGATCTTCTGAAATGAACGTCAAATTCGAGAATCTTCAAGGCTGATTCGGAATGAACGTTTCCTCATAGAAGTTGTAGCCACTTAAAAATCTTTCCAACAAGTGCTCAACGGCTTTGATCGGAATTTTATACAGCACGAAAGAGCCAAAATACCATGGGGTCGCCATGCTGTTTTCTCAGACAATAGTTGATATTCGGCTCCAATGACAAAGCTTTGTAAGATAAATGAATCGAGCTCACTGACCATTAGGATCACATCATCCTCCTCCCCTTGAAAAGGATTCGTCCTCGAATCCGTGATGGAAACGAGTGACTTCTTCGAACCTTCTTTTTCTTCCTTAAACGGATATTGAATCCCCACTTCTTCTTGAATTGTGAAAGGCAAGCAAGACGGAATGAAAGGGGTGGCATCCAACCACTTAGTTGACATGGAATTCACAAAGATAGGTACCTCGGTTGACATCCGTTTCTCCTTCATGGAAAGAACCACATTAGGAAGTCGGATGATCTCCTCATCTTTCTTAAGCTCCGGCATGACCTTTGCAGTCTCAATCGGAACATCCTTAGACTTGCCTTCTTTAATATCAATTGTCTCGCCCATGATCGTAGAGGATGTCGTCTTTGAAGAGGGAGGTGGGGTTGTTGTGGGCTTTGATAGCTTCGACCCCAATGAGATGACGACTTTTCGCATTTCTTGTACTTGTTGCATTGAGCCTTCCGCGAGCTTACGAATCTCTTGCCAAGGTGGTTCAACCTTCTTCTTACGCCGAGCCTCATCCTCTCGAGCCCTTCTCTTTCGATATCTCCTCCGAAGCTCTTGATCAACTACATCATATGTAGCCCCATCCATGTCGCTCCAATTAAGATACCCATCATCATAGGCTCGAATGGCCCATCGGATGTACTCTTCGGACAAAGGCTTGGAAATTGTCTTCTTCAACATTTTGACTAGGATGAAACAACTCAATTATCGAAAGCTCGATGGACTCGAGTCGATTAGCTCTGATACCACTTGATGAGACCCGAGGACCGGATCGACCAAAGCTCGAGCTTTCGAACACTCTTTTTGTGGGGCTAAATTTTGGGGTTTTTGGGAACTGAAAAGAAGGGATATGTGGAGCAACATTCGCAGGCCTCTCACCCTTGAATCCCCTACACTCGATCTCAATCCTCTCGGAATCGCACTCCGAGGATCTCGACCCTTTGACACCTTCGCCTCTCACTAGGGTGTCACCCTCGGCCTCTCACCAAAGGATTCGCTCTTAGCCTCTCACCAAGAACTCGATCCTTAACCCAGAATCATAGAAAGTTATTAGTGGCTCAAACTTTAACTAAACTCAACTTGACTTGATTTAAAATGAAGGTTTTACAATAAATATATAGGATGAAGATAGAAGCCCCAAACATCTCTAAGCGATGTGGGATTATTAGAATAGAAAAACTTAAGGAAAATTCGTGCAGATTTGATCTTCTAAAATGAACGTCAAATTCGAGAATCTTCAGGGCTGATTCGGAATGAACGTTCTTCATAGAAGTTGTAGCCACTTAAAATATCTTTCCAACAAGTGCTCAACGGCTTCAATCGGAATTTTATAGAGCCCGAAAAAGCCAAAATACCATGGGGTCACCATCCTGTTTTCTCAGACAATAGTTGATATTCGGCTCCAACGACAAAGCTTTGTAAGATAAATGAATCGAGCTAACTGACCATTAGGATCACATCAGAAAGTCAATCGATTCGAAGCGTTGCTCATCGATTGCAAATTTGTTCTTGATCTAACTTGGTTTGCTTTGAGTTCGTCAACCTCGCCAGAGCTTGGTGATCCTAGTAATCATAAGTCCCCTCCTTGTGCCTCCAAGTTGTCCGCTTGATTGTGTAAGGTTGTAGAGGTGGGCTTTATAGTCGTTGGTATTCGGTTCCTACCCTCTTAGGAGGCCTGGGGTCTTTATCTCGTTCTATATTAGTTCGAATCACCCTTCTATCGGTCTTTCTATTGCTTTGAATCGAGTCCGTAGTTGCTGAATTTTGGAGTCTTGTTGAGTCATCGAGTCTTTTCTTCCGTTGTTGTTATTTCTTGTTTGATTGTCGAAAATCGGGCCATCCTACGGCTAACCCCGTATAAGTGATTCTTATATAAATCATGATGTTACTCATCCTCACAATGAGAGTGACAGTGATTCCAATGATTCCTTTACTCATGTTGAAGTTACAGATTCTGTATCTAGGGATAATAAAGGCCATTGAGAGCTTCCAATTCCACCAGTGGTGGACATACAACCAAGAAGATCCGGAAGGTTGCACCAGATCCCCACCAGATTGAAGGATTTCCTTTGTCCTTCTATACAGAAAAGCAATTCTCTTTCCCAGAGTTTTTTTTGTCTGTTGTACTTGGTGACACTAACAACTATTCTAGTGAATTTGTTAGTTCATTTGCTAACATGGTCCAGGTTCCTAAGCCCCATACCTTTAATCAAGCTAAAAAGGATAGCAAGTGCATTGAGGCCATGAATAAGGAACTGCATGCATTAGAGAACAACAAGACATGGGTGTTGACATTTCTTCCTTCTGGAAAAATTCCATTGGATCAAAATGTGTCTTCAAACTCAAATACAAACCAGATGGTTCTATTGAAAGGTATAAGGCGCTTTTAGTTGCCAAAGGTTATAACCAGGTAAAAGCTAAATTCACTTTAGTTAGATGGTTGTTGGCTCTTGCTATAGTTAGAAACTGGCCTATTCATCAATTAGACATAAATAATGCATTCTTACATGGTTTTATTGATGAAGAAATTTACATGAAGCCTTCTGATGCCTATGACAAAGCTGCTTCAGGCCATGTATGCCTCTTAAAGAGGTATTTATATGGCTTGAAACAGGCTAGTCGCCAATGGAATGGCGAGCTTACAAAGTTTCATATTTCATTAGGTTATGTTCAGTCTAAATATGATTATTCTATGTTTATTAAACTAGTTTCCAAAGGAATTGTGACTGCACTTGTCTATGTAGATGATTTGCTATTGACAGGTGATGATGAAGCTGTGATTATTTAAACAAAGGATCAATTACACAACAAGTTTACTATTAAAGATCTTGGAGTTGTAAGATAATTTATTGGAATGGAGATATCAAGATCATCAGCTGGCATGACCATCTATCAAAGAAAATACATTATGGATCTACTAAGAGATACACAGATGCTGGATTCAAAGGAATTTCGATCAGCTTCCTTTACCACGAGGTTTGAAGCTATCTCCAGATGAAGATGTCCCAATGGATGATCTAGAATCTTATTGAAGATTGGTTGGCCGATTGCTATTTTTGAATATGACAAGACAAGATTTGTCATATGAAGTGCATCACTTATCTCAGTTTATTAGTTATCCCAAGGTTCAACATTACCAAGCGGCATTACATGTTCTCAAATACTTGAAGGGGACTCTAAATGCAGGATTGTTCTACTCTAGAAACTAAAGTCTTGACTTAGCAGCTTACACAGATGCAAATTGGGGCTCTTGTGCTTATCAGGTTATTACATGTTGCTAGGCAAAAACCTGATCTCATCGAAGACCAAGAAGCAGAAGACAGTGTCAAAGTCTTCCACCAAGTCAAAGTATAGAGCTATGTCATATGCTTCTAGTGAGATGATATGGTTGGATGGGTTGCTGAGTGATTTGAAAGTACAGCTACCACGACCAATTCCTCTATACTGTGACAACAGATCGGCTGATCACTTGGCAGCTAACCCAGTCTTCCATGAGAGGACACAACATCTAAGGATCGTCTGTCACTTTGTGAGAGAACAACTACAAGAAGGCTTCTTGATGACTCATCATGTTCCCTCTTCATTGCAGCTTGCAGATCTTATGACAAAGTCCCTTGGGGAGGCTCAACAACGATTCCTAGCTGTCAAGTTGAGAATGGTCTTTGAGACCCCTTCTCCAACTTGAGAGGGGGAAGGGGGGGGGGGGTAATGAGATATATGTAATAAGGGTATTTTATATAATTTATATAGAATGAGAGATGTTATGTAATTAGGCAAGATTAGAAGGTTGTGAGCCTATATAAACTCCCTCCTCCTAACCTACACCTAACAACTTCTTTACTCTCTGTATTCTCTCTTCTCTTACTGTAATCAGGGTTGATTTGGTTTAATACACATTATAATTTACTTTCTAAAGACAAAATTGTAGAAAGGGCTATAATAAAATTAATTTTTTGAACTAATCATTGTACTATTGTTAAGAAGAATAAAACAGTGTAAAAATGATAATATTTACACCGTAAAATTTTACTATATGCACCATAATTTTTTGTAATCGTTTTATTTTAAATCTGTGCGCCTCTAAAGGCGTAGGTTTAAAAAAAAGTACGTTTTATTGTGTGATTTTCTAGAGGCATAGAGATGTGACTTAGGAGTAGCCGGTCTATGACTTATGAGGAGCGCACAGCTCTTTGACTCATGAAGAGTAAGCCTATGACTCATGAGGAGTAGAAACTTTACCATAGACAAGTTAATGTTAACCTTTATTAACAAAAAACCGAAACGATAATTTTTAATAACAATATTTTTTACATTATATACTTTTTATATTCTTTTAATTATTATTTAGAATGGAAATAATTGGGGAAAATTGTATAAAAATATCAAATAACATTTCATAATATCTTATCTTAAGCATTTCATAATAACACTAGATAATATCTTATCTTAAACAGTTCATAATATATTCATTAGCTAAGTTAAATAATAACTTTTAATTTATAACTCTAGAACGGGTGTTAATATATCAAATTTATTAAAAAAAATAGAAACAAAAGAATAAATATCTAATAAGATTACTTATTTTCATTAGTTTTTCATATTTATCTTGTGCTTGATAAGTACTCCCTCCGTCCTAAAATACATGGTCTTTTAGACATTTGCACGTCAATTAAGGAAACCTAATTATATTTAAATTTCATTATTATTATAGAGGGGGTAACTCTTAAATTTTAACTACTATTGTACATTTTGGGGGGTAATTATTACCCTACCAACCTAAAAGCCCATGTATTTTTGACAAAAGTTCAAGGCCTAAAAGACCATGTATTTTAGGACGGAGGGAGTAATATATTAGGTTAACTTGCAAGTATATGAAATATATGGAAAAAAGGAATGAGATTCTATGACCAAAGTAACTCTATGATTTCAATCAATTTAATGTTTATATTTTTAATTCATTTAAATCACTCTTTAAAAATATATAATTAAGTTATTTTGAATATAATTCACCTAAGTAACTCTATATGACTCTTGAGAAGTAGAACCTTACATATAGGATACATAGTAACTTTTAACATTTATTACTTTTATACTCTTGAAAAGAATATATATTCAATAAGATTAGTTTTTTTCATTAGTTTTTTTCTATTTATATTGTGCTTAATAACCAATGTATTAGGTTAACTAGAAAGTATATAAAATATATGGAAAAAATGTATTAATTTCAACGACCACGAAGAAAAAAAGTGTAAGAATAAAGAGATATGAAATTATTAAAATTCTCTAGTTTTTTTATGTTCATATATATTTGAAAGGATGAATATAAAATAATAATGAAAGGATCAAAATTCTACCTTCTATTTTTTTCCATCAAATCGACCCCATTTTATCTTTTAAAATAAATTACCCTAATTACAGCTTGTAGAAATTTTAAAAGTTTTAATAAAGTATTTTTCAAATTTTATGTATTTTTCTAATAAAAAATACATAATTTTAAAAGTTATAATAAACCGTTGTTATTCGATCAAATATGCTTTTCATATAAATTTCTACGTACATATAACAAAAGGCTTGTATTAAACTTATTACACACAATAAGTAAGATTTCTTTTTGTAAGAACAGTATAATGAGTATTGGTAAGAATATTATTAAATTGAATAATCTTTCAGAATGTATTGAGTTTTTTTTTTTAATATTGTATATGGAAAGAGGGTATGAAACTAATATAATTTCAAAAAAATATAAAAGTAGTGTACCTAAAGAGAACCGACCATTTCCATTATGCATACAAACGCACACTGGCAATCACAACAACTAGCCTATTAGTTAAATAAATAAAAAATTAGATAAGGGTTTTCTTTAACAAAAATACATTTTTTCATTATAAAATTATTTCAAGCTAGTAATGATAATACCTTAGCACATCATTATAATTCTATTTTATAACAACCCAATGGAAATGTTCTAGAAAAAAATATTATATAATTTTGTAATTGATAAATTATGGGGATTAAAGTAATTTATTTTTAAATAAACAATAAATATCTATTGATAAATTTCTTAGGAGCATTTGCAAAACTAACCCAAAAATCCGGTACCCTTTGCACCCTCTATCCACTATCCATAAAAATTGCAAAATCTAGCCTCCCCACTCAAAATCTCCCGGTTACCTCACCTAGTGGGGAGAGAGAGAGAGAGAGAGAGAGAGAGAGAGAGAGAGAGAGAGAGAGAGAGAGAGAGAGAGAGAGAGAGAGAGAGATCGACTAAGCGATCTTGAAGCCATCGAAAAATAGCTTGACTGTAAAGACCGAATATATTCTATATATTATTTTACTATGATTTTAATTAAATATATATTATTTATAGAAGTTGAAGAATACTCGTCCTTGAGCACCGAGTTTCGATTTTAAAATCCTTCCGGCGTCGTTTTAGAATTTTGAATTTGACGGAAGTTGATTCCGATTTCGAGTTGCGAGTCTTGGTAAATTAATTTAATTACGGTAATGATTTACAAGTTCAATTTAAATTTCGATAGAGTCGGGATTAGCGGGTTCAAATTTAGTTGTCGGGTATATTCTCTTTGTATTTTATGAATTGGGACCACATAAATTTCTTTCTTTTCTTTTCTTTTCTTTCTTTATCTCTCTCTCTCCCTCTCCCTCGTTGCCAGCCAGCAGTACACTCTCCTTGTCTTCTTCATCATGTGGTGCAGCAGAACAACCCACAACAATTCACCCATCCAAAATTGGTCCCCAACAGCTCCCTCTGCCTCACTTTCTATATGACCTCTCCTCCTCTTTTCATGTTTTGAATCAACCAAAGAAAACCCTACATTATCTCCTCTCCTCTTCTCTCTTTCAGTCACCCAGAAACAGCCCCAAAACCGCCCCGTCTGAGCTCTGTTTGAAGCCTGAGCCGCTACTTAACCGCCACTGCCGAGCCACCACCCTACTTCCTCCCTGCCGATTCTGATTGCCGAGCCACCAGCGCCCATCTCCACATCTTCTCGCTGTTTAACAGCCACCCCTCCTCCATCTCCTCCATCTCCTCCTTGCCGAGTTGTCGTCGCCCTTGCGTCACCTTCGGAGCACTGTCAAGCGCGCCACCCTCGCTCCACCCTCCTCTTACGAGCTCACCTGCAGAAACTCCATACTCCCTCCGACATCTGAGTACGGAGTCGACCCCAAGCGAGCAGCCTAGGAGAAGCCCGTTGGAGTCGCGAGCGCGCCCTGCTTTCTACGAAGGTCTATTATGTTTGTTCTCGTCTCGATTCACATCTCCTTCAATCAAGCACGAACTCATGTCTTACCTCTTCCTAGGATCGATCCACACTCCTTCCCAGTCGATTCGTAGTCAGAAGCCGCAAACGGAGCCGGAGAACTCACCTTCTAGTCGAACGTTGTACGTCTCTCTTTTCCCCACTCTTTTCCTCGCGTCAGTTCTCTCTTCCTGTGGGTTTTGATCGGAAAAACTTGTCTATCTTCCGGGCAGAAATTGGCGAGGAAAGGCTGCCGGCAGGTCAATCTCCGCCTCTTTTCCTTCGCTTCTCCGTCGCTGCGCCTGAATCAGAGGTTGAAGGTGAGCGTTTCCTTCCTTTGTTCTTTCTTTGCGTTGGGCTGGGAAGTGGGCCGGATCCGGGTTTAATATTTAGGGTTATATCATTTGGCATTCAGGTCCTTCTCTCATTTTTTCATGCTGGATCCGGATCTGGGTCTTTATTTGGGTTGTGGGCTGCATCCGGGTTCATTTTCAGATTTGGGCCTTGTGTTGTTGTTGTTGAGTTATTGTTGTTGTGTTACATATTATAAGTTATGATTATATGTTGAGTTTTACATTTTGATTATTGTTAGTTATTAGATTATTATTGATTTTTGGAGATAATTATATTCCTGGGAAGTATTATATGTTTTAAATTGTTTTAAAAAATAATATTTCTTTTAGAAATGATAAAGTAAGTTAGTAATGTTGTTTTATAGGTATGGTTTGTGAAATTAGAGTTATTTTGGTGATTAAACGCCAAAATTTATTTATATAATGATTTTGAAAATAAACATGCCGGAATTATTTTATTGGTATAATTTTGAGAGATTGGCTTTAAGGTTTAAATGTTTACTGTTGGGATTATTTGTCTTGGTTTGATGATATTGGTTTTGAGAAGGAAGTTTGGAAAACATGGTTGGTATGCTTTTATCAATGGGGTTGATTGGAAGTAAACGATTTTGGTTGATGTAAATCGTAGCAGAAAGGTTTTGGAAAATGGTGTTATTATCGATTGATTTTGAGGATGTTGAGAACTTGGGTTTCGTATGTATGAATGATGGACCGGTAGCTTATGGAAATGACTTTATGATAGGTGTGTATTGCTTTTGGACTGCTTTGGACTTGCATTTGGGCCCTTGCTTGTGTTATCTTGCTGTTCTGCATCTTCAGGTAAGTTCCCTAGGGGGCTTACTCGGGTTGGACATTCATGCCTGTTGTTGCATTTTATGTTAGGTGTTGCATATGCATAAAAGCATGAACATGTAGTATCCTGTGTAGGTTGCACTAATTGGATGAGCATCTGCTTACTTTATGTGTTTGAAAAGAGAACGGTCGTTATCTGAGTCTTTAGAGTCATTGCTAGGGTCATTGGGGCCTTCGTTTTTCATATCGTTTCGGTCCCAGTTGAGTCTTATATATGATCTGGCTGCGGCGGTGACCGAGCGTCCTACCTGGGCTGCTTTGGAGTGAGGTACGGACAGATAGGCTGCGGCACCGACTGAGCGTCCTACCTGGGCTGCTTCGGAGCGAGGTACGGACATATATGCCCCAGAGTGAGAACAGATCAGGGGATATGCCTTTTGGCATTGTCTTGGGCCCTTTATAGTATTTCTGCTTATTATTACCACTAGGAGCATGCTAGTGTGTTTAACTTTCGTACTGCATAAGAGCATCTTTATTAGGTATAGCACATACTATGTGGCCTCAGCGAGGACTGCCGGTCCCGCATGAGTGGCTCGATCTGACTCCTTTCCCCGTTCTTCTTTTAAAGGTATTTTCTGTAGATTTTGAGTGCTCGATGTCTATATGACCGGGTTCCCTTTTGGCGAATCGGAGAATCCGGCTAACATTCTAAGTTGGTAAAATGGTAATAACTCACTTATGATTTGGTTTTGACCCGGCTTTGCCGTGGCATTTGTATCTTAACTTTGCTTTCGCTTTACTTTCGTTTGAATTGGATTTCGCGACATAGTCTTAGGACAGGTTCAGGGTACCAAACGACCCTTTGAGGTTTTAGGGTTCGAAATCCCTCTTTCTACTAATCTTAAAATGAGTTTGAAACCTCGACCCATACCTGGATTGCAAGATCCGAACAAGGGGTTTCATCCCTTGAAACGTAACCCGGAAATCATAATTCTGGGCCGTTACAAAGATGGTATCAGAGCTGAGGTTGTGCAATTCGGGTACACAAGGGTCGAGAGTATGTTTTGGAAACCGCCCACGAATTTCAAGGACTTTTGAAAAGGATTTAAAAGGGAAAATGAACTTAAGATGTCTAACCCAAACCAGACTAAGTAACGAACTTGGCTTGTTATAAAAGAGGAAAACCGACTAAAGAGGGACCGAGTGGGTAGAAAGGCGTTAGATTGTCCCTTTTGGATGTAGTTGAGAACGGGTAGGTAAAATATGAGCTTGTTCTTTACAGATGGGTTGGGAGACTCCAAAGAGATCATTATGAGTGTTATCAACTGATTCTGTGCTGATTGCTTGCTATGCTAGAGATCTGATTTGGATGCCCTAACTATGAAATGTGTATTGACTTACCTGTGCAAACGAGATAGAGGGAGTATCTTTACTTCTATATGGTCAAGCCCATTTTGTGTGAAATAGCCCCTTCTACTATGTTAACCACTTTTTCGGTTCTATCGAATCTCTTTCCCGGATGTCAGTATCTTTCACGGGAAATCGGGTTGGTAAACACAATGTGTCGGGGATCATGGTTGGATGTTAAGTTTGTCTGAGTGAGTGTTGGAAGTTTTTTATGTCACTTTGAGTCAGAAGTAAGGTGTTTCTGGGGATGTCTTTCCTTATTCATATGATGATCAACCTTTATTTTCTTACCACAAAGAGTCGTACCAAAGTCCCACGGGAAAGAGGGGTGATGAGTCAGTTGGGGAAGGTCAATGGTTGCCCTTAGGAATCTCTATCCGGTTGTAATGGTGACTCTCTCTGAATTGCATGACATGATTTTATAATCTCCTGCATGTGCCTTGCCAATGATCATTAGTAAAAAGCTACTCATGTTATGCCTTGCTTTCCATCATGATTATATGTTGTCATAGCATGTCTACTTGGCCTATTGTATTGCATGTATGATTGATTTGAAGCATGAACCACATGATGTGAACCTAGGTGATTGTTGTTTTTTCCTGGATTAGGTCCATGATAGTGTGATCAACTCTCCTTTGTATGAGTGCTTGTAGATGATCGTCTTGGCATGTTGAATGATGACGTGTCAATGCTTATTATCCTTTTGGTGACAAAAATCTATAGCATGCCCATCTGTTTTGTATTCGTCGGATTAGTTAATGTTGGTTGTTTTGCAATTAGTATTGTTGTGTGATTACTTTCTTTGGATGGAGAATATGTGATATAATTGAGCCTTGAGAAATGCATGTTTTATTCTAGTATGTGTTAATTTGAGCTCATGTCCCCGGATTCTAGTCATATTGCCATTTCTTAGACTCGTATTATGCGTCGTTAAACTTTTCGCATACTTCTATATCGTCGGAATGTGATCGAGTGATTCTTACGCATCGTCCTGATTAAGTGCATGTAAGTATCGTATGTTATGATGAGCCTTTAGCATCATGTAGGATCCTTGGTTGTGACTCTTGCGAGTTTACATCTTGCATGCATTATGTTGTTTCTCTCTTGACCTAGGTTCCTAATAGTGTGGTTCTTCCCTCTTTCTATTACCTTGACATGTTTTACTCATGCAAGTTAGTTGATGTTGAATTCAATTATTGTTTTGCTCTCCGTGATGGATATTCCAGCATGCTTACATGTTATCGCTCGGTGGTGTTCCACTATTATCTTATGATATACTCTCGTACTTGCATGAACATATGACTTTACACCTCGCATGATCACCCACCACGCTATATCATGTTTCACATACGTAGGACGCATGAATGTTGGAATGAATCTAGTCAAACTACCTTGATTATGCTCATGTTCGATGTGTGCTATTAGCATCTTGTAGGGTTTATGCTCCCCAATATGACTCGCTAAATGATCAAATATTGTACTTGTTCTATGATGTGATAACTATTGTACCGTTATATGTGCCCTATGATGGTTCGTTCCTAGCATGATTACGATCTATCGCTCATGATGTCTTTTCTGTTACTTTTGATGATGCCTGATGCTTCATAAATATTATGTTGAACTCCTCTTAATGGATCTTGACTATGCTTGTATCACATCATGTATCGCTAGTATCATGTAGGACCCATGCTTTCTAAATGTATCCCGTCATATGATTACGTGTCATGCTTGACCTATTATATGAACATTGTGTCAGATGAGACAGTTACTATGTTGCTCATATATGTTCTCGTATGATACATACACCAAGCTTGCTTAAGTTGCTAGGCATACCTCCTTCATGGGATAATAGACTACTATCTTGTCTCGCATGCATCTGTGTAGCACTCGAATATATCTTTCTGGAATGCATACGTATGTCGTGCTCCTCGAGATAGGTACATGTTAGTGTGGGTTAAAATGATTGATACGCTCCGTGATGGATTCGTGTTTGCTTGTCGCGATTATAACCTAAATAGACTTCCATAAGGGCATCGTTGCTATTCTCAAGTCGGAGTTTCGTCTCTAGTTGTGGTCCGTGTTTGTCCCCGAAAGGAATTTGGGTTGTCTTCTCTTGTCACTTCCCTATCTCCGCTAACTTGGACTCTTGCGCGATATGTTGGGTGAGCGACCACGTGGAAGAGGGAACCCAAAGTTACATAGCGATAGAGAAGTGCAGCAGAAGTGTGGGTCCATAACCCACGGGCCTCAGGATCAACGATGTCGGTAGAACGGGCACGCATTGAGAATTACGGTTACAAAGTACGATAGGACTTGCAAGCGGAAGTGTTCTCTGTTCGAATTGCTAACCCGTTTGAATTTGTTGACGATGATATTGCACTAACCTAGCGATGAGAATTACGTGTTGATGTGCTGACTTGATGATGATTGTTGCCTGATTGCCTGTTGTCTATGATGATAGGATTTGATGATTTATAGATCTCATGTGTCATGATGTCTTCATGTGTTGCTACTTCTAAGTTGCTACGCATGATTTGAATTCCTTTGCCTGTAAAATATGAACTAGATATACTAAGAAGCCTGGATTGTATCTGATAAGGTTATAATGCAACATGTTAGCTTGACTTGATTATGTTCATATATGATGTTTGCAATGATTATTGAGCATGATGGTAAACTGAGACTTGTTGAACCCATGATGTTATGTTTATAAATGCTAGTTGATATGATTTAGACCTTATGTGTGATGATTTTCATGATTGCTTCTTCCTTAAACCTGTGGGTGAGGTCATTTGGTAGCGTGGTTGGAGAGTGGTGAAAGAATTTGGGCGGTTGGGATGATCGATGGTGATATAAGACCGATTGAGTTGGGACTTATAAGAGGCAGTGCTTGGGTGGTTCCGATGAGCTTCTAGGAGTTGGATTCTTAGAGGTGGATGGCTAGTGAGAGTGCTTGGTGGAATGAGGAGCGAGATTGGAGTATCGAGATGGATTGTGACTTCTTTTAGATGATATTATTTGAGCTGATGTTGGTGAATTTAAATGAGGCTAGTTTTGATTTGGGAATTGGAATTGGGCAAGTGGGGATTGCGTTTCATTTTGAGTGGTGATGACGGGAGGATTTTCGTGCTTACGTGATATATTAATATGTCTTGGCATGATTTTAGATAGCAACCATGATCAATTTGAAACAGAATGATATATTACATGTTGTTGTGCAATATTGAAATCTAGTTGACAGTGACAAATGTTATCATGATAGATTGATGCTTTGTTATGTTGTTTTAGAAGCATGTTAGGACGTGCCGTGTTATGATGTATGAAATGATGATGAGTATGAACTATGAGATAATGATGTGTTACTATATGGAAGCATGATGTTTATTATGTGGTAGTAAGCATGATGTTGTAGCATACGGTTGACTAGCATGACCTTGTTGATATGTTAATGTGATGAATCTGTTCTACTTGTGTTGCGATATCGATATGTGATTGTGAGATTTGATGTGTACTGACGTACTAACCCCATAACATCTAACCCGTTGAATTCTGGACATGTG
Organism: Persicaria tinctoria; assembly: GCA_037127255.1. NCBI lineage: Eukaryota > Viridiplantae > Streptophyta > Magnoliopsida > Caryophyllales > Polygonaceae > Persicaria > Persicaria tinctoria. The sequence goes on along the minus strand of JBANSL010000006.1, from coordinate 56,137,258 downwards.
TGTTTACGTGATGAGTGATGAGCATTCGATTATGCACTTGTGATGCCTTTAGTATGATATAGATATACCTTATGATTCATAGTGTGTTGAGGCTTGTTGTTCCTTTGTTCCTTGAGACTTGTTGACATGTTTATGTTTATGTTTATGTTAGACGGTTATGTGACGGTTGTGACTATGATATGATGTGGGACTTGCCATGTGTGAGATGGCTTATGCTATTATGCTTATATAAGAGTTGATGGGACTTTTGGTTATGGTACTTGTTGAGTTGTGAATGATGTTGCATGATCTGGAAACTACGAAGAGAATATGGGATTAGCCCTTAGAGGTGGATGTTTCCACCTCCGAGCTTTTGAATTTGGTTGATTTTTATGCGGGAAACTGATTTAGTTTTGGAGGATTTTGACGAAATTTTGATCGAAAAGATTTTACTTGTGTTGGTCTAAAGTTGCTTGGTTAAACGTCCTAATTGAAGATTTTGAGCGGTTTGAAAAGGAATTACTTGGAATTTTAAAGAATAAACGCTTAAGAATTCCAATAATTTTAAGGCCAATCTTTCCCTTTACAACACTGGATTTACATTGTGACGCCTCACGAAGTGGATACAAGCATTTATAGGGGCACTTATAGATTGTTTGCTAAGATCTAGTCTGGACGTCATGAGGGTTTTGAGTTATGATGTAACTGAGAAGTCGGGGTAAGGATGTGATAGGGGCCCATATCACATACTTATTACGACCAATTAGGGATATCATGATCACGTCAAGGACACTGTGAGAATATCATACGGGCCCTTATGAGGTGCTTGCGGGATCAATGGCATGGTCCTCGGACTCATCGATTTCAAACTTCATCCCCTTGCTTTAGAATGATTTTAGTCTCGTGGACAAGACTTGTTTTTAGAGGTGGATGAATGTAAAGACCGAATATATTCTACATATTATTATACTATGATTTTAATTAAATATATATTATTTATAGAAGTTGGAGAATACTCGTCCTCGAGCACCGAGTTTCGATTTTAAAATCCTTCCGGCGTCGTTTTAGAATTTTGAATTTGACGGAAGTTGATTCCGATTTCGAGTTGCGAGTCTTGGTAAATTAATTTAATTACGGTAATGATTTACAAGTTCAATTTAAATTTCGATAGAGTCGGGATTAGCGGGTTCGAATTTAATTGTCGGGTATATTCTCTTTGTTTTTTATGAATTGGGACCACATAAATTTCTTTCTTTTCTTTTCTTTTCTTTCATTATCTCTCTCTCTCCCTCTCCCTCGTTGCCAGCCAGCAGCACACTCTCCTTGTGTTCTTCTTCATGTGGTGCAGCAGAACAACCCACAGCAATTCACCCATCCAACATTGGTCCCCGACGGCTCCCTCTGCCTCACTTTCTATATGACCTCTCCTCCTCTTTTCATGTTCTGAATCCACCAAAGAAAACCCTACACTATCTCCTCTCCTCTGCTCTCTTTCAGTCACCCAGAAACAACCCCAAAACCACCCCGTCGGAGCTCTGTTTGAAGCCTGAGTCGCTACTCAACCGCCACTGCCAAGCCACCAACCTACTCCCTCCCTGCCGATTTTGATTGCCGAGCCACCAGCGCCCATCTCCACATCTTCTCGCTGTTCAACAACCACCCCTCCTCCATCTCCTCCTTGCCGAGTTGTCGTCGCCCTTGCGTCGCCTTCGGAGCACTGTCAAGCGCGCCACCCTCGCTCCACCCTCCTCTTACGAGCTCACCTGCAGAAACTCCATACTCCCTCCGACGTCTGAGTACGGAGTCGACCCCAAGCGAGCAGCCCAGGAGAAGCCAGTCGGAGCCGCGAGCGCGCCCTGCTTTCTACGAAGGTCTATTATGTTTGTTCTCGTCTCGATTCACATCTCTTTCAATCAAGCACGAACTCATGTCTTACCTCTTCCTAGGATCGATCCACACTCCTTCCCAGGCGATTCATAGTCAGAAGCCACAAACGGAGCCGGAGAACTCACCTTCTAGTCGAACGTTGTACGTCTCTCTTTTCCCCTCTCTTTTCCTCGCGTCAGTTCTCTCTTCCCGTGGGTTCTGATCGGAAAACCTTGTCTATCTTCCAGGCAGAAATTGGCGAGGAAAGGCCGCCGGCAGGTCAAGCTCCGCCTCTTTTCCTTCGCTTCTCCGTCCCTGCGCCTGAATCAGAGGTTGAAGGTGAGCGTTTCCTTCCGTTGTTCTTTCTTTGTGTTGGGTTGGGAAGTGGGCCGGATCCGGGTTTAATATTTAGGGTTATATCATTTGGCATTCGGGTCCTTCTCTCCTTCTTTCATGCTGGATCCGGATCTGGGTCTTTATTCGGGTTGTGGGCTTCATCCGGGTTCATTTTCAGATTTGGGCCTTGTGTTGTTGTTGTTGAGTTATTGTTGTTGTGTTACATATTATAAGTTATGATTATATGTTGGGTTTTACATTTTGATTATGGTTAGTTATTAGATTATTATTGATTTTTGGAGATAATTATATTCCTGGGAAGTATTATATGTTTTAAATTGTTTTAAAAAATAATATTTGTTTTAGAAATGATAAAGTAAGTCAGTAATGTTGTTTTATAGGTATGGTTTGTGAAATTAGAGTTATTTTGGTGATTAAACGCCGAAATTTATTTATATAATGATTTTGAAAATAAACATGCCGTAATTATTTTATTGGTATAATTTTGAGAGATTGGCTTTAAGGTTTAAATGTTTAATGTCGGGATTCTTTGTCTTGGTTTGATGATATTGGTTTTGAGAAGGAAGTTTGGAAAATATGGTTGGTATGCTTTTATCAATGGGGTTGATTGGAAGTAAACGATTTTGGTTGATGTAAATCGTAGCGGAAAGGTTTTGGAAAATGGTGTTATTATCGATTGATTTTGAGGATGTTGAGAACTTGTGATGTCATCCTCAAGCGGAAGAAGAAGGCTCCACCTTGGGTGTCGTTGAAGAAATAGCGTTAATTATTTTATTATTTATATTTCTTAATTTTTATTCTATTTTTAGTAACTCCTATGTTAGTTGGAGTCTAATTATAGAATTGCTTATTTTTAGTATTTCTTAGTTAGATTAAATAAGATGGTTGGGATTTTAGATTAAGTTTTATCTTCTAGGTTTATTTATCTTTAGGATTAAATTTCTATCTTTATCAACCTAAATTCTATCTTGCACGGTAGAATTGGTTCTTAGGTTTTCTATTTAAACATTGTAGTTCTATTGAATTAAATCAGATTGAATATAGAATTGAAGAAACCCTTAACGGAATTAGGGTTCTTCGATTATCAATCCCAAAAGTTATCCGGTTCGTATGTTATTGTCACAATTCGGCACCCATCACCATCATCGTCACCTTTGATCTTCTTGATCAAATTTAATTAAACACAATTCATCACCTTCAGCCTTGGAAGCCGTCGCAAGAAGGAAACCCATTGGAGGCCCCTCGCAGACTCGCGCCCAGGTGCGCCGCGCTGGCCCTCGCGAGCACTCGACATCGCTCTCGCTGTCCCGCTCTCGATCGCAGCCACTCGCCATCAGCTAGCCAGCACCGTTCCGCGACCGCACGCCCTGAGGAGCACCGGCTCCTGCGTGTCCGAGGATTCACCAGCAAGCCTCGCTCGCGCGCATCGGCTCGATCTCGATCGCACTCGCTCGCCTCTGCTCACGTCCCAGCGAGCGCATCCGGAAGCCTGCACCCTCGGCACTCCCGCACACCCTGAGGCCCAACGCCTGTGTGCCTGAGCTCCGCCGCGCGCGCCTTTCTCTGCTTCGCTTACCTTGTCCCTTTGTTTGTTGCTAATTCATTAGCTAGCTTAAGTAGTTGCCGTCGCTATATATTAGTTTATCAATTTGTTAAGTTAAGATTACTGCTTTAGTTTAGTTTTTATTTGTTTCGTTTAGTTAGTTTAATTAATTAGCTTAGTTAATCTTAGTCAATTCAAGAGAAATCAAGGAGTTAAGCAAGATCGACGTTTTTAGTTTAGCAATTGGCCGGCCTAGCCGATTGCTATACATCAACTTGGGTTTCGTATGTATGAATGATGGACCGGTAGCTTATGGAAATGACTTGATGATAGGTGTGTATTGCTTTTGGACTGCTTTGGACTTGCATTTGGGCCCTTGCTTGTGTTATCTTGCTGTTCTGCATCTTCAGGTAAGTTCCCTAGGGGGCTTACTCAGGTTGGACATTCATGACTGTTGTTGCATTTTATATTAGGTGTTGCATATGCATAAAAGCATGAACATGTAGTATCTTGTGTAGGTTGCACTAATTGGATGAGCATCTGCTTACTTTATGTGTTTGAAAAGAGAACGGTCGTTATCTGAGTCTTTAGAGTCATTGCTAGGGTCATTGGGGCCTTCGTTTTTCATATCGTTTCGGTCCCAGTTGAGTCTTATATATGATCTGGCTGCGGCGGTGACCGAGCGTCCTACCTGGGCTGCTTTGGAGTGAGGTACGGACAGATAGGCTGCGGCACCGACTGAGCGTCCTACCTGGGCTGCTTCGGAGCGAGGTACGGACATATATGCCCCAGAGTGAGAACAGATCAGGGGATATGCCTTTTGGCATTGTCTAGGGCCCTTTATAGTATTTTTGCTTATTATTACCACTAGGAGCATGCTAGTGTGTTTAACTTTCGTACTGCATAAGAGCATCTTTATTAGGTATAGCACATACTATGTGGCCTCAGCGAGGACTGCCGGTCCCGCATGAGTGGCTCGATCTGACTCCTTTCCCCGTTCTTCTTTTAAAGGTATTTTCTGTAGATTTTGAGTGCTCGATGTCTATATGACCGGGTTCCCTTTTGGCGAATCGGAAAATCCGGCTAACATTCTAAGTTGGTAAAATGGTAATAACTCACTTATGATTTGGTTTTGACCCGGCTTTGCCATGGCATTTGTATCTTAACTTTGCTTTCGCTTTACTTTCGTTTGAATTGGATTTCGCGACATAGTCTTTTGACAGGTTCAGGGTACCCAACGATCCTTTGAGGTTTTAGGGTTCGAAATCCCTCTTTCTACTAATCTTAAAATGAGTTTGAAACCTCGACCCGTACCTGGATTGCACGATCCGAACAAGGGGTTTCATCCCTTGAAACGTAACCCGGAAATCATAATTCTGGGCCGTTACATTGATGAACCCTACACAGAGGGTCGCCGGTAAAAAAAATTGCTGAGACCTAAAATTACAATAAGATAACTTTTAATTTTAAAAAAAATCAAAACTAAACATCAAAATTATTGATTACTAGTTGCATGTAGATCGAGGAATAGTTGACGCTGGCATAGTTGGTAGTGGTGATGGTTGCAGATCTGATTCCGTTGCCCAGCAAATAACCTGGTAGGTTGAACGGGAACGCCTTCGTCTCCGACGTCAAGGACAACATGCAATTTTGGGCTCACTCTTTAGTTTGGTAGAAAAATTTTCTAGAGATTTGTGGACATGAGAGGGACTGGGTTTGTTTTTGAGTTGGGTTTTTTGGGTTGTTGTTTTTTAACTGGGAAGGGAGAGAGATTTGAGTTTGCATGTTGACCATGTCGGTTGGATTAGGGTTTTTTTTTTTTTTTTTTTTGGAGATTTCAGATCCGTTGGTTAACGGTCTGATTAAGGGGAAGGGGCGTTTGGAGTCCCCAAGTGGCGGCTCAATGGAGAGCACCGGCAAGGGGAAGGGGGTTGAAATGGATGGTCGGGGGCTTGAGGCGGAGAGATTTAACAAATACCTGCATGTTCCAGATTTGGAGGTCGGTGGCCAAAGGTTCGTCCGAGAGGGGTTTGAGGAGGGGTTGGGCGACTAAAATGGACAAAGGGGGAGAGAGACGGGAGAGAAGGAGTCTTGCGGTGGCGGAGGAGGTTGTTCGGAGATCGAGGATGAGGTCGGCGGCGACAGGTTCGGATTCCCCGTCGAGGCCGCAATAGCACATGGCCGGAGTGGTGAAGAGCGGTCGATTAGGGAAACGTCGATTGGTGTGAGGATCAGGGCGGCGAGGCGGATACACCGGGTGGAGGTGGCGGCGGAGACAACGGAATATTGGAGGAGAAAGCGGAGGCACCGACCATAAGGTCGAGGAGCACAGACGATGCTTCGACGTCACTGGGGACCACCAGGGCTAGGATCTGAAGGAACCTCAACACTTCGAAGAAGTCTCGAATGACGAGGCGATTGAGAGGGAAGCCGCTATGGCCTAAGGAGGATGGACCAAAGGCGGAGGCGGCTGTTTGTTTGTGTTAGTGTTGGGTTTGTGGGCTGGGTTTTTTAGGTTTTCGATAGAGAGGGTTTTTTCTGAAGAGTTTAATTTATTAAAGAAGATTGAAAAGAAAAAATAATAGGTTATTAATTGTCCATCACTGTCACTCATCCAAGCCCTTTCTCCACCTTTCTCCATTGAAGAGCTCTATTAGAAAGCTTATTTAGTCTTTGATTTCTCTGTCTTCTATCTCTCTGCCTTCAAGGGGGACGGGATTTCCATAGGAGCTCGAATTCAGCCTGCGCCGCTGGTGTGAATCGTCGTCGGAGCACCGCTTTGATGCCTCCGTCCTTCACTTTCGTTCTGATGATTTTTACAGGTCAATTCGAGGTGAGTGGAGGCCGGATTTGGAGTATAGGAGGTAGAATCGAAGTGGAGGAGCCCTCACAGAGGCTTGGTGAACAGCTTTTTTTTTTTTTTTTTTGATGAATGAACAATATATCAACTTTCCACTCTCTGGTTTCTTACCGGACACCCTTTGCTACTCTACTGGACACCCAATGCTTTCCTACTGGACACCCTATGGTTGTTTCCTGTCTTGTGTGTTGTTCAATGTTTCCCTGGTTCTAGTGTCGCCCTCCCCCCTAAGCCCAGACGGTAAAAAGAGAGAGGACAGAGGGGATAAGACAGAGACAGAGATAGAGGGGGGAAGAGTGACGGTAAGGGTGCATTAATATAATTTGAAGTAAATCTTAAGTTTTAGAGAAAAACCATCGAAGCATTAATATAATTTGAATTAAATCTTATGTTTCAGAGAAAAATCATCGAAGTATTAATATAATTTGAATTAAATCTTAAGTTTCAGAGAAAAACCATCGAAGGAGAAACAAGTGGGCTGGGGCTTATTTGCAGTTTGACGTGTAAGCAGTTAGTTGTAACTGGACACCAAAAGCAAAACGACATGCCACATATTGAAACCGACTGCACAAGAGTTATCGGAGAAGCAAATTCACCATCGACTTCTGATAGAAAATAGGTAAGTCTGTTTTTTATTAAAAAAAATCAGATAGAGAGAGAGAGAGAGGAAACCAAGAGAAAGTCTACAGAGGAGAGAGAAAGTCTACAGATGAGAGAGAGAGGATAGGATAAAGAGAGAGGAGTGAAAAAGAAAAGTAAAGTTGCAGATGAGAGAGAGATATTAATGAGGATGGGACAGAGAAAGATGGAAGAGTGACAGTGAGGGGCATTAACATAATTTGAATTAAATCTTAAGTTTCAGATAAAAACCCTCGAAGAAGAAGCAATTGTGAGGGGGTTTATTTGAAGGTTGACATGTAAGCAGTTAGTTTTAACTGGACATCCAAAGCAAAACTACATGACACATATTGGAATCGACTGGAGAAGAGTTATCGGAGAAACAGATTCACCATCGACTTCAGATAGAAAATGGGTAAATTTGCTTTAGATATGAGGGAGGCACCTCTCGCATAACCTTTATCAACAGCAAGCTTGCCGATTTTCTATCCGAAATCGATGGTGAATATGTTTCTCCGGTAACTCTTGTCTAGTCGATTCCAATATGTGTCATGTCGTTTTGCTTTGGGTGTCCAGTTAAAACTAACTGCTTACATGTCAACCTACAAATAAACCCCCGTCCAATTGCTTATTCGAAGTGAAATGAAAAAACAACAGTAAAGTCACAGAGGCGAGATGACTCTTCCATCTCTCTCTGCCCTATCGTCACTGATCTCTCTCTCTCCCCTCTGTAACTTTATTTTTCTTTTTTCACTCCTCTCTCTCTCATGTCCTCTCTCAATTGCTTTTCTTTCTCTCTCTCTGCCTCTCTCCTCTGCAGATGGGACTTGCTCTCTCTCTCTCTCTCTCTCTCTCTCTCTCTCTCTCTCTCTCTCTGATTCTGCCAGGTGTCTCACAATGGAAGGTTGTACCCCCCCTCCCTTACCTGCTACCGGTTGCAAGAGTTCCCCCAATATCCGGTTTCGCCCAATTTAAAACCGGGTTGGGTTAACCCCGCAATAAAACCGATTTTTTGGTTTATTTTGTGATATTCCCTCAATTTCTTAATCACTAAAATTTATTCTTTAAATATTCGTTGTAATTAATACTTTAACAATAGATACATTGCATATTTATGTATTTTGATTTAAAATAAACTTATTATATACCACAAGTAAGATTTCTAACAAAAAAAAACAAGTAAGATTTCTTTTGTTACAATAGTTTAATGAATTATATATTTTTAATTAAAATTATATATTTTTAATTAAAATAAAAAATACATACAAATCAAATAATTATTTTTCCAAAAAGCTTGCTAATTTATTTTCCAAAAAATATTAATATGTTGCGCCTCTTGATTCACACCTCTATGACTCAAGAGGAGCAGAGTAGTTTTATCTTAAAAATAAAAATACCTTGCGCCTCTTGATCCACAAGGTTGTGACTCAAGAGGGGCAGGATATTAAAAAATAAAAATACACTACGCCATAAGAGGCGCATATCTACGTCATAAGAGGCACAATAATTACAATGAAAAAAATAAAACGAAATTTGTGGTGTATATAGTAATTTTTTGGGTGTGAATAACAACCGCGTAATCTAAACTCCTATTTTACATTGACATAAAATATGCTAAAATTATCAAAGATATAGAAATACTACTGACAATAAATTACGGAAGTGAATTGCTGACAAAAAACTAATTATGGAAATGAATTTACTGACAGAAAATTCATTCATTTTTTAGTTATTAGGGGTGTCAGCATCTACAATCATAATTTCTCCTTTTAAAGTCCATTCATTTTTTTAGTTATTAGGACTGATATAACTATTTGTAAACATATACCAGAAGAATTTCTCCATTGAAAATAATATGGTAACGATAAATTAAAAAATGATTAAAATTTTCTAAAAAACTCTAAAATCTTCAAAATAAAAAAGCGATTAGAAATTTTATATAAAAAAGCGATTAGAAATGGTCTTATACTATTAACTGAATAAGTGATATCCGATAGTTCTGACATAGAGCATCCCCAACATCATTTCTATTATAAAGAAAAGTAGAAACTTAGCAAAATATTAACGTGTTCGCTATATACACCCCAAATCATGCACGTCCTTAAGGGCGTACATGGTTAAAAGAGGTTAATTAATTTTTTTTAAATGTTAATTAGTCACAAGGCTTGCACGTCCTTAAGGACGTGCATTTTTTACCTTGGATTTGTGGTGTATATAACAACACCCAATATTAATGTTTTTTCCACCCAACAACACCCAATATTAATGCTCACTAGCTCCGAAAACCCCATCACATTACATTACAAAAAAAATGAAAAGAAGAAGAATAAAAAATGCTCCCCTAATTCAAATTGAACCAATTAATGATCAAAATAATAAATGTAAAATTTGCAAAATAGGGTAACTGTTTGAGTTCTAAGGTAAAACTTATAGAGATTTTATAATTTTCTTCTCTATTTAAGATATTTTTTACAAAAGCTATTACGGAGGGGAAAGCTATAGGTTCTTTTTAAAAAAAATTATTGAATTATGGATATTTAATTCTACATTTATAAAACTTCAAACATTTCTAACATCTTTTTTACTTATTTCTAACAATTAAAGTTTTTAACATTATTTGTTACTTATTTCTAACAATTAAAGTTTTTAAAACGTTTTTAAAACTTCTAACATTTATTTACTTATTTCTAATAATTAAAGTTTTTAAAACTTTTAAAACTTCTAACATTTATTTACTTATTTCTCACGTTTTTTAAACTTCTAACATTTATTTATAACATTTTTTTTTACTTATTTCTAACAATTAAAGTTTTTAAAACTTCTAACATTTTTTTTTCACTTGTTATAAATACCAACCTAACATTTCTGACATTTCTAACATCTTATTGCTTCCTAATTTTCATATGGATCGTCGTTCATTGGGTAGCCGCTATTTAGTTGATACATATATGAACGATGATGACGATATAGAACAACAACTAAAAAATCGAACAACAACTAAAAAATTCAAAACTTGGAAAGCGAAATCGAACAGCAACTAAAAAATTCAAACGAAATCTAAATTAGAAACATCAAGAGAAATAAAAAAACATCAAGCAACAACAATCGAACAGCAAATCGAACAACAACTGAAGAGGATTACAGTACTAGTAATTTGGAAATTGAACAACAATCGAACAGCAAAACGAAATCTAAATTATAAATCGGATTACAGAAATCAGAAATTGAATTAGACGAAGAAGAATTGGAGAAGAGGATTGAAATTGAAATCACATACCTGGAATCAATCACTACAGGAGAGAAGAGGATTCACCAGCGTCATTAGTTGAGAAGAACCCTACAGTAGTGGTGGCAATATATTTGCCTGGAAACAAACAACCCTACTGTAGTGGAGGCAATAAATTGTCCATGGGGAGAAGTGCAAACATTCAATTATAGAGATGAAAATTCTTCCCACAAATTTACAGATCTTTTTACATTTTTCATCTCTTTCTCTATTTTGCAGATTGGTTTGCATAATCTGTTAGGGACAAAAAAATAGGGTTTTTTTTTGTCTAAATTCCATCTTTTCTGTATTATAGCAATATGTTGGGGTTGCTCTAACATGTTTTTTTTTTTTCTCAAAGAGCGATTACATTTTGAATCTACCCTTGGAAATTGGAATCCTTGCATTAACTATACCAGAGAATTGCAAAGTAGCCTTGGAATTGGAAGGCAACCATCCAAGATCATTACATTTTGAATCCCACTATTAATTGTATGTTAATAATCATATATATATGTATGCTTTTTTTGTTTGTGGCCGGTACAACTTGAAATTTTTCGTGTTTTGTTTTGATTGATGAACAAATGATATGAGGAATCAATCACTCCTGAAGCGCTAACTAGACACCGGTTTGAGGCCATGCTTCAGAGCAGCCTTCCACACAACATCGATCCTGTCGACGTCGATGGCCCCAACTTCATGATGAGTCCATCCTTGAAGAAAATGAACCACCCCTCCAGCATGGCATGCGTGAACCACTCCCCTTTCCATGGTGTACTGTTTGATCACAACAACAGCAATTAAAAGTCCAATCATATCACAAAATGGAACTCTCGATCAACACATAACAATTCAACTTAACATTGGCGCGCAAGATGAGATGTTTGTTTTTCGGTACCTCGCAAACTGATAAGCCTTTAACATCCTCAGGCAATCTCATGGCCGCAAGATCACCATATGTGCAGTCTCTTCGGAAATGCAAGATCGGTGGAACCACGAACTGGTGGAAGTGGGTGCCCCGGGGTGCCCAGCTTTGTTCCCTCGGGGTGATCCATTTGCCCACGATCCATGTCTACATTACAAACAATGTACGTACGTTGTTACATGTTTTAAGGAATTGGACTATAGATGCAGGAGTAGGATGTCGTGATGTACTATATATATTGATAATGATAGTAACGTATAGGTTTGATGTTCAACAATCAACAGAGAATTGATCGAAGATGGAAAACACGAAAAAAGTAAGGACAAAATGAAACGTGTGACCATAAATAAATTAAGTGGGCATCATGCAAAAAGGGTTGACATTCTCACCTTACAGTTCTTGGCCGCGTGATACTTGGTAACCTGCACAAGGTACTCTTGACACTCCACAGGAGCCTCCTTTTGTATCTTCTGAAACCTCTCGGTTGATAACGTTAACATCTACAAAACCATTTTTTTAAAAATTAATTAATTAATGTCATAATAAGACTAGCTAGTACTTTGATCGCTGAATAAGTTAACTTTGTTTAAAGGGTCGATCTGGGGTTTGAATGATAGGTTAAGTAATCGATTAACAATATATATTTTATGCGTGCTTACCAGGACTCTAACTTTTCTCATAGAGAGGTAGAGAGCAATGGCTCTTCCAAGCTTAGAGGTGGCACCAGTTAGGAAAACCTCGTTTACATCTTTGGGGATCTCATTAAGGATAACAGCAGCTGTTAAGGTGTTTCCATGAACAACGCGTACTCTCAAGTTAGGGTGCTTGTTAACAAAGAGTGTTCCACCACCATTCAGAGCTTCATTCTGCATATATATATATATATATATATATATATATATATATATATATATATATATATATATATATATATATATAAAGGAAGATAACATATGTCATGTACGATGGATCAACTCAATTCTCAATTCTTACAAAGTAAAGATCGATCGATAACATTGCGATTTACATTTCCCCGATAGAGACTTGTTATCCTCATAAATGTTGTACTAGGTACGTACGTAGTAGCTAAACTCTGTGTGTTGTGTTGTGTTGTGTTGTGTTGTGTTGTGTGAAAGAAATGGACATGTCAACAGCTACCTAGCTCCTGATTTGAATTTGGCTTTCAACTACTCTTTTGACGGTCATTAATGGCGCATGTAGGAATTGGTACAGTTTTCTGAGATTCAGTTATCTTAATTTTAAATCGATTTTATAGGGCGGTTTCAAGTCTTAAAGGCGAATTTTGAATGTTGACATGGATGGATCAAACTCATTTATTGGGCAGCTGCTGCGCCCCTATCTATATCTATAACTTAACAGAGTTGAAGGCTGAAGCTCTCTTCCCTTAAATATATATAATAATACTCCATGCAGTATAGAGATAAGAGTGTGACAGGCCCAGCTCACACACACATATATATATATATATATGCCACAAATGCCCCAACTAAACTAATTAAATCAAAGGTAAGTGAGCTTAAGTATGTATATGTACCTTGTTGAGGGCGGCAAGGCTTAGGACTTTAACGCCCAATCTATCAGCTTTGAGAATCGCCTGCTCTATTTGCTTGTTAATCCCCCTCGCCGCAAAAGGCAAGAAGTACTGCAAAAATAGATATTTAAGCATCGCGGATTATGTAATTCAATTACACACCACTGATCACTGATCGAGAGCCAGGAGTACTTGTACTAGTATATTAGAGACCTGGAAACCGAATCTAGGAACAACCCATGTCGCGTGCAGTTTGTTTCTAAGGTTGTAGAAACCGACTGTGAAGCACTTTGCCCAACCCCACATTCCTAGCAAGATCATAAATGCAATCGGCCAGCAAGGCAAGAGGAACAGCCTGGTTTGGAAAGGCATCGAAGCAAATGAACGAAGGAAGAACTGAATGTGCATTGACGAGGATATGTCCACTACATGTGCAAGGAACACAAAATCTGGCACCCTCACGTATTTTCCTGCATTCATTCATTATCAGAGACTTAGATGATGAATCAAGCTCAAAACCAGAGGATGTAGCTACTTTATATATATATATATATATAATTAATTCAACCAAAAGGAGAACGAGGTGCCATTGCCAGTTTACAAACAATTGTTGCTTTCCCTAATTCACATCATTTATTTTACTGTGGCATTTATTTTGCATTGAATACTTTGTTTTTAGTCTACTTTCTATATACGCATAATAATAGCAGCTAATTGTAATTATAACACAAAGCAAGCCAAGTGTCTAATAAAATTAATTAATGAGTTTGGTGACATATCCGTTTTTAGGGTTACAAAGGGTCCACGTACTAAACTTAACTAGGGGCCGCCCTATTTTAAAAAAAAATATATTAAAATTGGTATAAAAAAGTTTTATTTAGATGTCCCGTGTCTATCAATGAATAAATAAAACAGTATGGTTGATAGAAAGAGAAGGCAGAAATGGACTAACCAGCAGCTTTAATACAAACTTGCTTATGGAGATCCCATGACTTGGAGCTGAGGGTATTGCCAAGTGCATCAAACAGGGGCATGAATAAACAAAAGTTGGATTTTTTGTCCATGTGATGTATACTGTGGTATCTGCATAACCCAATTAATAGAATATGAAAAAACATTTCATAAATTAAATTAATACGGACTAATTATTTTTACAGAGTATGACATGACAAAATCAGCAGAGGCCAGAGGGTGCAGCAACCCAGGAATTTTTATTTTTTCACTGTTTCTCAGAATCAATTAGGTAATTAGCACATGCATATATCTTTGGATTGCAGGTTTGGCATATGTAAAAGGGTATTTCAGGTATTCTAGGCATGTCTGTCAAGTTCAATCTTTTATTGCTCACGCATCCTCTAACCACACTACTGTTCAGTATTCAACTTTTTCCGGAATTTGGTGGCAAATCCAAACATGTCATCTAATCAACAATATAAATCGACACTATTGGAGCGGGCCACCGCAGAATCATCTGATTTTACTGATTTGACAATCACATGAATAGTGTGTGAGCTTGATTTCAGAAGATCTTAACCACCTACCCTTTTTTTTTTTGTTGTGGTTGTTAACAAATTAAACAAGATTGTTTGGGTAGAGGAGTACTAACTAAGCGAACTCCTTACTGAATCACTTACGTTGGGGAGTAAAGAATGTATCGTAGGGGCGGAACTGCTTCGAAAATCTGGTACGGGATGATTTCCGCGTTGCAGTTTCCCAAACATCTCAAGAAATCGAATCCCAGAATGTAGCCATAGATCAAGCTAAATGATCCATACCCACACAGACAAGCACCTAAAACTGGCACTCCTATCACAGGAATCATCAGCAGATGCTCCAATAGTGATGCATGCTCAGCTGCATATTTGTCAATTGCTCAAACCAGATTAGTTCATCAAACCAATCAATCATTCACCAAATCGTAATAATAATAATAATAAAATTAAATGTCAAAGAACTATTTGAAACCCCAAACTGTTTCACTTTGATGGGTAAAAAACACTAAGATTTTTTTTTAAATATAAATATATATATATATATATATATATATATATATATATATATATATATATATATATATATATATATATATAAGAACAGACAGAAATCATCAGCAGATTCTTTAATTAAGAGGCAGAAAAGTTTTAAAAAACAATTACAGTAGAAAATTGAGTGATGTTAAATTGTTACAGCTAGCTAACCTGTGTAAGGCTGGAGAACTGGTGACGAGTGGTGAAGGGAGTGGTATCTGGTGAAGAGAAACTCTCCATGGAGTTTCCTGTGCAGACAGTAATACAGAGGTTCTGAGAAGACCACATGAACAACCAAAGCAGTGATGAAGCCTTTAAAACCCCACAAAGGAAGATGGGTTGAAATTGGGAAAATGTAGCAGGCCAATGCACCCACAAAGGCGTGCAGGATCAGGAAATTATCCCTGCGAATCAGAAAACCCATATTCCATCCATCAGAAACCCACAAAAGAGGAGGAAATTAAAACAAAAAACTGAATCAAATTAGGGGTTTGTGGGCTGTATGCATATATACCAGTCCCATTCTTGATCAACTTGCTTGAAATCCAACCCAGTATGAATAATTCGGCGTTTGTTGGTGAGGAAATACATGTTGCTGTAGGTAGACCACAGCTGATGAATGGTGCCTCTGAGGGCACAAAGTAAAAGGACATGGAAGCACCAGCTGCTCTTGATTTCTTGTTCATTTACCCACAAACTCACTACTTGTGCCATGAAAGGCCCATATAGCAAGTACTGAAACAAAGCAAACACAAATCCACAAAAGAAAGCATCTTTTCAAGATCCATTCATGGAACATACAAAACAAATCATCAAACTGCAATCTATCCCATACCTTGTAGGCACCCATGTTCTCCCATGGCCAAGCAGATAGAGGTGCACCCATATCTCCTGAATTGATCGATATAGCTCAGCCAACGGAGGTTTGTGAGTTAAAAGAGGGAGCTCCAAAATGGGGGTTTTGGCTCTTCCCTCTTCCCTGTGAATTGGAGAAGATGCCAAATTTAAATTTTTTTTCAAAGTATTAAACAAAAGTGGAAGTCCCGAAACTGCCAAAACGGTGTCTTTACAGCGGGTTTGCCTTGATTGAGCTATGTCCTTGATCAGCCCATTTATACAATAGAGTATGGAAGCCAGAAAACGCAATGGCGTAGTGAGTATTTCAATTGGGCAGAAATAAATGCAATCTGGTTTACAGTTGGAAGAAACTCTTCCCATCGGCACCAGCTAGCTAGTAGGTTGGGAAGAGATGACTTAAAACCTTCATTTTGGTCTTTATTTTTCTCTATTTTATTTTATTGATTTAATTTCCTCTTAATGGTTTCTGTTTCAACTAATTGGTCGGCCGGGTCACCACTCCAATCAGCGTTTTCCATCTTCTTCGCATGAAATGAAAGCATGAAATGAAAGGAAATACTTGCAGTTTACCTTGATCCATACCTGTGCGGGTCGAATCGGTCTGCGCAAACCGGTTTCTCTATTAGGTAGCTTTTACCGGCTGGGTCACGTGCTCGGAGTTTACCGTCAAAGGTGGGTTCCTCGTTATCACAAAAAAAAAAGTAATCGTTTATTATTTAAGTACGTTTTTTTTAAATGATAAAAACTATAATATAAAATATTTATTTCTTTATATTTATTTTCATAAATTTATACTCAATATTAATAAGTATGAAGTTATTTAAAAAATTAAAATTGTCAATTTTTAAAGCAAAAATAATAACTTAAAATAATTTGACATCAATAAAAAAAAATATATATAATATGAACAAAATTTTTTCAAAGTAATACAAATTATCAATTTATAAAAAAAAATAATGCAAATTTTAAAATTTATAAAAAAATAATACACACTATGAACTTCTATACCTAAAACGGTACTTCATCGGTTTTGAAAAACATATCATTTACTATTTATATATGTAGTTAAAAATCTAAAAAATTTATAACATATATATTGTTTTTATGAAATTTTAATAAAAATTAATAAACAAATTGATATTTTATATGTCACCCTAATAAAAAAATTGAGGAAACATTATTTATCAAACTTACAAAAAAAAAATTCATAAATATTCACACTATGCACAAATCCACCTCCTTTATTTTTAAATACACAAAAACCTCTATTTGTTTGTCCAACTATACAAAAAAAAAATTATTTTGAAATTATATAAAATCATACCCCATTTATCCATCATTTATAATATAAAAAATAATAATCATAGCCCAAAATTCATTTAATTTTTATAAATAAAATTTTTCATTTTGAATTTTACCCTAATTCATTTCTTTAGTTTCAATTTGATAGTTGATATTATTATAAGTCATTTTTCATAAGCATATAACAAATATGTATATGTGTGTGTGATATATATATATATAGGGTTTACTTCAAATGTAAAAAGTTCTTAAAGTCTAAAATATGCTTATTGTGTAAAATTTGCTAATGGGCCTAATTTAATTACTATTGGGCCTAATTTAATTACAATTGGGCCTAATTTTATTAGTAGAATATCTGCCCCCCTTGCCCATGCGTGCGCCCCCCCTTGCCCCCCTTCTCGGACCCGATTTTTTTTTTTTTTTTTTCCCAGAATTTTTTTTTTCGTGGTAACACTTTCTGATGTGCAAGTATAACTTGCTTTTGTGCACATATAACATCTTATTGTGCAAAAATAAGTTTATTTTGTGCAGACAAATAATTCATTATGGGGTAAATAGGTAAATGTGTCTATTTCAATTATAAAAATTTATAATTGAAATATGTTTAATTTTTGGGTAAATTGGTAAATATGTCTAATTTTTGTGCAACTGTAGAGTGCATTTGTGCAACTGTGAAGTGCATTTGTGCAACTGCGAAGTGCATTTGTGCAACTGTAAAGTGCATTTGTGCAACTTTAATTGTGCAAATTTAAAGTAGGATACAATTGTGCAAATTTAAACTACAATTGTGCAAAATTAAGATACAATTGTGCAGATTAAGAATACAATTGTGCAAATGTAAGATCATAATGTTCATTAATAAGACAAAAGATGTGCTTTTGAAATCGATGTTTTAATTTTGTTTTTTTTTTTACTTTTGAGAGTTTGGGTTCACCTCTCGGCTAATTTAGGTTGATAGATGTAAGTTTGAAATCGATTTTTTTACGTATAAGCTTTTAAAATTAAAGTGCATAAATAAGATTAAAATGTGCATAATTAAGGTTAAAAAGTGCATAACTTAGATTATAATGTGCATGATTAACAATTCGCGATTGTTGCGCTCTTGTCTATTATGTAACCTTTGTGGGATTTGAACCCACATCTTTTGTGCAAACGCACATTGCTCTACCAATTGAGCTAATAGGCTAAATTATGATTTTTATGCTAAAATAAAAGAACCTAATCGACCTAAAGCATATTGGAATAAAATTTTAAAATTCAATTAGCTCATGATTCACAAACAATTTCACAATTCTATAAACATGAAATTAGATCCAAATCAACCCAACAACACAACCATAGCATCAATTTCAGTCAATTTGGCCGTTGGCAAAAAACCCCAAATTCTAAAGCAAATCGAAATATAAAATTCCAAACTTCAATTAGATCATGACCCATAAACAATTTGACAATGCTATGAACATGAAATTATCTCCAAATCAACCCAACAACACAACCATATCACCAATTGAAGTCAATTTTGCTTTTGGCAAAAAGCCCCAAATGCTAGAACATATCGCAATATAAAATTCTAAAATTCAATTAGCTCGTGATCCATAAACAATTTGACAATGATATGAACATGAAATTAGCTCAAACTCAACCCAACAACCCAACCATATCATCAATTTCAATCAATTTGGCTTTTGGAAAAAAGCCCCAAATTCTAAAACATATCGCAACCTAAAATTCTAAAATTCAATTAGCTCATGATCCATAAACAATTTGACAATGATATGAACATGCAATTAGCTCAAAATCAACCCAAAAACACAACCATATCATCAATTTCAATCAATTTGGCTTTTATCAAAAAGCCCCAAATTTCGCTCCTAAATCAAACCCTAGGTTTTAAATCTCAACCTAAATCATTCAAACAATCCAAATAACTGTAATAAACAAGTTTAGAGTTAGAAATCATACCAAATTCGAGTGGAAACAAGGAGAAAAATCGGGATTTCGAAGATTTTCCGAGCCAAAAGAACAGATTAGCGCTGTTGGGGAAGATGGCTCGGTGTGGGCTCGGCTGGGCACGAACCAAGGGGGTTCCGGGCTCGGGGGGTGCGCCTGAGGGAGGGGGTTCGAGCTGGCCGGGGCAGGTGGCCTGAGGTGGCTCGTGGGTGGCGTGGGAGGCCGACAACAGGAGCCACTGGTGGCTCGACGGTGCTGCGAGAGATGGGTGCGTCTGGGCTCGAACCAGGCCAGTCCTGGGCTCGGGGGTTGCGCACCGGGGTGGGCTCGAGGGCGGCTGGTCGCTGGTGGCCGGAGGTGGCTCGAGGTGGGTGCGGGTGCGGGAGTTCGAGGGCTCGGGGGGTTGCGCGCGTTAAGGAGTTATGTGTTTTTGTTGATTTGAAAATTTTACACGTTAAGCGGATTTTACACGTTAAGGAGTTTTTACATTTTAAAGCTTCCCTATATATATATATATATGGAGTGGTCCCTTAGGGTGTGCATTGTGCACAAATATTATTCAGTGAAATGTGAAACATTATTCTGTGAGATTTTAAGCATTATTCGGTGAAATGTGAAACATTCTACCGAATACTGTTATGTTTTTTTTTTCCGTTCAGTTCAGATGAAAACGTCCCAATTCCACTGAATAATTTATAACATTCTACCGAATAATGTCAGTTTTTTTATTTATCCATTTCAAATAAAAGAAACCTCAATTCCCTAAACAATAGTTACAATTTATATGGAATGCCTCAATTTTCACCAAATAATGTTTCACATTCCCCTAAACAATACTCACATTTCACCGAATAATGCTTCAAATTTCACTGAATAATGTTTCACATTTCACCGAATAATATTTTGTGCACAATGCACATCCTAAGCCTTGTGCACAAGTTACCCATTCTCTCTCTCTCTCTCTCTCTCTCTCTCTCTCTCTCTCTCTCTCTCTCTCTCTCTCTCTCTCTCTCTCTCTCCCCCTTATATATATATATATATATATATATATATATATATATATATATATATATATATATATATATATACTCAACCCTTAACGTGTATCATGAGAAGACATTTGGGTCGTTGATTGGATGAAATGGATGGCTGAGATTAAAATACAATTTTAGCTTTTTTTAATTAAAAATCAGTGGGACCCACGTTTTTTCTTGCCCACTTGCTGAATTGGGGGCATGTGTGATGCACTCTCTTGAAATTATTCGATAGTATATATGGATTATTCGATCGTATTGACGGATTATGCGATGGTATCGATGTATTATTCTAATAAGCTACCACCTTGAAAACTTCCTGAACTTTTAGCTAATAATTATTCGATGATATCACATTATTATCACTTTATTACTCCCTCCGTTAAAAATATAAGTCCTTTTAGACTTAGATTTTTGTTTGAAAATATAAGTCCTTTTAGGTTTTCTAGGTATTGGGATATGAGAATTGTTGTTTTTTGACTTTTTGCTCAAATTTTATTGCTTGATGAGGGTCGTGGATAATTAATGAAGGGTATAAATGGAATAACTTTATAATTTTCTTAATTTGTGGGCAAATGTCTAAAAGGACTTATATTTTTTAACGGAGGTAGTATTTGATAGTGTCGCTTGATTATTCGATGGTATAGCTTAATTATTCGATGATGTTACAATATTATTCGGTTACTTATGTCATTTTAACAAATAACTAAATATTATTCGATGGTATCGCTGGATTATTCGATGGTATCACATGATTATTCGATAGTATAGATGCATTTTTCATTCATATAATCGTCAACCTTGAAAAACAACTCATCTCCTTAATTAAACACAAAATCGGTTCATGCACGTGAATAATTCGGTCCATACACCTGAATAATGAACCGACAATTAAGGAAACTGCAGGCAACAATAACGTTTAACATTCAACATTAAACATTAAACATTCAACATTCAAAAATGAAATTGCAAGCAACCTTCAAATACAGGCTTCGTAAGGCCACCTTCGCAAATCGCAATCCAAATACACATCCTCTTCCCCTGTTTCCCTGCAAATCAACGATTTCACAATTTTAACAATTGATTCGCTGCTACAGAAACTCCATGAATTCCATCAATCAATTGATCCTCGTCGATGAACGGATCCTAATTGGTTCAATCCTAATTGGTTCAATTTCATAGTTAGTAGTGCAATTGAAGATTAGTGGAACTGAATATCGAGAGGGGTCAAATATTAATTAATATATATATATATATATATGCATAAACAAAGAGTCTGAAGAGAAGGATGGGAAGGAGGACGCCACGGATATGGAAGAAAGGGGCAAGGAGGCAGCAAACTCAGATCTAGAAGAGAGGACCATATTTGAGGAGAACGAAAGTATACCTTCAAGAATCGGATGACTCTAAGCTACCATCATATCAATAACATCGAGATTGGGAAGGATTTGACGAGAGAAACCCAGATATGGGCATCAAACCGTCGCTACCGCTATGGGATAATCCGACCGTCGTTGTTGCCATGGGCATCGAATAATTTGATCGCGAAAAGAGACCTCAATCTCTTCGATTTTGGTTCTCCTGAATCGCACAGCAGTATCATCATCATCGCCTTCATACCCTAACAGCTTTTTCAACAACTCCTTTCTTGAAGAGCCGTCGTCGGAATCATAATCGAAGAGGATGGCTCTTAATTCGAGCAAGAGCCAGGCGGCGGCGGCAGTGGCAACGACCATATCGACCGGCGCCTACTCTTCATCGGCCTTCACCTCTCGCTTCCTCCAATCGTGTAACGTTCCGCCCTCCCATTGACTGAATCTCCGGCATTCGCCGCCCTACCACTGACTTCGATGCTCCGCCGGCCTTTGCACACGACTGGCCTTCAAATGGCCACTGGGGAAGAATGCTTAAGAACTGATTGAAAGACGTGGGCAATTAGGGTTTTACGGTTTCATCCTACACGCCCCACGCGCTTCACATTATTGGATTGGGCTTGTTTTCCCCAATTGTTTTACAATATCCATCCTAATACGTGGCACAATCCTGACCATTTATTTTCTTTAAATCAACGGTCCTGATGTATTCACATGATACACGTTAAGCCTTGAGTACATATGATCTATCCTCTCTCTCTCTCTCTCTCTCTCTCTATCTCTCTCTCTCTCTATATATATATGGATTGACTCGGGTGATGAACATTTCTTATAGTGAAAACCAAAAGAACCATTCATACCAGCTGCTTTTTAAAAGTGGACCCCTCCACTTTTCAACTAAAATCCAACCAAAAAATAAGAAATTATATAGAATAGCCACTAGTTTTGGAATTTTAATTTGTGTGTTATTTTAGGTTTTCTTTAATATTCCACATTTATCTTCTTATTATTAATGATCTTGTAATTTGGTATCAGAGCCTAGTTAATTAAAAATAATCTGTATTTATCTATAAGACAATCTGGTGGTGTCTACTAATTGCCCTCAGAAGACTTATTCTCATGCTTTACATTTAGATGTAAACGATAAGCATTTTGGAGCAATTTTAAATGTCATTTCAGACCAACTTATAGATCTAAAACTCAAGGTTAAAAAATTATAACAATTATATATTGAGATTAGCTGTAAAGTATTTAAGACTATAAAAGAAACATGCGAAGTACATCACTCAACAAATCTAAAAGCCATTAACGAAATTAGCCATCAGATAAGCCTAACATCAGGTGGTGAAATTAAGAAAGGATATCCTTTTAAATACAGTTATCCATTTAAAAAATCCAAAAAGAAGTTTTCTATTAAATTAGATAATATAAAGAACAAGGCAATGGTAGAAGAAGATCAAGACGAAAATCAAAACCCTAAAAATGAATCAACATCTGATTCAACAAATAAAGAGATTTAGCACTAAGTTGGATGACCCAGAATGGAAGCTGAAATTACAGAAACAAAAAGTCATTGAAACCAACTTTATGAATCAAGAGGTCATGAGCGACGACGAGTCTTAAAAGAACTAAAATGAAGAAGTTGTATATCTGCAAATGAGATTAATTAACCTAAAAGACATGGAAAACATTCCCATATCTAAAGTCCAAAAAAGGTTAAATGAAATTTTAAGACAAAGAAGGCTGAAGGAGAATGAACCAGTAGAACAAAATGAAGCTAGAAGACATTACAAACGATATGAACATGATTCAACCAACAATTACAGACCTAGGTTAAAGCCTAAAGAATTTCTGGAGAAGAAGGAGAGATTTGGAGTAAGCATTATGCCAAACCATAGACCAAATCAAAGAGAAATTAACCTAGAACCCATAAGTGAAACAGGTTATAAATTAAACCTAGATGATGTAAGGAATAGGCATGAAATCATAGAGTTCTGGAAGAAAGTATGACGAGTGTATAAAACATGAACATAGGATGAAACTCTTATCAGTTCCTTAATTACATAGAACATAGTTTCTATGGATGTATTGCCGACTGGTATGGAGCTATTGGTGATGAACCAAAACAAGAGCTTAGGAATTTGGCAAGCCCAGTAACGATGTTCACGTTAATATATGATTTAATAGAAGAAGAATTCATTGGAGAAAAAGAAGATGAAGATAAGGAAGCTTTAAAATGGTAAAGAACTTTAAACAATCTTGAAATCTGTAACATGAAATATGTTGATAATTACATGACAAAATTCAAGAAGTATTATTATAAGATAGGGGAAAACAACACTAATCTGCAAATGCTCTTTGATAAACTTCTTTCCCCAATTAACGAACAAATAAGTGAAGAGTATCCTGTGTTAATTAAAAATGGAGATAAAGATACTCTTGGTAACAGAATTTCCTATGTTAGGAAATGGGTCGAGAAAAAATGTCGAGACGTAAGAAGCACCCAAAGAATGAAAAAAAAATTCTTAACTTGTTGGGAGACGCCAACAGAATGAGGATGCAATAATAGACATTACCAAGGAAAAAGAAACTATAAGAGAAAAAGTTTCAATAAACAAAGAGGTGAAAAATATTATAAGAAGTATTATAAAAAAACCATTCTCTAAAAATAGGAGGTTTTCCCAGAAAGCCTATTTCTGTCATGAGAAAAAGAAAAACTGCAAATGTTGGGCATGCGGAGAACCTTGTCATTATGCTAATGAATGCAAAAACAAGAAGAACAATAGACTAGCAGAAGACTTAGGAAGTTTAAATTATATCGAGCTATCTAAAGATGAAGCAGTAGATCTAGCCTTAAGAAATAACAAAGGGATAGTAGAAATAATAGAAGAAAAGCTTGAAGAAGAAATAGAATCTGAAAATGAGTCAATAGAAGGTGAAGAGATTAATGAAATGATAGAAGGAGAATCTCCTAGTGAGTTCTCTGATGAATATGAAATGACTACTTTAGCTCAACTTCAACAAGCTGAAACCTCTATTGATGAAGAACAAGTTAAAGAAATGACGAGGTCAGGGGTTGATTTCTCGATCATCGCTAAAGAACAGTTTGTTAAAAAATCATTATTCTCTAAATATGCTAAATATGTTTGCGAAGGAATGTCTGGAGATATAACTGTCAAGAATAATGAAAATCAAGCAACTAAAGTAAACTTAATCAATTGGGTAAACATTCAGAAACATAACAAATATAAAAAAAATTAAATATATTTTCATATGTGGCATCCAAGTAATTATAACTCCATTAAAAGACTATGGAAAAGATGTGCAATGCATTAATTTTGTTTGTGACATTAGGCATAAAAAGTTTAGTGATGAATGCATCAGTGGTATAGTCTGTAATTTGAGTCAAGGAGCAGTTTCTTGGATCTGTAGACCTAACTATTATGTTAGTCTAGAAGATCATTATGCGTCTAAGTTCTTAGCTATAAAATTGTTAACAGAAGGTATCAGTACGCATAAGGGAACTTGTCCTTTACAACTAAATTGGAAGTTAGTTTATAAACTTGAAAATACTACAAATCATCCAAACTGAAGTAAACTTAATCAATTGGGCCAACATTCAGAAACATAACAAAGATAAAAAAATTTAAATATATTTTCATATGTGACATCCAAGCAATTATAACTCCATTACAAGACTAAGGAAAAGATGTGCAATGCGTTAATTTTGTTTGTGACATTAGGCATAAAAAGTTTAGTGATGAATACATCAGTGGCATAGTCTGTAATTTGAGTCAAGGAGGAGTTTCTTGGATCTGTAGACCTAACTATTATGTTAGTCTAGAAGATCATTATGCGTCTAAGTTATTAGCTATAAAATTGTTAACAGAAGGTATAAGTATGCATAAGGAAACTTGTTCTTTATAACTAAAAAAGAAGGTAGTTTATAAACTTGAAAATACTACAAATCCTGCACAAAAATGACATATAGTAGAAGCTAAGAAACACGAGGTTGTAGGTCCATGCAAAGAAGTTGTACTTGTTAAGCTAAGACATGATCAAATAAGACTTAAGACCATTTCGATAAACGCATTTGAAAATTCGACGGGTACTAGCAGTAATAAGGTTTTAACCATAGATGAAGAAGGTAGAATCAATACGAATGCTAAACCACCGGTCAATCTCTCTAGATGTCTAAGCTTATTCAGAAACACTAGTTTTAGGTTCAATCCTAATCTTAGTATCACTCCAAGGAATCAGGGAGCTACTACAAGCAGAAAAGACAAATCGTTTGTGGTAGATGAAGACATAGCGAGCATGATAGCAGCATTAAACAAGAGGTTAGAAAATAAAATTACAAGAGAACCAGCCAGACATAGTCTAGATCTAGGTTATAGTCCATTTAAGGAAACAGTAACATCAATTACTCCAATAGTTCAAAAGGTTAGAGAAAATCAAGAAGGATCATCTAGTTTCGAAAAAAAAGGAAAGATAATAGGATATCAAACTAAAACCTTTAGTGAACCTATTTATGGAAATGATCCAAGAGCTAAGGATTTCAAGGAACCTCTCAACGAACCATTCACATAACCAATTTTTGGAGACGAATTAGGAATGAGAATCGAAGTACTAGACCTGAGACATCTCTATGGAGATAATATGAGGGTAGAGGAAAGTCTTGAACATGTCAGGAAAAAACCACTAAAGAAAAATTATAGAATTACCAACCCTAATAGCATTTATATCCCAATAAGTATTTCCTTAGAGGGGTTCAATAAATATGAATTATGTGCCTTTGTAGACAGCGAATGTTCAGTATGCTTTGGTAAAAAGGCATTATTTCCTGAGTTTATTTGGCAGAAGTCTCGTAGACCAATTCAAGTTAGAATGGCTGATGATAGTATCATGGTTCATTCAGAATTAGCTTCTGATGTACCTATCATGATAGGAGGAGTCCAATGTGTAATTCCTACACTCTGGGCTACTAATCAGCCCTCACATGATATCCTTATTGGAAATAACTTTGAAAGACTCCATGTTCCAGTAACACAGCACCTAGACTTGATGGTCTTCAACATCAATGGAGAAGATGCTTGGGTTAAAAAGATTAAGCAAGTTTATACACACTAATCAATAGAATTTACGTGCACTAAGCGTGGTGAGGAATATATTCTTCCTACACAAAGAGAATTTGCACTCTCTATATGTGAAGTAACATTAAAAGATAAAATTCTTAAACAACAAGAAAAAATGTGTAAGGAGTTATATTCTGAAAATCCTTTAAAATTTTGGGAAAAAGATATATCATTTGCTACCATAGAATTAATAGATCCAAAAGCTGTCATTAGAGTAAAACAAATGGTTTACACTTATAAGGATCAACAAGAATTTAAAGAAAAAATTGATGAACTCTTAAAGAAAGGTTTAATCCGAGAAAGTAAAAGTCCTCATTCTAGTCCTGCTTTTATGGTAAGGAATTGTAAGTGAAAAAGTCCGCTCCATACCTCTTGAGGAAGATGGAGCTCCGTTGGCGAGATACAATCCTGCAAAACAACAACGAATGAGGTCGGGGCGGGGCTTGTCTCCCCCGGAAGACCCTCCGACGCCCAAGTCAGTGTTGTTCATCCTCCATATGAATCTATATTCTCTTATTTATATTGGTTGAGTATTAAATAAAAGAAACAGTTACGATATTAAATAGAAGAAACCGTTACCGTATTTAATCCAGTAAACGCTCTTAATGCACGAAACCGTTATCGTAATAAATAGGCGAAACAGTAGCATCAATTCCGTATTGAATACTCGGACTTGGTAAATGACTTGAAAGCCCTTGTGTTATAATGATGTGATTTCCCTATCTCAATTTCCCCTTGGGTTTCTTCTTCATGTCTCGATGATGAAGGAAGCCATAAAAAGTACACGGGAAAGTTTGTCGAGTGAGTGACAATTTTGCCGTAGATGGTAGTCGCTTGGACCGTAGTTGGCTATTGGTTGTAAATGGGTATCGTTGACCTTAATTGGCTATTGGTCGTAAATGGCTATCATTGGCCTTGAGTGGCTATTGGCCGTAAATGACTATCGTTGGCCTTAATTGGCTATTGGCCATAAACGACTATCGTTGGTCGTAATTGGCTATTGGTCGTTAATGGCTATCATTGGCCTTTAGTGGCCATTGGGTGTAAATGGCTATCGTTGGCCGTAATTGGGTATTGGCCCTTAATGGCTATCGTTGGCCGTAATTGGCTATTGACCGTAAGTGGCGAATCTTCACTTTCTTGAATAATTGTCGTAGCTTTGAAGACGTCGTTTCATGGCATCTACAGTTGTTGGACCTGGTCAAAGACATTACACTTTTACATAGTTTAGGGCAATCAAGCCATCAGAAGATTAGTATTTTAATGTGTAGTACCCCTAGCATTTTATATACCCCTGCACGCAACTTAGCATGAAATATATAATACAACCGATCATGCATTTGTGTCTCGAAACTAGGCAGGAACTCACGCAAACTAATATCAATCAATATATATAGAATAAATAATCAAACGGACCAATTCACTCGTATTTCATTTGAGTATTTCATCCGATTAGTGTGAAGGTTAGACGAGTAATTAAAATCATACAACGTAGTAAATCTGACCGATGGAATTTAGGAAATCCTTGTTGAATTTGACTACCATTAAAATTCATTTCTACCTCAATTAGTAATAGGTCGGAAGAGGGTCACTTACCTGCCATTCTTGAAGTTTGGACCTTTTAAGTAATTATATGGAAAGTCCGAGCCCTTATTGCAATATATAAAATCCTTGAGGTAAGTTTGTAGTTACCCTGGTTTACATCACCTTCATTAGATGTTTGGAATGTGAAGAGAGCGGCGACGGCAGATGATCTTCAAACGTCCTCCTCGGCCCTTCCGAGTTCGAGAGGCAGTTGGTCGGCATGGCGAAGGATTGATGGATGGTTGAAAGGCTCACCGTCTCACATGGGCTAACGCAGGCGGGGGTGGGACCTCGCTTAAGTCGAACTTGAACAAAAAAGGGGTAAATTCCGTCCCGTCTGTTGCCTCGCCGTCTCTGAGTGCATCTCCGCCCATCGCCGGCGCCGAGCTCCATCTCCAATCGTCGACCGCGGAGATCCATCTCCATTCTCGGCTGGGAATCCCATTTCTTTTCTCCTACCTGTTGGGCTCTGAATCCCGTCCTTTCTCGCTGTTCTCGGCTTCTTCCATCCATCGCTGCCGACCTGACCTCCGTCGGCCGTCGCCGTTTGACAAGCCCTATCTGAAGCCGAGCCATCCACCATGTACTGGGACGACGGCCTGGCAGCAGATGCCAAGATCCGGAATTAGGCGAAGAGCGGTGGTGACCCGAGGGGTGGTCCGGCATGCCCCTGATCCCTCGAAAAAGCTTCGTAGTAAGCCCGACGTTCATGGGAACTGATCATCTGGTTGTGCCCCTAACACCCGATCGCGGTGGTAGGACCCTTCAATCTCCTTCATTAGGGTTCCGATTTTAAGGCTTTTTGATCGGATTCCCACACACGGCGCCAAATGTAAGTGCAAAAGTCCGCTCCATACCTCTCGAGGAAGATGGAGCTCCGTTGGCGAGATACAATCCTACAAAACAACAATGAACGAGGCCGGGGCATGGCTTGTCTCCCCCGAAAGACACTCCAACGCTCAAGTCAGTGTTGTTCATCCTCCATATGAATCTATATGCTCTTATTTATATTGGTTGAGTATTAAATAAACGAAACAGTTACGATATTAAATAAAAGAAACCGTTACCGTATTTAATCCAGTCAACGCTCTTAATGCACGAACCCGTTATCGCAATCAATAGGCAAAACGGTAGCATCAATGCCGTATTGAATACTCGGACTTGGTAAATGACTTGAATGCCCTTTTTCTATAATGACGGGATTTCCCTATCTCATGAATCATGCTGAAGAAAAAGAGGAAAAGCTAGAATGTTTATCAATTACAAAAAGCTTAATGATAATACTGTTTTTGATGGATATTATATCCCTAATAAGACAATTTTATTTAATAGCATACATGGAGCCACTTGGTTCTCTAGAATGGATTGTAAAAGTTGTTATTGGCAGGTAAGAATGGACGAAAAAAGTATTCCACTTACTGCATTTAGTGCTCCACAAGGACACTATGAATGGGTAGTTATGCCCTTTGGTTTGAAAAATGCACCACAGATATTTCAGAGAAGAATGGACAATATCGTCAAAGAATTTAAAAATTGTTGTCTTGTTTACATTGATGATATCCTAATCTTCTCTAAAACTATAGAACAACATAAGCATGACTTGAAAGCTATAACTAAAAAATGTATTGACAACGGAATCATTTTAGGACAGAAAAAATGCATTTATGCTGAGCCTGAAATTGGGTTCTTAGGATTAAGGATTAAATTTGGTCAAATTGTCTTATAAGAACATATCTTAGAAAAGGTAGAAAAATTTTCTGATGAAATCAAGGATAGAAAACAACTAGAAAGATTTCTAGGTTGTCTTACTTATGCTTCTGAGTTTATTAAAGATCTAGTCATGTTGAGAAAATCTCTACATGTTAAATTAAAGAAAGATCAAGTTTGGAGTTAGACTCATTTAGATACTAAAAGAGTCAAAGAGCTTCAAAGAAGATGTGAAAAACTTCCAATATTGACTTTACCTAATGAATGGGATGAGCTAGTTCTAGAAACAGATGTTAGTGATTATCATTGGGGAGTTGTTTTAAAAATAAAGAAAGATAACAAGCTTTGCAGTTATAGCAGTGGCAGCTTCAACAAATCTGAGTATAATTACACTGTCATGGAAAAGGAGATTCTTGCAATTTATCATGAATCCAGAATTTTATAATCTTCCTAGCTCATAAACCTTATACAGTCAGAACAGATTTTAAAGAAATATGAAGTTTCATAAATAATAATCTTGATAATATAAAAGCGCATGGGAGACTCCTACGTTGGCAATTAGCTCTTAATCAATTCACTTTTACCATTGAACATATGCAGGGATCTAAAAATTATCTTGCTGACAGCTTAACGAGAGAGTTAGCTGATGGATCAGAGAAATCAAACTCGGTAGGAAAATCCGCAGTGGGTATTCCACCCATGGGATATTAATCTCTTAGGAGAAATACGAGGATACCAAGGATCGGTTTCCACTCCAAGTTTTTATATTTCTGTTGATTTTGGAAGATTTACTAAGAATAGGTTCCGTCGTGGACTCTTACAAGCGATACACAGAGCGGTTATACGATTGTTAATCCTAGAGATAATAATAAAAGTTCTCCAACTATCTATTGAACTACAGGAAGACATCTGTAGAAAATGGATAATGTGAGATTTCGAAAACTTCTACTGGATGGTAGCAATGAGAGATCACGATACTCCAGCAAGGATAAGAGAATGGTGTAACCTTTTTTTGTGTAAACAATGGCGCCGGATTGGGAGGATTATCATTACCCATCATGCCAGATAAAGATGCAGATTACTTAAAATCATGGAAATATGTAATGTGTAATGGAATCTACGGTTACAGGCGACCATGGCCAAAGAAAGAAGAAGAGAGCATCTTGTACAAGTACTTCACTAAGTTTCAGAAGGAGGTCTTCCTTAGAGTAGTAAAATTTGAAAAGATAGAAGACATAAATTGTTGCCGTGTTATTAGTGCCTGCATGGATGTTAGCCAGGGAAAAACCCATCTACCACATTACCTAATCTTCCTACTATATTAAGAGAAGACTACTGTAATTATGTGAAAGATCCAGTGGTGGAAGGAAGAATCGACGTAGTTAGGTATACATAGGAGGCAAGAGCAAAAGGATTCTTTTACATCTACTACAACATTACCAAATATAGACACACTGATTGTGGGATATTCAAAGTTGGAAATACAACCTTCATCGTAACCCCACAACTCAAGCCGTTAATGCAGCAAGCCATAAACAGGTCCGAATCCATCGAGCTCTACTTAGCAGAAATAGAAGCCGGTTACTTTTTAGATAAAAGAGGACACGGGAGGATGATCGATTTACTGATTGCATGGGATCAAGAATATACTGAAGGATTAATGCTTGATCTCGATCTAGACACCGATCAAGATCTAGAGTTTGATAATACTCTAGATCTAGTTCAAGATTACAATGATGATGACCTGGAAGCCAATATGGGAGACGAAGGGGTCCAGAACCTGGACAACTGAAAGCCATCATCATCCACCAACCACAGTTATTGTACTTTTTTTTTTTTTTTTGATTTTACCACGTGAACCTGTAAAAGAATGGGTGTACTGTGTGCTTTTACTTTGTGTTTTATCAGGCCAACCTGTAGGCCACTTAGTCGTTGGAGAGGCATCCAATGCCCTTCAAGTAGCCTTATATAAAGGGCTCTCCTCAGACTTCTTAAGACAAAGAAATGCAGAGAGAGAGAGAGAGAGAGAGAGAGAGAGAGAGAGAGAGAGAGAGAGAGAGAGAGAGAGAGAGAGAAAATTATATGATAAGAGAGAAAGAGTCTTGTAAATCAGAAAGAGAAGTAGAAGCGTTTTAAATTTGAGTAGATTGGTGTTTCCATCACTCTAAGGTTCAAAGCCCTTCAATGGATCTTTTGATATGAGTGTTAAGTGTGTTTAAGTTCTAAGTTAAGAGTGCTTGTGTGTTGTAATATTTACCAGATTCAATAAAGTTTGTTTTTAAGAAAGGGAAAGCTACTTAATTGAACACTATGTTCGGAATACTTTGTTTTAAGAAAGGGAAAGCTACTTAATTGAACACTATGTTCGGAATACTTGATTCACATATAATATTATGGTGTGCACTTATAACACTATTTTGTGCAACTATAATTTTAAGTTGTGCAAATATAATATTATGTTGTGCGTTTATAAACTACGAAATAATTTTGTCATTGCCCCAGTTGGGGTGGCCTAGTGGTGAGGAGCAAGGGGGGTGGGAAGGAGGTCTGGGGTCAATCCCTGCCTCCACTCCTTTCTTTGGAATTTCCATCCAAGGTTTGCCTTACTCCATACCAATGGGTCGAGCAGGTCGGCGCAAGCCGGTTTATCTGGCACGTGGCTCTTGTCGGCTGGGTCACGTGCTCGGGGTTTACCGCCAAAGGTGGGTTCCTCGTCATAAAAAAAATAATTTGTCATTTATTAAATTGAGATAAGCTCGTATTTAGGAAGAAAGGGAAAATATGGGTCAAAAATTATAATTTTGTAATTATTTTTTTAATTTCCCAGATTTTTTTTCTTCGTGTCACCCCTTTTCCGTTGTGCAAATATAAATTGATGTTGTGCACATATAACATTATGTTGTGCAAATATAACTTTATGTTGTGCAGACATAATAATTCCTTATGGGTAAATAGGTAAATTGACCTATTTCAATTATAAAAATTTATAATTGAAATATGCTTATTTTATGGGTAAATGAGCCTAGTTTTATGGGTAAATAGGTAAATGGACATAATTTTATGGGTAAATGCATTTTTATTCCGTTTTCAACACTCTTTTTGTGAAAATATAAAGTGCATAAATAAAATGATAAATTGCAAGAATAAATAAAATGATGATGTGTATGAATAATAATATGAAGTGCACAAATAAGATTATTGTTAATGTGCCTTGAATCGTTTTTTACAGTATGCAATGCTTATTTTAAACGGACATATCGTCTATCTTTTTTTTACGTATAGCAATTTCAAGCCTATTTAAATTATAAAATTTGTAATTTTTATAATTAAAATAGGCCTAATTTATAGCTAAATAATAAAGCGATGTGTCCGTTCATGAATAAGATTATAAAGTGCAATAATAAAATAATAAAGTGCATAAATAAGATGATGAAGTGCACATATAATATTATGGTGTGCACATATAACACTATTTTGTGCAAATATAATTTTAATTTGTGGAAATATAATATTATGTTGTGCGTTTATAAACTATGAAATAATTTTGTAATTTATTAAATTGAGATAAGGGCGTATTTAGGAAGAAAGAGAAAATATGGGTAAAAAATTATAATTTCATCACCATCTTCCTCACATCGACACTGTTAACCCTCTTCAGAAACGACGGTTGCACACTGGACTTCGGCAAGTTCTCGGAGGCAGCCTAGAGCACGGCGAAGCAAGGGGGAGGCAGACACGGGACCGTGGTGGCGTGTCGAGTCCGTTGGTGGCAATCGCTTGTTGCTTCGGTGGCGGGAAAGCGACGGTCGAAGGGAGCGAAGGGGCGCTCCGGTGTTGGTAGGCAAAGGCAATGATCTGGTGATTCCGACAATTCCGATGGGGATTCTGGCGATTTCGAGGAGGAGAAGTCGAATCCATGTCTGCCTTGTCGAATTGACCAATGCACGATGCTCGATTCCGGCGATTGCAAGGATTCCAGCGATTGCAAATATTCATGCGATTGCGAGGAGGAGGATTCCGACGATCGAGACGTTGAGCCGGTCCGATGCTCGATGCCCCGCCCCCTGCCATGCTCGACCCACCGCCTCGCCTCCTGCGTCCTGCCATTTCCGCTTCGGAGTTTCTGAGCGCATTGGGAGAGAAGTAGCAGTTCAGCTTTGTTTTTAAATAAACCCTTTCGGTTTTAAAAAAATAAAATCAGGCACGAGTCTGGTTTTTTAAAAGTTTACACTTTAAGGATTTTACACCTATAATAATTTTACATTTTAACTATTCCCTATATATGTGTGTGCGTCTGTGTGCGAGCGTGCGTGTATATGTATTTCAAATTGGCATACTTACCATATTGGCACGTATTCTCCTTTTGAGAATAAGTGCAGAAGTTTTAGTCAATCTCCATGAAGCAAAGAGAAATGGTATTTGGCAGGCGTTTGGCAGTGCGGGCTACATGTAGAGGGGTATGAGAGAGTGCATTTGCAAAGTAGTTAGTGAAGTGTTAGGTTTGTCTCATGGTAGGAGGTTACACAGAGTGACAGAGGTGTTGAAGCTTGGTGGAATGTTCAACTGCGTAAATAGTAAAACATTATGTTTTGATTAACAAAGAGAGTTTATAGTTTGTCACTATTTTGATTTTAAACAATATTATTTTATTTATAGCTATTACTATTGACAACAAAAAATAAAATAATAAATAACGGAATTTATTCATTTTCGATATATAAAATAATTATTACTTCATTAATTGAATATTAGAGTTATATTGTGAAAGACATGTGAATTGTACTAGTATTATACTACCTCCGTTCAGAAATAGATGTCGTTTGACTTTTTTCCACACTCTTTAAGGAGCTCAAAACTATATAAGTGTCCTATTATTAAAAAAAAAATGTTTAAAAAATTAATATTGTAGATAGTTTTTAGCTCATTAATAACCCTTTTAAAAAGTAAGATGACATTTATTTCCGAACGAAATAAAGTACAATCTTCTAATTTCATATCAGTATATCACATCTTAATTCTCTCAATTCTAAATAACTGTTTATTGTTTCTAAAAAAAAACAACTGTTTATTACATAATAATAGTAATAATAAAGATGACGACGACGATGATGATCGTTGATATACATATATTATTCTTTTGTAACTATATCATTTTATGTAGAATCATATATATAGGGTGTGGTTCGGGTGTGCACACCTCTTAGGGTGTGCATTGTGCACAAATATTATTCGGTGAAATGTGAAATATTATTCGGTGAAATTTGAAGCATTATTCGGTGAAATGTGAATCATGCTACCGAATACTGTTATGTTTTATTTTCCATTCATTTCAGATGAAAACGTCTCAATTCTACTGAATAATTTATAACATTCTACCGAATAATGTTTAGTTTTTTTATTTATCCATTTCAAATAAAAGAAACCTCAATTCCCTAAACAATAGTTACAATTTATATGAAATGTCTCAAATTTCACCAAATGATGTTTCACATTCCCCTAAACAATACTCACATTTCACCGAATAATGCTTCAAATTTCACTGAATAATGTTTCACATTTCACCGAATAATATTTTGTGCACAATGCACATCCTGAGCCTTGTGCACAAGTTACCCATTCTCTCTCTCTCTCTCTCTCTCTCTCTCTCTCTCTCTCTCTCTCTCTCTCTCTCTATATATATATATATATATATATATATATATATATATAGGGTTTACTTCAAATGTAAAAACTCCTTAACGTGTAAAATTTGCTTATCGCGTACAATTAGCTAATGGGCCTAATTTAATTACTAATGGGCCTAATTTCATTAGTAGAATGTCTGCCCCCCTTGTCCATGCGTGTGCCCCCCTTGCCCCCCCCCCTTCTCGGACCCGATTTTTTTTTTTTTTTTTGCCCAAATTTTTTTTTCCCGTGGTAACTTGCTTTTGTGCACATATAAGATGTTATTGTGCAAATATAAGTTTATTTTGTGCAGACAAATAATTCATTATGGGGTAAATAGGTAAATGTGCCTATTTCAATTATAAAAATTTATAATTGAAATATGTTTAATTTATGGGTAAATTGGTAAATATGTCTAATTTTATGGGTAAATGCACTTTTTCCTGTTTTCGATACCTTTTGTGCAACTGTGAAGTGCATTTGTGGAATTGTGGAGTGCATTTGTGCAACTGTGAAGTGCATTTGTGCAAATGTAAAGTGCATTTGTGCAACTTTAATTGTACAATTGTGCAAATTTAAAGTAGGATACAATTGTGCAAATTTAAACTACAATTGTACAAAAGTAAGATACAATTGTGCAGATTAAGAATACAATTGTGCAAATGTAAGATC
This sequence comes from Persicaria tinctoria, assembly GCA_037127255.1. Lineage (NCBI taxonomy): Eukaryota > Viridiplantae > Streptophyta > Magnoliopsida > Caryophyllales > Polygonaceae > Persicaria > Persicaria tinctoria. The sequence continues at coordinate 56,100,987 of JBANSL010000006.1, read as the reverse complement.
ATAATGTGCATTAATAAGTCAAAAGATGTGCTTTTGAAATCGATGTTTTATTTATTTTTTTTTTTTTTTACTTTTGAGAGTTTGGGTTCACCTCTCGGATAATTTAGGTTGATAGATGTAAGTTTGAAATCGATTTTTTTACGTATAAGCTTTTAAAATTAAAGTGCATAAATAAGATTAAAATGTGCATAATTAAGGTTAAAAAGTGCATAACTTAGATTATAATGTGCATGATTAACAATTTGCGATTGTTGCGCTCTTGTCTATTATGTAACCTATGTGGGATTTGAACCCACATCTTTTGTGCAAACGCACATTGCTCTACCAATTGAGCTAATAGGCTAAATTATGATTTTTATGCTAAAATAGAATAATCTAATCGACCTAAAGCATATTGGAATAAAATTCTAAAATTCAATTAGCTCATGATTCACAAACAATTTGACAATGCTATAAACACGAAATTAGCTCCAAATCAACCCAACAACACAATCATATCATCAATTTCAGTCAATTTGGCTGTTGGCAAAAACCCCCAAATTCTAAAACATATCGTAATATAAAATTCCAAACTTCAATTAGATCATGATGCATAAACAATTTGACAATGCTATGAACATGAAATTAGCTCCAAATCAACCCAACAACACAACCATATCATCAATTTAAGTCAATTTTGCTTTTGGCAAAAAGCCCCAAATTCTAAAACATATCGCAATATAAAATTCTAAAATTCAATTAGCTTATGATCCATAAACAATTTGACAATGATATGACCATGAAATTAGCTCAAAATCAACCCAAAAACACAACCATATCATCAATTTCAATCAATTTGGCTTTTGGCAAAAAACCCCAAATTCTAAAACATATCGCAACCTAAAATTCTAAAATTCAATTAGCTCATGATCCATAAACAATTTGACAATGATATGAACATGAAATTAGCTCAAAATCAACCAAAAAACACAACCATATCATCAATTTCAATCAATTTGGCTTTTGGCAAAAAGCCCCAAATTCCGCTCCTAAATCAAACCCTAGGTTTTCAATCTCAACCTAAATCATTCAAACAATCTAAATAGTTGTAATAAACAAGTTTAGGGTTAGAAATCATACCAAATTCGAGTGGAAACAAGGAGCAAAATCGGGATTTCGAAGGTATTCCGAGCCAAAAGTACCGATTAGCGTTGTTGGGGAAGATGGGCTCGGTGTGGGCTCGGCTGGGCTCGAACCATGGGGGTTCCGGGCTCGGGGGGTGCGCCTGAGGGAGGGGGTTCAAGCTGGTCGGGGCTGGTGGCCGGAGGTGGATCGTGGGTGGCGTGGGAGGCCGAAAACCGAAGCTGCTGGTGGCTCGACGCTGCTGCGATGAGGGGGCGCGTCGGGACAGCAGATGGCTCGAACCAGGCCAGTCCAGGGCTCGGGGGTTGCGCACCGGGGTGGGCTCGAGGGCGGCTGGTCGCTGGTGGCCGGAGGTGGCTCGAGGTGGGTGCGGGTGCGGGAGTCCGAGGGCTCGGGGGTTGCGCGCCTATCTTTGTGTTGATTTGAAAATTTTACGCGTTAACCAAATTTTACACGATAAGGATATTTTACATTTTAAAGGTTCCATATATATATATATATATATACACACACACACAATTTCATAAAGATATTTAATTTATTATGAGCTTTTCTATCAAATTTTTTTATGATTTTATATAAAATTCTATGGAGTATTTATGTTTTCGTCAACTTCTACGGTGTATTTATTATATACTCCATCCGTTAATTAAAACTTGACGTTTTACAATTCACGCACGCTTTTTGAGGTGTTAAAAACTATATAAAATATTAACTTTTTTAAAATATTTTTTAAACAATTTTATACTTGTTACTATTAATTATGAGTTTATAAAAACAAATTTTAAAAAATGTTAATATTTCATATAGTTTTTATCATTATAAAAAAGCGTGCATGAATATTAAACGACAAGTTTTAATTAACAGAGGGAGTATATATATAGAGGATATCTTTTTTTTTAAAATGAAGATAATAAATATTTTAACGGGGAGCTATTTGAATTTTGAATCCTCGATCATGGATCTTTGACATTTGGCAAATTGGCCATATATATTTACACACTTAAATACTTTCAGTTCCAACAACAAACTAATTAGCTCTAAATTTATGGTGGTCCAGCACCATTATATTTTAGGGGATTTTCATAATTAAAATAATTCTTTGGTTTTTTTTTTTTGCAAAAATATATGGGTTTTTCCATAATTACAATCTGCTAGGTGGTGGCAGGTCTGCAAGTGAGAGGGAGAAGATGCACAATTTGGGGGAACAATTTTAACGTCAAAACAGAATGGGACACAGTGGTGGAGCAGAATCCGAAGAGGGTGGGGCACACCGATGATAAACGACAATAAATAATACGACTCATACAATACACAACGTCTTTAACACTATAAAATAACTGGAAAACAAAGTTCACTCGAACAAAAAAATCGTTATTGCTAATTAGAGTTTTATAATGAAATAATTCAACTCGACGGGGTAAATCCATTTTATGGACTCGACGGGGGTAAATCCATTTTATCGACTTTTCATACCCTAAAAATGTGAAATGATAACCTTATTAATTGTTATTGCGTTTGAAAATATATGTTTCAACTTAGCAGACAAAACTCTCAGAGAGAAAATCTTCTCTTATCTTGTTGCACAAATATAGCTTGATAATACACATAGCAGAGAAAACTATTTCCAGTATAGTTTTCTCAACCAGTAACATAATGAGACGACAAACCAAATAAAAAGTTTTGTGAATTCCTAGTTCGGTCATCTTTTTAGAAACATCACTAATATCTTGCAAAGTAGAAACTCTGACATTTTCCCTCATTTAAACTTCCGTAATTTCTTACGTAATTATCGAATGAGTAATATAACTTCTCATTTCAAAGGTCTGTAAATCTAAATAAAATATAAAAGCATTGTGAGTTATTTAAATAAGAATTAAAGTGATTAATATACCTTCAATTTTCAAACACTCATAACTTTTTACTCGGATATCGGATATTAATGCGTATAATATATCAAAACGAAGCTATCGACGAGGAGAATACATATAAGGGGTTCGTTGGATGAGGGTGGGGGCATGTGCCCCCACATGCCGCCATTTGGATCCGCCTCTGGTGACACCCAAGTGAGAGGAGCCGTCATTATGATGTTTCAATTGCAAAGCACATGTCACCTTGATTCAGTGACTAGCTTGTCACCTAACACAATCCCCCATGTCACTTAAGTTTTTGAGAAACCTTTATTGGCATACGCAATGGGTAATTGTAGTTACCGTAGTACTTCTCATCTATGACGAAAACTACAATCACCTCCAAGATGTAAAGCGCATCCCTCGTTTCATTTGAAAGTGTCAAAGGCTTGGTCTACGCCATTCTCATATGTGATGGTTGTTGGGTGTTCGAGGGCAACATATGAAGATATCTAATGGTGATATATGTGAAGACTTAGCATTGGTGTATTTTCCAGAGTCGAAAAAAGTGGGTCATCCAATTGTGATAGTTGATGATGACGATCTTAAAGCATTTAAATTCCTAAACTGAAAGTCAGGAGAACATCTATAGGTCATTGAGATATATGTTAATCCATTGTAGAAGGAGTGCACTCATGTAAAGTAGCCCGATGAGGATGTCATTTGTACCCGGGAAAACCCATGAGTGAGCCACCTACCTCCCGAAAACTAGATGAGTTGGGTTCCCAATCATTAATAGTAGGGTTAATAAAGAGATGTTTGGAGATATAGTTATCAGAAGCAACAATTGACTAAATGGAAAGCATCTTGCCTATCGGCTGAGGGACGCAAGGGGCTCATTAAGGCTAACCTTATCACACAACCAATTTTTCTAAACAACCCTCAATATTTCTCAAACGAACCCCATTCGGAATCGTCTCTGCACAGGCGACGTCTCGGTAAAAGGCAGTTTCCTGCTTCGTTTATCCTCCGATTGATGAGATCTACCCAATCCCCGAGCATGACTTCAAAATATACAAAAGTATTACTCACAAGTCTCCACAAGCCTAGCGAATCGACGGGTAACCGGCAATCGTTGAACACTGATTTGACTCAGAAGTTGACCACAATTTCCCGACTTCTCGGAACTCTCGTCCCCGGTCCTTTTGCGCTGATACCACTTGAAGTGCTCTGATACCACTTGATGTGCTCGAGCCCATGCTCAAGAAAAAGGACCGGCGACGATAGTTCCACGAAGTCAGGAAGTTTTAGGCTGTTTCTGGAGAAGCAGACCAGTCGACAAAGAATGCTGATTTCCTGTCGATTCGCTTGGCTTCTGGGGAGTGTGAGTACTTGTTTTGTGGATCATGAAGTCACGGTCTTGTATTGGGGTAGATCTCATCAATCGGAGGTTAGACAAAGCGAGAAACAGAGTTTTACCGAGACGTCGCCTGTGTAGAGACGATTCTGAATGGGGCTCGTTTGAGAGGTATTGAGGGCTGTTTTGGGAGTGATTTTTTGGGGATGATTGAGGGTGATAATGGGGCTGTGGAAGGCATTAGAATGGTGGTAAAGAAGGGGATGGGGTTTGAGGGATATGTGATGCAAGATCACTCTCGGCCTCGCACTCCAAGCTCTCTCCAACACTCGATCTTCCGCACTCTCGGCCTCACACTCCGAGTGTGTCTGACCCTTTGATTCCGTCGTCTCTCACTAGGGAATCATTCTTAGCATTTCACCAAGAGGGTTTATCCGGCATCTCACCAAGATAGATTTTGTTTCCTAACCTAAAACGAAGGAAGCACAACACTTAGTTTTCTAAAATTCAACTTTTTTTCAAAGAAGGTCTTACATCCCTTTATATAGGAAAATATTGATGCTATAAAAAATAAAGAAATTAAAATAAATTGATAAACTAATGACGGATAATATGAAAGGGTTTCCAAGATTTATGAGAGAGAGATGGTCAACCACTCAACCATAATGGGGGAAAACAAAAGGTCTTGGCTGCCATCATTCCTTGAAGGAAGAATCTCTAAAGCACGCCATTTAATCCGACTTTATTGAATACATTCCGTCTTCATTTATTGCATTTCCGACAAGTTGTTATAATTTTTTACTTTTGCAAAGATCCCAGATTTCGGTTATTTTCCAAGCTAAATTGACAATAGCATCCTTCAATAAAGTTGTAGCCACTTAAAATATATTTCCAACAAGTGCTCATCAGCTATAATCGAAATTTTATACATTCAAAACGAGGCAAAATACTGAGGTGTCTCCAAACAGTTTTCATAAATGAAAATTGATGTTTAGCTCCGAAGACAAACCTTTGTAGGAAACCAGAGATGAGATTAAGGGCGACTACGATCACATCATCCTCCTCCCCTTGAAAAGGATTCGTCCTCGAAATCGTGATGGAAACAAGCGAATTCTTCGAGCATCTTTCTTCTTTATTGAACGGATCTTGAATCCCCTCTTCTTCTTGAATCGTGAAAGGCAATTAAGATGGAAGGAAAGGGATTGCATCCAACCACTTGGTCGACATGGTATTCAGAAAGGTAGACTTGTCGGTTGGCATCCATTTCTCTCTCATGGAAAGAGCTACCTTGGGAACTTGGATGATTTCTTCATCCTTCTTAAACTCGGGGTTGACCTTCTCAATATCGGTAGGAACATTCTTGGACTTTCCTTCATTAATTGCAAGTGTCTCCCCCATGGCCGTAGAGGATGTCGTTTTTGAAGAGGGAGGTGGGGGTGTTCTGGGTAATGGAAGGGAAATATCATTTGATTTCACCTCGCCAAAGAAATAACCCAAACAAATAAACTAAACTAGCAACAGAGAACAAGTATTTCAATGTAATATGTGTTTATCAACTATGACGCTAGCAAAGGACTAGGAAAATGAATGAGGAAAGACAACACAAATAAACTAAGATAAAGATATGGATGGAAACAAAGAGAAGACAAAATATAATGGTGTGGTTTGCCTACGATTCGCAACATTGGTTGATTTATTGATCCTTGAGATGATTGCAATATTATTCCTAAGCGTATGTCGGCTAAACTAAAGTTGAAGGATCCGCATAGATACAATCATCTTATTCAATATCACTAAAGAATAGCATTAATAACTCAAGTACTTAGACCATTGGACACATTGGTTCAATGTAATTAAGACATATAGGTGCATCCTGAACTCAACCCTAATCGAATCTATACAACATATATCAATTGTTATCATCTACTACAAAGGCATAGAAATATAACTAAATCAATGACTTCGTTTGCTATCGAGAAACCATCAACGGATTCATAGCATAGATGTGAACTCTAACTAGATGCGTGGTCATAGAAAGAATCACAAATATAATCAATGAAGAACAAGATGATAAATAAACTCATGAATAATATAGAAATCAAGTCTCACAATCAACCAACCAAGTCTTGAATCATGGCAAAACCACAAGAATTCTAGGCAAACATAACAAACCTTGAATCCCTAAACTTAAATCCTCTAATTGTAATGAGTTCTTGGCAATAGAACTCTATTAGTTGTGTTAGTTGATTGAATGAATGCTGGAAATATGTATAATATAGGGCTCAAAGGCATCGGCCAAAACCCTAGGAAAGATAGATAAAAGTTCCCATAAAGATGGACTGGGTCGCGTATCACAAATCTGGGATCTGACGAGGCGACGGGCGCCGTTTCTACAATGCTGACAGCTTCAGCAGACTGAACTTGTAACGCACTTTCTGGAGTCATCCTTTGTTCGATTGACGTATATGAATATGCGTTGGGAATCTCTTTCCAAGCACTACGATACTCATGAAGACCTAAGAAGCTAATTCGAACTTCTCAGAACATTAAAGATTGGGTTTCTCCATGTTCTCCATTTATGCTCTTGTTTCTTAGCTCTTCTTTGTCCATTTTCTCCGTTCTTTCTCCACCTTTTGAGGCCGGTTCATAAGGCTTACAAATAAACACTAGAAACCATAGATTTTGCACTTCGAATACCAAATGACCAAGAATATGAATAAGCTTATTAAACACGCAATAAGACTCTCTAATGGACCTAAGACCACCTATAAATGACCATATAAAATATGCATTATCAGTGGGCTTCGATAGTGTCGACCCCAATGAGTTAACAAGATTTTGAATTTCCTTAATTGTTGCATTGAATCTTCTTGCGGATCTTCTCCCAAGGTGGATCAACCTTCTTCTTACGCTAAGCCTCATCCTCTCGAGTTCTTCTCTTTCGATATCTCCCCCGGAGCTCTTGATCAACTACATCATATGTAGCATCATCCATATCACTCCAATGAAGATACCCATCATCATAGGCTCAAATAGCCCATCGGATGTACTCTCTAGACAAAGGTTTGTAACTCATTTTCTTTAACATTTTGACCTGGAAGCTTAAGGAACCCTTGTCGTAGCTCCAATACCACTTGAATTTCTCGCTACTAACTTGCGTACGTGGGAGGATTGTCTATCATATGTTGAGTTTGCTTAAAATCGGGCAGTGCACTCCGCCAATAAGATGTCTCCTTTCGAGGTGGTTTATGGCCGGAACCCTCACACGCCATTGGATTTGGCACTGCAACCCCTATCCTCTCCCGAGGACCTTGCTGGTAAAACCCGGGCTGAGGTGGTTAAGTCTTTGCACGAGAGAGTTTGAATACGGCTAGAGCGTCGAACTCAACAATTTGTGAACCAGGCCAATAAGCATCGCAAAGAGCTATTATTGGAGGTTGGAGACTGGGTTTGGGTTCATCTCCGAAAGGATCGATTTCCTGCGTGCGGTAGTCTAAGTTGCGGCCTAGAGATGATGGGTCTTTCATGGTGTTAGAGAAGATCAATGACAACTCTTACCAAATTGATCTCCCAAGTAAGTATGGTGTTCATGATGTTTTTAACGTTTGTGACTTAGCTCCGTTTCTTGCAGGAGACGGGCTACTTGAAAAGCAAATGGATTCGGGGTCGAATCATTTTCAATGAGGGGAGGATAATGTGACCCTCGACGAATCTAGCTTCTCCGACGATCGGGTTGGAGGTCTAGATGCTAGGGATGGAGTTCCGATGGATGCTATTGAAGATTCTAACTATGAGGAGATGGAAGAGGAGCCACTTTTACCTTGATGTATTCCACTGTTGACAAGAGCTCGAGCTCACCTACTTGGTCAATCGGTCCTTATATTTGAGGAGTCACCACCACACTCGGTCATTTTGCTACAAGTAAAGTCTAAATTGGCGCCGATCGAGACTTAATTCGAGGGGATGCCAAGCTAAAATTTTCAAAAACCAAACTACCTATTTTCGTAGGATGATATTCTCTTGCATTTTGTTCCCCAAGCAAATAGGCTTCGGGCTAGCCCAAGAGGCTTTGCCCAAATCCCACGTTCTCTTCATGTGTTGTTTTCCATTGTTTTAATTTCTTAGCTTTCATACAAGTCCTATAAATATGTAAACTTGACATATGTTTTAAACAAGTTGAATTTGAGGAAAAACTAAGCTTTGTGCTTCCTTTGTTTCAGGTCAAGAAACAAATCTATCTTGGTGAGATGCCGGATAAAACCTCATGGTGAGATGCTAAGAGTGATTCCCTAGTGAGAGATGACGAAATAAAAGGGTCTGAAACACTCGGAGTGTGAGGCCTAGAGTGCGGAAGATCGAGTGTTGGAGAGAGTTCGAAGTGGGAGGCCGAGAGCGATCTTGCATCACACATCCCTCAAACCCCATCCCCTACCTTACCATCATTCTAAGGAATTTCACAGCACCATTATCACCCTCAAATCATCCCAAAATGTCACTCTCAAAACAGCCCTCAATACCTTCGAAATCGTCTCTACACAGGCGACGTCTCGGTAAAACGTTGTTTTCCGCTTCGTCTCACCTCTGATTGATGAGATATGCACCAACCCGCAACCACGAATTCAAGATCTACAAAAGTAGTTCTCACACGTCCCCAGAAGTTGAGCCAATCGACGGGAAATCGACAATCTTTGAAGATTGATCTGTTGACTAAAAAGCTGACTACAATATCCCGACTTCTCGGAACTCTCGCCGCCGGTCCTTTTGCTCGCGCCCGGGTCTGAGCACGTCATCTTGACAATGGTATAAGCTAATATCCATTCTAAATCTGTTTATTCCAAGGTTGTGATGGAATATTGAGGATAGCCACAATGTTAGTTTTTGGACTGATAATTAGGTGTTTGAAGATCCACTTAATTATGAATCGTAGTTTGCTAACCTTGTCAGAGGCCTAGTTGGACTCGAAGTTTGACTGCTTCATCAACAAAAATAACACTTGGAATTCAGATTGTTTATGGGTTGATTTAAAAGGGTTATTTTTGTCAGATTCAGATATTAGGTTGATAGCATGCATTTAGGTAGGCATAATAGGTTGCATTTATCTTAGTTAAGATGCATGTCATGCATGGTTTAAGTACAATTTGCGTATTTGCTCTCTATGTTGGTGGAGTCGGAATCTATGTGTTTTTATTAATTATTTTAGGTAACTGTGGATCTGAGGAGGAGACATGGGTTGATGAAGCATTAGATGAGGCTGTCTAGTTGATCAAGGAAGCTTACATGAAGATCTAAACAGGTCCTGAGAAGAAGAAGCGAGCTTAAACGAAGAACAAGTTTGCAGAAGGTGTCGCCAGACATGCTGAACTGGTTTTTCACTTTCTGGAGGCCTCAGTTGTCCGATCGACTATTATGACCATGCGTTGGAAAGATATATCAGAGAACTAACACTTTCCTGTTGAAATCAAGAGCTGATTCATAGTGGATTTTCCGTAAAAGACTGATGCAGCTGGCGCCTCCATATGCCGCGGACGCAGCAAAATAGTAATATGTCGTGGTCGCGGCCGCCGAATTTGCCCAGAGCGACATATTTCAGTGTTCAACGATATGTTTTCTGTCCAAAACCCTATTTATTCTATGTTTGTCTTTTTGGCCGACGGGGACATGACTTGAGGAGATTAGAGGGGCTTAGCCCTAGGTTTCCATTGATTCATTAGGTTAGGATTCAAGACGATTTTGCATCAACTTGTTTATAGTTTTTTTTGTTTTATTCCTTATTTCAATCACCCAAAAATCCCCATTTCCACTAATTGATAAATACACATTGCAAAGGAATACTTGATTCTCTGTGGGATCGACCTCTTACTTATTTGCTTTACTAGTTTGTAGGTTTGAGTTTACTTTTGATACGGTTTACGCGACTAAAAATCGTTCATCATAGGTGTATTAGTAAATTGATACTACTAGTTAGCCCGCTCACAGACCGCCTTTATTTGGGTCCTTCTCCATTGATGTTGTTTAGAACAAAATCACAACATCGATTGTACCAAACGAAGTAAGGGACCCTGATTTCAAATGCACGCAGTTGGACTTAGAAATTGAATGTTCTTCCAAAGGTATGCCATCTCTTATGGAAAATTTCTAAGCATGGCCTTGCCTCCAAAGGAAAGTTACAATGTGCTCACATTGGAGTACCAACAAGGTGCATTTTGTATGACTATCAACACTGACGATGCCATAGAAAATAGACCTACTAATTAACAAGGATATGACGTCATAAATAGGTCACCCAACGCAAAGGACACTTGGTCCCTTCATAAAATTTCATTGCGAGTATAGTACTACGATTGCAGTAGAGTACTAAGATTTCATCGCAAGTAAGATATTGGGTCACATCCTGGCCAGACTCCATACCTTAAGTATCTTCAATCTAAATAGCCTCGCGATTAATATCCTGACATAAGCGTACATAGAATCCATAGTAGGTCTCGCAAGTACCTCGTGGCTCTTTAGGACCCAAATAAGCAGCTCGCTGGTTAAGCACCTCTCTTCTAACAGTGCCACGTGTAATACCTAGTTCCCTAGCCTGAGGGCATACGTTACACGTGTCCCATGTTAAACCACGAGATCCCCATCAAGTTGCTTGCTTGGTCTCCCTATAAATACCCCCTTCCACCCCCAAAGAAATGGATCCGATTTAAGAGAGAAGAAGAAGAGCTTTTAATATCTCCCGGACCTAAAACCCTCGAAGTTGAGTTTTTAAGGTCTTTGATCGGAGAAGAATGTTCTTGGGATAAGAACATCACCTGACTTCCTCTAAGGACGTCGATATAGTGAATTACCTCTTCGTGATCCGAACGCACCACCCCCATCGCTTGGACTAAATAAATATATAATCTAATCACCATCCTTCGCGACTAAAGCTTGCAGGTATTTTAAGATATTTTGTCGTCACGATGAGGTAATAAGTATAGGTGAAATTCTATGATCGTGTCATTGACGCCGTTTGTGGGAACCTTTCACGATGAGAGGTTCCGCGTAGCGATACGCTTCTTTACATTACATTCTTTTAATTCCCTTTGTTTCATTCTTTTTTACTTTACTTTTTTCCTTCTTCATGAATCCTATCTAAAGTGTAAAATAGCATTGCTTACTACTCTTTTAACACTAATACTTTTGTAGGAATCATGAATTTTATGCTATTCGGAGAAGAGTTTGGAAACGAAAACCATGATGCCCAAAAAGCTGACGGTCTCAACCTTAACAATCCCCCCAACGACGAAGCTCCACACCATGACAACGAGAATATTCCTCAACAACCTCCCTGGGATGTAGTGCAACCTCCCCCATTTTCTCTCTACGGGATGTGGGGTGGTTACTCCCCGTATCAATTCTTCGCGGGAAATTACCCATAGAATCCATATTTCAACCCACACGCAAGTGGGATGCAATTTAAACGCGATCCCCATGTCTACTATCAATAGTAGGGTCCTGTACCTACGATGGTCAATCACTCCCCCAACCCCGCTAGAGGTCCTCGTAATCGAGGTCTGGAACACAACGAGAACATCGACAAGATTGCCCGTGGATTCAACACCAGGGACGTGTCATCGCGTCCAAACTCCCCTGAAGCACCTGATCAAACTCGCAAAGGTGAACAACCTTTCCCATCTGCTTTTTGCAGAGAAATACGCGAGCACCCGTTCCCAAGAGATGGAGGGACGTCTCCATCGCCAAATATAAAAGAGATACCTATCCTACTGATCATCTCAACCAATTTACAACGTCAATGGGAATGAATGAGGACAATGATGCTAGGTTCTACCGCTCGTTTCCATCCACGTTAAGCGGGTGACAGGACAAAATCTTCAGGTTCCTATCAAAAGAATATCCAAACTAACCAACTAGTATAGCTAGGAAGTCCGGAGTCGATCCACAGGGAACTACCGTTACTTTATGCGTTATAATCACCAACAAGAGTAAACAAGGGGGTTGTAGAGATGTAAAAATGCAAAGAATTGAATAAGTAAATAATGGTGATGGTTGTAAACAATGATGAATGAGATGTTTCACCTATGATTCTCAACTTTGGTTCGTCTCCTTGATCATAGTTCTTCCTTCTAGTTGTATCTTTTCTATATCCACTCTTATCTTGATTTAAATAGATTATTAGTCTATGACTCCTAATAATCCCTTATTCCTAGGCAATCTTAACTCGGATTAAGGTTTAATCCTAGGAACAACACTAAGTCTCAAGATATATTAAGCTTATAAGCAATATTAATTCCCTAAAGAACTAACATTTAACCTATAGTCAATTTCTTATACAATCAAGCTTTTCTATGAGATTTACTCAATTGTATTTGCTACTTTGGATTAGGTTTCACAAACGTATGAATCAAAACCCTAGCAATGATGCAATTCTAACGAGTTCGCGAATCAAGGTATAATCAACACCATCAAGCAATTAAAGCACAAAGAAATTGAAGTAGATAATAGAACTAGAATTCCAAACTCACAATTCAACAAAACCAAGTCTTGATCGTAGGCAAAACACGATGAGTAGTTGCTCATGCTCCTAAACGCCATCTCTCAATTCTTTAAAGGATAAAATATGACCTAAAACTATCTAAAATAATTCTTTAAATACCTAAGAATACTCTCATAAAAACCTAGAAAGTTTTTCCCAAAGATAGGCCTAACTTAAGAAGCAAAGAAACTCGGTGCTGAACCAGCCCAGGAAAACCGCGGGTGCTACCCCCTTGGCCGCGGGTGCGGCTACTGCAGAGAACTCTAGAATTCTGGCAGCACGTGCGGTTTTGGTGGTCGCGGGTGCCGTTTTCTGTCTTGCCTTGTTCCTCTTGCCGCGGGTGCTGTTTTCCTCTTGTATGCCCTTTGCCTCTTCCTTATGCATTGCAACTTGGCTTCTCTAGCTCGTTCTCACCTCCATATGGTCCATAGAACTCTCATGATTGACCTCCTTACTACTTCGGATCCTCAATCTACAAATAAACACTAAACTTGTGTAGATTCCGAACTTAAACACCAAATGAGCAAACAAGTAAACTTACCCCTTCAAATGCACTATATACATCTAAATGACCCCAAAACTTCTCTATAATGCCTATCTAAATATGCATTATCAGCGGGGTAGCCTTGACATGGTTCACTAATCTGGCCCAATCCTCCATCACCAACTTTGCGCAGCTATCAAGCACGTCCGTCACTCATTTCGGTAGTGCCCGCACGAGGAATAGAACCATGCTAGACCTTAACTCCATCAAACAGGGACCCGCTGAATCTTTGGGAAGCTTCTTCAACAGGTTCACCAATATGGTGGTGCAGATCCCAATATTAAATCAAGAGTTCGCGAGCACAATATTGATGGGCAACTTGGCTGAAGAAGATTTTAAAATTTGCATGTTCCAAAAAGAGCCAGAAAATTACGGTGCTTTGGAGGCTGCAAGTTCTAGCTCGCGACCCGTTGAAACAAGGTCCCCTCCCTACCATAGGGTCCATAACATGAGTCAAGGGATGGGAGGTTTCGAGAATCAATAATATCGTAACCCTCCCTGGCAATACCCGGTCGCCGCACCACGACCTCATATACAAGAAGTACAATGCAATCAGCGAATAGGACCAAGTCCGCATGATGCCCCAATGAATGTGACGATGGCCCATCCTGACCGGATTTTGCCTCATGTCTATGGGATTCCACCGTCTCTCCCTCAAAAGGAAGTACCCCTACAAATTTGTAACCCACCGGTGAATCCCACTCAGCCGGTTGCGATGCCACAACATCAACATCCCCCTATGGTTCCTCCTCGGAAATACAAACCACCTAATGTTCCGCCTCGGACTTACAATCCCCTGTATGCAGCTAGACAAAGAGGAAGAGGGACGTACCCCCATAACAAAGGAGGAAGAAATGGGAACAGAGGAGGAGGGTATATGCCTCCACCTAGGTACGCGAGGAATGCCCCGGAAGCAAGGCCCTCATCAAACCAACCATAACGCTCCAGTAGGGATCACCGGAAACCCCCCTCCCCAGAGGTATGCATCAACACAATCAGGGGAGGACCCCCCTCACCTCGTTGAGCACTAGCAAATAGGAAAGGAAAAACCACGAAATAGAGGCTAGTCGTCCTCCTTCCGAAGCCAGCATCAGACAAGCATCCACTACACACGCGGTACTGAGTTTTTCTGTTTATGATGCTTGCGACCTCGGGATGCAACATTCGGATCCTTTGGTCATTCATGTGCAACTAGGAAGCAAAAAATTCAAGCGAGTGATGATCGACACCGGTTCATCTGTGGACGTCCTCTATTGGGAATCCTTTGAGCAACTTGGGATTGCAGAAAGCGCACTACGTCGCTACTCAGGAAAGCTAGTCTCTTTCTCATGAGATGAAGTTGAGGTAGCTGGATTGATCGAATTGGTTCTAACACGTGGAACGACTCCAAATAAAAGAACACACATGATTGAGTTCATAGTGGTCCGACTGCCATCCATTTACAATGCTATCATGGGCCGGGTGAGTCTATTCAAATTCCAAGTGGCATGCTCTATCTATCATTTTAGTGTCAAGTTCCCATGCGCTGATAGGAAGGTAGGCGAAGCTCGAAGGGAACATGCAAAGAGCAAAATTTGCTACCTTCCCTCGCTAAAAAAGGGCCATAACCGGGTATTCACCATTAATAAACACGGTCAAGGATCCCTGAAGGCAAAAGCAGCTAATGAACACGAGCAACAAGCCACGTATGGAAAAAAAAGCAGAACTAGTGGCTCGACTCGTAAAAATGGCCGATAAAATCATTGAGGAAAAGATCACTTTCTTTTCATTCCCCAACAAGGCTGAAGCACTATACCATGGCCATAGTTTAACTAGTCCTGCTTTAGACCGCCTCAAAAACATGTTGAAAGAATCACGTGATGTCTTTGCATGGTCACCACAAGACTTGACAGGGCTCCCCCGAGAGATCGCGGAGCATTCTTTAAGACGTAATCGCGATGCAAAGCCTGGGTGGCAAAGAAAGAGGAAAATGGCTGCTGAAAAATCAAAAGCAGCGAAGCAGGAGGTGCACAAACTTTTACAAGCCGGATTTATCCGCGAAATCAACGACTCGACCTGGTTGGCAAATGTAGTATTGATGCGAAAGAGCAGTGGTAACTGGAGGATGTGCGTAGATTACAAAGACTTGAATAAGGCTTGCCCGAAGGGCAGCTACCCTTTTTTCGTCTATCGACGAGCTCATAGATACCACAGTAGGGCACGCCACGCTAAGTTTTCTCGATGCGTACTCAGGCTACAATCAGATCAAAATGAGTCCACGCGACGAAAGAAACACCGCCTTCATCGCCAACCAGGGGACTTTTTGGTATAAAGTAATTCCATTCGGACTAAAGAACACCGGTGCCACTATCTAGCGAATGATGGAAAAAGTTTTTGTTTCCCAAATTGGAAGAAACATTGCAGTCTATGTCAGTGACATCGTGATTAAAAGCCTTACAAAGGAGAGGCACTGCAAGGATCTATAGGAAACAATCGACACTCTAAGGAGGAATCACATTTGCATGAATCCAGAGAAGTGTGTTTTTAGAGTGGATTCTAGAAAATTCCTATCTTTCATGATAAGTAATCGTTGTATAGATGTGAACCCATCAAAAGTTCAGACGATAATCGACATGGCTCATCCCAAGACATTGAACGACATCCCAAAGCTGAACGAGTCTGTCAACTATTTGAGCAGATTCTACTCGCGATTAGCTGACCACTCTCTGCCTTTCTTTGAGCAGCTGAAAAAGAAAGGTCGAGTCGAATAGACTGCCAACCTAGATAAAGCTTTCAAAAGCATGAAGGAATATTTAGCAACTTTTCCCCCTCTTCATTATCCATATGAACATGAAGCTCTACAGGTATACCTCGTCGTCGGATCAACCACTATTAGCACGGTGCTCACTAGAGAGTCAAAGTTTCCTATCTATTTCGCCAGCATGGTCTTACAACCAGCCGAATCCAGATACACCCCAATAGAAAAGATGACCCTCTCAGTAGTTTTCTTAGCACGAAGATTGATGCCTTATTTCCAGGCTCACACCATCGAGGTACTCTCCCATCTGCCCCTCCATCAAATCTTGCACTCACTATTCCTTTTAGGAAGAATGGTTAAGTGGGCAGTAGAGCTTTCCAAATTTGACTTTCATTTCAAACCTAGAAAATCTCATTTGGCCCAAGCCTTGGTCGATTTTGTTGTCGAAGCTATTTTTACAGATTCTCATGTTCGCGATGGAGAGGATTGGGTTATTAACATCGACGGATCGGTATCAGGAGAATGATGTGGAGCAGAAGTTACCCTCACGAGCCCCTGTGGAGAGATCACTGATTTATCTTTCCAGTTATTATTCGAAGCTACGAACAACGAGGCTAAGTATGAAGCTTTGATCGCTGGTATTGAAAAGGCACTGATCAATGAGGCTCGACAAGTCCAAATTTTCAGAGACTCAGAAGTAGTCGCTCTCCAAGTCAAAGGAGAGTATGAAGCAAAGACAGGGATGCTGCCTGATTATTTAGCTCGCATACAAACGCTCACAAACGCCTTCGGAAAATGTTTAATTTCGTCTATCCTTCGCGAGCATAATGAGCGCTCCGATACACTAGCCAGAATATGATCCACACTACCCCTAGGGTTGAGCGATCGCATGGTAATTGAACAAAAGTATGCTCGAGGAATCCACATAGTTTTCAGAATATCCACTGAAAGTGCATTAGCGGGCGAGCTACAAGATAGGCAAAACATCAAAAGAAGAGCGGCCTGCTATCGAGTCAGAGACGGACGTTTATACAAAAGAGGAATCAACCTCCCAGATCTCCTCTGCGTCTCAAACCAAGAGGGTCTTAACCTCGTCTAAGAACTCCAAGCGGGTCTGAAGGTTCGATAATGTATAACAAAGTAATATAAAGATACCCTAGAAGGGGGGTTGAATAGAGTATGCCGGATTTTCGCAGATAATCTCAAGACTTTTGAAGCACTTGCAAAAAACCCTTTAAGATTAGACGTAATTCTTTCTTCTGGAAAACCTGAATCACAGCAGGGTTATACAATTCGAAACAAGTGCGGAAATATGGTAAAGCAGTATGTAAAGGACGGAATGAATTGTTTACAAGGTTCGACACGAACTTGGCATACGTCCCCGCCTAGAGTTCTTCCACAACCCTAATATTAACTGACTTTTATTGATTCATGTTGTGAGGAGGAAATCAAGTAGGAAATATAACGAAACAGATCAAACCAGATTTAGGCCCACGCAAATAATTACAAGACTCCCTCCAATGTAGTAAGAGAAAGTCAGGATCGAATCCACGAGGAAGCGTGTCAGCGGATCCTAGGCAGCTGTAAATCTCACAGAAAAGCTAGCAGAAAAGACAATAACAAAGAAACAAAGAAAGGAAGACAAACGAAAGCAAGAAATAAAAGCAAAGGCAGACGCTAATCGATCTCGACAAAGGTAACTCGAGATCGACAAAGGATAGTGACGACAGAAACTAAAAATCAACGACAAAAGCAGAAACTCAACTCGAACTAGACAAGACCCAACTCGAGATCGATAAAGGCCTACTCGATCTCGACAAGCCACTACTCTATCTCGACCAAAACACAGAAAATATAAATCACAACTTTGAACACAGAACTCAGATTTTGACAGAAATAAATCAATATATAAAGAACTTCCAAAGCCAGGGTATCAACAGCACAACGATAACCATGCAAAGTAACACATAAAGGCATAAAAGATCATGCTTTCCATCAAAATAACTTTCGTTACTAACAAATAGGCATATAGAGGCTTTCGCATAAACCCTAATTATTTCTAACCCTTTTCACATAATTAATCCAAGTTGCATTAAGATCACTTTTGCTTCAATAACACAAACAAGAATCACCTTCAACTCTCGCAAAAGAATCATGCTCATAGGGATAGAAGACGAATTGCATCAAAAGATCTGACATTTACCGCATCACCTCACATGACCACCGTCGGGCTCACCCTAGCCCCAGAAGTGGGTGGACTACTCGCTCTTCATCATCAAGAAAGACATTAGATAACTTGCATTAAATTAAATAAAGAAAGCTTACAACCAAACAACATAAATCTGCTTTCGCCTTTCCACCTTGCTTGCTACAAATTCTCTCTCTCTCTACTCCTACAATTACTTGAATGGAATTGAATGTGTGATTGAATGAATGAAAAACTAGCCCCTAAGGCTTTATTTATAGCCTTCTATTCCTTGCTATTCAAGGATAGAATATATCTATATATATCTAAAAAGCTTAAAAGATAAATAAAAGCACTTTAGGAATTAAATATATAAAGGGGAAATAATATCTAAATAGGTAAGTCTTCTCATGTTGATAGATCTTGTCTTCCATGGATAGTTGATAGATAGATGTAGGATAGATCTCGGCTTCCTCGATCTCCTTCGGCTCTAAGGACTCCCACAACGCGTAGGACTGCTCAAACCGTGTAACGCGGCTCGTCGATCTCGATAAGGGCTCCTCGAGATCGAGTAGGATTTGTCGTCCACGACTGGTTGGGCTTGGTCGAGCAACTGGTGCTCGTCATGGCTCGGATGTGGCTCCTGGGTCCTCAATCTCGACAAAACAACTCGAGATCGAGTAGATCTGGCGTCGAGGATGGCTAACTTGTGATGTCGGGCAACTTCTTCCTCGATAGGCTCGGATAGACGCGATGCTGGTACTCGATCTCGACAAGCCTCCTCGAGATCGAGTAGGGTTGGCTTCGGCGTCTACGTCCTCGGCTTCTCGACTTGTCACAACTCGTCGACTCCGGACATGGCGCTCCTGGTGTTTTCGATCTCGACAAGGAAACTCGAGATCGAGTTCGATTCCGGGAGTCGGGCTGCCTCTGACTCAGTGCCTAGTCGACAAGGTCTGTGCTAGGACACTCTCATCGAGATCGAGTAGCTATACTCTAGATCGAGTACACATGGGTTCCTAGCTTGATTCGACTGGTTCCGCTGCTTCTTGACCTTGGACTTATGTAGTTGATTTCCGAGCTTTTACGACCTTTCTCAAAACTGCTGTAATTTGCCTCGAATTCTGCGAAATTAAACAGGCACTGGTGTAGACTCCATAATTCGGCAAATAAACATAAACTACATAGATTCTGTACTATCTTAGCCCAAATGCGTGAAATGTATGCAGAAAACGATACAATAGTTACTGTAAAACATGGTAGATTCAGCTCACAACAATTCACAATACTTAGGATCCTAATAGCTCACCGAGAAGCCTATCTCCTATACAATTGCAATCTAGTCAACTCACGTTCCCTTGGAGTCCTAGACCAATCTAGAAGAGCCCCACCTCTCTAAGCTATCTAGTACAATCCTCTTACACTTAGTGAATCAATCGCCTAGTGTCCACTTCCTGAGTTACAAACTCTCGAGTATAACACTCACTCGAAATATATCCTATAAGCTCACAGTGTAACTCTCAAATGCTTTGAAATGAAATAAATGACTCTTAAGAACTAGCAGAGAGCACACGAGGAAGACATATTTGACTTGAAGGCTTGAGTGTATGAATGCTTGTGTTCAACGAATGTAATGCTGTTGTGAGGAGGAAATCGAGTATGAAATATAGCAAAATAGATCAAACCAGATTCAGGCCCACGCAAATAAATACAAGACTCCTCCAATGCAGTAATGGGAAGTCAGGATCGAATCCACGAGGAAGCGTGTCAGCAGATCTCAGGTAGCTGTAAATCTCACAGACAAAGAAGCAGAAAGACAGCAACTCAGAAACAAAGGGGTAGAAACAGAAATAAAACAGAAAAGGCAAAGCAAAGCAAAGATCAAAACGAAAACAGAAAAGGCAAGGCAAAGCATAAACAAAAGCGAGGACACAAAAGCTACTCGATCTCGAGTAACAGTCCTCTATATCGACTAAGGAGGTCGACAACAGAAACTCAGAAACGAAAGCAGACAACTCGATGTAGACAGGTTCGTACTCGATATCGAGTAGAGGCTACTCTATATCGACCAAAAACTCCCCTGTATCGACTAGCAAGACAGAAAACTGTAAATCGCAGATTCGAACCCAAACTCAGAAATTTGACAAAAATAAACTCAATATGCTAAAAGACTTCCAAAGCCAGGGTATCAACAGCACAACGATAACCATGCAAAGTAATACATAAAGGCATAAAAGATCATGCTTTCCATCAAAATAACTTTCGTTAATAACAAATAGGCATATAGAGGCTTTCGCATAAACCCTAATTGTTACTAACCCTTTTCACATAATTAATCCAAGTTGCATTAAGATCACTTTCGCTTCAATAATAACAAACAAGGATCACCTTCAACTCTCGCAAAAGAATCATGCTCATAGGGATAGAAGACGAATTGCACAAAAAGATCTGACCTTTACCGCATCACCTCACATAGCCACCGTCGGGCTCACCCCAGCCCCAGAAGTAGGTGGACTACTCACGCCTCATCGCAATAACAGACATTGATGTATAAAAAGAAACTTGCATTAACTAAATTCAAAGCCTTTACAATCCTGACAATCAACTTTCGCAGAAAGCCAAAACCCTAAAAACTTTAGAGCTCCTAAACTGTCTCTGTGGAACTACTTCTCTAGCTTGTGAATTGAATTAATAAAAACCAGCCCCTAGGGCTTTATTTATAGGCTTCTAATCCTCGCTATCCAAGGATAGAATCATCTATCTCTATATCTAAAGACTTAAAAGATAAATAAAAGCAATAAAGGAATTTAATCTAAAAGGAAAAGATAAATCTAAACTAGGTAAGTCTTCTTCATGTTGATAGATCTCCCTTCCATGGATAGATGATGATAGATCTCGGCCCACTCGACATCCTTCATGCCCAAGGAATCCCAGCTCTACTCGGACTGCTCAAACCGAGTAACGCGGCTCGACATGTCTACTCGATATCGACCACGGCTACTCGATATCGAGTACCAGGGTTCGTCGACTTGGTTTGGCTTGGTGACTCTGCTCGACAGGGCTCGGAGGTCTGGTCGATATCGGCCACGGCTACTCTGTATCGAGTAGAGGTGGTCTGCGTCCTCGTCCCCGGCTTCTTGGCTTGGCACAGCTCGTCGACTCCGGACATGGCTCCGAAGTGTGGTCGATCTCGACTAGAGGTACTCGAGATCGAGTAAGGTTCCGGAGTCGGGTTGTCTCTGACTCAGTGTCCTCGATCAGCTCTGCTCAACCAGGTGTGCTCGACCAGCACTCGTCGAGATCGAGTAGATGCTAGTCGATCTCGAGTAGAGTTCTCTCAGCTTTCTGCTCTGTCCTTGAAACCCACTTTCCCGAGTCCTCGCTCGTCGGATTGAAGCATATGACCATGCGTTGGAAAGCTCTTTTCGAGGGCTACAACTCTCATGAAGACATCAAAGCTTGATTCAGAACGAAGAATGGTGAAAAATGGCCTTTTCTCCAGCTGCACCATTCTTAGCTTCTCCATGAGTTTCCTTTAAGCTCCAAAGTGCGTCCGATTTCTGCGAAATATAACAAAAACTTGTGTAGACCTCCATATATTGCAAATAAGTGTAAACTACACAGATTCTGTATTATTCTAACCCAAATGTATGCAATGTGAAGGTTCGATAATGTAAAAACAATGTAATAAGAAATACTCTAGAAGGGGTGATATGCGATATATTCTATAGCGCATTTAGTAGTTTTTGTCATCATTTACATGTCATTATGGGAGATATTTGTATGAACTTGGTGATTCGGAACCTGTCGAAGAAGTTGAAGAAATCATAGGATCATGCAAGTTACAGAAGAGTTGAAGTGAAGAAGTTCGGAAGCAGCTGGAAGCTGGTGACCTTGGCGCGGCCGCGCTGCTACTGGTGCGCCCACGCTGCTAAGAAGACGTGCCCGCGTCGATGCACCAGATGGAAGTAGAAAGGCAATACACTGGCGCGCCCGCGCTGCTACCTGGCGCGCCCGCGTCTGTCCTGGAGACGGATTCCTATCCGAGTTTCCCCTATCTTATTAGTTTTAATATTATATTTTTACGGAATGTTAAACCCGATTTTATTAGTTTATATTTGGCAAGAAGGCAGCAGTGGAGATTAGGTTATTTTCCAGAGACGTATTTTCCCTTTTCTTCATCTCACAAACCCTATGGAGAACTAACTCTCCTTTGTTACACTTGGTTCTTTGAAGCCTTCGATTGATTTGGTTGTGAGTATTCTACTCTTGTTCGTCCTTTGTTAATTGTTTCGATCTCCTGAGTTTATTGCTTGATTGCTTATTATTGGTTAATCTGGATTGATCACCTAGGTTAATCGATACTAGTCATATTGCTAGGGTTTCCAATTCTAGGTTTGGGGTTGTAGATTCACTGTAGCGAACACAATCACCATACGCGGGTTGCTTGTGGTAGATTGTGAAGGAGATTCGATTACAGGCTATTTTAACGGGTTGTTAGAATCGCTTGTATCTCATTATAATTCATGTTTGAATGCTATCGCTTCATTATTCGGTGAAGGTTTTCCCTTGTAATTTGGTGATAAGTGCTTTTAGGACTGGTAGGACTAAAAGCTATTACACGATCTGAATTGAGAACAATTACTGGACATTAGAACTTGAGACTCATAGAATGCGATGATGAACCATCTCAATTGTTGTGCGGATAATTACCCGGTGTGATACTTTTCCATCATATATTCGCAACCTCTATTTGCAACTTGTTCTGTCACCATTTGCTTACACACAAAACTCCCCTTTGAATCAGTTACTTTTGGGTAATAATACTTGCTCTTACAATTGATTCTGTTTCCCTGTGGGTTCGACCCTAACTTACCTACTATACTTGTTATAGTTTGCATCTTAGGAATTTACTTTGATTTGGCATAACGACTTTAGGCCTGTCAAATTTGGCGCCGTTGCCAGGGAAACGGATTATCTTTGTTCTTGTTTGTCTTATTACCTATTTGGGTGCGAACCTCTTGCATGGTTCGCACTCGTGCTACTGATCCCCATCTTGTTGATTTTGATTGGGAAATTGACAGGACATACCACCACCGTCTTAGAGAACAACACCAACATTCCCAACAACCCGATCCAATGGCTGATAATGTAAATCAGACGCTGCGCCAGCTGACAGCAGCAAACATCACACAGCAGGCACCTGCTGTGACAATCCCTGCTCTGGGGGATGACAACCATTTTGAGCTAAAGTCTGGGCTGATTCATCAACTACCCAAATTCCGTGGATTGGCTGGAGAAGACCCCATCAAGCACATGGGGAAGTTTCATAATGTGTGCATGAGCATGAAACCAGCCAATATATCCGAAGCACAGATAAAGATGAGAGCTTTTGGGTTCACGCTGGTCGATGCTGTGGATGACTGGTACTACAGTCTTCCTACAGGGAGCATCGATACTTGGCCTAAGCTCCACAAGGCCTTCCTGGAGAAATTCTTCCCTGCTAAGAAGGAGAACACCTTGAAGAAGGCAATCAGCAATATAGAGCAGGAAGATGATGAAACCCTCTATGATTACAATGAAAGGTTCAAGAAGCTTTGTGCTAATTGCCCTTTCCATGGCTACAACACGAAGGACCTAGTCCTATACATCTATTGGGGATTGCTGGAATCTGATAGACGGATGATTGATGCCGCCTGCGGAGGAAATATTCTGAATGCCACGCCAGAGGGAGCCATGGAGAAGATTCAGGAAATGGCTGAGGGGACTAGAAATTTCGGGAAATCCACCAGAAAGAAAGGAGTCAATTCGGTAGACTCTAACCAATCCAAAGATATTGCTGAATTGAAGGATATGGTTAGGAGGCTTACTCTGCAAGGGACTCCTCAACAAATCAAGGCTTGTGGAATCTGCAATGATAACTTCCACCCAACTGATGCGTGTCCTACACTCCAGGAAGACACCGCTGAAGTAAGTGCTATAGGTGGAAATGGACCTCAGAGACCCAGACATGACCCCTACTCAAACACCTACAACCCAAGGTGGCGGGATCACCCAAATTTCAGATGGAGGGACCCACCAAACCAACCACATCAACAACAGCTACCTCCCTACAATCAGAGGCAGCAGGGTAACGCTCCCTCTACTGAGTCCATGCTCAATACCCTGACACAACACTTTACTGCGCATGTTCAGACAACTGAATCGAGCATAAAAGATATACAGAAACAAATGGGGCAAATGGCTGAAGCAATCACGAGAATAGAGGCAAAGACGTCAGGGGGTCTACCATCTCAAACGGTGGTCAATCCAAAGGAAAACGTCAGTGCTATAACTCTTCGAAATGGAAAAGAGCTGAAACGTCAGGAAGATGAGGAGGAAAGCACGCAGGTCACTAACGTGGCCATGCCCAACACTGGCGCGCCCGCGCCGGAGTCTGACGCGCCCGCGCTGAGTACTGGCGCGCCCAAGTCGAGTCCGATCTCGCCTGAATCTGAGCCCTATGTCGATACATACGTCCGACCGGATTTTCCCCTTCTCGGGTCGGAGAAACCAAAACCTCCGTTCCCTGAAGCACTCAAAGAGAGGAGGATAATCGATGATTCAGAGCTTTTCGAGACATTTAGCAAGTGTCAGGTGAACATTCCTCTGCTGAGAATGATAAAAACTGTGCCCAAGTACGCCAAGTTCTTGAAGGAGCTTTGCACGGTGAAGAGAAATCAGAAGCTGAAAGGAAAAAAGAAAGTGAAAGTAAGTGAGCAAGTCTCCGCTATGTTTCAGAGGAGAATGCCGAAAAAGTGCACTGATCCAGGTATGGTTACTATCCCTTGTGTCATTGTAGATGTAAAATTTGATAGAGCTATGCTTGATTTGGGCGCTTCCATAAATGTGCTTCCCTACTCACTTTACAAATCGTTAGATTTAGGACCTTTGCATGAAACTGGAGAAATTGTGCAACTAGCTGACAGGTCTAATAAATACCCTAAAAGAGTAGTAGAAGACGTTTTGGTCATGGTCGATAAACTGATTTTTCCTGCAGATTTCTTTGTCCTGGATATGGAACATGATAAGCATGATGCACCTATTCTGTTAGGTAGACCTTTTATTAAAACAGCTAGGACAAAAATTGATTGTGTTTCTGAGACACTAACAATGGAATTTGATGGAGAAAAGGTTGAATTCGATTTATACAAGTCTATTAAACATCCTGTTGATGACCATTCTCTGTGCTCTATTGATGTGATTGAACCATTAGCTCAAGATCTATTTGATATTTCTAGGGAAGATGAGTTGCAGTCAATTATTGAGAATGATATTGACGAGTCCTATACAGATTTTTCAATTTCATCTAACATGCAGGAATTAGTAGCCCAGATGGATGTACAAGGTAATTCCCCTACTCTTTTGGGCATTGGCCCCAATCTACTGACTCCAAGCGAAGTGCTTGTTCCATATGTTGTGCAGGCACCTGAAATTGAACTCAAACAACTCCCTAGTCATCTCAAGTATGCTTTCCTAGGAGTTGATGACACTCTACCAGTTATTGTGTCAAGTAAGCTTTCAGTAGAGCAAGAAGAAAAGTTAGTGGAGGTTCTGAAGGAGTACAAAACTGCGCTGGGATGGACCATCGCTGACATCAAGGGAATTAGTCCATCTACATGCATGCACATGATTCTGCTGGAGGATGGAGCTAAGCCATCACGCCAACCACAGAGAAGGCTCAATCCTCCCATGATGGATGTGGTGAAGAAGGAAGTGCTGAAATTGCTATCAGCAAACATGATTTTCCCAATTTCTGACAGTCAATGGGTAAGTCCTACACAAGTTGTCCCTAAGAAAGGAGGGATTACAGTCGTGGAGAATCAACAAGGTGAGTTGGTCCCTACTCGGACACAAATAGGTTGGAGGGTATGCATAGACTATCGCAAGCTGAATACAGTAGCCAGGAAGGATCACTTCCCCCTCCCCTTTATTGATCAGATGCTAGAACGCATTGCTGGGCGCCCCTTTTATTGCTTTTTGGATGGATATTCTGGATATTTTCAGGTGGCCATAGCGCCAGAGGACCAGGAGAAGACTACATTTACATGTGCTTTCGGTACTTTTGCATATCGCAGAATGCCATTTGGACTATGTAACGCACCCGGGACATTTCAACGATGTATGGTTAGTATCTTCTCCGAATACAGTGAAAATTTCATAGAAGTATTCATGGATGATTTCACAATACATGGGGATAGCTTTGATACTTGTTTGAGCCATTTGGCACTAGTGTTAAAAAGATGTGTTGAAACTAATCTGGTTTTGAACTCTGAAAAGTGTCATTTTATGGTAGAACAGGGAATTGTTTTGTCTGCAAAGGGTATTGAGGTCGATAAGGCGAAGATTGATGTAATTCAATCTCTGCCTTATCCTACTAATGTGCGCGAAGTTCGCTCTTTCCTAGGGCATGCAGGTTTTTATCGCAGGTTTATCAAAGACTTTTCGAAGATATCCTCACCCTTGTGCGAGCTTCTGAAGAAAGATGTGACCTTTGCACTCACACAAGAGTGCAAAGAGGCGTTCGACCAGCTGAAAGGACGCCTCACTAGTGCACCAATCATTCAGGCACCAGACCGGTCTCGCCCATTTGAGATCATGTGTGAAGCGAGCGACTATGCAGTGGGAGCAGTGCTAGGCCAAAAAGAGGGAAGAGCCTCTCATGTGATCCATTATGCTTCCATGACTCTGAATGGAGCGCATCGCAACTACTCCACCACTGAGAAAGAAATGCTAGCTGTGGTGTTTGCACTAGAGAAGTTTCGACAGTATCTGCTTGGGGTTAAAGTGATTATCTACACAGATCACGCAACCCTCCGCTACTTGATGACAAAGAAAGAGACAAAGCCAAGATTAATTCGATGGGTTCTTTTGCTCAGCGAATTTGATGTGGGGATTAAGGACAAGAAAGGAGCGGAGAATTTGGTAGCTGACCACTTAAGCAGATTGGTGAATGAGGAGGACAAGCCGGAGTCACAGAAACCCATTTTAGGCACGTTTACGGATGACACATTATGCAGAATCGAGCACAAAAGCACGCCGGAGTCTGGCGCGCCCACGTTAACAGCTGACGCGCCCGCGCCAAAGTCTGACGCGCCCGCGCCGGAGTCTGACGCGCCCGCGCTGAGTTCTGACGCGCCTGCGTCGTTCCCTGACGCGCCCACGTTATTGCTTCTCAGCCCATCTCATTCCGTTCTAGGACTTCACTCTGTAAGCCCTTGGTACCGGGACATTGTGAACTACTTAGTTTGTGGGGAATTTCCTCCGGATCATACCAAGGCCCAGACGGAGAAGATTCGAAGAGAAGCAAACCACTATATTTGGGATGACCCATACCTTTGGAAACATTGTGCTGACCAGGTAATTCGTCGTTGTCTTCCAGATAATGAGGTACGATCTGTTCTTGAATTTTGTCATTCTCAAGCATGTGGGGGACATTTTGGTGCCAATAAAACTGCTAGAAAAGTGCTTGAATATGGATTTTATTGGCCACATATTCTTAAAGATGCTTATTCTTTCTGCAAAGGATGTGATAGGTGTCAAAGAATAGGGAGTATCTCTCAAAGGAATGAAATGCAACAATCACCGATGATTTTTTGCGAAATCTTTGATGTTTGGGGCATTGACTTTATGGGACCTTTTCCTAGTTCTTGTGGGAACTTGTATATTTTACTTGCGGTGGACTACGTTTCCAAGTGGGTGGAAGCGAAGGCCACCAGAACTGATGATTCTAAAGTTGTGGCAGGGTTCTTGAAAAGCAATATTTTTGCCAGGCATGGTATCCCTAGAGCGCTGATTAGTGACAGGGGTACCCATTTCTGCAACAAAACTGTGACTGCTGTGCTGAAAAAATATCATGTCACACATAGAGTTTCCACCGCATACCATCCACAGACGAATGGCCAAGCAGAGGTGTCCAATAGAGAGATCAAAGCCATTCTCGAGAAGACTGTGAATCCTAACAGGAAGGATTGGAGTTTGAGACTTGATGATGCTTTGTGGGCTTATCGCACTGCTTACAAAACTCCAATTGGGATGTCTCCTTTCAGACTTGTCTATGGTAAGGCATGTCATCTTCCTGTTGAGCTGGAGCACAAGGCTTGGTGGGCAGTGAAACAATGCAATATGCAGAGTGACGGGGTTGGAGAACACAGGAAGTTACAGTTAGGTGAGCTCGAGGAGTTACGGTTGGACGCCTATGATAATGCGGCAATCTACAAGGCGAAGACCAAGGCATGGCATGACAAGCACATCCATAGGAAGGACTTTAAAGCTGGTGACAAAGTCTTACTTTTTCAGTCTCGCCTGAAACTCTTCGCTGGGAAGCTCAGGTCAAAGTGGGGGGGGGACCATACATTGTTGCTGACGTTTTCCCACATGGCGCTGTAGAGCTATATGACCCGAATAGCCACAAGAAGTTCAAAGTAAATGGTCAAAGGCTTAAGACATACTATGAAGGGTTTCCAAAGGAGGCTATGGATGAGTTAGTTTTGGAGGAGCCAAATGCAGAGTTAGAATAATAAAAAAGGCTTAGTCGAGCCAGCGACATGAAACAAAGGCGCTGCTTAGGAGGCAACCCAAGGTATTGCATTCTTTCCCTTAACTCGATTTTATTCTAACTTGTAGGTAATAAAGACGGAGTCTCTGGTGACGAATTGCACCCGCATTTCGGACCCACTGCATCCGCAGTGTTAATTTTCGTAAAAAAAAAAAAAAAAAAAAAAAGAAAAAATAATAAAAAATAAAAAAAATAAATCAGGCCACGGGCTGGAAAACCCACTTCGGGCCAGCCCGCCATCTTCAAGCCCATCACTACCCATCACCATCCCCTCAAATACCACCAAACCCTACATCCTCCCTCACCACACATCCCTCACCACACATCCCTCACACCCACAAACACCCCCCCCACCTGGACCCCCACACCCCGTCCCCCTCCTTTCCTTTCGCCCTCAGCACCGGGGAAGGCGCCACGTCGACAACCGCGGCCGCGCCACCAAAAACACCTGCGACAATTTTGGAGATCTGCAGAAATCGCCGACGCGGCCGCGCCACCCCCAACGCGCCCGCGCCTGTCAGAGAAACCCACCAGGCGGCTGACACCCCGACGCGGCCGCGCTGCAACCTGACGTGCCCGCGCTCCTCGACACGCCCGCGCTGCTCGCCAACGTGCCCGCGTCTGCCCCTGCGCCGAGCCTCCGCTGTTCTTCGTGAGTTACTTCCGCTGTCCTTATTTCGATTCCGATTTAGTCTTATTATCTATCTAGTATGAGTTCATCGGAGGAAGATGCGAGTCGATCTGATAATGGGTTAGAATTGTCTGAAGAGGAGTGGGCTATTTATAATAAGGTTAGCTGTGTCAGTTCTACAAAGTATTTGCATAGAGAGACACTTCAGAGACTTCAGATGCTAGAGTGTATGCAGAAGTGTCTAGCTCACGCTGGTATTAGTGACTTTTTGGAGTTGAGAGCTGTAGGATACCCGGAACTGTGCAAGCAGTTCCTCGCGACATATCAGTTGTACCTTGGAGATAACAGAATTAGAGGGGTTGCTTTCAGATACAATGGCACTACCTACAGGGCTTCTGCAGCAAGGTTGCGAAAAGCTTTGGGGGTCACTAAAGCCCCAACTAATGGATGGGTGACAGTCGCGACCGACCCAGACCTAGTTGCATTCTTTAGAGCGGTGTCTGGAGAGGACTTTTTAACCAGTAACGAGTACAACAGCAGGATTACTCATCCTGTCTTCCGTATGTTGTGCAAGATCGTTTCTGGGACATATTATGGGCTGATCACAGATACAAAGCTTTCCATGACGCACCTGAGGTTTGCTTACAGCGTCGTGCCTACTGCCAATTATACGCCTGACTGGGTTAGGCTCTTCTTCGATGGCCTCGACAAGGTCAGAAAGGATCGCAGTGCCGCTGGACCAGAAATGGTCTAGAGCGGACTTATTACTCGGGTAGCCATTGCTGCAGGCGTTGGGCAAAATGGTTTGCAGGAGCTGGAGGAGCAGGTCATAGCAAGGACCTATACAGAGGAGTATCTACAGAGGTGTTTGATGCTTGATACTGCACCGGATGGGGGAGCCATTTGGTGTACAGGCAAGAAGAAAGAGCATCAGTTCAGGCTCCCTAAGCTCCTTCCTTGGTCTGAGACTTGGACTGATTGGTATATTGAGGCTGATTACTTTCCGACGTCAGTTCTGGGTAGACGGCGTCGCCTTGAGGTGGGTAGCAGTAGTGGCACAGCTGGAGTTGCCACAGATGAGGATGCGCCTGTGGCTCCGCAGGCTTTTGTTCAGACAGATACACAGGGTTTCGCACAGAACCCACAGCAGGAGATGCCTGCTTATCAGACCCCTTCTCAAGGGTGGGATTCTCACCCGACATATCAGAACCAGCAGGATTCACATCAGTGGGCCCCTTGGCCCCCACAAGCTTTTCAGGATGCCCATCAGCAGCCTCACCAGTGGGGCTACCTGGTTGATCAGATTGGCCTTCTGCGCCAAGATGTGGGGAGTTTGACGACAGTGACGAACCAGATTCTCCACCAGCAGGCCGACATCCTAGAAGGCGTTGGCGAGTTCAGAGAGATGAGGGAAGAGCTTCGCCGCATGCGAGAGGATTACTCTCGCCACTATCCACCCCTTTAGTGAGTCCTTCTGTTTTCTTTCTCCCTACTTATTTCTGTCTTCTTTCACATTGAGGACAATGCTTCATTCAAGTATGGGGGAGGGAAAGGACTTACATATCTTGTACATATTTTATTTCCGCATTATTTGTGTACAGATTCTACACTTGTTATATAAAAAAAGAAAGAAAAAAAAACAGAAAAAAAAGAAAAAAAAAGAAAAAAAAAGGAAAGCAATCAAAATCCTGGGATGAGTTGAAAACCCGAAAGGGCGACTCAGGCAAAAAGCAGGTAGTCTGGCGAGCCTTAGGCTTTGGCAATATGAGGCTTGAGGGAAGTGAGAATGTTTATGTGAGTACCATCTTTGGAAAAAAAAGGAGTGGCTTGGTGAAAACCCGAAAGGGCGCCTTGGCAAGATGAGCGTTTACTTTGAGTGTTTAGGATTGATCTCTTGGCGAAGGCGACATAAGAAGTGGAGTGATAACGAGGTTTTCGGGTAGGCTATTGGGAGCTATAAGGTGTAGATGGTTGAGATACAATTGTAAGTCTCATTTCCTATTTTGATTGTCTTTTGTGCTGATTTTTGAGATGGTGGAAACTACTAGTACTTAGTGTTCATTTTCCTTGTACTGTCTGTGAACCTTTGAGATTTATGGTGAGAGTAGGCTTAGCTTCTATGCTTACTCGGGACGAGTAAAGGTTTAAGTATGGGGGAATATGATATGCGATATATGCTATAGCGCATTTAGTAGTTTTTGTCATCATTTACATGTCATTATGGGAGATATTTGTATGAACTTGGTGATTCGGAACCTGTCGAAGAAGTTGAAGAAATCATAGGATCATGCAAGTTACAGAAGAGTTGAAGTGAAGAAGTTCGGAAGCAGCTGGAAGCTGGTGACCTTGGCGCGGCCGCGCTGCTACTGGCGCGCCCACGCTGCTACTGGCGCGCCCACGCTGCTAGGAAGACGTGCCCGCGTCGATGCACCAGATGGAAGTAGCAAGGCAATACACTGGCGCGCCCGCGCTGCTACCTGGCGCGCCCGCGTCAGTCCTGGAGACGGATTCCTATCCGAGTTTCCCCTATCTTATTAGTTTTAATATTATATTTTTATATTTTTACGGGATGTTAAACCCGATTTTAATAGTTTATATTTGCCAAGAAGGCAGCAGTGGAGATTAGGTTATTTTCCAGAGACGTATTTTCCCTTTTCTTCATCTCACAAACCCTATGGAGAACTAACTCTCCTTTGTTACACTTGGTTCTTTGAAGCCTTCGATTGATTTGGTTGTGAGTATTCTACTCTTGTTCGTCCTTTGTTAATTGTTTCGATCTCCTGAGT
The DNA here is from genome assembly GCA_037127255.1 of Persicaria tinctoria. Lineage (NCBI taxonomy): Eukaryota > Viridiplantae > Streptophyta > Magnoliopsida > Caryophyllales > Polygonaceae > Persicaria > Persicaria tinctoria. Next base: position 56,068,654 of record JBANSL010000006.1, on the reverse strand, counting down.
TTATTGCTTGATTGCTTATTATTGGTTAATCTGGATTGATCACCTAGGTTTATCGATACTAGTCATATTGCTAGGGTTTCCAATTCCAGGTTTGCGGTTGTAGATTCACTGTAGCGAACACAATCACCATACGCGGGTTGCTTGTGGTAGATTGTGAAGGAGATTCGATTACAGGCTATTTTAACGGGTTGTTAGAATCGCTTGTATCTCATTATAATTCATGTTTGAATGCTATCGCTTCATTATTCGGTGAAGGTTTTCCCTTGTAATTTGGTGAGAAGTGCTTTTAGGACTGGTAGGACTAAAAGCTATTACACGATCTGAATTGAGAACAATTACTGGACATTAGAACTTGAGACTCATAGAATGCGATGATGAACCATCTCAATTGTTGTGCGGATAATTACCTGGTGTGATACTTTTCCATCATATATTCGCAACCTCTATTTACAACTTGTTCTGTCACCATTTGCTTACACACAAAACTCCCATTTGAATCGGTTACTTTTGGGTAATAATACTTGCTCTTACAATTGATTCTGTTTCCCTGTGGGTTCGACCCTAACTTACCTACTATACTTGTTATAGTTTGCATCTTAGGAATTTACTTTGATTTGGCATAACGACTTTAGGCCTGTCAAGGGGGGTTGAATAGAGTATCCCCGTTTTTCGCAGAAAGTCTCAAGACTTTTGGAACTTGTACCAAAACCTTTGAGATAAACCTGAATCACAAAGTTCAACAATTCGAACCAAGTGCGGAAATAAGGTACAACAATAAGTAAAGGACACGAGTAATTGTTTACGAGGTTCAGCACAACTTGGCCTACGTCCCCGCCTAGGGTTCTTCCACAACCCTAGGATTCAAAAGGCTTTATTGATTCGCTTAGCTTAGGATCCTAATAGCTCACCGAGAAGCCTCTCTCCTATACAATTGCAATCTAGTCAACTCACGTTCCCTTGGAGTCCTAGACCAATCTAGAAGAGCCCCACCTCTCTAAGCTATCTAGTACAATCCTCTTACACTTAGTGAATCAATCGCCTAGTGTCCACTTCCTGAGTTACAAACTCTCGAGTATAACACTCACTCGAAATATATCCTATAAGCTCACAGTGTAACTCTCAAATGCTTTGAAATGAAATAAATGACTCTTAAGAGCTAGCAGAGAGCACACGAGGAAGACATATTTGACTTGAAGGCTTGAGTGTATGAATGCTTGTGTTCAACGAATGTATTGCTGTTGTGAGGAGGAAATCGAGTATGAAATATAGCAAAATATATCAAACCAGATTCAGGCCCACGCAAATAAATACAAGACTCCTCCAATGCAGTAATGGGAAGTCAGGATCGAATCCACGAGGAAGCGTGTCAGCAGATCTCAGGTAGCTGTAAATCTCAGAGACAAAGCAGCAGAAAGACAGCAACACAAAAACAAAGGGGCAGAAACAGAAATAAAACAGAAAAGGCAAAGCAAAGCAAAGATCAAAACGAAAACAGAAAAGGCAAAGCAAAGCAGAAACAAAAGCGAGGACACAGAAGCTACTCGATCTCGAGTAACAGTCCTCTATATCGACTAAGGAGGTCGACAACAGAAACTCAGAAACGAAAGCAGACAACTCGATGTAGAGAGGTTCGTACTCGATATCGAGTAGAGGCTACTCTATATCGACCAAAAACTCCTCTGTATCGACTAGCAAGACAGAAAACTGTAAATCGCAGATTCGAACCCAAACTCAGAAATTTGACAGAAATAAACTCAATATGCTAAAAGACTTCCAAAGCCAGGGTATCAACACCACAACGATAACCATGCAAAGTAATACATAAAGGCATCAAAGATCATGCTTTCCATCAAAATAACTTTCGTTAATAACAAATAGGCATATAGAGGCTTTCGCATAAACCTAATTGTTACTAACCCTTTTCACATAATTAATCCAAGTTGCATTAAGATCACTTTCGCTTCAATAATACAAACAAGGATCACCTTCAACTCTCGCAAAAGAATCATGCTCATAGGGATAGAAGACGAATTGCACAAAAAGATCTGACCTTTACCGCATCACCTCACAAAGCCACCGTCGGGCTCACCCCAGCCCCAGAAGTGGGTGGACTACTCACGCCTTATCGCAATAACAGACATTGATGTATAAAAAGAAACTTGCATTAACTAAATTCAAAGCCTTTACAATCCCGGCAATCAACTTTCGCAGAAAGCCAAAACCCTAAAAACTTTAGAGCTCCTAAACTGTCTCTGTGGAACTACTTCTCTAGCTTGTGAATTGAATTAATAAAAACCAGCCCCTAGGGCTTTATTTATAGGCTTCTAATCCTCGCTATCCAAGGATAGAATCATCTATCTCTATATCTTAAGGCTTAAAAGATAAATAAAAGCAATAAAGGAATTTAATCTAAAAGGAAAAGATAAATCTAAACTAGGTAAGTCTTCTTCATGTTGATAGATCTCCCTTCCATGGATAGATGATGATAGATCTCGGCCCACTCGACATCCTTCATGCCCAAGGAATCCCAGCTCTACTCGGACTGCTCAAACCGAGTAACGCGGCTCGACATGTCTACTCGATATCGACCACGGCTACTCGATATCGAGTACCAGGGTTCGTCGACTTGGTCTGGCTGGGTGACTCTCCTCGACAAGGCTCGGAGGTCTGGTCGATATCGACCACGGCTACTCTGTATCGAGTAGAGGTGGTCTGCGTCCTCGTCCTCGGCTTCTTGGCTTGGCAGAGCTCGTCGACTCCGGACATGGCTCCGAAGTGTGGTCGATCTCGACTAGAGGTACTCGAGATCGAGTAAGGTTCCGGAGTCGGGTTGTCTCTGACTCAGTGTCCTGGATCAGCTCTGCTCGACCAGGTGTTCTCGACCAGCACTCGTCGAGATCGAGTAGATGCTAGTCGATCTCGAGTAGAGTTCTCTCAGCTTTCTGCTCTGTCCTTGAAATGCACTTTCCCGAGTCCTCGCTCGTTGGATTGACGCATATGACCATGCGTTAGAAAGCTCTTTTCGAGGGCTACAACTCTCATGAAGACATCAAAGCTTGATTCAGAACGACGAATGGTGAAAAATGACCTTTTCACCAGCTGCACCATTCTTAGCTTCTCCATGAGTTTCCTTTAAGCTCCAAAGTGCGTCCGATTTCTGCGAAATATAACAGAAACTTGTGTAGACCTCCATATATTGCAAATAAGTGTAAACTACACAGATTCTGTATTATTCTAACCCAAATGTATGCAATGTGAAGGTTCGATAATGTAAAAACAATGTAATAAGAAATACTCTAGAAGGGGGGTTGAATGGAGTATGCCCGTTTTTCGCAGAAAGTCTCAAGACTTTTGGAGCTTGTATCAAAACCTTTGAGATAAACCTGAATCACAAAGTTAAACAATTCGAATCAAGTGGGGAAATAAGGTAAAGGAATAAGTAAAGGACACGAGTAATTGTTTACGAGGTTCAACACAACTTGGCCTACGTCCCCGCCTAGGGTTCTTCCACAACCCTAGGATTCAAAAGGCTTTATTGATTCGCTTAGCTTAGGATCCTAATAGCTCACCGAGAAGCCTCTCTCCTATACAATTGCAATCAAGTCAACTCACGTTCCCTTGGAGTCCTAGACCAATCTAGAAGAGCCCCACCTCTCTAAGCTATCTAGTACAATCCTCTTACACTTAGTGAATCAATCGCCTAGTGTCCACTTCCTGAGTTACAAACTCTCGAGTATAACACTCACTCGAAATATATCCTATAAGCTCACAGTGTAACTCTCAAATGCTTTGAAATGAAATAAATGACTCTTAAGAGCTAGCAGAGAGCACACGAGGAAGACATATTTGACTTGAAGACTTGAGTGTATGAATGCTTGTGTTCAACGAATGTATTGCTGTTGTGAGGAGGAAATCGAGTATGAAATATAGCAAAATAGATCAAACCAGATTCAGGCCCACGCAAATAAATACAAGACTCCTCCAATGCAGTAATGGGAAGTCAGGATCGAATCCATGAGGAAGCGTGTCAGCAGATCTCAGGTAGCTGTAAATCTCACAGACAAAGCAGCAGAAAGACAACAACACAGAAACAAAGGGGCAGAAACAGAAATAAAACAGAAAAGGAAAAGCAAAGCAAAGATCAAAACGAAAACAGAAAAGGCAAAGCAAAGCAGAAACAAAAGCGAGGACACAGAAGCTACTCGATCTCGAGTAACAGTCCTCTATATCGACTAAGGAGGTCGACAACAGAAACTCAGAAACGAAAGCAGACAACTCGATGTAGACAGGTTCGTACTCGATATCGAGTAGAGGCTACTCTATATCGACCAAAAACTCCTCTGTATCGACTACCAAGAGAGAAAATTGTAAATCGCAGATTCGAACCCAAACTCAGAAATTTGACAGAAATAAACTCAATATGCTAAAAGACTTCCAAAGCCAGGGTATCAACACCACAACGATAACCATGCAAAGTAATACATAAAGGCATCAAAGATCATGCTTTCCATCAAAATAACTTTCGTTAATAACAAATAGGCATATAGAGGCTTTCGCATAAACCCTAATTGTTACTAACCATTTTCACATAATTAATCCAAGTTGCATTAAGATCACTTTCGCTTCAATAATACAAACAAGGATCACCTTCAACTCTCGCAAAAGAATCATGCTCATAGGGATAGAAGACGAATTGCACAAAAAGATCTGACCTTTACCGCATCACCTCACATAGCCACCGTCGGGCTCACCCCAGCCCCAGAAGTAGGTGGACTACTCACGCCTCATCGCAATAACAGACATTGATGTATAAAAAGAAACTTGCATTAACTAAATTCAAAGCCTTTACAATCCCGGCAATCAACTTTCGCAGAAAGCCAAAACCCTAAAAACTTTAGAGCTCCTAAACTGTCTCTGTGGAACTACTTCTCTAGCTTGTGAATTGAATTAATAAAAACCAGCCCCTAGGGCTTTATTTATAGGCTTCTAATCCTCGCTATCCAAGGATAGAATCATCTATCTCTATATCTAAAGGCTTAAAAGATAAATAAAAGCAATAAAGGAATTTAATCTAAAAGGAAAAGATAAATCTAAACTAGGTAAGTCTTCTTCATGTTGATAGATCTCCCTTCCATGGATAGATGATGATAGATCTCGGTCCACTCGACATCCTTCATGCCCAAGGAATCCCAGCTCTACTCGGACTGCTCAAACCGAGTAACGCGGCTCGACATGTCTACTCGATATCGACCACGGCTACTCGATATCGAGTCCCAGGGTTCGTCGACTTGGTCTGGCTAGGTGACTCTCCTCGACAAGGCTCGGAGGTCTGGTCGATATCGACCACGGCTACTCTGTATTGAGTAGAGGTGGTCTGCGTCCTCGTCCTCGGCTTCTTGGCTTGGCAGAGCTCGTCGACTCCGGACATGGCTCCGAAATGTGGTCGATCTCGACTAGAGGTACTCGAGATCGAGTAAGGTTCCGGAGTCGGGTTGTCTCTGACTCAGTGTCCTCGATCAGCTTTGCTCGACCAGGTGTTCTCGACCAGCACTCGTCGAGATCGAGTAGATGCTAGTCGATCTCGAGTAGAGTTCTCTCAGCTTTTTGCTCTGTCCTTGAAACGCACTTTCCCGAGTCCTCGCTCGTCGGATTGACGCATATGACCATGCGTTAGAAAGCTCTTTTCGAGGGCTACAACTCTCATGAAGACATCAAAGCTTGACTCAGAACGAAGAATGGTGAAAAATGGCCTTTTCTCCAGCTGCACCATTCTTAGCTTCTCCATGAGTTTCCTTTAAGCTCCAAAGTGCGTCCGATTTCTGCGAAATATAACAAAAACTTGTGTAGACCTCCATATATTGCAAATAAGTGTAAACTACACAGATTCTGTATTATTCTAACTCAAATGTATGCAATGTGAAGGTTCGATAATGTAAAAACAATGTAATAAGAAATACTCTAGAAGGGGGGTTGAATAGAGTATGCCCGTTTTTCGCAGAAAGTCTCAAGACTTTTGGAGCTTGTATCAAAACCTTTGAGATAAACCTGAATCACAAAGTTAAACAATTCGAACCAAGTGCGGAAATAAGGTAAAGGACACGAGTAATTGTTTACGAGGTTCAACATAACTTGGCCTATGTCCCCGCCTAGGGTTCTTCCACAACCCTAGGATTCAAAAGGCTTTATTGATTCGCTTAGCTTAGGATCCTAATAGCTCACCGAGAAGCCTCTCTCCTATACAATTGCAATCTAGTCAACTCACGTTCCCTTGGAGTCCTAGACCAATCTAGAAGAGCCCCACCTCTCTCAGCTATCTAGTACAATCCTCTTACTCTCACAAATCAATAGCCTAGTGCAACTTCCCGAGTTATAAACTCTCGAGTAACACTTTAAATGAATATATCCTATAAGCTCATAGTGACTCTCAAAGGCTTTGAAATAAACAACAAACTCTTTGAGCGCTTAGCAGAGAGACACTTTGGAAGACAGAATCGCTTGATGATTGAAAACTCGTGTAGCACTTGTTATTTCTGTCTTCTTCTTTCTTTCCTTTATATAAGAGTGGAATAGCGCCTGAGAATCTTCACCAACGGCTCTAGAATCAGACTTGATCTTCAATCTTCTATATAAGGACACTTCGAAGCCATGATCCGTTTTTGAATAAGATCTCCTCATATGCACCAAAGGAAAGAGATAATCTCAACTATACTTCATGAAAAGGTTAGTTCAACATATATATATATATATATATAATATAACGGAAGTATATAATAATATAACATAATATTCGGACAAATAATATAGGTTTTGTATTTCATCAACTGTTAATGCGCCAAGGCCTTTGACACAAACATCCTGTCAAAGCCCTTAAAACATTTATTCCATTTTCCATCAAGGGAGGGAGTTATCACAATGTATGCAGAAATCGATATAAAAGTTACTGTAAAACATGGCAAATTAGGCTCACAACAACCACCCCATACTTAAGCTTGCTTGTCCTCAAGCAATACTTTTAATTGTCATTCAGGGGAAGAATTCAAAACTGTCAACATTTTAGATTCATTCTCATATAACCCAGTAGTCAATTACCATCCTCGAAAAGGTACTTGTGTATTGCACATATCAATACCTTTGAAGTCCATTTCAGGTAGCCCTCTTACAAGCCCTTTAGACACAAGCTTCTGTAGTGTATGTGGACTCACATGACCGAATCTCCTGTGCCAGATCTTTGGATCGTCCGTCAAAGCCTTGAGACAGGTTAAGTTTCCTTGTGCCACTTGATCAACATTTACGGCGTAAATATTGTCGTAACGATATGCAGTTAGAATAACTTCACCTGTATCTTCTCTGCACACTATACATCTTTTCTTGTTAAATCTGACATTGTTACCACTATCACATAATTGAGAAACGCTAAGCAGATTATACTTTAAACCATTAACAAGATAGACATTTTTAATACTATGGCTGGAATCACTTAAAACACTACCAATACCAACAATGTCGCATTTCTCTTTGTCACCAAGAGTGATTGTTCCCGTGGATTGCTCCTTTAGATCATGAAAGAGAGAATTCTTCCCACTCATATGCCTTGAGCATCCACTATCAATAATCCATTTGTGTTCTTTCACCTTGGTGATTTCCTGCAAGACAAACATCAACCTTTGTGGCTAGACCAATAAGCAAATTTGGATCCATTGTTGGGGTAAACCATATTTGGTAAAATAGTGCCTTTTGGGACCCAAACTTGTGTTATCCGTTCTTTTCTCAAATGAACAGGAAATGTATTGCGAATAATATATGGATCCTTTCTTCTATAAGGGCAGGTCTCTTTTACATGTCCCTTTCTCGCACAGTGGTGACATATAGGAGAGGTTCTGCTTCCTTTTGCCTTTACAAAAGTGGTAATGTGTTGCTTCTTTAAAAACTTTGGATTGTAACCAATACCACTTTTGTTTAGAGAGCTTTGTTGCTCACCCAACATCTTATCGAGAGTGCCTTTGGATTTGGTAAAACTTATGAGGGCTGTCTGTTGGTCTAGAATCTTATTATTCAGGGAGATCTTCTCGTTCTCTAAGTCATGATGCTCATTTCTTAGAGAGGAGAGATATTGCTTGAGTTCAGATTTCTCCGAATCAAGCGTCTTGACTTTAATGTCAAGACCTGAATAAGAAGCTTCAAGACCTTTGACCCTCATAGACAGATCCTAAATAGTTCTTTCCTGGTCCACAGTTCTCTTAATAAGAATGTTAGTTTGGGCAATAAGCTTTTCTTCATTGGCAATCATATTGGAAAGGCATTCCGATAATACCTCTTTTGGACTTTCCATAAGTTCTCTTACAATAGCTTCAAGCTTTTCATCATGGGATTCATCTTCTGAGGCCATAAGACAAATGTTGGCCTTCTCATCGTCGGAGTTAGAGTTGGAATCACTCCAAGTAGCCGCCATGGCTTTCTTTTTCCATTTGTCACCTTTCTTGGGCTGGCTCTTTTTCTTTTGAGGGCAGTCCTTCACAAGATGATCTGTTTCACCACATTCAAAACAAGACAACGGTTTAGTCTTCTTTTCATACTTGTTGTATTGAGGCTTACCTCGAAATTTTGAAGACTCTGATCCATCCTTGTTGTTGAATTGCTTCTTTATTTTGAGAATTCTAGCAAGGCCTCTTGTGATAAGAGAAAAAGGATCATCCTCATCGTCATCCTCATCTTCGGAATCAGATCCATCCTTGGGCTCATCCTTCTTAGACTTGAGTGCCAAGTTCTTAGTGCTAGCTGGAAGTTCTCCATCGTCTTCATTAAGGATCATCTCATGCGTGATCAACTTTCCAAGAAGGTCATCAAGGGGTAGAGTGCTGAGGTCATGGGCTTCCTCTATAGCTGTTACTTTTGGATCCCATTTCTCCTTTGGAAGGCACCTCAATATCTTCCTTACTTTCTCAACGTTGGTAAAGCTCTTGCCGAGAGAGTCAAGGTTGTTGGTGATTTCTGTGAATCGTGTGAACATGGCCTTGATTGACTCATCAGACTTCATCTTAAAGAGCTCATACTTTCGAAGGAAGATGCTGATCTTGGTGTCTTTTACTTGTCTCGTTCCTTCATAGGTGATGACCAACTTGTCCCAAATCTCTTTAGCTGACCTACAAGATGAAATACGGTTAAACTCAATAGTGCTAAGACCACAATAAAGTAAGTTAATAGCCCTGTAGTTTTTGGAGATGGTTTCAAGATCTTCTTGGTTGTATTCAAACTCCTTCTTTGCAATTTTGGTGTCATTTGGTCCATCTTTTTCTGGAATCTTCGGACCATTCTCTATAATGTTCCAAAGCTCTAGATCTTGGTCAATGATAAACATCTTCATCAAAGATCTCCAGTGGACAAAGTTGTTTCCTACAAAGAGTGGCGGTCTGCTTGTGGACCTTCCCTGTGCAAATCCTCCACTTGCTTCACCAGACATGATCGAAAACTCACAAGATTGTTAGATCAAAAACAGCGAGTAAAACTCTGATACCAATTGAAGGTTCGATAATGTAAAAATAATGTAATAAGAAATACTCTAGAAGGGGGGTTGAATAGAGGAGGCCCGTTTTTCGCAGAAAGTCTCAAGACTTTTGGAGCTTGTACCAAAACCTTTGAGATAAACCTGAATCATAAAGTTAAACAATTCGAACCAAGTGCGGAAATAAGGTAAAGCAATAAGTAAAGGACACGAGTAATACGAGGTTCAGCACAACTTGGCCTACGTCCCCGCCTAGGGTTCTTCCACAACCCTAGGATTCAAAAGGCTTTATTGATTCGCTTAGCTTAGGATCCTAATAGCTCACCGAGAAGCCTCTCTCCTATACAATTGCAATCTAGTCAACTCACGTTCCCTTGGAGTCCTAGACCAATCTAGAAGAGCCCCACCTCTCTCAGCTATCTAGTACAATCCTCTTACTCTCACAAATCAATAGCCTAGTGCAACTTCCCGAGTTATAAACTCTCGAGTAACACTTTAAATGAATATATCCTATAAGCTCATAGTGACTCTCAAAGGCTTTGAAATAAACAACAAACTCTTTGAGCGCTTAGCAGAGAGACACTTTGGAAGACAGAATCGCTTGATGATTGAAAACTCGTGTAGCACTTGTTATTTCTGTCTTCTTCTTTCTTTCCTTTATATAAGAGTGGAATAGCGCCTGAGAATCTTCACCAACGGCTCTAGAATCAGACTTGATCTTCAATCTTCTATATAAGGACACTTCGAAGCCATGATCCGTTTTTGAATAAGATCTCCTCATATGCACCAAAGGAAAGAGATAATCTCAACTATACTTCATGAAAAGGTTAGTTCAACATATATATATAATACTCCCTCCGTTCAACAAAACTTGTCGTTTACTATTCACGCACGCTTTTTTAGAATGATAAAAACTATATAAAATATTCATTTTTTTAAAATTTTTTTTAACAAGTTTGTACTTATTAATAATAACTACGAAATTGTTAAAAAAAATTATTTAAAAAGTTGATATTTTATATAGTTTTTAGCTCCTAAAAAAGCGTGCATGAATAGTAAAACGTCAAGTTTTGTTTAACGGAGGGAGTATAACGGAAGTATATAATAATATAACATAATATTCGGACAAATAATATAGGTTTTGTATTTCATCAACTGTTAATGCGCCAAGGCCTTTGACACAAACATCCTGTCAAAGCCCTTGAAACATTTATTCCATTTTCCATCAAGGGAGGGAGTTATCACAATGTATGCAGAAATCGATATAAAAGTTACTGTAAAACATGGCAAATTAGGCTCACAACAATCACCCCATACTTAAGCTTGCTTGTCCTCAAGCAATACTTTTAATTGTCATTCAGGGGAAGAATTCAAAACTCTCAACATTTTAGATTCATTCTCATATAACCCAGTAGTCAATTACCATCCTCGAAAAGGTACTTGTGTATTGCACATATCAATACCTTTGAAGTCCATTTCAGGTAGCCCTCTTACAAGCCCTTTAGACACAAGCTTCTGTAGTGTATGTGGACTCACATGACCAATGATCCTTTGATTTAGAGACATAGAGCTTGTCTCCAACTTCATAGTCCTTGGGCTCATCATTGGATATCCTGCATAATCTCACATACCAAGGCAAACCTCTCCCATGTATAGATAAATCTTTGATGGAAATAGGAGAAGAACGATCTATACCTTGGCTTACCTTTGCAGAGACGGAATCGGGAACCACGGTATTTGGTCGATCTCGACTAGGGTTAGTCGATCTCGACGAGGTTTCACGTCCTGGTGGTGGCCTACTCGAGGATGTAGAAGCTGGCGAAGTCGAGGGCTGGTCGACATCGAGTACACTACTCGATCTCGAGTAGGGTCCTATTCCTGGTGGCTGTAGCGTTGAGGAGGAAGGATCTGGTGGAGCCGGGTGGTGGTCGATCTCGACAAGCATGGTCGAGATCGAGGAGCCTGGTTCGTCTGGTGGTTTCTGTGTCGAGGAAGACGGCGCTGGGAAAACAGGGTCGTGGTCGACATCGACTAGTCTGGTCGAGATCGAGGACAAATTTGGCTCCGGTGTCGTCAATGTCGAGGAAGGCAAAGTTGAGTCAGCAGAGGAGTAGTCGACATCGAGTAGCGTGGTCGATGTCGAGGAGGATTCTGGCTCTTCGGTGTTGCTGCTCGGCGATGCTGGTGCTGGTGGGGGTTTCTGTTTTTGGTCGAGGTCGAATAGGGTTCTCGATGTCGAGGAGCCTTGGTCGATCTTGACCCCATACTTGGTTCCTGTCAAGGCATCCGAAAAATAATTAATCCATAACGACTTACCTTTGTCTGTGTCGATTGGATTCTCCGTGTTTTCCCTTAGGATTGCCATGATCTCCTCCACCTGGGCCTCCATGTCCCTCTTTTCCAGCTCCTCAGGGGTCATATTTCTGACCTTGGGTTCCCAGCAGGTGATGTAGCCAGCTGAGATAGATTTGACCTCTTCCATTGGACCTGTATGCCTTTCAGTTTTATTAAAGGAATACTCAATTACCTCATCGCTGATGTTGAAGGTGAGCACTCCTTTCCTTACGCTTATGTTGGCATCCACCGTCGCCAAGAATGGTCTTCCTAAAATAATTGGACAAGCAGGATCTTCTTGCATATTAACAACTAAGAAATCAGCAGGGACAAAGAATTTACCTACTTGTACTGGCACATTGTCCACCATGCCTGTTGGGATGACCACAATGTTGTTGGCCATGTAAAGTCTAGCATCCACAGGCTCTAGGGCACCTATCTTAATCTTGGACCAAATTGTTAAAGGCATTATACTTACACTATCTCCAAGATCACATAAGGCATTAATTTTGTATGGACCAAATCCAATAGTTATAGCAAACTTACCTGGATCCGGCCTCCTCTCCAGTATGTCCAAATGGCTGCACTCCTCTGTGATTTCAGCCATTGATCGCTTTTTGCTCAGAATCTCCTTCAGGAACTTGACATAGGATGTCATTTCATTGAGAGCTTCTGTGAAGGGGATGGTGACGTTGAGCTTCTGAAGAATCTTGATGAAGCGCTGAAATTTCTTTTCTGCCGGGTCTTTTGGAGATTTTGTGGGGAAAGACAGCTTCTTTTTCTGAGCCAGAACAGACATCGGAGGTGCTGCATCTTGGTCGACTTCGACTAGGGGCTCCTCGACATCGACTACACCCTTGTCGATCTCGACCAGATTTGGTGATGTCGAGTTGCTGTGTGGTGCAGGCGAGGGTTTCTGAAGTTTCTCATCGAGATCGAGTAGGCCCTCCTCGAGATCGACTAGGCCCTGGTCAATGTCGAGTTGCTGGTCATCGTTGTTCTACTGCTTTCCGACCTCTAGCTCTTGCAGTTGATGGCCGCTTCTGAGTTTTACAGCGGCGATGTGTCCAATCTTTCCCTTGGGATTTGGTTCTGAAGATCCAGGGAGTGTACCTGACTGTCTAGGGATTCCCGCTGCTAGTTGACCAATCTATGTATCAACTGATTTTCTCCATATATCAATTTCCCCAAGCCTAGAGTTGACACCTTGCATCTGAGTATAGATGGAGTTGAAGGACTGCCTAGTTTCTGAGTGGTTCCTTCGTATTTCCTCCAAGACTGTCTGTATATCATCCTTTTTCTAATCCCTTTCCGGATGTCCTGGAGCTCTGTAGGGTGGGGGGTTCCTAGGGACACCTTGGTTCCATTGTGGTTGCCGAAACCTTTGGTCCCCCATGTAGCGATTGGGACCCCCTGCGTAAGCTACCTCCTCTTGGTGCTCTGCCAGCCTGACTTGCTCTATGTGTGGGTACTCAGGAGTGGTGTGCCTTTGCGATCCGCATTCAATACAAGGCTGGTTGACAGAGAGATACTTTACTTGTTTGAGGAGCTTCTTATTCTGGTCTATGTAGTACTGCTCCCTAACATTAGGATCAATCTCCTTAGGAGGCTCATAGAGGGGCATGGATGGTGCTGGCCTGGCGTATGGGTTCTCTTCATAAGTTTCAGTAGACCCATACTTGTGTCGTAGTTGGTGAGTTTCTCCAGCACACCCCATGCGTCACTCGGCGGCATTGTCAGATACTCATAGCGAGTATAATGGTTGATTCTGTCCTTAGTGACTTGGTCAAGTGAGTTGAAGAAGATCTCCTGAATGACGTAGGGTGGCTGTCCATGAGTAGGGCAAGATCGCAGAAGTTCCTTGTAGCGCTCCCATGCCTTTGCCAGCGGTTCCCCTTGCTTCTGTTTGAAGGCGATGATTTTCTGGCGGAGATGTGCTGTTTTGGCGGGTGGGAAGAATTTGTTCAGAAACTCTTGCTCTACTTGGGCCCAGGTTGTGAGTGATCTTGCTTTTAGCCCTTGAAGCCATTTCAAAGCAGGCCCAACGAGAGACCAGCGGAAAGATTTCATCTTGACATATTCCAGGGTTGTACCTTCAGCAAGAGTACGACACATGTCAGAAAAGTTTGTAATATGTTCAAGAGGACACTCATTAAATCTACCATAGAAGGCATTATTTTTAAGCTCTATAAAAAATTGAGTGCGAATTTCAAAAGAGTTATCAGGTATAAGAATCGCCGATTCAGGCACGACGAGAGTTGGGTGCATGTAGCCCTCTGCCGTGGTTGGGTATTGGGCAAGCTCAGCCTGTGCTTGTTCACTTGCTGCTTTCTCAGCGGCGATATCAGCATCTTTAGCGGCTAATTCCCTGGTAAGCCTAGCGATCAGCTGTTCCTGTGTCTCCGCAACTGCCATGGCTCTTTGCAGTTTAACTCTAATGTGTAGAAGGCTCTCTGGTTCGTCTAAGCCGTCAAACTCAGGTGGTTGACTAGAACGACGCATACACCTATAAATTAACTCAAAGAAAAAGTGAGAACTAACTACCTAAGGCGCGATTGATAGCTTCCCCGACAACGGCGCCAATTTGTTATGAGGAGGAAATCGAGTATGAAATATAGCAAAATAGATCAAACCAGATTCAGGCCCACGCAAATAAATACAAGACTCCTCCAATGTAGTAATGGGAAGTCAGGATCGAATCCACCAGGAAGCGTGTCAGCAGATCTCAGGTAGCTGTAAATCTCACAGACAAAGCAACAGAAAGACAGCAACACAGAAAAAAGGGGCAGAAACAGAAATAAAACAGAAAATGCAAAGCAAAGCAAAGATCAAAACGAAAACAGAAAAGGCAAAGCAAAGCAGAAACAAAAGCGAGGACACAGAAGCTACTCCATCTCGAGTAACAGTCCTCTATATTGACTAAGGAGGTCGACAACAGAAACTCAGAAACGAAAGCAGACAACTCGATGTAGACAAGTTCGTACTCGATATCGAGTAGAGGCTACTCTGTATCGACCAAAAACTCCTCTGTATCGACTAGCAAGACAGAAAACTGTAAATCGCAGATTCGAACCCAAACTCAGAAATTTGACAGAAATAAACTCAATATGCCAAAAGACTTCCAAAGCCAGGGTATCAACACCACAACGATGACCATGCAAAGTAATACATAAAGGCATAAAAGATCATGCTTTCCATCAAAATAACTTTCGTTATTAACAAATAAGCATATAGAGGCTTTCGCATAAACCCTAATTGTTACCAACCCTTTTCACATAATTAATCCAAGTTGCATTAAGATCATTTTCGCTTCAATAATACAAACAAGGATCACCTTCAACTCTCGCAAAAGAATCATGCTTATAGGGATAGAAGACGAATTGCACAAAAAGATCTGACCTTTACCGCATCACCTCACATAGCCACCGTCGGGCTCACCCCAGCCCCAGAAGTAGGTGGACTACTCACGCCTCATCGCAATAACAGACATTGATGTATAAAAAGAAACTTGCATTAACAAAATTCAAAGCCTTTACAATCCCGGGAATCAACTTTCGCAGAAAGCCAAAACCCTAAAAACTTTAGAACTCCTAAACTGTCTCTGTGGAACTACTTCTCTAGCTTGTGAATTGAATTAATAAAAACTAGCCCCTAGGGCTTTATTTATAGGCTTCTAATCCTCGATATCCAGGGATAGAATCATCTATCTCTATATCTAAAGGCTTAAAAGATAAATAAAAGCAATAAAGGAATTTAATCTAAAATGAAAAGATAAATCTAAACTAGGTAAGTCTTCTTCATGCTGATAGATCTCCCTTCCATGGATAGATGATGATAGATCTCGGCCCATGTTGTGAGCCTAATCTGCCATGTTTTACAGTAACTTTTATATCGATTTCTGCATACATTTCATGCATTTGGGCTAAGATAGTACGTAATCTATGTGGTTTATGGTTATCAGCCAAAATATGGAATCTACACCAGTTTCTGTTCAAATCGCAGAATTCAAGGCATTTTACAGCAATTCTGAGGAAGGTCGGAAAAGCTCGGAAATCCACTACAGAAGCCCAAGGTCAAAGCAGCAACAGAACCAGTCGAATCGAGCCGAGGACCCAGCCTACTCGATCTCGAGTAGACCTTACTCGATCTCGACAAGCATGTCCGAGCACCGCCTTGTCGACCAGGAGCAACGTCGAGAGCCAGACCAACCCAGCTCCGGAAGTCTACTCGATCTCGACAAGACCTGGTCGAGATCGACGAAGCCCAGTGTAACACCCAAAGTCGACGAGAAGAAGAGCTGATCGAGAAGCCGAGGACGAGAAGCCGAGCACAATCCTAGTCGACCTCGACAAAGCCCTTGTCGAGATCGACGAGCCACCTAGTGCCACTCCGAGTCCATGCCGAGGAGAAGTTCCTCGACCAAGAAGTCCACACCCCAACTTGACGAACCCTGGTCGAGATCGACGACCCTTTGTCGAGATCGATGAAGGCCAGAGCCCAGATCCGAGCTTGTCGAGCACACCCACCCGAGAAGACCTAGTCGACGGATCAATTCTACTCGAGGCCGACTAGGGCTACTCGAGGTCGACGAGCGCCAGGAGCCAAGTCCGAGCCACATCGAGCACCAGTTAGCCGAGACGACGAGTCCTAGTCGATGTCGACTAACCCTTGTCGATGTGGAGTAGACCAAATTCCAGAAACGCGTCGACGTGACGAGTCCTACTCGACTTGAGATTCCTTGGGCGTGAAAGAAGTCGATTTGGCCGGGATCTATCCAAAGTTGATCAATTCTATCCAAGGAAGCAAGATCTATCAAGACATGAAGACCTACCTAAATTAGATTTATCTTTTCCTTATTGATTTATTTCCATGAAGCATTTTATTTATCTTTTAGCAAAGTAGATATAGATTTAGATAGAGATAGATGATTATTTCCTTGATTAGCGAGGTTTGATCACTATAAATAAAGCCCTAGGGGCTGGTTTTTTATTCATTTAATTTCAGAGACAATTAGTTAGTTACATAAAGAGAGGTTGTAAGTTGGAGTTTATTTTATGCAATTTAGTTCTTTTCATCAATCAATGTCTGCGATTGCGATGAGGTGTGAGTAGTCCACCCACTTCTGGGGCTGGGGTGAGCCCGACGGTGGCCATGTGAGGCGATGCGATAAAGGTCAGATCTTTTTGTGCAATTCATCTTCTATCCCTATAAGCATGATTCTTTTGCAAAATTTGAAGGTGATCCTTGTTTGTATTATTGAAGCGAAAGTGATCTTAATGCAACTTGGCTTAATTATGTGAAAAAGGGTTAGTAACAATTAGGGTTTATGCGAAAGCCTCTATATGCCTATTTGTTAATAACGAAAGTTATTTGATGGAAAGCATGATCTTTTGTGCCTTTATGTGTTACTTTGCATGGTTATCGTTGTGGTGTTGATACCCTGGTCTTGGGAGTATTTTATTATATTGATTTATTTTCATCAGAAATCTGTGTTTTGGTTCGAAATCGAGTAGGACCTTAGTCAATATCGAGTACGGTTTTGGTCTATGTCGAGTTGAGTTTTCTTCTGTCGTCGTCGATTTTTCTGTTTCTGTCGACTTACCTTTGTCGATCTCGAGGAGCTTGTGGTCGAGATCGAGTAGCCTTTGTTGCTTTGCTTTATTTTCTGTCTTTTGTCTTTGTTTCTGTTTTGCTTTTATTTCCTTATTTCTGTGTTTCGGTCTTTCTGCTATTCTGTCTGTGAGAATTTATAGCTACCTAAGAATTGCTGACGTGCTTCCTCGTGGATTCGATCCTCACTTTCTCTTACTACAACAGGAGGAAGTCTTGTATTTATTTGCTGAGACAGGGAAGTCAGTCTGAACTTTATTTTATATTTATTTCATACTTGACCATCCTCTTGCAACAACAGCCCACTCGACATCCTTCGTGCCCAAGGAATCCCAGCTCTACTCGGACTTCTCAAACCGAGTAACGCGGCTCGACATGTCTACTCGATATCGACCACGGCTACTCGATATCGAGTACCAGGGTTCGTCGACTTGGTCTGGCTGGGTGACTCTGCTCGACAAGGCTCGGATGTCTAGTCGATATCGACCACGGCTACTCTGTATCGAGTAGAGGTGGTCTGCGTCTTCGTCCTCGGCTTCTTGGCTTGGCACAACTCGTCGACTCCGGACATGGCTCCGAAGTGTGGTCGATCTCGACTAGAGGTACTCGAGATCGAGTAAGGTTCTGGAGTCGGGTTGTCTCTGACTCAGTGTCCTCGATCAGCTCTGCTCGACCAACACTCGTCGAGATCGAGTAGATGCTAGTCGATCTCGAGTAGAGTTCTCTCAGCTTTCTGCTCTGTCCTTGAAATGCACTTTCCCGAGTCCTCGCTCGTCGGATTGACGCATATGACCATGGGTTGGAAAGCTCTTTTCGAGGGCTACAACTCTCATGAAGACATCAAAGCTTGATTCAGAACGAAGAATGGTGAAAAATGGCCTTTTCTCCAGCTACACCATTCTTAGCTTCTCCATGAGTTTCCTTTAAGCTCCAAAGTGCGTCCGATTTCTGCGAAATATAACAAAAACTTGTGTAGACCTCCATATATTGCAAATAAGTGTAAACTGCACAGATTCTGTATTATTCTAACCTAAATGTATGCAATGTATGCAGAAATCGATATAAAAGTTACTGTAAAACATGGCAAATTAGGCTCACAACAATTGTTGTCTTCCCTTCTTCCTTTTCTTTATAATGAACAAATCGGCGCCTAAGGATCTCCACCAACGGCTATAGCACATCATGGCTTGAGATGGATTCTTCACGATCTTCTATTCATGGAAACTCTGAATCCATGATCTCCGATTTTATTATTCTCAACTTCAAGCTTTAAGGAATGAGATATAATTCGAAAAGCTTCCTGAAATGTTAGTGCATATATAATAATATCTGGAAGTATATAATAATATATAATAATATTCGGACATAATATAATAAAGTACAGGTTTTGTGTTTCATCAACACAGATGTAGCTTCAAGACCTTTGACACAAACTGTGTATCAAAGCCTTTGAAACTAATTCTGATTTTCATCAAGGAGGTGAATTTATCAATCTCCCCCGTGATGAAAGACAAAACATGTGCATTCCTGCAACTTAGTCAAGCAAATATATCATAAGTAAAATCGGACTAAGTACCTGCATGGTGTTAGACAAATGTTGGATAATAATTTTAAAGTGTGAAATATCCAACCAAAAAACAAAACAAGTCTTTCAAGACCTTTGATTCATAGTAGTTTTAAAGTTTTAAAGTCTAAACCATCAGATCATCTCCCCATTTTTGTCTTTCAACAAAGGGAGGAGGTAAAACAGTAACCAAAAGTTTGAAACCAATATCCAAAGACCAGCAGTGTGCAAAAAAGGGTTTAGGGTAGGGTAGGGTAGGGTTTAGGATTCATCATCCGGAGCATCATCCGTGAGCAGCAACCTCAGACCGTGCAACAGCTTGGACACCCCGCTCATCTCCAGCAAAAACTCTCTATGCAACTCCTTGATATCCAGGTGAACTTCTTCCAAGCCCAACTCCAGGTTATCCATGCGCTCATCAATGGTAGAGGCAGTGGGAAGAGTTTTTGAGGGAGAGGCAAGACTCCAAGTCCCTTGGGGGACTCAGTGAAGCCAATCTTCTCAAAGCTCTTGGAGCACTTACCCATATGACACTGTTGTTCTTCATTTTTGAAATCGATTTAAGAAGCTTTGAAGATATGGGCCAATAGGTTGGCAAAGACGAGGGGAGTTCCTTTTCTGGCTTTGCGAGTATGAGCCATGGATCCTAGGATGGTATTGGCCAGATCAAGATCATGGCCATTCAGGATGCGGTATAAAAGGACCATGGCGTTATCAGCTAGGAGGGAGCCAGAGTTCATTCGGGGTAAGAGGCATCTCACAATGATGTTGAAGATGATTTTTGCCTCGAGAGTAAGAGACGAGTGAGTAAGTTGTTTTGTGGTGTTGTTGGATGCTTCGGGGAGCAGGTATTTGGATCGGGCGAGGGCAATGCATTGTTCTTTTGTGGGGTTTTTAGGTGAGGGTGGACAAGGTCTAGGAAGGCCAAGGAAATCAGCGAAGTCAATGAAGTTGAAAGAGATTCTAACTCCCTTGACGACTGATTCCAAAGACCAACCATCAGCATTGTGTTTGGCTTTTAGGTTTATGTAGAATAGGCGGGTGAGTTGGGGGTAATACACAGATTCAAGGTTTAGAAGGGTCTAGGCAGGGGTTTGTTTGAGGAGAGAGATGCAAGGTAGGTTCAAAGCTTCTAAAAACTGAAGATCAATGAAATCAGAACAACATACCTTATGAGTTCTAAACTCATCTACCCACTTTCCAGCCATCTCAGCATTTTCCAACCAAGAGGAGGGCAAGGATTTTTTTACTTGGATAAGTGCAGGCGGATCGGCGTTCTTCATGCGAGCCTTTGTGGGAGCAGTCCTCTTGACAGGCGCGTCAAGGCTTCTGAGAGTGCCTTTCTTTGTGCGCTTGGGAGATGGAGGCTTTGCTGCAGGGGCTTTGCGCTTCTTCGGAGACGGGGGAGGAGCAGGAGGAGAAGGAGAGGGAACAGGTTCTGGCTCCTCATCCTCTTCATCCTCAGACCCCGAGTCCTCAGCGGACCCTTCAGCTTCATCTCCCTCAGCATCCTCGTCGTCTGCAGTCTCGTCGTCCTCTTCTTCCTTTTCCTCTGGTTCCTCTTCAGTGTGAACCTCCTTCTTAGCAGCTCTTAGGGCCTCTTCCTCAGCCTCTTTTCTGGCTTTCTCAGCCTCTTCCTCGGCTATTTTCCTTGCTTGCTCGGCCTCTTCCTCGACCTTTTTCTTTCTCTGGGCCTCTTCCTCGACCTCTTTAGCAGCATCTCGTTCCAAAATTGCATCAAGATCCTCCTCTTCCTCCTCTTCCCCAACAATGATTTTCCTTTTCCCTTTTTGCTTGGCACTGAGTGATTTCTTCGTCGGGTACTTTATAGAATGTTTGATTTCAGTAATAGTGCTCTCAGGGACGGTGCTCGGGCCAGTAGCTGGGACAATGGCTTGAGGAGTAGGTTTAGGTTGAGGGGAGGTAACAATGGCCTGGCGTCCCTTGGGGGTGGCGCCAAGACGTTTGGGTGTGGTGGTCTTCTTGGATTTGGGTGTCATGGAAGAGATTCGACTAGGGTTTCAGAAAAGGTTGAGAGGTTGAAGAAGAAGTATTAGAGTGGGTTTGGGTAAATCTAGAGAGGTGAGAGTATCGGGTAAGGTTTGTGGTTTTAAAAACGGAGAGAGAGTTAAGTTGATGGGACGGGTTTAGGGTTCCAATGAGGGTAATCATTACACTGTCAATTTGAAAATATTTGATTTCCAAAACAATTCAAATTTCAAACCATCTTGTCACAATTTAATTCAAGAGGGAAATTCCGAAAATATCTTTTCTATAAATAAAAATACTCGGATATAAGAACTTTTGGAAAATAATATGTGTACTGCAACAAAGGTTAAAAAACATAAAAACTATATTTGATCAAATTTCTAATAAGATATTAACCAAATATATGATTCGTTATATGTGCTATACCATTCAACACACAATCTTTGACATAAATTTCAAAGGTCTTGACACTGAGTAGAATATATCTTTCGTAAAGGAAAAGCTCTCCCTACGAAAGTGCATCCCTGTTCAGCATTCCAATCTCACGTCTAATGAAGGTGAACATGTCCTCTGCCAAAGGCTTGGTAAAGATGTCAGCCCATTGATAATCAGTTGAAATAAAAGATATGGACACATAACCTTTTTCGACATGGTCTCTAATGAAGTGATGCATTACATCAATATTTTTGGTCCTTGAATGTTGAACATGATCCTTTATGATTGATATGGAACTTGTATTGTCACACTTAATGGGAATACCTTTGAGGTTGATGCCAAGATCTCTCATTTGTTGAGCTATCCAAAGGATTTAGGAGCAGCATGCTCCGGCTGCTATGTATTCGGCTTCAGCAGTGGATAGAGCAACTGAGTTTTATTTCTTTGAATGCCAACTGATCAAGGATGCTCCTAAGAATTGGCAACATCCCGACGTGCTCTTCCTATCCACCTTATAGCCTGCAAAGTCTGCATCAGAATACCCGATTAATGTAAAATCTTTTTTGCTTTGGGTACCATAAGCCAAGCTCCTTAGTGCCATTGAGATATCGAAAGATCCTCTTCACAGCCACGAGGTGAGATTCTTTAGGATCAGCTTGAAACTTAGCACACATGCAAACACTAAACATTATGTCAGGTCTACTAGGCGTAAGATATAATAAAGATCCAATCATCCCTCGATACTCCTTTTGATTGACACTCTTCCGAGTCTTGTCTTGATCTAAAGATAAGGTTGAGCTCATGGGTTTCTTGGCTGCTTTGGATTGATCCATCTTGAACTTCTTCAAAAGATCCTTAGTGTACATGCTTTGGTTGACAAATATCCCTTTCTTGGATTGATGAACTTGTAATCCCAAAAAGAAGTTGAGTTCACCCATCAAGCTCATCTCAAATTCACTGCACATAATCTCAGAAAATTTCTTGCACAAAGATGTGTTATTAGCTCCAAACAATATATCATCAACATATATTTGAATAACCAAAATGTTCTTTCGTTTGGTCTTGATAAAAAGAGTTTTGTCGATCAACCCCCTTTTAAAATCATTTTCTAAAAGATATTTTGACAAGCGCTCGTACCAAGCTCTTGGGGCTTGTTTCAAACCATATAGCGCTTTGTCTAGTTTGTAAACATGATTAGGAAATTCCAAACTTTCAAAACCTGGGGGTTGAGCCACATAGACTTCTTCCTTTAAGAAACCATTAAGAAAAGCACATTTGACATCCATGTGATATAACTTTATGCTCATAAAAGATGCAAACGCTAATAAAATGCGAATGGCTTCAAGCCTGGCTACGGGAGCAAAAGTCTCCTCATAGTCAATCCCTGCCTCTTAATTGTAGCCTTGAGCAACAAGCCTTGCTTGTTCCTCACGATCTCACCATTCTCATCTAGCTTGTTCCGAAATACCCAACATGTGCCAATGACTGATTGATGCTTTGGTCTAGGCTTCAAGGTCTAGACTTTGTTTCTCTCAAATTCGTTAAGCTCACTTTGCATAGCAATGATCCAGTTTGGCTCTTGAAGGGCCTCATCTACCTTCTTTGGTCCTATAAGAGATACAAACGTGTGAAAAGCACTAAGATCTTTAGGTTTAGAACGAGTTTGAACACTAGATTTATGGTCAGAGATGATATCCTTTAATGAGTGTGATGAGGAGTATTTGAATTTTCTTTTGCTAGCCTAAGCTCCTTGATTCGTAATACCAGCATGATTGATTTGTGGTACCTCTGACTCCATGGATCTGTTAGGTTCAGTTACAGCAGTTTCTGACGTTTCAACACTTTTGGATTGGTCACCAAGGGCTTTGGATGAATCTTTAACACCTTGGGCCAATTCTTAAGTGTTGAGAATCTGATCCTGCATGTTCCTCTTCTCTGTGTTCTTGATAGCAGCATCATCACCATCCTCGTTCTTTAGATGGATGTTAAGATCTAAATCTGCAACACTTTCACTCAAAGAACCGTCATTGCATTCATCAAATATAACATGTATACTTTCCTCAACTAACTTGGTCCTTTTGTTGAAGATTCTATAAGCTTTTCTACTTGTGGAGTAGCCAAGAAATATACCTTCATCACTACGCGCATCAAATTTCCCAAGGTTATCTTTTCCATTGTTATGAACAAAACAAGTACATCCAAAATGTTTAAGATAAGATATAAGTGGTTTGCGGCCTTTGAAAAGTTCATAAGGAGTTTTCTTTAAAATGGAACGAATAAGACAACGATTCAAAATATAGTTAGCTGTGTTAACAGCTTCAGCCCAATAGGTTTTAGGTAACGCATTTTCTAAAAGCATAGTCCTGGCCATGTCCTCTAGGGTGCGGTTCTTTCGTTCCACAACCCCATTTTGTTGAGGTGTCCTAGGAGCAGAAAAATTATGGGAGATGCCATATTTAGCACAAAACAAATCAAATTGAAGTTGATCATACTCCCTACCATGATCACTTCGAATTGACACTATGGGCTCGTTTCTTAAAGTTTGCAACTCCTTACAATGTTTTGAAAACTCAAAGAAGGCCTCTGATTTTTCTTATAAAAATGCAACCCATGTATATCTAGAAAAATCATGAACAAAAGCAAGCATGTACTTTTTACCATCGGGAGATTTGACTCGCATAGGACCACATAAATCCATATGTAAAAGTTTAAGAGGTCTAGAAGAACATACAACCTTTTTGTGTTTGAAAGAGCTACATGTTTGTTTACCTCGTGTGCATGCTTTGCACATATCAATACCTTTGAAGTCCATCCCATGTAGTCCTCTTACAAGCCCTTTGGACACAAGCTTTTGTAGTGTATGTGGGCTTATATGACCGAGTCTCCTGTGCTAGAGCTTTGGATCGCCCGTCAAAGCCTTTAGACAAGTTAAGCTTCCTTGTGCCACTTGCTTAGCATTCACAACATAGATGTTGTTATAACGATAATGAGTGAGAATTACTTTACATGTATCTTCTCTGCGCACTAAACATTTTTTCTTGTTAAATCCAACATCATTACCACTATCACATAGTTGAGAAACACTAAGGAAATTATACTTCAAACCATTAACAAGATAAACATTTTTAATACTATGGTTAGGATCACTCCCAACACTACCGATACCAACGATGTCAAACTTTCCTTTGTCACCAAGAGTGATTGTTCCAATGGATTGCTTCTTTAGTTGATGGAAGAAAGACCTCTTCCCAGTCATATGTCTAGAGCATCCACTATCAATAATCCATTTTTGCTCTTTCACCTTGGTGATCTCCTACAAGACAAAAATGAACCTTTGTCGCTAGACCATTGAGCAAATTTAGATCCTTTATTGGGATAAACCATATTTGGTAAAATAGTGCCTTTGGGGACCCAAACTTACGTTATCCGTTCTTTTCTCAAGTGAACAGGAAATGTATTGCGAATAATATGTGGATCATTTCTTCTATAGGGGCAGGTCTCTCTTACATGTCCCTTTCTTGCACAGTGGTGACATATAGGAGAGGTTCTGCTTTCTTTTCCCTTTACAACAGTGGTACTGTGCTGCTTCTTTAAAAACCTTGGATTGTAACCAATACCACTTTTGTTTAGAGAACTTTGTTTCTCACCCAACATCCTATCAAGAGTGCCCTTGGACTTGGTAAAACTTATGAGGACTGTCTGTTGGTCTTGAATCTTATTATTCAAGGGGATCTTCTCGTTCTCTAAGTCATGATGTTCACTTCTCAGAGACGAGAGATCTTGCTTGAGTTTAGATTTCTCTGAGTCAAGAGTCTTAACTTTAATGTCAAGACCTGAATAAGAAGTTTCAAGACTTTTGACGCGCCTAGACAGTTCCTCAATAGTTCTTTCCTGCTCCACAGTTTTCTTGATAAGAGTGTTAGTTTGGGCAATAAGTTTTTCTTCATTGGCAATCATATTAGAAAGGAATTCCGATAGTACCTCTTTTAGACTTGCCATGAGCTCTCTTATAGTTACCTCGAGTTGCTCATCATGGGATTCATCTTCTGTGGCCATGAGACAAAGGTTGGCCTTTTCATCATCGGAATCTGAGTCACCTGAGTCGGAATCACTCCAAGCTGCCACCATGGCTTTCTTTTCCATCTATCACCTTTCTTGAACTAGCTCTTCATCTTTTGAGGGCAATCTTTCACTAGATGGTCTGTTTCACCACATTCAAAACAAGACAAAGGTTTAGTCTTCTTGTCATATTTGTTGTATTAAGACTTACCTCGAAATTTAGAAGACTCTGATCCATCTTTGTTGTTGAATTGCTTCTTCACCTTGAGGATTCGAGAAAGACCCTTTGTAATGAGATCAAAGGGACCATCCGCATCATCATCCTCATCTTCAGAATTAGACACATCTTTGGGCTCATCCTTCTTAGACTTAAGTGCCAAGTTCTTAGTGCTTGTTGGAAGTTCTCCGTCGTCTTCATTGAGAATCATCTCATGAGTGATCACCTTCCCAAGCAAGTCATCAAGGGGTAGAGTGGTGAGATCTTGGGCTTCCTCTATGGTTGTTACTTTAGGACCCCATTTTTCTTTTGGGAGGCACCTCAATATCTTCCTCACTTTCTCAACGTTCTTAAAACTCTTGCCGAGAGAGTCAAGGTTGTTGGTAATTTCTGTGAACCGTGTGAACATAGCCTTGATAGACTCACCAGCTTATCCCAAATCTCTTTAGCTGACCTACAAGATGAAATACGGTTAAACTCATCAGTGATAAGACCACAATAAAGTAAGTTAATAGCCTTGTAGTTTTTGGAGACGAGTTCAAGATCCGCTTGGATGTATTCAGCCTCAGTTTTTGCAATCTTGGTTCCATTTGGTCCGTCTTTGACTAGAACCTTCGAATCATTCTCTATGATGTTCCAAAGTTCCAGATCTTGATCTATAATGAATATCTTCATCAAAGATCTCCAGTGGATGAAGTTGTTTCCTACAAAGAGTGGTGGTCTACCGATAGACCTTCCCTGTGCAAATCCTCCGCTTGCTTCACCGGACATGATAAAAAACTCACAAGATTGTTAGATCGAAAGCAGTGAGTAAAGCTCTGATACCAATTGAAGGTTCGATAATGTATAACGAAGTAATATAAAGATACTCTAGAAGGGGGGTTGAATAGAGTATGCCGGATTTTCGCAGATAATCTCAAGACTTTTGAAGCACTTGCAATACCCTTTGAGATTAGACGTAATTCTTTCTTCTGGCAAACCTGAATCACAACAGGGTTATACAATTCGAAACAAGTGCGGAAATATGGTAAAGCAGTAAGTAAAGGACGCAATTAATTATTTACGAGGTTCGGCATGAACTTGGCCTACGTCCCCGCCTAGGGTTCTTCCACAACCCTAGGATTCAACCAGCTTTTATTAATTCACAAGACTTAGAATCCTAATAGCTCACCGAGAAGCCTCTCTCCTATACAATTGCAATCTAGTGAACTCACGTTCCCTTGGAGTCCTAGACCAATCTAGAAGAGCCCCACCTCTCTCAGCTGTCTCTTACACTTAGTGAATCAATCGCCTAGTGTTCACTTCCTGAGTTACAAACTCTCGAGTATAACACTCACTCGAAATATATCCTATAAGCTCACTGTGTAACTCTCAAATGCTTTGAAATGAAATAAATGACTCTTAAGAACTAGCAGAGAGCACACGAGGAACACATATTTGATTTGAAGGCTTGAGTGTATGAATGCTTGTGTTCAACGAATGTATTGTTGTCTTCCCTTCTTCATTTTCTTTATAATGAACAAATCGGCGCCTAAGGTTCTCTACCAACAGCTATAGCAGATCATGGCTTGAGATGGATTCTTCACGATCTTCTATTCTTGGAAACTCTGAAGCCATGATCTCCGATTTTATTCTTCTCAACTTCAAGCTTTAAGGAAGGATATATAATTCGAAAAGCTTCCTGAAATGTTAGTGCATATATAATAATATCTGGAAATATGTAATAACATATAATAATGTTTGGACATAATATAATAAAGTACAGGTTTTGTGTTTCATCAACACAGTTGTAGGGAAGCCTTTGAAGCCTTTGACACAAACTGTGTATCGAAGCCTTTGAAACTAATTCCGATTTTCATCAAGGGAGTGGAGTTATCAGGGTCTATGTGGAAATCACCAAGGATGGAGGGATGTTGCATCTAAAGTAACACGGTTAGGATACTACTGGCCTTCTCTCAGAGCGGATGCTGAAATGATCATTCCAATATGTCACCCCTTCTAGTGACATGCATCACCAACCATCTCGCTCCTCATCCTCTGAAGTGTATATCTGCGCCTTGCCCTTTCGCGATGTGGGGTATGGATATTTTTTGCCCTTTTCTAACAGCACCAGGCCAGCTACGCTTAATCATTGTAACAGTCGACTACTTCACAGAATGAGTAGAAGTTGAGGCCATGGCTACCATCACGGCGGAAAAAGAGCGCAAATTCTTGTGGAAGAATATGATTTGCTGATTTGAAGTCCTTCAATCCATCATCATTGATCATGGTCCTTAGTTTGACCGTATGAGAATCCGCGATTTTTGCGCCGAGCTCCACATCTATTTCCGGGTTTTGTTGGTGGCTTACCCGTAACCAAATGGACAAGCCGAGACCACAAATCGCCGGATTTTGAATGCCCTAAAGAAAAGGTTAGGGAGAGCAAAAGGAGAATGGACTGAGATCTTGCCACTAGTACTATGTTTATATAGAACCTCAGCCAAGAGTCCAACTGGAGAAACACTATTCTTGATGACGTTTAGAGGGTTCAACGGATCGGATCGAATGATAGACCATACCATAAATGGAGTCGACGCAATCATCCTAGTAGATCTATTGATTCCATCGACCAAAATTGTTGATTTCAACAAAGACACCAACGATGAAGCTCTTGAATTGGAACTTCACTTACGAGAAGAAAGAAGAGACATGGCTTGTCTCAAAGAAAACGAAAATCAACGTCGACTGGCCAAGGGATATAACAAACGTGTTTTCTTGTGCCCGTTACAGAAAAGAGACACGGTCCTTCGGCAAGCGACTATGGGAGGGAAACTTGAACCCAAATGGGAAGGTCCATACGTCATTCACAAAGAAGTGGGCAGAGGTTTGTTCAAGCTTCAAAATCAAGAAGGCACAATCCTCGCGAAGTCATGGAATGCCAAGAATCTCAAGGCTTATTTTGCATAAAGGTTAGACATATTGGAAATCTGGTGACTTAGATTTTCTATGTATAGGGGTCACCGAAATTCCTAATTGGGTACACCACTTCATATATATAAATGAAAGTTCCAAACCCAATAACGACTACTCCTTTCATATTTAAACATAATAAGAGATCCCCCAAAACGCAAGCCACTATCCTCGGCAGAAGCACCCCAACCTTCGGTAACAATACAATGACCCTGACTATCTCCAAACACCCTCACACGAAATTCTCGTCCAGTAGAAGAAACCAAACAAACATGACTTAATCCATCGCGACCGTACATAGCACCAAAAGAGTGAGGCAGTGGCTACAAACCGTCAAAACCAAAATTTTATTATGAAACCCAAAAAGTCAAGAATGACAAATAAAGGGACATAAGAGCTACCATGTATTGAAATTTTATTATGAAACCCATATTTTTTTATCTGCGATTGTTTTTAATAGGTCTCTCCATCGCGTACAGTATGCTGGAGATTACCTAAATTTTAATTCAATCTCCTTCGCATCCAAGGACGCTAGAGATCGTTTTTACTAGCTCTCTCCATCGCGTAGAGTACGCTAGAGATTACCTAAATTTTAATTCAATCTCCTTCGCATCGAAGGACGGTGGAGACTATTTTTCATAGGTCTCTCCATCGCGTAGAGTACGCTGACGATTACCTAAATTTTAATTAAATATCTTTTGCATCCAAAGACATTGTATATTGTTTTTAATAGGTCTTTCCACCGCGTAGAATACGCTAGAGATGACCTAAATTTTAAAACTCAAATCTTTTTCAGCCTAAGGACGCCGAAGACTGTTATTTATCTTAAAATTGTGGCAACTTATCAAAAGACAAATGTAACACATTCACACTAGTTTATTTATTATACACTAGATTAAAAACAGACAACAGATGTCATAATTCTTAAAACAGACCGCCCCCTACTTCTCCATTCAACACCGAATGGAAAATTCAGCATCACTGTTCTGATCTGGATCATGATTTACGACAACAACATCAAAGCAAGAGGGCCCTTCATATCAAAGATCAAATGTGTTCCCATCTGAAGCTTGTTAGAAATAAAAAACTCAGGCCAACCTGATGTGAACAAGTAATTATGAAGGCTCAAGGGCTCAACCATCACCACAAATTCTTCATCTGCTCGCGTCCATAGTTGTACGATGACAAACGCCTCATCACCATAATCACGATACACTTGTGGAAAAGGCTACAACAACAATAAAAGACCTCAGAAAGGATCAATTTCCAATTAGAAACCGAACTATTCTATAATAACTCACCAACATGTGCAAGTGTCCCTCTATCACTATATCTCGGGTAAAACCTCTCACGCGAGGAATGGTCCGACCCGGGATATCCATCGGCAAGTTAGACGTCATGATTACCAAACTGCACCACAAAGTACGAGAGTGCTGTCCCATTTTTGGTGATGGACAGGATACACAGAACAAAGCTCACCGCAAACATACCTTATCTGCTCCACGAGGTTGGTAATGATCAGCAGTCATGACAAAAACCACCTGGCAAGTGAATCTCTTGTTCAAAAAAACCAACAAACGAACAAGCACACCTAACACGCCTAGCAACCCAAAAAACTAGCGTGCCGCGTGCGGCACACACCTCCTAGCTTAAGGACACCTCAACCTAACCTAGAAGAGCAATTCTTATCTCCACAAGCAGTAACCTAGTATAAATAAAATTCCCCCTCCATAACATTCTTTTAAACAAAAGGGGGAGGGGGGAAGACAATACCAAGTTTCGACATGGTTTCTGGCGAAATTTCTCCGCCTAACTTTATCACAAATATAATGCTTTTTCAAAATCCCAAGTTCATCCGAATAATCATGAGGGAAAGCCAACTTCATAGGCTACCCTTGTCGTACATCTTTGTAGAATTCGGGGACAACATACTAAACCGAATCATTCTATGTTCTCCTTCAAACCAAGAATTCCTGGTCTTAGTCGAAAGAGACGAAGGGGATTGGTTCTCTCTGACAGAGGGATGGCGATCTTTCGCACCGTCTAACAACCTAAGAATAGGAAGTTGCCTCACTTTTGAATACCAAGGAGAGTCAAACTTTGATGTCACCATAGAACAACCAGGCCTAGAACATAATGGAGATGTACTCCCCGACTACTTGTGTTATGAAGAAATATGAATATGCATGATATAAGTCGTTTTCTACTTTATTTTGCACCAAATAAAAGTGCTTATAGCTCTTCGTTATGAAATAAATCCGCAAACCCTTAATTTTGGTCATCCTATGATTCATTTCATAAAACGTTCAATGACAGGAGATGGGTACGGGTATCGCGAACAAATCCTCCAACAAAGAGAAACAATAGCGAGTTAAACTCTAGTCGCAAATAGACAAGAGTACTAACGATAGGTTAAACTCTAAGAAAAACTAACGAAGAGCATAAACGTATATATCCTAAAGCTAGAAATAAAATATTCACAACATCAATATACCATAACAAGGCATATCGCCTGTCATGGGCCCAAATGTTTCCCATCCAAAAAACAATGTACGAACTGCAACGAAGCATGAAGCTCACACCATGGGCAGAAATGTTTTAAACATACTGCCCAGCAAAGGACAATTTCAAATATTTAATAATAAGTGGAAGGATGGCGTGTTAAGCGTCAACATCCTCATTTTCATGTCCTCACAGAGTCCCCGAGGTGAGAAAAAACGATTAATGCTCAGGACAACCCCGCAATCCACTCCCTTCATGAACGCATCGGTCAGCTTCTCATAAAGAACGTCCGACACGTCTGTCTCAATTAAGATGGATACCCAACCAACCTCGACTTTCCTTCACTAGAAAGTTGGTCAACCATTTTTGACCCTCGTCGCTCAGCATGAAATCTTGAAGTGTGTTCTTGGTAAGAACAACATCTTCACCAGAAGTACAGCGCTCCAATTGTCCTCTCGTGTTGATAAGCTCTTCGCGCGCCATTTCCAACTCAGCTTCGAGCTTCCTGATCCGAATATTCGAGCGCGTTACCTCCAGCTCATGCTCAGACCCCATCTCTTGAAGTTTTGAAAGTTCAAATCGCGATACATCTAACTTACCCTTCACTGCCCTCCACTTCCTTTTAGGATTTTTCCAAAGCATCTTTCAAACTGTTGATAGTAACCTCCTGGAGCTCTGCATCCTTTAACTTTTTCACCTTCACTTTTAGACTCTTGTTTACTTTCCTTAACTCCCTCACCCTTTTCCAACAACTCTTTGTATTGCGAGGATAATAAACATGTGTGCAAAATGAAATAGGTGGAAAAGATGAAATTGCGAAGGAAATTACACAACCCCCGATTTTCTGACCCTGTTCCAAAAACTCTTTGTCTGTCAAGTGATGAAGGTAATCCCTTTCAGCCGGGCAGCTCCTTCTAGGCATCACCAGTTTCTTAATATCAAGTGGAGAAAACCCAGTTTGCATGTACACAGTCATAGAAATCCCTGATGAGGTGATTGGCTCGGCACTTAGAAGCTTATTGATTGCTACTTCCTCCCTGCTGCTGATTATCACCCACTTGTGGAGTGATAGTGGGAGCAGTTCTGGCTGTACCTCTCTTCTTCGTCAAGGTAGAAATTTTCGCCTTGTCTATCAACATATCTGCAAAAGAATTAGGGCGAAGGTCAATCAAAGGAAATCGCGATCAAAATAATAAAAAACCTAAGCACATAGACACCAACCCGGACGGTGAGGAAGACTGAGCCCGACCATATCTAGGCGAGTTGGGGTCACGACTTCCCTATAGCCCCGTGTAAATGCGGCCCTCCATCTTTCCATTGCAATATTTTTTATTTTTGGAGGGACGGGCATAGTCACCGGGTGTGGTCATAAAGTTCAAAAGGGTTTTGGTGGGATCACGAACAAGAAACCATTTCTTTCTCCACCCCGAGCTGCTAGATAGTCTCTTAACTATATTCCCACATAAGGAAGCAGATACCAGTCCCTCGCTATGTCTCAAAGATAGGATTGAGAAAAGATGATATAATGTTAGTGTCTGATTGATAACGGCGCACCGCATAACGTAGGCCGCGAGATAAATCCACACGTTAAAAGCGTGCTGAGCGGGATATTGGTTGATACGCTTCAAGAATTCAAAATAAAGAGGGGGTAGAGGTAGGCGCAACCCCTGAAGAAGGCCTTGAAGATGAACAACAACATGATCTTTGTAGGTGTTTAGACATCCCCCATTCCTGGTAGCCAAGCCTATTTCTATCCCAACCGGCCACAGGTAGAGATTAGCTATCATCTCCAAGTGATCAGCTTCAAGAATTGAATTTTCTCCCAATATTTTAGTTTCAGTAAGGGCCACACACTTCTTGAAAATTTTAGGGAAAGATGGAGGTGCTATTGGGACGTAGCTTTGACAGAAGCTACAATCATCTACCTCCATTTGCTTGTAGGGAAGCACGACGAAATCACTTGGTACCACGTGAATAGATTTATTTCTCTCTTTAACAATGTGGGACGACTCACCTTTCCTTAGTTCGTTGATAGATTCCGAGGTATGAAAATACTCGGGATTGTCTCTCTTTAAAGGAGGTTTAATAGACCCAACCATCTTTTGCCGCTTCGTGCTCTGTGCGACACCAGGATTAGTTTTCTTTCTCTTCACCTCGCGTGACGTCTTATTCTCCAGGGGAGGAACATGAGACACTATAGATTCCAAATCAGCATGTATTAGGGTCTCTGTCCTTGTACATGAGGAACTAACTTCCTCAGCCTCATAACCAACACTCCAATTTTGGCTATTGCTTTGATTCGACATCTTAAGTTATATTCAGAAGGAAAGCCCCTCAAAAGACGCAAAGAAAGAAAAAATCAACAAGGGGAACTCAACTTTTCAACATCGTGATTGAACATATTTGCCGCCAAAAAACGCCTTCCTATGTTTATGTTGGCGCCTCACGCGCCCCTCGATAGGGTATTGAAAAGACATTCCCCCCTCAGAGGACGACTGCTAAGAAACACCTTATTGTCTCCTCCATAAAGTTTATCGGTTTTTGAGGAGCCACTTTCAAAAAAGCAAAAAGGAAAGGAGGCGAAAAGCCTCATCCACCCACCACCGCCAGAAAATCCTTGAGGATCCGAAGAAAAACATTACCCTACCCCAAAGCCGCAATACTACCGCCAGATAACTTAAAATTCCCCTAGGAAAGTGATGCGAAGGGAAATCAAGTATGGAAATAAATTGAAATATAAAATCAGAACCGACTCCCTGTCTCAGCAAATAAAATACAAGAAAGCCTCCTCTTGTAGTAGTAGGGTATTAAGGATCGTATCCACGAGGAAGCTTGTCAGCGCTCGCCTTTCTCATTCTAGAAAACTCTCGAATTCGACGAGTAGATGTCCTCAACATCGAGTAAACTACTTGATGTCGACTACCTCAGTCATGTAAACTGCAAGACAGAACAACATACGAAAAAAACGAAGCAAGTCGAGTAGAATAGAGTACTCGACGTTGACTAGACTACTCGACGTCGAGTAGAATTCAGGCGATGTCTAGTGCTTTGTTGTGTAAAAACGAGACCTTTGCAATGACATAAATAAAACAGACAAAACATGAAATTTGTGGGAAATTCAACAAACTAAAAGCTCCTAGAATCAGGGTATCAATGCCAGAGTGATAACCATATAAAATAATGCATATAGATATAAAAGATCATGCCCTTTCATCAAATAACTTTCGTTATTAACAAGTAGGAAGATAGAGGCTTTCTCATAAACCCTAATTGTTACTAAACCTTTTCACATAATTAATCCAAGTTGTATTAAGATCACTTTCGCTTCAATAACATAAATAAGGATCACCTTCAACTTTCGCAAAAGAATCATGCAATTAGGGATAGAAGATGAAATCACATAAAAAGATTGTACTTTTACCGCATTATCTTATATGGCTACAGTTGGGCTAACCCCGACCCTAGAAGTTGAGTGACTACTCGCTCTTCATCATCAAAAGAATCATCATTAATAAAAGGGAACTAAATTGCATTAATGAAGTAAAACAAAGTTTACAACCGATCGAAGCCAAATCCGTTGTCGCTTACTCCAACCCAAATCGGCTCCAAGCTCTTCTCTAACTCTCTCCTATTCGTTATAACTTGCATTGTGAGTAAATTGGAATATCCTAAAACTCAGCCCCTAGGGCCTTGTTTATAGTAATCAATCCCCGCTATCCAAGGAAAGAATATCTTATCTATATCTAAAACTATCAATCTAAAGCCATAAGATAAAACTTGGTAATAAAAACAAATAAATCCATAAAGGAAATATATCTAAGGTGGATAAATCCTCCTTTGTCTTGATAGATCTTCATGTGAATGGATAGAATATTACATATCTTCACTTGCAAGTAATCCACAAGGCTCGGACTACACTCGATCTCGGCTCGGATTGCTTCTGGATAGTACTCGACATCGACCAAAGTACTCGACGTCGAGTGGTGTTGTCTTCTCCTCATGTGCACTCGAGATCGGCTACATGGTGGACTCGACATGAGTACTCGATGTCAACTAAACTCTTCGACGTCAAGTAGTCGTCGTCGACTAGTCCTGTCATCTTTCAACATTCTCCTCCATCTTGAAACGCATTTTCCCGAGTCATCGTTTGTTTGATTGACGCATATGAGTATGCGTTGGAAAGCTCTTTTCGAGGGCTACAACTCTCATGAAGACATCAGAACTTGATTAAGAATGATAGATGGAGAAAAGTGGGATTTTCTCAAGCTGCACCATCCTTAGCTTGTTCATGACTTTCCTTTAAGCTCCAAAGTGCGTCCGATTTCATCGAAATTAAACAGAAACTAGTGTAGACCTCCAAAATTGGCAAATAAGCATAAACTACATAGATTATATACTATTCTAACCCAAATGTATGAAATGCATGGAAAAATCGATGTAAAAGTAAGTGTAAAACATGACAATTTAGGCTCACATCAAACACCCCGTACTTGCTTGCTTGTCCTCAAGAAATAGTTTGAATGGTCATACAGGGGAAGAAAATAAACTCTCAATATCTTAGATTGCTTCTCATATGTCCCTGCAATGAATTACAATCCTCGAAAATGTACTTATGTCACAAATCCACGCATGTGAATAAAAGCAACATCTACACACAAAAGGAGGGTTATGAATAAAACAATTTATGGGTGACAAAGTAACAATAATCAAGAGGACTTTAATTAAGCTAAATAAGGAGTAGATTGGTAAAAAGCTAAAGGTGTGCAATTTTTGGCAATGTAGTGCTAATGATCCGGGGAAATGGAGTACATTCCAAAGTTTCATACCACATTCCCTCTTCCTTTGATTAACAAGTATGTGGCGTCATAAATAGGTCACCCGACGCAAAGGACACTTGGTCCCTTCATAAGTTTACATCGCGAATAGAGTACTAAGATTTCAGTAGAGTACTAAAATTTCATCGCAAGTAGGATACTGGATAAGACCCTGGCCAGACTCCACACCTTAAGTATCTTCAGTCTAAATAGCATCGTGATTAATATCCTAACATAAGCGTACATAGAATCAATAGCAGGTCCCTCAAGTACCTATGGCTCTTAAGTAACCAAATAAGCATCTCACTGGTTAAGCACCTCTCCTCTAACAGTTCCACGTGTAATGCCTAGTTCCCTAGCATGAGGGCATGCATTATACCTGTCCCATGTTAAACATCGAGGTTGCCAGCAAGCTGCTTGCTTAGTCTACCTATAAATACCCCCCTCTAACCCCGAAGAAATGGATCCGATTCAAGAGAGAAGAAGAAGAGCTCTGAATATCTCTCGGATCTAAAACCCTCGGATTTGAGTTCTTAAGGTCTTTGATCGGAGAAGAACATTCATGGGATAATGACGTAACCTTACTTCTACTAAGGACGATGATATAGTGAGTTACCTCCTCACGAGCTGAACGCACCACCCACATCGCTTGGACTAAATAAATATATAATCTGATCACCACACTTCACGACTAAGGCTTGCAGGTATTTTAAGACATTTTGTCGTCACGGTGAGGTAATTAATAAGTACAGGCGAAATTCCATGATCGGGTCAAACACTACTCCACAAACCATATTCTTTTGAACAATGTGACCAAACAATTACTACTACAAATGAAGGGTCCTATTCTGTAGACCAGGGATTACGATTTTGAAATTACAAAACAAGAGACAACTTTGGATAACATCAAATGAAGTTGTTGTATGGAAAAGATGAGGATGTCGCTTTGGTGTGATGGTCGATTTGGCACTTCCGCAACCAACTAGCCTTAATGTTCTGACCACTTTGTTTGAAGGTATTATAGGTTTTTTATTATGCTACTCCCTCCGTTCCATAATTAAAGACGTTTTAGCATTTTTTTCTTGTTCCATATTAAATGTTGCTCGTGCAATACCACTCGTATTTCCATTCTCTCTCATCGGACGAGTCAGACGTCTCTTTTTCCAATTTGCCTTCCCCACCATAATTAAGAAAAAAAAAGAAATCACTCTATTTC
This sequence comes from Persicaria tinctoria, assembly GCA_037127255.1. Lineage (NCBI taxonomy): Eukaryota > Viridiplantae > Streptophyta > Magnoliopsida > Caryophyllales > Polygonaceae > Persicaria > Persicaria tinctoria. The sequence continues at coordinate 56,031,466 of JBANSL010000006.1, read as the reverse complement.
TCACCCCTGTTCTCCATTTACTCCGTATTTTGGGTAAAGGGTCAACAATGGCGTATTCTATATCCACCTCCCCTCACTGTTATCTTTCCTTACTCCACACCATCTATCTTCCTCTTCTATACTACAGTAAGCTTATCCTCTTTTGTCCAAATTCTTTACATGTTCCCCAATTTCTCGAAAATCCTAACTCTGTTATCCTCCAAATTTCTCACCATAGTCTCCATGGCACCGTCGAAACCCTACGGAAAATACAAGAAAGGTAATTCCTTCTCCTTTTTAATCTCAATTCTTTTCCTAATTGTGAACAATTTTAAATGCCAAAAATTAATTGCACCGATTGATTTTGAAATCAATTTACAGAAACTAAAATAAACAAATTTATTGGTAGTTGTAGGTTCAAAGAAGTTGGCATTGGAGGGCTGAAAGGCAACACTTTCACTTTCGGTTTGACATGCTTTACACTACAAAAAATGTGGAAAAATGGCGCCAAATTTTGGAGGGAAATTGTTGGATGAAACTTACCTAGCTACGGCAACTCTCTGGGGTGGCGAAATGTGGTTCCTTTGGACAAGCGTCGCTATTCCGTCGCAATGCCGTGGCTAGGTTGGTCGCCACGGCTATCATCCGTAGCTATTGTCATTTTGCCACCGCAGACTTCGCCACCCCTACTTTCCCGTGGCTACATCCGTGGCTAAATGTGTTTTGCCACCCCAAATCAGCTTTTCGCCACGGTAATTTGCCGATGCTAAATTCTTTTTTTTTTGTAGTGTTAAGAGATTGTATGTTTAATATCCACAAGATGTTACTTGCATATCAAATTCAACAGAAGGGTGAATTTAACAAGAGGTTGAAGTGCTTCACGTTGATGAGGATGTCGAATTGACGAATATACATTTGATTTGACACAACTACAATGAACGAGACTTTTAACCCAAGAGGAGGTCTCCAACCAGGTTAAGAACTACTCATCCAATATGTACCTTATTTCAGAAGTTGATATCCAATAAATGGGATGAAGAAGTGATCTCTAGAATTGGGAAAAACTTACTATTGATGGCGTTTTATGGTTGAGTTGGGTTTTGGTGAATTTTCACTTTGTGTACATGAATTGTTGTTGGAGTGAAGGAGTATTAGTCTGTGTAGCAGACTCTGTAGCAGAAATTCAGAATTGTAAATGAGTTAGTGAACAGTTGTAATCGATCATGCTCAATGTATCATCTCACTTTGTACTCCATATTTGTTTCAATGTAATGAATGGTGAATTACCTTTTCATCTCAGTTAGTACTTCATATTTTTTCACCTAAGCTTGCAGTTCACAAAGTCTAAACAAAGAAAAATCAACTCTTAACCTAAAAAAGATCACAGTCATTCCAAAAAAAGACCCAATCTCAATTTCATACAATATTCAATCTCAGTTTTTTATCTCACTAATTTTCTGATTTTTATGCTATGAGTTTCAGTATAAAAAAACAAAGAAGAAGAAGAGAGAATTGAGCACGGCAAGGTTGGCTAGAATTTCAAGCTTATGTAAGTCTATGATTGAATGCTGAATTCCTTTTTCATCTCATTGTTGTTTTGAGCCTAATATGCCATGTTTTATACCGTTTTCTGCATGGATTTTATACATTTGGGCAAGCTAATAGATAATTTGTGTAGTTTATGTTTATTTGCAATATATGGAGGTCTACACAAGTTTTTGTTATATTTTGCAGTAATCGGACGCACTTTGGAGCTTAAAGTAGAGTCATGAAGAGGCTAAAGATGGTGCGGCTGGAGGAAAGCCCACTTTTCTCCATTCATCATTCCAAATCAAGTTTTGAAGTCTTCATGAGAGTCGTAGCCCACGGAAAGAGATTTCCAATGCATGCTCATATGCATCAATCCGACGAAAGAGGACTAAGAAAAGTGTGTTTCAAGAACAGAGCATCATACTGGAAACTGTTGCAGAGGTCGATATCGACCTAGCCAGGTCGATATCGAGTTGACCCAAATCGAGTCAAGATCCCGGAATCGATCAGAGCTGGAGCAAAGGAAAAGTGAAGGTCGATATCAACTTAGCCAAGTCGATATCGAGTGACCACAAGTCGATTTTCACCCTGGGAGCCGTGATCGAGTGTCCGAAGTGAAATCCAAAAAACGCAGGTCGATATCGAGTTGACCAAGCCGATATCGAGTTGGTCAACAGTGGCCGATTTCGAGCTAGTCCAAGTTCTAATTAATGTTCTATCGAATGTCCAATGGAGATATCCACAAGATCAAATTCTATCAAGATCTATCAAGATGGAAGAGATATTTATCTATTTTAGATATAGTTCCTTTAGAGATTTATTTCTTTATTTCCATATTTTTATTGTATGTTATTAAATAGATTTAGATATAGTTGTTCCATCCTAGAATAGCTACATGGAACACAATAAATAAGGCCTTAAGGGTTGAGTTTTATTCATTCAATTCAAGAGACAATTAGTTACATAGAGAGAGTAGAGAGAGAAGGCTTGTCGCCGAGTGGAGCAAGAGAGGCGAGAGCGGATTTGGCTTCGATTGGTTGTAAGCTTTCTTTTATTTTATTTAATGCAATTTAGTTTCTTTTTATTATTAATGTCTTTCTTGATGATGAAGACCGAGTAGTAACCCAACTTCTACGGTCGGGGTGAGCCCGACGGTAGCCATGTGAGGTGATACGTTAAAGGTACAATCTTTGGATGCAATTCGTCTTCTATCCCTATTAGCATGATTCTTTTGCGAAATTTGAAGGTGATCCTTGTTTGTGTTATTAAAGAGAAAGTGATCTTAATGAAACTTGGATTAATTATGTGAAAAAGGGTTAGTAATAGTTAGGGTTTATGTGAAAGCCTCTATATTCCTATTTGTTAATAATGAAAGTTATTTGATGAAAATCATGATCTTTTATATGGTTATCTTTATGGTGTTGAAACTCTGATCATGGAAGTCTTTATTTTATTGATTTATTTCACAAATTTTTTAATTTTAAAGTTTCTGTCAGTCGATTTCGAGTTTCTGAGGTCGATATTTCTACTCGATATCGAGTTGCTTAAGTCGATATCGACCAAATTGCTGCTTTTGTTATTTTTTTTTGCTTTCTCTGTGTTTTACTGTTTCTGCTGAGTTTGGAACTGAAAAGTCGGGTGCTGACACGCTTCCTCGTGGATCGATCCTGACTACCTTCTACTACAGCGGGAGGAAGTCTTGTAATTTATTGGAAGAGATCAGGGAGTCGAATTTGAGATTTATATTTCATACTTGATTATCTTCCTAACAATTGTATACCCCATATTTTTTGCAATATATTGAATGGTGAATTACTTTTTCATCTCGCTTTGTACTCTATATTTTTCATCTTAGTTTACTGTTACCAAAGTCTGCACATAGAAAAATCAACTCTCAATCTCATAAAGATCATAGTCACTCCAAAAAAGATCCAATCTCAATTTAATAGAAAATCCCATTTAAGTTTTACATTGGACTTTACTAATTTTTATGATATGAGTTTCAATAAAAAAAAACTAAATAAGAAGAAGAAATAATTCAACAACAGTAATGACTAAATCATCTCGACTGAAACACAAAAACAAGTGAGCATTTAGCAGTAGAAAAGAGAATTCAACAACATAAATAAGTTAAGAAAAAAGGAAGAAAAATAAAAGAATTTAGCAGTAAAATAGAGAATTCAGCAGAAACAGCAAGGAGTTAAAAAAATATAGAAGACAAAATAATAGAGAATTTAGCAAAAATCATGTCGACTGAAACAGATCATCTACAAACGGAAGCTTGAGTTTGGCTTGTGACATATTGCATATATAGTTTCAACATACATCAGAGAAGTGAGTAAATTATCCATCACAAGTCTTGGTTGTCATGCTCATGTTGCATATAACCACCTCCATTCTTTTACTGCAAATGTTCTGTTAAACACGGATCAAAATGTGAATAACAGGGATTACACTTTCTACAAGAAAGAAGAAAATGAAGTGAAGAGCTAGAACAAGAGCTATAACAGTAGCTTCGACTTCAGTTCTCTTCCATGGGAAAGCTCAATATATGTGCTAGCATATTCATAACACTTTCTACTATAGAATAATCACAAGTAATCTATTTCGGAAGACAACCATTCTTCTCCAATCTAGCTTTATTGATGTGCGGGACTTTATATCGGTTGGATCCTCTGACCTTCATGATTTCCCTCATGCACAACTGTTGTGAGCCTAATTCGCCATGTTTTACACTTACATTTATATCGATTTATGCATACATTTCATGCATTTGGGCTAAGATAGTACATAATCTATGTAGTTTATGTTTATTTGCCAAATTATGTAATCTACACCAGTTTCTGTTTAAATTTGCAGAATTCAAGGCATTTTACAACAATTCTAAGGAAGGTCGGAAAAGCTCGGAAAACCACTACAGAAGTCCAAGGTCAAAGAAGCAGCGGAACCAGTCGAATCAAGCTGAGAGCCAAGGTTACTCGATCTCGAGTAGACCTTACTCGATCTCGACGAACATGTCCGAGCAGGCCTTGTCGACTAGGAGCAGTGTCGAGAGCCAGACCAACCCAGCTCCGGAAGCCAACTCGATCTCGACAAGACCTAGTCGAGATCGACGAAGCCTAGACGCCACACTCGAAGTCGAGAAGAGGAGCTGATCGAGAAGCCGAGGACGAAGACGCTGAGCAACCCTACTCGATCTCGATGAGACCTTGTCGAGATTGACGAGCCACCCGGCGCCAGTCCGAGTCCATGCCGAAGTGGAGTCCTTGACATCACCAGAGAGCCATCCTCGACCACCACCCTAGTCGATCTCGAGGAGACCTAGTCGAGATCGACGAGCGCCAGGAGCCCAGATCCGAGCCATGTCGAGGAGAGTCACCCGAGAAGTCCAGTCGACGATGAATCCTAGTCGAGATCGACAAGCCCTTGTCGATATCGAGTAGACCAGATTCCAGAAACTTGTCGACGTGAGCAGTCCGAGTAGAGTTGGGATTCCTTGGGCACGAAGGAAGTCGAGTAGGCTGAGATCTATCATCATCTATCCATGGAAGGGAGATCTATCAACATGAAGACACATTACCTAGTTTAGATTTATCTTTTCTTTAAAGATTTATTTCCCTTTAACATTTTATTTATCATTAAGCATTTTAGATATAGATAGAAGATTCTATCCTTGATTAGCAAGGAATAGAAGACTATAAATAAAGCCCTAGGGGCCGAGCATTAGGTATCTTATTCCAATTCAGAAACACATTCAATTCCAGTAGAGTTTTAGGAGTTCTAAGGTTTTTAAAGTTTTGGCTTTCTGCGAAAGTTGATTGCTGGGATTGTAAAGGCTTTAAATATAGTTTAATGCAAGTTTTTTTTATACATCAATGTCCGCGATTGCGATGAGGCGTGAGTAGTCCACCCACTTCTCAGGCTGGGGTGAGCCCGACGGTGGCCATGTGAGGTGATGCGGTAAAGGTCAGATCTTGTTATGCAATTCGTCTTCTATCCCTATGAGCATGATTCTTTTGCGAGAGTTGAAGGTGATCCTTGTTTGAGTTATTGAAGCGAAAGTGATCTTAATACAACTTGGGTTAATTATGTGAAAAAGGGTTAGTAACAATTAGGGTTTATGCGAAAGCCTCTATATGCCTATTTGTTAACAACGAAAGTTGTTTGATGGAAAGCATGATCTTTTCTGCCTTTATGTGTTACTTTGCATGGTTATCGTTGTGGTGTTGATACCCTGGCTTTGGAAGTCTTTTATTATATTGATTTATTTCATCGAAAATCTGTGTTTGTGTTCAGAAATTGCAATTTAAAGTTTCTGTCTTCCAGTCGACATAGAGTAGTTCTCGTCGATCTCGAGTAGGACCTTGTCGAGATCGAGTAGGTCTTAGTCTAGGTCGAGTTGAGTTTTCTTCTGTTGTCGATTTTCAGTTTCTGTCGATTTGCCCTTGTCGATCTCGAGTGCCCTCTTGTCGAGATCGAGTAGCTTCTGTCCTTGCTTTGTTCTTTACTTTCATTTGCTACTTTCTGTCTTTGCTTTGTCTTTTCTGCTTTTATTTCTGTTCTTTTGTTTATGTCTTTTCTGCTTTTCTGTGAGATTTATAGCTACCTGAGAACTGCTGACGTGCTTCCTCGTGGATTCGATCCTGACACCCTTCTACTACAACGGGAGGAAGTCTTGTATTTATTTGCTGAGACAGGGAAGTCAGTCTGAACTTTATTTCATATTTGTTTCATACTTGCCATCCTCCTACAACAACAATTTGGCGCCGTTGCCGGGGAAGCTATCAATCGCGCCTTAGGTAGTCAGTTCTCACTTTTTCATTGTGTTACTTTTCAGGTGTATGCGCCGTTCTGGTCAACCACCTGAGTTTGACGGCTTAGACGAACCAGAGCGCCTTCTACACATCAGAACTAAACTGCAAAAAGCCATGGCAGCTGCAGAAACACAGGAACAGCTGATCGCTAGGCTTACCAGGGAATTGGCCGCTAAAGATGTTGCTATCGCCGCTGAGAAAGCAGCAAGGGAACAAGCACAGGCTGATCTTGCCCAATATCCAACCACGGCAGAGGACTACATGCACCCAACTCTCGTCGTGCCTGAATCGGCGATTCTAATCCCTGACAACTCTTTTGAAATTCGCACTCAATTTCTTATAGAGCTTAAAAATAATGCCTTTTATGGTAGATTTAATGAGGGTCCTCTTGAACATATTACAAACTTTTCTGACATGTGTCGTACTCTTGCTGAAGGTACAACCCTGGAATATGTCAAGATGAAATCTTTTCGCTGGTCTCTCGCTGGGCCTGCACTGAAATGGCTTGAAGGGCTGAAAGCAAGATCACTCACAACCTGGGCCCAAGTAGAGCAAGAGTTTCTGAACAAATTCTTCCCACCCGCCAAAACAGCACATCTCCGCCAGAAAATCACCGCCTTCAAACAGAAGCAAGGGGAATCGTTGGCAAAGGCATGGAGCGCTACAAGGAACTTCTGCGATCTTGCCCTACTCATGGACAGCCACCCTACGTCATTCAGGAGATCTTCTTCAACTCTCTTGATCAAGTCACTAAGGACAGAATCAACCATTATACTCGCTATGAGTATCTAACAATGCCGCCAAGTGACGCATGGGGTGTGCTAGAGAAGCTCACCAACTACGACAACAAGTATGGGTCTCTTGCAACAACAAATTGGCGCCATTGTCGGGGATCAAACCCGGGTCACCCGCGTGACAGGCGGGAATACTTACCACTATACTGCAACTTATGAAGAGAACCCTTACGCCAGGCCAGCACCATCCATGCCCCTATATGAGCCTCCTAAAGAGATTGATCCGGATGTTAGAGAGCAGTACTACAGAGACCAGAATAAGAAGCTCCTCAAACAAGTAAAGTATTTGTCTGTCAACCAGCCTTGAATTGAATGCGGATCGCAAAGGCACACCACTCCTGAGTGTCCACACACAGAGCAAGTCAGGCTGGCAGAGCACCAAGAGGAGGTAGCTTACGCAGGGGGTCCCAATCGCTACAAGGGGGACCAAAGGTTTCAGCAACCACAATGGAACCAAGATGTCCCTAGGAACCCCCCGCCCTACAGAGCTCCAGGACATCCAGAAAGGGACCAGAAAAATGATGATATACAGACAGTCCTGGAGGAAATATGGAGAAATCACTCAGAAACTAGGCAGTCCTTCAACTCCGTCTATACTCAGATGCAAGGTGTCAACTCTTGGCATGGGGAAAATGATGTATGGAGGAAATCAGTTGATACACAGATTGGTCAGCTAGCAGCAGGAATCCCCAGACAGTCAGGTGCGCTCCCTGGATCTTCAGAACCAAATCCCAAGGGAAAGACTGGACACATCGCTGCTGTAAAACTCAGAAGCGGCCATCAACTACAAGAGCCAGAGGTCGGAAAGCAGCAGAACAACGATGACCAGCAACTCGACATCGACCAGGGCCTAGTCAATCTCGAGGAGGGCCTACTCGATCTCGATGAGAAACTTTAGAAACCCTCGTCTGCACCACACAGCAACTCGACATCGCCCAACCTAGTCGAGATCGACAAGGGTGTAGTCGATATCGAGGAGCCCCTAGTCGAAGTCGACAAAGATGCAGCACCTCCGACGTCTGTTCTGGCTCCAAATCAGAAAAAGAAGCTGCCTTTCCCCATAAAATCTCCAAAGGACCTGACAGAAAAGAAATTCCAGCGCTTCATCAAGATGCTTCAGAAACTCAACGTCACCATCCCCTTCACAGAAGCTCTCAATGAAATGCCATCCTATGTCAAATTCCTGAAGGAGATTCTGAGCAAAAAGCGATCAATGGCTGAAATTACAGAGGAATGCAGCCATCTGGACATATTGGAAAAGAGGCCGGATCCAGGTAAGTTCGCTATAACTATTGGATTTGGTCCATACAAAATTAATGCCTTTTGTAATCTTGGAGCTAGTGTGAGTATCATGCCTTTAACAATTTGGTCCAAGATTAAGATAGGTGCCCTAAAGCCTGTGGATGCTAGACTTTACATGGCCAACAACACTGTGGTCATCCCAACAGGCATGGTGGACAATGTGCTAGTACAAGTAGGTAAATTCTTTGTCCCTGTTGATTTCCTAGTTGTTGATATGCAAGAAGATTCTGCTTGTCCAATTATTCTAGGGAGACCCTTCTTGGCGACGGTGGATGCCAACATAAGCGTAAGGAAAGGAGTGCTCACCTTCAACATCAGCGATGAGGTAATTGAGTATTCCTTTAATAAAACTGAAAGGCATACAGGTCCAATGGAAGAGGTCAAATCTATCTCAGCTGGCTACATCACCTGCGGGGAACCCAAAGTCAGAAATATGACCCCTAAGGAGCTGGAAAAGAGGGACATGGAGGCCCGGGTGGAGGAGATCATGGCAATCCTAAAGAAGGACGCAAAAAATCCAATCGACACAAACCAAGGTACGTCGTTATGGATTAATTATTTTTCGGATGCCTTGACATGAACCAAGTATGGGGTCAAGATCGACCAAGGCTCCTCGACAACGAGGACCCTAGTCGACCTCGACCAAACCAAGGAGCCTCCACCAGCACCAGCCTCGTCGAGCAGCGAGACAGAAGCAGAGCCCTACTCGATCTCGAGTAGCCTAGTCGAGATCGACCACCACTCGGCTAACTCGACTTCGCCTTCTTCGACGCTGACTCCACCAGACGAACTAGGCTCCTCGATCTCGACTAGGCTTGTCGAGATCGACCACCACCCGGCCCCACCAGATCCTGTTTCCTCGACGCTGCAGCCACCAGGAGCAGAAGCCTACTCGAGATCGAGTAGCCTTGTCGAGATCGACAAGCCTTGCCCTTCGTCGACTCCTGCATCTTCGAGCAGCCCACCACCAGAGCCTGCAACCTTGTCGAGATCGACTAGCCCTAGTCGAGATCGACCAAACACCGTGGTCCCCGATTCCGTCTCTGCGAAGGTAAGCCAAGGTATGGATCTTTCTTCTCCTATTTCCATTAAATATCTATCTATACATGGGAGAGGTTTGCCTTGGTATGTGCGCTTATGTAGGATATCCAATGATGAGCCCAAGGAGTATGAAGTTGGAGACAAGCTCTATGTCTCTAAATCAAAGAATCATTGGTTCCCTAACAAATTCAACAAGAAGCGGATGGGACCGTTCGTGGTGAACAAGATCCATTCTGGGGGATTACAGCTGATGGACAAGAATGGAGTCTTATTTGAGGCCCAAGCTACATGGGCCCTGTAGATGCCACCTTGAGCATACATGGAAAGTCGTCCTAGCGACTATAAAATCTAGAGCTTGTACATAGACTTTTTAGGACTTTTTGAGACTTTGTTTTTGGCTTTGAACATTTTTGGTTTTTGTTTTTTTTTCTTTTGCGGGTATATGTCTTCCATACTTTTCAGGACCATGGATAGAACCAAGCAATATTCATACTCGGCCCAGGAGGTGCTTTTATTCGACATTTTGAGGCCCAGCACACCTATCTTGTGAGTTTCTTTCTTTACCCTTGTTTTTATACAGTGAGGACACTGTAATGTTTAAGTATGGGGTGGGGGAAGGGCTTACTTTATGCATTATTTTCCATATTTGACATATATGTGCATTATTTCTTTGAATTGCTACATGGCTATTTTGGAATGCATTATTGATTTATGTGCTTCTATGCATGATTTCCAAAAGTTTGAAAAATGACCCCCATTGAAAATTTTGAAATAATGTCATGAAAGATTTATTGAACTCGACGATGCAAAATTGGATTCATTAGAGATATAACATGGAATTGCCTAGTAAAGGGAAGTCACAATGAAGTGCATTATTTATTGAAAACCATGAAAGGAGGTAAAATTTTAAATTGCTTTTGACATGTTGCGTGATAAAAGGTAGGAGGACTTTATATTTCCATATAATGCTCACATTGTTAATTCCCAGCCTTACCTAAGCTTATGCATCACAAAAGTCATATTATGCCTTATTTCATATATTTCTCCACATGATCTAAATATTTTCCATTCTTTACCCTATCCGGGGATTATGTTGAGAATGATGTTACATTATGGAGAAGTTATATGGTTGTTGTGTTGAGATTATCATTATTGGAGTTTGGAAGGAAATTGTTTGAAATATGTGGAAAATTTAAATAAGTGAAAGAAAATCCAATCACCTCAGGAGATAAAGGTAGATTGACCCTGCTCTCTGAGATAATAGTTTGGAGAGTTGGGACACATTGTGAGGAGTCCAAAGCACTAAGTATCCGGGGCCATTCATGACACCCATGTTTGCGACTCACGAGAAGGCAGTGCTGAGGTTAGAGAGGTAAAAGCATTATTATTGAGAAAGGCAATATGAAAGGTGATGAATCTTATGGAGAAGGAATGTGGAAATTCAGTTTGGAAATACTCCATTTCCCCGGATCATTAGCACCACATTGCCAAAAATTGCCCACCTTTAGCCTTTTACCAATCTACTCCTTATTGAGCTTAAATTAAAATCCTCTTGATTAGTAATGCTTTGTCACATGAATTGTTTTTTGCATAACCCTCCTTTTGTGAGTAGATGTTGCTTTTATATATTTGCACATGCATGGATCTGTGACACTAGTACCTTTTCGAGGATGGTAATTGACTGCAGGGATATATGAGAATGAATCTAAGATGTTGAGAGTTTTGATTTCTTCCCCTGAATGACAAATAAAAGTATTGCTTGAGGACAAGCAAGCTTAAGTATGGGGTGTTTGTTGTGAGCCTAATTCGCCATGTTTTACACTTACATTTATATCGATTTCTACATACATTTCATGCATTTGGGCTAAGATAGTACATAATCTATGTAGTTTATGTTTATTTGCCAAATTATGGAATCTACACCAGTTTCTGTTTAAATTTGCAGAATTCAAGGCATTTTACAGCAATTCTAAGGAAGGTCGGAAAAGCTCGGAAAACCACTACAGAAGTCCAAGGTCAAAGAAGCAGCGGAACCAGTCGAATCAAGCTGAGAGCCAAGGTTACTCGATCTCGACGAACATGTCCAAGCAGGCCTTGTCGACTAGGAGCAGTGTCGAGAGCCAGACCAACCCAGCTCCGGAAGTCAACTCGATCTCGACAAGACCTAGTCGAGATCGACGAAGCCTAGATGCCACACCCGAAGTCGAGAAGAGGAGCTCATCGAGAAGCCCAGGACGAAGACGCTGAGCAACCCTACTCGATCTCGATGAGACCTTGTCGAGATCGACGAGCCACCCGGCGCCAGTCTGAGTCCATGCCGAGGAGGAGTCCTCGACATCACTAGAGAGCCATCCTCGACCACCACCCTAGTCGATCTCGAGGAGACCTAGTCGAGATCGACGAGCGCCAGGAGCCCAGATCCGAGCCATGTCGAGCAGAGTCACCCGAGAAGTCCAGTGGACGATGAATCCTAGTCGAGATCGACAAGCCCTTGTCGTGATCGAGTATACCAGATTCCAGAAACTTGTCGACGTGAGCAGTCCGAGTATAGTTGGGATTCCTTGGGCACGAAGGAAGTCGAGTAGGCCGAGATCTATCATCATCTATCCATGGAAGGGAGATCTATCAACATGAAGACACATTACCTAGTTTAGATTTATCTTTTCTTTAAAGATTTATTTCCCTTTAACATTTTATTTATCATTAAGCATTTTAGATATAATTTTAGATATAGATAGAAGATTCTATCCTTGATTAACAAGGAATAGAAGACTATAAATAAAGCCCTAGGGGCTGAGCATTAGGTATCTTATTCCAATTCAGAAACATATTCAATTCCAGTAGAGTTTTAGAAGTTCTAAGGTTTTTAAAGTTTTGGCTTTCTGCGAAAGTTGATTGTCGGGATTGTAAAGGCCTTAAATATAGTTTAATGCAAGTTTCTTTTTATACATCAATGTCTGTGATTGCGATGAGGCGTGAGTAGTCCACCCACTTCTGGGGCTGGGGTGAGCCCGACGGTGTCCATGTGAGGTGACGCGGTAAAGGTCAGATCTTGTTATGCAATTCGTCTTCTATCCCTATGAGCATGATTCTTTTGCGAGAGTTGAAGGTGATCCTTGTTTGTGTTATTGAAGCGAAAGTGATCTTAATACAACTTGGGTTAATTATGTGAAAAAAGGTTAGTAACAATTAGGGTTTATGCGAAAGCCTCTATATGCCTATTTGTTAACAACGAAAGTTGTTTGATGGAAAACATGATCTTTTATGCATTTATGTGTTACTTTGCATGGTTATCGTTGTGGTGTTGATACCCTGGCTTTGGAAGTCTTTTATTATATTGATTTATTTCATCGAAAATCTGAGTTTGTGTTCGAAAATTGCAATTTAAAGTTTTTGTCTTCCAGTCGACATAGAGTAGTTCTCGTCGATCTCGAGTAGGACCTTGTCGAGATCGAGTAGGTCTTAGTCTAGGTCGAGTTGACTTTTCTTCTATTGTCGATTTTCAGTTTCAGTCGATTTGCCCTTGTCGATCTCGAGTGCCCTCTTGTCGAGATCGAGAAGCTTCTGTCCTTGCTTTGTTCTTTACTTTCATTTGCTACTTTCTGTCTTTGCTTTGTCTTTTCTGCTTTTATTTCTGTTCTTTTGTTTCTGTCTTTTCTGCTTTTCTGTGAGATTTATAGCTACCTGAGAACTGCTGACGTGCTTCCTCGTGGATTCGATCCTGACAACCTTCTACTACAACGGGAGGAAGTCTTGTATTTATTTGCTGAGACAGGGAAGTCAGTCTGAACTTTATTTCATATTTGTTTCATACTTGACCATCCTCCTGCAAAAACAACAACTGCAGTGATAGGAACACACAATCTATCTTTGGTGTCGAATATTCATGAAAAGCCTTCTCCACTGCACTAATAAGACCTTCTACGGTTGTTGGACACTCTTTGTACTGTAATGCTTGGATATGGCCCGAAAGAAGCCAATATCAAGGATATTCAAATGTGGAGAGTTTGGTGGCTGACAGAATATTCGAATGTCAAAACCATTTTGTAAAGCTACCCTTTGAAATTCTTCATCATTTATATCAATATGAGTCGTTCTGATTGTCTTTCTTTTGACTGAAGTGAGTCCCTTTATCTCTAAAGTTCCGACTTCTCTATTTCTACTTCTCCTCCGAGCAGGTTGTTCTGACTTCTCCGGCCAGGGCTCGTAGATAGCCATGTATGTCGTGGATCCGAGCCGCTATCACCGGAGGGATAACTGCAGACTGAGGTAGGTCCACCCATAGATCCATGATGATCGGGTGGACGGGCGCTGGAGAGGCCGGATGGGGTGGCTTGGTGGCCAGCACGTACGGCCGGCTCTGAGATGCGTACCAGGCCATGTAGTCTGCAGTGCACAGGCCTGAAAGTCTTCGCTGGTCCGCCTATGATCACCCAGTCAGTAGAAACGTGGCGACATACATCGGCTTCAAGGTGGCGTGGCGGGTGACCTGCCTCGGTGTACGGGTTGCGGGACCCCTTGGACTTGTCCAAACTGCCAAAGACACCTATCGGGCATATATGGCTCATCCTCCCCGCAGAATGTGATCGTGCCTTGGTAGGTGGACTGACGGTACTCGCCGTCGAAGTCAAGATCACTCCCAAAGGGATTCCACCCAACCTATAAATAAAACAAGCAGTTGTAAGTCAGATTTACAAAGCTGACTTATCGCTGCCCGGTCGCCGACCTTAACAACCTGTAGGGTACCATCAGTCCTCAAGAGTCGCGACGCCTGTTATTATGAAATGTTTAGAAGTATGTTACTTCTTGTATTACTTATGCTAATTCATTTGATGCAGTTGGCTTTTAATGTCTTTTCAATGTGTGATCATGTATTTTCATGGCTTTGAATTTATGTTAATGGCTTCTAATGTCTTGTAATGGCTTTTGTTGACAGAGGAAATCGAGATTGCAAATAGAATGTAAATAAAATAAGCAAACCAATTCCGTTGCGAGCAAATAATGTTCAAGACATCCTCCCGTTGTAGCAGCAGGAAGTCAGGTTTGATCCTCAAGGAAGCTGGTCAGCGGATCTCAGGTAGCGGAAGGATCTCACGGATAGAATTCGATTCCAAGAGTACTCGACCTTGACCAAGGGTGTTCGACAGGGGCCGGGCACAGTCGATTTCAAGTACAGAACAACAAACTATAGACAACGGGTCTGGTCGACGTCGAGGAGGATGGTCGGAGTCGAGTACCTACAGAGACAAAGACGAGCAGCGATCTCGAGAGAAAACCCTAGATCGAAAGTCAGTGGTCGACGTCGAGGAGAAAAACATAAAGTAACCTTTTTTTTTGCGCCGACGAAAGAAGGCCGAAGAGTGTGATGGTGGAATCGAAGTGTGGACAGAAAGTAACCAGTTTTGTGTTGATAGAAGGAAATCGAGTATGCAAATAAAATATAAATAAATCACAGCAAACCAGATTCCGTCCCTTGCAAATAATCACAAGACCTCCTCCTGATGCAGCTGTGGGAAGTGAGGATCGATCCACGGGGAAGCGTGTCAGCGGATCCTAGGCAGCCGTGGAATCTCACGGACAGAAGTCGACAACAGTGGTACTCGACCTCGACTAAGGGTTCGTCGACAGGGTTCAGGCACAGTCGAACACAACAGCAGCAACTCGGCAAAGTCTAGTCGATCTCGACAAGGGGCTACTCGAGATCGAGTACGGTCCTCGTCGACTTCGGGTTGGCTTGTCGATTTCCTGCACAAATCAGCTACAGCGACTCTCGGTCGAGGATCAGTAGTCGAGATCGACCAGGCTTGGTCAAGATCGACGAGGGCAGAAAATAAAACGAATGAAAATAAAGAACAAATGCTTTGGGTTTCGACGTAAACTTAATGTAAAAGGCTTCCAGGATTGGGGTTTGCAACAACGATAACTAAGTATGCATAAGGTAGAATCGAACAGATAATCATGTGAATCGCATCAAAGGACTAAGCTTTCGCCATTTCCAACAATTAGACAACTCTTTCAAGAAACTCTAATTTTCTCTACCGATTTTATGTTTACAATCCAAGTTGTTATCATGGATATCCATTAGATGGGCAATAAACACATAAACAAGTAGGAAAATGCTCAAAACATGATAAAGGTCGGATCTTTACCTCAAGCACGCATGGCTATCGTTGGGCTCGCCCCAACCCTAGAAGTTGGTGGACTACTCACGCCTCATCGCAAACTCAAACATCATCGATTGAAAGGAAACAACTTGCATTAAACTATATTCCAAGACTTTACAATCCCGGCAATCCAACTCTCGTTGAACGCCAAAACCCTAAAACCTTCGAACTCCTAAATCTCTATGTGGAACTACTTATTTCTCACTGAAATTGAATGCCTAAATCTGAGCCCCGTGGGCTTTATTTATAGCCTTCTAATCCTTGCTACTCAAGGATAGAAATCTTTATCTAAATCAAAAACTATATCTAAAACTTTAAAGATAAATAAAAGACATAACATAATTAAATCTAAGATAGGGAAATATATCTAAAGGTCTTCAATGGATAGAACTCTCCTCTCCATGATGGATCTTGATAGTTTCGGATAGAATCAGCAATCTTCGCGCTCAAGCAATCCCAAGTCGAGTAGAATTGGTCCAACCGAGTAACGCGGCTCTGGATGTCTACTCGATCTCGACAAAGGTCTAGTCGATCTCGAGTAGGATTGTGGTCGACTGGCTCGGCTCGTCGTCTCGGCTAGCTGGTCCTCGACAGACTCGGATCTGGGCTCTTGGGTGTCGTCCATCTCGACTAGGGCTCCTCGAGATCGACTAGGGGTGTGGTCGAAGACGGCTCTCTGGTGATGTCGAGGACTCCTCCTCGGCATGGACTCAGACATGCGCTGGGTGTCTCGTCGATCTCGACAAGGTCTCCTCGAGATCGACTAGAGATGTACTCGGAGTCTTCGTCCTCGGCTTCTCGATCAGCTCCTCTTCTCGTCGACTCCGGGTGTGGCGCTGAGGTGTAGTCGATCTCGACTAGGTCTTGTCGAGATCGAGTTGTCTTCCGGAGTCAGGTTGCCTCGGACTTGGTTTCCTCGATCAGGCTTTGTCGACTAAGTCTGCTCGGGCTCTCTACTCTAGATCGAGTAAGGTGTACTCGACATAGAGTAGCTCTGTCTTCAGCTTGGTTTGTCCTGGTTCTGTACTCTCGGATTCTGGATTTCTGTAGTTGTTTTTCGAGCTTTTCTGACCATCCTTAGAATTGCTGTAAAACGCCTCGAATTCTGCAAAAATAAACAGAAACTGGTGTAGATTCCATAATTTGGCAAATAAACATAAACCACATAGATTCTGTACTATCTTAGCCTAAATGAATGATATGTATGCAGAAATTGATATCAACTTAAATTTAAAACATGGCAGATTCAGCTCACAACAAACACCCCATACTTAAGTTTGCTTGTCCTCAAGCAATACTTTTAATTGTCATTCAGGGGAAGAATTCAAACTCTCAACATCATAGATTCATTGTCATATAAACCTACAATCAATTACCATCATCGTAAAGGTACTTGTGTCATAGATCCATGCATGTGCAAGTATATAAAAGCAACATCTACTCACAAAAGGAGGTTTATGCAAAATATTCATTCGTGACAAAGCATCAATGACCAAGAGGACTTTAATTTAAGCTCAAATAAGGAGTAGATTGGTAAAAGGCTAAAGGTGGGCAATTTTTGGCAATGTGGTGCTAATGATCCGGGGAAATGGAGTATTTCCAAACTGAATTTCCACATTCCTTCTCCATAAGATTCATCACCTTTCATAATGCTTTTATCAATAATAATGCTTTTACCTCTCTGACCTCAGCACTTCCTTCTCGCGAGTCGCAAACATGGGTGTCATGAATGGCCCCGGATACTTAGTGCTTTGGACTCCTCACAATGTGTCTGTTGTGAGCTGAATCTGCCATATTTTACAGTAACTTTTATATCGATTTCTGTATACATTACATTCATTTGGGTTTAGATAGTACATAATCTATGTAGTTTATGTTTATTTGCCAAATTATGGAATCTACACCAGTTTCTGTTTAATTCGCAGAAATCGAGGCATTTTACAGCAATTCTACAGAAGGTCGGAAAACCACTACAGAAGTCCAAGGTCAAAGCAGCGGAACCAATCTGAGAGTCGAGGCTACTCGATCTCGAGTAGGCCTACTCGACCTAGACGAGCATGTCCGAGCACAACCTTGTCGACAAAGCCTGATCGAGAGCCAGACCAACCCGATCTTCGGAAGTCTACTCGATCTCGAGGACCACTGGTCGAGATCGACGAAGCCCAGACGCCACACCCGGAGTCGACAAGGAGAGAAGCCGAGGACGACCAGGCGACACTCGCTGCCAGCGACTCGACTCGCTGCATCGGACCACTCGCTGTCGCGGAAAAAAAACTCGTTGCCAGCGGAAGAGGCAACTCGCGGAAGCGGAAAGGAAGGGCACCACCCAACTCGATCTCGAGGACCCTTTGTCAAGGTCGATGAGCCCCTGAGCCCGGATCTGAGCTTGCCGAGGAGAGCCACTCGAGGAGACCTAGTCGGCGAGCGAGTCTACTCGAGGTCGACTAGGGCTTGTCGAGATCGACGAGCGCCTGAGTCCAGATCCGAGCCAGTCGAGCACACCAACCCGAGGAAGCCTAGTCGACAGAGCCATCCTACTCGAGATCGACAAGGATTACTCGAGGTCGACAAGCACCCAGTGAGCCAAGTCCGATCACATCGAGCAGATCTAGCCGAGGAGTCCACTCGACGAACCATGCTTGTCGAGGTCGACAAGCCGTGGTCGAGGTCGACAAGCCGTGGTCGAGGTCAAGTAGAGCCGTGTCCAGCAGCTTCTCGACGAAGACTTGTCCGACTAGAATTGGCTTTGCTTGGGCGTGAAGGAAGTCAGATTTGGCCGAAATTCTATCCGATTCCATCAAGTTCTATCATCAAGGAGACAAGATCTATCAAGACATGAAGACTTACCTATTTAGTTTTATCTTTTCCTTGTTGATTTATTTTCCTAAAACAATTTATTTATCCTTTCAAGTTTTAGATATAATTTTAGATAGAGATAGACATCTTCTTTCCTAGAATAGCTAGGGAATGAAGGCTATAAATAAGGCCCTAGGGGCTCAGTTTTATTCATACAATTCCAGAATCAATATTCCAAGACACAAGTAGTTCCTCAGAGTAGTTTAGGAGTTCTAAGGTTTTTAGGGTTTTGGCTTTCTGCGAAAGTTGATTGCCGGAATTGTAAAGGCTTTTGAATATAGTTAATGCAAGTTCCTTTTTATACATCAATGTCTGTTATTGCGATGAGGCATGAGTAGTCCACCCACTTCTAGGGCTGGGGTGAGCCCGACGGTGACCATGTGAGGCGATGCGATAAAGGTCAGATCTTTTGTGCAATTCATCTTCTATCCCTATGAGCATGATTCTTTTGTGAGAGTTGAAGGTGCTCCTTGTTTGTGTTATTGAAGCGAATGTGATCTTAATGCAACTTGGGTTAATTATGTGAAAAAGGGTTAGTAACAATTAGGGTTTCTGCGAGAGCCTCTATTTGCCTATTTGTTAATGACGAAAGTTATTTGATGGAAAGCATGATCTTTTATGCCTTTGTGTGTTACTTTGCATGGTTATCGTTGTGGTGTTGAAACCCTGGCTTTGGAAGTCTTTTAATATATTGAAGTTTATTTCTGTCGAAAATCTGCAATTTATATTTTCTGTCTTTCTTGTCGACATAGAGTAGTACTTTGTCGAGATCGAGTAAGCTGTGGTCGATCTCGAGTAGGACTTGGTCTAGGTCGAGTTGGTTTTCTTCTGTTTTCGTCGATTTTCACTTTCTGTTGTTCACTGTCTTGTCGATCTCGAGGAGCTCTTGTCGAGATTGAGTTGGTGGTAGTCGAGGTCGAGTACGCTTTTGTTCGTCGAGTTGTTTGTTTTCTGTTTTTGAATTTCTGTTGTCGACCACCTTAGTCGATCTAGAGGACATTTACTCGACTTCGAGTAGCTTCTGTGTCCTCGAGTTACTTTCTGTTTTGTCTTTGCTTTATTTCTTGCTTTGCTCTTTGCTTTTGGTTTGTTTGCCCTTGTCGGGTTTATTTGTTTCTTTCCTTTTTGTGTTTCTGTCTTTTTGCTGCTTTGCTTCTGTGAGAATTTACAGCTACCTGAGAACTGCTGACGTGCTTCCTCGTGGATTCGATCCTGACTATTCTCTTACTATAACGGGAGGAAGTCTTGTATTTATTTGCTGAGACAGGGAAGTCAGTCTGATCTATACTTTATATTTATTTCAATACTTGACCATCCTCCTGCATCGCAACAAATTGGCGCCGTTGCCGGGGAAGCAATCATTCGCGCCTTAGGTAGTCAGTTCTCACTTTTCTATTGAGTGAATTCGCAGGTGTATGCGTCGTTCTGGTCAACCACCTGAGTTTGACACCTTAGATGATCTGGAACATGTCCTACACATCCATTCCAAACTGAAAAGAGCCATGGCGGCCGCAGAAACACCAGAACAGCTGATACAGAGGCTTAGGACAGAACTAGCCGCCAAGGATACTCCTCTCGCCGCTGAGAAAGCAGCAAGGAAACAAGCAGAAGCTGACCTGGTGTTGCGTAGATGGGAACATTACCTGGACTCGACATATACACATTCTGGAGGAACTGATCCAGGAACACTAGCCGAAATCGTCTGTACCACAGAAACCCAAGTATGTCATTCCTCTATTTCTATTTCACTATCTATCTTTGAAGAATCTTTGGAAGGATCCCAAGAAGAACAAGAGCCACCAACGCAAAATCCAGACGTCGTTGCCCATAGTGCTTTAAAGTCACTTTTTCCTTATAAGGAGAAGGCTATTCCTGACAATTTTGAGCAACCGATGTTCATATTCAAGTATGGGGTCCTCACAAAGTGGCATGAAGTTCCGCATGATGAGGTGGAAATATCTCTTCCCACTCCACCGTTTTGCTGTGGTGGAGACGCGCAAACAAATCAACCAATTGAGTGGAAGAGGTATGATGATGAGGTATGCAAATTTCCTTTATATATTCCTTTATGCATGCCAGCTGGATCCCAGGAAGATGGATGGAAGGAGCCATGGAGCATCCTCTGGTGTAGTTGGATATTGGGCAAGCTCAGCCTGTGCTTTTTCCCTTGCTGCTTTCTCAGTGGCGATAGCCGCATCTTTAGCGGCCAATTCCCTGGTAAGCTTGGCAATCAACTGTTCTTGTGTTTCAGCGACCGCCATGGCTCTTTGTAGTCTAGCTCGGATGTGTAGAAGGCGCTCTGTTTTGTCTAAGCCGTCAAACTCAGGTGGTTGACCAGAACGGCGCATACACCTTAAAAGTAACTCAAAGTAGACGTGAGATTTAACTACCTAAGGCGCGAATGATAGCTTCCCCGACAACGGCGCCAATTTGTTGATAGGAGGAAATCGAGTATGCAAATAAAATATAAATAAATCATAGCAAACCAGATTCCGTCCCTTGCAAATAATTACAAGACCTCCTCCTGATGCAGCTGTGGGAAGTCAGGATCGATCCATGAGGAAGCGTGTCAGCGGATCCTAGGCAGCAGTGGAATCTCACGGACAGAAGTCGACAACAGTTGTACTCGACCTCGACTAAGGGTTAGTCGACAGGGGTCAGGCACAGCCGAACACAGCAGCAGCAACTCGGCAAAGTCTACTCGATCTCGACAAGGGGCTACTCGAGATCGAGTACGGTCCTCGTCGACTTCGGGTTGGCTTGTCGATTTCCTGCACAAATAAGCTACAACGACTCTGGGTCGAGGATCAGTAGTCGAGATCGACCAGGCTTGGTCGAGATCGACGAGGGCAGAAAATAAAACGAATGAAAATAAAGAACAAATGCTTTGGGTTTCGACTTAAACTTAATGTAAAAGGCTTCCAGGATTGGGGTTTGCAACAACGATAACTAAGTATGCATAAGGTAGAATCGAACAGATAATCATGTGAATCGCATCAAAGGACTAAGCTTTCGCCATTTCCAACAATTAGACAACTCTTTCAAGAAACTCTAATTTTCTCTACCGATTTTAAGTTTACAATCCAAGTTGTTATCATGGATATCCATTAGATGGGCAATAAACACATAAACAAGTAGGAAAATGCTCAAAACATGATAAAGGTCGGATCTTTACCTCAAGCACGCATGGCTATCGTTGGGCTCGCCCCAACCCTAGAAGTGGGTGGACTACTCATGCCTCATCGCAAACTCAGACATCATCGATTGAAAGGAAACAACTTGCATTAAACTATATTCCAAGACTTTACAATCCCGGCGATCCAACTCTCGTTGAACGACAAAACCCTAAAACCTTCGAACTCCTAAATCAATATGTGGAACTACTTGTTTCTCACTGAAATTGAATGTCTAAATCTGAGCCCCATAGGCTTTATTTATAGCCTTCTAATCCTTGCTACTCAAGGATAGAAATCTTTATCTAAATCAAAAACTATATCTAAAACTTTAAAGATAAATAAAAGACATAACATAATTAAATCTAAAATAGGGAAATATATCTAAAGGTCTTCAATGGATAGAACTCTCCTCTTCATGATGGATCTTGATAGTTTCGGATAGAATCAGAAATCTTTGCGCCCAAGCAATCCCAAGTCGAGTAGAATTGGTCCAACCGAGTAAGGCGGCTCTGGAGGTCTACTCGATCTCGACAAAGGTCTAGTCGATCTCGAGTAGGATTGTGGTCGACTGGCTCGGCTCGTCGTCTCGGCTAGCTGGTCCTCGACAGACTCGGATCTGGGCTCCCGGGTGTCGTCGATCTCGAATAGGGCTCCTCGAGATCGACTAGGGGTGTGTTCGAAGATGGCTCTCTGGTGATGTCGAGGACTCCTCCTCGGCATGGACTCGGACAGGCGCTGGGTGGCTCGTCGATCTCGACAAGGTCTCCTCGAGAGCGACTAGAGATGTACTCGGCGTCTTCGTCCTCGGCTTCTCGATCAGCTCCTCTTCTCGTCGACTCCGGGTGTGGCGCTGAGGTGTAATCGATCTCGACTAGGTCTTGTCGAGATCGAGTTGTCTTCTGGAGTCAGGTTGCCTCGGACTTGGTTTCCTCGATCAGGCTTTGTCGACAAAGTCTGCTCGGGCTCTCTACTCGAGATCGAGTAAGGTGTACTCGACATAGAGTAGCTCTCGCTTCAGCTTGGTTTGTCCTGGTTCTGTACTCTCGGATTCTGGACTTCTGTAGTTGTTTTCCGAGCTTTTTTTACCTTTCTTAGAATTGCTGTAAAACGCCTCGAATTCTGCGAAATTAAATAGAAACTGGTGTAGATTCCATAATTTGGCAAATAAACATAAACCACATAGATTCTGTACTATCTTAGCCTAAATGAAGCAAATGTATGCAGAAATTGATATAAACTTAAATGTAAAACATGGCAGATTCAGCTCTCAACATTTTGCAGATTTTATATTTCAAACAATTAAACGAAAATTTCCAAGATTGGGGTTTGCAACAACAATAACTATGAAAGTGGAATCATAAATCACAAAAGATGGCAACTTTATCGATAAAGGACTAAGCTTTCACCAAATCCGAAAAGTAGGAATATAAACCTTTCGATTGATAATCCTAAATGTGTCTATTCCTTTTACATAATTAGAATTTATAATCTTTCGAATAGAAACCCTAATTACTACTCAAGTTTCATGATATGAGTTCTTTAATTTCTCAATCGAACATGAGTTCTTTAATTTCTTTTGTAATTCGCTTGCAAATCCACCAACATGGCTATTGTCGGGCTCACCCCAACCCTAGAAGTAAGTAGACTACTCACGCCTCATCATAGCAATCGACATCATCGATGTAAAAGAAATTTGCATAAACTATATTCAAAGTCTTTACAATCCAGGCACTCACACTTTCGTAGAATGCCAAAACCCTAAAAACTTTGAACTCCTAAACTATATGTGGAATAACTTGCTCTAGAATTGAATGAATGAAAACTAGCCTCAGGGGCTTTATTTATAGGCTTTAATCCTTGCTACTCAAGGCAAGCAAATTCTATCTATTTCTGTAGATAAGACTTAACTAAAATAAAACATTAATCTAAAAGGAAAATATCTAAATATCTTCAAGTGGTGAATAATCTTCTTTCCATAGATAGATCTTGATAGAAATCAGCCAGAATCGGTCTTCCTTTGTGCCCAAGTGATCAACTCGTCCTCAGATTGGCTAAATGGACTCGCGGCCCAAAAATAGTCTTGTCGACGTCGAGGAGGTGTTATCGACGTCGAGGAAGATTTCGTCGATCTCGGCTTCTCTTCGCGTTTCCTCGAGCAGCTTTCAATTTCTCGAACCCGGGCAGGGTTTTTGGCTTGGTCAACGTCGAGGAGGTGTACTCGACGTCGAGGACAGTCGAACTCGAGTAGAGTGTCCCTTCCTTCTTCGATTAGTTTTGCTCTCCTGTTGTAGTCGACGTCGAGTATAATCCAAATTTTGCCTTCCCCTTTTGGCTTCGTCCCGGATTGGCTCCAAATCCTGCAAAATTCGACCAAAACTCGTGTTGACGTCTATTTCTGACAAATAAGCTTATACTACACAAATTTAACATATATCCAACCCGAAATATGAAAGTACTTAGAATAAGGAGCTAAAATGTGCATAAAAACATGGTTACTTTAGTGGACATCAGCTTTCAATGTCTGTTAATGGCTTTTACTATCTTTTAATGGCTTTTAATGACTTTTAATGTCTTGTAATGTCTTTTAATGTATTTTAATGACTTTTAATGTATTGTAATGTCTTCTAATGTCTTTTGATGTCTTTTAATTAATGTCTTTTAATTTATTTTAATCGTTTTTAATGTCTTACAATGTCCTTTAATGTATTTTAATGGCTTTTGATGTCTTGTAATATCTTTTAATCGCTTTTAATATATTTTAATGTATTTTAATGGCTTGTAATGCCTTTTAAAGTCCTTTACATATTGTAAAAACTATAAAAACTATACACCTATAATAAAAACTGTATTATAAAACTATGAAACTCTAAATATACAACAAATATTTCAATAAAATTAAACTATATTATACAAAATATATTGTAAAACAATAATCTAAACTATATAACTATATTATAATACTATATATTATAAACTATAAAATTATAAAACTATAAACAACAAAATTATATTATAAAACTATATATTATAAACTATAAAAACTATAACACTAATAATATAAATTAAAATAATCATATAAAATATACCGATGGGGTCGGGACATGAGACACTTCCATATTATGCCGCTTCCGTGGCGGTAATAGGGGCTGCATAGCCACCTCCGGGACCATCGCCTGCACTACCACCTCCGCCTGATCTCCGACCGCCACCTCCATCGCCACCGCCTCCGGCGCCTCCTCCACCACCTCCGTTTGCGCCTCCTTCACCACCACCGCCACCTCCACCACCTCTCCACCACCACCGCCACCTCTGCCACCGCTCCACCCCCACCACCACCACCACCTCCCCCCTCCACCTTCGCCATCGCCCCACCACCACCGCCACCACCACCACCCTCCACAGTCTCCATCTCCGCCACCGCCCCATCACCACCACCACCCTCCACTACCAGCACCGCTAAACCCTCCACCGTCTCAATCTTTGTGTCTCTCTCCATGGACACCACCTCCAGTGTCAGCACCACCACCTTCGTCTCCATCTCTCTCACTCTCTCTCTCTCTCTAGATGTGGGAATGTGGAGACGAAAGGCCACGTTTTCGTGGTTTTTAGAAAACGTGTTTGCACGTTGTTTCGGGCGTGCATTATTGCACGTAATTTTCAATGTGCATACACTTTTTTAAAAAATAAAATAAAAATGTGCCTGCAAGTCTTGGCACGCTGGGTGTATGCCCCACTTTCACGTTCATTTTGACGTGCATGCACGTTAATAACAACGTGCAACTCCTTAAGTATCATTTGCGATTATATAGTTTCAGCGTTAAATTTTAGAGGTAATTTATCCTGCTTTTAAAGAGTAGGATAAATTGATTGTGTTCGTCGTAGTGGTTTCTTATTAAATTTTAACTAATGATGTATTGTACTCCGTATTTGTTTCACTAGTGTCGCTTCTCAAGGGCAGCTTCCCTACCATTATTAACTTGGACGAAAATCTTCAAGGGGAATATGACGGAGAAGAACGCGCCTCACGCGCTTCGCTCACCCGCTCCCTCAGACCAAATCCTTCCTCAAAAAAACCACTCTTTGAAGAACCCTAGAATCGAAAACTCCGCCCCCAAAGTTCATTCTTTATGGCTAATCATCTCTGAAAATGCCTCCTCCTGGGCTCAAAGTATCAAAATCGCTGCTCTTGAAAATCCTTTCCAGGCAACCGGATCTCTCCTCTAGTGTGTGTTCTTTTCGCCTATGTTCAGTCCAATTTTGGTGTTGGGGCTTCAATCTGTTTCCCCGCGCTGCTGTTGTCGGGGTTGTGTTCTTCAGAGAGGATCTCTTCAATGGGGTCATCGATTTGGTTGGGGTGCTCGGCCCCCTCCGTGGCCGCTTTTGAGTTGTTCGATGGTCTATTTTCCTGATCTCCGCTGCGACGATACATACCGCTCCGATCAGTCTTGGTCGGCTGTGCCTTCTTGCCGGTCTGATTCCGCTTCTGGTCGGGGTAAGATTTTCTTCTCCTGTCATCTCCTCTCCCTCCTATACATCTATAAGAGTATGAAGTTCTCTCCTTGTCACATCTGCCCTCTTTATCACTCTTTTTATCTAATCTGGATTTGTGTGAAAACTCTCACCTATTGGGTGAACAAAACCATAGATGGACCTTGTGTCCTTCTATCGTCTACATCCCGAAAGGGCCCTCAAAACCATAAGCTTCCGCTATCACTGGGTGGGATTTTGCTCCCATCTGGTGGTGAGGGAATCTCCTTAACATCTACAGGTGAACTATACTCATTGAACAAGACCGTGAGGGGGGCTCACGCTCCTTCATCCTTCATATCCCAAAAGGGTTCTCAAAGGAGGCTGAACAATCAGATCTCTGACTAGTCTCTGATTCAAACCGTGGTTGAGGTATTGGACTCTTCACCCCCTAACTTTTGCAAGGGCTCAAATAGTTTCGTGGTCTTGGCGAGTGATAATAGTCTTGTGATTTGGAATCCGGTAAGATTTGAGAATAACTGGGTGATTCATATTTGGGGGTTTTGCGGCTAAGTTTCTTGATATTCATCCTTGGCTTGTTGGGGGTGGATGGATGTAGGAGTAATAATGATGTTGAGCAGTTGGTTAATACTCTTGATAAACTATTGGATAAAATCTCCTTAAGGATACTACATTGTTTTTCCAAATCAAGTCTCACTGAAAAGCCTTATACTCCTATTGTTGCTCCTCTTTCTTCTTTCCTTAAGTTCTTTGAGTTTGAGCAGCTAGGAGTATGGGACCTTATCATCTCCACTCCCAACAATAGCAAAAATGATTTTCATGAAGTATACTTTACATATTCCCCGCTGAAGGGCAATTGCAAGCAAACTAGAATAAGGGAAATGCTTTTCAAATCTAGCACTTTTAATTGTGTATCATTGATTGCTAACATCCTCTCCGGGTGTTCAATTCAACCTGTGGAGAAGCTTTGTGCTCCTTCACCCCTCACATCCCGAAAGGGTGCTCAAAGAGGAGCCACTAAATTGATATCCAAATGACAGGTAAACCTTTCTGCTAATGAAGTGATACACATGGAAAACTTGCTGATGCAAGGTGTACTCTGAGGGCTGCGGTCACTCAGGTAAAGTTTCGCTATATCTGCCAACATATATCAATCTTGGGATTCATGATGCCTGGCTCCATGGTTTGGTTTCCTTGCAACCATGGGGAGTTAGGAGACATACATGTTGATGCAATATATGTTAGTATTATTGTGTATTTATTCATCTCAGGTTATCAATACTATGCTCGAACTGTTCTCGTCAATTGCTGCGAATTTGGGATCCTCCCTGCGGCTGGTAGTGCAAATTCCAAGTGGAGCATAACTTTTTTAAAATTATGTTTGTTGACAGTATTCTGCAAATTTTTTATGAATCAAGGGAGTGTGCCCTCTGTTCTTACCACTTACTTTAGTGGGATTGTAATTGTTGATATTAGTTTGAAAAAGCACGCTACCTGTTATCAAATGAGAGGTAGAATCTATAACTTTGTTGGATACCCATTGGACATTGACAAAGGTTGTGGTGGATTTGAGCCTAAAATCTTCTTGTCTCAATGGGTGAACCCTTGTCATGAAGATTTCAGGCCCCTAATTAATCTGATGTCTGCAAAGGTAAATATGTGTTTTGTCTACTGCCTACTTGTGAAATGTTCTTTAAATACGTATTGCTTTGTGATAAAGATGGTGTTGCGTACCGATGACTATCTAAGGACTTTGGTTTACTTCCATCTTCTGTTGTGTAGGGTTGATCCCTTTCTGTATCAAACATTTCTATGTATATGTACCTATGTCTTTATCCTCACTAATTACCTATGGTTAAAAAATGGATTTGGAAAAATGTTATTCTCAAGTGCTGACATTTTTTTTGCTAAATTCTTTGACAATAAATTTTTTAATAAGAAATTTAATGGGCAATAATCTACTGCCCTTGAGCACTCTCACTTTGTTGCCGGTGTCATGCAACCTTTTATGGACTTGCTATGTTGTCACTCATTTGTGTATGCTCTCCCGTAAAAGCATCAAAGCAATTGATTACCAAACTCAATACAAAGTTGCTACCCTTCTGATTTTTGTGAGGGTAGCTAATAAACCAAACCAAAATAATACTGCTACAAATGACTGCTACTCAACGAAGAAACCTAAGTATAGGTACATGGGGCGATCAAAAGTTCAGTCTAGCATCCTTTATCTAAATTTGGACCCCTTAATCACCTTCCTTGTAATTAAAAAGATCAAAATTGAGTTTATGAGAGGAAGGCTTATTAAGAAAAGCTATTATAAGGCTAACCACTATTTTCCTAGCGGCAAATATAGCCCGAGTAAAACAATGATGGAAATATTGAGAGAGACTAAAAACTTACATAAGAAACTGAAAAGGAAAACGAATCTTCAGAAAATGAGGAACATCGCTAAAAGAGTAAGATATGAGTATGGGAGGGCTCACCTTTGGCTCACCTATGCAAAAACAAAGTGGAAATGATTATACGATATTGGAACTGTAGGGGAATTGGAAAAGAAACCTTCTGGACTAACACGAGTGGATGGCGCTCCTTAGATCATATACAAATGCTAATCTTAGCAGAAACAAAGACTGAAAAAGAACCGAAGGTATCTCTATGGAAAAATGCGGGATTCACAAACATGTGTTGGTCCCCGGCTTCAGGACGTGCCGGGGGTATTGCTCTATTATGGAATGAAAACTTCTTCATAGACGAAACCATCTCGGTGATTATTCATCTCCCAAGAATTATTGGCGTAAAATACAAGAACATAAAAGAGAACTTTAAGTGCCTAATGCTGTTTGTATACGCCTCCCCCAACCCCTCAGAAAAAGATGACTTTTGGAGAAACTTATACAATCTGATTACCCAAAGCAACATTCCATGCTTAGTTATGGGAGACTTAAACGAAATAAGTCAACCATCGGATAAAAGTGGAGGGGCAGAAATTCTACCGAGTAGATTCCTAAGAATAATGGAATTTAAAGATGCATGCTCCATGCTGGAGATCCCCTCGTACGGTAACCCATTTACTCGGAGAAAGAAACAATTTGGCCCAGATAACATACTGGAAAAACGTGACAGAGTGCTTGTCCATCGTGAAATAATCGACATGTTCCCCGATTTGGCAACTAAAAATGGAGCATTCTCTAACTCGGACCATTGTCCTATTTCAATTAACATCTCCAAAAACACTACCTTTAAACCACCCCCTTTCAAATTTGAAAACATTTGGCTGCAAAGAAGGGATTTTCGAAATATTGTCAAACAAGCGTGGAGAGCTTCATGTGCAGGCTCAGCTATGTTCCGAATTACACACAAATCAAAGGTCCTCAAACAAAAGGCTAAAATACGGAATAAGAAAATATTTGGAAACATCTTCCGGCAACTACAAGACGTTGACGAGGCCCTAATTGAAATACAATCAACCAAACAAACTAATCAAAACCCTGAATCATACATAAAAGAACAAAATCTCTTGTCTAAAAGAGAAAAACTGCTCCTTTTTCATAAAACCTTCTGGAACCAAAGAGCTAAATCAAAACACCTAAAGTTAGAACATACCAACTCCTCCTATTTCCATAGAGTAGCCACATGGAGAAGAAATCGGAAGATAATTAGAACAATTACCTCAGCAGAAGGAACTAACATAATAGGCGACGAAAATATTAAAAAGGAAATACAAAGAGACTTTGAAAAAAGATTTAGTCAAGAACAAATGTATAGGACTCCCCAATTAGAAGAATATCTTTCAGAAATCAACCCGGTCATTCCAGAAGAGGGAAAAAAATCACTTATTCAACAACCAACAAACAGTGAAATAAAAAAAGTTGTATTCTCAATGGGGAACAACAAATCCCCCGACCCTGATGGAATGACAACTGAGTTCTACAAGAAATATTGGGACATTGTTGGCTCCGATATCATCCGGGCTATAAAAGCTTTCTTTCACTCGGGCAAACTCCTAAAACAAATTAATCACACCTTTATCTCCCTTATACCAAAAAATGATAACTCCTCCATGACTACACACTACCGCCCGATTAGCCTATGCTCTACCTTATATAAAATCATCTCAAAGATAATAACAGAACGACTAAAAATGGTAATAGGAAAACTTATACACCCACTACAGGGAGCCTTTGTTTCCGATAGAGCAATCCAAGACAACATCCTAATAGCACACGAGATATTCCACTCCTTTCGTACTAGAAAAGGTTCCAAGGGATGGACTGCAATAAAACTCGACATGGAAAAAGCATATGATAAAGTAGATTGGCAATTCACCAAAGCAGTACTCCAGAGATTTGGATTCAACCAAAGATTTGTGGATATTATTATGGAATGGGTGACGACAATTTCATTTTTTGTTTTAGTAAAAAACGGCCCTACAAACCTTTTCAAACCCTCAAGGGGTTTGAGGCAAGGGGACCCCCTCTCCCCGTTTCTCTTCCTTCTTGAGGCAGAAGTTCTTGCTCGTAAACTCTCGAGGGAGGCAGAATCTAATAAAAAAGCATCAGATTTAAATTTGGCCATTCGGGCCCTTGCAATCCGTTCTTGGCCTTCGCGGACGATATAATAATATTTTCGAAATGAAGTAATTCTGCATGCATAAAAGTTAAAGAGATAATTGAAGACTACTGTAAATTTTCAGGGCAGAAAGTAAACTACCATAATTCGTCCTTTCAAACCACCCCAGGAATTCCTAGATCGAGAGCCTGAGACCTAGAAGGAATATTGAACATACCCCTAGAACGACATATAGAAAAATACCTAGGTTGTCCCATCATAAATGGGAGGGTTACAAAGGAAACTTTTGGCGAAATGATATGCAAATCTAAAGATCAATTGAGCAAATGGCGTGCAAATACCCTATCAAAACAAGGCAGAGCAACCCTAATAGTGTCAAATTTTTCATCAAAACCTCTATACTCGATGCAGAGCTTCATGCTCCCGGTAGCGGTCAATAAACAATTAGATCAAATCAATAGAACCTTCTTCTGGAACAAAGACGCTTAACATGGGGCATTAATCAGTTGGGACAAAATATGTAAATCAAAAGCGGGTGGAGGATTGGGTATTAGAAAAACCAAGGACGTGAATGAAGCCCTCCAACTGAAACTTCTTTGGAAAATTCTGGCTGAACCGGAGAATAACTGGGTCAAAATCATACAATACAAGTATCTAAAAGACTGTCACATCCTTACCTACTCTAAAAAAGGCAATGCCTCTTGGCAATGCTCAAAACTAAGGTCTCTAATCCCGAAATTTAAAACGGGACTCATCTGGTAGGTGGGGGATCGGAAATAAATTAAATTTTGGGAAGATAATTGGGTAGCAATGATACCACTAAAGGACAAAATAGATTCTCAACATAATATTAATCCACATAATTCTGTGAGCGATTTCATTATAGGAGGACAATGGTGGAAGGAGAAACTTGTGTCGGTGCTTCCTGATCCCATAATAGAGGATATTATGAAAATCCCCCTGCCAATCACCCCCTTTACAGATAGACTGTAATGGTGGCCTGCCAAAAAGGGTTGATTCACAACGACAAGTGCCTATAACTTAATCTCATCCACACCACAAAGACCATCGGATGAATTCTCATGGATCTGGAAACTTGACGCCCCTCCAAAAATTAAGAACTTTATACGGAAAATAAAACAAAAAGGCCTTGCCACGGCTACCCGCCTAGCCCAAAAAGGGGTGCCGGTACCTAATACATGTAGCTTTTGCAATCAGTTCGCGGAAGATGATATTCACCTATTCATAGAATGTCCCATCAACAATTTCCAACAACAATTCCCTGAAAAATATCTCAAAGTATTAACACTCTTATTTCAGAAAACAGAGATATGGATAAAATTCTACAAATTTTAGGTGCCTCTCTTCCTATGGAGAAGAAACAAAAGATAGAAATAAGATGGTGGACCATTTGGTTTATAAGGAATCAAACAATCTTCCGAAATGAAAACATCGCCTCTGCAGAGGGTATTAAGAAAATGATCATGGACAATATTGAAAACTAGAGGAAAGCTAGCAGATGGAATGAGATGGAGGATGACGGCTTACAGAAAAAAAATAAGGGAAAAGGTTTCACTAAGAACAATAGGAAAACCTACCGCTGGAGGAAACCTCCGGTTGGAAAATACAAGTTAAACTTTGACGGATCATTCAAATCAACCTCAAATAGCTCCATTGGATACATTATCAGAGATTGGTGTGGTGACCCTATCGACATTGGTGGTAAAGCTATTGGTGGACAATCACCTCTTATGGAGGAAGCTCTAGCCCTACGTCTTGGGGTAGAAAAAGCTAGAGAACTAAAGATAACCGATCTCATAATAGAGGGAGACTCAAATATTATCACGGATTATCTAGGAACACAAGTTGGGTGTCCCTGGGAAATAGAAATGGTTATGTCACATATCCAAGCCCTTCTCTAAGAAATAAATAATGTTGATGTATCTCATATTCCCTGTATTGGTAACCGGGTAGCGGATACGGTTGCACACCTTTGCTACTCAACCAGGTGGCCAAAGCTATACCTAGATACAGGTCTTCTTGACCTCATCCGACAGGATGCTTTCAGATAGGTTATTCACATCCGAATTTTTACCTAAAAAAAAAAAAAACTAGTGTCGCTTCTCTAGTACCTCTTTCCCTTGTCTCTTTCAGGTTTGATAGGGTTTGACGGTGGCTAAAAAATTACCGTACCAACCGATTAATAACCGTAGGAACATGGCTTTGGTACTAAGTAGTCGGTAACCAACTGAATCGGTAACCGAAATCTTGGTACCGAAAGAAGTCGGTACGGTACATGGTATGGAAAACTCAAATACTGTGGTACCGTTGGTACCGATTATATATGTATTTTTTTTATAAATTTTTTTTTGATAAATGGTACAAAAAATTTGCGGTGTCATCAGTACCGTCAGTATAAAAATAAAATATTTGATAAATGATACCTTCGGTACCATCGGTACCGTCGGTACCACACAGTATAAAACGTAAATTTATTATTAAAATTTGTGGTGTTCGTACCGACCTTTGGTAACCGAAATTTTCGGTACCGGCACAAACGGTTACCGATATTAACGGTTGGTTACAAAAAATTCAATACATAATGCTATCGGTATGGTACATGGTAATCGAAAATTTCCACCGTATAATTCGGTGGCCGTCTCAGTATATCCTTAGGGATGTTATTCGAGTCGAACGAGCAGAGTAGTGAGTTGCTCATACTCGGGCTCGATACTGTTCAAGCTCGAGCTCGAGCTCGGCTCGAATATTTCTCGAGCTTAGAAGTGAGCTCGAACTCGGCTCACGAGTATTTGAACAAGCTCAAGCTTGAGCTCACTTTGCTCGTTCGAGCTCAGTTGAGCTCGTGTTATTGTTTTAGCTTGTTTTTGCTGGAAGTTTGTTTCAGAGCTCGTAGTTGGGCTCGTTTTTGGCTTAGCTGCATTAATAATAGTGTGATTACAACATTGTTCAAGCCATACGAGCTACTCGAGCTTGAGCTTGTACTCGGCTCGAGCTCGATTCGAACTCAGGAGCCTGCTCGAACTCGACTCGTTTTTCAAATGTGAACGTGCTCGAGCAGAGTTCCATGTATATCCTTACATTGACTGTGTTCGCCGTCTCAGTATTTCCTGACGACTTCGGTGGCCCGTTTTTACTCCCAGTCCCAGGCGCCGACGCATCAATTCCTCTGGTTCGCACATCTGTTCAACGAATTCCTCGAATCTGTCTTCGTTCCTCCTGTTCAATCTCTATTGTTCTCCTTGATGCTTGCCGAATTCCATCATGAACCGGTGGATCTGGCTGAATTGCGCCGAGATCATTGACTCTGCAACTCCATCTACTGGCTCTGCAAATTGAAGGGCTGATACCCTCAGTTATAGGATAATTTCCCTTTATGCCCCCTCTCTATATACTCCCGTATCCTTACCTTGACGTATCGAATCCCGCCGAAAACAAGTCGCGAGCACCAGTTAGGTTAAGCGTATACTCTAATTATCTTTTTGAATTTTTTTACTGAATTAGATGATGTGATTATGAGAAATTGCTTATGAGATTTGGTGTTTGCGTGTATTCTGTATTGTTCTGACTTGTCACAAACTGCATGGATTCTATATTGTTTTCTATACATCTCTTCTTGATTTGTGGTTTTTGGATATCAACCGTTATGATCGATGTCGTGGGGAAGATGAAGTAAATAATTTCGAAGTTCAGAGTGATGGATGGATGATTTTACAGGTGAAAAAAGTGGTAATTTGGTAATTAGTGAGAGTGTGAATTAAACTAAGGAATATGCCCGACATACCATGTAGCCGTTTAATGTGCTCAACAAGAACATGGCCTACTTAGTAGTGATAAATGAAATGCTTCGTGTCTGTCTGTCTGTCTAATGTGATGGCATTGCTTTTGCTTATGACCAATTAATTAATGGCTTTGGAAATTATGGCACAATATTGATGTCGATTCTATAAGACACATGACTTTTTTGTTCCTTTTTCTTGACGTTCTTTGTTCAAGTTGTCTCCATATCTAACTTTGATTAGCTCAACCTGTTGTATGCAAGGACGCTGGAGGACCTGCGGAAAACCGTTCCTTACCAGCCGGTTGTCCCAATTAACAAGTTTGTTACTCAAGCCAAGTCAACTATAAGTGGCTCCATCAAGGGATCAGTCCTGAAACAACTGAAAATACGGGTTGGACATTCAATTTATGTGTCATCCCCTTTCCCAAGCAACTGACTTCTATTACATGTTGTTTTCTTTTGCTAGTTTGTTGTAAAAAAATTTGTATCCTAACTAAACCATCTTCAAGAACATTCAGTTCTTCCAATAAGTAAATTTGGGGACTGACTGACACTATGCCAGATTTACACCCTGGGGACAGACATAGATTGGTTCGTCTCTTGAATTATATCCTAGCGACGGACTTCATGGGAGTCGTCGCTTGTGTATGGGTTGAGAGCAAGGCATCCCTACCAAGGTTTCAAGTGACGGACATTCTAAAAGTTCGTCTCTTGAATAAGTCTCAAGTAACGGACATTAACAGGTCCGTCTCCTGAATACATCCTAGCAACGCTTGTTTATTGTTGTTCTGGAGGCTGAGCTTCTGACGACGAAAAGTAAAATGTCCGTCTCTTCAAATAATCCTAGCGACGGAGTATAGCATGCCTCGTGGCTTGAGTAGCTGTCATTTGTCGCTTTCTAGGCACTCATTCAAGAGGCGGATAAAGGTCTAACTCCGTCTCCTGAACTTGATTTACAACCACCAAATTAAATGAAACTACTTACCTCGTTAAACTGTTAAGGTTACAACAGTAGCCTTAAATGAATGCCGATGTATTCTTCTTCATCTCTTCACTTTCCCATTATCTTCTCCATTTTTCATCTTTTTCATTTGAAAATTTCATGTGATTTGGATAATATTTTTTGGAGATTAAAGAAGACCAATTTGTGTGGAGTTGTGACAAGGTATTGTTTTTTATATATATAATGTTATATTTTGTTGGATTTGTGAAATCTTGGTTAGTTTGGTGATTTGAATTATTTTTTTTGTAGATCTACACAATTTTTGAAAGAATTGAAGGAGACCAATTTCACTTGAGTTTGTAACAAGGTTAGTAATGCCTTTTATTTTATACATATAATGTTAATTAAGTAGAGGGAGAAAGTGTGAAATATTGGTTAGATATGTAGTGAGGAATTTGTTGGATACTTTGAACTTTGTGATAGAGACTTGAGAATTATTGATTGAATTATTTTACAATTAATATTAGGGTGATTCTGGTACTTGACCTTTTTTGAATATTCAATTGGGCACTTAGGCCCTAAATCAATTTAATTAGTTTTGCCCTAGCGCCCTTCCCAATAGGGTGGGTTGGTCAATGGTCAACCGTTTGACCATTGACCGATCAACGTTGACCGTTGACCGGTCAACGTTGACCAACCCATTTTGATGCCAACTTTTTTTTTTTAATTTATTTATTTAGTGATGCCATATTTTATTTTCACTTTGATGCCACTTTTCTAATGTGACCAACACATTTTGATGCCAACTTTTTTTTTTTTTTTAGTGATGCCATATTTTCCCGGTTTGATGCCAAAATTTTACTATATTTTATTTTCACTTTGATGCCACTTTTCTAATGGAAAGATTGGATGACACTTTTTTGATGTCACTTTTTTTAAACATTGATGACATTTTTTGTTTACAGTAATGTCACGTTGATCATTGATGCCATTTTTTTTTACTGTTAACGACTGATGCCACTTTTTTTTATGTCAATTTTTTGATGATATTTTTTTTACCGTGATGCCATATTTTTGATGATATTTTTTCAAAGTAGTATTTTGATGACATTTTTTCCTTTAATGTGATACAACTTTTTCAAAATGGTGTTTTGATGTCATTTTTATAATGTAATTATTTGATTTCATTTTTTTAATCAAATCGATTGATGCCACATGTTTTTAATTTAATCAATTGTATATCGATTTATTTTCATCGATTATACTTTCATTTCACTGATGACACGTTTGTGATTACACTTCATTGATGCAATCACTTGTTGTGACATGTTCATTAAATTTTTATTCATTGATGACATTTGTTATTACGCTTCATTAATCTTAATCATTTGTGATGACAATTTTATATAATTGATGACATAAGAGCTTAAAACGTGGAATCAAAATATTGTCACCTTATTGCACATATAAAAATACAACGTCTTTGAAACTACGACATTAATATTGGTTGTATACGTAAAAACATCTATTATAACATGTCATCAACTACAAAAATGCATCAATGTAAGTAATATAATGCGGAATCAATAAAATATAAGAGCTTAAAAGGTGTTTTATGTGGATGACCCAAAGGTGGGTGATGGGTGGAAAGTGGTGAATGTGATGACACATAGAAATGTTTACAAGCTCACCACGCTAGAAACAAATGAGGACGGAGCTCATCCATAAGAAGAAGCATATCAAGAACTTGACCTAATTTATACCGCAGATTTTGAACTCACCATCGATCTTCATCCGTTCCAAAATGAATCAGAGAGTGAAGAGGAACAAGGAGACGAGGAAGACGAAGAAGAAGAAGATGATGATGATGAAGACGAAGAAGACAAAGGTGAAAACGAAGACGAAGAGGAAGAGGCTTCAGAAAACAATGATGATGAAGATGATGATTTTTATTGATATTATGAATGTTTTTTTGATAATATAAAATTGCTTTATGAATTGATATTATGAATGTTTTTTTTATTAATCTAAACTTCTTTTATGAATCGATATCATGATTATTTTACATTTACAGAAGTTTTCAATTCCACACAGGTGAACGGTCAACACCGATATATCGGTCAATATCGGGTTGACCGATATATCACCACATTACAATTTATATTATTCATATTGATTGTTTTATATAATTTATATTAAAGTTTTTTTTTCAGAATCTTGATTGTTTTATATAATTTATATTATAGTTTTTTTTCAGAAGATGATGATTTACACCCTTGACTACAGTAGCTTTCAAAATTTTCTAGTCACTCAAGAGACGGACATACCAAGTTTGTGGCTTGGATCAATTCTACACACGGGCGGGATATTTTCCCAATAAAAGTTTTCATTTGGAGGGTATTTTCCCACTTATTTTTTTCATGAAATTTTAAAAGTATCCAAGTGACCGATATATGTATGTCGGTGGCTTGATTTAATTTCAGGGGGCGTAATTGCTTATATGTTTGGTGGCTAGAATGAATAAAATATTTTTATATTGGAAGGGTAAATTAAAACCCATCTCAATTCCCGACCTGAACACCGCTGTTATCCATCTGAAACCCTAGACGCCACTCTCACTCTCTCTTCAATCTCCATTCAATCGCTCTTGATCTAAACACCGATCTCTTCAATCTTCATCTTCAAACTCCCTCCGTCTTCAATCTCCCTTCCATCTCATCGAAATGCCTCCAAAAAGAACGTGTCAAGGTTAGGGTCACCCTCTCCGGGTTGTCGACCCGGCGTGTCGGACCCGTGGCCATGTCTACCATAACCACAACCCCCTCGCCTCCTTTAGCCGGCTCTGCAATCACCTCCGCCCACAACCGCTACAATACCCACACCCCAACCACCAGAACCCTCTCGCCCCTTTAGCCGACGCTTCAATCACCTCCGCCCACATCCGGCTCCTCCAGTGGCACTCCCGAGGAGTCCGCAACACCAACACCCCAACCACCACAACCACCCAGCCTTGGGATTACCGACGATGAACTGGCCTACACTATTCCAGAAGAAGGCGCATGTATGTATGATTTATTTAAGATTAAAGTTATGGATATGTATGTATGATATATTTCTGTTGGAAGTTATGATATGTATGTATGTATGTATGATTTCAGATTGTAGTCTACTATAAATTTCAGATATTTGTGTCTGTGATGAACGGTTTTTAGTCGCGTTAACCGTATCAAAATAATTTCGAACCTACCTAACTAATGTAGTGTGGTAAGCACGAGTCGATCCCACAGAGAATCAAGATATTCCTAAGTTAAGTTTATTTACCAATTAGTATGAAACGGGGATTTTTGAGTGATTGAAATAAGAAAGAAAATAAAATAAACTATAAACAAATTGACAGAGATAACAATTAATAAAATAGTTTCACCTACAATTCTCCACTTTATTTGGTTGAAACGATCCTTGTAACTTCTTCTCATCCTTTTAAGTTTCCTATGAATGCCCTTGTCCCGACCTAATATAGTTACTAGTCCAACCAGTCCTAGAAACCCTTATCAATCGAACAGTCCCTAAAGAAGGATTTAACCCAATTGATAACTTTAAGTTCAGAGATTAGCCAAGGTATTTGCAGTCCCTAAAGAGGGATTTAACAACACATCCAACTTCCTACTCATTCAATTAGTTCAACCAGCCCTAAAGGAACAAGTTTGCCACTTAGGTTAAGGTTCACAACCAGGAATCTACAAAACCTTAGCAATTGAATTGATTCTAACTAGTTGCGCGGGCTAGATAGAATAAAACAATAGACAATCAAGCACAAAGAAGTCGAAACATTCAAATATAGGAATTAAGGAACAAGAATTAGAAACTCACAATCAATCCAAACAAAGCTTCAAATTGTAGACGAAACGGGTGAGTTTAAATCTCCATAAAAATAAAGCAAAAGACAATTAGGGTAAAACAAAGTCACGGCCGTATGAATGTATGTTCGGCCTCCCTTCTGCCGTATGAATAGAATGAATATATATATAACATAAACTATCCTAACCTAAATCTATCTAATCTACTACGGATATATATTATTATTATTATTATTATTATATCTATCTAATCTATCTAAACATATATGTTACGCAGCACTCAGCCAATCATTGGACTTGTTGAACACTTGAACCCACGTCCTGCCGTTCGGAGCCCATCTCCTCCGCGTACGATCATCAACCCATTTACGTAGCTAGCCCATCTTGTCTTTCAAATTGCGATCAACCAATCAACCTCTGAATTCATACGATCCAACCCGAAAATACCTGAAATATATAAAAATACTAGTGTAGACTCCGAAAACCAAATAATATAAATTAAGCTATAAAATAGGTAAACATGCTCTAAATTGATATGCAAATCTTTTCTAAAAACATGACTAAAATAGACTCTATCAAACTACCCCATGCTTAGACTTTTGCTTGTCCTCAAGCAATGAAAAACAAATATAGAATTAATCATCCCATAAATAAGATCTTCATGCTTTAATTTTAGAAAAGCAACATCACATAGTAGGAGCCATGAATAAGAGAACAAATATCCTAGCAAGTATATTAGCGATCAAATAGTAAAGGCAAATTTAATCAAACCTCACCGGGATAATGTGTTTCACTCAAGCTCTCATGTGTTTAGGCTTTAAAGTACAACTCTCAACTCAATCCAAAATGTTTTATACACCGTGAAAGTCATTACTTGCAAACGACATCATGAGGACTTTTATAGGGTTATAATGGGGCTTTGGTAGGAACATAAGGCATGGGAAATATTTAGGCTTGTGGTGCTAAAAATCCGGGAAAAAGGAACAACAACCAACCAGAACAACACCAAAACTTTCATACTTCGCAAACCATTCCAATAACATAAACTCCAATGCACATCAATAAGCACTTTTCGATTTCAATAGCCATACACTTATGCATTTTTTTCATTTGTATGATGACTTTCTTTCTTTTATGCTTACTTTTGCCCCTAGGTGAATTTTATCCTCCCTAGGTCCAAGCTTACTAGACTTTTACTCCTAAG
Organism: Persicaria tinctoria; assembly: GCA_037127255.1. NCBI lineage: Eukaryota > Viridiplantae > Streptophyta > Magnoliopsida > Caryophyllales > Polygonaceae > Persicaria > Persicaria tinctoria. Next base: position 55,990,950 of record JBANSL010000006.1, on the reverse strand, counting down.
TGAATTTTATCCTCCTTAGGTCCCTAGTAATAAGCCATCTCTATTATGCAAGAAGGGTTACCTTATTTTGGCTATGCCTCTCGCAATGCACAACAATACATACATCATCTCCACTCAAAGCAACTCCAACATAAAGATTTTTTTTCACCAATTTTTCTCATAATTCCCGGATAGGGTCAGGCTAATCATTGGCTAGGGGATATATTTTTGTGGAGCTATCAAAAAAATAGGCTTTAAGGCTCAGACGGGCTTCAAGCAGAGGATAATGCAAAGGGTAAATAAGGTATAATATGGCTGAAGAAAACATGCCTCAATCATTTGAAATTCACAAGCAACAAACATGTGCAATACGGTCATAAAAAAAACAAGCATATGGAGAGTATAATCACACAATAAAAGCAAAAGGAAAATAATTATGAATAGTCCCTATAAGGCCAAAACAAACTCACAAGGGTTATATTTTTGATAGATTTAAATTAAACCTCAACTATGAATCATACTTGCTCAATTATATTCTCAAATCATGCTCCAAAATCATTTTCAGGCAATTCAATCAAATTATGCGATTTATGCAATTACGATCATAAAAATAAATTAGAGGACAAACTAAACCATGATGGGTATCGTTAATACCGCCTAAATGCAATGAAATGCATAACAAAAAACTAACATATATATAACGACGGAGCTACACTTGAATTCCCCACCCCATGCTTAAAATCTTACTTTGTCCTCAAAGTAAATAAAAAGAAAGAAAGAGAGGTAGAGGAAACTCACAATGAATTCAGGCATTCGGAAAACCATTTAGCAGAAGCTTTGGGTGTTTGAGCAGAAGCTTCTAGCAATAACTTGGATCCAACTCACATTGTGAAATGTCTTGGAGTCAGAAAAATATAGGCACTCTCATTTGCAATTTGTCCTGCCCAAAACAAAAGACAAAGAAAACACACCACAACCAAACACATTCCAACGTCCAAGAAAAATATATCATCCAAGAACAAAAGAACAACACCAAAGTCCAAACAACTAAAATCAGCCCCAATAGCTCATGCTCAATCACTTGCAACAAATTTAAAACATGAATTTTAAGTGATTTCAGGGAACAACCTAGCTAATAAAAATTAAAGCATGGGCACCATCTCAAAGTATCCAAGCTTGTCTTGGTAAGAGCAATAGCAAGAAGAAATCAATCAGCTATAGGGAGTGTAGGAGCTTCAACAGACTCTACAAAATTCAGATTTCAGCACATTCAAATAACTTCCTTTCAAATTCCAACGAAACCACAAAAAATTCAGCTGCATCAAAATTCAGGAGTGTAGAATAAGGCATCAAGATCTCAATGTCAAATTTAAGCAATTTAGTTGCACTTGTCAATCTTGAGCACCAATTCAACTAATAAGCTATCATAATCTCAGTACTAACCAATCAAATCCAAGCCAAGACGATAGTACAACCAAGTCCAGAAATCTTGAAGAGGAATTTCGATTATACCTGCCCTTGCCTGCCGATACCGAAGTCCAAGCCGCAGTCGAGTAACAATCAGGTCGGGAGGAACAACAGTGATGTTGGAGTTGGACTGGATCAAAGTAAGGACAGGGGGAACCGGGAGCAGCTGTGGACGGGAATCGATCCCACAAGGAGGCAGCAGTGTGGTGGCCGGTGCGGTGGTCCGACGATCAGAAGGAGACGGATCCGGCGAGAGGAGGCAGAGGGATGACTAGCGGGAGGAGGAGGTGCGGTGAGAAAGCAAGGCGATGGGCTACTGGTGCGGCGCCGGTGAACAGAAAAGGAGAGGAGGAGAGGCGGCGACTGGAGCGGCGTTTGGCACGACGCAGGCGACGAGGATGGCCTCGGGAAAGCGATGGAGCGGTGGGCGAGGAAAAGAACGAGGGAGACGGGGAAGATTGAAGAGGGTTTCTTTTTTCTTTTTCTTTTTCTTTTTTTTTTTTTACGAAAAAAATAAAATAAAATAATATAGTATAAATTAATCCTAACTAAAAAATAAAAAGGGAAAAAAAAAAATTACCTTGGCTGGCCAACTTGTTAGATCAATTCAGACATTGTTAAAGCCCTTAACAACTTGTCAAACTCTTGGGCACTTATCCCACATAAACGAGCATGACTCTCTGCAGAGGATAGGTAATACCACCAATTCAGTTTCATTGGTGGCTTCTCAAAATATGCGCTCCTCTTTTGCCATCTTTTAGCTCTTTGTCCGTTTGCACCCTCATTAAATTCAAACAATAGAATCCCCGTTATCAAAATTTCCTCATCTTGCTCATCTATCCAATCTTCTAAGATCTCCTCGTCAAAATAGATGATAGCGCAGTCGTCACTGACAACCACCTCCGTCTGCATAGGGAGAATCTCTAAAATAATTGGAATTGTAATTTGTTGAGCCACTTGGATCCGCTTCATCTCGTTATTGAAATCAGTTTGGATCATTATAAGCTGGGATTCCATTGCGGCAAAGTGTTCTTCCATAAGGGGCAACATGGACGATTCGTGTGATGTTTGCGGAGTCAGACACGGAGGCTCTAGTTGTCCGATTTGGAGCTCTAATTGTGCAATCTCATGTACGATATTCATCTCACGAGAAAGTTGAGCTTTGCACAAATGGTGTACTTCCTTAACCTTTCCGATCGGAACCTTAAACACCGGACAATCTTTAAATACATGATTAGAAACTCCGCAAAAATCACAATATAAACCATGAGTCATCTTTAGAGGCACACACCTAGACACACGAACACAAACCGTTAGTAGCACGGGTGTTATGAACCGTAAGATAGGCTCACAACAAAGTTAATTATATATAATAATTGGCAAACACACAAAACAAAGAAATAAACTTTGATTCCCCGGCAACGGCGCCAATTTGATGAACGGTTTTTAGTCGCGTTAACCGTATCAAAATAATTTCGAACCTACCTAACTAATGTAGTGTGGTAAGAACGAGTCGATCCCACAGAGAATCAAGATATTCCTAAGTTAAGTTTATTTACCAATTAGTATGAAATGGGGATTTTTGAGTGATTGAAATAAGAAAGAAAATAAAATAAACTATAAACAAATTGATAGAGATAACAATTAATAAAATAGTTTCACCTACAATTCTCCACTTTATTTGGTTGAAACGATCCTTGTAACTTCTTCTCATCCTTTTAAGTTTCCTATGAATGCCCTTGTCCCGACCTAATATAGTTACTAGTCCAACCAGTCCTAGAAACCCTTATCAATCGAACAATCCCTAAAGAAGGATTTAACCCAATTGATAACTTTAAGTTTAGAGATTAGCCAAGGTATTTGCAGTCCCTAAAGAGGGATTTAACAACACATCCAACTTCCTACTCATTCAATTAGTTCAACTAGCCCTAAAGGAACAAGTTTGCCACTTAGGTTAAGGTTCACAACCAGGAATCTACAAAACCTTAGCAATTGAATTGATTCTAACTAGTTGCGCGGGCTAGATAGAATAAAACAATAGACAATCAAGCACAAAGAAGTCGAAACATTCAAATATAGGAATTAAGGAACAAGAATTAGAAACTCACAATCAATCCAAACAAAGCTTCAAATTGTAGACGAAACGGGTGAGTTTAAATCTCCATAAAAATAAAGCAAAAGACAATTAGGGTAAAACAAAGTCACGGCCGTATGAATGTATGTTCGGCCTCCCTTCTGCCGTATGAATAGAATGAATATATATATAACATAAACTATCCTAACCTAAATCTATCTAATCTACTACGGATATATATTATTATTATTATTATGTCTATCTAATCTATCTAAACATATATGTTACGCAGCACTCAGCCAATCATTGGACTTGTTGAACACTTGAACCCACGTCCTGCCGTTCGGAGCCCATCTCCTCCGCGTACGATCATCAACCCATTTACGTAGCTAGCCCATCTTGTCTTTCAAATTGCGATCAACCAATCAACCTCTGAATTCATACGATCCAACCCGAAAATACCTGAAATATATAAAAATACTAGTGTAGACTCCGAAAACCAAATAATATAAATTAAGCTATAAAATAGGTAAACATGCTCTAAATTGATATGCAAATCTTTTCTAAAAACATGACTAAAATAGACTCTATCAGTCTGACTTTTTGTTATCACTGAGATTGGTAGGGATAGGAGGAGCTCTGCGCAGACCCTCTAAGAAAAGAGGGGGAGGATGGAGCACAGAGAGTTCCGCAAATAGGCAAGAACTTGAGGAGAGGGCTAAGAAGGCTGAGGAGAGGGCGGAGAGGGTTGAGCAAAGGGCAGATAGGGCTGAGGAGAGAGCTAGGAAGACGGATGAAAAATGTGATCAGTTATCTGCTACGGGTGAAGATATGCAGAAGCGTATGGAGGCCATGGAGCAAGTTATGCGATAATTTCTCACTCCACAACCATCGTCTTGGACTTAGCATTTGCATGTAAGTGTTTCGGTCGCAATAGGTTGTTAGTTACCTTTTGGTGAACATTTGGATTGAACATGTCAGGTTTTTTGTGAAAAAATAGCCCTTACATCACCTGTATGTGATGGTTTTGAGTATTTAGTGTGTCAAGCCTTAGGTATGCAAGTATATGGTTGAAAATAGGTGAATCTATGTAGGTTTTTGTCCACACAGATTCAGTTTGTGAAGTGAATGTTTTTTTTAATGTCATGGGATATTTTTTTAGTTGTTTGTGTATGTAATATGGGTTGTGATCGATGTGAATGAGCAAGTTGTGTGTTTTGGAGATGGTGTGCAGGTTGCTTGTGTATGTAATGTGCAGGTTGTTTGTGATATGGTGTGTGAATGCAAAGTAAAATTAGATAGATTGTGATGTGAATGTGTGTGAAGTGCATTGTGATGTGAATGTGTGCGAACTGCAGGTGGGAACTACAAATTTGGCTTTATTTTCATAAAACAAATTATTCTCAGGAGACGGACTAATACAATCGCGTCCCTACATTATAAATTAACATTGCCAAAGTTACATTCTTGAGACGCACAATTATTTCAAGAGACGGACATATAGCTTAATTTGGTGAGCCATATATTGAAGCAACAGAGGTATGTGGTCGCTGGACCATCTATATTGGGTTTTAAAGGCCACTTGTATATCCAAGCGACGAGATGAAATTCGTCGCTTCAACTCACTTCAAGAGACGGACTTTGCAATTCCGTCGCCTTATACTTGGGGGGGGGGGGGGGAGGCAGAATTGGTGGGACAACCATTCAAGTGACAGATGTCCGTCTCTTGAATGCTCCAGCGACCCAAACCGAGCTCAGGCGACGGTTTATGTCCGTCGCCAGAGTGTATAACTGGCATAGTGTGAGTTGATATGGATACTTCTGTCATGCCTTTGTATGCAGACTGACTTACAAAAGCATAGTGTTGTGAGCCTAATTAGCCATGTTTTACATTATCTTTTATATCGATTTCTGCATACATTTCATGCATTTGGGCTTGAATGATACAGAATATGTGTAGTTTATGCTTAGTTGTAATATATGGAGGTCTACACAAGTTTTTGTCATATTTCGCAGAAATCGGACGCATTTTGGAGCTTAATGGAAAGTCATGGAGAAGCCAAGAATGGTGCAGCTGGAGAGAAGGCCAATTTCCGGTTTACATCGTACTGAATCAGGCTGTGATGTCTTCATGAGAGTTGTAGCCCTCGGAAAGAGCTTTCCAACGCATGGTCATATGCGTCAATCCGACAACCGAGGCAGCAGGAAAGTGCGTTTTACGAACAGAGCTGGAAGCTGAGAAAAGAACTCGACGTCGACAAGAGTTGTCGACATCGACAAGTATCCAAAACTCGACATGAGCACTGAAAGACGAAGTCGAATTGACTGAACTTAAGACCAAAATGTTGTCGATATCGAGGAAAGTTGTCGACATCGAGAAGACATGTCGAGCACTCCAGAAGCCGAGATCGAGGAGAAGTCCGAAGAGAAAGGAGATTACTTGCAAGCCAAGATTCGACGAATTCTATCCGAATCTATCAAGATCTATCAAGACCAAAGAAGATGTCCACACATTAGATATAATCCTAGTCTATCTATTTTATTTAATTACACTATGTTATTTATTTATCATTAAGTTTTAGATATAGTTTTAGATAAAGATAGATATCTTCTATCCTTGATTAGCAAGGATTAGAAGCCTATAAATAAGGCCCTAGGGGGCTCAGTTTTATTCATTCAATTTTCAATTCAATTTCAATTAGATTCAAATTCAGAGAGAAGTAAGTAGGAGAAGTAGAGAGAGAGAGAGAGTGAGCAGCCGGTTGGAGTTGTGAAGCGAGAGCGGAGTTGGCTTCGAGCGGTTGTAAACTTTGGTTTATTTTTATGCAAGTTTCCTCTTTTACGAAGATGTCTTTTATTGCAATGAAGAGTGAGTAGTCCACCCACTTCTGGGGCTGGGGTGAGCCCGACGGTGGCCATGTGAGGCGATGCGATAAAGGTCAGATCTTTTGTGCAATTCGTCTTCTATCCCTATGAGCATGATTCTTTTGCGAGAGTTGAAGGTGATCCTTGTTTGTATTATTGAAGCGAAAGTGATCTTAATGCAACTTGGATTAATTATGTGAAAAAGGGTTAGTAACAATTAGGGTTTATGCGAAAGCCTCTATATTCCTATTTGTTAATAACGAAAGTTATTTAGATGGAAAGCATGATCTTTTATGCCTTTATGTGTTACCTTGCATGGTTATCGTTGTGGTGTTGAAACCCTAGCCTTGGAAGTCTTTGGTTTATTGATTAATTCCGTGTTTTCATTCGTTTCTGTCCGAAAAGCATTTGCAATTTAAATTTCTGTTCTTATCGATTACGAAGAGTTGTCGATATCGACATATCTTGTCGACGTCGAGTTCTTTTGTCGAGATCTTCGCTTTGCTGTTTTTTTTGGCGATTTACTTTCTGTGTCGACAAGTTTGTGTCGAGAACTTATCGATATCGACAGCCTGTGTCGACAAAACTCGGTCGAGTTCTTCTGTCGAGTCACTTACTGTTCTGTCGACTTGTTTGCTGTTGTCGACTTAGCTGCTGTCGAGTAGTTTGCTTTGCTTTGTTTTACTTTCTGTCTTTAGTTTATTCTTTGCTTTTATTTTGTTTACCCTTGCCGGGTTTATTTCTGTTTCTGTGTTTGTTTCTGCCTTTCTGCTGTGTCTGTGAGAATCTGATAGCTACCTGAGAACTGCTGACGTGCTTCCTCGTGGATTCGATCCTGATTTTCTCTTGCTACAACGGGAGGAAGTCTTGTATTTATTTGCTGAGACAGGGAAGTCAGTCTGATCTATATTCTATATCTATTTCAATACTTGACCAACTCCTACAACAACAAATTGGCGCCGTTGCCGGGGACGCAATCAATCGCGCCTTAGGTAGTCAGTTCTCACTGTTTCTTTGAGTTAGATTGCAGGTGTATGCGTCGTTCTGGTCAAACACCTGAGTTTGACAGCTTAGACGAACCGGAGCGCTACCTACACATCCACTCCAAACTCAAAAGAATCATGTCAGCTGCTGAAACACAGGAACAGCTGATCGCTAGGCTCACAAGGGATCTAGCCGCCAGAGATGCTGCCCTCGCTACTGAGAGGGCAGAGAAAGAACAAGCAAATGAGCATGCTAGACAAGCAGAAGGCGTGCTCGCCCAGTATCCTCTTACTGCAGAGGATTACATGCATCCCACTCTCGTCGTGCCTGAATCGGCCATTATTATCGCTGAAAACTCCTATGAAATTCGCACTCAATTTCTAATTGAACTTAAAAATAATGCTTTTTATGGGAATTTTAATGAGTGTCCTCTTGAGCATATTATAAACTTTTCTGACATGTGTCGTACACTTGCTGAAGGTACCACTCTAGAGTACATCAAGATGAAGGCTTTTCGATGGTCTCTCGCTGGCCCCGCATTGCAATGGTTAGTAGGGCTTAAACCGCGAAGCCTCACGACATGGGCCCAAGTAGAGCAGGAATTTCTCGACAAATTCTTTCCTCCTGCCAAGACAGCACTCCTACGCCAAAAGATCACAGCTTTCAGACAGAAACCTGGGGAACCGCTGGCAAAGGCATGGGAGCGCTACAAGGAACTTCTGCGATCCTGTTCCACCCATGGACAACCACCTTATGTGGTTCAGGAGATTTTCTTCAATTCTCTTGATCAAATCACTAAGGACAGAATCAACAATTATACTCGATATGAGTTCCTAACAATACCACCAATTGAAGCATGGGGTATCCTGGATAAGCTCACCAATTACGACAACAAGTATGGGGCTCCTGCAAACTATGAGGAGAATACCTACGCTAGGCCAGCCCCATCCAGGCCTCTCTATGAGCCAGCAAAGGAGATCGACCCAGATGTCAGGGAACAATACTACATAGACCAGAATAAGAAGCTCCTCAAACAAGTGAAGTATCTCTCTGTCAACCAGCCTTGCATAGAATGTGGATCGCAAAGGCACACCACTACTGAGTGCCCACATACAGAGCAAGTCAGGATGGCAGAACATCATGAGGATGCAGCTTACGCAGGGGGGCCTAATCGCTATATGGGGGATCAAAGGCCTTATCAACAGCAATGGAACCAAGGTCCCCCTAGGAATCCTCCACCATACAGAGCTCCAGGACATCCAAAGAGGGATCAATAGAAGGATCAGCTACAAATAATCCTCGAGGAGATGCGCCGGAATCAGGGCACTATCAACCATCAATTCCAGAACATCAATAGAAAGCTTGGAGAAATTGATGTCTGGAGGAAGTCAGTGGACACTCAGATTGGCCAACTAGCAGCAAGTGTCCCTAGACAATCAGGTGTGCTCCCTGGATCCTCTGAACCTAATCCTAAAGGTAAATCTACTGGACATGTAGCTGCTGTAAAGCTCAGGAGCGGACATCAACTACACGAGCCAGAGGTCGGAAAGCAGCAGGACAACACTGAAGAACAACTCGATGTCGACAAGAATCTTGTCGATGTCGACAAAAAACTTCTCGATGTCAAGGACAACCCTGATCGACCAACTTCTGCACTGAACAGCAACTCGACATCGAGAAAAGTTGTCGATGTCGACGAACTTGTCGATGTCGAGAAGTCTCAAATCGATGTCGAGAAGTCTGCAACGCCTCCGGCGTCTGTTCTGGCTCCGAATCAGAAAAAGAAGCTACCTTTCCCCACGAAATCTCTTAAGGACCCAGCACAGAAGAAATTTCAACGCTTCATCAAGATGCTTCAGAAGCTTAATGTCACCATCCCCTTCACAGAAGCTCTTAATGAGATGCCATCTTATGTCAAGTTCCTAAAAGAGATTTTGAGCAAAAAGAGATCAATGGCTGAGATTACAGAAGAATGCAGCCATCTGGACATATTGGAGAAGAGGCCGGATCCAGGTAAGTTTGCTATAACTATTGGATTTGGTCCATACAAAATTAATGCCCTATGTGATCTTGGAGCCAGTGTTAGTATTATGCCTTTAACAATTTGGTCCAAGATTAAGATAGGTGCCCTGGAGCCTGTGGATGCTAGACTATACATGGCCAACAACACAGTGGTCATTCCAACAGGCATGGTAGAAAATGTCCCAGTACAAGTAGGTAAATTCTTCGTCCCTGCTGATTTCTTAATTGTTGATATGCAAGAAGATCCTGCTTGTCCAATTATTCTAGGGAGACCATTCTTGGCGACTGTGGATGCCAACATAAGCGTACGGAAAGGAGTGCTCACCCTCAACATCAGCGATGAGGTAATAGAGTATTCTTTTAATAAAACTGAAAGGCATACAGGTCCAATGGAAGAGGTCAAATCTATCTCAGCTGGCTATATCACCTGCGGGGAACCCAAGGTCAGAAATATGACCCCTGAGGAGATAGAAAAGAGGGACATAGAGGCACAGGTGGAGAAAATCATGGACATCCTAAAGGAAGAAGCGAAAAATCCACTCGACACAAACCAAGGTATGTCGATTTGGACTAACTATTTTTCGGATGCCTTGACAGGAGCAAAGTATGGGGTCGTAGTCGACCAAAACTCCTCGAGATCGAGTAGTTTAGTCGACGTCGACAAAGATCAGAAACCTCCACCAGCCTCGTCGAGCAGTCAAAAAGTCGAGAAAGATTCTTCGATATCGACAAAGGTTGTCGATGTCGACAAGATCTTGACATCCTCGATCACACCTTCATCGACGAGCAGGCCAAAGGGGATCAAAGACTACTCGACGTCGACAAGAGTTGTCGATATCGAGAAGATTACGGCCTCCTCGACACCACCTTCCGCGACGAGAAAACCACTGGATGTTGAGAATTCCTCGACGTCGACAACTCTTGTCGATGTCGACAAGATTAGGGTTTCATCGGCTTCGCCGTCTTCGAGCAGTCCACCACCTGAAGCTGAAAGCAACTCGATGTCGAGTAATGTTACTCGAGATCGACAAGATCCAGTGGTTCCCGAATCCGATTCTGCGAAGGTAAGCCAAGGTATGAATCTTTCTTCTCCTCTTTCAATTAATGATTTATCTATACATGGGAGAGGTTTGCCTTGGTATGTGCGCTTATGCAGGATTTCCGATGACGATCCAAGGGAATACGAAGTAGGAGATATGGTCTATGTCTCTAAATCAAAGGATCATTGGTTTCCTAACAAATTCAATAAGAAGAAAATTGGACCATTCACGGTGAATAAGATCCATTCAGGAGGGATTCAGCTGAAAGATAAAAATGGAGTCTTGTTCGAAGCCCAAGCTACATGGGCTCTGAAGATGCCACCTTGAGCTTAACGGAGAAAGTCGGCCTAGCGACTATAAAATCTAGAGCTTGTAAATAGACTTTTTTTATTTTGGGACTTTTTGGACATTGTTGTTTTTGTTTAGGGTTTTGGACATTGTTTTTAGGATTATGCTATTGTGGGTATTTCTTTTCTAACGAATCTTGCAGGTATGAAGAAGCTACAGTCTTGTCGACATGAGGGAAGGAACTCGACATCGACAAACCACATCGAGCAAGCCTGTGGTCGAGAAGATCACCCTGGAGGCAACAGGAAGAACTCGATGTCGAGGAGATGTTGTCGACGTCGACAAGCACTGCAGCGCCACTTCACTCGATTTTTCCGACGATCCGCACACCTGTCTTGTGAGTTTCTTTCTTTAACCTTGTTTTTTATACAGTGAGGACACTGTAATGTTTAAGTATGGGGTGGGGGAAGGGCTTACTTTATGCATATTGATCATATTTGACATACTTGTGCATTATTTCTTAAGAATTGCTACATGGCTATTTTGGAATGCATTATTGATTTATGTGCTTATATGCATGTTTTCCAAAAATCTTGAAAAATGACCCCCATTGAAATTTTGAAATAATGTCATGGAAGCTTAAATTGAACTCGACGATGCAAAATTGGATTCATTAGAGATATAGCATAAAATTGCCTAGTAAAGGGAAGTCACAATGAAGTGCATATTTTGATGAAAACCATGAAAGGAGGTAAAATTTGAAGTTGCTTTTGACATGTTGCATGATAAGATGATGGAGGACTTTATATTTCCATATAATGCTCATATGTTTATAATAACCTTACCTATGCTTATGCATCACAAAAGCCATAATATGCCTTATTTCAATATTTGCTCCACATGATCTAAATATTTCCATTCTTTACCTTATCCGGGGATTATGTTGAGAATGATGTTACATTATGGAGATCATCATATGGTGTTTGTGTGATTATTATCATATTTGGAGTATGGAAGGAAATTGTTTATATGGAAAATTTAATGAGTGAAAAAAAAACCAATCACCTCAGGAGATAAAGATAGATTGACCCTGCTCTCTGAGATAATAGTTTGGAGAGATGGGACACATTGTGAGGAGTCCGACGCACTAAGTATCCGGGGCCATTCATGACACCCATGTTTGTGACTCGCGAGAAGGCAGTGCTGAGGTCAGAGAGGTAAAAGCATTATTATTGAAAAAAGCAATATGAAAGGTGATGAATCAAAGGAAGAAAGGAATGTGACATGAAACTCAAAGTTTGAAAGTGATCCATTTCCCCGGATCAAAAGCACCACATTGCCAAAAATTGCCCACCTTTTAGCCTTTTACCAATCTACTCCTTCATGAGCTTAAATTAAAGTCTTCTTGATTATCAATGCTTAGTCACTTATGAATGTTTTTGCATAACCCTCCTTTTGTGAGTAGATGTTGCTTTTACATATTTGCACATGCATGAATCTGTGACACTAGTACCCTTTCGAGGATGGTAATTGATTGCAGGGACATATGGCAATGAATCTAAGATGTTGAGAGTTTGAATTCTTCCCCTGAATGACAATTAAAAGTATTGCTTGAGGACAAGCAAGCTTAAGTATGGGGTGTTTGTTGTGAGCCTAATTAGCCATGTTTTACATTATCTTTTATATCGATTTCTGCATACATTTCATGCATTTGGGCTTGAATGGTACAGAATATGTGTAGTTTATGCTTAGTTGTAATATATGGAGGTCTACACAAGTTTTTGTCATATTTCGCAGAAATCGGACGCATTTTGGAGCTTAATGGAAAGTCATGGAGAAGCCAAGAATGGTGCAGCTGGAGAGAAGGCCAATTTCCGGTTTACATCGTACTGAATCAGGCTGTGATGTCTTCATGAGACTTGTAGCCCTCGGAAAGAGCTTTCCAACGCATGGTCATATGCGTCAATCCGACAACCGAGGCAGCGGGAAAGTGCGTTTTACGAACAGAGCTGGAAGCTGAGAAAAGAACTCGACGTCGACAAGAGTTGTCGACATCGACAAGTATCCAAAACTCGACATGAGCACTGAAAGACGAAGTCGAATTGACTGAACTTAAGACCAAAATGTTGTCGATATCGAGGAAAGTTGTCGACATCGAGAAGACATGTCGAGCACTCCAGAAGCCGAGATCGAGGAGAAGTCCGAAGAGAAAGGAGATTACTTGCAAGCCAAGATTCGACGAATTCTATCCGAATCTATCAAGATCTATCAAGACCAAAGAAGATGTCCACACATTAGATATAATCTTAGTCTATCTATTTTATTTAATTACACTATGTTATTTATTTATCATTAAGTTTTAGATATAGTTTTAGATAAAGATAGATATCTTCTATCCTTGATTAGCAAGGATTAGAAGCCTATAAATAAGGCCCTAGGGGGCTCAGTTTTATTCATTCAATTTTCAATTCAATTTCAGTTAGATTCAAATTCAGAGAGAAGTAAGTAGGAGAAGTAGAGAGAGAGAGAGAGTGAGCAGCCGGTTGGAGTTGTGAAGCGAGAGCGGAGTTGGCTTCGAGCGGTTGTAAACGTTGGATTATTTTTATGCAAGTTTCCTCTTTTACGAAGATGTCTTTTATTGCAATGAAGAATGAGTAGTCCACCCACTTCTGGGGCTGGGGTGAGCCCGACGGTGGCCATGTGAGGCGATGCGATAAAGGTCAGATCTTTTGTGCAATTCGTCTTCTATCCCTATGAGCATGATTCTTTTGCGAGAGTTGAAGGTGATCCTTGTTTGTATTATTGAAGCGAAAGTGATCTTAATGCAACTTGGATTAATTATGTGAAAAAGGGTTAGTAACAATTAGGGTTTATGCGAAAGCCTCTATATTCCTATTTGTTAATAACGAAAGTTATTTAGATGGAAAGCATGATCTTTTATGCCTTTATGTGTTACCTTGCATGGTTATCGTTGTGGTGTTGAAACCCTAGCCTTGGAAGTCTTTAGTTTATTGATTAATTCCGTGTTTTCATTCGTTTCTGTCCGAAAAGCATTTGCAATTTAAATTTCTGTTCTTATCGATTACGAAGAGTTGTCGATATCGACATATCTTGTGGACGTCGAGTTCTTTTGTCGAGATCTTCGCTTTGCTGTTGTCGACTTTCTGTGTCGACAAGTTTGTGTCGAGAACTTATCGATATCGACAGCCTGTGTTGACAAAACTCGGTCGAGTTCTTCTGTCGAGTCACTTACTGTTCTGTCGACTTGTTTGCTGTTGTCGACTTAGCTGCTGTCGAGTAGTTTGCTTTGCTTTTTTTTACTTTCTGTCTTTAGTTTATTCTTTGCTTTTATTTTGTTTACCCTTGCCGGGTTTATTTCTGTTTCTGTGTTTGTTTCTGCCTTTCTGCTGTGTCTGTGAGAATCTGATAGCTACCTGAGAACTGCTGACGTGCTTCCTCGTGGATTCGATCCTGATTTTCTCTTGCTACAACGGGAGGAAGTCTTGTATTTATTTGCTGAGACAGGGAAGTCAGTTTGATCTATATTCTATATCTATTTCAATACTTGACCAACTCTTGCAACAACACATAGGTCCCCATAGGTCCCCGGTTTGAACTAAACCATTCCGAAATGGATTACCGAAAAGGACTCACTTACAAAGGCAACTTCTTTCATGCCTTTGTAAAAATTTCTGTATCCTAACTAAACCATTCCGGAATGGCTTACCGAAAAGGACTCACTTACAAAGGCAACTTATCTAAAATTTAGGTCGTTATATGCCTTTATTCTTGTATCAAAATAGAAGTCATTTTTGGGTTGATAGTAATGATTTGTATCGAAATGTCTCCCTGTCTCAAATATTCCATCCGTCTCAAAATTAAGATCGTTTTAGACCTTTATTCTTATATCAAAATTGATTTGATTTTAGGTTTTCTAGATAGGGGATAGTAGTAATGATTTATATCGAGGATTCTAAAAATCTCGGAACTCTGTTGAAAGGTACAACAGGTGAACTTCTCAAAATCAGAGTTATCTTTCAGTAAGAACGTAGATGCTGGGATAAGGGAGGGGATTCAGAGACTGATTGGTGTTAGAGAAGTTTTAAAGCATGAGAGATATCTTGGCCTCCCGACTATGATTGGTATATCAAAGAAGGTGATCTTCGAGCAGCTAAAGAAGCGAGTTTGGAAGAAGATGAGAGGCTGGAAGGAAAAATGCTTATCTAGAGCGGGGAAGGAAGTCCTTATAAAGTCGATTGCCCAAGCCATGCCCACTTATACAATGTCTGGTACAAGTTGCCTGTCAGGTTGTGTACGGATCTTGAACAGCTCATGTGTAACTTCTAGTGGGGTGCAAGGGAGGGAAAGAATTTGATGTCGTGGAAGAAGATGTGTCAAGCAAAGGAGAAGGGGGGAATGAGGTCTCGAGACATAGAACTATTCAATCTTGCCCTTCTGGGAAAGCAAGGGTTGTGGCTCATTCAGGAGACCGATTCTCTCACTGCGAGGCTAATGAAAGCAAGATACTATCCGAGAACTTATTTTCTAAATGCCACGATTAGCTGCAACCCCAGTTACACATGGAGGAGTCTCGTGAGTGGAAAGTCAGTGCTAGAGAAGGGGATGTTGTGGAGCATTGGAAACAGTACATACGTTAATGTATGGGAGGACAGATGGATTCCGCGACCGTCGAGCTTAAAGGTGATTGGAAACTATCGGGAGGGGGGTGTTCCCCTGATTTTCGAGTAGTGGATTTGATCGAAAGGTGATGAACAAGTCAACAACATTGAACAAACCGACAGTGAAGGTGTTGCCTTTCAGCCCTAATTTTCGAGTAGTGGATTTGATCGATTGGGAGGCAGGAAAGGGGGATGAAGAGAGAATCAACGAAGTGATGCTACCGTGTGATGCGGAGGAGGTAATGAAAATCAAAATTGTGTCGGCCCAAAGTCAGGATCATCTAACGTGGCATAGCAATAGGAGTGGTTTGTTCAATGTTCGGGGAGCATACCACATGTAGCTCGAGAAACGGTTGGCTGATGTAGGAGGTGTGGGCCAGTCAGACAGTCATGAGAGCTCGAAGGCATGGAAGGCTTTATGGAGGCTGAAAGTAACTCCAAAGGCGACGTTCTTTTCTTGGAGGGCTATTAGAGATATTCTTTCATGTAAAGTAAACTTTGCTAAGAGGCGGATTACAGAGGATAACTTGTGTGATTAATGTGGTAGACGGGAGTCCGGATGGCATGCGCTATATGAATGTCAACCTACACGGAAGGTGTGGAAGCAAGTGTCGGGTCTGGCACGACACTGGATGAGCTCAACGAGTGTGATGCAAGTCTTCCTTGCGATATTCACTTAATTTCCGAAGCAAGAAGGGCAATGGTGGGTGGTGGTATTATGGAAAATATGGCAAGGGAGGAAAAAACGGATCTTCAACAGAGATGGCTCGCCATCCTCTAGAGGTCCTTGCTGCGTTCCGGAGCTATAATGTTCAACCTAGTGTGGATGGACCGAGAGGGGAAGGCGTAGGCGTAGGAGAGAGGCGATGGGTGAGACCACAACGAGAGGTGATCAAGTTCAATTGTGACGCAAGGGTACCGAATCGGGGGGGGGGGGGGAGCTGTTGTTCCCTTTGTGAAAAGGAGAGATGATGGCACTTTCATTGCTGCTGGCCAACAGGCGATCCAGAACACGAACGAAGTCGAACTCGCGGAGGTTGAAGCGATTAGGTGGGTGGTAGCTTTTGCGAAGGAAAGAGGGCTTCAAGATGTACATTTCGAATCGGACTGTGCCTCGTTAGTCACGAAGCTCGCTCAAGGTTACAACAGAAGGGGAGTAATGGAAACTCTCATTGAAGATATTGTGAAGGCGGCTCGTAGCTTCAAATCGGTTACATGGTCTCATGTAAGAAGAGAAGGGAATAGAAATGCTCATGTTATAGCGACTAGTAGATTGGTAGATTCATCTTTGTTTTTTAGTTTGGATTTATTACTGCGGTACATTGTTGCTATGACTCATGATGATAGGGAATAGAAATGCTCATGTTATAGCGACTAGTAGATTGGTAGATTCATCATTTTTGATTGATTAAATAGAGTGGGCATTAAAAAATAATAATACTTATGAAAACGTTAGTGGAAAAATAATAATACTTATGAAAATGTTGATTGAGGAGAGAGTGTTTTGTTAAAACTTGTGCAAAATCATTAAGCGACTTTAATTTTGATATGGATAGAGTAATTGTTATTCATAGGTTCACTGGTGGAGCTAGGATTTAGATCAGGTGTGCTAAAAAAAATTCATGAAGTATTTTTATTTGGTATATATACCTATTAAGAGGATTTTAAAAACATATATTGAAAAACACTAAAATTGTGGTTTATTTACGAACCTTGCACGAGTTTATATCGAGACACCCACAGTGTCGGTGCTGACTTCCTCGGTAGATAGGTGTTTTGATCTAATATATGAGGTGTTATATTTGATTAATGTAGTTAGGGTATAAATATGCCTTGTAATGGGGCATGAAAGTAATAATCAAACAATCAGTCTCTCTCATACTCTCTATCTTCTCTTGTTCTATCTTCTTCATCTCTTTCCCCTATCTTCTTCATCTTCTACCTCAATCTCTCCCCCTTTATTATCAAATCCTCAATGAAAGCTTAGGCTTTCGCCCCTATCCGACTTTAGGGTCATAACAAGTGGTGTCTAGAGCTAGCGATTCTTAGACCTATATTCCAAATAAAAAATTGGAGGGACGACAATGACGGCTGTACCAATAACCGCAAACGGCAATGGAAGAAGGTGGGTGTTGAAATACATTATAGATTCTCTTGCAAGAATTAAGGATGAACTTCCATGGTGGCATTGATAGCTAAGTTCAAGACAGACCGAGGAAACGCAATCGATTACGGCGAAAAACAATCAATTCTGATCCGATTGGACTTCTAGGTTAAAGAACTCAAGAAACAAACAGAGCGCCCATACGTTGGCGATTGGAGTAACCAAAAGAGGAATATAGTGGAAACCTCATTTCCGTACGAGGATTCCTAGCGAGCAACCATTCGAATGTTCTACGAAGCGCCCAACAAGCCCAAAATTCAACAGGTTTACCGCCTAATTAATCACTCTTCTTTAAAAACTAGGACTCAATAAGTTACAAAACTGAGTCTGAGAAGCGAAGATTCCTATAAATCCATGATAGCCAAGGTTTCATCATACTAGACGCTGCAAGAATCCCATAAATCAATGATAGTGCCACTTTGCGAAAGACTACAAATGGTACACGACAGAGGCAAGAGGAGATCGAAGGCATCTCGCTTCATGGCATTTCGAGTCCAAAAACTAGTGAGCGATCTCCGACGGAAGGAGAGTGTGTTGTTGAAGGAATTAAAAACCCGATCGAAGGCATATACCAAGAAGTCGACGTCGACATAATCTCAAAATTTTCCCCATTACAACATCTGGGAGATGAAACTCCAAAAAATCTTTTCGTCCAACCGGAGTCTTCAAAGGCAGGGGATTTAAGGAAATCTTCAAAATTGCACAACAAAGATGACCTTGAAGAGCCTCTGATCCAAAGCGACGGTTTGAACGTAAATCTCAATTCTTGCGATGTTGTGATCCTTGATGGTGCATCAAAAGAGTTAGCTAAATTGGTCGGGCTTTTGATTTAATTGATGGAAATTAGATTAGTTAATTTCAGAGAGTTTAGTTGGACTGATTTAGGAAAGAATTCATCTGATTGTTGGAGATATCATAGTGCACACAAGGTGTTTATGTGATAACTGATTTAATAAAGAGTTGCTGGTATCAAAAGAAAGAATCCATCCTTCACTTCTCCTTCGTTGTTCTTGGGTGATTCATGTATTGAAGTGGTTATTGTCAATGATGTGAACATAAAGATGATCTCCTCTTGGTTTGATGCATCATCTTTTTTTGTTGCTACATCAATAGACAAACAATGGGTGATGGATGGATATTGGGTTTTTGACCCTGGAATTACAAACTTGTTTTGTAGGAAACTGAATAGGTCTGTTTGGGGGATAGTTTTGTGTCAATTGGATCAGTGGTTGATGTTTAACAATATGGAAGTTGTGGGAAAACGGCTACAATGGGATCCTTGAGGTAGTGCGGAGCGTTTAGAACTTCTTTCAGTGGTGATTAAATGACAACCTGATTGGTCTTGAGGATGTTGTTGTGCTCTGACTGTGTGTGCTACTGGTTTATAGACACCAAATTGTTACTGAATGGGAGATAGCACTACTATTGCGTACAAGAAGTTAACAAATATGAGTTGAAGAGGCACTTGTTACCGCTGCCATAGTTAGTTGCTGACTTGTTGTCATAAGCTTGCAAGGAATGCTAGTGAAGCTGCAAGGATATTAATTGATTATTGGCTTATTGGCCTCATGAATGTAAGGAGCACTTGAGAGCCTATGCAACAAAGGTTCTAGTGAAAATGTTCAAGACGTATCTTTATAGACTCCTGGCTACCACAAATTCTCAAGTAGACTTGTAGCTCAACGAGTTAGTTCCTTGTGACTTTGTCTCTTAGGGAGCCTCACTTTACATAATATTTAGATTTTCTTTCCTATAGCTATAAGAAGTTTTTACATTTTAATAAGCTTGGAGGATAAAACTTTTATAAGAGGGAGGCAATGTTATGATCTAATATATTAGGTGTTATATTAGATTAGTGTAATTAGGGTATAAATATATCATTATATCTTGTAATGGGGCATGAAAATAATAATCAACAATTAGTCTTTCTCCTACTCTCTATCATCTCTCGTTCTATCTCCTTCCTCTTTCTTCTTCAGCGTCTACCTCAATCTCTCCCCCTTTCTTCTCAAATCCTCCATAAAAGCTTAGGTTTTTGCCTCTATCCGACCATAATGTCTTAACAATGGGGTGGTAGTTGGTGCACCCTTCCTGGCTCGGTTGGCTGGAGTGCCGAAATAGACTTCCTAATTTGGCATAGGAACCAAGCGGAGTTGATGATCTTCTCTCATAACGCAACCAAGCAGAGAGAACAATCTTAGTGTAGACATCAATGGTGTGTTGTCTCGAAGATCAAAGGCTTCGCTTGAACAATTTGTATTCTAACAAACACTTGATGTTCACGCATTGCTCGAGATAAGTTGCTTCTTTGTTGAGCTGAGGACAATAATCGATCTTCGTGTAGACATCAACTAGGGTTTTGACGAAATCAACCGAGTTAAGACACGGATCAATCTACAGCTCGAGGAGAACGGTGTATAGTAATCCGCAAGAAAACGTCGGTTAGTCCAAGGGCGAAGCACGATTCGAAAGATGATAAAATAGTAAGACGTCAAATAGGAAATAGCTTAGGCTCAACCCACTAACGACTCAACATGACGATAGCAAAGCCAAAACTAAAAAGCATAAAAATAAGAAGGGATTTAAAATCCCATAGGCGCCTACGTAGGAAGTCGATATCGACTATTGGGTTGTCGTCTTAGGCCTAATGTCTCGGCCTGAGAGAAAGAACTGCCTTTATTTATAATATTTTGTATTTTTAAATGGTTGAGAAAAACAAAAAAATATAGAAAAAAAAATTCACTATGAATAACTTTTAAAAAAATATTGACCGAAAGCGTTAAATATATCATTTAAATATAAATATGACAATTTTTAATGAAATAGTTGGGAGAAAAAAATGATATATTAATGATAAGTAAAACAATTAAAAAGGGAAAGGATTGCGACTTGGGCCCAAGACGTTAGATTCTCCTTGTCTTAAATATCATTTAAAAATCTTATATTATCTTAAACATACTAAATACATGCAAAAACAATTACTAATATTTTTTCCGGTCAGGGGTGCTCTAGCCCTCATGAGTAGAGCTAGCAAAATCTGGCCCGACCCGAAAACCCGACCCGACTCACCCAAACCCGAACCTGACCGAAACCCGAAAATCTGGAGTCATTCATAACCCGAACCCGAGACCGAACCCGACCCGACTCGAAACAGACCCGAACACATATAAACCCGACCCGACCCAAACCCGACCCGACTCTCAACCCGACCCGACCCGACCCAACCCGAATTAAAATGGTTATTTAACATCAACATTTTAATACTTGAATGTTAAAAGTTTTTTTATTTTAACACAAGTTTATGATTATACTTTAATATATAAAACACCAATTATTTTTGTTAATTGTTATCATATTAATAAGAACCCAAATAAAATCAATAGATAAGCAGATAAGTCAACGAGTCAAGTAAGTCAACCGCTATACATCAAAACATCGATACATTACATTTGAAAATCGGTCGACAACCGATGAGTCAATAACAATGAGTGTATTCAACCGAATCAAATTACATATTCAAGTATTCAACCAATTCAAAATCATATATTTTAACTAAATTACATATTTAAGTATTCAACCAAGTCAAAATCATTTATTTTAAGTAAATTACATATTGAAATATTCAACCGAATCAAAATCAACCTACTTATCCAAACGGGTCGAATATGATTCGCCGAAAAGTCAAACCAACTATACCGTTATACCCACTTTGATTCGAAACTCAAATGAGACCGATCTGCCTCTTGACCCGAAACCCGAACGAGACCGACCCACTTTGACCCAAACCCGAATGGACATGACCCGACTTAACCCGAAACCAGACCAATCTAAAATTCATTATGACTGAACCCGACCCGACCAATACTCGACCATAAAATTTACCTGAATTGACCAGACCCGAGCAAGCCTGACCTGAACCCGACCCTAACGACCGACTTGCCAGCTCTACTCCTGAGCATCCCCAGCTTCGCCACTTGATAGGTTTCCTAACTTAAGGATGAAAATACTTCTTTATTGAAGTGTCTAGCACATGATCACTAGAAGTACAATGTAGCAACTGATGTTGAAACATGGAGAGCAAAGGTGTGTGGGAAATTATTTTTTCATTCTATCATGTTTCTTATTTTCATCAAAATTTTGATATATGTTTAGATTATTTCGCCTTGGGTTGTAGGAGGAAATCGAGTTTAAAATATAGAAATATAAATCGAACCAGATCCGTCCTGACGCAAATAATTACAAGACCTCCTCCTGATGTAGCAGTGGGAAGTCAGGATCGATCCTCGAGGAAGCACGTCAGCGGATCTCAGGTCACTCTAAATCTCATCGACAGAAAGACAGAAATACAAAAAATATAGCAAAAGCAGAACGTACTCGATATCGACTAAGAGGTCCTCGATATCGACTAAACTCAGCGACAACATAAACTCAGCATGGACAAAAAGAAACAGAAATCAAAGCAAGCAACTCGATGTCGACAACTCTTCCTCGATATCGACAAGATTTGCTCGATATCGACTAAGACTCCCCGACGTCGAGTAAAGACAGAAACTTGAAATTGCAACTTTTCGAACTCATAACGCATATTTCGATGAATTAATTCAATAAACTAAAATACTTCCAAGATCAGGGTATCAACACCACAACGAGAACCATGTAAAATAACACATAAAGGCATAAAAGATCATGCTTTCCATCAAATAACTTTCGTTATTAACAAATAGGAATGTAGAGGCTTTTGCATAAACCCTAATTGTTACTAACCCTTTTCACATAATTAACCCAAGTTGTATTAAGATCACTTTTGCTTCAATAACACAAACAAGGATCACCTTCAACTTTCGCAAAAGAATCATGTTCATAGGGATAGAAGATGAATTGCATAAAAAAACTCAAACCTTTACTGCATCACCTCACATGGCTACCGTCGGGCTCACCCCGACCCTAGAAGTGGGTGGACTACTCGCTCTTCATCATCAAGAAAGACATCAATAATAAAAGGAAATAACTTTGCATTAAATAAACCAAAGAAAGCTTACAACCAATCGAAGCCAAATCAGCTTTCGCCTTTCCAACTTCTCTCGCCAAAAGCTCTCTCCTCTACTCTCTCTATGTAACTAATTGTGTGTGGAATTGAATGAATAAAATCCAGCCCCTAGGGCTTTATTTATAGGCTTCCAACCCTTGCTAATCAAGGTAATAAAATCTATATATATCTATATCTCTTTATCTACTTACTTAAAGATTAAATAATGGAATAAAAGAATTAAATCCAAAAAGAAAATATATCTAAAGTAGGTAAATCCTCCATGGAGTTGATAGATCTTGATAAGTCTTGATAGATGTGGATAGAATCGGACAACTTCGTATCCAAGCAAGCCCTAACTCGACTCGGACAGCCCAACCGCGTAACGCGGCCCAGAAAAGCTTTCCTCGATATCGAGTAATTTACTCGATATCGAGTAACTTCGTCGTCGACTTCGGCTTCACTGGTCTTCTCGAGTAACTTCTCTTCGACACTGGCTCGGACATGCAATGCTGGTTTACTCGACAACGAGTAAATTCCTCGATATCGAGTACATGTTGCTCGGTATGTCCTCTCTTCGGCTTCTCGATCCAGTGTCGCTTCCTCGAGCATAGGTGCGGCTTCTGATCTTGGTCGATATCGAGTTAATTAATCGATATCGAGTAAAGTTCTGCACTCGAGTTGTCTTGTCCGCTCAGCTTCATCGATCTCGGCTTCAGAGGTAGAAATCGTCTTGGGTTGTCCTCGATATCGAGTAAAAGTCCCCGATATCGAGTAACATCTTCAGCTCCCGGCTTCACTTGTCGATGTCTGGTGCTCAACTCGATATGTGGCCAACTCGACATCGACTAGAAGAAGTCGATATCGACAAAGGATTTCTCCAGCTTTCCTTGCTCAATTCTGGTTCTACTGCTCCTTGACTTTGGATTTCTGTAGTTTGACTTTCGAGCTTTTCTTCCTTTCTTAGAATTGCTGTAAATTGCTTCGATTTCTACAAAATTAAACAGAAACTGGTGTAGATTCCATAATTTGGCAAATAAGTATAAACTACATAGATTCTGTATTATTCTAACCCAAATGCATGAAATGTATGCAGAAAATGATATAAAAGTAACTATAAAACATGGCAGATTCGGCTCACAACACCTTGCTTTTAGGTTAAGATGGCCAATGAGGCTGTCAAAGAGTTAGATGCATTACCCCACTTTTGCAAGCGATTTCTAAGATATCCACAACCAGAGCTTCAACTTTAAGTGGAAGGTCTTCAAAAGAGACTATGTGGGGAAATTAACTAAAGCACCTCAAAGTGCAACCATGATCCATAGATTACATATGGAAGATGCTTAGAGATACCTTCTCAAGTGGTTGTTTCACGATTTATGAATCCTTCATTATCCATGTAAATAAAGCGTTAACTATTTTTGTTGGCTAAATGCATTCTTGATTAGATTATAAAGTCTCTTCTCCGCCAACTAGCAGTACAATGCCTACTGTATTTACAGTAAATAACAATATTTTGTCCGAATAACAACAGCCATGTGCTAAATTAACCCGTGCTTCAACCAAGGCAATGAGATCAATGAAGTATAATCACAAATGTGTTATTAATGAATAAAAGTAGAATGAATGAAAACATAACATAAATATAGTACTATCATTGTACAAATATGTCATCATTTTTTTTAATAAAAAAATGTCATTGATATACAATCGACTAGATTAAATAACGTGGCATTAAAAAAGTTTCATCAAACCATTTCATTAGAAAAGTGTCATCAAAGTAAATAAAGTGTCGTCAACGTTATAAAATGTGTCATAAAAAAAGTTTCAAAAAAAACGTGTCATAATCGACAATGCAGTTAATAAATTTTATTTAGGTGTAATTACTTAATTGACTTTTCTTATCAGGTGTATTTAGAATAATCATCCTAAACTAGTGATTTTCCCGAACCATATTCGAGGTTTTTTCATAATATTTCCGATCGAGTTTGAACTCTTAAACAAAATACTTGACACGCCAATTTTCGTCTAATATGGCATTTTTCCCATGCTCACTTTCATGTTATTCTTCGAAATATTTGGTTATCATGGTGAAGTTTTTTCTCAAGATGCTGAATACTTCAATTTTAACAATAAATAGTAAATCGATCGCTTCCACACCTTTCCTGACATCCACCCTACTTAAAGGCAAATGAAAGAAGCCTTACAATTTTTGGCCTAAGAAAATGAGTTTGGATCCTCTATGTTACTTTATCTATTACTCATCATGTTACACCTCTTAAATTGTTCTAAATATATCACGAGTTGAGCATAGAGTAATTTTGGTTTTTTTATTCTCATTGTATTTAATATTGAAAATTGATTTTCATAACCATAATGGATTAGGAAAGTATGCAATTTGTGTATTTTATGTATATTTACGAGATATAGAGGTCTACACAAGTTTTGGTTTAATTTCACAGGAATTGGAGACATTTCGAAGCAATTTGGATAAGTAGGAACCAAGCTAATGATGTGTTGTTGCAGGAGGATGGTCATGTATGAAAACAAATATAAAATATAAAATCAAACTGACTCCCTATCTCAGCAAATAAATACAAGACATCCTCCCGTTGTAGTAGAAGGTAGTCAGGATCAATCCACGATGAAGCATGTCAGCACCCACATTTTCAGTTCCAAAACATAGCACGAAATAGATTTAGGACATACTCGACGTCGACCAAGTGTCCTCGACGTCGACCACTCAGTCGGATAAAAACATTAAAATAGAAGCGAACAGAAACGAAAACGAAGCAAAGATGGTCGATGTCGACTAACCCTACTCGACTTCAACTACTGTAGCAGTCGACTTCGGGTAGATTTGGTCGATTTCGAGTAGGAAAGAAATAAAAACCAAAACTTTAAATTGCGTAAAAACAAAAGCAAACACGAAATTGGTAACCATGTAAAATAATAGATCCCCGGGCTGTCGTAAAAGATCAGGGTTTCAACACCACAACGATCAGGGTAACCATGTAAAATAATTTCCAAGATCAGGGTTTCACCACCACAACGATAACCATGTAAAATAATTCATAAGTTATAAAAGATCATGCCATTTCATCAAATAACTGTCGTTATTAAAAAATAGGAATATAGAGGCTTTCGCATAAACCCTAATTGTTACTAACCCTTTTTCACATAATTAATCCAAGTTGTATTAAAATCACTTTCGCTTCAATAACACAATCACGGATCACCTTCAACTTTCGCAAAAGATTCATGCTCGTAGGGAAGAAGACGAAATCGCATCGAAAGGTTTTACCTTTATCGCATTACCTTACATGACTACCGTCGGGCTCACCCCGACCCTAGAAGTTGGGGGACTAAACACTTCTCATCATGAATAAATACATTAATAATTTCTGGAAAATAAATTGCATTAATGAACTAAAATAAAAGTTACAACAAAACAAAGCAAAATCCCGCTCTCGCTTTCTCCAACTCCACTCGGCTCTAAGTCTCTCTCTCTCTCTCTCTCTCTCTCTCTCTCTATGTGTTCTCTTGTGGCTTGGCTTGGATTGGTTGATGGTTGAATGATTCTCAAATCCAGTCCCTAAAGCCTTATTTATATTGTTCCATGTAGCTAATCTAGGAAGAAACAACTATATCTATATCTAAAACTTTCTATCTAAAACCAAAGATAAAACTTAATTGATAAAGGAAAGTGGACATGCGTTGCTCCAATTGAAACACACTGTCTTGAGTCCTCGTTTGTCCGATTGACGCATATGAGCATGCATTGGAAAGCTCTTTTCGAGGGTTGCATGATACGGGGTTAGCCGTAGGATGACCCGATCTTCAACAATCAACAACAAACTCAAGAATGGAAGCAAAGACTCAAGAAATAGCAAACGATGCAACAAGCAAAGGACTCGATTTGAGTGGAGTTAGACTCGATATCGGCAAAATAAAAAGGAAAAGAACTCGACAAGAACAAGAGTGAAAGACTCGAAAATTCAAGGACTTGACTCGACAAAAACAATAAATAGACCGATAGAATTAGAGATAAGAACTAAGACAGAACGAGAAAAAGACCCCAAGCCTCCTAAGAGGGTAGGAACCAAGTATCAACGACTACAAAGCCCGCCTCTACAACCTTACATAACCAAGCGGACAACATGGAGGCACAAGGAGGGGACTTGTGATTACCAGGTTCACCAAGCTCTTACAAGGTTGATGAACTCAAAGAAAACCAAGTAGGATCTATAACCAATTGTACAATCAATGAGCAACGCTACGAATCGATTCAATTTAGAACGCTCAATGTGTTTAACCCGAGAGAAACTTTCATAAAAATTCAACCAGTTCTTCTACAATGGGAGTCTGTTGTTCTTATAACCCTAA
Source organism: Persicaria tinctoria (assembly GCA_037127255.1). NCBI lineage: Eukaryota > Viridiplantae > Streptophyta > Magnoliopsida > Caryophyllales > Polygonaceae > Persicaria > Persicaria tinctoria. The sequence continues at coordinate 55,963,976 of JBANSL010000006.1, read as the reverse complement.
CAAAGAGATTGGCCGAAAATAATAATAAAAATAATAATTTAAAGAAATTAATAAAATAACCCTAAAAGTTTCCTAAAATAGCTTAAGTTGGAAAGTTGCTAAAATAGGAAATAAAACAAGGTTCAAGACTTATGAATTTCGGCTCTAACATGTGAGTAAGATGCTTTGACAAACTTGACTCCAATGCACATGTAGGTCTTCAATGTAGGCTCGGGGAGTTGAACCGTGCTCGAGAACAAGGCGTGACTCACAAAAATGAAGAAGTCGCGTGAAGCTTCTTAGCTCGGGCTCGAGTCATTGGTCCGTCTCCTAAGATAATTGGCGTGTCCGGAGGTGTGGAAGATGGTTCCACATCAACCTCCCCTTCCTGGAAAGGATTCGACCACGAATCCAAGTCCTCGTCCACGACAAGATATGGAATGAGATCCGCGACGTTGAAGGTAGCACTCACGCCATAATTTCCAGGAAGCTCCAACTTGTAGGCATTGTCACCCACCTTCTGTAGAACCTTGAAAGGTCCATCTCCTCGTGGTGCAAGCTTTCTCTTCCTCTCATTGGGAAACCTCTCATTCCTCAGGTGCACACACAATAGATCCCCGGGCTGGACCGTCACCAATCTGCGCCCCTTGTTTTGGCGTTGTACTCAGCCTTCCGCATAAGTTGTTGACGCCTCCGTTCATGTAGCTCCTTGACGAACTCAACATGCTTACCTGCGTCAAAAAACTCATTCTCTCTCATAGGATTAACACCATATACACATTGAAATGGAGTGATTTTAGTTGAGGAATGCAATGTCCTATTGTAAGCAAACTCCACATGAGGTAAGGCTTCTTCCCAAAGCTTCAAATTTTTCCTTAAAATGGCTCTAAGGATAGTGGTTAAAGTTCTATTGGTCACCTTAGTTTGGCCATCAGTTTGGGGGTGACTAGAGGTAGAGAATAACAATCTAGTTCCCAATTTGTTCCATAAAGTACGCCAAAAATGACTAAGAAACTTATGATCCCTATCACTCACAATGGTCTTAGGTACTCCATGCAACCTAACTACCTCAATAAAGAACAAATTAGCGACATTAGTAGCATCATCAGTCTTATGGCATGCTATAAAGTGAGCCATCTTAGAAAATCTATCCACCACCATAAAGATAGAATCCCTCCCCTTCTTAGTTCTAGGCAATCCCATAATAAAGTCCATAGAAATATCTTCCCAAGGGGCTGAGGGTATAGGGAGTAGTGTGTACAATCCATGGGGCATAAGCTTATACTTGGCCTTTAAACAGTCAATACATCTCTTAAGGCAATGTTCTACATCCCTAAGCATATGTGGCCAATAAAAGTGCAACTTAAGTGTATGATAGGTCTTATCTCTCACAAAATGACCCATTAAACCTCCACTATGGGCTTCATTCACCAATAATAACCGAAGAGAACACCTAGGTATACACACTTGGTCTTTCCTAAATAAGAATCCATCAAAGATATAAAATTGGTCGGTAGGACCCTTATCTAGGCACTTTTGAAAAACTTCCCCAAAATCAGCATCATTAGCATACAATTCCTTAATGTATATACAAAGCCTAAGACTCTAGAATCCAAAGTGGTCAAAAGGACATGTCTCCTAGATAAAGCATCAGCAACCACATTGTATTTCCCTTTCTTATACTTTATAACATAAGGAAATGTTTCTATGAATTCCATCCATCTACCATATCTCTTATCAAGTTTATCTTGGCTCTTAAAATGTTTTAAGGATTCATTATCAGTCCTAAGTATAAACTCTCTAGGCCAAAGGTAATGGGACCATGTCTTAAGGACTCTAAACAATGCATATAATTCCTTGTCATAAGTAAAGTAATTAAGACAGGTACCTTTCAACTTTTCAGAAAAGAAGGCTATAGGCTTACCATCTTGCATGAGGACTTCGCCAATGCCGACTCCGCTAGCATCACATTGAACCTCGAAAGGTGGAGTGAAATCAGGTAGAGCAAGCAATGGAGCTTGCGTCAACTTCTCCTTAAGTTGCTGAAATGCTTCCTCCTGAGCTGGACCCCACTTGAACTCGCATCTCTTCTTCGTGAGTTCCATGAGAGGGGCTGTGATGGAGCTGATGTCGCGCACAAATCTCCGATAGAAGCTCGCCATGCCTTGGAAACTCCTCACATGGACGATGTTAGTAGGAGTTGGCCAATCATGGCCAGTCTTGGGTTTCAGTGGGATTCATTCTGTAAGTAGGCCTATTAGGCAAAGAAGCCCCTAGAATGAGATCAATTTGATGCTCAATTCCTTTAACAAGGGGTAGACCTGCTGGTATGTCCTCGGGGAATACATCCTTATACTCTTCAATAAGATATAGATAGTGAGGAGGGAGGGTAGCTCTAAGCTCCTCACTCAACATGTTCAACCCTTTGCATATGAGCATGAGGGTTGTTTCCCCATCCGCAAACTCGTCTTAAAATGTACTATTGGAAGCCAAGAATACCTCTCTAGGTCGAGTAGGGGTAGACACATGGCTCGACTGAGCCTCCTTATCTAAATCACCTTTACTTACCTTCCGCTTCTCAATCTCATCAGCCACCTGGGTTGGCGTCATAGGCTTTAGAACTACATTCTTGCCCTGAAAAGTAGAGGATACATGTTAGTAAAGCCATCATGTAAGACCTTACGATCAAATTGCCAAGGACGTCCTAATAAAATATGACAGGCTTGCATAGGTACAATATCACATAACACATCATCTTCATGTGGGTGCATTTGCGGAATCTTATGTGACCTTGGATTCGAGGACGAATCCTTTTCAAGAAAGTGAGATTGATGCAGGACCATCCTAGACACCTTCGGACACATCTATACTTGGGGATGGACCTATGATTCGAGCTCGTGAGAATGATGTCATCCTCAAGAGGAAGAAGAAAGCTCCACCATGGAAGAAGATCCAAAGGCGCAAATGGCGTTTTAGACTAGTTCAGAATATTTGACAGCTTTTTGATGTCTTAGTAAAATGGGTGGTTCGGAGTCCGTATTTATCAGATTAAGGCGTACCATACCTTGTTGGAACGAGGACGAAAAGATATACAAAATTTCTGTTGAAGGTTGTTCCAGATTCGGCATGAAGCTTGGCCGAAAATCACCACCTTTACAAGCTGTCCCTGTTTTGACGGGAATTTGTTAAGTGTTGGAACACTTTCTTTATTGCTATTTTTAGAGACCTTATTTACTTAAGTTATTTTAGGAAATTTAGAGGTTATTTTAATTATTTCTTTTATTTATTATTTCTTTAAGAAATCAGCCTCCTTAGAGTTATAAGAGGCCGATTCAGCCATTGTAGAACAAACGTTGAAAATTATGAAAGTCTCTCTTTTTGTGTGAAACACATGAGTGCAAAGTCAATCGTTTCGAAGCAAGGATCATCGATTGCAACAATTCTTATTGATCTTGCTTGGTTTGCTTTGAGTTCATCAACCTCGCGAGAGCTTGGTGATCCTGTTAATTACAAGTCCCTTCTTTAAGCCTCCAAATTGTCTGCTTGGTTGTGGAAGGATGTAGAGGCGGGCTTTATAGTCGTTTATATTTGGCTCCTACCCTCTTAGGAGGCCTAAGGTCTTTATCTCGTTCTATTTTAGTTCGAATCACCAATCAATCGGTCTTTATTTTATTATTTTGTCGAGTCTTTGTTCTTGTCTTGATCGAGTTCTAGTTCTTGGTTCTTAGTCGATTTCGAGTCTGGTTTTGTTCAAGTCGAGTGGCTGCATTTATTTTATTCTTGTCGATATCGAGCAAGTTTCTTGGTGTTCTTGAGTCTTTTGCTTCTGTTCTTGTCTTTGAGTCTTGATTGTCGAAGATCGGGCCATCCTACGGCTAACCCCATATCACTACAACTCTCATGAAGACTCAGAACTTGATTCAGAATGATGAGTGGCGAAAAGTGGGCTTTCCTCCAGCTGCACCATCCTTAGCTTCTTCATGACTTTCCTTTAAGATCCAAAGTGCGTCCGATATCTGCGAAATTAAACAGAAACTAGTGTAGATCCATAATTTCGCAAATAAACATAAACTAAACAGATTCTATATTATTTTAACCCATATGTATGAAGCGCATGTAGAAATCGTTGTAAAAGTCAATATAAAACATGGCAAATTAGGCTCACAACATGATGCACTCGATGTCTTTTGAAATCCACTTGACATCTACTAGAGTGACGCTGAATTTGGCAAAGTGTTGGATGAAGCAAGCTATTCTATTTCCACTCGACTTCTACAGAAATTCACTCGACGTCTAGTGAAGATTTGCCACACATAGAGCAGAAGAGGAAGAAAGCATTCAATATCCACTACCTCGCTCGAGATCAAGTGGAGTACTCGACGTTGACTGGATCTCAGTCGATGTCGAATGAAACCCTAGCCCGCCAGGACGTGTTTTGACTAATCCGAGTTAAAGGAAGATTGCGTAAATGCGAAGAGAAGATCTATTGTTTACCTTATAAAATCCTATCCTTATGGGTAAAAGTCCTTTCACCATAGGGAATTTAATTAGTTTATTTTCTTTTATTTTGAAAACTTTTATCTTTAGCAATTAGATAGATATTTCTCTCCTTGGCTAGCAAGGATTAGTTTACTTTAAATAATGATATTAGGTCTAGGTTTTAATCATTCAATATTGCACATGAGCAATCAAGTTAGTTCATTTAGAGAGAGAGAGAGACGTCGAGTGGTGGAGAGAGAGAGATTGAAGGTTTCAGTGTACTCTTTCGTTAGTTTCAATTTAACGTTTATTTCTTTATCTCTATGATGATGTCCAAGATAATGAAGCATGAGTAGTCGTCCTTCTTATAGGGTCGAGGTGAGCCCAACGATAGTCATGTAGATATGCTTGAGTTTATGGTTCTTGTGTGATTTTCATCTTCTATCTTGTGCTTAAATCTGCTGCGAGAGTAATGGACGATTCCTTATGTATGATTTTGAAGCCAAAGTGGATATATTATGAATTTGGATAGTAATTAGGTTTTGCTTACGAGAGTCAGTTAACCCTAATTATTAAAAGGATAGAAATAATTAAGATTTTATAAGAGAGCCTCTATATTCCTATTTGTTGATGATGAGAGTTGTGTATTTGATGAATGACATATATCTTTCATTATTTTAGCATGTTGCTTACATGGTTATTGTCGTGATAATGCTTTGCCTTATAAGTCTTTTATATTATTGTTGCCAAAATATCTTTTTGATATTTTTGTCCATCTTTCGCATCCATTCTTACATTCTTCGACCTTCTTTGCCAACACCTAGATTATTGACTTGAGATCGACTGGACTTTCAGTCGATCTCAAGTCACAACCGAAATCGGCTGGTTGTCAGTCGACGTCGAGTGACTTTTGGTCGATACAGAGAACGTATTTCAAGACTATTTAGGCGAGCGTTGACACGCTTCCTCGTGTATCGATTCTAATTTCTTATTACTACATCCGGCGGGAGTCTTGTATTTTATTTGCATGGATAGGGAGTTGGTTAAGTTTATATTCTTATTTATTCGACAAATTTTCCTCCCCTCGACAAAGGTCCACCCTTGGTCGAAAACCCTAGGAGGCAAAAGGTACCTCTTTTCACCCTCACTCATCCAAAGCACCATCTCTCCTCTCCCCTCGTCATCTTCCTGCATTAGAGCCAAAACTGAGCCCCTTCCGAGCTCCCTTCCTTGTTCCAAGGGCACCACCCGATCACTTCTCATCCAATCACTTCGAGCAGCTAACCATGACTTCTCCAGCATCTCCTTGACAACCTCCAAGTAGAAGAATGAGCCTAGTAGCCCGGAGAAGCTCCCAAGGAAAGCATTGAAGACCATTGAAGACCACCTCCCTTGCTTTTGGTTGTAGGAGCAGTGAGTGCTTGTTCTTCACTCCTTTCACCTCCCACTAGCATAAAGGTCCACCTTTAACACTTCCCATCGATCCTAGGCGTAACACCCCCTTCTGTAAACGAGGGAATGTTGTAGCGCCACTGATTACTCAGACTTTAATGTCTTCGTGACCACCTTACGCTTATAGGGACATGCAACCATGCTCCCATAAACAAGATGATAACATGCATTAAAATAAATACAGCGGAAGACTTTTACCAAAAGAAAATTATGTTTATAAATAATATTTACAATCGTTTAACTGGTACATCGGAAGACTTTTAAATACACCGGATAAACAGTTAACCAAATTGAACACATTTGGAATTACCCTTTTTGTTTCAAAACGTTTAAAATGACCCTTGATGTTCTCCAACGCCTTCGGAACTTCTTCACTACGATCTCTATACCTGAAACTTAGGTCTTATGCATCGTATACAAACGAGAGGCACCAGCCACCATAATCCATAGGCCGGTTAGTTCAATTAAGAACAAGCAAGTGACGACACAAAATAAAAGACAACTTTACACTAAAGATTCATTAACCATCAAACGGTATGAACCAAATAGTCCAAATGAGAGTAATATAGATTATTTAAATGTGAATTATGAAATACAAAATAGACACTTGACTCAACTTGAAGATGATTTAAGTTAGGAAGAATAATGGATGTGAGTGATAAATCACTCTAGAAAATTATATTTTGAAATGAGACTGAAATATAAGTAAACGCTTAAATTATGACCAACTTATTTATTTACGATCGCTGCCTTATATATTATCGTATAACTTTAAACTTACAACTAGTATTTGATTTGTAATGAACTATTATAATAAGATGTATATATTTAATCTGCACTAAACAGGTCCGCTCAGATTTTATTTTAATATCAAATATACCGAACGGGTCCGCTCAGATTTTCTTTAAGTATCAAGTGTACCGAACGAGTCCGCTCTGATTTTCTTCTCGATCAAATTCACTGAACGGGTCCGCTAAGTGGATCATTTCCGGGTCCGGAAACGTAGCTTCATGAAACTGGGTAGGAAGCGCTCATCTTCATGATTTATAATAATATGTATTTTATATAACTTGGAAGCGCTCATCTTCCATATTTAATTTAAATTATCGTTTATATACTTTACTTTAATTTATAAAATTCACATTATATAATATGCTAAACTACAATTCCAAAATTGATAAGTTAACTTTATATATTTTATAAGGACTAGGATCAAAAGTTAACCTACGTCGACACCGAACTAGTAAGCAAACAAGTACGTCCATAAATGAATTCAATAAACGACCATTATGGATATGAAAACAGATATATCACATAATTAAATATAGCATGAAGAGAAAATAATAAAGCATGCGTTCTGGAAATATGGGCACATAATGTCATTTTTCTAACTTCAATAATCTATAAAAATAACATTACCCATTTAACATGCCAAAATAGATTATCAACTTAATAAATCACACAAGCTGATGGATTGTAATTTATTTAACGCAATTTGGCATGATTCAATTATAGAAAATAACTTGACACGAAAGTATGCAATTGAGCATAGAAAGCTTGGAATATCACTTGCCTCTTTTGACGTTCCTAAATCGCGAGAAAAATATGACACGGAGTTTGGTGAATACGAACAATTCTAGATGCAACCACATCACACATGAAAGAAGTTTGTTAATTGGTATTTTATACGCGTAAATGACTTATTTAATTCGAACAGAAGATCGAATTAATAAAAAGTCGGAATTCAATACCAACACGAACCTCTTGAATTTCTTGCGACGATGTGAGCGCGTAAGGGTTGCCTAAGACGGCTGCGATTCAAGAGAATATACGCATTAGATAATGATTTAAACCCAAATAAAAACTCTGGGTTAAAATCTATAATTCTTACAATTGGAAAAAAGGAAACTTTTGTAGGAACGAAAATATGGGGAGGGCTTGTGTAATTTGGTCTTCTTCCTCCCTCCTCCTTTGCAACTGTACAAGCTACAAGACTTGCAACTGCATCGAGTAGAACCTGCACGTTTTAATGTTATCATTTGGTTAGCTCCTTGTCCAGATACTAGATCTCCAATGTCTAACATCTCCTCAAGTTCTTTTCTATGAGATGCTTCTAACTGTGTGTTGCGTTTAGGAGATGACTTAAAAATGTTAATAACATTGTCCAAGGAAGAAAAAAAATTCCAAATTGGATCACACTTCTTTGCAGCAACAACTAATGTCAATTGCAATCTATGAGCAAAACAATGGACGAAGTATGCATATTGACAATCTCGGAGAAACAATGCCTTCAGACCATTAAATTCTCCCGACATGTTACTACCACCATCATACCTCTGACCTCTCATTTTACCAACTTGAAGATTGTAAGTGGAAAGGACATTACATATCTCTTCATAACGTGTTTTTTAAGAAGTCTCAGACACAACTTTGATAGCAAAGAAACGTTCAGTTAAGATACCAGCAAGGTTCACAAACCTCAAGATGATAGCCATTTGCTCCCGTCCATATTCATCTTGTGCTTCATCAACAAGAATACAAAAGCAAGCATCTCCAACTTCCTCTCGAATCATAAAACGAACTTTGTTGGCCATGATTGCCAAAATCTCTTTCTGGATGTCGGGAGAAATATGTTTGGCATTCCCTGGTGCATTGTTCAGTACAACATGATTGACCGAAGGTACCCACCTTGCTAAAAAGCCCACCCATTCAATCACATTCCCACGATTTAAAGACAATTCAGACTCATCATGGCCTCTGAAGGCAGAACCTTGTAATGCCAATCGGTGAGCAACACCAATTGTTGCTTTAAGCCCCAATCTATTTCTTAAGACATCTTCTTTGCTTTCTCTCTGCATTACCATATCAGTATGACCAGATGGCTTCATCAAAGCTTCGGCTAATACAACACACTTATGATGAGGAGATGACACTTTACCGACATGTTTCAGGAAGACACATTCGCTTCCTTGATGAACTCTCTTCCAATTATTGAAGCCACCATTAAACAGAAAGCATGGAAAGCAATAACACATGTGTGTACTCGGTGAATACTCTGACCAATTGAATTCCTCAAACCAGTGGTATTGAAAACGACGAGACTCCCTATTGACTTCAAACTTTATATGCTTCGGTTGATAAGGCCCATACATCAAATACTTCCTCCTAATTTCATCTCTTTTCTCAAGAGGCCAATAACATATTCTTCTTCTTTTTCCAGGATCTCGAACTAGTTGAGAAGATAAGTCGGACATCGATTGATCGATTTCATTCGGAGTGGAAGAATGATGATTTTGATCAATAGGAGATGACGATGATGAATTTACCTGATTATCAACTGGAGAAGGTTGTTGATTTTGAGTTCGTTGAGTTGATTCTTTCGAGCCAAAGAAAGAAAGCAATGTCTTTAATTTTTTTTGGAGGTTCTTGTGAAGCCATATTGCTGTGAGCCTAATTTGTCATGTTTTACACTTACTTTTATATCGATTTCTGCATACATTTCATGCATTTGGGTTAGAATAATACAGAATCTGTATATTTTACACTTATTTGCAATATATGGAGGTCTACACAATTTTTGGTTATATTTCGCAGAAATCGGACGCACTTTGGAGCTTAAAGGAAACTCATGGAGAAGCTAAGAATAGTGCAGCTGGAGAAAAGGCCATTTTTCGGTATTCATCATTCGGAATCAAGCTTTGATGTCTTCATGAAAGTCGTAGCCCTCGCAAAAAGCTTTCCAACGCATGGTCCTATGCGTCAATCCGACAAACGAGGACTCGGGAAAGTGCGTTTCAAGAACAGAGCAGAAAGTTGAGAGAACTCTACTCGAGATCGACAAGCCTCTACTCGATCTCGACGAGGGCTGTCCGAGCAGACCTGGTCGAGCAGAGCTGGTCGAGGACACCGAGTCAGAGACAACCCGACTCCCGGAACCCTACTCGATCTCGAGTAACCCTAGTCGAGATCGACCACACTTCGGAGCCATGTCCGGAGTCGACGAGCTGTGCCAAGCCAAGTAGCCGAGGACAAAGACACAGACCACCTCTACTCGATCTCGAGGAGGCTTAGTCGAGATCGAGGAGACCTGTGAGCCCAGATAGGAGCCTTGTCGAGCAGAGCCACCCGACCAAGCCAGCAAGACGACAGTTCCTACTCGATACAGAGTAGGGCTACTCGAGATCGACTAGATCTCCGAGCCATGTCCGAGCCTTGTCGAGCACCAGTCACCCGAGTAGCCGAGCCACACCCGTCGACGACAATCCTACTCGATCTCGAGGAGCCCTAGTCGAGATCGACGAGCCGTGTCCGGGAGCGCGTTATGCGATTTCGCTGTCCTACTAGGCTTGGGAGTCCTTGGATCCAATTCTATCCAATTTGGCCGAGATCTATCAACATCAATCAAGTTCTATATATGGAGAAGACATGGAAGACATCTTACCTATTTTAGATTTATTTTTTCCCTTTTAGATTTAATTCCTAAATTGCTTTTATTTATCTTTTAAAGTTTTAGATATAGATAGATATCTTCTATCCTTGGATAGCAGAGATTAGAAGGCTATAAATAAAGCCCTGGGGGGCTGATTTTCATTCATTCAAGAAAAGTCGTCTTAGGGCGCAAGGAGGAAGCAGAGGAGAGAGGGAGGAGAGAGACAGGGGGAGGAGAGAGAGAGAGAGAGAGAGAGAGAGAGAGAGAGAGAGAGAGAGAGAGAGAGAGAGAGAGAGAGAGGAGGCGAGAGAGGAGGAACGTTTGGAAGGTTTTGTAAGTTTTAGTTTATTTTATGTTAAAGTTAATTTCTTTTATGATGGTTTGTTTCTAATTTCCTTCTTCTAGGGTTTGGGTGATCCCAACATAGATATGTGTGTTTGATTTATAAATCCATGAATTTATATGTCTTTATCATCATCTACCTATGTGCTTAATCCTTTGCGTGAGTTGAGGAAATTCCTTATTCATTATATTGAAGCGAAAGTGATCTTATTATGAATTGGATAGTAGTTAGGGTTTATTTGCGAGAGCCAACTAATCCTAATTAAGAAAAGGTAGAAACAAATTAGGTTTTTATGCGAGAGCCTCTATCACCTAAATTGTTGGAATTTGCGAAAGTCGATTCTTTGATATAAAGCATGCATCTTTATGTGATTTATGATCTCCACATATGTTTATTGCTGTGGTGATCCCTAACCTTGGAAGTTTGCATCTTCATTTGTTTTATTTTATTATTTTTATTCGGCACATATTCTACCCGACACCAACCACCATTCCCTCTCCATCCATCGACATCGACCCCTCTATTCTTTGTCGACAACAACCTCCCCACCTTTTCCGGATATCCCTGAACCCCAAAACACACTAAACCTAGAACCGCTGACTTCTCTCCTGAGGACGAACCTGACTCCACTATCCTATAGCGGGGTCTTGACTATAAATTTATTTGGTCAAGAAACCCTCTCATCAAATTGGCGCCGTTGCTGGGGAGATATCAATCGCGCCTAGTTTAATTGTGTTTAATGTTCAGAAAAGCCCATCCCTTTTTCTTACCCTATCACATATCCTACCACCACCTACCTCACCGGTACCAACTAGGTGCCAAGCTTTTGCCACTAATTTGTGTTCTTGATTGTGATTTCAAAGCTTAAGTACAAAGATGGAAGACTTTGTCGAAGGGAATCCTGCATGGGAAGAATGGTATCAAGATTTGAGACGGAGAAATAGGATCGCAGTGGAGGAGTCACGATTAAGGGAAATAGCTCGGCTGGAAGACGAAATCCGAAGGCTTGAGGCTTCCATTAAGTCTAAAGGACCATGCCCTCCTCTCGACGAGCCAATTGACCCACTCGATGTCGACAACCAGGTATGTCCTTCCTCGAATTTCATTCCTACTTTGCTACCTATTGTTGATGAATCATATGAAGGATCCCAAGAAGAAGAAGCACTAGAAGAGAAGAAGTTGGACATTGTTGCCCAGGGCATTCCAAGATCGCTTTTACCTTACAAAGTGAAGGCTATCCCCGATGATTTTGAGCAACCGATGTTCATATTCAAGTATGGGGTCCTAGCAAAGTGGCATGAAGCTCCGCACGATGAGGTGGAAATATCTGTTCCCACTCCACCGTTTTGCTGTGGTGGAGATGCACAAACAAATCAACTAATGGAGCGGAAGATATATGATGATGAGGTATGCAAATTTCCTTTATATATTCCTTTATGCATGCTAGCTGGAGCCCAGGAAGATGGATGGGTGAAGCCATGGAGCGTCCACTTGGGGAGGTTTAAGCTTCTTCACATGATGCCCCCGGATGACATCCCACGCTTCCCACCACCGGAGGAACCACCAGATCCACTTATACCTTCGGACAAAGATGAACCAGGCTAATGCTTAATGAAGAAGTCGGCCTAGCGACTATAAAGTCTAGAGCTTGTAAATAGACATTTATTTTTGGGACTTTTGGACATTGTTGCTTTTGTTTGTTTTTGGTTTTGAACATTTTTAGTTTTTCTATTGTGGGTATGTTTCTTCTGCACTTTTCAGGTCCATGAATAAGCTATATTCAGACTCGGCCCAAGCGGTTCCTTTTATTCAAAATTGAGAGGTTCTGCACACCTGTCTAGTGAGTTTCTTTCTTTACCCTTGTTTTTATACAGTGAGGACACTGTAATGTTTAAGTATGGGGTGGGGGAAGGGCTTACTTTGTGCATATTGATCATATTTGACATATATGTGCATTATTTCTTTGAATTGCTACATGGCTATTTTGGAATTCATTATTGATTTATGTGCTTATATATGCACGTTTTCCAAAATTTGAGAAAAATGACCCCCATTGAATTTTTTTTCAATAATGTCATGGAAGCTTATACGGAACTCGACGATGCAAAATTGGATTCATTGGAGATATAGCATGAATTTGCCTAGTAAAGGGAAGTCACAATGAAATGCATATTTTGATGAAAACCATAAAAGGATGTAAAAATTGAAGTTGCTTTTGACATATTGCATGATAAGATGATGGAGGACTTTATATTTCCATATAATGCTCATTGTTTAAAATCCTAGCCTTACCTATGCTTATCCATCACAAAAGCCATAATATGCCTTATTTCAAATATTTGCTCCACATGATCTAAATATTTTCCATTCTTTACCCTATCCGGGGATTATGTTGAGAATGATGTTACATTATGGAGATGTTATATGCTTGTTGTGTTATATGGAGTTTGGAAGGAAATTGTTTGGAATATATGGCAAATTTAATGAGTGAAAGAAAATCCAATCACCTCGGGAGATAAAGGTAGATTGACCCTGCTCTCTGAGATAATAGTTTGGAGTGATGGGACACATTGTGAGGAGTCCAAAGCACTAAGTATCCGGGGCCATTCATGACACCCATGTTTGCGACTCGCGAGAAGGCAGTGCTGAGGTCAGAGAGGTAAAAGCATTATTATGGATAAAAGTATTACGAAAGGTGATGAATGTTATGGAGAAGGAATGTGGAAATTCAATTTGGAAATACTCCATTTCCCCGGATCATTAGCACCACATTGCCAGAAATTGCCCACCTTTAGCTTTTTACCAATTCTACTCCTTATTTGAGCTTAAATTGAACTCCTCTTGATTATCAATGCTTTGTCACGAATGAATGTTTTGCATAACCCTCATTTTGTGAGTAGATGTTGCTTTTGTATATTTGCACATGCATGGATCTGTGACACAAGTACCTTTTTCGAGGATGGTAATTGATTGCAGGGTTATATAAGAATGAATCTAAGATGTTGAGAGTTTTGAATTCTCCCCCTGAATGACAATTAAAAGTATTGCTTGAGGACAAGCAAGCTTAAGTATGGGGTGTTTGTTGTGAGCCTAATTTGCCATGTTTTACACTTACTTTTATATCGACTTCTGCATACATTGCATGCATTTGGGTTAGAATAATACAGAATCTATGTATTTTACAATTATTTGCAATATATGGAGGTCTACACAAGTTTTGGTTATATTTCGCAGAAATCGGACGCACTTTGGAGCTTAAAGGAAACTCATGGAGAAGCTAAGAATAGTGCAGCTGGAGAAAAGGCCATTTTTCGGTATTCATCATTCGGAATCAAGGTTTGATGTCTTCATGAAAGTTATAGCCCTCGAAAGGAGCTTTCCAACGCATGGTCCTATGCGTCAATCCGACAAACGAGGACTCGGGAAAATGCGTTTCAAGAACAGAGCAGAAAGCTGAGAGAACTCTACTCGAGATCGACTAGCCTCTACTCGATCTCGACGAGGGCTGTCCGAGCAGACCTGGTCGAGCAGAGCTGGTCGAGGACACCGAGTCAGAGACAACGCGACTCCCGGAACCCTACTCGATCTCGAGTAACCCTAGTCGAGATCGACCACACTTCGGAGCCATGTCCGGAGTCGACGAGCTGTGCAAAGCCGAAAAGTCGAGGACGAAGACGCAGACCACCTCTACTCGATCTCGAGGAGGCTTAGTCGAGATCGAGGAGACCTGTGAGCCCAGATAGGAGCCTTGTCGAGCAGAGCCACCCGACCAAGCCAGCCAGACGACAGTTCCTACTCGATACAGAGTAGGGCTACTCGAGATCGACTAGATCTCCGAGCCATGTCCGAGCCTTATCGAGCACCAGTCACCCGAGAAGCCGAGCCACACCCATCGACGACAATCCTAATCGATCTCGAGGAGCCTTAGTCGAGATCGACGATACGTGTCCGGGAGCGCGTTACGCGGTTTCGCTGTCCTACTAGGATTGGGAGTCCTTGGATTCAATTCTATCCAATTTGGCCGAGATCTATCAACATCTATCAAGTTCTATCTATGTAGAAGACATGGAAGACATCTTACCTATTTTAGATTTATTTTTTCCCTTTTAGATTTAATTCCTAAATTGCTTTTATTTATCTTTTAAAGTTTTAGATATAATTTTAGATATAGATAGATATCTTCTATCCTTGGATAGCAAGGATTAGAAGGCTATAAATAAAGCCCTGGGGGGCTGATTTTGGTTCATTCAAGAAAAGTCGTCTTAGGGCGCAAGGAGGAAGCAGAGGAGAGAGGGAGGAGAGAGAGAGAGGGAGGGAGGAGAGGGAGAGAGAGAGAGAGAGAGGAGAGAGGAGGCGAGAGAGGAGGAACGTTTGGAAGGTTTTGTAAGTTTTAGTTTATTTTATGTTAAAGTTAATTTCTTTTATGATGGTTTGTTTCTAATTTCCTTCTTCTAGGGTTTGGGTGATCCCAACATAGATATGTGTGTTTGGTTTATAAATCCATGAATTTATATGTCTTTATCATCATCTACCTATGTGCTTAATCCTTTGCGAGAGTTGAGGAAATTCCTTATTCATGATATTGAAGCGAAAGTGATCTTATTATGAATTGGATAGTAGTTAGGGTTTATTTGCGAGAGCCGACTAATCCTAATTAAGAAAAGGTAGAAACAAATTAGGTTTTTATGCGAGAGCCTCTATCACCTAAATTGTTGGAATTTGCGAAAGTCGATTCTTTGATATAAAGCATGCATCTTTATGTGATTTATGATCTCCACATATGTTTATTGTTGTGGTGATCCCTAACCTTGGAAGTTTGCATCTTCATTTGTTTTATTTTATTATTTTTATTCGGCACATATTCTACCCGACACCAACCACCATTCCCTCTCCATCCATCGACATCGACCCCTCTATTCTTTGTCGACAACAACCTCCCCACCTTTTCCCGATATCCCTGAACCCCAAAACACACTAAACCTAGAACCGTTGACTTCTCTCCTGAGGACGAACCTGACTCCACTATCCTATAGCGGGGTCTTGACTATAAATTTATTTGGTCGAGAAACCCTCTCATGACATATCGGGAAATAGAGAAAGACCCTATATATACAAACATAAAGTCTATATAAGAAATACCGAACAACTATAAAAACTAACCGAAATCAGCAACTACATAAAGAAACAGCAGGTAAAAAATTCAATATCAGGAGATAAAAACTAATAGTGAGCATAAAGCAACAACAACAAACACTGGAAAATCAGCAACTACATAAACCAAGCAGCAGAAGAATATAAAAACAGCAGAAGCATATAAAGCAACTACATAAATCGAGCAGCAGAAAAATATAAAAACATCAGAAGCATAAGCATAAGCATATAAAAACAAGCAAATACAAATAAAAAAATCAGCAAATAAAAGCTAGTAAAACAGCAGAAGCATAGGCATAAAAAAACCAGCAAATACAAATCTAAAAATCAGCCGATAAAAGCCAGTAGCGCAACAGCGCTTTTTGCTTGATGCCTTGATCACCAGACCCATAAACCGAGCAACAGAAGCATAAATCGAGCAGGTATATGTACACGAATCACACGAGAAGAAGAAAACAGGTAGAGATTCTCTAGAATTCGGGTGCAGAGAAGAAAGAAGCATCGGACCAGGCCAATATTCACCAACAAAAACACCGATTAGGGTGCAAAATTCGTGAATTTCGGATGCAGAAACCACGAAAAAGCATTAGTGATCGATGAATGAATCGAATGATTACCTATTTCTAGTATAGTTTGCCCCTTTAATTCTTCGATGCTTCTTTTCAACCAGTTAGGGTTCAAGCGCCAAATTGGATTGGTCGCGGGTTGGGAATCAGAAACGCCGATCTGTAGTGTCAAACACGCTACCAAGCCTAACATCAAAAATATGATTTTTTTTTTAAGGGTGGGCTGGGGCCCATACCAGCCCACCCCTCAATCCAAGATCTCGAACTAGTTGAGATGATGAGTCGGACATCGATTGATCGATTTCATTCGGAGTGGAAGAATGATGATTTTGATCAATAGGAGATGACGGTGATGAATTTACTTGATTATTAACTGGAGAAGGTCGTTGATTTTGAGTTCGTTGAGTTGATTCTTTCGAGCCAAAAAAGAAAGCAATGTCTTTAATTTTTTTTAGAGGTTCTTGTGAAGCCATATCGGGAAATAGAGAAAGACCCTATATATACAAACATAAAGTCTATATAAGAAATACCGAACAACTATAAAAACTAACCGAAATCAACAACTACATATAGCAACAACGGGTAAAAAATTCAATATCAGGAGATAAAAACTAATACTGAGCATAAAGCCACAACAACAAACACTGAAAAATCATCAACTACATAAACCAAGCAGCAGAAGAATATAAAAACAGCAGAAGAATATAACCTAACTACATAAACCGAGCAGAAGAAAAATATAAAAACAACAGAAGCATAAGCATATAAAAACCAGCAAATACAAATCACAAAATCAGCAAATAAAAGTCAGTAAAACAGCAGAAGGATAAGCATAAAAAAAACCAGCAAATATAAATCTAAAAATCCGCAAATAAAAGCCAGTAGCGCATCGATGCTTTTTGCTTGATGCCTTGATCACCAGACCCATAAACCGAGCAACAGAAGCATAAACCGAGCAGCTATTTGTACACGAATCACACGAGAAGAAGAAAACAGATAGAGATTCTCTAGAATTCGGGTGCTGAGAAGCAAGAAGCATCGGATCAGGCCAATATTCACCAACAAAAACACCGATTAGGGTGAAAATTTTGTGAATTTCGGATGCAGAAACCACGAAGAATCATAAGTGATCAATGAATGAATCGAATGATTACCTATTTCCAGTAGAGTTTGCCCCTTTAATTCTTCGATTATTCTTTTCAACCAGTCAGGGTTCAAGCACAAAATTGGATTGACCGCGGGTTGGGAATCTGAAACGTTGATCTGTAGTCTCAAACACGCTATCAAGCCTAACATCAAAAATATGAAAATTTATTTTTGATGTTTTTGGGTGGGATGGGGCCCATACCAGCCCACCCCTCAATCCGCTAGTGCCAGCAACGGCACAACAACTTCAACTGATGGTGGTTGTGGTCTCAACAAGAGGTGGCGAACCCCGGGCATCACTGGCGACGGTGGCGGCGGGGTTATGGTGGTCCGGCGTTGGGAAGGGTTGAGGTGAAGTTGGGGTTTTTTTATTCCGGTTGATTTGGGATAAAATGTTTGAGGGAGAATGCTTCTGAGAGGATTTAGAACCCATATCAATAGGTTTGAGAGCTCGATTTCTCTGGAATGGTGACTTATCCTCTAACAAAACCGAAAACCCCTTTTCTAGAGTCGAGCTAACCGTTTTAACATATTGAATACATTATTGACACCCTGTTGATGACAGAAATGATTTCGAGCATTCAATTGAATCGAATTCAATGTGAATTAGACCGAATTTGATTGACAATGGATAATAATTGAGAATATTTTTTAGAATAAAATCCAATGTGATTCTTCCAATTAAATATATACATATGTTTGAGCTGAATTGTGAATGGGATTACTACTTGTGATGTGTCGAATTAAATTCGAACTTGAAGGATCACCATTGAAGACAACTAAGGTGTAGGTAGAGCTAGAGGAGGAAGAAGAAGGTGGAAACCCGGTTCTAACCCAGTTTCATATACCCCAAACCGGTTTAGTTCTAGGATTTTGATCTGCTTATTTATCTTACCCGATTTTGTTTTTATAAGGAAAAATAGTCAAAAATAATATCAAGTATCAACTTTTGGCCAAAAATAATACCAACTTTGAAATTGACCGTTTCATATACGAACTATCTCCCTATTAACCGAAAATAATACATATGTGTATTCCGGTGAACTTTCCGATCAAATACGCCACATAGACATTGGAAAACACACGTGTCATCCATTTTTTCCACATCACCAAACTTTGAAGGGTGCCATCTCATAAAAAAATTATCAATTTTTTTAAAAAAAAAGAACATGAAAGAAATATCTATAGTGACTTCTCAAACGAAACTTGGAGGGAGATTGCAAAACACAAAGTTGCAGAGAAGTGAACAGTCGAAAGTTCTTTGTTCTCTGCAATTTCCCTCCAAGTTTCGTTCGAGAAGTCACTGTAGATATTTCTTTCAATTACCTTTTTTAAAAAAATTTGAATTTTTTTTTATGACATGGCACACTTCAAAGTTTGGTGAGGTGTAAAAAATAGATGTCATGTGTGTTTTCCGACGTTTATGTGGCGTATTTTGTCCGAAAGTTCACCGGAATACACATATGTATTATTTTCGGTTAATAGAGAGATAGTTCGTATATGAAACTGTCAATTTGAAAGTTGGTATAATTTTTGGCCAAAAGTTGATACTTGGTATTATTTTTTACCATTTTTCCTTTTTATAAAGGATGGAGGAGTTTTTAAAGTATAAATAATGCAACAATTTAATTATTACAATTTGAATAAATAAAATATTTATCTTAATCAAAATACATTTAATGTTTATTTAAATAATTACATATAATAATACCTTTTATAAAATGTATACCACATATAAACTATATTTTATCATTTCCTTGCACATTTTAAATAATTATTAATTCATTCAAAATAACCTTTCAAGCTTTGAAACTCAATATTATGATAATAAAATCATCCTTAAACTTTTATTGATAATTAAAGTTAATATAAAAAGTGGAGTTATAAATCATAATATCTTTTATGAAAAACGATATCAAAAAGAACATATAAATAATTCAAGCAAAACGATTTTCACATAAGATATTAAAGAATAAAATAATAAACTCACATCAACTTTTATCTTCAAAACAAAATCCATGCTCTATTTTAATTATAATAAGTTTCGCTATTAAATTCATAAAGTCAAACCATATTTTATATTTTAAATAATAAGAACCAAATAATAATATATATTTCATAAAGAATTGTATAAATTCTTTTATATCAAAGCAGAAATACCCAAAAATACATTGGGGTATTTCATTAGGCACTTTACTTCGAAGATCCAGCCTAGAATCAGCCCGGAAGAGCCACTGCAGCGCTTTTCGTGGAAGAAGACAAGTGGGTGAGCTAGATCTTCATTCCCTTTAACTTTTGTCTTCCTTTTTGTTTTAACATAAGTGTTGATGTTGGAGGAGAGTTTGGGAGGCTAAAAATAACAAATGTGGCGCCCATGAGCTCAAAACCAGAGCCTAGGAGCACGTTTTTCCGCGGAGAACAAGATATCACCACCATGAACGTGAGCTAGCCTCTAGGGAGAGAGTTTCGCCATGGCAAAAGGCACGAGAGTAGCCCTGGCCTTGGAGGTTACTCCGGAGTGCCTTGGTGTTCAGTCTTGCCGCGACGAGTATGAACCCCATCTAGGGTGTAAGGAGACAAGCTCCGCCACAGGGAAACTGGTTTTTGCCGCCACTGCAGAGCAAGTTTCGCCGCGACGAAATTGGCCTTGGCCAAATTGTGAGGATTCGTTTTTTACGTTTGAGATGGATTTTGAAACATGTTTTCAACAGCATTTTGGAATGGGTTTTGAAATGCGTGTTTTGGCGGATGAACTTGATTTTCAAGAGGGTTTTGGAAAACGTTTTTAAGAGCTGAAAAGTCATTTTACCCGTTGAAAAGGATTTTGAAAAATGATTTGAACTGACTCAAGGTTTGATTTGCTTTGACCCGCTGACTAACTTGGCGAACCTTGCTTGATACTATGATATGTGAGATGTTATGTGCAAGCATATTGTTGCGTGACTAATAGCAGGTTAATGTGATGATATTGACCTGAGATGATATATGTTGATTATACATGTGAAGTAGGACTTGTGATATATGACATATGATCTTCACCTAATTATTATAGGCTAAAAATGATGGCATGAACCTAAATATATGTATAAATGCTACTTGACCATTGTTGGGATATTGAGATGGTGAGATATGAGAATTTCGATATGAGATATGAGATGAATAGTCGATGATGAGTTGGAAACTATGGATGATGAGATGCATGTTATCTATTTACTTGTATGTGTGTGATATGATGTGCTTAGTGTGGCTATAAAAGTAAACTCATGATGTTATTTGTATATGCATATTAGGTGACCATCTGCGATGAACTTGATCAGTGTCTACACTATCATGAATGAGTGCATAGGTAGGAGAGAGATATGTCGCTTGGCATTCTGTGTAGAATCCGAATTTTCCGCTTTCTGCATATATAAACTTCTAAGCATGCTTGAGTGTTAATATTCATGTCCCGCATTAGAGCATTTATATTAGGAATAGCGTATAGTATATGATTGTAGTGGGAATGAGTCCCATGTGTTGGGTTCAGTCTGATCTCATTCACTATATTTTTTTAATTATAGATGCATTATGATCTTCCTTATGTTATCTTGATTCCTGCTCAGTGTTGTTGTGACGTAGGACTTTTTTTTTTTGTCTTGGACGACTTAGGGAGATACTGACTCTTCATAACTTACTCGACACTTATGCTTTTTATACCTATGTTTTGAGATTGATGGGCGAGATTTTCCGAGTGATCTAGGCACGCATCACAACCGTCCTCGGCCGCCATATGTCTCCGCTTACATTCCACGTTGGTAAGGACCACTCCTCTGATCACCAACCATACGAAATGCCACTCCCTCTCGGGAACTTTAAGCTCCCACATAGTCTTGTACACCTGCATATCCACATCACAATATTCTATGGATCCAGTAATGCGATTATAAGAAGTGCTAATATAAAATGGACCGTCTGGAGAGTCTTTTCAACAAAGCGTGTCCTGTATAGAGCCATCCTCCACCGGCGCCACCGAGGCTAATTTCACGAGCACGCCCGCCAAAAGGATTGGTTAGAGAGCATCCCAATTCCAACCTACCCTGTCTGTCCAGTAGCTCCTCACCGTAGTGCTCTCCAACTCATCGACGACTCCCCCTTGGATACGCTCGAAAAGCCTACCGCTGCCTAGCCAGTCGTAGCTCCAGAAGCGGATAGAGACCCCATCACCCAGCATCCATGACAATCAAGTTGAGTCCCTTCAACAAACTCGACCAAACCGCGGAGTGTTCTTTTCCCGACGAGTGCCGATTGCGCACGTATTTAGCCTGCAGGATAGAGCTCCACACCACACATCAGTACTTTTACTAAATAAGAATCACCCAGCCAACTTACCCGAATTTTCCAAGTTGAGCTTGCTCATCGATCTTAAACCATGGCCACCAACACGCTTCGATTTACACAAATCCTCCTAGGCTACACGGTGGATTTTCCTTTGATTCTCTCCGTCGCCCCACACGAATCCCCTACACAAGCTATCGATTTTATCACAGGTAGACTTAGGGAGAGCAGGAGTCGCCATGGAGTAGATTGGTATGGCAGACAAGACAGACTTGATGAGGGTAACCCTTCCTGCAAAGCTCAACCGCTTGTATTTCCACCCCGCCAACTTGCTCTTAACTCTATCAACCACATGGGAGAAGGTATCCCCGTTGATCCTATTGTGTAAAACTGGCAAGCCAAGATAGCTTCCCAGATTTGAAGTAACTTCAAACCCGCTCTCAATTTGTAGCTCCTCTATAGTACGAGAATCAATGTTAGGAGAGATGAAGAGCTTCGTTTTGGTCACGCTCACATTTTGTTCGGAAGCCAAGAAAAAGCGATCTAAAATCCCCTTTATAACTCTGATTTGTTCCAGCGAAGCTTCCGCGGCAGGAACTAGATCATTGGCAAACATAGCGTGTGATATCACCGGCCCAGCCCTCGACATCCTAATGCCTTTCCAGTCACCACAATCCACTGCTCCCTGAATTAGGTGGCTAAGTCATCCGATGCACGGAATAAAAAGGTAGGGGGGGGGGGGGATGGGGTCGCCCTGACGAATACCCCTACTAGGGACAAATGCATAAGTAAGCTCTTCGTTGATCAGCACCCTCGTCCAAGCCGTGCCTACGCATTATGTCAGCCATCTGATCCAACAATTCGAGAAATCTGCATTCTCAAGGGTGTCCGTGATGAAGTCCCACCAAAGCCTATCATAGGCCTTCTCGATATCGATTTTGAGTAACATCCACCCCTTTTGCCTTTCTTCCTTCTCATTCTGTGAACTATTTCCTGCACGATGACAACGTTGTCTGAAATAAGTCTCCCGGGGAGACAGTGGAGGTTGGTGGAGAAATAAATGTGGTTGGGATTAACTTTACTTAGCCATCATCCCTGATTTTAATCATGATGCAAACCGGTGGTCATGCTGTCTTGCGCTGGGTGTTTCCGATGAGTTTCCACTAGGCCTAGGGGCCGTCGGTGGTCTCCCCCAACCTTTTCATTGTACCTGTATGTAGACCAAACAATCTCTGTGTGAAGACGAATTCAGGCGCCCTCCTCTGCCTTAGGCGACGGGCCTGGCCGTCGAAACACCAGAAGACAATGAGCATCACATTCCTCACCCAGCTTTCTCTCTCCCCCCTCTGTCTGAAACTAGCCGTTGGAAAGCATAACGGTCGGTTTATTTTTGAATTTTTCAAATTATCTGACCGTTATCACCCGTTGACCAGAGTTGACCAAATCTGGAAGTGAGCTACGTCCCCCGACGGCCTTCTCCGGTGACTGGAACCCTCCCCGCTTCCTCTTCTGCTCTTTTTCCACATCCAAATACCTTCCCTCTCCCTGCCCTTCTTCCTCTGCCTCTTTCCCCCAACCACAAATGGACATTCTGAAGGTGAACAGTAAAGCGAAACTGAAACACGATCCGGGGGTTCCCACCTTAGCTTCTTCTGCCAAATAGACACCATACCTAGCCTTCCTTCAAACTTCTGAACTTCCAGCCTTACAAATTAAAGATTTGGTGGTGTGTGCCCAAAACCCCTCTTTCCTAGGGTTACTCCTCTTGGAGAATCCTTTGAGAGACTGACCTAACGTCCACCCTTGCACAAATTAACCACACCACACTTCCCACCCTACATCCACCTCCACTTACCCTTACAAATTCCCTCTTTGGTTCCCTTTGGAATAAAGCCCCATTCACGACCTCTCCCCTTTGGAACCCTAGAAGTGAACGAATTGATAATCTGTTGAAGGGGTTGCCGATACTTGACCATTGGTAAAATTGATCACTTCTCTAGACTTCCACAGCTCCAGACGAACCTCAGCCTTGCGAATTCTAGAATTGGGGGTTATATTTGGAAATCCCTAAATTCTAGGGTTTCAGGATGATAGACAATAGCTATTCTTCTACCCAGGGGAAGAGAGCGAGTCTACTTACTCCTAGCCCAATTGTTGAAAATGAAGTCGAAAATGACGGTGCTAGGTACGATTCCGAAGTCGTCTCCCACAATCTCTCAACACCAGCAGCAAAGGAAGCAAGCGACGATACAAAACTCAAAACCACATAGTAATATAGTTGCTCATCTTCCTCCCTTCCACCGGATCAATCCAGGTCCTCTAGGATAGCTTGTGATCCCCAGAAGATCCCAAAGGAGGGTGATGGACGATTTTTAGTCGCGTAAACCGTATCAAAATAAATTCGAACTTACTAACTAATGTAGTGTGGTAAGCACGAGTCGATCCCACAGAGAATCAAGTTATTCCAAAGTTAAGTTTATTTACCAATTAAGAGAAAATAGGGGGTTTTTATGTGGTGATAATAAGAAAGAAAATAAAATAAACTATAAACAAGTTATTGGAGATAGCAATTAAGAATAGAGTTTCATCTACAAATATCCACTTTAGTTTGACTAGTTGATCCTTGATTGTTCTTCAAGTTCTCTTTTCATCCTATTATTGTTCCTGTCCTGATCTTGTGTAAATTACTAGTCCTACGAGTCCTAGTAACCCTTACTGATTAGATAACCCTAACACGGTCAAGATTTAACCTAATAGTAGCATTAAGATTAAGGATTAACCAGGATACATGCAACACCAAGCTACGAGTCAGTATTTAACATATAATTGATTCTCTACAGACAAGTTTAGTCCTACGAGTCCTAAAAAGGCATGATTGCTACTATGGATTAAGGTTCGCTACGAGGAATCTACAAAATCCTACCAATAATCTCAACTACTTGCGCGGACTAGAAGAAATCAACAATATTCGCAAAAGAATCAATACGAATCAATCGGAATAGAACAAGAATAGAAATCTCACAACTTTATCAAACCAAAGCTTCAATCCATAGACGAAACGAAAGAGTTTAGCACTCCATGGCCATGGAGGCTCTTCTCTAGGGTTCTCTCAATTAATAGTCTCCAAGTGCATAAACTAATGAATTAGATCCCTCAAATAAAACCCTAAAACTTCCTTAAAAAGCCTCAAAAGAGTCGGCCAAATAATAATTCTAAAAACTAATTAAAGAGACAAAAAGTTCATTAAGCAGATTCGGCGTTTCTGCAGAGGCCGTGGGGCAGCCAACCCAGGCCGCGGGGCGGCCAGGCGATTGCGAAATCCTTCGTCGGAGCTTCGGGCCGCGGGGCGGATTTTACTGTTCACATCGATTTTTCCTCTTCGAATTTGGTCCCGATGTCAACACGAAAGTTGTAGATCTCGGAAAGAGCTTTCCAACGCATGGTCATAATAGTTAATCCGACATACGAGGCCTTCAGAAAGTGCGAAACAAGTTCAGCATGTCTAACGACAACTTCTGCTGACTTGTTCTTCACTTAGGCTCTCTAACTTTGATTCTGCTCCCAGGCTCTTCGCTTTTATTCTTCCTCTTCTTCACTCTTCCTTCATCCATGAGCCTCCTCATTCCTCATCGGATCCACATATACCTGAAATAATCCATAAAAGCGTGTAGATTCCGACTCCACCAACAACACAAGTATAAATGCAAATCTAGCTTAAACTATACGTTATGCACATCTAAATCATGCTAAATGCATCCTAATATGCCTACCTAAATGCATGATATCAAATTCCCCCACACTTAAGCCGTTGCTTCTCCTCGAGCAATTAAACCCTAAATCAAATCAACTCCCCACAGACAAGCAATCCATGTGATAACTTTGGTAAAACACTTAAAAGCTCAAAATAAGGAAACGAAGATCGACAATTAACATCATAACATGTATAGGTGCAATCCAAGGAATAAAGCAAGCATATTCATTCAACCTCGCCAGGAAAATGTGTTTTCACTCTCGCTCATGTGTTTAGGGTTAAACATTCACGCTCAAACTCAATCCTTGAAAACTTAGCTACGATAAAATTGCATCAGTGGTCTAAATCTACGTCGCTAGTGACTTCACATGCAACCAAAATCATGAGGTCTTTGTATGGATTGTAATGGGGTCATGGTAGGAACATAGGGTATGGAAATAATTTAGGTTATGTGGTGCTAAAAATCCGGAAAAAGGGTTAGTAAACAACCCGAAAAAACACCAACACCAAAATACTTCATATGCCATTCCAATAACATATACTCCTTCACAATACGAATTCGCACACAATTTTCAACTATCCCCACAAACTCATTCATTTTTTTCTTTTTGTTATGATTTTTTTTCTTTTTTCTTTTTTTTCCTTGACTTTTACCCCTAAGTGAATTTTATCCTCCTTAGGTCCCAAGTAATAAGCACATAAAAATCATCTCTATGAAGTACAAATGAATCACCCAACATAATTTCTCAACTCAAAGCAACTCCATCAACACATCAAGATATTCACCAATTCTTCTCCTAATTCCCGGATGGGTCAAGCTAATAATCGGTTAGGAAGATTTTATGGAGCTAACAAAATAGGCTTATAAGACTCAAATTGGCTTCAAGCAAAGAATAAGGTATACAGGTGGATAGAGTATAATATGGCTAAAAGAAAATCATGCCTCACTCACTTTAAGGTTACATGCAAAAATCATATAAATGCAGCCTCAATAAAGATATCTAAACGCAATTTAAAGAGGAAGTAATCAAGGAGAGTATTCACACACAAATAAACTAGAGGACATATATGTGTAGTCCCAATAAGGCCAAAATAACTCACAAGGTCAAATTGTTAGAACTTCAATACCACTTAAATTCCAAAGACTATACATGCTCAATTATCTCATCAATCTTGTTCCCAAAAAGTCTATAAAAATAATTCAAATACTTCAACCAAGTCGTGGGGCACATGATAAGATAAATATAGAGGACAAGTAGCCTAGATGGGAAAATAAGACCTAAAGTGTATGAAATGCATGATATTTTTGGATTTTTTTAGCAAATGCAATATATGAGTAAAAATAAATATGAAAACATAAATAAACATGATATGCCAAATTTATCTATATGCAATGCAATCCCTCCCCCACACTTAAATCTTTCATTGTCCTCAATGAAAATTAAAGACAACAAAATTATAAAAAAAAAAAAACAAAGGAAGAGATAAATGGAATACTCACAATGTGGTGGAAAGGTGGATTTATGAACCTTCATGGATGAACAAAGAGTAACTGGCAACATCCATAGCCCGTGCCTTCATCTCAATCTGCAGTGTTAGGTGCCCATACCGAAAATGCCAAACACAAACTAACCTAGAAGTAAATAAAAATGCTAAAAAATAACTAAACTCAAGATGAAAAAGATTATTACCTATCTTGGGTTGCCTCCCAAGCAGCGCCTTTCTTTTATGTCATTGGCATGACTTATTATCAATCTCAATTCCTTTCCTATCAGACATTGTCAAGGCCCTCAATAGCCTATCATATTCCCCTGCACACATCTTACAAAAGACATCATAGCACAACAAATTGAAAGCATAAAATATGGAATTCAAAAACCCTTTCAATCTATCAAAGAGTCTAGCGGCTTCTCAAAATAAATTGAAAGCATAAAATATGACTCTCTCCTGGAGGAATATGATACCACCAACAAAGTTCCGCTAGTGGCTTCTCAAAATAGCAGTAAAAATGATCAACATAATCACTGTTACCTTCCAAATTGCAAAAGTTTACCTTTATTACCTCTTGAGCCTCAGCAGGTGGCTCTAGACATGGTTCATTAACGGGGGAGCTGAGAAGAAATGCATCAGATCGAATAGGAAACACAACACATGAAACCTCATGCGTCGACTCATGAAATTCCATGTCAGGAAGCACTAGACTCTCTTCTCCATCGTCAAAGAAACTATCGTTTTCTGTGAACAATTCCTCCTCGTTATGAAACCAACTAGGATGGAATGAATTAAGAACAATGACTTCGACAGGATCTTCCATTCTTGCATCCTTCAATGTCTTAGTGGATGGCGGAATAGGTTTGCTTTCTTTATCAACTTGAGGGGCAGCCATCCGATCTGCTATTATCTCGCTCGATGTTTGAATAAGTTGGCTCAATTGTTCCCCCGAGTTTTTTATCCTCTCAGCATTCTCCTGTATTGCTTGAGTAAGGGCTTGAATCGCATCATCCAGGTGTGTGACAGAGTCCTCCATTGGTGCATAAGACGAGGTGAGCAACTCTTCCTGTGCAACATGGTAACCCATGTAACAGAAAAAATCCCACAACCCCGACAAACCTAACCGTGCTAGGCCTTCGTTACTCATATATTCAGCAAGCGCTCGTGTCTCAGCAGTCATCCCGTCAATTATGCAAATAATAATATCTCGGATGCTGTCTTGATAACCCCTTGAATTACGAATGTCAACATATCTCTGCAATCTGGTAAGATATTGGTGAAAGTTCTCACCTTCAAACTGCAATAACCTCAACATCCTAAAAGTTAGTAGCAAGGGTGTTATGAATGGTAAAATAGGTTCACAACAAATTAGATATATACAAAAATTGATAAACACACAAAACTAAGAAATAAACTTTGATTCCCCGGCAACGACACCAATTTGATGACCACCGAGGCCTCCAGAAAGTGCGAAACAAGTTTAGCATGTCTGGCGACAACTTCTGCTGACTTGTTCTTCACTTAGGCTCTCTAACTTTGATTCCACTCCCGGGCTCTTCGCTTTTATTCTTCCTCTTCTTTCCTCTTCCTTCATCCATGAGCCTCCTTATTCCTCGTCAGATCCACATATACCTAAAATAATCCATAAAAGTGTGTAGATTCCGACTCCACCAACAACACAAGTATAAATGCAAATCTAGCTTAAACTATACGTTATGCACATCTAAATCATGCTAAATGCATCCTAATATGCCTACCTAAATGCATGCTATCAGAGGGACACTTGCATGTTCAAAAGATCCCAATGGAGGGACAATTTCATTCCTCTAACACTTGCTTTCAGAAGATCCCAATGGAGGGACAATTACCTGTTTCAAACCCTAATGCTCCTGATCCTATCCTTAATGCTACTCCTCAATCCACAAACCCCTCACCAGTACAACCTACACATGAACCCACCCATGTTGAAGCCTACAATAGAACCACTACCCACACAACCACTCCTTCACCCTCTTAACTACCCTCTAATAGCACAACTTCTCTTCAGGGTGCATGGACCCTTAACCACAACCTAACTGGACTTCACAGAAAATGAAGAGGGTTTAAACTGGAATATAAAGCTTCTGGATCAGGTGATACTGTTGAAGCATCCAGGAATGATTGTATGTCATTGCAAGATGCTTGGGGTTACTCTCTTGTTGGATACGTTGTTCGTAGATTCCCAGGGCTGCAGGCCATTGGTAAAATCAAGGAAAACTAGCCTAAACACCTTTTCAATAATCAGGGTGGGTGGCTTATGTTCAAATTTTACACATAAGAGGATAGAAATTCAATCCTAATGAAAGGGCCAGTAATTGGACCTGGTTACACATTACTTCTAAAGTGTGTTCCAGAAAGGTTCACCATTGACAAAGCCCTATTCTCTAAGCTGCCTATACGGATTAGAATACATAAATTACTGATGTCCACTAAAATAGCCATGTTTTATGCACATTTTAGCTCCTTATTCTGTATACTTTACATATTTTGGGCTGGGAATATGTTGAATTTATGTAATATATGCTTATTTGCAAGAAATAGAGGTCTACATAAGTTTTGGTTTAATATTACAGAATTTAGAGCCATTCCGGGACGAAACCAAGAAGAGAAGACGGAAGCTAAGAGTTACTCGATTTCGAGGAAACTTCCTCGATATCGACCAAAAATGTGAGCAGATCCTGGTCGAGGAAAGCCAGATCGAGAAGCTGAGAAGAAGAAGACAACTCAAGCTAAGTTTTACTCGATGTCGACATGTTTTCTCGACATCGACCAAACCCAGCAGCTCCCCGAGTTCGAGGATCTGAGGAGAAGCTGCTCGAGAAAGCCAAGCGAAGCCGATGTCGACATGTTAACTCGATATCGACCAAATTGGTCGAAATCTATCAAGTCTATCCGAACCCAGCAGCTACGCGAGACTCTTGGGCCTGTCCGAAGTCGACTTGGATTGCTTGGATGCGAAGGAGGTCCGAATCTATCAAGTCTATCAAGATTTATCCAATGAGAGAAGATTATTCATTAATGTCAAGAGATATTTAGATATTTAGATATTTTCTTTTAGATTTATGCTTTATCTTTATTTAGTTTTATCTATAGAAAGTAGATATAGATTGCTTTCCTTGATTAGCAAGGATTAAGCCTTATAAATAAAGCCCTTGGGGCTGATTTTCTATTCATTCAATTTCAGATAAGTAGTTACACATATAGTTTAGGAGTTCAAGGGTTTTAGGGTTTTGGCATTCTACGAAAGTTTGAGTGTCGGGATTGTAAAGACTTTGAATTTAGTTTATGTAAGTTATTTCTTTTCATTCAATGATGTCGATTGCTATGATGCGGCGCGAGTAGTCCACCTACTACTAGGGTTGGGGTGTGCCCAACGAGAGCCATGTTGGTGGATTAGCGATTGCAAAAGGAGGTATTTTTATCGTTATCTTATTCTATTCAATGTGCTTCATCTTTGATTGAGAAATTGAAGAACTCATGTTGTGAAACTTGGGTAGTAATTAGGATTTCTATTCGGAAGTTTATAAATTTTAATTATGAAAAGGAATATATACAATTAGGGTTATTTATCGCGAGATTTATATTCCTACTTGTCGGATTAGGTGAAAGCCTTCTCCTTTATCGATAAAGTCACCACCTTTTATGATTTATAATCCACTTTCATGGTAATTGTTGTTGCAAACCCCAATCTTGGAAGTTCTCTTTCATCCATCATTTAGATTCGAAGTATGCATTCGTTTTTTACTTTATGTCACTGCTCGATTTCGATCAAACTGGTCGACGTCGACTTCTCACTTTCGATCAAGCAAGATCGCCGCCGCTTCTGTCTCTGTATGAACTCGATATCGACCATAATTCCTCGATTTCGACCAATCTGCTCGATATCGAGTAAACTACTCGAGATCGACCAACATCAGTAGCTGTCGCTTGCTCTATTTCGACTTGCCTGGCCCCTGTCGACTAACCCTAGTCGAGGTCGAGCACCCTGAAGTCAATTTCTGCTCGTGAGATTCCTCCGCTGCCTAGGATCCGCTGACCTGCTTCCTCGAGGATCGAACCTGACTTCCTTTTCTACATCGGGAGGGAGTCTTGAACATTATTTGCTGGGATCTAATCGGTTTTCTTTACTTTACTTATATTCTATTTGCAATCTCGATTTCCTCTTACAACTAATTTCATACCTTTGAGTTAAAATAGGGGGAAGAAATTTGTAATTAGAGAGAATTAAGGGTTGTTATGATGGTTATATATGGAAATAACTATATTTTATGGGTTGATATTTTTATCTAAATGATGCTTATACTTAGTTCATATATATTGTCAAAGAAATTCATGAAATTTGAGATCTATTACATGATATATTTGGATATTTCTTGAATTTGTGGCTTTATTTAAATTCATATATATGATAGACTTCTTATTTCATTATATGAGTTGCTACATGATTTGATGATATGAACTTCCTTATGCTTATTTATTATTTCTTATAGGATAGTTCATGAACTATGTATGGGGTTGTTATATTTGTTAGATATTATCTTATAAAGGGTACTTTATTTTGCAGTTTATGTTCAGAAAAAAATATCCTGAAATGGATCATTTGAGGATTGATGATGAGGAGACATGATAACGAGCTCTGGATCTAGCAGAGCGGACTGAGAATGCCCGTTGGTATCACCAGTCGAGCATGGAGGAGCTCGGCATGCACTTTTGGATGATTCAGGGGTTTGGCTGGATAGATGCTGAGCGACTGATTCAGCCACTTGACCACTATTACCCAACGCTGATAGGAGAGTTCCTAGCGACTCTCCGGATTCCATATTCCCCCGCCTCCCACCGTCGGGTCCACTTCCAGCTGAACAACAGGTGGATCACCATGACTTTGGAGGAGTTGAGCGCCGCCTTCGACTTATGTCACACCACCAACGCCTTCCAAATACAGGACACAAATGTGATGTGGCGTTACTTGTCCGGCGTGTTGGCGCCTACCCTTGATACCACTCACACCAGCAACATCGCCAGTCCTCGTTTCTTTACTATCCTGAGAATTCTGGGAAACACGATTTGGGCCCGCCCCGAGCTGCGACGGCCCAACCAGCCAGAGCTAGAGTGTCTGCGATGGATGCTTTTCGACTCTGACCCCCTGCCGCTCGCCTTCGTATGGCTACAACATTGCATTACACGTCGGAACCTCCCGTGAGTAGCCATCTATGACGATTGTATGGTGGCTATCCTAGCCGTCCACCTTCAGCTCACCGTCCACCGCTACACTGCGTGGAATGTGATGCGGATTGATCTGACGTCCCTGCAGAAGGGACATATTATAGCACGCCGCGACGGGAGATAGGTCCATTATAGGTCAGAGATACCTATTCGCAAGGATTTGATGGACCTACATCATGTTCGCGACTAGTACACCACATGGACAGGGATGGATTACCACCCTACCATCAACCCATCTGATGACCCTACACTGCGGGACCATCCTCTCCTCTACAACCACCCCGAATCTGCCCCTATGGCCGTAGACCCCCAGCCAGCTCCTGAAGATGGTGAGGATGAAGGGAATGACGACGACGAAGAGGCTGACAGTCCACAAGCCTCTCACCACTCTTACCATTCCCCACAGCAGATCCCCTCTCACCACTCTTACCTCTCCCCCCAACAGATCCCCTCTGCCCATACCCAACAAGCTCACCATGCTGGGGGGTATCCAGATGAGTTGGTGGCTGAGATACGCCCGATGGGCAGTTACAATAGGCCCTGTTTGACCGGATGACCTCATTGACACTCAGAATTGACACCATCGACAATTGTAGAAGCAGTTCTATTCAGCTTCCATGGATCATTATTCCATGGTCAGAGATCGCTTCGACGGCATGTATCAGCACCTCTGGGGCCGCCCATCACAGTTACAGCAGCAGGGGAGCACTCATGACCCTGGGGGATGGTCTTCACAATAGCCTGTTAGCTCTTACCATGGAGGAGCTCCTGACTACCAGGTCGGATTCCACCTCCCCTACTATAGTCCACCATCCCACCAGTGAGCAGCTCTGTAAGTCTTTTCCCTCCCTTTTGTTATATTTCTTTGACAGTGAGGACACTGTCGATTTTAAGTACGGGGTGGGAGTAAAGATTATCTCTATGTTTATGACTTTATTGTTTTTATATGCTTCCAGGACTGTATTTTATGTTTCAATGCATGGTTTGTATCGGATTATTTAGGACATGGCACAACGTTGTATCGAGTTTAGTTGCATATTATTTATCGTATATGCATGGTTAAATTCTACATTATTCGAAATATGCATTTTTAAAGAAGAGTTGTAAGGATATCGCCCAAGCTTGCGAAAAGTTCAAAAAAAAGAGTCATGGAAGCCAAGGCAACACTCGACGATGCAAATGATGGATTCGTTAGAGATATTGCACAAGATTGCCTAGAAAAGAGAAGTCTCAATGACGTGCGTTTTTTTTCTGGTAAAACCACAAAAGTGAGGTAAATTGATGTTGCTTTTAACATTATGCACAATAAGAGGATGGAGGATTTTAATTTTTCATATATGCTCATTTTCATACTTCAACCCATACCTTTACCCAATTGCATCACAAAAGCCATATTATAAGCCTTATTTGCCTTAATATCCTTACTTCACATATGCCTTATATTGCCCATGTTTACCTTATACCCTATCCGGGGATTATGTTCAAAATGAAAGTAATTTTATGGAGATATTATATAGTTGGTTGTGTTGTTATGTCATTATTGGAGTTTGGCAAGAAAATTTCAAATTTATGGAAAATTTAATGAGTGAGAAAAAATCCGATCACCTCAGGAGATAAAGGTAGATCGACCCTACTTACTGAGATAATAGTTCAGTGAGATGGGACACACATGTGAGGAGTCCAAAGCACTAAGTATCTGGGGCCATTCATGACACCCATGCTTGCGACTCGCGAGAAGGCAGTGCCAAGGTTAGAGAGTTAAAAGCATTATTATTGACAAAAGTATTATGAAAGGTGAGAATTCTTATGAAGAAGGGATGTGGTTGAGAAAGTTTGGAAATAATGCATTTCCCCGGATTTAACACCACATGGCAAAAAATTGCCTACCTTTAGCCTTTTACCTATCTACTCCTTTTTTAGCTTAAATAAAATCCTCTTGATTGTTGTTGCTTTGTCGCATAAAATTATTTTTTGTAGAAACCTCATTTTGTTTGCAGAAATTCCTTTTCATTCACATGCACATATTTGTAGGCACCAAGTACCTTTTCAAGGATGGCAATTGAGAGTTGGGTAATATTACAATGAATCCATTATGTTGAAAGTCTTTGCAGGTTTTCCCTGAATGATCATCCAAGTTATTGCTTGAGGACAAGCAAGCTTAAGTATGGGGTGATTTGATGTCCACTAAAATAGCCATGTTTTTATGCACATTTTAGTTCGTATTAGCTCCTTAAGAAAAATGGACAAAAATAATACAAAGTATCAACTTTTGGCCAAAAATAATACGAACTTTGAAATTGACCATTTCATATACGAACTATTGCCCTATTAACCGGAAATAATACATAGGTGTATTTCGGTGAACTTTCCGACCAAATACGCCATGTGGACGCCGGAAAACACACCTGGCATAAATTTTTGCCACGTCACCAAACTTGTAAGTTATGCGATGTCATAATTTTTTTTTTAAAAAAAGAAAAAAATAAACAAATAGGCAAAAACCTACAGTACCTTTTGAAACAATGGAATCGAGGGTGGGTGTCTTCACTTTCTTCTCAATGTTATATGCTCGTTCAGTCGTTCTCTCCTCCATTGTTTCAAAAGGTACTGTACGTAGCTATTTGCCTATTTGTTGATTTTTTTCTTTTTTTTAAAAAAAATGAAAAATAAATTTATGACATGGCATAACTTACAAGTTTGGTGACATGGCAAAAATTTATGACATGTGTGTTTTCCGGCGTCCACGTGGCGTATTTGGTCAAAAAGTTCACCGGAATACACATATGTATTATTTTCGGTTAATAGGGCGATAGTTCATATATGAAACCGTCAATTTCAAAGTTCGTATTATTTTTTACCAAAAGTTGATACTTGGTATTATTTTTGTCCATTTTTCCTTATCTTTATTTAGTTTTATCTTTAGAAAGTAGATATAGATTGCTTTCCTTGATTAGGAAGGATTAAGCCTTATAAATAAAGCCCTTGGGGCTGATTTTCTATTCATTCAATTTCAGAGTAGTAGTTCAACATATAATTTAGGAGTCCAAAGGTTTTAAGGTTTTGACATTCTACGAAATTTTGAGTTTCGGGATTGTAAAGACTTTGAATTTAGTTTATGCAAGTTATTTCTTTTCTTTCAATGATGTCGATTGCTATGATGAGGCGCGAGTAGTCCACCTACTTATAGGGTTGGGGTGAGCCCAACTAGAACCATGTTGGTGGATTAGCGATTGCAAAAGGAGGTATTTTTTCGTTATCTTATTCTATTCCATGTTGAAGGTTCGATAAATTAAAACAAGTTAATATAGAAATACTCTAGAAGGGGGGTTGAATAGAGTATGCCGGTTTTTCGCAGATAATCTCAAGACTTTTGAAGCTTTTGCAAAACCCTTTGAGATTAATCGTAATACTTCCTTCTGGGATACCTGAATAACAATATAGTTAAATAGTTCGAAACAAGTGCGGAAATATGGTAAAGCAGTAAATAAAGGACGCAAAGAATTGTTTACGAGGTTCGATACGAACTTGACCTACATCCCCGCCTAGGGTTCTTCCACAAGCCTAGGATTCAACCGGCTTTTATTGATTCACAAGACTTAGGATCCTAATATCTCATCGAGAAGCCTCTCTCCTATACAATTGCAATATAGTCAACTCACGTTCCCTTGGAGTCCTAGACCAATCTAGAAGAGCCCCACCTCTCTCATCTATCTAGTACAATCCTCTTACACTTAGTGAATCAATCGCCTAGTGTCCACTTCCTGAGTTACAAAACTCTCGAGTATAATACTCACTCGAAATATATATCCTATAAGCTCATTGTGCAACTCTCAAATGCTTTGAAATGAAATAACATACTCTTAAGAACTAGCAGAGAGCACACGAAGAAGACAAATTTCACTTGTAGGCTTGAGTGTGAATGAGAGCTCGTGTTCAATGAATGTGTCTCTGTCTTCTCTTCTTCCTTTCCTTTATAAAGAACAAATCGGTTCCACCAACAAAGAAGAATCTTCTCTTCAACGGCTAGGCTGATCATGGCTATCTTCGTGATCTTCTATACTTGGAAACTTTGAAGCCATGATCTCCGATTGTGTCCTTCTCAACTTCAAGCTTTAAGGAATGAGATAATATTTGAAAGACTTCCTGAAATGTTAGTATAAAATATCTGGAAGCATATAATAGCATATAATAATATTCGGACATATTATAATAAAGTACAGGTTTTATGTTTCATCAACACAGCTGTAGCTTCAAGACCTTTGACACAAACTGTCTGTCAAAGCCTTTGAAACTAATTTCGATTTTCATCAAGGGAGTGGAGTTATCACATGTGCCTCATCTTTGATTGAGAAATTGAAGAACTCATGTTGTGAAACTTGGGTAGTAATTAGGATTTCTATTCGGAAGTTTATAAATTATAATTATTAAAAGGAATAGATACAATTAGGGTTATTTATCGCGAGATTTATATTCCTACTTGTCGGATTAGGTGAAAGCTTTCTCCTTTATCGATAAAGTGACCACCTTTTATGATTTATAATCTGCTTTCATGGTAATTGTTGTTGCAAACCCCAATCTTGGAAAGTTCTCTTTCATCCATCGTCTAGATTCGAAGTTTGCATTCGTTTTTTACTTTCTGTCACTTCTCGATTTCGACCAAACTGGTCGACGTCGACTTCCCACTTTCGATCAAGCAAGATCGCCGTCGCTGAGATTCCTCCGCTGCCTAGGATCCGCTGACCAACTTCCTCGAGGATCGAACCTGACTTTCTTTTGCTACATCGGGAGGGAGTCTTGAACCTTATTTGTTGGGATCTAATCGGTTTGGTTTACTTTACTTATATTATATTTGCAATCTCGATTTCCTCCTACAAAAATTACCCACTAAGTTATGGGCCCAGACCATGCTTCAAAGGATTGCAACCAAGATTCTTGATCCCCTTATGACAGACTCTTATACATAGCACAGAACTAAGCAGTTGTATGCCCGTGTGTTGGTAGAAATGGACTGCTCACAAGAACTTAAAAGAGCTATACACATTGAGTTTGATGATGCACCTGACCACACTTGCTTCATTGAATATGAAAATCTACCTCCCAAGTGTAATAATTGCACAACTTATGGTCATGAGACCAATAAGTGCCCTGCTGCTATGAATACAACACAACCAAAAGGAAGACAAGGGAACCGGGAAAAAAGGTCAACATTCCCTTATCAACCTCCTCCCCCTCGTCCTCGTCCTTACTAATACCACCCTCTCCTCAAACTTTGTTTATGACCCCCCCCCCTTCTTCTAACTCCTCTCCTATCCTAATCACACAAATAGATGGGTCATCCCCTTCTGCTACTACCAACCACCCCATCTCCTCATCCATTATCCCCGCTCATATGGGACCACATCAACTTGACCACCCAACAAGCTCCAGATCTCAACCTCCTCTTTTGCCCACACCTCCACATGGCCTTCCTCCTGCTATTACACTTCCCTACCCCCCCCCCCCCCCTTCTAATTCACCAATCCACTCCTCCTAGAAATCCCCACCTCTTGTTTCACATACTACAAAAGCTATTGTCAAATCCTCTCTCTTTTCCTCCATTGACAGGATTAACAAAGCAAGCCAATAGAAAAAGTGCCTTCCCCTTCCCCTCTTAAGGTTGTGAATCTCCATGAAACTCAAACAGTGTACAGAGAAGCATCTTCCGGATTTCAAAATGAGATACAATGGATTGAGAATAACAAGACAGTTAAAAATGTTATGTAACAGTATCTCATAAAAGAGTTAACTTTGCAGAGCAGAATACCTACCACGTCTTAGGAAACCTGGATTCCACTCAACCACTCCCAACTGAGCTGAGTGTTTCTGAAGAGCACAGATGTAGAACTGATATTGACACAAGTTCGAGCTCCTCACAGAAAGGAAGTAACCAAGAGCAGGGCCAACAAGGATAACTTAAACTGACATGGGACCTTGCAGGAAAAGTCAGAAGGAGTAGCAGATTGAATAAGAATGAAGCAAATACTCCACTTAGTACACAGACAGAGCATGAATCAGAAGGAAGTGCCTTGGAAACGGAGGACAACTCAGATGGCACAGAAAAGAGGAATATGGTACTAGGGATTCATTATTGGCATGTACATGACCTACCAAGAGAAAATGCTAATGATAAAGGGCCTAGCACCCTTCCAAAGCAATCTGAATGATAATTGCCTCATGGAATGTAAGGGGTTGGAACAACACCCCTAAACAAAGAGCTGTTATAGACTTCCTTAGAGAAAGAAACATTGTCCTCTTGGGAATTCTGGAAACAAAACTAAATGTGGAGAAACTGGAAAGTATAATTAGAAAAGGACTCAGGCAATCAAATTTTCCGCATAATTTTGAACATAGTCTGGCAGGAAGAATTGTTGTAATATGGGACAACAAAAAAGTAGACTTTAGGGTGCATAAGATCACTGAACAGATGATCAGTGGGGAGATCAAGTGCAGAGCAACAGGCAAAACCTTCTTCGTTGCCCATGTATATGGTCTACACACAATAGTTAAAAGAAGAGGGTTGTGGAATGATTTGAGAACAGAGATGAATAGCAGACCAGGCCCATGGATTGTATAAGGAGATTTCAATGCTATTATGAGATCTTGTGAGAGGAAAAATATTGTCACGGTCACAGCTTATGAAATATCTGATCTTTGGGATGTTTGTACGGAGCTTGATTTGCATGATGCTATAAGTCAAGGATTGGAGCACACCTGGTTTCAAGGTAGGAAGTCTTTAAAAATTGAGTGAGTCTTAATAAATGGTGTATGGGACTCTATGAACCTGTACTGTAAGGCTAACTTCCTACTCCCTAAACCATCCTTTGACCATGTCCAAGTAATTGTGGAAGTTTTGGATCAGCAAGTTCACAAAAAAGGCCTTTCAAATATTTTAACATGTGGAGCTAGGCTGAAAACTTTCATCAGATCATCCAACAAAACTGGAGCTTTCATGGGAGAGGATCTAAACAATATCTACTATGCAAACTTCTCTAGGGATTAAAGAAGCCTCTAAAATTGCTGAATAGGTCACAATTTTTCTAATATCAAAGCCAGAGCTCCAGAGGCCGAAAAAGAGTATGAAAATGCTTTCTTGGCAGTTAGGAATGATCCTACCTCTGAAGACCTTCTCCTAGCAATGAAGCTAGCAAAGAAAACAGCTATAAGACTTAAAGGGACAGAGTTCAAATTCAACTCCCACTTAGCTTAGGCCCGACATTCCTTTGAAGGAGACAGATGTACTACTTATTTCCATGGGTTGATGAAAAAGAACATGAAGAGAAATCATGAAAGTTCATTGAACAAAGAGGATGGAACTCATACCCAGTCTTTGGAAGAAGTTGCTCAACAGTTTGAAACCTTCTATAACAGCTTACTAGGAGATGAAAAAATGACTGAGGATGTTGTCAAAAGGTACATTGTTAATGGTGGTGCACTACTTAGCAATGATAAACATGAAGAGTTGCTGAGACTAGTTACAACTGAGGAAATTAAGAGCACACTCTAGAGTATTGGGGACGATAAGTTACCAGGACCTGATGGTTTCACATCCAAATTTTTTAAAGATTCCTGGAATATCAGTGGACCACAGCTTACCAAGGCAGTTCTGGACTTCTTCTCTTCTGGCAGCCTATTAAAACAAACAAATCATACCTCTATTGCCCCAATTGCAAAAACTGAAAATGTCAATTGTGTGAATGACTTTAGGCCTATCTCATGCTGTAATGTCTTTTATAAAATTATCACCAAACTGCTGAGTAGTAGACATGGCCCTGTGCTTAAATATATCATCTCACCTGCCCAGATTGGTTTTATAGAAGGTAGGGCAATGTCTGAGAATATTATACTTTTACGAGAAGTTATTAGGAAGTACACAAGGAAAAAGATCAGTCCTAGATGCATTCTCAACCTAGATCTTAAGAAAGCTTATGACACTATTTCATTGAAGTTCATTAAACAAATTCTTGTACATCTTAACTTTCCTGGTAGATTCATTCATTGGGTGATAGAATGTGTATATTCTACTACTTTTTCAGTGAATATCAATGGTAGTCTGCAGGGTTACTTCAATGGCAAAAGAGGGTTAATGCAAGGAGATCCCATCTCCCCCTTACTTTTTGTTCTATCTGTTGATTACTTGTCCAGAGTACTGAGATGCAAGACTAGGCATCCTGAGTTCAGAATTCACCCTAAATGTGATTTATTAAAAATCACTCACCTAGCCTATGTTGATGATCTAATTCTGTTATCTCGAGGAGGCAAGGCATCTATGACCATTCTACTTGAAACACTGGAGCACTTCTGAGCAGTTGTTGGGCTCCAAATAAGCCCTACAAAATCATCATCTTTTCTGGCAGGAGTAAAGACTGAAGATAAAATATACTTGGCCAATAGATCCGGCTTCTCACAAGGTGTCTTTCCATTCGGATTTCTCGGCATACCTATCTCTTTAGGGAAGTTAACCATCTCCCAGTTTTCCCCTCTCCTTGATAAAATGCTTACGAATATTAGCTATTGGAACTCAAAGACTTTATCTTATGCAGGGAGAGTTGAGTTAATAAGATATGTGCTTTAAGGAATCCAAGCTTTTTGGATGTCCATTGTTCCCTTCCCTTCTAATCTCGTTGATAACATTAACAGACTTTGTGCAAAGTTCTTGTGGAAATCACACAGAATCAAGTGGAAGGATGTTTGCTTGCCTAAGGAGGAAAGGGGATTAGGCTTGAAGGATCTTAAAACCTGGAATGAGGTTTTCTTTTCTCGACTTCTATGGGATATCATTAGGAAAATGGGCAGCCTCTGGATTAGATGGGTCCATCATTAGTATATACAACAGGGAAGTGTCTGGAATTGGCAAGTTCACACCAAAAATGACTCCCCTCTTATTAAAAAAATTCTTGTTATTAGGGATTCAATACTAACAATTGCAGGTTCTATGGAAGAGGCCAACCACACAATATAGAGATGGTGCCAAGGTGGAAAATTTATCATAGATTCATCCTATAACTACCTCGTAAGGAAGGCCCATAAACCTCCTTGGAGCTCAATGGTATGGGACAGATCAATCCTCCCCAAGCATGCATTCATCATGTGGTTGGCAGCAAGGAGAAGGCTTGTAATAAATAACAAGATTAAAATAAAAGAAGTAAATCTTAATTGCCACTTACGTAACCGTGCCATTGAATCACATGAACATATTTTCTTTGCTTGTGAGCTTTCATCCTCCGTTTGTTCACAGGTAAAGAACTGGATCGGCATTTGGCGCAGGATGAGCACCCTCAGGAGTGGACTCAAGTGGCTAAAGAAAGAAGCTAGGGGAAAAGGATGACGCTCCAAGTCCAGAAGAGTGGCCCATGCAGCTACCATCTACCAGATATGGAAAGCAAGAAACAATAAGGCCTTTCAGAACAAAACTACAAGTGCTGCAGAAATTGTTCCCCTAGTCAAATTACATGTATACAAGATGTTCTATGCACTTCTCTTTCTCAACTACTTTGGTCCAAGATCACATCTATCCGGAAGAAGAACACACACCAAGCTGAGCAAAGCCTATAACTTGCAGCGAAGGAAATCGGGTCAAG
Source organism: Persicaria tinctoria (assembly GCA_037127255.1). NCBI lineage: Eukaryota > Viridiplantae > Streptophyta > Magnoliopsida > Caryophyllales > Polygonaceae > Persicaria > Persicaria tinctoria. Next base: position 55,921,996 of record JBANSL010000006.1, on the reverse strand, counting down.
ACCTTGATCATAGAATATACTGAATTCAAAGGCACACCCATTTTTGTCATGCCTTTGAATTATTTGGTCCATGTTGTAATATGTAGCCTCGGCTATGTTGTAATAGCTACATCAGAACCTTTAATTTTGGTTGAGTTCATGGTGTGCTAAAGTTGTGTGAGTGTAATTCTCTTGATGGCCAAGCCGAAGGGAGAATTATATTTACACAACTTTAGGGTGCGGGTCCGACCTCTGATAGCTTTGGCTTGAAGAAACAGGAGTTGCACCAAACCTTGTGTTCACCACACCACATAGATTGGAACAAATTAATGTTGATTCCATGATTTTGGTATGAAGCCTTCATAGCCTATGGGCAAGGCTATCCCCCCACCCTACTATGTACATATCCATTTCCTTACATTTCAATACAATTAACCTTTAAAATAAAAATAAAAACATAAGTCTGTGGGGTATTGCCTCTAGACCAAGTAAAGGTTGTCCCCAAGAACCCAAGATCAATCAGTTCTGCCCTATTAACCTAATCCTGGAAGAGGTCATAATCCGAGGACAACTTCCTAGAGTCACCATCAGGTCCCAGCTTTGCAAGGTGATGTTGAAGTCGTCTCCAACAAATAGGGGATCGGTGATTTGATCAGTAGCGTTACCCAGGATCTCCCAAAACGCACGTCTCTCATAATCGTTAGGATATTTGTAGATCACCAGAAGATGAAAGCTCTTGTGGCCTACCCCCACCTTAGCGAGGATGAAACGATCATGAGAGCTCACAATCGTGATCTTAACCTTATCCTTGTCCCAATGCAACCAGACCCCACCACGGAAATCGTTGGCTTCAACAATAAAATTATCGGAGAAGTCCATTCTATCACAGACGTCTTTCGCTCTAGCCCTCGAGATTTTGGGTTCAAAGATAGCGGGAACATCAATCTTGTTGTGTTTAATCATATAACAGATAGATCTGCGGAAACCAACCTTGCCAGCACCGCAGCAGTTCCATACAAGGCAATTCATGATGAACCGGAGGAGGAAAGAGACTGCCCAACCCCACCTACAGACTCTCGTTTTGAAAACCCCCCATGGGGGTGTCTGTAATTGGCTTCGATCTGCCATTAGTCGTATTCGACAACATCTCTTCATCAGTCGTCTCCTTACCCCTAGTGCCATCACTAGTATGCATAGAACTGGCTTCCTCATACGACGATTTGGCGCCGCCCTTCTCTATGATTATCATAAGGGAATGATCAATTGTGCCCTGCATCAAACCATAAGAAAGAGTTGGGTTAGTTTTTGAGTTACCCGGAGTGGTAGTCACAATACGGGCAGTTGGCCCATTACTTGAGTCCACCGATGTATTTAAAGCTTCAAAAGAATAATGTAAAACAGTTTTAAAAGTGAGAGGTGGATCCTCATTCCTAGCCCTCTTCTTAGGCCAAGGTTTGGCTTCATGGCCCAATCCACTCCCTTTAATCCCTTTTTTCTTCTCCTGCACATTTTTCTGGCCTTTTTCACCAGCTCTTCCTCCGTTCTTCATAACCCCATGTTAAATGCGGGATTTCTCAGGATCTTCTTCTTGCTACTGGTAGCATTGCCGCCGTTATTTCTAGAACCCTATGCATGCCCAACCTCTCTCGGATTAAATCCCTTTTTCTTTTCCGAGACAGTCCTCATAGTTGTATCCTCCACCAACGGCTATTTGCCCTTGGAACCTTGAATCGGTTCCTCTCTAACTCCGGTGGAACTCCTATCGCTGGCACCGGAGTTTTGACCCGCATCGATGTTTTTCTTGTTGCCTGCCAGGGTTTGTGAGTTGTTCCTCGGAACCTCCTTGTTCTCTTTGTATTTGTTTTTCTGTTTGGATTTTCAGCGGGTGACTTCCATCCAGGGGCTATGAGTACCATTTCCAATCATGGATGCCTCCTCTGGCCTGCTAGGCTCCTCCGTTTCCATGTTACCCTTCTGGCCATCTTCCATCTCTCTCGTTATTTCCTCTCTTAGGTTTGGGGATTCATGTCTTGCCCCCAAAGAGCACTTCGAGGTGGTGTGGCCATAACGCCCACACTTAAAGAAAATTAGACGGAGACCCTCATACTCCAGAAACAGTTTCTGGCCATTGATTGTGATCGTAACCTTAAGCGGCTTCGTGAGGTCCAACTCCACGCACACTCTGGCGAACCTACACCGGTTGGAGAGAAGGGTCTTGGTATCAAATTTAATCGGTCTCCCAAACCCCTCAACAATTTTCATGAGAACATTCTCTTCATAATACATGGTTGGTAACCCAGAGATCATAACCCAGGCCGGGGATGTTGTGATCTCATCCGTTTCCGGATTAAAGTTGGGTGACCAATCTTTGATGATTAAGTAATGGCAAAAAATGGTCCATGGGCCTCCGGTGAGGCCGCAGATGTAATCGTGGTCGGTTTCGAAGCGAATGATGTAGTATCCATTGGGCAGATCAGCAAGCATCATCTTTCCGATAGGTTTCCAGAGTTCCCGTATTTTCTTGTCCATCACATGGTAGTGGATGAATCCTCCGAGCGGCTTCACAATCAGCGAGGGCCTCCAGACAGAGGCTAGAGCATGCATGACTTTAGCGTCAATGGCGACCACCGGGTCCCCATTCCCTCTGTTAGGGTAGGAGATAGTTATTTTTCCTTCGATGAATTTCGGCTCCAACACCGGTATGCTAGCGCCGAAATCCCCAACCGTCATTTCCTTCCATCCCCAGGGTCCCCCGTTAAGGGCTGGAAATTACCCGCGGGTAACCGCTCCTCCCACTCCACCCGCATTAATTTTGCGGGCGAAAACCCGCATAATAATGGGTGACGGGTGGAGGTGAAGTGGGTGATGGATGGATTATGGGTGAAGATTTTTCACCCATCACCCGCCCCAATAGTCCACCCATTAACCCGCACCGCATACCCGCATAAAACCCTAAAAATATATCTATACGCGGGTGTGATTTTACTATTTTACCCTTCCAATTGAAAATGTAAGTTATTTTTCTCTAATTGTAATTGTCTATCTTATTTTTTTTACATGTTTAATAAAGAACATATAAATTTAGTTGCTCATGTGCATGCTATGATATTGTGGTGGATCGACTTAATTATTGAAAAGCGAAAGTATAACACATATTTTAATTCCACGAACATATATTTGTAACATTTATAAATTAAAATTTAAGTTTTTATTTATCTTTCAAGGTTACTCAAAAAATCATCACTACACTCATTGGGTACCCGCATCACCCGCGGGGGGCGGATGAGGTTGAAGGAGTTTGCGGTGATTGGTGGAGCCGGTTAGATTATTTACCCGCGGGGCGGGTGATGGAGTGGCTTCATCGACCCATAATCCGCCCCATTTCCACCCCTACCCCATGTGGTCACACGGAGTGACCGGCGTAGGAGGTACCATCGTCGCCGACGATTTGTCGGCGAGTGCCTAGGGCAATCGATGAAAGGCGTTTTTAGAGAGCGTTGTTTTATGGTTATACCTATATTGTTTTTGTAGCCTCCCAAATCCCAATCCTAACCAACTAGCCTAGATCTCAATTGAAGTTATCGTCCTTTTCCTCTCTATTCTTATTCAATTCAATGGTATAAATAGAGGAGGTGGACCCGTTGATTCCACAACTCACAAACACAGCGTCTCCGGTTCATCTTCCTCCTCTCTCGAATTGATCGGGAACAACTAGCGTCCGGACCTCTGCAGTCCACCACCGCCGATTGCAACCACTATCGTCACAAGTCTCCCCGCCTCTCAAAATCACCGTCACCCATCACCATCGCCTCCTCTTCCGTGCGCCCCAGCAGCCCCGTCCTCCTTCGTCGTTGATTACTGCCCAAGCAGCCGGCGACCTGAGCCACCGGGACCGCAGCCGCTGCCTAGACCTCGCCGGAAGCATGCCCAGGACAGCAGGTCGAGCCCTCGCTTCATCCGCCTCCGACCTTCGCTGCAGTACCGTTGCCATCACCGTCGTTGCCCTTCGCGCTGCCTTCGATCACTACCGTCAGCACCGCCCGTTTTTCGCCGCCCATCGCCGCAGTGCCTCCGCCCAGAACCGTTCGAATCGCCCCCTGCAGGGAGCCATCGCCGCCGGGGAGCTTCGTCAGGTTCTTGTTGGAATGAATCTGCGAAATGTTGCCTCAATTTGTTGTGAAAAACCGCTTTGAAAATTTGTAAAACCCGTGTTTGATTTGTTGTGGAGTGGTATAAAGGAGACCACTGCCTTAGAAGCAAAATCGCCCCGACACCACGGTACAAGTCGGCTACTGGCGTCGCCCCCCAGTTTTTTAAAACGTTTTGAAAGCGGCGCTGAATTAGTCAAACCCTAACTCAACACCATCTGAGGCGGTTACTGGATAAAAATTAAAACCCGACGTAAAATGTGACCCACACCGCACACGTGTCACGAACACGGACCGGACCGGCGGTGGTGGTGGTGCGCGCGTGTGGGATCCCTATCCCAACTCTCAATAACCCCCTCACAAACTCCTCCTTAAAAACAACCCCCCAACCCCTTTTGTAATCAATGTTGGACAAAGGAAGTTCAAAAGACACAATTAAAAACCCCCACAATGAACATTTCTCCAACAGTCCCCCACAAATGTGAGGAACTGGGGTTTTAAGACAAAAACATCGTTCTGAGCTGGTTTCGTGGAGAAAGTACTTAAATGCTAGTGAACGAATCTTGAACCAACACATAGGGAAGCTGAGTATCTCGCAAGTCATAGAAGTGAACGAATCTTGAACTTCCAGACTCGTGAGTTGACCTCAGCAGCACACAACTTCACCACTGCCCTGGTGGTTCCGCGATCTGACTGTCAACTGTAATAGTCATTTCATACCTTGGGTGCTGAAGAGTGCTCTAGAAAGACAACCCTAGTCTTCCATAGAAGGCGACCAACCCTTCACACTCTCGTAGGTGATTCGATCAAGTCCTTCTCAATAGGACCACCCTTACAGGGCTATGGTATCATTAAGAGCACAAGGCTCAACCTCTACAGTTTTCGGTGAATCCATCAAGTCCTTCTCAATAGGACCACCCAACTCTGGGCTATGGACTCATTAAGAGTTCTAGACTCATCCTTTCTCAAACACCTGTCCTGGGAATGGGTATGGTGTATCTCAGCTCACGTGGGTTTGAGCCCCATTCCCTTAGACGATTCAAGGACCATCCTTCTGTTCAGCCCTTTCGTCAACGGATCTGCCAAATTTCTCTCGGACTTCACATACTCCAAGCAAATGACACCGGTAGCAATCAACTGTCTCACAACTTCATGTCTAATCCGTATGTGTCTCTTATTACCATTGTAAGTATTGCTGTTAGCTACACAAATAGCAGATTATGAGTCACAATGTAGAGAAATAGTTGGGGTCTTATGCCCCCACAAAGGTAAGTCAGCCAGTAAGCTTCTCAACCACTCAGCCTCTTGACCAGCTAAATCTAATGCTATGAACTCAGATTCCATAGTTGATCTAGCAATGCAAGTTTGTTTTGATGACTTCCATGATATAGCATCACCGCATAAAGTGAACACATAACCACTAGTGGAGCTAACCTCATCATTGTCAGTGACCCAGTTTGCATCACAGTATCCCTCTAAAGCATGGGGATAACCCACATAATGTAAACCCCAATCAAAGGTGCCCTTAAGATATCTCAATAATCTATTAAGTGCGATCCAATGCTCACAACTGGGGTTATGGGTATATCTACTGAGTCTACTAACAGCATATGCAATATCAGGCCGAGTATAGTTCATCAGAAACATTAAACTCCCAATTATTTTAGCATACTCATTTTGGGAAACACCAATTCCAAAAAAATTCTTCAATTGCATGCTAGCATCATAAGGAGTTCTAACTGGCACAACATCAAATTTATCAAACCTTTTCAACATTTTCTCTACATAATGAGGTTGTGATAAAATGAAGCCATTTTCTTTTCTAGTTACTTTAACACCTAGAATGACATCAGCTTAACCCATGTCTTTCATCTCAAACTTAGATGACAAAAATTGTTTGGTTGTGTTTATATCATTTATGTGTGATCCAAATAACAACATGTCATCCACATATAAACATATAATCACACAATTAGCACCAAACCTCTTAGAATAGACACAGGCATCAGATCCGTTTACCTCAAATCCAAAGCTTAGGATAGTTGTGTGAAACTTCTCATACCATTGCTTTGGTGCTTGCTTGAGTCCATACAATGACTTATGTAGCTTGCACACTTTGTTTTCCTGTCCTGGAACAATGCACCCTGGAGGCTATTCCATATAAATTTCCTCATTCAAATCACCATTCAAAAATGCAGTTTTAACATCCATCTGATGAACAAGAATTTTATGGCTGGAAGCCAAAGTAAACAATGCACGAATGGTAGCAATTTTTGTAACAGGAGAATAAGTGTCAAAGAAGTCAATGTCATATCTCTGAGTGAATCCTCTTATAACTAGTCTTCCCTTATATCTATCAACTGAGCCATCCACTTTAAGCTTCTTCTTAAAGATCCACTTACAACTAATGGCTCTATTTCCTTTAGGCATATCAACTAGTTCCCATGTGTGATTAGACATAATGGATTCTATCTCACTGTTAATAGCATCTTTCCAGAAACTAGCATCTACTGAACTTATTGCCTCATCATAGGTCTTAGGATCATCTTCTATCATGTGAAGACTAATGAACGTCTCATCTAGTTCATTTAAATCATTCAGTTCAACTAGAAATGCAGTCACAAAATTAGGACCAAAACTAGTTTCCTTCCTACGCCTTTTACTTTTCCTAGGTTCATCATGATCAGATTGAACATTAGGGACAACAGTATTAGGCATGGATGAAGATGCATCATGAGATGAAACATTAGTAGGCAATGCAGATTTCTTTAAAGGAAACACATGCTCAAATAAAACAGCATCACAATATTCACACAAGGTACGATCACTCAAGCACATAAAGCGATATGCAGCACTGTTATCAGCATAACCAATCATAATTGCGTCAAAAGTCTTAGACCCAATAGTATCAACTTTGAACGAAGGTAACCCCACCTTAGCTAGACACCCCCACACCTTTAAGAATTTCAGATTAGGCGGATGCTCTTTCCAAAGCTCATAAGGTGTCTTGTCAAGCTTCTTGTGAGGTACCTTATTCAAAATATGATTTGCGGACAATACAGCTTCCCCCCACATATTATCAGGTAAACCAGAACTAGAAAGCATAGCATTCATCATTTCCTTTAAAGTTCTGTTTTTCCTTTCAGCAATACCATTTTGTTGTGGGCTATAGGGAGCTGTAAACTCATGAATAATGCCATTTTGCTTAAAAAATTCTCTCAAAGAATGAGTGACATATTCGCCGCCTCTATCGGATCTAAGCCTTTTAATCTTTCTATTTAATTAGTTTTCTACTTCAGCTTTATACACATAAAACATGCTTTCTGCTTCATCTTTAGACCTAAGCCAGTATACCTTAGTATATCTAGAATGGTCATCCACAAATGTGATATAATAGCGCTTGCCAGCTCTACTCTCAGTGGTCTTAAAATCAGCCAAATCAGAATGGACTAACTCCAGCAATTCAGTTGTCCTTTCTAACACCGTTTTAAATGGTTGTTTATGAAATTTGGCCTCAACACATATTTCACATTTGCTATGGTCATGTTTTGATAGGCTAAGAATCAAACCCATATCATACAATCGACATACAGATTTTGCATTCACATGTCCTAGTCTAGCATGCCATAAATCAACAGACTCAGCAATATAAGCAGAAGTAGAAGCATTCTCATTATTTTCAATCATGGTCTCAAGCACATACAGAAAATCAGCCCTATAAGCCTTTCCTACAACTTCTCCATTTTTGGTTAACACCATTTTTCCAGCATCAGTCACTTGCTTAATTCCAGCTATCTCAAGCAAACCACATGAAATCAGATTTCGGCGCAGAGAAGGAACATAAAGCACATTCACTAGGGTAAGAGACTTCCCTGAGGGGAGCTTGAGTGCAACCTTCCCTTTGCCTAGCACTAGAGAGATGTTCGAGTTGCCCATGTAGACCTGATCGATGTCTGTAGCATCCTCAAACTCAGCAAACAGGTCCTTGTTGGCGCATAAGTGTCGAGTGGCTCCGCTGTCCAAGAGCCAATCAACCTGGCCGCCCACATGGTTGACTTCAGTGATCATAGCTATCAGCTGGTTGTTGTCTTGGACAACGTTGGCTTGTTGCTGGGCTGGAGCTGCGGGCTTGTTCTGCTGCTGTCCTTGGTTCTGGATGTCAGCCCGATTGCGGCACTGCCAAGCCTTGTGGCCTGGCTTGCCACAGACATAGCAGGCGATCCTAGTGCCTCCTTGTTTCTGCTGCTTGTCCGGATGATTGCCAGACTTCTTGAACTTCTGGCCTTTCTTTGGTTTCATGTTAGGCTTAGAACCTCCAGACTTGTTTCCTTGCTTGGACCTATCAGATTTCACAGAAGATTCAACCAGATTAGCCTTCACAGTATCAGCAGATTTAGGCTTAGGTTTGTCTTTAAGGCGATTAGCCTTTTCGACCCTTCCAAGGCCAGATCCTTCTTTTTGTGCTTCAGATGGTTGCGATAGCCACCCCACGAATCAGGCAACTTCTCAATCAGAAAATTCGCCTGCAGGATCTCACACATCTTCATACCCTCGGAGATTATGTCAGCCACCAGATTCTCATACTCGTGCACCTTGTCCATGATAGGCTTATCATCAACCATTTTGAACTGCATAAACTTACCCACATCATACTTCTTTTTCCCTGCATCGTCAGCCCCATATTTCTTCTCTAGCAGACCCCAAATATATTTAGCAGATTTATGCACAGAGATCAGATCAAAAATAGGGTTCGAGACATGGCTGAGAAGATGGCCTCGCACTGACTTATTGTCGGACTCGTACTTTTTAGCTTGTGCGAGGTCATCATCAGCAACCTTCTTACCCTTGTCGACAGCATCACCAGCGTCATCAACGACGATGGTCTTACCAGCCTTGTTGTCGCCGACAGTGGTGGACGAGGAGGTTGCCGCAGCAGCAGGGGCGTTCTGAAGAAGGACATAGTCGATCTCCAATTGCTCGAAGAAGATGAGCCTCTTCTGCGACCATCGCTTGTAGTTCGTCCCATCCAGCGGCTCCAATTTCAACAGATCCAGGAGCGGTTTGAAGAATTGTAAAGCCATCGCAGAAACAGATATTTTCGCTTCTAAATTGTTGGAATGAATCTGCGAAATGTTGCCTCAATTTGTTGTGAAAAACCGCTTTGAAAATTTGTAAAACCCGTAATTGATTTGTTGTGGCGTGGTATAAAGGAGATCACTGCCTTAGAAGCGAAATCACCCCGATACCACGGTGCAGGTCGGCTACTGGCGTCGCCCCCCAAGGATACACAACGGCTTCTCAGGCGTGCACTCGCCGTTGAAGCAATAGAACCAACCCAGGACCCAGAACGGTTGCAGAAGAAGAAGAGAGAAGGAGGAGTTTCAATTTCTGTGTTGAAAACTGAAGACCAGCGTCGGTTTTAAAACCAGAAGATGGACGCTCCACCCAGCGGAGATCTCGGAAAAATCAAAACAGTTTTTTAAAACGTTTTGAAAGCGGCGCTGAATTAGTCAAACCCTAACTCAACACCATCTGAGGCGGTTACTGGATAAAAATTAAAACCCGACGTAAAATGTGACCAGCACCTCACCGCGCACGTGTCACGGACACGGACCGGCGGCGGTGGTGGTGTTGCGCGCGTGTGGGATCCCTATCCCAACTCTCAATAACCCCTTGAAAAACTCCTCCTTAAAAACAATCCCCCCAACCCCTTTTGTAATCAATGTGGGACAAAGGAAGTTCAAAAGACACAATTGAAAACCCCCACAATGAACATTTCTCCAACAGTTCTTCCTTTGTCCCTGTACTTGAGTTCGAAGAAGATAGAAAACGGGGACTTCAATTTCTTTTATAGAAATTACAGAAACTTTCCTATTATTTTGTCTATCCCCGTTTTGACCCTAAGTTAATTATTTATTAAGTTAAGCGGTTAGTATTTCTAAACTATTCAAATCTCGCCCGTTTCAGCGACACCAAGAAATCTCTAAGCACCCACGCCGGATCACGCTCCAAGAGGAATTCATATTGTTATAGATTTTAAACTTTATAGAATTAAATCAATTTCCAAATTGAGTTAAGTAAAGTTAATTGTATAAATATCAATATTAAATTTATTTTTTCCGTTGGATTCAATAAAATCTCACCTTGTTGTCGTTAACCGATCATCAAAGTTTAAGGCAAGTGATTTCGTTCAACGCTCTTCCCGTGTTTCGTGATTCTTTTGACGTGCCTTTTTAATTCTTCCGTGTCGAATGCGGCCCTGTGGCTAATTTCCGGCCTTGTGGCTAATTTCCTTGCCAGTTTCGATAAATTGCATATTCTTCTACTTGATGTAATTTATCTCCTTACTCATAAATTTGCATGAGTATAAATTAATGGGCGATTATTAAATTAATTATAGTGATATGTGTATTAAATACGTTGTTTGTTTATAACTCGAGATAAGTATAAATTGCCCATTTTCATGTTCCGAATTGCATGAATTTCTGCTTGATTCTTTCATGCAAATTAATAGCATGTGATATTAAGATCCTTTGAAATATCCGTGCTTGTACGTCCTTGTTGGTTTAATGTCGTTATTATGATCACCTAGTATTAAATATTAAAGATGTTATAATTAAAATGTGCATCTCACGTGGTGGGGATTGACTGAAACTCAGTTGCGAGGGCTATCTCGCAGGTTGGGAATAGTGTAAAGCCCAATCTAAAAGGTTTCATGGAATATCTAGATTTCAAACAGTCTCAGATCGCAGTCCTAGTTGAGTCTGGACCCGTGGTACGATTAAACTTCAAAGTCTCAAGTCGCAGTCCTATTTGAGTCTGGACCCATGTCACCACGTTTATATTGTGTTATTTACATATATACATTATTTTTATTATCAAAATTATTGATAGGTGATCCATTAAATTATATTATACTTTACTCTTATTCGAGGTATAATTCTTTTTTTATCTTATAATCAATAATTATGATCATCCGAGTCATGTGTGAATTTTTACCTTCTTATCCAGTTTCCACTTTAAATATTCATTTCTTTCCCTTAACCTATGACATACCGTTTTATGGTCACTGTAAGGTTAAAGTCTTAAAATTTTCCCTATCATTTGCTACTCTTAATTGTACTATCCATCATATTTATTGGATGGCTGATGTCCTTCGTTCTCACGAAACACCAAACCATATTCCACAGGTCTAGTGCAAGCATCAAAGCAGGAGAGAGCTGAAGAGAGGACTATCATAATTGGATTTTTAAACTGATATTTCAAACCCTTAAAGTTTCCGCAACGCTACGCTGGTTTTTAGCCACTTTGGAATTTATTTACTATTTATGGTTTTCGGGATTTCCAACTATGTTGTTGAGATTGGTTATTTTAAACTACGATATTTAATTGACTTCCGCGTTATTTTATTCAACTGCTTGAAGTACAGTCTTGTTTATGTGAGCATGGTTGTGTGTCCTTATAAGCCTCAAGTGAATGCAAAGACATTAGAGTCTGTGGATTCACTGGCTCTGCAACACTCCCTTGGGATTTAAAAGGGGGTGTTACACCGATCTCCCCCGAGTCGGAGACCAATAGATCGAGTCAAACCCGGCCTTTCTCCAAACCGCATCTAGGGGTTGCACTTCCATTTTAGTGTCTAGAAGTGCCATGATTTGAATGTTTTCAATTTTAAAGAAATGGTCAATTTCTGTCCAAAGGTTTCGTTTCCCGATTCACAACAATTCCATGAGCTTATCTTCATTTTGGATTATGGAGTGTTTTGTTTATCATTTCATATTTTCTGTTTTCGAAGGGTTTGCAATTGTTGTGGACTTGTGGAGTTTTCCAGTTTTCTGGCAGCAAGGGCACCATATATCAGTACTTCGCACCCAATGGTGGGTTGCAAATAGGGTAGGGAAAAATTACCATGAAAACCAAACCAACATGTACCAACCGAACCAACGTAATTGGTAATCAATTATATTGGTTACCAAAATAATTGATTCAGTATACCGAACCAAGTTCCAAACCTTGGTACGGTAACATTAATGAGAATGAAAAAGTTGGTATTGCCATTACCAACCAATTCGAAATGTGTTGATACGGTAATACCAACCAATTCCTACCAACCAAGCCAAATATACCTAGTTTTATTTTATTTCTTTAATTTATTTTGTAATTGTTTTCAGATTTTACGTTTTGTTTTTAATTTTTTTTAAACTTTTTTTCCATCAGAAAATGTTTTTAATCAAGGGAGGAATACTAATTAACTTTTTCATATACTTATTTTTTAAAACTTTTTCCTACCAAACCATGTGTTCTTATTAGGAAGAGACAGTGTTTGCTTGGGCTTTTGCCTACCTCTGAAAGGAGAAAAGGATTATGGAGTGGGTAGCTACATCGTTTGGTATAATTGTTGTTATTGTTCATATACTCAACTTCACAAATAGGTTCAGTTTGCCATTATAAGCTGCAAATAACTTCGCTAGAGTAAATCATGGAAAGGTGCATAGACCAATTAGAGTATAATGACAAGGAAGGGACACATCTAGGGTCAGGTGGTCCAAAATGCCAATCATTTATGTTGTTGTCTCTCTTTCCAGTTGCTCTTTGTTTTCGGATACGACTTCTGATGTCCTGGTTGTGTCTAGAGGAGGAGCCTGACCCCAAGACTTGCTTCATTATCGTCGATACTTTCCTCAGAATCTAGTGTTCAAGCCACCAGTCAGTCTTTAGGCCTTCTCTGATCAATATAAACCATCTGTAGTCAAAATAATGTTCACAAAGGGTACTGGAATCAAGAGTAGTCAATCTGGGATGCAAAGGATGCATCTTTTTTAGCGTGAGTTCACATGATCCAATCAGCTCCAATTCAAGATGGGCAACAATCACAGCAACCCGAAACTTGAGTCGAGAGTGCGACAACAGGAAACAGAACTGAAAAGATTGGGTGCCCACCATCAAAAGTTTCATAGGCTCAAAAGTTTTCATCCTTTGTCTCATTTGGGTAATTTTTTCAATTGGGTCAATGGTATAGTTTTCTTTTCAAAGCATGTGGGTTCTTTGGGGTTGTTCATCTCTTTTCCTTTGTGCATAATATAGGGACAACGAAGACAGTGAGTGCCCCAAAACACAAGTGCATAATTGGGTGTATATAACATCAATGGGATTATTGGGATAATAGTAAAGCAAATATAGGGGATCATCATCCATATCCGAATACAATGACATTTGGTCGAAATGGAATCGTAGAGGGAAGGAATAGAGTACCTCGGTTCAATAGTATTCTTCCGGTACACCACATGGGAGGGGGCGCAGCAGGCAAGCCAAGGAGTCCACCTGCCGACCGCAGCCCTGAGGTGCCACCAGAGGTAGGCCAAACGCCATCGACATATCCCGATTTTTCTTGTCTTCGTTGTCCGTCTCTCTTTGCAATTACAATTTATTTTACGGGCACCAGTAGACGGAGAGACATGGCACTCCAACCACAAAAACTACCAAACACCAACAGCCCAGTCGTGCCGTCGAAGCCGAGCCGACCGCCACCACCCGACCTCTTTTTTCCTCTTCTTCTTCTTGCTTTTTTTTCCAGATCCATCTCTTTTGATTGCGATTATAGTTCTTTATTCCCCATAACTCGGATTTGGACGTTTTTTAGCCTTGGAGGGGTTGATTAAGGGTACGAATTTCATGTTTTGGTGGTTTACAATCCCATTCGTGATTGATGCGGGATCCACTTTCATACTAGGTTGGGGTTTGTTTTGTAGGGTTTATGTTTATGGCTTTCTTGTTGTGATTTTGAGTGAACTGAGGCTCGGTCGGGCTATTTCGTTAATAACGGGGGGTGACAGTACCTGGGTGCCGGTGGTGTCTAGGGTTCTTCTGGTGAAAGGGTGCACTTTCTCTCTCATCTTTTTACAAGGCAATGATGTGATGGAAAATATACTGAAAATTTATTTTTCGGGTGACCCAAACCTGTACATGTTGAAAGGGTTACCCAAATATTTGTAAAACTAGCATCCCCCTCTCCCTCTGGCAAATTTTCCACTACCAATATTTTTGGTTTAGTTATGCCAATTTGCCTTTTTGTTTCTAGTTATCAACTATTACATTTAAAAATGTCATATTTAAGTTTAAATTATACATTAAATCTTTTCTTTTAATATTATTTTAAAAGTAATTATACCTGATTTTTTTCTTTTTTCTTTTTTATTTCTCTCAACTATTAAAATACAAAAAAAAATTCACAATTTTAATGTTTTTTAATATTTTTTTAAAAAATATAAGTATACAGAAAAAAAAAATTCATGAAATTTTATTGGCACCCTTACCGATTTTCTGGTTCCTGTATAAACCACATAAACGAATGGAGTATAAACTATTCTCAACCGATGCACTATATGAGAATCAATCAATTTATATGATGACAAAGTACATGAAAATAAATATGCAGATGAGATCCATATTAAAATGGACCAACAACGGTATTAAATAAGGAGCTAGTATCCCGTCATCAAGGTTCATAAATTAGGTCAAATTGATTGGTAAGGAACTTTAATGTAATTATTTTGGGGACCATGTTTTAATTTTCAACCTTTATGGGCTGATTTCTTTTACAGTACGTACGTTATAGTTGGTAAGACCTGCTTAATCTGGGAACTCAAATCTCTGACCGACTCAAATCCATATTCAATCTAACTCAAGTAAATTCTAAACTTATTACTAAGTATAAATGAATAAGATTAAGGTGGATTCCATAGTTTGGATTGTACAGTTATCGATTAGACAATATAAAGATGAGATTAAATGAAAGTACAGGTAAAACGATAAATAAAATAATGCAACGAATATATACTGAAGCGCTTTGAAACATAGAATTGTATTTCACCATCGAGTTCACAACAACATCAGTTTCTTCGCTCATAGAATGTACTTCTAATCAATGGGTTTCTATTTAGTTACTCTAGGGTCTCGGTTTGTGCACAAAATTAGATAGGACGGACTTGTCGATCACCATTTAACTTCCTAAACCTATAGCATGGGGGCGAGTAACATTAGGTCCCTAACATGTAGCACATAAACGTCATCTCTTCCGTCCCGTCGACTTCCCATCTGCTTTTAGCCCAACCATCGTTTCCACGACAAGAGACAGTCTTTACATACCAATCCTCATACAACATCAAGATTCCGGAAACATTATTACAAGACGTGCTGACTACTTATGGATTAAGGCCTGCAATAGTGGAATGAATGCATAACCCTAGCGCAATGTGACATTATCAAGGTAGCTAATTATGATATATCAACAACATAACAATTGTAGAACAAGGAGAATTGAAATACCCATAGAAAAGAAACTCACGACTCAACTGGGCATGTCTTGAACTAAAGAGCGGAACTAAAGATAATTAGCAATTCATGAACTACTAACCTCTAAACTTCCGCCTTCTGAATGCTTCATAAAACTAAGAACCTGTAGAGAAGAGAATGTCGAATGGAGTTTGTTGTGATGTACGAAAAATCTTAGTTGGCCAAATAAAGATAGAATAAAATCTTCTAAAAGATAAAATTATTCTACAAATAAATAGTATAAAATCCTAAAATAATCCTGAAGAGATAAATGCTTAAATATAACAATAGGATCTGTTTTAGAGTGGATAATGCAAGCATTGGATGGATAAATTCGACACTTGAAGTTAGAATTTTGTTCTTGGGAATCAAGCAATGAATCAACGCAGAAACTCTAGGATCAGCGGGCTCCGCTCTCAGCTAGTGCCATTCTTCTAGCCACACACATTGATTTCTTCTGACTGTATGACGACGTAGAGCTCGTCGAGATCTTTCTATGTCATAATAGTCGACCGGACATCCAAAACCCTAGGAAATTGCGTTTTAAGTTCAACTCGCCGCACAGACATATTTTGCGGTTTGCTATAGTTTAAGCTCTTAGACCTTGATTTCGTGCGCCTTTCCTCCTTGGCTTACTCCACACTCTTCAAGACTCCTTTCTCAAGCTCTCCTTACCTCCATTGCTCCATTTTGGTCCACCATTCGAGCTCGGATTTATAATTTTCAAGTAAGCACCAAAACGCGTAGATTCCGACCCGAATACCAAAATAATATAATATGGAAATAACACTAAAACATACAATATATATGCACATCTAATCTAAGCTAATATGGCCTATACAAAATACGCGTTATCAAATCCCTCGTACATAACCTTTGCTTGTACAAGAAAATCAAAATAAATGAAATGACCCGAATATAGATACCTAGGTTACGTTTCGAAGCTCGGATACCTTCGTTCGGATCTTGCAATCCAGGTATGGGTCGAGGTTTCAAACCTCTTAAACATTACTAATATTTAAAGAGGGGATTTCAAACCCCAAAACGAGTGTAGGTTCGTTGGGTACCCTTAACCTGTCCTAGTGTCTAAGTCGCAGAAATTCGTTTAAGGAAAACGGGACAAAAAGAGAAAATAAAAGACAACTTGCTACGGCGGATCCGGGTCAAAACCGACATCATAATCAAATAATAGTTAAGCAATATTAGCGGGTTATGCTTATATGCCAAATTATAGAGTCTACACTAGTTTCTGTTTAATTTCGCAGAAATCGGACGCACTTTGGAGCTTAAAGGAAAGTCATGAAGAAGCTAATTAAGGATGGTGCAGCCGGAGAAAATCCCACTTTTTGACAACCATCATTCTGAATCAAGCTTTGATGTATTCATGAGAGTTGTAACCCTCAAAGAGAGCTTTCCAACGCATACTCATATGCGTCAATCTGACAAACGAGGACTCGGGAAAGTAGGTTTCAAGAATAGAGCAAAATGCTTAGAGCTCGACTGTCCTCGACGTCGAGTAGACTTCCTCGACGTCGACCAGAAATCCTACTCGAATCCGACGAAGAGAGCAGCCCTCGAAGAACAAGAACTCTCCTCGGCATCCATTACACCTCCTCGACATCGACCACACCTGGAACCCTATCCGAGCTGTGAAGAGAAACCGAGATCAACGAGTCTCCTCGACGTCGACCAAACCTCCTCGACGTCGACCAGACTATTTTTGGGCCGCGAGTCCGTTAGGCCAATCCGAGCACGTGGTGAAGACTTGGACACGAAGCAAGACCGGATTCATCCAATTCTATCCAGATATATCTATGGAAGGAAGGATTTATCCACCACATGAAGATTTAGAGATTTTCCTTTTTAGATAAATGTTTCTTTTATTATGTTTTACCTTTAGAAATAGATAGAATTTGCTTGCCTTGACTAGCAAGAATTAAAGCCTATACATAAAGCCTATTGGGCTAGCTTTTATTCATTCGAAGCTAGAGAGGAGAGGAGATATCGAGTAGGAGAGAGAGAGTGGAGGCCAAGAGTGGTTTTGTCATGCGAGAGCGGATTTGGCTCCAATCGGTTGTAAGCTCTATTTTAGTTTATTAATGCAATTTATTTCCCTTTTGTTATTGATGAGTTTTGTTATGATGAAGAGTGAGTAGTCCACCAACTTCTAGGGTCGGGGTGAGCCCGACGATAGCCAAGCGTGTTTCAGGTAAAGATTCAACCTTTATTATGTTTTGATCATCCGCTGCCTTTTATATGTTTATTACCTATTTGAAAATATAGAGATTCATGTTAACCACTTGGAATATAAACATACAATTGTTAGATACAATTAGTGTTTCTTAAGAGAGTTGTCTAATTGTTGGAAAAGGGGAAAGTTTAATCCTTTGATGTGATTGCATGATTATTTCTCTTTATCTTGCCTTATACATGTTTGGTTATCGTTGTTGCAAACCCCGATCTTGGAAGTTTTCTTTTACATAGTTTATTTCGAAATCTGCAATTCGTTTTTTTACTGTTTTCTCCTCGACGTCGACCACATCTCCTCGACGTCGACCACTGATGAGCGGTTTTTAGTCGCATAAACCGTATCAAAATAAAACTCAAACCTACAAACTAGTATAGCAGGCAAGTAAGAGGTCGATCCCACAGAGAATCAAGTATTTCTCAGCAATGTGTATTTACCAATTAGTAGAAAGGGGGGGTTTTGGTTGATTGAGATTGAAAAGAAAACAAAATAAAATAAAAACAAATAATGCAAAACAAATTAGAGAAGATCGCTCTACCTACAACTATCCACTTTATTTGTTTAAATTGATATTGTAACTTCCTCTTGTCCTTTTAGTCTTCCTATGAATGCCCTTGTCCCGACCTAATATAGTTACTAGTCCAACCAGTCCTAGCAACCCTTATCAATCGAACAGTCCCTAAAGAAGGATTTAACCCAATTGATAGCTTTAAGTTCAGAGATTAGCCAAGGTATTTGCAGTCCCTAAAAAGGGATTTAACAACACATTCAACTTCCTACTCATTCAAATAGTTCAACCAGCCCTAAAGGAACAAGTTTGCTACTTGGGTTAAGGTTCGCAACCAGGAATCTACAAAACCCTAGCAATTGAATTGATCTAACTAGTTGGCCAGACAAGATAGAACAAAACAATAAACAATCAAGCACAAAGAAGTTGAAGCATTCAAATACAGGAAATAAGGAACAAGATTCAGAAACTCACAACCAATCCAAATAAAGCTTCAAATTGCAAGTAGAACGAAGAGAGTTTAGTCGCCCATGGCGAACATCGCTCTCTCTCCAATTGTCTGATAGAACGTATGAATAGAATGGAAGGTAATGAAAAATAACATAAAAGTGGCCTAATAAAACATCCAAGTCGGCCTCAAAACAACATAATAGAAAACTAGGGTTTTTTCCAAAACGCGCTGCGCGCTGGCGGCAGCTGCGGCGGGCGCAGCAAATTATGCGGCGGGCGCAGCATGAATACCGCCCCTGGCGGCGGGCGCAGCAAATTATGCGGCGGCCGCTGCATAGGGTTTTCCCGAAAATTCCGTCTCGAATTAGCTCTCGACGTCAACATGAAAGTTGTAGCTATCTGAAAGGGCTTTCCAACGCATGGTCATAATAGTCGATCGGACAACCGAGGCCTCCAGAAAGTGCAAAACAAATTCAGCATGTCTGGCGACAACTTCTGCAGACTTGTTCTTCGTTTAGGTTCGCTTCTTCTTCTCAGGACCTCTTGAGATCTTCATGTAAGCTTCTTCGATCAACTAGACATTCTCATCCAATGCGTTATCAACCTATGTCTCCTCCTCGGATCCACGATTACCTGGAATAATCAATAAAAACATGTAGATTCCGACTCCAACCACACAGAGAACAAATATGCAAATTATACTTAAACCATGCATGATATGCATCATAACTAAGCTAAATGCAACCTATTATAACTCTCTAAATGCATGCTATCAACCACTAATATTTGATCAAGCAAGATCGCTCTCGCTTTTGTCTCTGCAGGTACTCGAGATCGACCAGCCTTACTCGACATCGACGACTTATACTCGACGTCGAGGATACTTGGTCGACGTCGACCACCACCAGTGATGCTTTTTGCTCGAATTATACTGTGCCTGACCCCTGTCGACCACCCTTGGTCGAGGTCGAGTACTTTGGAGTCGACTTCAACCCATGAGATCCTTTCGCTACCCGAGATCCGCTGACCAGCTTCCTCGAGGATCGAACCTGACTTCCTGCTGCTACAACGGGATGGAGTCTTGAACATTATTTGCTCATAACGGAATTGGTTTGCCTATTTTATTTACATTCTATTTGTAACTCGATTTCCTCTTAAAACAAATTGGCGCCGTTGCCGGGGAAGCAATCATTTGCGCCTTAGGTAGTTAGATCTCACTTTTCCTTTGAGTTACTTTGCAGGTGTATGCGATGTTCTGGTCAACGGCTTGAATTGAATGCCTTAGACGATCCAGAATGCAAGTCGCATATGATATGGAGGCCAAGATAGTGGAGCTTCGCCAACGGATAGCGGAGATACAACAAGAGAAGGCGGAACTAACCCATCGCGCGGTTGTCGATGCCGCCGAAAGCCGTCGACTAAAGGAACAATTGGATGCTTGGCATAGATGGGAACGTCTGACCGAATCGCCCAAACCGACGATGACAAGTTGGTTTAACAACGTCCCCTTCTACGAGCCAGTCGACATCGACTACTTGGACTCGACATATACACATTCTGGAGGAATTGATCCAGAAACACCAGCCGAAATCGACTGTAACACAGAAATCCAGGTATGTTCTTCCTCTATTTTGATTTCTACTTCGCTATTTATCTTTGAAAAATCTTTTGAAGGATCCCAAGAAGAAGAAGAGCTACCAATGCAAAATCCGAACGTCGTTGCCCATGGTGTTTCAAAGTCGTTTTTACCTTACAAGGTGAAGGTAATCCCCGACGATTTTGGGCAACCAATGTTTATGTTCAAGTATGGAGCCCTCGCAAAGTGTCACAAAGCTCCGCATGATGAGGTGGAAGTATCTCTTCCCACTCCACCGGTTTGCTGTGGTGGAGATACACAACCAAATCAAACTTTGAAGCGGAACGGATACGACGATGAGGTATGCGAATGTTCTATATATCTTCCCTTATGCATGCTAGCTGGAGCCCAGGAAGATGAATGGATGGAGCCATGGAGCGTTCACTCGGGGAGATTTAAACTTCACCATATGATGCCCCCGGATGACATTCCACGCTTCCCACCACCGGAGGAACCACCAGACCCGCCTATACCTCCGGACAACGATGAGCCAGGAGAAGGGCCAAGCACAAGAGGGCCCAACATTGAGGGTACCTAAACACAGGCGGAGAAGTCGGCCTAGTGACTCTAAAATCTAGAGCATGTACAATAAACTTTTTAAACTTTCTTCTAGGACTTTGAAACTTTTGGTTTTGGTTTTTGGTTTTGAATGCTTCATGTGGAAAGCCTTATCTTTGTACAACTACTAACAATTTTCAAGTCGAGAAGCATAAAAGATCGCGAAGAGGGGAAGGTGATGTCCTTGACAGAACAATCGAAATCGACGAAAGCCAAGTCGAGATCGACCACGAGGAAGATCGAGCAGACGGATCTACTCGACGTCGAGTAGGCCACTCGACATCGACCAACAAGGAGCTTCCTAGACATCAACTTTCACTCGACGCAGCAGATTTGTACTCGACGTCGAGGACATCTACTCGACGTCTACTACTTTATTTCACTCGACGACCCCTGTTTTGACTCCTCGATGTGTTATTCGGTGAGTTCCTTCCTTTACCTTTATTATATTTTATTTTATACAGTGGGTACACTGTCTATTCTAAGTATGGGGCGGGGGAAAAGATCATTATCATTATTTTATATTTTATTCTTGTTTTTGGTTTTACATGGTGAATTTTGAGTGATTTTTTAATTTTTGTGCTTAATTGCTAAACCCAAAGTTTATGAGACATCTCCCAAATCTTCTAAAATTTCTAAATAAATAGTTTCATGGAAGCTTATATTGAACTCGACGATGCAAAATTGGATTCATTAGAGATATAGCATGAAATTCCCTAGTAAAGGGAAGTCACAATGAAGTGCATTATTTTCTTGAAAACCGTGAAAGGAGGTAAATTTTGATATTGCTTTTGACATGTTACAAGATAAGAGGATGGAGGACTTTATATTTCCATATAATGCTCATCTTTTTATTCCTTAGCCATACCTATGCTTATGCATCACAAAAGCCATACTATGCCTTGTTTCATATTATGCTCCCCATGTTCTAAATATTGCCATTATTTACCTTATTTCATATCCGGGATTATGTTGAGAATTATGTTACATTATGGAGATTACTATATGGCTGTTGTGGTGTTATTATCATTATTGGAGTATGGCAGGAAATTGAAAATTTTATGAAAAATTTAATGAGTGAAAGAAAATCCGGTCACCTTAGGAAATAAAGGTAGAACGACCCTGCTCACTGAGATAATAGTTCGACGAGATGGGACACACAGGCGAGGAGTCCAAAGCACTAAGTATCTGGGGTCATTTATGACACCCATGCTTGCGACTCGCGAGAAGGCAGTGCTGAGGTTAGAGAGGTAAAAGCATATAAGTGAAAAAAGCAAAGAGTGGATGAGTGATATGGAAATTATTAAAAGGAGAAAGTGCATCAAAACAAAGTTTGAAGAAAATCTCCCCGGATTTAGCACCACATTGCCCAAATATAGCCCACCACTTTACCTTTTACCTTTTCTTCACCATGAGCTTAAATTAAAGTCCTCTTGATTATTGTTACTTTGTCACTTATGAATTGTTTTGCATAACCCTCCTTTTTGTGAGTAAATGTTGCTTTTATTGCACATGTATGGATTTGTGGCATTAATACCTTTTCGATGATGGTAATTGATTGCAGGGTCATATAAGAATGAATCTAAGATGTTGAGAGTTTTGAACTCTTCCACTGAATGACAATCCAAGTTATTGCTTAGGGACAAGCAAGCTTAATTATGGGGTGATTTGATGTCCAAGATTTGTGCCATGTTTTTATGTTTATTTCAGCAAGCTTAATTATAGTGAATTTGTGTAGTTTATGCTTATATGCCAAATTATTTAGTCTACACTAGATTCTGTTTAATTTCGCAGAAATCAGACGCACTTTGGAGCTTAAAGGAAAGTCATGAAGAAGCTAATTAAGGATGGTGCAGCCGAAGAAAAGCCCACTTTTCAACATCCATCATTCTGAATCAAGCTTTGATGTCTTCATGAGAGTTGTATCCCTCGAAGAGAGCTTTCCAACGCATAATCATAGGCGTCAATCGGACGAACGAGGAGTCGGGAAAGTACGTTTCAAGAATAGAGCAGAATAATGATAGCTCGACTGTCCTCGACGTCGAGTAGACTTCCTCGACGTCGACCAGAAATCCTACTCGAGTCCGACAAAGAGAGCAGCGCTCGAAGAACAAGATCTCTCCTCGACGTCGAGTACACCTCCTCGACGTTGACCACACGTGGAACCCTACCCGAGCTGCGAAGAGAAGCTGAGATCGACGAGTCTCCTCGACGTCGACCAGACTATTTTTGGGCCGCGAGTCCGTTAGGCCAATCCGAGCACGTGATGAAGACTTAGACACAAAGCAAGGCCGGATTCATCCAATTCTATCAAGATCTATCTATTGAAGGAAGGATTTATCCACCACATGAAAATTTAGATATTTTCCTTTTTAGATAAATGTTTCTTTTATTATGTTTTATCTTTAGAAATAGATAGAATTTGCTTGTCTTGACTAGCAAGGATTAAAGCCTATAAATAAAGCCTATGGGCTAGTTTTTATTCATTCGAAGCTATAGAAGAGAAGAGATAGTGAGTAGGAGAGAGAGAGAGAGAGAGAGAGTGGAGGCCGAGAGTGGTTTTGTCCTACGAGAGCGGATTTGGCTCCAATCGGTTGTAAGCTCTATTTTATTTCATTAATGCAATTTATTTCCCTTTTATTATTGATGAGTTTTGTTATGATGAAGAGCGAGTAGTCCACGTACTTCTAGGGTAGGGGTGAGCCCGACGATAGCCAAGCGTGTTTGAGGTAAAGATTCGACCTTTATTATGTTTTGATCATCCACTGCCTTTTATATGTTTATTACCTATTTAAAAGAATAGAGATTCATGTTAACCACTTGGATTATAACCATAAAATTGGTAGATACAATTAGGGTTTCTTGAGATAGTTGTCTAATTGTTGGAAAAGGCGAAAGCTTAATCCTTTGATGTGATTGCATGATTATTTCTCTTTATCTTTCCGTATACATGTTTGGTTATCGTTGTTGCAAACCCCGATCTTGAATGTTTTCTTTTACATTGTTTATTTCGAAATCTACAATTCTTTTCGTCATTGTTTTCTCCTCAACGTCGACAACATCTCCTTCATGTCGACCGGATCTAGTGAACGTCGACCACTAGTATTCGATCAAGAAAGATCGCTCTCGTTTTTTTCTCTGCAGGTACTCGAGATCGACCAGCCTTACTCGACATCGATGACTTCTACTCGACGTTGAGGACACTTGGTCGATTTCGACCGCCACCAATGACACCTTTTGCTTGAATTTGACTGTGCCTGACCCCTGTCGACCACCCTTGGTCGAGGTCGAGTACTCTAGAGTCGACTTCTGCCCGTGAGATCCTTCCACTACCCGAGATCCGCTGACCGGCTTCCTCGAGGATCGAACCTGACTTCCTGCTACTACAACGGGAGGGAGTCTTGAACATTATTTGCTCAGAACGGAATTGGTTTGCCTATTTTATTTACATTCTATTTGCAATCTCGATTTCCTTCTACAACATCTAACCATGAAGTGAGGCCCAGAGACGCATGCGAGCCCTAAAGATCTCGCTGAGGAGATATAATACGCTTATACCTAGAATAAATGAAGTTCTAATGCAGTACGAAACTTAATCACGCAAGTCATGGTTATTAGGATATATAAATATAAGTGCAGACCTGATAGGGTTGGCTTCCATATGATCCTAGCAAAAGACTCTAGGGCTCACAGATAACGACCGTTCTTGAAACGCATAAAGAATAGGGATGCTTATTCATAAGTGCAAGTCCTAAGCATGATACTGCATGGCATGCTTTTACGCATATGCAAAACCTACATACTATATGACACATCACGCTTGATGTTCGGGTCACTGAGTAAGCTCCCGTAGGAAACTTACCTGGAGGCGCGCATAATCCAAGCAATCAACGCCAATAATAAGCAATGTTCAACAAATCACAAATCACCTAACAAACATACAAATATGCATAAGTCTATCTAAATCACACAATGCGCCCCTAACTATCATACATAACTTCACATATCTCATTTCAGATTATTCAATCTCATCTCATCATAAATCATATTTCGTTTCTTGTTCATCTCATCTCAACATATAAGATCTCATCCATCATCTCATCTTGCATCATCATATAACATTTCATATCTTATTTAAAATACACATAATTCTTAAGTAGGATTCAACAATAAATTCATCGAGTTAAATCAAGTAAATAATTTTCCTAAAGTTTTCATAACTCTTAAATCTTAAGTTAAGTCAACTCATATGCAAAACAATTCCTCAAATCATAATTGGCCAAAACCCATTTATAAAACATTAAATCTTTAATCAACATGTAAATTTATACCATTAAAATAATTTCGACATGCTTCTTATTTCAAAATCATTATATAATAAAGTCTGGCATTTAGTCACCAAAATAATTCTATTTTCACAACCATATTTATAAATCAAAACTCATATTTCAAATTCCCTAAGATCACAAATTAAAACAACATTAAATGCAATGCCTCTTTTAAACCATTTTATAATATAATAAAATTTCATAATTTATATTTAACCAAAAATATAATATAATAATAATAATAATCCATTCAAATACACATATATAATAACTATATAACATCATAAGATATAACACATTAACATAACACAAAAAAAAACCCTTTAAATAAAACAACAACCCTTTAAATAAAAGGAAAAATGGACAAAAATAATGCCAAGTATCAACTTTTGGCCAAAAATAATATGAACTATGAAATTGACCGTTTCGTATATGAACTATCGCCTTATTAACCGAAAATAATACATATGTGTATTCCGGTGAACTTTCTGACCACATACGCCACGTGGTCGCCGGAAAACACTCAAGGCATAAATTTTTGCCACGTCACCAAACTTGTAAGTTATGCCATGTCATAAATATTTTTTTCATTTTTTTTAAAAAATATTAGACAAATAGGCAAATAGCTACAATACCTTTCGAAACAATGGAGGAGAGAACAAGCAGATAAATTTGAGAAGAAAGTGAAGACGCCCACCCTCGATTCCATTGTTTCGAAAATTATTGTAGCTATTTGCCTATTTGTTTAATTTTTTTTTTAAAAATGAAAAATAAATATATGACATGGCATAACTTAAAAGTTTGGTGACTTGACAAAATTTTTTGTCATGTGTGTTTTCTGGTGTCCACGTGGCGTATTTGGTCGGAAAGTTCACCAGAATACACATATGTATTATTTTCGGTTAATAAGGTGATAGTTCGTATATTAAACGCTCGATTTCAAAGTTCGTATTATTTTTAGCCAAAAGTTGATACTTGTTATTATTTTTTTCCATTTTTCCTAAATAAAACAACCCAACCAATACCAGAAGCCCAAAATCTTTGTGGAATTAAGCCCAACCCGGATGCTCCCTCTAACACACAAGAGCGACCCGGAAAACCGACCCGAACCTGCCCTCTCTTCACTGGAGACTAGACCTGTCAAACAGGTCGGGTGGGTCGGGTTTGGGTCGGGTCGTCTCGGGTTCGGGTCCATTCCGGGTCGGGTCATTTCGGGTTACGGGTCGTGAAATGCTCAACCCAGACCCATTTTTAACGGGTTCGGGTCGACCCAACGGGTCAAGAGCGCTACTCATCCATAATTTTTTAAATGTCATTTACTATTTATACGCGTTATTTTAAAATGATAAAATTTTGTAAAATATCAATAAAAATTTATTACTTGTTATAATTTCATTCTTTTTAGTTTTTGAAGTATGAAATTATATATAATATATAAATGGATATTTTATATAGTTATTATCATCCTTAAAACCATACATGAATGGTAAACAACATTTAAAAGTAAACAGATGGAGTATTTTTAATGACTATTTACATAGTTCCTAAATCTAAAATTGTTACATTATCCTAATAATAGTTATATTATTGGAAAAAATAATTAATGTCGCTACAATAGTAATATGTAATTTTATATACATAACAAATTTTAATGTTAAATTATAAAGTAAAGTTGATGATGAAAAATATAATATTCAATCCTAATTATTATTAGTAATAAATTTTAATATTAGGTTAAATTGTTATTTATTTATTTATTTATTATCTTAAAGCTTGACCCAACGGGTGACCCACAGGTCGACCCAACCCGACCCAGAAATTTGCGGGTTGAACGGGTTCGGGTTGCTTCGGGTTTCGGGTTGAAATATTTGCGCCAAAACCCACGTTTTACGAAGGTGAAGAGGAGAACCCAAGTCCCTTCCGGCGGCCTTTCGACATGAGATTCCCCCACATCAACCGAACTCTGATTCTGACCCCACCCAGACAAACATAACGAAACGAGGCAAGGGAGGAGGGAGAGAGAGAAGGATTATCGTTTATGCGAAACTCCGACGCCGGGATGCTTCGAGGGCAGCATCGACTGCAACGACGATGGGGGAGAGTCCCCTCGAGGGCGCACTTAGAGGAGATCTGAGTTGAAAGGAAATGGAAAACAGACCTTTAAATGAAACAGGGCGCGAGGGTTCTACGTCGGTGGCTCTGGCGTCGATCGAGCTCGTCGAGGATGTACGGAGCCTCGAAAACCCCGGGGTGAAGAAGTCGTTTGGTGAAGGTGGACTTTATGCGATTTAAGGAGGGAAGGAAACAAGGAGGGCCTTACCGAGCTTCACTCGAGGAAACAGAGGAAGAGTGAAGAGTCAAGCCACTCAAGCGAGTGCTCGGCGCCGGCGGCTGGGGTTCGTACTCGGGTATGCCTCCTCAGACCTTGGAGAAGGAGACGCAAGCTGCTGCTTCTCGTATCCAGAAAGAGAAGCAAGATGGAGCTTGTGGCGGATGCTAGACCACTATCAACGAGGAGAATGGTGGTAGTGATTGCGATGGTGGTTTTGGGATTCCTCTGAATTCTGGAAATTGCATAATGGAAAGTGCAGAGGGGAGTGAAATTGTGGATTTCGGTGGAAATGTGTGCGGAATCAAATAAATTGATGAAGAACACTAGTGAACTTGGTGAGGAAGAAAGAGGGAAAACTGAAAAACCTCTCTTTTTGTATTTGTTGTATTGTATATTATGCGTATTACAAACGTTTGAGCTATATGATATACATTGAGAATGAATGGGCCTAAATTAAAATAAACTGGACTAAGCCCAATACAGAGAAACTGTTATGAGCGGAATCTGCCATGTTTTACAGTAACTTTTATATCGATTTCTGTATACATTGCATGCATTTGGGTTAAGATAGTACAGAATCTGTGTAGTTTATGTTTATTTGCCAAAATTATGGAATCTACACCAGTTTCTGTTTAAATCGCAGAAATCGAGGCATTTACAACAATTCTACAGAAGGTCGGAAATGCTCGGAAAACCACTACAGAAGTCCAAGGTCAAAGCAGCGGAACAAGTCTGAGAGCCAAGGCTACTCGATCTCGAGTAGGCCTGGTCGACATAGACAAGCCATGGCCGACCAGCCTTGGTCGAGCAGACCATGATCGAGAGCCAGACACCCAGACTCCGGACCCTACTCGACCTAGACAAGCACTAGTCTAGGTCGACGAAGCCCAGTCCCCATGTCCGGAGTCGACAAGGAGAAGAGCCGAGCTTGCCAAGGAGATCCACCCGAGGACGACCAGGAGACTCGCTGCCGCGGAAAGGAGGATCCGCTGCTGCGGACGAAGCCATCCGCTGCCAGCGAAAGAGCCAGCTCGCGGAAGCGGAAGAAGACCCAACTCGATCTCGATGAACTCTTGTCGAGATCGACGAAGACCTTGAGACATGTCCGAGCATGTCCGAGCCAGTCGAGCACACCAACCCGAGGAGACCATGTCGATGACCAGCCTTACTCGAGATCGACGAAGCCAACTCGAGGTCGACGAGCACCAGTGAGCCAGAGTCCGAGCCACATCGAGCAGAGTCAAGCCAAGCCGAGCCACCCAACTCGAGGTCGAGGAGACCTTGTCGAGGTCGACTAGACCCAGATTCCAGAAGCTGCTCGACGAAGCCTTGTCCGAATAGGATTGGAGTTCCTTGATGCCGAAGGTGGAAAATTCTATCCGAAGTTGCTGAAATCTATCCGATCTATCAAAGTCTATCCATCAAAGAGCAAGATCTATCAACATGAAGACATATTTCCCTAATTAGTTTTATCCTTTCCTTATGGATTTATTTCCATTAAACATTTTATTTATCTTTTAAAGCTTTAGATATAATTTTAGATATAGATAGGAGATTCTATCCTTGAATAGCTAGGGAATAAAGGCTATAAATAAAGCCCTAGGGGGCTGATTTTCATTCATTCAATTTCAGTTAGATTCAATTTTAGAGAAGTAAGTAGTTCCACAGAGTAGTTTAGGTGTTCGAAGGTTTTAGGGTTTTGGCTTACAGCGAAAGTTGATTGCCAAGATTGTAAAGGCTTTGAATTTAGTTTATGCAATTTAGTTTCTTTCATCAATTCAATGTCTGCGATTGCGATGAGGCCTGAGTAGTCCACCCACTTCTGGGGCTGGGGTGAGCCCGACGGTGGCCATGTGAGGCGATGCGATAAAGGTCAGATCTTTTGTGCGATTCATCTTCTATCCCTATAAGCATGATTCTTTTACGAGAGTTGAAGGTGATCCTGTTTGTGTTATTGAAGCGAAAGTGATCTTAATGCAACTTGGGTTAATTATGTGAAAAGGGTTAGTAACAATTAGGGTTTATGCGAGAGCCTCTATTTGCCTATTTGTTAATGACGAAAGTTATTTGATGGAAAGCATGATCTTTTATGCCTTTATGTGTTGTTTTGCATGGTTATCGTTGTGGTGTTGAAACCCTGGCCTTGGAGGTCTTTTATTATATTGATTTATTTCACCGAAATTCCGAGTTCTGTGTTTGAATTTGCAAGCTTTAAAGTTTCTGTCTTTTTTTTCTGTTTCTTGTCGACCTAGACGAAGCTTCGTCGAGATCGAGTACTTCTTGTCGATCTCGAGTTGGGCTGGTCTTAGTCGAGTTGGTTTTCTGTTTTCTTTTGTCGATTTTCACTTTTTGTACTCTGTGTCGAGTTGCTCTTGTCGATCTCGACAAGCTTGTGGTCGAGATCGAGTACGACTTTCTGCTTTGTTTTTTCGTTTGTTGCTTTGCTTTTATTTCTGTCTTTATTTGTTCTTTGCTTTTGTTTTAGTTGCCCTTGTCGGGTTGTTTGTCTTTTCTGCTTCTGTGTTTGTTTCTGCTTTTCTGCTGCTGTTGTGAGAATCTGATAGCTACCTGAGAACTGCTGACGTGCTTCCTCGTGGATTCGATCCTGACTTTTCTCTTACTACAACGGGAGGAAGTCTTGTAATTATTTGCTGAGACAGGGGAGTCGTTCTAAACCATATTCTATTCTATACTTGACTTACTCCTGCAACAACAAATTGGCGTCGTTGCCGGGGAAGCAATCAATCGCGCCTTAGGTAGTCAGTTCTCACTGTCTCTTTGAGTTAGATTGCAGGTGTATGCGTCGTTCTGGTCAAACACCTGAGTTTGACACCTTAGATGATCCGGAACATGTCCTACACATCCATTCTAAACTGAAAAGAGCCATGGCGGCCGCAGAAACACAAGAACAGCTGATTGCCAGACTTACAAGGGAGCTAGCCACTAGAGATGCTGCTATCGCCACTAAAGATGCTGCTCTCGCCACTGAGAAAGCAGCAAGGGAACAAGCAGAAGCTGAGCTTGTGTTGCGTAGATGGGAACATTACCTGGACTCGACATATACACATTCTGGAGGAACTGATCCAGAAACACTAGCTGAAATCATCTGTACCACAGAAACCCAAGTATGTCCTGCCTCTATTTCTATTTCACCATCTATCTTTGAAGAATCTTTGGAAGGATCCCAAGAAGAAGAAGAGCCACCAACGCAAAATCCGGACGTCATTGCCCATGGTGCTTCAAAGTCACCTTTGCCTTATAAGGTGAAGGCTATTCCTGACAATTTTGAGCAACCGATGTTCATATTCAAGTATGGGGTCCTCACAAAGTGGCATGAAGTTCCGCATGATGAGGTGGAAATATCTCTTCCCACTCCAACGTTTTGCTGTGGTGGAGACGCGCAAACAAATCAACCAATGGAGCGGAAGAGGTATGATGATGAGGTATGCAAATTTCCTTTATATATTCCTTTATGCATGCCAGCTCGAGCCCAGGAAGATGGATGGAAGGAGCCATGGAGCATCCACTCAGGGAGGCTCAAGCTTTTTCACATGATGCCTCCGGATGACATCCCACGCTTCCCACCACCGGAGGAACCACCAGATCCACCTATACCTCCGGACAAAGATGAGCCAGGCTAATGCTAAATCGAGAAAGTCGGCCTAGCGACTATAAAATCTAGAGCATGTACATAGACTTTTTAGGACATTTGAGACTTTGTTGTTTTTTTCGTTGTTTTGGTTTTGAACATTGTTTTTGGGTTTTTGTTTCTATTTTTTGGTATATGTCTTCTACTTTTCAGGTCAATGGATAGAACCAAAGCTTACTCGGACTAGGAGGTGCTCCATTGGAAATTTTGCAGCTCTGCACACATGTCTTGTGAGTTTCTTTCTTTACCCTTTACATTGTTTTTTTTATATACAGTGAGGACACTGTAATATTTAAGTATGGGGTGGGGGAAGGGCTTACATTATGCATATTTTCCATACTTGACATTATGTGTGCATTATTTCTTAGAATTGCTACATGGCTATTTTGGAATGCATTATTTATTTATGTGCTTATATGCATGTTTTCCAAAAATAAGGGCTTACATTATGCATATTTTCCATACTTGACATTATGTGTGCATTATTTCTTGGAATTGCTACATGGCTATTTTGGAATGCATTATTTATTTATGTGCTTATATGCATATTTTCCAAAAATCTTGAAAAATGACCCCCATTGAAATTTTTGAATAATGTCATGGAAGCTTATATTGGACTCGACGATGCAAAATTAAATTCATTAGAGATATAGCATGAAATTGCCTAGTAAAGGGAAGTCACAATGAAGTGCATTATTGAAAACCATTAAAGGAGGTAAAATTTGAAATTGCTTTTGACATGTTGCATGATAAGATGATGGAGGACTTTATATTTCCATATAATGCTCATATTGTTTATATCCTAGCCTTACCTATGCTTATGCATTAAACAAAAGCCATAATATGCCTTATTTCAAATATTGCTCCACATGATCAAAATATTGTCATTCTTTACCTTATCCGGGGATTATGTTGAGAATGATGTTACATTATGGAGATGTTATATGGTGTTTTGTGTTGTTATTATCATTATTGGAGTTTAGAAGGAATTTGTTTGAAATATATGGAAAATTTAATGAGTGAAAGAAAATCCAATCACCTCAGGAGATAAAGGTAGATTGACCCTACTCTCTAAGATAATAGTTTGGAGAGATGGGACACATTGTGAGGAGTCCAAAGCACTAAGTATCCGGGGCCATTCATGACACACATGTTTGCGACTCGCGAGAAGACAGTGCTGAGGTTAGAGAGGTAAAAGCATTATTATGAATAAAAGCATTATGAAAGGTGATGAATCAAATGGAGAAGGAATGTGGAAATTCAAATTGGAAAGTACTCCATTTCCCCGGATCATTAGCACCACATTGCCAAAAATTGCCCACCTTTTAGCCTTTTACCGATCTACTCCTTCATGAGCTTAAATTAAAGTCTTCTTGATTATCAATGCTTTGTCACGTATGAATTATTTGTGCATAACCCTCCTTTTGTGAGTAGATGTTGCTTTTACATATTTGCACATGCATGAATCTGTGACACTAGTACCTTTTCGAGGATGGTAATTAATTGCAGGGGACATATGGCAATGAATCTAAGATGTTGAGAGTTTTGATTTCTTCCCCTGAATGACACATAAAAGTATTGCTTGAGGACAAGCAAGCTTAAGTATGGGGTGTTTGTTGTGAGCGGAATCTGCCATGTTTTACAGTAACTTTTATATCGATTTATGTATACATTGCATGCATTTGGGTTAAGATAGTACAGAATCTGTGTAGTTTATGTTTATTTGCCAAAATTGTGGAATCTACACTAGTTTCTGTTTAAATCGCAGAAATCGAGGCATTTACAGCAATTCTACAGAAGGTCGGAAATGCTCGGAAAACCACTACAGAAGTCCAAGGTCAAAGCAGCGGAACAAGTCTGAGATCCAAGGCTACTCGATCTCGAGTAGGCCTGGTCGACATAGACAAGCCATGGCCGACCAGCCTTGGTCGAGTAGACCATGATCGAGAGCCAGACACCCAGACTCCGGACCCTACTCGACCTAGACAAGCACTAGTCTAGGTCGACGAAGCCCAGTCCCCATGTCCGGAGTCGACAAGGAGAAGAGCCGAGCTTGCCGAGGAGATCCACCCGAGGACGACCAGGAGACTCGCTGCCGCGGAAAGGAGGATCCGCTGCCGCGGACAAAGCCATCCGCTGCCAGCGGAAGAGCCAGCTCGCGGAAGCGGAAGAAGACCCAACTCGATCTCGATGAACTCTTGTTGAGATCGACGAAGACCTTGAGACATGTCCGAGCATGTCCGAGCCAGTCGAGCACACCAACCCGAGGAGACCATGTCGATGACCAGCCTTACTCGAGATCGACGAAGCCAACTCGAGGTCGACGAGCACCAGTGAGCCAGAGTCCGAGCCACATCGAGCAGAGTCAAGCCAAGCCGAGCCACCCAACTCAAGGTCGAGGAGACCTTGTCGAGGTTGACTAGACCCAGATTCCAGAAGCTGCTCGACGAAGCCTTGTCCGAATAGGATTGGAGTTCCTTGATGCCGAAGCCAGAAAATTCTATCCGAAGTTGTTGAAATCTATCCGATCTATCAAAGTCTATCCATCAAAGAGCAAGATCTATCAACATGAAGACATATTTCCCTAATTAGTTTTATCCTTTCCTTATGGATTTATTTCCATTAAACATTTTATTTATCTTTTAAAGCTTTAGATATAATTTTAGATATAGATAGGAGATTCTATCCTTGAATAGCTAGGGAATGAAGGCTATAAATAAAGCCCTAGGGGGCTGATTTTCATTCATTCAATTTCAGTTAGATTCAATTTTAGAGAAGTAAGTAGTTCCACAGAGTAGTTTAGGTGTTCGAAGGTTTTAGGGTTTTGGCTTACAGCGAAAGTTGATTGCCAAGATTGTAAAGGCTTTGAATTTAGTTTATGCAATTTAGTTTCTTTCATCAATTCAATGTCTGCGATTGCGATGAGGCGTGAGTAGTCCACCCACTTCTGGGGCTGGGGTGAGCCCGACGGTGACCATGTGAGGCGATGCGATAAAGGTCAGATCTTTTGTGCGATTCATCTTCTATCCCTATAAGCATGATTCTTTTGCGAGAGTTGAAGGTGATCCTTGTTTGTGTTATTGAAGCGAAAGTGATCTTAATGCAACTTGGGTTAATTATGTGAAAAGGGTTAGTAACAATTAGGGTTTATGCGAGAGCCTCTATTTGCCTATTTGTTAATGACGAAAGTTATTTGATGGAAAGCATGATCTTTTATGCCTTTATGTGTTGTTTTGCATGGTTATCGTTGTGGTGTTGAAACCCTGGCCTTGGAGGTCTTTTATTATATTGATTTATTTCACCGAAATTCCGAGTTCTGTGTTTGAATTTGCAAGCTTTAAAGTTTCTGTCTTTTTTTTCTGTTTCTTGTCGACCTAGATGAAGCTTCGTCGAGATCAAGTACTTCTTGGCAATCTCGAGTTGGGCTGGTCTTAGTCGAGTTGGTTTTCTGTTTTCTTTTGTCGATTTTCACTTTCTGTACTCTGTGTCGAGTTGCTCTTGTCGA
This sequence comes from Persicaria tinctoria, assembly GCA_037127255.1. NCBI lineage: Eukaryota > Viridiplantae > Streptophyta > Magnoliopsida > Caryophyllales > Polygonaceae > Persicaria > Persicaria tinctoria. Next base: position 55,887,324 of record JBANSL010000006.1, on the reverse strand, counting down.
TCTCGACAAGCTCGTGGTCGAGATCGAGTACGACTTTCTGCTTTGTTTTTTCATTTGTTGCTTTGCTTTTATTTCCGTCTTTATTTGTTCTTTGCTTTTGTTTTAGTTGCCCTTGCCGGGTTGTTTGTCTTTTCTGCTTCTGTGTTTGTTTATGCTTTTCTGCTGCTGTTGTGAGAATCTGATAGCTACCTGAGAACTACTGACGTGCTTCCTCGTGGATTCGATCCTGACTTTTCTCTTACTACAACGGGAGGAAGTCTTGTAATTATTTGCTGAGACAGGGGAGTCGTTCTAAACCATATTCTATTCTATACTTGACTTACTCCTGCAACAACAGAAACAGGCCCAAATGTTAGCTAGAACTCTCACACCCCTCTTCAAGCTAGAGGAAGCTTGCTCACGCCGAGCTTGTCCAGAACCACCGGAAAACTGCTTCCAGGTAGTGGTTTTGTGAGAGCATCCGCCAATTGTGCGTTGGTTGAGACATGACGAAGCTCATTCAACCCTTCGAGAACCTTTTCTCTAACAAAATGGCAATCCAGCTCCACATGCTTTGTCCTCTCATGTAAGACGGGGTTCTTCGCGATGTGGATTACTGCCTGGTTATCGCATCTAACTAGAACAGGAATGATGCTTGAAACACTCAATTCGGACAATAATCGAGTCAACCAGGCGATTTCAATACACACCCTTCTTATGGACCTGTATTCTACTTCTGTAGAGGAGAGGGAAACGGTCACTTGCTTCTTTGATTTCCAGGCTATGAGGCTGCCTCCCAAGAACACCACAAATCCACTCACTGATCAACGTCTGAGAGGGCATGAAGCCCAATCTGCATCGCAATACGCATGTAGCTCAAATCCAGGAGTGCGATTTAGGAACAAGGACCAGTGCAGAGTACCTTTGAGATACCCTAGGGTCCTGATTGCTGCATCAAAATAATGTGGTCGGGGAGCTTTCATGAACTGACTCAGGAATTGCACGGAAAAACTGATGTCTGGTCGTGTATGCATCATGAAATTTAGTTTGCCAACGAGTTTCCTGTATTCTGTTGCCATCTTCATCAAGTCTCCTCCATTCACAACCATCTTTGTGTCAGTTGTTAATGGACTCGAAGCATCTCTTTCATTCTCACACTTGAACTCCTTGAGAGTGTCTTGAATGAAGCGCTTCTGACTGACATAGATCCCCTCTTCAGTATGCACAAACTCCATTCCCAGAATCAAACTCAGCTGGGCAAGATCCTTGATTTTGAACTCAGAATCAAGAAAGGCTCGAATACTATTCATTTCACCCAGGTCACTTCCTGTGATCAGGATGTCATCCACATAGACAGCCAAGTAAGTCACCAAATCACCATTCCATTTAACAAAGAGAGAGTAGTCATTTAGGGACTGAGAATAGTCTTTGAACTGCAAGGCATGTGACAATTTGGCATACCACTGTCTCGAGGCTTGCTTGAAGCCATAAAGAGATTTTTTAAGTAGGCAAACATGTCCTGAGGGTGCTGTCATACCAGGAGGTATAGTCATGAACACCTTTTCATGAAGATCTCCATGCAAGAAGGCGTTGTTGACGTCTAGCTGCTGCAATGACCACCCTTGCTTAGCAGCTACATCTACTAAGGCACGAACTGTGGTCATTTTCACCACTGGAGAGAATGTCTTAGTGTAGTCAATCCCTTCTCGTTGTATGAAACCTTTCACCACTAGCCTAGCCTTGTACCTCTCAATTGACCCATCAGCTTTCCTTTTGACTTTATAGACCCATTTGCAACCAATAGGTCTAGCACCTCTAGGCAAAGGCACCACTTCCCATGTCTTATTGACCTCCAAAGCATGGAATTCATCCAACATAGCTTTGTCTCATACCTCAGATTGACAAGCTTCCTTGTAATTAAAAGGTTCAACCTCTGGCTTTACTGAAGACAAATGAACCTTGCCAAGCTTGACATCACTAGTGACTGATGCCATCAAGATGGACCCTCTGTGGGCCAAGGCAGTTCGAGGACCCGATCATCCCGAGAAAGAAGAAGGTGCCACCATGGATTCAAGCTTGTTGAAGGGTCAACATCGAGGGTCTTGGGGTCGGCGCTAAGGGTTCTGTAGGGCTGGCCAGTTTTTGCTTGGACAATTATCCTATCTATTTTAATTATTATTATTTAATTATTTAAGAAAAATAATAGTGAGGAGATATTTATCTCCTTACTCATTAAGGAACTATTTCTATTTAATTTTAGTCATTTTAGATAGATAAAATAAGTAGTATTTATCTTAGGTTTTTATTTATTTATTTTAGATAAAAGTGAGATGGCTAGGGTTTCTTTGCAAGAAACCAATCTCACCATCAACGCCTTATTTAAGTTGTATTCGGAGGTTGAAATGAAAAGAGAAGCACTTGGCTAAGTGCTTTCTCTTCGTCAACCCTATTTCCGCCGTACCCATCTTACGTTCATCGTTCCACATTCTTCCGATCAAAACTAATTTCGATTCAACCCAATTCAGACTCCTTTCAGATTCGTCCGATCAAAATTAATACCGATTAGTAATTGTTGGTCAGCCGTAATTGTTGACTTACGTGGCCAATTCCAATTTCATTCGGAGTCGATCGGCCACGTATGTTCAACTTGTCAACGAACTTGCTATCGTTGGCCTTGGTAAATTAATTGTTGGTAATTAATTAATTCAAGCCATATATGAGAGATTGATCGAGAGTCCGATTAGGATTTCGGGGTTAATCACGTGAGGATAAATTGTAAGATCGGGGGATTCTTTTAGCAATTGGCACGACTAGCCAATTGATGTACATCAAATGGTATCGGATTCAGGTTTCGCAATTTCTTTTTGGCTTTTGGTTCTATTAATGTTTTGATTCATGACTTGGGAGATATGGGGAGATGGGGATGATGATCCCGAACTCTTGAGGTATTGGCAGCGAAAACGGGAGGCCAAAGGCATCGCCTTTGGTTTCAACTTCATGCGGAGATTGAGGAGGAAAAGAGACGACAACAACGACGACGAGAGGATGAGGCATGGCTTCAAGCTGGGCTTGATGTCATTACGGCCAAGATGAAGGAGGAATTCGTTGCCCAACGTGCCTAGAAAACAGCACTGCGCGACGATTGTATTTTAAAGATTCCCGTTGATTCCGACCTCAGAATAGACTCATCTCAGATTCCCTGCGTAGATAACTTGGAGGTCTTTCCAATGGTGTGTCATACGAAACCAGACTCTCCCGGGAAGGCCTCCGAATCTGATCTGCAAGGTTACTGCAATTCTGCGCAGGAAATGCTTACCATGTCCGTCGATGTTCATGAGGTTTTGTTCGCTGATGTTAAGCCTAAGGAGAAGGTCGTTGATGTTGAGAAAAGTATGACCGAGGAACCAATTCAGATCATTGATGTTGATTTCTCCAAGGCCATCATGGACGCAACTGTTTTTGTGGGCCAAGGCAGTTCGAGAACCCGATCATCCCGAGAAAGAAGATGGCGCCACCATGGATTCAAGCTTGTTGAAGGGTCGACATCGAGGGTCTTGGGGTCGGCGCTAAACGTTCTGTAGGGCTGGTCGGTTTTTGCTTGGACAATTATCCTATCTATTTTAATTATTATTATTTAATTATTTATGGAAAATAATAGTGAGGAGATATTTATCTCCTTGCTCATTAAGGAACTATTTCTATTTAATTTGAGTCATTTTAGATAGATAAAATAAGTAGTATTTATCTTAGGTTTTTATTTATTTATTTTAGATAAAAGTGAGATGGCTAGGGTTTCTTTGCAACAAACCAATCTCACCATCAACGCCTTATTTAAGTTGTATTCATTATCTTTTATTCGGAGGTTGAAATTAAAAGAGAAGCACTGGCTAAGTGCTTTCTCTTCGTCAACCCTAATCGCCCTCGCCTCTCTTACGTTCTTCATTTTTCACGTTCTTGACCATCATCATCTACGTTCTTCATCCCTCATCAATACAAGTCCTTTGATTCCTTTTTCACATTCATCACTCAAAAGAAAATCAGCCGCACTTCTTGAGCGATTGGTAATTGTAGGCCAATTTGTGAAATCAGCCTTTGTTGACCACGCCAATTCCTAAATAATTGGACTCCAACTACTATATACTCACGCCGACAATTCATTGATCAGGTGCGAGAGTGGTGCATCCATTCACGAAATACAAGAGCATACGCAACATCGGGCGTTTCTTATAGCAATTGGCTTGTCGAGCCAATTGCTATGTATCAGTGACTGTGTGACAACACAGCTTAGCTGCACAGTCATGATCAATAGTTGCAGCATGATGACATACATAGTCCTGGAGATACCTAGGTGGAACAACATTCCTAGTTGACCTCCGAACATCAGGTATATTCAAGGTTCTAAATATCGGGTATCGGGGTCGTATCGGTTAGGAGTAAAAATGATATATCGGGTATATTGGATTTATCGATTTTGCTAATTTTTACTATAAATATTATATTTATACATCAAAATGTAAAAATACACATGAAAAATGAATACTTAAAATACAAAATTACCAAATAAACTTCACAAAATAAAAACAACTTCATTCATAAAAGCTAAAGTTACTTTATCAAAGTTGGCAATTTTAAATATCCCCGATATATCGCCGATATTTACCAGATATATCGGGTCATAAAGGCTAAAGTTGCCTTATAAAAGTTGGCAATTCTAAATATCCCCCATATATCACAGATATTTACCCGATATATCGGCGTTGACCCGATATATCGCCGATATATAACGTTGACCGATAATTTCACCCGATATGCCGATATCGTATCGGGTTCTAAATATCCCCGATCTATCGCCGATATATCGGCCGATATTTAGAACACTTGGTATATTAGGTGGCATCTGAGAGGCAATGGGAGCAGGTGAGGAGGTTTGATGAGGCTGGTGTGGTGGCTCTACTATATGATCATCATCAAAACTTTGAAGATGAACTGGGAGTGTGGGGAACATGCTGCCAGAAGATGATGATGATGCTTCAAACTTATCCTTATATGGGAAGCGTTCTTCATGAAACACCACATCCCTGGATACCAGGACCTTATGAGTTTCCAGGTCCAGCACCTTATATCCCTTAGTTCCTATGGGATATCCTAGGAAAACACAAGAATTAGCTCTAGGCATAAATTTGTGTCTTCCTTGTTTGAGAGTGGAGCTAAAGCATAAGCAACCAAAGCTCCTCAACTCATCATACTTGGGTTTCCTCCCATAGAGTACCTTAAAAGGACTCTTACCAAGCAATGATTGACTGGGCACTCTATAAATGTTGTGAGTGGCTGTCAACACTGGTTCTCCGAAGTACTTAAGAGGCAATCTGGATTGAAACATAAGGGCTCTTGCAACCTCTAGTATGTGTTTGTGCTTCCTCTCCACCACCCGATTCTGCTGAGGTGTGGCAACACATGAGGTGTGATGCAGAATTCCCTTGGATTTGAAATACTCAGAAGAGTCATGGCTAAGGCCAAGCTCTTGAGCATTATCAGTTCTTATTGTTTGAACACAACAATCAAACTGAGTCTATGCTAACTCAACAAACATCTTGATCACAGAGAAAGCTCCTCCTTTGGAGTTTAATAAACTCACCCAGGTAGTTCTACTAAAGTTATCAACAACTGTTAGAAAATACCTGAAACCATTGTAGGTTTGAACATGAAATGGTCCCCAAACATCCATATGGAGTAACTGAAAAGGTCTAACACTGGTGATCTCACTCCTGGGGAATGAGAGTCTCTGCTGCCTTGCTTTGGCACACACCACACAGGGCGCTACCTTGGCCTTATTAGCAACTAAAGGCAACAAACCATGCAACTTTGGAAATGGTAAATGCTCGAACCTAACATGCCATGTTTGAGGGCTTATTACAGCAAAGCTTACTAAGCAATCAGTAGTACCAAGCAAAGGCAAAGATTTCTTCAATTCAGCAACCCTGTCCTCCAACAAGTATAAGCTTCTGCTACATCTTCCAAGAAGAAGATCCTTCCTCAGTTATGTACCCTGCATACTGCACACTTGGGGAGTCAAGAGAACAGAACATCCAGTGTCCTTGACCAATCTCCCAATTGAAAGGAGGTTGCACTTGAAGTAAGGCACATACAACACTTGCTTCAGAGTCAAACCTCCCAACAACTTAACATTGCCCATTGTATCCAGAATCATAGTGAATCCAGTAGGCAACAGTATAGAGAAAGGATTTCTAATGGAAACACAATCCACAAGCAAGGATTTGTCTGTACACATGTGGCTACTTGCACCTGTGTCCAGGATCCAAACTTGCTTCTGAGCAACACGATCTGAGGAGTTACCTGCATAGCCAACAAAGCGATGACTAGTGCTTGCCATTGCATCTCTTGTCCTGGAGTCCCTAACATTTAAGAGATCGAGGGGTTGTGCATACTAAGCAGCTGTCAGTTCAGGAGCTCCACTGCTTGGTGCCTCCTCATTCACCTGGGTTGCTACCTTCTTTCATTTCCCATTCTTCTTCGGGAATCCATGGACAAAGTAACACTTATCCACCTCGTGGTTGGTCTTCTTGAAATGAGTGCAGAAGAGACCGGACTTCTTGTTTGACGCCTGGTTCTGCACATCTCCCTTTTTCATATAAACGTTGAAGAAAGTGGTGAGATCTGTGTTCACGCGGAGCTGAGATTTGAGATCCTGTTGAGTCTCTTCTTGAGAGATCATGGAGAAAGCAACACTAACAGATGGAAGTGGTTGCATCATCAAAACAGTCCCCCTAGCAGCAGTGTATTTGTCGTCTAATCTCATAAGGAACTGCAATAATTTCTGTTCTTCGACAAGCTTAAGATTCTCCTTCGCAGCTCCACATGTACAAGGTTGTACCTTTCTTAGACTACCTATTTCATCCCAAAGTGATTTTAGCTTAGTAAAATAGGCAGAGATAGTGAGCGAACCTTGTGCAAGCGAGCTTAGTTCTCTCCGGAGCGAGAACATTTGCGCACCATTGACCCGGCCATATCTCGCTTCAAGTTCTTCCAAAATCTTTGGCAGTGTTGGCGTAGATGACACTACTACGTATTTCTGAGCTGATTGAGTTCACAATCCAGGAGATCACCATGTCGTTGCATCTCTCCCATATCTGAGCCCTAGGTTCATCGTCTTCTGGTTTTGAAAGCTTTCCATTAACAAAGCCGAACTTATTCTTGGCGATGAGAGCAATTTTCACAGACCTCTTCCATTCTCCAAAACTCTTGCCATCGAACACTCCTGACACTATTGCGAGGCCAGGATGATCGCTAGAATGGAGAAACAGAGCATCAGTTGGCTCAATCATGAGCTTAGGAACTGTATTCACCACCATAGCTGGTCAATCGAACATTGAAATTCAGTGAGAAGCTGAACATACACAGATCTGAGTGAAGAAAACACAGATCTGAGACGAAATCAGTGCTTAAGCTCTGATACCATGTGCGGAATCAAACAAATTGATGAAGAACACTAGTGAACTTGGTGAGGAAGAAAGAGGGAAAACTGAAAAACCTCTCTTTTTGTATTTGTTGTATTGTATATTATGCGTATTACAAATGTATGAGCTGTATGATATACATTGAGAATGAATGGGCCTAAATTCAACTAAACCGGACTAAGGCGAACACAAAGAAACAAGCCCAAATGTTAGCTCGAACTCTCACAAAATATTGGTGGATGAGGAAGTGCAGAGAGGAGGGAGTGGGTAAATATATACGAAAAGGACAATGGCAATTTGATGAGCTGGGAATTTGAGGGAGAGGGGAATATTCCTCACAGGTTCTGAAAAAGAAAGAGAATAAAGAAAAAGGAATTTAGAAATGGTCCCCGATTATACCAATTTAAAATCCCGACACTCGATTCCAATCCCGCTCAGTAAACGAATCCCGACACTATAAAATTTAAACTGAATTTTTGAATCAATTTCAAGATTATCGGACTTAAATTAGTTTTTAGCAAACTCGGACCTCAAAAGTGGAATCAAATCCCGTTAAAATCCAAATTCTAAAACGATGCAGGAAGGATTTTAAAATCGAAACTTGTGCTCGAGGACGAGTTTTATTCCACTTTTACAAATCAAATAAAATAGTAATATATTTAATTAAAATAATATAAAAATATATTCAGTCTTTACCTTCATCCACCTCTAACAACAAGTGTCATTCCCGAGACTAAAATCATTCAAAAGCAATGGGAATAAGTTGGAAATCGGTGAGTCCGAGGATCATGCCATTGACCCCGTAAGCACCTCATAAGGGCCCATATTAGATTCTCACATTATCCTCGACGTGAACACGATATCCCCAATTGGTCGTAGCAAGTATGTGATAGGGGGCTTCTCACATCATTACCCCACTTGCCGATTATATCATAACTCAAAAGCATTATAGTGTCCCAACTAGGTCATAGCAGACAGTTCATAAGTGCCCCTATAAATGCTTGCATTCAATGCATGAGGCGTCATAATGTGAATCCATTTTTCAATAGTTTCAAAGCGTTTTGTTCATGGAAAGATTGACCTCAAAATAATTGAAACTCTCGATAGCGTTTATTCCTTTAAAATCCAAGTTGGTCCTTTTCAAAGCCGTTCAAAATCTTCAAATCCGCCGTAATCACATAATTTGAAATCATGAGAGGTGAAATCATCCACCTCTAAGGGCTAATCTCATATTATCATCCTAGTTTCCAGAATCAATTCAATCTATCAATCTTAATTCAAGCAAGATTTGTAAGCCATAAGAAACGCATAACCATATAAACCAACCGATCTCCAACTAGTACATCATACAACAAGTCTCGAAACACATATCAACACAGTGCCACAAGGTCACATCCATGGTTTCCACATCATACTACATGCCATAATACGCATCTCACCAACATACCAAAAATCATAACAAACGTCTCGACATCACACCAGAAGTCATAAAAAAGTATTTCCTCATCACAGAGTCAACAAACCAAAACCCATTGTCAACACATCAATACAACAAGATCATGCTATTAAGATTCAGAAAAGGAAAAGGTCAAGTAGTATATCAATCATCAAAACGTCAGCATACTCACAAAACATTATCTCAACTCATTACAATGCTATATAACGATTATTTAGCAATCATTCACCTTTATTTCATATATATAAGTCATATTCATGCTTTCACATAGCAACACATCATTATTTCATGATTCATACAACACATCCTAACATGCTTCTACAACAACATAGCAGAATAACAATGCATCAATATATCATGATAACACCAGTCACTTACCAATTAGATTTTCAATATTGCATATCACATGTAATATCTTTCCGTATCAGGTTCGTCATGGTTGATATCTATTATCTTGCCAGTACGTATTAATAAATCACATAATCAAGAAGATCTTCACATCATCATCAACCAAATACAAGCAATCCCCACTCGCTCGATTGCAATTCCCAAATCAAAACCAGCCTCATCTAGATTCACCAACATCAGCTCAGATAACATCCTATAAAAGAACTCCCAATTCATTCCAATACTCTAATCTCGCCCCTCGTTCCACCAGACACTCTCACTAGTAATACAACACTAAAAACCCTGTTGTGAGCCTAAATTTCCATGTTTTACATTGACCTTTGTATTGATTTGTGGATATATTTCATATAATTGGGTTAGGATAGTACAAAAACTATGTAGTTTCTGCTTATTTGTCAATTATGAAGGTCTACACTAGTTTTTATTTAACATCACAGAAATCGGATGCACTTTGGAGCTTAAATGAAAGTAAAAAAGAAGTAAGGATGGTGCAACTAGAGAAAATCCCACTTTTTTCCATTAGCCCTTCTGAATCAAGTTCTATTGGCTTCATGAATGTTGTAGCCCTCGAAAAGAGCTTTCCAACGCATACTCATATGCGTCAATCCGACAAACGAGGACTCGGGAATGTGCGTTTCAAGAATGGAGCATAATGTTGAAAGCTGACAATTCTACTCGACGTCGAGTACTTTAGTCGATGTCGAGTACATCCAGTCGAATTCACCTAGTCGAGCATGAGCAGCAAGTCACCCGACAATAGAACTCTAATCAATATCGAGTAAACTACTCGAATCCGAGTACCCATGTCAAGTCCAGAAGTTGGCTGAGCTCGAGCGTGATCCGAGGAGAAGAACGACTATACTCGATGTCGAGTACTTTACTCGACGTCGAGTACTCACCAGAATCATTCCGATTCGAGATCGAGTGGAGTCCGAGCATTGTGGATTACTTGCAACCAAAGTCACGTGAATTCTATCAATATCAAGTGAAGATCTGTCAAGATGGAAGATATTTATCCACTTTAGACATATTTCCCTTAGAGATTTATTTCCTTTATTTATGATGTTTTATCTTAAGATTTTAGATATATAGTTTTAGATAAAGATAGATTGTTCATTTCTAGAATAGCTAGGATTGGAGCCTATAAATAAAGCCCAGGGGGCTGATTTTCATTAATTCAAGCCAAGTCATCTTCGGGCGCAAGGAGAGAGGAGAGAGAGAGAAGCTGAGTGGGAGAAGAGGAGGAACGTTCAGAAGGTTTTGTAAGTTTTAGTTAATTTTATGATAAAGTTAGTTTCTTGTCATATGTTTTGTTTATAACTCCATCTTCTAGGGTTAGGGTGATCCCAACATAGATATGTGTGTTTGATTTATGAATTCATGATTTTGTATGTCTTTATTGTCATCTACCTATGTGCTTAATCCTTTGCGACAGTCGAGGACAATTCCTTATTTGTGATATTGAAGCGAAGACGATCTTATTATGAATTTGGATAGTAATTAGGCTTTGCTTGCGAAAGTTGGTTGATCCTAATTAAGAAAAGGTAGAAAAAAATATAGGTTTTTATGCGGAAGCCTCTATTACCTAAATTGTTGGAATATGTGAGAGTTGATTCTTTGATTATAAAGCATGCTCTTTTATGTTTATGATCTACACATATGTTTATTGTTGAGAATGGAACACTAAAAAAAAAAATTAAATTTGCAACGCTTTCTAGCTTCCGCCGGAGTGTTGCGTGGCAATTGATACCCTTTTGCCACGGGAGTAGCCACGGGAGGCGTTGTATCGCCCAAAAACCAAATTTGTAGCTTCAGGATGTAGTAGCCGTGGCTAACACAAAAAAAAAAAGAATTTGCCACGCATCGTAGCAACGACAAGAGTCTTCCGTAGCGAATGGGTACACTTTTAGATATGGCTTAGCGGTGGCAAGGGCATGCCGTAGCAAACCTCCGTAGCAAAAAAAAAAAAGAAATTTACTTAAAAGGGGAATCAAACTGAAAGTCGGACCCAAATTGAAAGTCGGGACACATTTCATCGCTCTCAACCCTCGCCCCTCATCCCTCATTAGTAACCTAAACCCTAACCCCTAAATCCTTAGGAGACCTTGCTCCGGCGGCCCCTAGCCAGTGAGCTATTGTGAAGGGCAGACGGTGACGCCAGCCTACCTAGGCCTCTATTCCGTCTGTCCATCGTTGCCAGCCAAGGTAAGCTTTTCATTGCTAGTTCTCACCAATAATTGAACCCTAACCTCCAATCCCTAACCAGGTCGAGCAGACGCATTTCCCCCCATCTTTTCCCTCGAAGAAGCTGACCGACGCAAGAACTGAAGAGAGAAGGTCGCCGGTGCCAAAACTCGTAGATCCAGGTCGTCGGAGACCCACATACAGGTGATTTTGGGTAAAATCTCTCTCCTTTATTTCTCAGATCTAGAGTTGTCGAATTTGTTCGATTTTGATGTAGATTTGAGAATGGATGTATTGAATGAGTTAGTGCTTGATACCCGTTTAGTGTTTGGGTTTAATTTGGGGAAAGTGGTCGGGTTTGCTAGAATATTTAGGGTTTTTTTTCTTCTGAAAAGAGTACGCTGGAATTTATTCCGAATTTGTGCCAAAGTATTTAGAGTTTTTGTGATTTCACTCTCCTTGATTTGTGAGAGTATTGTTACTCAATTTTTTTTAATTATCCCATGTGTGTTTGGATGTAGATTTGACAATGGAGGTGGTGAATGACTTAGAGTTTGAGTGCAAAAAGCTTTTGCTAAACTTAATTGCATTTTTATTTTGATTTTGATGTAGGGCGCTTCGATTCGACTATGAAATGAACTCTGACAAATCAAGGTAAGAGTTGCAGAGCTGTAAACGGTAAGATCCGACTTTCGGCTCCTGAAACAATTTGATTCTCTATGTCTTCTCCTGCTCAATAAACTTGACTATGAAATGAACTCTTGACACCAAAATGTTATCCACTGCAACCATGGATCCTCCATACGTTGCAGTTGTGTTGCCTTCATTTTTTGTCATAGATGAATAATTTATTAAGAGATTACAATAAAACAAGAAAGAGATTGTATATGGTATATAGCTAACTGAAATGCGGATTCATTTATTTTGATGTCAATTGTAAGTTAATGTTTGTTTGATATATCCTTATGAATGACTTGTTAAGTTGAGTAAGTTAAGATTTTGTCTTCAAAGTTGGTAGCTTTCTGTTATAAGGTTGCTATTATTGATGTCTTATAGTGTCGATTGTTACTAAATGTAGTTATTTATACATAAAATATAATTATCTGAATGTATTAATGTCTTATAGTGTCATCTGAGTACATTTCTCATGCTCATCTTTGTTTTTGTCATCAAGGGGAGTCTACTTTAGTTCTTGGGAGTAACTTGAAGAGAGTTATATTATTTCAACCCGGGTGGCTCGTGAGGTAGCCTTTTCATTACAATCTTTGTTTTATTTGATTCTCGTTATTGTAGTTTTATGATATTGTGAATATATTTCAGCTCAATGGTTTGCCATCAGAGGACAATCCTTATATATTCAATGTTGATTTTGTGGATAGGGGTGCATATTTAGTGGACGGCATCTTGACCTTGTTTGCATTCAAGTGCATGTGCCCATCAGGTAAATCATTTGCCGCTTTTGTGGGTTGGTTGCTTTTCTTCTTTGGTCTATAACTGGATTGTTAGAAACTGTTCTTTGAGCTTTCATCTGAATTGGCAATGCTGCTAAAATCAGTAATTAAGAGAGAGAATCAAGATTAAAACAAACACAAAACCAACAAGCTCTCCTGGAATTCAACTTGAATCCAGGAAGAGATCTTCAATTACTCAAAAAAACTCTCAAAGGAGACACAACCCTATTTTAGAGGTGGAAAATGATTCACTAGAAAAAGTGGCCTAACACATAATAAGATGGAAAATACCTCATTTCTTTGACTTGGTAAAAATGCCTTATTTTCTTCATGAAAAAAAATGAAAATAACTTTTACTAACTTTAGGCTTGTGTAAGGGATTCATTCATTCTTCTTCTTCTTTTAACTACCAGTATATGCAACCTCATTCTTCTTCTTCTTCTTCGTTCATAAAACATAACAATTTGAGGATGAAATGCCATTATAACTTGATGACCTTATTTTCACACAGAGTGGGGTAATATGCTGTTGAGTCTTACTTGGAGCAGATTCTTTCCCGTGGCGCCATGCAAGCCTGTAAGTGTTTCACTGATTTCAATCTCCTGTCTATTTGCATCTGTTATATATTGTATGGTCAACAATTCACATCTAGAAGATGGTGTCAATTTTTGTAACAAAAACACTTCTATAGACACAACCTTATATATATCCGATATTCAGATAAGACATGACACTTTCAGATGAAAGCAAGCAATATTTAGTGCAATATTTTCAGTTCAGATCAGGTCTAGACTATTTAGTGCAATATTGACTTCTTAAGAAAGCAATATTGCACTAAATAGTCCAATTAAGACATGACTCTCTTTCTTTAGATTTTCAGTTCAGATCTAGACAATTTAGTGCAATTATTTGTTCCATGTTAAAGGTTACTGTTAATTGTTATTAACATCTTAATTTTATTGGTATAGTTAGGACAAAGGGATAAGTTTAAGAAGTGAATAATTGTTAAAGAATAAATGCACAAATATATAATCAAAGAGAAGCAAGAGGGATCAAAACAGTAGGTAGTAGCTGAAGTAAGCACAAAAAGCGTGTATAAGATAAGATCACCAATAAAATTCCTTAAGAAAACTACCCAACACACAAGTTGTAATACCAATAAAATGTCAAGTATTAATTAATGGTCATGTCTTCCCATCTCAAGTGTAAACTCAAAGAAGGTGATTTTAAAACATTAAAACCATTTTTTTAAGAAACCGACAATCTATGTGCCATAATCCAACATTAATAGATCACCATTAACCAAACATTCAGTAGCACAATACCATAGGATTACACAAAAACGACATATAGATTTAAAACCCTCCAACATACAAGGAAGTCCATAAAACACAGTACGAATAAACCAACACAACACATTCAAATAAAAGTCTATCGTAGGAGGTAACGAAAATGGGGTTGCGTGGACCATCTGGTTCCATTCCACTCGAAATGTGGGCGCATCTCACGGGCACGATAATCATGTGTATCCCTAGTCAACGGGAAGTGGACCCTGTAAGTTGGAATATTCCCAAACCATTGACCCTGCTCAACTACCTGACCTGTCCAATACCCATCGAGAGCGCGACAATCGACGCGGTCATCGATCGTGTAGACAAGCTGATACCTAACCCTAGGAGGTCGTGGACGTAGTCGTCTAGCCTGCACTACTTCCACAAGTGGCTCATGGTCTTCGGTTGTGAGGGTGACGTACTCCACTTCATAGTGGCTTGGATCCACTCTCCTTAGAACGGTCGCCTCGTACAATGATCCTAGCAGCCAGCCTTCTGCCCCTATGACCTCCACTCTTTGATTTGGCCGTATAGCCCCGACATTAGTGTTGCATACAAAATAAACTGATGTGATCCTAGTGGTCAATGAGCTCGACCCATTTATCTTACAAAGCTTTTTCGCTGGAGCCGAATATCAACTCTCGTTTGAGAAAACAGCATGGTGACATCGTGGTATTTTGGCTCTTTCGGGCTCTATAAAATTCCGATTGAAACCGGTGAGCACTTGTTAGAAATTTATTTTAAGCGGCTACAAATTTCATGAAGAACACTTCTCCTAAATTGGTCTCGAAGATGCTCAAATTCGACATTTTTTCCAGCAGCTCAAATCTGGACGATTTTCATGCTTTTATTTCTATTAAAATAAATCCCACATCGATTAGCGATGTTTGAGGGATATATTTTCATCCTATATATTGTTTGTAAGAACTTCATTTTAAATCAAGTCAAGTTGAGTTGAGTTAAAGGTTAAGCCACTAAAAAGCTTCCTGTGATTCCGGGTAAAGGATCGAGTTCTTGGTGAGAGGCTAAGAGCGAACCCTTTGCTGAGAGGCCGAGGGTGACACCCTAGTGAGAGGCGAAGGTGTTAAAGGGTCAAGATCCTCGGAGTGCGATTCCGAGAGGATTGAGATTGAGTGTAGGGGATTCAAGGGTGAGAGGCCTGCAAATCTTGCTCCACATATCCCCTTTTTTTTTTTTCAGTTTCCATACACCCCAAAAATTAGCCACAAAAAAGAGTGTTCGAAAGCTCGAGCCTTGGTCGATTCGGTCCTCGGGTCTCATCAAGTGGTATCAGAGCCAACCGACTCAAGTCCATCGAGCTTTCGATAATTGAGTTATTTCTTCCTAGTCAAAATGTTCAAGAAGACAAGTTCCAAGCCTTTGTCCGAAGAGTACATCCGATGGGCCATTCGAGCCTATGATGATGGGTATCTTCATTAGAGAGACATGGATGGGGCTACATATGATGTAGTTGATCAAGAGCTTCGAAGGGGATATTGAAAGAGAAGGGCTCGAGAGGATGAGGCTCGGCGTAAAAAGAAGGTTGAACTACCTTGGCAAGAGATCCGCAAGCTCGCAGAAGACTCAATGCAACAAGTACGGGAAATGCGAAAAGTTGTCAACACATTGGGGTCGAAGCTATCGAAGCCCACAACAGCCCCACCTCCCTCTTCAAAGACGACATCCTCTAACTTCATGGGTGAAGCACTTGAGGTTAAAGAAGGCATGTCCAAGGATGTTCTGATTGAGACTGCAAAGGTCATGCCTGAGCTTAAGAAAGATAAAGAATTCATCCAACTTCCTAGTGTTGCGTTTTCCATGAAAGAGAAACGAGCGCCAACCGAGGTACCTATTTTTCTAAATTCCATGTCAACTAAGTGGTCGGATGCGACCCCAGCCATTCCGTCTTGCTTGCCTTTCACGATTCAAGAAGAAGAGGAAATTCAGGACTCATTCAAGGAAGAAGAAGCATGTTCAAAGAAGTCTCTCGTTTCCATCGCGGATTCGAGGACGAATCCTTTTCAAGGGGAGGAGGATGATGTGATCCTAGTGGTCAATGAGCTCGACCAATTTATCTTACAAAGCTTTGTCGCTGGAGCCGAATATCAACTCTCGTTTCAGAAAACAACATGGCGACACCTTGGTATTTTGGCTCTTTCGGGCTCTATAAAATTCCGATTGAAACCGGTGAGCACTTGTTGGAAAGCTATTTTAAACGGCTACAACTTTCATGATGAACACTTCTCCTAAATTGGTCTCGCAGATGCTCAAATTCGATATTCTTTCCAGCAGATCAAATCTGGACGATTTTTATGCTTTTATTTCTATTAAAATAAATCCCACATCGATTAGCGATGTTTGAGGGATATATTTTCAGCTTATATATTGTTTGTAAGAACTTCATTTTAAATCACGTCAAGTTCAGTTGAGTTAAAGGTTAAGCCACTAAAAAGCTTCCTATGATTCCGGGTTAAGGATCGTGTTCATGGTGAGAGGCTAAGAGCGAACCCTTTGGTGAGAGGCCGAGGGTGACACCCTAGTGAGAGGCGAAGGTGTCAAAGGGTCAAGATCCTCGGAGTGCGATTCCGAGAGGATTGAGATCGAGTGTAGGGGATTCAAGGATGAGAGACTTGCGAATCTTGCTCCACATATCCCTTTTTTTCAGTTTCCATACACCCCAAAAATTAGCCACAAAAAAGAGTGTTCGAAAGCTCGAGCCTTGGTCAATCCGGTCCTCGGGTCTCATCATAAACACAAGCTAATATAGGGATACATGTAAAAAAAATGAATACTAAACCGATAAAATCAGTGACTAACCTATGCACGGTTCTAAATATCGCGTATCGGGGTTGTATCGGTTAGGAGTAAAAATGATATATCGGGGATATATCGAGATATAACGGATTTATCGGTTTCCCTAATTTTGAACTATAAGTACTATATTTATACTTCAAAAAGTGAAAATGTACATGAAAAAAATAATACTTAAATTGCAAAATTACCAAATAAACTTGATAAAATAAAAACAACTTCATTCATAAAGGCTAAAGTTAACTTATCAAAGTTGGCAGTTCTTAATATCTCCGATATATCGCCGATATTGGCCCGATATATCGGCATTGACCTGATATATGGAGTTGAACGATATTTTTCACCCGATATGCCGACATCGTAGCGGATTCTAAATATCCTCGATATATCGGCCGATATATCCGATATTTAGAACACTGAACCTATGTAATCATACCCTTCGTCCGAGCTGTCGGACAATATAATGACGGGGACGGGGCGGGGAGAGAGGCCAGATGAGGAGTCGTGGTGGTATGAAGAGTATTCCATATCGTTGAAGGGGAAAGGTTTTTTGGGAGATATGCTTCAATTGCAAGGATGAAGGGGTAGCAATCTGTAGGGGATAGGTTAAGAATTGGTAGCATATCAATAGATTGAAAAGTTATGGTTTTTCCAAAAAATAAAATAATGGTTTTGCCCAATGTTCACCATGTGACTTTGTTGTTGCTTTTTTGATACTTTGTAGTTGCGTTTTATAGTATGTGAGCAGCTTTTTTGCTCTTGTCTGCTATTCAGCAGTTTTGAAGTTAGTAAAAAAAGCAGTAGCATTGACCATAGTAAAAAACAATAGTAAAAAAAATAGGAAAACCACATAGCATTGACCATAATAAAAAAAACAGTAGCATTGATTAAAGTAGAAAAAAAGTTGCATTGATTAATGTCCAAAAATCAGTAGCATAAAAAAACAGTAGTAATGAAACTCGAATAACATCAGCCTCAAAAACAGTAAGTTTGCGAGTCTAGTTAAAAACAGAAGGCTAAAAAACCGAATCCTCGAAAATAGTAACTTTGTGAAAACAGTTACTTTGTGAAGGAGAAAAAAGTCAAATAAACACTATCATGGAACTTTGTGAAAAAACAGTAGCATTCAAGGAGCTTTGGGAAAACAGTTGCATTGATGAAAAAAGATGCATTAAAGGAGCTTTGGGAAAATAGTTGCATACTTTGAAAATATCAGATTTTCTGAAAATACAGTAGCATTGAAAAAACAAACATTAGAAATAAAAATTTACAAACAAACATTAAAAAAACAAAACATTCAAAGGACAAACATTTCAGGAAAACGTCATGGAAATAACATAAACATGAAAACAAAAAGAGTACCATGAGAAATAAAAAAAAACATTAGAAATAAATAAGTAGCATTGATGTTTCTACCGTTTCCCGCAGGCATGTCCTTGAGGTTGTCGCTTGATTCAAAGGCATTGACATCCACCAACTGAGCAGTAAGTTGTACTACAACTTATTTGGTTTGTGTCCTTCTCTATCTTCTCTGTCTGTTTGTGTTCAAAGTTTGTCTTTTACTCTCTCTGACTACTCACTTGGTGAGTTAGACAATTATAATAGGGTTGTTATAAGGTTGGATGTCTTTCACTACTCATGTGTGTGGGTTAATTGTGTTAACTGTAAAGTAGAAAGGCCACCAAAAAAATTAATTAAGTTCAAAGTCTCAAAGCTTTTAATTAAGAAAGGGAAACTAATTTCCTACCTACATAACAAAAATAAAGTTCAAAGTCTCATAATATAGTTTCAGTCTATTGTGATACATACTTATAACATTTCTATTTTCTGTCAAATAGGACATGCCAATCCATGTAGATAAGTCATGTATTGATTGGGGTACTAGAGTATCCGATGCATATTATGCAAAGCTAGATGAATTTCCAGACTTAGCATATGCCAAGAAGGATGATAGGACTCGCATATACTGTCCTTGTAGGAAGTGTAAGAATAAGGGAATGTTTGATAGAGAAGTTGTGCAGAAGCATCTTCGGGAAAACGTTTTTTTTGTTAGTTACAAGTTATGGACTAAACATGGTGAGACGATTCATGATATGATTGAGGAGCCGCAACTGAGGGGTGATGTGCTAGCTGAGCCAGGTGGTTTCATGGATGTGGATATGACGAGATTGGTGGAAGATGCACTTGGTAGGACCGACGTTCCTGAAACGGATATTCTGGAAGATGACGGCGTTCATGAGGGTGCTACTACTACGCAACCAGAGTGTACTCACGAGTTTCTAAAGCTAATGGAAGCTGCCAACTTGCCTTTGTATCCGAGATCTAAGAAGCACATTGCTTTGTCCTTTGCTGTGCGTCTGTTATAAGCAAAGAGTTTACACGGTTGGACAGATCACTCATTCAAGGAGCTGCTATAGATCTTTTCCGAGACTTTGCCTGAAGGGGTCAACCTCCCTACATCTTATTATCAAGCCCAAAAGTTAGTGGACAATTTAGGATTCACCTTCACCACTGTGGACGCATGTCCTAATAGTTGCTTGCTCTTTCGAAATGAAAATGCAAACCTAGATCAATGTCCAGTCTGCAATGAATCGCGATGGAGGCAAACCGTTGATGGTTTTGAATCAGGGATGCGAAAAGATGCAAAACAAGCTTGACATTTTTCGTTGACGCCCCACCTCCAAAAGCTGTTTGCGACAGCCGAGTCTGCCACCCTAATGAAATGGCATTGCTTGAAACGTGTTGATGACGGTGTGTACTGACATCCTGCGAACCCCTTCTGCTTGGAAGCATCGCTAAACACCCGAGTTTTGGATCTGAGATTAGGAATGTACGCCTTGGGATTGCTTCTGATGGATTGAACCCTTTCGGGAATCAAAATGTGAATCATAGTACATGGAATGTTGTCATTGTTCCGTACAACTTACCACCTATCTCTATCGTGAAGCAACCGTATGTATACCTTCTTGTGCTGATTGATGGACCAAAAGGACCCGAAGATAAGATAGATTTATATTTGGAGCCTTTGATAGAAGAGCTGAAAGAATTGTGGGAAGTGGGCGTACGCACATTTGATGCTTCCATGAATGAAGTGTTTTGAATGCGGGCTGCCATACTTTGGACCATCAACGACTTTCCAGCCTACTCGGATTTGTCTGGGTGGAGTACTAAAGGTGAGTATGCCTGTCGAAATTGCAACATCAAGCCAGGGTCAACGTACTTAAAAGCTAGCCACAAGTGGTCGTACGGGAGGAGTAGGAGGTTCTTGCCCTATGCTCACAAGTATCGACGGGACTCTAAGTCATTTTATGATGGACGAGAATTTGATCGTGCACCTCCTCGACTGACTGCGGCTGATCACCTCTCCCAGCTTGAAGCTAACAAAGTGCTTACTTGTTATAAAAAGGAGGACATGATATTGCGAAGGAGATGGGACCAGATAGGCCGGAAAGGGATCCAGCATAAAAAAAAGGCATTATTGGAAGAAGAAGACCATCTTGTTTGAGCTGCCATATTGTAAAGACAATTTGTTGCCATACAGCATAGATGCGATGCACTCCGAGAAGAACTTCGCCGAAAATGTTCTAAACACAATCATGGGAGTGAAAGGTAGAACAAAAGACAATGTCTCTCCCCGTCACGACCTTGAGACTCTTGGGATTTGCAAGGAATACCATTTGAAGGTCACAGAATCAGGTCGTCAGGTGTACGAGAGAGATGAATTTGAGATGGACAACGCCGGGAAGGATAAGTTCTTGTTAGCATTAGCTAAAGAAAGAATGTCGGATGATTCATGTTCTAGTATTGCCCAGAGGGTTAACTTAAAGGATCAAACCATTGGGGGCCTAAAAAGCCATGATTACCGCATCCTTTTACAACAACTAATTTCGATCTGTGTACGGAGTTCATTGCCTCTGAATGTGGTTTCCATTTTGATTGATGTAGGAAAG
Source organism: Persicaria tinctoria (assembly GCA_037127255.1). Taxonomy (NCBI): domain Eukaryota; kingdom Viridiplantae; phylum Streptophyta; class Magnoliopsida; order Caryophyllales; family Polygonaceae; genus Persicaria; species Persicaria tinctoria. The sequence goes on along the minus strand of JBANSL010000006.1, from coordinate 55,866,279 downwards.
TTCTTCAAGGTATTGAGCTCGAAGGTTAATACAAGCGCTTCATTGGAAGAGGCACGTTCTTAGATCACCCTAACGCAATGTGAGATTGAGAAGATATTTCCGCCATCTTTCATGGATGTAATGGAGCATTTACCTGTGCATCTCGCGGATGAAGCCTTAATCGGTGGACCTATATAATTTCGTTGGATGTACCCTATCGAGAGGTTCTTGCTAACTTTGAAGAATTATGTACGCGAACAAGCATGGCCAGAAGCATCACTAGCCAAACGTTACATTATGGAAGAGTGCATGAAATGTTTCTCTCAATATTTAGAAGATGTGGAGAGCAAGGCGCAGAGACCACCAAGAAGAAAAGATGATGCCGATAAAAAGGGAAAGGGATTCATTCTACCAGAAGTGACACATTCCCAAATTCACCGATGGGTGTTGTTCCATTCAACTGCAGTTACACCGTATCTAGAGTAAGTCATGTTCAACGTAGCTTCAATTTGGGTTGCGTGGTTATGTAAACATAATGGCTCCTTGGTAACAATTTCTGCATTCTTAACATTGAAGGGAACATTTGGCGTCCCTTAAACATCAAAATCACACGGCAAATGATACATCATTGGCAATAACCCAGTTCAGCACGTTCCCGGAATGGTTTAAGTCACATGTGAGTCTATACTCCTAGAGATCTCTGAGTCAAAATATTGTGCTTTATCTATTTGACTACTATGTGAAGCACAATGGCTGTCCCACCTACATTCTCAGGTCGCAATGTTGCACCGGGCAAGGGATGTGGCATTAAGCGATGAAGTCGTGGCATTGTCGACCTTCGCTTCTCCGGTGGCTTCACGGCTGACCTCATACAGCTCCAATGGCTATTTCTTTCGTGTCAAAAGTGCTGACATGAAAAGAACTAGACAGAATTGTGGGGTGTATTTGCATGGAGATACTGTACCCTATTATGGGAGATTAATAGATATTATAAGGGTTACATATGCCTTAAATATCGAGTATATATTATTTAGGTGTGAGTGGGCACATCCTTCAACCGGGGTTAAGCTGGACCCTTTTAAATTACCCTTATTGAACTTCGAAAAGTTACTATACCCACACGATCGTTTGGAGGATGACCCTTTTATCTGAGCATCACAAGCACAGCAAGTTTGGTACAATACAGATCCTTCTGGACGTGGGTGGCTAAATGTTGGGGAAGTTGAATCTAAAGTGTATGCCATGTGGATGATTACTGTGTGGATGATGACAATGTGGATGATGACAATGTCGACGATGAGTTGTGAATATATACCCACACGATCCTTTTGTTGTGATACCTTTTCCATCGGCATCTAATATGTCAGGTATCAATCCATGATATTGTCTACTCTAATTACCCTTTTGATTTCTTTGAATTTTCCTTTTGTAATTGTCTGGCATCCCATTGATTGCTTATTTATCTTTTTAAGAAAGTGTCTCTATAGGTATAAAATGTATCTTCGAGTGTGTATTAAATCCCCTTTTGCTAAAATGCTAAACATCTTTTTTTTTTTTGCTGACCAATTTAACTTATTCATAGGCATTCATGGCGAAACGAAAGGGTGCACTCACCAAACCGTGAACCGTGAGTGAATTCTTATCGTCTGCTGACTCACATGCCTCTCAGACTAGATCGGCATCGTCCATAGTAGCAATTGGAGCACTGCCGCTCATAGCTCCACAACCAGCTCAACCATCGACTCCGCTTCCGACTGTAGCTGCGGCGAAGGTATGTTGGCAAGATCCAGTCGAATTCAATAGAGTAAGATACGTGTTTTTTATTTGTTTTATCTTGGCACTAAAGATTTTCATATTCGTATCGGCACCCTTGAAGAAATGCAAGGTTGGAGCAGGCAGAACGCGAAAAGTATCTGATTTTCTACAACCTACAAGCTCGACATCCTCCCAGCAATGTGGGTTCTCACGGCCTACATCATGAGAACTCCCTCTAATGTAGCTGCTGCTCCAGTTCCCCCACAACCACAACCTTCGCTTCCTGCAAATCAAGCCGCTACTGAAGCCCCCCTAGAGACACAACCTTTGCTTCCCCCACAACCACATGCTTCACTTTCTGCAACTGAAGCCGCAACTCCAGTTTTCGCTGTTGTACCCAGTACTCCGCATCCAGAGTTAGCATCCGCATCGGCACTGATGGCGGCAGATGCTTTAGAGACGGCCGACCATCCAGCTGGTATGGCAATCATTGCATCCTTTTATACACTAGTGTATTATTCTGATTATGCACATGTGTTCATTAATTATTAAATATTTGTTGTGTCAAGAAGAAGAGCCACTTGTAGTTATTCGTAGAGGTCACAATCAGGGTGTGCTGGGTTGGAACACCGGAGCTAAGTATGAAGTCGAATTCAATGAACTGTTCGTTTCAGTTGGGGTTAACGCCAAACATCTCAGATCGCAGATGGAAATATTAGTGCATGATGGGCAACGACTTCTGCTGACTGTACTCGAGTGGACAGCTTTTGGAGAAGATGTGATGGATGATATATGGGAAGAAGTGAAGGTATTTTATATAGCACACAACCTTCTATTTATTTCATACTGAAAACAATAGGTTCATTCATTTGAAGAGGAAAAAATACTAGGTATTTATTAAGAGTAAAACAATAACATACAACCTCTTTCTTTACCTTATTAAGTGAAGGTGTTTTATTTTGTTGTAGAGAAATTTATTGAATACTCCCGACGAATTCAAAGAGGTTTGTTTGCACATGTGCAACCTCATGTGGAAAGACTATAAGTCAAAAACAAAGGCCAAATATTTTACTGCGGTCATGAATAAGCCTAATCTAGAGAAGTTCCCTCCTCCAAATGTCCTTCCGACTGATTGGGTTCTGCTCCTTGCATATTGGAGAAGTGAATATGCTCAGGTATTCTTTATTTCCTTCTCATGTTCAATGTCCATACGCAAAAAAATGTGCAGCCTCTTTGTAAAGTCTTGTTCTGTACAGAATCAATCTGAGCAGAACTCAAAGAATCGAGATAAGCATGGACCAACGCATATCACTGGGCGAAAGTCATTCGCTGAAGTAAGACATGAGGTTCGTATGGTTTATGTTGCATGATTCTATGCATTTCTTATGTTTTTAATGACTGAACTTTGGAGTAATTGCATGGATCAAATCCATGAGATTCGTATTTAATCTAACTTGGATTTGTTTCATTTAAATAGAGGCTTAAATCCAACCAACCAACGTATAAGATGAGCTTGTGGATTTTATCCCGAAATACAGATGATCCTGATGTTATTGAGACCATTGTAAGGTTCTTCAACCTTTTCCTTTTCTCAATGATATATGTACTGAATTTTCGCAGCTTGGTTGCCATTGTTGAGCTTCAAATATTGACCTTCTTTGATAATGTAGCAAGACTACAAAGCCCTCTTAGAACTGGAAGCTGAGGATCAGCGAGGACTTGACTCAGTGAAAGATAAGATATTCCATGAGATCATTGGACCCGATGGTCACGGATACTGCCACACATATGGTGCTAGTGCCCCTTCGCGTTTGGTCTATAACTCTTTATCAAACACGGGTCAAATCAGTGTTAGAGAGATGCAGGAGATTGCCCAACAGCTGGAAGATAACCTAAAAACCCACATAGAGACGAGACTTCAAGACTTCAGAACTGAATGGATGGCGAGTTGTCGGTGCCACGACGAGAGAGGCTCACGTTCACACGGACAAGTAAGTCAGGACTTGTTTTAAATGAGTGCTAAGGAAGTGTGTGGCTGATGCACTACTGATTTTTTGTTCACGTCATTCCTTCTATTATCAAACTCGAAATTGCACTTTTCAAACTTAGCTCTTTTGGATGGTTGTTGTTGCCATCTTTATAATGTTATTTTGCTTATTCCGATACCTAACTAGTTCTCATCTTCTTGTGGATTGTTGATATGAGATTATTTTAGTTATTTGGTTTCATTTTAATTTGTTCTAGGTTAGGGACTTACGGGAAACTTTGTGCATTTGATTTTATGTTCTTTCCAGTTTTTCAAAAAGAACTCGCAGAGCTAGTTGGTTTGATTTCAGATTGGTTGAATGATATTTATGTCTTTCTCTTAAGTAATGCATTTAAGGGAATGACTTCAATTTTTCAGACAACTTAGAAAGTTTAGACCATACAATGATTTTTTGTTTGCAAAGATCGGGACTTACGTTTCAATTATGAGCTAAGGTTGTTAGCTTTGATTTAAGTCAATTTTGTGTTTTTCAATTGTAGTCAAGTGTTCATCAGATAATTCTGAGGGTGTCGATTGGAAATGGAACTCCTCTGCTATCCAACAATGAGCAAGTTGATGTTAACACCTCAACTGAACCAGAAGAAGACACCGAACAATCTGGCCACGGTGTGAATGACGGAGGTGTTGTGTGAAATGGTGAATATGACGCAGTTTAGCATCAGGTTCTATGTACTTTTTGTTTGTTGGTAAGGCTATATGCATGGTTAGGTCATTTGAATTTACAGCTTCAAGTACATTTTAGGATTTCGCAGTCTTTGTTATCGATATGCATGGATCTTTCTATCTTCTATTGGCTGTAATTAGTTGTTGAACTTCAAACAAGGTGTTTGTAGGATGTATTGGAATGGACCTTTAACTTGTGGTGTTCTTTTTATATATATGGTTTTTGGGATAATTTGTAATGGTGGAAACCAGTAGCCTATAGGTATATATATAGAGAGAATGGGTAACTTGTGCACAAGGCTTAGGATATGCATTGTGCACAAAATATTATTCGGTGAAACGTGAAACATTATTCAGTGAAATTTGAAGCATTATTCGGTGAAATGTGAGTATTGTTTAGGGGAATGTGAAACATTATTTGGTGAAATTTGAGGCATTCCATATAAATTGTAACTATTGTTTAGGGAAATGAGGTTTCTTTTATTTAAAATGGATAAATAAAAAAACTAAACATTATTCGCTAGAATGTTATAAATTATTCAGTGGAATTGGGACGTTTTCATCTGAACTGAACGGAAAAAAAACATAACAGTGTTCGGTAGAATGTTTCCCCTTTCACCGAATAATGCTTAAAATTTCACCGAATAATATTTGTGCACAATGCACACCCTAAGGGGTGTGCACTCTGGAACCACTCCCTATATATAGAGTATGGATCAAATGTTAACAAGCCTTACGGTGTTAAATGTTAACAAATCCGAGGCGTTAATGGAGTGAAAATGGAAGGCTGAGATTTTTTGATTATTTGGATTAAATGATAATTGAAAGTTAAAAAACACAATCCCACGTTAAAAGCAAGCGTGTGTAATTGAATCATAACCTTACCCTATAATTGCTATCGTAGAGGAGATCGAGAGAAAGAGAAGGGTGAACGGAAAAAGGGCGATAGGGCTTGAAAGAGGCTGAAGTTTGCGGTTGCCGGTGGCCGGAGGCAGCGATCGATGGTCCGGCGACGACGATAACAACATCCGGCAGCCATAGGCGGAGGGCGACCAAAGGAATTGGAGGAGACAAGTTCGACCTGGATGGTGGCGGTTAGAAGGTGATTCATCTGATGGAGATTCTGGCAGCATCTAATTCATCTGAAGGTGATTCCGACGACGTTGGCAACCTTTGAATTCCGATCAATTTTGACTTCTCATCCGGATTTCTTGTGGAATTATCGGTAGATCTCCTCTCATCTATTCTTTTGTTGAGACGTTCAGTAATTGTGTATGAATTTACAGTGCCGAATTATTACTAATTTGATGTTTAGATTTCTTTACTTTTGGAATTCCGATCTTGTGGAGCTTAAAAACAAGCGCAATTCCTCAATTCATTATCAATTTACGTACAATGCCAAATTAGTGCCTCTCATCTAGATTTCTTGTGGAATTCCGATCAATTTTCGATCAATTCTGTCATAATTAGTTGAAGGAGAAGATGAAAATGGCTCTATTACTATTAACCTAGCAAATAGTTGCTCTATTAACATGCTCAGAGTCACTATTTGATAAGTTCAGGGTTTCTATTCGTTGATAATACGGAATTATTCATATGTATGAAGTTAATTAGAGGTGGGAAATCAAGAATTACCTTTACATACTCTTTCAATCTAGCGAATAATTACTATCAACTTAGTGAATAATTACTGTCAACCTAGTGAATAATTACTATCAACCTAATCTAGCGAATAATTACTATCTATCTAGGGAATAATTACTGATGTCCTCTAAAATAACCATGTTGAAATCCACATTTTAGCTCCATATTATATACACTTTTCATATTTCGGGATGGAAATATGTTGAATTTATGTAATATGTGCTTATTTGCAAGAAATGGAGATCTACATAAGTTTGTGTTTAATATTACAGAATTTGGAGCCATTCCGGGACAAAACCAAGAAGCAAAGACGAAAGCTGAGTGTTACTTGATATCGACTACTCTTTGTCGATATCGACTAAAGAAGTCCGGGCACAACATGATCGAGGAGCAGCAGATCGAGGAACTGAGAGATAGAGCCAACTCGAGTTTAGAAAGTTACTCGATATCGAGTACTTTACTCGATATCAACAAGACCTGAAGACCAGCCCGGAGTCGAGGAAGACCACCTGATCGAGAAGCCGAAGATGAAGACATGTCGAGCAGCCCTTCCTCGATATCGAGTATAGTGCTCGATATCGACAAGAGCAGAGAACATTTCCGAGCAGATCGAGGAAATGTTACTCGAGCAAGCCAGTGAAGCCAAGTCAACGACACACAGTTACTCGATATCGAGGAGTTTTACTCGATATCAAGGAGATCTTTCCTGGGCCGCGTTACGCGGTTTGTGCTTTCTTGGAAGCGAAGGAGTCTGAGATCTATCAAGTCTATCAAGATCCATCCATGAAGAGAAGATTTATCCACACATGAAGATATTTAGACTTTTAGATATATTTCCCTTTAAGATAAATATTCTCTTTATTAAAGTTTTATCTTTAGATATAGATAGAGATTTCTATCCTTGATTAGCAAGGGTTGGAAGCCTATAAATAAAGCCCTAGGGGCTGGATTTTATTCATTCAATTCCACACACAATTAGTTACATAGAGGTAGAGAGACAGAGTGAGTGGCCAAGAGGAGTTTGTGAAGCGAGAGAGGAATTGGCTTCCTTTGGTTGTAAGCTCTGTTTGGTTTATTAATGCAAGTAGTTTCTTTTCCATCAATGATGTCTGAAATCGCAAGGAAGCGCGAGTAGTCCACCCACTTACAGGGTTGGGGTGAGCCCGACGATAGCCCTGCGTGTTTGAGGTAAAGATCTGATTTTTATCTTGTTTTGAGCATCTACCACTTGTTATATGTTTATTACCCATCTAATGGAGGTCTATGCTAACAACTTGGATTGTAAACATAAAATCGGTAGATACAATTAGGGTTTCTTGAAAGAGTTGTCTAATTGTTGGAAAAGGCGAAAGCTTGGTCGTTCGATGCAATTTACATGATTATCTGTTTTATTCCTGCCTTATGCATGCTTGGTTATTGTTGTTGCAAACCCCGATCTTGGAAGTTGTCTTTCATACATAGTTTATTTTGAATCCCACAAGAATTGTTCTTTATTTTGTTTCGTTTACTTTCTGTTCCTCCTCGATATCCACTACATCTGGTCGATATCGAGTACTGATATTCGATCGACGAAGATCGCTGTAGCGTCTCCTGTGCAAGTACCCGAGATCTACAAGAGGCTTCCTCGATATCGAGGAGTTTTACTCGATATCGAGTAACCACCGAGAGCTTCTACGGCTTCGTTCGACTTGTCCGATCTTCTGTCGACTAACCCTAGTCGAGATCGAGCAACCTGTGGTCGACTTCTCCCTTGAGATTCATCCTCTGCCTAGGATCCGCTGACACACTTCCTCGTGGATCGATCCTGACTTCCCACTGCTACATCGGGAGGGAGTCTTGTAATTATTTGCACGGGACGGAATCTGGTTTGCTTTGATTTATTTATATTTTAAATTGCAAGTCTTGAATTCCTCCTTACAACAATTACTATCAATCTAGTGAATAATTACTACAACCTAGCGAATAGTTGCAAAATTGAACAACCATTTTGCCAATATCTAAACGATAACTCCTCGTTTAACACGAATAATAACTATAAGTTAGCGAATATTTAATATCACTTTATCGAATAGTTCACAGGATGCACCACATAAAAAATAGTCTGGTGAATAATTACTATCGACTTAGCGAATAATTACTATCAACCTGGTGAATAGTTGCAAAATTGACCAACCCTTTTGTTATCATCTAAACTGACCAACCCTTTTGTTACTATTGACTTAGCGATCAATTTAATGAATACTTGCTGGCAAAAAATATCTAACAAGGTATTACGATTAAAAAAAAATAAGGAAAAATTAGCAATGGGACCCACGCTTTTTTAAATAAAATAAATAAGGAAAAATTGGATTAATCTTAACCCTCCATTTCATCACAATAAAGGGTCCAGATTTGTTAGCACAAAACACATTAAGGGTTGTTAACACTAGACCTAACCTGTGTGTGTGTGTGGGGTGGACTTGGAGCAACGACTCCTAGCCATGGCAAACATATTACACATATTTGCATTTAATAAAAAAAAAGCTAGCCACGGGGTCTAGCCGTCGCAAGATTGTTATACGAACTGCTGTAGTAGCTTCGGCTAAAAGCCGTGGCAAACTCGTAGCCACGACAATTTTTGTGCGAAAACTCTCCCTCCAAAATTTGGGCGCCAAAAGTTTGCCACACCAACTACCGTGGCAAAACCAGAATATGGCGCAAAAAATTTCCCGCCTTCAATTTCACTAGCGACGGCATACAATCGTCGCATACTGGTCGTCATTTTGAACAGGGGTCGCTTGCCGTCGCTTTTGCCGTGGCTAATATACTTGCCACGGCTAGTACCCGACGCTAGGATAATTTTCCACCGCCCGGTTTGCCCCCCCTCCATTTGCTGTCGCTGTGCCGAAGCTAGACCCCTTTTGCCACCAAAAACAGCCCTTTTGCCACGGCATATTTCCGATGCAAATTTAATTTTTTTTTTGCAGTGGAAGTTACATTATGTAGATTATCATATGGTGTTTGTGTTGTTGTTATATATCATTATTAGATTTTGGAAGGAGAATCATGTTATCGAAAATTTAATGAGGGAAAGAAAATACGATCATCTAAGGAGATAAAGGTAGATCGACCCTGCTCATTGAGATGTTAGTTCGGCGAGATGGGACACCAAGGTGACGAGTCCAAATTACTAAGTATCCAGGACCATTAATTACACCCATGTTTGCGACTCGCGAGAAGGCAGTGCGGAGGTTAGAGAGGTAAAAGAATTATTATTGAAAAAAGCAATGAGAGAATGAGCGAAAGTTGAGAAACCAAATGAAGAAGGAATGTGGGATGAAAGTTTGGAAACCACTACATTTCCTCGGATCATTAGCACCACATGGCCAAATATATCCCACCTTAAGCCTTTTACCAATCAACTCCTAATTCAGCTTAATTAAAGTCCTCTTGATTATTATTAATTTTTCACATAAAAATTGTTTTTGCACAACTCTTCTTTTATGTGTAGATGTTGCTTTTATTCATATGCTTGAATTTGTGACATTAGTACCTTTTCGAGGATGGTAATTGATTGCATGGACATATGACAATGAATCTAAGATGTTGAGGGTTTTGATTTCTTTCCCTAAATGAAATCGGACGCACTTTGGAGCATAAAGGAAAGTCGTGAAGAAGCTAAGGATAGTGCATCTGGAGAAAATCCCACCTTTCACCATTAGTCTTTCTGAATTAAGTTATGTTGTCTTCATGAAAGTTGTAGCCCTCGAACAGATCTTTCCAACGCATACTCATATGCGTCAATCAGACAAACAAGGACTCGGGAAAATGCGATTCAATAACGGAGAAGAATGCTGAAAGCTGACAATTCTACTCGATGTCGAGTACTTTAGTCCATGTCGAGTACGTCCAGTCGAATTCAGCAAGTCAAGCATGAGCAGCCAGTCACCCGAGAGCAGAACTCTACTCGACGCTGAGTAAACTACTCGACATCGAGTTAGCTACTCGAAGTCAAGTACCCATGTCGAGTCCAGAAGCTAGCCGAGCTCGATTGCAATCCGAGGAGAAGAAGACCGTACTCGATGTCGAGTACTCACCATAGTCATTCCGAGTCGAGATCGAGTGGAGTCCGAGCATTTTGGATTACTTGCGAGTAAAGTCACGTGAATTCCATCAACATCAAGTGAAGATCTGTCAAGATGGAAGATATTTATCGACTATAGACATATTTCCCTTAGAGATTTATTTCCTTTATTTATCAAGTTTTATCTTAAGATTTTAGATAGATAGTTTTAGATAGAGATAGATTGTTCCTTCCTAAAATAGCTAGGATTGGAGCCTATAAATAAATCCCTAGGGGGCTGATTTTCATTAATTCAAGCCAAGTCATCTTCGGGCGCAAGGAGAGAGGAGAGAGAGAGAAGCTGAGTGGGAGAAGAGGAGGAACGTTCGGAAGGTTTTGTAAGTTTTAGTTAATTTTATGATAAAGTTAGTTTCTTGTCATATGTTTTGTTTATAACTCCATCTTCTAGGGTTAGGGTGATCCCAACATAGATATGTGTGTTTGATTTATGAATTCATGATTTTGTATGTCTTTATTATCATCTACCTATGTGCTTAATCCTTTGCGAAAGTCGAGGGCAATTCCTTATTTGTGATATTGAAGCGAAAGCGATCTTATTATGAATTTGGATAGTAATTAGGCTTTGCTTGCGAAAGTTGGTTGATCCTAATTAAGAAAAGGTAGAAACAAATTAGGTTTTTATGCGAAAGCCTCTATTACCTAAATTGTAAGAATTTGTGAGAGTTGATTCTTTGAATACAAAGCATGCTCTTTTATGTTTATGATCTACACATATGTTTATTGTTGCGGTGATACCTAAACTTGGAAGTTTGTTATTTTGTTATTTTATGTTCGTTATTTTAAAGTTTTTACAACCACTCGACATCAACCACCATTCCCTCTCCATCCCTCGACATCGACAAACTCTCATCCGACGTTGACAACAACCCTCGCCACTTTCTCTCGCTATCCATTAACTCCGAAACCAACTAAACCTAGAACCGCTGACTTCTCTCCTGAGGACAAACCTGTCTCCACTATCCTATTGCGAGGTTTTGACTATAAATTTATTTGGTCGAGAAACCCTCTCATCAAACCCAACCCACATCCCTAAGTTCACACACAAGTGCCCTCTCGTACTATATCCTCAATACTCTTAAAAGCCATTTCTTACACTTCCCACACTTCCCAAGATTTCCCAAGCATCATGCCATGTTAACCACACATTCTCTAGTAAAATTTCTCGATCACCACCTAACCGACATATTCCTAAATATACCCCCACCTAGGACTCACCTAGAAAGCTCATCGGAACGACCAAGCATTGCCTCTTATAAATGTTAACACTCACTCGGTCTTCGAAATCAAACATCTTTCTCTTGCGACTTACCTCATAATACCATCGATCATCCTAATCGCGATAATTATTTCTCCGCTCTTCAACCATTTCCCAAAATATATCACCCACAATTTCAAAGAAGAAGCAATCATGGACATTATTACACATAAGGACTACATCATATCAACTAGCATTTATATCAGTTGGATCATTAATTCATCACTAAGCATTGCAACTGTATCAATAATTCTCAATTTGCCGTCATGCTGAATAATCAATGCAAAACATCATATATGAACATAATCAGTCAAGCCACCAAGTCTCATCATAACCTTTCTTGATAAACATTTCAGGTTCTCAGCATTTGCAGTTCATACTTTATATGCAAATGAATGTAGATCAGGCTTAACATCTCAAAGTATCAAGACACATGGTACATGAGAACTGTAAGGTATCGAATCATATCATCATAGATAATGGATAGTCAACAACATTCATTACCAAGTCAGGACATCAACACGTTAATTCCATCGTCATATCAATGCAATATCATGATCAATTAATTCAGAGAGGATTAGCAATTCGAATAGAGGACACTCCCGCTTGCAAGTTATATCGTACTCAGTAACCACCATCCTCGAAACGTGCTTGTCCAGCCGACATCATTGATCCTGAGGCCCATGGATTATGGGCCCACACTTCCACTACGCTGCTCTATCACTATCCAACTTCCTTTCCCTTTTTTGTGCGGTGTCTCATCCAATGGATCGCGCATGAGTCCAAGTTAGCGAAGATAATGGAGTGACAAGAGCGGACAACCCAATGTTCCTTCCGAGACAAACATGGATCAAAGCTAAGGTTGAAAAGAATATAGACTAGACTCCGACCCGGGAATAGAAACGATACCCTTATGGAAGACTATTAGATTCCTATTGTGAAAAGCAAACACAAATTCATTTTAGAGTATATAAATCACATAACTCCATACTAACATGTACCTATTTCAAAGAGAACGACATACATATTCATTCCATAAGACACCATTGAGTCCTAAATTGATACATGTGAGACAAGCCAATAGTCTTTTACTCCATGAAAGCAGATATGTCTAACATATTATACAAGTTATGTAGGACCAGTAATGATCACGCGGGGTTCAAGGTCATGCGGGATTTAACGAGGATGACAAGTATCATATATATGAATAATGCGCGAGCATGGTATACACATCAACAAATGAGGTCAAATATAGCATGGCAAGGTACATCATAACAATCAGATCAAGTGTCATATGAGAACACATAAGAGCAACGTGGTAATTATCACATCCAACAATCATGATCATATAATAGGTTAAGAATGGGATGTAATCATACGACGAGATACATTTAGAAGCATAGGTCCTCCACAATGCTAGCGATACATGATAAGGCATAGGCATATTCAAGAGTCATTTAAGTGAGGTCAACATAATGTTCATGAAAGCAAGAGAGATCACAACAAAGTAACAAGGAGAGCATCACGGGCGATAGATTATAATCATACTAGGAACGAGTTGTCATAGTGCACATACAACGGTACAATAACTATCACATTATCGGACAAGCATATTCATGTAATAGAACAAGTATGATAGGTCACCATTTAACGAGTCATATAAAAAATCGTAAGCCCTTCAGGATACTACTAGCACATCTCGAAACATGAATACAATCAAGGCAATTCAACTAGATTCATTCTATCATTCATGGGTCATGCGTGTGGGAAATCATGATATAGTGTGGTGTGTGATCATGCAAGATGTCAAGTCATACGTTCATGCCGCCACGAGAAGACATCATATAGTAACAGAGGAATACAACTGAGCGAAAACATGTAAGCATGCTAGAATTAACCATCACATAAAGCAAATCGATCTTTGTATTCAACATCAATCTAATCACGACGAGTGAAACATGTTACGAGAACAAAAAGAAGAAAGAAACACACTATCAACGACTTAGCTCAAGAGAGAATTAACAATAATGTAGGGAAGGTATAAATTCGCATAAGTCACATCCAAGGGTCCTATATGGTACGTACTAATGGTTCAACCTAACATACGATACATACATGCACTTAATTGGTTAATACGACGATATGCAAGGAAATCAATCAATCATATTCTAACGATACAGAAACATGGAAGAAAATGTAGAGATGTATAATACAAGTCTAAGTAACAAGGCAATATGACTAGAATACGGGGAAATGAGTTCAAATCAACATTGACGATGCAATAGAAAATGAGCCTATTAATAAACAAGGGTATAACGTCATAAATAGGCCACCCAATGCAAAAGACAGATGGCCCCACTACTAGATTCATCACAAGTAAGGTACTCGGTCAAGCCCTGACCAAATCAAACACCCTCAAAATCATCGGTCCATATTTTCTCGCAACTAAGATCTTAGTTTGAGCTCATTTAGAAGCCAGGGCAGGTCCCATAAGTACCTCGTGGTTTTCCAGGATCCTAGCAAGCAATTCGCTGGCTCAAGCACCTCACCTATAATAGCACCACATATATTGCCTAGGTACCTAGCGTGAGGGCATGCGTTACACATGTCCTATGTTAAACCACCAAGTCGCCAGCCAGCTGCTCGCTTAGTTTTCGTATAAATACCCCCCTCCAACCCCAAAGACAAGGATCCGATTCAAGAGAGAAAGTAGAAGAGGTCTGATTATCTCCCGGACCTAAAGCCCCCGGAGTTGAGTTCTTAAGGTCTTTGATCGGAGAAGAACGTTCTTGGAATAAAAACATCGCCTGACTTTCTCTCAAGACGACGACTAAACAACTCAAATCCTTGCGAGCCAAACGTACCACCCTTATCGCTTTGACTAATAAACAAATAATCTTATCATCACCCCTCACGGTTAAGGCTTGCAGGTATTTTAAGACATTTTGTCATCATGATGAGGTAATAAGTACAACTGAAATTCCATTATCATGTAATTAGCGCCGTCTGTGGAAACCTTTCACGGCGAGAGGTCCCGCGTAGCGATACGCTTCTTTACATTACGTTCCTACAATTTACTTTTATTACATTCTTTTTTTCATTTTTACTCTGTTCACTCTTCATAGATCCTATCTAAAATAATTAATAGTAGAGCTAGCTTATTTCCCTTTTAAACGCTGATGAGTTTTGCAGGAATCATGAATTTTACACTATTCGGGGAGTTCAGAAATCACCATCATGATGCCGAGGAAACCAACGGTCTCAACCTCAATGTTTCCCCCAACAAGGAAGTCCCACACAATGGAAACGAGAACGTACCTCAACAACCTCCCTGGGACACTATGCAGCCTCCTCCATTTGCTCCATGTGGAATGTGGGGTGGTTACCCCCGTACCAATTCTTCGCGGGGAGTTACCCACAGAGTACATACTTCAATCAACAACCGAACGGAATGCCATTCCAGCACGACCCCCTAGTCTACTATAAACAACAGGGTCTTGTGCCTACAATGGTCAATCACTTCCCCAACCCTGGTGGTGGCCTTCTTAACCCCGGTCCGGAGCTCAACGAGAACGCCAACAAGATTGCCCGTGTTTTCAATGCTAGGGGCGTATCATCACGTTCAAATTCCCCCGAGGCACCTAGAAAACTCGCAAAGGTGAACAAACTTTCCCATCCGCTTTTTGCAGAGAAATACGCGAGGCGCCCATTCCTAAAAGATGGAGGGATATCTCCATCGCCAAGTATATAAGGGATATACTAATCCCAATTATCACCTCAACTAATTTATAATGGCGATGGTAATGAACGAGGACAACGATGCTATGTATTGTCGCTCATTTCCATGTACGCTGAGTGGGGTAGCATTGACATGGTTCACCAATTTTGCACAATCCTCCATCAACAACTTCGCACAGCTATCAGGCACATTCATCGCGCATTTCAGCAGCGCTCGCACAAAGAAAAGAACCATGTTGGACCTCAACTCTATCAAGCAAGGGACAGCTGAGTCGCTGGGAAACTTCTTAAGCAGATTCACCAACATGGTAGTACAAATCCCGGGATTCAATGACGAGTCCGCAAGCACATTATTAATGGGCAACGTGGCCGAGGGAGACTTCCAGATCTGCCTATTCCGAAAAGAGCCTGAAAACTACGATGTTCTGCGACAGCTCACAACCAAGCAGATCCACGTCAAGGAGGCTGCAAGCTCTAGCTCACGACCCATCGAATCTAGACCACCGTCCTACCACCAGGCCCCTAACAAGCACTAAGAAAGAGAAAATTTTGGGGATGAACACATCACAATCCTCTCTGGCAATACCCAGTCGTCCCACCACGACCTCAAGTTCAGGAAGTCCACTACAACCAAATGACGTGACCAGGTCCACTTGGTACCCCAAAGAATGTGATGATGGCTCATACCGACCAGGTGTCGCCTCCAATTTATGGGATTCTGCATGCCCTCCCTCAAAAAGAGGTGCCCCTTTAGATTTTCCCCCCACTAACAAATCCCAGTCATTGAAGCACGAAACTACAATAACACCATCCTCTTGTGGTTCACCACGACCCTACAATCCCCAATATTCAGCTAGAGGAAGAGGCAGTGGAACTTACCCCATGAATAGGGGAGGAAGAATTGGAAAAAGGGGAGAAGGATACCGACCTCCCTCAGGGACACAAGAAATGCTCAGGAAGCCAGGTCGTCGTCCGATTGACTAGAGTGTTCCAACCAGGATCACCAGAAACCTCCTTCACCAGATGAATGCATTAACACAACCGTGGGGGGACCCGCGACATCTGGCACTAGTAAACAGGAGTGGAAGAACTATGAGAAAGAAGCCAGACGCCCCCATCTAAAGCCAGTGTCAAGCAAGCATCCACTGCACACGCAATACTTATTTTTTTTGTTTTTGACACTCGGGACGCTCGCGGCCTTAGGATGCCACACTCGGATCCTATGTTCATCCATGTGCAGATAGGAACCAAAACGGTGAAGCGAGTGATGATAGATACAGGTTCATCAGTGGACGTCCTTTACTGGGACGCCTTTGAGCAACTCGGGATCGTTGAAAGCTCTTTGCATCGTTACTTAGAAAAGCTAGTCTCCTTCTCTGGAGACGAGGTTGAGTTGGTTTGAACAATCGAATTAGACCTAACATTAGGGACCACACCAAACACAAGAACCCACATGATTGACAGTGGTTCGACTGCCATCCATCTACAACGCTATCATGGGCCAATGGAAAGGTGGGTGAAGCATGGGGAGAACAACCGATGAGCACGACCAAGAGGCCACATCCGAACAACAATAGGTGGAGCTGGAAGTTCGACCCGAAACGGTAGCTGACAAAATTGTGGAGGAAAAGGTCCGTTTTTCCCCTTCCTAAATAAGACCGAAGCCCTATACCACGGTAACAGTTTGACTGTCACCGCTTTAGAGCGCCTCAAGAATATGTTGAGAGAATCATATGATGTCTTTGCATGGTCTCCACAAGACTTGAAAGGGCCCCCACGAGAAACTGCAGAATATTCCTTGAGACTCAATCGCAAGACAAAATCAGTATGCCAAAGAAAGAGGAAGATGTCTGCCGAAAAGTCAGAAGCAGCAAAGCAAGAGGTACACAAACTTTTGCAAGCCGGATTTCTTCGCGATATTAATGATTCAACTTGGTTATCAAATGAGGTGCTAGTCAGAAAGAGAAGTGGAAAGTGGAGAATGTGCGTGGACTTCAAAGATCTGAACAAAGCTTGCCCAAGAGATAGCTACCATTTGCCTTATATCGATGAGCTAGCAGACACCACAACAGGGCACACCACGGTAAGCTTTCTGGATGCCTATTCGGGCTACACTCAGATCAAAATGAGCCATCGAGATGAGAAGAGCACTGCCTTCATCACCAACCAGGGAACTTTTTGTTATAAGATAATGCCATTTGGGCTCAAGAACGAGGGTGTCACCTTCCAACGAATGCTAGAGAAAGTGTTTGTGTGACATATCGGAAGAAATGTTGCAGTTTACGTCGATGATATCGTGATCAAAATCCTTTCAAAGGAGGACCACTGCAAGGATCTACAGGAAACCATTGACACTCGAAAGAGGAATCATGTTTGCCTGAATCCAGAAAAATGTGTTTTTGGAGTAGATTTCGGAAAATTCCTGGGTTTCATGATAAGCCATCGCAAGATAGACGTGAACCATTCAAAAGTACAGACCATCATCGACATGGCTCCTCCAAAGACGCTGAACGACATTCAGAAATTGAACGGGTCGGTCAACTACTTCAGCAGATTCTGTTCGCGATTAGCTGATCACTCCCTGCCCTTATTCGAGAAGC
Source organism: Persicaria tinctoria (assembly GCA_037127255.1). Taxonomy (NCBI): domain Eukaryota; kingdom Viridiplantae; phylum Streptophyta; class Magnoliopsida; order Caryophyllales; family Polygonaceae; genus Persicaria; species Persicaria tinctoria. The sequence goes on along the minus strand of JBANSL010000006.1, from coordinate 55,848,475 downwards.
TAAAAAGGAAAGGTCCAGTCAATTGGAATGCCACTTTGGATAAAGCTTTCAAAAGTATGAAGGAATATTTGGCCACCTTGCCCACTCTTCATTTTCTACGCGAGCACGAAACGCTACAGCTATACCTCATCGTCGGGTCGACAACTATCAGCCTGGTGCTTACTACCGAATCTAAGCTCCCTATCTATTTCGCTAGCAGGGTCTGGTAGTCAGCTGAATCCAGACACACGCCAATTGAAAAAGTGGCTCTATATGTGGTTTTTGCTGCACGGATATTTATGCAATATTTGCAGGCTCACACCAACGAAGTGCTTTCCGACCTACCCCTCCATTAGATCCAGCACTCACCATCCCTTTCAGGGAGAATTATTAAATGGGTATTGGAGATTTCCGAATTTGACGTCCATTTCAAACCCATAAAATACCGTTTGCCCAAGCCTTGGCCGATTTTGTGACATAAGTTGTCTTTGCGTATTCTTAGGATCGCAACGGGGAGGACTAGGTTATTAATGTCGACGTATCAGTATCAGCGGGAGGATGTGGAGTCGGGGTTACCATCACCAGCCCAAGTGGGGAAATAACCGATCTATCTTTCCAGCTATTGTTCAAAGCTACCAAGAATGAAGTAGAGTATGAAGCTTTAATCGCGGGTATTGAGAAGGCACTGATAAACGGGGCTCGACAAGTCCATATTTTCACGCTGCACGCGGGCCTCTGTGGCAACCACCAAGGGTGGAGGGCCGTGACATCTAAAACCACACATCTGGGTTACTGCTGGCCCTCTCTCAGAGCAGATGCCGAAATGATTATTCACATATGTGACCCTTGCCAACGGCATGCATCACTCAATCTTCGCCTCCCTCATTCTTTGAAGTGCATATCTGCACCATTTCCATTCGCGATGTGGAGAATAGATATTTTGGTCCCTTTCCCAACAACACCAGGCCAGTTGTGCTTCATCATCGTAATAGTCGATTACTTTACGAAGTGGGTAGAAGCCGAAACCATGACCACCATCACGGCATAAAAAGTGCTAAAATTCCTCGGGAAAAAACACGATTTACCTGTTTGAGGTCCCCCTATTGTGACCCTAATTTGCCAAACTATGGAATCTACACCAGTTTTTGTATAATTTCGCATAAATTTAGGCAATTTACAACAATTAGGAGAATGGAGGAAATGCTCGAAGTCAACTACAGAATGTCCGAGGTTATGGAGTAGAAGAACCAGGACAAATTGAGCTGGGAACAAGAAAATCGAGTCGACACCATCTGGTCGATATCGACCATACTTGGTCGATGTCGAGGAAGCCAGTCGATTTCCAACTGAAGAGCCAGAATCGAGTGAAGAAGAAGAGAGTTGGTCGATATCGACCACACTTGGTCAATATCGAGTTGACCAAATCGAGCCGAAGATCCAGGAATCGACTAGAACCTAGAGCAGAGGAAAATGCAGGTCGATATCGACCTAAGTTGATCGATATCGAGTCACAGTTGGTCGATTTTCACCCTGGGAGCCGAGATCGAGTATCTGAAGTGAAGCTGGGAAGATGAGCTCGATATCGACCTACGTTGGTCGATATCGACCTGACCAACAATGGCCGATTTCGAGCATATCCGAGCTCTAATCCAATATCTATCCAAAGTCCAATGGAGATATCCACAAGAAGAGATTTATCAAGTTCTATCAAGATGGAAGAGATATTTATCTACTTTAGATATATTTCCCTTTTAGATTTATTTCTTTTATTTCCATAATTTATTCTTTAGAAGATAGATAGATTTAGATTTAGATATAGTTGTTCTTTCCTAATTGTCTAACGAATAAACACTATAAATAAGGCATTAGGGGCTGGATTTTATTCATTCAATCAATCCCAGCTACAAGCCAAATAGAGAGAGAAAGTCGAGTAGGATAGAGAGAGTCTTGGAGCCGAGTTGAGTTTGTGAAGCGATAGCGGAGTTGGCTTTATTCGGTTTTAAGTCTTATTTAGTTTATTTAATGAAATTTATTTTCTTGAAATCTTTGATGAGTTTATTCATCACGAAGAGTGAGTAGTCACCCAACTTCTAGGGTCGAGGTGAGTCCGACGGTAGCCATGTGAGGTGATGCGGTAAAGGTACAATCTTTGGATGCAATTCATCTTCTATCCCTATGAGCATGATTCTTTTGCGAAAGTTGAAGGTGATCCCTGTTTGTGTTATTGAAGCAAAAGTGATCTTAATACAACTTGGATTAATTATGTGAAAAAGGGTTAGTAAAAATTAGGGCTCATGCGAAAGCCTCTATTTTCCTATTTGTTAATAACGAAAGTTATTTGATGAAAAGCATGATCTTTTATGCCTTTATGTGTTATTTTACATGGCTATTGTTGTGGTGTTGAAACCCTGATTTATTTCACAAATTTCGAGTTTTAAGTTTCTGTTCTAGTCGATATTGAGTTTCTGTGGTCGATATTCCAAGTCGATATCGAGTGCATTGGGTCGATATCGACCAAGTTTATGTTTTTTTTGTTCTATTTTCTGCTTTTCTCGGTTATTTCTGTTTTCTATCGACGTAGTGGTCGATATCGACTAGGTAAGGTCAATATCGAGTGCATTTTCTGGTCGATTTTCTGCTGAGTTTTGAACTGAAAAGGCAGGCCCTGACACGCTTCCTCGAGGATCAATCCTGAATACCTTCTACTACAGCGGGAGGAAGTCTTGTAATTAATTTGCGGAGATTAGGGAGTGGAATTTGAGATTTATATTTCATACTTGGTTTTCCTCCTAACACCCCCAAGCTATCATCACCGATCATGACTTCTGCGTCGGTCTTCACATAGAATTCTGTATCTCGTCGGTAGCTTACCCACAATCCAATGGACAAACTGAAACCACGAATCACCAAATTCGGAATGCCCTTAAGAAAAGGTTAGGGCCGGAACAACAAAAGAAGATTGGGCTGAGATCTTGCCTCTGGTGCTACAGTCATATAGGACCTCAGCTAAGAGCTCCACGGGAGAAACTCCTTTCGCGATGGCATTTGGAGTCGATCCAATCATCTCAGTGGAATTACTAATTCCCTCGGCTAGAATTGTCGATTTCAACAAAGATACCAACGACGAAGCCCATGAGTTGGAACTCCACTTGCGCGAAGAAAGAAGGGACGTCGCTTGCCTCAAAGCGACTGAATATCAACGTTGACTAGCTGAAGGATGCAAAAAGCGTGTCTTCATACGTCCACTACAAAAAGGGACATGTTCCTCTGACAAGCAACAACAGGGGGAAAACTTGAACCCAAATGGGAAGGTCCGTATGTCATCCACAAAAAAGTGGGCAGAGGTTCCTTCAAGCTTCAAAATTCAGAAGGCGCGATTCTCGCAAAGTCATGGAACGCCAGGAATCCCAAGGCTTATTTTGCTTAATGGTTAGGCATATTAGAAGTTTGTTGACTTAGATTTTCCATGTATAGGGGTCACAAGGGTTCCCGATTGGGTATGACACTTTATACATATAAATGAAAGTTCCAAACCCAACAATAATTGTTGATACACAAAATTTAACAATCGCGCGTCTTTTGAAAACGGATGTACAAGTAAGCCTGAAAGGAGAATAAATTTAGCAATCGCGTGTCTTTGGAACACGGATGTACAAGTAACCTTCCAAGGAGAATAAATTAAGCAATCATGTGTCTTTCGAACACGGATGTGCAAGTAGGCCCCCAAGGAGAATAAATTTAGCAATCGTGTGTCTTTCGAACACGGATGTGCAAGTATACCTCCAAGGAGAATAAATTTAGCAGATCGTGTGTCTTTCGAACACGGATGTGCAAGTAAGCCTCCAACAAGAATAAATTTAGCAATTGCGTATTTTTCCAACACGGATGTGCAAGTAAGCCTCCAAGGAGAATAAATTTAGCAATCACATGTGTTTCGAATACGGATGTGCAAGTAAGTCTCAAAGGAGAATAAATTTAGTAATCGCGTGTCTTTGGAACCCAGACGTGCAAGTAAGCCTCCAAGTCGAATAAATTTAGGAATCGCGTGTCTTTTCAACATGAATGTGCAAGTAAGCCTCCAAGGAGAATAAATTTAGCAATCGCGTGTCTTTTGAACACGGATGTGCATGTAAGCCTCGAAGAAGAATAAATTTAGCAATCGCATGCACTTCGAACACGGATGTTAAAGTAAGCCTCCAAGGAGAATAAACCCAGCAATCATTATTCTTTTCAAGCACGGATTTATAAATAAACTTCCATGTTATCTGGAAAACTAGTGAAAGCAATATATCTTACTCTACTCCTTCTTGCTTGTTCTGTTGTGATATTATGATTTTTGAATTCCCATCAATCACGATCAAATGGTTATTAAGAATATGGCGCACTTAGATAAGCCGTACAAGTTCTCCAACACACATTTTTCAAAACCAACATACAAACAGAACCCCAAAAATATACACGACTCGATTACTATAAACGATTCCAAAGAAAAGGTACATAAGTGTTTAACGAAACAGGGTTCACACAACAAATGAGGGAATGGTAAGCAAGGGAGTAGTAAATAACCAAATTTCAGCCCAACATCATGAACTCACTCATTCGGTTCAAGAACTATTATGGTAAAGCGACTACTCCCCTCATATTTGTAAATAATAAGAAACCCCCCAACATGGAAGCCACTATCAACGGCGAAAGCATGCTAGCCTTCAGTAAGGATATAATGGTTCTGACTATCTTGGAATACCCTCACTCGAAATTCTCGCCCAGTGGGAGAAACCAAGCAAACATGAGTCAATCCTTCGCGACCATACTGAGCACCAAAAGACTCAGGGAAAAGCTACAAAACACCAAAGCAAAAAATTAACCAACAAAAACAAGAATTACGAAGGAAGGGTCAAATAAGCTACCATGTAATCCACTTTCTCTTAAGAATCAATGAAACGAAAAAAGTCACGATGACGAGGATGGGGGGAAGTCATGATTCCTCACTTGGAAATTAGCAAAACAAAAGCAATACCCAAGGAAAATTGTCTAGGCTTATTCTAGACATCTGGTATTTATCAGTAAATAAGGCAAATCGTATATCGTATTGTCAGGTCATAAATAAAAGTCTGTATCCGTCCAAAGCGATCTTTTCAGAATCAGCTGCATGCCAAAGAAGTGGCAAGATCTCAGAGCATATCTATGCAACCCAAAACACCTGTGTCACATCAAGACAGGTCACATCCGGGTCAGACATAGACAGAACGCCGGGTCTGAAGCCATGTTTTAAAATCATTAAATAAAAACATCATTACAGGAACCCTCGTGATTAAACAAAACAAATTGCATAAATTAGGATTAACAAAAGCAGGACACAAAAGTAGTTATCCGATTACATCATCATCGCAACACCATAAATCCCTACTCATCCTCAAGAATACGAATCTTAAAGCGATGCCCTCCCACATACTGAAAAAACACCATCGATGCTCCAACTCGAACACCATTATTGGTTGCTAATCTTCCCCAACCTTCTGACAACCACCAACGATTTAAGCAGTCCTTGGAAACCCCAACACGAAAGTTTTAACCAGTTGTGGAGACTAAACAAACATGGTCGGATACAACATGACCATACATCCTTTCGAAAGCACAAGGGAGAGGCTGCAAAGAACAGAGCATTACTTCATAAGAATTCAAACCTAAACAAATTTAAAGCATATAAAACAGGGATATCTTATCAAGCGATGGAGCCTTCCCTCTACATCAACACAACGATAAAAATCTCGCATCTCAGAGTTGGGGGGCACCATCTCTCTACCAAGCAATAGTAGTAAACAACGAATAGATAAACAAATTGTTGCAAACACCATCCCTTTTATATAGGGAACAAAGCTGTGCAAACCTTGAAAATCAGCAAAGGGATTTATTGTCTGCGTTGAACCAGGAGGGAAGTTTGAAATCGAGATTTCCCAGGATATTCTGCATGGACTACACCTGGCAAGAATCTCTTTAAAACCTGACCAAGTTCAATAGAGCCTTTGAAAATCCAAACAATCCCCTTGTTTTTTATATCTACCTAGTAGGGGACGAGCAATACATACGCTTGATGTTACCCTACTGCTTCGGTGAACACTTCCAACCCCAGGTACCCGAGGAAATCCTCTTATCCACCCGCATGGTCAAAGATTTCCCTGTTCATATCATGAGGGGCAGTTACGGATCTCACTGGGTGGCTCATGGATGGATAGACTTTGTCGAAACACACAACCTCGAGTTGGAAACGTCAATAGTTTTCACACACCTTGGCGAAGCAAGGTTTGAAGTCCATTTTCTAGAGAAGGAGGGCTATTACATCGAGGAAGAAATCTATGATGTTGGATACGATGCCCCATCATCAAATAGTTTCCACTAAGTCCCAGCGATAGTTTGATAAACAATGTTTTTACTTTATGCTTTTAAATGTAGCTCGAGCTAACAATAAAGAACCCTTTCCTCGGTTCATATTTCCATTGTTCCCTTTACGATGATATTGACAAATAAGTCCTTGGCGTCCGAAGACGCTGGAGATTGTTTAATTAAGTAGGTCTCTCCTCCACGAATAGTGCGTTGGAGATTACCTATTTCATGGTTTAATCCTCTTTGCGTTCGAAAATGCTAGAGATTGTTTATTAAGTAGGTCTCTCCGTCGCGTCAAAGACAGTGGAGATTGACTTTTAAAAGGTCCCTCATTCACTTAGCATACACTTGAGATTACCTAATCCTCAACGCGATCCCCTTAAAACGTCTAATAACGCTGGAGATCATTTAGTAATTGGTTTCTCCTTCGCGTAGACTACGGTGGAGATTACTTAATTCTCAATTCGATCCCCTTCGCGTACAAAGCGCTGGAGATTGCCTTAAGTAAGACGCTCATTCGCCGGAAAAAGCCAAGGATTACCAAGCACTCGATTTCAAATTCCCTTGTTTGCCAACACACTAGAGATTTTATTCAATAGCCACCTTTAGCTAGCATACATGAGTATTAATAACTAAAATACTAAAACTCTATTAATATACTCTTCGTGACAAATCCAAACAATCAGCGTTGCATAAACATGTTGGTTTATTTATTATACACCAAACAAAACCATCCAACAAAAGTAGCGATTTAACTGCACAAAAGGTCACAAGAGCGGAAAATTAAGACCATGACCGTGATTCATAGCAACAACATCAAAACAAGAGTGCGCGTCATACTCAAAGATCAATCATGTCCCAATTCGAAGTTCATTCGAAACGATGAACTCAGGCCACCCAGAAGGAAACCAATAGTTATTAGGCCCCAAAGGTTCCACCCTCGCCACGAATTCCTCGTCATCTCGCGTCCATAAATGCACGAAGCCAAGTGCATCATAACCATAATCACGGTATACGGATGGTAGAGGCTGCAACAACAACAAGCACATCAGAGAAGCTCGAAAATGTCATGAAGAAATAAATGACAAGATAGAAATTACCAGCCTATATAAATGCCTCTCCACGGCAATATCCCGGGTAAAACCCCTAACAAGAGGAACATTTTCACCTCCAATATCAACTGGCGTCGTGGGCATCATCGTCAAAAATAAATTGCAATAACAACCTTAGAATTTCTTACCTTTTTATATTAATCTCTACAAAGAAAAACAACAAACGACACCGCAAACCGCCCAAGTCTACAACGAGGTCAACAAATATCAAATAGCACCACAAGGAATACCTGATAAGTACAACCTCCCTCCACGCAGAAAAGAAGGTTACAAACAAACTTGATACACCGAGCTGCACGAAAAAACATGCTAATGACATGCACTTCCCTGCTTCAGAATGATTCAAAGATAACTCTGCAGAACAACATCCATATCTACAATGCACATAACTAATATAAATAAAGACAACACTTAGATCAAGTAACACACGAACAAAACTATTTAAAGCCTAATGCCAAGTTTTGACATGGCTTCAGGAGAAATCTCTCCAGGAGAAATTCCTCCACCAACCTTCCTCATAAATACTATGCTTTTCCCATATCCTAAATTCATCAGGATAATCCTTAGGAAAAGCCAACTACACATGCTCACCTTACCATACATCTTTGTAGAATTTGGGGACGAGATACTAAACCAAATCATTCTATGCTCTCCCTTGAACCAAGAATTCGTGGTACTAGTCGAAAGAGACGAAAGGGATTGGTTCTCTCTTTCAGAAGGCTGGAGATCTTTCGCGAACACTAACAACCTCAGAATAGGGAGCTGCCTTAGCTTCGAATACCAGTGAGAATCTCACTTTGATGTGACAATAGAGCAACCATGCCCAGAAGAAAACGGAGATGTTTTGCCCACCTACCTGTGTTACGAAGAAATATAACTATAGAAGACGCAATCGCCCTCTACTTTATTTCATCGCTAATAAATGGCCACTTTGTAAATTTATCACTAGAATAACATATAGTGCATTCGCGAACCCTACTTTTTGTCATCTCATGATTCATTTAATGAAACGCTCAATGAAAGGAGATGGATAAGGGTGTCCCAAACTTACCTTTCAAGCAAGAGTATTAACAATAGCAGGTTAAACTCCAAGTCGCAAGAAGACAAGAGTAATAAACGACAGATCAAACTCTTAAGAAAAATAATCAATGAGCGTAAACAGAAATATATTACGACCAAAACTTGAAATATTAACAAAACATCAAAACACCATGACAAGGCACCGCTTGTCATGGGCCGAAATGTTTTCCATCCCAAAAAATAATGTATGAACCGCAGCAGAGCATAAAGCTCTCACCATGGGCAGAAATGTTTTTCAACTTACTTCCCAATACAAAGACGATTTGATTTGATAAAGAGTGGAAAGGCGAGCTGTTAAGTATCGACAGGAGGATTGTTGTTCTCACGAGAAGGCTCAGGGGTGTTCTCACCAACAGAAGAAGGATCGAGAGCTGCAACATCATAGATGGGGGCATTGAGTAGACGAGGCAGGCCACGTTGAGGATCATTGGGCTTCATATCCCTAGTGTCGTAACTGGGAGGAAACATCCTCACATCATCCCTGAGATAAGCGAAATGGTTGACGCTCTGGGCAATCCCACCATCCACTCCTTCCATAAAGGCATTGACTATCTTGTCATATATGACATCCTGCCTATTTGTCTCGATGTAACGACCTAACCAACCTCGACTATCCTCCCCCATGAAGCTGGATAACCACCCTTGGCCCTCATTGCTAAGCATAAACTCGCGAAGCCTACTCTTGGTAAGATTGACGTCTGACGAGAGGGTTTCTCGACCAAATAAATTTGTAGTCAAGACCCCGCTATAGGATAGTGGAGTCAGGTTCGTCCTCAGGAGAGAAGTCAGCGGTTCTAGGTTTAGTGTGGTTTGGGGTTCAGGGATAGCAAGAAGAGGTGATGTGGGTGGTTGTCGACAAAGAATAGAGGGGGTCGATGTCGAGGGATGGAGAGAGAATGGTGGTTTGATATCGAGTAGAATATGTGCCGAATAAAAACCTAATTTGTTTCGCAAACTTCTAAGGTTAGGGATTACCGCAACAATAAACATATGTGTAGATCATAAATCACATAAAGATGCATGCTTTATATCAAAGAATCGCCTTTCGCAAATTCCAACAATTTAGGTGATAGAGGCTCTCGCATAAAAACCTAATTTGTTTCTACCTTTTTATAATTAGGATTAGTCGGCTCTCGCAAATAAACCCTAATTACTATCCAATTCATAATAAGATCACTTTCGATTCAATATCATGAATAAGGAATTTCCTCAACTCTCGCAAAGGATTAAGCACATAGGTAGATGATGATAAAGGCATATATATTCATGTATTTATAAATCAAACACACATATCTATGTTGGGATCACCCCAACCCTAGAAGAAGAAAATTAGAAACAAAACATAATAAAATAAAATAACTTTAACATTCAAAATAAAACTTAAACTTACAAAACCTTCCAAACGTTCCTCCTTCTTCTCTCTCTCCTCCTCTCTCTCTCTCTCTCTCTCTCTCTCTCTCTCTCTCTCTCTCTCTCTCCTTGCGCCCGAAGACGGCTTTGCTTGAATGTATGAAAATCAGCCCCCTATGGCTTTATTTATAGGCTTCCAATCCTTGCTAATCAATGATGGAAATCTCTATCTATATCTAAAGATAAAACTTTAATAAAGAGAATATTTATCTTAAAAGGAAATATATCTAAAAAGCTAAATATCTTCATGTGTGGAAAAATCTTCTTCTCCATGGGTAGATCTTGATATAGTTGATAGATCTCGGACTCCTTCGCTCCCAAGAAAGCCCAAACCGTGTCGGATAGCCCAACCGTGTAACGCGACCCAGGAAAGATCTCCTCGATATCGAGTAAGGACATCGTTGACTTCGGCTTGGCTGGTCTTCTCGAGTAACTGCACGTCGATCTGGCTCGGACATGGGCTTCTGATCTTTGTTGATATCGAGCATAGTACTCGATATCGAGTAAATGCTGCTCGGCCTTGTCTTCGTCTCGGCTTTTCGATCAGGTGGTCTTCCTCTACTTTAGGCTGGTCTTCAGGTCTTGTCGATATTGAGTAAAGTTCTCGATATCGAGTGACTTTCTAAACTCGAGTTGGTTCTGTATCTCAGTTCCTCGATATGCTTGTCCTCGATCATGCTGTGCCCGGACTTCTTTAGTCGATATCAAGGAAAAGAAGTAGATATTGAGTAAGGCTCGGCTTCCGTCTTCGTTTCTTGGTTTTCTCCCAGAATGACTGCAAATTCTATAATATTAAACCAAAATTTATGTAGATTTCCATTTCTTGCAAATAAGCACATATTACATAAATTCAACATATTCCCATCCCGAAATATGCAAAGTGAATAGAATATGGAGCTAAAATGTGCATTTCAACATGGCTATTTTAGTAGACATCAACGTCCTCACCAGATGTAAAATGCTCTGATTGTTCTCTTACACCAATAAGCTCTCCACAGGTCGTTTTCAACTCATGCTCAAGATCCGTGATCCCACCCCTCAAGCATGTGATCTCTAATTCACGCTGGCCCCCCATCTCTTGGATCTTCAAAAGCTCAACTCGCGTGACGCCTAGTTCTTTCTTCGCCACCTCCATTTCTTTCTGGGATCTTTCTAAGGCGTTTTCAAATTGTTGATGGTCACCTCTTGAAGCTTCGCATCCTTTAAACTGTCCACTTTTGCTTTTAGAGTTTTGTTCATTTCCCATAGCTCCCTCACCTTATCGTTATAGTCCCGTAAATGCCCAGCCACCTCAAACCATTGCAGGTTCCCCTGCGACAATATACGAAAAACATTAAACATGCGTGCAAAGTAGAATAAATAAAAAAGAGTAAATCGCAAAGAACGATACCCAGCCCCCAATCATTAGACCATGCTCCAGCAACTCTTCATCCGTTAAATTATGAAGATAATCCCTCTCAGCCAGACAACTCCTTCCAGGAATCCCCACTTTCTTAATATCAATCCGATCGAACCCAAGTTCCCTATACGCAATCATAGAAATCCCCGCCGGGGTTATGAGCTCAGCACTCAAAAGTTTTGTAGTTCCCTTTTCCACCCTGGGCCTTTCTTTCTTGCGTTGAGCCAAGGGTATATCCTTTGACGATACGATCTCCCGGTCTTTGATATGCACTTTCCCTTCCGAGCTTTTTGTCGTGAGGGTGAGTCGCGGGAAACATTCTGTTGACCATCACCCACTTGTAGACCAACAACAGGAGCATGCCTAACTGCGCCCCTAGCAGCACTTCTCTTCTTTGCCAAAGCGGAGATATTCACCTTATCAACCAATATATCTGCGAAAGAATTGGGAAAATGTTTAAAATCATAAAAAATGATGATCAAAATACTAGAAATCTTAAAATGCCTGGACAGCGACCCGAACGGTGCAGAACACTAAGATCGCCCATCTCCACACGAACCGAAGTTGCGAATTTTCTATAACTCCGTGTTGTCGCGACCCCCTCTCCGAACGCAACCTTCGATCTTTCCATCGGGATATTTTTACCTTTAGGAGGAACAAACTTGCCGGATCGGGTCACAAAATTCAGAAAGGTCTTTCTTGAATCACAAACAAGGAACCATTTCTTTCTCCATCTCGAGTTGCTAGAAAACATCTCAACTATTTTCCCAGATAGGGAAACGGACAACAGTCCCTCGCTACGTTTCAAGGAAAGAATGGAAAAGAGATGGTCCAAGGACGACGTCTTCTTGATAGTAGCACACCGCATGATATAGACCGCGAGGTACATCCACACATTAAAAGCGAGCCGGGCCGGACATTGGTCTATGGGTATTAAAAATTCTGAATAAAGCCGAGGAAGAGGGAGGCAGAACCCCTGAAGCAAACTTCCCAGGTGGACGACGACGTGATCTTTGTACCTATTCAAGCTTCCCCCATTTCCAGTAGCCAAGCCTATTTTTATCCCAGCCGGCCATGGATAAAACTTAGCCACCTCCTCCAAGTGCTTAACCTCGAGAATTGATTCTTCTCTCAGTGTTTTAGTTACGGTCGGAGCTACGCGTTCCGTAAAAATCTTTGTGAAGGGAGGAAGCATAGCAGGGGCATAGCCTTCGTAGAAGCTACAATTGCATACTTTACTTATTTATAGAGAAGGAGAGAGAGAGAGAGAGATAGAGAGAGAGAGAGAGGTCGATTGGAGTTGTGAAGCGAGATCGTTTGTGGCTTTGTTAGGTTTGTACTCTTTCGATTTAATTTCAATTCAAGTAATTCTCCTTCTGATTATGATGTTTGTTATGATGATGAAGTGTGATTAGTCACCCTATTTCTAGTTTCAGGGTGAGGCCGCTGATAGCCATGTGAGTTTTGCTTAAAAGTATGATTTTTATTGTGATTTCATCTTCTATCCATCTTCTGAGTTGATATCGAGTGATCTGCTAGCCGACGTTAAGGGTTGTTTTCAAGGAATTGTTTAGGCGAGCGCTGACACGCTTCCTCGTGGATCGATCCTAATTCCCTACCACTATAGCGTAAGGGTTTCTTGTATTTTATTTGCGTGGTGCAGAGATTCGGTTTGCTTTTATATCATTATATTTGCATACTTGATTTCCCTCCTAAAACGACCTAAAATAAAATTTTAAAAACTAACTTTACATGGCGACATCCTGCCTTAGATTTTCAAAAATTTTAATTGATCGAGAGAGCGGAAATTGGGAAACTAACCTTGGAAAACTAACAATGGGAACTAATTATCGGGGCTAACCTCAACATTCGAGCTAACAGGTCTGGACTAAAGACTCTCTCCCTCGCTCTCTTTATTCCCAGCTGAATCACACTCTCATAACCCTATCCAAAATTCCCCCCAAAACTTGTTGCTTTCCCTCGACCTCCGAGCTATATGCCATCGCCACCACAAGAGATTTAGTAGGTTCCCTTTTTCCTCACTAGTGATTTTATCTTAAAGTTTGTTGTCTTTATTTGATTTTCATTTAAGGATGATGAAATGTTTGTGTGTGGGGGAAAAGTTGCATTCTTAGATTCATGCATTCATGTTTATGTTCTATTGCTTTGTTTGCAGTTGCATTCATGTTTATGTTTTGTTATTGCATTGTCATATATTCATACATTCATGTTTACTTTTCCGTTATCTTATTGCATTAAAAAAATGAAAAAATGTCCAAAATTCAAAGATATCATGCATTGTATAAATATGTGTTATTCAACCGCCTATCTTGTCATGTTTGTCCTCTAAAGCATTTTTTATTATCTTAATTGCATAAGTCCTATGATTTGATTTGATTGCTTGAAATGAATTTTGATTGGAGCATGATTAGATAATATAATTGAGCATATATGATCCTAAGGTTAATTGAAATCCTATTGAATATTCCTATGTTTTTCTTATGTAATTACCCTCCATATGTTCTTCCTCTTTAGATTGACTGATTTATCTATTTTCAAGACCACATTATACATGTTTGTTATTTGTGAGTTACATATGATTAAGGCATGTTTTTTTTAGCCAATTGTTACCTTATCCACCCTGTATATATATCCTATACTTGAAGCCCTTTAAGCCTAATAGACAATTTTTCTTAATAGCTCCACAAAACATATCTTAGTCAATGATTAGCCTGACCCTATCTGAGAATTAGGAGGACAATTAGTGAAAAATCTATATATTGGAGTTGCTTTGAGTTGAGTTGATGTATGTATGGTTACGCATAGCAAGAGGCATAGCCGAAATAAGGTAACTCTTCTTGCGTAATTGAGATGACAAATTAATAGGGGCCTAGGGAGAATAAAATTCACTTAAGAATAAAAGTCTAGTAACTAAAGACCTAAGGAGGATAAAATTCACTTAGGGGCAAAAGTCAAGTAACTTATACCTGGGGAGGATAAGATTCACCTATGGGCAAAAGTAAGCTTAAAAGAGAAAAAAAATATGTTGAAACAAAAATAAAGTCATCATCATTTTCATTGAATAAAGTTGTATTTGGCTATTGAAAGATGGGGAGCTTATTGTTGTGTGTTGGAGTTTTTGCCATTGGAATTGATTGCGAAGTATGGAGGTTTTGGTGTTATATATAACTAACCATTTTCCCGGATCCAAAGCACCACAAGCCAAAATGTTTCCCATGCCTTATGTTCCTACCATAGCCCCATTACAACCTATAAAAGTCATCATGATGTCCTTGCAAGTAATGACATTCATGGTTAAGATTTGGTATATGGCTTTCAATTTCTTTGTAGCATAGGGTATATTGGATTGAGTGGGTGAAAATTGATAAACTTGAAATGCATGAAATTTAAGGTTGGATTAAATTGCCTTGGATGATCGTTGAAATATGTGCTAGGACGTTTGTTCTCTTGTTCAGGTCTTCTATTGCTTGATGTTGCTTTTATAAAATTGTAGCATGAAAATCTTATTTGTGGGATGTTTGGTTGTTGTTATGTATTTCATTGCTTGAGGACAAGAAAAGGCTTACACGTGGGGGAGTTGGTGATATGTTGGGGATACGTTTGGATTAGCAACGTATCAGTTGGAGTTATGATAATTTGTTTGATTCTTTCATGTTTAATTTGCACCTGTTATGGTATTAAAAAAAATTGTTTAGACATGAAGAAGTCTCTATTTCTATGCGCTACTCTATGTTAGCTTGAGGGCTAGCAAAGATTAAGCGTGGGGGAGTTTGATAAGGCATATTTCAGTAGGAATTATAGGATGATTTTATATGCATTCCATTGTAATATAATCATGTTTTATGGTTAATTGCATATTATGCACTTTTAGAGATAAAGTTCGGAAACTACGCTATTTTATTGGATTTATGCAGATTCGTAGTGCCGGTATGGGAAGAGACCAAAAAGGAAAGCATGGAACAATCCATGAAGGATCCAAGACAGGCCGAGGAGCAATGGAGCAAGGAATCAAAGCTAAGGAGCACAAGAACATGAGCGGAAACAAAAAACGTGGACAAATCGTCTCTTTGAGCATCTGACAATTTCGATTCAACTTCTGAGATCTTCATGAAATTTATATTCCTTGACGAGAGATTTCAAACGCATATTCATACGCGTCAATCAAATGAACAACGAATCTGAAAAGTGCCTTACAAGTTCGATCTGCAGAAGTTGTCAGCTCCAATCGCGGCTGCGACACTTCAAAGTTCACCACCATGCCTCATCTCACCCTGGTGACATGCCCGCGAGAGCCCATGATGAAACATCAATATTGGCGGCCACGAGTCTCATTTCGGGGCGGCAAAATTGTCCACAGAAAAGTCGGTTTAAGGCCAAATCTTATCTTTTCGAAAGGAAACTCGATCAAATCTCAATGGTTATCCATTCTTTAGGGTTTAAGAAAGTCATATTAAGACTTAGTTATGTATTATTTTAAGTTTTAATATTTTTAGGATATTTTCTACATTATCTTTTAATATTCTCTACATAGAGGGAGGCCACGAAATTCCTAAGGTATCTAACATCATTCTAAGATTCATATTCGCAGTCGGTTTCTCTCTTTCAATTGATTAGTTTAGGTTTTGTTTTCCATTGAAGAGAAGGAATTTAGGTAAGTCATGCTTGGCTAAATCACCGTTGTTTTCATCTACACTTTCGAGACTTGGTTGGTTGTTTACGAGTTTCTAATGAACGATTATTTCTCTCTTTAATATCTTTCAATTTCCCTTCCGATTATTGTTGATATTATTATGATTGATAACCATGATAGTATCTTGCTAAGTATTTGTTCTTTCGTCATTGAATGAATTCCGTAGTAGCATGCTTACGATTATGAGAACCTTTGTTTGATCATGACTAAGTAGAGATTTCGACATATGTCTTAAACATCGGTTACCTTGCATACTTGGTGTTATTCATATACCTAGATTCTTAGGAATTTGTGCTATCTTTATGTGAAATCTTTGTCCGTCGTTAGGTTTCATAAATGTGTAAGGGATTAATTGTGCTCTTTCTGCTTTAATCTATTCAAATTAAGATGAGAGGAATTCACAGAGAACACTTTAAATGGATTTAACGACCAATAAACCAATCAATGTCGAGAATTTATGGATGGAAACATCTCTTTTATCTATCATTTGCATTTGCTTAGATTAGATTCTTTCATTTACTTTTATTCCCATATTTTGCCTTTCAATCAATAATTGTGCAATTATTGGAAATACTTGTTTCTATGTTGGATTGACCCCTTACTTGCATCTTGTACTAGTATGTTTGTTTGAGAATTATTTTGATAAGGGAAATCAACGACTTTTCCTCCATCAATCGACTTGCACTCTATGTGTTTCACACAAAAGAGAGTTCCTTCAATAAAAAATAACGTGTCTTCTACAACGAACTCAGTCATCTCTTTATAACCCTAAAGGCTAGGTTTTAGATGAAAATAATAAATAAATTATATCTTAAATAAATCTCTAAATTACCTAAAGTAACTTGAGTAAAGTAGAGCATACAGGAATCTTTTACACTTGAAGAAATTCGGCCCCTATGTTTATTAAGAGGAATCAGCCTTCTCAAGTGTAAAACATAAATAAGTCTTGAATGGCTCCTCTTGAAGTTGCAACTCGCTTGAGAAAAGAGCATGACTCATGAAGATGAATGAATCTCGTTAAAGCTTCTTAGCACGAGCTCGAGTCATATGTCCATCCCCATGTATGATAGGTGTATCCGAAAAGGTGTCTTAGATGGTCCCTCATTAGAACCCAATTCTTGGCGCCGTTGTCGGGGAAGAAAATAGTTTGCTTTTCCTTATTTCTATTATTGAGTCCTTTTTGTTTTTGTTTTCCTTTGAGTATTTTGTGTCCTTGTATGGTTCAAACTCGTTCTTATAATTCATTACCTTTGTGTTTTGATCCCGATATTGAAAGATCTCTTAGGCTGAAAAGGAGGCTTGAATTTGACACACATAAGGAGATGGGAGAGAAAGTTGATAATCCGCCAAGAAGGACCCTAAGAAACCAAAAAGAACATAATTTGAGTTCTCAACCACTTCCAATTAGACTTCATAATCTCTCGGATGGTTCAAGATTTGAGTAAAAGTCGATTTGGTCTACTATTTTACCCTACATTCATGGATTTCCTAGGAAGAAACCAAACAAACACCTTGCAACCTTTGTGAGTGTGTGTGATAGACTTAGACCCTAAGGCGTTACTGATGACCAATTGATGTTGAGAGTGTTCTCCTTTACCTTGAAAGATTCGGCCAGTGATTGGCTTTCTTACCTACCCCCAAAAGCATTAGTGCTTGGGTTGAATTGAAGAAAGCTTTACTACTTCAGAAGTACTTTCCTCCTATTCGCCTCAACAAAATCAAGAATGAGCTATCTCGTATTGAGAAATCACCTACGAAGAGTCATTATGAGTGTGTTGAGTGGTTCAAGAAGCTTAAGGGTAGTTGTTCACAACATGGTATACCCAAGGATGATCTAGAGATATATCTTTATGAGGGCTTGCTTGATACCAACATGAGTTTCATTAATGGTACACCTCAGGAAGCAATGAAGATTTTCGAAGTGTTGGCTAATGCATCACACAATATGGGAAAAACCAAAGAGTTAGAGGAGTGCATAAGTTGGATAGTTCTTCAAATGGTCACAAGGATGACTTAGATAGGCTTACTGAAATAGTGAAAAAGATGGTTGCGCGGATGAATCAACCTCAACAACCTAGACCTTGTGGTGTCTCTGGAGATCCAACTCATCCGAATGATAAGTGTAATTTGATTCAAGAGGATGTCGCTGATTTGAGTGATATGGATTATGGACCTCGCCGCAACTTTGGTAACAATGTCTACACTTAGGGCTACAATTCAAATTATCAAAGTGGATTCAACGACATGGGTCAGTAGAAACAAGTTTCTTATCAAGAAAGAGGACAATTTGACAATCGTCAGAGAAACACTTAACATGAGGATAGAGATGATGCATTGAGGTTATAATTGGAAAAGATGGGTGTTCAGGAGAAATTGTTGATTCAAATGGCTAAGGAGATTAGAAAATTAAAAGCGAAGGATTCTGGGTGTTGAGATTGCATGATATGTAAGATGATGAGATTTGAGATGATGAGTTATGAGATGATTTTTGGAGTTATTTTGATGATATTGAGAGATCTTGTGCATTTGTGAGCTTGATCTATTGAGTTTGTTTGTGTTATGTTTGGAGTTTTTGAAATCTTGTTTTCCTGGAATTTATTGCACCACATGACCAAATATAATTCCTGGAATTTATTGTCCACAATCTCATTTATTGGGTTGTTTAAACATTAATGGGTGGTAATATAGACTCTTTACCTGAGGTGTTGAATGTCTTACTAAACAAAACCTTTCTGTTTCGTATTGAGGTGAAAGAGTGTTTCATCAAGGTTGGTGATAAGAGACACACTATCAAGAAGATGACAGGTGATCAAGGTCTGATTTAGTGGTTTAAATCAACATATTCATATGTGCAGGTACATATACTTAAACACAGTTTTGATGTTTTTAACCCACAGGTTTGTTTGATATTTAGTTGACTTCCCTTTTGCCTGACTTGTGTTAGGAAACCCACTCGGATCCATGTGACTCTCATAAACTACTCAATATCAATGAAGATGGTGTTTTCTCTACTCCCCAGAAGCGAATTCATGTTGTTGTCCAGAGTGATGATGATAATGATGACTCGATGTCTTCCACGAAGCAAAAGGTCATTCTCAAGGTCGAGAAGAACGATATCTATTCTGGTTATTAACGACAATCAACTCCAACAATAGCTTTCATATATTTTGAACTTTCAGCTTCTTTTTTAGACCCTTTGCATATCTAATAAGTTTTAATGTTTCAAGCTTTAGTATTCAGCTCCTTCAAGTTGTTCAGAATGTTTTGTTGGATTTGAAAGACATATATATTTCCTTGATGTTTATAAAGTGTTATCTATATAATTTAGCGGGTTTTGTTATATTCCGTTTGTATTTTTTTTTGTTACGTCACTACTAGAATTGTGTTCATAGACATCGTATGATTAACATCAGTTAGAAAAACGCATGATGTTAAAAATAAATTTAAAAACGGTTTGTAAATTTCTGATGTTGAAAACAAAATAGACATCGCCCAAATTTGTCGACCGATGTTAAATGTGGTTTTCGGGAAAAAAAAAAGAAGGCGCGAAAATGAAATCTGAACAAGTAAAATCCCGCTCACTTCGAATACAGGCGGGCGCATCCCAATTCTCCCAACACTTAGAAAATTTCCTAGAAATTTGCAATTGCTTCTTAAATTCATAAAAAACAACCCCAAGCTCGGCTTGAGGTTGTTTTTGCCCAAAAAAAAATTGAATTTTTTGCCCAAAAAAAAGAAGCAGCATATTATACTTAGAAAATGAAATAGGTCATATTCACCAGCGACTCCTTCCTCCTGTTCAACTCCTTCCTCCTCCACTCCTGCTCACTGCGACTCCACTCCTACTGCCTTCCGACCATGTAGGGTCTGCGACTATCGAACTCGAGGGGGCTGCGGCGAAGCTCTTCCGACTGTCGAATTCGGTGGCGCTCTTTGGGCTTTCCTCACACTGTTGAACCAACTCGTGAAACCCTCTTTCATTGTCGTCCTCTTATCTCCGGCCATGGAACCTGAGCTCGGCTTCTCTTCGCGGTAGAGAGCTTCTCTGTCGAACAAGGACTTTCGCCTTCTCTTCGTGGTAGGGCACTTCTCCGCCTCCTTTTTTCAATATGTGTGATTTAGGGTTTATGTGAAATCGTTTGATTAAGTGTATGTAGCTGAACTTGGCATTTATTTTTTATTTAGGGTTTGTTTAGCGTTTGAATTACTCTCTAATCTAACTAATTTGGGGCTTTATCGGGTGTTTTGATTTTTGGCTTTCATACTAAAGACATGGGTTCTCGATCTGTTTCTAGGTATGAAATTCCTCCTCCTATTTGCTTCTAACTCATGTCCTATCTTATTTAAAATCCATATTGCATCTTGGATAGTCTTGAAGTCGTCTCTTTCTAAGCATTCAACCAACTTTGCCTACAAAAATAAGACTTGAGTTTATAGTGATGAACTTCAGCCTTGTACGTGAGTGTTTTTTTAACCAAATAGGAAAAAGTCAAAAATTTGTATAGAAAATTTAAGCTTTTACTTCTATATGATAAAGATCCAGGGTAACCTAATCAAGCACATAACATATATTGAGACATGTAAATAGGATAGAAAATATACTAAAGTTTAGACAGCAAGCCCCCACCTTAAGACAGGTAAATAGGATAGCTACGATCATATACTCATTAATCCAAGAACCTTTATTTTTTAAATTAAAAGACTTGAGTTTATAGAGATGAACTTCAGCCTTGTAACAATGAGTTTATCTACAACAAGAAGCATAAATGGAAAGGTGTTTGCTAGCTCTAAGATACAAATATAAAGAATAAGTGTACCGATATGAACTTGAAAATCATGAAACTTATACCGAAAGGATTTGAATGTTTTTATGATCACAACATCAAATAACGGAATTTTGGTTGAAACGCCCTATAGGCCAGATATAGAAGAAAATTCAACATTGAAAGTTCAAAACAAAACTATAATGAATTTTACTGTTTTAATGCAACATCACACAGCTGGAGTCTGAACTAATGCCTGAACTCCCTCGTTCTATTTCTCTCAATCTGCTGAACTTTTTTGTCGATGGCTAGACACTAAGGACCTATAATCTATTGTGTTTCTGTTACTCTCTCTGTGTAATTTCTCAGCCCACTGATTTCTGTACTAAACAATAGCTTATATAGATGCAACAAATGTAGATTTCTTGTTGTATTGCAATCCACTTCAAAGGCTTAATGCATAAACTTTTTGAGAGAAAGAGAACGACGTTAGGCTACTTCGTAGCTGAATGGTGTTGCATACTTGGTGCCTATGGTTTACAGACACCAAAACCTTTCATTTCAATTAATAGAGAGGCCATCTTACGTCTATTTAATCTATAGTGAAATTTCTATTTTCCCATTACAAGACTGTAAATTATCAAGGGAGACATAAAACTGTTCGTTTGTTTGTTATAATGAATATCATTCAATACAGGGTCTATTAGTTTTTGCAGTACAAGCCAGAAAAAAAAAAGTTTTGTTGTATTATAGACATGCCCATATTTGGTATGGGAATATATATTGGATTTTTGGAAGAAGTTTTCTACCCAAAGTTAGAAATAAAAAATTGGAATCAAAATGCTAAAATTTTATTGTGACCTAAAAATCCAACATAACTTTGGAATTGAAACAATGAAATGCAAAAATTATTCTTATTTTAAAACTATAAAAATCCATTTGGCAATAGTCAATAGAGTTATATTGATCGGCACAGTATGTTTACAAAATGGACCTGAATATTCACGAAAATCCGAAAACAACTGAATCATAAACGTTAATGTTCAATGGATAAATAAATAGAACCAGATTCGACCCAGTCGAGATCAAGCTTTCTTTATATCTACTGTATAAAAGGATCCATAGGGTATTGATTAGTTTAGTTATACCTGTAAGAAAAGTTTTTGTTTTCCTAGATTTTAGTTAGCTGAAACATTAAAGATATATACATAGCAGATTTTGAACCATTGAATACCTTATTGAATACTGTACATATATGTATATTATCCACTTATTGTTTTGGAGTATAGCTTCCTTATCTTGTGTTCACTCAGATAAACTTGTAGTATTTAGTTGTACGAAAGAATTAAATAGAGTTTACAAAGATGATCTTATACATTTATTTTTGGAAATATATTGTAATCTTGGAGTAAGGGCAATTACTATATTTTCGTTTAGCTATTGAATTATTTATAGTCTTTCTATATTGTAACCTTGTTGGATTTGTTCACATGTGAATTTTGGATTATATTTAATTTTCCAATCAACCTTCTAGGTACTTTACTGGAATATCGGAACTCTCGGTCCCTTGGTCAGCAACCACTCACCTTTTTTCAAGAGGTTAGTCGAAATAGTATGCTAAGGACTTGGGTAATAATATTCTCATCGTTTTAATATTCTGATTGTTTATCGGCTAGATTCATTGGCTTTAGTTAAAAGGTAAGAATTGAGGCTAATGCATGGTATGGTAGTGGTGGTAGGGTGCTTCTCCCCCTCCTTTCCTTGTGACACTCTCTATTTATAATTGAATTATTCATTCATTATTACCCCGATTGTACTTGTATTCTTTCTTCTTGTTGATCATGTTAAACAACTTATGATTTTGTTTCATATATGTTCCCCTAACTGATTTGCATCTTTGGGTAAGAGTAGAGTTCGTATGATTTTTACCATTTCATATATATAAGCTATGTAACATAATTACATATAAATGGGTTTGCAAGATACTAGTAATTAAAGTCAATTCTAACTAGTTCTAATTACCTATATATGGGTTTGATGTGCTTGCCTTTTTGTACACTTCATAGAATTACTTAAATTCTATGCTAGGTTGTTTCTACCACTTGTGGTGGTTATTAACTCATTATCCATTTTCCTTTATTTTCCCAGAAATGGATAAATCTTGGATCTATGAAGATAGGTTCAGTTTAAAATACGAATTAGGGTTGGATCCCTTCCTCAATTCTGCTAAAGAAAATGCTATTAACACTTCATAGGCTAATAGCGAATTTTGGATTAAGTGACACTTGCTTCACCGAAGTACTTGAGATTGTATCCTCTTTACTTCCGAATGAAAATGTGTTACCTCAAACACTTTACGAGTCAAAGAAAACACTCAACACGTTAGGCTATGAATATGAGAAAATACATGTGTGTCCTAAAGATTGTATCTTGTATAGGAATCAGTATGTCGAAGCAAAACGATGCCCTACATGTGGTCTCTCTCGTTGGAAGTTGAAGATAGATCAAACTGAAAAGGAGGGGCAACCAGCAAAGGTGTTATGGTATTTCCCCATTATTTCTAGACTTAGGCGGTGGTTTAAAGATCCTGAAATGGCTGAACTATTGACTTGGCATTTTGGGAATGTAAGTGCAGAGGGTTACATGCGTCATCCAGTCGATTCCCCTACTTTGAGGTTGGTTGATTATAAGGACCCCGACATTGCTAGTGAAGCAAGAAATCTTAGATTGGGGTTCTCAGCTGATGGTATTAATCCTCATAGCAACATGAGTAGTAGATATAGTTGTTGGCATGTGCTATTGGTGACCTATAATCTTCCGCCATGGTTGTGCATGAAAAGGAAGTTCATGATGTTGTGCTTGCTGATTGGTGGCCCAAAGCAGCCCGGAGTTGATATTGATATCTATTTACAGCCACTGATTGATGATCTACAGAAACTATGGAAGGGTGTGAGTGATGTATATGATGCACATAACAAAGAATTCTTCACCCTTAGAGCTGTCTTGTTGTGGACCATTAGCGATTTTCTTGCTTATGGAAACTTATCGAGGTCTGCCACTAAAAGATACAAAGCATGTCCAATATATGGCGACAAGACTACTACCACATATCTACCACAATCGGGAAAGGAGGTGGGCAAAACATGTCCAATATGTGGCGACAAGACTACTACCACATCGCAAGTATCTACCTCACCATCACCCATATCGTGGGCAAAGGAAGGCTTTTAATAATCAACAAGAATGGGAGGATGAACCGGTACCACAATCGGGAAAGGAGGTGTTGTTGACGGTTGAGCGTATTAATTATGTGTTTGGGAAGAAAAAGAAGAAGAACTCGAATGAAGAAGCTACTTGCTTAAAGAAGAAGTCTATCTTTTTCAATTTGAAATATTGGGTGTGGTTGCATGTTCGGCATTGTCTTGATGTGATGCACATCGAGAAGAATATTATGGAAAGTTTGATTGGCACCTTGTTGAACATGCCTTTCAAGTCAAAGGATAGTGTTGCGGCTCGTAAAGATATGGTTGAGATGGGTGTGAGGCTTGATTTAGGTCCACAAGTTGGGGTCAAGAAAACATACATTCCTGCTGCCCCATATACTGTCTCAAGGGCTGAGAAGGTTGCAATGCTTAATTCTCTACAGGGCATGAAAGTTCCTGATGGTCATTCCTCAAATATAAGAAATCTTAGGTCCATGGGTGATTTGAAGCTATATGGGCTAAAATCTCATGACTGCCACGTTCTTATGCAACAACTTCTTCCCGTGGCCATTCGTTCTGTGCTTCCAAAACATGTTCGGATAGCTATAATGAGACTGTGCTTCTTTTTCAATGCCTTGTGTACTAAGGTGATAGACGTGTCGATTCTGGATACGCTGCAATCAGACCTAGTGCTTACATTGTGTGAGTTTGAGAAGATCTTCCCTTCATCGTTTGTTGATATAATGCTACATCTAACGGTGCACTTAGTTAAAGAAGTTCGCTTATGTGGACCAGTGTTCTACAGATGGATGTACCCTTTCGAACGGTTCATGAAAATTTTAAAGGGGTATATGCGCAATCGTTTACATCCCGAGGGTTGCATAGCAGAGATTTATATTGCTGAAGAATCAGCCGAGTTTTTAAGCAGGTTCAAGCAAGATTGTGTGCCAATTGGAATCCTTAAGGATGTCGGTACCCTCTCAGGCCCACTTTCAGCCCCTAAACTAAGGCAACTGGATGAAGAGGAACGAAATGCCGCACACCTTCATGTGTTATCTAACAATGCCGAGGTGGACCCATATAAGTTGTAAGTGCTTATGGAACCTCTTGCTTTCATTAGTATTCCTTTTAGATATACTTTTTAGACCACTAAATATTTCCTTATGTGTAAAGAACACATAAGAAGCTTGTGCAGCAATTGTTCGAAGGGAAAAAAAAGAGTGCACAATGGCTCCAAGATGAGCATAATCGTACCTTCGCCGATTGGTTTAAAGCAAAGGTATTGCGTGTTGAAGATATAATATGACAATACCAATATATGGTTCATTTATGCAAAGTGGTAACTACATTAAGGTGTATGGCTTTATAGGTTGAGGTTGAAATTGATAACCCTCGTGGTGTGTCAGAAACATTAAGATGGTTGGCTGGAAAACCATCTTTCACTGTTTTCACCTACGAAGGGTACCGGTGCAACGATGTTAAGTACTTCACAAAACAACGAGACAACTATATAGCTGTCCAAAATAGTGGTGTCATGTTAGTTGCTAACACTATGCAAGTAGCTAGTGCCAAGGATTAAAACCCGGTAACTAGTGACATGACATTTTATGAGGTCATTCAACAAATTTGGGAGCTAGATTACCACGACTTTAAGGCTCCTTTATTCTTGTGTCAACGGGTAGAAAATCACAGAGGGATTAAGCAAGATGAGTTTGGTTTCACTTTAGTTAACCTTAATCGACTGGGTCATAAAAAGGACGAGTTTGCCTCCATAGCTCAAGTGAAGCAAGTCTTTTATGTTGAAGATCCCCTTGACACGGATTGGTCCGTTGTTCAGAGGACCCCAAATAAGGACTATCGTGATTCTGTATATGAAGATGATCTGGAAGATGGTTGCATGGAACACCAACCATTTTCAGTTGAAATACCTTTGCCTTGTGATGTAGATGAGGATGAGGGTCATCTCACTTATGAGAGAGTTAATGTGGAGGGAGTTTGGATTGTCTAATTATGGGTGTAATTGTTTGTGCATGTATTTGGTTTTTGTCCAATATGTATTGGCAAGCTGGATTGTTTGTATTTTGTAGCGAGCTTATAGTATGACTTGCTTTATTGTATTTATAGTGATCCCGTGGTATGGTTCACTTTTATCATTTTGATCCTCTCCTTAACAGTTAATATATCTATTAAGAAAACAATCAGTGTGTTGTTTATATCGCATTCAATTTGTTGTATGGGTTTAAACATATATTTTCATATATGCATTGTATATAAATCTAATCTTGTGTGCACTTTTTCCATAGGTTTTATTCGACAATGGTTTCTAAGAAGGGGGAAGCTGGAAATAAAAGTTCAGAGAATGGTAAAGATAAGAAGGCGTCAAAAAAGAGTCATGTCGAGGAATCTACCCATGACAGTGGTTCAGGTGTACATCTGGAAGATACTTCAACTGGAGCAGTTACTACAACCGACAAAGTTAAGACAAGAGGGAAGAGAAGTGTTGCCAAAATGTTCAAGGTCCTAGTGAAGAAAGCAACCAACAAAAAAGTGAGTGTCAAGTACAACAAGCAGGGAAATCCATGTGGGAAGACACGAGCTGCACTACAATCTTACATTGGCATGCTTGCTCGAACAATGGTGCCTATCAATACTAAGAGCTGGCCCAAGGTAGGTGCAGATCTGAAAGAAAAACTATGGAAAGACATTCAGGTATGCGCCTTACTTGTTTTCCCTTATTGATAACCAAATAGCTGAGAATAATGGTTTTATTTTTAGTTTATGGGTAATGAAAGTTTAAATATGTACTATATTTTCTTCTTGTATATACAGAATACATTCAAGGTGGTCCCAGAAAGTCGTAGATTGATCTTATCTTCTGCAGGGGTGAAATGGAGACAATTTAAGACCTACCTCACAAACAATGAGGTCCTTCCGCATCGTGGATATAAGAAGAAATTGAGAAATCCACCAAAGAAGTATGCATTTGTCGGCAAGGATGTTTGGAGGGAATTTGTGAAATCAAGATGTACAGATGAATGGATGGTAATGTGTCTTGTTTTCAAACTGGATTGAGTGGCATTAAAGGTTATATCAAGTTGCTCCATTAAACTTGTCTCTTTCTTCCGTTCTTTCTCCATATATCTTTTTCTCCTTGTGATGTGTGTTTGTATATGAAAATCAGTTATGGGTGCTTCTGTTTGCATGTCTGTTGGATGCCTGGTCATGTGAAATCCATCAGCTACTGCTGTAATTTTGTTACGTAAAATACTTTGTTGTTGGATTTCAACCTTCATCTTATTCTCTTGTACTTTCAACTGGAATCTTGTCAACTGTTGCTTGAATCCATTAGCCTTCATTTCGTTCCCTTGTTCTTCTATTCATGTAAAATCCACTAAATGTTCATGCGAAATCCATTAGTTGGAAATCCTCATGTTCTTGTTTTTTCTCTTTGAGAGTGGGATGGTAAATTAAATAAATTAAAATGTTAAAGGTTTTGTTTTTGATCTGGCTGATTTCCTTAGCACTTCCTTACATTCATTGTAACCTGCATATATTCAAAGTTAGCTTATGAGTTATGGCTGATCTCCTTAGAATTTTGTATGTAGGAGAAGCATAGAAGACAAAGCGAGGTCGTCAAGAAAAGGAGGTATCATCACAGAACATCAAGATCGGGTTACATTGGAGTAGAGGAAAAAATGGTAATTTTCTATTAATACAGTCTTTTTCTCCATTATTTGGACTATATATGTCATATTGCCTAATGCCCTTTGGTAATTATGTGTAGAAAGAGGCTCAGGAAGTGGGTAGTGATGATGAGGTAGATCGTCTAGTTATGTGGAAGAAAGCCCATTTGCCTAAAGATAGAAACGTTGATGATGACTTGAAACCAATACTTCGGAAAATTGTAAGCTATAAGTGCTTTTTTAGCTTGGCTGAAAGATTAGTCCATGCTTACCGGCTAGTTCTAATATTTGGTCCGTACTTATATTAGGATGATTTATTGGAGAATCAAAAGAATGGTGAGCTCGTTGTTGAAGGAAGTAATGATATACTCACCCAAGCATTAGGAAACCCGGAGCACATGGGTAGGGTGAGAGGTGTTGGAGGCTTTGTAACTCCGTCAAACTACTTTGGACTCCCAAACCAAAAAAGAATTCATATAGCAAAGGCAGAGCTGTTGGATCGAGACAAAGAGCGGGAACTGGAGCTGCAGAATACGAAGAAACTGCTCGCTGAGCATGAAGCAAAGACGCATCAGTTAATTACACAAGCTTTGGCTGATTTTGAAGCTCGTATTACGAGAGGAAAATGCATAGACAGCCCTACAGAACCCGAGGCAACACCTGTAGTGACCCCTTTATCTGATAAGAGTAGTCACCACGACATCACCAACTCGTTCGACGCTGATGATTTGCTTGAGCGTCCTCCATCATCGACGGTAAGCATGGCATGTAAATATAATAATTTTAGTGCCTATAGTTATTCAACTTAAATGTATTTCTATCTGTATTTTACCGCTAATCATATGTTCAAATAGGGCCATGACTTCTATGAGTTTGCATTGAATGACAAAAAAAATGTGGTGGCTTTTGGTACTGTTTTGGGAGGCGAAGGGCTGACCACTACACATCACGGACGACCATGGCCAGAAGGGTGTGTTGGAGCCTCCATTGTGGTGAGAAGCAAGGTGATGAACCACTTCCATACCCCATTCCAGATGCAAAATTTTTACTAGTTAGAGATGTTGTTGGGACGACTGTGGCTTGGCCTGATAAGTGGGTACTTCAAAGTATGCCATCGAAGCCAAGGAAAAAGCCAAAGGAAGCAAAAAAATTGTTTAATGAGGGTGAGATACCCGCATATGTGCCTAAGAGGTGCTACCTCTTATACAAGCATGCTATGGTCACAATGAGAGAGACATCTATGTCCATTACGATGCCATTAGATGAAGAAGTATTTGGTGTGCCCAAGCAACTTGTAGTGTTGCGAGAGAATGTGATAGATATGTTGGAGCTTAAATGGATTGGAGCTGGAGTGATAGGTGCGTATATGGTGTAAGTGGACATTTCCGTTTTCATCATACTTCTTAGCATGTTAGTTTCATTTATCAATCGCAAATACTTAATGATGATGCCTTTTGCTAACAGGTACTTGCATGGTCTTATTCATAAGAAGAAAGAGTTGGATTCGTATGGTTTTGTTGACTCAGGAGCTACCTATTAGTGTACAAGACCTGGTTTTGTCCCCTACTTAGTCCAACGATTGAAACAAGGAAGCAATGACTGCAACATGCTCATGATACCACATAATCCGGGTAAGTATTCTCTTCTCCATTGGGTTTGTATTGTAGCAAGATTTCAAATAGATAACTAGCACTGTTCTGAAATATAATTGATAAGGTTGCGATTAGAAGCATGCAATTCAATATTTGTTTTTGTAACATTGGGTTTATATATAATTCAACGTTTCTATGGTTGAACTGGTGGATTGCAATCAGTGTACGTACAAAATATTTTAATCTTCTTATATATATGCAGGAAACACCGGATCTTAACGGTCATTTGGAACGGTGACATCTTAATTATTGACTCCATGCCTAGACCAAGTCCTTATAAAGATTGGGAAACCGCGGTGAAATCGTAAGTAATCCATTTGGGATGGCCAATGAATTCTGAAGGTTCGATAATATAAAAACAATGTAATAAGAAATACTCTAGAAGGGGGGTTGAATAGAGTATGCCCGTTTTTCGCAAAAAGTCTCAAGACTTTTGGAGCTTGTACCAAAACCTTTCAGATTAAACCTGAATCACAAAGTTAGACAATCGAACCATGTGCGGAAATAAGGTAAAGCAAATAAGTAAAGAACACGAGGAATTGTTTACGAGGTTCAGCACAACTTGGCCTACGTCCCCGCCTAGGGTTCTTCCACAACCCTAGGATTCAAAAGGCTTTATTGATTCGCTTAGCTTAGGATCCTAATAGCTCACCGAGAAGCCTCTCTCCTATACAATTGCAATCTAGTCAACTCACGTTCCCTTGGAGACCTAGACCAATCTAGTAGAGCCCCACCTCTCTCAGCTATCTAGTACAATTCTCTTACTCTCACAAATCAATAGCCTAGTGCAACTTCCCGAGTTATAAACTCTCGAGTAACACTATAAATGAATATATCATATAAGCTCACAGTGACTCTCAAAGGCTTTGAAATAAACAACAAACTCTTGAGCGCTTAGTAGAGAGACACTTGGAAGACAGATCTCGCTTGAATGAATGAAAGCTCGTGTAGCACTTGTTATCTCTGTCTTCTTCTTTCTTTCCTTTATATAAGAGTGGAATGGCGCCTGAGGAT
Organism: Persicaria tinctoria; assembly: GCA_037127255.1. NCBI lineage: Eukaryota > Viridiplantae > Streptophyta > Magnoliopsida > Caryophyllales > Polygonaceae > Persicaria > Persicaria tinctoria. The sequence goes on along the minus strand of JBANSL010000006.1, from coordinate 55,818,088 downwards.
CTTCACCAACGGCTCTATGAATCAGGCTTGATCTTCAATCTTCTATATATGGATACTCCGAAGCCATGATCCGTTTAGAATAGGATCTCCTCATATGCACCAAAGGAAAGATATAAACATGAAAATACTTCTTGAAAAAGGTTAGTTACGCATATATAATATATACGAAGTATATAATAAGATTAAATAATATTCGGACAAATAAGATAGGTTTTGTATTTCATCAACTGTTAATGCTCCAAGGCTTTTGACACACACACACACCCTGTCAAAGCCTTTGAAATATTTATTCCAATTTTTATCAAGGGTGGGAATTATCAATCTCCCCCTTGATGAAAGACAAAACCTGTGCATCCCTGCAATTTAGTCAAGCAAAGATAATAAAATAGAAATCGGACTGAGTACCTGCAAGGGTTAGACAAATGTTGGATCAAAAATTTTAAAGCATGCAAAAACCATCCAACTGAAAACCATAAATCGAAAACCAAGGTCTTGCAAGACCTTTAAGCAGAGGTTTTCAAAGTCTAATAGATCATCTCCCCCTTTTTGTCTTTCAACAAAGGGCGGAGGTAAAAACAGTCACCTAAAAGTTACCAAAAGTTTTGAAAACGTTTCCAACAAACCAGCAATGTAACAAGTTTTCAAGGGTGGGATAGGGTAGGGTAGGGTTTAGTCATCCGGAGCATCATCAGTGAGCCTTGTCCACAGTCCTTCCAGCATCTTGGAAATCCCGCTCATCTCCGTCATAATCTTCTTCTGCAGCTCCTTGATATCCAGGCGAACTTCCTCCAAGCCCAACTCTAGGTTGTTCATGTGTTCATCGAAAGCTGGAGCAATGGGAAAGGCTTTTGAAGGAGTGGCAAGACTCAAGGTCCCTTGGGGAGACTGAGTGATGCCAATCTTTTCAAGGCCTTTAGAGTCGAATTTACCCGTATGACGCAGTTGTTCTTCATTTTTGACATCAATTCTAGAAGCTTTGAAGATAGGGGTCAAAAGGGTAGCAAAGGGGAGGGGAGAGCCTTTTCTAGCTTTTCTGGCATGAGCCATGGTTCCAAGGATAGTGTTGGCCAGATCAAGGTCAAGGCCATTTAAGATGCGGTAGAGCAAGGCCATGGCATTGTTAGTAAGGAGTGAGCCAGAGTTAAGACGGGGTAAGGGGCATCGAACAATGATGTTGAAAATAATTTTTGCCTCAAGGGTTAGGGATGAGTGGGTGAGTTGCTTTGAGGGGTTGTTGGATGCTTCGGGTAGGAGGTACTTGGCTCGGGCAAGGATGATGCAATTCTCTTTTGAGGGGTGGATTTCAGAGGGTGGAATTGGGGTAGGTAAGCCAAGGAAATCTGCAAAATCATTGGAGTTGAGAGAGATTCTAACCCCTTTTACAACAGACTCCAAAGACCAACCATTGGTGTCGTTTTTGGCTTTTAGGTTAATGTAGAAAAGTCGGGTAAGCTGGGGGTAGTAGACAGTTTCAAGGTTAAGAAGAGTCTAGGCTGGGGATTTTTTGAGGAGCTCAATGCAAGGTAACTTCAAAGCTTCAAAGAACTCAAAATCTAAAAAATCAGAGCAGCTAATCTTACGAGTTCGAAACTCGTCTACCCACTTACCAGCAGTCTCAGCATCTTGAAACCAAGAGGAGGGCAAAGATTGATTTACCTTGATATAGGCCGGGGGGTCGGCATTCTTTCTGCGAGCAACTGTTGGAGCAGCTTTCTTGACAGGCGCTACAAGACTCTTGACAGTGCCCTTCCTGGTACGTTTGGGGGATGGAGGCTTGACAGCAGCAGGCGCTTTCCGCTTCTTCGGAGACGGGGGAGGAGGAGGAGAAGGAGAGGGAGATTCTTCCTCCTCGTCCTCAGACCCCGAGTCCTCAACGGACCCCGCTTCATCTCCTTCAGGTTCCTCGTCCTCTCCAGATCCTTCTTGCTCTTCTTCTTCTTCCTCAGGCTCCTCCTCGGACGGAACCTCCTCGGCTTCGGCTTCCTTTCGAATCCGCTCAGCTTCTTCCTCGACCAGTTTCTTAGCAATCTCGGCCTCCTCATCGGCCTTTTTCTTCCTCAAGGCCTCCTCGTCGGCTTCCCTGGCAGCATCTCTTTCCAGGAGGGCGTCAAGGTCATCTTCCTCCTCATCGTCGTCCGGGTCCTCAGCCAAGATCTTCCTCTTTCCTTTCTGTTTAGCACTGATCGGCTTCTTAGCAGAGCGCTTTTGAGAGCCCTTGGGAACAACGGCCGTGCTCTTAGCGATGGTGCTCTGGACGACGGTTGGGACAATGGCTTGAGGAGCGGGTTAAGGTGTGGGAGAGGTAGCAGTGGCCTGACGTCCCTTGGGGGTGGAGCCAAGTCTTTTGGGTGTGACAACTTTCTTGGTTTTGGGTGCCATGGAGGAAATCGGCTAGGGTTTTCTTAGAACAGATGAGAGGTTGAAGAGGGAGAAGGTGAAGGGGTTTGGATTAGTTCTGAGTGTGGGTTGTAATCGGGTACAGGATTGGGTTTAAGTAGAGGGAGTGATGGGACGGGTTTAGAGTTCCAAGGAAAGAAATCATCACATTGCCAATTTGAATGGTTTTCAAATTCAAAATTCAAATATCCATTAAAATCGGACTGAACAAACCGTGAGATTCAGTTCGAAAAATAACATATCTTAACGGTTAAGAAAATCACAGAAATAGGCAATTTTGAAATCCAATAAAAAAAATATAATTGATTAAATATCTAAAAAGATATTAACCAAAAATATATGATCCGATATATGTACTCCACCATTTAGTTCACACACCTTGACATAGATCTCAAGGGTCTTGACACTAAGTAGAATTTATCTTTCGTAAAGGGAAAGCTCCCCCTACGAAAGTGCATCCTTGTTAAGCATCCCAATCTCTCGTCTAATGAAGGTGAACCTGTCCTCTGCCAAAAGCTTAGTAAAAATGTCAGCCCTTTGATAATCAGTAGAAATAAAAGATATGGACACATCACCTTTTTCAACATGATCTCTAATGAAATGATGCCTTACATCAATATGTTTGGTCCTTGAATGTTGAACAGGATTTTTAGTGGTGGAGATGGCACTTGTATTGTCACACTTAATTGGAATACCTTTGAGTTTGATGCCAAGATCTCTCATTTGTTGAGCTATCCAAAGGATTTGGGAGTAACAGGCTCCAGCTGCAATGTATTCGGCTTCTGCAGTGGATAGAGCCACTGAGTTTTGCTTCTTCGAGTGCCAACTGATCAAAGATGCTCCTAAGAATTGGCAACATCCTGATGTGCTCTTCCTATCCACCTTATAGCCTGCAAAATCTGCATCAGAATATCCAATTAAAGTGAAATCCTTTTGCTTTGGGTACCATAGTCCAAGCTCCTTAGTGCCATTGAGATATCGAAAGATCCTCTTCACAGCCACGAGGTGAGATTCTTTAGGATCAGCTTGAAACCTAGCACACATGCAAACATTAAACATGATGTCAGGTCTACTAGCCGTGAGATATAATAAAGATTCAATCATTCCTCGATACTCCTTTTGATTGACACTTGTTCCAGTCTTGTCTTGATCTAGAGACAATGTTGAGCTCATGGGAGTCTTGGCTGCCTTTGATTGATCCATCTTGAACTTCTTCAAGAGATCCTTAGTGTACTTGCTTTGATTGACAAAGATCCCTTTCTTGGATTGATGAACTTGTAATCCCAAAAAGAAGTTGAGTTCACCCATCAAGCTCATCTCAAATTCACTGCACATGATGTCAGAATATTCCTTGCACAAAGATGTGTTAGTAGCACCAAATAATATATCATCAACATAGATTTGAATAACCAAAATGTCCTTTCCTTTGGTCTTCTTAAAAAGAGTCTTGTCGATCAACCCCCTTTTAAAATCATTTTCTAAAAGATATTTTGACAAGCGGTCGTACCAAGATCTTGGGGCTTGTTTCAAACCATAAAGCGCTTTGTCAAGTTTATAAACATGATTGGGAAATTCTGAGCTTTCAAAACCTGGGGGTTGAGCCACATAAACTTCTTCCTCTAAGAAACCATTGAGAAAAGTACACTTCAGATCCATTTGATATAACTTTATGCTCATAAAAGATGCATAGCAATGATCCAGTCTGGCTCCTGAAGTGCCTCATCTACCTTCTTTGGCTCAATAAGAGAAACAAACGCGTGAAAAGCACAAAGATCTTTAAGTTTAGAACGAGTTTGAACACTAGAAGTAGGGTCAGAAATGATATCCTTTAATGAGTGTAATGAGGAGTATTTGAATTTCCTTTTGCTAGTCTCAGCTCCTTGATTCGTCACACCAGTAGGATTGACCTGTAGTGCATCTGACTCCGTGGTCCTGTTAGGTTCAGTTACAGGAGTTTCTGACGTCTCAACACTGTTGGATTGGACACCAAGGGCTTTGGACGAATCTTCAACACCTTGGGCCAATTCTTCAGTGTTGAGAATCGGTTCCTGCATATTCCTCTTCTCTGTGTTCTTGGTAGCAGCATCATCACCTTCCTCGTTCTCTTCATGGATGTTAAGATCTATATCTGCAACACTTTCACTCAAAGCACCGTCATTGCATTCATAAAAAATAACATGTATACTTTCTATAAGATTTGCTACTCGTGGAATAGACAAGAAATATACCTTCATCACTACGCGCATCAAATTTCCCAAGGTTATCTTTTCCATTGTTATGAACAAAACAAGTACAGCCAAAGGGTTTAAAATAAGATATAAGTTGTTTGCGGCCTTTGAAAAGTTCATAAGGAGTTTTCTTTAAGATGGAACGAATAAGACAACGATTTAAAATGTAGTTAGCTGTGTTAACAGCTTCAACACAATAGGTTTTAGGTAATGCATTTTCTAAAAGCATAGTCCTGGCCATATCCTCTAAGGTGCGGTTCTTGCGTTCCACAACCCCGTTTTGTTGAGGTGTCCTAGGAGCAGAAAAGTTATGGGAGATGCCATATGTAGCACAAAACAAATCAAATTGAAGTTGATCAAACTCCCTACCATGATCACTCCGAATAGACACTATGGGCTCGTTTCTTAAAGTTTGCAACTCCTTACAAAGTTTTGAAAACTCAAATAAGGCCTCTGATTTTTCTTTTAAAAATGCAACCCAAGTATATCTAGAAAAATCATCAATAACAACTAGCATGTACTTTTTACCATTGGGAGATTTGACTCGCATAGGACCACATAAATCCATATGTAAAAGTTTAAGGGGTCTAGAAGAACTTACAACCTTTTTGGGTTTGAAAGAGCTACGTGTTTGTTTACCTCGTGTGCATGCATTGCACATGTCAATACCTTTGAAGTCCATCTCAGGTAGCCCTCTTACAAGCCCTTTGGACACAAGCTTCGGTAGTGTATGTGGACTCACATGACCGAGTCTCCTGTGCCAGAGCTTTGGATCGTCTGTCAAAGCCTTTAGATAGGTTAAGCTTCCTTGTGCCACTTGATCAGCATTTACGGCGTATATATTGTTGTAACGATATGCAGTCAGAATAACGTCACCTGTATCTTCTCTGCACACTATACATCTCTTCTTGTTAAATCTGACATTGTTACCACTATCACATAATTGAGAAACACTAAGCAGATTATACTTCAAACCATTAACAAGATAGACATTTTTAATACTATGGCTGGAATCACTTCCAACACTACCAATACCAACAATGTCGCACTTCCCTTTGTCACCAAGAGTGATTGTTCCTGTGGATTGCTCCTTTAGATCATGAAATAGAGAACTCTTCCCACTCATATGCCTCGAGCATCCACTATCAATAATCCATTTGTGTTCTTTCACCTTGGTGATCTCCTGCAAGACAAACATCAACCTTTGTGGCTAGACCAATAAGCAAATTTGGATCCATTATTGGGGTAAACCATATTTGGTAAAATAGTGCCTTTTGGGACCCAAACTTGTGTTATCCGTTCTTTTCTCAAATGAACAGGAAATGTATTACGAATAATATATGGATCATTTCTTCTATAAGGGCAGGTCTCTTTTACATGTCCCTTTCTAGCACAATGGTGACATATATGAGAGGTGCTGCTTCCTTTTGCCTTTACAAAAGTGGTAATGTGTTGCTGCTTTAAAAACTTTGGATTGTAACCAATACCACTTTTGTTTAGAGAGCTTTGTTGCTCACCCAATATCCTATCGAGAGTACCTTTGGATTTGGTAAAACTTATGAGGGCTGTCTCTTGGTCTTGAATCTTATTTTTCAAGGAGATCTTCTCGTTCTCTAAGTCATGATGCTCATTTCTTAGAGAGGAGAGATCTTGCTTGAGTTCAGATTTCTCCGAGTCAAGCGTCTTGACTTTAATGTCAAGACCTGAATAAGAAGCTTCAAGACCTTTGACCCTCATAGACAGATCCTCAATAGTTCTTTCCTGGTCCATAGTTCTCTTAATAGGAATGTTAGTTTGGGAAATAAGCTTCTCTTCATTAGCAATCATATTGGAAAGGAATTCCGATAATACCTCTTTTGGACTTTCCATGAGTTCTCTTACAGTAGCTTCAAGCTTTTCATCGTGGGATTCATCTTCGGAGGCCATAAGACAAATGTTGGCCTTCTCATCATCGGAGTCAGAGTCGGAATCACTCCAAGTAGCCACCATGGCTTTCTTCTTCCATTTGTCACCTTTCTTGGGCTGGCTCTTTGTCTTTTGAGGGCAGTCCTTCACAAGATGATCTCGAAATTTTGAAGACTCTAATCCATCCTTGTTGTTGAATTGCTTCTTCATTTTGAGAATTCTAGCAAGGCCTCTTGTGATAAGAGCAAAAGGATCATCCTCATCGTCATCCTCATCTTCGGAATCAGATCCATCCTTGGGCTCATCTTTCTTAGACTTGAGTGCCAAGTTCTTAGTGCTAGCTGGAAGTTCTCCATCATCTTCATTAAGGATCATCTCATGTGTGATCAGCTTCCGAAGAAGGTCATCAAGGGGTAGAGTGGTGAGGTCCTGGGCTTCCTCTATAGCTGTTACTTTTGGACCCCATTTCTCCTTAGGAAGGCACCTCAGTATCTTCCTCACTTTCTCAACGTTGGTAAAGCTCTTGCCGAGAGAGTCAAGGTTGTTGGTGATTTCTGTGAATCGCGTGAACATGGCCTTGATAGACTCATCAGACTTCATCTTGAAGAGCTCATACTTTCGAAGGAAGATGCTGATCTTGGTGTCTTTCACTTGGCTTGTTCCTTCATAGGTGATGACCAATTTGTCCCAAATCTCTTTAGCCGACCTACAAGATGAAATACGGTTAAACTCATCAGTACTAAGACCACAATAGAGTAAGTTAATAGCCCTGTAGTTTTTGGAGATGGATTCAAGATCTGCTTGGTTGTATTCATACTCCTTCTTTGCAACTTTGGTATCATTTGGTCCTTCTTTCTCTGGAATCTTCGGACCATTCTCTATAATGTTCCAAAGCTCTAGATCTTGGTCTATGATGAACATCTTCATCAAAGATCTCCAGTGGACAAAGTTGTTTCCTACAAAGAGTGGCGGTCTGCTTGTGGACCTTCCCTGTGCAAATCCTCTGCTTGCTTCACCAGACATGATCGAAAACTCACAAGATTTTTAGATCAAAAACAGTGAGTAAAGTTCTGATACCAATTGAAGGTTCGATAATATAAAAACAATATAATAAGAAATACTCTAGAAGGGGGGTTGAATAGAGTAGGCCCGTTTTTCGCAGAAAGTCTGAAGACTTTGGAGCTTGTACCAAAACCTTTGAGATTAAACCTGAATCACAAAGTTAGACAATCGAACCAAGTGCGGAAATAAGGTAAAGCAAATAAGTAAAGAACACGAGGAATCGTGTAGCACTTGTTATCTCTGTCTTCTTCTTTCTTTCCTTTATATAAGAGTGGAATGGCGCCTGAGGATCTTCACCAACGACTCTATGAATCAGGCTTGATCTTCAATCTTCTATATATGGATACTCCGAAGCCATGATCCGTTTAGAATAGGATCTCCTCATATGCACAAAAGGAAAGATATAAACATGAAAATACTTCCTGAAAAAGGTTAGTTACGCATATATAATATATAGGAAGTATATAATAAGATTAAATAATATTCGGACAAATAAGATAGGTTTTGTATTTCAGCAACTGTTAATGCTCCAAGGCTTTTGACACACACACACCCTGTGAAAGCCTTTGAAACATTTATTCCAATTTTCATCAAGGGCGGGAATTATCAAATTCAAATTCATCTTCTTTGATCCATCATGCCTAAGAAAGTTTCATTTATGTTTTCATGATGCAGTGCTGTTAAGGAATACAATGTTGAAATGGGTAAGGGTGCAAAGATGCCTAAGGTGACACGCCTCTACGTAAGTAACTACTTGCACATGTCTTGTTTTCGATCGATGTTAGATAAGGTCGAATATTCTTAGTTAGCTCTTATATGTACATATGCAATGTGTTTGTAGGGTGCACCTATGCAGGCTGGTGGATATGAGTGTGGCTATTATGTTACGAGATTCATGAAAGAGATCATATTCGCTGATAGGCTTTGTTTTTGTACGGAGGTATGTGTTAGTTACTAATTAGTTGTTATTTAAGAAACTTTTTTATTTACTCGTCATGATAATACTGATCAGATCTATTTTATTGGGTAGTGGGATGTGCGAAAGAATCGCAAATCCTATACTCAAGAAGAGGTTGATCAAGTGCGGATCGAACTTGCTAACTTCCTTTGGAGCTTGTTATAGACTGGCTAATTCCCAGCTGCTGATGGTCATGTTTGAGGTACATGAACCTTATTTTGTGAAGCCTAGGTATATATAGTTAGCTAGCTGATGGTCATGTTTGGTGGTCTTTTGCAACCTACTTGCTAGCTCTGTAATTATGGTAATGCCGGTGTACACTTGTGGTCTAGCTTTTGCAAACTACTAGGCCCATTAAACGCATTAGCTAGCTATGGTATGTGTTGCGGGGTCCTCGACAATTTTTTGAATGATGTTAGTCATGTGGGCAGTTGCATTTTGTACACTTGAAGGTTGTGATGAATGTATGTTGGTGGATGATGTATTGAATGTGGTTAATATATGGTCTTGGATGATATTTTGGTTGTAATTAACATGTGTGTTTTAGCGTATGAAATATATAGCTAACAACTGAAAGACATTGAACATCATAACAGAAAAACGTTGTCTATTTTTGTACAAATGTCGACTGCAAAGACACAAAATGATTTAAGAAGCCTCGAATATATCAAAATGACAATGCTCCCTGATGTCAATAGGAAACACCTACATCATTAAACTAGTACAAAACGATATCTTACAACATAAAAACATCGTTTTACAACTGAAAAAATGTTTTCAAAATATCCTAATAACATCGGCTTCAAAATATTCGAATAGAGACATTATATTCATATAAATTAATATCATAAACTAAACGATTTTAGAATCATTGAATATATCAAAATGACAATGCTACCTAATGTCAATAGGAAACACTTACATCATTAAACTAGTATGAAACGATATCTTAAAACATAAAAACACCGTTTTCCAAATACAAAACCGATTTCAAAACACACAAATAACATCGCCTTCAAAATATTGAATAGGATACATTATATTTATATAAATTAATATCATAAACTTATAAATAAATAAAGAATGCACACAAAATGAATAATGTATAACCGATGTCTATGTCAACATAAAACATCTCTTTTTAAAATTTTACTGATGTTAATGTCAATTTTTTTTATTACCCTACATTGTTTGAAACGTCTAGAAATGCAAAATAACAATGGTTGAACATTAGGTTCATCAACCAAAACATAATTATATCAACGTACTTAAATCGTTATCAAAGGTAAAAACAATGTTATAAATTATTATAGACATCGGGTAAAAAACGATGTGGTAAAGTTTGGATCTTTAACACCACCCACTAACACATTGAATTTGTTTTTGTTTAACATCGATTTTTAACCGACGTCTATGAAAACTTTTGTAGTAGTGCGTCTATGATAATGTTACCTTTTTTTTTTATAATCCCCCTCCCCATATTATCTTTCCTCCGTCCATCCCCACCCCACTTGGTTGAAATCTCACTCTCTCGACAACCTTCCGTACTGTGAGTTGTTGTTTCGTACCTTTTGAAAATGACATCATTTCATTATACAGTTTCTATTCTTTTAGTCTATTTATATTACCCATGTGATCGATCATGAGCCCTTAACTCTCATGGAATTCATCATTTATCTTTATTTTTTTATTTGCTCAATTGGAGTATGGCTTGCCTTCTTTAAATATTGGTAGGATTATTGATTTTTTTTAATCTTGTATAAATGTTGGTCGAAATGACCTTGATTATATGTATGGAGTATTTGTATTAATCTAAGGGGCTCTTTCATTTAATTCCCCTTCCAATAATGGGTGGTAATTATTACATGAATGTAGTTTGGTTTGAATTTGCCTTACTTAAATATCATAAATATATATTAGCTTGATTTTATACATACTTGCTCTTGCCTTTCAGGAGCACTTGATCTATAACAAATCTAACTTGATCTATAATCTTTCCTTTTTATTTCTTTTTCTTTCTTCTTCTATGTCATCCATTATTTGTGCGAATATTTCAATATCACTGTCTTTATATCTAAATAGAATAGACATGCATTTCAGGAGCACTTTCTTCGTACCATCTGAGGTGAACTTTGCTTATATCTACTTCTTTATACGGTCAATATATATCCCACCTTCTCCGTATATTTGTACTCTTAATACCACTCTACTCATGATTCATGTGTTTGAATTCTTCTGATTGGGTTTAATCTTTTCGCTATTTTAGATATTTTATCTGCATATAGACTTTCGTGTCATTACTATATTAGTTCATATAATATTTCACTATTTGGATAGTTATTACTAATGAGAGGCATGGTGTGCAGCTTATAACTTTGAACATCGGTGTGATTGTTAATTTTATATCTCTATTAAAAGTAAGTGACAAATGGATCCTGATCCACTCGATCCACGTCTTCGGAGATTGAAACGGAACCTAGAACTCACCAAAAAGCAAAACCAAGGCAAGCTTTACTGTCTTGACTTTCTTCCTATTGTAATTTTCACCTCTCTGACAACCGTTATGCTACACGGTAAATCACATACCCCGCCTTCTGCTAGCTATCAAAGGATCCCTTTGAGGGATATTTCCAATTGTAATTCTTCCTCATCTTGCTGTGTCTAATTTTTTTTCATGTTTCTGTTATATCACATCCTCATTTACATCACCATTTGGGATTTAAATTACTTTATTCATTTTTTTATGGCTAATTTACCGTATTCCTTTTATGTTGCACAGCTACTCGAAGCCCTCATAACCCAACTTCTACGTTTCAGTAGAGGACTCCTATGACATATATTTCTAATGGTGGTTCTTGCATTTTGTGAATTTCATCTACCATCATCTCTTTTATTGGCATATTGCATATTTCTCTTCAATTTTATTTTATTTTTTTCGATGCTTATTCCTTTACAACCCCATTCACATCTTCATTTGTGCTTTTATCTCATATTTCAACATGTTTTTCATATGTATTTGCTAATGATTTTTTTCCCTTTACCTTTCAGTGACTCCAACATCTTCAAACCGTCGATTGCCTCCTATAAGGGATTTTGTCGATTGTAATACTTCCATAACACACTTCATTATTTTATTTACTCGACTTAGACATGTTATTACTTAACCATCTTGAGTCCAATGTCATATATTTTCAAGTATTTATTCATCTTTTCTTTCATTGTGTTCAAATTTTTCAGATGGCTACCCTACATCATCATCATCATCATTAAGGGGCATGCTTCCACCTACAAACCGCTCTAGATTAATTGATTTTGCACTAGAAGATGGAGTGCAACCCACTCAGCTGAATTTTAACTCCCCACAATGATCTGTAACCACTATTTTGGAAATGTCGTCAACCGCACCCTCGATCTCAATGAACTGTGGTACTTTAATTCGTAATTGTTTTTTATTTTTTGAGAATATCATATGCTTTTTTTATTACATTGGATATATTCCTCTCACTTTTTTTTTCTTTTGGCTTTTAAAGATGAACAAAACACATATAGTACTGAAATTCTAACAGGTATCATCCTCTAATATTAAGCATTATATATTTACTTTTTCTTATATGTAGTTTATGTATGTTTCTATTTACCTTTACCTCACATCTAGCTTTTTCGTTTCTCGGATGGAACTAATTTGTATAATATATATATTCCCAAATTTTTTTATTTTTATTTTATAATCTCTATTTTTTGGCCAAAATGATAGGTTATCATGATATTGGAGACCCAACTTTTATATGTGGTTCGTGTGGGGCTTTGATGTGGTATGAGGAGAGAGGAAACAAGAGTAGACACGAGTCTGTACCGACATTCACTTTGTGTTGCATGAGGGGAGAAGTCCAACTAGCTTTGATGAAAGATCCGCCGATTTTATTGATAAACCTTCTGTCTGGTCAAGATTCAAGAAGTCGAAATTTTCTTGCGAATATTCGAGGATACAACAATATGTTCACATTTACATCCATGGGTGGGAGGATTGGGAAATCGATTGAGGGGAAAGGTCCCTATTGCTTTCGTATACAAGGTCAGAACCTACACAAAATAGGCAGCCTAGTATCAGTTCAAGGTGACACACCCTAGCTTTGTCAACTCTACATATATGATACAAAAAATGAGGATGCAAATCGCATTCGTGCTACTAGGTATGTCTTCAACCTATTATATATGCTTTTGTCATTCTTACATTTCAAGTGCTTTTTTATATGAAACTCATTATTAATATGTTCCATCCTTTAATATGCAGTTCGCGTCAATCAAATGATTCATGTGATTTTGATCCTTATATTGTTCATGATTTGAAGAAGATGGTTGATGATCATAACCCATTGGCTAGAGCTTTTTGGATGGTTAGAGATCGATTTATAGAAGGAGAGTGCAAGAGTTTGAAGATAAAATTGGTGGGTAAGAGGGGATGTGATGGATAGAGATACAATCTTCCAACTATGCCTGATGTCGCTGCTATAACTTTTGATGAGCCAGGTGCCCCAATTGGAGAAAGATATAGTGTTCTTGAGACCAGAACTCGTAATCTACAACGGATAACTGAGTTGCACCCCTCATATCTTTCTCTTCAATATCCTTTGATATTTCCGTATTGCGAAGATGGATTCACAATTGACATTAAGCATCGTGATGGTGAGGGATCCTCTGAGAGTAAACGGTCAAATTTGACCATCAGAGAGCATTTTGCGTATAGATTTCAGCAAAGGCTTCATGAACATCCAGCTTATTTGGATGCTAAAAAGTGTTTCCAACAACTTGCAGTTGACGGCTATACAATTATTGAATCATCCAGGCTTTCATACTGTCGGTTTAATCAAAAGAGTTTGTGATCGAACACCTACCTGAATCTTTCAGAAGCTGTTGGAGCAGGCAGCACAGCCCCTTGTTCAATTGGAAAACGTATCTTGTCGCCCTCATCTTTTACCGGTGGTCCTAGATATATGGTCCAAAATTACCAAGATGATATGGCACTATATAATCATTATGGACATCCGAATTTGTTTATCACTTTTATATGCAATTCAAAGTGGCCAGAGCTTACTCGGTTAGCTACTAAGTTAAAGTATAGACCGGAGAAAAGATTTGACTTCACTTGCAGACGTTTTGGTGTGAAACTCCATGAATTGATACAAGATTTGAGATGCAATAACTTCTTTGGAGAATGTCAAGCAAGTACGTTTTCCTACACCTCTGAAGCTAAATCCATGTTTACCTACTAATTATCCATGTTTACCTACTGATTGTACTCTCTCTTCATATTTTGGTTTTGTCTATCATTTCTAATGCATGCACTATGTTTGATTCTTATTTGACTTTGATTTTCTCAATTTTTTAATTCTTTTTGATGAAATTCTCATTATTTACCTCTTCCAATGAAAATATATGGCTCCATTTAATATCATTGTTTATGAAAATTTTCATGTATATACTAATCAATGCACATTTTTTAATGGCAATTTTGACCATACTATTTGGTATTTTTATGTAATACAGTGGCAACTTTGAGTTTTATTGCCCAATAGATTATCTATATTCCAATACTATTTATTGATGTTTTATTTTTTTTCCTTCTCATCGTTACACCCTATTTTATTACTTTTTTATCACTCATACATACTCTTCGTATTTTGTAGTTGTGTACACCATTGAGTTTCAGAAGCGTGGTTTACCACATTCCCACATTGTGTTGTTTCTTGCTTGTGATGATAAGTTGTCTACGGTTGAAGACATAGACAGAGTCATATGTGCGGATATTCCCAATCCATCCATAAATCCTACTTTGTACCACACAGTAAAGGACTTCATGATGCATGGACCTTGTGGGAAATCTAATCCTAAATCTCCTTGCATGCAACAAGGGGATTTCTCAAAGTATTTTCCAAAAGGATATGTTAAGAAAACGACTTTTAATGTTGACGGGTATCCATTGTATAGAAGAACCAACAATGGACTTACCGTGACTAAGGGTAAGCATGAGTTAGACAGTAGGTTTGTTGTACCGTACAACCCAAAGCTATTGCTCAAGTATCAAGCACATAGCAATTTCGAATGGTGCAACCAGTCTAGGTCAATCAAATATTTGTTCAAGTGCATAAGCATGGGGACTGATCGAATCATGGAGACAATATCTAATGACGATGAGAAAGATGAAGATGTTGATGAAATTCAAAGGTTCTATGATGCAAGGTACAACTTTCATTCCATTTTATTTTACAAACGTCATTTTCCATACTACATGTGATTTACATGTCATTTATTCGTTCCTTTATACTATGTTATTAGGATTAAAAGTTAAAGTTCCTTATATTAATTATTTATACTCCCTCGTATCTTTCTGATTAGGTACATCTCTCCAATTGAAGCAACGTGGAGATTGAAACTTAAAGTTCCTATACACTATAGGGTTCCAAATGTTGAAAGATTGAATTTTCATCTGCCTAATCAGCAAAATGTAGTGTTTTCTGATCGTGATGCCAATGATGATGTGGTCAATCGACCAGGGATTTAGAAATCGATGTTCTTGGCTTGGACGGAGGCTAATAAAAAGTATGAACAAGATAGAGGATTTACTTATTCGGAGTTTCCTACAAAATTTGTCTGGAAACAACAATAAAAAGAATGGGATCCTAGACATTATGGTTTTGCTCATGGACAGATGTTTCATCTAAATCTTGCTGCCAAAGAGTTGTATTATCTAAGAATGTTGATGAATCAAGCTAAAGGTGCTACGTCCTATGAAGATATTTGAATGGTTGATAGTGTGGTGTACTATACTTTTAAAGAAGCATGTTATGCTTTGGGTTTGTTGGACGATGAGAAAGAGTACACTGAGGCTATAGTTGAAGCTGGATTTTCAGCATATCAGGGTTACTTGAGGATACTTTTTTCTATGTTATTGCCTGACAGTGTCTGTAGATCGGGATTTGTTTGGTCTCAAACAGGGCAGCTTCTATCGGATGACATACTTCATCGTGAAAGAAAGATACTTCGTATGAAAGGTTTGTAAATCTTTATTTTTCTTATCTTTCTTTTCCACTCATTAATCTATTGTGGTCATACATTATCAATTGTATATTTTCGTTGCTTTTTTTTTGCATTAAAAAAATCTAGTAGAACATATTTGTCCCATATAAGAAAACACATATAAATCCCTTTTAACACGAGGTTAATGCTCTCACTTATCAATTGTCAGCAAGGATGCTATGGTTTAAAACCTAATCAAATTAGCATTTACATGAGTAGAAAGTCTGATATTTCCTTCACTTACTGACTACCCGCTTAACCATTTAATTTTTGATGGGTTGGGTTTGGGTTGGCTTGTGCAGGTATCATGGAGTTGCAGTGCTTGCTGCAGCTGATTAAACACCAACAAAAATAAAAAAAAATACACCACAAGAGTGAGTGTGGAGTGATGGGAGTGAGTTACAATTAAGAAAGGATTAACAATTTACACATTTGACCAACTACAAAACCTTAAGTTATACCCCCCTCATAAAGTTGTCCCATCTGCCAACCAACTTCATTTGTACCGAATCCGACATTTATTTACTTTGCCCGCCTTACCCACCTCGCATTTACATATAAATCCCTTTTAGCAATTCAGGATGTTTTGTTGGAATTTAAATATATATATATATATATATATATATTTATTTATTTATTAATTTATTTATTTCCTTCATCTTTATAAAGTGTTATCTATGGAATTTAGCGGGTTTTGTTGTGTACCATTTGTTTTCTTTTTTGAAAGTGACATCGTTTCATTAAACAGTTTCCATTCTTTTAGTCTATCTTCCTTTTTGAGTAAATTATAATGTTTTACGTACTCAGATTTACAGTTGAATGAAAGCCAACTGAAAAACTTTGCACTCGCTGAAATTGAGAAACCTATGCAGCGTAATGGAAGTTCTCTTAGAAATTACCCTCCTATATCCCTTCCAAATGACATCCTTATAACAGAAGGGTGTAATCGACTCATTCATAATGAACTCCGTTATGATTGAGAGAAGTTATGTATAGAGAATTGTAACTTAATGGCCAGCTTTACTGATGAACAAAGGAAAGTTTATGAAGAGATTATGGAGGTTGTTTCGGGAGAAAGAGGTGGTGATTTATTTGTTTATGGATATCTGAATTGGTAAATAGATAGATCGGTGGCTTAAAAGCCAAGAAGTTACAAAAAAAAAGTAAGACCATACAAAAGAGTCTTACGTAAAATTACACACCTAATCCGCATATTTCTTTCACATTTCAAATTCATGGTCAAACCCCACCACGTTACTTTACTTAAGAAAAGAAACAAATTAATCAGCTTTTCAAATTAATCAGCTTTGTTTATGGATATGGTGGAACAAGTAAGACGTTCATATGGAGAGCTCTTTCTTCTAGTTTATGTTCTAAAGGGGATATTGCTCCTACAATTGCTTCAAGTGGTATTGCCGCTCTTCTTATTCCAGGAGCTAGGACGGCTCATTCTCGATTTGCAATACCTATTGACATCGATGAGCATTCAACATGTTATATCAAACCTGAAACTCCATTGGCAGAACTTTTCTGTAAAGCGAATCTCATTATTTGGGATGAAGCGTCTGTCATGCAGAGGTTCTTTTTTGAAGTACTGAATCGAACTTTACGAGACGTGCTTAGATTCTCAATTAAATCCGCATAGCTTACACCAACCATTTGTGGGGAAGGTAGTTGTGTTGGGTGGTGACTTTAGGCAAATCTTACCAGTCATTACTCGTGGAACTAGATATGATATTGTTTCAAGAACAATAAACTCTTCTTATTTGTGGAAATCATGTAAGGTGCTTACCCTCACCAAAAACATGAGGCTAAATGTTGATTCTGTATGTCCTGATCTCCAATAACTAAGAGATTTTTCTCAATGGATCCTTAATGTGGGAGATGGTACATTGGGAGATCATGGTTCTAGCGAGTCTACCATTAAGATACCTCCTGATCTGCTGGTTACCTACACAGGTGACCCTATTGCGGCAACTGTTGAATCTACAAACCCTTCTATTCTGCAACACTACGCGGATGGTATTTATTTTCAGGAAAGATCCATACTATCTCTTACACATGAGTTTGTAGATGTTGTTAATGACTATCTTCTTTCTATAATCCCTGGTGATGAAAAGGTTTATTTCAATTCTGATAGTATCTACAAGACCGATGGTTATATACCGAGTGGCCAACCTTTATATTCTACAGATTTTCTGAACGACATAAAAAGCTATGGCATCCCAAATCATGTTTTGAGACTTAAGGTTGGTGTTCCTATTATTTTAATGAGAAATATAGATCAATTTGTTGGCTTGTGTAATGGAACCAGGTTGATAACCACTCGGTTAGGTAACCACATCATTGAGGTAAAGGTTATCTCAGGCAGAAATGTTGGAGAGCAAGTGTTCATCCCTCGCATGGTCATGTCCCCTTCCAACAAAACTTTACCTTTCGAGTTTCAAAGACGGCAATTTCCGTTGGTGGTTTGTTTTGCAATGACAATAAACAAAAGCCAAGGTCAATCTTTGTCTCAAGTTGGGTTGTACCTCAAGACACCAGTGTTTACTCATGGACAGTTGTATGTTGCAATCTCAAGGGTTAAGAGCAAATCCGGCTTGAAGATTTTGTCATGTGATAAGGAAGGTCAACCATTGAACACTACAACTAATCTCATCTATAAAGAAGTATTTCAAAATCTGAAATGACTAGGTATTCATTAAAATGTAAATTTGTCTACCATTTGAATTGAAATCTGAAACAAGTGACCTCTCACGGGTGCTCTTTTGTTCATCAATTCAGGTCGATAGGCTTACAAGGTCGTTGACACTTTTCATAATAAGAACACTTTCCCAACTGCAGGTTCTACTATTTTTTTATCCTTTTGATCTTATAATTTTTTTTAGGGGATGTTAATTAACAATCTGATTGAGCTTACAAAATCTAATTCAACAGTGTCCAGTTTTAAAATAGGCAGCGCAACTCCTACAACTCTGTTGTATGATTCCTTGGATCATTTTGATATACGAAGTGCCAAGGTATTCTTCAAAATCTGATTAGCTTATTCGGCTTATACAAGCTAATTTGTAACATGTGGCCATTGTGAATTAATACTGCATTTTCTTCTAAGAATTAATACTGCAGCTTTACTAATTTTTTTTTGGGCTAATTTACCGTATTCCTCGTTATGTTACAAAACTACTCGAAGCCCACTTAACCCAACTTCTGCATTAAGATTCCTATGACGATTATTTCTAATCGTTGGTCTTGCATTTTGTGGATTTCATTTACTATCATCGCTTTTATTGGCACATTGCTCATTGCTCTTCAATTTTATTTTATTTATTGCATTCTTATGCCTTTACAACCCCATTTACATATTTGTTTGTGTTTTTACCTCATATATCAACATGTTTTTCATATTATAAATGTATATATTACGTTTAAAGTTGCTCATATTGTTATATATTGGCATGTCGTTTACTTTATTTTTACGTTTTATTTTATTCTAATTGTTTATTATTTTCTATTGCAGTTGTTATGAACATATTGGTTGATGTAGCACCATCACCTCTTGTGTTCCCCTTAGCATCAACTTATTCAATTAGACTTTATGATCTTTTATCTATTTTTATTCCAACAAGAAACTTCGACTATAGTTTTGCATATCGTTTTTATCCTTTACTTTTTCAATTTACACTTACAATTTTAATCTTCGTTCTCTTTTTATTTTCAGACGATTCTCCAAGTCGAACTTAGTTATTTCATAATGTCATCATTGTCGCAATGATATATCATATCATCTACCCTCCATCTGCAAACTATTATACATCAATCCCGCGCATCGCGGAGGTATTGTACTAGTTAACTTTCAAACAATGAGAAACCTATACTTAACCAAAAACTATGACTACACATGGAAATCCAAATGCATTCTAAGTAAGATTGGTAGAATATAACCAGATTATTCATATAGAAAAGTAGAAAACATACAAGAAAACAGAGAAAAAAAACAATGGGTGGCCAACTCAGCTTGTTCAGACCCTTCCCAACCTTTCTACACTTCTTCACAATCAATCTAAAAACCACAAACGCAATAGAAATTTTAGTGTAACTCGTCTAACAAGAAAATCAACCATGATCGAGAGCATCAAACCCTAAGAAATATGAATAACCTTGCTTCAGACATACAAATGTCCATGATTTTGAAGAAAATGCAAGCCCTACCCATCAGAATAGTAGTTTCTTACCTTAGCATTGATTCTCGCCCTACCCATCAGGGGGGGCTTCTAAATTGTGGGTTGTCCTCAAAGTTATTGAACAAACCATCAATTTTCTAAGAAAGTGTGATATAATGTATAAAACTTCAAGGACATACACTAATAAGTGATAACCAAAACAAAAGAAAGAAAAGTTATAAAAAAATGAAACATGATTCACGTACAATGCCCTTCATGTTCCCAACTTTTATCAAAATCTCTAACATTGTTCCTTAGATCACAATAAGCTAAAAATGTAAGAACAATTCATTCATTTATCTTTATAGGTTCCACATGTCTCTACAGAAGCAAATTACACATGTGAGGCACGATAAGACATAGACACTCTCAAAATGGTAAAAAAAATATAACCTTGTTATTAAAGTTCTCGCGGCCTTTGCGTGCAAAGGAAGTGTTTGTTTCGTGAAATAGGTCAATAGATAAAACAAAATGCATTGATCACTTGATGATTAACTGTCGAGGATTAAGAATAACCATAAACAAGCAGGAAAAAAAGAATTTTCCTTCATCAAAACAAAACAGAAGGGGCATCACCTGTTACACCACAATGCCTTAAATATCAAAACATCATATAGTGTGTTTGTGCCTTCAGTAACCAATTTGCAATTTCTACGCAAAAAAAAAGAATCCAGGACCTGAGCATGTTATCTCTAGTGTAATGGCTTGTTTTAGGGCTATAAAAAACCCCTAAACCCTAACAAACCTTGATTCATCTATAGAATTCACATATTAAATGTCCCCAAAACCCTAACATTCATTTCAATACAAACTCCTAGAGCATTTGTGAAATTCCCAGTTTTTTACATAAATTAACAAAATAAGTAACATGGACTTACTTAAAATGAAGCTTGCTCCTCGCCATAGGTTTAACGGAGCGAGTCGTACAGGGCATCGTCAAGCACAATCAAGGAGATGTCAAAAGAGATAAATTAAGGCGGACAGTGGCACTCATGGGTATTGGCTCATCGTCTGGTGGAAGCCATGGACAACGATACCCTTCTAGTGACGTTGCAACAATGTATATGAGTGCTTGGGTTCAATTCTCATGTGAATGAAAAGAGAAAGAATGCGAGCTTCGATGTAGTTCCAATCAAGAGTGGGGAAGGAAATAGAAGAGAGATAGATCATGAGTGTCAATACTCCACAAATGAGAGAGTGAGAGGGCGCTACATTCAGATCTCCATGGAATTGAGGGGAGTTCAAGCCTTCAAGACACGCAAAGGAGCGAGGTAGAGGAATAAGAAAAGAGATAAGCGCCTCTATCCAAATGAAAAATTGAACTAAGAAAAGGCATCGGGTAGATCTAGGGGTTTATTTTCACGAAATAAAATTGATGGAGATTTATAAATGCCATGAATTTTACGACATTTTATATAAAAACGCCATATTCTAATAATATGGTGTTTGAAAAACGCCATAAATATTACGACGTTTGTAAAACACCATAAATGAATTAAATTGTAAAAATTTATGACGTTTTTGTTCTTAAATGTCATAGAAAGTGTTTTTATTGACATTTTATATAAACACACCATATTCTAACTGTCACTAAAGACCACATATGTAGTAGAGAATTGTGTCTTAATTGCATTGAATCAATATGTCAATTGGTCTTAGAACTTGAGTGTTTAATGCTATTTTTTTAGTGATATTGAATAAGGAGATTGTATCCCTGAGGATCTATCGACTTAAGTCAAGTTAACATATGCTTAGAAATAATTATTGAATCAATCCTATGACCATGAACCTCAACCATTGTCAGTGAATTACATGTGAAATATTTCCTCTATCTTATTATCAATACTTTGCAATCATATTTCTCTTTACTTTACTGTTGTAAGGAAGAAATCGAGTATGCAAAATTTAATATAAATAAATCACAGCAAACCAGATTCCGTCCCTTGCAAATAATTACAAGACCTCCTCCTGATGTAGCAGCGGGATGTCAGGATCGATCCACGAGGAAGCGTGTCAGCGGATCCTAGGCAGCGGACAAATCTCACAGACAAAAGTCGACAACAGTGGTCCTAGATCTCGAGTATAGCAACTCGACAGAAGATCGGACAGTCAAACACAGCGCAGCAGCAAGCACAGGGTGGTGGTCGATCTCGACTAAGGCTTCCTCGAGATCGAGTAAAGCTTTGTCAACGTCGAGTTGAGTCTTGGCGAGCACCTACACACAGAAGCTACAGCAACCTGGGTCAAAGATCAGTAACTCGAGATCGAGTAGTGCTAGTCGATCTCGAGGAAAACAGAAACTAAAACGAAACGAAAGAAAGTAAAGACAAATGCTTTGGGATCTCGAAATAAATTGTATGAAAAGGGCTTCCAAGATTGGGGTTTGCATCAACGATAACCAAGCATGCATAAGGCAGAAATAAAACAGATAATCATGTGAATTGCATCAAAGGACTAAGCTTTCACCTTTTCCAACAATTAGACAACTCTTTCAAGAAACCCTAATTTCTCTACCGATTTTATGTTTACAATCCAAGTTGTTAGCATGGACCTCTATTAGATGGGTAATAAACACATAACAAGTAGTAGATGCTCAAAACATGATAAAAGTGGTATGTTTACCTCAAACACGCATGGCTGTCGTCGGGCTCGCCCCAACCCTAGAAGTGGGTGGACTACTCGCGCTTCATCGCAACCTCAGACATTGAATATTGATGAAAAGAAACTAATTGCATTAAACTAAAACAGAGTTTACAACCAAAGGAAGCCACTTCCGCTCTCGCTTCACCAACTCCTCTTGGCCACTCACTCTCTCTCTCTCTCTCTCTCTACTACTCCTACTAATTGTTGTGTGATTGAATGACTAGAAATCAGCCCCATGGGCTTTATTTATAGGCTTCTAATCCTTGCTATTCAAGGATAGAAATATCTATCTATATCTAAAAAGCTTAATGATAAATAAAAGCAACAACATAATTAAATCTAAAAAAGGGAATTATATCTAAAGTCTTCAAGTGGATAAATCTCTCTTTTTCATAATAGATCTTGATAAAATCAGATAGAACTCGGCAATCTTCGGCTCCAAGGAATCCCAATCCGAGTAGGACAGCTCACAACACGTTACGCGGCTTCTGGAAAGTTCCTCGATCTCGAGTAAGTCTTCTCAATCTGGAGTAGAACTGGCATCGGCTTGGCTGGCTCGGCATCTCGGGTTGCTGGTCCTCGATGTGGCTCGGACTCTGGCTCCAGGGTGTCCTCGATCTCGACAAACTTTGGGCTCATCGACTTGTGTGCTCGGCAGTGTCGGGTAGATCTTCTCGACATGCTCGGACATGGCTCCTGGCTTGTCGACCTCGAAGAGTTTTATCGACATCGAGTTGTGTGTTGCTCTGTATCCGGGCGCTAGGTCGGGTAGTCTCTCCTCGACATCCTCGGACGTGCTTTCCTCGACTTCAGGCATGGGCTTCGGGACTTTGTCGACATCGAGTTTGGTACTCGATCTCGAGGAATGTGTGGAGTCGGGTTCTTCGTCTTCAGCTTCTCGACATGGTCCTCCTCGATCCTAGCAGGTGTCTAGACATGGGTTGTCGAGATAGACTATGGTTAGTCGACATCGAGTACACTTGGGCCTCCGTCCTTGCTTCTTGGTTTTCTCCCTAAATGACTCCATATTCTACAATATTAAACAGAAACTTATGTAGATCTCCATTTCTGACAAATAAGCATATACTAGATAAATTCGACATATTCCCAACCCGAAATATGCAAAATGTATAGAATATGGAACTAAAATATGCATAAAGACATGGCTACTTTAGTGACATCATTTACTTTGTGATCAATTTGCTATAAATCATTGCTTTTGTCATAATGATCATTGTTAGAAACAATACATAGCAACTATTCTTCTCTATGGGTTCGACTCCGGAATTCATCGCCTATGGTGAAGGTGAGCGATCGATTCTTAACACTAATCTTGGCATCTGCAGTAGCTAAGAATGGTCTACCAAGAATAATAGGGCTAGTAGGATCTTCAGCGCAGTCTATAATAAGGAAATCTGCTGGAACAAAGAATTTACCAACCTGGACGGGGACATTCTCAACTATACTTGTAGGGATGACTACTGTATTGTTTGCCATGTATAGTTTGGCATCCACAGGCTCTATGCATCCTATCTTTATCTTCCGCCAAATTGATAAAGGCATGATGCTCACACTTGCTCCTGAATCACACAGAGACTCATATTTATATTGTCCAAAACCCACAGTAACAGAAAACTTACCAAGGTCAGGTCTCTTTTCGGGGAAGTGGAGTACTTTGCATTCGCCTGCGATCTCTGAGATGGATCGCTTCTTGCTTAGAATTTCCTTCAGAAATTTGACATATCCAGGCATCTCTTGCAGGGCTTTTGTAAAAGGAATAGAGACATTCAGTTCTTGCAGCATATTAACAAATCTGTTAATACTACCTGTCGTGGGATCTTTCGGTGCCTTGGAAGGAAAAAGCAGTTGCTTTTTCTGCTTCGGAGCCAGATCAGACGTCGGAGGTGTTGCATAGTCATCGACCTCGGCTTGCTGTTCCTCGATCTCGACCAGGGGGTCCTCGAGGTCGACTTGTGTTGTCGACTTCGGATTTCTGGGCTGCGTAGTGGAGTCCGAGCTCAGCTTCTGATGCCCACTTCTAAGTTTGATAGCTGCAACATGTCCGGTCTCCCCCTTAGAATTTGGTTCTGTTTGCCCAGGGAGCTATCTGGATGGTCGTGGGATCTGGGCAGCGATTTGACCCATCTGGGTCTCTATTCCCCTTTTCCAGATGTCCAGTTCTCCAAATTTTGTAGTGATGTTCTGGAACTGGTTGTTGATGGTGCCTTGATTCCAACGCATCTCCTCAAGGATGAGTTGCAGATCGTCCTTCTTTTGATCCCTTTCTGGATGTCCTGGAGCTCTGTAGGGTGGGGGGTTCCTAGGGGGACCTTGGTTCCACTGTGGTTGATAGAACCTTTGATCTCCCATGTAGCGATTGGGACCCCCAGTGTAGGCTACCTCTTCATGTGTCTCTGCCATCCTGACTTGCTCAGTGGTTGGGCACTCAGTAGTGGTGTGCCGCTGTGATCCGCATTCGATGCAAGGCTGGTTGACAGACAAATATTGGACTTGCTTGAGGAGTTTGCGATTTTGGTCTCTGTAGAACTGCTCCCTGACATTTGGGTCAATCTCCTTTGCTGGCTCATAGAGTGGCATAGATGGTGCTGGCTTGGCATAGGAGTTCTCATCATAATTTGCAGTAGACCCATATTTGTTGTCATAATTGGTGAGCTTGTCTACCACACCCCAGGCGTCAATTGGTGGCATCGTCAGATACTCACAGCGAGTGTACTGATTGATCCCGTGCTTAGTGACTTGATCAAGAGAGTTGAAGAAGATCTACTGAATGACGTAGGGTGGTTGTCCATGAGTAGGGCAAGATCGCAGCAGTTCTTTGTAGCGTTCACATGCCTTGGCTAGTGGCTCCCCAAGCTTCTGTTTGAAAGGGGTGATTTTCTGGCTAAGAAGTGCTGTTTTGGCGGGAGGGAATAATTTGTTCAGGAACTCTTGCTCTACTTGGGCCCATGTTGTGAGAGATCTTAGTTTCAGCCCTTCAAGCCACTTCAGTGCAGGTCCAGCGAGAGACCAGCGAAAAGCCTTCATCTTGATATATTCCAGAGTTGTACCTTCAGCAAGAGTACGACACATTTCAGAAAAGTTGGTAATATGCTCAAGAGGACACTCATTAAGTTTTCCATAAAAAGCATTATTTTTAAGCTCTATAAGAAATTGAGTGCGAATTTCATAAGAGTTTTCAAGGATTAGAATCGCCGATTCAGGCACGACGAGAGTCGGATGCATATAATCCTCAGCAGTGGTTGGGTATTGGGCAAGCTCAGCTTCCGCTGGTTCCCTTCCTGCTTTCTCAGCGGCGATAGCAGTATCTTTAGTGGCTAGTTCCCTTGTAAGCCTCGCAATCAGCTGTTCTTGCGTTTCTGCGGACGCAATGGCTCTTTGTAGTTTAGCTCTGATGTGTAGAAGGCGTTCTGGTTCGTCTAAGCCGTCAAACTCAGGTGGTTGACCAGAATAGCGCATACACCTGTAAAGTAACTCAAAGTAGATGTGAGATTTAACTACCTAAGGCGCGAATGATAGCCTCCCCGGCAACGGCACCAATTTGTTGTAAGGAGGAAATCGAGTATGCAAAATTTAATATAAATAAATCACAGCAAACCAGATTCCGTCCCTTGCAAATAATTACTAGACCTCCTCCTGATGTAGCAGTGGAAAGTCAGGATCGATCCACGAGTAAGCGTGTCAACGGATCCTAGGCAGCGGACAAATCTCACATACAGAAGTCCACAACAGTGTTCCTAGATCTCGAGTACAGCAACTCGACAGAAGATCGGATAGTCGAACACAGCGCAGCAGCAAGCATAGGGTGGTGGTCGATCTCGACTAAGGCTTCCTCGAGATCGAGTAAAGCTTTATCGACGTCGAGTTGGGTCTTGTCGAGCACCTGCACACAGAAGCTACAACGACCTGGGTCGAAGATCAGTAACTCGAGATCGAGTAGTGCTAGTCGATCTCGAGGAAAACAGAAACTAAAACGAAACGAAAGAAAGTAAAGACAAATGCTTTGGGATCTCGAAATAAACTGTATGAAAAGGGCTTCCAAGATTGGGGTTTGCATCAACGATAAGGAAGCATGCATAAGGCAGAAATAAAACAGATAATCATGTGAATTGCATCAAAGGACTAAGCTTTCGCCTTTTCCAACAATTAGACAACTCTTTCAAGAAACCCTAATTGTCTCTACCGATTTTATGTTTACAATCCAAGTTGTTAGCATGGACATCCATTAGATGGGTAATAAACACATAACAAGTAGTAGCTGCTCAAAACATGATAAGAGTCGGATCTTTACCTAAAAAACGTATGGCTATCGTCGGGCTTGCCTCAACCCTAGAAGTGGGTGGGCTACTCGCGCTTCATCGCAACCTCAGACATTGATTGATGAAAAGAAACTAATTGTATTAAACTAAAACAGAGTTTACAACCAAAGGAAGCCACTTCCGCTCTCGCTTCACCCCCTCCTCTTGGCCACTCACTCTCTCTCTCTCTCTCTCTCTCTCTCTCTCTCTCTCTCTACTACTCCTACTAATTGTTGTGTGATTAAATGACTAGAAATCAGCCCCATGGGCTTTATTTATAGGCTTCTAATCCTTGCTATTCAAGGAGAGAAATATCTATCTATATCTAAAACTATATCTAAAAAGCTTAATGATAAATAAAAGCAACAACATAATTAAATCTCTCTTCTTCATGATAGATCTTGATAAAATCGGATAGAACTTGGCAATCTTCGGCTCCAAGGAATCCCAATCCGAGTAGGACAGCTCACAACGCGTTACGCGGCTTTTGGAAAGTTCCTGGATCTCGAGTAAGTCTTCTCGATCTCGAGTAGAACTGGCGTCGACCTCGTGGAGTTTCGTCGACATCGAGTTGTGTGTTGCTCTGTGTCCGGGCGCTAGGTCGGGTAGTCTCTCCTCGGCATCCTCGGACATGCTTTCCTCGACTCCAGGCATGGGCTTCGGGACTTTGTCGACATCGAGTTTGGTACTCGATCTCGAGGAAGGAGTGGAGTCGGGGTCTTCGTCTTTAGCTTCTCGACATGGTCCTCCTCGATCCTGGCAGGTGTCTAGACATGGGTTGTTGAGATAGACTATGGTTAGTCGACATCGAGTAGACTTGGGCCTCCGTTCTTGCTTCTTGGTTTTCTCCCGAAATGACTCCATATTCTGCAATATTAAACAGAAACTTATGTAGATCTCAATTTCTGACAAATAAGCATATACTACATAAATTCGACATATTTCCAACCTGAAATATGAAAAATGTATAGAATATGGAACTAAAATATGCATAAAGACATGGCTACTTTAGTGACATCATTTACTTTGTGATCAATTTGCTATAAATCATTGCTTTTGTCATAATGATCATTGTTAGAAACATTACATAGCAACTATTCTTCTCTATGGGTTCGACTCCGGAATTCATCGCTATACTAGCTAGTTATTGGTTTTTCAATTCGTTGATTTACTAATCTATTGGTTTGCGCTTTGAGTTAGGATATTATTACTATTTGCAAATTGAGAAATTGCCAACGACGTTTGTCCCACACCAGCGATTTGTTTTCATAGCTTAGAATTTTGGACCCTATGTTTATGTGTCCATATGAACCATCTTATACTTTCTAATTGTTTACTTTTCTTTGTCTCTCGGTTTTATAGCTATGGATATTAGTGCATTTTAGTTTCTTGTGTCTCGTCTTATTTGAACACAATCATGAAAACACTTACTAATTTTTTTTACTTGTGTAATGGTCATAGCCACCGGCGAACAATTGCCTATCGATCTAAGCAGTAGAGGGCAAACTATTGGGAAAAATAAAGCGAAGTTGTCAACCTTCATTGACACTACTGTGAAAAAGTGGGTGCCAATCACCGTAGATAATTGGGGAAATGTTTATGAGGAGAAAAAGGATGCTATCTAGGAAGATATTGTCGTTGGTCCCTTATTTTTATTTTTTGCTTTTATCTAATTGAGTAGTTTTGCATAACATAATGTTATATATGCACTTTATCATCTTATATTTAACCACGTTATAATCTTTTCTATGTCCTTTATCATTTTATTTATGCACTTTATAATCTTAATTGTGCATATCATAATCTTATTCACGTACTTCATATTATTATTCATACACCGTCATTTTATTCTTGCACTTAATTATTACTTTATTTGCACAGCATAATATTATATTTACACACCATAATGCTATATATGCACTTTATCATCTTATTTATGCACGCTATCATTTAATTATTGCACTTTATAATCTTATTCATGAACGAGAACAAAGAGAAAACAACCATAAATAGCCTACACGATACTTTGAAGTCGAACCATTGTGCATGGGCACATCGTTATACCATTTTTGAGCTAATAGGCTTTTAATGAAACATGTTGCATTAAAGTGCAAAAACCGCCATAAAAATAGCAACCCTTAAAGAAAATTTTTGGTAGGAAACTTGCTTTACATTATGAAAATGCACTTTTATAAGAAAATTCACTTTTAAAGTGTAAGAAAATGCACTTTAAAAGTGTAAGAAAATTCTTACACTTTATCATTTTATTTATGCACTTTTATAATCTTAATTGTGCACTTCATAATTTTATTCATGCACTTCATATTATTATTCATACACTTCGTCATTTTATTGATGCACTTTTATAATCTTAATTGTGCACCTAATAATCTTATTCATGCACTTTATATTATTATTCATACACTTCATTATTTTATTCTTACACGTTATCATTTTATTTATGCATTTTTATAATCTTAATTGTGCACTTCATAATCTTATTCATGCACTTCATATTATTATTCATACACCATCCTTTTATTCTTGCACTTTACCATTTTATTTGCACAACATAATATTATATATGCACTTTATCATCTTATTTATCCACATTATCATTTTATTATTGCACTTTATAATCTTATTTATGAACGGGAACAAAAAGAAGACAACCATAAATAGCTTATGCGGGATTTTGAACTCGAACCTTTGTGCATGGGCACATCACTATACCATTTTTTTAGCTAATAGGCTTTTAATGACACATGTTGCATTAAAGTACAAAACTGTCATAAAATAGCAGCCCATAAAGAAAAAATTTGGCAGGACACATTATGAAAATGCACATTTATTAATATTAACATTTGTTGTATTATTTGTTCACTTTATATTTTGTAATCTCATATTTTTCCCCTTTTAAAATAATCAAAAAAATTCAATGGGGGTCATTTTTATAAACTTTGGAAAACATACATATAAGCACATAAATCAATAATGAATTCCAAAATAGCCATGTATAAGCAATTCAAGAATTAAGCTTTAAATGTGCACACATAATGTCAAATATGGTCAAATATGCATAAAGTAAGCCCTTCCCCCACCCCATACTTAAACATTACAGTGTCCTCAGTGTATAAAAAATAAGGGTAAAGAAAGAAACTCACTAGACAGGTGTGCTAATCGTCAAAATCGAGTGCTATGCTGCTGGGCCTAGTCCGGTTTTAGCTTGCTTCTATCCCTATGGACCTGAAAAATGTAGAAGAGAAATACCCACAATAGAAAAACTAAAAGTTCAAAACAAAAAACAAAAGAAACAATGTCCAAAAGTCCCAAAAAATAAATGTTTATTTACAAGCTCTAGATTTTATAGTCGCTAGGCCGACTTCTCTTTTAAGCGTAAGGTGGAATTTGCAGGGCCCATGTAGCTTGGGCTTCAAATAGGACTCCATTTTTGTCCATCAGCTGCAGTCCTCCAAAATGGATCTTGTTCACCACGAAGGGCCCCATCCTATTCTTGTTGAATTTGTTGGGAAACCAATGATCTTTTGATTTGGAAACATATAGTTTGTCTCCAACTTTATACTCCTTAGGCTCGTCATTGGAAATCCTACATAAGCGCACATACCAAGGCAAACCTCTCCCATGTATAGATAAATCTTTAATGGAAATAGGAGAAGAAAGATCCATACTTTGGCTTACCTTCGCAGAAACGGATTCGGGGACCCCTGTATTTGATCGATCTCGAGTAAGTATACTCGACATCGAGTTGTTTTCAGATTCTGGTGGCCTGCTGCTCGAGGATGCTGGAGTCGAGAAGGCAAGGTTTGGTCGATATCGACTAAGGTTGTCGATATCAAGTAGTCCTTCGTTGCCAGTGGAGTGCTCGTCGCTGGAGGTGAAGTCGAGAACAAAGATGGTTGGTCGATATCGATTAAGGTTGTCGATATCGAGGAGTTCTCGGCTTCTGTTTGGCTGCTCGACGACGCTGCTGTTGGTGGAGGGTTCTGAGTTTGGTCGATATCGACCAAATTCCTCGATATCGAGGAATTCTGGTTGACTTCGACCCCATACTTGCATCATGGTAAGGCATCCGAAAAATAGTTAGTCGACGTCGACTTACCTTAGTCGATGTCGAGCAGATCCTCTGTGTCTTTGGTTAGGATGGCCATGATCTTCTCCACCTGGGCTTCCATATCCCTCTTTTCCAGCTCTTAAGGAGTCATATTTCTTACCTTAGGCTCCCCACAAGTAATGTAACCAACTGATATAGATTTTACCTCTTCCATTGGACATGTATGCCTTTCCGTTTTATTAAAAGAATACTCAATTACCTCATCGCTGATGTTGAAAGTGAGTACTCTCTTCCTTACTCTTTTGTTGGCATCCATCGTCGCCAAGAAGGGCCTTCCTAGAATAATTGGACAAGCAGGGTCCTCTGCCATATCAATAACTAAGAAATCAGCAGGGACAAAGAACTTACCTACTTTCACTGGCACATTGTCCACCATGCATGTTGGAATGACCACCGTGTTGTTCGCCATATAAAGCTTAGCATCCATAGGCTCTAGGGCACCTATCTTAATCTTGGACCATATCGTTAAATGCATTACACTCACACTAGCTCCAAGATCACATAAATCATTAAATTTTGTATTGACCAAATCCAATGGTTATAGCAAACTTACCTAGATCTGGCCTTTTCTCAAGTATGTCCATATGGCTGCACTCCTTTGTAATCTCAGCCATTGACCGCTTCTTACTTAGAATCTTCTTGAGGAACTTGACGTAGGATGGCATTTCATTGAGAGATTCTGTGAAGGGTATGGTGACATTGAGCTTCTGAAGCATCTTGATGAAGTGCTGAAATTTCTTTTCTGCTGGGTCCTTTGGAGATTTTGTTAGGAAGGGCAGCTTCTTTTTATGATTCGGAGTCAGAACAGATGTCGGAGGTGTAGCAGTTTTCTCGATCTCGACTTGACTCTCCTCGATGTTGACAAGATTCTTCTCGATATCGACCAATTTTCTCGGTGTCGAGTTGTTGTGCTGTGCAGGCGAAGGTCGATCCAGTTTGTCCTCGATATCGAGTAGTCCTTCCTCGATATCGAGTTGCCTCTTCTCGACATCGACCAAGGTCTGGTCGATATCGAATTGCTGTTCAGCTCCTCTGTCCTGCTGCTTTCCGACCTCTGGCTTGCGTAGTTGGTGGCTGCTCCTGAGTTTTACAGCAGCGATGTGTCCGGTCTTCCCCTTGGGATTTGGTTCTGAAGATCCAGGGAGCGAACCTGACTGTCTGGGGACTCCTGGTGCTAGCTAGCCAATTTGTGTCTCCATTGATTTCCACCATATATCAATCTCCCCAAGCCTAGAGTTGACACCTTGTATCTGAGTGTAGACTGAGTTGAAGGATTGCTTGGTGTCTGAATGTTTCCTCATCATTTACTCTAGGATGGTCTGTAGATCATCCCTCTTCTGGTCCCTTTCTGGATGTCCTGGAGCTTTGTAGGGCGGGGGGTTCCTAGAGGCACCTTGGTTCCATTGTGGTTGTTGGAACCTTTGATTCCCCATATAGCGATAAGGACCCCCTACGTAAGTTGCAACTTCATGGTACTCTGTCAGCCTGACTTGCTCTGTGTGGGCACTGAGTAGTGGTGTGCCTATGTGATCCGCATTCGATGCAGGGCCAGTTGACAGAAAGATAATTTACTTGCTTGAGAAGCTTCCTATTCTGATCTCTGTAGTATTGCTCCTTGTCATTTGGATCGATCTCCTTAGCAGGCTCGTAGAGAGGCATTGATGGGGCTGGCCTGACATGTGCATCCTCATAGTTGATTGTAGTTCCATACTTTTTGTCATAGTTGGTCAACTTGTCGAGGGCAGCCCATGCGTCTGCGGACGACATTGTCAGATACTCATAATGAGTATATGTGTTGATCCTATCCTTAGTAGCAAGGTCAAGAGAATTGAAGAAGATCTCCTGAACGACGCAAGGTTGTTGTCCATGTGTAGGGCAGGATCGCAATAGATCCTTATAGCGTTCACATGCCTTTGCTAGCGGCTCACCAGGCTGCTGTTTGAAAGATGTAATCTTTTGGCGAAGGAGTGCTGTCTTGGCAGAAGGAAAGAATTTATTGAGAAATTCCTGCTTTAATTGAGCCCATGTCGTGAGGGATCGTGGTTTAAGTCCTTCCATCCACTTCAATGCGGGACCAGCGAGAGACCAAGGGAAAGCCTTCATCAAGATGTACTCCAAGGTGGTACCATCAGCAAGAGTACGACACATATAAGTAATGTTGGTAATATGTTGAAGAGGGCATTCATTAAATCTACCATGAAAAGCATTATGTTTAATTTCTATTAAGAAAGGAGTGCGAATTTCATAGTTATTCTGAGGAATTAGAATAGCCGATTCATGCACGGCGAGAGTCGGGTGAATGTAATCCTCTGCAGTGGTAGGATATTGGGCGAGCTCATCTTCTGCTTGCCTCGCACGCTCAGCTTCCTGTTCCCTTCCTGCTCTCTCAGTGGCGAGAGCAGCATCCTTAGCGGCTAGTTCTCTCCGAAGCCTCTCAATTAGTTGTTCTTGTGTTTCTGCAGCCGCCATGGCTCTTTTTAGTTTAGCGTGGACGTGTAAGAGGCGTTCCGGTTCATCTAAGCCGTCAAACTCAGGTGGTTGACCAGAACGGCGCATACACATGCGAAGTAACTCAAAGGAAAAGTGAGATCTGACTACCTAAGGCGCGAATGATTGCTTCCCCGGCAACGGCGCCAATTTGTTGTAGGAGGAAATAAAGTTTAAAATATAATGAAATATAAATCAAACCAGATTCGTGCCTATGCAAATAATTACAAGACTTCCTCCCGATGCAGCAGTGGGAAGTCAGGATCGATCCACGAGGAAGCGTGTCAGCGGATCTCAGGTAGCTCTAAATCTCACAGACAGAAAGACAGAAATAACAAATAAAAGCAGAAAAGAAAGCAAAGCAACAGAACTACTCGATATCGACTAACAGTCCTCGATATCGACCAAAGAAAATCGACAATAGAGACTCAATATCGACAACAGAAACGAAGACCCGCAGAAGAGACAAATGTCGAGTAAAACTCTCCTCAATATCGAGTAGATCAACTCGATGTCGACAAGAACTTGCTCGAAGTCGACAAACAGCAGAAACTTAAAGATGCAAACTTTCGACACAGAACGCAGATTTTCAACGAAATAAATTCAATAAACTAAAATACTTCCAAAGCCAGGGTATCAACACCACAACGATAACCATGCAAAATAACATATAAAGGCATAAAATATCATGCTTTTCATCAAATAACTTCCGTTATTAACAAATAGGAATATAGAGGCTTTCGCATAAACCCTAATTGTTACTAATCCTTTTTCACATAATTAACCCAAGTTGTATTAAGATCACTTTTACTTCAATAACACAAACAAGGATCACCTTCAGCTCTCGCAAAAGAATCATGCTCAAAGGGATAGAAGACGAATTGCATAAAAAGATCAAACCTTTACCGCATCACCTTACATGGCTACCGTCGGGCTCACCCCGACCCTTGAAGTGGGTGGACTACTCGCTCTTCATCATCAAGAAAGACATCAAATAACAAAAGGGAATAACTTGCATTAAATAAACTAAAGAAAGCTTACAACCAATCGAAGCCAAATCTGCTTTCGCCTTTCCATCTTCTCTCACCACAAGCTCTCTCCTCTACTCTCTCTATGTGTAACTAATTGTATCAGAAAATTGAATGAATAAAATCTAGCCCCTAAGGATTTATTTATAGGCTTCCATTACTTGCTAATCAAGGAAGGAAATATCTATCTATATCTATATCTTTTTATCTACTTGTTTAAAGATTAAATAATGGAATAAAAGAATTAAAGCCAAAAAGGAAATATATTTAAAGTAGGTAAATCCTCCATGGAGTTGATAGATCTTGATAGAATTTGATCTCGAAAATATCTCCATCGGATTCGGGATAGAATCTTAACAAGACCTGGACTGCTCGGCGTCAGCCACTGGGTTTCTTCGATATCGAGTAGAATTGCTCGATATCGACCAGCATTTTCTCCGTCTTCTGCTCAGCAACTCGATTCCGTCTTTTGGACGACACATCGACTAAGCTTTTACTCGACATCGAGGAAATTTCCTCGACATCGACTAGAGTTTGGTCCGTCTTCAGCTTCTTCGTCGATCTCAGCTCCAGGATGTGAAAATCAACTAAGTCTTCCTCGATATCGAGTAGATTTCCTCGATATCGAGTAGATTTCCTTGATATCGAGTTGCATGTTCAGCTCCCAGTTTCCTTGTCGACTTCTGGAAGTCAGCTCGATTTCAGGTTTACTCGATATCGAGTAAAACAACTCGATATCGACTAAGTCTTTCAGCTTTCTGCTCTCTTCTTGAAACGCACTTTCCCGAGTCCTCGTTCATCGGATTGACGCATATGACCATGCGTTGTAAAGCTCTTTTCGAGGGATACAGCTCTCATGAAGACATTAAAGCTTGATTCAGAATGACGAATACCGAAAAATGGCCTTTTCTCCAGTTGCACCATCCTTAGCTTCTTCATGGGTTTCCTTTAAGTTCCAAAGTGCGTCCGATTTCTGCAAAATATAACAAAAACTTGTGTAGACCTCCATATTTTAACCCAAATGCATGAAATGCATGCAGAAATCGATATAAAAGTAGATGTAAAACATGGAGAATTAGGCTCACAACAACACTCTAGGTGGAAGAAATGTGCACATGGTGTGGAAAGGACATGCATCGATGGAAACTTTAGATCAAGACATATTGTGCATTTATCCCCATCCTGTTGAAGATGATATATCTCTTGTAACATTTCATTGTGTTCTGCATTTGCTGGATGAGCTGGGTGGTCCACATCCATGTCAAAGTCGGAGCTCATATCAAATTCAGAGCTTGAATCAGAGCTTGTCTCAGATTCAGGGTCGTCAATGAAATGTACATCCACAATGAGGTCTGGGAAGAGACCATATTCAATGAACTCAGCGTCACCCGGAAACCAACTGCGAGTATATTCCATTAACAGCTGGTTGGTTACTTGAGTTCGAACCATACTAGTGACCCCTGCT
The DNA here is from genome assembly GCA_037127255.1 of Persicaria tinctoria. Taxonomy (NCBI): domain Eukaryota; kingdom Viridiplantae; phylum Streptophyta; class Magnoliopsida; order Caryophyllales; family Polygonaceae; genus Persicaria; species Persicaria tinctoria. The sequence goes on along the minus strand of JBANSL010000006.1, from coordinate 55,782,173 downwards.
TCACTTAACACATGATCACAGTGTGCGAAAGTCATTGGCACACCATTCCAATCAGAGCAATTATCCAGGGTCAGAAGAGGGAGGCTATTAGAATGAATAGACACGTGCAGTTGGCTAGGTCCATACAAATGAGACTCCCATGCTGAGATAACAACTTCAAAAGCGCCAATAGTGTAATGATACCCTATTTCGGTTACAGTTGGAAATGTCGTCGAAGGATAGAAGACCTACACAGACAAAATAAACATACACTCATATAGTATCCAATGACTTGATAATCAAGGATGATAGGAAGAGTAATGGAAATATTACTGTCATAGAAAGAACGAAATTTTTTGTGAAATAGTACATCAACACTAACCGACCACGCTTTTTTCCAGTCAAAAATAAACAACAAACAAAGAAAATAATCCAGTAGCAACTAACCAAACACAAATAACAATATATGCATTTAATCGATTGAAAGATAATGAAAAAGTAATCTAAAATCGGAAGAAAAAAAACTTGTTGAAAAAGTGTAAAAACTCTAACCGGTTATATAAAAATTTTAGAGGAACGAAAGGGAGAGAGCTACATAACAAAGGCGAGGTCACACCTTGTGAAGATAAATCCAGAATGGGGAAGAGCAGTGGAGGAAGATGAAAAGACTTAGAGAGACGGTAATGGGGAAAAGAGTGAAAGGAGTTGAAATGACGTTGGAACTATACTCAAGTACAAACCGTATATAGAGTAAATGAAATGGGCCAACATCTATGATCAGAAAAATGGGCCAGCCTCTCCTATCATGAATTTTAAACTAAACCCAACACCAAGGTTGTCCAATTTTGTTGTTGTGCAAAATTTAACCTATTGTTGAGCAAAAATAAGGTAATTGTTGTAAGAGGAAATCGAGACTTGCAATATAAAATACGAATAAAGCAAAGCAAAGCAGATTCCGTCCCTTGCAAATGATTACAAGACCTCCTCCTGATGTAACACTAGCAAGTAATGATCGATCCACGAGGAAGCGTGTCGGCGGATCCTAGGCAACGGATGAATCTCACGGCAGAAGTCGACTACAAATGCTCGACCTCGAGTAAGGTTACTCGACAGAAGGCCAGGCAAGTCGAAATAGGCAAGCAGCAGCTCCCGGGTTTTGGTCGATATCGAGGAGAATTTACTCGATATCGAGTAAATCTTTTGTCGACGTCGGGTTCCTACAAACCAGAAGCTACAGCGATCTAGGCGATCGAAAAACAGTAGTCGATGTCGACCAGTTTTGGTCGATATCGAGTAAACAGAAACTTTGAAACGAAATAAAAAAAAGAACAAGGCTTTGCGCAATAAACTATGTATGAAAGAAAACTTCCAAGATCGGGGTTTGCAACGATAATAACCAAGCATGCATACGGCAAGATAAATAACGATAATCATGCAAATTGCATCGAAGGATCAAGCTTTCGCCTTTTCCAACAATTAGACAACTCTTTCAAGAAACCCTAATTGTATCTACTGATTTTATGTTTACAATCCAAGTGGTTAGCATGGATCTCCATTGAATGGGTAATAAACACATAAAAGGTAGTAGATGCTCAAAACATGATAAAGGTCAGATCTTTAACTCAAATACGCATGGCTATCGTCGGGCTCGCCTCAACCCTATAAGTGGGTGGACTACTCGCGCATCATCGCAATCGCATACATTGATTGAAAAGAAATAAATTGCATTAACTAAATTCAAAGTCTTTACAATCCCGGCACTCCAACTTTCGTTGAACGCCAAAACCCTAAAAACCTTTGAACTCCTAAACTTCTCTGTGGAACTACTTCTCTAGCTTCTGAATTGAATGAATAAAATCCAGCCATATAGGCTTTATTTATAGGCTTCCAGTCCTTTCTAATCAAGGAAAGAAAGTATATCTAATTTCTAAAGATAAAACTTTAATAAAGGGAACATTTATCTTAAAAGGAAATATATCTAAAATATCTAAATATCTTCATGTGGTGGATAAATCCTCTCTCCATAGATAGATCCTGATAAAACTTGATAGATTCGGACTTGCTTCACATCCAAGTAATCCAGCTCGACTCGGACAGGCCCAACAGCGTCGTGGCCCAGGAACTTTTTACTCGACATCGAGGAGTAATGTCGTCGACTTCGGGTTTGTCTGCTTGCTCGAGTAACTTCTTCTCGGAACTGGCTCGGACATGTGCTGCTGGTTTACTCGACATCGAGTAATTTTGTCGATATCGAGTAAATGTTTCTCGATGTGTCTTGCTCTATAGCTTCTCGGTCAGATTTCCTTCCTCGAGTCCAGGTGTGGCTTCAAGTCTTGGTCGACATCGAGTAAATTACTCGATATCGAGTAATGCCCTGAACTTGAGTTGGCTTCGTCTTTAGTTCCTCGATTAGCTCCTCCTCGACCAGACTTATGTGCACACTTTTGTCGATATCGAGGAGAATTTCTTAATATCGAGTAACACTCGGCTTCAGCATTCTCCTCTTGGTTTTGTCCTAGAATGGCTCCAAATTCTGTACCATTAAACAAAAACTTATGAAGACCTCTATTTCTTGAAAATAAGCATATATTACATAAATTCAACATATTCCCAGCCCGAAATATGCAAAGTATATAGAATATGGAGCTAAAATGTGCATAAAAACATGGCTATTTTAGTGGACATCCAATCACCCCATACTTAATCTTGCTTGTCCCCAAGCAATAACTGGAATAGTCATTCAGGGGAAGAATTAAACACTCTCGACATCATAGATTCATTCTTATATAACCCTGCAATCAATTAACATCATTGAAAAGGTACTTGTGCCACAAATCAATGCATGTGCGAAATAAAAGCAACATCTACTCACAAAAGGAGGGTTATACAAAACATTCATTCGTGATAAGGCATTAATAATCAAGAGGACTTTAATTTAAGCTCAATAAGGAGTATATTGGTAAAAGACTAAAGGTGGGCAATTCTTTTTTGCAATGTGGTGCTAATGATCCGGGGAAATGGATTATTTCCAAACTTTCATACCACATCCCTTCTTCATAAGATTCATTACCTTCTATAATGCTTTTTCCAATAATAATGCTTTCACCTCTCTGACCTCAGTATTGCCTTCACGCGAGTCGCAAACATGGGTGTCATGAATGGCCCCGGATACTTAGTGATTTGGACTCCTCACATTGTGTGTCCCATCTCGTCGAACTATTATCTTAGCGAGCAGGGTCGATCTACCTTTATCTCCAGAGGTGATCAAATTTTCTTTCACTCATTAAATTTTCCATATATTCAAACAATTTCCTACAAAACTCCAAATATGATAACAACAACACAACAACCATATAACAATCTCCATAATATAACATCATTCTCAACATAATCCCCGGATAGGAAATAAGGTAAAGAATGGAAAATATTTAGATCATGTGGAGCAATATGAAAATAAGGCATATTATGGCTTTTGTGATGCATAAGCATAGGTAAAGGCTAGGATATAAACAATGAGCATTATATGGAAATATAAAGTCCTCCATCCTCTTATTATGCAACATGCCAAAAGCAACTTTAAATTTTACCTCCTTTCATGGTTTTCAAGAAAATAATGCACTTCATTATGACTTCCCTTTACAAGGCAATTTCATGCTATATCTCTAATGAATCCAATTTTGCATCGTCGAGTTCAATTAAAGCTTCCATGACACTATTTCTTTAGACAATTTACAAGCATTGGGAGATGTCTCATAAAACTTAACTTTGAGTTTAGTAATTAAGCACAAAAATTAAAAATTTACTCAAAATTTACCATGTAAAAGCAAAATAAAAAATAAAACAATAAATAATCATAATGAGCCCTTCCCCCATCCCATACTTAAAACATACAGTGTCCCCACAGTATAAAATCAATATAAAACAAAGATAAAGGAAGGAGCTCACCGAATAACGCGTTGAGGAGGCAAAACAGGACATGTCGAGGAACTGGGTTGGTCGACATCGAGGAATTTAGTCGATGTCGAGTAAACTGTCAGCGTCGAGTGGAATGCTGAAGTCGAGGAGCTTTCTGACTCGGTCGATGTCGAGTTGGCCTACTCGATATCGAGTAATACTGGGTTGCTTCTCTTGGTCGTTCTCGACTGGCCTAGTCGATTTCGACCATCTTTCTGGGACTTCTTATTCCACCTTTCGCGATCCTTTTATGCTTGCCGATCTAAAAGTGTTAGATTTCACACGAAGACAAGACTTTACACATGAAGTATTATAAACTAAAGAACAAAAACCAAAACCAAAATCAAAAGTTCCAAAGTCCCAAAATTCAAAAGTTTTATATACATGCTCTAGATTTTAGAGTCGCTAGGCCGACTTCTCCGTTTGTGCTCCAGGTCTGTTAATGTGGGGGCCGCTTGTGCTTGGACCTTCTCCTAGATCATCTAGGTCCTGATTGTAGTATGAAAGCTCGGCTGATAGGTGGTTGCTTGCATAGTCTCCCTTTTCTCCCTTCCTTTTCTTTCCAGCTCTCATTCTCCGCAGATTCTCTCGCCACGGGGCCTTACCTCCCCTTAAATTATTTATAAATTTCCTAATGTACTGAGGAGGAGTAGAACTCATACCTGAACTTACCTTTTCGGGCCCAAAACAGAAATCTTCGGGCTTAGGGTTGGTCGATGTCGAGTAAATTTGGTCGACATCGAGTACATGGACCCCATACTTAGGCTCTTGGCAAGTCTGGTGCTCAGCAGGGGAAGTCGATGTCGAGGAAGATTGGTCGACATCGAGTAACACTTTGGTCGACATCGAGGTGACTTTATCAATGTCGAGTTGCTTTCTAGTGTTTTCCTCAGCTAGTTGCTTGATCCCGTGGTTACTGATGCTCTTCACCTCCAACCATGAAATTTCCTCTTTTGCAGGGCCAAAAGAGAAATCTAAGACCTCATCGCCTATTGTGAAGGTGAGCAATTGTTGTTTAACATTAATCTTGGCATCTGCAGTAGCTAGGAATGGTCTACCAAGAATAATAGGGCTAGTAGGATCTTCAGCACAATCTATAATAAGGAAATCAGCGGGAATAAAGAATGTACCAACCTCGACAGGGACATTCTCAACTATACCTATAGGGATTACCACTGTATTGTTTGCCATATATAGCTTGGCATCCATAGGCTCTATAGACCCTATTTTTACCTTTCGCCAGATTGATAAGGGCTTGATACTCACGCTTGCTCCTAAATCACACAAGGACTCATATTTATATTGTCCAAATCCCACAGTAATAGAAAACTTACCAGGGCCAGGTCTCTTCTCAGGGAAGTGGAGCACTTTGCATTCGCTGGGGATTTCTAAGATGGATCGCTTGTTGCTCAGGATCTCTTTGAGGAATTTGACATACGCAGGCATCTCTCGAAGAGCTTCTGTACAGGGAATAGAGACATTCAGTTCTCGAAGCATATTAACAAAACATTTAAACTTACCTACAATTGGATCTTTTAGCGCTTTGGAAGGGAAAGGCAGTGTCTTTTTCTTCTTTGGAGCCAGAACAGATGTTGGAGTTGTTGCAGAGTCCTCGACATCGGCCACTTTTTCGTCGACATCGACAAGGGTTTGCTCGATATCGACAACAGTTGTTGATTTCGAGTTGTTGTGCTGCGCAGTCGAGTTTGGGCTTGGATTCTCCTTCATGTCAAGTTGTTTTTTGTCGATATCGACCAAATATTGGTCGACATTGAGTTGCTGCTCTGCTTTGTCCTGCTGCTTTCCAACCTCTGGCTCGTGTAGTTGGTGCTTGCTCCTGAGTTTTACAGTTGCAACGTGTATGGTCTTCCCTTTAGGATGTGGTTCTGTTTGCCCAGAGAGTTGCCCGGTCGGTCGTGGGATTTGTGCTACGAATTGACCAATCTGGGTCTCTATGCTCCTCTTCCAAATATCCAGCTCTTCAAATCTTGTGTTGAAATTCTGGAGCTGATTATTGATTGCGCTTGTAGACTGCTGCTGCTGTGCATGATTTCGGCGCCTCTCATCAAGGATCATCTGTAGATCATCCTTGAGTTGATCTCTCTCTAGATGTCCTGGAGCTTTGTATGGTGGGGGGTTCCTAGGGGCACCTTGGTTCCATTGTGTTTGCTGAAACTTTTGGTCCCCCATATAGCGATTGGGACCCCCTGCATAAGCTACCTCTTCGTGGTTCTCTGCCATCCTGACTTGCTCTGTGTGTGGGCACTCAGTAGTGGTGTGCCGCTGTGATCCGCATTCGATGCAGGGCTGGTTGATAGAAAGATACTTGACTTGCTTGAGGAGCTTGCGATTCTGATCCCTGTATTACCGCTCCCTGACATATGGGTCAATCTCCTTGGAAGGCTAATAGATGGGCATGGATGGGGCTCGCCTGGCATAGGCATCTTCATCATAGTTTGTTGAAGCCCCATATTTGTTATCGTAGTTGGTGAGCTTGTCGAGTACACCCCATGCGTCAACTGCTGGCATCGTCAAATACTCATATCGAGTATACTGATTTATCCTATCCTTAGTGGTCTGGTCAAGAGAATTGAAGAAGATCTCCTGAATGACATAGGGTGGCTGTCCATGAGTAGGGCAAGATCGCAGTAGTTCCTTATATCGTTCCCTTGCTTTTGCCAGCGGCTCCCCAAGCTTTTGTTTGAAAGTTGTAATCTTTTGGCGGAGGAGTGCTGTCTTGGCAGGAGGAAGGAATTTGTTGAGAAATTATTGCTCTACTTTAGCCCACACTGTGAGGGATCGTGGTTTCAGTCCTTCAAGCCACTTCAATGTAGGACCGGCGAGAGACCAACGAAAAGCCTTCATCTTGACATATTCCAGAGTAGTACCTTCAGCAAGAGTACGACACATGTCAGAAAAATTGGTAATATGTTCAAGAGGGCATTCATTAAATCTTCCATGAAAAGTATTATTTTTAAGTTCAATAAGGAAGTGGGTGGGAATTTTAAAATCATTTTGAGGGATTAGAATAGCCGATTCAGGCACGACGAGAGTCGGGTGCATGCAATCCTCTGCAGCGGTAGGGTATTGGGCAAGCTCAGCTTCCTGTTCGCTGCCTGGTCTCTCAGTGGTGAGAGCAGTATCTTTGGCGGCTAGCTCCCTCTGAAGCCTCTGTATCAGCTGTTCTAGTGTTTCTGCGGCCGCCATGGCTCTTTTTAGTTTAGCGTGGACGTGTAGAAGGCGTTCTGGTTCGTCTAAGTCATCGAACAAAGGTGGTTGACCAGAACGACGCATACAACTGCGAAGTAACTCAAAGCAAACGTGAGATTTAACTACCTAAGGCGCGAATGATAGCTTCCCCGGCAACGGCGCCAATTTGTTGTAAGAGGAAATCGAGACTTGCAATATAAAATACGAATAAAGCAAAGCAAACCAAATTCCGTCCCTTGCAAATGATTACAAGACCTCCTCCTAATGTAGCAGTGCGAAGTCAGGATCGATACACGAGGAAGCGTGTCAGCGGATCCTAGGCAACAGACGAATCTCACGGCAGAAGTCGACTACAGATGCTCGACCGCGAGTAAGGTTACTCGATTGAAGGTCAGGCAAATCGAAACAGGCAAGCAGCAGCTCCCGGGTTTTGGTCGATATCGAGGAGAATCTACTCGGTATCGAGTAAATCTTTTGTCGACGTCGGGTTCCTGCAAACCAGAAGCTACAACGATCTAGGCGATCGAAAATCAGTAGTCGATGTCGACCAGTTTTGGTCGATATCGAGTAAAACAGAAACTTTGAAACGAAAGAAAAAAAAGAAGAATTTGGCCACGATTCGTCTGCATGGCACAACAACTCGACATCGAGGAATTTGGTCAATATCGAGGAAAATCTTATTGATGTCAAGAAGAATCAAGTCGACATCGAGGACACTGCAACACCTCCGGCCTTTGTTCTGGCTCCAACGAAGAAAAAGCGCTTCATCAAGATGCTTCAGAGGCTCAATGTCACCATACCCTTCACAGAAGCTCTTAATGAAATGCCATCATATGTCAAATTCCTCAAGGAGATCCTAAGCAAAAAGCGGTCAATGGCTGAGATCACAAAGGAGTGCAGCCTGATGGACGTTCTTGAGAAAAGGCCAGATCCAGGTAAGTTTGCTATAACCATTGGATTTGGTCAATACAAATTTAATGCATTATGTGATCTTGGAGCTAGTGTGAGTATAATGCCTTTAACAATATGGTCTAAGATTAAGATAGGTGCCCTAGAGCCTATGGATGCTAAGCTTTATATGGCAAACAACACGGTGGTCATCCCAACAGGCATGGTGGACAATGTGCCAGTACAAGTAGGTAAGTTCTTTGTTCCTGCTGATTTTCTAGTTATTCATATGGCGGAGGACCCTGCTTGTCCAATTATTCTAGGAAGACCTTTCTTGGCGACTGTGGATGCCAATATAAGCGTAAGGAAGGGAGTACTCACTTTCAACATCAGCGATAAGGTAATTGAGTATTCTTTTAATAAAACTGGAAGGCACACAGGTCCCATGGAAGAGGTAAAGTCTATATCAGCTGGTTACATTACTTGCGGGGAGCCTAAGGTAAGAAATATGACTCCTGAAGAGCTAGAAAAGAGGGATATGAAAGCCTAGGTGGAGAAGATCATCGCCATCCTAAACGACGACACAGAGGATCTGCTCGACATCGACCAAGGTAAGTCAACGTCGACCAACTATTTTTCGGATGCCTTGACAGGATGCAAGTATGGGGTCGAAATCGACCAGAATTCCTCGACACCGAGAAATTTGGTCGACATCGACCAAAATCAGAGCCCTCCACCAGCAGCAGCTTCGTCGAGCAATCCAGTGGAGGTAAAGGACTCCTCGACTTCGAGGAAATTGGTCGACATCGACCAAAATCCTTCTACCTCGACTTCGCCTTCATCGACGAGCAATCCACTAGAAGCTAACAACTCCTCGATATCGAGGACTTTGGTCGACATCGACCAAAAATCTTCATCCTCGACTCCACCTTCTTCGACCAGCAGTCCACCAGAAGAGCACAACTCCTCGATATCGAGTACTACTACTCGAAATCGACCAAATGCAGAGGTCCCTGAATCCAATTCTGCGAAGGTAAGCCAAGGTATGGATCTTTTTTCTTCTATTTCCATTAAAGATTTATCTATACATGGGAGAGGTTTGCCTTGATATGTACGCTTATGTAGGATTTCCAATGATGAGCCTAAGGAGTATGAAGTTGGACACAAGCTCTATCTCTCCAAATCAAAGGATCATTTGTTTCCTAACAAATTCAACAAGAAAAAGATTGGGGCCTTCGTGGTGAACAAGATCCATTCAGGCGGACTGCATTTGATGGAAAAGAATGGAGTTCTATTTGAAGCCCAAGCTACATGGGCCCTGCAAATGTCACCTTGAGCTAAAAGGAGAAGTCGGCCTAGCGACTATAAAATCTAGAGATTGTAAATAGACATTTATTTTTGGCACTTTCGGACATTATTGCCATTGTTTGTTTTTTTGGGTTTTGAACTTTTAGTTTTTCTATTGTGGGTATTTCTCTTCTACATTTTTCAGGTCCATGGGGATAGAAGCAGCTAAAATTGGACTTGGCCCAGCAGCATAACACTCGATTTTGACAATCTGCACGCCTGTCTAGTGAGTTTCGTTCTTTACCCTTATTTTTTATACAATGAGAACACTGTAATGTTTAAGTATGGGGTGGGGGAAGGGCTTAATTTATGCATATTTGGTTTTATTTGACATTATGTGTGCATATTTTTTTGTTTATTTCTTGAATTGCTTATACATTGCTATTTTAGAATTCATTATATATTTATGTGCTTACATGCATGTTTTCCAAAGTTTATAAAATGAATCCCATTGAAAAAAATTTGATAAGTGTCATGGAAGCTTTAATTGTACTCGACGATGCAAAATTGGATTCATTAGAGATATAGCATGAAATTGCCTAGTAAAGGGAAGTCACAATGAAGTGCATTATTTTCTTGAAAACCATGAAAGGAGGTAAAATTTGATATTGCTTTTGACATGTTGCATGATAAAAGGATGGAGGACTTTATATTTCCATATAATGCTCATATTGTTATATCCTAGCCTTACCTATGCTTATGCATCACAAAAGGCCATAATATGCCTTATTTCAATTATTGCTCCACATGTTCCAAATATTGCCATTCTTTACCTTATTTCCATCCTGGGATTATGTTGAGAATGGTGTTACATTATGGAGATTATCATATGGTGTATGTGTTGTTATTGTTATTTTTGGAGTTTGGTAGGAAATTGTTTGAAATTTATGGAAAATTTAATAAGTGAGAAAAAATACGATCACCTCAAGTGATAAAGGTAGATCGACCCAGCTCGCTGAGAGAATAGTTCGGCGAGATGGGACACTAAGGTGAGGAGTCCGAAGCACTAAGTATCCGGGGCCATTCATGACACCCATGTTTGCGACTCGCGAGAAGGTTGTGCTGAGGTTAGAGAGGTAAAAGCATTAATATTGAAAAAAGCATTGTGGAAGGTGATGAATCTTATGAGAACGGATGTGGTAAAGAAAATTTTGAAATACTCCATTTTCCCGGATCATTAGCACCACATTGCCAAAAATTGCCCATCTTTAGCCTTTTACCAATCTACTCCTTATTGATCTTAAATTAAAGTCCTCTTGATTATTAATGCTTTGTCACTTATTAATGTTTTGCATAACCTTCCTTTTATGAGTATATGTTGCTTTTTAATTGCACATGCATGGATTTTTGACACTAGTACCTTTTCGATGATGGTAATTGACTGCAGGGACATATGAGAATGAATCTAATATGTTGAGATTTTTTATTTCTTCCCCTGTATGACAAATAAAAGTATTGCTTGCGGACAAGCAAGCTTATGTATAGGGTGTTTGTTGTGAGCCTAATTTGCCATGTTTTATAGTTACTTTTATATCGATTTCTGTATACATTTCATACATTTGGGTTAGAATAATACATAATTTGTGTAGTTTATGTTTATTTGCATTATATGGAGGTCTACACAAGTCTTTGTTATATTTCGTAGAAATCGGACGCACTTTGGAGCTTAAAGGAAACTCATGGAGAAGCTAAGTTTGTGTTATTGAAGCGAAAGTGATCTTAATACAACTTGGGTTAATTATGTGAAAAGGGTTAGTAACAATTAGGGTTTATGTGAAAGTCTCTATATTCCTATTTGTTAATAATGAAAGTTATTTGATGAAAAGCATGATCTTTTATGCCTTTATGTGTTATTTTGCATGATTATCATTGTGATGTTGATACCCTGATCTTGGAAGTCTTTAGTTTATTGATTTATTTCGTCGAAATTCGTGTTCTGTGTTACGAAAGGTTGCGATTTAAGTTTCTGTTGCTTACTCGATTTCGAGGAGTTTTTAGTCGACATCGAGGACTCTTTGTCGATGTCGAGTTGATTTTGTCGAGATCGAGTACTTTATGTTGGTTTTCGTTTTCTGTTTCGTTTTGCTTTCTGTTTTACTCGACATGTTAGTCGATATCGAGTACTTTACTCGATATCGAGGAATCTTCTGGTCGACTTCGCTGAGATCTTTCCGCTACCTGAGATCCGCTGACACGCTTCCTCGAGGATCGATCCTGACTTCCCACTGCTACATCAGGAGGAGATCTTGTAATCATTTGCAAGGTACATAATCTGGTTTGCTTTACTTTATTTATATTTTGAATTGCAAATCTCGATTTCCTCCTACTAACACATACACTTCAAAATCACCAAATACAATGACAGTGACACCACTACTTGAAACTAATATCAGTGCCACCACTATTTTGGAACTTAGCCACCTGGTGTCAGCACATAATGTTCAATAACATAAAAAGTCACCACATACACGTCAAAAATAAAAAAAAATACACGGACATTGTCACCACTACTTAGCTATTTGACCACTTAATTTGTCAGATTACATCCAAACTTCCCCATATACACAACAACGACCTATCTAAACACTTGTTTTAAAATTTAAAAATGCAGGTTTCCTTGATCAGATCTGAGCACATTAGTTCTCTGAATCGAAAGATCTTCTCGTTGTTGAAATCTTTAACATCTCCCCCAAATACAGACGCTTCAATCGCTTTTAATGTAAATACACCACATGAACCCCTGTCAACACAAAAAGAAACAATTTAATGTCAGCACATAAATAACAAGTATCTTAAGGTAACCAACAAGCAAAACAAGATAAAAATTACATACCCAGTAGAATCATGCATTAACCCAGGAACCGTGTTTAGCTGGAAAGGAGAGGAATCAATGTTTTCATATAGTCCAGCCTTTGCCAAATGAATTGGGAGACAAAAAGAAAACGGTTGCAATTGTTCTTCAAGAACACCATCCCTAACAGCAGGGACATTGCAAGCGTACACCCTGATTACCCTCTCCTCAATTTTAATCTCCAACACCACCCAGTGCTTGTTTATCACATTGAAAATTGTATAGAATTTCTTTACAGATTCCCATGGCTTCCCCTAATCAGCAGGGCACATACCGACAAAATACTCCTCGGTGTTGCCTTCAAAAGGTATGTCTTCCCCATAATTTGAATCATATTCAGGCAGGTACTTTAGGTAAAATAGCCAATCAAGAACAAGAACATCTCAATATTTGACAGGGTCCTCAGAAATGCGCCTCCTAATGTGAATCAAACCTGCTTCTAGATGCTACACAACGGAGTAAAAAAGTGAAGTCAGCAATAAAATCCAATCCACACACATATATCTACTCCAAAAAACAAGCAGTTATTACCTGAACATCAAGCCACAGATTGTCCAACCTTGAAATTGGACCAGCAACGGGAAAATTCATACCCAAAATTACACAAAATGCATAAAAATATATCTAGCATGAGATATTGTAACTAATACAATGACAACAACATTTCATATAAAATATTGAACATAAAAATAAACCATACCTTTTCTTCTTCAAAAGTCCATAAATAAAGTCATTATCTTCCGAGCTGATCAATGACTTGTTAGGGGCACGCTTTGGCATCCTCACTTTCTTTTCACGCTCAGTTGGGCCAAACAAGAAAGTACTGGTTGATGGGAAAAGATTGGAAGCCTTTAATTGTTCAACTTCAATTATAGTTGCAGGATCCCTGGCTACCAAATCCCAATCAACACCTACACCCGTGTTGTCATCATTGTCGAAAAGAGAGATGTACTTTTCCAAGGATGGATCAACTCTAACTGCTGCAACTTTACCATCAGCACCTTCGCCTTCACACTTTGCATATTGAGGGACTTCAGGAGAAGTTTATGGAATTCCAACCTCATCTCCAATCCTTTTGGCATCATCAACTTCATGCTTCATTAATGAAATATCACATTTCGATCAAATCCTTCACACATTTCACTTCTGCATCTACCACCTTAAATTCAGTGTCAGCGACTACAGGTGGAAACTCCTTATCCACTCCTAGAACCTCAGATCTTATTGATGGCAAAGACACGTGCACAACGTTAACAGAAGAAGGAGATGATTTCAACATTAACTCCTCAGCAGAGAAAGACTGCTGAAGATCAGACACAACATCATTCACAATTTTGTTCACAACTTCATCATCAACCTTCACAGGTGTGCCCTGGGCTTACCACCACTGACATATTCATCATCAACTTTCGCATGAGTGCCCTCGGAATTACCAGCAATGTGCTTATCATCAGGATTGACAGGATTTGCCTGCAACCTCTCAACCAAACCCTCATAATTAGCAACCCTAACCTCAAGTTCATCATACCTCTTCGACATCTCACCAAAAACTTGAAGAATCCCAGTCAACTCCACAATCTTTGTTTCAATTGCATCAACCGTTGTAGACAACAGATCCATAGATTTAGGGACCTCTTCAAGCTTCTCAATCCTCCTAAAAATCTCCTTCACCAAATCAGGATGAGGTGGGAGAGAAGAACCAAAAGCATAAATATGTGTTTTTAGAGGCAACTCACCACTTGAATCATTGTTGGCCTCCGTTTGAGGAGATACATCTTCAGTACCTTCCACTTTCTCTGCGTCGCATGCTATTTTGCTAGATGTTTGACCAAACACAGACCCCCCATCAAGACAATCATGTGCTTCAACACTCCCCAAAGGTGACCACTGCACACAAGGTGTCGCTACATCACCCTCTCCCCCGCCGTCACCAGAAGGTGTCTCAACTCCTTCAATATTGTCACCACAATCAAGCACATCCGCAACATCGGCCAAAACGAAAGCCTAGCAGTAAGAGGAGCATCCAATTCATCATATTAGGAAGAATGGGTGGCAGTAGTAAAATCATCAACCTTGTCATCACCAACACGGCCTTCACCACCAGAGTTAGAAGAATAAGTCTCAGCAGTAAAACCATCAACCTTGACATCACCAACACTGACTTCACCACCAGATTTAAAGACTGCGACATGAATATCTACGGTCTTCGCTCCATGAGCACTCTGATTATCAACAACATGAACCGAAGGAATAACCGAAGACCTGTAAGCAGTACTATCATATAACGGCCTCCCACTACCTACATCACCTTTCTTCATCTTATACCTCCGCCGAAAGACAATATTCAGCGGGACGTCATCGTCTAATAAATCACATGAATCAGTACCAAACCGACCTCTCTTGGAAGGTGGAGCAACCACATCAACCTCCTCATGCAGATCTGTGTCAGCAGTAACTCTCTTCACCGTCTTAGAAGGAACGTCTCGAACACCTTTCCTCACCGCTGACGCCTTCTATCTAAGCTTCTTTACTTCACTTTTGCCCTCCTCAAAGACACCAATCCCTCAGGAGTATCGATCTTCTGTTTCTTTTTACAACCCATCCCTCCAGGCGCGGAATTCCTCTTCTTTGAGGTCTCTACAACATCTTCTTTATCCCCCCCCCCCCGGGGAAAACTTCAAAAGCAGTATCAAAGGACTTCCCATCTTGTTTCTTTCTAGCAGCCTTGCCTCTCTTAACAGGTGTCTTCTTCTTTGAGGTCTCTCCTACTTCATGTTTCTGCAAGACATTAGCTTCTTCATCATCAACTTGGACATCCTTGTTTGAAAACCTAGCTTCATATGCCCTTTTACGAAGACGACGACTGTCATACAATGTATCATCAACAGGTCCAAAAACTATTTCATCAGCTGATGCATGAACTACTGCATCAGCTTTTTCATCAGTAAACCACATCCCTTCGGTGCGTGCAAACTCCCCATAAATAGGGAACAACAGAGTCTGGAAAAAATGCATGTATCAGAATAAAAACCCAAATATGCATCAAATAAAAATGTTCATAAAGATGGAAAATATAAAATTATTACCAAATCGTCATGAAAGAACTTCTCAGCCTCAACGTACACATGGCTATAATCACATGCCCAGTGCAATGAGTATGGATCTCTATCAGGCATCATAAAATTACAGTCAAACATAGTAGAGAGAGTTGGGCAAGCTTCTAATATCCAAACCTGTTACAAAAGAAAACTCGTTATGACCCTACAAAACAACATTAAAAAAATGCTCACATAAACAATAAAGTTGTGCTAACACAGACAAAAAATGTTGACATAAGATATGCAAACAATAAAACACAATACCTGGAATGCAAGGCAATACCCATACATTTGATAAGAACCCCTAACGCCATTCTTATCTGCAACCGAAGAACTCTTCAATTACTTCAACAAACGGGTGTATGACTATCTACCCCAAGGGTATAGTTCAAACTCCTTCTCATTGCATGCAAGAGATAAGAATTGTGCACTTACAAATTCTGACCTCCTATAAACAATTAACCTCTAAATCAGCAACAACTTTGCCATAATCAACTTCTTCTTAGACTTCTTTCTCTCAGATATGAAACGAGCAGCTAACTCATCATGAGTAATATTCTTCTGCCCAAAAAATTCAGATATTAACATTTTTTTTGAGATATTACAACCACTGTCTTCACAAGGAAGGCCGGTAATAACATGGAACTCAACAATTGAAAAGCGTGCAAAATATCCATCAACTCTAAACCACAACTCATTCTCTTTTTTTGTTTGTACTTGACGGAGCACCATTTAATGCATAACCTGAAAATTGGTAGCCATTTTGGTGCCTTGCGTCAGCACCCGCAACTTTTTTCCAGAATATTGTAGTGAGAAGGAGACAAATGCTCCTTAATCATATCACAAACAGAAGGATATGAATATATGTTGGATCTATAATGAAATCGCTAAAAAACAGAAATGCAATATTCCAAGCCCTGATCAATCACAGACAAGTACCCAAAAAACTTACATCGGATTAGGAAGAAATTACAACTTTCTCATCAAAACAAGAATTCCATATGGAAAACTAAAGTAACATACATTAGAACCAGTATAAGAGGTGGATGAATCAGAAGATTGAGCTACTACAAGAAACAAAATACAGAACAATGTAAATATACAATAACAGAATCCATGATGAAGCAAACAACCATAAATAAAAACAATAAAATGTCACCAAGACATAGTAAAAGAACATAAACATCACAAAAATAACACAAAATACCAAATCCAAGTACACACATTGTTGAAACTATCATAAACTAACACAATCATATATAAAAACAGACAGTGTCAGCCACCATACACATGAACATAACAGCAGATAACTACATTATTATCAACACAAACAATACAAGCATGGCAAACAGATTGACCTAAACAAATAACACTAAAAAAGCACATACAAAGTGCCGCATCACAAAATTGAAGAAAAGAAACAATTAAAATCAATGTATTTACACATGCAACTTACATAAAGTACCTACAACATTAAAAATCGCACATATTTATGCATATGAAGCATGGATAACACTTGTCAATAATTCATATAATGTAATAATAATCCATAATATCACTCATAAACCCAAATTTGTAGTAGTTAACTAACACTAAAGTAAATAAACGCAAAAGTACATGTCTGACTAACAACTCTAAACCTCCTTAAATCCAAAACTATAAGTTCGACTGAAAAGCAAATGCATCCCGTCATGGGGATAAAAAAACTCTAAGTCAACTAATCATATCCTTAGAAGCTCAAATTGAATAATCGTTGGACTAAGCGGTGCCTAGGCGGGACCAGGCGGCGCCTAGGCGGGACTAGGCGGTTTCTGGACGAATTTCCGCCTAGAGGTCCGCCTAGGCTTAAAAATTCCTAGGTCCTGTGCCGCCTAGCGCCTAGGCGCGATTTTTAGAACACCGGATTTAAGCATAGACGGTCAAAATTAAAAGAAGAAAAAAATAAAATCAACATAAATAAACTTAATCCAAAACCCTAGCACGATACAGTTAGCAAAAATAAGCGAAATCGATACCTGAAGAACTACTGGATGACGACATTGAAGAAACCGACGAACAAACTCCCTTATTTAGCACAGCAATGAAGAACAATCGGCCGAAAACTCCCTACTTTAGCAAAGATTGAAGGAAGCAGGACGAACAAAATGGAAAAAAGCAGACGAAGAACCGACGAAGGACGAAGCGCGCAAAGAGAGTTCTGAGGAAAAAAGAGTTCGGCTTTTCGGGAAACATTAAAAATGTCCGTACAATGAGAAAATAAGTATATATTGTGGACATTTTGCTAATTTGTCCAAAAACGTGGACATTTTGCAAATTTGTCCAAAAAAATGCCTGTTTTGCAAAAAAAATTCTAGATAAATGGCCATAATTGATGTGAGAGTGGGCATAATTTTATGGGATAATTGGGAAAACGGGTAAATGACCGTAATTATGAGGTAAATATCAAGATCTCTCCTATACATTCTATTTCTACCAATATTTCCCTTATTTCAATTATAAAAGTTACAGATTTTAGCCGGTAATTTTTATTTGAAAAAATATTATAAGGTACAACTATAAGATTACAAAACGCAACAAAATATGTTACATCACATTTTTCATCTTTATTTTAAAAAGTGAAAAAATATGAGATTACAGAACAAAGCCAACTCTGCATCTCCCTTCGTCATTACATTGACTCAAAGCGCCACTGAAATATTCAATTTTTTATTGTATAAAACAACCCAAATTGTTGAGGATTTAATGTACGGAGTACTTTACTATCAGGTGATTTGACTATACCAGAAGTTAAAAAAGGACGAGATGAGATCAAACGACAGTTAATTAGTTAAATCATCAAAAACCTCAAAACGACAATTAATATAAAACGGAGGGAGTCGAACGGAAGAAGTATAAATTATTGTGGATTGAGAGACGTATAGTTCTTTAAGTCCGATTTCATTATGCTATAAGTACCAAACAATGTCCATTACTGCCATAATACCACACATGACATTTAAACGTAGTTCAAGTCATGCCAACTAGTTTGGAGACAAATTCAGCATTCAAACCCACGGAAATGGAGATAACAACTTCAGTTTTGGTACTCGTAAAAGCTATAGAAATGAAATTGAGTGCATAGCCTATCTCCAGCCTATAAGGAACGGAATATCCCAGTACCTAAGGATTAAAGAAGCACCCTGTTGATAACGGGTTACTATATGACATAAAAACACACAATATAGAAGTAGATGAGAACAGAATTGTGATGCATAAAATCTGCATCATTGTGATTGAAGGAGATCGATCTCAACCATCGGCTTCACCCGAACCGTAACCTGTAAAACATGAACAAACGAGGTCGGGGCAGAGCTTGTCTCTCCCGGAGGACCCTCCGACGCTCAAGTCAGTCCTTGTTCCGTAGAAAGAATTTTCTTCGCGTATTTATATTAGTCGAGCATAAATGAAACAGTTAAAGCATTTAATTCAAGGAATTGAAATGGTTTTGATATTTGATAAAAGAAACCGCTACCGTATTGATGTCGATCGAGGCATTAAATATAGGAAATGGTCGAGGTATTTATGTCGATCATCACAATAGAATAAGCGGTAATTAATAAAAGACATAACCGGCCCTGGATCGTGATTTCGGGATTTTACATCTTATAAGAATAATTTTGCAATTGCCTAGCTCTTGAGCTCCTTTTCTACAACCTCCATCTCAGTGTCACCCTTTGCGAGTATCCACCATCATCACTCGGAGAAATGCTACCCACAATGACGTACGGTAATAACATGGAACTTAGCAATTGAAAAGCGTGCAACATATCAATCAACCCTAAACCACAACTCATTCTCCTTTTGTGTTTGTACTTAAAACAGCACCATTTGATGCATAGGCTGAAAATTTGTAGCCATTTTGGTGCCTTGCGTCAGCACCCATCCAACGCAACTTTTTTCCAGAATATTGTAGTGAGAAGGAGACAAATGCTCCTTAATTATATCGCAAACAGAAGGATATGAATATATATTGGATCTACAACGAAATCGCTCAAAAACAGAAATGCAATATTCCAAGCCCTGATCAATCACAGAAAAGTACCCAAAACACTAACATCAGATTAGGAAGAAATTACAACTTGCTCATCAACAAAAGAATTCCAAATGGAAAACTAAAATAACTTATATTAGAACCAGTATAAGAGGTGGATGAATCAGAAGATTGAGCTTCTACAAAAAAAGAACATAAACATCACAAAGACAACAAAAAAAATACCAAATCCAAGTACACACATTGTTGAAACTATCATATACTAACACAATCATATATAAAAACAGACAATGTCAGCTATCATACACATGAACATAAAAGCAGATAACTACACTATGATCAACACAAACAATACAAGCATGGAAAACAGATTGACCTAAACGAATAACACTAAAAAAGTGAAAAAATATGAGATTACAAAATATGTTATAAGGTACAACTATAAGATTACAAAATGAAACAAAATATGTTACATCACATTTTTTGTCTTTATTTTAAAAAGTGAAAAAAATATGAGATTATAGAACAAAGCCAACTCTGCATCTCCCTTCGTCATTACATTGACTCAAAGCGCCACTGAAATATTCAATTTTTTATTGTATAAAACAACCCAAATGTTGAGGATTTAATGTACGGAGTACTTTACTGTTAGGTGATTTGACTATAACAGAAGTTAAAAAAAAAGGACAAAATGAGATCAAACGACAATTAATTATTTAAATCTTCAAAAACCTCAAAACGGAAATTAATATAAAACGGAGGGAGTAGAACGGAAGGAGTATAAATTATTGTGGATTGAGAGCCGTATAGATTTTTAAGTCCGATTTCATTATGCTATAAGTACCAAACAATGTCCATTACTGCAATAATACCACACATGACATTTAAACGTAGTTCAAGTCATGCCAACTAGTTTGGAGACAAATTCAGCATTCAAACCCACAGAAATGGAGATAACAACTTCAATTTTGCTACTCGTAAAAGGTATAGAAATGAAATTGAGTGCATAGCCTATCTCCAGCCTGCAAGGAGTGGAATATCCTAGTACCTAGGGAGTAAAGAAGCACCATGTGGATAGCGGGTTACTATATGACATAAAAACACACAATATAGAAGTAGATGAGAACAGAATTGCGATGCATAAAATCTGCATCATAGTGATTGAAGGAGATCGATCTCAACCATCGGCTTCACCCGAACCATAACCTGTAAAACAAGAACAAACGAGGTCGGGGCGGAGCTTGTCTCTCCCGGAGGACCCTCCGACGCTCAAGTCAGTTCTTCGCGTATTTATATTAGTCGAGCATACATGAAACGGTGAAAGCATTTAATTCAAGGAATTGAAATGGTTTTGATATTTGATAAAAGAAACCGCTACCGTATTGATGTCGATCCAGGCATTAAATATAGGAAACGTTCGAGGCATTTATGTGGGTCATCACAATAGAATAAGTGGTAATTCATAAAAGACGGAACCGGCCCTGGATCGTGATTTCGGGATTTTACCTCTTATAAGAATAATTTTGCAAATGCCTAGCTGTTGAGCTCCTTTTTTAGAACCTCCATCTCAGTGTCACCCTTTGCGAGTATCCACCGTCATCACTCGGAGAAATGCTACCCAGAGTGACGTACGGTAATAACATGGAACTCAACAATTGAAAAGCTTACAAGATATCCACCAACTCTAAACCACAACTCATTCTCCTTTTGTGTTTTTACTAGATGCAGCACCATTTGATGCATAGGCTGAAAATTGGTAGCAATTTTGGTGCCTTGCGTCAGCACCCATCCCACGCAACTTTTTTCCAGGATATTGTAGTGAGAAGGAGACAAATGCTCCTTAATCATATCGCAAATAGAAGGATATGAATATATGTTGGATCTACAACGAAATCGCTCAAAAACAGAAATGCAATATTCCAAGCCCTAATCAATCACAGACAAGTACCCAAAAAACTAACATCAGATTAGGAAGAAATTACAACTTGCTCATCAACAAAAGAATTCCAAATGGAAAACTAAAATAACTTACATTACAACCAGTATAAGAGATGGATGAATCAGAAGATTGAGCTGCTACAAGAAACAAAATACAGAACAATGTAAATATACAATAACAGAATCCATGATGAAGCAAACAACCATAAATAAAAACAATAAAATGTCACCAAGACATAGTAAAAGAACATAAACATCACAAAGACAACACAAATTACCAAATCCAAGTACACACATTGTTGAAACTATCATAAACTAAAACAATCATATATAAAAACAGACAGTGTCAGCCACCATACACATGAACATAGCAGCAGATAACTACACTATGATCAACACAAACAATAATAGCATGGCAAACAGATTGACCTAAATGAATAATACTAAAAAGCACATACAAAGTGTCGCATCACAAAATTAAAGAAAAGAAACAATTAAAATCAACGCATTTACACATGCAACTTACATAAACTACCTACAACACTAAAAATCGGACATATTTACGCATATAAAGCATGGATTTAACCATAGATGGTAAAAATTAAAAGAAGAAAACAATAAAATCAACATAAATAAACTTAATCCAAAACCTAGCACGATACAGCTAGCAAAAATAAGCGAAATCGATACCTGAAGAACTATTGGATGACGACATTGAAGAAAACGATGAACAAAACTCCCTTATTTAGCACAACAATGAAGAACAATCGGCCGAAAACTCCCTACTTTAGCAAAGATTGAAGGAAGCAGGACGAACAAAATGGAAAAAAGCAGACGAAGAACCGACGAAGGACGAAGCGCGCAAAGAGAGAGTTCTGAGGAAGAGAGAGTTCGGATTTTCGGGACACATAAAAATATCCGTACAATGAGAAAATAAGTATATATAGTGGACATTTTGCTAATTTTTACAAAAACGTGGCATTTTGCAAATTTGTCCAAAAAAAGTGCCTGTTTGCAAAAAAAAAACTAGACAAATGGCCATAATTGGTGTGTGAGTGGTCCTAATTTTATGGGGCAATTGGGAAAATGGGTAAATGACCATAATTATGAGGTAAATATCACCACCTCTCCTATACATTCTATTTCTACCAATATTTCCCTAATTTCAATTATAAAACTTACATATTTTAGCCGGTAATTTTTATTTGAAATATTATTATAAGGTAAAACTATAAGATTACAAAATGCAACAAAATATGTTACATCACATTTTTTGTCTTTATTTTAAAAAGTGAAGAAATATGAGATTACAGAACAAAGCCAAATCTGCATCTCCCTTCGTCATTACATTGACTCAAAGCGCCACTGAAATATTCAATTTTTTATTGTATAAAACAACCCAAATGTTGAGGATTTAATGTACGGAGTACTTTACTGTTAGGTGATTTGACTATAACAGAAGTTAAAAAAAAAAGGACAAAATGAGATCAAACGACAATTAATTATTTAAATCTTCAAAAACCTCAAAACGGAAATTAATATAAAACGGAGGGAGTAGAACGGAAGGAGTATAAATTATTGTGGATTGAGAGACGTATAGATCTTTAAGTCCGATTTCATTATGCTATAAGTACCAAACAATGTCCATTACTGCCATAATACCATACATGACATTTAAACGTAGTTCAAGTCATGCCAACTTGTTTGAAGAAAAATACAGCATTCAAACCCACAGAAATGGAGATAACAACTTCAGTTTTAGAACTCGTAAAAGCTATAGAAATGAAATTGAGTGCATAGCCTATCTCCAGCCTGCAAGAAACGGAATATCCCAGTACCTAAGGATTAAAGAAGCACCCTGTTGATAACGGGTTACTATATGACATAAAAACACAAAATATAGAAGTAGATGAGAACAGAATTGTGATGCATAAAATCTGCATCATAGTGATTGAAGGAGATCGATCTCAACCATCGGCTTCACCCGAACCGTAACCTGTAAAACAAGAACAAAAAAGGTCGGGGCGGAGCTTGTCTCTCCCGGAGGACCCTCCGACGCTCAAGTTAGTCCTTGTTCCTTAGAAAGAATTCTCTTCGCGTATTTATATTAGTCGAGCATAAATGAAACGGTTAAAGCATTTAATTCAAGGAATTGAAATGGTTTTGATATTTGATAAAAGAAACCGTTACCGTATTGATGTCGGTCGAGGCATTAAATATAGGAAATGGTCGAGGCATTTATGTGGGTCATCACAATAGAATAAGCGGTAATTCATAAAAGACGGAACCGGCCCTGGATCGTGATTTCGGGATTTTACCTCTTATAAGAATAATTTTGCAATTGCCTAGCTCTTGAGCGCCTTTTTTAGAACCTCCATCTCAGTTTCACCCTTTGTGAGTATCCATCATCACTCGGAGAAATGCTACCCACAATGATGTACGGGAACATCAATTCCACCATTAACCTAATTGTCCCCATCATCGCATCCTGATAATCGAAATCCAAATAAAATCAGGGTTGTACGCATAGACTTCCAAGTCAGAAATCCACAAGCAAAAAGGCACCAACAGTGCAACGCTCTTCGAAAAGCCCCAAGAGACAGCGCACTCGGTAAAGCCCCTGAATTGATTCCTCACCAGTTTGATTCGGCCAAGGAAGTTTCTTTCGTACATAAGACAGTCGAACCATGATAGCGCAAACTTGATCCAGAGGGTATCGAGCGGCGGATCGCTCCGAACGAGGACGAATAGGAAGAATTCGTGTGCGAAGAGAGGGAGATATTATCGCTTTCCTCGAATTCTAGTTCTCTGAATTCGAAGGTAGGCTTGTAACGTCGATCTATTTTATCCAGCGCCATAGCTAGACAAATTTCAAGCAATTGAAGAGGGGGCATGGAGAATGGAAGATTTGAGGGAGAAAGCACCGGGGAGAAAGAGTGGAGAACGGAGATACGAAGGAATGACGAAGGGAAAGGATAAAGTAAATTAAAACGAGGGTAGTTTAGGTATTATGAAATTTTTTTGGACAAATACTAAGTTTTTTCTTAGGATATACAAATAGCTAATGAATTTATAAAAATGGATATTGGACCAAATATCTTCTTTATTAGATAGGTTCATGTTTTTATTATGATGTATTTCCTCCATTCAAAGTAGGTTCAAGATTTAGGGCATGTTTGTTTTTATAAATGAATGGGCCAACAAAGGAATGATAAACGTGTGTATGTTTGGACCTGTTTGTTTAATACAATCCAAAGAATGACTTCTTTTTGGACCCTAATCAGTTCACCCATTTGTTACCCTAAAAAAAATCAGGGGTTTACTTGATTCTTTCTCTCTCCCTGACTCTCTTTCCCGAAACAGCAACATAGATGGCGATCTCCCATCTCTACTACACAGGAGCTTCTTCTCTCTTGATTGTCCATAGTCTTCACTCCAATGATGATCGCGAATTTGAATGGGTGACAAGTACGTTCTTCTTCAACTCCACATCGCAATGTGCTTATTCTCCGTAAGTCCTCTCTCTGTTGTTCCTGCTTCCAATGAATTGCAAATTAATAGGGAAGAGTTGGGGAGATATTGTAACAAGTGTTGGGTTTTTTTCTCCTCTCTCCTTTCTTGGATGCAATGAGGCATTAGGTCAGTCTCTACTTTTTGAATTGCAACCTCAACTATATTAGCTCTTAGAATGGCAGCAACCTACCAATATGTCTTGGAAGCTATGGGTTTGGATTGACAACCTGTTGATTCTTATTGATCTTATTTAATAGAGAAAATTATATGCATAAAGTAATTTCTCGGCCTTAGAGGTTGGTAAATTAGTATGGTTCAAATAGTGCTAAAGCATCCATAAATATGACGCATACTTGTAAGAAGCCATAGATAAGTCAGTTGTATTTCACTATTTCACATTATGTGGTCAAAGAAAGTTATCAAAACTTTGTGATGAAGACCAGTTAAAACTGATAAATATTTTTTTAAATCTTTAGAATCCTAAACATAAATGTTTGCACCATTTTTCCAAGTAAATGAAGAAATTGTTTCAAATTAGAATCTTTTTTCTAACTATCATGTTCATCAATAACTTGACAAAGTGTGCTTTTGCCTCTCATAGTATCTTATCTCATGAACGATCTGTATAGCCCTTCACACCTGTCAAACATTACCTAGACCATATGTACACTCTATACACACCAAATATTATTGTAGGATATACCGCATATGCATCGACTTACCTTTGCTTAAGTGCTTATTTATTTGAGGTGCACTGCCTTTTCCTCTTGCTTGATTTGCCTAAAATTATTGAACATTTACCATTTAGCCTTGTAATTTTGCTCAAGGGTGAGGAACAAACATGGACTTGGTTTCAAAACAGGAACCCACTAATGAAGGTGGAAGGATAGAAGTCTGATGCTAATTTACTGTTTATTAAAAGCTGAAAGATAACCCGGATAATAGTAATGAGGATTGTATGTTATTTAATATAATTCAATCTGTCGACCGAATCAATTATAGGTGCTTTTGTTTGGAAAAGTGGTTTCTTGGTTGCAACTTTTTAGGTGACTTTATCTATTACCTAACAGGAGGGAGTGGAGAGTTAGAGGATGATAAATTCTTATCTTTATCTTTATTCTGCAATGAACTCCCTTTGTTACTGTCAAATTTATGCTTTCTAATGATAATTCTCATTTTCTCTCCATCAATAACGATGATGAAGTATCTAAATTTAGCTGCATAATAATTATCATTCTAATGGAATGCATATGTGATTTTTATCAGATTTTGATTCATCTTAAGCATAGTGTTTCTCATTCTTTAGTATGTTTCCATAAGATGGTTGAAAGTTTTGAGTTTCATCCTAATCATAGAGGCATAAATTTTAAAAAGTGTCATCTTCTTTATACTTCTGATCCATCCGTTGTCTTAAACAACTAGTATGAGTCTGATGGAAATAGGCCAGGTTATCATTAATGATACAGGTAGTATTGATTCAATGAGTTACATGATAGTAGTCATCAGACTCATCATTGTTGATCTCCATGGATGTTTACTCAGCTGTTTTCATATTGTCTGTTGTCCATGCCTGGCCTTTCCTCTTCATGTAAGTATTTTGTCAGTTATGATCGATTTTTTAACTGTTTACAAGTTTCTTAACAAGAGTGGGCATCTAAAGTTGCAGTTTGCACATACTGTTGCACAAGAATTAACTCAATGCCATTTCCTTTTCAGAATCAGCAGGGGCAAGTCCTGTAGACAGACAATAGTTTCTTAATAGCACGGCTCATTTCAAACTAATTGAAGATAATCTGGCTAAAGGTTCATTTGGTATTGATGGCTAACCAACAACCTAAAGTTCAGACTAAACAACAACCTAAAGTTCTGGCAGTGTGAGTAATGTTCTGGCATTTTGAGTAATGTTGTGTGACAAATCTAGAGCATGTCATACAGTTAATGATTTAGGTTGTTGTTTGATCATTTATTGTTCTTACTTGTAATCTCCTGCATTGATTTAGGTTGCTGTTTGATCATTTTTTCTGCATTGATTTATGTTCTGGCAGTGTGACAAAATTTTAGAAGAGGTGTTGAAATTGGATGTTCTTTCCCAATCTCATGCATTAGAGGTAACTATAATTGTAATTATTCTATAAGAATTGCTTCATTTAAATAATTTATTTATTTTCCTTAACCAATATACCTTTAAAATATGTAAGTAGCAACGATATTGATGGGAGAGGAACATAAACTCCATATATTCTTTCAGGCCAATAACAGTTTGAGGAAACAATATGTGACCGATTTGCTCAAGATGAGGAACTGACTGTGTGGATTTTATATGTGGTTGTAGCTTTTGTTTTATTGCAAAGTGGTGTTTATGACTTCATGTAGTCTATCTTTTTATGTCATTTTGAACGTGGTTGTAGCTCTTTTTTTTTTTTTTTTTTTTGCGAAGTGGTGTTTTTGTTTATGTGGATTTTTGACTTTGTGGAATTCTGAATGTGTGGAGTTCAAGTTATTTCATATGAGTTTATTATATTTGTTCATCCATGTTATATGATTTTGCAATAATTTTAGGAAACAATTAAAAAAATACAAAGGTTTTATTGTTTGTCTTCTTTCCTTTCCCTAAATCAACCAAACATATAAAAAGATAACGAAGCAAGCAATGATTCACCTATTAAATTAACCAAACAAAATTGGAGTTCAACCATTTTCCTTTCTTGTCCTTTCTCTTGAAATGTTTACTTTCCTTTCCTTTCCCTTCCTCCAAACAAGCAGACCCTTAGTTCTATGTAGCTCTAACGTGACATCTTGATGCCTTACCTAATTTCATCTTGGTTTATAAGTAGATTCCTATTTTTGCGATGGTGTACTGCCTTCATTTAAAGTAAATCTTGAACCCGACCATGGTTATATATAACTCTAAAGTGACATTTTGATGCCTTATATTTCATACTGGTTTATTAAATAGGTTCAAGTTTTCATGATGGTGTATTGCCTCCAATTAAATTAGGTTCAAAATTTTTAAATATTGAAACCATTATCCGAAATAATGTGATTTTAAAAATATAAGCTTGGCATTGTGGTAGGTTCATGATTTTATAAATATAAGTTTGGCACCAAAACCTTTTTCCCATTAGCTGGAATAAAGTTATTATTAATGCTAATTCTGAAGTTCTATTGATAATTGGTGAGCACTAAATATTACAATAGTCACCCGAAATTGTAAAATGCAAAGAACAACCTCTCCATAGCACAGCCTGAGAAGGAACACTAACTTATTGAAGTTACATGAAGTTACGTGGCCTGCTCGGACGCCGAAGGTGATAGCACACATTTAGGTAGGCATATTAGGATGCATTTAGCATGATTTAGATGTGCATAACGTATAAGGTTAAGCTAGATTTGCATTTATACTTGTGTTGTTGGTGGAGTCGGAATCTACACGCTTTTATGGATTATTTCAGGTAAATGTGGATCCGACGAGGAATTAGGAGACTCTTGGATGAAGGAAGAGTGAAGAGGAGGAGGAAAAGTGAAGAGCCCGGGGGCGGAATCGAAGTTAGAGAGCCTAAGTGAAGAACAAGTCAACAGAAGTTGTCGCCAGACATGCTGAACTTGTTTCGCACTTTCTAGAGGCCTCGGTGGTCCGATTGACTACTATAACCATGCGTTGAAAAGCTCTTTCCGAGATCTACCACTTTCGTGTTGACATCGAGACCAAATTCGAAGAGGAAAAGTTTATGTGAACAGTAAAAGCCGCCCCGCGGCCCGTAGCTCTGACGAAAGATTTTGCAATCGCCGGCCGCCCCGCGGCCTCCGCAGAAATGCCGACACAGTGTTGGACTCTTATTAGGGTTTTAGTTTATTTATTTGGCCGACTTGTTAGAAGTTATTTAAGACTTTTCTAGTTTATTATTTCACTAACCTTATGCACTTTACACAATTGTTGAGAGCGCCGTTGAGCATGAGCAACTAAACTCTCAAGGTTTCGCCTAGAGTTTGGATCTTTGATTGTTGAATTGTGAGTTTCTTAATCTAGTTCTTATTCCTATTGCAATGTTTTGACTTCCTTGTGCTTAATTGCTTGAATGTGTTTTATTCTCTCTGGCCTGATCAACTAGTTAGAGTAGATTCATTCAATTGCTAGGGTTTTGCAGATTCCTCGTAGCGAACCTTAACCCAAGTGGCAATCATATCCCTTTAGGACTCGTATGACTAATTGGATGTGTAGGAAGTTGAATACATGTTGAATATAGACTCGTAGCTTGATATTATGTGTACCTTGGTTAATTCATAATCTTAATGCTATCTCTAGGTTGAATCTTAACCGTGTTAGGTTTATTTAGAGATAAGGGTTGCTAGGACTCGTAGGACTAGTAATCTACCTAAGATCTGGACAACGACATTGATAGGAAAAGACAAGAACTAGAGGTTGAAACAAGGATCGAATTCGTCAATTAAAGTGATAAATTGTAGGTGAACCTATTGATCTCCACTGAATTCTACAATCTATTTACTTTGTTTGCTTGCTTCCGCTTTGATAAAAGACGGATCTTTTCACACCAAAAACCCCCATCTTCTTACTAGCGATTAGAATTGACACTTGAATTTATTAGATTTCCCTGTGGATCGACCTCTTGCTTACACACTATACTAGTTGTGAGTTTGAGTATTCTTTGGCAAGAACAACGACATGTTTCCTCTTGTCAAATTTGGCGCCGTTGCCGGGGAAATTTTTATTAATTTCTTGTGTTTAATTTTAATTGCTAACTTTTGTATATATTAACATCTAACCCCGTCATGGACCTATCTTACGGTTCACGAAACCTTATTACTAATATTTCTAGATGTTGAAGTTATGGCAGTTTCAGGGAGAATATTTTCACAACTACCTCACAAGAGTGCAAAATTTATTTAACATCCGTTATTCACGGGGTTTCCGAGATAGTTTGCGAGATGTGGTGGTTTGCGTTTTTGAGGGCATGGCTCCTTAGACCAGAGAACTTGCCAGGTCTATAAACAATGGAAGCTTTGCTGGTTTAGGAGTGTCGGGATTATGGGATCTTCTCTGCTACATGGGTGACCAATCGGCGGAGGAAGAATCCTACACTTCGACGTTTCAACCAATGGAGTACTCCGACCCATCCATGGAAGAGTCAACCATTGTCTTGATGGAGCAGATAGGGCAATTACGCGAGATAGTGAATCAAACTGGGGAAGCTATGAATCAAAATGGGGAAACAATTATCCGACTCTTTAAGACATTGAAGGAGTTGATAGTTCAACAATGTCATATTCCTCAACTTGATGAAAGCCAAGATGCAAGCAACGATGAATTCTCTGATAATGAAGAAGAGCATCTAGTGGTTATCGACACGAAGTCTCAGGGGACGTCCCTAGAGATTGAGTATGTTTCGATGCTCTCTTCATTCGTAGAAATCATCCCCAACTCGCCTATCAAGGAGCCAAGTCCGGAACCAATTTCTGTGGTTCCCGAACAAGAAACTGATATTTTTTGCAAATTGGGAGGCTTTGGTGAATATGTCGATCCATGGAGTCACTACTTCAACAAGCCACCAACAGAACTGTGTTGGTGGTCCTACATACCCTCGAGGGAGAATCAAGCTCGAATGAAGGGTAAGTTGGTAATGGTTCTGATTGCTAAATTTTTAATTACCAATTGTTTCATCTACAGTGTGCATTCGAATATCGGTTGGGCACGAGAGTTTGATTTGCTTTTGAGGGCGCTGACGATGTCCGCTTGAGTCTTGAATGAGTGGATGAATACACTGTCGAGCCAACGACCTTAACCAAAGGCGCTTCTTGGGAGGCAACCCAAGGTCATTAGATTTAGATTCTATTAATTGCATTAAGTTATTTTTTTTTGTTTTGGGTTTTTGTTTGTTTTCGTGGGGTGCTAACATCGCAGGCTGAAAAGACAAGGAGAAAAGGACGTAGAGGACAGGCCGCCCCGCGGCTGGTACGGGCCGCCCTGAGGCTAGGTCTTGTCTCCGGCCGCCCCGCGGCCTCTGACGGGACAGACAAGTTTCCTTTCCTCACCTCCCTCCTGACCTACCACCAATGCAATCAGCAAGTCAGTTTTTCTTTCTTTCCTTCGTATTTTTATATTTTGTTGTCTTTAATTTTCATTGAGGACAATGAAACATTTAAGTGTGGGGGAGGGATTGCATTGCATATAGATAGATTTTGCATATCATGTTTATTTATGTTTTCATATTTATTTTTACTCATATATTGCATTTGCAAAAAAAAAAAATCCAAAAATATCATGCATTTCATACACTTTAGGTCTTATTTTCCCATCTAGGCTACTTGTCCTCTATATTTATCTTATCATGTGCCCCATGACTTGCTTGAAGTGTTTGAAACTTTGAATTGTTTTATAGACTTTTTGGGAACGTGATTGATGAGAAAATTGAGCATGTATAGTCTTTGGAATTTAAGTGGTATTGAAGTTCTAACAATTTGACCTTGTGAGTTATTTTGGCCTTATTGGGACTACACATATATGTCCTCTAGTTTCTTTGTGTGTGAATACTCTCCTTGATTACTTCCTCTTTAAATTGCGTTAAGATATCTTTATTGAGGCTGCATTTACATGATTTTTACATGTAACCATAAAGTGATTGAGGCATGATTTTCTTTTAGCCATTATATACTCTATCCACCCGTACACATTATCCTTTGCTTGAAGCCAATTTGAGCCTTAAGCCTATTTTGTTAGCTCCACAAAATCTCCCTAGCCAATTATTAGCCTGACCCATCCGGGAATTAGGAGAAGAGTTGGTGAATATCTTGATGTATTGATGGAGTTGCTTTGGGTTAAAGAATTGTATTGGGTGATTCATTTGTACTTCATAGATATGATTTTTATGTGCTTATTACTTGGGACCTAAGGAGGATAAAATTCACTTAGGGATAAAAGTCAAGAAAAAAAAAAGAAAAAAAAAAGAAAAAAAAATCATAACAAAGAGAAAAAAATGATTGAGTTTGTGTGGATATTTGAAAATTGTGTGCGAATTTATATTGTGAAGGAGTACATGTTATTGGAATGGTATACGAAGAGTTTTGGTGTTGGTGTTTTTCTGGTTGTTTACTAACCCTTTTTCCCGGATGTTTAGCACCACATAACCTAAATAATTTTCATACCCTATGTTCCTACCATGACCCCATTACAACCCATACAAAGACCTCATGATTTTGGTTGCATGTAAAGTCACTAGCGGTGGAGATTTAGACCACTGATGCAATTTTGTTGCAGCTAAGTTTTCAAATATTGAGTTTGAGCGTGAATGTTTAAACCTAAACACATGGGCGAGAGTGAAAACACATTTTCCTGGTGAGGTTGAATGAATATGCTTGCTTTATTCCTTGGATTGCACCTATACATGTTATGACATTAATTGTCAGTATTCGTTTCCCTACTTTGAGCTTTAAGTATTTTACCAAAGTTATTACATGGATTGCTTGTCTGTGGGGTGTTGATTAGATTTGGTTTTAATTGCTTGAGGACAAGCAAAGGCTTAAGTGTGGGGGAATTTGATAGCACACATTTAGGTAGGCATATTAGGATGCATTTAGCATGATTTAGATGTGCATAACGTATAAGGTTAAGCTAGATTTGCATTTATACTTGTGTTGTTGGTGGAGTCGGAATCTACACGCTTTTATGGATTATTTCAGGTAAATGTGGATCCGACGAGAAATTAGGAGACTCTTGGATGAAGGAAGAGTGAAGAGGAGGAGGAAAAGTGAAGATCCCGGGAGCGGAATCGAAGTTAGAGAGCCTAAGTGAAGAACAAGTCAACAGAAGTTGTCGCCAGACATGCTGAACTTGTTTCGCACTTTCTGGAGGCCTCGGTGGTCCGATTGACTATTATAACCATGTGTTGGAAAGCTCTTTCCGAGATCTACCACTTTCGTGTTGACATCGAGACCAAATTCAAAGAGGAAAAGTTTATGTGAACAGTAAAAGCCGCCCCGCGGCCAAGGAAACCGCCCCGCGGCCCGTAGCTCTGACGAAAGATTTCGCAATCGCCGGCCGCCCCGCGGCCTGGGTTGGCTGCCCCGCGGCCTCTGCAGAAACGCCGACACAGTGTTGGACTCTTATTAGGGTTTTAGTTTATTTATTTGGCCGACTTGTTAGAAGCTATTTAAGACTTTTCTAGTTTATTATTTCACTAACCTTATGCACTTTACACAATTGTTGAGAGCGCCGTTGAGCATGAGCAACTAAACTCTCAAGGTTTCGCCTACAGTTTGGATCTTTGATTGTTGAATTGTGAGTTTCTTAATCTAGTTCTTATTCCTATTGCAATGTTTTGACTTCCTTGTGCTTAATTGCTTGAATGTGTTTTATTCTCTCTGGCCTGATCAACTAGTTAGAGTAGATTCATTCAATTGCTAGGGTTTTGCAGATTCCTCGTAGCGAACCTTAACCCAAGTGGCAATCATATCCCTTTAGGACTCGTATGACTAATTGGATGTGTAGGAAGTTGAATACATGTAGAATATCGACTCGTAGCTTGATATTATGTGTACCTTGGTTAATTCATAATCTTAATGCTATCTCTAGGTTGAATCTTAACCGTGTTAGGGTTATTTAGAGATAAGGGTTGCTAGGACTCGTAGGACTAGTAATCTACCTAAGATCTGGACAAGGACATTGATAGGAAAAGACAAGAACTAGAGGTTGAAACAAGGATCGAATTCATCAATTAAAGTGATAAATTGTAGGTGAACCTATTGATCTCCACTGAATTCTACAATCTATTTACTTTGTTTGCTTGCTTCCACTTTGATAAAAGGCGGATCTTTTCACACCAAAAACCCCCATCTTCTTACTAGCGATTAGAATTGACACTTGAATTTATTAAAGTTGAACGTTTTGGCAAGCACATCCTGAGAAGGAACACTAACTTATTGAAGTTACATGAAGTTACGTGGCCTGCTCGGACGCCGAAGGCAACAGACATGCACCGAGCAGGCCAGGCACCGCCTAGCACACCACTTAGAGCCGACGATCCCAAACTGAGCGCCGATGGTGACAAGGGAGAACGGAGATGGAGCTAGGGGGTGGAAGCAGGGGGTGTTGTGAGTCTATTTCGTCATGTTTTACACTTACTTTTGTATCGATTTTTGCATGCATTTCATGCATTTGGGTTAGAATAATACATAATTTGTGTAGTTTATGTTTATTTGCAATATATAGAGGTCTACACATGTTTTTGTTATATTTCGCATAAATCGGACGCACTTTGGAGCTTAAAGGAAAGTCATGAAGAAGCTAAGGATGGTGCAGCTAGAGGAAAGCCCACTTTTAGCCATTCATCATTCCAAATCAAGCTTTGAAGTCTTCATGAGAGTTGTAGCCCTCGAAAAGAGCTTTCCAACTCATACTCATATGCGTCAATCCGGTGAACGAGGACTCAGGAAAGTACGTTTCAAGAACAGAGCAGCATGTTGGAAACTACTGCAGAGGTCGATATCGACCACCTTTGGTCGATATCGAGTGGATATACCTGCCAGAAAGCCCAAAAATCGACCAGAGAATGCTGAGAACTGAAGAGGTGGTCGATATCGACCAGACTTGGTCGATATCGACCTGACTTTGGTCGATTTTCACCCTGGAGGCCAATATCGAGTGTATGGAGTGAAGTTGAGAAGACAAGGTCAATATCGACCAATGTTGGTCGATATCGACCTGAACCCAGTGGCCGATTTCGAGCATATCCGAGCTCTACTCAAAGTTCTATCCAAAGTCCAATGGAGATATCCACAAGAGGAGGTTTTATCAAGTTATATCCAGATGGGAGAGATAGTTCCCTTTTAGATTTATTTCTTTTATTTCCATTATTTAATCTTTAAGTATTAGATAGATAGATTTAGATATAGATATAGTTTTCTTTCCTAATTATCTAGGGAACGAACACTATAAATAAGGCATTAGGGGCTGGATTTTGATTCATTTCAATCAATCCAAGCCAAGCCACAAGAGAGAGAGAGAGAGAGAGAGAGAGAGAGAGAGAGAGAGAGAGAGAGAGAGAGAAGTCTTGGAGCCGAGAGGAGTTTGTGAAGCGATAGAGGAGTTGGCTTTATTCGGTTGTAAGTCTTATTTAGTTTATTTAATGCAATTTATTTTCTTGAAATCTTTGATGAGTTTATTCTTGATGAAAAGGGAGTAGTCACCCAACTTCTAGGGTCGGGGTGAGCCCGATGATGGCCATGTGAGGTGATGCGGTAAAGGTGCAATCTTTTTATGCAATTTCGTCTTCTATCCCTAAAAGCATGATTCTTTTGCGAAAGTTTAAGGTGATCCTTATTTTTGTTATTGAAGCGAAAGTGATCTTAATGCAACTTGGATTAATTATGTGAAAAAGGGTTAGCAACAATTAGGGTTTATGCGAAAGCCTCTATCTTCCTATTTGTTAATAACGAAAGTTATTTGATGAAAAGCATGATCTTTTATGCCTTATGTGTTATTTTACATGGTTATCGTTGTGGTGTTGAAACCCTGATCTTGGAAGTCTTTTATTTATTGATTTATTTCACAAATTTCGAGTTTTAAATTTTTTGTTAAGCCAAAATCGAGTTTCTGTCAGTCGATATTTTCACTCGATATCGAGTCCCAGTGGTCGATATTGACCAAAGTTTCTGCTTTATGTTATTTTTCTGCTTTTCTCTGTGTTTTTCGTTTGCCTGTTTGATTTTCTGCTAAGATCTGAACTGAAAAGGCGGGCGCTGACACACTTCCTCGGGGATCGATCCTGACTGCCTTCTACTACAATGGGAGGAAGTCTTGTATTTATTTGCTGAGGCAGGGAGTCAGTCTGCTTTTATATTTAATTATATTTTCAAACTTGACCATCCTCCTGCAACAACAGGGGGCAGTCGTCGTCATTCTGCTTTCAGTCGAGATTTTAGCTAAATTTCGACAAAAAAAAAAACTTTGATTTCGTGCTAGAATTAGGGGTTAGTATTGCTAATTTTTCATAATTGATGATGGAAGATAGATTTGGGCTGAAAAGCGCTCGGACGCTTTTCATAATATAGCCTGTATATGGTGAATATGGGGTTCGGGTATCAGAGTGGCGTGATAATAGGTTTAGAGCCCGAACCCCTTTCACACGCCCGGGTTATTAGACCTCGTTTTTTTTTCCAAAATTTTTAAGAAGACTTTAGAGCCCGGATATAGGTAATATCCGGGTTATTTTGTAATAATATAACCCGGATATATATTATCCAGGCTATTTTATCCATAAAAATACCCATAAAAACCAAACTTTATAGCCTAGATATAGATAATATACGGGCTATTTGGGCAACATTATCCGGGCTATTTAGTCCGCCCTTGGATATAAATCCATTATATATCCCGTTTCTCAAGGTCCGGGCTGTTATGTTTTTCTTTTTGAATTGTTAAATACCCGATTTATTTTCTTATGAATCCACCTATTGTCCCGTATCTGAAGGTCCGAGATTTTTTCTTCTGTTTAAATTGAAATATCCAATTTATTTTTCTTATGAATCCACCTGTTTAATCTGTACAACATTCAACCAACACACACATTTCCAGAATCACATTCAAACAACACACACAATTCCATCAGAAGCATTTTGCCGACAATAGACTACCAACAACTACGATTCCATCATAACAAAAAGGTCACACCAATCATCCATAATACAGTAAATTAACTAGCTACTATGTTTTTACCTATAATCCCAAAGCAAGTGGAAAAGTTTTGTTCTAAAAGTGAGTACTTCCACAAAATGGACAGCAACTAGCTAGAATGTCGTACCTAATCTAAAAGCAAAATGTTCTTACAGATGGGGATCGGAAGTACATAGTGAGCTGATATGTGCATTACAAAATGGCCATCAACCTTTGCACTTAGGCCCTGAATTTCCTTCCCACACATCTGAAGACTTCACCGACTAACTGGTGCAATCTGATTGCCCGTGTTGATACCTTGTACAAAAATTAAAGCATAGTTTGATCCAAAATATAAAAAAAATATGAATGATTGTTGGGATAAAAATTTGAACAGATTGCTACTAAGATTATTGAGGAACAAAGGAGGATAGGTAATATGAAAGAGAAGGAGTTGTAAGACAACAAGGGAAAGGGTAATATGATAGCAAACCAATATAGGAGTATGACAGCAAAAAAGGACTAAATTGAATGAAAAAATATTATACACTTATACAATTTAAGACTAACATCATTTTTTTCATAATATACTCCATTCAATTTAAGCACCAACTTTTCTGTATTGAACCAAATATTTTAATTATATTAATGAACCAATCTATTTCTCCTCGTAACTAAGATATGTGAAATAAAAAAAATAAAAGAAAGAGGAGATATTATACATACATTATGATTGATAACATAATTAGCTAGATAGTAACGATAACCAAAAACATTGTAATGAATTCGTACTTACATGATTAGATTGAACACATTATCCAACCACTCTCTTTGGATTTCTTCAATATCCTTGTTTTCGTAAGTCAATTCGTCATTGAACCACTAAAACATAAAACGAAATTATTTTATATGAAACTAAATGAGCTAATAAAGTGCAAATCCATGTAAGAAAGTGAAAAGCTATACCCTGTGCGGAATAATACAAGATCCTCGAGCTATTATATTCCGAATAAACTTCAAAATGTAGTATCCACAATCAATTTGGTTAGTCGGTCGGGAACACTGAATATCATAGCACGTGTATAAGAATATGAAATACACAATAACTTCCATGGTCATAATTTGAAAAAAAAAATTATAAACGAATATAAAATATATAAATTTATAGCTCTTGGAAAGTTCCTTTTCTAGGAGTTTTCTTGCCCAACTTGAAATATATCAGTTTATAGCTCTTGGAAAAAAAATTTAAAAATAACATGCAATTTATAGCTCCTGAAATATATATGATTGTTTATAATGAATACATTGCAAATTTATCGGTACTTCCGGGTAGCTCAAATCCTTTCCTCTCCCAAGCCCGTCATATTTCGGGCGTTATTTGGATCCTTCTATCCTAGCTTGACCAGTTTATCCCATCGTCGCCGGTGTACGTTTAGCTCCCTTGCTTGTCGTCCTAGGCCGGACTTCCTCTGTTGCTTTCCTATCCTTGGCGTGCAAGGCTTTCCTTCGGCCTTGCACGCTGCGTTTCGAGGAAAAACCAATATATATATATAATCAATTATACACATGAAAAAATGGAGGTTTTATCTCGATCCCAACCTACACCAAACTCTGACAAATCCTCTAAAATTTCATCTGAATCAACCTCCAAATAAAATAAAATCTCAAAACCTTCTCATCCAACCTCCAAAAAAATAAATAAATTATTTATATATAGATAAATCATGATGTTTTAATCTTGTCACAAGATTTTTTACCATCCAGATTCTACATTGTTGTGTGTTTTATCCGAGCAGGAGTATAATTTTGAGCTTTGTGGTCTTGTCTTTTTCTACCGTGTAAAAGGTTGTAGACGTGATTGAGATCTGACGGCTTGTTGATGACCGAGTCAAAATCTGAGGTCTCCACTTTGTTCCCAAGGGATATCCTGCGTTGCCTCTATCTCCTGTCAGAAGATTTGATACACAGTGTCCGACTCCAACATCATTCGCCTCTCCTTGTAAGTTGTAGCGACCTTCGTTCTCTAGCTTTTCGCGGTGTATTTATCTTTGTTGATATGTCTTGTATTTTTTGGTTATTTTCTTAATGGTTTGTCCGTTGCCGATCTTTTCGGCCTCTCAACCCACTTGGCATGTCCGGTGCGTCAAATCCCTTTCGGTTCAAAAATAGGAGAGGATGACCCATAAGCATTAAGTATTCTAAATTAATAGTGTATATATATATAGATAATTAGTAAATATATTAAAATTTTAAAAAAAATTGTGGTTGATTTAAAGAGATAAAGAGAAGAATAAAAACAATTGTAAGCCACAAGAAAACCCAAGAAAATGGGGGTATGCACCTTAACGCTCCCCCTTTCGCCTTTGACAACCATGGCTCAAATCTTAGCCTCCAGCCCACCTCTCCCGCAAATCACTGCTGCTCCGGCCGCCCACCTCTCGACAATCGTCTTTTCACAACCTGATCTTCTACATAACCCCCATTGCCTTAAGCATCCCTGATCGAGTTTCTATCTAATCGATTTCGCTGGTTTTGATTCGATTTTGTCCCATTTTAGTCTCGATTCGTCTTCCGGGGAAGCCCGATTCATTTGTCCTTGTCCATCTGTGTCGTTGTGCTTCATCGGTGTTGGCCTGGTCCACCACTTCTGTCGGTCTCGTGTCTTCGTCTCCCTTCCTCAATCCCGCCATTGCCTCCTCTTTCACTAAATCTTCAATCCCTTCCATTTGGTTTGTCGTTGCCAAAATTGTATTCCCCTTTCTAAAACCCCATTGTATTCCATTCTGTGAACTCCCCCTTTCTTCTCCAATGGGCTCGTTTTCGGCTTTTCGTCATCGTCCTTTTCCGCCCGGTGACCGTGGCTCCGCCCTAGCGTTGCTCCTTCGCTTCACCGGTTCTCGGGTTGGGTTTCGTTTCACCGGTTCTCAAGTTGGGTTTCGGTCGGTCCGGTGCCCTTGGCGTGCACGTTTCCTCTGTTGTCTGGTATCTAACATAACTTGGCGTGCAAGGTGCAAGCTTAGTCTTGCACGCTAAGCCTGATAGCATGCATTTAGATGGTCATAATAGGTTGCATTTCGCTTAGTTAAGATTCATATCTTGCATGATTTAAGTAGAATTTGCATATTTGCTCTATATGTTGGTGGAGTCGGAATCTACACACTTTTATTGATTATTTCAAGTAACTGTGGATCCGAGGAGGAGACATGGGTTGATGACGCATTAGATGAGGATGTCTAGTTGATCGAAGAAGCTTACATGAAGATCTAAAGAGGTCTTGAGAAGAAGAAGCGAGGCTAAACGAAGAACAAGTTTGCAGAAGTTATCGTCAGACATGTTGAACGTGTTTTTCACTTTCTGGAGGTCTCGGTTGTCTGATTGACTATTATGACCATGCGTTGGAAATTAAGCTCTTTCAGAGAGCTACAAATTTCTTGTTAACGTCGAGAGTTGATTCAAAGTAGATTTTTCATAAAAGACCATTGCAGCAGGCGCAGCACATACGCATTTGCCTAGAGCGACACATCAATGAAGCAGCGGTCGCAGCTTCCATGCCGCGGCCGCCGCATTTGCCTAGAGCGACACGTTTTGCGTTCAGTGACAGTTTTCTATT
The DNA here is from genome assembly GCA_037127255.1 of Persicaria tinctoria. Classification (NCBI taxonomy): domain Eukaryota; kingdom Viridiplantae; phylum Streptophyta; class Magnoliopsida; order Caryophyllales; family Polygonaceae; genus Persicaria; species Persicaria tinctoria. The sequence continues at coordinate 55,742,093 of JBANSL010000006.1, read as the reverse complement.
CCAAAATCCTATTTATTCCATCTTTGTCTTTTTGGCCGACTTGGACACGAAGGGCACAAACTTGAGGACAAAATTGAGAGAGGGCTTAGCCCTGGTTTTCATTCATTCATTCGATTAGGATTCAAGACGATTTTAGTTGGAGATTGAGAGTGATGTTCGCCATGGGCGGCTAAACTCTCTTCGTTCTATCTACAATTTGAAGCTTTGTTTGGATTGATTGTGAGTTTTTGAATCTTGTTCCTTATTTCTTTTATTGAATGCTTCAACTTCTTTGCGCTTATTGATTGATTGTTTTGTTTTATCTTGTCTGGCCAACTTGTTAGATCAATTCAATTTCTAGGGTTTTGTAGATTCCTGATTGCGAACCTTAACCCAAGTAGCAAACATGTCCCTTTAGGGCTGATTGAACTAATTGGATGAGTAGGAAGTTGGATGTGTTGTTAAATCCCTCTTTAGGGATTGCAAATACCTTGGTTAATCTCTGAACTTAAAGCTATCAATTGGGTTAAATCCTTCTTTAGGGACCGTTCGATTGATAAGGGTTTCTAGGACTCATTGGACTAGTAACTATATTAGGTCGGGACAAGGGCATTCATAGGAAGACTAAAAGGACAAGAGGAAGTTATAATATCAATTCAACCAAATAAAGTGGATAGTTGTAGGTAGGGCGATCTTCTCTAAATTGTTTTACATCAACTTGTTTATAATTTGATTTGTTTTCTTTCTATTTCCATCAATCAAAACCCCCCTTTCAAAAATTGATAGATACACATTGCACAGAAATACTTGTTTCTCTGTGGGATCGACCTCTTACTTAATTGATATACAAGTTTGTAACTTTGAGTTTATTTTGATATGGTTTACGCGACTAAAAACCGTCCATCAAAGCCACATAAAAAAATCTATATATATAATATATTTATATATGTATAAAATTAAAATCGCCCAAAAGTGTTTGATATAAATCCCGCAAGGGCTTGAAATCATCTTCGAAAGAGGTTGAATTGAATCCCGATAGGGCTTGACCGGTATGTTTCGACTGGTCCTTAGGGTGCAGTTTGTTCGGGCGGAGTGCGGTTTTGCTTTGGTGGGACTAGGCGTTCTTTTTCTTAGTGGGAGTTCTGGCAGTCGGAGTCGGGATTGGCTGGGATCGAGGTAGTGTGTACGGGGCGACTCCATGATCGAAAAGGATCTTCCTAGAGGTTTGTCTTCACTACCCACAGGGGTTCCTGATGTATCGCTGGCTAACGTTGCTGTTTTAGGATGGTGGTTGGCTTCGTTTGTAGTCTACGTCTCCAATGTAATAGATTTAGTTTTGCCTTGTTTTATCTTGTAGGATGCGCTTCCGCTAGTTGTATTGCACCTTTTATGTTTTTTATTGTATATTTTTACGGTTCTCCGTCTGCCGACTTGTCGGCATCGAGATTCTGTTTATCTGGCCTCAAATTCTTACTTAATAAAAAAGAACAATTAAACGAAATCAATAATTAAAGAATGGTGAAAAAACTTGATTGGTGGAAATGTGAGGCTTAAGAAGAGACTAGCACGTACGCAGAAAGTATTATATTTTTACGCGTTCCCTATATACACCGCAAATGACACGTCGAATTGGACGTTGCAGCAACGTTGGATTAGACGTTGCCAAAATGTCCAATTTGACGTTTCATTTGCTGGGAAAATTGCCCAAGTGAAGGGAATTCGACGTTGTAACAACGTTGGGTCGGACGTTGTTGCAACGTCGGATCGGACGTTGCACCCTGGATCCCAACGGGCTCCGTCGGGCTTAGCAACGTTTATTTGGACGTTGCTACAACGTTAAATTTAACGTTGCTGCTACCTCCAAATCCCCAGAGGCAAACTAGGGGCGGGGTTAGAAACGTCGGATTCGGCGTTGTCACAGCGTCAGATTTGACGTTGTGACTACTTCCAGGTAACCAAGCACTACTATAAAAGGGGATGAGGACCTTGAATAACTCAAAACAACAATTTCACATTCTCATTCCTTCCACATTTTCAATCCTTCCATGGAGCCGGTAACATCTGGAGTAGTAGGCTCCACAGGCAGAATTGATTATGCAATCGAAAGGGTTCGGTACCCAATGCCCCCGGAGGAGTCCAAATGTGCTTGCAGCAGTCCAGAATGCAGAGGCATGCATCCATGCACGCTAATTCAGGTCGTTTGTGAAAAAGAGAATCACATTTCTGCACCCTTGCGGCTCGGGTGTCTGCAGTGCAATGATTTTCATCCGGGCATTCGTGGAGCCTACGAGTGGAAGGTTGGAGATCTTCCGCTTCAACATATCCGGTCATTCTTCGCCGATGTAAACAGATGTGACCACGTTAACGTGGCTCAAACGGCAGGAATAATTGTGAGGGGAGCAAATAAAGAGGTTGGAACCTTTCCATTCAACGAGTTAAAGATTAAAATAATTCCGAAGACAAACTAAGAATAGCATGGTCGATATGAAGAAAAAATTATGTTGTTATCGATGTTGTGTTAGTTGTGGTAATGCCTCGAAGTATGTAATTTGTTAGTTTTAGTAATGCCTCGATGTATGTAATTTGTTAGTTTTAGTAATGCCTCGATGTGAAATCTGATCGTTATCTATGAAGTGAAGTGTTTGCATGTGATTGTTTTTTGTTGTGATCGGGTAGAAACCATCGAAAAAAATAACGCAAACAATACGAAATACACAAATATAGCATACCGACAAAATACGAAATCTATGTCATAAACAAAGGCACTATGATGTATCTACTGCAGAGATCGAATGTAGCACATGAAATTCTCATACATCTGGTCTAGTTGGGGATGCCCGACCAATGCCTGAATGGCATGGATCATCTCGTCGACCCGGGCCTGGCGAGCAGCAGTCTCAGCATCAACCTCATCCCCATCCCCATCTGGTCGATGTCGTCGTCTGGGTGGGTAGGCGCAGTCGGATGAGCACCAGGTAGTACCACTGTCGTGGGCAACACATGACCTCGACTCTGCGACTGGAAACCAAGCGAGTTAGTCAGCTGTGACGCCTCCCTGACAGCTCTCGATCGTCCTCCTGTGACTGGTGACAGGGTAGAATCTCTCATCGTCTTGATCTGCCCAACGGTGGTGCTGCATGTCGAACGTCACGATGTAACGCCTCTGCAGGCGAAATGGGCGTTGCATGAAGGACGGAGGGATGATGGCCAATGGCTTCTCCTGCACGCGGCCGAACTGTCAGAGCACCCTGCCTAACATGTACGGCTCAAAGATGCCACATAATCTGAGGGTGTCTCGATAGGTGGAGGAGCGAAACTGACTAGCGAAATCCAAGTCTCTGTCAAAAGGCATCCACTCGACCTATCTTCAGAAAATGATATAAGGGAAACAATCTTACTTGACATATGTAGTTAAAATCAAAGAAAGTGACAAACAAGTTACCTGATCGATGGTCATGCGCTCAAGCTGTGCTCGAAGCTTCTTCTCCTTCTTGCGCCTCGTCCTGTCATTCCCCCTCTTCTCGGCCGTCGACGGGTCGAACCGTGCCATGTATCGGGGATCATCAGCAAATGCATCCTTGTCCGAGCAAAGAGGACCCACAAAACAAGGGAAGTGCGACCAGATCCATGCCTGAAAATTATAAACCATTAGAGCACTTATTAAATGTAAATCGCAAGCAGAGGAACGTATTTACAGTATTAAAGAAATGTGTTACCTGCAACAGTGCAGCACACCCATGTAGGCCTCTGGCATCGCCTCTCGTGGCCTCCCCTAATCCCCAGTAAAGGAAGGCAAGCACTCCTGCTCCCCAAGCTAGCCTCCCGGTGTGCGGCAAATCCCAAACTAGCCCGAACAACAAGAAGTGTACGCGGCTCTAGGACTTGTCGATGAAGAGCGTCGCACCCAGCAGCGTAGCCAAGAAAGAAACGGCGAGGTCGTGCTGCCACTCTATGCTCTCTGGCACTACGCCATCTGGGGTACGGTCGGGCCACTGATCCCGATGGTAGTCGTGCCTCGCCTCCCACCAATCCGTCAACAACGGGATGGAAAAACCGCAAGTCGTCCTATGCTTCTTCAGCAGGGCCGGGGTCTAACCAAATAAATCCTGCAGTAGAGACTCTAGCTATAGTGGAAGATAGTCAGGGAGAGGCTCGCAAGGCAGTCCCTCGATCGGCAGCCCCATCAGATAGGCGACGTCGTGGAGGGTGATGGTCATCTCGCCCCATGGAAAGTGGAAAGAGTTCGCCTCCGGCTGCTAGTGCTCTATGAACACAGTCAACAACTGGCCATTCACTCCGTCCCAGTTCAAATCAAGCAGCCCCCGTAGACCAGACTGAGATGTCGCCTGTACCCATGTCCTAGGACCCTCGTACATGTAGTACCTGAACGGACGGAGGTGTGAAACTCGATGATGAACCTTCAGCAATTTATGCCGATAGGTCGGGTCCGTCCATAGCCGATGAGCCCTATGGTTCCTAAACGAGACCAAAAGATCTCCTGGAGGCAAGTCGCCATGAGGGTGCTCATCGTCCCCCTCCTCCTCCTCGCCCCCCTCCTCCTGCTCCTGAGCCTCCACCCCATCCCCGGGCGCCGCATCCTGTGGCGCCAGGGGCGGCCCCTCACCATCCACCTGAGGGGCCTCCTCGTCCTCACCAGCCACCTGATGGTCCTCCTCATCCTCCTCGTCACTCTCGTCACCGCAGCCCAAGCAGCGTCTACATGAGCGTTTCTGGAGGTACTAGCAACAGCCCTAGGATCTGACTCCGTCTGCGTTGGCGGTTCTACGTCCAACAGACCATGTGCTGTGGGCTCCACAGAAGTGGAAGAACGTACGGTCAGTGTTAGTATCGTCCTCCGGCCTCAACGGTGTCGGGGTTGTATCAGGCTAAACCGCCGCATCTCTCACGGTAAAAGTCTTCTTCTCCGCAAGAGCCATGAGATCTGACACCGTCTGCGAAGATGAGTCAGTGATGATGACCTCCTCCGAATCGGCGCTCTCTACTGCATCTGAAGGCGCACTGCGGTCTCGCCCGAGAACGATGCAAATGGTCCCGTCATTCCGTCTCATCCGAGAATCCTATTAAAATTTTGAACTACTATGTAAATATATATTTTCATTTACGTTGAATTTCATATTCACCCCTTTATTAAAATGTTTTATTCCATTCAAGAATTTAATTTTCAATCCGCTTACAGTAAATCACTGTAAACAACTTCATTTGTAATAATTTGTTTCTATAATTTCTTTTTGTATGTTTCGCCAATTCGATTCTATGATTTCTTTTTGAACATGTTATTTTGTAACAATTTCTTCTAATTTATGTTATTTTGTAACAATTTTTTCTAATAAATATTATTTTTTAACAATTTTTTTCTATAATTTCTCTTTAGACATTAAAGTAGTTATTTTGTAACAATTTGTCTTAAATATATTGTGCATTCAAATTAAATAAGGTTAACTTATCCGATTCATATGATAAACTTATTCGTTATAAAATTCAACAATTAAAAAATAAATTAAATAAAGTCAAACTAACCGATGGCGTACTCGTCAGGGGAGATACCTCCTGCGTCCGCCTCTTCCGGCCACCACCGCCATCACCGGCGGTCCTCCCGACGCCACCGCCACCACGGCCACGGCCACCACCACCAGCAGCCCCGGTGCGAGATCCACCCACCCCTCGGCCACCAACAGCCCCTGAGCCGCCATCGCCGCCGCGCCCCTCACCTCGGCCACGGCCTCCTGCCCCTTCCACCCCTTGGCCACCAGCAGCCCCTGAGCCGTCATCGCCGCCACACCACTCACCTCGGCCACGGCCTCCTGGCCCTCTGCCCCCATCACCGCCACCTCCTCGGCCGACTCCACCCACGGACACCATCTCCTCTCCTGCACCTCGCCCAAATCCGCCCTCGCCGGTGAATCCTTGGCCTCGTCCCCGGGATCTCACCATCGATCTCGCCTGGATCGGTCGCTCGCTCGCACCCTCGGTCGCTTTCTCGGTCTCTGGGGGGAATCGATCTCTCTCCCGAATCGCTCACGTGTGGAGGAAGAAGAAGCACAACGTCGGTTTCGATGTTGTGCTTTATATAATAAGCACAACAACGTCGGATTCGACGTTGTGCACAGCTGGACCCCTTCAACTTACAACGTCGAATTCGACGTTGTGCACAGCTGGACCCCTTCAACCTCGAAACCGACGTTGAACCCCTTCAACTTACAACGCCTATTTTGACGTTGTAATTCAAATTACAACGTCAATTTAGACGTTGTAGTTATCTTTTTTTTTTAATTCAACTTGGCATAATATAAATAAAATACATTATTTGGACATTTTAGATCATTGAAATTAACTTGGCATATTTAATAAATAAATAAAATACATTATTTGCACAGTTTAGTTCGTTGAAATTGAAAATTTCTTCCATATTTAATAAAGAAATAAAATAAATTCCGTCGTATTAATGTAAGTACAGTAACATAAAATACATAAATAAAACGATAATACATAATTAATTATGAAAATTATAATACATATTGTACATAGGCCGGTCTCCGGGCATCTCATAATCAAATATGAAAACGATAATACATATATTACATACCCCGATATCCGGTCATCCTCCCCCCCCCCCCCCCCTTGAAAATACATATATTACATACATTACATACGATAAGTCTACAACTACGTGATGCTAACGGTACTGGGTGTACAACTACCAACGGACTCATCTACACTGGTAGAGATGTCGATCTGTACGTCGATGAACGCGTACGATCGCAACCTATCGTTTCCCGGACCCACCACCCTCTCAATTACGTACGCTGTAACTTCACGCATACAATCTTGACATACATCGGCGAAGAACATGTCCAGCATTTCCGTAATGACATTGCCCATGTCGGATAGGTAGGCCTCTCGGTCGTTTCTATAAATCTCTGCGTCGTTGTGGCATCTGAACTCCCCCGCAACCGATCTCCTTGAGCCACTCTGACATGAGATGCGGAAATGGCAGCATGGGAATGCCCCCTTGTACATCCGGTGTTGGCAGTTGCAGTCGTTGGCATCAGGTGGATAACGGTATTTCGTCCATCTAATCTGATAGCTGATCCCCTCGGACGTTTCTGCGTCTAACGTTTCTGCGTCTATTGTGAAGTAAGTGGGAAGTCTATGATTAGGGGCCGACATTAGGTAATAATAGTGTGGAAGGGTTTGTGGTGGATGGAGTGTGGGTGTGGGTGTGGGTGTGGGTGGCTTTTATAGGCACTTTAGCATACAACGTTCAATCTAACGTTGCATAAGGTTTTGCAACGTTGGAAGAAACGTTGCATCGGGGAACCCTAGGGGTGGGATTTAGCAACGTTGAATTAAGCGTTGTATAGGGTTATAAACGTTCGATTAAACGTTGTATGGGGTTAGCAACGTTTGATTTAACGTTGCATAGGGCTGCCCTATTCCAACCCTACGCGTAGGGTATATGCTAGGGTTGGAAGGGTTGATAGCAATGCTGCTTTAAACGTTGATAGGGTATAGCAATGTTGTTTCCGACGTTGCAGGTTGACCTTATTGTTTTGTCGATGTCGAGTTAATGAAACCGATATCCAGTGATTTTGAAAGTGAATATGAACATATAGAATTAATATTTTGATCTTTTTAGTAGGTTCCATTCAAGCGAAAATGAAAATGATTCATTTGTTAATGTTTCGATCTTCTTAGTAGGTTCCATTCAAGCGAAAATGGAAATGATTCATATGTTAATGTTTCGATCTTTTTAGTAGGTTCCATTCAAGCGAATATGAAAATGATTGATAGGTTAATGTTTCGATCTTCCTAGTATTCTATTCTAGCGAATATGAAAATGATTCAAATGTTAATGTTTCGATCTTCTTAGTAGGTTCTATTCAAGCAATTATGAAAACGATTCATATGTTAATGTTTCGAATTTTAATATCAAAGATAGTACATAGAGTTCACATAGAATGTGCATTACCAAATATATAACTTATATAATAAATATAAAGTTCAAGCGCTAATCGAACGTTGAATACACAAAATCAATTGGATCAATTGCTCCCAACTGACTCAGCAGGTCCTGCTGGTTGAATCTCAATCAGCGCTTGCTGGAACGCGTAAGCTAGTCTCCTTAGTTTGTTGGGCGGGCCGCGCTACTAAGTCAACCACGTACTCGACAATGTTGTGAATACGCGCCCGACTCACATCGCAGTACAGACTTTTGATGTTATTCTTTATATGGGCCAACACGCGAGTATAGTACGACTCGGGGTCTCGGTCGGACTCCATACAACGGAAATACACCTCCCTTGACATCTCAGACCGGCGATGACACTGCACAGAAAATAAACAGCATGGAAATAAAATGCGATATTTCCTGTGCTTACATTTGCAAATGTGACGTTCAGCCGACACACTATGCCTCGTCACTCTAATAGTGTAACGGGTGCCATCCGAGAACTCAACTGTCTTCACAAAACTGTACGGAGTTGAAGGCATGGTAGAGGGCTTTTTGGGTGTTGGGTGTTTGGTGTGATAAAGTGAAGGGGGGACCAACGGGGCCTTATATGGTAATTGGGAACATCCCCCAATTACAACGTTGGAATGGACGTTGTAATTAGGGAACATTCCCAATTACAACGTCTGTTCAGACGTTGTAATTGGGAACGTTCAGATTAAGCACGTGGTTTCAAAGAAGTGTTTCGAACTTCTCTACGGTCATTGGAGGAAAGTTGTCGACTAAACAGTAGCTTCAGAGTGCGTCGACCGTCATTGGAGAATATGCCATGGGATACCTTGTGTGCATGACGTTCAGCGTTTTGTTGATGAAGGAGTTCAAATAATACCTGACGACATCCACCCATTTTGGATGGATCTGACGTGGGATGAATCGGACAATGCGATCTTACCCTATGCCAAGTCGGCTTCGTACACTGCATCTAATGAAGCTTGTGACCCTGATTTGCACCCACCGGATCGGGGTAGCATACGGTCAAAGGGCAGACCTAGAGGGAGGAGGAACCCGTGCAGAACGAATCCCTTGCAATCTCAGCAAAATCGAGCGAATTTTGAAAGGGATGAAGCCAGATCAGGTCGCCACGGTAGGGACCGACAGTCCGGACATCCGTCTGACGCACAGTATTGGGGATTTAGCTGGGGAGACAACAATGTGGACCCTTTCATGTTCAGGCACATTGCGGCGGCCGTCAACACCGTGGGAGATGGTCACTGCGGATATCGAGCATTGGCGCAGCTGATGTTACGGCTAGGGGAGGCACGATTCGCAGATATGAAAGGGTTATTGTGTAACCATCTGGAGCATAACGATCACCTTTACGCTGGTTGTTACATGGGAGGGTATTCGGTCCGGGAGTTTGTCGACCTACTGAGTTACTCCGGCAGAGTGGGAGGTGACCGGAGATTCTGGATCGAGTTGCCTATCATGGGTCTTGTGTTCGCAACCGTCTACCAGGTTCCCCTTGTCGTCTTATCTTGGCACATGCCCTTCACATGCCTCCCTATGTACACCGAACAACCAAATGGCGCACCTCACGAGGCCATACTGGGCATGGCATGCATCGGGAACCAAGATCATTTCGCAACGGTGAGTATGATCTCACTCCAACCATAAATTAACTATCATTAATTACCCCACTTAACGTTATGCTATACTTTTTGCCCTTTTTGCAGATATGGTTACATCCCAACGCCCCTTTACCTCCTCCAACGCATGAATGGACGGCATACCATCACCCGAGCGTCAACGGATGGGATACTCCCTTCCAAGACCAATTTGATAAATTTAGAGCATTGTGGATTCAGGAAGGTCGCCCTCTACACTATGTTTATGAGTCTTGAAAGTTGGAATTATTTGTGTCGTATTTGTTTGTTTTCTTGTCTATGAAGTTCAGAGTTGAAAGTTGAATGTTTGTTGTTATGAAGACATAGAAACAATATAAAAAAGCAATCATTCAACCAAAACAAACATCAGTTGGCCCCATATCTAAAATTACAAAACGGGTTTTAATGTTACATTTCAACAAGGGTTGTTGTATTAAACGGAACAACTATCGACCGACTCTTCAGGAATGTTTGGGTATATACTAATCTGCACCTGCTGGAACGCATATGTCGTCATCAGATCTTAGGCAGAGCGCACTACTATATCAACTGCATACTCTGCTACTCTGCGACAGCGCGACGGAGACATGTCGTCGTACAAAACGATCAGGATATCCGTTATCTGCTCAATCATCCGTGTATAGTACGATGCAGGGTCGTCGTCACACTCCTGACATCCGAACTGCAACTGTGTTGACATCTCTGGGATACGGTAAACCTGCACATAAAGTAGATTGCATCGAAAATAATGTGTATAGTTCATATGCTTGCAGTTGCAAGCATCCTCCTTAGGCTGACAAGGGTGTCTCCCCACTTCAACAACGAAACGGGTTCCATCATTGAACTTGGCATATTTGACAAAGGAATTTGGGCTTGATGCCATTACGTGTGTTTAGTGTATGCCAATAACGCAAAATGTTGATGTATTTATAGATGGCGTAATTAGCAACGTCCAATTAAACGTTGTTATTTGAGTTCACATAACACAACATTTAATATGACGTTGTAACAACGTCCAATTAAACGTTGCTTCAACTTTTAATGTAACGTTTTAACAACGTCATATTTGGCGTTGTAGTAAGGAAGCCTCACAAAAAAACGAAAAAGGATTTCTCACTATAAACTACGCCATGCGAGGGTCGAAATTACAACATCTCGTTTGACGGAAGAAGAGATGGCGGTCGGTAACACACCAAGACCTTTCTTCTCGGTCACAGGGAGCGGCCCTAGGGATTTTTTCTGGTGGGTAGAAGATGTCTCGCTCACACAAATACTGGTAAGCCTCCTTCGGTCTCACATCCGATTTACAACGGTCCGAACTCACTAAGTAGATCTTCACATCTGCAGCCTCTGCCTTCCAACTTCGAGGAAGAATACGGGATGGGGGGCGTCGAAAGAATAACGCTGGCTAATGGGCCAGGGAGGAGAGGCACCAGCATCCGGGTAGAGCGCAACGGCTCCCGGGCACTCTGGCTCGCACAAGGATGGAATACGTTCGCGAGATCGCGTGGCGTGCGGGTAGACGCGGGTTTGATGTTTAGCTACTTAGGCAACACTCGCTTCCGGGTCGTCGTAGTGCCGCCGGAGAATGTTTCACCATCAGAGGAAGATAACAACAATGATTTCCTCTGAGGTGTGACATGGCAGCGACCCGGAAAAACTTCTTAACTAAGTTATTTTTGCTGTAATCTTCTATCATTAATATGAAAAATGAGGCAGTCTAAACGTTTTCATGTAACGTGTTTTCCCTGATATAACCACAAATCATATTTGAAAACCCTCCGCATTGCCCCAACAAAATAAAAGATGCAGACATCGCAATAAGTTTTCGCCAACATCCTACCCAACAAAAACAAAGATAATAAAACTTCAAAGTTGATCCAAGTGTTGCTGGTACAAACGTCAGACTTAACGTTGTCTTCATATTGCAACGTTGTATTGAACGTTGTTGTCTGGCCCGACGAGGCCCACTTTAGCAACGTCATATTAGACGTTGCTAAAGTGTCCGGCCCGCCCAACTTCCTTCAATTCACAACGTTATGTAGGACAAATGACAACGTCGAAACCAACGTTGCTGCAACGGGAAATCCAACGTTTCTACAACGTCACATTCGACGTTTCATTAACAACGCTAATCGTGGATTTGCAGTGTATATAGGGCGACCCTATTTTTAAGAGTATATTTAGATAGTTATATTATATTGAATTCAATATTTTCAATTAAGCCTATATAGTTACTAAATATATTAAAAATAAAAATGTGAGTAATTTAAAGGGATAAATTGATGAATTAAGGAGAGATATAATTGACCCATAGGAAGAAAGTATTATATATATATTTCAAGAGTAGAGTATGTATATAAAAGAAGAATATCATGTTACATGCCATGTGTACATGTATATCCATCCATATGTGACCTGTATCCACGCTATATACATTCGATCTTAAACTCTTGTAAATTACCTGTATAAGCGCTGGCAATCATTTCCTTTTTCAAGTACGTACTTAAAAATGAGAGTAATGGCGTTTGTCGAGTAGCATATAATTATAAAACCGTACGTCTGAGCCCCGACAGATCAATCTATGGACCGATGGATCGGGTGTTTCCTGGGCGCGTTGCGTCGCTACAAAACATAAAATAAAGAAAACAAAAACTCCCCACCCAGGCAAGGCCACTAGTATAAATAAATTCAATTAAAACTGTACAAGTAATTGTACACACAAACACTAACAGAACAGATAGAGAAAGAGAGCGAAATGGAGCGGCGGATGAGGTTGGAGGACTACAAGCCGGCGTTGGGGATGGTGATGATACAGATGATCGGAGCGGCGGTGGCTCTCCTGAACAGGGCGGCACTTGTGAAGGGGATGAGCCCCAGGGTTTTCATCCTCTACCGACAGTCCATGGCTACTCTCTCCATCTTCCCACTCGCTATCTTCGTCACCTGGTATATATGCCTTTTTAATTTGTTGTTTTACATCTGGGTTTATAATTGGTGTATATATATGAAATTAATAATTAATATGTAAGTTCTAATTTGAAAATGAGATACTATGTGTGCGACCTTTCTTGTAAAATCTAACTACGTACCCTCAATCGCAAATTGGAAATAAGGTTTCATCAGGATCGAAGATATATTCGGAGCAAAAAAAAAAAAAAAAGGGATCGAAAATATATATTATCCGACCCCTTCGAGAGATCTTAACAACTTGGATCTGGATCAAATTTTACAGTTAAGATTTTAAAATTTATTTCATTTTTTTATTAAACTTTTTCAGTGGTTAAATTATTATCTCTAAAAGGTAACAATTAAATTCTACATAAATAATGATTTTTATATATTTCATAAAAAAATAAATTACTTTTATACATATTACTACTACATGTTATTACTTATTTCTCATTATTCAATATTCATGCATGAATTTTTATAAACGTTTGTCGATTTTTCTATACGTAGGATTATTTTTGTCATGTTTGGATTATTTTTGTATCAATAATATTTAAAAAAAACCACATTCATTTCTTTTATTATAACACCATTAAAACTATACATTGGACCGAAATAAATATTGACTATTATGGTAAAAATGATTTAATCCTAAACAATGATAAAATGTAGATTGGAAATTTTATTCTATAAAATAATCTATCTTGAAACGCTATTTTTGTTGACAATTATGACCTATAGGAGAAGATGTTCTAAGACATAAGTAGCGGGGATACAACCAATTTGTTTATTAATAAAAAATGAAAATAGAAATATGAATGGTATAGTATCTAAAAGGTGTTGTTAGATACACCGTAAATCCATTCTTAAACCTGCAACTATTTTTAATTAATTAGCAGGCATTTTTAATTAATTATCTCATAGCAAACTTGCACGTCGTTTTTGGGGTGTATTTAGTTTCTCATGATTTGATATGACAAATAAAATGCAGGAGAAAGGGGAAGACGTGTGCCATCGGACTAAGGAGCTTTCTCTTAATCTTTACCCTCTCTTTCATTGGGTAATCCATCCATTCATATTAATCTTCGATCAATTCAGTCCCTCGACTCGATCTATCCCTCTCAAATTCGTATTAATTTGGAACAAATGAAATGAATGATTATTACCAGGGTGACATTGAACCAGAACTTGTACTTTGAAGGACTATACCTGGCTTCATCATCCATAGCAAGCGCCATGTTCAACTTAGTCCCTGCAATCACTTTCCTCATTGCTGCCTTGTTCGGGTAAGTATAATTTACTTGAATTGAATTCAAATCCAGATGAATAATTATCAATGTGTACATTTTACATGTACAGGTTGGAGAGAGTGAACATAAGGAGATGGAGCACAAGAGCCAAAATCATAGGAACAGTGGCGTGCGTAGGAGGAGCTGCTTCCATGGCATTGCTCAAGGGCCCCAAGCTCCTTAATGAGCCTAATCATCTACCTAACTCCCTAACCTTACGGTTAGGATTGGTAGCTGTTCAAGACACTTGGTTGCTTGGTTGCCTATTTCTCTTTGCAAACAGCTGCACCTCCTCCATCTGGCTTATTTTGCAGGTATATATATACATATATATGATATCATACAACCAGCTCATCCGGCTTATATGTTTCACTTATTGATCTCCTAACAATTTGAAGTTTAAAATATAGGTCCCAGCCACTGCAGCCTGCCCAGATCACTTACTGGTCGCAGCTTGGACGTGCTTACTATCGACTCTTCAGTCAGGGGTGGTTGCATTCCTCTCAGAGCCTGACTTGGATGCCTGGAATCTGAGCTCAACCCTTGAGCTCACTTGTATCTTCTTCTCGGTATCATCTCTCTCTCTCTCCCCTCATAAACTCATCAAATGCCCTTTGGCTTTGACTGATCTTGTGTTCACTCACATCCCCAATCACATTGGAGATTGGAGCATACTAACTAAACTTCAATATATTCTCATCGATCTTCATGATCGAACAGGGAATTGCGGGATCAGGCATACAATACATCATCCAAGCTTATTGCATACAGCGTCGAGGCCCCCTTTACTCTGCTATGTTCAGTCCTCTTGCCACTGTCTTGGTCACTATCTTGGCAGCTATATTTCTACATGAGCAAATTTTCGTTGGCAGGTAATTAAACTTGTTTATATCTAATGCTGCCATATATACATTTTTGTTTAATGGTACGTGAATCTGCTAATTAATTAAGATTTAGATTGGGAATATTAATTCTTGCTGTCTAAATGGTGAATGGTTGTTTAACGTAACCTTCAGTTTATTGGGTGCTGTGGCTGTGATTGCGGGCTTGTACGTTGTGCTGTGGGGCAAATCCAAGGAGATGGAAGACAGAAAAATGGCGGAAGCAGACGTGGTTAGCCAATTGAAGGAAGGCTCCGGCATAAATGATTTGGAGCAACCTCTGATAGGAGAAGTGAAATGAGATAAAAACATAAGTAGTTAATCTTCATTCATGTGAACAAGCACAAAACTCCAACTTCAGGTTTAGTTAATTCACTCCTCTGTCTTAGATGGAGTACGGTTCTGTTAATGATTCATTTATCGTATAATTAAAGCCCATTAACTTTTTAATATGATTAAATATAAGAACGGATCCACCCGAGTCAGCTTTAATTAGTTTTTAATTATAAGATCGATCGAAATTCAATATCGATTATGTGATCCAACCTTCAAGTTCTTGACGAGACTAATAACGTCATAATATAGGGATGAAGTGGCTAAAGCAACACATGTATATGGATAGTTTCACATCCAACACTCCAAGCCGAAAGACCACATTCAAAAGTTGTGGGACCTCTGATAGAGATTGCCGTATTGCTAATAGTAAACTAGCCGGATTAAAACATGTAATAAAGCACGACACGTGATTTACGATAAAAAAACCCTTAACCTACATATATGTAGTGTACTTGAATAAAAATCACCACCTCCCTTTGTCTTGGTAAAAATTTTGAATACACCTACTTCTTTTATTGAAATGAACACCTAAAACAGTAAGACTTTACCAACACAATCCGAAGTGATGGCAAACAACCAAACAAACAAAGAAACATAAAACAAAGCACACACAGGTCGTCATCTTGGTTCCTTGTAACCATCGTTTTCTTGGTGTAAAAAGGTTAATCCTTTCCATGGAAATCATTTGTAATTGAAAACAAAAGTTTTATTTTAAAATAAAATATTTCCAAATCAATCTATATGTAATTGAACACTTTCCAGTATCCATCCAAGAAGATATATTCAAAATCCTCCAAATCACCCCTTTATCTAATCTTCTAATAATACAAAACACAATATCATGTGGAGCTCACAAAAGATTTCGTCAATCTTCTCACCCCACTACTGAGGAGTAGGGTCTTTAGCAAGTACATCACTCTTCTCTGTCCTTCTTTTGTGTCTCTTTAACGTCCCTCGGAGACATTCTTGATCAAGTGTCTTGCAATCTTCTTCGAGATCTTCCTAGACAAATACTCGGGGTCCTCAAAGACAACATCACTCTTCTTCTCACGTGCCTCTTTCTCGATCTTTGCAAAATCTCTTCTTCATAAATCTTCATAGGTTTTATCCCACTTTAAACCTATTTAATCATCTATAAACACTACCAAAAACACAGGAAATAGTCACGGTCAAATAGCCAAGAATTGGCCACGAATTTTCGTGGCTAAACGGTTTAGCCACGGGCATAGCCATGAATTTGACGTTCGTCGCCATTCGAGACTATATGCCTCGACGCTAACAGCCACCACCACAATATCCGTGGCTAATAGCCACGATCTGACAAGCCCGTGGCTACTTCCGTGGCCGGTTCGAAAAGGTGCCATTCGTGGTTGTAGCCACGAATACAGCAACGAATAGTGTCGTGGCTAAAGCCGTGGCCACCCAGGGGACATCTCTTTGGTGGGTCGTTGCTAATGTCGTTGCTATTTTCGTGGCCACGTGTGTGTCCATGTGGCGTAAGGTCCGTTGCTATGCCCGTGGCTACAGACGTAGCCATATTGCCCGTGGCTATGGTCGTGGCCATGTGGCACAATAGTCGTGGCTATGTCCATGTCTACATTTGTGGCTATATATTTTTAATTGTATTGTGAGCTCGGTAATAAATATAATATACTCCCTCCGTCTCATATTAAATGTCGTTTTACTTTTCGGCACGCTTTTTAAGGAGCAAAAAACTTTATAAAATATTTTTTTTTTAATTAATTTTTTTATATAATTTGATACTTAGTAGTAACTAGTGTAATACCCGTGCCTTGAAGGCACGGGAGTTTGATCCATTTTAATTTGAACATCATTTTATATATCTATATCTATAATAGTACTATATTAATATATACTTGTTTATAACAAAAATATGTACGTATAAAGTTTGTTTTTGTAATTTATAAATTAGTTGGAAAGAGATACAATACAAAATTTTAAAATGATTTAATAAGGTAAAGTAGTAATAACACTCAAACAAACCACCTAATATAATTGAAATAAATACTCCGTATATAATTATTGTCATAAGCACATGATTGTGCGAATACTTTTGAAGTTATGTAGATATACATAACTTATTCATTATTTTCATTAGAAAGATGGCTAGAAAGAGAGAAAAAAAAATTATTTTCATTAGAAAGATGGTAAAAATAAAAGGATCCTAAAAGGTAGAAAAATGATCTAAGAAGCCTCATCTAAGATGTAAAATAATCATTAGTAATGCTTGTAAGTCTTAAAATATTATTTATTTTTCGATAGTCATTTAAGATGTCTAAAATAAGTAAATTGTAAGAAAAAAAATTTCAAAAATAAGTAAAATAAGTAAATTGTAAGAAAAAAAAACATCCCTTATTAATATCGATTAATAAGAAAAGAAACTTTTGATTAGTATAAAAATAGGAAACAAATATGTTCAAAATATGAAACGTGTATTTTAAAATTTCAGCAATAATATTGACCTATAAGAAAATACCATTTGAATAAAAAAAATAAGTTTAATTGTGGGCGTGACATGTCAACAATAAGAAAATACCATTTGATTAAAAAATTCAACTTTAATTTACAGAGCGACACGCGCGTCAGCAAAATGCTAGCAGAATTAGTAATATTAATAGATAGATAGATAGATAGATAGATAGATAGATAGATAGATATATTGCAATCGGAAAAAAAAAATGGAAACATGTCTCAATATTTACGACTATATAACCGAAAATAAATAAAAAAGGAACGGATTCAAATCATATTTAAAATAGGAAACAAATATTTTAAAGTTTCCATAATAATATTGACCAATAAGAAAAGCTCATTTGAATAAAAAATTCAACTTTAATTGTGAGCGTGACACGTCAGCAAAATGCTAGCAGAATTAGTAATATTAATAGATAAGTATAACATTATGTAAAAAAAATTAATTAAAATAATAATATTTGATAGAGTTTTTCACTCCTTAAAAAACGTGCACAAAAAGACAAACGACAATTAATATGAGACGGAGGGAGTAATTATTTATTATAGCTGGGCACAAACACATACAAAATTAACACATACCACTGCCATCATTTGTTCATCCAAAACACATACAAAACAAATCCAGAATCATCCAACACATACAAAATAAATCAAAAACACAACCAGAAGTTCAACCATCCACAACACAACCAAATTAAACAAACCCGCAAGTTCGATCAACAGCATGACAAGTGCAAATACGACTAAGTCTGAAGACAGTACGTGGGAACCCAAAACAGAAACACACAACTTACTTTGATTTGCCTTTGCCCTTACAGAATATTGCATCATGGTGCTGAGGAGCTTCTCCTGTCAAGCTTCATTGGCCTTCCTAGTCTCGTCCATTAGTTGCTCCCCAATAGCTACCATGTCTTGTCGGACACTTGAGCTGACTTGTTCCTGCACTCGATCTCCAAATGATGACATTTCTTCCATCAGGTTTGTGGTCACCTGGCTCTGCACCTGATCCCCTAACTCCACCATTTCATTTCAAGTCTTGCTTCATGCTTGAAAGTTCAGAGATGACATATTCCTTCAAAGGGGCATCACCAGCAGATGCAACAGCTGGTGCAACAGATTCTGGATTCGGCTTTGAGTGCAACATAGTTGGCGCCTCCGATCCCATGCCCAGAACCCGGCCTTTCTTCGCACCTCCTGTCGCCTTGAGCCACAAAGCATTCATGTCAACCGAGTGGGATGCATTCTCAGAGACAGCATCATCAACCTCTTCTTCTACCAAATCGTCGAACTTTTCCTAGCCAAAGAACATGACCAAGATGTTAAATGCAATATAACAAAACTAGAAGCAATGTAAACAAAGCAGCAATAGGTTCGATGGTGTTACAAGTAATTTATCAGACATTAGAAGAGCACAACAGAACCAATTTATCAGACATTAGAAGAGCACAACAGGAAAACAATGTAAAGAAAGCAGCAGCAACCACATTAAAAATAGATCACATCATCATATTAAGGTGTAAAATGTTTAATGCAACCCAAGAAAACCAATTTATCAGACATTCACAACAGGAGACAATATACATGCTCAATAAAGTAGACAACCCAACCCAATCACAAACTTCCTGCAAACTGACCCTTAAAAAAAACACATATATACTAACCAATTTCATAAAACATATATGCTGAATAACATAGACAACATAACCCAATCACCAAGACACAAAATATGTACCAGTACGTACCTACACATAATAATCACAACCAATTTCCTGCAAACCGACCCTTAAAAAAACAGACATATACTAACCAATTTCATAAAACATACATGCTCAATAACATATACAACACAACCCAATCACCAACACACAAAATATATACGAGTACCTACACATAATAATCACATATTGGAAGCTGATGCACTCAGAACCCATACAGCAGCATAAAAATACCCAAGTATAGCAAGATACCAAACAAAGCCATAAAGACTATTCACATAACAAGTACATAACATAAAGGGACGATTGAAGTTGTTACTTACCACCGTTTCTTGGCATTGAGCACCGGCCCAAGATCCATCTTTTTTCCTATGGCACTTTTCAAATGTTTCCTTTGGCGTTGGATCTTTTCCAAGTTCCAGCCTCTGTAAGTAAATATATACATTTAATTAGTGCACATATGCAAACCAAATAGATGGTAAATAATGACTGTAAGAGTGATTAAAACTATATGAAATGGGAAAACAACAGTAACTTATTTAATTTTAACATACTAGTCGATCCTTGATTACAGTTGTTGAAACCGATCCACCACTGAAAATTTGAGTCCCTTTCTATGTTGCAATGGCTCTGTTTTTCTTGTTAACTTCAGATTTACGGCGAAATTTATCCTCTTTTGCCCATTTCTCCACCATTTGGGCCCATATCACTTGCTTCACCCATGTAGGCTTCTTTGTTTTTCCATTGCGAGCCTTACCAAATACGTTCCTAAGGTGGTCCCCTCCCTTTGTTTTGAAAGCCTTGTACACAACTGCTTCTGAGAAAAGGTTTTCACCGCATCCTGTTCGCTTCTGGACATATGGAACAAAGAAGTGAAATTGTAAACAATTCATACTTAAGCACTGAATGTTAGCACAAGTAATGAATTTTTTTTTACCTTGAACATTCCCCACCATAACTCTATTGTTGTTTCAGGAACATCACCTCACCTTATGTAGGGTCCATCGAAATGTGAATGAATAACTTGGAGCAAGACACCATACGCAGGATTTGTGGAATCAAAGCTTCACATAAAACCCAAAAACATAAAAAAAAAATGTTATCAATATAGTTGGCTTGAGAAAAAATATACAGAGTTGGCTTGACCATGAAACTAGTAACAAGAATTAACATGAAAAAATATACACAGTTGGCTTCATAATTGAACTCATACTTAAACATGGTTAACCATTAAACTGGTAACACAAATTAGTATGCATAAACAGACATAATTGGATTGAGAAATGAAATAAAAATTCACCATGCTTAAAGCTTGAGAAATGCGATCATGCTTACCCATGAAACTCAGCAAAGGCACAAACATAATTACAGAAGCACTCTAAGTTCCATGACCATAGATTAAATAATTTCAGAATGCACCCTAAGTTCTATAATGGAGCAAGAAATTTCAGTTCTTACTCCTTCAACACAGACAGAAGTTCAAACCAGGTATTCAAAGTTCCAGCAAGGCATACAAAACAGATGAAAGCAATTATAAATGCACTCTATGTTATGTAATTTCATAATGCAGAACACAGATAAAAGCAGGTATTTCAATAATTTCACAAACTACTTCTAACCAACAGATGACAGAAGTACATAATCTCTTTTACCAAGCAATTGTAGATGTTCAATTTATTTAAAACATGCATTCAATGTTCCATTAGAACATGTATATTATACACATAATTGCATAATCTCTCTTAGCAAGCAAACCAACTCTTAGCTAGCAAAACTAAATCAAGCATAATTAGGCAAAACAAAATATATACGAAGTTGACTTACGATGCATTGACCAGTGAAAAGGAGACTGGTCTGTTCCACCGTGGGGCTTCTTCGTCGTTTTCTTGGGCTTCTTCCTCATTTTCTTGGGCTTCTTCCTCATTTTCTCTGGTGTCTTCCTCGTCTTCTTGTCCTTCGACAATCTCTGGGGCATCCTCATTTTCTCTGGTGTGGTCTTCTGTCTTAGATGACGAGCCCCCTTCACAAACCGGCGATGGAGATGGAGAAGCCGGCAAACCATGAGAGGTTCCAGGAGCTTGAGAGGCAGAGGGCTGGGAGGTAGCAAGCGCTTGGGTGGTTTCAGTACATTGGGAGGCGAAGGGTTGGGTGGCTTTAGTACAATGGGAGGCGGAGGGTTGAGTGGTTTCAGTCCCTTGGGAGGCAGAGGGTTGGGAGGCTTGGGAGGGGGGGTTGTGGGTTGTGGATGCTACGTTCACTCGTTTGGAGGGCCTGCCAGAGGGACGGGATGTTGCAGGAGCTTGGTTGGGTTCAACATCTTGGGAGGAGGAGGTCGATGCGCTTGCACGTTTGGAGCCCCTAGTAGGAGAGGTCACTCGAGTGGTGGCCCTTGCCTTTACCCTGGTCGGGGATCTAGCCGATGAGGGCACCGAAGATGTAGCAGGTGAAATAACGGGTTGGGAGGCATTGGCGGGAGAGGGCGCCGGAGTAGAGCCAGTGACGGCGGCTACTGGTGGTCTTGTCCGTGCCGTGTCCGGAGCTAGTGGTGGTCGGTTTGTGTCACGGCGAGAAGATCTCCTTAAGCCTCCCCTCATCTTCGCAATTTGTGAGATTGAGAGATTGACAGATTGAGAGAGGGTTTCTGAAGAGATGAGAGCTGGAGATTGAGAGATTGAGAGATTCAATTAGGGTTTCATGGACATAGAGCGAGAGAGGAGGCTAGAGATGAGAGATTGAGAGATTTAGAGAGTTAGGGTTTCTGAGGAGGCTAGAGAATGAGAGAGAATGAGAGAGTTAGGGTTTCGGAATAGTCGAAACCTTTCATTTGCCGGGTAATCGAAAATTTTGGATTTCCCTCGCCCGTGTCCTGGAAATTGGGAGGGAGGGTTTCTGAATTAGGGTGTGGGGCGGGTTAAAAAAAAGCCCATCATATTTCGGGTAAAAAAAAGGCCCATCTCTAATCGGCTTGTGTCATGGCGAGGAGATGACTTAGGGTTCCTCAAATCGCCGGCGAAGGTAAGCACATTCGAATCTCCGGAGACAAAGGAGAATCGATGAGTTAGGGTTCCTCAAACCTTTCATCTCTATTTCATTTGAATCGAACTTGGGTAGCTGTCTCATCTCTAAATCCAATTCTTCAAACCTGCTCTGGCGGTTGATTTCTGAGATTTGGCTATGGAAGTGTGGTTCCTTCCTTCTTCTGTTTCATTTGCATCTTTCTTTATGCAATTTATTGTGTTGCCCAACTCTGATTTACGGTGTAGATGCACTGCAATGCCATATTTCGTGTCTAATATGTTAAGTGATTTATGAAATTGAAAAATTTTGTCTCACTTATGCATGTTTGTTGAACTGTTGTTGCACTGCTAAGTGGAACTCAGTTTTAGATTGACATAGGGTTTCGGTTTAAAACTTGGATTAGAGTGTAATTTGTACATCGTGCTTGGTTTAGGTAATTTGCTCCTATTTTGCATTCGTGGTTATTTATTTTCAATTGAGTTGTAGAGTACAACATGTTGAATATATAATTATGTGATAATCGGACAGTCATTGGAAAATGCTCACCTAATTGATCAACTAATTGCTTTGTGTCTAAATTCCATTTGTGTGTGTGTTGTGTGATGATCTATTATTTGATTCAATGGGAGATGGGAGAAAGAATTGCGATGTTGTTTAATCTGTAGATGCTTCAACCTAAATGTGACTTTAGGGATAACTAGTTTAGATGTGGTTTTGGTATAGGTTGGTGGATATTGTCAGCCTGTTTGATGATTCAACCTAAGTGTTGTTGAACTCGAATTTGATGTTGTGGGGTTGTAAAAGTCAGTGTTGATGTGCTGTCCATTGGCTGCTGTCAAATGTACCAATTTTTTTCAAGTGTTGTTAAATTTTTCTATGGAATTCAGTTTAGGGAGTGGTGTTAATATTCTGTCCATTAGCTGTTGTTAAAGAAATATATATATAATGTATAGGTTGGTGAATATTGTCAGCCTGTTTCCTATAGAAACTAAGAATGTGAAAGCTTGGCATTTTGAAAAAGAAGATAGGCATACAAATGCATAATTGCAATTCTGCTTTGTTCAGCTTGTTAGCTCAATTTGGAAGAGCGATGTGCATGGACAGTGATGTGGGTTCGATTCCCTCACAGGTCCATATACATGACAAAAAAAAATATTGATGGTGCATACATCATGGAAAATCTGCGTTGTTAGGCCTGTTTGATGTCCATGCACTACTAGAAAAATGCAATTAGACATCTGTTGTCAACAGATATCTTTCAAAAAAAATTCCAATCTCTATGTGCGTGTAGTAAAAGATCAAAACTTTTCACATCTGTTTTAAGCAGATGTCTTTTCCTTGTTAAAACATCTATTTTATTTTGAATATAGATATAAATCAACCCCTCAATTTAGATTATTACATGTTCAATTGTTATTAAACCTTCGTTATTTTTCATTTATAGGATTTTAAAGATGTCCGCACCAAGCCAAAATTTTACATTTACATCACTTTTTTTTAAAATAACCAATGTATTAAAACAAAATAGACATCTGTTTTATTATATTCATTACATGTATACTAATTTCATGTATATAATTTGTGATTTTATATTGTTTTCAGATAATATACCAAATGAAATATCGGCATAACCAATGTATTAACATGATATAGACATCATTTTATATTTTTCTAAAGATGTTGTTATCAATATATATCAATTTATGTTACCATTGTGATGTAAAAATATATATTACACATTGATTTAAATTATTTAAACGATGTGTATAATGATAATAGCATCTGTTTTTATATAATGGTTCAATTTCATAACTATTAAGGCACTACATTTTTCGCCTATAAATAGACGGGTTTTTTTTCGTTTGATACACACAACCCTTTGCTCATAAAATAAGATTTTGCGAATGAACATGTAAGTTTCAAATGAAATCGACTTTTAAACCATAATTAAAGCAAGAGTTGCAGAGTAACACTAAGTTTCAAAACTGGAAATGAACCAAACTGTAATGCTTTCTCTATAGGCACAACATTGCCATATGACTTTTTTAAAAGTGATCGGATATCATCTTTAGTGAGAGACCTAAACCGAATCATCTGCAAAATCACAAAAGATTGCACACAAGAAAAAACAGTTAATCAAGTAAAGTTTGTCAAGCAGAAGATATATCATATATGTGCCCACTACATGATCAGTTAATACCTTATAGCCAAGGCCAAACTAGTCGCTAGATTCTTAAGTGTTGAGGGGTGAACAATAACAAAAAAGGAATATGCATAACAACATGAGTTATAAGTGATCGAAATTGGTGTTTTAAAGTAAATGGCCCATGGGACATGTGGGGCTCAACTCTAGAGACTCGGAATTAACATGAATATTGCACGATCTATAACCGACAGAAAAATAACATTTTTAAATAGAAAGGCTTTAAAACTGGAAGTGTATAAAGAAAACAGTTTAACCTTCCACATTGAACAGAGCTAATAGAAAATGAAGGCATTTCCCTAGACCAAAGGCTGATCAAGTTATAAAATATTTAAAACTATATAAGAGTCCAAGAAGTTAATAATCGGTGAGTGGCAAACTATTACGGGATGAAGTAGCACGTTTGGAGATGAGCCTAGAACATTTCAAGGTATCTTCTTGAGCCCAATATGTCACTGGTCTAGCAGAAATATATTTGTTGTAAGCCATGATATCTTTATTCAAAAAAAAAACTAATCAGAATGAGAGATTATGGCTGTGTATGGCTTGCATATAAGCAAGCTAAAAAGCGTGAAATTATTAGCTGTTAAAAAAATAAACAAGTTTAAATGGTGTATGGGAACAACAAATAAGCTTTAGTCAGTTAAAAAAAGGGTTTATAAATAAGCTTCCGATTGAAGCTTATTTTGAGGTTTATATTCCATAATTACTATTTTACCCCTTCTCTTTTATCTTATTTGGTTTGAAAGTACCACAATACCCCTAATAAAAACCAAATAAACTCCACCTTTTACAAATAAACTGTTTTTCTCCCCATACGGAGTTTATATTTTTTCATAATTTTTTAACTACTTTTACCAACAGTTTATAAATTTTTACCCTGTTTATAATTTTAGTCAGTTTATTAACCCCGTCCCATACGAACCCTATATCTAGTCTGAACTTAACACTCATATGGGCAATTTAAATTGGATCAGATTTGGGAATTGAGTTTTAAAGGCTTCTGGATACTAGCTCCATGCTCACCCCTAGATTGACAGAAAGATTTCAGCAATGAATTCATGTAAATTGAACTTCTATTCAAATTTATAAGAAGAAATTAAAAGAGAAACAATACCTCAACATTCATTGAAATATCAACACCAAAAAATGGCCCAAGGTAAGTACCTGCATCTGTAAACAATACCCTAAGTTAAACCCCTAAATCACTGAAGGAATCGAAAGAGACAAAACAGCTTACCAGCTTACCAGCTTTATTGAAGTTGATTCTCTCAGCTGTTGAGAATAAGAACCAGAACGGTGCAGCAAGGATTTACAGAAACGATGCGAGCCACAGGAATCCTTTGAAGGATCCAACGAGTTCAATGAAAAATCCTACTCCAACAGTTCCAATGATAGCAGCAATTGTGCCCGCTGTTGTTTCCAATCCTACACCATATCGATTTCAAGCGGTCCAGTCAAAGTGTCAAACAGCTTACTAGTAGCATATAAATCATTATCTCTTTTCATACAACTAGAGACTTAAATTATTAGATCTTTCGTGTAGGAATTTCATCATAGAATAAGATACAGAAGATGACAACAAAGAGACAAAATGATACCATTTAGGACACCCATGTACTCTGGATCAATTTCCAAACATCACCAAATAAATATTAAAAAAGATCAGTAATTATATTGAGCCTGGAAGCTCAGTGTGTAGGACCTGAGCATACCACCAACCTGGATGTTTACAATAAAACCAGAATGGCTGAAAGATTTCAACCCAGCAGCTAAAGTTAGTCAAGCAGAAGCAATTAACAGACCATCTTTGCTCCCTAGAACCAAAGATGTATAAGGCACAATAATGCAAGCAAATTAACATGATTAACCCATCCTAAGCTAATTTCATTTTGATTAGATCAATACAGACCATCTTTGATATCCTTTTGCAAGTCAAGAACTATAAACAAACATAAATATTACAAACCAGAAGCCACAAATAATGTCCTAAAGTATCAATGTAATCCAATGGCTATCCCATATCCCCTAGACAAGCTCAAAACTCACATTTCGCCACAAGACATGGCAAACATGAAGATACTCTTATCCTAGCGACTTTAAGCTCTGAGCACTCAGTCAAGCACACAAGCACAAACCTTGAAATAGGTCACTGAAGCATAAAGTTGCAGGAGATAAAATGTGATCAAATGTGTTTTTTGTAGTAGTGCCTCCATGATTTTCAAACATTTTTAGTATTGCATCAAATGCTTTCAAGCCCTTTTTATATTGTTTAGTTTCATAAGATTTCAACATGCAATAAATCAGAAAATCAGGCTTAAACAAGCATTCCTAGTAATTCAATAAAAGTACTAAAATAGAGAAATTTAGTTTGGTATTGCTCTTTGGTTCAATCAAAATATTCACAAACATTCAATACCTTTCTTTGTTGGGAATGTGGCTGCAACTACTCGCCACACTTTTATGGTTCTATTTATTTAACGATTAACAAAAGCAAATTGAAGCAAGGTAATGTAGAGTTATAAGTTACAGTAATAAGAAAAAGAGTATTTAACTAGATAGATCTGCCAATGGAACATTCAACTAATGCAGAGAAGGTAGACAAGGGGAAATGACGGGTGTTAGGGGTATAGATAAAAGAATTCAAAATTAAGAAAATGATAGATTAAGAAAGAACATCTAGTGCATCAGTGTTAATGAGACTAAAAAAAGGGCAATAGAATTCCCTTCGAGAGGAATCAATGCCACGGTTACAATCCAATATAGTACTTGATTAGAAGACAAACAGGAGAAGTACAAAGCATTGATGCTTACTGGCTTAGAAAACATTCCCTTGAGCAATAACTGAAAATAAAGACTGTTGGGGGTGATGGGCTCGATGTGAGCTCGGTTGGGCACGAACCAAGGCGGTTCCGGTGTCTGGAGGTGCGCCTGAGTGAGGGGGTTCGAGCGGGTGGTGGCTGGTGGACGGAGGTGGCTTGAGGGTGGCGTGGAGAGTGACGAGAGAAGTAGCAGGTGGCTCGACTGGCAGCGCTGCAGGTGGGCGCGTCGAGGCAGAAGGTGGCTCGAACCATGCCACGTCTGGGCTCAGGGGTGCGCAAAGGGGTGGGCTCGAGCGCGGCTAGGGGTTGGTGGCCGGAGGTGGCTCGAGGTGGGTGTGGGAGGCCGAGAGAGAAGGCCCTGCTGGTTGCTTGTGGTCTCGGTTTGAAAATCGGATGGGTGAGCGCGCGTTTTGATTAAAAAAAATATATTTTACACCTTAAGCAATTTTACACCCTAAGGATATTTTACATTTTAACTCTTCCACTTATATATATATATATATATATATATATATATATA
The DNA here is from genome assembly GCA_037127255.1 of Persicaria tinctoria. Lineage (NCBI taxonomy): Eukaryota > Viridiplantae > Streptophyta > Magnoliopsida > Caryophyllales > Polygonaceae > Persicaria > Persicaria tinctoria. The sequence goes on along the minus strand of JBANSL010000006.1, from coordinate 55,714,249 downwards.
TGTATATAGAGGGTGGTTCATGGGAGAAGAACCCTTATTGTGTATAATGAGAACAAATCTGGACCGTTGATTGAATGAAATGGAAGGCTGAGATTAATAGGCAATTTTGGCTTTTTTTAAATTAAAAAACAGTGGGACCCACGTCGTTTTTTTGCCCACTTGCTGAAGGGAGGCGTGTGTGGTGCACTCTCTTCAAATTATTCGACAGTATATCTAGATTATTCGATCGTATGTCTGATTATGCAATGGTATCGACAGATTATGCGATGGTATATGATTTTTTTTCTGTTAATCTTTATAAATGATTGATTATTCGGTCGCCTATGAATGATTATTCGGTGATATATATATGATTATTCACTCATATATGAGTGATTATCGGTTGATTATTCGATGGTATCGGTCGGTTATTTGATGGTATCGATGGATTATTCGATGATATCGCTTTATTATTCGATAATATCCCTTGATTATTCGATAGTATCCCTTGATTATTCGATAGTATCACTTGATCATTGACATATTTAAATTCACCCATAAACAAATTCCACCAAATTATCTTATATACCTATGAATAAAGTTACACATAGAAACGAATAAATGTAAATTACAGTAACAGTAAGTAAGTAATCCAACATTCAACAATCAAATGAGAACAAAGATGTCAGATTTTGTGCAGAGATATTATTGGGATTGGTAAGCACCGTTGGCACCGGAATTTGGAGAAATTAAGGGTTTACCGACGGAAGAAGCGGCGGCAACACCCTCATCGTACAACTAGAAGGCGTCGTGGAGGTCCTTCAGGCCGGTTTCATCGCCTTCGACACCTTCCTTCTCCGCTTCGGTCTCGGTCAACCATGGAAATCTCCTGCAGACTGGCGAGAGGTTGTTGACGCCGTCAACGCCGCCCATGGCCACACAAAGAAGACGCGGAGGACGCGAAACAGGCGGCGACGGTTGCTGAATTCCACCTTCCTTCGACTTCCACCTTCTGGACCGCTTCGCAATCGCACGTCCGTCGTCTTCGGCTTCGCAATCGCAATCGCCGCCCTTCGCAATCGCCGTCCATCGTCTTCGGCTTCGCAACCGTCGCCGCCTTTCGCCCAAATCTCCACCTTCGCAACCGCCGTCGGCCACCTTCGCAACCGCCGTCTTTTGTCGAAGCGCCCTTCGCAATCGCAGGCAACCTCGCAACCGCCATCTCATGTCTCCGCCTTTCGCAATCCCACTTCTCTTTCTCTCTCCTTTTGGTTGAAATTGAAAACGCTGTGTGGGATTAGGGTTAAGCATATGTGTACACGCGCCTATATGTAAGGGTGAGATTGTGTTTACACAATTTTAATTTACAATTAATTTAAAATTCTAAATAATCTCAGCCTTCCATTTGTACTAAATCAACGGTCTAGATTTGTTCACATTTTACTCAATAAGGCTTGTTCTCATATGATCTATCCTATATATATATATATATATATATATAAAGGGGTGGAGGGAGGGGGGGCATGACGTGGCTCGAGCCCTCCTGGGTCGGAGGAAAACGTTAAAGAAATGTATTTTTTTTTGTAATTTTTGATAATATAAGGGTTAAAAATTGTTAAAAAGAGTAATAGATCAATAAGTGTGTTTAGCTTAGTTAATTTGAGATGAGAACTTGAATGAAGAGGTCTTGAGTTTGAGTCTCCTATAGCTTCATTTATGGATTTTTCTCATCTTTTTAGCTTTCTAAACTTAAAATAACTATTTAAATGTATCTAAAATATCTTTTTTTTTTTGACGCAATATAAAAATTAGGTCGGGTCGGCCGCAGCCGAATTCCTTCCTAGCGCATCCTTGCGGATGAGAGCACCGAGCTCTGGATCGTCGTCGTAGCTGTCGTCGGCAGGGGAAGCATGTGCACTGCGCGCGAGATAGTCATCCACTGCATTCGATTCCCTGAAAATATGACGAATAGCTACATAAGAGAAGGACGAAGTATCTAAGAGAATATCAGATTGAAGTAGCTCGATATTCCAGGGGCATTTCCACACCCCTAGCAGAGCCTTAATAACCAGAAGGTTATCACCCTCGATTAGAAGGTTACGAATATTCAGCTGTTTAGCCCGAAGAATCCCCATCTTTAGGCCGAGATTTTCAGCAAAGGCGACCGAGACGTTGATGCACGTGTCTCTGCCCATGGCCACAACCCTGCCACACCAGTCCCTAATAACGAAGCCGTAGGAAGACGAAACCCCTGTCTCACAGATCCGTCAAAATTAAGTTTGTAGCAATCCATCGACGGTTTGTCCCAATGCCCCGACCGGATCTGGCCCATACCCCTAGCCGAAACAGAGAGATAGCGACGAGCATAACGAGAGGGGATGTTCGGCTTCGGCAGAAGAGAGGTCCCCGAGGACGACTCGTCCTCAAGGACCTTCGATTGTTTCCAACATTGGGTAAAGGTTGTGTAGAAGATTACCATTTCAGTAATAGATACTTTGGTCGTATGGTCAAAAGCCAGTTGGTTCCTAAAGAACCAGGTAGTCCACCAAGCACAGGCCAGAGGGCCGAAATGTTTCTTGCCCACCGCCAGCAGAACTTGGTTTAGGGGAAAGGTAGAGCCCGAATTAACGGCGAGCTGAGATAAGCTCGGACAACGGATGCGGAGAGTCCTTAGTAGGCTGCAAGTAACTGGGCATTGAAGAAACATGTGTTTGTCTGATTCGTTTGTGATATCACAAAAATGGCACCCAGATGGTACAGAAACGTGGGACTTCTGTAGGCGTTCCGAAGTCGGAAGGCCGTCGCGAGAGATTTTCCAGAGAAAATGACGAACCTTAGGCGGAACATCTAGGTTCCAGATCCAACCACAATCAAAGTCTTGGGACCCCTTGTTGGCTGACAGCATGGTGTTTACCGAACTAGTCGAGAACCACCCATTAGTGCTCGGCCCCCAATACATACGATCCTTCATAGGATTATTTGGCAGGATGATGCCAAGAAGATGGTTGATGTCATCCATTGAAAGGATGTTTGTTAAACTTGAGAGGAGCAAGTTCTTATTCCACTGCAGATTTTGGTTGATGAAGTGGGAAACTTTTAGGCTTGAAAGCTCATTTGGGGTCGGCTGTAGGACCCTGCAAACCAGCGGCTCAGTGAAGGCCCATCTCTGAGACCAGAAGTCAATGGACTTCCCATCTCCAACAGACCAATGAAGGGCGTTCTGAAATTGTTGTCGGATAGACATCAGGCGTCTCCACTGCCAAGAAGTATTACTTTTCGTTTGGTAGTTTAGGACGTCCTGTTCCTTAAGATATTTTTGGGAGATTAGGCGAACCCATATATTGTCCGGTTCGGACATGATTTTCCATAACAGTTTCATTTGTAATGCAATGTTCATTGTTTCAGCTTTGTGAATACCCAATCCTCCTTTCAAGGTGTCAGCACAGATTTTGTCCCAACTGATCAACGGAGGGGCTTTAGAACTTCTGTTCCAGAAGAATTGTCTGTAAACCTTGTCGAGTTCGTGGTGAATGTGAGATGGTAGTAAAAATGCTTGCATGAGAAAAATCGGTTTGGCGCACAGATTAGATTTGATAAGAACCTTTCGACCTTCGGCCGAGAGGCTCGACGCCTTCCACTTGGTGAGTTGCTGTTTGGATTTGAGCACTACATCGTTGAAGGTGTCTTTGTTAGTTCGTCCATTGACGATTGGGCAGCCGAGATATTTGTCAAAGTTATTTGCTTGGGGGATACCAAGGACCGCAATCGTGGCACTAATTGCTGCTGGTGTTGTGTTCGAGGAAGCTTGGAAGCTAGATTTATGTAAATTGACCTTCTGCCCCGAAATTAGGCAGAAGCGGTCAAGAATCGTCAGAACTGAAGAGCAAGCCGACTGGGAAGCTTTGCAGAAAATGAGGATATCATCTGCGAAAGCTAAAAAAGGAATCTTAATGCCCGGTTTGCCGAACACTATTCCCAGATCTTTGTTTACAGAACTTTCATGTTCCAGAGTCCTAGCCAATACCTCCGAAGCCAAAATAAACAGAAAAGGTGATAGGGGATCGCCCTGCCTTAGTCCCCTGGTGGGCTCAATGAGTGTCGTTGGCTCATCATTTACCAGAACAGAGTAAGAAACCGTAGTTACGCACTCTCTGATCCAACAGATAAACTTGTCGTTAAAGCCGAACTTGGAAAGTACTTTGAAAAGGAAGGACCACTCAACACGGTCGTAAGCTTTCTCCATATCCAGCTTCAAGGCAAGCAAACCCGACTTGCCCCGTTTAAGCTTGAAGGAGTGGAAAGCCTCATGGGCTATAAGAATGTTATCCTGGATGGACCGACCTTTCGTAAAGGCGCCTTGTAAGGGATGTATCAATTTTTCAAAAATCTTGGTAAGTCTTGCTGTAATCACCTTTGCTATAATCTTGTAAATCGTGGAGCACAAACTAATAAAGCGGTAGTGGTTTACTGTTGTCGGGTCATCCCGTTTTGGTAGTAGCGTTATGAAGGTATGGTTAGATTGTCTTAATAGCGTTCCACTTGAGAAAAATGCTTTTACAGCTTTCGTGACAGAAGGGCCAACTGTACTCCAGAATTTTTGGTAGAAACCTGCCGAGAACCCGTCAGGACCAGGTGCTTTGTCCGGACTCATAGAGAAAACCGCAGTTTTAATCTCTGCGTTAGAGACAGGAGCTGTCAGCATGTCGTTTTCTGCCTGTGTAACTTGCGAGGGGATAACCCTTAAGTCCCTAGTTGTGTCGAGGTCGCTTCTTGTGGAGGAGCGGAATCGAGATTTGAAGTCTGTTTCAAATTCTTGTTGAATAATATGAAAATCATCAGCGACAGCCCCACCCGGAAGGGTGAGAGACTTGATAATTTTCCTTCCCCTCTTGGACGAGGCGATTTTGTGAAAATATCCAGAGTTGGAATCGTTTAGCTTGGCATGCTTTACCTTAGCCCTTTGGCTCCAGTATCTTCGATGGAAATCGAGCATTCTTTCTCTTTTATTGAGCAGTTGCTTTAATAACTTGATGTCGTTGTTATTGTAGTCTGACATCAGCGAAGACTGTAGTTGGAGTAGTTTCTGATCAGTTGTCTGAATTTGGTTGTTTATATTGAGGAAAGTTTTCTTATGCCATTCTTTGGAAAGGCGCTTTAAAAGTTTCATTTTTTGGAATAAGCGGTACATAAAGGAGCCCGAGGAGTCTAGACGCCATGCCTGAGACACAAGGTTGTTATAATCCGGGCGGTTTGCCCAGGCTAGCTCAAATTTGAATGGTCTGTTTTTCGGTTTTACATTCCGGCTGAAGTCTGTCGAGATTGGTGCATGATCAGATCTGGTGAAGGGATGAATCTGAGTTCTAAGCGAGTCAAAAATGGTGAGGACCTCTGTGTGAATGAGGAGACGATCCAGTCTCTCAAAGCAGTAGTCAATTCCGTGTTTTTTCCGTTTCCAGGTGAATCGTCCACCGAAGGAAGGAACTTCGTGTAAAGAAAATTTGTTTTTGAGGTCGATCAGGCGTGCAAATCTGCCATTTGGCGGACAAACACCCCCCATCTTCTCATATGGGGAGCAGATGTCATTGAAATCCCCCATTATACAGTATGGTATAAGTAAGTTTTGGATATAAAGATCGATGGTTTCCCAAAACGGGCCCTTCCAAATCACTAGGATGGCAACTTTTGTGTGAGATATAAAGTCCGAGTAGTTGAAATGTATAAAGCGGTTGTTAACCGATATCAGATCAAAGGATCCTTGGCTCGAGGGTAAACATTTCCATAGCAAACAGATGCCACCGGAAAACCCGGCAGCCGGATCGAAAGCAATGTTAGTAAATCCACACTTCCGCCAGCAAAAATCGGACGGAACCTTATCTGTTTTTGTTTCCAAGAGAGCTAGTACGTTAATATGATTATTCTTACAGAAAATGTCAACGTTAGTCCAGAAGTTTCTACTGCGAATACCGCAGGAATTCCAAGTGCATATATTCATGGGAAACTATTTTTTGTATCCGTTGGTTCATGTATCTGTTGGTTTTGTATTAATCGATAGCATTTTATCGGGAACGGTGTCAGACTCCAATTGGTGATTAGTAGGCCAACTGTAACCGGCCAAGAGGAACAGACGACAATGTGCAAAACCAAAGGCATGGGAAACATTGGAGAGCTATATAACAACAGCAAAATCGGATCGAAATAGTTGGTAATACATTCGTATGGTGGCACACACGAGAATAAACTAGAAATGATGTAGCAGGACATGGTATAAAGGGCTGATTGATCGAACCAAATATAGAGGCCCAGTGAGAGCGAACTAGAGTGTGAGAGTAACCAGTGATTGTTGTCGTTTGGGATCAATGTTGTTATACAATTGGTTATATAAATTTGCTGGTAGCAAACTAAGTTTAATCCAAAATATAAAGTAAGGGATTGTGAATCCAAATTAGTACACCACTCCTGAATTAGTAGGAAGCTCATCCCACAACAAAACTCCGAGTAGCAGCAGCAACGAAGGCCATAACGAAGCCGAGGAAAGACAGCTAGCAGCAGCAGCGTATGCCCGAACACAGCCCCAAGCAAGGCACCCAGCCGACGCCAGCCAACCGGAACACTTAAGCACAACCCAGCAAACCTCCTCAGAGAGCCCGCGGACGCCAGCAGCGAGCACCGAGCAGAGCAACAACAGGCAAACGCCAAGTGCACAAGAACGCCGCAGCAGAAGGAGTCCACCGGAACTGAAACAAACCTCAACAACTCGAGCGCGAAGGACGCACCAGCGAGTTGCAGAAGCAGAAGCCGACCAGGAAGACACCAAACAGCAGTCCCCGGAACATGAAACCGGAAAACCAAGGGCCCCTTCATGACGACAAACCACCTTCGAAGGATCAATAGGTCCTGTAAGGACGATAGACGGTTAAGTCTGTGAATTTTTAGACAAGAAGCACTTCCTGCAGGTTGGAAACAAATCAAGTATGAGATAAGGAATGAAAGGCCAATGAGTGAACATGTCCGAAGAAAAGGTTGGGATAGCAGTAGAGTTATTTTAAAGGATTGGTGAATCGATAGTAGCAGCTTAATAAAAGCTACACAATTGATCAAGAAAAATGAAGATCCACGTGTGTACCTAAGACCATTGGGCAAATAACAACATATAAAAGGAATAGGGAGAATTTGCAAAATTGAAACCCAAACAAAACCATAAACAAATATGAGCTGAAGGTTGGTCAAGATACAAGCTGGGATAGCTTCAGAATCCCAAGACTGAACCTCAAACCAATAGCGTGTAAAAAATAAAATCAATTCTAAACACACAAGGAAGGTTAATACACCCGGTAGAGTAACTATTGAATAAACAAAATAGAAGAGTATAAGGTGTGTTGTATACATCAAGACATGATAAGAACCGGGAGGGTGTCGACAAACATAATCGAAATGGCAATGAACCCAAAGAGGCTGTCGAACAGCAAAGTAAAAGACATAAGGACCCGTCGGTGTTAGCGAAATAGAAAACCTGTAGCAATTGTTTTGAGTAAACTGGTAGTCCTTGTAAAGGCAAGTAGTTGTAACTGATTGTTGAAATTGTTGATGAGGGTGATCAACCGACGAGGCTACGGAGTGAAACCTGAACAGAGGCACACACCCGCAAGCAAAGAGCAACCTGCAAAGCGGAACAGAAAGCCCGGCTGCATCAAGAACCAAACTATGGTGCTGCACCCAGAACAGAGACTGATACAAAATGCACGGCCAGCGCAAAGCCCACCAAACAAAGACAACCCGTAAGAACCGCGATGTTTGGCAAAACAAAGTAAGAATATCAGTGGAAAAAACAATCAAGTAAAAAACACCAGAGATGAAGTTAACAGTGTAAAACAAGTTATGAATACCAAGGTGGTTGAAATCAACCGAGTAAACTAGATGATTGGGGAAATTAGCCGAAATGAGGGTTGGATTGTGATCCCAATTGTATCCTTTAGGATAAATTATATCAGTACGATATCGGTAGAGCCGGACAAGCGGCAAGTGAGTAGTCGAGATAGGGAGGGGACTTACAAATATCAGAAACGATAGGTAACGGGTGGAAATCACCTGTGAACAGAACAAGAAGCCGAAGAGCATGGAGTAATTTAATGTAAACTGGAAGTTTGTTTGAATGGAAGTATATTCCCAAAGACCTTGTTTGAGGCTTAAGTACGTAATTTGCTGGTAGGCAACGGGAATAATCGAGTGTTTGTAAGGGAGATAAAGAAGACTTACAGGGCGCATTAGAGGCAGAAGAAGCGGAGAGGGCACCTTTGAGCAGCTGTGGACCGAGGGAATCAAAGCCACTGGCTTCGACCACCCCAACAACCACCAGCCCTCACAAATACTAGAGATCAGTGAAGCCAGAAGAGACAGCGAGGACACCGGTAAGTAGAGAGAGGGACCAAGAAGCCAGCCGTACCAGAGCCCGAAACGACGGCGCCCGTCCGGCCACCACCAGACAGTCCCATCCCACAAAAAAGCCCAATCAAAAGGCCGATTAGCCCACCCGGAAGACGGATCTCGCCGAGAATGGAAGAATTGAAGAGCCGCCACTACCCATCGAGACACCTTCCTCAGGTAAATCCCGCCGTGAACGGGGATGGAGCAAGTGGGCTCGAGAAACACCAACGCAAAGGGGCAAGGTGGGCGGTGGGCAGAGCAAGTGGGGGTTGCAGAGGGACAGTCCTTCGGCGGTTGCAGGTGAGCGGAGCGGTGGTCGCTAGGGTTAGAATTAGGCGGTCGATTGGCCTGAAGGGGAGAAAAGGAGGGACGCGTGGGTGCGCGTTCCTTGTTAGGGTTAGGAAACATTTTTTTAATTGAAGTATTCCTAATTTCCTACTTCATCTTTTATCTAAAATATCTAAACATGAATGATGAAATCGATAATATCTAAATATAAATGATGAAATGTAGCGATAAGTGAAATACTGAAATGAGTTTAGATTGGAATAAAATGCGTGAATATATATGATTTGAAATCCGGTGGATTGAAAACCTAACAAACATTGACTGTTTTTATGCAGACTAGATGAGTGATATTGATATATCATACTTTATTAATTGGTGAACAATATATGCACTCGAGTATCGTTTAATTTGGTGGTAGCTCAAAGTCAAGTAAATGGACGTTCAACAGAGCTCTATATATCCTCATCCTTACTATCTTAAAAGCGCGGGTAGATGGAGACTATCTGGCCGTTCACCCCCAATAGTTAAAATTTGATATCAACGGTTGAGAACAATCGGAGAGAAGACAAGCCTGGTTTATCGCCGACGTCATCTTCCCACTGCCCTCCATCTTTGTCCTCGTGGCCGCCTTCTGCTTTTCTGCCCTCGTGTGCACCGCATATGGCTGCTCTTCCCTCTTCATCTATTCCTTCCTTTCCCTGTCGTTATCTCTCTCTGTCTCACTATGTATTCGCCTGCTCGCCGTTTCTCTATCCGCGTTCGTCTGCAATTTCGGCGGCTTCGGTACTCTCAAGTCTCAATCTCCTTCCCCTTCTAATATAGATAGTGTATGTTCCCATCTTCCTCCCTTCATTTTTATTGCTTTGATTTCTACTGTTTTTACTTATCATCAATGAACCCTAATTTCTAAATTGTCATTCAATTCTAGAAATTTCTGTTCTCCTCGTTCTTCTGTAATTTCAGTGGCTCCGATACTGTCTCATCCCTTTTCTGATTTCAATTAGTGTATGCTTCTATCTCTTTTCCTCCCCGATTTCTTATCGTTTTTATTTCGCATATTTGTTCAATTATTGTCGATGAACCTTAATTCTGAAATTGCTGTTAAATTTCAGCCATTTTTGAATTATCTAACTATTTGATGCTTTTATATATCTAAGGAATAAATATGTTACTGGTGAGTTGTCTAGTGAGGTTCTGTTATATGATTATATCCTTCTGATCTTTTATGCAAAAAATCCATATTTAAATTTAACTGTATGAAGCTTATTTAGACTATGAAACCAGTGTTGTTGCAAATAAGCGAACTATTGATTAAAGTATTTCGGAGGGTTTTCTTGTTCTTGTGTGTTATGTAGCCATGTAGGTAATGAGAATCGTTAGTTACATCTTACTATTTTTCTTTTGCTGTTTTATTGAGAATGAGAATCGTTAGTTACATCTTACTATTTTTCTTTTGTTGTTTTATTGAGGGCTTTGACCAATACCTTATTTTGCTCATTATTCTTGTTCTTGTGTGTTATGTAGGTAATGAGAATCGTTAGTTACATCTTACTATTTTTCTTTTGTTATTTTATTGAGGGCTTTGACCTATACCTTATTCTGCTCATTATGCTTGTATTTTAATTGGGGTTTGCTTTCATTGCTTGTTGTTGCAGATGGATTGTTCTTTGCTTTGTTTTCTCTGCCATGGATCTAGGTAACACCTTGTTCCTTCAATTCAATTTTGAACTAAGTTTTGATTAAATTTAAAAAAAATTTGGCTTATAGAGCTTAGAGATGATGAGCTCTTTTGAAGTTTTGGGTATAGCTGCTACGCTCCTAGCTTGAGCGTGAAAGGCATAAATGCCACTTCTACCATCTTAAGTTGCTAGCATCTTGTTTCCCTTTCTCTATTTTCAAAGAGATTGCCTCACTCAACTAGATTGTTTGGGGATGTCTGAGTGAGTGGTGAAACATCTCAGTTTTCATATGGGACATATATTTAAGTTCAAGTGTTTTAATTTTATTGATGATTTATATTTTGTTTCCTGTCTTGAGGATAGATGGACATGTCTTTCATATTTCATTGGACATACTGCTCTCATCGAGCTTTGATAAAACACATTGTTTTCTTGAAATTGATTTTTTATTAGGTGTTCTTGATGCATGTACAGAATCAATCACCTCCTTCACAAGTAGCTGATGTCTCACAAGCATCCTGTAGTGGCAATTCACTTTACAAACAACTTGATGCAGCTGTTCACTGGGGATTCTGATGGGCATTTGTTCTCTTGGACATTACCCGAAGAGGTCCTGAAGGGGTTGTCTCATCACGGGTCACAATGCTGAGATCTAGGTGATTGTGTTGTGTATTGAAAACATCTACTCTACTATAAAAGCGTCAGTAATCATCCCTTTAGTGCATCTTGGCCGTCCTCTATAGTCGTTATCTACTGTTGTCTTTCTTTTTCGGTTCAACCTCCTATAATCTTTTGACCGTCCTCTGTCTTTAGTCGCTATCTACGGTTTCAATTCTTCCTCCGTTCCACCTCTCGCTTCCTCAATTAGGACACCTTGTATTATCTTCCTTCCCTCAAGGTCAATGCAAACAAAGATTTTTGGCTCCTTCCTCATTCAACCTCATTGCTCATTGCCTTCGATCTTCTCTTTCCCTTGTGGTCACCGCCTTTAATCGTCGCTGTACTCACCTCTGTTGTCAGTTTCGTCTCCGTCCCACTCCTTTATCTCTTCTGCGTTTATTGAGCACCTAGCAAGGAAATGGCAGCTTTTGCAATTGCTATCCACTCACGTTTTCAACCCCTCTCCAAGGTGTGAGGCGTAGCTACTTTCCTGTCATCTTTGGGTTTGTCTACTTTCAATTTTTGCTATTATGACTTCTGAAGTTCGTTCCTGTATTCATGTTGTTCAATTTCACCAGTGTGATCGTTCAAATCATCAATAATTTCGGAAACCTAGCGTGCGAGAACTCATTCAATTTCAAAGGTAACTCTATTTTTTTTGGAGTTAGTTTGTGCTCTATCTGCAAACTCCTCAGTTTGTGTCTTTATAGCTGAATTGAGCGTGGTTTATTTTTATCAGAACTGTTGTTGGAATCAAATGCAAGTAAGCCATCATTTTGGTGAGAATTCTACCCTCTACTATCTCGATTCTTGCTTCTTTCTATCTCGTTGTCGATTGATGTATAATTTTGTTTATTGATTGCATTTGAAGGGTGTTGAGAAATTGATTCAATCTATAAGATGACGTTACCTGATTTTGAAAGGAGTTTTCATTTAGGTGGCTAAATACAACCACCCCGATGAGCATCCTTTTTCCCATACAACTTACCTGAGCGAGTGCTGCCATCGTTGTAGTACCCTAAGGTATTGTTCAAAGGTCACAATGTTTTATATTTTGTTGTATGACGCCTTAAATCTGTTCAATAAGTGAGGGAATTACATCTAATAAAAACTATATTGATTTCTATCCCTAAATATCTATCTGAAAGTAATTCTACTTGATGCATGTGCTTGTGACTGTTGGGAGCTGAATCTGCCATGTTTTACAGTAACTTTTATATCGATTTCTGTATACATTGCATTCATTTGGGTTAGAACAATACAGAATCTGTGTAGTTTACACTTATTTGCAATATATAGAGGTCTACACAAGTTTTGGTTATATTTCGCAGAAATCGGACGCACTTTAAAGCTTAAAGGAAACTGATGGAGAAGCTAAAAATGATGCAGCTGGAGAAAACGCCATTTTTCACCATTCTTCGTTCTGAATCAAGCTTTGATGTCTTCATGAGAGTTGTAGCCCTCGGAAAGAGCTTTCCAACGCATGGTCATATGCATCAATCCGACAAACGAGGACTCGGGAAAGTGCGTTTTAAGAACAGAACAGAAAGCTGAGAAAACTCTACTCGAGATCGACTAGCATGTACTCGATCTCGACGAGCCCTGGTCGACCACACCTTGTCGATCAGAGCTGATCGAGGAGACTGAGTCAGAGACAACCCGACTCCCGGAACCCTACTCGATCTCGAGTAGACTTGGTCGAGATCGACGAGCCATGTCCGGAGTCGACGAGTTGTGCCGAGCCGAGAAGCCGAGGACGAAGACGCAGACCACCTCTACTCGATCTCGAGGAGGCTTGGTCGAGATCGACTAGACCTCCGAGCCATGTCCAAGCCTTGTCGAGCACCAGTCACTCGAGACAGACGAGGCCTACTCGAGACAGAGGAGGACTACTCGAGATCGACAAGATCCTTGTCGAGATCGACGAGCCGTGTCCGGGAGCGCGTTACGCGGTTTCGCTGTCCTACTAGGATTGGGAGTCCTTGGATCCAATTCTATCCAATTTGACCGAGATCTATCAACATCTATCAAGTTCTATCTATGGAGAAGACATGAAGACATACTACCTAATTTAGATTTATCTTTTCCTTTTTTGATTTAATTCTTTTATGACATTTATTTATCTTTTAGCAAAATAGATATAGTTTTAGATATAGATAGATATCTTCTTTTCTAGAATAGCTAGGGAATGAAGGCTATAAATAAGGCTCTAGGGGCTCAGTTTTATTCATTCCAGTTCAGATTCAATTTCAGAGACAATTAGTTAGTTCCACAGAGAAGTTTAGGAGTTTTAAGGTTTTTAGGGTTTTGGCTTTCAGCGAAAGTTGATTGCCGAGATTGTAAAGGCTTTGAATATAGTTTATGCAAGTTTCTTCTTTTCATCAATCAATGTCTGCGATTGCAATGAGGCGTGAGTAGTCCACCCACTTCTGGGGTTGGGGTGAGCCCGACAGTGGCCATGTGAGGCGATGCGATAAAGGTCATATCTTTTGTGCGATTCATCTTCTTTCCCTATGAGCATGATTCTTTTGCGAGAGTTGAAGGTGATCCTTGTTTGTGTTATTGAAGCGAAAGTGATCTTAATGCAACTTGGATTAATTATGTGAAAAATGGTTAGTAACAATTAGGGTTTATGCGAGAGCCTCTATATGCCTATTTGTTAATGACGAAAGTTATTTGATGGAAAGCATGATCTTTTGTGCCTTTATATGTTGTTTTGCATGGTTATCGTTGTGGTGTTGAAACCCTGGCTTTGGAAGTCTTTTAATATATTGAAGTTTATTTCTGTCAAAAATCTGCGTTTGTCTTTAATTCTGCAATTTACAGTTTTCTGCATTTTTACTCGACATAGAGTACCTCTTGTCGAGGCCGAGGAGAACTTTGCTTGTCGAGTTATTTGCCTTTGTTTTCTGTTTTCTGTTTTCATTACTGTTCATGTCGAGATAGAGGACAGCTTACTCGAGATCGAGTAGCTTCTGTGTCCTCATTTATTTGCTGTTTCGCTTTGTCTTTTCTTGTTTTGTTTGTTCATTGCTTTTGTTTTAGTTGCCCTTGCCAGGTTTATTTGTTTCTTTTCTTGCTGTGTTTCTGTCTTTCTGCTGCTTCTGTGAGAATTTACAGCTACCTGAGAACTGCTGACGTGCTTCCTCGTGGATTCGATCCTGATTTTCTCTTACTACAACGGGAGGAAGTCTTGTATTATTTGCTGAGACAGGGAAGTCAGTCTGAACTATATTTTATACTTATTTCAATACTCGACATACTCCTGCCTAGTCAACAAATTGGCGCCATTGCCGGGGAAGCTATCAATCGCGCCTTAGGTAGTCAGTTCTCACTGTTTCTTTGAGTTAGACTGCAGGTGTATGCGTCGTTCTGGTCAAACACCTGAGTTTGACAGCTTAGACGAACCGGAGCGCTACCTACACATCCACTCCAAACTCAAAAGGATCATGTCAGCCGCTGAAACACGGGAACAGCTGATCGCTAGGCTCACGAGGGATCTAGCCGCCAGAGATGCTGCCCTCGCTACTGAGAGGGCAGAAAAAGAACAAGCAAATGAGCGTGCTAGACAAGCAGAAGGCGTGCTCGCCCAATATCCTCTTACTGCAGAGGATTACATGCATCCCACTCTCGTCGTGCCTGAATCGGCCATTCTTATCCCTGAAAACTCCTATGAAATTCGCACTCAATTTCTAATTGAACTTAAAAATAATGCTTTTCATGGGAATTTTAATGAGTGTCCTCTTGAGCATATAATAAACTTTTCTGACATGTGTCGTACACTTGCTGAAGGTACCACTCTGAAGTACATCAAGATGAAGGCTTTTCGATGGTCTCTCGATGGCCCCGCATTGCAATGGTTAGTAGGGCTTAAACCGCGAAGCCTCACGACATGGGCCCAAGTGGAACAGGAATTTCTCGACAAATTCTTTCCTCCTGCCAAGACAGCACTCCTACGCCAAAAGATCACAGCTTTCAGACAGAAACCCGGGGAACCGCTGGCAAAGGCATGGGAGCGCTACAAGGAACTTCTGCGATCCTGTCCCACCCATGGACAACCACCTTATGTGGTTCAGGAGATTTTCTTCAATTCTCTTGATCAAATCACTAAGGACAGAATCAACAATTATACTCGATATGAGTTCCTAACAATATCACCAATTGAAGCATGGGGTATCCTGGATAAGCTCACCAATTACGACAACAAGTATGGGGCTCCTGCAAACTATGAGGAGAATACCTACGCTAGGCCAGCCCCATCCAGGCCTCTCTATGAGCCAGCAAAGGAAATTGATCCTGATGTTACGGAGCAATACTACAGAGACCAGAATAAGAAGCTCATCAAGCAAGTCAAGTATCTCTCTGTCAACCAACCTTGTATAGAATGCGGATCGCAAAGGCACACCACTCCTGAGTGCCCACACACAGAACAAGTCAGGATGGCAGAGCATCATGAGGATGTAGCTTACGCAGGGGGTCCCAATCGCTACATGGGGGACCAAAGGTTTCAGCAACCACAATGGAACCAGGGCGTCCCTAGGAACCCCCCGCCATACAGAGCTCCAGGACATCCAGAGAGGGATCAACAGAAGGATCAACTACAAATAATCCTCGAGGAGATGCGCCGGAATCAGGGCACTATCAACCATCAATTCCAGAACATCAATACAAAGCTTGGAGAAATTGATGTCTGGAGGAAGTCAGTGGACACTCAGATTGGCCAACTAGCAGCAAGTGTCCCTAGACAATCAGGTGTGCTCCCTGGATCCTCTGAACCTAATCCTAAAGGTAAATCTACTGGACATGTAGCTGCTGTAAAGCTCAGGAGCGGACATCAACTACGCGAGCCAGAGGTCGGAAAGCAGCAGGACAACACTGAAGAACAACTCGATGTCGACAAGAATCTCGTCGATGTCGGCAAAAAACTTCTCGATGTCAAGGACAGCCCTGATCGACCAACTTCTGCGCCGAACAGCAACTCGACTGGGCCCAATCTGGTCGATGTCGACAAAAGTCTGGTCGATGTCGAGGAGCCCCTGGTCGAGAAATCTGCAGCAACTCTGACATCTGCTCTGGCTCCGACTCAGAAAAAGAAGCTGCCTTTCCCCACGAAATCTCTAAAGGACCCAGCGGAGAAAAAGTTTCAGCGCTTCATCAAGATGCTTCAGAAGCTCAACGTCACCATCCCCTTCACAGAAGCTATCAATGAAATGCCATCCTATGTCAAATTCCTGAAGGAGATTCTGAGCAAAACGCGATCGATGGCAGAAATTACAGAGGAGTGCAGCCATCTGGACATATTGGAGAAGAGGCCGGATCCAGGTAAGTTTGCTATAACTATTGGATTTGGTCCATACAAAATTAATGCCCTATGTGATCTTGGAGCTAGTGTTAGTATTATGCCTTTAACGATTTGGTCCAAGATTAAGATAGGTGCATTGGAGCCTGTGGATGCTAGACTTTACATGGCCAACAACACAGTGGTCATTCCAACAGGCATGGTGGAAAATGTCCCAGTACAAGTAGGTAAATTCTTCGTCCCTGCTGATTTCTTAATAGTTGATATGCAAGAAGATCCTGCTTGTCCAATTATTCTAGGGAGACCATTCTTGGCAACGGTGGATGCCAACATAAGCGTACGGAAAGGAGTGCTCACCTTCAACATCAGCGATGAAGTAATTGAGTATTCCTTCAACAAAACTGAAAGGCATACGGGTCCGATGGAAGAGGTCAAATCCATCTCAGCTGGCTACATCACCTGCGGGGAACCCAAGGTCAGAAATATGACCCCTGAGGAGATAGAAAAGAGGGACATGGAGGCCCAGGTGGAGGAGATCATGGCAATCCTCAAGGAAAACACAGAGAATCCCATCAACACAGATCAAGGTAAGTCCTTGTGGATTCATTATTTTTCGGATGCCTTGACAGGAGCTAAGTATGGGGTCAAGATCGACCAGGGCTCCTCGACCTCGAGTAGAACCCTAGTCGATTTCGACCAGACCAAGGAGACTCCACCAGAGCCGACTTCGTCGAGTAGCAAACCGGAGGAGTCACCCAACTCGACCTCGAGTAAGCTTGTCGAGGTCGACCACCACTCGGCGCCGCCAGATCCTTCTTCGTCGATGAGCAAGCCGCCAGGAGGAGGAGCCTACTCGACCTCGAGTAGCCTTGTCGAGATCGACAAGCCCACAGCTGCCTCGACGGCGCCTTCCTCGACGATGGTGACTCCAGGACCAAAGCCCTACTCGACCTCGAGTAGGCTTGTCGAGGTCGACCACCCAGTGCCACCAGACTTGTCTTCCTCGACGTTGCAGACACCAGGAGCAGAACCCTTGTCGAGGTCGAAAAAGCTCGTCGAGATCGACTAGACCCTGTCTTCGTCGACTTCTGCCTCTTCGACCAGACCACCACCAGAACCAACAGACTCGTCGATCTCGAGGAGCCCTAGTCGAGATCGACCAAATACAGTGGTCCCCGATTCCGTTTCCGCAAAGGTAAGCCAAGGTATGGATCTTTCTTCTCCTATTTCCATTAAAGATTTATCTATACATGGGAGAGGTTTGCCTTGGTATGTGCGATTATGCAGGATTTCCAATGATGAGCCTAAGGAGTATGAAGTTGGAGACAAACTCTATGTCTCTAAATCAAAGGATCATTGGTTTCCAAACAAATTCAACAAGAAGCGGATGGGA
This sequence comes from Persicaria tinctoria, assembly GCA_037127255.1. Classification (NCBI taxonomy): domain Eukaryota; kingdom Viridiplantae; phylum Streptophyta; class Magnoliopsida; order Caryophyllales; family Polygonaceae; genus Persicaria; species Persicaria tinctoria. The sequence goes on along the minus strand of JBANSL010000006.1, from coordinate 55,696,530 downwards.
CCTTTCGTGGTGAACAAGATCCATTCTGGAGGATTACAGCTGATGGACAAGAATGGAGTCTTATTTGAGGCCCAAGCTACATGGGCCCTGCAGATGCCACCTTGAGCTAAATGGAAAGTCGGCCTAGCGACTATAAAATCTAGAGCTTGTACATAGACTTTTTTGGACTTTTTGGACATTGTTTTGTTTTGTTTTTAGTTTTGAACACTTTTTAGTTTTGCTATTATGGGTATATGTCTTCTACTTTTCAGGTCCATGGATAGAACCAAGCTACATAAATACTCGGTCTAGGAGGTGCTCCATTCGAAATTTTGCGGCTCTGCACTCATGTCTTGTGAGTTTCTTTCTTTACCCTTGTTTTTATATAGTGAGGACACTGTAATGTTTAAGTATGGGGTGAGGGAAGGGCTTACTTTGTGCATATTTGATCATATCTGACATTATGTGTGCACTATTTCTTAGAATTGCTACATGGCTATTTTGGAATGCATTATTTGACTTATGTGCTTATATGCATGTCTTCCAAAAGTCTTGAAAAATGACCCCCATTGAAATTTTTGAAATAATGTCATGGAAGCTTTATATTGAACTCGACGATGCAAAATTGGATTCATTAGAGATATAGCATGAAATTGCCTAGTAAAGGGAAGTCGTAATGAAGTGCATATTTTCTTGAAAACCATAAAAGGAGGTAAAATTTGAAGCTGCTTTTGACATGTTGCATGATAAGATGATGGAGGACTTTATATTTCCATATAGCGCTCATATTGTTATAATCCTAGCCTTACCCATGCTTATGCATTACACAAAAGCCATATTATGCCTTATTTCAAATTATTGCTCCACATGATCAAAATATTGCCATTCTTTACCTTATCCGGGGATTATGTTGAGAATGATGTTACATTATGGAGATGTTATATGGTGTTTGTGTTGTTATCAAATTTGGAGTTTTGGAAGGAAATTGTTTGAAATATATGGAAAATTTAATGAGTGAAAAAAAAAATCCAATCACCTCAGGAGATAAAGGTAGATTGACCCTGCTCCCTGAGATAATAGTTTGGAGAGATGGGACACATTGTGAGGAGTCCAAATCACTAAGTATCCGGGGCCATTCATGACACCCATGTTTGCGACTCGCGAGAAGGCAGTGCTGAGGTTAGAGAGGTAAAAGCATTATTATTGAAAAAAGCATTATTATTGAAAAGCAATATGAAAGGTGATGAATTATATGAAAGGAAAGGAATGTGGAATGAAACTCAAGTTTGGAAAATACTCCATTTCCCCGGATCATTAGCACCACATTGCCAGAAATTGCCCACCTTTTAGCCTTTTACCAATCTACTCCTTCATGAGCTTAAATTAAAGTCTTCTTGATTATCAATGCTTTGTCACGTATAAATTATTTGTGCATAACCCTCCTTTTGTGAGTAGATGTTGCTTTTACATAATTGCACATGCATGAATCTGTGACACTAGTACCTTTTCGAGGATGGTAATTGATTGCAGGGTTATATAAGAATGAATCTAAGATGTTGAGAGTTTGAATTCTTCCCCTGAATGACAAAAGTATTGCTTGAGGACAAGCAAGCTTAAGTATGGGGTGTTTGTTGTGAGCTGAATCTGCCATGTTTTACAGTAACTTTTATATCGATTTCTGTATACATTGCATTCATTTGGGTTAGAACAATACAGAATCTGTGTAGTTTACACTTATTTGCAATATATGGAGGTCTACACAAGTTTTGGTTATATTTCGCAGAAATCGGACGCACTTTGAAGCTTAAAGGAAACTGATGGAGAAGCTAAAAATGGTGCAGCTGGAGAAAACGCCATTTTTCACCATTCTTCGTTCTGAATCAAGCTTTGATGTCTTCATGAGCGTTGTAGCCCTCGGAAAGAGCTTTCCAACGCATGGTCATATGCATCAATCCGACAAACGAGGACTCGGGAAAGTGCGTTTTAAGAACAGAACAGAAAGCTGAGAAAACTCTACTCGAGATCGACTAGCATGTACTCGATCTCGACGAGCCCTGGTCGACCACACCTTGTCGAGCAGAGCTGATCGAGGAGACTGAGTCAGAGACAACCCGACTCCCGGAACCCTACTCGATCTCGAGTAGACTTGGTCGAGATCGACGAGCCATGTCCGGAGTCGACGAGTTGTGCCGAGCCGAGAAGCCGAGGACGAAGACGCAGACCACCTCTACTCGATCTCGAGGAGGCTTGGTCGAGATCGACTAGACCTCCGAGCCATGTCCGAGCCTTGTCGAGCACCAGTCACTCGAGACAGACGAGGCCTACTCGAGACAGAGGAGGACTACTCGAGATCGACAAGATCCTTGTCGAGATCGACGAGCCGTGTCCGGGAGCGCGTTACGCGGTTTCGCTGTCCTACTAGGATTGGGAGTCCTTGGATCCAATTCTATCCAATTTGGCCGAGATCGATCAACATCTATCAAGTTCTATCTATGGAGAAGACATGAAGACATACTACCTAATTTAGATTTATCTTTTCCTTTTTTGATTTAATTCTTTTATGACATTTATTTATCTTTTAGCAAAATAGATATAGTTTTAGATATAGATATCTTCTTTCCTAGAATAGCTAGGGAATGAAGGCTATAAATAAGGCTCTAGGGGCTCAGTTTTATTCATTCCAGTTCAGATTCAATTTCAGAGACAATTAGTTAGTTCCACAGAGAAGTTTAGGAGTTTTAAGGTTTTTAGGGTTTTGGCTTTCAGCGAAAGTTGATTGCCGAGATTGTAAAGGCTTTGAATATAGTTTATGCAAGTTTCTTCTTTTCATCAATCAATGTCTGCGATTGCAATGAGGCGTGAGTAGTCCACCCACTTCTGGGGTTGGGGTGAGCCCGACAGTGGCCATGTGAGGCGATGCGATAAAGGTCATATCTTTTGTGCGATTCATCTTCTTTCCCTATGAGCATGATTCTTTTGCGAGAGTTGAAGGTGATCCTTGTTTGTGTTATTGAAGCGAAAGTGATCTTAATGCAACTTGGATTAATTATGTGAAAAATGGTTAGTAACAATTAGGGTTTATGCGAGAGCCTCTATATGCCTATTTGTTAATGACGAAAGTTATTTGATGGAAAGCATGATCTTTTGTGCCTTTATATGTTGTTTTGCATGGTTATCGTTGTGGTGTTGAAACCCTGGCTTTGGAAGTCTTTTAATATATTGAAGTTTATTTCTGTCAAAAATCTGCGTTTGTCTTTAATTCTGCAATTTACAGTTTTCTGCATTTTTACTCGACATAGAGTACCTCTTGTCGAGGCCGAGGAGAACTTTGCTTGTCGAGTTATTTGCCTTTGTTTTCTGTTTTCTGTTTTCATTACTGTTCTTGTCGAGATAGAGGACAGCTTACTCGAGATCGAGTAGCTTTTGTGTCCTCATTTATTTGCTGTTTCGCTTTGTCTTTTCTTGTTTTGTTTGTTCATTGCTTTTGTTTTAGTTGCCCTTGTCGGGTTTATTTGTTTCTTTTCTTGCTGTGTTTCTGTCTTTCTGCTGCTTCTGTGAGAATTTACAGCTACCTGAGAACTGCTGACGTGCTTCCTCGTGGATTCGATCCTGATTTTCTCTTACTACAACGGGAGGAAGTCTTGTATTATTTGCTGAGTCAGGGAAGTCAGTCTGAACTATATTTTATACTTATTTCAATACTCGACATACTCCTGCCTAGTCAACAGTGACCCTATGAGAAATTTGACATCTTTTAACTTTCTAGAAATGCTAAGAGATCTCACGAGTTATATTTTTAAGACGAAACTACTCACTGAATCTTCCACTACCCTAAGGTATTGTTGTATCCAAGTCAGGCTTTTGATTTGATTCATTGTTCAAGATGCAGAATAAATTGGACACATGATGGTACAATCTTATTCCTTTGTATAGCCCTACTGCTTCGGTTTTTATTGTTTCTTCGTATCCTTGCTCCTATATTGGTTAGTGTTGGTAATGAGCTTTGAGTTGAAAAGGTTTTACCATTTGAGAAGAAAATTTCTCATATAATTTTTCCCTTGTTTGTGTAAAAAGATGGCATCTTGCTGCTGGAAGTCAATAGAATGTTGACAGCAGGAGGATATTTTGCTTGGGCAGCACAACCTGTTTATAAACATGACAAAAACTTGCAAGAGCAGTGGAAACTGGAAAGGTGGCCTTCTTTAACCAAGTTCTTACTTTATGGGATTGTTTCAATATACAAGAGTTGCGACTCTGGGTTTCCTCTGTAGGTTATAGTTATATAGTTAGCGAATAGGATAAAGAGAAACCCTAGAGCATTTATGATACTTCATAATCCTTGTTTTAATCTAAATAATATGAAGCCTTTTGATTTTCAAACTCTAGGGACCTTGATAGAAACCTGCACCAATCTCCATCTGGTTCGCTTCAAATCTGGTGTAGATTAGAGGATCGCAGGTGTTGGTTGTTGGAAATTCGAAAATGCCCTCTGATTGATTGGAAGTGCGATCTTTCTTTCTCTTGAGATGAAAATCCAAGCTAGGTTTTTTAGTTTTTGATTGTCTGTCTTATAATTCCCATTTTAGGAAGACTATTGGGTATTTGTTCAAATTCAACGTGGGGCTACTAAGATTTTTTATGCGAATGGCAGTGGGAATGTGGTTATGGGATTTAGGGAAGCATTTCGATGTGGAGTTGAGGGAAAAGCAAGCTAGGCGGGAGATTATTTTGCAATATACTTAGAGCTGGCAAAACCCGACCCGAACCCGAAAACCCGACCCGGTCGACCCGGAACCGATTGTTTTGAACACCGATCAACCCGACTCATTTTGGACCCGAAATCCGAATAACCGATAACCGAAACTCACCCAAATCCGAATGAACCGAACCCGATTCAACCGAAACCCATTAAGATCCGAACCCGTTACAACCGAAACCCGATATAACCCGAACTCTAAGATACATTCTAGTAAATTTTTCAAAATGAATATTGAAATAACTGAAACCCGAGACAACCGAAACCCGAATGAACCGAAACCCGATACAACCGAAACCCGAACCCGACCCAACCAAATGACCAAATTATTAGACATTACCCGAAACCGAATGACCCGAAACCCGAATTACCCGAAACCCGAATAACCCGAAACCCGACTAACCGAACCCGAACCCGATCCGACCCGCCCGATTGCCACCTCTAAATATACTCATGAGAGCCTAAATCAAACAATTGTTAATCCATATATACATTTTGGGCCAATGATCTTTATGGCCTAGAGGTTTGCCCCTTGAAAATTTGGGCGAAATCGCTGTTTTGAAACTTGTAATGAACAAGATGATGAGAGGTAAAGGCTAAGGACTCTCGGTGGAGGTCTTGAATCCTTTTTTTTGACATTTACGAAAATCTAAAGATTGATTTACATTTGGATTGAATTTGATTGATTTATAAAATCCATCAAGATGAAGATGAGCTCCCAGAGGTGCCATTATTAGAGTGGACATGTTTGATAATTCTTTACGCACTTGCCCTCTTATCTAAAACTTGTTTAAGATTGGATACATAGTGGTTAAGATGTCTAAATTACATAGCAGCTCATATGTTTGCATCCTTGACTATGTATATACATTATGTTTATGTACTTGGATCTTTCAGTGTTATTTTGCTATTTCCAAGCAATTGCTGAGAGCACCACAGTAGTTCACATCGACTAATTTCATTCCTACCTTCTCTTAAATGCAGGGTTTGCCCAAGTGTCAATAAAGTTGGAGTTCAAATCTGCATGTCTGGTAGGATTTATCCATGGATTCGAGGCCTATAAGACCATTCGAGTCAATCGACAACCACACTAGGTACAGAAGCAAATCATCTGCACACCTATTCGCCACGAAAGTATGCTCTCTGCTTTCTCTATCAAACACATAACACTAAAGCCCAAGACCGGGGCTCTGGCTTGAGACGCAGCAAAACAAAAGGCAGATGATTAACTTGTATCCTTTAAATTTTGGATCTATTGGGACTGAGCTCCTCTTGTGTTCATCTATGGACATATGTTGACGAAATCCGTTTATGTAAGCTCTCCACCATATATGAAGTGGTAAAACTTTTAGGAGATACTGATTGATTCACTGTTTAATGTAGGGCAATTGCAATCGTTGCAAAGATAGAAAGTACAGATTCGTTGAAAAATCTTGATGAAATCATCCAAGTAGCATATGGAGCTATGGTGGCAAGGGGTGATCTTGGTGCAAAGATCTCATTGGAGGAGGTTCCTTCAATCCCAACTAAATATTGTCCAAAAGTGATGAGATTTGTACAAGTCAGTCATGGTTGCTTCTCAGCTTCTTGGAATCTTGGATCCATGATTGAATAGCCAACACCTACTAGAGCGAAGGTTGCTGATGTCTTGGAATGCTCTCAAGTGAATCAGCCATGGGCATGTTCCTAGAAGTCAGAATTCTAGATTTCATAAGATTATTAGTAAACAATACAATGAAATGGGTCAAAGATTGAAGGCGTGCGGATGCACGCCTAACTTGCCTAGTAGGTGAAAAAGGGTCAGAGTATATACTTGTACAATCGTCTTAAATTAAAGGGTCCCTTTTTTTTTTTTACTGCGTTAATGTGAGTTTTATGTGGACTATTAAAGCTTACCACCTACATTTGTAACTAACCAAAAGTCTGATTGTTACATTCCATTTATATACGTATTGTTAATAATCTTGGTGCATGTGATGCATCTGTTTTTATAATTTTGTTAATTAAGTACGAATTCAATTTTAGGTATAATTGAAACTCTTTGGCAGACAGATACACTTGTTCTTATATATATTGTGATGATATTTTTTTTTTCTACAGTGTTGTCAAATTTTGTATTTTTTTAGTGTCGTATTTTTTTTTCTATACAAATAGTATATGTAGATGATGTTTTCCGTGAAAGTGTTTGGAGAACTGAGTCCTTAACGGATCTCAGAGGCCTACTCCTGTATATATATCAATGGGTGAAAACTCGAGGGTACAATGGTAACTGTACACGTATAAATAATATAATGCTAACATCCTCCCTCAGTCGCAGCTAGAGGTGAGCGAATAGCAAGACTGGAACGAAAAGAAGTAAAAAGAGGAGTAGGTAAGCCTTTTGTGAAAATGTCTGCATGGCGGCGGCACTGAATCAACCATTCAGGTGATGAAGCATTCACAACTGATCTGACATTTAATATGCTGGACGGAATCCAAGTCCCTCTGTCCAGCTGAATAGGTAAAGTAGTAGAAACTTGATCACGAGCACCCAGGGACTTCTTGAGCAACGACACATGGAAAACTGGATGAATTCGGCAATGGGCAGGCAGCTGCACCTTATAAGCCACCTCACCAATCCGCTGCAGCACTTTAAAAGGGCCGTGAAACTTCGGAGAAAGCTTACTATAAGATTGATTGGCAGCTGTAAGTTGTCGATATGGTTGCAGGCGTAGTCTTCCCAAGTAGCTTCATCTGCAGTATAACCTTCCCACTGAATCAACCATTCAGGTGATGAAACATTCACAACTGATCTGACATTTAATATGTTGGACGGAATCCAAGTCCCTCTGTCCGGCTGAATAGGTAAAGTAGTAGAAACTTGATCACGAGCACCCAGGGACTTCTTGAGCAACGACACATGGAAAACTGGATGAATTCGGCAATGGGCAGGCAGCTGCACCTTATAAGCCACCTCACCAATCCGCTGCAGCACTTTAAAAGGGCCGTTAAACTTCGGAGAAAGCTTACTGTAAGATTGATTAGCAGCTGTAAGTTGCCGATATGGTTGCAGGCGTAGATAAACCCAATCATCAACCTGGAAAGAGCGTTCCGTTCGTTTCGAGTCAGCCAAGCGCTTCATTCGTTCCTGGGCAGCAGCCATATTTGATTTTAAACATGCCAAGGTTTGATCCCGACTGCGAAGAGCAACATCGACCGCGTGCACAGCAGTGGAGCCTGGAACATATGAAGAGATTGAAGGTGGGGGTCGACTGTAAACTGCTTCAAAAGGGGTCATCTTAATGGAAGAGTGGTAAGTAGTATTATACCACCATTCAGCCCAAGGTAACCAAGATGCCCAGGAATATGGTCGCTCCCCCGCAAAACAGCGTAAATAACACTCCAGAGTGCGATTTGTCACCTCAGTCTGACCGTCCGATTGAGGATGATAAGCGGAGCTGCAACACAGTTGAGTTTGTTGAAGGGCAAAGAAGGACTCCCAAAAGTTGCCAATGAAAATTGGATCCCTGTCACTAACAATTGAACGAGGTGGACCGTGCAAACGAACCACATCCCTGACAAAAATTTCGGCAACCTTACTAGCGGTATAAGGGTGAGAAAGGGCACTAAAGTGGGCATATTTAGACAAGCGATCAACCACCACCAAGATCACTATCTTATGAAGAGAGCGGGGTAGCCCATCGATGAAATCCATGGAAATGTCGACCCACACGTCTTCTGGAATAGGCAGTGGACTAAGTAAGCCAGGAGGAGCGAGTGACTCTGCCTTGTTGCATTGACAAACCCCACAATTAGCCACAAATTGTTTGATTGATGCCTTCATGCCAGGCCAATAAAATCCACTCTGGAGTCGCTTATATGTGCGAAGAAACCCCGAGTGTCCAGCTGCAGGGGTGGCATGATACTCTTCCAACTATTTCGCAAACCATGGAGAACCTGGGGCGACAACAATACGCCCTTTATACCGCAGAATGTTGTTCTCCAAGGTGAAGAACTTCTTGGAAGAAGGGTCATGTTCTAAGGCTGTAAGGATATGTTGCATAGCAGGGTGCGAAAAACACTCTGTCGTGATCGCAATCAAGCTGTCCATAATAGGCCCAGATAACGCAGAAAGTTCCAGTTGAGGCGACCGAGACAATGCATCTGCAGACTGATTATGTTTCCCTGGCCGGAAACAAATCTCATAATCATAACCGAGAAGTTTGGAGACCCATTTCTGCTGCTCCATGGATGATAGACGCTGCTCATGGAAATACTTCAAAGTGCGATGATCGGTATAAATTTTGAAGTGTCGGCCCAGCAAGTATGGCCGCCATTTGTGAACTGCAGCAATCACAGCAAGCATCTCCTTATCATATATGGAAAGGTTCAACTTCGTCCCAGATAAGGCTTTGCTAAAATATGCAATCGGACGCCCACGTTGCATCAAGGCAGCTCCAATCCCAAACCTTGATGCATCGGTTTCGATATAAAATTCAGTAGAGAAATCGGGCAACGCCAAGACTGGAGTAGTTGTTAGGGCTGTTTTAAGTTGCTGGAATGCTGATGCAGCTTTATCGCACAAGTTGAAGGAGTCTTTCTTCAGTAGTTGTGTCAAGGGAGCACTGATCTTGCCATAATCCTTCACAAATTTCCGATAATACCCGGTGAGACCCAAAAATCCCCGTAAGCCCTTCAGATTTGTAGGAGGCGGCCAAGAGGTGACAGCAGCGATTTTATCAGGATCAACGGATACCCCAGTGGCATCAATGATATGACCCAAATAAGCAACGGAAGGCTCGCCAAAGGAGCATTTAGAAGCCTTGACAAAGAGAGTGTGTTGCCGAAGGACTTGCAACACCGTGGTAAGATGTTGAACATGACCAGCCTCGTCTCTACTGTAGACGAGGATATCATCGAAAAAAACCAGCACAAATTTACGCAAATACGGCCGAAAGATATCATTCATTAGACTCTGGAATGTGGCTGGTGCATTAGCCAGTCCAAAGGGCATGACTAGAAATTCGTAGTGGCCATCATGAGTACGAAATGCAGTTTTTTGGACGTCATCCTTGTGTACCCGAATTTGATGGTTGCCGGCACGGAGGTCCAGTTTAGAAAATATTGTGGCTTGTTGAAGCTCATCAAGCAATTCATCAACAACCGGAATTGGAAAATGATCCTTCACGGTAATGTTGTTGAGGGCCCTATAATCAACACACATCCGCAACAACCCATCTTTCTTTTTAACTAATAAGACCGGTGAGGAGAAAGGGTTGTTACTAGGGCGGATAAGACCCGAAGACTGCAATTCCTTGACCACCTGCTCAATCTCCGATTTATGAAAGTAAGGATATCGGTAAGGCCGAACACTGACCGGGGCAGAACCTGGGTGCAGGGTAATATGATGATCATGGGCCCGTTGTGGGGGTAGAGAAGATGGGATGCCAAAAACATCACGAAATTTGAATAGGATTTGCTGAATTGCAACCTGGGTTGGACGGAGATAAAACTTTTCGTCGGAAACACCAAGAGAGGAGGTCTCTAGGGATAATAACAACACCTGGCGCTCTTTTTGAATAACCCTCGACATGGAAGGAGAGTCAATAAGCTGCACTAAGGGCGAACCATTACCTATAATGGTGTAAACCACTCCTTGTTGAGTAAACTGCATCACCAGCTGATCAAAATCAATTAAGATGCGACCTAGGGTACGCAACCACTGAGCTCCCAACACAATGTCACAACCACTCACATCCAATAAAAAAATCTGTTGTGAATGTATACCCTTGTAGGTGGAGAGTGAAATGAGAACAAGCACCTTTACTAGGGAGAAAACCCCCATCTTCAACCATAACCTGCAGGCCTGGGTGTTGCTGAACCGTTAAGCCACACATACGAGCAATACGAGAATGCATAAAGTTATGACTGGAGCCTGAATCCACAAGGATAGAAAGGGCAGTATTCTTGATCTGGGTTGTAGCACGTATTGTGCTTGACCCAGTGGATCCTGTGAGAGCGTGTAATGACACCTGCACCTATTGATCTATGCTACTGGACTCCTCCACCTGAGTCACATGTTCGGTGTCAGCGGAATAAGCATCCATCAGAAGTAATTGTGGGACGGCATAACAATGCCCTGGTTTGTAAGACTCATCGCAATTAAAACAAAGGCCTTTCTCCCTTCGTTTTTGTTGTTCAGCCCACGTAAGACGTTTGAGACCCGTAGGTAGCGCTGGATTTCCGGGAATTGGCTTAGAAATGGAACCTGAATTAGGAGGCCGGAAGGAAGAACGAGGGTTGCTGCTAGAAGCAGAAAACACCTTAGTGGCGGTAATCGCATCCTCCTGGTTCAAAGCTAACTCGAAAGCATGAGATAGGCAAGTTGGAGTAAGATGGCGAACCCCTGCTTGGATGTCGGCTCGCAAGCCGGACAAAAATAGACTGACTAGATGTAGATCCTGTAATCATGGAACCAAGTTGACGTATGTCTCAAATTGGGTGATAAAGGATGAAACTGTACCCGTTTGAGATAGCTTGGATAAGGAACCCATTGGATCCAAATTCTTGCGGGAGCCAAATCTCTTACAAAGAGCAATAGAAAACTATTTCCATGTCAATTCTCCCATAGAACTCTTCAACCACCGATACCAAGCCACGACATCGCCACGAAGGTGAATTGAGGCCATAATAACGCGTTGTTCAACATGCATTGGATTTAGGGTAAAGAACTACTCTGCTTGAAAGAGCCAACCCTCAGGTTCTTCCCCTTCAAATATGGGAAACTCTAGACGAAGTGGTCGGCCTTGGATGTGTTGTTGGTGCGGCTGCTGAAACGGAGCTGGCGGATTAGGGTTAGGTGGATGGTTGTGTGGTTCCAACAATGCAAGGCGATCAAGGATCTGCTTGGAGGTTGCCTGAATTTCAGCGAGGATGGTAGTGTGCTGCCCGAGGGTTGTGGTGTTTGCGGCGATGGAGGCTTCATGGCGGGCTGTAATTTCTTCAAGTTCTTTCACCGTCATCGTGGATGATGCAGGTGAAAAAAAATTTTTGAAGGAATTTCACAACTTGGCTCTGGATACCAAATGATGAGACTTGATTCTTCAAGGCTCAATATTCAGACTTTTGATCTTTTGATTTGAGATCGAACAACCAATGAATCTTTTGATTAGAGATTCAACTACCAAGAAGATAACTTTATTCATAATCCTCCCAACATAAGTTGAGATCCTTATATAACCTACTAGCTTCCTAAATAAGATAGAATAGTAATAGGATCGATAATATCCTTATATAGCCTACTGGCTTCCTAATATAATAATCAAGATAAAATATAACTAATAGTAAAATATAACTAAAAGGGCGTGGCGGCGGCGGCTTGGGGTTGCGGCGGCGTAGTGGAACGTTAGGTGTGAAACAAAAATTAGGGTTTCACACAAAGGCTCTGATACCATGTAAGTGTTTGGAGAACAGAGTCCTTAACGGATCTCAGAGGCCTACTCCTGTATATATATCAATGGGTGAAAACCCGAGGGTACAATGGTAACTGTACACGTATAAATAATATAATGCTAACCTTCCGGAGAGTGTCATCAGATTTTCATTTTCTTTTGAGAAAAAAAAAACTATCCATATAATATAATATAATTAATTAAACATCCATCATTTAAGATTTATTAATTAAATGTCCACCAGGCCCCCCAAACAATTTCCCGTGTCTTTCAATGTAGGATCTTTCTCCATTTTCTTATGCAGGAAGCTTCCAATTCCGAACATGAATTCCAGCTCCCCAATTTCGCTCAGGTATATATTTCTCCATCTAGCTCATCTATTTGCCTCGCCAGTTTTGTTTATCAGCATATATTACAACTGATTTATATACTGGTACTTATCTCAATGAATGTATATACTTATTTGTCAGCATATATTAGCACATATGTGAAAATCAGTTGTCAGCATTTGTGTATATTGTTATCGGCATAAAAATTCTTTTATCAGCATATATGTATATATAAATTCATTTGACAATATAATTCTTTGTCATCATATATGTGAAAATCAGTTGTCAACATATATTAGAACAATGTTATTTAAATAAAGTTGCAAAGTGTCAATCCTGCATCCGAGTGACCGGCGGGCATAGTTCCCAACAGTAGCGTATCCATCGTCTGATTTCTTCCGAATCCAAGCTAAGCTCCTTCCTATGCCTCTTCTTGTCTTTTCCAATGGTTTCCTCATGTTCTTAGCTCCTCCGACTCATCCTTAGTAAAGCCATAAATGCATCCTTCCGAGCGTCAGAACATAAATATGCGAATAAGCACAAAAAGAGCGTAGATTCCATACTTACAAGATAAAATACTAATGATGTGAAATACTCAATAAACATGACATATACTACTCTAAATTCAATAACAGCTACCTATAATGCCTATCTAAAATATGCATTATCACTAGGCCGACTTCTTCTGTCAATGATCAAGGGGGCATCTGCAGGGCCCATGTGGCTCGGGCCTCAAATACGACTTCATTCTTATCCCTTAGATGCATTTCTCCAGAGTGGATCTTATGGACCTTGAATGGTCCCACCTTCTTTTCTTTAAACTTATTCGGGAACCAATGACTCTTAGGCTTGGAGACATACACCTTATCTCCAACTTCATATTCGTAATAGATAAATCATGTATTGAAATAGAGAAAGAGATATTCGTACCTTGGCTTACCTGCTCGTCTTTCTTCTGTGGATTCAATCGACATCGACTGGGGTCAGTCGACGTCGAGTCACTTTCTTCTCTTGGGAACTCAGTCGATGGGAGAGGTGTCAAGTCGATGGGATTGACTCGATGTTGAGTGGATCGAGTCAACCCCATACTTAGCTTGTTGCTCTAGCTTTGGATCTTCAGGTTCAGTCGATGTCGAGTCAGATGAGTCGATGTCGACTGGATTCTCAGTGTGTTGGTTCCATATTGCCACGATCTCCTCCAATTGGGCTTTCATAGCCCTCTCTTCTAGTTCCTCTGAGGTCATAGTTCTCGTTGAAGGTTCGATAATATAAAACAATGTAATATAGAAATACTCTAGAAGGGGGGTTGAATAGAGTATGCCCGTTTTTCGCAGAAAGTCTCAAGACTTTTGGAGCTCGTATCAAACCCTTTGAGATAAACCTGAATCACAAAGTTAGACAATCGAACCAAGTGCGGAAATAAGGTAAAGCAGTAAATAAAGGACGCAACGAATTGTTAACGAGGTTCGGCACGAACTTGGCCTACGTCCCCGCCTAGGGTTCTTCCACAACCCTAGGATTCAACCGGCTTTTATTGATTCACAAAGCTTAGGATCCTAATAGCTCACCGAGAAGCCTCTCTCCTATACAATTGCAATCTAGTCAACTCACGTTCCCTTGGAGTCCTAGACCAATCTAGAAGAGCCCCAACTCTCTCTCAGCTATCTAGTACAATCCTCTTACTCTCAGTGAATCAATCGCCTAGTGCACACTTCCTGAGTTACAAACTCTCGAGTATAACACTCTCTCAAAATATATCCTATAAGCTCACTGTGTATCTCTCAAATGCTTTGAAACAAAATATAAGACTCTTAAGAACAAGCAGAGAGAACACGCTGAAGAGAGAAGTAAACTTGAGGGCTGATTGTGCAATGATATTCTTAAAGTGCGTCAGTCCTCTCTCTCTTCTTCATCTCCTTTATATAGTGAAGATCATCGGCGCCACTTGAGGAAGGAATCTTCTCCAACGGCTAAGAGAGGATCATGGCTTGAGCGCAATCTTCTATCTTTGGAAACTTCGGAAGCCATGATCTCGATTTGATCTTTCTCAGCTTTGAATGCTTAAGGAAGGAGATATAATTCAAATAGCTTCCTGAAAGGTTAGTGAATATATAATAATAATATGGAAGCATATAATAACATAATATAATATTCGGACATAATAACATATAGAGCAGGTTTTGTATTTCGTCAACACTGTTAAAGCTCCAAGACCTTTGACACAGACATAATGTCAAGGCCGTTGAAACTAATTCCGATTCTCATCAAGGGAGTGGAGCTATCAATCTCCCCCTTGATGAAAGACAAAACCTGTGCATCCCTGCAACTTAGTCAAACAGATATATCATAAGCACAATCGGACTAAGTACCTGCATGAGTTAGACAAATGTTGGATCATAAGTTTAAAGCCAAATAGAAACATCCAACAAAGTAAAATAAAACAAGGTCATCCAATACCCAAACAGTTTTAAAGTCTAAACCATCATCAAATCATCTCCCCCTTTTTGTCTTTCAACAAAGAGAGGAGGGTAAAAATATTCTCCAAAATCAGACTTACTAAAACAATTCAAAATTCAAAAAGATCCTTTCAAATCTTAAGGCAAGAAAAGATTAATCCGATTTTAAAATAATTTCCACAAATAAACAATACTCGGATAAAATAAAATCGGTAACAAATAAAGAAGGTTAAAAATCCATTAAAAATATATTTGATCAAATACCTAATAAGATATCAACCAAACATATCTGATCCGTTATATGTACTCTACTGTTCAGTTCACAACCTTTGAAATGAGGTTTAAGGATCTTGACACCGAGTAGAATATATCTTTCGTAAAGGGAAAGCTCCCCCTATGAAAGTGCATCCTTGTTAAGCATCCCAATCTCATGTCTAATGAAGGTGAACCTGTCCTCTGCCAAAGGCTTAGTAAAAATGTCAGTCCATTGATAATCAGTTGAAATAAATGATATGGACACATCACCTTTTTCGACATGGTCTCCAATGAAATGATGCCTTACATCAATATGTATGGTCCTTGAATGCTTCCTCTTGATTGTAGCCTTGAGCAACAAGCCTTGCCTTGTTCCTCACGATCTTACTATTATCATCTAGCTTGTTTCGAAATACCCATCGTGTGCCAATGACTGATTGATGCTTTGGCCTAGGCTTCAAGGTCCAGACTTTGTTCCTTTCAAATTCGTTAAGCTCACTTTGCATAGCAATGATCCAGTCTGGCTCTTGAAGTGCCTCATCTACCTTCTTTGGTTCAATAAGAGAAACAAACGTGTGAAAAGCACAAAGATCTTTAAGTTTAGAACGAGTTTGAACACTAGAAGTAGGGTCAGAGATGATATCCTTTAAAGAGTGTGAAGAGGAGTATTTGAATTTCCTTTTGCTAGTCTCAGCTCCTTGATTCGTCACACTAGTAGGATTAACTTGTAGTACATCTGACTCCGTGGATCTGTTCGGTTCAGTTACAGCAGTTTCTGACGTCTCAACACTGTTGGATTGGACACCAAGGGCTTTGGACGAATCTTCAACACCTTGGGCCAATTCTTCAGTGTTGAGAATCGGTTCCTGCATGTTCCTCTTCTCTGTGTTCTTGGTAGCAACATCATCACCTTCCTCGTTCTCTGTATGGACGTTAAGATCTAGATCTGCAACACTTTCACTCAAAGAACCGTCATTGCATTCATCGAATATAACAACACACAAGTACTTTTTACCATTGAGAGATTTGACTAGCATAGGACCACATAAACCCATATGTAAAAGTTCAAGGGGTCTAGAAGTACTTACAACCTTTTTGGGTTTGAAAGAGCTACGTGTTTGTTTACCTCATGTGTATTCTTTGCATATCTCAGTACCTTTGAAGTCCATCTCAGGTAGTTCTCTTACAAGCCCTTTGGACACAAGCTTCTGTAGTGTATGTGAACTCACATGACCGAGTCTCCTGTGCCAGAGCTTTGGATCGTCCGTCAAAGCCTTTAGACAGGTTAAGCTTCCTTGTGCCACTTGCTCAGCATTCACGGCATAGATGTTGTTATAACGATAGACAATTAGAACTATTTCACCTGTATCTTCTCTGCACACTAAACATCTTTTCTTGTTAAATCCAACATCATTACCATAATCACATAGTTGAGAAATACTAAGCAAATTATACTTCAAACAATTAACAAGATAAACATTTTTAATACTGTGGTTAGGATCACTCCCAACATTACCAATACCAACGATGTCGCACTTTCCTTTGTCACCAAGAGTGATTGTTCATGTGGATTGCTCCTTTAGATCATGAAAGAGAGAACTCTTCCCACTCATATGCCTCGAGCATCCACTATATATAATCCATTTTTGCTCCTTCACCTTGGTGATCTCCTGCAAAACAAACATCAACCTTTGTGGCTAGACCAGTGAGCAAATTTAGATCCTTTATTGGGATAAACCATATTTGGTAAAATAGTGCCTTTGGGAACCCAAACTTGCATTATCCGTTCTTTTCTCAAGTGAATAGGAAATGTATTGCGAATAATATGAGGATCCTTTCTTCTATAGGGGCAGGTCTCTTTTACATGTCCCTTTCTAGCACAGTGGTGACATATAGGAGAGGTTCTGCTTCCTTTGGCCTTTACAAAAGTGGTAATGTGTTGCTTCTTTAAAAACCTCGGGTTGTAACCAATACCACTTCTGTTTAGAGAATTTTGTTGCTCACCCAACATCCTATCAAGAGTGCCCTTGGATTTGGTAAAACTTATGAGGGCTGTCTGTTGGTCTTGAATCTTCTTATTCAGGGAGATCTTCTCGTTCTCTAAGTCATGATGTTCACTTCTTAGAGACGAGAGATCTTGCTTGAGTTCAGATTTCTCTGAGTCAAGAGTCTTGACTTTAATGTCAAGACCCGAATAAGAAGTTTCAAGACTTTGGACCCTCCTAGACAGTTCCTCAATAGTTCTTTCCTGGTCCACGGTTTTCCTGATAAGAGTGTTAGTTTGAGCAATAAGTTTCTCTTCATTGGCAATCATATTAGAAAGGAATTCCGATAGTACCTCTTTTGGACTTGCCATGAGCTCTCTTACGGTTACCTCAAGTTGCTTATCATGGGATTCATCTCCTGAGGCCATGAGACAAAGGTTGGCCTTTTCATCATTTGAGTCACCTGAGTCGGAATCACTCCAAGTTGCCACCATGGCTTTCTCATTCCATCTATCACCTTTCTTGGACTGACTCTTCGTCTTTTGAGGGAAATCTTTCACTAGATGGTCTGTTTCACCACATTCAAAACAAGACAAATGTTTAGTCTTCTTGTCATATTTGTTGTATTGAGACTTACCTCGAAATTTAGAAGACTCTGATCCATCTTTGTTGTTGAATTGCTTCTTCATCTTGAGGATTTGAGAAAGACCCCTTGCAATGAGATCAAAGGGATCATCCTCATCATCGTCCTCATCATCAGAATCAGACACATCTTTGGGCTCATCCTTCTTAGACTTGAGCGCCAAGTTCTTAGTGCTTGCTGGAAGTTCTCCATCGTCTTCATTGAGAATCATCTCATGTGTGATCAGCTTCCCAAGCAAGTCATCAAGGGGTAGAGTGGTGAGATCTTGGGCTTCCTCTATGGCTGTCACTTTCGGGCCCCATTTGTCTTTTGGGAGGCACCTCAATATCTTCCTCACTTTCTCAACATTCTCAAAGGTCTTGCCGAGAGAGTCAAGGTTGTTTGTGATTTCCGTGAACCGTGTGAACGTAGCCTTAATAGACTCATCTGGCTTCATTTTGAAGAGTTCATACTTTCGAAGGAAGATGCTGATCTTGGTGTCCTTCACTTGATTGGTTCCTTCGTATGTGACGACCAGCTTGTCCCAAATCTCTTTAGCTGACCTACAAGATGAAATACGGTTAAACTCATCACTACTAAAACCACAATATAGTAAGTTAATGGCCCTGTAGTTTTTGGAGACGAGTTCAAGATCCGCTTGGACGTATTCAGACTCCTTCTTCGCAATTTTGGTTCCATTTGGTCCGTCTTTCTTTGGAACCTTCGGACCATTCTCTATAATGTTCCAAAGTTCCAGATCTTGATCTATAATGAACATCTTCATCAATGCTCTCCAGTGGACAAAGTTGTTTCCTACAAATAGTGGTGGTCTAATGGTAGACCTTCCCTGTGCAAATCCTCCGCTTGCTTCACCAGACATGATCGAAAACTCACAAGATTGTTAGATCAAAAACAGTGAGTAAAGCTCTGATACCAATTGAAGGTTCGATAATATAAAACAATGTAATATAGAAATACTCTAGAAGGGGGGTTGAATAGAGTATGCCCGTTTTTCGCAGAAAGTCTCAAGACTTTTGGAGCTCGTATCAAACCCTTTGAGATAAACCTGAATCACAAAGTTAGACAATCGAACCAAGTGCGGAAATAAGGTAAAGCAGTAAATAAAGGACGCAACGAATTATTAACGAGGTTCGGCACGAACTTGGCCTACGTCCCCGCCTAGGGTTCTTCCACAACCCTAGGATTCAACCGGCTTTTATTGATTCACAAAGCTTAGGATCCTAATAGCTCACCGAGAAGCCTCTCTCCTATACAATTGCAATCTATTCAACTCACGTTCCCTTGGAGTCCTAGACCAATCTAGAAGAGCCCCACCTCTCTCAGCTATCTAGTACAATCCTCTTACTCTCAGTGAATCAATCGCCTAGTGCACACTTCCTGAGTTACAAACTCTCGAGTATAACACTCTCTCGAAATATATCCTATAAGCTCACTGTGTATCTCTCAAATGCTTTGAAACAAAATATAAGACTCTTAAGAACAAGGAGAGAGAACACGCTGAAGAGAGAAGTAAACTTGAGGGCTGATTGTGCAATGATATTCTTAAAGTGCGTCAGTCCTCTCTCTCTTCTTCATCTCCTTTATATAGTGAAGATCATCGGCGCCACTTGAGGAAGGAATCTTCTCCAACGGCTAAGAGAGGATCATGGCTTGAGCGCAATCTTCTATCTTTGGAAACTTCGGAAGCCATGATCTCGATTTGATCTTTCTCAGCTTTGAATGCTTAAGGAAGGAGATATAATTCAAATAGCTTCCTGAAAGGTTAGTGAATATATAATAATAATATGGAAGCATATAATAACATAATATAATATTCGGACATAATAACATATAGAGCAGGTTTTGTATTTCGTCAACACTGTTAAAGCTCCAAGACCTTTGACACAGACATACTGTCAAGGCCGTTGAAACTAATTCCGATTCTCATCAAGGGAGTGGAGCTATCACTCGTCATTGGTTCCGTACAAGGGATATGGTTTTCCATGATATGTAGTGACAAGACCTCCACCCTGTCGAGCTTCTTCATTGTTTTGTTGAAGGAGAACTCAATCTCATCATCACCAATAGTAAAAGTAAGAAGTCCCTTCTTCACACTGATGTTAGTGTCGGCAAGTGCTAAGAACGGCCTACCGAGAATGATAGAGTATGCAAGATCCTCTACCATGTCGAGCACGATAAAATCCGTGGGCACAAAGAACTTGCCCACCTTAACAAGGACATCATCAATGACTCCAGTGGACATAACATAGTTGTTGTCCACCATGTACAATCTTATATCCACAGGCTTCAAAGCTTCGGCATTCACCTTTTTCCAGATGGACAAAGGCACGAAGCTTACGCTAACCCCTAGGTCACAGAGAGCCTTGTTGCGATGTTGGCCTATCCCCACGGTGATGGCAAATTTCCTTGGATCTGCTTTCTTTTCGGGAAACTCTATCTTTCTGCACCCCTCTGCGATATCAGCCATTAACCGCTTCTTGCTGAGGATGTCTTTGAGGAATCTTACATATGATGGCATCTCATGAAGAGCTGTTGTAAGTAGGAAATCGAGATTTGCAATAAAATATAAATAAAGTACAGCAAACCAGATTCTGCCCACGTAAATAATTACAAGACCTCCTCCTGATGTAGCAGCGGGAAGTCAGGATCGATCCACGAGGAAGCGTGTCAGCGGATCCTAGGCAGCGGAGAATCTCACAGAAGTCGACCACAGATGTCCTCGATCTCGACTAGGGTTAGTCGACAAAAGATCGGACAGTCAAACAGAGCGCAACAGCAAGCACAGGAGTTGGTGGCCAATCTCGACAAGCCCTTACTCGAGATCGAGTTGGGTCTTGGTCAACGTCGGCTTGATTCTTGTCGAGCACCTGCACACAGAAGCTACAGCGACCTGACTTGCTCAGTGTGTGGGCACTCAGTGGTGTGCCGCTATGATCCGCATTCTATGCAAGACTGGTTGACAGACAGATATTTAACTTGCTTGAGGAACTTACGATTCTGGTCTCTGTAGAACTGCTCCCTGACATCTGGGTCAATCTCATTTGCTGGCTCATAGAATGGCATAGATGGTGCTGGCCTGGCATAGGAGTTCTCCTAATAGTTTGCAGTAGACCCATATTTGTTGTCATAATTGGTGAGCTTGTCTAGCACACCCCAGGCGTCAATTGGTGGCATCGTCAGATACTCATAGCGAGTATACTGATTGATTCTGTCCTTAGTGACTTGATCAAGAGAGTTGAAGAAGATCTCCTGAATGACGTAGGGTGGTTGTCCATGAGTAGGGCAAGATCGCAACAGTTCTTTGTAGCGTTCCCATGCCTTTGCCAGCGGTTCCCCAGGCTTCTGTTTGAAGGCGGTGATTTTCTGGCGGAGGAGTGCTGTCTTGGCGAGTGGGAAGTATTTATTCAGAAACTCTTGCTCTACTTGGGCCCATGTTGTGAGTGATCTTGGTTTTAGCTCTTCAAGCCACTTCAGTGCAGGCCCAGCGAGATACCAGCGAAAAGCTTTCATCTTGACATATTCTAGCGTAGTACCTTCAGCAAGAGTATGGCACATGTCAGAAAAATTGGTAATATGTTCAAGAGGACACTCATTAAATTTTCCATAAAAAGCATTATTTTTAAGCTCTATAAGAAACTGAGTGCGAATTTCAAAAGAGTTATCAGGGATGAGAATCGCCGATTCAGGCACGACGAGCGTTGGATGCATATAATCCTCTGCAGTGGTTGGGAATTGGGCAAACTCAGCTTCTGCTTGCCTTGCGCGCTCAGCTTCTTGTTCCCTCGCTGCCCTTTCAGTGGCGATAGTAGTATCCTTTGCGGCTAGTTCCCTTGTAAGCCTTGCAATCAGCTGCTCCTGTGTTTCAGCGGCTGCCATAGCTCTTTGTAGTTTAGCTCTGATGTGTGGAAGGCGCTCTGGTTCATCTAAGCCGTCAAACTCAGGTGGTTGACCAGAACGGCGCATACACCTGTAAAGTAACTCAAAGAAGATGTGAGATTTTAACTACCTAAGGCGCGAATGATAGCTTCCCCGGCAACGGCGCCAATTTGTTGTAAGGAGAAAATCGAGACTTGCAATAAAATATAAATAAAGTACAGCAAACCAGATTCTGCCCACGCAAATAATTACAAGACCTCCTCCTGATGTAGCAGTGGGAAGTCAGGATCGATCCACGAGGAAGCGTGTCAGCGGATCCTAGGCAGCGGAGAATCTCACAGAAGTCGACCACAGATGTCCTCGATCTCGACTAGGGTTAGTCAACAGAAGATCGAACCGTCGAACAGAGCGCAACAGCAAGCACAGGGGTTGGTGGTCGATCTTGACAAGCCCTTACTCGAGATCGAGTTGGGTCTTGGTCGACGTCGCATCAAAGGACTTAAGCTTTCGCCTTTTCCAACAATTAGACAACTCTTTCAAGAAACCCTTATTGTCTCTACCGATTTTATGTTTGCAATCCAAGTTGTTAGCATGGACCTCCATTAGATGGGTAATAAACACATAACAAGTAGCAGATGCTCAAAACATGATAAAAGTCGGATCTTTACCTCAAACAAGCGGGGCTATCGTCGGGCTCGCCCCAACCCTAGAAGTGGGTGGACTACTCGCGCTTCATTGCAACCTTAGACATTGATGTATGAAAAGAAACTTGCATTAAACTAAATTCAAAGCATTTACAATCCCGGCAATCCAACTCTCGTTGAATGCCAAAACCCTAAACCTCTGAACACCTAAACCGTCTCTGTGGAAATACTTTTCTCACTGAAATTGAATTATTAGAAATCAGCCCCATGGGCTTTATGTATAGGCTTCCAAACCTTGCTACTCAAGGATAGAAATATCTATCTTTATCTAAAACTATATCTAAAAGACTTAATGATAAATAAAAGCAACAACATAATTAAATCTAAATAAGGGAATTATATCTAACAGTCTTAAGTGGATGAATCTTCTCCTTCATGATGTAACTTGATAGATCGGATAGAACTATGCAACCTTCGGCTCCAAGGAATCCCAATCCGAGTAGGATAGATCAAAACGTGTTACACGGCTTCTGGAGGCTTCCTCGATCTCGAGTAAACCTACTCGATCTCGAGAAGAAGTGTTGGTGGACTGACTTGGCTCGGCGTCTCGGGGATGGCTCACAGGCTTGGTCGATCTCGAGTGCCCTTGTCGACATTGAGTAAGGATGGCTCGTCGACTAGTGTGGCTTTGGCTGGTCGAGCAAGTCTTCTCGATGTGCTCGGTCATGGCTCCTGGGCGTTGTCGATCTCGAGGAACACTCCTCGATCTCGAGTTGGGTGGTTCGTCGTCTTGGCCTTCTCGTGTTGTCGAGCAGCTTCCCTCGACATGCTCGGACATGGTGCTCTCGGCCTTTGTCGACATCGAGTTGCTGTGTTTGGGAACGGTCGGGTAGTCTCTCCGGCTCTGGGTAATTTCTCCTTAGATCCGGATAATCCCTTCTTGGCTCCTGGTTGGCTCGTCTTTCGCTCCTCGACATGTGCTCTTCGACTAGGGTGTGTCTAGGCGTGATTCATCGAGATCGACTAAGGCTTGTCGATGTCGAGTAACTTTGAGCTCCGGTTCTCGCTTCTTGATTTTCTCCCGAAATGGTTCCATATTCTGCAATATTAAACAGAAACTTATGTAGATCTCCATTTCTTGACAAATAAGCATATACTACATAAATTCGACATATTCCCAACCCGAAATATGCAAAATGTAAAGAATATAGAACTAAAACATGCATAAAGACATGGCTACTTTGGAGACATCAAGAGCTTCAGTGAAGGGTATAGGGATGTTTAGCCCTTGAAGTATCTTCATAAAATGCTGGAACTTCTTGTCGGTGGAGTCCTTCAAAGATTTGGTGGGGAACGCCAGCGTTTTCTTCTTCTTTACAACTGGTGTCGAGTTAGTTGACTCGACATTGACTGTTGTAGAGTTGACGTCGAGTGGAGCAGGAGGCTTCTGGGGTTCTTGAGTGGTTGACTTGACATTAAGTGATGGTGACTCGATATCGAGTGAGTTTGGGTCGATGTCGAGTGTTGGTGACTCGATGTCGACTGGTACTCCAACAGTTTCCTCCAACGGCGTTTGTTCAACCGTTTGTAGTTGACACCCACTTCTTAGATTCATAGCGGCCATCTATCTAGCAGATTTCCCCTTAAGATTGGGCTCAGATTATCCAGGGAGCAATCCGGGCGGTCTAGGATCGCTCCCTGGATAAATGTTCTTTCGCCAGACGTCGATCTCTCCCAATTGCGAGTTGATGTCGTCCATCTGAGTGTGGACGGAATTATTGGCTTGTTTGAATTCAGCATGGTTCTGCCTCAACTCATCGAGAATGAGTTGTAGGTCATCCTTCTTTGTATCCCTCTCAGGGTGTCCAGGAGCTCTGTAGGGTGGAAGGTCTCTTTGGTATTCGGGCTGACGGTATCCCCAAGATTGGCTTGCTCAAAATGTGGGCAGGCGGTGGTGTTGTGCCTAACGGACCCACACTCCAAACAAGGTTGGTTGTTGATGAGGAACTTTACTTGTTTTTGTAGTCGCCGCACTTGATCCTTTCTGAATTACTCTCTCACGTCAGGATCAATCTCCCCGGAAGGCTCATACAGTGGCATAGATGGGGCAGGCCTCGCGTCGAAGACCTCAGGAGTCCCATAAGTGTTGTCGAAGTTGACCAACCTCTCAAGGGTATCCCAAGCACGTTGTGGTGTGTACTCGAGATACCTATAAGAAGTGTATGTGTTGATCTGCTCATTTGTAGGTACATCCAAAGAGTTGTAGATAATCTTCTGGATGACATATGACGGCCGCCCATGCGTAGGGCAAGATTTGAGCAGACATTTGTAGTGTTCCCAGACTTGTGCAAGCATCTCCCATGGCTTTTGCTTGAAAGCCATGATCTTTTGTCTGAGCTGCGCCGTCTTTGCTGGTGGAAAGAACTTGTTAAGAAACACGTCCTTAAGTTCTCCCCACGTACGGATAGATTGTGGGGTCAAACTGATGCCGTGCAATTATCGATGACTCCTGGTGACATTGAGGACAACATGAAGGTTCCATTTGATGGCCCTGTCACTCGTGCAAGGGCCAAGAATATTCAAAATGCAACTAAGGCCTTTCTTGTCCGTCACCATGGAACTTTAGAGCAAGGGTTCAGGCCACCCTGGATCACTTGGCTCAAGGTTACACCGCCAGCACAGGAAGTGAGCTTACGTCCACAAACGGAGCTCATGAAGACTCGTCAGCACCCACCATGAACCAAGCCATACTCGACATGCTCTTGGGTCACTCGGCCGAGTGGGCCAAACACCTTGTCGAGAGAAGTGGGCCGAGTTGTCCTATGCTTGGGCCAAAATTATCTAGTTATTAATTATGTTGTTATTTCATGCAATTAGATAAATAAGGTGGAAATTAATTATATCTCTTCTAGATATATTACTTAGCCACCAAGTTATTAAATATCTATCTTCTTAGGAATTATTTATCTTAAAGTTATTTCATTTATCTTTAGATAGAATTAATCTATCCAAACCCCTTTCCTTTGCAAGGAAGGATTGGTTAGATCTCTCATAGTTTTCCTATAAATTCATATTATGCACTTTGATTTAATCAGATTGAATATAGAATTGAAGAAACCCTTTATGGATTAAGGGTTCTTCGATTATCAATCACAAAGCTCTTGTGTTCTATTTTATATTCGGCAATCACAAAACACACCATCACCTTGATTCAATCGGCAACCCTAAAAACCAAACACAACCTACACACAACAGCCCTGTCGCAAGAAGAAGAGCCCGTCCCTTGGCGTCGTCCGCAGGCTCCTCGCTTCCAGCGAGCGCAGCCGCTTCCCGAGTGCCCTCGCTCCTGCTCCCGCGCTTCCAAGTGCCCTCGTCCGCGGTCTCCAGCGCCTGGGCTCCGCGCGCCTCGGCCTTCGCTCGCCATCCCCCTCGCTCCCAGCGAGATCCCCTGCGCGCATCCGGACACCCGCACACCCTGAGGCCAAGCCTGTGTGCCAGCTCCTGCGCTCCTGAGATCCGCGCACACCCAGTCCCTCGTTCTCTCTTTCTGTCGCTATTTCTCTGTTCTCAGATTGCTGGAATTTACTAAGTGTTGAAAACTGTCGCTAAATCAGAATTCTAATTATTTGTTTTAATTGTTCCAAATCAGGAGATATCAAAGAGCATTGCAAGATCTTGGCAAATATACGGCGTGGTTCTTGATCTGAAGCCCACAGGCGAAGGATCGGGTATCCCAAACGTATCACAAACCCCCCAGCCAATGTAGAGTCTTCCCTGCAAGCGACCAACGAAAAGCCTTTAGTTTAACATACTCAAGATTAGGGTCATCAACAATAGTTTCGCACAAATCTAAGTATGTAGTGATGTGTTCCATAGGGCATTCATTGGGCTTTCCCTCATATTGATTCCTCCTAATTTTAGAAATAAAAGAAGGTTTATTTTCAAAAGAGATGCGAGGAAGAATAATAGGAGATTCTAGCACTGCCAGAGTAGGGTGCAAGTATTCTTCCGCATTATGAGGGATATGTTGTAGTTGTTCCTCGATCTCTTTTCGGGATTGCACATCGCGATCCACCCTAGCATCCCACTTTTATTGATTCCGTGTGTAGTCAGCCTCTTTTTAGGTGTATTCTGTTTGCTTGGTGGTGAGCTCCTCTACTTGCTTGTGGAGCTTCTCGAGCTCCTGCGCCTTATTAAGAATCGTTTCCTCATTGTCGGACATGAGTCTTTTCTTTAGTCTTTCCTGCAGAAGAAAGAAACACTCCGGTTCGAATAAAGGTTCAAACTCCGGTGTGCAATCAGCCCGTTGCATACACCTATAAAACAAACACTACAAAAGAAAAAGAGCATAAAAGAGACTAAAAAGGGCGCGATTGATAGCCTCCCCGGCAACGACGCCAAAATTAATTAACGGAGGAAATCGAGTCTAAACAAATATGAATATAGATGCAAACCAATCCCTTATCCGCTAAAATAAAATTACAAGACTTCCTCCCGCTGTAGTGGTAGGAGTCATGATCGATCCACGAGTAAGCGTGTCAGCACTCACCGATCTAGTCTCGTAAAAAGCTCTCTGTGTCGACTAGAAGCCACTCGATATTGACTGAGATCCAGTCGATGTCGAGTCAAGTCAGTCGATGTCTAGTAGTCAATATGCAAAACAATACAAATAAGCAGTCGACGTCGACAGAAGGGACTCGACGTCGCGTTATTGCCACTCGATATCGACTAAAAGAGTCGATGTCGAGTCAATTACAGTAAACAGAATGTAACAAAAAAAATTTGGAAAAGAACGTCTGAAGATTAATAGGATGGAAACGAAAGATGAACAGAAATATCGTAGGGTTGTTGTAAATATCAATAAATAGAACTTCCAAAGCCGGAGAATTTACCACTACGATAACCATACAAGTAATATGCCAAATTCATGAAAGGAACATGTCTTTCATCGATTAACTTTCGTCATTAACAAATAGGAATACAGAGGCTCTCGCATAAACCCTCATTGTTACTATCCCTTTTTCATAATTAATCCAAATTCATGATAAGATCACTTTCGCTTCAATATCATAAATAAGGATCACCTACAACTACTCTCATAGAAGAATTATGCATATAGGATAGAAGATGAAATTCACATAAATGATCATAACTTTAAGCATAGTTACATGACTATCGTCGGGCTCACCCTGACCCTAGAAGTAAGGTGACTACTCGCACCTCATCATCGCAATCATCATAGTAGAGATGAAAAGAAAAAAACTTGAATTGAAAATAATGACGAAAGAGTACAACCAAAGCTCTCCATATTTCTCTCTCAAACTCGGCCTACTCTCTCTCTACTCTATGTAAACACAATTGCTTGTGTGCTGGAATGATTGAAAACTAGCCCCCAAGGGCTTTATTTATAGTGGTTCTAATTCAATCCTTGACTAGTGAGGATTGAATCAGTAGAACCACTTGGTTCTACTGATTCAATCCTCGCTAGCCAAGGAAAGAAATATCTATCTACTTTCTAAAGATAAAAACTTCCTAATAAATAAATATGAAAAAAATAAAAATTCCCTAGGGTAAATGGAAATTAATCTATAATGATAAATGTTCACCAAGGAGAGATAAAAGATCCTTGACTTCATAATTAAGCAACTCACCTCAGATTCGAACTCGTCAAAACGCATTGTAGGGCTCTGATTGTTCACTCGATATCGACTGATGTCACTCGATATCAAGTGGTCTTGTATGTATCGAGTGCCCTTCACTCGACATCGAGTCATGTATGTGATGTCGAGTGGTCTTCTTGCTTCATGGCTCTAAGTGTTGCATATATATCTTCACTAGACGTCGAGTCAACTTCAGTAGAAGTCAAGTGAATCTTCATTAGGCTTGCCTTGTTCCAACACTTAGCCAAATTCTAGGTTTAATCCAGTAGATGTCAAGTGGTTTCAGTAGACATCGAGTGAAAGTCCATCTTCGTTCCTTCTTCTCCGAATTGCTAGAAAACGTCTTTGATTTCTGCGTAATTATACAGAAACTTGTGTAGACTTTCATAACTCAAAAATAAACATAGACCACACAAATCTCATACTTCATTAACCCAACAGTAATATAGACAGAAACCGGAATAAAAATAGATAAAAAAAATGGCAAAATAAGCGCACATCACCGAATAGCCCCTTATCGCTTGTTTATCTAGAGTGGTATCATATCTGACATCCAAGTGTCATTGGATGGGATGAGCCATTCCACATGATGATCGACATTTATCGTCAGCATCGACGCCGCGATGGACCTCATCACACACACGCACGCACACACACACGCATGCACGCACACGCACACACACACACAAACCCTAATTATGAGTTGTTTTTCATATAATTTACAGTATCAATCCCTTTTCTATGTCATACATCCAACACTCGACTACTATGACAATTATAATAAATCAACATGGATGAAATCCCCTTCGAGAAACCAGAAAATCCAAGAAACATCCAAGACCCAAATCAGCTCCCACATATCCCTATTCCTTCAAATCTGTTTGGGGTTCTGAATCATATCTTGATTGTCTTTACAACCATACCCTTTTCATGGTGAGTGTTGGCGAGACTCATGTTCATTCAATCGAGTTTCATGCATCGTGGGGAGCTTCTGCTTCTCCTGTGGGTGTGAGATCTAAAGGGAACTGGTCTCGGGATTCAATTGTTATTCTCTAGATTAGGTTTTAGTGGTGGTGGAAGAGGGACCAATTCTTTCTCCCCCCGGATCGAACTGGTTATAGTGTGAGAAGACCAGAATTTCTGAAGGTAGTTGGCAAAATCTCTCCCTATTGCCAGTAGAGGGTTCTTCAACCATACTATATGGTCCTCCAATTTCTCGAAGGTCCCATCACCGACCTCTCTTCCAAAACCTGTTGATGGTGGATATGTGATGTCACGGGCCCTCCGATCCCTCGCGTTGGCGTTGGCCCCTTACCACTCGCATTTGCGAGCTTGGTCGGTCATGTCGCCGTTCGTGCACCGTTATATTAGGCGTCCGGTCGGAGGCTCGCTGTGTCATCCTTGGCATGCAATGTGAACTAGGTGTGTCTTGCATGGCAAGGCCCAAAGGGAAAAAAAAGTCTTACAAATCCCGAAAGGGTTCAAAAAAAAATTGTATAAATAATTAAAACTGTTTGGTTGGAACTATGTGCTTTATAATAAAATTTTAGCCTCAATGCTTGGAAAATACCCGAAATTACCCGAAATCGATTATACTCGACACACGAAACAACTCAAACCCGATTAGCATTTCCCTTAAAGTACACACTCAAAACAACCTAAGTGTTTGATTACTTAATAATGGATATTAATATTATCATGCATATAGTTTAATTAAAAATGATTTTATAATACATCAATTAAAAAAAGTCAGCTAAAACTATATAACTATTAATTTTTTTTATATAATTTCGTAGTTATGAGTAATAAGTATGAAATTAATATCAAAAATTAATATTTTATATAATGTAGTGATGTCTTAGAGGTTACTTCTGCTTGTTTTATTGCGCCCGTTTTCTGTATTTTTTTTGTTTATTTAGGCGGTTTCGGCCTATCGACTTATCTGCCTATCGAGAATCAGGCCAGCCTCATCCCAAATTTTTACTTAATCAAAAAATAAAATAACATAAACATTAGCTTAATAAAAAATAAGTATCTCATTGGTTAAAAAAAGAAGAAGATAAATACCTCATAGTCATAGGTAAATAAAAATTAAATAAATTTGATTTGATTTATCCAATATCATTCTCGCGGGTTTGATTTGGCAGAACCCGATTCGAAAGAAACTGTTGTGACCGAAACCCGGGCCAGCAACACCCGAACCAGTTTTTAGACAGAAACACAATTCATCTGAAGCTATTTAGACTGAAATCCAATTAGCCCGAACTGAATATAATTCAAAAACTCGATTGTATCCGATAAAATAATGCACGTAAAAATACGAATTGAACTCGATCAGACCCGAATGATCATCACATCCGATATCAACCGAAGTCCGATATAACCAGAAATCTTATAATTTGATTGCCACCTTTGAGCAGGTATATTGAATAATAACCCGCTTAAAATGCAGGAAAAAGAGGCAGCTGCAATGATTCGTGCGTGACAGGCACCAAACAACGCATGCCATATTATTGTAAAGAAAGGGATATGGATTTCCATGCAGATTGCAGAGGGTGTAGCTTAGCTTTTTAGGTTCTCCCCTTCCCAAGTATTCCCCGACAATCCCAATAGAGATAATTCATCTGTAAAAATGACTTTCCTTCGTTTAGAGACATTTGTAATTAAAAAAAAAAAAAAGAATAAACAACTTTTCTGCCTTGCATCCTTTTTAAGTGAGAAATGAGAACCCTTTTTATGGGCTTCAGGAAAAAAAGCCTGGCCCAAACCCAGAACTGCTTTTACATACTTCGTATTACTTTTTTTTTTACTCCCCTTTCCTTTGCTAAGTTTTCAGACCAGATTGAAAAGGGAAAATTTAGCAATTTGTCCCGCATTGTTGTAATTTATACAAAATCAGTCTTTCTTTTTTTATGTTTTTTTTAATTAACTATATATTTGAGATTATGCAAGCTTGATTCTGAGGAGGTGGACAAGTCAGTGGGTGGAAACTGCTTAAACATATAGTAAATACCAGTGTTCTAAAAATCGCGCATAGGTACCGCCTAGGCGGCGCTTAAGCACTAGGCGGGAGGTCACCTAGGAATTTTTAAGCCTAGACGACCCTCTAGATGGAACTCCGCCTATGCACCAGCTAGTTCCACCTAACCCGATGATTATTCGTTTCCAGGCATGTAATTAGTCAACTTAGGGGTGAGATTTGTGATTGAGAACGAAAAATCTTACACGTGAAAGCGATCAATATAATGAAAACTCCTATAATGTAGGCATATATTAAAATGGTCCAAAATTTTGAGATTCATAGAAAATTTATGCTAGATGATAGTTTTATGCCTGCAATGTTCATATAGATAGATCTACACGTTTGCGCAATGCTTATGGTTTTTCTTGATGAAGCAGATGGGGTTGGTTTTGTTCGTATGAAAATTGCAATTTTCAATTGTTTGCAATTGCATATTGTTTTGAAATCCAATGTGCCAATGTTTAGGGTTTTTTATGCGCTAGGGTTGCCAGATCAACTCACGAGGGGTATGATCTTTGCACCCTTGTTATTTTATGGTGGCGGATGATTTACAATTTTGTAAGATTTAATCAAGTAAATTAGTGCAAGAAACGCTTGCCTGCTTGGATAGCTTGCTTGGTTTAAGCAGCATGGATGGAGGCTCTAAATATGTGACATATGTGTTTCAACAATATTATGTAAAACGATGAGTTGTTGCCATATTCATAATGAATTGCAGTTACTATCACCCCAGAAGCATAAAAAGTTGAGCACCGACCTTTTAGCAGCTGACACGGTTGACAAATATATGAAAGTCGGTATATCTGCCATGTTTAATAGTTTCTGGAATGGAAGTGGTGATTAGAATCTTTCAAAAAAGTAGCAAGTACTCAATTTGAGTAAATCATTCCTCCAGTGAGGTTTTCCCAAGTGTTCAGCATCATATCTCAGTCTCGGATGTTCAATAGTATGCATAGAGAACATGTGTGTATAGTGTATTCCCAAAATGGCGCCATTTGGTTGGAAATTAAGGAATTACCTTTTTTTCTTGGATATATTATAAACTGCTGATTTATTTTTATTTTTTCTAATTTGCAACTATATTCTTGGTGATCCGGATATTTGAACTTTCTGATATGAAGTGAAGCCCGAAGAATTTGTACAGTATGGCTTGGGCTGCTTAGAGCAATTGGCTGCTAATGGTGATTTGTGTCCCACATACACTCGGGTAACGGGTTAAGCTTAAGATAGTGGTAAAATGTTGTTATGTGCGACTTCCAGGTTGCTGGAAGAGAACTTCGATCACAAGCTGGGTCGAGAGCTAATTCCTCCGCTTGCAATTATTCATTTATTCCTCTTGGAACAGGGAATGATTTATGTAGAAGCTTTGTTTGGGTACGTAAGTTGTCATATTTCCTCCTATATTGTATTCATTCGCTCATTAATTTTCTATTTCTTTTCTTTACACGCGTGTTCAAATTTTAACATAGGGACAGGGTGGCTCGTTTCCACTTGCCTGGAACTCTGCTGTTAAAAGATCTCTCCATAGAGCTAGTACACGTCCTATTTGCCGTATGGATAGGTACCCATCTAAAGCTCTATTCAAGTGCTGATGAGTTGTTCTTACATTGGGCTAGTTCAGGTCCTATTTTTTGAACTCTTGATTGTGTACAGTTTGGATAAAATACATCTGTGTGACTGAGGGTACGTTGTATTCTTTTCCATTTTCATTTCTTGTTTATTCATCTCCTTTTCTCTTCCTTGCCCTTTCTTGGACATCATTGTCTTTGTGTTTGTTTTTGGTTTATTATATGGCACTATTGTCTTTTGAAGTTGTCGGGGAAAGGGTGTGTATACCTCGACCCCCAAGACCTTTCTCTAAGAGGGATATAGTGGGTCTGGTAAAGATGTTGCAGTTGGCACATCACAGTGATAATGCCGGCTGGTGAACTTGTAGATTTGCCACATTCAATTGAAGCATTCAGAAGATTACCCTCTTGATCAGGTTTTGATGTTCGATACTTACCAAGACAAAGTTTCCATGTTTTATCTTTCCCGTAGCTAGCCTGGTTTAATTGCTATGAATATAGTGAATCACAGTCTCTGCATGATGTGGTGCACTATCACAATTGGACCCAACCTTTAACAATGGTGATTGATTCTGTTAGAGAGAGAGAGATAAGGAAGAAGAGTTGTGTTTATGATATTCGATACCCCCAACAATCATCAGTTTAGAGCATATTTATCAGCGAGCCCTGTCTCGGGCTCACTACTTACTTTTTAACTATCACATCAGCTGATGAACCCCAACCCAACTTTTCACTTTTTCAGCAAATTATTAGTGAGCCCGCTTCCGAGCTCTTAACGTTATTTTTAATCTACTTCTTTTTTTTCTTCAAATATACAAAGCTATTATTGTTATTATTATTATTCGTAACGTCATATTTTAGTAATAATAAATTTATAGGGAAAAAATGGGACAAAAAAGAAAATATTCATAACGTCATATTGATATGTTTGATTTTTTTTTTAAATATGCAACTTGTGATTAAAAAAATCAAATTATAGGGAAAAATTGGAATGAAAAAAGAATTTGTTTTTTAATGGGGAAGGAATGAAATATGAGTATTGATATATTTTAATTAAAAAAACATATGCCCAAGTTTGATAAACAATAAATTTATAGGGAAAAAATGGGATACAAAATGAATTTTTTATAGGTAAGAAGTGAAATATGGGTATTGAAATCTTTGAATTTTTTTTAAAAAAAAACATATGCAAAATGTGTTCCTATGAGTAGATAAAAATAAAATACATTTAAAAATAATTATTTTTATTTTTTTTACGGTACAGAAAATAGCCAAAAAATGATTTTAAAACAAATTTTACACTTCGCTGCCATGTGACACGTCATAGTTGGGACACGTGGAAGCTTGCATCACCCCATCTCTTGCCAGTACTCTGTATTCCGTATAACATATTGTGCAGCGTTTGGCACCCCATCTTTCCCAAACGCTGCGTTTTGTTCTTTAATTTCGCCAAAAAAAAACGTGGGGCATGACCCACCTTCTGCACTAACGAGCCAAGCTCGTCTGCGAGAACAAAAATTCCGGGGCTCACAGCCAGGTCATCCCTTTGCCTCTTTTTTATTTACTACCTCCGTTCCAAAATACATGGGTTTTTTCTTTTCGGCACGCTTTTTAAGGAGCGAAAAACTCTATAAAATATTATTTTTTAGTTAATTTTTTTTTATATAATTTGATACTTATTACTAATAAGTATCAAATTATATAAAAAAAATTAACTAAAAAATAATATTTTATAAAGATTTTCGCTCCTTAAAAAGCGTGCCGAAAACCAAAAGCCCATGTATTTTGGAACGGAGGGAGTATTTTTTTGCTGACTTGGTTTATTGATGAGCCCGAAGGCTCGCCAATAAACATGCTCATAGCCTCTATATAAACACAATGATATGGGTTGATCTACACATTATGTATTAGGCCCATTCCTATATCTCAGCTCATGACATGCACCTCTACTTTACTGCTTATTGATCAGTTGGGAATTCTACTACGGTTTATGCTATCCAAAGTCTGAAACAGTATAAAAGGGGGAAACACACACACTCATGGAGGATTGTTAATTAATTATTGTAGTTTAGGTTTCACCTTGAACATTGATATACCTTGCTTTTCTCACGAGTATGTGCACTTGTTGAGAAGTGCTGAATTTCACTATTGTATCTGAATTAGTTCTCTGGTAGTATTTCAATAGAAACAATTGGAAAGAGAACATTTTGGTCAAATAGATCCCCTTGAGATTCGTAGATGTAGGCTGATTAATTGAAGAACAAATTAATGCATTAGCTTTCAGCTTTGGCATTGAAAATGAGTACAACTTATGTCCAGGACATACCAGTTCCCTGTTGTTTATGCTTAGTGTATCGTCTAAAGTTTGAATTGAAATTGCTAAAATTCAATCAAGGTTCCTTGGATCATGATAGAGCTCAAAAGCACACAAAACAGAAAATGGAGCCAGAAGGATGAATCCTTGGAGTTTACTCTCCAAAATTCCAACAGGAAACCTAGCTGGTCCCAAGGCTAAGACTTGGAAAAGAAAATGATAGCTCCCTTGAAATGACACCCTCCCTCTTATTTTGCAATATCTAATTTTCTAACATCACTCCATGTCGCTCTAACAAACCTCCCTCATAGCCATGGAATATATTGAATTGCTTAGGCTAGTAACATTAATACATTATCCATGTATGTCACAGTTGGACTGACCTGTGACCAGATGGGTTTTGCTGTGGTCTTTGTTTAATACTCAATTTATGTGGGATTGGTCTATTTACATACTACTCGAACCTGACAGTTATCTTCTTTAGAGTGTGGCTTGTTTCCGTTAGACGTATGAAATAAAAATTGAGATTTCATCATGGACTATGATTCTGCAAATGCTGATTCTATTTCCATATCTGCTCTTAATTTGAGACAAATCTGCTACTTCCCAGGACTTTGAAGGCCCATTGCCTGAGAAAGTGACTTTAGTTTAGGTAACATCTACTCTTTCTGAGACATGATGTATTTAGATGTTTCTGTGTATGTTATGGGATGTTCTTTGTCAAATAATGGTAACATTTTAATCACTATAACAACTAACCCAGTGTATGGAGGCTGTTTCCTGCCACTACTTTGCCGAAAGTTGGCAGGAAATAGATGTGGTTCTTTGCATATGGTTTCCATCACTTGCGCAATGAAAAGCCTTATTTTGCACAGGGGCCGATTGCTAATAAGGTTCCGACAGTATCTCCTTCTCCAGCTATGTGATTGATGATTTGATGATGCCCTTTCATTTGTTTTACCCTCTATGCTGGTTTCTTTAGAATTTCTGTTGTTCAAATGGCATCTGTACTCCTTGCATTAGTGATCCAGGCCTAAGGTCAGCTCAAATCCCTAACCCCACCCCTTTGTAAATTTTTGCTGTTCAAATGGCATCTGATTTGCATATATATATATATATATATATATATATATATATATATATATATATATATATATATATATATATATATATATATATATATATATATATATATATATATTGTAAAATTTGGCTTAACGTGTAAAATTTTGAGACGCTGCGTTTTGGGGGCTTTTGGTCGTTTGGGGTGATTTTTACTTAGCGCGTTATTCAGTTCTTCCTATTGCTTCTTCTTCTTCCTCCATCATCACTCATGATCCTCAGATCCGATATCGCGCTTCCTCTCTCGCCCTAACTCACCCTCGCTCGGCACCCTCTGTCACGCGTCGTCGTCATCTCTCTACTTCGATCTTTGAGGTTTCCTGAATGGAGAACGGCAATGGCGAAGGAGATGGCAGGTCTTCGTCTTTGAAGCCGTGGTCGGAGAAATTCGTCCAGGTTTGTGCTCGATTTCTTCTCCTCTCCTCTCCCTTCAGATTTCCTTCAGATATGCTCCTCCGCTCGCCCTTCTTCAATTCCTACCGCTCCACCTAGGTTTTGCCCTATTGTCCTGTCA
Source organism: Persicaria tinctoria (assembly GCA_037127255.1). Classification (NCBI taxonomy): domain Eukaryota; kingdom Viridiplantae; phylum Streptophyta; class Magnoliopsida; order Caryophyllales; family Polygonaceae; genus Persicaria; species Persicaria tinctoria. Next base: position 55,659,977 of record JBANSL010000006.1, on the reverse strand, counting down.
AAAGTAGGATTTTGGTTTTGAGTTGCAATTTGTTCGATTAAGATACAATTTGTTCGATTAGGTTGCAATTTATTCAATGCGGTAGAGCATTGTGCCTACGCACAAAGATGCAGCCTTTTCAATGGAGCCTTATACCCATAAAGAATTTCTATACAATGGACCAAAAGATGCAGCCTTATACCCATAAAGAATTTCTATACAATGGACCAAAAGTTCTTACTTCAGCCTTTTCAAGTTTTTGCACTAAAGCCTATTAGCTCAAAATGGTAGAGCATTGTGCCTACGCACAAAGATGCAGGTTCAAACCCCGCATAGGCTATATATGTTTATCGCTTAGAAGTACGATGTTTCTCTTCATGAATAAGAACATAAAGTGCAACTGTGAAGTGCATTTTGTGCAACTGTGAAGTGCATTTGTGCAGCTATATATGTTTATCACTTAGAAGTACGATGTTTCTCTTCATGAATAAGAGTATAAAGTGCAAAAATAAAATCGTAATGTGCAAATATAAGAACATAAAGTGCAACTGTGAAGTGCATTTGTGCAACTGTAAAGTGCATTTGTGCAACTGTGAAGTGCATTTGTGCAACTCTAAAGTGCAAATATAAGAACATAAAGTGTAAAAATAAAATTGTAATGTGCACATTTAGAATACAAGTGTGCAAAAGTTGGATACAATTGTGCAAATTTAAACTACAATTGTGCAAAAGTAAGATACAATTGTGTAGATTTAGAATACAATTGTGCACATTTAGAATACAAGTGTGCAAAAGTAAGATACAATTGTGCAGATTTAGAATACAATTGTGCAAAAGTAAGATCATAATGTGCATGAATAAGACAAAAGATGTGCTTTTGAAATCGATGTTTTAATTTTTTATTTTTTTTTACTTTTGAGAGTTTGGGTTTACCTCTCGCATATATAATTTAGGTTGATATATGTGAGTTTGAAATCGAGTTTTTTACGTATAACAATTTCAAATTAAAGTGAATACTTAAGGTTAAAAAGTGTATAATTAAGGTTAAAAAGTGCACAACTAAGATTATAATGTGCATGATTAACAATTTGGGATTGGTGTGTTCTTGTTTATAATATAACCTATGTGGGATTCGAACCCACATATTTGTGCATACGCACACCGCTCTACCAATGAGCTAATAGGCTTATACGTTTCAAGAACAATGAAAACAAAGGCAGCTTAAATTGCAATTGTGTTAAAAAGTTTTAAAGATCAGTGTTAAAAATGCAATAATCCAACAATTTACAAACATCTAACTGCACTACAATCATCTTAGAGCCTATTAGCAGCTACAATCAAAGAATACTGAAATTCACTCAACCCACCCAACAATGAGAAGGCAATCCTTCAAGGGAACCGAGAACTTCTTGGGAATATACAAGTTCCAGGCATTATTAGCCTTTACCCTTACTCCAAGGTTCAGAAGTGTTTTTCGTCACCGGTTAAGAAACGAGCCTTGCAGAGATATTGTTTATGTTATACGGAATATAAGCTGAATATAGAATGTCCCTACAGTTTGCCAAATAGTGCTTACCATGATGCATCTTCCAATGAAACATAAGAAACATATATTGGTCACATAGTTAACCTGTCAAAATAAAATAAACTAATTTAGTCACCCTTACCTAGAAGATGGAAACCAAAAAAGAAGATCCCACATTAACACAAATAACATACCTCATGTAGCTTCTTACGTCGCCCTTTTGATTCTACAGGGAATCGCTGCAGCATTAAGAAGAGCCTAAAAAATACAACAATCAAGATAGGCAAGTATTTAATCACCATAAAACAAATCAGTGACTGAGTACAATGACAGCCAGAGTAACATGCAGGATTTTAAGTAGTAATTGTTACTAATCATCTAAAGGAAAGAAACAACGCTCCTTCAACGATATATCGGCATTGCTCTTTAAGAGAGGCAAGTATTGAATCCAGCAATTGCCTAAATAAATGGATTTTAATCAATGAAAATGAATACTCTTTTTACCTTATCAATGATAAGCTTAGCATTGCTCAAAGAGAACAAATAGGGGGACTTGTCCCGGTGTGTTTTTGTGCCTTGATTGCAAGGCTATACTCATCAAACATCATTTCCATCACCAATTAAAAAGCTTAAAGCCATGGAAGCCCTATGTCTTAATTAGGAACAACCCTAAATCATTTCCCCCAAATTATTTGCAGCTCCACAATCACCACATAGACTCAACGAATTGGCAATGTTAGGTCAGTTATAATGTGAAAATGCAAGTTAACTACTCCAAGCAACAAAATTTCAGCCCTAAATGAATATGAAATTGAATTAAAGGTGAAAGCGCATACCGTGTAAGAGAGAGGACAAGCTGTCGAAGGCGAGGAGCGACAGTGCTCGACGGCACCTTGATTGAGAGCAGAGATTCAGATCTGAGCAAAATTGCAGGTAAATGTATGCTTAATCGAGTAGCGGTGGATGAAAATAGGGACGGCGGCGCGGCCAGGAGCGACGGTGCTCGACGGCGTCATTGGGGATGATGTCGTCGCTGCAGCGCACGAGAGAGATGGATTTGGGGACAACCTGACGCCCAGACTTTGGACAATAGAGAGAGATCGGAAAGGAGGATGAGGATGAGGGAACCCTAGGGCGTGCTGCCATGGGAGCATAAGGAGGAGGAGGGAATAGGGCGGATGGAACAAGAACGAGAAGGAGAGAGAGACATAGGGAGAGAGATTACCATGCCTGTACAGGTGGATCTGGAAGAACTGTCGATGGGGATGCCAACCGGGGTGGTGGTGGCTCCGTCGGAGCGCCGGCCGGCCTTGGGAACAAGAGAGGACGAAAACATCAGAGAGCGAGAATGGGAATTGGGAAGGAGAGACGAAGAGAGGAGGTTGCTTCGTTCAAATGGATCGGTTCAGATTTTTACGGACCGTTTTAGTTTTTTTAAAATCAGGCCCGCGTGTTCGGTTTTCAAAATTTTACACGTTAAGGACTTTTTACATTTTAAAGCTTCCCTATATATATATATGATCAAATTTGTATCCTTGTTTGAAATTGTGTAGTATGCCAGCTCCCCCTATAAATCACAATGATTGGTTTTGATTTGGTTTAGGTGGATTCCTGGATTCCTGGTTGAAGAACTTCATCTAATAATAATAATATGTTCATGAATGGATTATGGATGTATCATTGTCGTGTTTCCACCGAATAAATGAAGATTTGTTTAAGAAAGACCCCATTTTATTATACAATTCCTGGATCAAATTATAAGATCAGCTAACCAGTGTCATTCTCAAAGAAGAGAATGAATATCTTGATTGCAGAGCTTAAGAAACATTCTGAAGTTCAACATCTCTATATCTATATCTATATATAAAAAGAGAGAAAGTGCATCTTGAACAGTAAAATGACAGCTTTGTCCTCATTTGAGACACTCAATTACAAGATTTCCATTATACACAACCATCTGATTGAATTTGACGGGCCTCTGTTTTTTTTTTTGGTGAAAAACCGGGAGCAAGCTCTCGATAGAAATGACGAAAAAGAACGAAAGTTTGGGCTACACAACAATAGAGCGGGGAGTAGCCCTTCCCCTTACATCATCCCCAATAAACGTAGCCCTTCCCCTTACATCATCCTCAATAAACGAAATAGAGTCCTGGGGCGGGTCCGGGACCAAATGAATACCTAAAGGCCACGAGTGAGCAGCCCGAGCGAGGGAGTCGGCGACAAAGTTCGTTTCCCTAAAGACATGTCGGAGATGGATCTCCCATTCGCGATTTATATAGCCATGGCATCTGTATGCCAAGCTCGACATGGGGTGGCTGCCGTCAACTCCTCCTTGAATCAGATCCAAAGCCGAACGAGAGTCCATTTCAAGGATGACCTTCCGAAAGCCATAGTCCCAAGCTAATTTCAAACTTTCCAATATACCACAGATTTCGGCCATTAACACTGAGCCATCACCAATCCGCATCACTAGCCCCATAATCCAAGCTCCTTCCTCATCACGTATAGCACTTCCCGCAGCCGCCATGCATGTACCATCCACAGAGCCATCCGAATTCACCTTCACCCAGCCGGCAGGGGGTTTCTCCCATCGAATTAGTGTGTCGCTTCCCCGTTGATGCACCTCCTGAGCTTTCCTAGTCTTCCATGCCTCCATATAGTCCTTCGTTTGCTTGACAATGAAACTCGACTTGTTATCCAACCGCACCACTTCGTTGAAAGCCCGGTTGTTTCTCCATTTCCAAAGCCACCACAACGTGTTGGCAAAGACGCAACCCCACTCCAACTTCTCGTCGACCTCGGCTCTCGACATAAGATTGCTTCTTAGCCAACCTGCAAACGGGCCATTAAGAAAGCCATTACCATTCAAAGGTAAAGGCATGGATCTCCAAATTTCAGAAGCATATGAGCACTCCATGAATAAATGGCTTAGGGACTCCGTTTCCCCATTGTAGGATGTGCACCCGGGGTCCTGGGTCAAGTGTCGGCGGTGCCGCTCCTCATTGGTGAGGATAACACCCCGCAACACCAACCAAATGAAGCTTCTAACCCTCTCCGAAATCTTGAGTTTCCATATCCTGTCAAATATAATAGAATCAACACAGCAAAACCCATTAGAATTAGTTATCTTTTCATAGGCTGATTTTACAGTAAACTTTCCAGCCGGTGTCCCCCTCTAAGATAGTCTGTCCGGGCCTCCTTCGCTGTCCACCATACACGACGCCATCTTCAGGATAACATCAGCCGGTAGTAGCTCCCCAACTCCTCCCACTTCCAACCTCTTCCCTCCTCCCAGTATGAATGCGCCCTTCTGTCTAAGGCTTCCTCCTCCACTTTTCTGATCGCACTCTGCTGCATACATTCCTCCTCAACCCAGCAGTCCTTCCAGAATCGGATCCCAACACCATCTCCAATATTGCACCGGATCCCACTGAAAAGTACTCCTTCCATCCCCTTTCTTATCGCTCCCCACACTGCGGAGTTGCTCAATAGAAGCTTCAGCCATAAGAATAAGGTCATCAGCGAACAACACATGGGAAATCTTAGGGTCAGCACGCGAGACATTGATGGGGTTCCAATCTCCCCTTCCGACAACCCCATTGATCATTTGGCTCAACCGCTCGATACACAACACGAACAAGTAGGGACTGAGCGGGTCGCCTTGGTGAATACCGCGCATAGGTCTGAAATCTTGCGTCATCTCCCCATTGATCAAAACCCTTGTATTCACGGTGCAAACACACTCCATGATCCATCTAACCCAAATCCTGGGGAACCCGGCATCATTAAGAGTATCTTCAATAAAGTCCCATCGAAGCCGATCATATGCCTTCTCCAAATTAATTTTCAGAACCATCCACCCTTTTCTCCCTTTCTTCTTCCTAATGGAATGAACAATCTCTTGTATAATGACAATGTTGTCGGTAATAAGCCTACTAGGGACAAAGCTACCCTGCATAGGGCTAATGAGATTCGGCAAAAGTTCACGAACTCGGTTAGCCTTCACCTTCGTAATGGTTTTGTACAGAACATTGCATAGGCTAATAGGCCGAAACTGAGCCACCATCTCTGGCCGAGCAACCTTAGCAAGCAACACGATTAGCGTCTCATTCATCCCAGAGGGAAGACTAGACATAGCAAAGAACCTCTTAACGAAATCAATCACTGTAGGCCCTGTAGTATCCCAACATTTCTGAAAGAATATAGCTTGAAACCCGTCAATCCCTGGAGCTTTATACACTCCTATATCTTTGATAGCTCTATGAATATCAGCGTCCGTAAACGGCCTCTGCAGATTCTCCCAACTACCGATAGGGGTCTGAGGGAACTCACCCCTACCACTCTCGATGGGAACCTTCTCCACATCGGGCAGCGAATACAGCTCCATGAAGAACTTGGTGATCTCGTGCTCAATCTCCTTACTGTCCACAATATCCTCTCAATAGTTGGATGTGATTCCTTTTCCGGCGGATGACGGTCGACATATGAAAGAAGGAAGTGTTCCTATCATCTGCCCTTAACCAATCCTCCCAAGACTTTTGAAACCACAAGGTTTCCTCGTGCCTCAACATGTCATCAAGCTCATTCTGCAGCCTAATTTCATGTTCAATCAATTGATCATTCGGATCTCTTTCCAGCGCCTTTTTTATCCTCTTGAGCTCGGCCTCCAGGTTACCTTTCCGCTAAAAAATGTTTCCGAATACATCTTTGTTTCATTTGACTAAGCAGCTCCGAAGGTACTCCAGAGCAGCACTAGCTTCACAGTCCGTTCTCCATGAATCCTTGACCAACTCCTTAAACCCCGAGTGAGAAAACCACGCAGCTTGAAACCCGAACGGACGCCTATTCCTGTTGAGTTGAATCGGAGCATCAAGCTGAACGGGAGAGGGGTGTGGCCAGAGCCATAATTGGGTAAATGTTTCACAAGGGCCTCAGGCCACCCCAACCGAGCTACTGAGTTGCACAACACCCTATCCAGTCTCTTTGCTACATAAGTTTCGGCAGACATGCCTCTCGACCAAGTAAACATAGATCCAACAAAACCCATATCGATCATGCCATTGTAATCAATCCATTTCGAAAATCTTTTCGTGCCAGAGGAAAGAGGACCTTCCTGATTGCTCTGCTCCCAGCTGTTTGACGGGCCTCGGTTTGACTCTCACAATTTCGCCCCAAATGGTGCCCCTTCGGCCTTCGCTGGTTCGCGCACTGTCGCACCTTCTCATCGTCCCTCTTTGCCATCAGTGAGTTCTCGACCCTACGTTGTCGGTAGCACCACCACTTCGCCTTTCTTTTCCGTTCAATCCCTCTCTTCGCTCTTTCAATTTTCCTCTCTGATAGAGACTGTCGTCGTCTCTTTTTCTCCCTTCACCAGTAACCTTCTCCAATCTTATCCTTCGAACTTTGCTTCGGGCTCCTTGCCTCCTCGTCTACCAGACTGTCGGCATATGCTCTCCTTGATCCTGTACACCGAATGTAACACTACAGAAACCAACAACTTCTTCTTCCCCCCTTAATCCCATATTCGAATTTGCTAAATTGAAAATGTTAGTGTTTTATACCTTATACTTTTTGAATTTGTACTATAGCTTTTGATATAAGATTGAATTTATAAATAGGATATGAGAATTCGCTTTGGAATTTTGATTTTAGGAATCAGTTTGGGAAATTAGGGTTTGTGACTTTGAGTGGACTTCGAGGAATTCGTTTGGTTGAAAAGGAAAACCTGAAACCTTAGATTTTTCTTTAATTAGTAAAAAAATTCTCTATCAAATTCTAGAACTTATACGGTAAAGTCCGCGAGGGTCAAAGAGTAGAATTGTTGGATTTGGGATAAGCTGTTAATTAATTGATTTAGGGCCCGTTTGGAAAGGGTATATAGATATAGGATATGGGTATGAGATATAGATATCAAGTTATCGGTATTGAGTATGGGTATGGAATTGATATCTATATCTTATATCGACTGTTTGGAAATGGTATATTAGTATATAGATATCATAATTAAAAAAATTGTAATAAAAATTAACCCATGCCTATCAACTTTTATACTCGGTATAAAAATTAACCCATAACTATCAACTTTTATACTTAGTATATAATGTAAAATGTAATCAAAATCAACTTTTATACTCCGTATAATATTATAGTAATAAGCCAGACATGAGTAAAGATGATGGAAAAATTGAAATCCTAAAGAAGTCAGATTCCTTAACAATGATATGTACTCTTGGGGGTTGATGGGACAAATTAAACCCTAACTATACAATCCAGTTGAAAGAAGAAGAGGAGGGAAGGGAGAGGAGACCCTGCTGAACATTCAATTCTTGTGGTGGTGGAGGTCGTCCATCTCGTAGGATTTTCTCTTCCAGATCGACCATCTTGGGAGGGGGCAGGTCCTTCGTCACAGATGAGTAGTTGTGGTGGTGGTGGGTGATTCCGGTGAGGGTATTGGAGAGGGAAGAAGGGAAATTGCTGGAGTATAATAATGGAGGCCAAGGAGGAGATGCTATAGCCCCCAATTTTGGGGGATATATATCCAAAAGTTGAAAAATACCTAGAATGAGTATATGGGGATATAGAATTGATATCCATATACCAATTTGAGCAAATATATCAAACATGGTATATAGATATTGGGCTTTCTATAACCATAGCCTATATCTATATACTCATCCCAAACAAGTACTTAGTTAGTGTTTGTTTTCAATTGTAGAATTCGATTGATCTAATTACAGTTTATTTTCAACAGGAAAACCTTTGTATATTACCCTTAGATTTCTCATTTCCAGAATTTTCAATATTGAACTCGAAAAGTTAATCTTCCAGTCAGAAATAAGTTTCAGTTCAAAGAGTAGCTCTGAACAGAAGATTCCTCTCTAAGTTGGATTAGAAAATGCAATACCTTTTAATTGTAACATGTCTGTATGTAGAAAATCAAGACTAGACAAAACCTTTGTATATTATCTTTTGAAATTACTTTCTTCTGTTTTAGGACATCTTCAGTTGCTAGGCTTCGATATATGTGTGTGGTTGGTCGACTAAAATCTTGACTGATAAATTAAAATAGTTAAGCTGGAAGAGGATGACGAGTCTTGTCTTGGAATATTTGGTGATACTCCGTATATATGAAGTATAATTAAACCGGTACTTGATTCCATTGATTATAAATATTGCTACAAGTTCACACAATCAAGTATATTGTAGTTTTTATTTTAAGTTATTTTAACAGATGTTGATTTTCATAATATCATTCATACCAAGATCAGTTTCGACTTTGTAGTAACATTGACTCTGAGAGTCTGAGATATAAGCCTATAAGTGGTTAAGCCTGGTGTCCTGGTGAAATATGAATGGTCTTTTTAATGTTATCTAGGGAATTGACGTTGAAAATGTAATTGAAAAGTGGCGGTGGAAAGTTGGAAACTGAATCAAGACAATTAAAAGAGAGGGCAACATGAACTTGTTTCTCCTTTTTAAAATTGTTGGAATGATATTTGGAGATTATTTATATATAAAAATTTGAAAGAAAAAAATTATTAAAAGGCATCTGAGTATATAGGGAGGCTTTAGGAAATCATATGTCCTATGGACCTATGCAAGTCAACAAATTGCTAACTTTAAAATTTTCCAAGTGTTTCAGCAAATAGACATACTACCAAGTTCATTTGGTGTGCAAGCATTAATAATTTAAATTACGAGTCAAAAGATAATTCTTTTAATTTGGCTTGCTTATTGCTTTTATTTTGCATAAATTTTATTTTTTAGATTGTAGAAGGCCCTTTAGTCTTAGAAAGTCTAAAAAAGTTATCCATGATTTAGCTTCGTTGGGTTTGATTAAATCTTATGTTGATTGATGAGTCATATATTTCTCAGTGTTGGATCCAAGTTAGTCTTAATATGGATGTGATTAATGCATTTTTTTTTTCTATTTTAGCTTCATTGGGTTGACATGTTTTTGTTATCTTTCTCCTTTTTTCATTTCATTCCTAATGAAGTGAGGACAAATCAGACACATAACACAAAGATAAATAAATACCAATAGCATTAAAATATTTCTTGACCAAAATTATATTAATTAGCCTCAACTTTTGAGGTTTATCTTTTGTTATTGACACCTCTTGCTAAAGTATATTTGGATTTAAGGATTCCTCTAAAATGGTACAAGATTCTTGATATAATGCCAAGCTTATAATGCTGTTATGTTGCAATGACATCCTATGATAGTAAATACATCCTATGATAGTAACAGAAGGAAATTTCCACATTATTCTCACTTGTAGTTAACCTTCGATTGATTTCTTATTGATTCTCTTCAATGTTAATGAATCTTATTCTTCTTTCTATGATTTATATATTAATCTCTTCTGTTTGATTCACTTAATTAGATATGAAATTTTATATTTTTATGAATGTTTCTTTAAATTAATCGTAGTCCAAATTGTTCCAGGCTTGGAATTCTTTTGTGGTTTATTGAGGATTCATAGTTATGATTCGAGGCCATTGAAAATCAAATATATATTTTTATGAATGTTTCTTTAAATTTAATCGTAGTCCCCAGGCTTAGAATTCTTTTGTGGTTTATTGAGGATTCATAGTTATGATTCGAGGCCGTTGAACATCAAATTTGATCTAACCATCTTGAGTCAAATAGCAATGATATGAGGATTCATAGTTATGATCCAAATAAGTAGAAGTCAATTTCTAAGAAGCTTGTAACTATGGAGGATACAAGGAGGGAGATTCAGATCGTGGAGCATTTGAATTGTAAACCTAACATTGTGGAGTTTAAGGGGGCTTATAAGGACAAGGCTTCAATGATCTTGTGATGGAGTTGTGTGCAGGTAAAGACCTATTTGATAAGATCACTGCGAAAGGGCATTACAGTGAGAAAGTTGCAGCTTCAATCTTGAAGCAGATTGTGAATTTTGTTCATGTTTGTCACTTCATAGGAGAGATGCATAGGGATTTAAAGGCGGAGAATTTGTTGCTTGCTAGCAAGAATAAGAATGCCCTCTTGAAGACCACTGATTTGATCCTTTGCATGTGTTCATTTAAGAATGAATGATATTGTAAGCAGATTATAGACATCTTTGTGAATGTTATATAGCAACATGTCCTTGATCTTAAAGTAATCTTGAATTAGTTCTTGCATTTTGGGTATCAAGGAGGATTTATGAATTTGCAAATGAATCATTAATTTTAAAATTGTGTTGATGGGATGAAGTTGAGTCGTTCACGCACACGATGACAAAACTAGTCTATCTATACTCTTATAAAAGCCTAGACTAGGGTTGGAATGGTAATTGAAAATTACCATACCAACCGATTACCAACCGTACCAACAGGTCCTTGGTACCGAGACTTCGGTTACCGATTCAGTCGGTTACCGAAGTCTCGGTACCAAGGATAGTCGGTACGGTAACGGTATGGGCAACCCAAATACCGTGGTACCGTTGGTACCGAATATATATTTAATTTTTTTTTTAAAAAAATAAAATATATATTTTATTTTTTAAAAAAAATAAAATACCGTGGTACCGTTGGTACCAAGGATAGTCGGTTCATTTTCAAGCATAATCTGTCATTGGTACCATCGGTACAATCGGTACCGATGGTACCACAGTGTATAAAACGAAAATCGAAGAATGAAAATAGTGGCTTCGGTTACCACGGTACCGACATTCGGTAACCGATACTTTCGGTACCAAGAGTTTCGGTACCGAAACTATTCGGTTGGTACGTGGTACAAAAAATCTCATACTGAGGGGTATCGGTACGGTACGTGGCAATGAAAAATTTACCATGGTACCGTACCGTGCCAGCCCTAGCCTAGACCCCCTGAATGAACAGTGAATTAACGGAGCGAGTACTCCCGTTAACTTAAAACGGATTCTAGAAATTGGCCTATGTCTTCTACCGTACTCTTCATACTCTCTGCCCTGGTTTCATCACCACCGATTTCTACTTCCCCTCTACATCTGCCTTTCGAAGATCCCGATTTGCCTTCTCTCTCCTACTTTATTCTCATTTGCCTCTTGCCAGTTGCCACTCCCAGGTCTCGAATCGACGCCGAAAGACACCTTAACAGTTTCATCCCGCCGCCGATTTACCGCCAAAATCCCAAGTAGCCCCTTTCCTTGAAACGATGCCCCCGCTCAATCAATTGCCTCACCGCATCCCTCCCAAACTCTCCGGCACCTCCACACATCCTTTGGCAATGGAGGACGATTTCCCCGACCAGAGCAAGCTCCCAGAGTTCAAGCTCGGTAAGCGATTGCTAAAACCCTAATTTTCTCTCCCAAATCCTCTTTATTTGTATTTATATGCAATTTCTTATTCTCTTTCTCTTTTCATCGTTGTAGATGCGAGGCAAGCACAAGGCTTTCTATCGTTCTTCAAAACACTGCCTCATGTATGTTTTAATGTTAAGCTTCTGATTTTGCCGAATCGCCTTCATTTTTTTTTAGGATTCCCGAGTCGTACGGTTCTTCGATCGTCGGGTCAGTTTGCCTCATCTATAGTTCTTCTCTACATTCTTTTCATTTATGGGTGCTTATTTCCATGCCGGAAAAAAAATGCTTGTAAACACTTAATGTGGTTTTATGGAGTCAGTGGTGAACTAATGAAATTGGACTCGTTATGGATTAATGCCTATTTTTTTCCCTACCGTTGGTGTATGTGAATCAATTAGAGTAGGAAGTAATAGGTTTACTTTGTGCCAATTTTCAATCTGAGTCTGATTTCCCCCCTTTTGAGGATAAACAGATTGGCTTTTTTAGATAATTCGAAGATTACCTTACCAAATTGGAAAAAATGAAATTAGAAAGCAGAAAAAGAATCGGAAGTGGATATTTGTCTTTGAGTGTTCACTTCTTTGGTGAGTTTCTGAACCTATGTGAGGGAACATTTCCGTGTTTGCGCCAAAATATAGCCTAATTTATTCCATCTAATAAAGAACTTGGTGCACTCAAAACAGGACTATTTCGCTGCCCATGGCAATGATGCCAGTTTCATTGCGAAAACATACTACCACACTACCACTTGCTCTTAGGTAGTTGAGCAGCGGGTCTGATTCCCTTTCTAGCGTGAGTGTCAGCAAAAACATGTTTGAAACAATCGCACGTGATCTTCTCTTAGAGAGAACTGATCACGTAGTTGAGTTGTATTAGGGTAGTGGCTCCAATTGGAGGCTTGTAAAACAATCGCACGTGATTATCTTGAGCAACTTGATGGTTTATTAAGATGGTATCTGGTCAACTTTTAAAAGTAAATGCGGGTTGCTGAAATTGGTAATATATGTTATGATCTTCTTTTTAACATATATACCCTTCTCTTTCTATTTTGGATTGAAGCACATTTCTTATTCGTTTATTTCATGTGTGGGCATGCTACACATTCATATTGAACTGAATGTCATTTGTTACATTATCATAATATTCCTACTATAGCTTTATTTGAGACGGATAGGGCCTCACAGACACTTAAAGAGTTGAGGTATGATTCATGGTTCGTCTTGATTTTCTATTAGTTGCCCTTTGATCCTACAGACTGTTTTTTTTACGATGGTTGGTTCAAAAGTCTTTTCCAATTATTCTCTTAGTTATTCTGTTTGGGTTTGTTGTTGGAAGTTAATATGTTTGCAAAGAGCTGATGACTGATGCAAATAGAATATTAGGTTTTGGAGACCTTGGAATTCATGGCATTAGAATTGTAATTGGGAAATAAGATTTATACTAAAAGAGTAAATCTTGCCCACTATGTTTTCATTTATTTTCCAGTGGTATAATACATAATTAGATTTTATGTGGCCCCTGCTGGAAAAATCCACAAAGGGTAAATCTTGCTTGATAAATTATCATCCCATGTTATTTATCAAAACATGCTCATATCATACATAAATGAGGTTAGAATAAGAATAATCACATTTTTTTGTAGCCGATATTCTGTCATTAAATATTACATTAAAGTAACTAGAAACTTCAATAAACTCATGAATAGTATTTGATAATCAATGGCAAGGTCTTTACAAAACATATTCATTTATTTTTTTGGACATGGACAGTTTTTGGCTCCTATTAATTGTTTTTAAAATTATGTACATGAGCATCTGTTTTTAACCTATGGCATTCTTTTGCTCTCTCTTTTTATTAAGCTGAAATGCCTCCAGTGATGCTTCTACCAACTTAGTGATGAAATTGCTGTTTTTTCGAGCTCTATTTCCCTATAATCTTGCTTGTATCCTCCCATGAGAAGTCATTCATCCCTGGTATTTTTCTAAGAACTTGTGTAAGTATGTTCTTTTTTTTTTGTTATTGTGCATTTTCATCTTTTTGAAAGCCCAGACTCATTCTTCTGGATCTTCATTAGTCCTATTTCAGGTGCAAAGCCTGCTTTGGCTTGAATTCTAAATCATTGATTCTTACTTAAAAAGTACTGACTAGCTAGAAGTTTCTTTCATCCCTCTAGCTAGGAACTGGAAGCCATTCTTAGGTTTGGAGCTATTTGTGTACTGATTCTCTAGATGATATATAGTGACCGAGACAGTTTGCTAATTCCTTTTGAGAATAAGCTGTGCGCTTTTCTTGCTATTTTCATAATTGCTTTTGCTAATTGGGGGATGTTTCCAGGTCGTTCTTTTGATGCTTTCAAGCTAATTTTGCACTGTTGTAGCTTATGACCATGCTTAGAGAAAGTTTTGAATTTTATGATCAGGTAAAAACTACAAACCTAACTTAGATCCATATTTTTTTTCCTAGATTGAGGAGTTCAATTAAGAAACCATGTTAAGTTTGTCATCTGTAGGTTTTGTATGATATTTCATTCCAAATGCTTTGGCTTGATAAATGGAGAGCCTGGCGTAGTGAAGACCTTCTTGTCAAAGATACTATATGCTTTGGCTTGATAAACATGGGATAGAAGGTATTTTATCTTGGCTTTCTAGGATCCATATCTTTTCAATGTATAGGTTATTTTTCCCGTGCTTTAGTTATTCCTCATCATAGATTTCTTTGGTCATAGTTGGGGTTTGCTAGGTTAGATCTTGGCTAAATATTTTGACAGTGAAAATTCTAATTCAAAACATCTTTTCATAAAATTGAATAATGGGCCATGGAAGATGTTGAGATAACACACATTAGTGACTCTGAATTTACTGGGATATCTTGTTACAGTCTTGGTGGAAACTATGGTGTGAGCAAATTTGTTCATTATAATATTTTCATGCCAGTTACTCATGGTGATCTTGGAAGCTGAGGAGACAGAGGAGCAAAAAGAAAACGTGAATGCAGAAACCAATAGGGAGAATCAGAGAGCAAAAACTAAAGAACGTGATGTTGCAAATCATGTTACCATGTAAGTATATCACTGCCTTTGGATATTAAGTAGGTGATCCTAAAAGTTGTTTTTTTAAAGAGGCGAGAATTTGGGTGGTGTTAGGCCTTTCTTGATCGTGGTGTTAGGCGATCCTCAAGCTTTGGATGAAAATCCAAAGGCGTCAAGTCCAACTCCAACTAAAGATGAGTCATGAGTGTTATGTATAATCTTACTGTATAAACCAAACAATTATCTTGTCTTCTGTCTTTTTATCCGTCCAACCTCGAAAGATAAACTTACCACTTATGTATCCTTTATGTTAATTGCATGTATGTGCTTTTCTTTAGCTCTAGGACCCGTGAAATTGAATTTAAGAGGCATATGAAAACCTTGTTTCTTTCACAATGCGTACCCAACAAAAATCACCAACTGACATACAA
The DNA here is from genome assembly GCA_037127255.1 of Persicaria tinctoria. Classification (NCBI taxonomy): domain Eukaryota; kingdom Viridiplantae; phylum Streptophyta; class Magnoliopsida; order Caryophyllales; family Polygonaceae; genus Persicaria; species Persicaria tinctoria. Next base: position 55,644,719 of record JBANSL010000006.1, on the reverse strand, counting down.
ACTTGAATAGACCACGCGCGAATGCGCGCGGTGCCTAACTAGTATATATAAAAGGCGGAGTGTGGCACAAAGTTGACTTACCAATTTGCCCCTAATTCTGCCACTGTTCTTTCAAATTTACAAAATTGCTATTTTTTTCCAGCGTCCTCTCTGTTCCAAAATCGCCGCCTCTCGGAGCCTCCCCTTTCCTTTCCCTATCTCTGGTTCTCCCTCTCTCCCTTTTCCTTTGCGCCGTCTCCGATCGTCCCAAGATGGTGCTTACTTCTCTTCCTTCTTCCGAAGCTTATTCAATTCGAATAAACCCTAATTCTCCTATGGGGGTTCGTGAATTCCGACTCCAGTTACGTCGTCTCCCTATCAGATTCAACCTGTTTTCCTTTCGATTGCGTCATGTAAGCCTCTTCTTCTCTTATCCTTTCAATTTAGGGTTCGATTTAGGGATAAGAAGGAATTCCTTGCATTTGTTACTCTGTTACTTGAAGCATTCCAACAAGTAGCAAGTCAACAAATTTGATACTTTGGAGAATTCATGGCGATAATTTAGGTTCTAACATAAAATAGCAAGTCAACATACTCTTCGTAATTTCATAATGCCATTAATGGAGTATGTCCCTGGTTTGATGGATTCTTTTTTTTTGATGAATTGCCTTTTTTCTCTTTAGGTTGTGTGTTTGTAGTTTTGTACTTCCATGGAAGCTTTTTTCTCAACTACTTATCAGTTCATCTCTTTGTTGATTTCTGGTAAGACTCCTCAATTATATAAATTGTCTGATTTTTTTTTCTGGATTGTAATTTGATGGTTTTGATTTGTGTTGGCTGGGAAAATAACTTGATAAATAACCTTTTACAATCAGTCCGTTTGATTTTGATGCTCAAAATTGTGCATCAAATGACTGCAGTTGTAGTTTTGATCGTTCTAGATATACTTTTGATGAATGAATTGTCTCTCTTTTCCCAGGTGATCAAGAACAATTTTGTTTCATCTAATAAGATCGATTGATATAACATTTTTCAAGAAATAAGGTATGCTCACGGTAGAAGCTTTTTTTGTGCACTCTAGGTCAGATTTTATTTTGCTTTGAACATTAGTAATGCAGAGTTGAGAGTGAATTTGTGACTGTCTTATGCTTGTTTCGTAAAACTATAGGTATAGATCTATGTGAACTTAAGGATGTCAATTTTAAGATTTAGATTTTAGAATTTAGAAATAAGTTACCGAGGGATGTCAAAACCTGTGTAGGTTACCCTCTTTTTTTAACATTCAAGGGATTAAATGACTTTTGCTATTGTTTCTGCAGCATGACTTCCTATTTTCAATTAGATGCTTCACTAAAGCTTGAAATATATATTTAAACAGCCTTCGGAATATCATTAAACAAGACACGTGTTTTCTTTGAAATCTTCGAGACATCTAATTGGAGGTAATGTTAGGGGAACAATAATATATAGAACTATGTTTCTCAAAATTTGCATCATTTTGTCTGCTAATCATATACTCATAAATTAAATCATTTCATACTTCTACCAATGCTTAATTGTTTAGTGTATCTGGTCTAATGGTCATAGTGCTCATTCATATCATCACTCCGGACTAATGCACACAATAGTACATAGAGTCTACCTTACCTGATTGCAGTAACTTTTGTCTGTCTGGGTTTACTTGATTGCAGCCACTGTTGTTTGTCTATACCACGTGATGCTTGGAATGTGATTTTTCTAATGTTTCTTTCCATTGGAAGAAGATTAACAAGCTTTCTTTCATCTAGAATTAAATTGATTCGTCTCAATACATCATAATGTAAGAAACTAATTTTTTTTTTTTTTAAAAAAAGGCTTTTGTGTCAAAGCTTCTGATTTGCCTCATGTATGAACAAACTTTAGTGTAGGCAAACCGTCCAAACTCTTTGTAGAATATCATCTACTATTCTTTTAATAAATTCAAATAATTGATATAGGCATTTATGACTAAAGAATTATAAATTGTATATGGGTTGAGGTCAAAGTTCTTTTTGATCTACTGATCAAATTTTGAATGTGAAGGAAATAATTTTTTGTTCAGGAAAGGATAATCATTCTCAATTTCTAAGTTCCAACAATGTGTCCGTGTTATAGCGTTTTTCAAATCAAAGCCACCTTGTGAATTTTAACGTTTCTTACAGCAGTACGAATTCGAGTTTGCTCTTGCTTTGATTTGGATGTGCATTTGTGCTATTTACTTTTAAGGTGTACTGTCTGTGGGTGGGACAAGGGTTTGATTTATGTGAATGTTTTGGATAGGTTATTTAATAACAAAAGAACAACATCAATAGTGTCCTTGCCCATTAAGATCTGTAATACAGGTTGAATCAGGTAAAAAATATATTTTTTCCGTGAAAATGCATGTGGACTACAAGTTATGTGCTGATGTGCTATAATCGATTTGAATATGTTCCCTGGCTCACCGGAGAACATGAAATTATGAGGAAGTGAAATCCCTCGTAATGTTTGAAGGAATGATCATGTATCAGACTAAATTAAGATTAATGTTAGTTACTTTTTCATATCATTTTGGAACTGGATATATTAGGCTTGTTTTAATTGTTTAATAATCAATTTGGTCTCATCAATTTTTAAAATAGCCTTCCTAGAAAATACCTCACCCTAAAAACTAAAATAAATAAATTTGTGATGCTTTTTAATAAAAAAAACTTTTGGCTACTGAGTTAATATTTATCTTTACAAGCCCGATTGAAAGTGGATGGTATTGCATCCACGGTTGACGTAGCTGACATTTAGTTTGCTATTACATTGATTATGCGAGAGATATTGTATACCATCTTTCGATTATATTAATCATATGTTTTGTTTTTGTGATGTCTAGCCCAATCCTAAATTTTCCCCCTTGTATGTGTATTACAGAGACTCGGAGAGTTGGAGCAGTGAGGCAAGAACTTGTGAAGTTGAAAAAGGCAGCAGCCTAAGAAGATAACTGTCCACTCTATTTTCGATTTTGATTTTTTTTCTATGCTCAAAAAAATAGTTTATATAAATTTGCAAATAAAATTTCCGTGTGCGAAGCACACATAATATCACTAGTATATATAAAAGCGGCAATGAGCCACAAAGTTGAGTTACCATTTTACCCTTAAATTTGCAATCGTTCTTTGGAAATTACAAAATTGCCACTTTACTCCACGGCAATGCGTCTCATCACTTTCTCGCCTCTTACTTCTCCCTTTCCTTCCCTCTCTCTCCCTTTTCCTTTGCTCCATCTCCGATCATCCCAAAGATGGTGCTTTTCACCTTCATCCAAGCGACTCCGGATTTTGATGACGCTGCTTTTCCTTGTGCGGCTTCTCCAGCTTCAATTCGCCTTCAATTCACCTGATGCTGCTTCTCCTTCTTCTCGGAGGTAGGCCTCCGCTGCTTCCGATTTGGTTCAATTCGGCTTCATTCAACCGACTTTGGATTTTCCTGACTTCGATTTCGAGCATGTAAGTGTAGGTATGTCATCCTTTTTCACATTGTTGCTTGATATCCGATCCTTTGATCTAATTGAAGAGAGTCAGTGTTGAATTTTCCCGAGTTCAATTCCGACCAAGTATAAGTGCAGATATGCCATCCCTCTCCAACTTGATGTCTCAACCTATCATTCTTCCATCTTCACCCTCGGGGACGCTTAAATTCTCATTCAATTGCACACTGATTTCTAGGGTTTTTTCATTTCTCTTAAGTTTATATTTGCAAATCTCCAGGGTCCTTTCATTTCACCTCTCTGTTTACTGCTCTCTTGCCATCCACTCTTCCATTCTCTTGTGACGTTGAATTTTTCGAAGAGCATCGACTCTCACCCCTTAAATTGAATTATTTGACATCCATTGTCTTTGAGCGGAGACAAAATCGCCGACGAGAAAGGGTGTGTTTTCCTCGCCTCTTTTTTAAGAGGTGGAGGAGATGGAGATGGCAAAAAGGAGGTGGAGGTAGGCAATTTTTTTCTACCTTGGTGAGAGGGGGTGGAAGAGGTGGGGTGGAAATCCACCCCCTCCATCTCTTAAATAAAGGTGGGGAGATGAAAGAGGAAAACAGGGCCCAAGTGAAGTGGGAGGGGCGACGCTGGTGGATGATCTTTCACCCAATATAAGGTATATGTCTTCGATTTCTCTTTTGAAATTTCCATAATTTAGGGTTTACGTGTTTGAATTTGAGAATTTGATTAAATGGAAATTTCGAATTTAGGGTTAGATTGTTTTGAGTAATGGGCAATCAAATTTGGAAATTTAGGATTAGAATTTAGGGTTTAGATGTCTTATAATCTTATTCATTTGATTGTTTTTTGCTAAAAGAAGCTATTGTAGCCTTTTTACGAGATGCAAGAAATTAATTGTAAAATTGGTCTTACTTCATTGAGTTAGCTCAGTTCATCAGTAAGATTTCTTTACATTAGTTAAAAGAGTCATTTTTACTTATGCAACAGAAGCTTAAATCTATGGGATGCCTTTCAAACATTGTATTGCTTATATTGACTTGTAAAAACTATGAACATGTCATTTTTGTAGCTTAATTTAGTGTTTGTGCTCATATATATATAACAGAAGCTTAATTTACTTATGCAATAAAAGCTTAAATCTATGGGATGCCTTTCAAACATTGTATTGCTTATATTGAAGTAAAAACTATGAACAAGTCATTTTTGTAGCTTAATTTAGTGTTTGTAGCGGACATGTGGAATGCCATCATTAGAGGTTCTTTTAATATATAACAGTATTATTTTTATTTGCTTTTATATCATAGATACACTAGGTATCATTTAATTGTGATCCCTTGGTCTAATGTTTCATGCTCTTTGTCCATAAAACACAAAGCTGGAAGAAACGGCGCTTTGTATGGATTTTGGAAAATAGTTTGTTGTTTCTAAGCAACTGCTTGTGCTTATCTTATGATCCAACGTTAAGGTTTTTAGAAACCATATTTTTAATCTTTTTGTGAAATAAAAAAAATAAAACTCGAAGTTTAGCCTCAAACATATACTATTTGATTGTCATAACCCTTCAGATTGAGATGTTGCTTATAAATATGATGTTGCGTTATGAAAAATCAGATATGTGTGAATTTGTAGAGATTATCAAATAAAAGAATAAACCTAAGTGCTTAATTTATTTAAACTTTATACAATATATGGACCCATAGGCAATGAACTTGAAATGGTTAAAATGTTAACTTGAAACAGAATTTGGAAGATTATGATGGAGTTGCAGTTAAAGAAGGTATATTTATCAGAACTCTAGGATAAGGCAAAGAACTTGAGGGTGTAAATGAAAGAGATGGGGATTAAGAAGATCCCCTGATACAACTGAATTGAGGTAGGGAACGAGACAAATGCTTTTGTGAAACTATTTTAGGCTCAAATTCAACCGTAAGGATCAACGATAAAAACAAGCAAATACAAGCCCCATTCGCTTAGAATTTTGGGTGGAAAATAATTGTCCATCGGGTCTATAATTTGCATCTTTAAACTTGATGTAGATATATTGAACAATCAAACGTTCACATCTCCCCAATAGGAAATATCGATTAGATATAACAAATTCACATACAACTGACCTTCCATACCGCATTCGTAAAAACACGAGTTCAGTTAAACATTTCCGAAATGAAGTTGAATTTGAATGTATTTTTATTGCAGCATCAATCACTGACCTTGGTCAAGAATCATGGCGAGATCATTTTCAACGACGAGTGGAAATCCTTTGGGCAACATATATGACAGTGCACCCCTTGTTTGGTTCCTGATCGTCATCCAAATCACAATATTTGTCAATTGTCACCATGTCTACAGATGTTGTAGCTTCATCCAACCCTAAAATTCGCCTTCGCTGAAGCAGCACCCTTGCTGGGCACAGCTGCCTCTGCCTTAGGCTCCATTTCTCCCCATTTTCCGCCTCTGCTAGGATTGCCGCAGTTTTTGTTACACTTATCTTTAACATTTGAACAAACAAGCTATATAGTGCTGTACGTTATGGATGTTGATACTTGGACAACATATTGCCAATCTCTTACATGATATCTGATTGCTGTCCAGGATTTTATAATATATTATTTTGCAGTACGTGTAAGATCCATTGTTGCTCTGAATCTTCATAGTTATGGTAGCGGAAGGCATCCGTGGGGGCAATCTTAGTCCAAATTATCTGAAAAGGGGATAACAGTACATCCCCTTGTTCCTATTATCAAGACTTCCTTTGTGTTGTGTATGTTTGATTCTTGGTCAGCTCGGCAACTGTAAAATACAACGATATACAATCAAAAGCATTATCCATCTCCTTCTTCTGTATGAATCGTGCTCAGCTCATAACTCATCCTTGTGTATCTTGAGTTGTGATCTTGCAAGCTGAATTGATCGATCATCATAATTAATGGTTTAATTTCATTGGTCTCTTGTTGTGGGCCTTCTTAAAGCCACTTTTCTGATACATGATAGATAGATAGATAGATATGGATTTTAATCATATACGGAGTAATTATGTATATGCCCAGTTGAATATTTTTATTTGGCCTTTGCACAGATTGTTAATGATGAAAGCATCATATCCATACCAAGTTGTAGCTCCATCCATGGAGATGTCCTTTTAACCTTTTTACCAATTCATGTCTTCTGTACTACAAGCTCCATTTGTCCAATTGAATTAAAATCTACCCTTTTTTTTAAAAAAAAAATAAATAAAATAGATTAAGCTAGATATTTTTTCATTTGTATTGTGGTTATGCACCATTGGATAGATACCATATATATCTTTTCACACATTGTTTAGGTGATCATTCAATTCCAGAATCAGAGAAGAAATTCCCCTGTTTCATCACGTTCTTTGCTAAAACATCATATCGCTCGCCCTATCTATTATCTATAGATGCTGTTGCGCTATGATTCGCCTGCATAGCTAGCTCAGGCTCGAAAAGCTTACGTTGTATATATTCAAACAGCACTCGAAAACCAGCTCAACTATGTATGACAAAGGGCAAAAGGGTACCCTGTGGAAACCATGGATCAGCTGAAATGAAAGGCATATATCAAGATGTGTCTGCCAATATATATACTGTAGGGCCATCCTCCACCATGCCTGCAATCGCAATCGCAATTGCAAGTACAAGTACAAGCACAACCAAATGGTTGTTTAAGACCTGTCCATTCCTCACAAGTAAAGCTATAGCTAGCAATATTCAACACATTAAAGCTCAATCTCATCTCATACCTAATTTTGATGGCTCTGATTCGACTCCTTACCAGTTGTTTGAGTTTGCTAGCAGTATGGAGAGATGACGGAGAGGGCTCAAACCGAGCATCTATATATATTTTTTTATTAGGTAAGAGTTCGGATGGTAAAACCGACTTGAGAGCATCCTTGTAAATGGGGTTCTAGAGACCTATATCATTGTAGATGTCAACACCCCTGACAGAGTGGCAAATGTGTGCAACGTACCTTATCAATCACTTTGTTGCCATCACAGGGTACATGAGCGAATGACACATCTCTCACTCTTGACAGAAGGGTCTTAATGTCTAACATCAACATTTCGATTTCCCAATGACATTTTGTGATTTAAAATTATTAAGGAGTATCCTTGAATCTTAATTTGTTTATACCCAATTATAATATTGATTGGGTAATGCATTGTCTTAAGGCAATGAATGACTTATGTCTTTAGTGGGGGTCTGGTTACCTATATTTTTCGTAGCCAATATAATCGAGACGACTCTCCCAGTCACGTATGATAAAACAAGTCGAATTGTTGTTATTCACAAGAGTTGATTCATCAAAGTTGAGCTTGAACGTGCATAGTGGAATTTTTTTCCATCTGATTGTTTTTCGTTGATAATTTTCCTAAGTCATGTGCTTATATTTGTTTTGGCGTAATTTAAATCCGCATTGATATCTTGTTTATAAGTGATAATTTTTAGCCAGATTTCCATGTGCATATTGATTATTTATTTGACGTCTCTTTCCTTGTTTATTCTCTTGATAATTTGCTGTACAATTTTTTTATTATTATTTTGTTTTGTTTCAATAAAACCCTAGCAGGCTAAAAAGCACAGGAGAAACATACAAAAATGTTTTGATTGGCCAACTCAGGTGATTTTTTGATGGGGATCTCTCTCTCTCCCACAGGATATGAGATGCATGATGGCTCTTGGAGAAGCTGATAGCCGTGTTATGTAGGTGGAGAATGAGACATCATTTACCACTAGCTATCTTAACAATCCACCCTCCAGTCCTCACTTCTCCCCACCTTTTGGCATTATTCCGTTTGGCCTTGTTCATTTTGCAAGTCATTACCTTAAAGCAAGGGGGGATCTAGAAAAAATTGCGAGGTGGACACAATTTTTTTTTTTTTATAATTATATGAAGAGAATATCCACCAAATAAATTATAAGAATTTTAAAATAATAAAAAATGAATTGAGGAAAAAATAAATGAAAATATGTACATAGTATGATTTGATTCTTAAGGCTAATAAAGTATAAATGTTTTCGCCTCATACTTCATGGAATTCGTTCTTCTCACCCTAGATCTGAGACATCACCTGGTAAACATTAACATACATGTAAAATTAACATTATTTTTACATCGATTTTTCTATCCTATACTCTAAAGACATATGATGAGATTATAAATTAGGAAAGATTTCCTACTAAAATATAAGCGATCCTAAAAATCTAGTTAAAAGAAAAACTAAAGTAATTAAAATTTAAAAAATATTTCCTAATTAACGTTCTTATCTTATACCCTTAGAGTATAGGATAGAAAAACTGTTCTTACATATATTTGAGGTTATCTCGGAGAATACAATATATAGAATTGCGATGAGGTTCCTCTAGTCCACCTTTATAGCTAACTTCGTAATCTATTCACTCACATTATTAAAATAAAGTTCAATACGTATGTCAACACTTATTTAATTAAATAAGGAAAAATGGAAGAAAATAATCCCACCTATTCGTCTTAGTCTAAAAATAATCTCAACTCTAAAAATATACAATTATAAACCAAATTAGTTTAATATAGTAAATATATGAACTATTGATTTCTCCGATTGAATTCCGGTAAACATTGCTGATGTGGTTATATAAAAAAAATAATATTGCTGATGTGGCAGAGAGGGTAATTGACATGTAACATAAAGGTATAATAATAAAAAAAATTAATAAAAGGAATAAGAAAATAAATGAAGATAACAATTAGACAATTCCGACTTTTGACTTCCGACATCAAAATTTCCTCAGAAATCTCAGGTACAGACGCTATATACATCAAAACATGGGAACTTAGGAAGAGGGTTTCCCTATTGTGTGGTTGGAGGCTGGGCGCAGAGGATCTCCACGGTGAAGGTGGCAAGTGGGACGAGCTTGAAGGTCGAGTGGATGATGAGAGAAGCAAGGAGGTTGTTCTAGCTTACAAAACAGAACGAGAAGAGGATATCTCAGATTAAAAATGGACAGAATTGTAGATGGCTGAACTCTATGGATTTTTATTATTGAAGGTAATTTGATGTTTTGGATTTCAATTACGATTTCGGAGAATGTTTTGATGATTAGGGTTCCTATTTCTTTCCAATTGATCGATTTCACATGGGATAGAAATTGCCCTTTATTCCTCTTCAAAAAAAAAAAGAAATTGCCCTTTATTTGATGAGGAATTTCATTCATTTATCAAAATTGGGTTCTCGTATATTGTGAATTAAGGAAGATATCAATTTGTGGGTGGGATTTCAATCTTTATGTAGTACTTTATACATGATCTCCCTAGCTTAATTTTGTGATTCTACAGGAACATTTTTCTTTTCTATTTTTTCATATTTTTTGGTTGCCAAAATCAAATTTGCTTGCTTTCTTTCTTTGATTCTATATAGTACTGTATATATGTATAGTTAATCTAATACCGATAACAAAAAAAAAAAGTATAGTTAATCTAATCTGTAAGAACAACTTCTAATTTTCATAGAGTTCTTCTAAAATCAAATACTTGACAAAAAACTGCATAACAAGTTCTATAGTTATCCCAGTTTATAAGAACAAGTTCTAATTTTCTTTCTTTCTTTGACTCCATAGTATGTGTATATAGCTATAGAGGTGAAGAAAGGGCTAAGAATGAAAACAAAACAAAACAAAAAAGAATAAAAATATGCAAATGTTTACATATTAGGAGTATCATCAAGTCATTAACTGAGTTAAAAAATTCAGAAAACTAGCATTCTCTAAGGATAGATCATGAAATTACATGAAGTCTAAAGCATAAGTCTTTCATCAAAAGAAAAGCAAGTGTACATGTGAAGCATATCTTGCAAGAAATAAACATTTTAATGTGTAGGTGGACGAGAATGATCTGTTGTTGAAGAAAACACTTGAGATGGGGGCACATTACTATTATGTTGGGAATCTCTACTTACCTACACATTATTATACAAAAACTTATCATATTATCATACACTCTATAGACTACTAATATAAAACTAACTCTAAGTTGGGTAGATCATTATATGGGCAATATAAGCTCGCATACCTGTGAACAACCTTCTCTAATCACAACTCCTGGACTAGAGATGGAGGATCTGTAAATGATCTCCCCTCTTTCCCCAAATTGGATTCCAGCTCCAACATGAAAGGTACCTAATTTTCCACCTCTTCCTCTACCTCTACCTCTGCCTCTCCCTCTACCTCTACTTCTCCCTCTTTCCCTTTCTATTGTAGATGGGTTGGCTTCAACTGTATTTCAGCGCGCACACAAACACACATAAAACAATTTAGTTTTTTTAAATCACAACCTAAAATAGAGAAAAAGAAAACGAAAAAATAAACAAATTGAGTTACCCGGATTTTTCCTAGGCCTCCCTCGACCTCTCTTCTCTGTAAGAATTGGTGCATTGTTTTTGTTTGGACACTTGCTTTTGTTGTGCTCACCCGATCTACATATAGAACATGTCATCTTCAATCCATGCTTTGTTAACTTTCCCGGTCGCTTTAGATCTTCATGGGGATCCTTTCTTCTATTTTTCTTTGGCCTCCCAGGTTGCTTTTTCACAGGTGGAGGTTCCAATGGGAAATCTTTTTTAGACCAATAGCGTTCACTAACACATGGCGTAATTGTTCCTTGATATGCTTTAGTATTTGTTTCTTTCTTAAAGTAATCATGAACATAAGCTTCTGGACTCACATGCATAAATCCGCAACAAGCAATAGCATGCTTGCAAGGTATTTCAGTGATATCAAACTTCTTGCAAGTGCAAGTCCGCTCATTCAAGTTAACATATAACTTGTCAACCATATCCCTAACTTGAAACTCCACCAAACTAGAAGGCACAACATCCAACTCCCAAGCAGATAATTTTTCTTCTTCTAACTTTAACTTGATTCTTGGGCAAATATCATTAGGTTGTTTCCCTTCCATCAACCTTTTTTTGGTAACCAACCTCTGCATTAGTGATTCTCTAATGCTCTCCAACATGTCAATGATTGGTTGACCCCTACATAAGTGTGAATAATATTACTGTATGCTTTAGTCATTTTTATTAAATGAAAGAAACATCATTTACCTTGCTTTAAGGATATATCCATTGAATGTCTCAGCCATGTTATTCACCACAACATCACATTTAGATTGTGTAGGAAAAAATGCTCTATAGAAAACTCTTGGGCTTCGAGCTAAGAAATCATCGACAGCTTTTGTAGATATTTCTCTCATCTCATCTATTGCTTTTTCAAAGTCTGCCTCACAATATGCTCTTGTTGCCCTCCAAAATATAATTTTCAATTCATCACCTTTATGAGTCTTGTGCCAATTAGCATATATATATGTCTAGCACAATTTCTATGTTCTGACAAGGGAAAAACTGATGCCACTGCATTGAGGAGCCCCTGCACATATATCATTATATATAAAAGAATCAATGAAGTCAAATACTTGTTTAATATTGTATAGTAAAGTTTAAAGGGGTAAGAAAGTTTATCTCTACCTTTTGTTGGTCAGACATAAATGCCCACCCTTCTCTTTCATTTCCATTGAGAGCATCTTTCAGCTGGCTTAAGAACCAAAACCAACTATCATTATTCTCAGCCTCCACCACAGCCCAAGATACCGGGAACATTTGGAGTGAACCATAAAGAGGGGGGAAATGGTTATCGAGAGGAGCTCGTGGCTATCAAACTGATTTTTCCAGATGGTTTTGTAAAAACTCTCAAAATTTAAGGGTTGATCTACATAATTTACCCATAAAATTCCTCTTGGCCATTCGGGTATCAAAATATCAAATGCGTTATCTTTTAGGGAGGCAAGGATGTGGTGTATAGTTTTGTACTTCTCCACTTTTTTTGTGTTGACCCACACAAATTTAATTTGGGCACTTAAATTACAAATTTATCTTGTTATTGATCCGATATTTTTTTTAACAAATAAAAAAAAGCTGACTTGCAACTTTTCTTTCATATGTCCTCCCTCTGTTCTAATTCCAAAATAAGTGTCGTTGTCTTTTAGTGCACGTTTTTCAATGAGTTAAATTTTTTATAAAATATTATTATTTTAGTTAAATTTTTTATACAATATTATACTTATTATTAATAACTATGAAATTATATAAAAATTTTGATTAAAAAAATAATATTTTATAGAGTTTTTAACACCTTAAAAAACGTGCCGAAAAGGTAAGTGACACTTATTTTGGAACGGAGGGAGTATAAAAAAGTTTGCATATTGGACCTAGGACCCGACAAACAAATTTTATTTGGGGTTATTAAAATCACCCATAATTTTTACTATTTACACCGCTAAATCGCTAATCACCGTAGCTTTTTACGATGGGTTTAATGGCGGATTAGGGAGGCCACCGCAACATACAACGATGGCTTGGATACCGTAGACGTTCCCACCACATCTTGTTGTGGTGGGATTCAAACCCCATCATATTTTGTTGTGGTTGCCTTAGGTACAATATATGTGCCCACCGCATCTTGTGGTGGTGGCCTGGGTACCCTTCTACCTTCATCAATGCCTCAAAATTTATATTCTTATCAAGTCCTTCTCCCTAATATCGACGTTCTTCATGGGAAATTGGGTTGGTAAGCTAATCAATTCGGAATTTGTATTCGTGTACGTTGGTTACTTGAATGTGTGATGAAAAATGGTTCTCGACACCATAAATTATTCCACGATTAATTGGTGTACTAGAATGTCAAACCCTGGGTGGGATAATATTCTTGACATAATTTTTAGTCTAGAGAGTTGGTTGTCGTATAGGGTCATCTTTCTCAATTCTCGTAATGGCCAACCGGTGTCTTCTTGCCACGAGACTCTAAACACAAACTCTACCTACCTCTTTCAAAAAGTAATAAGAATGCTCTTCAACTTTACCAAAATAAGTCATACTAGTGTCCCACGAGAAATGGGGTGATGAGTCGGTGGGGATGAATGAATGGTTACCTTTAGGGATATGTCCTACATGATACTAGTAGTACAAGCTGGATGATGCGGTGGGGTGCTGAGTCGGTGGGGATTGCGAGAATTGAGAAAGATGAATCCATAAGACAACTCGCTCTCTAGACTCGAAACTTATCTCCGACCTTACCAATACACTTCATGGTCTTCTCATTCACAAAATCGGCTCCTCGGGACTCTGAAAATAATGACAACATATTATTTTATTCAAAGGATATATCAAAGGAATGAACAACTGGAAACAAACAACTAACTTCAAATCTAACCAACACGTGCACTCTCTGTGTAAGCCCCTATTCAAAGTTCTCAGCAACGAATTAAAAAAATCAACAGCCAAATTTCAGAAATGACAGAAATTTGAAGTACCAGTCTCTGGAACAAATATATCCATGTAAGGGGTGCATTGCATCCTCTTTATGGCCAATGGTTCTAGAAAGTATCTCTGCATTAAAATGATTGTGCAGATGTTCAAACTACTCTCAACTGGAAAGGGTTCATACAAAAACTACCCAAAATACATATTTACTTTTCAAAGATAAAATTAAATGCAAGATTCGGTCAACATAAGAAACTTACCTTCTTGTAGAAGCTCTTTTTCAGTTCATGAACTAATATAACTGCCTTTCCATGCTGGTCAAATTGTGGCCGACCAACACACCCCATCATTTGTAGGATATCCATAACAGGAAAATCAACATACCTTTTCAATTTCCCATCAAAGATTCATGTTCCCTACACCAAATAAGTTAACCAAACATCTGTATAAAGTTCTGGCCCAACTCTTACCAAGCAGATCAGCATGTCACAATCACAATACTTGACAGCCACTAAACCCATAATGGTTCTCTTGGAAATCCATCAAAGTTTGTCCTTATAAAAATGTATGATGTAAAAATTCAGTTCTAAGAGAAGGAAAAACAAGTGAAAGTTCTTGGAGTCTTTCTCTTATAATCAAATTTTCTAAAAACAATAGTGAGGAAAGGAAAACTGAGTAAAGTTATGTCTAAAACACAATGAGAGAATAGGATATATCAATCAATCCTAAAGGACCCAAACATACATTTGGGCAGTAGGCCACCATATTACCTTTGAGTGCAGGATTTTGAAACATTATTTCCACATCACTAAACTATGAAGGAAGTCAAAATAAGTTGGGTAACTCTGATTTATGATTCATATTAATTACTAATTCAGTCGTTAATATAAAAATAACAAAAATGTTTAACACCTAATTAAATACATTAAAAGGAATAAAAGCACATGGCGTTTTCCTTAAGACATGCATTTACACAAAGAGAGGAAATGTACATGTTTTGACAATTAGATCGTCGTCTGTAACATAAAGCCTACATTTCTTTATATTTCTCTAAGCATAACCAAATATACATGCACTAAGTATAGTTGTAGACACTAGGATGATGGTACCTGAACGAATCAATAAAGACCAAAATTGGACATGATGTCTCCTCCCATGACTTTGAATCCAAAATTGATGTAAAACTATGTTCGGATTGCTTGCCCACTTGATTGCTGCCTTGCTGGCTCCAAAAGTAGTTCATGCTCGTTGGTCTCGTATACTTTTATACATATAGCACCAAATAAGAAGAAAAAAATGCGATAAGAAACTTGAAATATTGAAAGATCGAGATTGGGTTTGCCAGCCTACCTTGTGCTAAGTAGCAACTCATACATATTTTGGATTCATAAAATATATGTGGTCTTTCCTATGATTTCAAAAGCTCGTAAACCAAGCTATGTTTCATGTCATCCTGCTCTTGTGCAACATCTCTCCATTCATACAGTCCCTGCAAAAGCACAAGGTTGCAAACTAAGAAGAAAGATTTTCCCTAATTAAGTTGTTACATTCTTGATTTTCTAGTAATTATAATAAATTCATCAGGCATGACTCTCATGAATATGGTAGCAACAACTGAAAACTCACTACTTTCCATTCTTCAGCCACAAACAGCCCCCTACACTTGCTAAGTCGGTGAAGGAAAACAATATCTCATAGGTATGATCTTATATCAAACAGGAAATTCTATATGTTGTATATGTAGGTTGAAGTTTTCTTCAGATTTAAATTTCTCGTCCTAGCCTAACGCAAATCCACCATTTACTGTAATATTTAAAAGAACAGAGAAAAAGAGGCAAAACACTCCCCTACAATTATCTAAGGAATGATAATCCCCACTTCCTATGCTATATTTTTCAGATATGGCAAAGAAAGCCGAAGGAACACAAAACTATGCACTGATGCACAATACTGCACATGATAGTAGTCAAAAGTATTCTCAAGCATTTATACATTGGAGAGACAACTCCAAAAGCATGGGATGGCTTGCCCTCCCCTCTGTATATCACAGCCACAAAACAAGGGAAGGAAATGTCAGGGTTAGTAAAAAGAACATGGAAACGGAGACATGTGAGCAAACCTCATCTTCGATAATGGAAGTGGGAGAATCAGCAAGTGGGTCCATCTTCACACCAGCAACAGTGACGGTTACCATTTTTCAAAATCCTAATCTCCCTGCAATTTTTCAAAAACTAAAGAAATAATCAACCAGAGGAAAGTCGAATGGAAGACTCGCAAATGAAATGGAAGAGCTGCAAACTGGAACGCGCCTCTCGAATCCATGAACTAGAGAATGTCAATGGAAGACTCTCGAATCAGCGCTAAATTGGACACCTTCACCGCTACAAGATGAATCTCAAATCGAATTCGAACTAGAACACGATTCTAGAATTCGTGAACTAGAACAATGTCGATGGAAGACTCTCGTTACAACGTCAAACTAGAAACCCTCGCCGCTGGAAGATGTGTCTCGAATCGAATTGGAAGCCCTATGAACTGGAACATGACACTCGAATCCACGAACTAGAAAACCTAGTCAATGAATCTCGAATCAAATTCAAACTGGAAGAAGTTGATGAGAGGCATTGGCGGAATCGGCGTTGAGGGAAAGGTGTTAGCAAAGGAGGAGTTCGTGAAATCTGAGAGGGGTTCGGTTTACTCCAGAGTTTCATCATATTATTAATATTAATAATTATTAATATATCATTCCATTTTCGATGCATAAAATCGTCGAGAATGGTCAACTAAAATCTAGACACCAAAAGCAGTCGGAAATTACCGACGCTAATGAATAATGTCGAGCAAAAACCGTCGAGATTTATCTACTTTTCTAGTAGTGTTGGCCATTCGGGTTTCAAAATATCAAATGCATTATCTTTTAGTGAGGTAAGGATGTGGTGTATAGTTTTGTACTTCTCCACTTTTTTTTTGTGTTGACCCACACAAATTTAATTTGGGCACTTAAATTACAAATTTATCAGGTTATTGATCCGATATTTTTTTAACAAATAAAAAAAAGCTGACTTGCAACTTTTCTTTCATATGTATAAAAAAGTTTGCATATTGGAGCTAGGACCCGACAGACAAATTTTATTTGGGGTTGTTAAGATCAGCCATAATTTTTACTATTTACACCGCTAATCACCGTAGCTTCTTACGGTGGGTTTAATGGCGGATTAGGGAGGCCACCGCAGCATACAACGATGGCTTGGGTACCGTATACGTGCCCACCACATCTTGTTGTGGTGGGATTCAAACCCCACCATATTTTGTTGTGGTGGCCTGGGTACAATATATGTGTCCACCGCATCTGGTTGTGGTGGGGTTCAAACCCCACCACATCTTGTTGTGGTGGCATGGGTACCCTTTTAACTTCTTCCATGCCTCAAAATTTATATTCTTATAAAGTCCTTCTCCCTGATATCGGCGTTCTTTATGGGAAATTGGGTTGGTAAGCTAATCAATTCGGGATTTGTATTCGGGTACGTTGGTTACTTGAGTGTGTGATGAAAAATAGTTCGCGACACCATAGATTATGCCACGAGTGATTGGTGTACTAGAATGTCAAACTCTGGGTGGGATAAGATTCTTGACATAATTCTGAGTCTAGAGAGTGGGTTGTCGTATAGGGTCATCTTTCTCAATTCTCATAATGGCCAACCGGTGTCTTCTTGCCACGAGACTCTAAACAAAAACTCTACCTTCCTCTTTCAGAAAGTAATAACAATGTTCTTCAACTTTACCAAAATAAGTCATACTAGTGTCCCACAGGAAATGGAGTGATGAGTCGGCGGGTATGAATTAATGCTTACTACCCTTAGGGATATGTCCTGCATGATACTAGTAGTACAAGCTGGATGATGCGGTGGGGTGATGAGTCGGTGGGGATTGCGAGAATTGAGAAAGATGACTCTATAGGACAACCCACTCTCTAAACTCAGAATTATGTTGAGAAGGTCACCAACCCAATTTCCCATGAAGGATGTCGATATCAGGGAGAAGGACTTGACAAGAAGATAAATTTTGAGGCATGGAAGAAGGTGGAAGGGTACTAAGGCCACCTGAACTTGTAAAATCCGAGCAACAGCAAGCTAGAACACACTCACTAGAGTGATTTTCAGGAATAGCAACACAGAATAGGATGATCAATCAAGGAGCAATCAAGCATAAACGAAAAATATGCAGCATAAATGAGGAAATCAATTTGGGGATTACCAAAAGCGGCCAAAATGGCCTAGAATCTGACGAAACCGACAATAAAAACATCTGAAGAAGCATAATAATAAAGAAAATCAACAACAATAGGCGAAAAATAGTAATATTCATAACAAAAGTCACCTCAGACGGATCGTCAAGATCATCTGCGGATAAGCACCCAACAAAGAACCGTCGGACATGCCCACACCCCACGAGTTGGACACTTGTCAAAGTACAAACCCCACGTGGCGAGTTGTTTAAAGGTCATCCATCACCTATAAAAGCAGAAACGAACATACAGAGAAGGGACTTTTGGACGGCAAGAGGAGGGAAAAACAAGCGGACCTAGATCAAGGATCCTGAAAAAAGGGGAAGAGAAAACAAGACACGCGAGGAACTCTTTAAAAAGGATCTTTTCCGCGGACATAAACCAAACTTTGCCTTTTGAAAGCCCGAAGTAAGAATCAAGAGTTTGTTGCTGTTGGTCCCCAAGCCAGCCAACGGCGGCAGGTAAGTGGTTGATTCCCAATTCGTTTGAGAAAAAATCGATAAGGGAATAATCTATCGGCGCCAATGTAATCTAATTATTCCCGCAACACAGGTTGGGCCGTACCGATCATTTCGGTACGGGTCAAGTAAGCCCGTTGGGAGTATTGGAGGCCGCACATGGTATATTCCCGGGTCCCACTAAAAGTGGAGGCCTTTTCTAATTCGAGTCTTTTTCAATGGCGCCGTCTGTGGGAACCCCCTCACACTAAGGGGTTCCTCTCAAAACTTTCGTTTTGAAAAATCAGGCAAAGACCCCCAGATCAAAGAAAGGAGTTAGGGTCCGCGTCTAAATATGAAAACATAAATATGTGTGTGTGTGTGTGTGTGTGTGTGTGTGTGTGTGTGTGTGTGTGTGTGTGTGTGTGTGTGTGTGTGTGTGTGTGAAAATGAGTCTTTCACTACGGCATAATTACAACGTTGAAAGAATGAGTGATAATCAAAACAATGCAACACAGAGCATGAGCCATGTGATCAACCAGGATCAGGAAGCCTCAAGCATGTATGCCCCGTTAACACCTCAACCCAATCCAGTTGGTGAAACAAGAAATCAGCACCTCAGTACTCCTCCGCATCACCATTACAATCAGTATGGAACAGAGGGAGAGCACATACCTCAGAATTTATGGTATTATGAAGTCCATCGTGAGTAGCCTAGCCCCCTTCAGCAAGAGCAATCACAGTATTACTATTATGATCACTGGGGACAGAATCCGCGTCAACAAGGGAACTTCCATCACGAGGAGCAGCGTGGGAATTTTGATAGATATTATACTGCATACAACAACCCAGACAACATGAATTATGGCTTCCAGGGTCAGGCAATGCCGCATCAAACATAGCAGAATAATCAGCAACAGCATCAGAACAAACACCGACGCGGAGAGAGATCCACGGATGTTTCCACCTCCACAAAGTCTGACTCAACAGGTAAAAGAGCAGAAGAGCCGGCGGCTTTCCCATCGGTGTTCGCCAAGGAAATCTGTTCTGCGACAGTGCCGAAAAGGTGGAGAGATGTGAACCTTATGAAGTATGATGGGAGGACTGATCCCGAAGATCATCTTTGCCATTTTACAACCGCAATGGGGATAAATGAGTACAACGATGCTATGTTACGTCGAACGTTCCCCTCAACTTTGACGAGAATCGCCCTTACATGGTTTACCAAACTACAAAAGAACTCCGTGACCAGTTTCACCCAGATGTCCCACATCTTCATGTCCCATTTTGGAAGTGCGCGATCAAGGAAGAAGACCATGCTTGATCTGAATTCCATTAGGCAAGGAGCTGGAGAGACCTTGGGGCACTTTTTCACTCGTTTTACCAGTGTGGTAGTACAAATCCCCAACTTCAATCATGATTCAGCAATCATCATACTCATGGGAAATTTGGCAGAAGGATATTTCAAGACGTACCTTTTTCGAAAAAAACCAGCCAGTTACGATGATCTGAGGGAACGGGTGTCAAGACAAATTGAACCTGAAGAGGCAGCCGCGTCCAGTTCAAGAGCAAACACAGGCAACCCGGGTTTTTTTGGAAAAATCACTGGAAAATTCAAAAAAGAGAAAGTCAAGCCACCCAGACATCACTGGGAAGCAGGAGATTTTCGTCCCTGACACGACGAAATACATATGAATTCTGAAAGAAACCCAGGGCCTCACCCGAGAGACGATCATCCGCGGTCATATCATTTGAGAGACGATAATCCGCGATCCTATCATCCAAGAGAGAATCCATGTAGGAACCAAGAACTGAGATTTCCACCGCGAAGGGAAGATCGACCCAATCGAAGACCAGATTGGGAAGATCGTAACCCCATACCTGATGTCCCCCGCGATCGACAAAATTGGTACCAAGGACAGCAAGATCAGCGGAGAGATCCCCTGCACTACAACCGAGGAAGAGGCAGGGGACGAATATGGCGCGGAGGAAGACACAACCATGCACCCACTATGCAGAGACCCGTTAACCAGGAAGGAGCTCGAAGACCCAAAAAAGGCCACATACCAGAACCCGAGGGTTTCATCAATACCCTCGTGGGGGGGTACTCTATGGCGGGATCAAGTAGACAGGAAAAGAGGAACTATGAGCGAGAGGGAAGGCAACCGCCGTCCGCGTCTAGTAGAAGGATCTCTCTGTCGCGACATGAAGATATATCTTTTTCGCCGAAAGACGCTGAGGAAGTGAGGATGCCACATTCGGACCCATTAATCATCCATGCTTAGATTGCTACCAAAACAGTCAAAAGAGTATTTATTGACACTGGTTCATCTGTTGATATCTTATCATGGGAGGCTTTCTCTCAGATGGGGATATCCGCGACATCATTAAAACCATACTCCGACACGTTGATTACGTTCTCAGGGGGAGAAGTACAAGTGGCCGGAACGATCGAGCTGACAGTAGTCTTGGGAACATCCCCAAAAAGGCACATGGAAAATATCGTATTCACAGTGGTGAAAATACCAACGGTATATAACGCCTTGTTGGGACGCGTCTCGCTCTACAAATTTCAGATGATTGTATCGATCTACCACTTCGTCGGAAAGTTTCCTTTACTAGGAGGAGGAGTAGGTGAGGTCCGCAACCAACACCCAGAAAGCAGAAGCTGGTACTTAACTTCTATCAAAAGGAAGAAAGAAGTGATGTGTATTAGCGAAGAACATGAATCTGTGGTGGCAGATAATGGCCCAGCGGAGCACTCGGAAGCTGAGCTTGAAGTAAGATTGACAGAAACAAAAATACCAACTGCGGACGAAAGGATTGTCTACACCCCTTTTCAGAATCCCGAGGAGAAGGTCTATGTGGGGCAAGCGTTAGAACCGGAAGAAAGAGATCGAGTCTTAAAAATCATAGCAAGGTCGAGAGACGTTTTTGGATGGACTCCACGGGACCTTTTAGGAGTCCCGCCCACAACTGTTTTGCACACCTTAAGGATCCGTCCAGGAACGAAGCTTGTAGTTCAAAAGAAGAGAAAAATGGCCCCCGAAAAGGCAGCCGCGGCAAAAGAAGAAACTGATAAACTGTTAGAAGCCGGGTTCATAGAAGAGGTTGAAGACTCAGACTGGCTCTCAAATGTGGTTTTGGTAAAGAAGTCTAGTGGAAAGTGGAGAATGTGCATTGATTTTACTATCTAAATAAATCCCGCCCCAAAGAAAGTTACCCCTTACCATCCATAGATGAGCTTGTCGATGGAACTGCAGGTAACAAAGTCCTCGGTTTTCTTGATGCTTATTATGGGTACAATCAGATAAGTTTGGACCCGCTAGATGAGAAAGCAACTACTTTTATCACCAGCCAGGGGATATTTTGTTAACGCATCATGCCTTTTGGTCTCAGAAATCCAGGAGCCACGTTTTAGAGAGCTGTTGATCGAATCTTTTGCAAGCAGATTGGGAGGAACGTGTCGATATATGTGGAAGACATTGTGGTGAGGAGCAAAAAGGCAGAAGATCACGCGGCAGATCTACAAGAGACGTTTGATTCCCTTCGCAGAGGATGGTTGAACCTGAACGCGGACAAATGTGTCTTCGGGGTCGATTCTGGAAAGTTCCTTGGTTTCATGGTCAGCCATCGGGGAATTGATGTAAATCCTGAAAAGGTTGTGACAATCCAGAATCTCCAGCCACCGCGGACGATTAAGGAATTGCAGTCTCTGAACGGAGCAATAAACTACCTAAGCAGATTTTGCTCATGTCTAGCGGACAAATCACTATCTTTCTTTTCCTTGCTCAAGAAAAAGGGTCCGATAAAGTGGACTCCTGAATTACAGAAAGCGTTCGGGGAGTTGAAAGTCTTCTTTTCAACACTCCCCACTTTGCACCAACCTGAGAAACAGAAGACTCTCCACCTGTACCTATCAGTCAAAAACATTACCATCAGCGCGGTTTTAACGCGAGAGGAGAAGTACCCTATTTCCAGGATGCTGAAACACGGTACGAACCAGTAGAAAAGATGATTCTATGTCTAGTGTTCGCGGCAAGAAGGTTGAGGCCCTATTTCCAGGATCACATCATCAGAGTATTGACTGACCTACCTTTGCGTCAAATTCTTCACTCTCTATGCTTGTCGGGAAGGATGATGAAATGGGCCGTTGAGTTGACAGAGTTTGAAATTGAATACACCCCACGGCGGGCGGTAATGGCTCAGACGTTAGCCGATTTCATCAGTGAAACAAGCTTCGAGATGAGCACTCAAACAGAAAGAAGCGAGTGGACCCTCAAGGTAGATGGCGCGACCAATAGAGATGGATGCGGGGATGAGGTTACTCTCACTGCACCTGATGAGCAACAGTATAACTATGCTTACAAATTGGATTTTCGAGCCACGAACAATGAAGCTGAGTATGAGGCCCTGCTCGCGGGCCTAGAAATAGCTTTGATCAAGGGAGCCAAACAAGTATCGATCTACACTGACTCGGAGGTAATGGCACCACGACAGATAACAGAGGAATATGAGGCCAGAACTGGGCTAATGCCTGACTATCAGAGAAAAGTGCAAGCATTGTCAAAAGCATTCTTGAGTTTTTGTTTGACGATGATTTCCAGGAATGACAACCAGCAGGTAGACGCGTTGGCACGAATGGGGGCAGTCATGCCCGAAGAAGTAGGAAAGGAGGTTGTCCTTGAAAGAATAAACTGTCGCAGGCTTATCCAGGAAGTATACCAAGTCCAAGGGATATAAGAAGAAGTCTGGAGAACATCGCTCGCGGATTATCTAGGTAAGGGCATTCTACCCGAAGAGAAAGACGCGGCTAGGAGGGTGATCACAAAATCCTCTCGTTTCACCATTAGAGAAGGAAAGCTCTATAAAAGGGGGTACTGTCTCCCGGATTTACTATGCATATCGATTGAAGAAGGAAGTCTTGCCAAGAAGGAGTTGCATGATGGAGTTTGTGCACATCACCAAGGATGGAGAGTTATGGTAGCCAAAGCAACCAGGCTGGGGTATTACTGGCCAACTATGAAGCAGAATGCTCAGGATTATATTCAGAGATGTGACGCGTGCCAGAGGGTTGGAAATCTGATGCATCGCCCCACTGAAATGATAAAAAGCATAACTGGAGCTTGCCAATTTTCTGTCTGGGGAATGGACATCCTTCGTCCATTTCCAACCGCCCCAGGACAATTGAAGTATGTGCTTGTCTTGGTAGATTACTTCATGAAGTGGGTTGAGGCTGAAGCAATGGGACTGATCACCGCGAAAAAAGTAAGAAGGTTCTTATGGAAAAACATCATCTGCCGTTTTGGGGTGCCTAACTCGATAATCACAGATCATGGGCCTCAGTTTGATTGCAAAACCATCAAGGATTTTTGCGCAGGATTGGGCATAAACTTTAAGTTCTTATATGTGGCCCATCCACAGACGAACGGACAGGCGGAAACAACTAACCGGCAATTGCTGCATGGGATACGAAAGAAACTTGGAAGCATAGCAAAAACTCCGATCAGGGAAACCCCATTTGCGCTAGTTTATGGAATGGACGCGGTCATTCCAGTAGAAAAGTTGATCCCCTCGGCGCGAATCATGACATACAACCAGGAAACTAACGATGAAGGATTGGAACTCGAACTCCATCTCATAGAAGAACGCAGGATGGCGGCAGCTATAAGAGAGCATGAGTATAAAAGGCATCTGGCTAAGTACCGCGATAGACGAGTTCGCCCGCGACACCTCAAGGAGGGAGACTTGGTGCTACGTCAAGCTACCACTGGAGGAAAGTTGGACCCGAACTAGGAGGGGCCATATGTCATCGTGAAGGTAATCCATAAAGGAGCGTACAAACTCAGCACCCCCGAAGGAACCATTTTAAACAAAACCTGGAATGCAGATAATCTAAGGAAATACTATGTGTAATAGTCAGGGCTTGTGTGTAATGGAAACCTTAGTCGCCCCCGCAAAAAGTTAAATAAAGCGGTTAGAGGGCGCTTTTATTATTTCCCTTCCGATATGTTCTTAAATAAGTCCCAAAGACGCAGGAGCTTGGCTCCGCGTTGGGCCTCCGATTGAAACTACATTCTCGGAGATGTATTCTCAAATAAGACCCAAAGACGCAGGAGCTTGGCTCCGCGCCGGGACTCCGATTGAAACTACATTCTCGGAAATGTATTCTCAAATAAGACCCAAAGACGCAGGAGCTTGGCTCCGCGTCGGGACTCCGATTGAAACTACATTCTCGGAGATGTATTCTCAAATAAGACCCAAAGACGCAGGAGCTTGGCTCCGCGTCGGGCCTCCGATTGAAACTACATTCTTGGAGATGCATTCTCAAATAAGACCCAAAGATGCAGGAGCTTGGCTCCGCGTCAGGCCTTCGATTGAAGCCACATTCTCGGAGATGAGTTTATATTAATTCCCATGACGCAGGATCTTGGCTCCGCGTCGGGCCTCCGATTGAAGCTACATTCTCGAAGATGTATTCTCAAATAAGACCCAAAGATGTAGGAGCTTGGCTCCGCATCGGGCCTCCGATTGAAGCCACATTCTCGGAGATGAGTTTTTATTAAGTCCCAAAGATGCAGGAGCTTGGCTCCGCGTCGGGCCTCCGATTGAAGCTACATTCTCGAAGATAAGATTTTAATAAGTCCCAAAGATGCAGGAGCTTGACTCCGCGCCTAGCCTCTGATCAAAGATACATCCTCAGAGATATGTTATTAAATAAGACCTTAGTACGCTGGAGCTTGGCGCCGCATCAAGCCTCCTATCAAAGCAACATTCTTGGAGACGTGTTCTTAAACATAACCCTAGTACGCTGAAGCTCTGGCTCCACGTCAGATCTCTGTTCAAAACAGTTTAAAAAATATTTTTTCATAAACCCTTCAAGAGCGCCTGGACTCTTCGATAACATAGAAAGTTGCAACCATAAGCTAACAACTAAACATAAGATAAACAACCGGTGATGAAGCTACACTAACACATTCGAGAATTTTGTCCGCTTAAAGAGAAAACATACAAGCATCAGCTTATGCCCGCCGGGACCTAGCCGGAATCAGACAGGTTCTACCTTGACTCAAGCGAAATCCATTTGAAGGTGGGCCTCCTAATTCCGGAGAAGCCCATTCATCATTCACTTCATCCCCCACAACATCTAAAATATGAACCTCGAAGCGATTTCCTCCTTTATAAATAAAGGTCACGGAAGAACCAATGTTAATGCTGTGCGACTCAGCAAAATCATTCCAACCGCCTCTCAGAAAGGGAATCCTATAGTCACCGCGTATAACTTCCACCGAGAAGTCACGAAGAATCCTAGTTGACAAAAGAATGTTCCCAGGAAGATATGGCTCTAGCTCATCCTCAAAGCGTAGTGGCAAAGACTAGCAAAACACAAAGAAAAGAGAATGTTGAGAAAAGATAAAATCTTAAAGAGAAACCCAACAATGCAAGAGACTAACCAAACGGCGAAGCTGCTCAGGAAAACTGATGCGCTCAAAAAATGACCAAGCCGGGCGAACAGGAGAAGGCATCTTAAAAGAAAAAGATCGAGTTTAAACTCCTCACCCCTATGCTCTCTTTTTATAGAACATTCTGATGGCGCTAACGTGCGTCACAAGCTGAGACAGAAACTCAGTGAATTTGAAAGGTTGATTCACCAAATCTAACAATTAGCACGCCATGCACAAGATGACAAAAGACACTGTTATCTGAAGATAAATTCGGATACCCATGGATAATGTATAATGACAAGATTGCATCGAAAA
The DNA here is from genome assembly GCA_037127255.1 of Persicaria tinctoria. NCBI lineage: Eukaryota > Viridiplantae > Streptophyta > Magnoliopsida > Caryophyllales > Polygonaceae > Persicaria > Persicaria tinctoria. Next base: position 55,618,464 of record JBANSL010000006.1, on the reverse strand, counting down.
AGTAAACCATGCAGTAGACATGCATAGTCTTGGAAATCCCCTAGAGGAAAAACCACAAATCCACGATTAACTAAAGTTATGTCCAACATCCCAATTACTTCATTTTTGAGAAAACAAAGAGCTTTGCTTTATTAAACAGGACGACAAACAAGTCCAAAAGCTTTGCTTTATTAAGCACAGACATTAAGGACTAAGCTCAAGTGCCATTCGAGGCTAAGCCATGAGAGGAATGATCATCGTAACTCGTCTCGCGCTCTCCTCTGCGGGAGTCCACCACTTGAACTTCAAAACACGTCTCACCCATATGAGTAAAGATCATAGAAGCCCCCCTCTCAAAACCGTGCGATTCTACAAAATCTTTCCATCTGCGGCCAAAGTAGAGAAGACCACTACCTTGACGTTCTATGCGAACCGGAAAGTTACATAACTGATGAGAAGAAAGTAAGACCCGACCAGGAACAACGTCCTCATACGCTTCTTCAAACCTCAGTGGCAGCAACTGAAAAATGGGAAAAGATAAAAAAGGAATTCGTGGAAAAGGTATGAAAATTAAACATGAAAATCTTACCAAATGCAAAAACTGCTCGGGATAATCAATCGCCTGGAAGAAAGCCCATCGAGATTCTCGCTCAGAGACCATGTTAGCCCTAAATGCTAAAGGAGGAACTATAATGGATCCCCACATCTCGAGAGAAGCAAGGAGAGCAATAGCCTTTTTTGTCCCATCAATCACGAGGAAGCAGTTAAATAAGCAGGGAAGAGATGCATGCATGACACGCGATATGTAACACAGTAACACAGGGCACGCGTCCTCTTTTTTCTGAAATAGAAATTAATTTTATTGAGTCTCCCGCTAAAAACCAACAAACCTCTCAGAAGAGGCCTTTAAAGCAACCAAGAGTAAGCCAGAAAAGAAAAACTAAATTACTTTTCCAAAAAAAAGGAGCGATAAGACCGAGAGAAAAAAAGCCTTACTCAGCAAATATAAAGCACGCAGGAACAACCCAAGTGATGAACATTTTAAAACAAAATGGATCCAGGGTTGCCACCAAGGGCTTTCTACAGGGTCATCATGAGAGAGGAGAAACTTCAAACACTCCGGCTCCCGCTCATGTACGTCCTAATCGATGAAGATGCTCACACTCAAGCCAGGCTCTGGTCTCGCTCCAACCAGCAAGGATGGCGCGACTTCACACAAGCAAACCGAGTCAATGTTGGATCAGCTCTGATTTTCACCTACATGGAAGACACCATCTTTGAAGTCGATGTCGTCAGTCCTGATAGTGAAGAAAATGGAGAAGTGGGATGTCCTTAAGCTTCTATTTTATGTGTCACGTTACCATCTCTATATTGATGTATCAGGTTTAAAGGGATCGGACCTTTAGAAAGGTTTTTGCATGCTACTTCCCGTTATGAATAATAAAGGACCCCCCTCTAAGTTTATTAAAAAGTCAATAAAATTTGATAGATAGTGAAGGAAAATTGTAGTTTCCCCTTTCGAGTCATTCGCGGAAATATAAATCATAAACAAATTGCAAACTCTCAAAGCGTGACATCGGGAAGGCTCAGTTCGAACTACACGAGGAAGATACTGAGCTAAGATTGTCCTCATTATCATCCCTAATCTCGCGACGCGGGCAAACTTTGAAAGATACGTTGCCCCTATGAAAAAATATCATGGCACTTCCTATCCCAAGATGGTGAAGAGCAAGAAACTCGTCCCAGCCGTAGTCGATTTGAAAAAGGCCATTCTCACTCCAAGATACAGCCACTGGGAAGTCACGAACCAAATACGATGAAAGAAAAGCCCATCTGGGCGACAGTGGCCCATATTCAGCCTCAAATTGAGGGGGCAAAATTAAACCTGAGCACAAACAAGAAACACATATATAATTCGGAGAAATAGTCTAAAACATTCAATAGAAAAAACAGGGAGAAAGCTCACAAGTCGAGAAAGTTGATCCACATTCTCAATCTTTTGAAAAAAGGCCCAAGGATTGAAACCTCCCGAAGACATGACGCGTGAAAACACAATTAACTATCAACACATGAAAAGCAGTAAAGATAATAGGAGGATCGAGGCTTTAAAAAGGGAAAAATCCTATCTTGAGAACTAAAGACAAGTGGGAAAAGGTTTTGTACATTCGGACTAACCCATTCAACACCTGGAAAGAGAACAGAGCATTGATGAGCGAAAATATACAAGAATACGAAGTTTTACCCAAAGAGATCTCAAACTCAAATTCACAAAAAGAAACAAGTATCTCATTGGAGCGCCAAAAATAGGGAACAAACACAAGTTCCCAAGTCCAGAAAAGATTCATTCAACTAGAACTAAAACATCAAAGGTCAGTTGGCGGTGGACGTCTTTTCGATCTCGTCACCAGCGTCCTCGACATCTTCATCCTCAGAATATGACTCTTCCGCAGCCAACTCCTCCTTTGAAAGCCCCCAATCAGCGCTGTTCATGCTTGGCTCAAACTTCTCTAAGGGAGCTCCAGGATTAGCCGCCGAACGTACTACACTCTGATTGATCCCCGCGACCATCCCCTTCCGAAAATAGCTAAAGCACTTGTCCTTCAAAATACTAGCACCTTTCGGAGTCTGGAGACAAACTTTGGCTACAGAAGACATGAAAGACATGCCAGCCTCTGTTTTCATCCACTCGGAGGACAAGTAAGCCAAGCCCTCTGGACTTTAAAGCCATTGAAGAGCCACATCTCGGTCTGAATGCGCTTTGATGTTGTCAAGTTCCTGTTTAGTAATAGATTGCTCCCCACGAAGGATAGAAAAATCTTCTTCCAGATTATTGATGCTGGCCTGCTTGGCTTGAAGAAGTTCCCGCGAACACCCTTCCGCGACCTCAAGTTTTTTGACGCGGGAAATGGCGACATCCAGAGAAGTTTTCAGATCATCATGCTTCTTCTTCAAAGCCGTCATAGCTTCTTTTTGTGTCTGCACTTCTTCATGGAGTTCCACAGACCTCTTTTTAAACTTCTCAACTAAAGTTGGGTCGCCGACGGTGTTCCTAAGAATTCGCAGCTGATGAGTCAATTTCTTGATCTCATCATCTTTCTTACTAAGGTTCTCTTCACCACACACCAAACGTCTTTCGACGTCCTGTTGGACCACTCTCAGATGAAACAAGAATAAGAAGTAGAAAGAGGCCAGAGTTAAACCGTGTCGAATTACTCTAAAGACAAGAACTAAAGGGCAACCTGCGAAATGTAAGAACTTACCCACTGGTTAAAGCACCGAAATTAGTTGAAAGATTAACAGCATCTAACTGCTGGGCATACCCTTGCTCGGGAAAACAACGTTTCTTGGATGGAAAGGCGAGACCTCGCAGGTCAAGTATATCAAACCCTGGGATGAGGGAACGCGCGAAGAGTCGGTTCACCCTCAAGAAAGAGCCCCGTTTCATCCGTGGCAGACGATTCAATAACCACGCTAACTTTTCTCTTCTTGGAAGTCTCAGGGGCAGATACACGAACGCATTTCACCCGATACACAGGAGTTAATGAAGATGACCCTACCGGAGCGCCACTTTCTCCAGCTATGATCATATCAGTGGTTGGGGCCACCTCAGGAACCGAGGGAGGAGCAGGGGGATCACGGATCTCTGAACTCGTCTTTTTCTTCTTTTCTGATCTTGCTTTATGACACTTCAAAAGAGAATCCAAATCCATCGTATCTGAATACAAAAACACCCAAAGATGAATAAACCTTCAAAATGAGACAAAACAAGGGGCACAAATCTAAACACCTAAAAAATAACAATAAAATAAAAGGAGCCACCTAGTCGCGGATAAGGCAAACTCAAACCAGCCATCTCAAGCCGGAACGCGGAGAGCATTTTATCCTAGGGAAACCTCGGAGTGTGAGAAAACGATTGTTTAAACTCAGAGAGGTTGGAAACAGTTGGTTTCTTCACGGAGCAGAAATGTCCTGGGACGGTCCGACAGTTGAAACCTTTTCCAGACTTGTCGCGGACCAAAAACCACTTATATTTCCAATTAGGTTTACTAGATAGCCTCTCCATGTATCCACAGCTGGAATTGCACTGATAAAATCTCGAGTCCTGGGTTCCTTTCTTCAAGGAAAAAATACTAAACATCAACTTCAAAGAAGGAGTAACCCCGATTTCCTTCCACCTCATAATAAAGCTAGTGAAAAACATCCAACCATTCGGAACAATCTGACCAGGGCTTAAGTTGTATTCACTCAAGAACTTCGAGAAAACGGGATGTAAGGGAAGTCGGAAACCCTGAGACAGGTTGGCCGCGTAAACAACCAGACAATCCTCATAAGCATCCAAGAAACCTCCCCCCTCACCGGGAAGGCAAAACTCTAGTCCCGCGGGCCATGGAAAAATTCGAGAGATGGCATCAAGATCAGCCAATCTTAATAAAGTGGTACATCTCCTCAGCTCCTCCACATGAGATCTCCACTGGTGAATCTTGTCAGCTACAACTAATGGACGGTCGGACGGAGGCGGCAGAGGCTTAAAATCTCCAAGAAAGAGACAAGTGTCTAAATCTCTTAGATCATACACTGGGGTATCCAAGTCAGTCAAATTTTCTTTGGAGCGGATCTTTTTCAGAGTCTCCGCTACACCAATAGGGGGAGCCTCATAAGGAATCCAAACATTTTCAACCTCTTGTTCCGTGTCCACAGGATGAGAAGTAGAAGAAAGACCCACGTCCACGGAAGAACTAGCACCAGATTCACCCCCATCTTCAGAATTCTCATCTCCCGCACATCCTTTCGAAGAAGAAGAAACTGTGTAAGGAGAAGAATAGTAATTAGGGTCAGTACGCTTCCGGCGCCTTCTCAACTTAATAGGGCTGCCCGTTGGACCAACCCGATTTGGAGTCAATGTGGATGTGGCAGAAGATGACCCTGACGAAGTACCACTAGAGCTAGAAGAAGAGCTCTCAGAGGAAGAGGAGAAAATCTCTTGAAGTTGACGCGGTTGAGAAGACGAAGCGACATCACCTTTCCACCCTTCTCCTCTCTCGAAATCGTCCTACACATCATGCTCTCCGCTGAGATTAGCCATTCCCAAACAAACTAGAGAAAATTGTGTGAAGATTTACACACGCGAAGCGAAACCTCGATCAAAAACACATTCAGAAACAAAGTCGCCCCCTAATTCTCGATCTACCCATCAAGAAAATCACGGAATTGAAAAGAAAATAGAGGAATTGAAAAGAAAACCAGGAAAACAACTTGAAACAAGTGTAAATACCTTGAATTTCCGAAGAACTTTGCCAGAAACTTCAAACGAACCACAGTGGAAAACCTAAGACCGTCGCCAGAAAACCAAGCAATAGATGAGAACAAAAAATCTTTGAAAGAACAGAAGAAGACAAATGTGAGGCGAAGAGAACTGGACGGCGTAACTTATAGAAAAATTACCAGCGGTTGAAATTCCAAGCAGATTGGTCCTAATGGGCCCTAAATGGGCCAAACTCAAAGAAGGAAAAAGGCCCATCGCCACAAATGAAAGCAAAAATTGAGTCGAACACAGAAAATCAGCAACAATAGGCGAAAAACATCTGAAGAAGCATAATAACAAAGATAATCAACAACAATAGGCGAAAAATAGTAATATTCATAACAAACGTCACCTCAGACGGATCATCAAGATCATCCGCGGATAAGCACCCAACAAAGAACTATAAGCTCACAGAAGCCATATCATCCGCGGATGGAAAAAAGGGCACGTGTCGGACATGCCCACACCCCACGAGTTGGACACTTGTCAAACTGTAAACCCCACGTGGTGAGTTGTTTAAATGTCATCTGCCACCTATAAAAGCAGAAACGAACATACAGAGAAGGGACTTTTGGACGGCAAGAGGAGGGAAAAACAAGCGGACCTAGATCAAGGATCCTGAAAAGAGGGAAGAAAAGAGGGGAAGAGAAAACAAGACACGCGAGGAACTCTTTAAAAATGATCTTTTCCACTGACAGAAACCAAACTTTGCCTTTTGAAAGCCCGAAGTAAGAATCAAGAGTTTGTTGCTGTTGGTCCCCAAACCAGCCAACGGCGGCAGGTAAGTGGTTGATTCCCAATTCGTCTGAGAAAAACTCGATAAGGGAATAATCTATCGGCGCCAATGTAATCCAATTATTCCCGCGGCACAAGTTGGGCCATACCGATCATTTCAGTACGGGTCAGGTAAGCCCGTTGGGAGTATTGGAGGCCCCACGGGGTATATTCCCGGGTCCCACTAAAAATGGAGGTCTTTTCTAATTCGAGTCTTTTTCAGAATCAATCCCATCAATGCTGATCCCTAAAACCCTTACAAACCCTGAAAATGCATAATGTTCCCTTATAAAGGGTATGTTTGCATGTGAGGAGCACACTCACATTATGCCTTATTTACATGAAAAGCCATGAACTATAGAAAATGAAATAGAAAGACAATGACATAATCTCATATCCCCCCTTCAAGTTGGATTTGTTGAGATTCCAACAAGACCCAACTTGGAAAAGATTTAGGAATGTTGTTTTTCCCCCAAGGCTTTAGTAAATATATCAGCAAGCTGAACTTTTCTCTTGATGAGCTGAGGATGCACAAAGCCATTCTCCAATTGCTCTCTCACAAAGTTACAATCTATACGTATGTGTTTAGTTTTCTTATGGAAAACTGGATTCTCTGCTATGTGTATTGCAACCTTATTGTTACAATATAAAGGAATAGGCAAAGATGAGCTCACATGTAATTCTTGTAATACTTCATAAACCCATATCAGTTCACTGGCAGTCATTGATAAACTTCTGTATTCTGCTTCAGCAGATGATTTGGAGACAGTAGCCTGCTTCTTAGTCTTCTAAGATATCAATGATTGCCCAAGAAATACAAAATATCCAGTTAAGGACTTTGCACTGAATGCACATGTCCCCCAATCAGCATCACAATAAGCTGTAACAGATGAATCTGGTATGTTAGGATAAAAAAGACCTACAACTGTACTTCCCTTCAAATATCTCACCACATGAAGAGCAGCATCATAATGTGGTTGTCTGGGTTGAATCATAAACTGGCTAAGATGTTGCACTACATAGGTGACATCAGGTCTAGTAAGGTTAAGAAACAGTAACCTTCTTATTAGCCTTCTATATTTTCCAGGATCTGTCATGATCACCCCTGGATCCGTGGATAACTTCAACCCTATAGGCAAAGGAAACTTTGCCTCTCTGCATTCTGTCATGTTACAATCTTCAATAATGTCCATGGCATATTTTCTGTGATGCAAATGAGTCCCTGAAGATGATCTTTGGATTTCAAGACCTAGAAAATATCTTGCAAGGCCTAAATTCTTTATAGTAAATGCCTTATGTAAGGCATCTTTGATGGCAGAGATTTCCTGATCATCATGACCTGTGATCATAAGATCATCAACATACACCAGGGCAACAAAAATGCCTTTAGGTGTCTCCTTAACAAAGAATGAGTAGTCTTTCACTGATTGCTTGTATCCCATCTCAGTAAGGAATTTGCATAACTGAACATTCCATTGCCTGGATGCTTGTTTGAGCCCATAAATTTTCTTTTTCCGTCTACATACCATGCCTGTCTTAGGGACTTCATAACCCTCTAGAGGCTGCATATATACTTTCTCTTCTAAGAATCCATGAAGGAAAGCATTATTCACATCAAGCTAATGAAGAGGCCAGTTTCTCATGGTTGTCAAAGCCAATAAGAACCAGACAGTGGGAAACTTAGCAACATGAGAAAAGGTATGTTTATAGTGTTTGCCTTTAATCTAGTTATATCCCTTGGCTACAAGTCTTGCCTTGAATCTCTTAATAGATCCATCAGGTCTATATTTGATCTTGTACACCCATTTGCTTCTTATGACTTTCTTGCCTTGAGGCAACTCGGCCAGCTCCCAAGTATGGTTATCTTCTAAGGCCTTGAGTTCCAGCTCCATTGCATCAATCCATTTAGGATCTTGAATGGCTTGGGAATACATGTAGGGCTCTTTAACTGGTGTCATACAGGCAAAGGATGTGGTAAATGCTAGATCATAGTCATCATCAAAGTTCATACACTTGGAGCAAAAGGAATTTGACATGGACGTATTTCTTTTGAGAGTAGGATTCACAAAGTCTTGCAACCTCCTAGGAATCACAATATGCCTTGTGGACCTTATGAGAGGTGGGAATTCATTCATGTCTTGTAAGTTAGGTGAAGGAGGTAAGGGTAGTGTATAAGAGGCAGAAGAGCTATCTGTATCAGGAACAAGGTTATTGGTTTGTGTTTGTGGACTTTGGGTATGTGGATTTGAGATAATAGATGGGTGTGGGTAATCTATGTAGGTGTGAAATTGACTATCATTTGGAGCTGGATTCACCAAGGGTAGTATATGATCATTCTATGCTACTTTGTCAACAGATTCTGCAGTTTCCTTCTTAAAAGGAAATATAGTTTCATAAAAATAACATCTCTATTAACAAACATACTACTTGTCTCAAGATCCCATACCTTATAGGCCTTTTGCCCATGAGGATATCCAAGGAAAACACATTTCCTCCCTCTGGCTTCCATCTTGTCTATGTGATGATGATTAATTGGTGCATAGCATAGACAACCTACTGTTCTTAGCTCCTCATAAGTAGGTTCTTTCTGAAAAAGCATTTCATAGGGACATATAAGACACATTCTTGCCAAAACTTGATAGATAAGTTGGCATGAAATTTGAGAGCTCTTGCAGTTTCTATCAAATGTCTATGCTTCCTCTCTACTCTCCTATTTTACTGAGGAGTATAAAGTACTGTGCTCTGATACCATGTAAAATCCGAGCAACTGCAAGCTCAGAACACACTCACTAGAGTCATTTTCAGCAATAGCAACACATAATAGGATGATCAATCAAGGAGCAATCAAGCATAAACCGAAAATATGCAGCATAAATAACGGAAATCAATTTGGGGATTACCAAAAGCTGCCAAAACGGCCTAAAATAAGTCCCATCAAGGTTGATCCCCAAAACCCTTACAAACCCTGAAAATACAGAATGTTCCTTTATAAAGGGTATGTTGGCACGTGAGGAGCACTCTTACATTATGCCTTATTTACATGAAAAAGTCATAAACTATAGAAAATGAAATAGAAAGACAATGACATAATCTCATAGAACCCCACAACAATAAGATGTGGTGGGGTTTAAATCCCACCACAACAAGATACGGTGGGCACGTATATAGTTAGGAGTGTTATGCGGACACGAGCCGCTCGGATTCGGCTAGAAATACTCGGCTCGAGCTCGTTCACATTTGAAAAACGAGCCGAGTTCGAACAGGCTCCTGAGCTCGAATCAAGCTTGAGTAGCTCGTAGTACTCGGACAATTTTGCCCCTGGGCTTTTTCACCTTTAGTTTTAGGGTTTCTTCCCGTGTGTCTCCAGTGAGGAGCTTAGAAACGAGCCAAAACGAGCCAAAAACGAGCTCAGAAACGAACTTCCATAAAAAACAAGGTAAAACTAAACACGAGCTCGAACGAGCTCACGAGCTCGATCTCGGTTCGCCAAAAAACAAGCAAAACGAGCTCGAGCTTGTTCAAATACTCGCGAGCCGAGTTCGAGCTTGCTTCTAAGCGCGAGTAAAATTCGAGCCGAGCTCGAGCTCGAGCTTGAACAGTACCGAACTGAGTATGAGCAACTACTCGGCTCGTTCGACTTGAATAACACCCCTATATATAGTAGGATGTCCCTATATACACCGCAAATCCGCGGATTAGAGCTGCTAATCAACGTCGGATTCGACGTTGTAACATTAATTACATTATAACGTAAGATTCGACGTTGTAATATGTGAAGTGAAGGATCGGATCGGGCCGAATCGGGCTAACAACGTCGGATCCGACGTTGCTAGGGTAAAAAATAAAAAATCCCACCCACCCACCCACACTCACAAAAAAAAAAAACACTAAAGAAAGAGCAACGTCCAAAAGGACGTTGTAAAATCAAATTTGTTTTGTTTTTTTTAATATCTTATATTTGGCCCGGTCTGATCCGTATTAGCAACGTTCAATTTGACGTTGTAACAACGTCTAATTCAACGTTGTTATAACATTCGATAAGTGAAATTAGCACACAATTAACAACGTCAGATTGGACGTTGTAGCAACGTCTAATCCAACGTTGCTACAACGTTGGATCCAACGAAGTATTTGCGGTGTATATAGGGAACGCGATGTGGTGGGTTTTGAACCCCACCACAACAAATACTTCGAGCTTGAACAGTACCAATGTGGTGGGGTTCAAAACCCACCACAAGATGTGGTGGGTTTTGAACCCCACCACAACAAGATGTGATGAGCACGTATACGGTACCCACGCCACCGTTGTATTCCGCGGTGACCTCCCTAATCCACCGTAGGAAGCTACGGTGATTAGCGGTGTAAATAATAAAATTTGGTGGTATAGATATTGTTCCCGGCTCCAGAACACACCCAAGAAGAATATCTTCGCCACGTTAGCATCCAAATTAAATTGTACGGAATAGTATTTTAGTTTTAACTAGTGTTAGGTCCTGTATTAGGTACGAATATTTAGTTTAATTGTACATAATAGTATTAATTTGATATTCATTATTTTAGTTATGAATACTCCGTATTTAATTAATTTGGTATTCATTATGCTAATTTAGAAGTATAAATACAATTATAGATTTTTTTATTATTTTGATAATGTATCATTGTTACTTATAGTAAGAAAATTACATTGATACTGTCAAAATGGTAGATCTTTATTGTTTGCCAAAAGTACATAAAATAAATATTTTGTCACATAATTACTTGAAAATAAAAGTTAATGTAATTTAATCTAATTATATATATATATATAGTATGGATCATATGTACTCAAGTCTTATTGTGTATCATGTACACACATCTAGGCCATTGATGTAAGTAAAATAAAAGGCCGAGATTATTCCACGTCAATCAGGAAATTAAAAAGGAAAATTGGTTAAAAGAATTTACTCAAGCGTCTAAACGCGTGTTTCCTAACCCCTTCAAAAACTCCATCGATGCAATCTTTCAATTTCAGATCTGGGAATTCCAAAACAATTGAGAGAGAGGCGGAATTAGGGCTTGGAGGAGGCGGAGGCGATTCTAGTGTTTGTTCGCAGATTGGAGGAGGCGCCATAGAAGTCGAAGGAGGAGGCGCCATAGAAGTCGCAGACTCGCACTAATTAGGGCTTGGAGGAGGCGGAAGCGGCGGAGAGCCCCAGACGATGTGGTGGCGAGGAGAGATCGGAGCGATGTGCTGGCAGGGACAGTTGCAGGGGACTGCCGGCGCGCGATGGCGGCTTGAAGAGGAAATCGTTGTCTTCTTCGCAGATCTTCATCCTTCTTCTACTTCACAGATCTTCTTCTACTTCGACTTGCAATCACCATCGCCATTCCTCCGACCCATAACACTCTTCGACGGTAGCCTACTGCCCCTCTTCTTTCTCTTTTCCCTTCGATTCAATTTCAGGTATACAATTTCGTCTATTTCGTTCCCAATTGATTCGAGGGTCGCTCAATTGAAATTGAAATCATGAGGCCTTTAATCACAGACTTGTCCTCGTTGATTTCGTCCCCAATTAGGGCTTGGTTATTTTCTTGAACGAAATGGGTGCTAGAAATGTGCTTTCATGGCGGATTGTTTCATTTTTGTGCCTTATTAGATGACTTGTCCTCGTTGATTTTTGTGCTTAATGTATGATCGATTCTTGCTATTTGATAAGTTTTTTTTAATGTTGGCATTTGAATAAAAAATCAAGCGAAACAATCGAATAATCTATCGATACGATCGAATAATCATGTTATACCATCGAATAATCTATCGATAGCATCGCATAATCTATCGATACAATCAAATAATAAAACAACCCAAATCACAAATAATGAAAAAAAACCCAAATCTTGTCGATATATTATTCGATATTATCGAATAATCATGTGATACCATCGAATAATCCAACGGAACAATCAAATAATGTATCGACACGATTGAATAATCTATCAATACGATCGAATAATCCTGTGATACCATTGCAGAATCTATCGACACGATCGAATAATCCAGCGATACGATCGAATAATCATGTGAAACCATGGAATAATCTATCAATACGATCGAATAATCCTGTGATACCATTGAATAATCTATCGATACCATCGCATAATCTATCGATACAATCGAATAATGAAACAACCCCAAATCACAAATACTGGAAAAAAAAACCAATCCATTGCACGCGCCTCTTATAAAGCAGTGGGGCTGGGAAATTGTTGGGACCCACCATTTTTTCAATTAAGAAAGTGTAAAATTACCTTTTAATCTCAACCACTCATTTTCTTTAATCAAAGGCCTAGATTTGTGTACATGATACACAATAAGACATGAGTACACCAGAAGCATCCCCTATATATATATATATATATATATATAGAGAGAGAGAGAGAGAGAGAGAGAGAGAGGTTGGTTCCGATGTACTCAACTCTTAACGTGTATCATGTACTCAGAAATTATTCATCTATTTGTTCATGATTATTCATCTGTTTTCACGTAATTATTCATCTGTAAAAAATGTAAATTTTATTGTACCGAATAATCGCCCAATACCACTGAATAATTTCATTCTACTGAATAATCTCTCAATACCATCGAATAATCAAAAGTTACTTTTAAACTCATCCGTTGATCTTCTTAATTCAATGACCCAGATTTGTGTACATGATACACGTTAAGGGCTGAGTACATATGATTCATACTCTCTCTCTCTCTCTCTCTCTCTCTCTCTCTCTCTCTCTCTCTCTCTATATATATATATATATATATATATATATATATATATATATATATATATATTGCCCGGTGAGAAGGAAAGAAGTAAGTTGATTGGTCAGATTTATTAAATTAAAAATTAAAAAAATTGGGCCGGATTTTAGCCTCTCTTTTATTAAATTAAAAATTAAAAAAATTGATCTTCTTAATTCAATGACCCGGATTTTATCCCCTTCTTTTAGTCTCTCTCCGATCTTCCAGATCTCGCTTCCTTCTGCCGCCGTAGCATCTACTTCCATGGAGAACTTCCAGATGTATGTCGGATCGCCATCGCCTCGCCGGATTCCGAGCTCGAGCGTGGCAGCATCTACTTCTTCATCTCCGGCGGCGTAGCCAGAGTGGAGGAACTTCTGCGCCGTTTGCATCGCCATTGTCGGTGATTGGCGAGCTCCCGACGATGCTTCCTTCATCAGTTCTCCCGGTCGCCAGGCGCCAGACCTGAAGCATCGAGTTCACCTTCATCCTTTCGCCATCGCCGCCGTCCTCCGCCGCTTTCGTCGTTGCCTCCTCCGCAACTAACCATTAGTGCTCCTACCTCGCCCGCAGATCCGGCGTGTGGATCTCCGACTCGTGTCGTCGAGATGATTCTTCAGATCTACTAACTGAATCAAAATTTATTCAGTAATCAAAATTGATTCAGTAAAATTTATCCACTACTTTTAAAATTGTAAAAATTAACCCTAAAATTTTTCTATAAAACTCTATTATACTCATATTATAAAGAATAAACCCTAAAAATTTCAATAACCATTAATGATACCCTAAATTTTAAATGGGGAACCCTAGAAAAATAAATTTTTAAGAAAAAAAATTAGTGTATACATACACCAAGTGTATGTGTAGCCTTTTCCGATTAAAAGACCCCTTCAAATTTGGATTTTTTTGAGATTATTAAACTATTAAAGAACGACTTGAATGAATTTAATCAAGATTTTACAAATTGAAATATGAATTCTATGCTTTATTGTCTAAATAAATGTGGAGAAGTGATTTATTAAATGATTATTAGTGGTTTATAAAATAAATACCTTTGGAAATTATAAATGGGTGGTGACTTTGAAAGGTTTATATCAACTGGTTCAGGGTTTTTAAGCCGAATGGTTCAGGGTTTTATATCAAGTGGTTCAAGGTTTTTATACCAAGTGCTTCAAGGTTTTAATACCAAGTGGTTCAGGGTTTTAAGAGTAAATGGTTCAGAATTTATACCAAGTGGTTTAGAGTTTTTATATCAAGTGGTTCAGGGTTTAATTACCAAGGTTCATAGGTTTTATACGAAGTGGTTCAGGGTTTAAATACCAAGTGGTTTAGGGTATAAATACCAAGGTTCATGGGTTTTATACGAAGTAGTTCAGAGTTTTTATACCAAGTGATTCATTAAATAAATATAGAGTAGTGGTTCATCAAATAAAGAGTGGTGGTTCATCAAATAAATAGCATTGGTTCGTGAAATAAATAATATTGGTTCATGAAATATTTTATTTTACAATAAATAAATAATTAATTAAAATAAACATTAATAGAAAATAAAAGAAGAATGAAAATTTTATAAAATGGCTGAACCATTGTGAAAAAGGTTGTTGAACCACTGTGAATAAAATTTCTGAACCACTATGAATAAAATTGCTGAACCGCTGTGAATGAAATTGCTGAACCACTGTGAATAAAATTGCTGAACCACTGTGAATGAAATTGCTGAACCACTGTGAATAAAATTGCTTAACCACTGTGAATAAAATTGCTGAACCACTGTGAATGAAATTGCTGAACCACTGTGAATGAAATTGTTGAACCACTATGAATGAAATTGTTGAACCACTGTGAATAAAATTGATGAACCACTGTGAATGAAATTGTTGAACCATTGTGAATGAAATTGCTGAACCACTATGAATGAAATTGCTGAACCACTATGAAAGAAATTGCTGAACCAATGTGAATGAAATTGCTGAACCACTAAGATAAAGCGGGCTGAACCACTAAGTACTTGTGAACCTTATGAACCACTTATTGTTATTTTTTTTTAAAAAACATATACAAAGTGGGTGTTTATGGGTAGATAAAATTAAATTACACCTAAAAAGATTTTTTTTATATTTTTTTATTATGTGAAAATGCCAAAAAAGAATTTTTAAAAGTTCACGCCAAGCATTTTTATATGTGTACATACTTTTTCCAATTAATTAGCAAGTTGGGTGGATAGGCGCGTGCAATTAATTAGTTTTGTCTGTTAATTAGCGCGTGTCCAACTGAGAGTGTAGATGTTACTAATTAATTTACATGTGTGTTGCTAATTAATTTGGAGAGGTGCGTCTCAACTGATTTGGCAGTAACTTTTGGACACGTGGACCAATCAACACACTTCTTTCCTTCTCACTTTTAGAGGGATGTGTACCTGAACCCGACCCTATGTATATAGAGTATGGATCAAATGTTAACAAGTCTTATTGTCTTTTGTGTTAACAAATCTGAGGCATTGATTAATAAGAAATGAAAGGCTGAGATTTTTTCAATATTTTGATTAATTATAATTTAATGTTAAATAAACACACGACCACGCCCATAAGAAGAGTGTGTGTGAATACAAACCTTCTTCAAGTTATTAAGAGGGAGAGGGCTTCCGATAGTCTTAGGGTTTCGGCAACCAAGCGGCGGCGAAGTGGGTGAGATTGGAGGAGGGAACGACGGCGCTCGCCTTGGTTTTTGTTAGTCGTTCCCCGTCTCCCTTGCAGCCCTCCGGCCTCGCATTGAAGGTCTTCGCTCTTTGATCGTTTGATTTCAACTTCCTGATTACAATTATTCATGTACTGCCTTTCTCGATTTCGGCATGGAATGTTTCCTTGGCGTACTGCCTTTCTCAAATTTCTGATTACAATTACTGTAGTATTTCTCTATTTCTATCCTACTCTAATTCATTTATTATCTTATTAAAGAGATCAAATTCAATCTCATGAAGTGATCGGTTATTCGGCAAGTTCAGAGTAACTATTCGTTGATAAATAGAAATTATTCATATGTATAGGGGCAATTAGACGTAGGTTTGTTGAAATTCAAACTCTGTCTAAAATTGTTTATGAATTTATCGACTAGCCGACAAGTTCAGAGTTACTATTCGTTGATAATAGCGAATTATTCATATGTATGTGGGTAATTAGATGTAGGTTTCTTGAAATTCAAACTCTGTTTAAATATGTACATGAATTTATCGAATATTCGGCAAATATAGAGTCAATATTCGTTGATAATATGGAATTATTCGGTAATTTGTTCGTTATTATTCATCTAACATATAGTGAATTCACTGGTTTTTGTATTACTTTGTGTAAAAAAATTTATGAATTTATCGACTATTCGGCAACTTCAGAGTCACTATTCGTTGATAATAAAGAATTATTCATTTGTATGTCGGTAAATATATGTGGGTTTCTTGAAATTCAAACTCTGTGTAAAATGGTTCATGAATTTATCGACTATTCGACAAGTTCATAGTCACTATTCGATGATAATAAGGAATTATTCATTTGTATTTGGGTAATTAGATGTGGGAAATAAAGAATTACATTTACATACTCTTTGAACCTAGCAAATAATTACTATCGACTTAACGAATAATTACTATCAACCTGGTGAATAAATGCAAAATTGACCAACCCTTTTGTTATTATCTAAACGATAACTCCTCTTTACAAACGAATAATAACGATCAATTTAATGAATAATTACTGGCAAAAATTATCTAACAAGGTACTCCCTCCGTTCAACAAAACTTGACGTTTTACTATTCATGCACGCTTTTTTAGGAGCTCAAAACTTTGTAAAATATTGACTTTTTAAATAATTTTTTTTAACAATTTCGTAGTTATTATTAATAAGTACAAACTTGTTAAAATTTTTTTTTTAAAATGAATATTTTATATAGTTTTTATCATTCTAAAAAAGCGTGCGTGAATAGTAAACGACAAGTTTTGTTGAACGGAGGGAGTATTACGGTTAAAAAAAAGAAACAAAAATTACAACGCACGCGCTTAAATATTGCAACGCACGGTTAAACACCAAATTAACAATGGGACCCGCGCTTTTTAAAATAAAATAACTAAGGAAAAATTGGATTAATTTCAACTCTCCATTTCATCACAATAAAGGGTCCAGATTTGTTAACACAAAACACATTAAGGGTTGTTAACACTAGACCTAACCCCCCCCCCCCTCTCTCTCTCTCTCTCTCTCTATATATATATATATATATATAGGATAGATCATATGAGAACAGCTCTTATTGTGTATAATGAGAACAAATCAGGGCCTTTGATTCAGAGGTATTGAATGGCTGAGATTAATCCGAAATAATTGTTAATTAAAAAAAAAAAATGGAAAAAACATCCCACCAATTCCTATAGGTAGCGCGTGTATACACACCCCATCTCAACCCTAAAATCACACAATCCGTATAAAATCACAAGGCCGACTTCTTCTCCCCGATCTACATGTGAAGGCGATCGGAGGCGCGACGGGAAGCCTGATATCCGCCTCTTTGGATTCATCTCTAACGACGGCGTTGGCGATGGCGATTTCCGGTGAAGAGGAGGCGCCGACGACTGCACTGTCCACTGCCCCCGATACCACCCGATTTCAGCAACCGCTGCCGCCTGTCCAAGAGGCCCCGACGACTGCAACTGCCGGTGAAGAGGAGATGCAGTGATGGCGATCGGAGAAGGAGGATGACCAACGGAGGCGGACAACCCACAGAGGCGGTGGCGATTCGCCGGGCATATCGAAGGAGATGATGGCAAAGGCGGACGGCAATCGAAGGCGGATCCGACGAGTCTCATATCCTCCTTCGTCATCGCCCTTCTCCGGTAAACCTCTCTCTGTCTCTCTTCCAAGCCCATCTCCCAATTCATCGCCATCGGCCAACGACGGTGGAGGCTGGACGAGCGATTGGCCTGTCGATTCCGAGGATGTCGATTAAGAACAGGGAGCAATCGGATGCCGAGGATGTCGATTAGGAATAGGGAGCAATCGGCCAACGACGGTGGAGGCTGGACGAGCGATTGGGGGTATAGGCAGCGGCCCTATCCGCTTGGGAGGCCAAACGATGTTGCTCAAGCCATTGGATATAAGCAGCTTGAGAAGAGATACTATGAATGTAAGTGTTCTGGCTCCATTTTTGTGTGCATTGGAACTCGGTTGCCTAATTGGGTACATTTTGACTGAAAGGCTGTATGTGATTACTCAAATTTGTGGATGATGATTACTGGTATCAGTTTTGTTGATGTCTTGTTGTTGCATTACAGTTTGTTTAGGGCATATCGAATGTATCGATACCAACGAATAATCATGTGATATAATCGAATAATCCAGTGATATCATTGAATAATTTTCAGTTATTTGTTAAAATGACACAAGTAACGGAACCATTGAATAATCAAGTGATATAATTGAATAATCAAACGATATCATCGAATAATTAAACGATACCATCCAATAATAGGGCGTTTTCAGGGTGCTACCCGATTAGAATAATCCATCGATACTATTGCATAATCCATTGATACGATCGAATAATCCTGTGATAATATCGAATAGTTCGAAGAAAAAAATAACCGCCCCATCATGTGGCAAGTGGATACCATCGAATAATCCATCGATACGATCGCATAATCCGTCGATGCGATTGAATAATCCAGATATACAATCGAATAATCAAGTGATACCATCGAATAATCAAGCGATGCGATCGAATAATCCAGATATACCATCGAATAATCAAGCGATACCATCGAATAATCAAGCGATACGATTGAATAATCCAGATATACTATCGAATAATTTCAAGAGAGTGCATCACACACACCCCAAATTCAGCAAGTGGGCAAGAAAAAACGTGGGTCCCACTGATTTTTAATTAAAAAAAAAGCTAAAATTGCCTTTTAATCTCACCCATCCATTTCATCTAATCAATGGCCAAGATTTGTTCTCATTATACACAATAAGGGTTGTATACCCATGAACCACCCTCTATATGAATGTAAGTGTTCTAGCTCCATTTTTGTGTGCATTGGAACTCGGTTGCCTAATTGGGTACATTTTGACTGAAAGGCTGTATGTGATTACTCAAATTTGTGGATGATGATTACTGGTATCAGTTTTGTTGATGTCTTGTTGTTGCATTACAGTTTGTTTAGGGCATATCGAATGTATCGATACCAACGAATAATCATGTGATATAATCGAATAATCCAGTGATATCATTGAATAATTTTCAGTTATTTGTTAAAATGACACAAGGAACGGAACCATTGAATAATCAAGCGATATAATTGAATAATCAAACGATATCATCGAATAATTAAACGATACCATCCAATAATAGGGCGTTTTCAGGGTGCTACCCGATTAGAATAATCCATCGATACTATTGCATAATCCATTGATACGATAGAATAATCCTGTGATAATATCGAATAGTTCGAAGAAAAAAATAACCGCCCCATCATGTGGCAAGTGGATACCATCGAATAATCCATCGATACGATCGCATAATCCGTCGATGCGATCGAATAATCCAGATATACAATCGAATAATCAAGCGATACCATCGAATAATCAAGCGATGCGATCGAATAATCCAGATATACCATCGAATAATCAAGCGATACCATCGAATAATCAAGCGATACGATCGAATAATCCAGATATACTATCGAATAATTTCAAGAGAGTGCATCACACACACCCCAAATTCAGCAAGTGGGCAAGAAAAAACGTGGGTTCCACTGATTTTTAATTAAAAAAAAAGCTAAAATTGCCTTTTAATCTCACCCATCCATTTCATCTAATCAATGGCCAAGATTTGTTCTCATTATACACAATAAGGGTTGTATACCCATGAACCCCTATATATATATATATAGGGGTTGGTTCCGGTGTACTCAAGCCTTAACGTGTATCATGTACACAAATCTGGAGCGTTGATCAATTAGAGTGGATGGCTATAATTATTAGGCTTTTTTTCTTTTTCTTTTAATAAAAATTGGTGGGACTCCCCAATTTGTTTGGCAAAATTGCCATGTACTGGCGCGTGATGGATGTTATTTTGTTTTGAGCACCGCGTGATGGGTTATTAAATTGAAATGGATGGGGTTTTGTGGGGGCAGTTATAATTTTTTTTTATAAACCTTGTAGATTATTTTATTAATTTGTTTCAAATTCTAGATATATGTTGAATTGTAAAAATTATTTGATGATATCGCTAGATTATACGATGATATCGCTTGTTTATTCGATGATGTAACAATATTATTTGGTTACTTATGTTATTTTAACAAATAACTAAAAATTATTCGATAATATCGCTGGATTATTCGATGATATCGATTGATTATTCGATGATATTAAAATATTATATATTCGGTTACTTATGTAATTTTAACGTACAAGTAAAATTTATTCGATGCTATCGTTGGATTATTCGATCGTATCGAGGATTATGCGATGGTATCGATGGATTATTATAATTGGCTAGCACCCTGAAAACGCCATTAACTTTTAACTAAAAATTATTTGACGGTATCGCTTGATTATTCGATAGTATCGCTTGATTATTAGATTGTATAGCTTGATTATTCGACGGTGTTACATGATTATTCGATTACTTTTGTCGTTTTAACAACTACCTAAAAATTATTCGATGATATCCTTGGATTATTCGATGATATCACATGATTATTCAATGGTATAGCTTATATATTAGATCATATCTTAAATAATCATGCAATCAAACTACATATTCGCAACAAACGAATTGAATTAGATTTCAAACAAACGATTACAAAGAGGGACTCGATGGAAAATGTTGATCAGATTAATATTTCATGTTGCACACCAGATTATTCGTTCGATTCTATCGCTGGATTATTTGATGGTATCACTTGATTATTCGATGGTATCGCTTGATTATTTATCCATACAAATGAATAAAAAAAATTTACGTTATTCGATGGTATCACTTGATTATTCGATGGTATTGCTTGATTATTCAATGGTATTGCTTGATTATTCAAAAGTAGTAGATGGTATCATTAGATTCAGCTCTAATTTTTTTTAGAAACCCAAATCCCAACAATGAAAACAGTTAACCTCCATGAAAGGCCTAAAACACCAAATATCGGGTCTGTGCAATGATATATAGAAGTATCAAACAACAAATAGTTGACCTCCATGAAAGGCCTAAAACACCAAATATCAGGTATGTGCAATGATATATATCAAACAACAAGAACAAGTACATAGACAAGTGACATAAACATATGGACTTCGATCATGCTTCAAACAACCCATCGAGAGCCTAATTTTTAATTCAAGTGACAGACTTCGTGCTTCAAATTAGAAATTCTCAAAATCAGCCCCAAATTTCCCAAAACCCCAAAAAAAAACTCAATCGACAAATTAGATTCAACCCTAATTTTTTTTTTCGAAACCTAAATCATCTAAATCCGATCAAATTGAGGGTCAATTGCAAGGGAAAGGAGGAAAATAACCCTTCTCATTGGAGAGTGTCTTCCATTGGCGGAGGCTCGCATATCTGAAAACTTCGAGAGCCTTTCCCATGGCTTCGCCAGTTCGATTCAGCCTCCTCGCCGCTCCGCCATCGCCTTCACCATCTCCTTCGCCGTCGCCGGAATCCATTGCCTTCACCATCTCCTTCGCAGTCGCCGGAAACCATTGCCTTCACCATCTCCTTCGCAGTCGCCGGAAGCCATGGCCTTCACCATCTCCTTCGCCATCGCCTTCACCATCTTCTTCCCAGTCGCCGGAAGCCATGGCCTTCAGGATCTCCTTCGCCGTCGCCGGAAGCCATCGCCTTCACCATCTCCTTCCCAGTCCTTCGAAATCCTCTTCTCTCTCTTCCTTGCACTTGCCTCACGCGCATCTGATCGTGGGGGGTTTTATTTCCTATTAATTAACAACACTAATTAATTAGATGACACGCGCATATCAGATGACACGCGCATATCCAAATTAATTAACAACACTCATGTGAATTAATTAGTAACACCCCTACACTCAATTCGACAAGTACAAATTAAAACACAAAACTAATTAATTACACGCGTCTATCCACCCAACTTGCTAATTAATTAGAAAACCTACGTACACATATAAAAATGCTTGACATGGACTTTTAAAATTTATTTTTTGGCATTTTCACTTATTAAAAAAAATAAAAAATATATTTTTGGGTGTAATTTAATTTTATCTACCCATAGACACCCACTTTGTATATGTTTTGTTGAAAAAAAAATTAACAATAAGTGATTCATAAGATTCACAAGTACTTAGTGGTTCAGCCCTCTTACTCTAAGTGGTTCAGAAATTTTATTCTCAGTGGTTCCGCAATTTTATTCACATTGTGATGATGCCCGAAATATAAATAATGATATTCACAAATATCATAAATAAATAAGGTTCCCCGCTATATAAATAGAACCTTATAAACATGAAAAATTGGCGAATGCAAGTCAATATAGAAACTCACGACGTACGCGGACGATAAACCGTCCACGGCTCTCACATGGATGCCGGGACACTTGGCTTCCATGCCTCCCTCCCACATGTCACGAGGCATGTGATACTTGGCATCCATGCCTCCCTCCCACATGTCACGAGGCATCTGACACTTGGCGACGAGTGAGCTTGCATGAAGGAGTGCTTGTACTATAAATAAGATGGCATGGCATCAAGCGCCAGGTCGGAAACTGGAATCTCATTAGGCTTAGGCCGGATTCCCTGGCCATGAGCGCCCCTTCTAAAGCGGGATTAGTCTCGGCTAGACCGACACTTGATGGAGCCCTGCAGGGAGGACGGTTGTCCGCAAGTGGCTTGAGCTCGGATCGGCACAGGTTTGGGTACGCCGACGATAATTTCGTCGCGCGTCTCAGGTAAGCCCGATCGTCTAAGCTCGCCCGCATGCAACTTGATCCCGAACCCGCCGACACGGGTTTCTGAAAAAGCGGGTTTCGTCATTGGCGCCGTATGTGGGAACTCCTCACGCTAAGAGGTAATATTTCAAGGTAAATTGTGATCCGTTGTGTTTACCTTTCCAAGATTCTTAATATGATGATCAAATTCTGATAAAGGGGCAAATAAAAACATTATATGCAAGTAACAGCTTCATAGTGGGAGATGTAACCACCCCCTTTTTCCGAGAAATTGATGCTTTTCTAGCACACGTCAACAGTAACGAAAAGTCCCAGGATGCTGGAGCTTGCTCCGCGTCGGACATCCGGTGGACGCATTAAGCTCCCGGACTATACTTGAAGTCCTATGACGTTGGAGCTTGCTCCGCGTCGGACATCCGGTGGAGGCATTGATCTCCCAGACTATGCTAGAAGTCCTATGACACTGGAGCTTGTTCCACGTCGGACATCCGGTGGACGCATTGAGCTCCCGGGACGCGGGTAGCTGGCTCCGTGTCGGGCATCCGGTCATAGAGCTAGCCTCCCAGATCGATTATGTTATTGAGTCCCAGGACGCTGGTAGCTTGCTCCGCGTCGGGCATCCGGTCGTAGAGCTAGCCTCACGGATCGATTATGTTATTAGGTCTCAGGACGCAGGTAGCTTGCTCCGCGTCGGGCATCCGGTCGTTGAGCTAGCCTCCTGGATCGATTATTTTATTAAGTCCTAGGACGCTGGTAGCTTGCTCCGCGTCGGCCATCCGGTCATAGAGCTAGCCTCCCGGATAGATTATGTCATTAAGTCCCAGGACGCTGGTAGCTTGCTTCGCGTCAGGCATGCGGTCATAGAGCTAGCCTCCCGGATCGATTATGTTATTAAGTCCCAGGACGCTAGTAGCTTGCTCCGCATCGGGCATCCGGTCGTAGAGCTAGCCTCCCGGATCGATTATGTTATTAAGTCCCAGGACGCTGGTAGCTTGCTCCGCGTCAGGCATCCGGTCTTAGAGCTAGCCTCCCGGATCGATTATGTTATTACGTCCTGTCCTCTCGAGTGATAGAGGGCCTCCGCTGGTAGCTTTGTAAGCTCGCGGAGATAACTCTTAAGTGAGTTTAAACCAAGTCCCTCTCGAGTAACGGAGGGCCTCCGCTGATAGCTTTGTAAGCTCGCGGAGATAACTCTTAAACGAGTATAAACTAAAGTCCCTCTCGAGTAACGGAGGGCCTCCGCTGGTAGCTTTGTAAGCTCGCGGAGATAACTCTTAAACGAGTATAGACTAAGTCCCTCTCGAGTGATATAGGGCCTCCGCTGGTAGCTTTGTAAGCTCACGGAGAGAACTCTGAACTGAGTATAAACTAAGTCCCTCCCGAGTGACAGAGGGCCTTCGCTGGTAGCTTTATGAGCTCGCGAAGATAACTCTTAAATGAGTATAAGCTAAGTCTCTTGCGAGTGACGGAGGGCCTCCGCTTGTAGCTTGATGAGCTTACGGAGATAACTCTTAAACGAGTATAAACTAAGTCCCTCTCGAGTGATAGAGGGCATCCGCTTGTAGCTTGATGAGCTCGCGGAGATAACTCTTAAACGAGTATAAACTAAGTCCCTCTCGAGTGATTGAGGGCCTCCGCTGGTAGCTTTGTAAGCTCGCGGAGACAACTCTTAAACGAGTTTAAACTAAGTCCCACTCGAGTAACGGAGGGCCTCCACTGGTAGCTTTGTAAGCTCGCGGAGATAACTCTTAAATGAGTATAAACTAAAGTCCCTCTCGAGTAACGGAGGGCCTCCGCTGGTAGCTTTGTAAGCTCGCGGAGATAACTCTTAAACGAGTATAAACTAAGTCCCTCTCGAGTGACAGAGGGCCTCCGCTGGTAGCTTTGTAAGCTCACGGAGAGAACTCTTAACTGAGTATAAACTAAGTCCCTCTCGAGTGACAGAGGGCCTTCGCTGGTAGCTTTATGAGCTCGCGAAGATAACTCTTAAATGAGTATAAGCTAAGTCCCTCTCCAGTGACGGAGGGCCTCCGCTTGTAGCTTGATGAGCTCGCGGAGATAACTCTTAAACGAGTATAAACTAAGTCCCTCTCGAGTGATAGAGGGCCTCCGCTGGTAGCCTTGTATGCTCGCAGAGAAAACTCTTATGTGAGTTTAAACTAAGTCCCTCTCGAGTGACGGAGGGCCTCCGCTGGTAGCTTTGTAAGCTCACGGAGATAACTCTTAAATGAGTATAAACTAAAGTCCCTCTCGAGTAACGAAGGGCCTCCGCTGGTAGCTTTTTAAGCTCACGGAGATAACTCTTAAACGAGTATAAACTAAGTCCCTCTCGAGTGACAGAGGGCCTCCGCTGGTAGCTTTTTAAGCCCACAGAGAGAACTCTTAACTGAGTTTAAACTAAGTTACTCTCGAGTGACACAGGGCCTTCGTTGGTAAATTTATGAGCTCGCGCAGATAACTCTTAAATGAGTATAAGTTAAGTCCCTCTCGAGTGACGGAGGGCCTCCGCTTGTAGCTTGATGAGCTCGCGGAGATAACTCTTAAACTAGTATAAACTAAGCCCCTCTCGAGTGATAGAGGGCCTTCGTTGGTAGCCTTGTAAGCTCGCGGAGATAACTCTTAAGTGAGTTTAAACAAAGTCACTCTCGAGTAACGGAGGGCCTCCGCTGGTTGCTTTGTAAGTTCGTGGAGATAACTCTTAAACGAGTATAAACTAAGTCCCTCTCGAGTGACGGAGGGCCTCCGCTGGTAGCTTTGTAAGCTCGCGGAGATAACTCTTAAACGAGTATAAACTAAGTCCCTCTCGAGTGACAGAGGGCCTCTGCTAGTAGCTTTGTAAGCTCGCGGAGATAACTCTCAAACGAGTATAAACTAAGTCCCTCTCGAGGGACAGAGGGCCTCAGCTGGTAGGTTTGTAAGCTCGCGGAGATAACTCTTAAATGAGTATAAACTAAAGTCCCTCTCGAGTGACAGAGGGCCTCCGCTGGTAGCTTTTTAAGCTCGCGGAGATAACTCTTAAACGAGTATAAACTAAGTACCTCTCGAGTGACAAAGGGCCTCCGCTGGTAGCTTTATAAGCTCGCGTAGATAACTCTTAAGTGAGTTTAAACTAAGTCCCTCTCGAGTAACATAGGGCCTCCGCTGATAGATTTGTAAGCTCGCGGAGATAACTCTTAAACGAGGGATATGAATGATCAACAGGTGGATACGATGCATCATTTTCGAACTCTAGTTTAGTCGTGACTTAACTGAAATTCGAGGAGCTGTGATGATGCCCGAAATATAAATAATGATATTCACAAATATCATAAATAAATAAGGTTCCCCGCTATGTAAATAGAACCTTATAAACATGAAAAATTGGCGAATGCAAGTCAATATAGAAACTCAGGACGTACGCGGACGATAAACCGTCCACGGCTCTCACATGCATGCCGGGACACTTGGCTTCCATGCCTCCCTCCCACATGTCACGAGGCATGTGACACTTGGCATCCATGCCTCCCTCCCACATGTCACGAGGCACGTGACACTTGGCGACGAGTGAGCTTGCATGAAGGAGTGCTTGTACTATAAATAAGATGGCATGGCATCAAGCGCGAGGTCGGAAACTAGAATCTCATTAGGCTTAGGCCGGATTCCCTGGCCATGAGCGCCCCTTCTAAAGCGGGATTACTCTCGGCTAGACCGACACTTGATGGAGCCCTGCAGGGAGGACGGTTGTTCGCAAGTGGCTTGAGCTCGGATCGGCACAGGTTTGGATATGCCGACGATAATCTCGTCGCGCGTCTCAGGTAAGCCCGATCGTTTGAGCTCGCCCGCGTGCAAATTGATCCCGAACCCGCCGACACGAGTTTATGAAAAAACGGGTTTCGTCATTGGCGCCGTCTGTGGGAACTCCTCACGCTAAGTGGTAATATTTCAAGGTAAATTGTGATCGTTGTGTTTATATGCAAGTAACAGCTTCATAGTGGGAGATGTAACCACCCCGTTTTTCCGAGAAATTGATGCTTTTCTAGCACACGTCAACAGTAACAAAAAGTCCCAGGACGCTGGAGCTTGCTCCGCGTCGGACATCCGGTGGACGCATTGAGCTCCCGGATTATACTTGAAGTCCTATGACACTGGAGCTTGCTCCACGTCGGACATCCGGTGGACGCATTGAGCTCACGGACTATACTTGAAGTCCTATGACGCTGGAGCTTGCTCCGCGTCGGACATCCGGTGGACGTATTGAGCTCCCGGACTATACTTGAAGTCCTATAACGCTTGAGCTTGCTCCGCGTCAGACATCCGGTGGACGCATTGAGCTCCCGGACTATACTTGAAGTCCTATGACGCTGGAGCTTGCTCCACGTCGGACATCCGGTGGACGCATTGAGCTCCCGGACTATACTTGAAGTCCTATGACGCTGGAGCTTGCTCCGCGTCGGACATCCGTGGGACGCAATGAGCTCCCGGATTATACTTGAAGTCCTATGACGCTGGAGCTTGCTCCGCGTCGGACATCCGGTAGACACATTGAGCTCCCGGACTATGCTAGAAGTCCTATGACACTGGAGCTTGCCCACGTCGGACATCCGGTGGACGCATTGAGCTCCCGGACTATACTTGAAGTCCATTGACGCTGGAGATTGCTCCGCGTCGGACATTCGGTGGACGCATTGGCCTTCTGGACTATACTTGAAGTCATATGACGCTGGAACTTGATCCGCGTCGGACATCCGGTGGACGCATTGAGCTCCCAGGACGCGGGTAGCTGGCTCCGCGTCGGGCATCCGGTCATAGAGCTAGCCTCCCGGATCGATTATGTTATTAAGTCCCAGGACGCTGGTAGCCTGCTCTGCGTCGGGCATCCGGTCGTAGAGCTAGCCTCCCGGATCGATTATGTTATTAAGTCCCAAGACGCTGGTAGTTTGCTCCGCGTCGGCATCCGATCGTTGAGCTAGCCTCCTGGATCGATTATTTTATTAAGTCCCAGGACGCTGGTAGCTTGCTCCGCGTCGGGCATCCGGTCATAGAGCTAGCCTCCCGGATCGATTATGTCATTAAGTCCCAGGACGCTGGTAGCTTGCTCCGCGTCGGGCATCCGGTCATAGAGCTAGCCTCCCGGATCGATTATGTGATTAAGTCCCAGGACGCTGGTAGCTTGCTCCGCGTCGGGCATCCGGTCGTAGAGCTAGCCTCCCGGATCGATTATGTCATTAAGTCCCAGGACGCTGGTAGCTTGCTCCGCGCCGGGCATCCGGTCATAGAGCTAGCCTCCCGGATCGATTATGTTATTAAGTCCCAGGACACTAGTAGCTTGCTCCGCGCCGGGCATCCGGTCGTAGAGCTAGCCTCCCGGATCGATTATTTTATTATGTCCCAAGACGCTGGTAGCTTGCTCCGCGTCGGGCATCCGGTCATAGAGCTATCCTCCCGGATCGATTATGTTATTATGTCCCAGGACGCTGGTAGCTTGCTCCGCGTCGGGCATCCGGTCGTAGAGCTAGCCTCCCGGATCGATTATGTTATTAAGTCCCAAGACGCTGGTAGCTTGCTCCGCGTCGGGCATCCAGTCGTTGAGCTAGCCTCCCGGGTCGATTATTTTATTAAGTCCCAAGACGCTAGTAGCTTGCTCCGCGTCGGGCATCCGATCATAGAGCTAGCCTCCTGGATCGATTATGTTATTAAGTCCCAGGACGCTGGTAGCTTGCTCCGCGTCGGGCATCCAGTCATAGAGCTAGCCTCCCGGATTGATTATGTTATTAAGTCCCAGGATACTGGTAGCTTGCTCCGCGTCGGGCATCCGGTCGTAGAGCTAGCCTCCCAGATCGATTATGTTATTAAATCCCAGGACGCTGGTAGCTTGCTCCGCGTCGGGCATCCAGTCGTTGAGCTAGCTTCCCAGATCTATTATTTTAGTAAGTCCCAGGACGCTGGTAGCTTGCTCCGCATCGGGCATCCGGTCATAGAGCTAGCCTCCCGGATCGATTATGTTATTAAGTCCCAGGACGCTGGTAGCTTGCTCCGCGTCGGTCATCGGTCGTAGAGCTAGCCTCCCGGATCGATGATGTTATTAAGTCCTAGGACGCTGGTAGCTGGCTCCGCGTCGGACATCCGGTGGACGCAATGAGCTCCCGGACTATACTTGAAGTCCTATGACGCTGGAGCTTGCTCCGCGTCGGACATCCGGTGGACACATTGAGCTCCCGGACTATGCTAGAAGTCCTATGACACTGGAGCTTGCCCACGTCGGACATCCGGTGGACGCATTGAGCTCCCGGACTATACTTGAAGTCCAATGACGCTGGAGATTGCTCCGCGTCGGACATCCGGTGGACGCATTGGCCTTCCGGACTATACTTGAAGTCATATGACGCTTGAACTTGATCCGCGTCGGACATCTGGTGGACGCATTGAGCTCCCAGGACGCGAGTAGCTGGCTCCGCGTCGGGCATCCGGTCATAGAGCTAGCCTCCCGGATCGATTATGTTATTAAGTCCCAGGACGCTGGTAGCTTGCTCCGCGTCGGGCATCCGGTCGTAGAGCTAGCCTCCCAGATCGATTATGTTATTAAGTCCCAAGACGCTGGTAGTTTGCTCCGCGTCGGGCATCCGATCGTTGAGCTAGCCTCCTGGATCGATTATTTTATTAAGTCCCAGGACGCTGGTAGCTTGCTCCGCGTCGGGCATCCGGTCATAGAGCGAGCCTCCCGGATCGATTATGTCATTAAGTCCCAGGACGCTGGTAGCTTGCTCCGCGTGGGGCATCCGGTCATAGAGCTAGCCTCCCGTATCGATTATGTTATTAAGTCCCGGGACGCTGGTAGCTTGCTCCGCGTCGGGCATCCGGTCGTAGAGCTAGCCTCCCGGATCGATTATGTCATTAAGTCCCAGGACGCTGGTAGCTTGCTCAGCGCCGGGCATCCGGTCATAGAGCTAGCCTCCCGGATCGATTATGTTATTAAGTCCTAGGACGCTAGTAGCTTGCTCCGCGCCGGTCATCCGGTCGTAGAGCTAGCCTCTCGGATCGATTATTTTATTAAGTCCCAAGACGCTGGTAGCTTGCTCCGCGTCGGGCATCCGGTCATAGAGCTAGCCTCCCGGATCGATTATGTTATTATGTCCCAGGACGCTGGTAGCTTGCTCCGCGTCGGGCATCCGGTCGTAGAGCTAGCCTCCCGGATCGATTATGTTATTAAGTCCCAGGACGCTGGTAGCTTGCTCCGCGTCGGGCATCCAGTCGTTGAGCTAGCCTCCCGGATCGATTATTTTATTAAGTCCCAAGACGCTAGTAGCTTGCTCCGCGTCGGGCATCCGATCATAGAGCTAGCCTCCTGGATCGATTATGTTATTAAGTCCCAGGACGCTGGTAGCTTGCTCCGCGTCGGGCATCCAGTCATAGAGCTAGCCTCCCGGATTGATTATGTTATTAAGTCCCAGGACGCTGGTAGCTGGCTCCGCGTCGGGCATCCGGTCATAGAGCTAGCCTCCCGGATCGATTATGTTATTAAGTCCCAGGACGCTGGTAGCTTGCTCCGCGTCGGGCATCCGGTCGTAGAGCTAGCCTCCCAGATCGATTATGTTATTAAGTCCCAAGACGCTGGTAGTTTGCTCCGCGTCGGGCATCCGATCGTTGAGCTAGCCTCCTGGATCGATTATTTTATTAAGTCCCAGGACGCTGGTAGCTTGCTCCGCGTCGGGCATCCGGTCATAGAGCGAGCCTCCCGGATCGATTATGTCATTAAGTCCCAGGACGCTGGTAGCTTGCTCCGCGTGGGGCATCCGGTCATAGAGCTAGCCTCCCGTATCGATTATGTTATTAAGTCCCGGGACGCTGGTAGCTTGCTCCGCGTCGGGCATCCGGTCGTAGAGCTAGCCTCCCGGATCGATTATGTCATTAAGTCCCAGGACGCTGGTAGCTTGCTCCGCGCCGGGCATCCGGTCATAGAGCTAGCCTCCCGGATCGATTATGTTATTAAGTCCTAGGACGCTAGTAGCTTGCTCCGCGCCGGTCATCCGGTCGTAGAGCTAGCCTCTCGGATCGATTATTTTATTAAGTCCCAAGACGCTGGTAGCTTGCTCCGCGTCGGGCATCCGGTCATAGAGCTAGCCTCCCGGATCGATTATGTTATTATGTCCCAGGACGCTGGTAGCTTGCTCCGCGTCGGGCATCCGGTCGTAGAGCTAGCCTCCCGGATCGATTATGTTATTAAGTCCCAGGACGCTGGTAGCTTGCTCCGCGTCGGGCATCCAGTCGTTGAGCTAGCCTCCCGGATCGATTATTTTATTAAGTCCCAAGACGCTAGTAGCTTGCTCCGCGTCGGGCATCCGATCATAGAGCTAGCCTCCTGGATCGATTATGTTATTAAGTCCCAGGACGCTGGTAGCTTGCTCCGCGTCGGGCATCCAGTCATAGAGCTAGCCTCCCGGATTGATTATGTTATTAAGTCCCAGGACGCTGGTAGCTTGCTCCGCGTCGGGCATCCGGTCGTAGAGCTAGCCTCCCAGATCGATTATGTTATTAAATCCCAGGACGCTGGTAGCTTGCTCCGCGTCGGGCATCCAGTCGTTGAGCTAGCTTCCCAGATCTATTATTTTATTAAGTCCCAGGACGCTGGTAGCTTGCTCCGCATCGGGCATCCGGTCATAGAGCTAGCCTCCCGGATCGATTATGTTATTAAGTCCCAGGACGCTGGTAGCTTGCTCCGCGTCGGTCATCGGTCGTAGAGCTAGCCTCCCGGATCGATGATGTTATTAAGTCCCAGGACGCTGGTAGCTTGCTCCGCGTCGGGCATCCAGTCGTTGAGCTAGCTTCCCAGATCTATTATTTTATTAAGTCCCAGGACGCTGGTAGCTTGCTCCGCATCGGGCATCCGGTCATCGAGCAAGCCTCCCGGATCGATTATGTTATTAAGTCCCAGGACGCTGGTAGCTTGCTCCGCGTCGGGAATCCGGTCGTATAGCTAGCCTCCCGGATCGATTATTTTATTAAGTCCCATGACGTTGGTAGCTTGCTCTGCGTCGGGCATCTGGCCATAGAACTTAAACTAAGTCCCTCTCGAGTGACGGAGGGCTTCCGCTTGTAGCTTGATGAGCTCGCGAAGATAACTCTTAAATGAGCATAAGCTAAGTCTCTCTAGAGTGACGGAGGGCCTCGGCTTGTAGCTTTGTAAGCTCGCGGAGATAACACTTAAATGAGTATAAACTCAAGTCCCTCTCGAGTAACGGAGGGCATCCGCTAGTAGCTTTGTAAGCTCACGGAGATAACTCTTAAATGAGTATAAACTAAAGTCTCACTCGAGTGACAGAGGGCCTCCGCTGGTAGCTTTGTAAGCTCGCGGAGATAACTGTTAAACGAGTATAAACCAAGTCCCTCTCGAGTGATAGAGGGCCTCCGCTGGTAGCTTTGTAAGCTCGCGGAGAAAACTCTTAAGTGAGTTTAAACCAAGTCCCTCTCGAGTGACAGAGGGCCTCCGCTGGTAGCTTTGTAAGCTCGCGAAGAAAACTCTTAAGTGAGTTTAAACCAAGTCCCTCTCGAGTAACGGAGGGCCTCCGCTGATAGCTTTGTAAGCTCACGGAGATAACTCTTAAACGAGTATAAACTAAGGTCCCTCTCGAGTAACGGAGGCCCTCCGCTGGTAGCTTTGTGAGCTCGGAGAGATAACTCTTAAACGAGTATAAAATAAATCCATGTCGAGTGACAGAGGGCCACCGCTGGTATCTTTGTAAGCTCACGGAGAGAACACTTAACTGAGTTTAAACTAAGTCCCTCTCGAGTGACAGAGGGCCTTCGCTGGTAGCTTTATGAGCTCGCGAAGATAACTCTTAAATGAGTATAAGCTAAGTCCCTCTCGAGTGACGGAGGGCCTCCGCTTGTAGCTTGATGAGCTCGCGGAGATAACTCCTAAACGAGTATAAACTAAGTCCCTCTCGACTAATAGAGGGCCTCCGCTGGTAGCCTTGTAAGCTCGCGGAGATAACTGTTAAGTGAGTTTAAACTAAGTCCCTCTCGAGTAACGGAGGGCCTCCGCTGGTAGCTTTATAAGCTCGTGGAGATAACTCTTAAACGAGTATAAACTAAGTCTTTCTCGAGTGATAGAGGGCCTCCGCTGGTAGCTTTGTAAGCTCACGGAGATAACTCTTAAACGAGTATAAACCAAGTCCCTCTCGAGTGACAGAGGGCCTCCGCTGGTAGCTCTGTAAGCTCGCGGAGATAACTCTTAAACGAGTTCAAACTAAGTCCCTCTCGAGTAACGAAGGGCCTCCACTGGTAGCTTTGTAAGCTCGCGGAGATAACTCTTAAATGACTATAAACTAAAGTCCCTCTCGACTTACGGAGGGCCTCCGCTGGTAGCTTTGTAAGCTCGCGAAGATAACTCTTAAACGAGTATAAACTAAGTCCCTCTCGAGTGACAGAGGGCCTCCGCTGGTAGCTTTGTAATCTCACGGATAGAACTCTTAAACGAGTATAAACTAAGTCCATTTCGAGTGACAGAGGACCTTCGCTGGTAGCTTTATGAGCTCGCGAAGATAACTCTTAAATGAGTATAAGCTAAGTCCATGTGGAGTGACGGAGGGCCTCCGCTTGTAGCTTGATGAGCTCGCGGAGATAACTCTTAAATGAGTATAAACTAAGTCCCTCTCGAGTGATAGAGGGCATCCGCTTGTAGCTTGATGAGCTCGCGGAGATAACTCTTAAACGAGTATAAACTAAGTCCCTATCGAGTGGTAGAGGGCCTCCGCTGGTAGCCTTGGAAGCTCGCAGAGATAACTCTTTAGTGAGTTTAAACTAAGTCCCTCTCGAGTAACGAAGGGCCTCCGCTGGTAGCTTTGTAAGCTCGTGGAGATAACTCTTAAACGAGTATAAACTAAGTCCATCTCGAGTTATAGAGGGCCTCCGCTGGTAGCTTTGTAAGCTCGCGGAGATAACCCTTAAACGAGTATAAACCAAGTCCCTCTCGAGTGACAGAGGGCCTCCGCCGGTAGCTTTGTAAGCTCGCGGAGATAACTCTTAAACGAGTTTAAACTAAGTCCCTCTCGAGTAACGGAGGGCCTCCACTGGTAGCTTTGTAAGCTCGCGGGGATAACTCTTCAATGAGTATAAACTAAATTCCCTCTCTTGTAACGGAAGGCCTTCGCTGGTAGCTTTGTAAGCTCGCGGAGATAACTCTTAAACGAGTATAAACAAAGTCCCTCTCGAGTGACAGAGGGCCTCCGCTGGTAGCTTTGTAAGCTCACGGAGAGAACTTTTAACTAAGTATAAACTAAGTACCTCTCTAGTGACAGAGGGCCTTCGCTGGTAGCTTTATGAGCTCGCGAAGACAACTCTTAAATGAGTATAAGCTAAGTCCCTCTAGAGTGACGGAGGGCCTCCGCTTGTAGCTTGATGAGCTCGCGGAGATAACACTTAAACGAGTATTAACTAAGTCCCTCTCGAGTGATAGAGGGCCTCCGCTGGTAGCCTTGTAAGCTCGCAGAGATAACTCTCAAGTGAGTTTAAACTAAGCCCCTCTCGAGTAACGGAGGGCCTCCGCTGGTAGCTTTGTAAGCTCGTGGAGATAACTCTTAAACGAGTATAAACTAAGTCCCTCTCGAGTGACGGAGGGCCTCCGCTGGTAGCTTTGTAAGCTCGCGGAGATAACTCTTAAACGAGTATAAACTAAGTCCCTCTCGAGTGACAGAGGGCCTCCGCTGGTAGCTTTGTAAGCTCGCGGAGAGAACTCTTAACTGAGTTTAAACTAAGTCCCTCTCGAGTGACAGAGGGCCTTCGCTGGTAGCTTTATGAGCTCGCGAAGATAACTCTTAAATGAGTATAAGCTAAGTCCCTCTCGAGTGACGGAGGGCCTCCGCTTGTAGCTTGATGAGCTCGCGGAGATAACTCTTAAACGAGTATAAACTAAGTCCCTCTCGCCTAATAGAGGGCGTCCGCTGGTAGCCTTGTAAGCTCGCGGAGATAACTGTTAAGTGAGTTTAAACTAAGTCCCTCTCGAGTAACGGAGGGCCTCCGCTGGTAGCTTTATAAGCTCGTGGAGATAACTCTTAAACGAGTATAAACTAAGTCTTTCTCGAGTGATAGAGGGCCTCCGCTGGTAGCTTTGTAAGCTCACGGAGATAACTCTTAAACGAGTATAAACCAAGTCCCTCTCGAGTGACAGAGGGCCTCCGCTGGTAGCTTTGTAAGCTCGCGGATATAACTCTTAAACGAGTTTAAACTAAGTCCCTCTCGAGTAACGAAGGGCCTCCACTGGTAGCTTTGTAAGCTCGCGGAGATAACTCTTAAATGACAATAAACTAAAGTCCCTCTCGAGTTACGGAGGGCCTCCGCTGGTAGCTTTGTAAGCTCGCGAAGATAACTCTTAAACGAGTATAAACTAAGTCCCTCTCGAGTGACAGAGGGCCTCCGCTGGTAGCTTTGTAATCTCACGGATAGAACTCTTAAACGAGTATAAACTAAGTCCATTTCGAGTGACAGAGGGCCTTCGCTGGTAGCTTTATGAGCTCGCGAAGATAACTCTTAAATGAGTATAAGCTAAGTCCATGTGGAGTGACGGAGGGCCTCCGCTTGTAGCTTGATGAGCTCGCGGAGATAACTCTTAAATGAGTATAAACTAAGTCCCTCTCGAGTGATAGAGGGCATCTGCTTGTAGCTTGATGAGCTCGCGGAGATAACTCTTAAACGAGTATAAACTAAGCCCCTATCGAGTGGTAGAGGGCCTCCGCTGGTAGCCTTGGAAGCTCGCAGAGATAACTCTTTAGTGAGTTTAAACTAAGTCCCTCTCGAATAACGGAGGGCCTCCGCTGGTAGCTTTGTAAGCTCGTGGAGATAACTCTTAAACGAGTATAAACTAAGTCCATCTCGAGTTATAGAGGGCCTCCGCTGGTAGCTTTGTAAGCTCGCGGAGAGAAACCTTAAACGAGTATAAACCAAGTCCCTCTCGAGTGAAAGAGGGCCTCCGCCGGTAGATTTGTAAGCTCACGGAGATAACTCTTAAACGAGTTTAAACTTAGTCCCTCTCGAGTAACGGAGGGCCTCCACTGGTAGCTTTGTAAGCTCGCGGGGATAACTCTTCAATGAGTATAAACTAAATTCCCTCTCTTGTAACGGAAGGCATCCGCCGGTAGCTTTGTAAGCTCGCGGAGATAACTCTTAAACGAGTATAAACAAAGTCCCTCTCGAGTGACAGAGGGCCTCCGCTGGTAGCTTTGTAAGCTCACGGAGAGAACTTTTTACTAAGTATAAACTAAGTACCTCTCTAGTGACAGAGGGCCTTCGCTGGTAGCTTTATGAGCTCGCGAAGACAACTCTTAAATGAGTATAAGCTAAGTCCCTCTAGAGTGACGGAGGGCCTCCGCTTGTAGCTTGATGAGCTCGCGG
This sequence comes from Persicaria tinctoria, assembly GCA_037127255.1. Lineage (NCBI taxonomy): Eukaryota > Viridiplantae > Streptophyta > Magnoliopsida > Caryophyllales > Polygonaceae > Persicaria > Persicaria tinctoria. The sequence goes on along the minus strand of JBANSL010000006.1, from coordinate 55,582,310 downwards.
AGATAACACTTAAACGAGTATTAACTAAGTCCCTCTCGAGTGATAGAGGGCCTCCGCTGGTAGCCTTGTAAGCTCGCAGAGATAACTCTCAAGTGAGTTTAAACTAAGCCCCTCTCGAGTAACGGAGGGCCTCCGCTGGTAGCTTTGTAAGCTCGTGGAGATAACTCTTAAACGAGTATAAACTAAGTCCCTCTCGAGTGACGGAGGGCCTCCGCTGGTAGCTTTGTAAGCTCGCGGAGATAACTCTTAAACGAGTATAAATTAAGTCCCTCTCGAGTGACAGAGGGCCTCCGCTGGTAGCTTTGTAAGCTCGCGGAGAGAACTCTTAACTGAGTTTAAACTAAGTCCCTCTCGAGTGACAGAGGGCCTTCGCTGGTAGCTTGATGAGCTCGCGAAGATAACTCTTAAATGAGTATAAGCTAAGTCCCTCTCGAGTGACGGAGGGCCTCCGCTTGTAGCTTAATGAGCTCGCGGAGATAACTCTTAAACGAGTATAAACTAAGTCCCTCTCGACTAATAGAGGGCCTCCGCTGGTAGCCTTGTAAGCTCGCGGAGATAACTGTTAAGTGAGTTTAAACTAAGTCCTTCTCGAGTAACGGAGGGCCTCCGCTGGTAGCTTTATAAGCTCGTGGAGATAACTCTTAAGCGAGTATAAACTAAGTCTTTCTCGAGTGATAGAGGGCCTCCGCTGGTAGCTTTGTAAGCTCACGGAGATAACTCTTAAACGAGTATAAACCAAGTCCCTCTCGAGTGATAGAGGGCCTCCGCTGGTAGCTTTGTAAGCTCGCGGAGATAACTCTTAAACGAGTTTAAACTAAGTCCCTCTCGAGTGACGGAGGGCCTCCGCTGGTAGCTTTGTAAGCTCGCAGAGATAACTCTTAAACGAGTATAAACTAAGTCCCTCTCGAGTGACAGAGGGCCTCCGCTGGTAGCTTTGTAAGCTCGCGGAGAGAACTCTTAACTGAGTTTAAACTAAGTCCCTCTCGAGTGACAGAGGGCCTTCGCTGGTAGCTTTATGAGCTCGCGAAGATAACTCTTAAATGAGTATAAGCTAAGTTCCTCTCGAGTGACGGAGGGCCTCCGCTTGTAGCTTAATGAGCTCGCGGAGATAACTCTTAAACGAGTATAACCTAAGTCCCTCTCGACTAATAGAGGGCCTCCGCTGGTAGCCTTGTAAGCTCGCGGAGATAACTGTTAAGTGAGTTTAAACTAAGTCCTTCTCGAGTAACCGAGGGCCTCCGCTGGTAGCTTTATAAGCTCGTGGAGATAACTCTTAAACGAGTATAAACTAAGTCTTTCTCGAGTGATAGAGGGCCTCCGCTTGTAGCTTTGTAAGCTCACGGAGATAACTCTTAAACGAGTATAAACCAAGTCCCTCTCGAGTGATAGAGGGCCTCCGCTGGTAGCTTTGTAAGCTCGCGGAGATAACTCTTAAACGAGTTTAAACTAAGTCCCTCTCGAGTAACGAAGGGCCTCCACTGGTAGCTTTGTAAGCTCGCGGAGATAACTCTTAAATGACTATAAACTAAAGTCCCTCTCGAGTTACGGAGGGCCTCCGCTGGTAGCTTTGTAAGCTCGCGAAGATAACTCTTAAACGAGTATAAACTAAGTCCCTCTCGAGTGACAGAGGGCCTCCGCTGGTAGCTTTGTAATCTCACGGATAGATCTCTTAAACGAGTATAAACTAAGTCCATTTCGAGTGACAGAGGACCTTCGCTGGTAGCTTTATGAGCTCGCGAAGATAACTCTTAAATGAGTATAAGCTAAGTCCATGTGGAGTGACGGAGGGCCTCCGCTTGTAGCTTGATGAGCTCGCGGAGATAACTCTTAAATGAGTATAAACTAAGTCCCTCTCGAGTGATAGAGGGCATCCGCTTGTAGCTTGATGAGCTCGCGGAGATAACTCTTAAACGAGTATAAACTAAGTCCCTATCGAGTGGTAGAGGGCCTCCGCTGGTAGCCTTGGAAGCTCGCAGAGATAACTCTTTAGTGAGTTTAAACTAAGTCCCTCTCGAGTAACGGAGGGCCTCCGCTGGTAGCTTTGTAAGCTCGTGGAGATAACTCTTAAACGAGTATAAACTAAGTCCATCTTGAGTTATAGAGGGCCTCCGCTGGTAGCTTTGTAAGCTCGCGGAGATAACCCTTAAACGAGTATAAACCAAGTCCCTCTCGAGTGACAGAGGGCCTCCGCCGGTAGCTTTGTAAGCTCGCGCAGATAACTCTTAAACGAGTTTAAACTAAGTCCCTCTCGAGTAACGGAGAGCCTCCACTGGTAGCTTTGTAAGCTCGCGGGGATAACTCTTCAATGAGTATAAACTAAATTCCCTCTCTTGTAACGGAAGGCCTCCGCTGGTAGCTTTGTAAGCTCGCGGAGATAACTCTTAAACGAGTATAAACAAAGTCCCTCTCGAGTGACAGAGGGCCTCCGCTGGTAGCTTTGTAAGCTCACGGAGAGAACTTTTAACTAAGTATAAACTAAGTACCTCTCTAGTGACAGAGGGCCTTCGCTGGTAGCTTTATGAGCTCGCGAAGAGAACTCTTAAATGAGTATAAGCTAAGTCCCTCTAGAGTGACGGAGGGCCTCCGCTTGTAGCTTGATGAGCTCGCGGAGATAACACTTAAACGAGTATTAACTAAGTCCCTCTCGAGTGATAGAGGGCCTCCGCTGGTAGCCTTGTAAGCTCGCAGAGATAACTCTCAAGTGAGTTTAAACTAAGCCCATCTCGAGTAACGGAGGGCCTCCGCTGGTAGCTTTGTAAGCTCGTGGAGATAACTCTTAAACGAGTATAAACTAAGTCCCTCTCGAGTGACGGAGGGCCTCCGCTGGTAGCTTTGTAAGCTCGCGGAGATAACTCTTAAACGAGTATAAACTAAGTCCCTCTCGAGTGACAGAGGGCCTCCGCTGGTAGCTTTGTAAGCTCGCGGAGAGAACTCTTAACCGAGTTTAAACTAAGGCCCTCTCGAGTGACAGAGGGCCTTCGCTGGTAGCTTTATGAGCTCGCGAAGATAACTCTTAAATGAGTATAAGCTAAGTCCCTCTCGAGTGACGGAGGGCCTCTGCTTGTAGCTTGATGAGCTCGCGGAGATAATTCTTAAACGAGTATAAACTAAGTCCCTCTCGACTAATAGAGGGCCTCCGCTGGTAGCCTTGTAAGCTCGCGGAGATAACTGTTAAGTGAGTTTAAACTAAGTCCCTCTCGAGTAACGGAGGGCCTCCGCTGGTAGCTTTATAAGCTCGTGCAGATAACTCTTAAACGAGTATAAACTAAGTCTTTCTCGAGTGATAGAGGGCCTCCGCTGGTAGCTTTGTAAGCTCACGGAGATAACTCTTAAACGAGTATAAACCAAGTCCCTCTCGAGTGACAGAGGGCCTCCGCTGGTAGCTTTGTAAGCTCGCGGAGATAACTCTTAAACGAGTTTAAACTAAGTCCCTCTCGAGTAACGAAGGGCCTCCACTGGTAGCTTTGTAAGCTCGCGGAGATAACTCTTAAATGACAATAAACTAAAGTCCTTCTCGAGTTACGGAGGGCCTCCGCTGGTAGCTTTGTAAGCTCGCGAAGATAACTCTTAAACTAGTATAAACTAAGTCCCTCTCGAGTGACAGAGGGCCTCCGCTGGTAGCTTTGTAATCTCACGGATAGAACTCTTAAACGAGTATAAACTAAGTCCATTTCGTGTGACAGAGGGCCTTCGCTGGTAGCTTTATGAGCTCGCGAAGATAACTCTTAAATGAGTATAAGCTAAGTCCATGTGGAGTGACGGAGGGCCTCCGCTTGTAGCTTGATGAGCTCGCGGAGATAACTCTTAAATGAGTATAAACTAAGTCCCTCTCGAGTGATAGAGGGCATCCGCTTGTAGCTTGATGAGCTCGCGGAGATTACTCTTAAACGAGTATAAACTAAGTCCCTATCGAGAGGTAGAGGGCCTCCGCTGGTAGCCTTGGAAGCTCGCAGAGATAACTCTTTAGTGAGTTTAAACTAAGTCCCTCTCAAATAACGGAGGGCCTCCGCTGGTAGCTTTGTAAGCTCGTGGAGATAACTCTTAAACGAGTATAAACTAAGTCCATCTCGAGTTATAGAGGGCCTCCGCTGGTAGCTTTGTAAGCTCGCGGAGATAACCCTTAAACGAGTATAAACCAAGTCCCTCTCGAGTGACAGAGGGCCTGGGCCGGTAGCTTTGTAAGCTCGTGGAGATAACTCTTAAACGAGTTTAAACTAAGTCCCTCTCGAGTAACGGAGGGCCTCCACTGGTAGCTTTGTAAGCTCGCGGGGATAACTCTTCAATGAGTATAAACTAAATTCCCTCTCTTGTAACGGAAGGCCTCCGCTGGTAGCTTTGTAAGCTCGCGGAGATAACTCTTAAACGAGTATAAACAAAGTCCCTCTCGAGTGATAGAGGGCCTCCGCTGGTAGCTTTGTAAGCTCACGGAGAGAACTTTTAACTAAGTATAAACTAAGTACCTCTCTAGTGACAGAGGGCCTTCGCTGGTAGCTTTATGAGCCCGCGAAGACAACTCTTAAAAGAGTATAAGCTAAGTCCCTCTAGAGTGACGGAGGGCCTCCGCTTGTAGCTTGATGAGCTCGCGGAGACAACACTTAAACGAGTATTAACTAAGTCCCTCTCGAGTGATAGAGGGCCTCCGCTGGTAGCCTTGTAAGCTCGCAGAGATAACTCTCAAGTGAGTTTAAACTAAGCCCCTCTCGAGTAACGGAGGGCCTCCGCTGGTAGCTTTGTAAGCTCGTGGAGATAACTCTTAAACGAGTATAAACTAAGTCCCTCTCGAGTGACGGAGGGCCTCCGCTGGTAGCTTTGTAAGCTCGCGGAGATAACTCTTAAACGAGTATAAACTAAGTCCCTCTCGAGTGACAGAGGGCCTCCGCTGGTAGCTTTGTAAGCTCGCGGAGAGAACTCTTAACTGAGTTTAAACTAAGTCCCTCTCGAGTGACAGAGGGCCTTCGCTGGTAGCTTGATGAGCTCGCAAAGATAACTCTTAAATGAGTATAAGCTAAGTCCCTCTCGAGTGACGGAGGGCCTCCGCTTGTAGCTTAATGAGCTCGCGGAGATAACTCTTAAACGAGTATAAACTAAGTCCCTCTCGACTAATAGAGGGCCTCCGCTGGTAGCCTTGTAAGCTCGCGGAGATAACTGTTAAGTGAGTTTAAACTAAGTCCTTCTCGAGTAACGGAGGGCCTCCGCTGGTAGCTTTATAAGCTCGTGGAGATAACTCTTAAACGAGTATAAACTAAGTCTTTCTCGAGTGATAGAGGGCCTCCGCTGGTAGCTTTGTAAGCTCACGGAGATAACTCTTAAACGAGTATAAACCAAGTCCCTCTCGAGTGATAGAGGGCCTCCGCTGGTAGCTTTGTAAGCTCGCGGAGATAACTCTTAAACGAGTTTAAACTAAGTCCCTCTCGAGTGACGGAGGGCCTCCGCTGGTAGCTTTGTAAGCTCGCAGAGATAACTCTTAAACGAGTATAAACTAAGTCCCTCTCGAGTGACAGAGGGCCTCCGCTGGTAGCTTTGTAAGCTCGCGGAGAGAACTCTTAACTGAGTTTAAACTAAGTCCCTCTCGAGTGACAGAGGGCCTTCGCTGGTAGCTTTATGAGCTCGCGAAGATAACTCTTAAATGAGTATAAGCTAAGTCCCTCTCGAGTGACGGAGGGCCTCCGCTTGTAGCTTAATGAGCTCGCGGAGATAACTCTTAAACGAGTATAAACTAAGTCCCTCTCGACTAATAGAGGGCCTCCGCTGGTAGCCTTGTAAGCTCGCGGAGATAACTGTTAAGTGAGTTTAAACTAAGTCCTTCTCGAGTAACGGAGGGCCTCCGCTGGTAGCTTTATAAGCTCGTGGAGATAACTCCTAAACGAGTATAAACTAAGTCTTTCTCGAGTGATAGAGGGCCTCCGCTGGTAGCTTTGTAAGCTCACGGAGATAACTCTTAAACGAGTATAAACCAAGTCCCTCTCGACTGATAGAGGGCCTCCGCTGGTAGCTTTGTAAGCTCGCGGAGATAACTCTTAAACGAGTTTAAACTAAGTCCCTCTCGAGTAACGAAGGGCCTCCACTGGTAGCTTTGTAAGCTCGCGGAGATAACTCTTAAATGACTATAAACTAAAGTCCCTCTCGAGTTACGGAGGGCCTCCGCTGGTAGCTTTGTAAGCTCGCGAAGATAACTCTTAAACGAGTATAAACTAAGTCCCTCTCGAGTGACAGAGGGCCTCCGCTGGTAGCTTTGTAATCTCACGGATAGAACTCTTAAACGAGTATAAACTAAGTCCATTTCGAGTGACAGAGGACCTTCGCTGGTAGCTTTATGAGCTCGCGAAGATAACTCTTAAATGAGTATAAGCTAAGTCCATGTGGAGTGACGGAGGGCCTCCGCTTGTAGCTTGATGAGCTCGCGGAGATAACTCTTAAATGAGTATAAACTAAGTCCCTCTCGAGTGATAGAGGGCATCCGCTTGTAGCTTGATGAGCTCGCGGAGATAACTCTTAAACGAGTATAAACTAAGTCCCTATCGAGTGGTAGAGGGACTCCGCTGGTAGCCTTGGAAGCTCGCAGAGATAACTCTTTAGTGAGTTTAAACTAAGTCCCTCTCGAGTAACGGAGGGCCTCCGCTGGTAGCTTTGTAAGCTCGTGGAGATAACTCTTAAACGAGTATAAACTAAGTCCATCTCGAGTTATAGAGGGCCTCCGCTGGTAGCTTTGTAAGCTCGCGGAGATAACCCTTAAACGAGTATAAACCAAGTCCCTCTCGAGTGACAGAGGGCCTCCGCCGGTAGCTTTGTAAGCTCGCGCAGATAACTCTTAAACGAGTTTAAACTAAGTCCCTCTCGAGTAACTGAGAGCCTCCACTGGTAGCTTTGTAAGCTCGCGGGGATAACTCTTCAATGAGTATAAACTAAATTCCCTCTCTTGTAACGGAAGGCCTCCGCTGGTAGCTTTGTAAGCTCGCGGAGATAACTCTTAAACGAGTATAAACAAAGTCCCTCTCGAGTGACAGAGGGCCTCCGCTGGTAGCTTTGTAAGCTCACGGAGAGAACTTTTAACTAAGTATAAACTAAGTACCTCTCTAGTGACAGAGGGCCTTCGCTGGTAGCTTTATGAGCTCGCGAAGACAACTCTTAAACGAGTATAAACTAAGTCGCTCTCGAGTGACGGAGGGCCTCCGCTGGTAGCTTTGTAAGCTCGCGGAGATAACTCTTAAACGAGTATAAACTAAGTCCCTCTCGAGTGACAGAGGGCCTCCGCTGGTAGCTTTGTAAGCTCGCGGAGAGAACTCTTAACTGAGTTTAAACTAAGTTCCTCTCGAGTGACAGAGGGCCTTCGCTGGTAGCTTTATGAGCTCGCGAAGATAACTCTTAAATGAGTATAAGCTAAGTCCCTCTCGAGTGACGGAGGGCCTCCGCTTGTAGCTTGATGAGCTCGCGGAGATAACTCTTAAACGAGTATAAACTAAGTCCCTCTCGACTAATAGAGGGCCTCCGCTGGTAGCCTTGTAAGCTCGCGGAGATAACTGTTAAGTGAGTTTAAACTAAGTCCCTCTCGAGTAACGGAGGGCCTCCGCTGGTATCTTTATAAGCTCGTGCAGATAACTCTTAAACGAGTATAAACTAAGTCTTTCTCGAGTGATAGAGGGCCTCCGCTGGTAGCTTTGTAAGCTCACGGAGATAACTCTTAAACGAGTATAAACCAAGTCCCTCTCGAGTGACAGAGGGCCTCCGCTGGTAGCTTTGTAAGCTCGCGGAGATAACTCTTAAACGAGTTTAAACTAAGTCCCTCTCGAGTAACGAAGGGCCTCCACTGGTAGCTTTGTAAGCTCGCGGAGATAACTCTTAAATGACAATAAACTAAAGTCCCTCTCGAGTTACGGAGGGCCTCCGCTGGTAGCTTTGTAAGCTCGCGAAGATAACTCTTAAACGAGTATAAACTAAGTCCCTCTCGAGTGACAGAGGGCCTCCGCTGGTAGCTTTGTAATCTCACGGATAGAACTCTTAAACGAGTATAAACTAAGTCCATTTCGAGTGACAGAGGGCCTTCGCTGGTAGCTTTATGAGCTCGCGAAGATAACTCTTAAATGAGTATAAGCTAAGTCCATGTGGAGTGACGGAGGGCCTCCGCTTGTAGCTTGATGAGCTCGCGGAGATAACTCTTAAATGAGTATAAACTAAGTCCCTCTCGAGTGATAGAGGGCATCCGCTTGTACCTTGATGAGCTCGCGGAGATTACTCTTAAACGAGTATAAACTAAGTCCATATCGAGAGGTAGAGGGCCTCCGCTGGTAGCCTTGGAAGCTCGCAGAGATAACTCTTTAGTGAGTTTAAACTAAGTCTCTCTCGAATAACGGAGGGCCTCCGCTGGTAGCTTTGTAAGCTCGTGGAGATAACTCTTAAACGAGTATAAACTAAGTCCATCTCGAGTTATAGAGGGCCTCCGCTGGTAGCTTTGTAAGCTCGCGGAGATAACCCTTAAACGAGTATAAACCAAGTCCCTCTCGAGTGACAGAGGGCCTCCGCCGGTAGCTTTGTAAGCTCGTGGAGATAAATCTTAAACGAGTTTAAACTAAGTCCCTCTCGAGTAACGGAGGGCCTCCACTGATAGCTTTGTAAGCTCGCGGGGATAACTCTTCAATGAGTATAAACTAAATTCCCTCTCTTGTAACGGAAGGCCTCCGCTGGTAGCTTTGTAAGCTCGCGGAGATAACTCTTAAACGAGTATAAACAAAGTCCCTCTCGAGTGACAGAGGGCCTCCGCTGGTAGCTTTGTAAGCTCACGGAGAGAACTTTTAACTAAGTATAAACTAAGTACCTCTCTAGTGACAGAGGGCCTTCGCTGGTAGCTTTATGAGCTCGCGAAGACAACTCTTAAATGAGTATAAGCTAAGTCCCTCTAGAGTGACGGAGGGCCTCCGCTTGTAGCTTGATGAGCTCGCGGAGATAACACTTAAACGAGTATTAACTAAGTCCCTCTCGAGTGATAGAGGGCCTCCGCTGGTAGCCTTGTAAGCTCGCAGAGATAACTCTCAAGTGAGTTTAAACTAAGCCCCTCTCGAGTAACGGAGGGCCTCCGCTGGTAGCTTTGTAAGCTCGTGGAGATAACTCTTAAACGAGTATAAACTAAGTCCCTCTCGAGTGACGGAGGGCCTCCGCTGGTAGCCTTGTAAGCTCGCGGAGATAACTCTTAAACGAGTATAAACTAAGTCCCTCTCGAGTGACAGAGGGCCTCCGCTGGTAGCTTTGTAAGCTCGCGGAGAGAACTCTTAACTGAGTATAAACCAAGTCCCTCTCGAGTGACAGAGGGCCTCCGCTGGTAGCTTTGTAAGCTCGCGGAGATAACTCTTAAACGAGTTTAAACTAAGTCCCTCTCGAGTAACGAAGGGCCTCCACTGGTAGCTTTGTAAGCTCGCGGAGATAACTCTTAAATGACAATAAACTAAAGTCCCTCTCGAGTTACGGAGGGCCTCCGCTGGTAGCTTTGTAAGCTCGCGAAGATAACTCTTAATCGAGTATAAACTAAGTCCCTCTCGAGTGACAGAGGGCCTCCGCTAGTAGCTTTGTAATCTCACGGATAGAACTCTTAAACGAGTATAAACTAAGTCCATTTCGAGTGACAGAGGGCCTTCGCTGGTAGCTTTATGAGCTCGCGAAGATAACTCTTAAATGAGTATAAGCTAAGTCCATGTGGAGTGACGGAGGGCCTCCGCTTGTAGCTTGATGAGCTCGCGGAGATAACTCTTAAATGAGTATAAACTAAGTCCCTCTCGAGTGATAGAGGGCATCCGCTTGTAGCTTGATGAGCTCGCGGAGATTACTCTTAAACGAGTATAAACTAAGTCCCTATCGAGAGGTAGAAGGCCTCCGCTGGTAGCCTTGGAAGCTCGCAGAGATAACTCTTTAGTGAGTTTAAACTAAGTCCCTCTCGAATAACGGAGGGCCTCCGCTGGTAGCTTTGTAAGCTCGTGGAGATAACTCTTAAACGAGTATAAACTAAGTCCATCTCGAGTTATAGAGGGCCTCCGCTGGTAGCTTTGTAAGCTCGCGGAGATAACCCTTAAACGAGTATAAACCAAGTCCCTCTCGAGTGACAGAGGGCCTCCGCCGGTAGCTTTGTAAGCTCGTGGAGATAACTCTTAAACGAGTTTAAACTAAGTCCCTCTCGAGTAACGGAGGGCCTCCACTGGTAGCTTTGTAAGCTCGCGGGGATAACTCTTCAATGAGTATAAACTAAATTCCCTCTCTTGTAACGGAAGGCCTCCGCTGGTAGCTTTGTAAGCTCGCGGAGATAACTCTTAAACGAGTATAAACAAAGTCCCTCTCGAGTGACAGAGGGCCTCCGCTGGTAGCTTTGTAAGCTCACGGAGAGAACTTTTAACTAAGTATAAACTAAGTACCTCTCTAGTGACAGAGGGCCTTCGCTGGTAGCTTTATGAGTTCGCGAAGACAACTCTTAAATGAGTATAAGCTAAGTCCCTCTAGAGTGACGGAGGGCCTCCGCTTGTAGCTTGATGAGCTCGCGGAGATAACACTTAAACGAGTATTAACTAAGTCCCTCTCGAGTGATAGAGGGCCTCCGCTGGTAGCCTTGTAAGCTCGCAGAGATAACTCTCAAGTGAGTTTAAACTAAGCCCCTCTCGAGTAACGGAGGGCCTCCGCTGGTAGCTTTGTAAGCTCGTGGAGATAACTCTTAAACGAGTATAAACTAAGTCCCTCTCGAGTGACGGAGGGCCTCCGCTGGTAGCTTTGTAAGCTCGCGGAGATAACTCTTAAACGAGTATAAACTAAGTCCCTCTCGAGTGACAGAGGGCCTCCGCTGGTAGCTTTGTAAGCTCGCGGAGAGAACTCTTAACTGAGTTTAAACTAAGTCCCTCTCGAGTGACCGAGGGCCTTCGCTGTGAGCTTTATGAGCTCGCGAAGATAACTCTTAAACGAGTATAAACTAAGTCCCTCTCGAGTAACGGAGGGCCTCCGCTGGTAGCTTTATAAGCTCGTGGAGATAACTCTTAAACGAGTATAAACTAAGTCTTTCTCGAGTGATAGAGGGCCTCCGCTGGTAGCTTTGTAAGCTCACGGAGATAACTCTTAAACGAGTATAAACAAAGTCTCTCTCGAGTGACAGAGGGCCTCCGCTGGTAGCTTTGTAAGCTCGCGGAGATAACTCTTAAACGAGTTTAAACTAAGTCCCTCTCGAGTAACGAAGGGCCTCCACTGGTAGCTTTGTAAGCTCGCGGAGATAACTCTTAAATGACAATAAACTAAAGTCCCTCTCGAGTTACGGAGGGCCTCCGCTGGTAGCTTTGTAAGCTCGCGAAGATAACTCTTAAACGAGTATAAACTACGTCCCTCTCGAGTGACAGAGGGCCTCCGCTGGTAGCTTTGTAATCTCACGGATAGAACTCTTAAACGAGTATAAACTAAGTCCATTTCGAGTGACAGAGGGCCTTCGCTGGTAGCTTTATGAGCTCGCGAAGATAACTCTTAAATGAGTATAAGCTAAGTCCATGTGGAGTGATGGAGGGCCTCCGCTTGTAGCTTGATGAGCTCGCGGAGATAACTCTTAAATGAGTATATACTAAGTCCCTCTCGAGTGATAGAGGGCATCCGCTTGTAGCTTGATGAGCTCGCGGAGATAACTCTTAAATGAGTATAAACTAAGTCCCTCTCGAGTGGTAGAGGGCCTCCGCTGGTAGCCTTGGAAGCTCGCAGAGATAACTCTTTAGTGAGTTTAAACTAAGTGCCTCTCGAGTAACGGAGGGCCTCCGCTGGTAGCTTTGTAAGCTCGTGGAGATAACTCTTAAACGAGTATAAACTAAGTCCATCTCGAGTTATAGAGGGCCTCCGCTGGTAGCTTTGTAAGCTCGCGGAGATAACCCTTAAACGAGTATAAACCAAGTCCCTATCGAGTGACAGAGGGCCTCCGCCGGTAGCTTTGTAAGCTCGCGGAGATAACTCTTAAACGAGTTTAAACTAAGTCCCTCTCGAGTAACGGAGGGCCTCCACTGGTAGCTTTGTAAGCTCGCGGGGATAACTCTTCAATGAGTATAAACTAAATTCCCTCTCTTGTAACGGAAGGCCTCCGCTGGTAGCTTTGTAAGCTCGCGGAGATAACTCTTAAACGAGTATAAACAAAGTCCCTCTCGAGTGACAGAGGGCCTCCGCTGGTAGCTTTGTAAGCTCACGGAGAGAACTCTTAACTAAGTATAAACTAAGTCCCTCTCTAGTGACAGAGGGCCTTCGCTGGTAGCTTTATGAGCTCGCGAAGATAACTCTTAAATGAGTATAAGCTAAGTCCCTCTAGAGTGACGGAGGGCCTCCGCTTGTAGCTTGATGAGCTCGCGGAGATAACTCTTAAATGAGTATTAACTAAGTCCCTCTCGAGTGATAGAGGGCCTCCGCTGGTGGCCTTGTAAGCTCGCAGAGATAACTCTCAAGTGAGTTTAAACTAAGCCCCTCTCGAGTAACGGAGGGCCTCCGCTGGTAGCTTTGTAAGCTCGTGGAGATAACTCTTAAACGAGTATAAACTAAGTCCCTCTCGAGTGACGGAGGGCCTCCGCTGGTAGCTTTGTAAGCTCGCGGAGATAACTCTTAAACGAGTTTAAACTAAGTCCCTCTCGAGTAACGAAGGGCCTCCACTGGAAGCTTTGTAAGCTCGCGGAGATAACTCTTAAATGACAATAAACTAAAGTCCCTCTCGAGTTACGGAGGGCCTCCGCTGATAGCTTTGTAAGCTCGCGGAGATAACTCTTAAACGAGTATAAACTAAGTCCCTCTCGAGTGACAGAGGGCCTCCGCTGGTAGCTTTGTAAGCTCGCGGAGATAACTCTCAAACGAGTATAAACTAAGTCCCTCTCGAGTGACAGAGGGCCTCCGCTGGTAGCTTTGTAAGCTCGTGGAGATAACTCTTAAACGAGTATAAACTAAAGTCCCTCTCGAGTGACAGTGGCCTCCGCTGGTAGCTTTGTAAGCTCGCGGAGATAACTCTTAAACGAGTATAAACTAAGTCCCTCTCGAGTGACAGAGGGCCTCCGCTGGTAGCTTTATAAGCTCGCGTAGATAACTCTTAACTGAGTTTAAACTAAGTCACTCTCGAGTAACGGAGGGCCTCCGCTGATAGCTTTGTAAGCTCGCGGAGATAACTCTTGAACGAGGGATATGAATGATTAACAGGTGGATACGATGCATCATTTTTGAACCCCAGTTTAGTCGTGACTTAACTGAAATTCGAGGAGCTGTGATGATGCCCGAAATATAAATAATGATATTCACAAATATCATAAATAAATAAGGTTCCCCGCTATATAAATAGAACCTTATAAACATGAAAAATTGGCGAATGCAAGTCAATATAGAAACTCGGGACGTACGCGGACGATAAACCGTCCACGTCTCTCACATGCATGTCGGGACACTTGGCTTCCATGCCTCCCTCCCACATGTGACGAGGCATGTGACACTTGGCATCCATGCCTCCCTCCCACATGTCACGAGGCATGTGACACTTGGCGACGAGTGAGCTTGCATGAAGGAGTGCTTGTACTATAAATAAGAAGGCATGGCATCAAGCGCCAGGTCGGAAACTGAAATCTCATTAGGCTTAGGCCGGATTCTCTGGCCATGAGCGCCCCTTCTAAAGCGGGATTAGTCTCGGCTAGACCGAAACTTGATAGAGCCCTGCAGGGAGGATGGTTGTCCGCAAGTGGCTTGAGCTCGGATCGGCACAGGTTTGGGTACGCCGACGATAATCTCGTCGCGCGTCTCAGGTAAGCCCGATCGTCTGAGCTCGCCCGCGTGCAACTTGATCCCGAACCCGCCGACACGGGTTTCTGAAAAAGCGGGTTTCGTCACATTGGTTCAGCAACTTTCTTCACAGTGGGTCAACAATTTTTTTCACAGTGGTTCAACAATTTTCTCCACACTGCTTCAACAATTTTATTCACAGTGGTTCAGCAATTTTATTCTCAGTGGTTCGGCAATTTTATTCACAGTGGTTCAACAATTTTTTTCACAATGGTTCAACAATTTTTTTCACAGTGGTTCAACAAGTTTATTCATAGTGGTTCATCCATTTTATTTGTAGTGATTCACAGGGTTCACAAGTTATAATTTTTTTAAATGATATTAAATATATTAAAAGAAAATGTTTCATGAACCACTACTCTTTATTAGATGAACCATTAGAATTTATTTCATGCACCACTACTATTTAATAATTATAAAATTTTCATTCTTCTTTTACTTTCTTTTAATGTTTATTTTTAATTAATTAATTAATTTTCTTTTAAAATAAAATGGTTTACTAAACCAATCTCTATTTAGTCATTGAACCTCTCTATATTTAGTCACTGAACCTCTCTCTATTTAGTCAATGAACCACTGAACCAATCTCTATTTAATCAGTGAACCAACCTCTATTTAGTCACTGAACCAACCTCTATTTAGTCACTGAACCAACCTCTATTTAATCACTGAATCACTCTATATTTAGTCACTGAACCACTATCTATTTAATCACTGAACCAATTCTTATTTAGTTACTAAATCAATCTCTATTTCACGTTTTTATTTTTATAATTGAATTTTTTATTTATTTTTAACATAAAATGGTTCATAAAAATATAAAATATTCCACAATGGCGCATTCCCTTGATCTCTCCGTCGCCGGCACCTCCATCCCCATGTGGGCCCTCATCATCATCTCCTTCTACTTCACTTACATCTCTGCCCATCATGAGTTAATTAACAAAAATTAAATCGATCAAATGAAAAAATAAATCAAACACAACTCCTCCAGTTTCATAGTACTCGAGATCGATGGGTTACCGGTCGGGAAGGGATCAAAGTTGTAATTGAAGAGGAAATTGAAGGAGCTTTCAGCGGATCGAGGGAAAAATACCGGTTTTAAGTTGTTGGGATGTCATTGCTCCATCTTGAATTCGATCGATAATTAATTAGGGTAAACTGCAGAAAACCACCCCTTAAATATGTGATATTGCTTAAAAGAACCCTTTATATTCATAATTGCTTAAAACCACCCATTATAACTATTCCGTTAGCAATCAACCACCCTCATTAGGTTTCCGTCAATATTCTGTTAAAATTATGAAATTACCATTATACCCATTAATTTTTAACATACTTTATTCGAAAGAAAACAATTGAAAAAAGTAAAATAAAATTAAGGAAGGTGTTAATTAGCAGGCAAACCCTTGTCGCCGCCGACAAACATATCAAGCGCGAAATCCATGAAGGTGGCTGGAGTGCGAGAAATTTGGGAGGAATTGATAAGTTTGTACCACTCCGGCAAATACTCGCTGAATTTCCATGAAGGCGACATTGACGGAGGAAGAAGAAGGTAAATAATTGCCGAATTGTTGGTCCGTAGAGGTTTGGGCGTGGAGAATCGATGGCGAGGAGGGGAGACAGAGGGAAGGAGGCGTGACTTAGAGAGGAAGAGGAGGGAAGGGGGACAATGGTGAAGGCGGCAAAAGAGAGAGGAGTGGAGATGAGAGATAAGATGTGGGCGGTGGCACTGCTCATCCTCGGCGCAACCATTGACAACAACGTGAGAGGTGGGTTAAGGGAAACAACAGGTGAGAGAGGAAGAACCCTAGAAGCCAGAACGCCACCACCGTTGACCCCGACCACCCATCTCAAATCAGAATTCCGATTGTCGCCTCCGACCATCCTAATCGACCCACTCAAATCAGTATTCCGAATACCACAAAGAAAAGTCCCAGAATGAAACTAAAAAAAAACCAAAGAAATGCAGCCGTCCATAGCCCAAACAACCCATCTTCTACCGGAATCGAATGCAGATTGCAGAGCCTTAACCTAACCAAAATCCGAAGCC
The DNA here is from genome assembly GCA_037127255.1 of Persicaria tinctoria. Taxonomy (NCBI): domain Eukaryota; kingdom Viridiplantae; phylum Streptophyta; class Magnoliopsida; order Caryophyllales; family Polygonaceae; genus Persicaria; species Persicaria tinctoria. Next base: position 55,566,463 of record JBANSL010000006.1, on the reverse strand, counting down.
AGATCTACAATATTCGAACCCCAAAATCACAGATTCAAAGTCTAGAAAGCTGCAGAAGAAACAAGACCCAACATCAATGGAAACTCCAAGAATTTCAGAAAGAAGAAGAAAGGAAAGAGAAGTTGTGATTCGGAGAAGACAAAGGGGGAACAGGTCCCGGGACCAAGCCTCACCATCGCCTTCATCACACCAAACTCAAGACCGCCGCCGCCTTCTCCAGGAGGCGAGTCACCGCCACCTTCTTCTTCGATTTGTGATTTGAGTCTCAGATGTCCGATATCTTCTACTCCACTTTCTTCAAATTCGACCCCCTTGTATTCTATTTTGTTTTACTTATTTATATAAAAAAATTCATTCATTTATATTAAAATCCATTAAATTACATAATACTTAACAGAGTTTGGATGAAAAGTTGAAGAGGGTGGTTAATTGCTAACGGAATCGTTATAAAGGGTGGTTTTCAGCAATTATAAATGTAAGGGGTGATTTTAGGCAATATCACATATTTAAGGGGTGGTTTTTTGCAGTTTACCCAATTAATTAAGTTTGTTATCTTCTTGAATTGGCTTAGATCAATAGAGAGGGAGAGAGAGATGTATATATACTAATAGTGGTGGTGGTGTGACGTATGGACACAGAACGCTTGGAGGGCAAGGGAGGCTGATCCAGAACGCTAACCCTAAGTTGGCGATGAATAGGCGAGGAGGGGAAAGAGAGAGGGCGGTGGTGCCGGTGAGCATCGCCGGGAAGAAGCTCGGGAGAGGGGCCTCTAATGGTAGTAGAGGAGGGTCCTTTGGACTGTCGTGGAGGTCGAAAGAATTGTAGATGGAGGAGCGCCATTGCCAGAGTTTGTTTGGTCGGGGTTGTGAAGGAGCGTAGGAGAAAGAAGCGCGTAAGGGTCTTTTAAAAAAAAATTTAATTAGGGTCCGTTTCCACCAATTATATCCCTTCTTTCCTTCTCACCGGACCAAAATCTTCTCACTTGAACCCTCCCATATATATATATATATATATATATATATATATATATTTGGTAGAATTATATGAGCATAGAGAGGTTATAATTGAAGTGAGTTAAAGAGGGAGAATGGAAAGGTTATAAAAGGAGTAGCTTAGGACGGTGCTACATTATGAAGAATGTTATTAGCGATAGCGCATTCATGAGATGTAGTTGTTACATGAAAACACTTTTAAAGAGCCAAATGATGCATCGAACTCTTAAGAGATGACCCTATGGCATATGGAATACTCTCATGATATCATCTATAATATGTTGTTTTCATGTGGATTGGAGGCTTCCAGTGAAACCAGCATAATCATGTGTCTAGTTTTATATATAGTTGACGTGCACAAAACAGTCGTTGATTTTCGCCAAATAAATAACCACACTCAAAAGTCAGTATAGCAGTTAAGTGCATGTGTCGATCTCACAGAGAGGATATGTTTTGTGTGTCTCCTTGCTAACAAGACGGAAAGAAAGAGACTTAGCAGTTTAAACGAAAGCAGTGAAGAATCGAAAGCAGTTATGAGGCAAAGTGGTAACTTTAGAGCAGTAAAGAACTAAGAACAACAAAAGTAACCCAGCAACGTAATAAAGAATCAAGAACAATAGTGAGATAGATAAGTTCACTCGCTTTTTGCAACAATGATTGGTTTCTCGATCATTGGGCTTCTTCCTAGTTATTATGTTTCTTGTTAATTACTCTAGGCTTTCATTTATGTATAGACTTCATAGGTTGCCTATTCGATCATCGCTAAGGCCCTTACACTATAACCATGCATATGAATATTTTGATAGGCATTATAGGCTAATTTTGTATGCATTTTGTTAGGAGGAAAAATCAAGTAAGAAATATAGATCTCAAATTCGATTCCCTGTCTCCGCAAATTAATTACAAGACTTCCTCCCGCTGTAGTAGAAGGTAGTCAGGATCGATCCACGAGGAAGCATGTCAGCGCCCGCCTTTTCAGTTCCAAATCTCAGCAAAAATAGTAAAACACAGAAAAAAAATAGAAAATAACACAGAAAGCAATTTGGTCGATATCGACCTCCAGTAAATCGATATCGAGTGAAAAAAACGACTGCAACCAACTCAATATCGACTGACAGAAACTTAAAAATCCGAAATTTGTGAAATAAATCAATAAAATAAAATACTTCCAAGATCAGGGTTTCAACACCACAACGATAACCATGTAAAATAACACATTAAGGCATAAAAGATCATGCTTTTCATCGAATAACTCTCGTTATTAACAAATAGGAAGATAGAGGCTTTCGCATAAACCCTAATTGTTACTAACCGTTTTTCACATAATTAATCCAAGTTGTATTAAGATCACTTTCGCTTCAATAACACAAACAAGGATCACTTTCAAGTTTTGCAAAAGAATCATGCTTGTAGGGATAGAAGACGAATTTGCATCCAAAAGCTTGTACCTTTACTGCATCACCTCACATGGCTACCTTCGGGCTCACCCCGACCCTAGAAGTTGGGTGACTACTCGCTCTTCATCATCAAGAAAGAAATCAATAATAAAAAGAAACTAAATTGCATTAATAAAACTAAAAGAAAGCTTACAACCAATCGAAGCCAAATTCCGCTCTCGCCTTCTCCAACCTCAATCGGCTCCAACTCTCTCTCTCTACTCTCTCTATGTAACTAATTGTAACTGGAATTGAATGATTAAAACTCAACCCCTAAGGCCTTATTTATAGTGTTCCATTTAGCTATTCTAGGATGGAACAACTATATCTAAATCTATCTAAAAATATAAGATAAAACATTATGATAAAGGAAATAATATCTAAAAGGGAACTATATCTAAAGTAGATAAGCATCTCTTCCATCTTGATAGATCTTGATAGAATCTCCTCTTGTGGATATCTCCATTGGACTTTGGATAGAACTTTGATTAGAACTCGGACTAGCTCGAAATCGGCCACTGTGACTCAACTCGACATCGACTTGCCTCACTCGATATCGACCTGCAACTTTCTTTTTCAGCTTCTCGACTCGATCTCGGCCTCCAGAATGAAAATGGACCACTTGTTACTCGATATCGACTTGATTAACTCGATATCGACCTTCACTTTTCCTTTGCTCCAGCTCTGGTCGATTCTGGGATCTTGACTCGATTTGGGTCAACTCGATATCGACTAAGTGAAGTCGATATCGACCGACTTTCTTCAGCTTCGCTCGATTCTTGCTTCTTCAGGTGAATGTCGACTTGACTCCTTCATATCTGTTGTTGCAGGAGTAAGTCAAGTATAGAATAAGAATATGGATTAGAACGACTCCCCTGTCTCAGCAAATAATTACAAGACTTCCTCCCATTGTAGTAAGAGAAAAGTCAGGATCGAATCCACGAGGAAGCACGTCAGCAGTTCTTAGGTAGCTATCAGATTCTCACAGACACAGCAGCAGAAAAACACAGAAACAAACACAAAAGCAGAAACAAAAATCCCGGCAAGGGCAACTCGACCTCGACAAGAGGTACTCGACTTCGACAAAGGAAATAAAGACAGAAACTTGAAATCGACGAAAACAGAAGAAAGCTAACTCGACACAGACTAAGACAACTCGAGATCGACAAAGGTGGTACTCGATCTCGACGAAGCCTTCCTCTATCTCGACAAGAAACAGTAAAAGAACAGAAATTTAAATTGCAATTGCTCGAAACCCAAACTCAGCTTTCCGACAGAAAATTAACTCAATATAATAAAAGACCTCCAAGGCTAGGGTTTCAACACCACAACGATAACCATGCAAAATAACACATAAAGGCATAAAAGATCATGCTTTCCATCAAATAACTTTCGTTATTAACAACTAGGCATATAGAGGCTCTCGCATAAACCCTAATTGTTACTAACCCTTTTCACATAATTAATCCAAGTTGCATTAAGATTACTTTCGCTTCAATAACACAAACAAGGATCACCTTCAACTCTCGCAAAAGAATCATGCTCATAGGGATAGAAGATGAAGCACACAAAAGATCTGACCTTTATCGCATCGCCTCACATGGCCACCGTCGGGCTCACCCCAGCCCCAGAAGTGGGTGGACTACTCACGCCTCATCGCAATCGCAGACATTGAATTGATGAAAGAAACTTGCATAAAACTATATTCAAAAGCCTTTACAATCCTGGCAATCAACTTTCGCTGTAAGCCAAAACCTTAAAAACCTCAAACTCCTAAACTTCTCTATATGGAACTAACTACTTCTCTTCGAAATTGAATCGTGATCTGGAATTGAATGATTAAAACTGAGCCCCTAGGGCCTTATTTATAGCCTTCATTCCCTAGCTAATCTAGGAAAGAAGATAAATATCTATATCTAAATTCTATCTAAAAAGCCTTAATGATAAATAAATGTTTAATGGAATTAAATCCATAAGGAAAAAGATAAAACTAATATGGGAAAGTCTTCATGTCTTGATAGATTCCGCCTTCCATAGATAGAACTTGATAGATCGGATAGAATCCTCGCCTTCGCGACCAAGCAACGTCAACTCTACTCGGACAAGACAAGTCGAGAAGCTTCTGGAACTGGGCTCTTGTCGACCTCGAGTAGGGCTCGTCGAGGTCGAGTAAGGTGGCTCGGCTTGACTCGTCGTCTCGGCTAGATCTGCTCGATGTGGCTCATCTTGGCTCACTGGCCTTCTTCGACCTCGAGTTGGACTAGTCGTGGTCGAGTAGACTGGCTCGGCGACTAGGGTTTCTCGAGTGGATCTCCTCGAAGGACTCGGACATGGCTTCTGGGTCTTCGTCGATCTCGAGTAAGACTCGTCGAGATCGAGTTGGGTGCTCGGGTTGGCTCTCTCCGCTGGCAGCGACTGGTCTGGTCCGCGGCAGCGATTCTCGCCTTGTCGTCCTCGGCTTCGTCGATCAGCTCTCCTCGAGGACTCCGGGTGGTCTGTCCGTGCTTCGTCGACCTAGACTAGTGCTTGTCTAGGTCGAGTAGGGTTCCGGAGTTCGGGGAGCTTGGTTTCTCGAGCAAGCTTGCTCGACTATGGCCGCTCGGTCATGGCTCGTCTAGGTCGAGTAGGGCCCACTCGATGTCGACTAGACTTGCTCTCCGATTCGTTCCGCTGCTTTGACCTTGGACTTCTGTAATGGTTTTCCGAGCTTTTCCGACCTTCTGTAGAATTGCTGTAAAATGCCTCGATTTCTGCGAATTAAACAGAAACTGGTGTAGATTCCATAATTTGGCAAATAAACATAAACTACATTGGTTCTGTATTATCTTAACCCAAATGCATGCAATGTATACAGAAATCGATATAAAAGTTACTGTAAAACATGGCAGATTCTGCTCACAACAAACACCCCATACTTAAGCTTGCTTGTCCTCAAGCAATACTTCTATTTGTCATTCTGGGGAAGAAATTAAAACTCTCAACATCTTAGATTCATTCTCATATAACCCTGCAATCAATTACCATCCTCGAAAAGGTACTAGTGTCACAGATTCATGCACGTGCAAATATGTAAAAGCAACATCTACTCACAAAAGGTGGGCAATTTATGGCAATGTGGTGCTTTTGATCCGGGGAAATAGATCACTCTCAAACTTTGAATTTCATACTACATTTTTTCTTCCATTTGATTCATCACCTTTCATATTGCCTTTTTTTTCAATAATAATGCTTTTACCTCTCTAACCTCAACACTGCCTTCTCGCGAGTCGCAAACATGGGTGTCATGAATGGCCCCGGATACTTAGTGCTTTGGACTCCTCACAATGTGTCCCATCTCTCCAAACTATTATCTTAGAGAGCAGGGTCAATCTACCTTTATCTCCTGAGGTGATTGGATTTTCTTTCACTCATTAAATTTTCCATATATTTCAAACACTTTCCAGCCAAACTCCAATAATGCTAATAATCACAACAACCATATAACATCTCCATAATGTAACATCATTCTCAACATAATCCCCGGATAAGGTAAAGAATGGCAAATATTTAGATCATGTGGAGCAATATTTGAAATAAGGCATATTATGGCTTTTGTGATGCATAAGCATAGGTAAGGCTAGGAACTTCAAATAATGAGCATTATATGGAAATATAAAGTCCTCCATCATCCTATCATGCAACATGTCAAAAGCAACTTCAAATTTTACCTCCTTTCATGGTTTTCATAAAAATATGCATTTCATTGTGACTTCCCTTTACTAGGCAATTTCATGCTATATCTCTAATGAATCCAATTTTGCATCGTCGAGTTTAATATAAGCTTCCATGACATTCTTTCAAAATTTTCAATGGGGGTTATTTTTCTAAAACTTTTGGAAAACATGCATATATGCACATAAATAAATAATGTATTCCAAAATAGCCATGTAGCAATTCCAAGAAATAATGCACATATAATGTCAAATATGATCAAATATGCATAAAGTAAGCCCTTCCCCCACCCCATACTTAAACATTACAGTGTCCCCACTGTATAAAAACAAGGTAAAGGGTAAAGAAAGAAAGTCACAAGACATGTGTGCAGAGCTTGCAAAATTTTGGATGGAGCACCTCCTAGTCCGAGTATGACTATAGCTTGATTCTATCCATGGACCTGAAATTTAGAAGACATATACCAACAAAACAAAAACAAAAACCAAAAACAATGTTCAAAAACCAAAAACCAAAAACAAAGTCTCAAAAATGTCCTAAAAAGTCTATGTACATGCTCTAGATTTTATAGTCGCTAGGCCGACTTTCATTAATGCTCAAGGTGGCATCTGCAGGGCCCATGTAGCTTGGGCCTCAAATAAGACTCCATTCTTGTCCATTAGCTGTAATCCTCCAGAATGGATCTTGTTCACCACGAACGGTCCCATCCGCTTCTTGTTGAACTTGTTAGGGAACCAATGATCCTTTGATTTAGAGACATAGAGCTTGTCTCCAACTTTATACTCCTTAGGCTCATCATTGGAAATCCGGCACAATCGCACATACCAAGGCAGACCTCTTCCATGTATAGATAAATCTTTAATGGAAATAGGAGAAGAAAGATCCATACCTTGGCTCACCTTCGCGGAAACGGAATCGGGCACCACGGTGTTTGGTCGATCTCGACTAGGGCTCCTCGAGATCGACGAGTCTGCTGGTCCTGGTGGTGGTCTGGTCGAAGAGTCGGGAGTCGAGGAAGAATAGGTCTTGTCGACCTCGACAAGCGTACTCGACCTCGACGAGGACTCTGGCTCTGGTGGTGATCTGGTCGAGGAAGACGGATCTGGTGAAGTCTGGCGGTGGTCGACCTCGACAAGGCTACTCGAGGTCGACGAGGGTTCTCCTCCTGGTTGCTGCGTAGTCGAAGAAGGCGGCGTCGAGGAAGATCTGGTCTTGTCGATCTCGACTAGGTTATTCGAGGTCGAGTAGCCTTCTCCTTCCTGTGGCTTGCTCATCGAGGAGGAAGGCGCTGGGCTCTCTGAGGGGTGGTCGACCTCGACAAGCTTAGTCGAGATCGACGAAGGTTGTCCGTCTGGTGGAGTCTGTGTCGAAGGAGCAGGCTCTGAGCTCCCCGAGTTTTGGTCGACCTCGATGAGGATGTGGTCGACCTCGAGTAGACCTGGCTTGACCCCATACTTGGCTCCTTTGCTCTCCTTAAGGATTGCCATGATCTCCTCCACCTGGGCCTCCATGTCCCTCTTTTCCAGTTCCTCAGGGGTCATATTCCTGATCGTTGGTTCCCCGCAGGTGATGTAGCCAGCTGAGATAGATTTGACCTCTTCCATGGGACCCGTATGCTGTTCAGTTTTGTTGAAGGAATACTCAATCACCTCATCGCTGATGTTGAAAGTGAGTACCCCTTTCCGTACGCTTATATTGGCATCCACCGTCGCCAAGAATGGTCTCCCTAGAATAATTGGACAAGCAGGATCTTCTTGCATATCAATAATTAAAAAATCAGCAGGAACGAAGAATTTACCTACTTGTACTGGGACATTTTCCACCATGCCTGTTGGAATGACCACCGTGTTGTTGGCCATATACAGTCTAGCATCCACAGGCTCCAGTGCACCTATTTAATCTTGGACCAAATCGTTAAAGGCATAATACTGACACTAGCTCCAAGATCACATAGGGCATTAATTTTGTATGGACCAAATCCAATAGTTATAGCAAACTTACCTGGATCCGGCCTCTTTTCCAATATGTCCAGATGGTTGCACTCCTCTGTGATTTCTGCCATCGATTGCTTTTTGCTCAGAATCTCCTTCAAGAATTTGACATAGGACGGCATTTCATTTAGAGCTTCTGTGAAGGGTATGGTGACATTCAGCTTTTGAAGCATCTTGATGAAGCGCTGAAACTTTTTCTCCGCTGGATCCTTTAGAGATTTCGTGGGGAAAGACAGCTTCTTTTTCGGAGCCAGAACAAATGTCGGAGTTGCTGCAGATTTTTCGACCTGAGGCTCCTCGACATCGACTACCCTCTTGTCGAGATCGACCAGTTTTGGTGACGTCGAGTTGCTGGGCTGTGCAGACGAAGATTTCTGAAGATTCTCCTCGAGGTCGACAAGTCCTTTGTTGAGGTCGACCACGGCTTTGTCGAGATCGACTACTGTCTTGTCGAGGTTGACTTGCTGTTCCTCATCCTGCTGCTCCCCGAGCTCTGGCTCTCGAAGTTGATGGCCGCTCCTTAGCTTTACGGCAGCGATGTGTCCAGTCTTTCCCTTAGGATTTGGTTCTGAAGATCCAGGGAGAGCGCCTGACTGTTTGGGGATTGCTGTTGCTAGCTGACCAATCTGTGTATCAACTGATTTCCGCCAGATATCAATTTCCCCAAGCCTAGAGTTGACACCTTGCATCTGAGTATAGACGGAGTTGAAAGATTGCCTAGTTTCAGCATGATTCCTCCGCATTTCCTCCAGGACTGTCTGTATATCATCCTTTTTCTGGTCCCTTTCAGGATGTCCTGGAGCTCTGTAGGGCGGGGGGTTCCTAGGGACTCCCTGGTTCCATTGTGGTTGCTGAAACCGTTGGTCCCCCATGTAGCGATTTGGACCCCCTGCGTAGGCTGCTTCCTCATGGTGCTCTGCCATCCTGACTTGTTCTGTGTGTGGGCACTCAGGAGTGGTGTGCCTTTGCGATCCGCATTCAATACAAGGTTGGTTGACAGAGAGATACTTTACTTGCTTGATGAGCTTCCTGTTCTGGTCTCTGTAGTATTGCTCCCTGACATCTGGATCGATCTTCTTTGATGGCTCATAGAGGGGCATGGATGGTGCTGGCCTGGCGTATGGGTTCTCTTCATAAGTTACAGTAGACCCATACTTGTTGTCGTAGGTAGTGAGCTTCTCCAGTACTCCCCATGCGTCACTTGCCGGCATTGTCAGATACTCATAGCGAGTATAATTGTTGATTCTGTCCTTAGTGACTTGATCCAGAGAGTTGAAGAAGATCTCCTGAATGATGTAGGGCGGCTGTCCATGAGTAGGGCAAGATCGCAGAAGTTCCTTGTAGCGCTCCCATGCCTTTGCCAGTGGTTCCCCTTTTTGCTGTTTAAAGGCGGTGATTTTCTGGCGGAGATGTGCTGTTTTGGCAGGTGGGAAGAATTTGTTCAGAAACTCTTGCTCTACTTGGGCCCAGGTTGTGCGTGATCTTGCTTTTAGCCCTTCCAGCCATTTCAGTGCAGGTCCAGCGAGCGACCAGCGAAAAGATTTCATCTTGACATATTCCAGAGTTGTGCCTTCTGCAAGTGTACGACACATATCATGAAAGTTAGTAATATGTTCAAGAGGACACTCATTAAATCTGCCGTAAAAGGCATTATTTTTAAGCTCTATAAGAAATTGAGTGCGAATTTCAAAAGAGTTTTCAGGGATTAGAATCGCCGATTCAGGCACGACGAGTGTTGGATGCATGTAATCCTCTGCAGTGGTTGGGTACTGGGCAAGCTCAGCTTGTGCTTGTTCTCTTGCTGCTCTCTCAGCGGCGAGAGCAGCATTGTTGGTGGCGAGAGCAGCATCTCTGGCGGCTAGATCCCTGGTAAGCCTCTGTATCAGCTGCTTCTGTGTTTCAGCGGCCGACATGGCTCTTTGTAGTTTATTTCTGACGTGTATAAGGCGCTCTGGGTCGTCTAAGCCGTAATACTCAGGTGGTAGACCAGAACGGCGCGGATACACCTGCGAGTTCACTTGAAGAAACAGTGAGAACTGACTACCTAAGGCGCGATTGATTGCTTCCCCGGCAACGGCGCCAATTTGTTGTTGCAGGAGTAAGTCAAGTATAGAATAAGAATATGGATTAGAACGACTCCCCTGTCTCAGTAAATAATTACAAGACTTCCTCCCGTTGTAGTAAGAGAAAAGTCAGGATCGAATCCACGAGGAAGCACGTCAGCAGTTCTCAGGTAGCTATCAGATTCTCACAGACACAGCAGCAGAAAAACACAGAAACAAACACAAAAGCAGAAACAAAAATCCCGGCAAGGGCAACTCGACCTCGACAAGAGGTACTCGACTTCGACAAAGGAAATAAAGACAGAAACTTGAAATCGACGAAAACAGAAGAAAGCTAACTCGACACAGACTAAGACAACTCGAGATCGACAAAGGTGGTACTCGATCTCGACGAAGCCTTCCTCTATCTCGACAAGAAACAGTAAAAGAACAGAAATTTAAATTGCAATTGCTCGAAACCCAAACTCAGCTTTCCGACAGAAAATTAACTCAATATAATAAAAGACCTCCAAGGCTAGGGTTTCAACACCACAACGATAACCATGCAAAACAACACATAAAGGCATAAAAGATCATGCTTTCCATCAAATAACTTTCGTTATTAACAACTAGGCATATAGAGGCTCTCGCATAAACCCTAATTGTTACTAACCCTTTTCACATAATTAATCCAAGTTGCATTAAGATTACTTTCGCTTCAATAACACAAACAAGGATCACCTTCAACTCTCGCAAAAGAATCATGCTCATAGGGATAGAAGATGAATCACACAAAAGATCTGACCTTTATCGCATCGCCTCACATGGCCACCGTCGGGCTCACCCCAGCCCCAGAAGTGGGTGGACTACTCACGCCTCATCGCAATCGCAGACATTGAATTGATGAAAGAAACTTGCATAAAACTATATTCAAAAGCCTTTACAATCCTGGCAATCAACTTTCGATGTAAGGCAAAACCTTAAAAACCTCAAACTCCTAAACTTCTCTGTATGGAACTAACTACTTCTCTTCGAAATTGAATCGTGATCTGGAATTGAATGATTAAAACTGAGCCCCTAGGGCCTTATTTATAGCCTTCATTCCCTAGCTAATCTAGGAAAGAAGATAAATATCTATATCTAAATTCTATCTAAAAAGCCTTAATGATAAATAAATGTTTAATGGAATTAAATCCATAAGGAAAAAGATAAAACTAATATGGGAAAGTCTTCATGTCTTGATAGATTCCGCCTTCCATAGATAGAACTTGATAGATCGGATAGAATCCTCGCCTTCGCGACCAAGCAACGTCAACTCTACTCGGACAAGACAAGTCGAGAAGCTTCTGGAACTGGGCTCTTGTCGACCTCGAGTAGGGCTCGTCGAGGTCGAGTAAGGTGGCTCGGCTTGACTCGTCGTCTCGGCTAGATCTGCTCGATGTGGCTCATCTTGGCTCACTGGCCTTCTTCGACCTCGAGTTGGACTAGTCAAGGTCGAGTAGACTGGCTCGGCGACTAGGGTTTCTCGAGTGGATCTCCTCGAAGTACTCGGACATGGCTTCTGGGTCTTCGTCGATCTCGAGTAAGACTCGTCGAGATCGAGTTGGGTGCTCGGGTTGGCTCTCTCCGCTGGCAGCGACTGGTCTGGTCCGCGGCAGCGATTCTCGCCTTGTCGTCCTCGGCTTCGTCGATCAGCTCTCCTCGAGGACTCCGGGTGGTCTGTCCGTGCTTCGTCGACCTAGACTAGTGCTTGTCTAGGTCGAGTAGGGTTCCGGAGTTCGGGGAGCTTGGTTTCTCGAGCAAGCTTGCTCGACTATGGCCGCTCGGTCATGGCTCGTCTAGGTCGAGTAGGGCCCACTCGATGTCGACTAGACTTGCTGTCCGATTCGTTCCGCTGCTTTGACCTTGGACTTCTGTAATGGTTTTCCGAGCTTTCCCGACCTTCTGTAGAATTGCTGTAAAATGCCTCGATTTCTGCGAATTAAACAGAAACTGGTGTAGATTCCATAATTTGGCAAATAAACATAAACTACATTGGTTCTGTATTATCTTAACCCAAATGCATGAAATGTATACAGAAATCGATATAAAAGTTACTGTAAAACATGGCAGATTCTGCTCACAACAATATCGACTTAGGGTACTCGATATCGACCAGATGGTGTCGAGTCGATTTTCTCGTTTCCATCTCGATTTGTCCTGGTTCCGCTACTCCTTGACCTCGGACTTTCTGTAGTTGACTTCAAGCTTTCCTTCCTTTCTCAAAACCGCTGTAAAATGCCTCGATTCCTGTGAAATTAAACAGAAACTGGTGTAGATTCCATAATTGGAAAATAAACATGAACTACATAGATTCTGAACTATTCTAGCCCTGTTGTATGAAATGCATGCAGAAAACAATATAAAAGTAAGTATAAATCATGGAAAATTAGGCTCACAACACATTTCATTTTCATATAATTATATGAAAATTAAATGCATATAAAATTAGCCTATAATGCATATCAAAATATTCATATGCATATTATGCTCTTTTAGGGGTAAAGTTGATTGCATATTATGCTCATTTAGTGGTAATGTTCGGAAACTACGCTATTTTATTCGATTTATGCAGATTCGTAGTGCCGACATGGTGAAGAGCTTGGTAAGAGATCAAAATGGAAGTCCAAAGAGCATAGAACAATTCAAGGAAGGATTAGAAGTCGAATTGGGAAGCTAGTTAAGGAGCACGAGAACAAGAGTGGGAACGAAGGAACATGGAGAAATCGTCTCTTTAAGCTTCTGATAATTGTGAATCAGTTGCTGGTGTATTCATGAGAGTTATAGACCTTGAAAAGAGCTTTCCAACTCATATTCATATGTGTCAATCGAACGAACGACGATTCCAAAAAGTGCATTATAAGTTCAGTCTGTCGAAGCTGTAAAAGCGGCGCTTATTGGTTTTTATGTTTAGCCCGTCGATTTTGCTGTTTCCGGATCTGCACAACGCGACCTAATTGTCTCTTTGAGGAAACTCTATCAATCATTTCTAGGGTTTGTGCCACCGAGTTTAAGCTCTATATTAGACATATTTTCAGCATTCCATTATTCATCTAACAATGGACTAACATTGAGATTTACAACCACCTTTTATCTTTCAATTAATTAGGTTTTTAGGTTTTGTTTTCCTTTCACCATTCAATTAATTCTCCGTTGTTTTCATCTACACTTTCGAGACTTGGTTGGTTGTTTGTGAGTTTCTAATGAAGTATTATTTCTTGTTGTGAGCTTAATCTGCCATGTTTTACAGTAACTTTTATATCGATTTCTGCATAAATTTCATGCATTTGGGCTAAGATAGTACATAATCTATGTAGTTTATGTTTATTTGCCAAATTATGGAATCTACACCAGTTTCTGTTTAATTCGCAGAATTCGAGGCATTTTACAACAATTCTAAGGAAGGTCGGAAAAGCTCGGAAATCCACTACAGAAGTCCAAGGTCAAAGCAGCAACGGAACCAATCGAATCGAGCCGAGAACCCAGGCTACTCGATCTCGAGTAGCTCTTACTCGATCTCGACGAGCATGTCCGAGCACTGCCTTGTCGACCAAGAGCAACGTCGAGAGCCAGACCAACCAAGCTCCGGAACCCAACTCGATCTCGACAAGACCTGGTCGAGATCGACGAAGCCTAGTGCCACACCCGGAGTCGACAAGGAGAAAAGCGGATCGAGAAGCCGAGGACGAGAAGCTGAGCACAATCCTAGTCGACCTCGACAAAGCCCTTGTCGAGATCGACGAGCCACCCAGTGCCTCCGAGTCCGTGCCGAAGTGAAGTTGCTCGACCAAGAAATCCACACCCCAACTCGACGAACCCTTGTCGAGATCGACGAACCCTTGTCGAGATCGACGAACCCTTGTCGAGATCGACGAACCCTTGTCGAGATCGACTAAGCCCAGAGACCGGATCCAGGCTTGTCGAGCACACCTACCCGAGAGGACCTAGTCGACGGATCAATTCTACTCGAGGTCGACTAGGGCTACTCGAGGTCGACGAGCTGTGCCAAGCCGAGAAGCCGAGGCCGAAGACGCAGACCACCTCTACTCCATACAGAGTAGCCGTGGTCGATATCGACCAGACCCCGGAGCCCAGATCCGAGTCTGTCGAGCACCAGCTTGCCGAGACGACGAAGCCGAGCCAGTCAACCCTACTCGAGATCGACTAGACTCTTGTCGATATCGAGTAGACCTCCGAAGCCGCGTTACTCGATTTTGACGAATCCTAATCGGTTTGGCTTTTCCCTTTTATCATCATCTATCCATGGAAGGAAGTCGAGAAGGCCGAAATCTATCATCATCTATCCATGGAAGGAAGATCTATCAACATAAAGACATATTTCCTATTTAGATTTATCTTTTCCCTTTTAGATTTATTTCCCTTAAGCAATTTATTTATCTTTTATGCTTTTAGATATAAATTTAGATATAGATAGAAGATTCTATCCTTGATTAGCAAGGAATAGAAGGCTATAAATAAAGCCCTAGGGGCTCAATTTTATTTATTCAATTTCAGAGAGAAACGAGTAGTGCCACAGATACAGTTTAGGAGTTCTAAGGTTTTTAGGGTTTTGGCTTTCTGCGAAAGTTGATTGCCGGGATTTTAAAAGCTTTGAATTTAGTTTTAATGCAAGTTTCTTTTTATACATCAATCTCTGCGATTGCGATGAGGTGTGAGTAGTCCACCCACTTCTGGGGCTGGGGTGAGCCCGACGGTGGCCATGTGAGGTGACGCGGTAAAGGTCAGATCTTTTTGTGCAATTCATCTTCTATCCCTATAAGCATGATTCTTTTGCGAGAGTTGAAGGTGATCCTTGTTTGTATTATTGAAGCGAAAATGATCTTAATGCAATTTGGGTTAATTATGTGAAAAAGGTTAGTAACAATTAGGGTTTATGCAAAAGCCTCTATTTGCCTATTTGTTAATAACGAAAGTTATTTGATGGAAAGCATGATCTTTTATGCCTTTATGTGTTACTTTGCATGGTTATCGTTGTGGTGTTGATACCCTGGCTGTGGAAGTCTTTTATATATTGATTTATTTCTATCGAAATTCTGCGTTTTGGGTTCGAGAATTTGGAATTTAAATTTCTGCATTCTAGTCGATACAGAGGAGAGCTTTGTCGAGATCGAGTACAACCTTGTCGATCTCAAGTAGGGGCTCGTCTAGGTCGAGTTGAGTTTTCTTCTGTTGTCGTCGATTTTCAGTTTTTGCCTTTGTTGTTCCTTGTCGATCTCGGGTAGGTGTGGTCGAGATCGAGTTGATTTGTCTGCCTCGAGTTGATTTCTTTCATTTCTGTTTTCTGTTTTCATCACTGTTCTTTGTCGATATAGAGGACTGTTACTCGAGATCGAGTAGTTCTGTGTCCTCGATTTAGTTTCTGCTTTGCTTTGTCTTTTTTGTCTTCGTTCAGTTCATTGCTTTTGTTTATTATTTTCTGTTTTATTTCTGTTTCTTTCCTTGTTTCTGTGTTTCTGTCTTTCTGCTGCTTTTCTGTGAGAATTTACAGCTACCTAAGAACTGCTGACGTGCTTCCTCGTGGATTCGATCCTGACTTTCTCTTACTACAACGGGAGAAAGTCTTGTATTTATTTGCTGAGACAGGGAAGTCAGTCTAAACTTTATTTTATATTTATTTCATACTTGACCATCCTCCTGCAACAACAAATTGGCGCCGTTGTCGGGGAAGCAATCATTCGCGCCTTAGGTAGTCAGTTCTCACTTTTCTCTTGAGTGAATTCGCAGGTGTATGCGCCGTTCTGGTATCCCACCTAAGTTTGACTCCTTAGACGAACCGGAACGCCTCCTACACATCAGAGCTAGACTCCAAAGAGCCATGGCAGCCGCTGAAACACAGGAGCAGCTGATACAGAGGCTTACCAGGGAACTAGCCGCAAAGGATACTACTATCGCCAATGAGAGAACGGCGAGGGAACAAGCAAATGAGCGCCCAAGGCAAGCAGAAGCTGAGCTTGCCCAATATCCAACCACTGCAGAGGATTATATGCATCCCACTCTCGTCGTGCCTGAATCGGCGATTCTAATCCCTGATAACTCTTTTGAAATTCGCACTCAATTTCTTATAGAGCTTAAAAATAATGCCTTTTATGGCAGATTTAATGAGTGTCCTCTTGAACATATTACAAACTTTTCTGACATGTGCCGTACTGTTGCTGAAGGTACAACTCTGGAATATGTCAAGATGAAATCTTTTCGCTGGTCTCTCGCTGGGCCTGCACTGAAATGGCTGGAAGGGCTGAAAGCAAGATCACTCACAACCTGGGCCCAAGTAGAGCAAAAGTTTCTGAACAAATTCTTCCCACCCGCCAAAACAGCACATCTTCGCCAGAAAATCACCGCCTTCAAACAGAAGCAAGGGGAACCGCTGGCAAAGGCATGGGAACGCTACAAGGAACTTCTACGATCTTGCCCTACTCATGGACAGCCACCCTACGCCATTCAGGAGATCTTCTTCAACTCTCTTGATCAGGTCACTAAGGACAGAATCAACCATTATACTCGCTATGAGTATCTGACAATGCCACCAAGTGACGCATGGGGTGTGCTAGAGAAGCTCACTAACTACGACAACAAGTATGGGTCTACTGCAACCTATGAAGAGAACCCATACGCCAGGCCAGCACCATCCATGCCCCTCTATGATCCCCCTAAGGAGATTGATCCAGATGTTAGGGAGCAGTACTACAGAGACCAGAATAAGAAGCTCATCAAACAAGTAAAGTATCTCTCTGTCAACCAGCCTTGTATTGAATGCGGACCGCAAAGGCACACCACTCCTGAGTGCCCACACGCAGAACAAGTCAGGATGGCAGAGCATCATGAGGAGGTAGCTTACGCAGGGGGTCCCAATCGCTACATGGGGGACCAAAGGTTTCAGCAACCACAATGGAACCAAGGTGTCCCTAGGAACCCCCCGCCCTACGGAGCTCCAGGACATCTGGAAAGGGACTAGAAAAAGGATGATATATAGACAGTAATGGAAGAAATACGGAGGAACCACTCGGAAACTAGGCAATCCTTCAACTCCGTCTATACTCAGATGCAAGGTGTCAACTCTAGGCTTGGGGAAATTGATATATGGAGAAAATCAGTTGATACACAGATTGGTCAGCTAGCAGCGGAAATCCCCAGACAGTCAGGTGCACTCCCTGGATCTTCAGAACCAAATCCCAAGGGAAAGACTGGGCACATCGCTGATGTAAAACTCAGAAGCGGCCATCAACTGCAAGAGCCAGAGGTCGGGAAGCAGCAGGACGAAGCTAAACAGCAACTCGACGTCGACCAAAGTCTACTAGATGTCGAGGAAGGTCTACTCGATGTCGAGGAGAAACTTCAGAAACCTTCGTCTACACTGCATAGCAACTCGACTGCACCAAATCTAGTCGATGTCGAGGAGCCCCTAGCCGAAGTCGAGCAGCCTGTAGCACCTCCGACGTCTGTTCTGGCTCCGAATCAGAAAAAGAAGCTGCCTTTGCCCACAAAATCTCCAAAGGACCCGACAGAAAAGAAATTTCAGCGCTTCATCAAGATGCTTCAGAAGCTCAACGTCACCATCCCCTTCACAGAAGCTCTCAATGAAATGCCATCTTATATGAAGTTCCTGAAGGAGATTTTGAGCAAAAAACGATCAATGGCGGAAATCACAGAGGAGTGCAGCCATCTAGACATATTGGAGAAGAGGCCGGATCCATGTAAGTTTGCTATAACTATTGGATTTCGTCCATATAAAATTAATGCCTTATGTGATCTTGGAGCTAGTGTGAGTATAATGCCTTTAACGATTTGGTCCAAGATTAAGATAGGTGTCCTAGAGCCTATGGATGCTAGACTTTACATGGCCAACAACACGGTGGTTATTCTAACAGGCATGGTGGACAATGTGCCAGTACAAGTAGGTAAATTCTTTGTCCCTGCTGATTTCCTAGTTGTTGATATGCAAGAGGATCCTGCTTGTCCAATTATTCTAGGAAGGCCCTTCTTGGCGACGGTGGATGCCAACATAAGCGTAAGGAAAGGAGTGTTCACCTTCAACATCAGCGATGAGGTAATTGAGTATTCCTTTAATAAAACTGAAAGGCATACAGGTCCAATGGAAGAGGTCAAATCTATCTCAGCTGGCTATATTACCTGCGGAGAACCCAAGGTCAGAAATATGACCCATGAGGAGATGGAAAAGAGGGACATGGAAGCCCAGGTGGAGGAGATCATGGCAATCCTCAAAGAGAACACAGAAAATCCAATCGACACAGACCAAGGTAAGTCGTTATGGATTAATTATTTTTCGGATGCCTTGACATGAACTAAGTATGGGGTCAAGATCGACAAAGACTCCTCGACATCGAGGACCCTAGTCGATCTAGACCAGACCAAGGAGCCTCCACCAGCACCAGCCTCGTCGAGCAGCCAGACAGAAGCGGGGCTCTACTCGATCTCGACCAGCCTTGTCGAGATCGACCATCACTCGGCCAACTCGACTTCGCCTTCTTCGACGCTGACGACGCAGAGCCAAAATCGTCCTCGATCTCGACCAGACTAGTCGATGTCGACCACGACCTTGATGTTCCAGCTTCGTCTTCCTCGACACAGAAACCACCCGACAACCCAGCCAACTCGATCTCGACCAGCCTTGTCGAGATCAACCACCACTCGACCCCACCAGATCCTTCTTGCTCGACGCTGCAGCCACCAGGAGCGGTAAACTACTCGAGATCGAGTAGCCTTGTCGAGATCGACAAGCCATCTTCTTCGTCGACTCCTGCATCCTCGAGCAGGCCACCACCAGGACCTGCAGCCTTATCGAGATCGACTAGCCCTAGTCGAGATCGACCAAACACTTTGGTCCCCGATTCCGTCTCTGCAAAGGTAAGCCAATGTATGGATCTTTCTTCTCCTATTTCCATTAAAGATTTATCTATACATGGGAGAGGTTTGCCTTGGTATGTGCGATTGTGCAGGATTTCCAATGATGAGCCTAAAGAGTATGAAGTTGGAGACAAGCTCTATGTCTCTAAATCAAAGGATCATTGGTTCCCCAACAAATTTAACAAGAAGCGGATGGGGCCTTTCGTGGTGAACAAGATCCATTCTGGAGGATTACAGCTGATGGACAAGAATGGAATCCTATTTGAGGCCCAAGCTACATGGGCCCTGCAAATGCCACCTTGAGCTAAATGGAAAAGTCGGCCTAGCGACTATAAAATCTAGAGCTTGTACATAGACTTTTTAGGACTTTTGAGACTTTGTTGCTTTTTTTTTTTTGTTTTGAAACACTTTTAGTTTGCTATTATGGGTATATGTCTTCCATACTTTTCAGGTCCATGGAGAGAAGCAAGCTATATTCATACTCGGCCCAGGAGGTGCTTCCATTCGACATTTTGAGGCCCTGCACACGTGTCTTGTGAGTTTCTTTCTTTACCCTTGTTTTTATACAGTGAGGACACTGTAATATTTAAGTATGGGGTGGGGGAAGGGCTTGCTTCATGCATATTGACATATTTTGACATATTTTGTGCATATTTAAAATATATTGCTTTGAATTGCTACATGGCTATTTTGGAATGCATTATTGATTTTGGAATGCATTATTGATTTATGTGCCTATATGCATGTTTTCCAAAGTTTGAAAAAATTACCCCCATTTGAAATTTTTGATAAATGTCATGGAAGCTATATGGAACTCGACGATGCAAAATTGAATTCATTAGAGATATAGCATGAAATTGCCTAGTAAAGGGAAGTCATAATGAAATGCATATTTTGATAAAAACCATGAAAGGAGGTAAATTTGAAGTTGCTGTTGACATGTTGCATGATAAAATGATGGAGGACTTTATATTTCCATATAATGCTCATATTGTTATAATCCTAGCCTTACCTATGCTTATGCATTACACAAAAGCCATATTATGCCTTATTTCAATTATTGCTCCACATGATCTAAATATTTCCATTCTTTACCTTATCCGGGGATTATGTTGAGAATGATGATTACATTTTGGAGATTATTATATGGTGTTTGTGTTGTTATATATCATTGTTGGAGTTTGGCAGGGAAATTGTTTGAAAAATATGGAAAACTTAATGAGTGAAAGAAAATCCAATCACCTCAGGAGATAAAGGTAGATTGACCCTGCTCTCTGAGATAATAGTTTGGAGAGATGGGACACATTGTGAGGAGTCCAAAGCACTAAGTATCCGGGGCCATTCATGACACCCATGTTTGTGACTCGCGAGAAGGCAGTGCTGAGGTTAGAGAGGTAAAATCATTATTATGGAGAAAAAGCAATATGAAAGGTGATGAATGTTATGGAGAAGGAATGTGGAAATTTAATTTGGAAATACTCCATTTCCCCGGATCATTAGCACCACATTGCCAGAAACTGCCCATCTTTTAGCCTTTTACCAAATCTACTCCTTATTTCAGCTTAAATTGAAGTCCTCTTGATTATCAATTCTTTGTCACATAAATTGTTTTTGGTATAACCCTCCTTTTGTGAGTGGATGTTGCTTTTATATATTTGCACATGCATGGATCTGTGACACTAGTACCTTTTCGAGGATGGTAATTGATTGCAGGGTTATATGGCAATGAATCTGATATGTTGAGAGTTTTGATTTCTTCCCCTGAATGACAAATAAAAGTATTGCTTGAGGACAAGCAAGCTTAAGTATGGGGTGTTTGTTGTGAGCCAAATCTGCCATGTTTTACAGTAACTTTTATATCGATTTCTGCATACATTTCATGCATTTGGGCTAAGATAGTACATAATCTATGTAGTTTATGTTTATTTGCCAAATTATGGAATCTACACCAGTTTCTGTTTAATTCGCAGAATTCGAGGCATTTTACAACAATTCTAAGGAAGGTCGGAAAAGCTCGGAAATCCACTACAGAAGTCCAAGGTCAAAGCAGCAACGGAACCAATCGAATCGAGCCGAGAACCCAGGCTACTCGATCTCATGTAGCTCTTACTCGATCTCGACGAGCATGTCCGAGCACTGCCTTGTCGACCAAGAGCAACGTCGAGAGCCAGACCAACCAAGCTTCGGAACCCAACTCGATCTCGACAAGACCTGGTCGAGATCGACAAAGCCCAGTGCCACACCCGGAGTCGACAAGGAGAAAAGCTGATCGAGAAGCCGAGGACGAGAAGCCGAGCACAATCCTAGTTGACCTCGACAAAGCCCTTGTCGAGATCGACGAGCCACCCAGTGCCTCCGAGTCCGTGCCGAAGTGAAGTTGCTCGACCAAGAAGTCCACACCCCAACTCGACGAACCCTTGTCGAGATCGACTAAGCCCAGAGACCAGATCCAGGCTTGTCGAGCACACCTACCCGAGAGGACCTAGTCGACGGATCAATTCTACTCGAGGTCGACTAGGGCTACTCGAGGTCGACGAGCTGTGCCAAGCCGAGAAGCCGAGGACGAAGACGCAGACCACCTCTACTCGATACAGAGTAGCCGTGGTCGATATCGACCAGACCCTAGAGCCCAGATCCGAGTTTGTCGAGCACCGGCTAGCCGAGACGACGAAGCCGAGCCATTCAACCCTACTCGAGATCGACTAGACCCTTGTCGATATCGAGTAGACCTCCGAAGCCGCGTTACTCGATTTTGACGAATCCTACTCGGTTTGGCTTTGCTTGGACGCGAAGGAAGTCGAGAAGGCCGAAATCTATCATCATTTATCCATGGAAGGGAGATCTATCAACATGAAGACATATTTCCTATTTAGATTTATCTTTTCCCTTTTAGATTTATTTCCCTTAAGCAATTTATTTATCTTTTATGCTTTTAGATATAAATTTAGATATAGATAGAAGATTCTATCCTTGATTAGCAAGGAATAGAAGGCTATAAATAAAGCCCTAGGGGCTTAGGTTTATTCATTCAATTTCAGAGAGAAACGAGTAGTGCCACAGATACAGTTTAGGAGTTCTAAGATTTTTAGGGTTTTGGCTTTCTGCGAAAGTTGATTGTCGGGATTTTAAAAGCTTTGAATTTAGTTTTAATGCAAGTTTCTTTTTATACATCAATGTCTGCGATTGCGATGAGGCGTGAGTAGTCCACCCACTTCTGGGGCTGGGGTGAGCCCGACGGTGGCCATGTGAGGTGACGCGGTAAAGATCAGATCTTTTTGTGCAATTCATCTTCTATCCTTATAAGCATGATTCTTTTGCGAGAGTTGAAGGTGATACTTGTTTGTATTATTGAAGCGAAAGTGATCTTAATGCAATTTGGGTTAATTATGTGAAAAAGGGTTAGTAACAATTAGGGTTTATACGAAAGCCTCTATTTGCCTATTTGTTAATAACGAAAGTTATTTGATGGAAAGCATGATCTTTTATGCCTTTATGTGTTACTTTGCATGGTTATCGTTGTGGTGTTGATACCCTGGCTTTGGAAGTCTTTTATATATTGATTTATTTCTATCAAAATTCTGCGTTTTGGGTTCGAGAATTTGCAATTTAAATTTCTGCATTCTAGTCGATACAGAGGAGAGCTTTGTCGAGATCGAGTACAGCCTTGTCAATCTCGAGTAGGGGCTCGTGTAGGTCGAATTGAGTTTTCTTCTGTTGTCGTCGATTTTCAGTTTTTGCCTTTGCTGTTCCTTGTCGATCTCGAGTAGGTGTGGTCGAGATCGAGTTGATTTGTCTGCCTCGAGTTGATTGCTTTCGTTTCTGTTTTCTGTTTTCATCACTGTTCTTTGTCGATATAGAGGACTGTTACTCGAGATCGAGTAGCTTCTGTGTCCTCGATTTAGTTTCTGCTTTCCTTTGTCTTTTCTATCTTCGTTCAGTTCATTGCTTTTGTTTATTATTTTCTGTTTTATTTCTGTTTCTTTCCTTGTTTCTGTGTTTCTGTCTTTCTGCTGCTTTTCTGTGAGAATTTACAGCTACCTAAGAACTGCTGACGTGCTTCCTCGTGGATTCGATCCTGACTTTCTCTTACTACAACGGGAGGAAGTCTTGTATTTATTTGCTGAGACAGGGAAGTCAGTCTAAACTTTATTTTATATTTATTTCATACTTGACCATCCTCCTGCAACAACATTTCTCTCTTTAATATCTTTTGATTTCCCTCTTGTTTATTGTTGATATTATTGTGATTAGCTACCATGATAGTATCTTGCTAGGGTTTTATTCTATTGAATTTGCGTAAAATCCGTAGCAGCATGCTTAGGATTGTGAGAACCTTGTTTGATCATGACTAAGTAGGGATTTCGACATGTGTCTTAAACATCGGTTACCTTGTTTACTTGGTGTTATTCGTATACCTAGATTCTTAGGAACTTGTGCTATCTTTATGTTAAATCTCTGCCGTGCTTTGATTACATAAAGGTGTAAGGGGTTAGATTCACTCATTGTGGTTTAATCTATATAAACTAAGATGGGAGGAATTCGAAGAGAACAACTTTTATTGGATTTGATGACCAATAAAGCCAACCAATGTCTAGAATTTGTGGGTGAAAACATCTCTTTTATCTATCACATTTATCTACCGAATAGGAACTCTAAAATTTATTAAAATTTAAAAAAAAATATAACTAACTAGAAATTGAAAAGCGAGAAAATATAAAACTTACCTTGGGTTGCCTCCCCAAGAAGCGCCCTTGTTTTCTGTCCTAGGCTAGACGGTTTATTTTTTTTTGCCTTCAAGACTCATTCAGACATTGTCAATGCCCTTAAAAGCAAATCAAACTCTTGTGCCCATCCATAATGTGAATGAACATTAAACATGAAAAATTTGAAGGATAAAGATATGAAATTAAAGGATGTCTTCAACTTATCATGTGTTTGAGCCTGATTCCCTGCTATAGGAATATAATACCACCAACATAGTTCCGTTGGTGGTTTATAAAAGTAATGCTCCCAAGGATCCACGCATTCACCAAAATCCTCAAAAGTGTAAGATTTTCCATTACCTTGCTCTGGAGCCACAGAAATCAGCTCTGGGCTTAGTTCCTTAATGGATGTGGTGGAGATGAGCACTTCGTATGAATTAGAAATCAAAACACATGGATCCTCATACGTGCACTCATGAGATTCTACTTCAAGAAACACTAGCTCTTCTTCTTCATCCCAACCCTCGTTAGAGAAGCTATTCTTATTGAAATACTCCTCCTCAATTAGCATAAACCAATGTGGAAAGCACGTAGGAGGGAATGAATTAAATGAAATAACTATGTAGGCTCTTATACTCTTTCATTTATAGGGCTTCCTTCTTTATTTTCAATTGAATTTGCATCTAGGCGTCTTGGTTCCTCGATAGGTCAGTTGGGGATGATTTCTTCGGGTGGAGTAGGGGCCAAAACACTTGGTTCCTCATGCGTCGACTCATGAGACTCCACGTCAATGGGCATTGAGCTTCCTTCTCCATCTCTACTTTCATCTGAGCTGTCTTCAGAAGTAGTGGCGGGCACCGGTATTGAGTACGGTAGGAATCGCTCTTCTATAGGATCGTCGTTTGGCTTCTTTCCTCCAACTTTGAATAACTCCTCGGTGCTTTGGTCTTGGCTTTCCTCTGGTTGAATTGATTTCTTACAATATTCTACCATCTTTGACAAGTGACCCATACGAAGGAATTGACTCTACAATTCCGGCCAATCCATTTCAACAAGGCCATCATCCCTCCAAGATTTGGCATATGATAGTGTCTCTGGAATCATGCTCCTTAGAACGCATAACACTATTTCTCTCAACTCATCTTGGATACCCGTGAAGTAGGGTCGTCCAATAATGCTTTCAATCTTTCGAGGTAATGGTGAAAGTATTCTCCATGATATTGCAATAACTCTAACTCCATTGCAAACGATTAGTATTCAGGTGTCGCAAATTGTAAGATAGGATCACGACTAGGTTAGATATATATACAAATCAATAAACACACAAAACAAAGAAATTAACTTGAATCCCCGGCAACGACGCCAATCTTTCGATGTAATGGGGAAAGTCGTTGATTTCCCTTATCAAAATAATTCCCAAATAGGCAAACTAGTATAGTATGAAAGTAAGAGTCGATCCCACAAAGAAACAAGTATTTCCAAGAATTGTACAATTATTGATTGAAAAGCAAAATATGGGATAAAAGTAAATAAATGAAACTATCCGTGTGTGTGTGTGTGTGTGTGTGTGTTTTCGCCGTCGTTAGTTTCGTTTTGATATATTATACGCCCTAATCTAACATATGAGTAAAAAGTTATGAGCATTTAAAACCGGACACAAAATAATTGTTTTAATCGTATATCAATACACTAAATATCTTTATATTTTATTTACCAGGACATTGGATTACTATAATTCAGTTCAAAAACTTTGAAATTAGATATTATATTGTTGTTGCAGGAGTAAATGGAGTATTGAAATAAATATAAAATATAGATCAGATTGACTTCCTTGTCTCAGCAAATAAATACAAGACTTCCTCCCGTTGTAGTAAGAGAAAAAGTCAGGATCGAATCCACGAGGAAGCACGTCAGCAGTTCTCAGGTAGCTGTAAATTCTCACAGACAAAGCAGCAGAAACACAGAAAGGAAAGAAACAAATAAACCCGGCAAGGGCAACTAAAACAAAAGCAAAGAACAAAGCAAAACAAGAAAAGACAAAACGAAACAGCAAATAAAACGAGGACACAGAAGCTACTCGATCTCGAGTAAGCTGTCCTCCAGATCGACAAGACAAGTGGTGAAAGCAGAAAACTGAAACGAAAGCAAACAACTCGACAGACAAAGCTCTACTCGATCTCGACAACAGGTACTCGAGATCGACCAAGGCATGCAAAGACAGAAACTTGGAAATCGATGACAAAAGCAGAAAACTCAACTCGACTAAGATTGGACCTACTCGAGATCGACTAGATGCAACTCGATCTCGACGAGCTTCTCCCCTATCTCGACAAAGAATACAGAAAACTTAAAATTGCAGAATTAAAGACAAACGCAGATTTTCGACAGAAATAAACTTCAATATATTAAAAGACTTCCAAAGCCAGGGTTTCAACACCACAACGATAACCATGCAAAGTAACACATAAAGGCATAAAAGATCATGCTTTCCATCAAATAACTTTCGTCATTAACAAATAGGCATATAGAGGCTTTCGCATAAACCCTAATTGTTACTAACCCTTTTTCACATAATTAATCCAAGTTGCATTAAGATCACTTTTGCTTCAATAACACAAACAAGGATCACCTTCAACTCTCGCAAAAGAATCATGCTCATAGGGATAGAAGATGAATCGCACAAAAAGATCTGACCTTTATCGCATCGCCTCACATGGCCACCGTCAGGCTCACCCCAGCCCCAGAAGTGGGTGGACTACTCACGCCTCATCGCAATCGCAGACATTGATGTATAAAAAGAACTAACTTGCATTAAACTAAATTCAAAAGCCTTTACAATTCCGGCAATCAACTTTCGCAGAAAGCCAAAACCCTAAAAACCTTAGAACTCCTAAACTCTATGTGTAATTGTCTCTGAAATTGAATGAATAAAACTGAGCCCCCTAGGGCGTTATTTATAGGCTTCATTCCCTAGCTATTCTAGGAAAGAAGATATCTATCTCTATCTAAAATTATATCTAAAACTTGAAAGGATAAATAAATTGTTTTATGGAAATAAATCTAAAAGGAAAAGATAAAACTAAATAGGGTAAGTCTTCATGATGTTGATAGATCTTGTCTCCTTGGATAGAACTTGATGGAATCGGATAGAACTTCGGCCAAATCGACTCCTTCGGCCCCAAGGAATCTCAAGTCTAGTCGGATATGTCTTCGTCGAGAAGTTTCTGGAAACGGCTCTACTCGACCTCGACCACGGCTCATCGACCTCGAGTAGGGTGGTTCGTCGACTGGACTTCCTCGGCTAGATCTACTCGATGTGCTCGGACTTGGCTCACTGGGCTCTCGTCGATCTCGACAAGCCCTAGTCGACCTCGAGTAGACTGGCTTGCCGACTAGGTCTTCTCGAGTGACTCTGCTCGATGGGCTCCGGATCTGGACTCAGGGTCTCGTCGATCTCGACAATTCGTAGTCGAGATCGACTAGAGCGGTGTTCTTCCTTTCCGCTTCCGCGAGTTGCCTCTTCCGCTGGCAGCGAGTTTTTCCGCGGCAGTGAGCGGTCCGCTGCAGCGAGTTGAGTTGCTGGCAGCGAGTGCCGCCTGGTCGTCCTCGGCTTGTCGACCAGCTCTTCTTCTCGTCAACCCCGGGCGTGGCGCTGAGGCTTCATTGATCTCGACTAGTGGTCCTCGAGATCGAGTAGGGCCCGGAGCCGGGTTGGTCTGGCTTGCTCGATCAGGCTCTGCTCGACCAAGGTTGCTCGGTCATGCTTGTCTAGGTCGAGTAAGGCCTACTCGAGATCGAGTAGCCTTGATTCCCAGACTAGTTCCGCTGCTTTGACCTTGGACTTCTGTAGTGGTTTTCCGAGCTTTTCCGACCTTCTGTAGAATTGTTGTAATACGCCTCGATTTCTGCGAATTAAACAGAAACTGGTGTAGATTCCATAATTTGGCAAATAAACATAAACTACATAGGTTATGTACTATCTTAGCCTAAATGAATGCAATGTATATAGAAATCGATATAAAACTTACAGTAAAACATGGCAGATTCAGCTCACAACATATATTACTCATTTTTTTGTGAACAATACGATTATTTCGAAGTTCAATGTTCATTATATTGTTTTTACTATTCTTATTTTGTTATTTTTTCTTTGATCATTTCATTTATTTATTCATTTTTTGTTCTTTTGACACGAAAGCAATATTGTCATAATATTCTAAAACAAAAAACAATATTATGTTGTCACAGTATTATAATGAAAAATCAATATTTTCTTTCACATATAACATATTGACTCATAAACGTTCGCATGCTTTATTAGATAATGATGCAATTATAGTAGTAATAAAATGATTTTTTTTATGTAAACAAATAAAATAATATTTTAGTCCAGAACGACACCACATAGTATTTCGTCCTCCTTCGAAAAATTCCAGACTCCATCACTAGTGCCACGTTTAATCGGGATACAATGTGATTTAGAGATAGGGAGCTGACGCCAACACTCCCTCCTCTCTCAAACACTCCCTCCTCTCTCAAAAAATCTAGAGAGAGGGAGCCGACGCCAACATGGCGTACTCCGCTAGACTCCGCCTAATCCGGGATGTTGTGCCTTGAACCCCTCTTCGGAGGCTACAAACCCTCCTCGGATGTTAGAAACTTCGCCTCGCCGGAACATGGTCAGCAGGCTTCTACACAATATTTGACTCCCTCTTCTCTTATTCCGGATGGAGAAGAATCTCCTTGATTTTTCACAACTCCGATAGGTTTTGATTGAATCCTTTGCCCTGGAAATCAAACTCCATTTCTCGCTCAAATCTTCATTCTGATTTGGGGCTTCAATCGGTGTGTATCTCCTTCCCCCAAATCTGTTTTTGGTGGTGCAATTTGTGCTAAATCTCCGCCCTCCTTACCTTTGGTTTTGTTTTTCAGGTGGATTCTCTCCGTCTTGCCCTGTTCATTTTTCCTTCCCCTTCTTTCAATGATGGCCTGGGTTTGTGGCATTCGCTGTCCAATTTTCCGTCGTCAATGGATGTCTAACTTATATCGGTGATGTCAGGTGGCGATTTGTGTCTTGTCATCCTCCTCTTCACTAAGCTTCGGCCCCCTCTCCGTCAGGTTCACGGTCGTTGGCGAGCTCAGGCCTAGTTCTGAAGTCCTTCGGCTTCGATCCCCTTCCCTGGCTATTGGGTTGGCTACCATCGGCGACCAGTCGTGGCTCTGGCACCCACTGCGTTCCCCACCCCTTCCGGTGTCCAGTTTTTTCCCTTTACCCAGGTGGTGTCTGGTGGCTCCGGTGGTGTGGTGGTGCTCTTCGCCTATTCAGTGTTGACGGGTTAACAACGCTTGTTTTCTCAGGGCAGTGTTGTTTTCTTCAGGCTAATAGATTGTGCTTTGGGCACATAGTTGGCCCTTAGGAAATTGGAACAAATAAATATAAAAATATTAAATAATAATAAATAATGTAAAATAAATAATTCCCAAAAGGGTTCGTGTATTTCCCGCTTGGGATTCTGGTGCGTTCGGTCCAGTCGTTGTGTGGTTCTACGTTTGGCGTGGCGGGACTTTCTTCTTTGTTTGATAAGGTTCTGGTACTCGGACTTTCTTCTCTGTATGTATTGAGGGGTCTCCTTTCTCCGGAAGAATGGTTCCTTAGAGGTTCGTCTTCACTGCCCACAAGTGACTCCTGATGTGTCGCTGACCTACGGTGCTGCTTTAGGGTTGTGCTTCGCTTCATATTTCGATTATATCCTCGTCATTGTTCAGTTTAATTGTGTTTTATTTCGCATTTTAGAGTTATCGCCTGTATTTTGCACCATCTTTGTATTTTTATGTATGTTTAGACGGTTACCCGTCCGCCAACTTGTCGGCCCTCGAAGTTTAGGTATATCTGACCTCGAATTTTTTCATAATAAAAAAAAGGGATACAATGTGATTTAGGGTGTGTTTGGATTCCATTGCATTTTCATTATAATGCAATTATTTTACCTCGTTTTATGTGTCTGTTTGATTGTAAAAATAAAAATCTCGTAAAAACCGATATAAAATGGTAATTTAACTAAATAATCATATAAACCAAAAAATCATAATTTAAACACCTTAAAAATTTTGTTAACCAAACGCCGCCTTATCACTTTGCATTATAAACATAATGCATTTGGAATCAAATCACACCCTTAGGCTTTGAGGCGGTTACAATATATGCTAGTTATATGCGCATACCCTTAGGTTGAAAGTCCTCCTTCTGCTGGCTAAGAGCATTAGCATCCATGGGTTTTCTCCTCCCCCATTCCACTATCTTTCCTCCTAAGGGGTAAACCCATGGATGTGGGATAAAACTCATCCCATGAAGGGGAAGGGGTAACCCGAGTGGGATGAGTTTAACCCATCCCATTTCGTCTCCCTTTTTTTAATTAAAAATGATATATATGTATTATTTTTTATTTATTTGTAGAATAAAATAATTTTTAACTGGTAGATAAAATAAAGTGGAATATAGATAAAGTTAAAGACTATGTATGTAATGAGGTAGACTTATGGATGTGGGAAAAAACATAAAGGAGAGGTAGAAATATTAAAAGATGAGGTATCGAAATATTACGAAAAAAGATTAAAAAAAATGGAAATGAGTTTACCTTATGGATGCGGATATTGTGCTAACGATTTTCTATCCGCGAGGGAACCAGGTCATGTGAGACTGAGAGGCACAGTTTTTACTTTGAGAAAATTTGCCCAACGGGCCTATTTCTTGGGCCTAAATGAGGGAGTGTCTCCCACCCTAGTCAAATTAAGGTTTTGTCCACCTAAAATTTTCTGGACAAAATTGCCCTTCCATATATAACCTAATATGCTGTAGATGTAGACCGCTCTCTCTTAACCGATCTGGCCGCCGCTTCTCCTAAGGGTTCGCTCTCCTTCAACCTAGATCCCGATGAGAGTAGCGGAGGAAGCCTCCGATCCTCACTCCGCCGGCCACCGAGCCTGCCTCTCCGTCGTGCTCTCGCTCTCCTGCTCATCCATGGGAGCAACGATCGCCGATCGCGGAGGAAGACGATCTGGCCTGCGAGCCAGTGAGCCACCAATTGAAGATCTCAACCTTCGAGCGACCATGGCGGCTCCTTTCTAGGTGTCCTCCGATTCGACGGCGAGAGTTGCTGAAATCCGATCTCCAGGTTCTGTCATGAAAACGCCGAATCAATGGACACGTTGTGCAGATCTCGAAGTCGGCGATGGACGAGAGTTGCTGAAATCAGCGATGGACGATTAGGTTAGAGACGGCAGATCTCGGAGTCGGCGGATGATGCTTCCGATCTCCACTCTCGCTCTCCTGCTCATCCATGGGAGCAACGATCGCCGATTACGGAGGAAGGCGAGGAGGAAGGACGATAACAGAGGGACGAGGATTCCGGCAACAATTGAGCAGGAGGGAGGAGGATTCCGACAGTGATCTCCGATCTCAGGTTTGCTCTCTTCCTCTCTGGCCTGTTTCGGCGCCGATCTCAAACACCGCACGCTCTCTTCCATGGATTGCTGAAGCAGTTGCTGAAATCTCTCTCCACTTATTATGAATTGTTGAGCCTAGATAATTGATTGCAGGTAATCTCTTCTTGTGATTATGAGGCTGGAGTTCGTTTGTTGGTTTCTGTGTTTATTATCCTTGGATTGACCTTGTTTTCGGCAAAACTAGATGATTTTTGTGTGAGATATTTGGATTGCTATTGTAATTTCAGCAATTTCATTTGCAGTACTGAAACTCCCGATTGCAGCACTGTTGTTGATGCTGAAACCCCGATTTCAGCATTGTTGTTGATGCTGAAACCCCAGTTTCAACAACGTTGTTGATGCTAAGCCCACGGTTTCAGCAACGTTGTTGATGCTGAAACCCCAGTTTCAACAACGTTGTTGATGCTAAGCCCACGGTTTCAGCAACGTTGTTGATGCTGAAACCCCGATTTCAGCAACTCTGGAAACGCGGAAAAAAAAATAAAAAAAAAGTGAAAAACAAAACTTTTGAAACAGATGGTGGCACAGGGGTTTCAGCAACTCTGGAAATGCGAGAAAAAAAAACCGAAAAAAAAAGAAAAAAAAAACCGAAAAAAAAAACGAAAAAAAAAAACTGCTGAAACAGAAGTTAGCAAGTTCGTTTCAGCAGTGTCAGAAAATTGGTGGACGTTTTGCAAATATGGAGAGGGTGGGAGCCTTTTTCCTTATAAGGTCCAAAAATTAGGACAATCTAGTAATCACCCCTTTTACTTTTGGGTGAGGCTTCGTTACCTATAAAATGTAAAATTAAATGGATGAAGACTGAAGTGGTACAATTTAAAATATATTTTGCGAATCCGAGTTGTCTCGTGGTATCACTTATGATAGATTTAATTATGCTTTAATAGTAGTAATGGATGGATAAGTTTGTAGTTTGCAAAATATTGGCGTCTTTTCTTCATCACTGCATTGCAATTGCAACGTTGATTCTATTCATTTATCTACTACATTATTAAGGTATATAATGACGTTAAAATGCATCTTTTAGTACTCCGTATGGGATATGGTTTACCTCTGTTCATCCATATAATTTTTTCTTGAGAAGCATATAAATTATTATAATTGGGAAAAGGAACTTTTCATAACATGGATTCACGGCCCACAGAAATTAGGTCATGTATCTATGTTGGCTACGCAAGTGGGCAGTCTCATTAATCCATCTATATCATTTCACCAAAAAAAATAAAATTAATCCATCTATATCAAAATTTAGGATTATCTTACTTTTTTTACTTATTTTTTTAGGGAAAATTGTAAATAAAGTAAAAATAAAAAAATAGCCCAACTCCTAAGATTGTTACATTCACTAACCTACACTATCAAAAATATAAAAAATAGCCTGAAACTACATTTAAATTTAAATACTTATCTTCAAATTCAAATTAATTACAAAAAACAACCTTAAGTTGCCTTCAAATTTACATTAATTACAAAACTTCTTCAAAACAAATTTTATTTTAAAAAATCATCACTTATTAATTAATATAAAAAATGTTACATTTAATTTTTATTATTTAAACTCATAGCTGAATTAATTATAAAAATTAATCTCAAACCATATAAATATAACTTAATTACTTATTACCCGGCTACATATATATTTAAGTAAATTTACTCATATGCTTTAGTTATGACATGCTTAACAATCTTTTTTCTATCAACCATACACTACAAGAAACATAACTTTGGGACACCAAATTTTAAAATTAAGGTGACAAACTTAGTTATGACATGCTTAACAATTGTCCTAGCCTAGGTAATACGGAGCAGATTAGAAAATTAGCAAACAAGATTCCCTACAACCTAATTCCTACTCCACTAATTTATTTTAATATTTATTTAATATTAAAAAATATAAAAATTTATATTTATATTCCTAACATTTGTATTTATATATTTATAAAATTTTATTTTGAAAAATGATGTTTCAAATTTTTTAAAAATTAAAAAGGCAATAGTTTACAAAATATAATTATTTAACATTTTAAAACATGATTTTTTAAAATAAAATTTTATAAAATATATAGAAATAGATGTTAAGATTATAAATATTATTTTTAAAAAAATTTAAGTTTAAATATATGTCAAAATAATTTCATCGAGTGAATCCAGATTATTAAGTCTCCTAATATAAGAAGAAGAGGATCCGAATTCATTCGGATACGTAGAGTATTCACCGGAAAATTATGAGTAGTTTGCGAAGATCTAGCCAGATGATAAAATTGACAAGCACAGTAATTAAACTGATTTAGGCCCGATGATCAGGCCCTGATCAAGTTGTGATTGATGTGAAATTGTAAAGACAATGGGAACTGATCAATTCCACTTATGAATTGTTGAAAACGACATATACATATACTCCGATCAATTCAGCGGTGCCAACAACGGGAAATATATCAAAAAAATAGATCCACTAGTTTGGGAAATGCGTAAAAATATTACTTTGTTTTATGAAGCTCCACTTGATCATCCATAATGGATATACTCACTTCGTTCGGCAAAACTTGTCATTTTAACTCTCAACACAACTTTTAATAAAGCTAATAATTAACCCCATTTTTACTAATTTACCCTCATTTATTACTCTACTTTTTACTTTATCAAAAACTAAAACTCACAACACATCAATCAAATAAAGGGCGTTTTAGTAAAGTAGAAGCAAAAATACCTAAAATGACAAGTTTTTTCCGAACAAAAACGAAACTCTAAAACGACAAGTTTTGCTGAACGGAGGGAGTATCATTTTCTTAAAATTCCATTATGGATTGATATTCTTATATATTAAAATATTTTAATTACCAAACTTACAACACTCTTTAGGAAATTGTTGGGATTGATGTGAGAAATAAGAAAATTTCAAACAAATAAGATAAGATCAACGTATCATTTATTGTGATTCACCGAAACTGGCTACTTCAACTAATTATGTCTCATTTTACATCATTTCGCATCTATGTACAGTTTTAGGATTTTCTAGTGTCATAAGAGTTGGACTAGAAATCACTTTCTAGCCTTCAAAGCGAATTCGAATGATAAAAAAATGATAATAACAGAAGGATAAAAGAAAACGGGTTTTTTTCGCCTGGTACCCTCTAACTAAGGCGAATTTTGTGTGGTAGACAAAAAATCCTAATATTTCGTGTGGTACCCTCATAATTACTAATTCTTTCGCCCAGTAACTTTCCGTTAGGTAAAAGTTAAAAGCCCAAAAAAAAAAGGAGGCGGAGATTCAATAAGTAAACAGAAGGCAAGGGCTCGACTCCATTCGAACGAAGATGACAACCAGAGGCGAGGCATCCGCGAAGTACGTGGTCTAGTTCCACCAATGGAGTTTTGCAGAAGATGAGGGATCAAAGAATTTCTCTGTTTACTGACTGGAACAAAGGGTTTGTTTAGTTTAAACGCTCTAATCAAGTTTGTTTGCTTTTTTTTAGTTCTGCCTCAATTTTAGGTTTCTATAAATTATGATTGATTTAATTAGTTTAAAGGGTAAATGTTATTTAGGGTTCTTTTGATTCCTTAGTCATTTACTCAGTTGGTTGCAAATTATGGTTTCAAATTAGGATTTATTTTCCATGTTCAATTAGTGTATGTTGTTCGAATTTGTGTACTCTTTGCTTCAACTTGATATGTTGGGACCAATTTGGGTCAAATGTAGAGTTCACTTGTAGTTATATGGTTAATTCATGTTTTACTCTATTTTTCTAATGAAATGTAGAATGGAGGAGACGTCTGATGATTGTACAAACCATCCATCTATTGCTCATTGATAATGCTAGAATCGTCCAAACTGTTATAACGTCTAAATAATTAAGGGGATATCATTCAAATCAATGTGGTAACAGCCCCATTTAAGATTAACCCGTTACATGCGCTAATTAAGGCAAAATACAAATGTGGAAGGATTGCATTAACTGATAAGGGGCCATAAATGCGAAACGTTGGTGTAAGGGCGAGGGGGAGGAGATAAGAGGCAGGGTGGAGGATCGGCGGAGGAAAAAAAGAGACCGGTTAACTAATTCACTAAGAAAAATAGCAACGACATTTGACGCCGTCTGTGGGAATTCGGTAGATTGGTATCTTAAAAACAGTATGGAAGGCGACATTGGGCATCCTCGGAGGCAACCCCCTGCCGCGTGGCGGCTCCTTCACGACGTGGTGCTTAGCCCGACTGCTCATGGGGTCCTGCCGTCGATGAGCGGGTGATATAGAACTACTGTCACGAGCCTTTCCCTTGTCTTCCTCAAGCTTCGAGTACTGTCGAATGCGTTCCTGCAGCTCTGCTACGCTAGAAGGCGTTCTTAAAGTCAAGCTCTCCCTTAATCGACACTCCTTCGGAAGGGCTAGTCTAAAGGAAGCCACCGCAACACTCTCTTCACAAGAATCTATATCGGAATAGCACTCGAAGAATCGCGAGGCAAAACGCCTTAAACTCTCGCCTCTGCGCTGTCGAAGAGCGAACAGGGCATCAACGGAGGCCGGATCTCCAAGCGGTTTTTGACAAAATGAGGGCGGTTGATCTGCGGTTGAATGCTTCAAAGTGCGCCTTTGCAGTAGGGTCAGGGAAGTTCCTCGGACATTTAGTGACACGGAGGGGGATAGAGGCGAGTCCCGATCAGATTCGAGCTATTCAACTTGTGCAGAGCCCCAGCTGCGTCAAAGAGGTTCAGAAACTCACCGGGATGGCCGCGGCATTGAATCGGTTCATCAGCAAGTCCTCTGATAGATGCAGCCCTTTCTTCAAGCTTTTAAAGGGTGGTCGATTGTTTCAATGGGATGGTGAGTGTGAGCAAGCCTTGATCGATCTGAAAGAGTACCTGCAGACGCCTCCTATTTTGGCAACACCTGACCCAGGCGAGCTTCTCAGTTTGTACTTAGCCGTCTCCGAGCATTCAGTGAGCGCCGTGTTGATAAAAGAAGACGGGAAAATACAGCGGCCAATGTATTATATTAGTAAAACAATGGCGGATACGGAAACAAGATATACGCCGCTAGAGAAGTTGGTGTTGTCGCTCATAGTGGCTGCGAGGAAACTGAATCACTACTTCCAAGCTCATCCGATCCGGGTTGTCACGTCTCACCCCTTGAAGGCGCTGCTTGCTAGCTCGGATTTGTCCGGACGAGTGGCTCGATGGGCTGTGGAACTGGGGCAGTACGAGGTTCAGTTCACACCAAGGACATCGATAAAAGCTCAAGTGCTCGCAGATTTCGTTGCTGAATTCACAAAGGAGGAAGCGTCCCTGGTGAATGGAATGTCGCCGGCCCCATCAGGACCTTCGAGACCATGGGAGCTGCAAGTAGATGGGTCGAGGACTAGCCGAGGATCTGGTGCCGGACTAGTGTTGATTTCGCCTAGCGGGGAAGTGATTCGCACATCCGTCAAGCTCGGGTTCTCGGCCACCAATAATGAGGCGGAGTACGAAGCGGTAATTTTGGGATTGAGGGCAGCATTGGACGTAGGGGCAAGTCGAGTAGTAGTGTACTCTGATTCTCAATTAATTGTGAATCAAATCAACGGGGACTTTGAAACTAAAACTCCCCGGATGTCGGCGTACTTAAGGAAAGCAAAGGACTTGTTAGCATGCTTCCAGGAGACGAGGATTGGTCAAGTGCCAAGAGAGCAGAACACCACGGCCGACGCTTTAGCAGCCTTGGCGTCGTCCAGTAAAGGGGACACCGAATTCACCGTCCGAGTGACTGTTTTGAAGGAGCCAAGTATTGATAGCGAGGAAGTGCACACCGCCGACGCCGAGCCCAGCTGGATGGACCCGATCATTGCTTACCTGGAAAACGATCGACTCCCAGAGGACAAGAAAGAGGCTCGGCGCAACAGGCTGCAGGCTGCCCGCTTCTGGCTTTCTCCTAGCAAGGTTTTGTACAAAAAATCATTCATCGGGCCATATCTTTTGTGTGTACATCCTAGCAAGGTCGAGAACATGCTCTTTGAAATTCACGAGGGGGTTTGCGGCGTCCATGCCGCTGGAAGGTCGCTTGCACAGAGGGCCATGACGCAGGGGTATTGGTGGCCATATATGCAAAAAGATGCGGAATGCTACGCTCGAAGATGCGAAAAATGCCAACGCTTCGCAAAGCACATCCACCGGCCAGCAGTCGATCTGCGTCCCATCACCAGCCCTTGGCCCTTCGCTCAATGGGGGCTTGATCTTGTCGGGCCTTTTCCGAAAGCAACGGAGAACCGGAGATTTATGATCACATCAACAGATTACTTTACAATATGGGTTGAAGCCAAGGCGCTCTCAAGCATACGAGACGTGGACACCAAGAAGTTCGTGTGGGAGCATATCATCACAAGATTCGGCATACCTTATGCGCTGATTTCCGACAACGGAACTCAATTCAATAGTGCAGCTTTTAAATCTTTTTGCGCTAGTTATGGAATCAAGAACTTTTACTCTTCTGTGGCATATCCGCAGGCCAACGGTCAAGCCGAGGCTACCAACAAGACCATCCTCGATGGATTGAAGAAGAGGCTCGAGAAAGCTAAGGGAAATTGGGCGGACGAGTTCCCCGCCGTTCAATGGGCTTATAGAACTACACCGCGTAGCTCCACCGGTGAGACGCCTTTTGCTCTCACCTACGGCTCCGAGGCGGTCATCCCGCTAGAGGTTGGCATGCCCACTATCCGCACCGAAGCGTTCGAAAAGGGAGGAAACGATCAAGCCTTGCAAGTCAATTTGGACCTACTGCAAGAGAGGAGGGAGCAAGCAGCAATTCGGATGGAAGCCTACCAACGCAGCCTTGTGCGAGCCCATGGGAAGCATGTACACCCTCGAGATTTCAAGGAGGGAGACTATGTACTCAGGCGTGTTCTTGCCAACGCTCGAGACCCCACCGACGGGAAGTTGGGACCGAGCTGGGATGGCCCATACCGGGTAACCTCTGCCCTCGGGAATGGAGCGTATAAGCTAGCTGATGCGAACGGAAAGCAGGCGCCCAGGACTTGGAAAGCACTACATCTCAAGCTCTTTTACATTTAGTTCTGTTTTATTGAATTCGTGCGAAGAATGATGTAATTAGCCGGGGTTTCCAAGTCCTTGTCGAGACCTATTCTAAGTGACCGATCAGGAAATGCAAATAAAAGGTATACAATAGCTAGCCGGGGCACTCTTTTTCCTCTCCGTATGGTTTTTTCCCAAGAGGTTTTCCTACGGAGAGGTTTTAACGAGGCCCCGGCTAGCTATTGTATACCTTTTATTTGCATTTCCTGATCGGTCACTTAGAATAGGTCTCGACAAGGATTACCGCCACTTAAGGCCAAAGTTCGCCGATTTCAGGCCAAACGATCGCCACTTAAGGCCAAAGTTCGCCGATTTCAGGCCAAACGATCGCCACTTAAGGCCAAAGTTCACCGATTTCAAGCCAAACGATCGCCACTTAAGGCCAAGGTTCGCCGATTTCAGGCCAAACGATCGCCACTTAAGGCCAAGGTTCGCCGATTTCAGGCCAAACGATCGCCACTTAAGGCCAAGGTTCGCCGATTTCAGGCCAAACGATCACCACTTGAGGCGGCATTACGCCGATTAAGATCCGAGTCATGCTAGTGACTAGCTCAAAAATTCAGATTCCTTTCCCACGGTGTCGTAGGAAAGCCATCTGAGGGGCTATTGATAATGCTAGAATCGTCCAAACCGTTATAACGTCTAAATAATTAAGGGGATATCATTCAAATCAATGTGGTAACAGCCCCATTTAAGATTAACCCGTTACATGCGCTAATTAAGGCAAAATACAAATGTGGAAGGATTGCATTAACTGATAAGGGGCCATAAATGCGAAACGTTGGTGTAAGGGCGAGGGGGAGGAGATAAGAGGCAGGGTGGAGGATCGACGGAGGAAAAAAAGAGACCGGTTAACTAATTCACTAAGAAAAATAGCAACGACACTCATGATCCTCCATCAATAGGTTATATGGATGAAACATTAGTACCAACTATGGAGTCAAGTCACGGTCGAAAGGTTCATGCAACTACAACAAGAAGAAAAGGCTTATACAGGGCACACGTTCGAAGTACTTCTCGTTCCTCTAGTAGTGAGCCCACTTCTGACAACCTTAGTAGAACTAGGGAGAGGGAGAAAACAACCAATAACATCATGGAAGGTGATGTTCATGATGTTGATGATGAACCATCTAGTGAGGATTTTGATTATGAACCAATCGAGCTATCAGAAGAGGACAATTCCCAAGTTCAGACTGATATGGAAACCGATGTAGAAGATGGATTTCTTTTCCAAAGGGCTGAAGATGGTTTTGAACCAGACACATGTGATGCTTGGGATGTGGATAACGAGTCATACTTGGATAAAATATATGCAAATGGTGTATGGTGATAATGCCTTTGGGAAGATCAAGAGAGCAATTGAGAACCTACAAGACTTAAGAGTATCTATATTTAATTTAAGCATATGATTGATGGTTTCATCAGAGGGTGTCGAGGTTTAATTATATTGGAGTTGATGGATGTCACCTAAAAGGCAAATACGGTGGTGTCTTGTTGTCTGTTATTGCTCTGGATGGAAACAATGAAATTTTCCCTATTGCATATGGCATATACAAGAATAAGAGCAAAAACACATGGTCAAATTTCTTTAGTCATTTAAGGGATAGTTTGAAGGATGCAAACAGAGACAATTTGGCTATTGTATCTGATAGACAAAAAGTATGCTTAAAATATCATTTACCTAAACTTATATACTTTATCGTGTTATGTATTAAACCTCAGTTGTCTTCATTTTATTTTAGGGTGTTAAACCTGCTCTTGGAGAAATCTGGCCCACTAGCTCAAGGCAATTTTGTTTTAGGCACCTCTGCAGTAACTTCAAGAAATCATACCCAGAGAGACTAATGCACAACCTTTTTTGGGCATGTTGTAAGGCATACTCAACATTTACATTCAAGAAAGCAATTGAGAACCTACAAGCTAGATTCAGATGGGTTGGGACTGTGCAATGGATTAAAGACATAGGAGACCAGGAGCGTTGGGTGAGGCACAAGTACGACCTGACTTTGTGTTCTCTAGAAACAAGAAGCAACTTCGTTGAATCTTTCAATTCCACGTTAGGAGAAGATAGGTCCAACCCTGTTTTAACACTTCTTGAAGGTATGTATGTGATATTTGTGTTACTAATATATGTTTTAAGGGTAGACTTTTCTAGACTTATTTGTGGGTAATGATTTACTTCATCTTAGAAGCATATAGTTTTAAGGACAAGAAATAACTAGTACTTGTACAGGTATACCCGGCCTCAACCACTAATTTTGAAGTTAAGGATGATCAGTTATACTTGTTTGTGAACATTGAAGCCAGAACATGTGCTTGTGGTCAATGGAAAATTGATGGCATCCCTTGTCGACATGTACTTAGGGTTTTAAGTCACTTACGACCAAATCCCGAAGCATACGTTTCTGAGTGGTATTCACTAGATATGTATCAGAGAACATATTCTGTTGATTATATCTCTATGTCGGACGAAGAACAATGGTGCGAAGAACAATTGGGTGAAACCAACCCTCCAAAAATCAAGCCTCCGCCAATGAAAAGAGGAATAGGAAGACCTGCAAGAAACCCTAGAGCAGAGGAAGGTGAAAAACGAAAGGCGAAGAGGACCAATTTAGTGCGATACGGAAAATGCAAGGTAATGATATGAACTACATGATCCATCATTATTTTTTCATTATACACTTACGCATATCTAACAATCATGTGTGTTTGATTGTAATGGAAGGCATTTGGGCATAATGTAAAAACTTGCAAATGTGGATTAACGGCAAGAGAGCTCAAGGAACAACAAGGCATACGAGTGGATGAGAGACAGAAGAAAAAAGAAAAGTGTGCACTGATGTTGATCAACGTACAAGAAAAAGCGGAGATAACTCGTGTACCAGATTCTCAAGATGGTGGAATGGGTTCAGCACCTTGGATTCCAGGAACTCAATATTAGGCACAAATGTTTACTGCCTTAAAATTAGCAAGGCAATTTTTGTCAAGTAAAAATATTTGGATGGTTGTTCATCCCTTTGGCCTTGCAATTTGGCATTAAGCAAGCAATGGTGAACCTATTTTGTTTCCTATCATTATCCAAAACAGTAAGTAATATATTCTATTTTTGGCTAAGTATGTCATACAAGTTGAGCTTGATGGATGTATGTATGATGACATTAAGTAACCAGGAAGAAAAATTATGAACTTGCCATATCATATTTCATGGGTAACTTTGGTTTCCTTTTGCTATCACTAACAAAAATTCATTGCAACATTTATTGGGGATCAAAGAAGCCTATGTGGGATTTGAACTCACATCTTTGTGCAAAATAAGCAAATTGCTCTACCGATTGAGCTAATAGACCTTATTTCAAATCAAAGAAAAATATGAATGCGAGATAGTTGATTGATACCAACCAGTGCACTTTCTACAGTGATTGCTTATCTAAAACCATCAACGAGCAATAATGCAAGCTTGAATTGAAAATAGGCAATCTACAGGTGAAATTCATTTAATCCTTAATCACAGTTTAATTTCTATTAATTTGTCAAAATAGCACCCAAATGTTAATTCCTATATAATGGTAGGTTAACTTGATCTTGTATGTTTGAAGCAACCATGGTGCTTCCTACCTGAATTTATAATATGCATGCTATAAGTGAAATTCAGTTAATCTAAACCCACATCAATTGGAGGTTTTGATAAAGGATGCAGAAAAGCTCTAATTGTAAATGAAGAATTGGTTATCAGAATCCCTAATTAGAAAACCCCTATTTCAAAAATAATTAAGAATGCAAAATTGAGGGGAATTTCAAAGAAATAACATACCTTTAGTTTCAAATCGTGCGGTGAACAGTTTTGAAGCAAGAGTATTAGTCATCTTCTCCCAGTCGAATGTCGTTCGAATTGAATAAACCTCTCGATCTCCAAGACAAAGTTGCACCCTTTTGTCTGGACCATTTCATCAGCCATCTGCTCTCGGTCCCCGTTCAGTCTCATCTTCGACGGGCCCTTTTCACCGAACCGTTCAGTCTCACCTTCGACAAACCCTTATCACCTTATCTTCCTCTCTGTTCGAATGGAGTTGAGATGAGCCATGCCTTCTCTTATTGAATCTTTGTCTCTCTTTTTTTTGAGCTTTTAACGTTTTCACCTAACGAAAGGTTACGGGGAGAAAGAATTAGTAACTGTGAGGGTACCACACGAAATATTAGAATTTTTAGTCTACCACACGAAATTCGCCTTAGTTGGAGGGTACCAGGCGAAAAAAAAACCCAAAGAAAACCCTAGTCCCACCTTCGAATTTTCAAATTCCGCCACCTCTTGCGGTCGGTCAATAGTGGTTACCTCTTGCAACCATGGTTGCATCAAACTATAGATCCGAGCCGGTGGACATGGAGATTCAGTCGAATTCGTTGAAAGAAGGAACACGTTTTGTAGAGATTAAAGGAGTAGGCGGAGATGCCCACAAATCGTCTGGACCTATCCAGAATAGCGGCCCTAACTCAGTGAAAGAGATGGGGTCTTAGACGGCATCCTTCGCTAGCATGGTGGCCGCGTCAACACAACAGTGTCCGGCTAACCCTACCCGATCGATTTGGGTGGAGAGGCTTGGTCTGTATGATACAGATGATGATGAATCACCACAATCTGAAGAAGTTAAGACCCACTCTGCCCCACAATCACTCTCTCGACTACAAACAAGAGAGATTTGCGACGTCCGTGGGCGCATTCGCTAATCATTCACATGTTCGATAGGGGTCCGAGGTATGTCTAACTCAAACGACGTCTGGAACAAAAATGGGCGCTAAAAGGCTCACTCACGCTTGTTGACATCGGTAACGCTTACTACGTGGCTAAGTTCACCAATGGAGAAGACTATAACCATGTGCTGACACAGGGACCATGGATGATTAGGGATAGCTATATGATGATCAGAAGATGGGTCTCTAATTTCAATCATTGGAATGACAAAAGCACAACCCTCGCAGCGTGGGTCAGAATTCCGGGCCTAAGCCTGGAATATTTCCATGACGGTTTCCTACGGAGAGTGGGTCAGAAGATTGGTCGGGTTATTAGGGTGGACAAGACGACACTAGCCGCAGATAGGGGCCAATTTGTTCGATTGGGTATTGAGATTGGCACCTCTAAGCCCTTGCTGTCCAAATTCAGATTATGTGGAAGGGTATGGTCGATCCAGTACGAAGGTAGCTTGCTGCTATCCTACAACTGTGGTAAAATTGGTCATGAGCATGCCCATTGTTCCCACCTCAACTAGTCAGTTGAGATAGAAACCGCTGAAAGCTCAGTAACAAAGGAGAACCTGGTGTCGATGCCCGTCTAACCCGATTGCTCAGCTTTAGGGAAGTCCACGTATGGGGAATGGGTGAAACCTGCTAAACCTGTGAGGAGACCGAGAGGAGGCAACACCCAAGCCGGCAATCCCCATGGGACAAATGGCCCGAAAACTGGAGTGGAGACCAATCTTGTGAGAAGCAAGAATAAGGGTAAAGGGACAACGACCAACATCGTAAAATCTGGGGTGTGTGCGCCGGCATCAGGGTCAAGGTTCATAGTCCTGGATGCGGAGGATAATGGAGGGCCACATTGCATATTTATCCGAGAAATTGTTCAGAAGGACCAGATGTAATCGACTCCAAAAGATCAAGGGGAGAACAAGGGAAACCAAAAGCAGAGCACTGAGTCCGTCTCTGCAAGTAAGGCTTCACCGCCTGAGAATAGCCTTCAGGACAGTTGAAGTGTGATTGTAAGCCCGGATGCGAACGACTCTGCCCAAATGACCCACAAGGCCCGCCCCACCAAGTCTAGAGGAGGAAATCTTTCGGTTAAGTAAATCGTAACTAAAGGTAAATAAAAAAAAGTCAACTTTCCTTGCTCGGAAAGCAACGAAATCTGGAGGCAGTAACCCTAACCTAAGTGCACTCTCAATCCAAGATTCGCTGTTTCGCTTCTGAGTTAGTCTCGGATTCCTTTCCTCCCCCTACCGTCCTTCCCACTGTGTTGTCGACCATCCCGGCGGATCTTCTTCCACCAGCCAATGGCAGTGCCTCCCTTCTCATTCCCCCCGGTAGAACTATTCTATGTCAGACAAAAGAAAAGCCTGGGGGTTTCAAACCGCCGGATGTTAGTGGAGTTCTCACTGTTGATAACATAAACTTGGCCAATACTATGCAGGGTTTCAATGCCCCAATGTCCCAACGACCCGACTCCCAACTGAACTGACTCCCATCCCAACCTGCATATCCTTGAATAACTATTTTTTAATTAAAAGATATTGAAGAAACACTGTATAATTACAATGTACGCTACCATATTTACCATCATCGTGACAATTAATTAGTTTTTTCTCTTAAAAACTGCATGTTTCACATTAAAAAAAAAAAGAAAAAGAACACAACCTAAAGGTTCATACTTAAGATGAAAGTTATCCTAAACTGCCGAATGTTTCCA
This sequence comes from Persicaria tinctoria, assembly GCA_037127255.1. NCBI lineage: Eukaryota > Viridiplantae > Streptophyta > Magnoliopsida > Caryophyllales > Polygonaceae > Persicaria > Persicaria tinctoria. The sequence continues at coordinate 55,521,651 of JBANSL010000006.1, read as the reverse complement.
CTTTCAACATTTTTCTATTTCTTTCGTATCTTCTTGTTTAATTTGGGAATCAATATCTTCCTGAATTTCTCTCACATGTTCATGTTCAACATTGTAGAATTTTCAGCCATTGAAGACTTTCTTGTACCAAAAAAAACTCAGAAAATAGAAAAACATAAGAACAAGCAATATTAAAACAAGCAATAACAAAATAGAAAAATCAATAAAAAAATAGAAAATCCGAAAATCTATGCGATAGGAGAACTTTCAGCCAATGAAGATTTTCTTAACTCCATAACTTAAGGATAGGAAAACTTTGCAATATAAGAACAAGCAATACCAAAACAGAAAAATCAGAACCATACATTATGAGATTCAAACAAATTCATAACAATAAGCAATATATCTTTTCTAAATTTCAGAATCAATATCAGAAATAAAAAATCACAAATAAAAAAATCAGAAGTTCTGTATCTTTTATTAATGATCAATCAAGCAATATATACAAGAGGATGGAGAGATATCTTCAATAGAATTGCTAAACAGAATTACAAAATTCAAACTAAATAATTATCCTATTATTTAACTTATTTTTCCTTAATATCCTCCCTCAAGCAAGGCAAACTTGTTGTTAGACGAAGGTTGCTAAGAAGCTCTTGAAATCTGGATCGCTGCAAGGGCTTGGTTAAGACATATGCTAGTTGATCTCTAGTTGATACATGGCTGACTCGAAGAGCACCTCTGTGCACATGCTCTATGACAAAATGATAAGAAAGAGTGATGTGCTTCATTCTTGAAATGAAATACTGGGTTTGAACTCAAACTAGTAGCACCTAGGTTGTCACAATAAATTATCGATTGATGAGTGATTTGTCACTTGAGTTCAGCAAGCAGATGAAGAACCCAGAGAAATTCGGATGACGTGTAAGCCAAAGCCTTGTGCTCCACTTCTGTTGAGGAACGAGCAACTGAGTGCTGCTTGTGAGAGCTCCATGACACTGGTGTGCTACCAAAGTAAATAATATAGTCAATGGTGGAAACAAAGTCATCTTTGTCCCCTGCCCAATCTGCATCTGAAAACGCATGGATCGCAGAAGCTGAATTCTTGTAGATATTGACCCCAAAGTGAGAAGTCCCCGACAAGTATCGTAAAATGCATTTGAGAGCAGCCCAATGATTTGATATTGGAGATTGCATATACTGGGATAGTTCGCTGACACTGAAAGCAATATCATGCTTGGTTAATCCCAAGTATTGAAGGCTACCAACCACCGTACGATAATCTGTTGGTGAGGGTAACCGAGCACCTCCATCATTGAGCAACGGAACAATAGACATAGGAGTGGTAACTGGTTTAGTTGCATCCATCCCGACCTTCTACAAAAGATCTAGGATATACTTACACTGGGAGAGGAAAATTCCTGTAGGAGTGGGAATGACCTTGACGCTAAGGAAATATGACAAGTCCCCTAAATCCTTCAAGGAGAACTTGGCAGCCAAACTTGTCACCAACTTGTCAATTAGAGAGGAAGTGTTACCTGTGATGATTATGTCATCCATGTACACCAGCAGATAAAAAAGCTGGTGACCATGCCGATAAAAAAAAAAGAGGCATCGGCAATGGAATTGATGAAACCGACTTGAAGAAGAAACGTCTTAAGTTCATTATACCAAGCCCAGGGTGCTTGTTTAAGCCCATAAATAGCCTTTCTCAGCTTACACAAATGTGTTGGATAAAGACTGTCGACAAATCTAGGAGGTTGAGCCATGTACACGTCCTCATACAAGGTTCCTTGTAAGAAAGCATTGTTTATGTCGATCTGTTGTAGATGCCAACCATTGGAAACAACCATAGTGAGGATGATTCGGAATGTGATAGACTTTACAACCGGACTGAATGTTTCTTTGTAATCCAATTCCGATCGTTGATGGAAACCCTTTGCTACTAGTGTCACCTACAACTTATCGACTTGGCCATCAGGACCATATTTGACTCGAAACACCCACTTGCACCCAACTTCATTGTATGATGAAGAAAAGGGTACAAGGTCCCAAGTATTGTTTGAACAAAGCGCATCATACTTGGTTTGCATTGCATCCCTCCATTCTGGGCTTTTTAAAGCTTGAGTTATGTTTGGTGGTTCAGTTGGGTAGGATGGGGATTTATGAATGTGGAGATTAAGTTTATTAATGGGTTTGAGTTTGTTGTTTTGGGAGCGAGTCACTGCTCCCGGGCGGGGATTTGGAGGTGGGTTAGGATGTAGAGGCAACATATTCATAGGGATAGGATTGAGAGGGTTAGAGTTAGATGAGGCCTCCAACAATGTAGGTAGAGGCGGATGGACTTGCAAGTTTGGTGGGATGTGATTAGCAGGAATGTTTGGTGGGATTTGATTAGGACGAAGATTTTGTGGGATTTGATTAGGATGAATATTTTGTGGAGAATTAATTAATGGAATGGCAACCGTACTCCATTCAGGAATTGGGTTAGAGGATGATGTATGATTTGTGGGCATACTCTTATACGGGAACTCATTCTCTATAAATCTCACATGACAGGAAGTATAACTGCGACGAGTGGTCGGATCCATACATTGATAGGAACTTTGAGTGGCTGAGCAACCGATAAAAACACAAGCAATAGATCTCAAGTTGTGATTGATGTGAAATTGTTGAGTGTTGACGTCTTTTTTTTAAAATTATTTTTTTAGGGAAATCCACACTGGCGCGCGCCTAATGTGCACGCCCGCTCACTATCTTCCTGAGAATGCACAATTCAGGTGCGTTTTTTTTTTACTAAAGGGAAAATTAAACAAAAATATTTTCAAGTCTATTCCATTAAGCATGAAAAGAAAACTTACCTCGGGTTGCCTCCCGAGAAGCGCTTTTTTAGAGTCTTGAGTTTCACTTCATTCTAAGCACTTGGATCCTTGAGGTGAGTAGGACTCACCTTCTCAATCGGGTTTCCACTATAGTACCTCTTCAAATGATGTCCATTATCCTTGAATTCACCCCACTTTTCGTTCAAAATTGTTATTGCACCGTGGGGATTAACCTTTCGGACTTCAAAAGGACCACTCCATCGAGATTTTAACTTACACGGAAATAGCTTTAGACAAGAATTATAGAGCAAGACCAAATCACATTCAAAAAGGTTTTTAGGGACAATCCTCTTGTCATGCCATCACTTTGTTCTCTCCTTGTAAATCTGGGCATTCTCATATGCCTCAAGTCTCAACTCTTCAAGCTCATGAAGTCGAAACATTTTCTTCTAACCGGCTTCTTTCAAGTCATAATTTAGCGCCTTTATAGCCCAAAATGCCTTATGCTCCAACTCAACCGATAAATGACAATATTTCCCGTATACAAGCCGGTACGGTGTAGTGCCCAAGGGAGTCTTGTACGCAGTTCGGTATGCCCACAAAGCATCATCAAGCTTTTGTGCCCAATCTTTCCTTGTCTGAGAAACAGTTTTCTCCAAATTACTCTTGATTTCTCTATTGGAGACCTCGACTTGTCCACTTGTTTGGAGGTGATATGGAGTAGCAATGCGGTGACTTACCCCATACTTCTTCAAAAGTGCTTCAAACTTCCGCTCAATAAAGTGTGATCCTCCATCACTAATAAGCACTCGCGGAACCCCCAAAACCTTGGAAACATGGTAGACTTTAAGAACTTTGCTACCACTTTAGAGTCCTTAGTAGGTGTGGCGATTGCTTCCACCCACTTTGACACATAATCTACAGCAACCAAGATGTACTTGTAGACTCCGGAACTCGGGAAAGGACCCATGAAATCGATCCCCCACATATCAAAAAGTTCCACCTCTTAAAACTTGGTGAGTGGCATTTCATTCCTCCAAGATATGTTCACTGAACGTTGACATTCATCACAAGAAGTTACATACCTCTGCACATCTTTAAACATGGTGGGCCAAAAGAATCCGGATTGTAAGATCTTGGCGGTAGTCTTGTAAGCTTTAGCATGTCCTCCAATAGGCAAGTTATGACAATGCTTAATGAGATGTGAAGAGACTAATCTTGTGCTGAATTGGGAAAAATGTCATTTCATGGTTAATGAAGGAATTGTGCTAGGACATTTAGTCTCTAATAGAGGAATTGAGGTGGATAAAGCTAAAATTGAGATAATTGAGAAGATGCCACCTCCTACCTTTATAAAAGAGATTAGATGTTTTCTAGGACATGCTGGTTTTTATAGAAGATTCATCAAGGATTTTTCTAAAATCGGCAAGCCTTTGACTAACCTATTGTTGAAGGATGTAGCCTTCGATTTTTCCACAGATTGTCTTGAGTCTTTTTGCAGGCTAAAACAAGCATTAGAAGTAGTGCCATAGACGGAGAAATCTTCCATAAACACCTCGACAATCTCCTCAATCATATAAGAAAATATATCCATCATGCGTCATTGAAAAGTTAATTGCAGGAGCATTACATAGGCCAAAAGGCATCCTTCTATATGCAAAGGGCAGGTGAATGTTGTCTTTTCCTGATCATCGGGGTGAATAGGAATTTGTCAAAACCCACTATACCCATCTAGATAGCAAAAGTATGAATGATTAGCCAATCTTTCTAGCACTTGATCAATAAATGGAAGAGGGAAGTGGTCTTTCCTAGTGGTGGTGTTCAACTTTCTATAGTCCATGCACATTCTCCACCCGGTGACCGTTCTAGTGGGAATTAATTCATTATTTTCATTTCTTACAACCGTTAACCCACCCTTCTTAGACACAACATGAACCAGACTTACCCACTTACTATCGGAAATAGGAAATATAATACCTGCATCTAACAATTTCAAGACTTCTTTTTTCACTACCTCTTTCATGTTTGGGTTAAGTGTCCTTTGGTGTTCTATGGTGGGTTTGTGGTCATCTTCCATGAAAATATGATACATGCACAAAGAAGGTTAAATCCCTTTCAAATCATCTATTGAATACCCTATGGTCTTTTTATGTTTTCAGATGACAATTAAAAGCTTCTCAACTTGATCATCACTCAATTTAGCATTCACAATCACATGCCATGTAGAGTTGGGTCCAAGGAATTCATTACTCAAAGAAGATGGGAGTGGCTTCATCTCTAGCTTAGGCGCTTCAGGAACATCATCCGTGGTTAGAAGTTCGACCCTGGACATAGGGAAAGTAGGAGCTTCCGACGACATCTCCAAATCAGCAACAACTTTGGCAAGTGGTGGACATTCTCCCCTCGTCATCACACTAGTAGTCAAGCAAAGTTCCAAGGGGTCCCTAATGACAATAGACATCATTTGCTGCTAGGTTGTCCTTTCCATCACATCTTCCCTGAAATAATCATTCTCAAAAGAAGGGGTTTTCATAGCTTTAGGAAGGTTAAATTCTATTTTCTCATCTCCAATGTCGAAGGAGAGAGTCCCCTTTCTTACATCAATCATAGTACCTGCAGTGGCCAAGAAAGGCCTTCCAAGAATAATAGGGACAGACATATTCGCATCCATATCCAACACTACAAAGTCTACTGGCACAAAAAAAAAATTCCCACTCTAATAGGGATATCCTCTAAAATACCAGTTGGGTGGGCAATGGACCTGTTAGCCATGAATAGTTGGATCCTCATTTGCCTAAGTTATCCTAAGTCAAGCTTATTGCAAATTGAGAGAGGAAGAAAGCTTACGCTAGCTCCCAAATCACAAAGGGCATTATAATCATGCTGATTGCCAAAGTTAATAGGGACACATAAACTACCTGGATCCTCGAGCTTACGTGGTAGCTTGTTTTGGATCAAAGCGCTGCACTTCTTACTGAGAACTATTGTCTGGCATTCACCAAGCTTCCTCTTGTTGGAGAGGATCTCCTTCAAGAACTTGACATATGCCGACATCTCCTTGAGAGCTTCGGTGAATGGGATGTTTATGTGCAGCTTCTTCAAGATCTCTACAAAATTCCCAAACTTCTTCTCTAACATAGCCTGATTCTTCTTTTGTGGGAACGGAAGAGGAGGCTGATATGGCGGTGGGGGAACGAATATCGTTTTCTTCTCAAGCTCATCTGTTGCCTCAGTCTCAACCTCTGGTGGAGCAGCTTGCCCTTTAGCTTTAGGTGGTTCATGCTTCTTTACCTCCTCTAACTATTTACCATTCATTAAAGACACATCAGAAATTCGTCCTTTTGGATTCTCATCAGGTTTGCCTGAAAGTTGACCTGACGGTCTAGGAGCATTGATAGCTTGTTGAGCCAACTGATTAGCTTGAATCTTTTGTTTCTGCTCAATAATCTGTATCTTGGTACCCATAGCTTTGAATTCAGAAACCAGATTCTCAATAGAAATAAGTTCAGGTGATTTCTTAGGAGCCACGGACGGAGGCTGATTCGCCCTATTCTTGTATCCCTGATTTGGTGCATTCTGAAATCACACTAGGACTCCATTTCCATATAATGATTGTTTCTGGATTGATTGTGGATTCTGCACATTAGAATTGTTTCCATACCTGAAGTTCGGGTGATTCCTCCAACCAAGATTGTAAGTAGAGGAGAATGGGTCATTCCTGGGGTTTCTGTAGTTGTTTCTAGTGAAGTTTACTTCCCCTTGAGCCATGCCCGATTGTGTTTCTACAAAAGCAGGGCAACTAGATAATGTGTGGTTCAACATACCACAATATTGAGATTCAACAACAGAGGGAGGCACCCCTACCGCACTAGATAAGAGCGGCTTAGCAAGAAACTCCTTCTTTAAAAATACAATGTCACGCCGTAGAGCTTCCATCTGGGCTGACTTGTTAGTTTCAGCATCAACCTGATGGGCATCACACCTTCTCCTCTATGCAGCCGACATCTCCCGACTCTTCTTGGTACATGGACACTGGTGCCACCTCCCACATGACGAACTCCTCAGGTAACATCTCTTATATTTCCTTTAAAGGTCCTGCACACTATATTATCGTCGGCAATGGTGGTCGCCTTGCTACTTCGGCGATTGGCCAATCCAAGTTACAGACCCCAACTCACCCACTACACCTTAACAATGTCCTCATTGCCCCAAAGATTGTCAAAAACCTTATTATCTCTGTCTGTCGGTTCACTACTGACAATAACGTTTCTCTTGCGTTTGATCCCTTTGGTTTCTCTATGAACGATCTTACTACGGGGGTTACTCGCTTGAGATGTAACTGCACCGGGGAGCTCTACCCTGTCACACCACCTTCTACATCCAGTCAGTCGTGCCCGGTCGCCTTCTCGGCATCGTCGTCCAGCCTGTGGCATGCACGCCTAGGCCATCCCAGTGCTGTCATTCTAGATGTCCTCCGTTCTCAGAGTCTTGTCCTCTGTAGTCTGTAATAAAGAGCTACTCTCTAGTTTATGCTCTTCATGTCAGTTAGGCAAACATGCAAGACTGTCGTGCAAACGGTCTTTGAACTCCACCCTTGCACCTTTTGATATCATTTATAGTGACATTTGGACCTTTCTTGTACCTAGCAAGGATGGTCACAAGTACTACCTTTTGTTTCTTCATGATTATACTCAATTTTTGTGGGTTTTTCCATTACAATTTAAGTCCCAAGTGTTTCCTATTTTTGTCAAGTTCCATGCCTACATTAAAACACAGTTTCACACCTCAATCAAATGTTTCCAATGTGATAATGGCCGTGAATTTGATAATAAGGACTTTCACTAGCTCTTTCTTCACCACAAATGTCATCTCATATCGGTTGTCATGCCCTTATACATCTCAGCGAAATGGCAAGGCCGAGAGAATCATTCGAACATTAACCAACATGATGCGTTCTCTCCTTTTTCACGCATCCAATCCCCTTGCCTATTGACCTCTCGCCTTATCAACGGCATGTTATCTCCTCAACATCCCCCCTTCTACTACCCTTCAGCATCACTCACCCACTCATACATTATATTGCATCATGCCTAGATATAATCACCTTCGTACCTTCGGGTGCTAGTGCTTCCCAAACCAGTCCTCCACCGCCCCACACAAGCTTCACCCGCACTCCACTCCCTGTGTGTTCATCGGGTATCCGTCTGATCATCGCGGCTACCTTTGCCTTGATGTTCAGAGCCATAGGCTTATCCTGTCACGTCATCTAACATTTGATGAGTCTCGCTTTCCCTTCTCTTCTCCTCCTCTCCCCTCTCCCACACCCACTGTCTCCCAATATGAGTCAGAGTCTCCCTTTTCACACCTCCTTCTTCCCCAGAGCTCTACCGGTGCTCCTGCCTCTCCCCCTACACCGCCACCACCACCTCTCCCCCCTGTAACGGCCCGAGATTATGATTCCCGAGTTACGTTTCGAGGGATGAAACCCCTCGTTGGGATCTTGCGCCCCGAGTACAGGTTGAAGGATTGAAACCGAAGATTTGTAGTTTAAAGCGGGATTTCGCACCCAAATCCGGAAGGTCCATTGGAGACCCCGGGGTAAACCCCTGTACCTGTCCCAAATCTACAACGCGGGAAATCCTTTATCATCCAAAGGGCATAAGTTCTGAAAATGATACACCAGTGCCACGGCAGAGCCGGGTCAAAACAGAGTATAAATAGGGAGAAATCCCAAAAGCATGAATCTGGTGAAGTAAGGTTTCAAACACTCACTTTCCGCCATATGAATAGACCCCGTCATAACAGCACAAAATCAAGCAGTGTATCGGGTACCTGAAACTATACCACCAAGTCAGGCCAAGAGTCCGCCCGCGGGTCCTCTGACCTCGCTGAGGACATATAATACGCCTATACCTAGAATAAAGGATGCCTTCATGCAGTATTGGAATATTAACCACACTATCATATTCCTAATTCATATGTGCAGAATATTTAGTAAGGCCTTAAAAAAGAATACCAAGTGGTATATCCCTCTTCTACCACCACCCCCCTTCCTGTCAGGGTGGAGACTGGCCAGATCGATTCTATAGCATATCAGTTCTCATCATCATATCATATCTCATCATCATATCATATCTCATGCCCATCTCGTATCTCGTGATATATATAAATGACTCGAGGAGGACAACACCAGATGAAGCTAGGCTGCCCTATGACCCTAGCAAGGACTCTAGGACCCACAGATAACGGCCGTTCTGTATTCAAACGCATACAGAATAAGAATGCTCATTCACAAGTGCAATTCCTAAGCATGATACTACATGGACATGCTTTTATGCATATGCAACACCTACATACTATATGACACATCAGGCAGGAGGTACTGGTTACTGAGTAAGCCCCGGAGGACTTACCTGAAGAAGTGCAGAATCCAAACAATAATCAGCAATGGCAAGCAATCCAACATATCAGAGATCACCTAGTAATCCCATAAATAATATAATCAGTCTAAGTCTAATTTACACAAGGCACATATGAAACATATATCACACATTCATACAAGTAGATAATTAACAAGCTCGCATCAACCATACTTTCAGTTCATCACGATCACCCATCTCTTATCAACTTAAGATAATCTCCATATCATACTTAGCCAAATTTGCATATTATTTCATACTCATACTTTCCATAAGGATATATATCATCATCATAAGTATCGAACATTTAATCTCTTCTAAAAATCACCACAATATCATGCTATTAGTCACACATATCATACCGTTAGTCAAATTATCATATTATCATACTAGTTAGTCATCAAATAAGCCTGATTCTCAGTTAGACCCCATTTTGTTTCAAATCCGAGTTAGAATCCCGACCCTTAAAAATGTTAGCAAAACTCCCCTTTTCAATTATTTAATAATCCTTTCCGACCTTGAAATTCATCTTCCAAATTCTCTTCTAAACCGACAAGCTTTAATAATTTATTTTAAATCTCAATAATATATAGTATTTTTAACCCCGTTTAATAGAGCACCTTTATAAAATATTTCCGAAACCCCTAAAATCCAACCCTTTACGAATCTCCCCAAAATAATATTTTATCTTTTAAATCCGTAATAATATTGTATATATAACAATTTTAATTCCGCTAATTAGTTAAATAAGTAAACGGATAAACCCGAACCGAACCGAACCCAATTAATTAATCCCACCGGTTAACCAAAGACACAATATATATATACGCATAAGTTAGTGAGAATGGGCCCACAAGTGCCAAGTTGGCCGTGTTCTTCCTGGATTCAAAATGGACTCCCGCCCGCGGCCGCGCCATGGATCAGCTCCCGCAGGTTTCCTCGCTCTCCAGCGCTCGCGGCTCACTCGTTCCTGTTGTCGCTGGTCAGCCTCCTCCCTCTCATTGCTCAGCCTCGCCCGCATCCATCTCTCACTGCTCGTGCTCGCTCATCGCCTCTGCTCAACGCTCGCTGGTCCCGCGCTCGCTCGCCTCTGTTCGTCGCCAGTACGAGTTCGCCGGAGGTCTCGATCTCGCCGGAGCCCTTGACCTCACCCCAGATTTCCACACTCGACTCTCACTCTCCCTTTCCGACCAAAAGGAATGAAAGGAATGAACCGTATAAGGAAGGGAAGGAACGAAGCTCACCGAGGGATTTCGCGACTTCGGAGCTCTCGATCGGAGTTCTAGGCTTCGTCGGTGGCTCGCGATGGCTCGTCGGACCTGCACCGGACATGGGTCAGTGTGACGGAGGACCTCGGGGGTGATTTGGATCGGAAACGAAGGAGAACGGCTTACCGAAAGATTGTTCGCACTCGAACGGGGCGACAGTGTTCCGGTGGCTTGCGGCGGCGCTGGGGAGCGTCAGGGCTGCCCCGGCTGCTGGTGGTTTCTCCGAGGGGTGCGTGAGAACTTCCGCTGGCAGCTCGAGGTGGAAGGAGGGAAGGAGGAAGAGACGAGGGTTTGAAGGTGCGGTGACGGTGGTGTACGGTGATGGAACAACGGTGATGAAGATGACAGTGTGGGACGATGGTGATGGAGAGGAAGGGAGCAGCTGGAGGGAAGAATTGAAATGAAAGAGGAAGAGGTTAAGGGAAGATGGAGGTGATGGTACCAAAGGCGTGTAGAAGAAGAGAGCGGAGTGGTTATGGCGATTGATGTTGAAGGGAGCAGGTGAGGGTGATGATGGTGAGTGTGGTGATGAATGAATGAATGACGGGGTGAGGGAGGACCTTTAAAGAGGTATGGTAAGGGTAGTGTGTGGAAGTGGTTAAACCAATACCCGGAAATCTAACCCGAATACATGAATTTCGAATCCCAAAATTAGTTATCAAATGTTAGTTTTCCCGACTCTCTCTTTCTCGATCAATTATATTTATAAAAATAAAAAAATATATCACCATCTGATAATTATTTTCAATTTTCAAGGTAAAAGAACGAAAATCGTTCATCAAATTTTATATTACGGTCGGAATCCGCTAAACGAGCTTTTAATTCGATTTAAATTCATTTTTAATTTCTTTTTTTTTTCCGAAAAATTAGGATTTGAAAATTCGAGCCTTTACATCATCCACCTCTAAAAACAAGTCTCGTCCCCGAGACTAAAATCATTTTAAAATAGGGGATGAAGTTTGAAATTAGTGAGTCCAAGGATCATGACATTGATCCCGTAAGTATCTCATAAGTGCCCCTATGAGATCCTCACAGTACCGTTGCCGTGATCATAATATCTCCAATAGACCATAGCAAGAATGTGATATGGGCCCGTACCACATCCTTACTCGGACGCCTCGGTCATATCATAACTCAAAACATCACAACGTCCTCTTTAAAACACCGTTCAGAACTTCAAGTTCGGCATTAGTCAAAAGCATTCCTAACCTCTCCATTCATCCTACCATCCTCTTCTAAAGGTTAATCCCATATTCTCTTCCTAGGTTCTAAGTCAGAATCAGGGTTCAACAGTTCAATTTCTATTATTTCCATCATCAAGCATCATGTATATATATCGAATAACAATAGCACCTCACGTCTAATAACATAACATAATCACCTCAAGAATAGCCACAGAGTATAGCATATCTAGCATCGTATCATATATGGTAGAATTTATCACATCATCTCATAGAAGTGACACACCATATCAATCATATAAGCACGTTATATCAATCAGATTAGTACATCATACTCATTCTAACTACCAAGCGTCATCGCATTAGAGGCAAACAACTGTTTCCGTACAGTAGCATTTCATCGAGTTCAGGGATAACTGTGTTAGTACTAATAGTTCACTATTGTCAACGACAATACATCATAGAATCAACATCGTCTATAACATAGAATTCGCACAACATTCGGCCCCAAGTAAAGTATACACTAGATCACTATCTTAGGAGAATTTGCCTACACTACCGATCATGACGAGACACGACCCCTACTCACCAACCCTTGCACTAAGATCAACTTCGCCGAGGTCTACCAACTCAATCCACTACCAGTTCTAGGTACCATTGTATCATGCTCACATACAACCTTTCTAGCCTCATAACTATTCGTAACCAAGGCCGAATACCCAAACCAACTACTAGGTATCCCAACTCCTATGCCATCAAACAATCTAAGGGCCAATCCACATCGACATCCCGATCTCAAGTCCTACCTTCCACTCGACTATTTAAAACTATCTCTCGGAGTTCCCAAATCACAAAATTCCCTCGTTTCGACAAGCTGAACAACTCAATCTACTACCAAGACTCCATATATAACACATCCTTGCCCTAGGGTTCGTTTATCAACTCCTTCTTTATCCTCAAATAGAAAATTCCGAGTCCTCAAATGAACCACTCTCACGATTGATCTAGACACTTCTTAACAATCTCGCTAACTCTTCTTAGGCTCTCAAGACTCCGCCCGACCATCATCTCCAAAAGAGACATCTCGGATCACCTTGCTAACCTGATCATATTTCCCCTTCCGCTAACCACTCTCACTAACCATCCACCTCTAAGGACCCAACTCATGCTAACCATCTTACACCTGACACTCCCGACAAATTCTAACGCAGAACCCAACTAGTGGTACTCCCAACCACGAATCACCATGACCCTCAAGCCGACCCACTCTAGACCCTCTTCCCATCATACTCTACCTGGACTAGTTCCCTCACCTCCGCATGTTTTCCCGAATTGCCTCAGATCACGCTTCCTTAAACTTTGAAATCTCTACCACTTAAACCCTTATATACCGATCAACATTTTCACCGAATTCTTATGACATCCTCGTCCGAATTTCCTAAGCACCGCAACTTCACCAACCTTCAAAAATCTCTTCTCCTCTAGCGTCCTCGATACCTTCTGCTTTGCCTAGTTCCCAAATCTGTGCTCATAATCTCTCTATCTCAACCATAAGCCCACAGTCTTACTAGGAATCCCAACTACATCCTTGCCTAGCTACCAGCCTTTCCTCGAAGATTCATCTCACATCCTCAATTACCCCAATAGCCACAATGACCTCCACTCAAAAATCCCGATTCATTCCCTATCTCAAAATCCTCCAACAATGCATCTAGAGATCCTTCACTCATAAATTCCCCAAGCATTACCAATCCTATCTAAACAACCCCCAAATACCCATCACACGAACAACCCTGATATGAACAACCTAATATCCCCGATCGATAATTTCCCAAGCGACCTCATACTACTCTTCCTTGGCAATTCCTCAACCTCACCCCGTACCGAAATCGCTCCCACTCACAGCACACATCACCTAGTCCCAAATTCTACGATTCCTCAGACGTTCCTTAATTGATCATCGTCGACATCGTCCAAGATCGGCTCATAGACTATCTAGACACCTTCCTTGGTACACCAATCCGTCTCACAACACTTCCCCTTAAGAATCCCCTGATCAACTCATAGCTCGCCAATCCACCTCTAGAACCACGCCAACTGCCTATACTCACATCCACTCTTAAGGTCACCCTCATGCAACTAGTCTAGACCTCAACCGCTACCCTCCTATCCTAAACACTCACACCACGCACTCACTACTTACCGACACTCCTAGCTAGGACATCTCCCTCAAAATCTGAGCATACCAGCCCCACTCCCCACCTAAGACCTACTTTGAACCTCATCTATACTCACGAACCACTATCTTCGACACATCCCAACTCTCTCGGCTCTACTCAAGCTAAAACATCATTCATGCACCCCATTTCACACAAACAATGACCCAATCCGAAGATCTCAATCCACCTGCCACTTTTCGACCCGTCTCACCGAAGAATCTCACGACTCAAGCTCAAGAAGAAAGCACTACCAGGCTTATAACCCATAACCTACTCACCAGCAAGTCATTATACCAAGCACCAAGGCACATAATCATAGAAACAAGTTAGTCAGACAATCATTGCTACCAGTGCAGGACATCCGTCATCACACATTCAATTATGTCAGTTCTAGGCCTATCACACAACATCAATTCCGATTAGTATAGAAGAATCCACGATTTGAATTAAGAATGTTCTTCCTCGTGTTAGTTAGGAGGAGCCTGTTCACGATTGTCATCTTTGAAGCATATTCGTCCTTTTTGACATCGGTGACGTTGTTCCTGGGGCCTAGGGTTCATGGACCCATCACACTTCCGTTGCGCAGCTCCGGTGCCACTTGGTCGTCGGTCCTTTCTTGCATGTCGGCACTCATCGAAGGATCATAAGGGTTAGAAGTTACGGAGATAGGGGAGACAAGGGCGTACAACACAACTTCCTTAAGAGTTCAGACATGGACCAGGACTAGGGACGACGAGACCAAGGAGAAGATCCCAACCCGAGAGTTACAACGATGCCTTTATAATTGTGGCATACAAACACATAAAAAGCAAGAGATATCATCAAATTATTTCACACTAGTATGCACCTATCTCAAAGAATATCGATTTATGCATCATAACATGTTCATATAATCAACTTTATATGTGCGCAGAACAAGCTAGCAACCTATCATTTCATTCACCAATCATGCTTGACCAACTAAGAACATGTATGCACAGACTGACATGGGACATATATGGCATAAGTTATGCAAGATCTAGCAAACATCACAAGATATCATATGCACGACTTATCACTCATTTAGATACACAATTAAGCAAGTCATAATATTACGGAAAGCATGTTAAGATGTACCATAAAAATCATGCTAAGGGTATGGTCAATTCATGCAGGGTTGGTATAGCAACTATCTCATAACATACATCCATATTTGCATAGTAAGACTAGGACGTCACACAATCATACGTGGGCCTATAACTTGGAGGTATATGTCCTAAATGATACTAGCAATACTCATTAAACATGTACACGGTCATGAGGTCCAATTAGGTTAATCTGGCATGCTAAGTCATCCAATTCATGTTTTAAACATACAACGAGAGTTGACCACACTATCATGGACCTAGTTCATAGGGAGACAGTAATCATGAGGGTTCAATGCATACGGTACATACATCTACTAATAAGTGCAACCATGCAAGGTACGAGGTAAGTCATGTTGAATTATACCAATATAGCATTTCATGAAATTACAAGGAGGCTATCATTATGACTCAAGTAAAGAGGAACGGACACTCTTGACCCTTACTAACACATCCAAGTGCTTTGGTGGGATGGACGACGGAATCGGGATTATCAAGGGGGTTGTACTATGGGAGAAGTATTCCGATAAGACAGAAAATCTGATTACATAAGAACAAGGTTTCCTCCCGCTATCCCGTTTGCACATACAGTCATTTACATGCTCAAGTACGTTAAGGCATTCTGATTAGTTCGCTATCCTAAGCACAATAGCACTCAACACGGAAGCAATCAACAAGTATTAATATGAGCCTCTTCGAGGAGGATCGCCCTCGGGCCCAATTGCATATATGTATATATAATGTAAGCATAGAGACGATCTATGCCGTCCTTCGAGGGACAGCTGACCGGAGGGGCAAGAACCTCACGGCCTCCTAACTCGACACTCTAACCTTCGTGGTGCTCCTTGGAGTCTTCTAGGCCCATCTGTAAATAAAAGCTAGTGTTTTGCCTACCGTTTTCCGAGTTCTACATCCATAAGGGATGTCTATCGCTTTAGTCTCTACCCACGAGATTGTTTCCCCTTTATTCATTTTAGGTTTAAGTCCAATTAAATTCATTTTGCCCTTTTGAAAATATTTTTCAAAACCCTTTGAAAACATTGGGCGCTTTTCAAAACCATCTTCAACCTATTGTACTCGGATTGCAAAACCTCAGCTCTGATACCACCTTTGTAACGGCCCGAGATTATGATTCCCGAGTTACGTTTCGAGGGATGAAACCCCTCGTTGGGATCTTGCGCCCCGAGTACAGGTTGAAGGTTTGAAACCGAAGATTTGTAGTTTAAAGCGGGATTTCGCACCCAAATCCGGAAGGTCCATTGGAGACCCCGGGGTAAACCCCTGTACCTGTCCCAAATCTACAACGCGGGAAATCCTTTATCATGCAAAGGGCATAATTTCTGAAAATGATACACCAGTGCCACGGCAGAGCCGGGTCAAAACAGAGTATAAGTAGGGAGAAATCCCAAAAGCATTAATCTGGTGAAGTAAGGTTTCAAACACTCACTTTCCGCCATATGAATAGACCCCGTCATAACAGCGCAAAATCAAGCAGTGTATCGGGTACCTGAAACTATACCACCAAGTCAGGCCAAGAGTCCGCCCGCGGGTCCTCTGACCGCGCTGAGGACATATAATACGCCTATACCTAGAATAAAGGATGCCTTCATGCAGTATTGGAATATTAACCACACTATCATGTTCCTAATTCATATGTGCAGAATATTTAGTAAGGCCTTAAAAAAGAATACCAAGTGGTATATCCCTCTTCTACCACCCCCCCCCCCTTCCTGTCAGGGTGGAGACTGGCCAGTTCAATTCTATAGCATATCAGTTCTCATCATCATATCATATCTCATCATCATATCATATCTCATGCCCATCTCGTATCTCGTGATATATATAAATGACTCGAGGAGGACAACACCCGATGAAGCTGGGCTGCCCTATGACCCTAGCAAGGACTCTAGGACCCACAGATAACGGCCGTTCTGTATTCAAACGCATACAGAATAAGAATGCTCATTCGTAAGTGCAATTCCTAAGCATGATACTACATGGACATGCTTTTATGCATATGCAACACCTACATACTATATGACACATCAGGCAGGAGGTACTGGTTACTGAGTAAGCCCCGGAGGACTTACCTGAAGAAGCGCAGAATCCAAACAATAATCAGCAATGGCAAGCAATCCAACATATCAGAGATCACCTAGTAATCCCATAAATAATATAATCAGTCTAAGTCTAATTTACACAAGGCACATATGAAACATATATCACACATTCATACAAGTAGATAATTAACAAGCTCGCATCAACCATACTTTCAGTTCATCACGATCACCCATCTCTTATCAACTTAAGATAATCTCCATATCATACTTAGCCAAATTTGCATATTATTATTTCATACTCATACTTTCCATAAGGATATATATCATCATCATAAGTATCGAACATTTAATCTCTTCTAAAAATCACCACAATATCATGCTATTAGTCACACATATCATACCGTTAGTCAAATTATCATATTATCATACTAGTTAGTCATCAAATAAGCCTGATTCTCAGTTAGACCCCATTTTGTTTCAAATCCGAGTTAGAATCCCGACCCTTAAAAATCTTAGCAAAACTCCCCTTTTCAATTATTTAATAATCCTTTCCGACCTTGAAATTCATCTTCCAAATTCTCTTCTAAACCGACAAGCCTTAATAATTTATTTTAAATCTCAATAATATATAGTATTTTTAACCCCGTTTAATAGAGCACCTTTATAAAATATTTCCGAAACCCCTAAAATCCAACCCTTTACGAATCTCCCCAAAATAATATTTTATCTTTTAAATCCGTAATAATATTGTATATATAACAATTTTAATTCCGCTAATTAGTTAAATAAGTAAACGGATAAACCCGAACCGAACCGAACCCAATTAATTAATCCCACCGGTTAACCAAAGACACAATATATATATACGCATGAGTTAGTGAGAATGGGCCCACAAGTGCCAAGTTGGCCGTGTTCTTCCTGGATTCAAAATGGACTCCCGCCCGCGGCCGCGCCATGGATCAGCTCTCGCAGGTTTCCTCGCTCTCCAGCGCTCGCGGCTCACTCGTTCCTGTTGTCGCTGGTCAGCCTCCTCCCTCTCATTGCTCAGCCTCGCCCGCATCCATCTCTCACTGCTCGTGCTCGCTCATCGCCTCTGCTCAACGCTCGCTGGTCCCGCGCTCGCTCGCCTCTGTTCGTCGCCAGTACGAGTTCGCCGGAGGTCTCGATCTCGCCGGAGCCCTTGACCTCACCCCAGATTTCCACACTCGACTCTCACTCTCCCTTTCCGACCAAAAGGAATGAAAGGAATGAACCGTATAAGGAAGGGAAGGAACGAAGCTCACCGAGGGATTTCGCGACTTCGGAGCTCTCGATCGGAGTTCTAGGCTTCGTCGGTGGCTCGCGATGGCTCGTCGGACCTGCACCGGACATGGGTGAGTGTGACGGAGGACCTCGGGGGTGATTTGGATCGGAAACGAAGGAGAACGGCTTACCGAAAGATTGTTCGCACTCGAACGGGGCGACAGTGTTCCGGTGGCTTGCGGCGGCGCTGGGGAGCGTCAGGGCTGCCCCGGCTGCTGGTGGTTTCTCCGAGGGGTGCGTGAGAACTTCCGCTGGCAGCTCGAGGTGGAAGGAGGGAAGGAGGAAGAGACGAGGGTTTGAAGGTGCGGTGACAGTGGTGTACGGTGATGGAACAACGGTGATGAAGATGACAGTGTGGGACGATGGTGATGGAGAGGAAGGGAGCAGCTGGAGGGAAGAAATGAAATGAAAGAGGAAGAGGTTAAGGGAAGATGGAGGTGATGGTACCAAAGGCGTGTAGAAGAAGAGAGCGGAGTGGTTATGGCGATTGATGTTGAAGGGAGCAGGTGAGGGTGATGATGGTGAGGGTGGTGATGAATGAATGAATGACGGGGTGGGGGAGGACCTTTAAAGAGGTATGGTAAGGGTAGTGTGTGGAAGTGGTTAAACCAATACCCGGAAATCTAACCCGAATACATGAATTTCGAATCCCAAAATTAGTTATCAAATGTTAGTTTTCCCGACTCTCTCTTTCTCGATCAATTATATTTATAAAAATAAAAAAATATATCACCATCTGATAATTATTTTCAATTTTCAAGGTAAAAGAACGAAAATCGTTCATCAAATTTTATATTACGGTCGGAATCCGCTAAACGAGCTTTTAATTCGATTTAAATTCATTTTTAATTTCTTTTTTTTTTTCCGAAAAATTAGGATTTGAAAATTCGAGCCTTTACACCCCCTACCACCAGACCGCACACCTGCAACATCTTCAGTGTATTTAGACCGTGACAGATTGTCTCTATGCACGCCTCCAATCATCCCGACACCACCCCCCCTCAGCCTCCCCGAACCCATCTCCCATACCACCCCTTTCCGCAACCGCCGCTAGGTGCTGCGCCCGCGGCACACCCCCTACCTCCGCTGCCTTGCCGCGGCCGCAGCCATGTGTCGAGTCCGCGACATTGTTCCAACCCGCCCCCACCGTCCCCAAAATCCCTCATGTCTCCACCCTGGCCTCGCTTTCCCCCATCCCCTCCTCCCACAAAACAACCCTTCTCAACCCGAATTGGCAGGCGGCTATGCTCGACAAATACAGGTCCCTTACAAGGAATGGTACCTGGGTTCTTGTTCCTCGCCCTTCCGAGGCGAAAGTCATCCGTTGCATGTGGCTCTTCTGTCACAATTTTCGCTCTGATGGGACGTTGGAACGTTACACAGCTCGTCTTGTGGTTAATGGTCGAACTCAGCGGGCAGGTATTGATTGTGATGAGACATTCAGCCCCGTGGTCAAGCCTGCCACTATTCGAGTGGTGCTGAGCTTAGCGTTATCGCGACATTAGGCTATTCATCAGCTGGATGTTAAGAATGACTTTCTTCATAGCCATCTGAATTGAGATGGTTTACATGTTTCAGCCACCAGGTTTCGTTGATACTGAACGTCCCAAACATGTTTGCCTCCTGAAGCGCTCTTTGTATGGTCTGAAACAAGCTCCACGGGCGTGGTTCCAGCGCTTTGTATCTCATCTGCTATGCTTGGGATTCGTTGGCAGTCGCTCGGTTACGTCTCTCTTTATCTATCGCAGAGGCACAAACATGGCTTTTCTGTTACTTTATGTCAACGACATCATTTTCACCGCCTCATCTGATGCTCTTCGGATGTCCATCATTGCCTAGTTGAGCGCAGAGTTCGCCTTGTCGGATCTTGGGTCGTTGACTTATTTCTTAGGAGTCTCTGTGCAGCGTAATGCATCTGAGTTGTTTCTCTCCCAGAGTAAGTATGTTGCCGAAATTGTTGCTCGAGTCAAGATGAGCAACTGCAAGCCGGTCACCACCCCTGTTGATTCTTCCAACAACCTCAGTGCTCACTCTAGTCCTCTGTTTGATGATCCGACGTTGTATCGGAGTCTTGCTGGGGCATTGCAGTATCTTACATTCACTCGTCAAGACATCAGTTATGCCATGCAACAGATCTACTTGTTTATGCATGCGCCCAGGGAGCCGCACTTTCAGGCCTTGAAGCGGATCATTCGGTACATCAATGGCACTTTCGAGTTAGGCACGACGATCTCCCCTTCCTCTTGGCATGACCTTGTCGCTTACACTGATGCGGATTGGGGTGGTTGTCTTGACATACGTCGCTCCACGTCTGGTTACTGTGTCTTCCTCAACGACACTCTGGTGTCGTGGTCTACGAAGCGCCAGTATGTGGTTTCTCGCTCTAGCGCTGAGGCTGAGTACAAGGGGGTCGCCAACGCTGTTTCTGAGTGCTTCTGGATGTGCAATCTCCTTCCTGAGCTCCGCTGCCTTCTTCAGAAGGCCACCCTGGTCTACACCAACAACGTCTCCGCCGTTTATCTAGCCAGTAACCCAGTCCAGCATCAACGCACGAAGCACATTGAGCTCGATCTCCACTTCGTTCGGGACAAGGTTGCTCTTGGATATATTCGTGTTCTCCATGTCCCGTCCTCCTATCAGTACACTGATTTATTCACCAAGGGTTTACCTCGTGAGTTGTTCCTTGATTTTCGGTCCAATCTCACTGTACGGAACCCTCCACTTTCGACTGCGAGGGTTTGATAGATTACATATTGTATAGTGGGCCTATTGTCTCAGGCCCAATCTGTTGTAACCTATATATGATTATGATAATGAATGAAACCCTCAAGGAAGACTTTACATCAATTCCATCTCTCTACATAACTAACAAACTATTTCTACATCTCTCGGACTCTCGTCATACCATATTAGGGGTGTTATTCGAGTCGAACGAGCCGAGCAATGGGCTGCTCATACTCGGCTTTTTTACTGTTCATGCTCGAGCTCGAGCTCGGCTCGAATTTTACTCGAGCTTAGAAGTGAGCTCGAACTCGACTCGCGAGCTGTAGAGAAAGCTCGAACTCGAGCTCGAGCTCGTGAGCTCGTTCGAGGTCGTTTGGCTCGTTTTTGGCTCGTTTTATTGTAACCAGATCTGAGGGAGAAATGGAGAATCGATAGAAAACAGAGGATGAGCAAGATATAGAGCAATAACATGATTGAAAGAGCAAGACTAAAAGAGCGAGATCTGATTTCTGAGACTAGATCTTCGAGCGAGAGCGAGAGCGAGATTTGAAACTAGAACTAGATCTGAGAGCGAGAGAGCAAGACCGAGCGAAATCGAGAGTGAGACTAAGCAGTAGAGCAAGAGATGGCGAGATTGAGTAGCAGAGTGAGAGAGATACCGAGAGAGCAAGAGTGAGACACCGAGAGCAAGAGCGAGACAGAGCCAAACGTCGAGATTGAGGGAGATTGAACACCGAACAGCAAAGGGATGGAGATAGCAAGACTGAGAGAGAGAGAGAGAGAGAGAGAGAGAGAGAGAGAGAGAGAGAGAGAGAGAGAGAGAGAGCAAGACGAGCAGATTAAGCGAGCGAGAGAGAGGATATTGTGAAAGGATTCTGGCGGCTGGACATCAACAAAGGGCGAGGCAAGGGAAGAAGAAGGGAGGGGGTAAAAATAAAACCTAGGGTTCTACCAAAAAAAAAAAACACCTAGGGTAAAGATGTCATTACACTAAACGAGCAAAACGAGCAAGTTCGAGCTCGACTCGAGCTCAGCTCGGGTTCGTGACGAGCTCGGCCCAGACTCGTGATGAGCTCGACTTCAAGCTCGAACTCGGCTCATTTTTAAATTTAAACGAGCTCGAATCGAGTTTTTTCGAGCCTAGTACGAGCCGACCTCTAGCAACTCATGTTCACATGACAACCCTATACCATATTCACAAATCACAATCACAACATCGAAAATGAGAATGGAATACAGAATATTTTATTATTTTATGAAACTGAAATGGATGTATGACTCAGCAGAGAAGGGCCACACAGACAGGTGACTGCCAGTATACTGCTATCCAGTTGGTTTGTGCTCTTTATAAATACAAGCCGCCTACTCCCCCCGTTTTCACCCCCCAAAACAACCCGTACCCTTTACGTATTGTTTGTAGCAACTCAAAACCAATCCCCACTTCCTTTCTATTCAAATTAACCCTACCAATTGGCAAGATGAGGCTACTGGCAACAGCATTATTCATTCCCAATCCGACCTCGGCGGAGGCTCCGTCGTTTCGCCACCCAATATCGGCGGCCCCAGCACCCCATAAGCAGCACCCGCCTGAGTGGCACTCTCCGGTGCCGTACCTCTTCGGAGGCCTCGCAGCGATGCTAGGTCTCATCGCCTTCGCCCTCCTCATCCTCGCCTGCTCCTACTGGAAGCTCTCCGGCTACCCGGAGAGCGGCCCTGATGATGCCAGCGACCCCGAATCTGGGCGCGGAGGCGGCGCAGGGGACGACCAGGGCCTGAAAGCTGCTGCCACGCCCGCGTGGGAGAACAACGTGCTGGTGATAATGGCCGGGCAGGTGATGCCTACCTTCTTGGCTACACCTTCAACCAGCCGGTCCTCCTCCTTCACCAGTAATAGCAGCAGTGGCAGTAGCAGTAGCGTTGAGAGTTGTGATGGCGACAAGGGGGAGAAGGTGTTTGTGGAGTTGTCGGCGTTAGCGGTTGAAGCTCCCGGCGCTGAGGGCGGAAGGGAGGTGGAGGATCAAGACCCGCGGCGGTATGGGGAGGATGGCGGGGGTCAAGTTGTTGGCCCATAATTGAATTCATCTCAAGATTTGTTTCGTTAAAACTTCGATCCGCTCTTTTAATATCTCTTCTGATTGTTCACCACTTGGTTTTTGTTACCAGACAAGTACTCGGTAGTAATTTGTACACTACTGGAAATTTAGTTTGCGGTCGAGGGAATGTAACTTGTACAGATTGGAGATTAAACTTTCATTAGTGGACATTTTGTTTGCGGCACTAATATTTTTGTTTACACCAGGTTATTAGTGAGACTCGATCTATTCTGTTAACTTATTTTTCAATTGTCACTTAAGAGTTTCAATTCAACCGTTTCACTTTTTCATAAAATTATTACCGACTCCCTTTCGGGATTCTTAACTTCATTTTTCATCTATTTCTTTTTTTTAAAAAAAATTTACAAAGCAAGCTGCTATTATTATTGTTTTATTATTATTATTATTATTATTATTATTATTATTATTATTATTATTATTATTATTATGAGTATATATTATTATTGATATTGATGTTGTTGTTGTTGTTCATTACGTCATATTTTAGTTATAATAGTCATAGTAGTAATATTGATATTGATACCTTTGAATTTTTTTTTCCAAAAAAATATGCAACATATGTGATACACAATCGATTTAAAGGGAAAAAAATGGGATAAAAATGAATTTTTTAAAGGGTAAGGAATGAAATATAGGTATTGATATATTTGAATTTGTTTTTTTGAAAAAAAAAACGTATATGCCCAAGTTTGATAAACAATTAATATTTTTCCCAAACCTGTTCGGGTTTGTTTTTAGAATAATTTTTATCGAGTTTGACGGACTCTACAAAATAGTCAACACATATTAGTTTTTCCTCTAACATACAATTTTGCTTATTCTCCTTACTTTTTTTTATTGTTCGAAATCTTCAATTATCAAGATGGTCTTTTCTTGAGACAATCAATACTTCGAATTGGACAAAGAATAGTAGAACGGTCGCTTCCACACTTCTCTTTATACTCTCAGGGCCGTCCGGACACTTTTGGGTAGGGGTCACTACTACATATAATGCCCTAATGTAACATTTATTATGTAACATTTTTAAAAACTGTTACATTAGGTATCTATTGTAACATGCTTTAACCTTTCTTAACAAAGTGTTACATTAACACAAATTGTGTTACACTGGATGTAACATTATTTAAAATGATGTAACACTTTTGTATATGTAACACATTTTATAATTTATCGTAACATTATTTTATTTATAGATTCAATTTTATATATTAGTACCAATAAATTTAAAATATAAAGTTAATAAATATTTTATAATTTTTTATCAATTCATTTATTTTGTATTTTAAAGATATTTATTAAAATATAAATTCAATATTTTTTTAAAAACTAATTAATAATATGAAAATCAATATATTTTCACTTTAATTTATTTGTTTTTATTAGATAAAAATTATCATATTATTAATATTGTAGACCTTAAAATTATTAAATTTTCCTATTATTTTATCTATTATTCAATGTTACAAATATATTTAATTATAAAATCTTTTAAAAGTTAAAGTAACATATAATCTAAAAACTTAAAAGTAATATATTTTCTACATTATTTCATCTATTCATTTATTAAATAAAATTATCATAGTATTAATATTTAATGTAACAATAATATATTTTTCATATTATGTTATCTATTTTGCTAATGATATCACTAATATAAGTAATTATAAAATTTAATAACTTTTTTTAAAATATATTAAACTTAAAATAACTTTATACTATTCAAGAAAAATAACTTTATACCTCATCTATTAAGAAAAACGTAATTGTTAAAACCTTAAATAAGTTCATTACTTTTGTTTCTTCAATGGAAAGGGTGGCACTTGGCGTTGGCGGTATATTTTTAGCCCAAAATATTTTGGGATGTTTATTTGGCGCAAATTTTTTCCGCCCAAAATTTTAGTGCAAATTTGTAACTCGGACCTAATAATTAGCCCTAAATCTCTCTTTCAATCGCACCGCTCTCACGTTTCTCCAGATCTGAGAGCTCCGTCCTTCCTCCTTCCACCTCTCCCATGGCACCTTCTTTTGGTTTCTCCCTCTCCTAGAAAAGGATTTCCCATGGTGAGGACGACGGGCTCCCTCGCTCCCTCGATGAAGGGCTCGCTCAGTCGCTCGGTTGACGAAGGCCTAGCGACTCGAAGACGATGTTGTAGTCGAGGCAACCAATGGAACGACCGAGACCAAGAGCGATGGTAAGTACTACTCCTTACTCTCTGGCCTCTACTGCTACTTCATTGTTGAGCAAGAACGACAGTATGCTCCGATTTTATCTGTGCAATTTCACTCCTCTTTTGTGTGAAATTGATTTAGGGTTATTGATTTAGGGTTATTGATTGAGGGTTCTTGGTTTAGGGTTTTTGATTATATGTGGTGGTTTTGTGATTAGAGGGAGCAAGAGTGGAATATTTCAGGGAAAGAGCTTCTAGATCTTGTGAAAGCAAGCGTTCTACTTGGGTTGAAGAGGATATCGAAGAAGCATTTGGCTGCTCTGCTTAATCTGTTTAGTCAGTTGTCCAATAAGCCGGCTCTCGGTTGTCTTAGCTCGATGACCAGATAAGGATATCTCACTACCGAATTGATGTTCCCTTCTTCTTCTTTTTTGAAAAAGTTGATTTCGTTCCTTGTTGATATGAAAATTTGAGTAATTAATTGGAAGAAGCTACATGTTTGGCTTCAATTCTGCTTCATGGCTTTACTATGCATAGATAGTTTGATGTTTTGCTGTTTGTAGATTTATGGATAGTATTTTTGCAAAAATCTCATTTATTCACCAAATCTTTGGAAATATTAACTAAAAATTATAGATATTCAGTGGATGCTTCTGTGTAATGGTGATAACCTGATGCGAATACGTCAAGCTCTTATCAATGCTCGTGTTTAATAGTAATACTGGATGGTTCTTGGTGAACTAGTTTTCCCTGAAATATTTCATTCTGACTTTTTTGTTTCCTGAGCTAATCCTGGTTCTGATGTCAATTTGCTGTGAAAATTGGAGACTCATATTTATATCTGTAGTTCTTTTTGTCGTGTACAAATGTACAATTCAACAATGTGTCGAGGGTGTAGTCTATTCTATTTTCTTGCCTGTTAGTCAGATGCAATTTGGAGTAAGACATCCTTATCTGGTCAATAGCCTTCTTTTTTTTTAAAAAGATGAAATGATTAATATCGCTTGTTTTAAAATAACCGGTATCTCGACAGCTTCATTTTTTTTTCCTTGCGTCTAGCAACTTGAGATATGTTGTTCCACTTCGACTTTTGTAGTTTGCTTTGTTTTTGGGTGCAAATTGAGATATGTTGTTCCTTCTAGGGTTTCGGGTTCCCTGCTAATGTCAGTAAGAAGGTTTTATTTTGTTCCTAAGCTGTCGGTGAGGAAGGTTGGAGGAAAGGAGGTCAAGGTTCCGAACAAGCCGAAGAGGCTCCAGATTGCCTTCATCGTTTTCATGTATGTTTCTTCTTAATTCGTTGTTGCTTCTGTTCAGTTTGAGGTTGTGAGATCTGGATTTCAAGTTTCGATCTATTTGCTTTTGAAGGCTGATTTCTAATATTTTTCTCCTCCATGGAGTATAGGAAAGCATTCAAGGAAAAACATCCTAACAATAAATTAGTTGATTGTTCAGATATAGTGTTGTGTTTGAATATGATACTATGGTTTCGTGGCTTCATTTACTTCTTGAATCTTCTTCTCTTTCTATTTATTTGTTTTTTAGTTAACACCATGTGAAAGAAAGCAAACAACATAATATGTGGAAACATTAGGTAGCTTTTATGTCTTTCCTTAGCAATTACAACTTCTAGCATGCTGAATTGCCAATATCACTCCACTCACCATGGAAGAATGAATAAAATATGCTTGGTTTTATGTGTAAGAACCTCTGGGAGAAAATTTATATAGCTGCAGCTTGTTTGTTTTTACTGTGTCTCTTTCTTAGTGATAGGGCTTCTTATTGCCAACGGCCAATTTACTGATCATCAGCATCATGCTTCTTATTATGTAACTTGTAGGCCTGTTTTAAGAGATCTAATATTATAAAACTATCAAGAAAAAAGTTTAACTTTAACATGGTATATGTTGAGTGGACATTTATTTTGAAAGGGTTTCAATAAAAAGTTCATTTAGTGAAATCTTTAATTTTGTATAAAAAGGTTTGGGCTTGAATTGAATATGAAAATCTTATGCAGGAAGCAAGTCGATCAAAAGGCTTGAAATTGAAAAGGACTTGGAAATTCAGAGTGTAGAAGAGTTACATAAATTATTGTTCTCTTTTCATGCAGTCATTTATTGCACTGCCTGGAAACAAGTTTTATTCATGAGATTCTCACTTGTCTAATTTATTTCTTTAGGTCAATGGAAAAGGAAGTTTGCTATTGATTTTGAGGAGACGAAGGAATCTGTATATGAGTGTCGTTTAGTGCTTGAAAGAGAAGTATGGCCTGTAAAGCATAAACTTTTTCTATTGCATTGTTTCTATTTGTGAGGGCGCAAAAGTTGTCAAGTACAGGTCCTGCCATCAAAGGACAAGAATTAGATTTATTTATTTATAATTGTTTTCTCATCCACTTTCAATCTGTCTATTTGATAACCGAAGGACAGGAACCAAGAAATGAATTAGTCCATCTTTTAACATTTTCCATGCGTAATTATCTTTTCCCTTCAATTTTTTTTGAAAAGAGTATATGAAATTTGATCACCATGACAACTGAATGATTTCAATTCTCCTGTTTTTTCTCAACATTATTTAGGCGCTTTAACCTTTCTTTCGTTATTACAGCTTTTGAAGATGGAACTAAGGAGGGAGGTGCTGCTAGCTAGCCCGCCTCATTTGCCCATTCCTGTCATCTCTCCTCTCCTGCTGTCTCACTGAATTCCTTGTCTTACCGGCCTATTGGTTTTGAGTTGGTGTTGAATTGCCGTCTCTCCTTCACTCGCTCATTGTCTCTCCTTCACCAGGTACTCTTCTCCCTTAATTTTCTGAACTGATGCTTACATTTGTGGGGATATTGACTTTAGATTACCAAGTTCCAATCTATCTGTCATGAATTTAGGGTTTAAAATTAGATACTCCTTACTTTCATCAAAACCCTATATTTTCTTTTAGTTATTTTAATATATTGTCATGTAATCTTGGTTTGCCTTTGCTTTTTCTTCAAATAGTTCAACCTACGTCCAAATCTTAATAATGTTTGGGATCATGTGCAGATTTGACATGATACTAGTTTTTTGCCCCTTTCTTTTACCGTTTTATAAGTTACAATCATATGCTGATTTTTTTGTTCTTTTTTGGACCAATGGACAGGCAGACAAATTATTAGTTGTACCCTCCCTTAGCTTAACCAAGGGCTTTTCTTCTGCACTCCCAAATTGTTGGGAGTCATTGATACGTATTCATCTATTGTACTTAAGAATGGATATTTGTTTCTTTTGTGTTTACTGGAAAGAAAAAAAGTTTGAAGCAGGTTCTATCCTTTATAACTTTTATTTATGAGTTTAGCTTCAAAATTGTACATGCATTGTTGCCCTACTAATAGTTGTTTTTTCATGCAGAATTTGTAAGGTCATTCTAGTGGGATTGATTCAGTGAGTTTTGATTCTTCAGAAGTGCTAGTAGCTGCTGGAGCAGCAAGTGGTACTATTAAAGCTTTGGGATCTAGAAGAGTCAAAGAGTATTTCAATACCACCTTAAACACTTCTTTATGCAATTCTTGATTAGTTTTAAGGGTTTCTAAGACTTAATTGCACATTTTCTATAATTGTTGATTATTTTAAGGTATGAAGAGGTTATAAAATAGCATCTTTATGAGTAAGGTGGCCTGGTAGTCCTAAACAAGTTTATCTCTATCATTTTATTGAAAATGATGCAAATAGTGGGTAGAGATGAAGATTTTCCACCATTAGATTGTGCTTAAAATTTAGTTGGAACGTTTAAAAGCAACCTTATCATACTATGTCAATTTGTCTTTTTTTTTTAATGCTATTTGACATTAGTTTTGACAATTATATTATACTACTTTCTAAAGTGTATGTGCAATAACAAATTAATAAGCAACCTTATTTTTTTTAGAATTTGCTCTCTTAGCCATTTCCTGGATGGTACATACTAGCTAGTATATACTACTAATTCTTCTTGCTATGATCTCTCTAGATAGCTTGCATCATCTTTTACTTTCAATTTGAATTTGCAGGGGATTCTAATCGGCTTGCTTGGAATTTGGAAAGTATGCTTAGTTAACCCTTCTCATCCTGAAGTGTTGCAAGTGGATCTCGAAAGTCGTCTTATCTCTAATTGAATGCTTCTATGAGCCAATTTCCGGATAGATAAGTCTAGATAGAGATGATATAAAGGAACTGGACTTAAGTTGGCTTAGAGGTCAGATAGGACTTGTTAATTGTGCACTCTACATTCTTTATGGGAAGGATGATGCCACTCTTGATCAGCCGTGCATGTACAAGTGTTGTTCATTTAATATTTATTTCATGTTACTCTTAATAAAACAATGTATATTTATGTAATAGCAATATAATTACTAGATACATTTCTATTGTAACAAATTTAATTTAAATACAGTAGTTGAAATTACGAGTAACATTGTTCTTTAAATGTAACATTATTTGTTATAGGTAATATATTTAATTAAAGGTAACAAACCTCAAAAAGGTAACATATATTCTAAAATGTAACATTTGAATCAAATGTAATAGCTTTGTTATCAAATGTAACACTTAATATTGCTAATGAAACAATGTTACTTCAGGAAATAAAAAGTGTTACATTAGGGCAAATGCAACGGCCGCAAATGTAATCCCTAAAAAGTGTTACCTTTTCCCCTAACGTAACATATTTTAGTGATAATGTAATGTATTTGGGTGTTACATTAGAGGCTTATATGTAGTAGTGGGTGTGCAGAAAAACACGATACGAAAACACGACACGAAAAAACAAAAAATCGAAAAGACACGACAAGAAAATGACACAAACCGCTAAAGCACGACATTAAATGGTTCAGATACGGTTCGGGCAAATCCCCTTGTCGAATACCCGACACGAACCGTTGGACTGTTTGACAGTGATCAATGCCGTTAAGGGCATTTGGAAGGTGCCTTGGGAGGTCGAGATGATGATTTCTGACATCCTCGGGCTTTGTAGATCCTTCACCAGTGTCTTCTTCTCTCACATCTTTAGGGAGGGGAACCAAGTAGCCGATCGGCTGGCGCACCTCGGTCTCTCCACTTCGATGCTTGTTGACTGCCCACCCGCTGAGATTCAGGTCTTCGTCCGACAGGACGCCCTTGGGCGTCTGTTCAACCGCGGTTGATCAACCCCAAATCTTTGCCTTGTATCAAAAAAAAAATTAGAGTGATAATAAAATCTAATAGCTCACTTGGTAATTTGGTGAAAGGAAGGCAAAAGGTTTCCTAAGTGCTAGACCTGGGCAAACGCGGGCGCGGGACGGGCTTGGGACAGGCTTTGGCCGAAAATTTGTCTCGTTGTTGCGGTTACGGGCCGGGCTAAGCCCGCTTAACGGGTTGAAAACCTTGTCCGATCCCATCCACTATTGCGGTTGCAGGCGGCCCGCGAGTACCCGGTTTATTTCCTCCCTTATACTGCTGTATTCATTGAAAAAAATGCAACACTTGCGTATATATATAGCTAATATATATATATATAAACCGTAGACCGTAGTCCAGTAGTACACAACCCAAAAAATATAATGTAGGTAGTATAGATATTTTATTTTATTTTTTTAAATTAATAATATATATATATATATTAAAAAAAACAGCGGGTACCCGTTACGGGCCTAGCGGCCCGTAAAGGGGTAGATTGGCTTACCCAATCCCGTACCCGCTGCGGGCGCGAGCCGGACTTAGCGGCATGTGTGGGCTTTTCCCTCTACCCAAACCTGCCCAATTTCGCGGACGGACGGGCCGGGCCGGGCAGGTCGTCCCGTGTTTGCCCAAGTATATTCCTAACTGACCTAAGTTCGATTCCCACATGTAGCATTTTTACACTTTTCCTTCCCAGTTCCCAGCTTCTGCGTCTTTTTTTTTTTACAAACAAACCCTAATTACTAAATGCTCAGCGGCTCTCTCATTCATTCATCTTCAATAACGAAAGAGTCACTCCTAACCTCTCTAAATAGCCCTAGAATTCATGAACGCCGCCACCTATCCAACACCCACCAGATTTCAAAAATCAGCCCAAAAACATGAAACACCACACACAATCGAAAGAAAGAAGAAAAGAGCAACAACGATTGCAACCAAAAAAGTCGATCAAATCCCAAATCCAGCAAAGAAGGGGAACTAAATTCGGATGAAGGTTGATGAAATCAGCCGTGTTCGGATGAAGGTTGATGAAATCAGCCGGATGAAGGTTAGTGAAGGTGACGCCCATGACTCCAACAGTTCATAGCTCGATGTTTTTTTTTTCCCGTATCTGTCATTCGCCTATGGTATGGCTGATGGCTCCAACAGTTCATGGCTCCATGTTTTTTTTTGCATCTGTTCATACAGACTATGGCTCAAATGCTCTGTTTTAATCACTGCGTTTATTTGTTGCTGCGTTGAATTTATTTATCAAGATGTAGTAGCATACAATTCTACAAACAACATTACAGATATACATGAAAAGAGGAATACAGGCTGCAGCCTGCAACTGCCTCAATAGCCCCAAAAAACCAAACGTTTCGTGCCAGATAACCCGCGAAACCGGTTAGTCTATCCGTGTCGGGTATCCGGCTTTATCTGTGTCATATCCGGATCGAGCTTTTGAGCCTAAATGGTTTCGGGTATCCGATAAGGATAACCAGTTCATTTCGGATGCCCGGTTATGCCCACCCCTACTTTTGGGGGCCTGTACAAAAAAATAACTAGATCTTATTCATATATTGTGTTAACAATTTTATCTTTTTTTTTCTAAGTTGCATTATGTAAATTGTTTTGCAATTATAAAAATATATAATTATGTTTTTATTTAAAAAAAATCAACAATGACCCTATTTATATTTAAAAAATGCATAAAAAGAAATCAAAATGCCACGGACGGCAAGGAATATTATAATCCAAATTCAACTTGAACTACGTCGCACAGGGAATCTAGAAAATAAATATATGTGAAAGAAAATGAGTGAAAGAGAGCGCTCCCGCAGCCCTGATCGAGACTCCCTGGAAACACTCGGAGAACCGCCGGACTCTCCACCGGCCACCGAAGTTGCAATACAGATTAACATTGTCCAATAGGTGGCTCCGCCCACCGAAGGAGATGTGAACACCCCCCCCCCCCTAGGCGGCGTAGACAGTAGCAACACCAACATTCCACAACCCGCGAACTACAAGGGAGCGCTGATGGGAGAGGAGGGGAGCTCCTTCCAAACCGGCGCCGTCAACCCAAACTCTCAAACAACTACAGAAGACGGTGGATATGACACATATGATGATCTACTCCCCGAGGATGATGATCCCAACTGCCCCACCATCGTAATTAATAGGGTGGAGAAGGTGACGCTAAGGAAACCCTAATTGAATACTCTGATCGTCAAAATATTTGACAAGGGCCCGGGCTACATGCAACTGCACCGACACTTATCCCAAAAAAGGGGACTCAGTGACCCTTTTTCCCTAGTAGACCTTGGCAATGACTACTACATAGCGAGGTTCGCAAACCAGGCGGATTATAACCATGTAGTAATGGAAGGCCCCTGGGTAATCAGAGACAACTACCTATCCATCCGTAAATGGGTTCCGAGATTCAACGAGGATATAGAAAAGATCACGACTCTCACGGTGTGGGTTCGCATCCCGTGCCTCCATATTGAAAACTTCGATCCTCGTTGTCTGAACAGGAGAGGGAGTAAGATAGGTCGAGTCTTATGGATAGACAACACAACAGTAGCATCGGACAGGGGAGATTTGCGAGACTAAACGTGGAAATTGATCTCACAAAACCTCTGCTCTCGAAATTAAAGATGGATGGAAAGATATGGCCGATCCAATACGAATGATTAAGGATGCTCTGTTTTGACTGTGGTAAAGTCGGACATAACATGGATGGGTGTGGCAAGGCATTTCAGGAAGCAAGCAACAATCCAGATCCCCAATCCATTGAAATAGAGCAAAGCAACTTGGCACAGCTAGAGTCCAATACACATGGTGGCTGGATGCAAGTGAAAAAGCCAACGAGAAGACGCTTGACTCATTCTAAAGCAGGGAATGCGAATGCTGCCGGAGGTGCAAGGGGAAGCGCGCCTCCGATGACAGGAGGAAGGAACAATATTCCAACAACTCGAACCAGCAATGGGATCTCCACTGAACCTTCACCCACCGGAGATTTCGCAACCTCTTCGTGCTTTCAAATTTTGAATTCGGAGGAAATCTAGGAAGAACCATCGAGACCTCAGGATCCGTCTACTCCCGCTATAGGAGCACAACCGAAAGATTCGGTACCCAATCCTAAAGATATGACACCAATGAAGGATAGAACTTTGAAAGAAAAAGATATTCATTCCTCAACTGCCAAATCAAATAAAGAATATACCACGGGAAACAAAAAATCTACCCCATCCAAGCCCGCTTCGCAGCAGCCTACCATTCCCGCCCCACAAATTACCCAGATTCCGAACTCCAAGTCAACGACCACCAACGCTACCCCTAAGTCAATCCTAAGCCGCTCGCAAGACTCTCAAAACGCCAACTCGAACATCCCTCTCACACAACCCACAACCACCCATCCTATCCCAAACAACACCTCCTAGCAAAGAAACCCCTGACGCCAAACATGGAAAAAATCCCAAGGACCCAAGTGATTCATGTCGAAAAGACATCAACTTTCCTCCTGTCCGACCTCCGGACGGGTCCTTTCTAGGCAAAGCATCCAAGGATTGCGAACAAAAATGTTATGCGAATTCCTTTCGCTGGTGATGGACACTCGTCCGATGTTATGCAAAGGGTCGTTGTCTTAGGCAATGGACAAAGCGCTTGACCAGTTCGTTGATGCTCTGTCGGCGTACCTATCCACCAATCCTCAAGGATACAATGCAATTCTAAGGAACTTCAACAACCTTCTGTTTGATATGAATACACTCAACATCCCATGTTTTGGAACGTGCGGGGAGCGGCTAGTAGCAGCTTTCTCAATGCTCTTAAGGAGCTTATCCGCCTTTTCGACCCCAAAGTATTGGCACTGGTTGAACCCCACATCAGTGGAGCCTCGACTGATGAAGTTTTTAACAAAATTAATTTCGATGGCAAGCAAAGAGTGGAAGCACAAGGATTTGCCGGAGGTATCTGGATTCTATGGAGGACCTCGGAGGTCTTTGTCAAACTAATCTCCCTCAAATAACAACACATAACGGTGGAGATTCAACAAGTGGGGGATGAACCTTGGATTCTGTCAGCAATTTATGCGTCCCCCACCCCTATCCGATGTCTCGATCTCTGGAAATCTTTGAAGGAATTTGCAGAAACTAACGGAAAGCCTTGGCTTTTGGTGGGAGATTTCAATGCTACCTTAGGCCCTCATGAGAGGTCAGGATCTTTGGTAGGCTCTAGCAGGGAGTCGGTTGCAGTGGGATACCTTTTACTTTGAATCTCGGCAAGACCCCTCGTACAAGGCGTGTTGCATGACTGGACATGGCGCTTTGCACCCCTGATTGGAGAGACAGTTTTCCGGTGGCCAACGTCACCCATCTGACAGCCCCCTATTCGGATCACTCCCCCCTCGTTATCCGCACTGATGGTTCTGTTGCTCCTGCAGCCCTCGATAGACCATTCCATTTCCAAGCAGCCTGGCTATTACACGAGAATTTCAGAGAATTCATGCACGGACAGTGGGAATTTGAGGCGGAAGCAAGTGCTGCACTTGCAAACTTCACATAAGAGCTTTTGGTCTGGAATAGGGACGTTTTTCGTAATATTTTCAAGAAGAAAAGACATATATGGAGCAGATTAGAGGGGATTCGAGCTAAACCCAGCCTCAACCCGAATCGTCATTACCTAAGGCTTGAATCTGAGGTGTCGCATGAACTTCAAGATATGCTCGCAGAGAAAAAGGCCATCTGGTTCCAAAAATCTCGCGAGAACTTCCTACTGCATGGTGATCAAAATACCAAATTTTACAACCTCTCCACCTTAATTAAAAGGAAAGCCAATCGAACTTCCGCTCTTTTGAATGAGGAGGATGAATGGGGGTGACCGATACAAGAGTGCTGCGGGGATGTTGAAAAGTTTCTTTCAAAGAATTTACACAGCAAAACCTGATACAACCCCTCTTGACCCCCGGTACAACTCAGCCTTCTTTCCCCCTCTAAACTCTGATCAAATCAGCCTCTTATCTCAACCTTTTGAAGCTTCTGAGGTAGGGGATACGATGAAACAGATGGGTCCGTATAAAGCTCCAGGCCCGGAAGGTTATCCGGCGATTTTCTATCAACGGAATTTGGATATTGTGGGGCCCCAAGTCACTTCCACAGTGCTCAAGATGTTGAATGAAGGTTTCTTCTGTTGTAGTGTCGATTGAAACAAAAGTGCTCGGATAAATCTGAATATCTCGGAACCTCACGATTCAAATACACAAGGAAGCATTTTCAAACGTATCACAACCCACCACCCGCAACAACCCGATCCTCATTAGCACCACTTGTCGCCCCATCACTACATGTCGGAGTGAGCGCCCAATGTGTCTCGAACTAGGTATGAACCCACCAGCCACCGCCTCGTCATCTACCAACACCACACCGGGCGCCACCAGACATGAGAGAGATAGAGAGATTGTGAGGAGGTAACTAAAAATGGACGAGTAGTCCTGTCGCATCAGTTCCCACTCTAATACTCAGTGGAAATCCTTATATAACAAAGGGTTATAGGCCGATAAACGATCAGCGGACCAAGCTCACATGACCTAATTAAAGTCATTCGTGGATGGGAAGATGTCTTCCCCGTGACCCAATAAAGGCCACGTGTCACGCATGCTGTTGTGAGCTGAATCTGCCATGTTTTACAGTAACTTTTATATCGATTTCTGTATACATTGCATTCATTTGGGCTAAGATAGTACAGAATCTATGTAGTTTATCTTCATTTGCCAAATTATGGAATCTACACCGGTTTCTGTTTAATTCGCAGAAATCGAGGCATTTTTACAGCAATTCTACAGAATGTCGGAAAAGCTCGGAAAACCATTACAGAAGTCCAAGGTCAAAACAGCGGAACCAGACTGAGAGTCGAAGCTACTCGATCTCGAGTAGGTCTACTCGATCTCGACAAGCCATGTCCGAGCAACCTTGTCGACAGAGCCTGATCGAGAGAGCCAGACCCCCCAGCTCCGGGACTCTACTCGATCTCGACGAAGCCCTGGTCGAGATCGACGAAGCCCAAAGTCATGCCCGGAGTCGACGAGGAGAGCTGCCCGAGAAGCCGAGGACTAAGCCGAGGACTAAGCCGAGGACGACCAGGAGCACTCGCTGCCAGCGACTCGACTCGCTGCAGCGGACCGTTCGCTGCCGCGGAAGAGGCAACTCGCTGCCAGCGGATGAAGCAACTCGCGGGAGCGGAAAGGAAGAGGCACCACCCAACTCGACCTCGAGGAGCCTTTGTCGAGGTCGACAAGATCCTGACGCCAGATCCGGAGCCCATCGAGGAGAGTCACTCGAGAAGACCTAGTCGGCAAGCCACCTTACTCGAAGTCGACTAGGGCTTGTCGAGATCGACGAGCACCTGAGCCCCAGTCCGAGCACATCGAGCACACCAACCCGAGGAAGCCCAGTCGACGAGCCATCCTTGTCGAGGTCGACGAGTCGTGGTCGATCTCGAGTAGAGCCGCGTTCCAGAAGCTTCTCGACTTGGCTTGTCCGACTAGAATTGGCTTTCCTTGGGCGCGAAGGCGGAAGATTCTATCCAAATCCATCGAAGATCTATCCGATTTCATCAAGTTCTATCCAAGGAGACAAGATCTATCAACAACATGAAGACCTACCATAATTAGTTTTATCTTTCCTTTTAGATTTATTTCCATAAAACAATTTATTTATCCTTTCAAGTTTTAGATATAATTTTAGATAGAGAGAGATATCTTCTTTCCTAGAATAGCTAGGGAAAGAAGCCTATAAATAAGGCCCTAGGGGCTCATTTTTATTCATTCCAGATCACAATTCAAATTCAAGACACAATTAGATAGTTCCACAGAGTAGTTTAGGAGTTCTAAGGTTTTTAGGGTTTTGTCTTTCTGCGAAAGTTGATTGCCAGGATTGTAAAGGCTTTTGAATATAGTTTTATGCAAGTTTCTTTTTATACATCAATGTCTGCAATTGCGATGAGGCATGAGTAGTCCACCCACTTCTGGGGCTGGGGTGAGCCCGACGGTGGCCATGTGAGGCGATGCGATAAAGGTCAGATCTTTTTGTGCAATTCATCTTCTATCCCTATGAGCATGATTCTTTTGCGAGAGTTGAAGGTGATCCTTGTTTGTGTTATTGAAGCGAAAGTGATCTTAATGCAACTTGGGTTAATTATGTGAAAAGGGTTAGTAACAATTAGGGTTTATGCGAAAGCCTCTATATGCCTATTTGTTAATGACGACAATTATTTGATGGAAAGCATGATCTTTTATGCCTTTATGTGTTACTTTGCATGGTTATCGTTGTGGTGTTGATACCCTGGCCTTGGAAGTCTTTTAATATATTGAAGTTTATTTCAGTCAAAAATCTGCGTTTGTCTTTAAATTCTGCAATTTACAGTTTTCTGCATAGTTACTCGATACAGAGGAGATCTTGTCGATCTCGAGGAGGACTTTTGTCGAGGTCGAGGAGAGCTTAGTCTAGGTCGAGTTGAACTTTTCTGTTTTTGTCAATTTTAAAGTTTCTGCCTTTACTGTTTCTAGTCGAGATCGAGTACCTCTTGTCGAGGTCGACAAGTCTTTGCTTTGCTTTTCGTTTTTGCTTTGTCTTTGCTTTATTTCTTGCTTTGCTCTTTGCTTTTATTTTGTTTGCCCTTGCCGGGTTTATTTGTTTCTTTCCTTTTTGTGTTTCTGTCTTTCTGCTGCTTCTGTGAGAATTTACAGCTACCTAAGAACTGCTGACGTGCTTCCTCGTGGATTCGATCCTGACTTTTCTCTTACTACAACGGGAGAAAGTCTTGTATTATTTGCTGAGACAGGGAAGTCAGTCTGATCTTTATTTCATATTTATTTCAATACTCGATTTACTCATGCAACAACAAATTAGTCGATCTCGATCAGACCAAGGCGACTCCACCAGCACCGGCTTCGTCGAGCAGCAAACCAGAGGAGCCGCCCTACTCGATCTCGAGTAGGCTCGTCGAGATCGACCACCAGAACCCTAAGTCGACTCGGCTTTCATCGACGTTGGCGACTCCAGGACCAGAACCAGCCTCGTCGATCTCGACTAGTCTTGTCGAGTTCGACCACCACCCGGCGCCACCAGACCCGCCTTCCTCGACGAGCAAGCCACCAGGAGGAGAAGGCTACTCGATCTCGAGTAGCCTTGTCGAGATCGACAAGACCACGTCTTCCTCGACGGCCCCTTCCTCGACGCTGCAGACACCAGGGCCAAAGCCCTTGTCGAGATCGACCAGGCTTGTTGAGATCGACCAGACCCTGTCTTCGTCGACTTCTGAATCTTCGAGCAGACCACCATCAGGACCAGCAGACTTGTCGAGATCGACTAACCCTAGTCGAGATCGACCAAACACCGTTGTCCCCGATTCCGTTTCTGCAAAGGTGAGTCATGGTATGGATCTTTCTTCTCCTATTTCCATTAAAGATTTATCTATACATGGTAGAGGTCTGCCTTGGTATGTGCGATTGTGCAGAATATCCAATAATGAGCCTAAGGAGTATGAAGTTGGAGACAAGCTCTATGTCTCTAAATCAAAGGATCATTGGTTTCCCAACAAATTCAACAAGAAGCGGATGTTCACCATTCGTGGTGAACAAGATCCATTCTGGAGGATTACAGCTGATGGACAAGAATGGAGTCTTATTTGAGGCCCAAGCTACATGGGCCCTGCAGATGCCACCTTGAGCGTTAATGGAAAGTCGGCCTAGCGACTATAAAATCTAGAGCATGTACATAGACTTTTAGGACATTTGAGACTTTGTTTTTGTTTTTGGTTTTGAACATTTTGGTTTTTGTTATTTCTATTATAGGTATACGTCTTCTAACTTTTCAGGTCAATTGATAGAACCAAGCTACATTAATACTCGGACTAGGAGGTGCTCCATTCGAAATTTTGCGGCTCTGCACTCATGTCTTGTGAGTTTCTTTCTTTACCCTTTACATTGTTTTATATACAGTGAGGACACTGTAATATTTAAGTATGGGGTGAGGGAAGGGCTTACTTTATGCATATTTGCCATATTTGACATTATGTGAGCATTATTTCTTTGAATTGCTACATGGCTATTTTGGAAGGCATTATTGATTTATGTGCTTATATATACATGTTTTCCAAAGTGTTGAAAAATGACCCCCATTGAAAATTTTGGTTAATGTCATGGAATTTTAATTGAACTCGACGATACAAAATTGGATTCATTAGAGATATAACATGAAATTGCCTAGTAAAGGGAAGTCACAATGAAGTGCATTATTTATCGAAAACCATGAAAGGAGGTAAAATTTGATGTTGCTTTTGACATATTGCATGATAAGATGATGGAGGACTTTATATTTCCATATGATGCTCATTGTTTATTCCTAGCCATACCTATGCTTATGCATCACAAAAGCCATAAATATGCCTTATTTCAATTATTGCTCCACATGATCTAAATATTTTCATTCTTTACCTTATCCGGGGATTATGTTGAGAATGATGTTACATTATGGAGATGTCACATGGTGTTTGTATTGTTATTATCATTATTGGAGTTTGGAAGGAAATTGTTGAAATATATGGAAAATTTAATGAGTGAAAGAAAATCCAATCACCTCAGGAGATAAAGGTAGATTGACCCTGCTCTCTGAGATAATAGTTTGGAGAGATGGGACACATTGTGAGGAGTCCAAAGCACTAAGTATCCGGGGCCATTCATGACACCCATGTTTGCGACTCGCGAGAAGGTAGTGCTAAGGTTAGAGAGCTAAAAGCATTATTATGAATAAAAGCATTATGAAAGGTGATTAATCAAATGGAGAAAGAATGTGGTATGAAACTCAAAGTTTGAAATACTCCATTTCCCCGGATCAAACAGCACCACATTGCCAAAAATTGCCCACCTTTTAGCCTTTTACCAATCTACTCCTTCATGAGCTTAAATTAAAGTCTTCTTGATTATCAATGCTTTGTCACTTATATTGTTTTTGCATAACCCTCATTTTGTGAGTAGATGTTGCTTTTACATATTTGCACATGCATGAATCTGTGACACTAGTACCTTTTCGAGGATGGTAATTGATTGCAGGGTTATATGAGAATGAATCTAAGATGTTGAGAGTTTTGAATTCTTCCCCTAAATGACAAATAAAAGTATTGCTCGAGGACAAGGAAGCTTAAGTATGGGGTGTTTGTTGTGAGCTGAATCTGCCATGTTTTACAATAACTTTTATATCGATTTATGTATACATTGCATTCATTTGGGCTAAGATAGTACAGAATCTATGTAGTTTATGTTTATTTGCCAAATTATGGAATCTACACCGGTTTCTGTTTAATTCGCAGAAATCGAGGCATTTTTACAACAATTCTACAGAAGGTCGGAAAAGCTCGGAAAACCATTACAGAAGTCCAAGGTCAAAACAGCGGAACCAGACTGAGAGTCGAAGCTACTCGATCTCGAGTAGGTCTACTCGATCTCGACAAGCCATGTCTGAGAAACCTTGTCGACAGAGCCTGATCGAGAGAGCCAGACCCCCCCCCCCAGCTCCGGGACTCTACTCGATCTCGACGAAGCCCTGGTCGAGATCGACGAAGCCCAAAGTCATGCCCGGAGTCGATGAGGAGAGCTGCCCGAGAAGCCGAGGACTAAGCCGAGGACTAAGCCGAGGACGACCAGGAGCACTCGCTGCCAGCGACTCGACTCGCTGCAGCGGACCGTTCGCTGCCGCGGAAGAGGCAACTCGCTGCCAGCGGATGAAGCAACTCGCGGGAGCGGAAAGGAAGAGGCACCACCCAACTCGACCTCGAGGAGCCTTTGTCGAGGTCGACAAGATCCTGACGCCAGATCCGGAGCCCATCGAGGAGAGTCACTCGAGAAGACCTAGTCGGCAAGCCACCTTACTCGAAGTCGACTAGGGCTTGTCGAGATCGACGAGCACCTGAGCCCCAGTCCTAGCACATCGAGCACACCAACCCGAGGAAGCCCAGTCGACGAGCCATCCTTGTCGGGGTCGACGAGTCGTGGTCGATCTCGAGTAGAGCCGCGTTCCAGAAGCTTCTCGACTTGGCTTGTCCGACTAGAATTGGCTTTCCTTGGGCGCGAAGGCGGAAGATTCTATCCAAATCCATCGAAGATCTATCCGATTTCATCAATTTCTATCCAAGGAGACAAGATCTATCAACAACATGAAGACCTACCATAATTAGTTTTATCTTTCCTTTTAGATTTATTTCCATAAAACAATTTATTTATCCTTTCAAGTTTTAGATATAATTTTAGATAGAGAGAGATGTCTTCTTTCCTAGAATAGCTAGGGAAAGAAGCCTATAAATAAGGCCCTAGGGGCTCAGTTTTATTCATTCCAGATCACAATTCAAATTCAAGACACAATTAGTTAGTTCCACAGAGTAGTTTAGGAGTTCTAAGGTTTTTAGGGTTTTGTCTTTCTGCGAAAGTTGATTGCCAGGATTGTAAAGGCTTTTGAATATAGTTTTATGCAAGTTTCTTTTTATACATCAATGTCTGCAATTGCGATGAGGCGTGAGTAGTCCACCCACTTCTGGGGCTGGGGTGAGCCCGACGGTGGCCATGTGAGGCGATGCGATAAAAGTCAGATCTTTTTGTGCAATTCATCTTCTATCCCTATGAGCATGATTCTTTTGCGAGAGTTGAAGGTGATCCTTGTTTGTGTTATTGAAGCGAAAGTGATCTTAATGCAACTTGGGTTAATTATGTGAAAAGGGTTAGTAACAATTAGGGTTTATGCGAAAGCCTCTATATGCCTATTTGTTAATGACGACAGTTATTTGATGGAAAGCATGATCTTTTATGCCTTTATGTGTTACTTTGCATGGTTATCGTTGTGGTGTTGATACCCTGGCCTTGGAAGTCTTTTAATATATTGAAGTTTATTTCAGTCAAAAATCTGCGTTTGTCTTTAAATTCTGCAATTTACAGTTTTCTGCATAGTTACTCGATACAGAGGAGATCTTGTCGATCTCGAGGAGGACTTTTGTCGAGGTCGAGGAGAGCTTAGTCTAGGTCGAGTTGAACTTTTCTGTTTTTGTCAATTTTAAAGTTTCTGCCTTTACTGTTTCTAGTCGAGATCGAGTACCTCTTGTCGAGGTCGACAAGTCTTTGCTTTGCTTTTCGTTTTTGCTTTGTCTT
Source organism: Persicaria tinctoria (assembly GCA_037127255.1). Lineage (NCBI taxonomy): Eukaryota > Viridiplantae > Streptophyta > Magnoliopsida > Caryophyllales > Polygonaceae > Persicaria > Persicaria tinctoria. The sequence goes on along the minus strand of JBANSL010000006.1, from coordinate 55,478,940 downwards.
TGCTTTATTTCTTGCTTTGCTCTTTGCTTTTATTTTGTTTGCCCTTGCCTGGTTTATTTGTTTCTTTCCTTTTTGTGTTTCTGTCTTTTTGCTGCTTCTGTGAGAATTTACAGCTACCTAAGAACTGCTGACGTGCTTCCTCGTGGATTCGATCCTGACTTTTCTCTTACTACAACGGGAGGAAGTCTTGTATTATTTGCTGAGACAGGGAAGTCAGTCTGATCTTTATTTCATATTTATTTCAATACTCGATTTACTCCTGCAACAACACATGCCCTCACCCCACGCGCGCGAAAGAGCCTGCCACGTAGTGCTATCTTCAAGACACATGTCTTCTCCATATCCGTACAATTAGGATGGTATATAATCCGAGCTCGGAAAGTAAGGTATGGGCAAAATTTTGGAAAGTCTTTTGATTGAGAGAGAGAGGTCTAAGAATACAAATAGAGCTGCATGTCGGGTCATCCGCGGTCCTCATTAGACTACACAAGTTGGTCAGTCAATGATCCGCAGATCATTTTACTTCATCTATCCACGTCACGATCCTAACGAAAGGCTTCTAAAGGCCATTCATCCAAGTTAGGTAACCCACTTCCGCGAGCCATCATGTATATGTCCGCGTGACGCAAGTTAATTCTGCTCCACTTGGGTGGGACGATTCTTCTAAGGTGGGGACATGGTCTATTCAATACTATTAGATCCGCACGGGTTGTGATGTGTGACGGATCTTTCGAGAGACACATCTGATCAGGTAAGCCCGATCGTTAAGTCAATCTTAAGGATAGACTTTGTCCCTACCTGGTCCCAGTAAAATGGGATTTTTATGGCGGAAATTCTTAGAGGAGGAAAGAATGCGATGGCAGCTACCGCTACTGGAGAGAGGAAGAAAGAAGGAGAAAGAAAGTGTACGCCCTATTGAGTTATTAATCTAGAATTCCTATGTTTTATTCAAGCTAAGGTGGTTAGCTTGTAGTCAAGTAAGGTTTGTTAAAGTTAGTTATGTTTTCAGATTTGTAAAGGGTGTTGTGTGGACAGTTTCAATTACAATTTTTGAAGTCTTGTAGTGGGCTAGGGAGTGGATAGAAGTTATGAGTTGGTTAGTGATTTCAGATGGTGTATGTATGCATGTTTCAATTCAATCAAGGGGTAAGGCAGTTATTCATTTTTCTGTGTTCAAGTTCTCTTTTGTTCCGCAGAAGAACTCGTTTGTTCTGTCTTCGAGAGTGAGCAAATTCAGTGTGAATTTGAGCCTTGATCCACCTCCAAGTTCAACAGTTGGTATCAGAGCAAACACCAGTGTGTGTTGCTGGGTTAGATTCGGGTTAGAGTGAAGTGAGATTTAAAACACAAGGAAAACACAAGAGTGAAAGTTCTTGCTCAAAATGCAGAACTCAAGTAATGGAAATTCCAACAACCCTCAGTTGCCTATATTCAAGGGAATTAATTACCATTTTTGGAGCTTGAAGATGTCTACACTCTTCAAGTCTCAAGAGATCTGGAGTTTGGTGGATCAAGGATTTGAGGACAATGCAGTTGGGGAGCCAGACCAGCAGCTAAGGGAGAAAAGAAAGAAAGATTCAAAGGCTCTCTTCATGATTCAAACTGCTTTGGATGATGAAATCTTTCTGAGAATTGCTGCTGCAACAACCTCTCATGGAGCCTGGGAGATCCTAAGGCAGGAGTACATGGGAGATAGAAGAGTGATCACAGTGAAACTGCAGTCACTTAGAAGGGAATTTGAGACCTTAGTGATGCAAGAGAATGAGTCAGTACAAACCGTTCTATCAAGAGTTTCAGGGATAGTGAATCACATGAGATCCTATGGAGAGGAGGTGAATGTTGAGACAATAGTGAGCAAAGTTTTGAGAAGTCTTACCAAGAAGTTCGACCATGTTGTTGCTGCAATAGAGGAATCAAAGGATTTGTCAACTTATAGATTTGAGGAGTTGACAAGCTCCTTGCAAGCCCATGAGGAGAGGCTGAGCATGACAATAGAAGTGAAGGAAGAGAAGGTACTTCAGGTCAAGAATGATTCCCCACGGTCCAATCCAGAAGGCTCTTCAAGCAGGGGTGGCTATAGAGGGGGTCACAGGGGTAGAGGTGGCTCTAGAGATAGCTACAGAGGCCGAGGAAGAGGCCAAGGAAGAGGTCAATCTGGTGGACAAGGGAGAGGAAATGGTGATGATCAATGGAAGGATTCCAACAGGAATCAAAGTGGTGATTCCAAGCAGTACAAGAGTGGGATCAAATGTTATTATTGCAAGAAATTTGGTCATAAAGAAGCATATTGCTGGGAAAAGCAAGAGCATGAGCAGAAAAATGCAAACTACTCTGAGAGCAGTCAGAAAGAGGATAAGCTCTTCATGACATTTTCTTTGTCAACTGAAAATGCTAGTGATGTGTGGTACCTTGATAGTGGATGTTCAAACCACAAGTCAAGTTCAAGAGATTAGTTCACTGAGTTTGATGGGTCTAAGAAAGGAAGAGTGAGGTTGGGAGATAACAAGGTGTGTCAATGTGAAGGGAGAGGAATTGTTGTCATCAAAAGTGTACAAGGTGGAGAGAAGCACCTAACTGAAGTTCAATATGTTCCTGGATTGGCTCACAACTTGTTGAGTGTGGGACAGTTACAAGCAACAGGTTATTCCTTGCTCTTTGATGATGACCAGTGTAAGATTAGAGAGAAAAGGACTGGACATCTGGTGACAGTTGTAGCAATGACAAAGAACAGGATGTTCCCTTGTGATCTAGCTGCAAATGTGAGTAAAGCAATGACAACAAAAGAGGATGAAAGCACTAGGTTGTGGCATCTCAGGTATGGCCACTTGAATCTTCAGAGTTTGAAGATGCTGAGTGCCAAGGCAATGGTACAAGGGCTGCCTAAGATTGGTGAACTTGATCTATGTGAAGGCTGCATCTATGGAAAGCAAAGCAAAGGTTCTTTTGTCAACAAAGAACCATGGAGAGCTAGAGATTGTCTTGAGTTGCTACATGCAGATCTATATGGTCCTATGCAAACACAATCAGTGGGAGGAAGCAAGTACTTCTTGCTTATTACTGATGACTTCAGTAGATGGAGCTGGGTGTATTTTCTGAGAAAAAAAAGTGAGGCATTTGAGAATTTCAGACATTTCAAAGCTCTTGTAGAAAATCAGTCAGGCAAGAAGGTGAAAGCTCTAAGAACAGACAGAGGTGGTGAGTTCATGTCAAAGGAGTTTGCTTCTTTTTGTGATGATCATGGTATTAGAAGGGAGCTCACTGCTCCTTACACTCCAGAGCAAAATGGAGTGGCTAAAAGGAAGAACAGAACAGTGGTTTAAATGGCTAGAAGCATGTTGAGAGCTAGAAATGTTCCTAAGATGTTCTGGTGTGAAGCTGTTGCCACTGCAGTGTATGTCTTGAATAGATCACCTACTCGGGTTGTGCAAGATAAAACACCTTTTGAGGTGTGGAGAGAGAAGAAGCCATCTATACTGCACTTGAGGGTGTTTGGGTGTGTTGCTTATGCAATGATCAACTTGAGAACAAAGCTTGATGATAAGGCAGAGAGGTGTGTGTTTATTGGATATGCTTCTCAGTCTAAAGCATATAAGATGTACAATCTTGTGACTAAAAGGATTGTCATTAGTAGGAATGTAGTGTTGAATGAGGAGACTGAGTGGGATTGGATGAGGAATGAGGAAGGAAGTGTGATACCATTGATAGCTCATCAGAAGAGGTGAATGCAGATGATGTAGATGACATAAATGAGCTCAACACAGATTCTCCTTCAACACAGTCTCCACAAGAAAGTCCCTCAAGCAGTAGTGCTGGCTCTACATCTTCTTGATCTTCAGGAGAGTCTCCTCCTAGGAAATACAGATCATTGTCTGATGTGTATGATAGAAGTGAAAGATGTGGATTTGCTTTGACAGCAGCTGATCCTGAAAGTTTTGATGAGGCAAATGATGAGAAGAAGTGGCAATCAGCTATGAAAGAGGAGATGAGATGTATTAGGAAGAATGAAACCTGGGAGCTGATGCATCTACCTCAGGGAAAGAGAGCAATAGGCCTGAAGTGAGTGTACAGAACAAAGTTCAACACAGATGGTGAGGTGCACAAGCATAAGGCCAGACTAGTTGTGAAAGGGTATGCTCAACAGGAAGGAATTGACTATGAAGAAACATTCTCACCTGTGGCAAGAATGGAAACAGTGAGAGTGGTGTTAGCATTGGCAGCTCAGTGGAAGTTGCAAGTGTTTCAATTGTATGTGAAATCAGCTTTTCTAAATGGAGAGTTGCAAGAAGAAGTGTATGTTGAGCAACCCCTGGGATTTGAGAAGAAAGGTGAAGAGCACAAGGTGTATAGATTACACAAGGCTTTATATGGACTAAAGCAAGCCCCAAGGGCTTGGTATAGCAAAATTGATTCATTCTTTCTAAGGAATTAATTTGAGAGGATCATGAATGAGCCTACACTGTATGTGAAGAAGACAGATGCTGAGTTTATTGTAGTGTGCTTGTATGTAGATGATATAATCTACTTCAGCTCCTCAACACACATGCTCAAGGAGTTCAAGCAGTCCATGATGAGCAAGTTTGAGATGACAGATCTGCACTTTTTGAAGTACTTTCTCGGATTGGAGGTCAAGCAGTGCAAAGAAGGAATTTTTGTATGTCAAGAGAAGTACAACAGAGACATGTTGAAGAAATTCAACATAGAGAAAAGTGATGCTGCTAGAACACCAATGAATACCAATGAGAAATTGAGAAAGGAGGATGGAACTCCAGCTGCAGATGAAAGGCTTTACAGAAGCATGGTTGGTGGCCTGAATTACCTCACACACACTAGGCCTGACATTGCCTATAGTGTGAGTGTGATTTCAAGGTATTTACATGGTCCAACAAAGCAGCATCTTTGTGCAGCTAGAAGAATTTTGAAGTACATTGCAGGAACCTTGAGGTATGGGATCTGGTATGAGTGTGTGGATGACTTCAAGCTCAGAGGATACACAGATAGTGACTGGGCAGGTTGTCTTGACGACAGAAGAAGTACATCAGGTTCTGTGTTCAGCTTAGGCTCAGGTGCAGTCACTTCGAGTTCAAAGAAACAAGAGACAGTGGCACTATCATCTTGTGAGGCTGAATATGTAGCAGCTGGTTCAGCTGCTAAACAAGCAATGTGGTTGAAGAAATTGCTACTTGATCTAGGATGTGATCATTCAAAGGCAATTGAGTTGTGGTGTGACAACAAATCTGCTATAGCAATGACGAAGAATCCAACTTTCCATGCTAGAACTAAGCACATAGATGTGCAGCACCACTTCATAAGAAGACTTGTAGTAGAGGAGAAGGTGACAGTGATGTTTTGTGGAACAAACAGTCAAGATGCAGATCTGTGCACTAAGGCTCTTAGCAGTGCAAAGCATTTCTTCTTTATGGAGAAAATTGGCATGAAGGAATTCTAAATTAAGGGGTGGTGTTGAGTTATTAATCTAGAATTCCTATGTTTTATTCAAGCTAAGGTGGTTAGCTTGTAGTCAAGTAAGGTTAGTTAAAGTTAGTTATGTTTTCAGATTTGTAAAGGGTGTTGTGTGGACAGTTTCAATTACAGTTTTTGAAGTCTTGTAGTGGGCTAGGTAGTGGATAGAAGTTATGAGTTGGTTATTGATTTCAGATGGTGTATGTATGGATGTTTCTTAATTCAATCAAGGGGTAAGGCAGTTATTCATTTTTCTGTGTTCAAGTTCTCTTCTGTTCCACAGAAGAACTCGTTTGTTCTGTCTTCGAGAGTGAGCAAATTCAGTGTGAATTTGAGCCTTGATCCACCTCCAAGTTCAACATGGGTGGATTTTCATATAATATACATGCACCTGTGTTGCGTTCAATAATTTTTTTTTAAAAAATTGCAACAGTAATTTTTTTTTAAAAAAAATTGACGGCTTTTTAAAAAAAAAAATTATTTGCAAAGAAATGTTTTTTTAAAAAATCAACAGCCTATACGCCTAGGTTCGACCCGCCGGGTCGACAACCCGGGGAGTATGACCCTAACCCTAACCCGGGATTATGACGAGTCGACGGGTTCGGGTCACCTGGCGGGTTGGCGGGTTGGTCACGTGGCAACAAAACCGGGTACCCAGTGGGTTTGGTGGGTCGACCCGCCGGGTCAACCATTTTTTTTTAAAAAAAATATGGTTTCAAACCCAAAATAAAAGATAACCCATCAAGTCTTTCACCACACTTTCGAAATGGAAAGATTTAAGGTTGACAAAACATAATATGTGGGAAGATATAGATATATATATATATATATATATATATATATATATATATATATATATATATATACACACACCTTCATTCCACTCCATCATTTTACCACACTTTAAATGTTATGAGATATGAAAGAAATTGTGAGAAATTGATGTTTCGATGAATCAAATTATACTATGTAAAATGTAATGTAATTAAAGTCTTTGGATTATATGTTGGAATATAATGTAATTTTAGTCTTTGGATTATATGATGTAACATATAATATAATTAAAGTGTTTACCTCTTAGGATTTAATGAAATGAATAACACATGGTGATGAAACATCATGATACCTCAAGTTATGTTGGATTAATCTTTCTATCTAATTCAATTGATAATTGTGTTGATCCATTAATCAATCATAAGTGTTTGACCCAATATTATATTTCATGCTTGTTCTTGAAAATCTGAAGTTCTATATCATATTCAAAATAACCGAAAACTCGATACATATTAAGGATAACATACAAGTGTAACAACTTTATCGATAAAAATATTTGTATTCTTTGAAATTATATCATAAATACTCCTAACTTAGTATCATATAGAATGATTTCATAGCGGATCTACAAAATAACACAAATGTTTAAGGTATTGTGTTGAACTTCACACTTTCTTGTTACCCGTTCGTTATTCTAATCTTTCATAATTGATAGGTAAAATATTTTTCAAAAAAATAATATTTATATAAAGTGTAATATTAGTGTTTGTATATGATAACAAAATTATAACGACGGATTGACATGAAATAACTTAATGGTAGATATTGAAGACATGATTTAGTTTCTACTTGTTTTTATCCCACATCCCATCCCACATGGAAAGTTAGAGGAAAGGGAAGAGTGGTAAGCCTATAAAAAAAGCAAAGGTTGGGTAGGATCTTTACAACATGGAATGCATGACAATTTACACATTATGAATAAATAAAATTCATAATAATTGTAAATATAAATTCCTTTTTAGTAAATTTTTTTTAAAAAAAAAATTGATGACCCATTAGGTTGACCTATAGGGTCGACCCACCAGGTCACGAGTTTTATTTTACTCGGCCCTAACCCTGACCCCGACCCTCAACCCGAGCCTACCCTTCAACCCTGACCCGGCGTGACCATTTTTTTTTGACGCTGGATGAAGATTCGGTCGGGTCGGCTGCAGCAGAGGCCCTTCATAGCGCATCCTTCCGGATAAAAACATACAGTTCTGGACCATCCTCATAGCTGACGTCGGCAGGGGATGCATGGATACTACGAGCAAGATAGTCGGCCACAACATTAGATTACCTGAAAATATGACGAATAACAACATAAGTAAAGGACGAAATATCTGACAAAATATCCGCTTATAGCATCTCGATTGTCCAGGGGCATTTCCAATCCTCCAGTAGAGCCTTTATAACTAGTGGTCACGTATACGCCTAGGTGTTGTAGAATTTTTAAATTTTTTTTTTCAATCCGTAACAATTTTAAAAAAAAATATATGGGGTTGCGCATAAACCCGTAAAATTTTAACCGTAACAAGATTGGTTTTTAGTAGACCTGTCAAAACACAACCCGACTCGGTGACCCGACCCGATCGATCGAAATTTTTTGGGTCAAGACCCGGAAATTTTGACCCGAAATTTTTTTCCGACCCGAACCCGAAAACCCGAAAATTTTCCGGGTAATCTGGGTTTCGACCCGGTGACCCGATTCACCCGGTAATTTTCACCCGATTTACCCGATTGACCCGTAGACCCGGTTGATTTATAAATAAATATAATTAAATTTTTTTATATTTCATTAAAATTTATCGCAAAATTATCAAATTATGATTTTTTTAATTTAAAAAAGAAAAAATTGACAAACCCGAAATCGACCCGAACCCGCCCAAATTCCGGTCAAACCCGGGTTCTAGTCAACCCGAAAAACCCGAAACCCGTTTTACCCGAGACCCGGAGTAACCCGACCCGAACCCGACCGGAATGACCCGTTTGACAGGTCTAGTTTTTAGGTATAAACATACCATGGACGTATGAGATCAGAGATGAAGGTGAATATCCACATGCACCTAGGGGTGACCATAGGGTATGTTTAGGAGTGAGCTTCGACAACTTTGTTATTTCTTTCGTGTCTTTATAAAACGGAGCACGAGAATTAAGAAGTAGCATATGAATTGTAATGATTAGACGTAAAAAGTAGGTTAAATGTAATGATTAAGTTTGATATTAAAGTATTTGTTTTTTGTTTTTTTTTTTAATTTGTGAGGAGAGTAGGGGTAATGTAAAAATTATAGTAATAATTAGATATAAAAGTAGATTATGTGTAATTATTAAATCTAAAAAGATATGTATTTTTGACAAAATTTGATGGACTAAAAAGACATGTTTTTTGAGACGGAAGAAGTACAAAATTGACATTTTATATTTATTTTCGCCTTAAAAATTTTACAATAATGGTATCCATTGTGTCTATAATTGGGATGTTCATCAGCATCCACCCATCCAAATATTATTAAACACGGAGAATATAACTGAAAAAAATCACGAATGACATCATAGAACATTATACTCTAATATCCTCCATATTCTTCCTATACATAGTATTTGCATGTTTGTAAAAGAATGTGTTGTATTGTACTTGAGTAAAATGACACTTATTACTTTATTTTTTAATTTTTTTTATGCAAGAAAATATTCAAAAGATTAGGAAAAACAATATTTAATTATTTAATAGGCTGATAAATTGATAGAAAGACCCGACATGATATAACACAATAAAAGAAAACATAAAATAGAAATAAAAGGTTCTTGAATAGGTAAATAAAGAGCGGTCATTCCGGGGTTCGAACCGGGGACCTATAGGCAGTGGCGGAACTAGACTCTCGGTGATGAGGGGGCCGAAATTTTACATTATGTTTTTTTTGTTTATCAAGTACAAAATTTAAAAAAAATATTAAAAATGCAATAAATTTGTAGTTTAAATATGCAATTACTTTATGAAAAATCGAAAAAAAAAGGGGACATACTAAAAAAATGTGGATTTTTTTATCATAAATAAAAGTGTTTCAAAATTTTTGAAAAAAAAAACTATAAAATTATATTTTAAATGTTTAATTTCTTTTAAAAAAAATGGTAAATACAAAAATTGAATGTATATATACTAAAAATTTCTTGAAAAATGATTTTTGTTTATAATAAAAAAGCATTGAAAAAACTATAAAATTTTAGTTTAAATGTTTAATCCAAAAAAAATCATCGATACAAAAATTTGTCCAAACTAGAGGTATAAAGATTTGAATCTCTAATCTCTAAATTAAAGTGGTTACCCTTTAACAACTAAATTATTTATTATTTTACTCTTTCAATATTAATATCATATATAATTACCTATATAAATAGTACTACATATATATTTACCCATATATTACATAAAAAAAAAGCTTGTGGGGGCCAAGGCAATCCCTGGCCCCCAAGTAGTTCCGCCTATGCCCCTATGCCTATAGGTACTACCTAAAAGTCCTTTCCGGTGAGCCATTCCGAAATGTTAAAATAAAAGGTTCAATAGCAAGCTAAACGCGCCATACTAGACCGTGGTTCCCAAACGAAACGAAGACCATCAACTCAAAACAAACTAAGAACCATTTTTTTTAAAGGCAAACACTTGGATGGTGTCAAAATGAATTTAGATGTGGAATTTAACGGAAAACTCGCTAACTCATATTTTTGAACTCTTAAAGCGAATTCCGACCCAATTTCAACTTTAAAGATCGATTTCATCTTTCACCTCGACATTAAAAAAAAAATCTTTTGAATGACGATATCCTATTCGTGTTTTAAAAATAAATAAATAAAGGAAAAATTTGGTTAATTGAACCCTTTTTATGATTTCATGAGGTCTTAATCCCCCCCTAAAATAAATTTATTGGTCGTGCTATCCTCTCTTCCAAATTAATTAGGTCGATGTACCCCATCCTCTTTCTCCTTTAGCCTCATCCATGGCGATCGATCTTCATTCCCTTCTCCTTTCGACCTCACTCTGTCTCTCTCTCGCGCGCTATATCTCTCCCGATTGCCCTTTCTCACTTCCTCCGTTCATGCTCCTCACTAGATCTCACAACCCTATATAACCTCCCTTCTCTTTATCTGCTCCACACCGGCAATAGAAGAACAAATCGATCTCCCCTCTCGCCTGGACTCAAGCTTCGATGACAATCGGGTCTATTCCTTCTCGATCGCTTCAATTTCGGAATTAATGTTGCCAACCTCATCACAACGTCGTCGCTACCCTCCTCTCTCGGATCTAGGTCCTTCCAAGCAGTCTATGTCATCCCAAATCGCCCTCTTCCTCTCTCTCTCTTGGTTTCCGTCGATGTCTCGCCCTCTGCTTCCCTTCTTGTGCTCTCTTACTCCCCCTTTCGCTTCCTCTGTTAGCCGCCGTTGATGGCCAAATCAAAGCTTCTTCCGCCATCCAAATTTCTTGCTTATTATGCCAGCGCCTTGTCCCGCTTTCTATGCCACTCTTTGGCTCAATTGAAGACGATGCTAAGCTCGGATGGGCCTCCGGATCTAAGTTCATCCAACATAGGTGATCATGAGTCTAGTTTAGTGGATAGTGGAATTCATTGGGAGGAGCTACAATGGGGTGAGTAAGTAGGTCAAGGTATACAACTCTTTTTTGGGGTCTTATTCCTTGTTTCTTGATGAAATATTCATCTGATAACCATGGTAAAATGCCTGATATGTATGTCAGGAATAGTTTAGACCTTAAAGGCCATCCAAAAGGTGCCTGAGATTCCAAGATTTTAGTTTGTCAACTCTGTTTACTATTGTGTCTGATTCCTCTACCGTTATATCAAAATATGCTCCAATACACTAGGTCACTAGCTGCTTCTGAGGTCTATCTTGCATCAAAGTTTAAATGACTTAATAGCTAATTCAAAGTGGAGAACTGACATTGGATGGCCGCAATGTTAATATTTATTGACATGCTTCCCGTGTGATTCAATATTGTTTATCTTCTCATTATTTTGAAGAATTTTCTCATATTGTCCACATTTTATTCTATACAACCAAAGGCCGCCTCTTCAAAACACTTCATAGAAGTAATCAGGTTCTGGACACCTGTTGACGTCTGAAGATGGCACTTGATGTTGTACATCTTCTCAATAATCTATCTTCCTCTCTTATTATTTACTTATGTAGAATGAGTATCTAGGCACTCTCTTTTTATTCTCTTATTATTTATGTAGAATGGAAAAATCAACATCTAGGCACAGAGAACTCTCAAGTTCACAAAGGTCATTTGAGTTAGCTATGACAGCACACTCCTTATGTTTCAGGTCACGATCAAGCACATCTCAACCTGGAGATTATATTTATGTTTTTTTTCTCAAGATCCTGGATTGAAGCTTTGGGAATGATTTTCCTGCAAGGTGTTGAGTTGTAACAGTCTTGCTGGGTTATGCAAGATGGACTTCCAACAGTAGGCAGGTAGGATTTAGTGGCAACTAACTGCAACTCTGATTCATATTCTACAAATCAATCCACTCAAGGTACAAGGCACCAATGATATGAGATGCTCATGTGAATTGGGCATCAAATTCCAGCAATGGCATTTGAACACAAAATTTCCTGCTTTGCTGATTGATTCCTCTAAAAGCAATGCGAGTGAGCAGCTGGGCATGATGACATCTTTAGATGGCATCTTCGTTTAGTGGGTTGGTTATGAGATGTTATTTTTATTGGGTGGGCTTACAAGTTTGTTTCAGATGGTTTATTTGCTTTTGGCTTCTTAGTATATTACATGTATTTATATAATGTTTATAAGGCTTATACTTACAATTGTGTCATCAATGAATAAAAGTAACCAATAAAATTGTCATCAATAAAAAGATGTCATCAATGACGTGTCAACAAAAAATGTCATCATAAAAATGTCATCATAAATGATTGAGATGTGATCACAAATGTCATCAATAAATAAAAATATACACTACAAAAAAAATTTAAATTGGCCACGTAAGGTAGCTTCGGCTGATGTTTTCAGGGGCAATTGATACTCTTTTGCCACGGCAATAGCCACATCATGTATTCAATCCGGAAAAAACAAAGACGTTGTGAGCCGATGGTAGCTTCGGCGAGAGTTACCGTGGCTAATGAAGTGTTATTTGTGACGACATGAGGTGATGTCGTGGCCAAAAAAAAGGAACTCACTCAAAACGCGTAGTTTTTTTAGAGAAATCCTTCCGCCGTCCACTTCATTTCAGATCTGGAATCCTCTCTCTCATTCGCCCATGCCCCTCTCAACTCTCAGATCCATTCATGGCGGCCTTCTCGATCTCCTCTCTCCCTCAACTATCTCTCTTTTGTTCATCCATCTCCTTCTCGATGCTCACGTTCACTCATGGTTGGCCTCCATTCTTCATTCACGGGCTCAAAAAACCGACCCCTCCTCCATCATCACTCTAAATGGAAGTTGTAGATCTCTAATATCCGGCGGTCGAATCGCGACTCCGCCCTTCCTCTCCTCTCTCCGACGGCCAAATCACGATCTTATCTTCCTCCTCTACTCTCGCCCCTCAATCTGCATCACAATCATTCTCCGCCGTCTTCGTGACTGGACAATCATCGCTTCCATTGTCTCCAACCCTTCTCCCTGCAGTTGTTATCGCCTCTCTCAACAACACTTCCCCCACTGCCTTCCTCAACACTGCCTGCATCACCGGTACTGATTTTCTCCGTTGAGTTTTGAATATTTATGATTTAGGGTTTCTTTTTTGGTTAATGAATCTGTTTTTATTCATTCTATAACGATCTGCAATTGATTTTCAATTGTGATTTAGGGTTTCTTTAGGGGTTTCAAACTACTATCTGATTCGGGTGACATTATGCAAATCTAGAGCTACTTGACAATTCAACAACTCTATGATGTGTTAGTAACGTTAATATGTTCTTAATCAGGTTTTAGGTGACATTATGCACATCTTCCAATCAATAATATTGTGTTTCTGAATATGCTTGTCCATATTTTTCCAGATAAGGATGTTTAGTCATATAGAGCTACCTGACAGTTCTACTAATTCTCCAAAAGTCTTTGTTTTCCAAGTATGTGCTCATGGATACTAAACTTTGAAACCTCAATTTTTTTTCATCTAACTGCAGATTGGTTGAGTTATTTTTGTTGCCTCACCATTGACTCCGGCTTTATCCAGATTGTAGGGAAGATTCCTCTATAGGTAGATATGGCTTTTTTTTTAGAAACCAATTTGAAGAGCTCACGAGTTAAAGAGCATGTTAGTAGCCTCACATGTTTTCCTCTTCTGTTATGCCTGAGTTCTAATAGTTTGGTTTGCATCATATATGTACTTATGTTCTATTGGTTTGAATGAATAATAGATCTTTTAAATCGAATCTACAGTCTTGGAATTAATATTGTATTTTTCTTATGTTCTATTGATTCAGGGAACATTATGCACATCTAGATTTTGTAGGCATGCTTGAAAGAAGCTTATTCTTAAGGGATTTATGGTTGTGTTAGTTGAATCCACTCTTAGTCCAAAAAAACTATTTATAATACATAATTTGTTAAAGAAATTCTTAAAGAAACTAAAAGATAACTCTAATACATAATTTATTTCATGTTATGCACTAGAGTTATTGTCCAAAATTATTTGTTAGTTTGAAACCTTTTTGGCTAGCTAGCTCCATAAATGCTCAAGCGTTTGCATACTTTATTAAGTGTTTTATGCTATGTCGTCCATTATTATCTTTTGAGGGCAGCAGTTACCCATCTTTTTTGGAATCTTATTTTCCAAAAACTGTTATTTTTATACGAAAAGCTACTTGAGCACTTGATAATATATTGAGGAAGTCCTTTTCATTTCTTCCCTGCTTCTCTCTCTTCTTTTATTGAGTAATGGTAGGTTTTGAGCTAGTTCTTGATGTTCTTTGGTGTGACAGGATGCTTTCAAGGGCTACTTGAAACTTTTGGTTCTGACTGCACCTTCAGATGATTGTAGCCATCATGAGAAAATTCAAAGGTCAGTTTGTTCTTACTACCCCATTTTTTACTTGTTGCCCCCTTCAAATAGTGTGTTCACATATGCTGTAATGTGTCCAATGTCCGTTTTGCATTTTTTTTTGGCAGTAACAAAGATCTTTCTATGATCCTGGATGCCATCTTGAAACAAAGTCTCAAACCGTTCTGACCGATATTCTTAATAAAAATGGTACCTTATTCTCGATTAGTTATTTCAGATGTACAGAAGGTGTCGTTTCCTTTGTTACTGAAGAAGTGTAGGGGATTAAAAAAACAGAACACACCTTCACATATGTTGTAATGCTCCATTCATGAGCCTGGAGCATTTCTTGACCAGGAATAAAAAAACAAAACACATCTTCACATATGTTGTAATGCTCCATTCATTGATGAAGAAGTGTAGGGGAAACTTCACCAAGATTCCAATCTTGAGCAAGCTTCTGAAATCACTTTTGTATCATTAATGAATGTATGTATATTTATTGTAAATAACTTTTGTAGTTTTTTTGACATTTTAATATATGTGGAAATTTTGTATAATTAATGAAATAATATTATATATGTAAATTGTGTGTATATTTATTGTAAATAAATTATATTTTTTTTAAAGATATTGGACTTTTTAGCCCGGATCTGAATGATTCGAGCTAAAAAGCAAGGTTTTTTTTTTAATTTTGCACCCACACTTTAGCCACGGCAACTTGTCGTGGCAAATGTGTTCAAGGTTGATTTGCCATCGCTTAGCCACGCTTAGGGTGTGTTTGGATTTCAAATGCATTATGTTTATAATGCAAAATGATGAGACAGTGTTTGGTTAATAAAAATTTTAAGGTGTTTAAATTATGATTTTTTGGATTCCATGATATTATAATTAAAATGCAATTACTTTAATCTCGATTTATGTGATTATTTTGTTAAATTATGATTTTATCTTGTTTTTTATGAGATTTTTATTTTTACTACCAAAAAGACACATAAAACGAGGTAAAATAATTGCATTATAATGAAAATGCAATGGAATCCAAACACACCCTTAGCCGTGGCTAACTTTTTTGCCACGGCTAGTAACTAAAGCTACCAAATTTTGCCATCGCCCGATCCGCTACGCCCCCATTTGCCGTCGCAGAGCCGAAGCTACAAAGCTTTTGCCAATCCATAATGGGCTTATGCCACGACTTTTTGCCGAAGCAAATTTAATTTTTTTTTGTAGTGATAATAAACGTGTCACCGCCAATGATTGCATCAATAAAGTGTAATCACAAACGTGTCATCAGTGAATAAAAGTAGAATCGATGGAAATATATTGGTATATAATTGATTAATTAAAAAAGTAGCATCAAACGATTTGATTAAATAAAGTTGCCTCAAATAATTACATTAGAACAATGGCATCAAAGTACTATTTTGAAAAAGTTGAATCACATTAAAGAAAAAAATGGCATCAAACCATTACTTTGAAAAATGATATCGCGGTAAAAAAAATGACATAAAAAAATTGCCTCAATTGTCAATGATAAAAAAAACGGCATCACAAAAAAGTGACATCATATATATATATATATATATATATATATATATATATATATATATATATATATATATGGGGACTTTCATGTGAGTACACCCCTTACGGTGTAACGGAGGGAGAAACATGAACCATTGGATTCTCTTAAATCAAAGGCTATAATTTTATGGGAAAAAATAATTAATTAATTATTTTAAAAATTACAGTTTCTAAAATTATATCTCGGTATTCATTCGGTTTCATGCTAGAGATCCAATAAGGAAGCTGCAAAAAAAAAAAAAAAAAAAACTTCGTTGACGTTGTGAGGACCATGAACACAAAAGACAGTAAACATCGGGTTACATGCTTTGAGTATACAAAGATGTATGCTTTGAGTATACAAAGATGTAGTATTTGAAACAAAATTGGGTCGGCAACTTTGTTGAAAAGAATATTTATTGTGGTTTCAATTTCAATCTATGAGTAGTAAATATGAATATTTATAGGATTAAATTTGAAAATTTTGTTGTTAAAATATGAAGGTTTAATTTTGTTTTGCAATTAAACATGTGTCAGATATGTGGATATATATATGAATAAGAGCTCGTTTGGTTTCACTCCCAAAAACCTAGGAAGTAGAACTTCCCAGGAAGTAGGGGAAGTTCATGTGTTTGGTTTGTATTTCTAAAATTAAAAAACGTAGGAATTCAACTTCCCGGGAAGTTGAATTAGCCCAAAATGGAGGAAGTTCACTTACCTAATCTCTCTTAGGTAAGTTCAACTTCCCCCATTTTTAACTTGGAAATTTTCATTTCCTTCATTCAATCTCCTAGAATAAAAAATCAACCAAACATATATTTAGAATTCCCGTCAATTGGATTTCCCGGGAATTCAATTCCCATGAAGTAACTTTTCAGGAATTTCAATTCCCACATTGAACCAAATGAACTCTAATTAGTTGGATAGCAATGAATGATTGCTAATCTAAATATGAATATTTAGACTTTGAATTCTCTTTCCCATTAATTGCAACGTTCTGTTACTTCACCGAAAGCGGTTTTTGCCATCGAACAATATATCATGGGTAGTTTTCTAGTGTATGTGTTTGACGGGGTTTTTCCCTAAGGTCAATTAAAGAATTACTTCTCCACATTCATTTCTAACCGTTTGATCAAACTAATTCTAACGTCTCAGATTTGTCCTCTCGTTACACAGTAAGAGGTGTCCTCACCAGAAAGCTATTTTATATATATATATCCGTACAAATTGGTCAAATGTCAACGTTGACCGGTCAAACTATTTACCATTGACCCTTAGGGGTGCATCTCATCCGAGTTTTTTGTAATTAAGGAGATTGATTGCCTAATTGAATTTTCCTAAAGGCATAATTAGCAAATTCACCCAATAAAAATCTAATTGATCGATTGAGCGGAAATTGAGTATCATCGGTTGTGATTTAATTTTCGAGCAATTGAAAGTTTGAGGACCCCACTCACCTTGTCTCCTTCCTCTGCATTGCATTCGGACCAGCAGCCCTGCATCTCTGTTTGTCTTTTTTCCTCCTCCTGCAATGACCCTCCTCCATCTCTCTCCCTCTACTTTTCTTTTTCACCTTATTGGGTATAATGCCAAGCAACTGCTTCCTCCTCATCAGAATGTAGCTTGACCATCTCTCTCTTCGTTACATTTGAGCCTAGACAAACCCATGCCAACCTGCCCCTCCCATCAAAAGAAATTTCAGTGAAAATTGTTCTCTCCCCACTTTCATTATCCTTCCTTGATTCATTCAAACAAAACCAAAAGGAAACACAACCCTTCCTTCTTGCCTCATTCTTCCTTGTTGAGTAGCAAATAGTAACCCACCACAAGAAGACCTCCCTCATTTCTCTGGCCTCGCAACCCCAAACACCAGTCCACCGACCCTCTTCACCACCCACCAACCACCTTGTTTCCGTGCTCAACCCCGAGCACCACTGTTAGAATTTGAGAGATATACGGATTACCTCGAATAGAGGAAGCGGAATCAAGATCGTCTTGCCTTCGAGTTTGATCACCGGGTAGATCTCCATAGCACCAAATCTCGTTAGAGATTCGGGAGCAGTGGAGAACCTACGATTCACAGCCTACACACCATGGGAGAGCGTTGGAGAGGAAGGAGACTCTCTCCTCGAATGAGAGAATTCTCTGTGGGTTTTCTTTCCTGGGAGGAACGTTTGACAAACAGAGTCCTAGGGTTAGAGATTAGGGGAGAGGACTCTCTCCTATTTATCTCTTTTATTTATTGGATAAATAAATATATAACGAATATATATTATTTATCCTAATATGACTTAATTCTTAACGTATAAGATTTAATTCCCTAATTACGAAAATTAGGTTATTTATGTTTTGGGCGTATATTTAATTATGTCTGAATTATATGAAATAATTCTAACATTTCCCACTCGCACAAAAGATTACATTCCTCCAAAACTCATTCTCATACTCGTCGTGTATAGGTCGTGCGACCCGACAATACTACCTGCATAAAAATCCCCCTGGGGACTAGGTCACAACGTTAGTTGAAAAGTATTGCTACATCCCTAGGATTATCTTTCATCGGACTAGTTGACACATAAAACCGGATCCCTCTATGTTTGGTTCAACTATAATGGTGATTCACAACAGTACGTAACTGTCGGATCCAACAAATCCCATTTTCGTCAGTGATTACTCATA
This sequence comes from Persicaria tinctoria, assembly GCA_037127255.1. Lineage (NCBI taxonomy): Eukaryota > Viridiplantae > Streptophyta > Magnoliopsida > Caryophyllales > Polygonaceae > Persicaria > Persicaria tinctoria. Next base: position 55,460,410 of record JBANSL010000006.1, on the reverse strand, counting down.
ATACCTTCCTTTCACATTGGCATTACTTTCATGTAAATGATGACCACTTTCCCAGAAGTGCCCCACTTAGACTGCATCATTCATGGCCATCAGAACACAACCAAAGTAGTGCATCACCACCACAATCAGTAACCCAAGACGTTAGTCACTAAGGGTTGCCATGTTTACATACATCTTAGCTCACACAGTGATAAAGATGGGATCAATCTATCACCTCATAGGGTCGACTAGCACACACTAGTATGACAGTGTGCTACAGGGAGAACTTCTCTAAAGCGTTGACCACTCAACCTGTAAAGGTGTTCATCTCATAGTCACGTAGACTTGGGAACCATTTTACCCTCCAACACCTTGCTTTTCTGAACCAATGGGCGCACGAGCATAGTTACAAGTCATATGAATGACTTACTATAAATTACCCATTTAGTCTCTCCCAACCGGAGAGACTTCATCTTGATATCCAAAGACAGTCAAGGCGGTTATCATCTCATTCCGTTCCCATAAGAATTGAGATACCTTACACCTATAGTGATGAACACTTATAGGAACGTTTGTTCGTGTGAGAGAACAAACTATGGTTCATTGACATGTAACATATTTCACATTTACATCACCAGTTTTTACCACATCAATGGTACAACATATGAGTTAAGACCAAAGTCTCCCACTTGCTAAAAACTCAAATAAGAGAGGTGGCTCGCATAACCATCAAGAGCCAAACATATTATGACAACGTTGTCCTTGAACAACGTCTCTCTGACTAGACAGGGTTTGATTTGAATATCATTTGATCTCCAACATCCTATGGAAATCCTAGTATTGACAAAAGTGATCAGTCATAACCCATAGTTATGACATCCGCTCACCATATTTCGCCACAACAAATTTTTTTGTTTTCAGGAGAATCTTTTTTCATAATCTCCTCGGAAGCTACTGATGATGTAAGAACCTCAGCTTCCGTGGTGGAAGGACAAACAAGACAGTTTCTTGCTAACATTAACATCTCTTCTCCTTAGAGATAAGACATGTATACTGATGTTGATACATACATCAGTGTCTCCTCCCTTAGATCACTAAGATCCACATCTATGTTCCAACATGGACATAGATATCATCCACCATAACACAATACACAATTTACAAGAGTGCTTTTGCAATCATTCACTATGTTCAGTGCATAAGACTCGAATCAGTTTGTAAAGAAACACATGTTCGCCTGTCTCATCTCATCATACAACAAAATGCGAGATTGCACTTAGTTTTTCAAGTGTTCCTCACTTAATCTACTTCCTATGTAAGTCCATTTACACATTTCCATATATGAGAATGACATGCTTAAGATTATACGAAATAACCTCATAGACAACTACCCAATTTCTATGTAACAGATTCACTTGACAACTTTATCAAAATTGTCATGCTAGAATCACAACATAGTTGGCTATCAGTGTGTCATCTACAACATCAAAAAGTTAAACTTTCCAATATGACATACTTACAATGATTCATATTTTGAACACAAAGTACAAAACATCTTATCATTGTCATCTAGATGCATGTTTCAATGCTTACATAGGTATGAGTACAAGACTAGTGTCTTTCTCAAAACCTTAGCAGAAACTTATCTAGAAAACGAATTTCCAGAACTCCTCCCATTGGGAAAAACTTTGCTATCTAGGTCAACTTGTAAACGGATACAAGCTTTTGTAGCCATTCATCGGTCTGATTGAACACAATCTAACCATGTAGAGAGAAGGTTCCAACCTAACTATCTGATATTGGGTATAATTCGCAATGGATCATTCCGCCTATAAAGTTTTAAGAACCCTGTTATCTCATTGCTTTATGTCTAGGCAGAATTGAAACCAGTTCAAAACATGGCTTCTTCTATAGACTCGTTATCTGTCATCATCATCCGCTCGTTGTGTCTTAGATCTACCAACAGATCAGAGACTCTAAGTGGCGATTAGTGCTATCTCATTTGGATACTTTTGGAGCAACCACAACTGATGTGTTTCTGAGATATCTCGTGTTCAAAACAACTCCCACTCTAAAGTGGTTTCGATATGCTCACAATTGTTCTAGATGAAAATCTTGAACTCAAAACACATTGTTCAACTAGTTTTGAGCCAAGAACGAAACTTCTTTAGCTCTGAACATTCTCAGGAACACTAGATCACGACTGATCCAGAATAACATGAGTGTTAACGTGGCAAGACAGCTTGTATCACAACTATCATAGGATAATGTAATAATTGAACTACCAGAGGCTATGCTGTGGTTTCATCAATCAAAACGCATCCTAAGTTGGTTTAACAACTGTCATACAATCATGATTAAGGATCCCTGAGCTACGAAAACTCATTTTCCTTATCAGATTACTCTCATCAATCTTATAAGTTCGCATTTCCAAGATGATTTAAGAATTTGTTCATGTACCTAGCCTCATGCCTAGTACACACATTCTTCTTGATGCCATTTCTCCAAATGGATTTGATGCAACTAAACAGATAAGGCTAAAATATATAAGAACTAGATTCTCATGCTTATTCCATATCTTAAGGTTCATCAAGTGACCCTCAATCATAAGTACATCTCCTAGAGATCCTCTTATGCCTTTAGCCTTTAACATGACACATGTGCCATTTCTAGGAAGTAACTGACTAAGGATTGTCCAAAAAATGAACTACTCCACAAATCAGCACAATACGCACTTAGCAGAAACCAATGCTTGGTGCTCGGATTTGACCATTTCGTGCAACTACAGTTAACAAGAGAATTTAAGATAGAAAACTTTTTGAATTTCATCTGATATCTTCATTACACACTGTGAGAGAAAACATGGATATATGTTAACCAACAAGCTCTCCTTGTATATCAACATCCATTTATGCACCCTTAGATCCATATTGATCTTAGGAGATCATGAAATTCAAACAACACAATAGAATTTGTGCTTTAAGCTTCTAAATTTTGTAGAACATAATCTACAAAAAATGTAGTGATTTGTTACAAGTAACAAATTACCCTCGAAGCCTCAAGAGAAGTGCTTAACGCAATAAACATCTAATCTCTTTGGACAATCCCACAATGATCATCCTAGACATACCCCAAGGTGTGTCACATTATTTTCAGATAAGGAAACATCCTCTTCTGACAACTGTCTTTTCTCAGGTTCCGTTGAACCTATTCTCCCACTCGCTAGTAGAATACCTTTTAGATTATGTATTTCATCTACACTTTATCACTTTGCAAAGTGGTAAAACTATGCTTCCATAGTGACACTTCTCATGAATTACGACAATTCAGTGAGGATTAGAAAACGCCAAGATCTGAACTTGACATCATCTTATACGGTTAGCTTCAGCTAAACTCTGAAGTTCAGCCCCAATCCTTGGGTATATCATCTGATCTAGCTGCCTAGTGATCAAATTGAACCAAGTAGATCGCAACTTCATCATTTGGACCTAGCAACGACTTGCTTATTCCTAATGATCAGATTATGCATAAGTTACAAATCATATTTGCAACCATTATCACAAAAGTGAAAAATTTAACCTCTTGTTACTGAAACAAAATCAGCAAACTTATGATCATAAAATCGGAACCGAAATCCAATAAGATCTCAAGGTATGTTCCATTACTAGCATCATGAGATCACATGGTCTTTGTAAGGAAACTTTAAAAGCCCCTGGCATTTTCAGGAAAGCTAAACCTGTATTACTACGATATAAATCGATGTAATCTCAGTTCTGCTAACTTCTGATTCAGATCAGTGAAATGAGTATATTACCCGTCTATCACCATTGACCAGAAACATGTTATCGTTCATGCACGAAGCACAAACCAACACATATCACCATTTACCATGACCTTCGAAGCAAAAACATACTTATAGCATGCAATCAACTCCGTTAGAACACGGATTCATGACGGCATAATCGTCCGTCTGACGATTTCCAAACAACGTATGTTTAAAGTTATCTTCCGAACTCTGCGAGTCAGTCTAAAGATTTGATCCCACTAGGACCATGTCCCTAAGTGAAACAGAGTATACTAAATGACAATCTTCCTTAGCATGAAAATGCCTTAGAACCATGAAATTCAGTTTTACAACTCTCTTGATCTGAGAAAATTCAAAGTGAGCTTTACAAATTAGAAAATAATTTTTAAAGCCTAGGACTCAAGAGTCAAACTCTCATCAAGTCCATCTGCTCATTTTCTAATTTTCAAGGGAACTGTTTTACTGTTGACGTACCCAAAGTACTCAACCTCAACTAACTTTATTTGTATGTCCAACGTATGGATATAAACTAGAACAAATCCAGTATAATCGAGCAAAGTCTGATAACATGTCTTCATTAGGACTATCGACTTTCAGGATCCTAGACATATACGTCCTTACCCCTTAAGGGTTTATTCAGTTTTTCAGAACTACGTTTAAAAAACGCTATTCAAAATTACTGAATACTTTCATCCATTTAACAAATGAATTATTTGCTCGATTACCTTGCAATCACACTCAAACAAATTAAGTTCTTTTTTCATAATTTCAAGTACATCACCACGTTAGTAGTAAAACAAGAAATTATTCGCAAGATTCAGAGATGCATCCCAAATGCCTATCTCTTATACAATCTTTACATAAAAGATTTATTTCTCATATTTTAATTAACTTACAAAAAGTCAATTTCCCATTTTAAGTTAATAAGTTATACGCAATAACTATCCGTTAACTCAAAATAATTTTAAACAACTCACAATTGAATTATTTAAATCCACTCAATTTTCAAATAAAACAATATTCAACCAAGGTTAAACATCCAGACAACTAGCCCCGTTCATCACGAATCCAGACAACTAGCCCCGTTCAACCATAACAGCAAAGTCCAAATTGTATATGCTCAGCCAATTTTACAAAAATTAGGCCCAAACAAAATTAGGCCCAATCTTCACATCCTTTAGGAACCTAGCTCAAGCTCGACCCGAAGCCCGCCCAATCCCTGCTTGTTAGGTTACAAGAACCCGGCTCGGCCCGAAGGGATGCCCGAATAGACCCGATGGAGCTCGCCATGAGCCTGCCGCCATGGCAGCCGGCTTGGAGCTTCCCGTTCACCTGCACCTCTTCTCCCACTACCAGCAACCTCAGGCTTGCTCGCAGTCGCCGACGACACCCATAGGGGAGAGCGCTAGACGCCACCAATGCCCACGAAAGGCGGGCAACATCAGCACCACCGCCTTTGCTCTAGGCCGCCAGCCAAGACGCCGCCTATGGCCATCTTCTCTGTCTCCCACTGGAACTCGCTATCGACGATCCAAGCGGTAACGCCGCCGCCTCCACGTGCTCCATAGTGGGGCACGGTGGCGAGCAAGACACCACGAAGCCTTGGATCTCCGCCGAGTACAAGCCAGGTGGGGGAATGAGCCCCGTCGTTCATCGAAACCTTGAAGAACCAAACAATAATGCTCATATTTCTTGAGGCTTTTGGGGATTCGAGGTCAAGGATCTCAAATCCATCATCGTTCTCAACCAATTCGATCAACAAGCCTTCGAATTCCAGATCTAGGTTCATTATTCACAAAGAACAAAAACCCAGAAAAAACAGATCTGAAATTCCGGATGAAATCGAACATGAAATCAACCATTGAAGCGTCATAGATCCCTGTTGTACGATGGGAAATCAACCACAAATAAAATACCTCAATTCCCATTATGTAGATAGCGGAAGTCGGGATCGTTCCACTGGAGAGAGGACAACACTTTCTAGAGTAGTTCCTATTATCTAACAACACACAAAAATCAGTAGCAAAGGCGGTCGATATCGACAAGAGATGTCGATATCAAGGGGATGGTCGAGAGAAGTGATGAATGTCGAGTGGTTGTTTGTTTTTCAGCAGCGAAATAGAACAAAAAGAAAGGGATTTTAGGGATGTAAACAATATAAAAAGAACTTCCAAGGTAAAGGGATAACCACAACAACAACCATGCATAAACCACACAAGAATCATAGAACAAAGATCATGTTTTTATCATCAAAAGATAGCTTTCGCATACTTCACAAATAGAGAATAGAGGCTTTCGCATAAAACCTATTCGTTCTACCTTTTCTTAATTAGATCCCTTTTACTTTCGTCAAAGATCTCTAATTACTATCCAAATTCATAATTAAATCCACTTTCGCTTCATAATCATAAACATGGAATTGTCCTCAACTTTCGCAAAGGATTTAAACACAAGATAGATGATGATAAACTCATAAAAACATCATAGATTCAAGCTTTTATACATGGCTATTGTTGGGCTCACCCCAACCCTAGAAGAAGAGAAACTACTCACACATAGCTATAGAAAACATGCTGAAAATTGAATTAAACATAATCTGAAATTGTAATTAAAATCAAACCTCAAAACCAATGTCAAAACCTTCAACAAAAACTCCAAAACTCACGTTCTTTCCTGCTGTAAATTTAACGTCTCTTCCTTGCCGTCAATTCAGCCGTATGATGGATGTGTAAAAAGTGATCCCTAATTAGCCTCTAATAGGCTTTATTTAAAGATAGAATCTAACTAAGGAAATATAAAATATTCCAAGTCTATCTAACTAAAATATCCTCAAAAGGAATTAAATAGAAACCTTAATTAAAAAGCCCAAAATCAATTAAAACAGCCCGCAGAAATTTCTCCTGGTGCGCAGGGTATCGGCGCCGAGGTCTGAGGTGTCGGCGCCGAGGTACCTGTGTGAATGCAGTAACTTCTGTTTTTCTCCAGCTTTTCGTCTCTGTCTTCCATCGCACTTTCCCGAGTCCTCGCTAATCCGATTGACGCATATGAATATGCGTTGGAAAGCTCTTTTCAAGGACTACAAATCTCATGAAGGCTCCAGATCTTGAATCAAAGCGATGGATGGCGAAAATAAGGCTTTTCTCCAGCTGCACCTCTTTTCCCTTTTGCTTGGCTTCTCCATTGCATTCATGATTTTTCATTAAGCTCTAAAGTGCGTTGAAACTCTTCCAAATCAGCTCCAAAACCTATAAAATCACACCAAAGCTTGTGTAGACTCCATATCTTGCAATATTAAGCATAACTACACATTTTCCTTATTTTCTCAACATAAAAGCTAATAAAAGGACTTAGATAGAATTAAAACATGATGTAAAATAAGACTAAATATGCGGACATCAAAACACCCCATACTTAGACTTACTTGTCCTCAAGCAATAACCAAACTATAACCACTACCTACAACACATCCTTCAAGTCTTCGCCTTCGCCAAAAAGCAACATTATAAGCGCAAGTGGTCTAAAAGAATCAAGCAATCAAACGTCATCACACATATATAAGCAACTCTAAGCAAAAGCAATCGAAATCCAACCTCACAAGGATATATGTGTTTCACTCAACTCTCAATGTGTTTAGGCTTTGAATAACATCTCTCAACTCAATCCTTAATGCAAAAAGCTACATAGACATTGTTATTTATAACACCAATCTCTCCACCGGAGATGTCAAAGCAATCAAAATCATCAAGAGGACTTATGGCTCAATGAAAGACTTCAAAGAAGACTTCATTCGGCCGGGTTGTAATGTGGCTTGGTAAGAAATAAAAGGTATGGAATTATTTAGGCACAGTGGTGCTAAAAATCCGGGAATCAAGACTCCTAAACTTCCAACTCAACTCAACCAACCAACTCATCTCAAAATTCAGCACATCTACCAAACTCATCAACATTCAAGATCATCAACCCATGAAAATACTTCTCAACCAACAATTTCATCCAACTCTCACGTATAATAAACTAGGCTCTTAATAAACACGTTTTTTTTTCTCTTCTCTTTTTTTCTTTTTTTTTTCTGCCGACATTTTTTTTCAATTTTTCATTCTTCTTTTTCTGCAATAATACATATATATATATAAATTTTCGGAGCCTCTAAAATACAAGAACAATGTGAGAAATATAGCACATCTTACAAACTTCACTCAAAGCATCTCAACAAAGCTCAACAACTTAGCTTCTTCTCCATCAAACTCAACTCAATCAAATTCCAACCAACTCTAAATCCTAATTCCCGGATAAAGGGTCAAGCTTATAATCGGCTAGGAATTAATTTTGTGGAGCTAACAAAAGAATAGGCTAAGGCTCAAAGGGTTTCAAGCAAAGATAATATGCAAGGTAGGTAAATGAATGGATAAAATATGGCTAAGAAAATATAAGCCCTCCATCAGCTAATTTTAATAAGCAATGAACTAGTATCTCATAATCGGTCTCAAGAAATAGATAACTACATCAATGTCAAGAGGTAATTACATAAGGAGAGTAAATCACACATCAAAAATAGAGGGAAATATAAAAATATGAAGAACATTCCCTATAAGGTCAAAAATATCGCACTAGGACATAGATTTGGATTTCAATCACCTCTACCTAGAATCATACGTGCTCAATTATAATCGCAAGTCAAATTACCACATAAAAACCAAACTTTCCAGGAGACTTAGGCTAAACCATCCAAACATATCACAGGATTTACATGATCAAGTCGATTATTAGGCATCATCATAGGACATCTAAGTTAGGTGTTTTGAACTAAACTAAAAACTAAAATAAAGGATAAAATAATAAATAAACATGCATTTTTTTCTTTATTTTTTCGACATTTTTCAGTTTTTTTTTGTTTTGTATTTCTTTTTTAATGGACTCAATAAAAATGCAAAATATGCAAAAATACAAAATAATGCAAAACACCACCAAAAACAAACTTCAAACCATAAGCATATAGTAAGTTGTTACCCCCACCCCATACTTAAAAATTACTTTGTCCTCAAAGTATAAGCTCAAAAATAAGAGATGGGTGTAAACAAAGACTTACAAGATAGAATTGGAGCTCATTCCGAATGGAAATAGGTGCTACTATCGTGCCTAGGACTCGACGTCGACATGGAGTGGTCGATAAGCTTCTCTTCTCCAAGGTTGTCCTTTTGTCATGCTTAGCACCTACCAATTCGTTAGCAATCAAAACCAAAACCTCCAAAAACAAAGTTTAAAGCAAAACCAAAACAAAATCCAAAACCAAAACCAACAAAAATAAAATCCTAAATAATCATGGGTCTATGTACAAGCTCTAGATTTTTATGTCGCTAGGCCGACTTCTTCTCTTATGCTCATGTGGGCATTTGCAAGGCCCATGCGGCTCGGGCCTCCTCCTCCGGACTCTCTAGTTCGACCTTGAATATGACTCCTTCCATGTCCTTTAGGTCCATTGCGCCGGGTCGAATCTTGTGAATTTCGAATGGACCAACCTTCTTCTCTTTGAATTTGCTAGGGAACCATTGATTCTTGGCCTTGGAGATGTACACCGTATCTCCTACCTCATAAGCTTTTGGATCCTCATTGTATCCCCTACATACTCTCACAAACCAAGGCATACCTCTTCCATTCGTAATAGATAGGTTTTTAATAGAAATAGGGGAAGAGAAATTCATACCTTGACTTACCTTGTTGGGACCGGGATGGTGGTCTTCGGCCCAACTCTTTCCTTTCTCGTCAATTTTCCCTTCCATGGTAGCGCAACCACCTTCTTTACGTTGTTCTGCTGCTGGCGGTGTCGATGCCGAGGCTGAAGGTGTCGGCGCCGAGGCATCAATAGCTTTTTCAGCATGCTGCAGAAACATTTTATCCTCCAGGGGTGTCGACGCCGAGGGTGAGGGTGTCGACGCCGATGCATCTGTAGCTTTTTCAGCATGATGTGGAATCGATGTCGATAGAGGTGGGTCGACTTCAAGGACCCCATACTTAGCCGTTGCCGTGCTCTTGATTTCCACTTCTTCATTTTCCAAAGTAGCCAATAGGTTGTTGATTTGATCATCCGTGGGCGTTGGCTCCTTGGCTATTATCTCCTTTGTAAGCTCCTCACATGGAATGACGTCCATTCGTGCATATAGGGCATTGACCTCCATCCTCATTACCTCCCTCATAGTCGTATTAAAACGAAACTCAATTACCTCATCGGCTATGGTGAAAGTAAGTAGGCCATTCTTGACACTAATGTTCGCATCCGCCGTGGCCAAGAAAGGTCTACCCAAGATGATTGGTACTGTGGGATCCGGTTCCATATCTAGCACAATGAAGTCAGTTGGGACGAAGAACTTCCCCACCTTGACGGGGACATTATCCATAATCTCTGTGGGCTTCACCCATGTGTTGTCGGCCATAAACAACTTCATCTCCACCGGCTCCAATGCTCCTAGCTTGACTTGGTGCCAAATAGATAGAGGCATAAGACTTACACTTGCTCCCAAGTCACACAAGGCTTTGTAACGATGATTTCCAAGCCCAATAGAGATGGCAAACTTCCCCGGATCAGCCTTCTTTTCGGGGAAGTCCATCTTGTTGCATTCCTCCGCAATATCCACTAGAGACCTCTTGTTACTCAAGATATCCTTCAAAAATTGCACATAGGCGGGCATTTCTCTAAGTGCTTCGGTGAGGGGGATAGTAACGTTGAGGCCTTGAAGCATTTTCATAAACCGCTTGAACTTCCTATCAGTGGGGTCCTTTGGTACCTTGGAGAGGAATGGGAGTGGTACCTTAGACTTAGAAATAACCTCAGAAGCTCTCGTTCTTTCTGCAGCAGGGGTCGGCGTCGAGGCAGGAGGGTTCGGCGTCGAGGGGTCTGCAGTGTTAGGAGAAGTTTCTTGAACAGGTGTGTCGGCATCGACACTGGAGGGGTCGGCGCCGAGGGGCTGTGCACTTCCAGCAGGTTCTGCAGTAGGTTTTGGAGCTGTCAGGGTGTCGGCGCCGAGGGTAGAGGTGTCGGCGCCGAGGGTGTTTCTGGGCTCGTCGTCCTCTTTTTGCGAGTTGTGTTGGTCTAGTAACTCGCGTCCACTCCTTAGCTTGATGGAAGCAACATGCCCGGTTGCAGGGCCCTTAGGATTAGCCGTGGTTTGGCTTGGTAGGTGCCGGGTTGCTTTGGAATTTGAGCCGCCAATTGACCCACTTGAGTCTCAATGTTTCTCCTCCATATGTCCATCTCCCCAAAGCGAGCATTGAGACCTTGCAATTGAGTTTGGACAGCCGAGTTAGCAAGGTCATTCTTTGCTTGGTTCCTCCTCATCTCCTCAAGGATCATGCTCATATCATTGCGTGATTGCTCACGCTCCGGATGGCCTGGAGCTCGATAGAAGTTGTGTCCGCCATAGTTTTGTTGGGGTTGTCGATTGCCCCAAGTGTTTTGGTTTCCTCCTTGGCTAGGACCTCCCACATAGTGAGCATCCTCATATGTCTCGGCTAGGTGTACTTGATCGGCGTGAGAACATTGGACCGTGGTTTGGGAAGTAGATCCACACTCTATGCATGCTTGATTCGCCGATAGATGTCGAACTTGCTTTTGTAGCTTTCTCACTTGATCCTTCCTAAATTGCTCACGAACATCCGGATCAATCTCTTTAGATGGTTGATAGAGAGCCATAGATGGTGGGGGCCTCACATCCGAAACTTCGGAGGTCCCATAGGTGTTGTCATACTCAACCAAGCGCTCTAGCTCTTCCCATGCTTCCTCCGGAGTCATCTCAAGGAACCGGAGGTTGGTGTGAACATTAATCCGATCCTTTGTTGCCGAATTCAGCCCATTGAAAAAGAACTCTTGGAGCACATATTCCGGTTGCCCATGCGTAGGGCATTGTCGTTGAAGCTCTTTGAATCTTTCCCATGCCGCCGCCAAGTCTTCCACCCTCAATTGCTTGAAAGTAGTGATTTTTTTCCTTAGCTCCGATGTCTTTGAAGGTGGGAAGAACTTGGTTATGAAGGAATCATGTAATTGCTCCCAAGTGGTGATGGTTTGGGTTGGCAAGCTATCTAGCCAATGAAGTGCCTTCCCCGCAAGTGACCATCGAAAGGCCTTAAGCCTCACATACTCCAAAGTGTCACCATGAGCGATGGTGTCACAAATATCCAAGAACTCGCGCACATGCTCCATAGGGTACTCCGTTGGTTTCCCCGAAAACTGGATCTTCTTGACCATGGCAATGAAGCTTGTCTTGATCTCAAAATTAGCAGGAGCGTCGGGGAAGACAATAGGTGATGCGGGCACCCTTAGAGGTGGGTGCATATATTGCCGAGCATTGCGAGGAATCCTAGCAAGTTGTTCCTCCGCTTGACGTGCCCTCTCGGCCTCTTGTTCTCGAGCACGATTGGCCTCTTGGTTCTCCCTTTGCAGCCTTTCCACCGTTTCCTCAAGGGTCTCACGTTCGGCCATGATTCCCTTTAGCCTTTCTCTTAAATGAAAGTAATGCTCTGGTTCGTCTAAAGCCTCAAACTCTATTATGCGATCAGCGCGTCGCATACACCTCTCAAACAAACACAAGAAGCAAACAAGTAGCGTTAGAAAACAAGGAGGAGGTGGGCTAGTCCCAACTCCGAAAATCAGCTACTCTAGATGGCGATTGTTACCCTCCCCGGCAACGGCGCCAATTTGTTGTACGATGGGAAATCAACCACAAATAAAATACCTCAATTCCCACTATGTAGATAGCGGAAGTCGGGATCGTTCCACTGGAGAGAGGACATCACTTTCTAGAGTAGTTCCTATTATCTAACAACACACAAAAATCAGTAGCAAAGGCGGTCGATATCGACTAGAGATGTCGATATCAAGGGGATGGTCGAGAGAAGTGATGAATGTCGAGTGGTTGTTTGTTTTTCAGCAGCGAAATAGAACAAAAAGCAAGGGATTTTAGGGATGTAAACAATATAAAAAGAACTTCCAAGGTAAAGGGATAACCACAACAACAACCATGCATAAACCACACAAGAATCATAGAACAAAGATCATGTTTTTATCATCAAAAGATAGCTTTCGCATACTTCACAAATAGAGAAAAGAGGCTTTCGCATAAAACATATTCGTTCTACCTTTTCTTAATTAGATCCCTTTTACTTTCGTCAAAGATCTCTAATTACTATCCAAAATCATAATTAAATCCACTTTCGCTTCATAATCATAAACATGGAATTGTCCTCAACTTTCGCAAAGGATTTAAGCACAAGATAGATGATGATAAACTCATAAAAACATCATAGATTCAAGCTTTCATACATGGCTATTGTTGGGCTCACCCCAACCCTAGAAGAAGAGAAACTACTCACACATAGCTATAGAAAACATGCTGAAAATTGAATTAAACATAATCTGAAATTGCAATTAAAATCAAACCTCAAAACCAATGTCAAAACCTTCAACAAAAACTCCAAAACTCACGTTCTTTCCTGCTGTAAATTCAGCGTCTCTTCCTTGCCGTCAATTCAGCCGTATGATGGATATGTAAAAAGTGATCCCTAATTAGCCTCTAATAGGCTTTATTTAAAGATACAATTTCTAGACTTAATCTCCAAGGAAAAATAATAAAAATCTAACTAAGGAAATATAAAATATTCCAAGTCTATCTAACTAAAATATCCTCAAAAGGAATTAAATAGAAACCTTAATTAAAAAGCCCAAAATCAATTAAAACAGCCCGCAGAAATTTCTCCTGGTGCGCAGGGTATCGGCGCCGAGGTCTGAGGTGTCGGCGCCGAGGTACCTGTGTGAATGCAGTAACTTCTGTTTTTCTCCAGCTTTTCGTCTCTGTCTTCCATCGCACTTTCCCGAGTCCTCGCTAATCCGATTGACGCATATGAATATGCGTTGGAAAGCTCTTTTCAAGGACTACAAATCTCATGAAGGCTCTAGATCTTGAATCAAAGCGATGGATGGCGAAAATAAGGCTTTTCTCCAGCTGCACCTCTTTTCCCTTTTGCTTGGCTTCTCCATTGCATTCATGATTTTTCATTAAGCTCTAAAGTGCGTTGAAACTCTTCCAAATCAGCTCCAAAACCTATAAAATCACACCAAAGCTTGTGTAGACTCCATATCTTGCAATATTAAGCATAACTACACATTTTCCTTATTTTCCCAACATAAAAGCTAATAAAAGGACTTAGATAGAATTAAAACATGATGTAAAATAAGACTAAATATGCGGACATCAATCCCACTCACAACAAAGAAAGAAAGATTGATAGCATCCATTCATATAGGTGTTCTAGGACTTATTTAGCATAATTTAAGTGTAAATAATGTCCTCATTCATATTAATTTATGAATTTGATTATTGTGGTTATGGAGGCGGAATCTACACATATTTGTTATTAATTTCAAGTATGAGAAACTTGGATGGGAGATGCATGAAGCGAAGATGAGATTACAGGAGTCGATCAAGGAAGCAAGGAGAAGATTGATGTGAATAGTGAGCATCGCCCGCGGCCATGTAGTCGTGCCCGCGGCCAATGCCGAGAGCAAGAGTGGACTAAGCCATTAAGTCGTGCATGCGGCCGAAACTCTAAATTGCCGAACTACTTGTCTTTAGTTAGGTTATTTTGTAACCCTTTTGGACGCCTATTTAAGGGGTTTTTAGGAGAAGTTTTAAAAAGCGTTTAGCAATTGAAGAAACCCCAAAGGAGAGCTTTTGTGCTATGGCGAACTAAACTCCTCTTTCGCTTGATTGATTAGTTTGAAGCTTTCGATTTGATATTCCGTGAGATATTCTCTACTCTATTTACTTCTGAGTAATCTTAATCTTCCATTGTCATTGCTTATGATTGAGTTTGTGTTCTATTGGATTGGCCACCTAATATTATTTGAATTCAATCTATCGCTAGATCTATATGGACGCTAGTTGAAGAACTTAGATCGTAGTAGCAACTTGTGATCATCTAGGGCTAGTTGACTTGGTTGGTTGCATGAAGATAAAGATACAATTGGTTTATTGCTAGTTGCTTTATTTCAATTGTTCCTATTGAATTTCCTTGGTGTGCATTGCTATTGTTGAATTGAATCTGGATAGTTTCTAGGTTATTCATCAATAAGGGTGTTTAGAGTCTGGTTGACATATTTACTAATTGCAGGGAAGGAATTAAAAGTTATTGTCAAGGTACAATTGATTTTCACAATAGGTTGCTCAAGAGTAATAGGTTTAAGGAATTTCAAGGATCGGAATCCAAATTGAGAGTGGATACTAATTAATCAAGCGTGTTTCTCAGATATTGTTATCAATCACCATCATTGCACCTTTTTCCTAATTTTTTGTTACTTGGCATACTTCCAAAACCCCCTTTTCATATCTTCTCACTTTAGCATACAAATTGAGCATACGAATTGCACAAGTCTCTTTGGGTTCGACCTGTACTTTCCAAACTATACTAGTTAGGTTAGTTCAGAACTATTTGATAGGATCTAACGACTGCGAAAATATCTCTATCAAATTTGGCGTCGTTGTCGGGGAGTTGTTTGATAATTTATGTGTTTTACTTGTGTGCTATTTCTTCTGTGGATTATCCATATAGTCCACACTCGTGTTACTGACCAATGTTGAAGGTGAGGTTATTGCAGCTACATGGAGAGAGTTTTCATCAATACTTACCAGATTGCAGGAGTACATTAACGATTTTTTTTCATGGGGTTATCAAGCTAGTACAAGGGAAGTGCTTCTATGCATCTTTGATGGTATATGACTGCCGAGACACGGAGCCTCGCTGAGCACATGAGTGATGGAGGTTTATTAGATATGGGACTCTTTGAGATGTGGGATTTTTTCTACTGAATGGATTTTCAATGTGCGCAGAATGAGTCACTTACCCAAGTATCTCAAATAGTTGAGACTTCTATTTCACCTATTGAGGTCATTGTGGAGAATCATACTAAGAAGATGGAGGAAGACAACATTCCATTTGACGAGATCACCCCTAGCTCGCCCGGTGATGAACCAAGTCTAGAGCAAACTGCTGAGGCTCAAGAGGTAATAAAGGTCTACTATTGTGACTGAGAAGGTAGTGGTGATTATGTCGATCCATGGGAGCATTACTTCAATGCACAACCAACGGAACTGTGTTGGTGGACTTACATACCCTCGACTGAAAATCTGACTCAAGAATATTATGAGTTGGTAAGATTCTTGAAAACTACACTATTTTCTATAAACTTTTTCATATTTTGTATCCATTCATCTTTTGGACGGGAACGAGAGTTTGATTTACTTTTGAGGGCACTAACAATATCCGCTTATGTCTTAAACGGAAAACAAAAATGAGTCGAGCCAACGACATAAAACAAAGGCGCTACTCGGGAGGCAACCCGAGTTAGGTAGGTTTATTCATACTTTGCTTTTATTTTGTTTTATTGAAATTTTTATTTATTAGTAGGTAGTTTGGGTGTTTTCGGTAAGACACTAACATTTCAAAATAAGTAAGAGAAGAATGCAAGGACAATGAGCCGTGCTCGCGGCCCAAGAACCGCGCCCGCGACCTTTAGAATATCAAAAAGGGTTGGAATACATATAGAGCCGCGCCCGCGGCCCTTCCCCTGCAGCAATTATCGAATGTGACTCGGATGTATTGGACTCCCTTCTCGTCCTACTGTTTTGGGTTGTGGTAGATTGTTAGAGGTGTCGTAGTTCCCCTCTTTTCACGCCACCATCATAAGTTTCATTGTAAGTTTTTCTTTTCTTTTCCTTTTCCATACTAATTCTTGTATTTGTCTTTATCTTCATTAAGGACAATGAAAGACTTAAGTGTGGGGGAAGGGGGGGGGGGGGGATTATTAGCTAGGATTTAGGTTTTAAATTGCATTAGATAACGTGTTTATTTCCATTGCATGTGTATTTCATAGTCTTAAAAAAAATCATGCATTAGTTAAGTTTAGGTCTTATTTTCCCACATGAAAGATCGCTTGTCCTCTATATTTTATTTGTGATTTATGATGCCCCATGACTCACTTGGATTGTTGAAGCTTTGATTTAGTACTTTCATATATTAGTGAGCATGGTTTATTGATGATTGAGCATGTATGACTCTTGGATTTGGGTGACATTGAGATTCTGTGCAAATTACCCAGTGAGATTATTTATGCCTATTTCAGGACAATCTATATTGTGTCATCTTCCTTGTTGAGTGTACTCTTTTGGATTGCTTCCTCTTGTACTTGCATTTATATATCTTTTTCAAGGTTGCATTTTATGATTTCTGCGCATGGCTTAAACATGATTGTGACACCTTTATCAGCCCTATTTGACTCATTCCCACCTTACATATTATCCGTTTCTTGAAGCCCATTTGAGCTTGATTGCCTATTCTTTTGTAGCTCCACAAAACTTATCCATAGCTAATTATAGTCTGACCCTATCCGGCAATTTAGGAATAGTTGGTGAATATCTATATTGTGGATGATGGTTTCAGTGAGGATGGTGTGATTTGAGGTATCTTTATGATACGTTTAGTTGTTTCTTACTAGTGCTTATTACTTGGGACCTAAGGAGGATAAAATTCACTTAAGGGTAAAAGTCAAGGAAAATCAATTAATATAGCATGAAAAAAAAAGAAAAAAATATATAATAAAGGAAAGAGTTGAGTATGCTTGTAGAGTTGAATGCTTGAGATTAGGATTGTATGACATGGTAGTGATATGGTATGAGTTGATGAGTAGTGGTTTGTAATTTGGTGATTTCCTTAGTTCCCGGATTATGAGCACCACATGGCTTAAAAATATCCATGCCTTATGTTTTCTACCTTGGCCCCATTACAACCTGATTGAAAGACCTCATGATTTTTGTTATGCGTGGAGTCACCAGCAATGGAGAATTAGAACAATGGTGCAAGTCTCTTGTAGCTAAGCTTTCAAAGATTGAGTTTTGAGCGTAAAATTTTTAACCCTAAACACATGAGTGAGAGTGAAACACATAACTAGTGGGGTGCAGAATTGACATGTTTGCTTGAGTTTATTGGTTACAAAATACGTGCAATGATGTTGTCAATTTATCATGTTTGCTTCCCTATTATTTCTAAAGGAACAGTTGTGGTGGATGAATGAAGGCTTTGTTTGTGGTAGGGCTGGCACGGTACGGTACCATGGTAAATTTTCGATTACCACGTACCGTACCGATACCTCTCGGTATGGGATTTTCTGTACCACGTACCAACCGAATAGTGTCGGTACCGAAACTCTTGGTACCGAAAGTATCGGTTACCGAATGTCGGTACCGTGGTAACCGAATCCACTATTTTCATTCTTCGATTTTCGTTTTATACACTGTGGTACCATCGGTACCGATGGTACCAATGACAGATTCACATAATTCACATTCACAAATTCTACCATCGGTACCGATGGTACATGATAGATTTTTTTTAAATAAATATATATTCGGTAACCACCGGTACCACGGTATTTGGGTTGCCCATACCGTTACCGTACCGACTACCCTTGGTACCGAGACTTCGGTTACCGATTCAGTCGGTTACCGAACTCTTGGTACCAATGACCTGTTGGTACGGTTGGTAATCGGTTGGTATGGTAATTTTCCTACCACCGCCCAACCCTAGTTTGTGGGGTGATATGATGTTTTCATTGCTTGAGGACAAGCAAAGGTTTAAGTGTGGGGTAATTTGATAGCATGCATTCATATAGGTGTTATAGGACTTATTTAGCATAATTTAGGTGTAAATAATGTCCTCATTCATATTAATTTGTGAATTTGATAATTGTGGCTATGGAGGAGGAATCTAAACATATTTGTTATTAATTTCAGGTATGAGAAACTTGGATGGGAGATGCATGAAGCGAAGATGAGATTACAGGAGTCGATCAAGGAAGCAAGGAGAAGATTGTTGTGAACAGTGAGCCGCGCCCGCGGCCATGTAGCCGTGCCCGCGGCCAATGCCGAGAGCAAGAGTTGACTAAGCCATTAAATCGCGCCCGCGGCCCCTGTCAGCGTCGAAACTCTAAATTGCCGAACTACTTGTCTTTAGTTAGGTTATTTTGTAACCCTTTTGGACGCCTATTTAAGGGGTTTTTAGGAGAAGTTTTAAAAACCGTTTAGCAACTGAAGAAACCCTAGAGGAGAGCTTTTGTGCTATGGCGAACTAAACTCCTCTTTCGTTTGATTGATTAGTTTGAAGCTTTCGATTTGATATTCCGTGAGATATTCTCTACTCTATTCACTTCTGAGTAATATTTATCTTCATTGTCATTGCTTATGATTGAGTTTGTGTTATATTGGATTGGCCACCTAATATTACTTGAATTCAATATATCGCTAGATCTATAGGGACGCTAGTTGAAGAACTTAGATCGTAGTAGCAACTTGTGATCATCTAAGGCTAGTTGACTTGGTTGATTGCATGAAGATAAAGATACAATTGGTTTATTGCTAGTTGCTTTATTTCAATTGTTCCTATTGAATTTCCTTAGTGTGCATTTCTATTGTTGAATTGAATCTGGATAGTTTCTAGGTTATTCATCAATAAGGGTGTTTAGAGTCTGGTTGACATATTCACTAATTGCAGGGAAGGAATTGAAAGTTATTGTCAAGGTACAATTGATTTTCACAATAGGTTGCTCAAGAGTAATAGGTTTAGGGAATTTCAAGGATCGGAATCCAAATTGAGAGTAGATACTAATTAATCAAGCGTGTTTCTCACATATTGTTATCAATCACCATCATTGCACCTTTTGCTTATTTTTGTGTTACTTTGGATACTTCCAAAACCCCCTTTTCATATCTTCTCACTTTAGCATACAAATTGAGCATACGAATTGCACAAGTCTCTTTGGGTTCGACCTGTACTTGCTAAGCTATACTAGTTAGGTTAGTTCAGAACTATTTGATAGGATTTAACAACTGCGAAAATATCTCTATCAAAGATCAAGCTTCAACTTGTTCGGATTTAAGCCACCAATTTCTTAAAAATCGTCGAACCCAATTGCGAAAAAACCAAGAGGACGAGATCCCTAATTTTCGAGCAACAGATTCAATCTAGCAAGCACACACATAAGGATATCGAAACGAAATCGAATCCCTTCAAAACGCATGCAATCAGAGAAACTAACCAAGGAGCATGGAGAAGAAAAGAGGGCAAGATGAAGAAGGAGGGCAAACACGTTATCAGCTCAACCAAACGGAAGGAGCATATTATTTCCATAAAAAAACCATCAGCTTTACATCTCATCCAAACAAAAAACCATAGAAGCAACAGAGCCTAATTCATGGAAACAGTTCGTCAAAAATGGAATTTTTGATCAAATTTAGTTCTAAGAACCTAATTCATGCCGTTATCAATCCGATTAAACAAATTCAAAGGCAAGTTGAGCCTAAAGCTTTGATACCAATGTAAGAATTTGAGAGATATATGGATTACCTCGAATAGCGGAAGCGGAATCAAGATCGTTTTGCCTTCGAATTTGATCACCGGGTAGATCTCCATAGGGGGCAGTGGAGAACCTACGACTCACAGCCTATACACCATGGGAGAGCGTTGGAGAGGAAGAAGACTCTCTCCACGAAAGAGAGAATTCTATGTGGGTTTTCTTTCCTAGAAGGAACGTCTGACGAACAGACTCCTGGGGTTAGAGAGTAGGGGAGAGGAGTCTCTCCTATTTATCTCTTTTATTTATTAGATAAATAAATATATAACGAATATATATTATTTATCCTAATATGAATTAATTCTTAACGTATAAGAATTAACTCTCTAATTACAAAAATTAGGTTATTTATCTTTTGGGCGTATATTTAATTATGTCCGAATGATATAATTCTAACAACCACAAAACGCCTCCACAGCGCAGCACACCTGAGCATCCCCGAGCGCAGCCCTGAGACACCCGCGCGTCTTGCCACTTCTCTCCGAGAGAAGCAGCCCAGCTCACCCAGGAGCCTCCAGGAACACCCCCGCCGAGTTTGGTGTCCCCTGCTCCGTCGAAAACTCCGGTGAGCCTTCCTTTTCTCCTTCTTCTGAACAAATTCTTTTGAAAGCCTCTCTTTTCTCATCCAAGATCTAGGCTCGAGAAGTGAGAGACGCCTCCGACGAGGCTCCGACGGTCCAAATCGAGCCCGACGACGTTTTCCAGCGAGCATTGAAACCCCTCGGTGAGCTTTCCTAGCCACCCTTCATCTCTCTCGCTTTCAATTTATGTGTGCTTTGCTCTCACCTTCAACTAACCGGGGAGAGAGCGCCAGAGCTGGTCGGAGTGGGAATAATGGTGAGAGCTGGTCGGAGTGGGAATAATGGCGAGGAGCGAGGCCGAACTGAGAGGAATCAGCAGGGCCGAACCTGAGATTTTGAAGGCCCGAGGCAAGATTTTAAAATGGGCCCTTTATAGCTTTACTAAACATCAAACTACAATTCAACCAAAAAAACATCAAACTATAAAAAAACAAACATAAGAAAGTTCCAAAAGAAAGTTTAGATTTTTGAAAACTAGAAACAAGCACAATTGAAATCAACAATTATGACATTTAACTCAATTGAATTGAAATCAATGACAGCAAACAATACTTTGATTCAAAATTTAATAATGATTTTTGCAATTGAAATCAAACAGTAAGTAGCAACAAAGACTTACGACCTGTAATTCAATTGAAATCAAACAGCCACACGTCAACACCGACAGCAAACAATTTTTTTTATCAGACAAAAAAAAAATGATTACTAGCGAAATACTTCTTGATATTACCTACTTGACTTCGAGTTAATGCATCTCGTTGCTCCTTCAATTTCCTCTTCTTAGCTCCAGACAATTGCTTTCCCATATGCACTACCTTACAAGTTGTAAATGTTATTTATTAGACACAATCCTAATCCAAATCATAAATCCTACAAATTCAATTCTACAACCCTACAAATTCAATCCTATATCCAAAACAAAATCAATCATATATCCAAAACAAATTCAAATCCTAAATCATACAAATTCAATTCCAAATTCCTAATTCCTAATTCCAAAACCCTAATTTCGCACTCTTAAATCCAAAACGAATTCAAATCCAAATAATTCGACCAACATAGGATGAAATAGAGAAAGTATACCTGATTTCCTAATTCCTAATTTCAGGGTTGCGGTGGCGATGCGCTTTGCGAAGACGGAAGAAGATCGAACTGCAAGTCTGCGAAGACTTGGCTCACGGCCGCTGGCGCTGGCGGGATGCCGGACGCGGTTGCCGGTTGGAGAGAGAGGCCGACGCGGCGACGCCGGTGGCGGGAGGGCCAGAGGGGAACTGTCGAACAGTCGAACGCGGCGAAGAACAAGCCTGAACCCTCCCTCCTGTCGAACAGTCGAAGAACAAGAATTGTTCTTGCGAAATGCGAATCGCCTGCTAAACGCAGCGTTTCCATTCCATTTTTTTTTGTGAGCGTACCCTCCTGCCCTGCCCTACATCAGTTCCGATTTTTTTTTAATATATATATATAATATATATGGCCCCCCTGGGCCTATAGTGCC
Source organism: Persicaria tinctoria (assembly GCA_037127255.1). Taxonomy (NCBI): domain Eukaryota; kingdom Viridiplantae; phylum Streptophyta; class Magnoliopsida; order Caryophyllales; family Polygonaceae; genus Persicaria; species Persicaria tinctoria. The sequence continues at coordinate 55,438,103 of JBANSL010000006.1, read as the reverse complement.
CGAGGCCGACGCCTCTTGGGCCTGTAGTCAGGTCCGGGCCTGGGAATCAGGATCAGGGGAACTAGAGACGAGCGAGCGAGGGCGCGGGGTTACGAGTTCGAGCCACACCGGTGCGAGCCCAGCTCAGAGGAGCGAGGAGGGAAGCCAAGGAGGACGGAGGAGGAGGAGGCACAGGTCGCCGGCGGTGATCTCCGGTCGAACAGAGGAAGCCGGGTTGAAGAAGATGGCGTGGGTCCCGCTCCTCATCAGCGCCAACTCAGCAGCTGGGGCCCTCTTTCTTATGTTAAACCTCCAGCTTCGTTTTTTTTAAGAAATGGAAAATGGGTTTCCTTTTGGGCATAATTTGTTGGGCCAAATTGGTTGTGTTTTTAAAAACTAAAGGTTGGGCCTAATTTTCTAGAAAATGCATTAAGAGGGGTCGGTTTTGATGTTGATAAATAAGGGGTTCGGTTTTGGTATTTTATAAAATAAACGGGATTGGTTTATATTTTTTATAAAATAAGGTCAGTTTATAAATTCCATAACGAGCTGATTTTATTTTATTTTATTTTTTATTATTATTTTTTGATTAGGAAAGAATTCGAGGTTAGACAAGCCTGAACCTCGATGGCCGATAAGTCGGCAGACGGAAAACCATCTAAGGAAAACAAAAAACAATACAAAGATGGTGCCAGATACAAGCAAACCCACTCTATACAAGCGAAACTAAAACAACCAGACCAAAAGGGATGAGGACGTAGACTAAAGACGAAAGCCAAGCACTCAACGGAGGCAGCACCGCATGCCAACAACACATCAGGAGACACATGTGGGCAGTGAAGACGAACCTCCAAGGAAATAGCCTTCCGGAAAAAAGAGACGTCACGATACACACTACCACGGCCCCAGCATGTCCCAACTCCAACTGCAAGAACCCCATCACGCGGAAAGAAAGTCCAGTCACGCCAAAACATAGAGCAACACATCACTTGAATCGAAATGCACCAGAAATCCTAGCGGAAAATAGCTCATCCGACCGAGAATTATTTAATATAGTTAATTATTATTAATACCAAGATAGTAATAGATATGAAAGTATATTTGAGCCGATAAATTTCCAAAATACAGAAATTTATTTTGAATTATTTTTTTTTATTATAATTTTTATTAATTACTTTAATTTCTTGGCGGTTTGGGTCCAAAACAAAAAGTTTGGGCCAAAGCACACAAGTTTTAATCCACCAGGCCCGAGCCACCTTCGAGCCCAAGGCAAACCTGAAAGCAAAGGTTAGGCCGAGCCCGAAAGAGGAGAGAGAGCAGGGATTTGCAAGGGCAGCCACATCCCCACACAGAGATGACGAAGGCGGTCAGACACTCGATCGAGGACCAGACCACGATAGAGGGAGCCGGAGGCACTAGGGCGGCGCCGGAGAAGCTAGATCCACCACACCAAGGGCGAAAGGACGCCGAAGAGGGTGAAGAGGAGGTGTGGGCGATGGAAATTGGACCCGTAGAAACCAGTGGGGGAGGACCAAGCGCCACTGACGCGGCGCCGAAGGAGCGACAACCACCCCACCCTGGCCGGAAACCGAAAGGACTCCGAGAAAGGGGGAGAGCAGCCTGTGAGAGCGGTTGGAACAATCCCGCGAAAGAAGATCAGACCCGCGACCCAAGCCACCGAGGGAGATGGTACACCCCAAACGAAAGGCGAGGGCAACAGGCGACAACCGCCTAGCCCACACGGGCGCGGTGCACCACCCCGACAGCAACCGGCGATGGGAAAAGGGGATTGAAGATGGTGAACAGTAGATCCACCATGGGAGAAGCACAATTGAGACAAGAGGCTGACGAAGACGGGAAGAAAATCCCAAATTAACCCAAAACCCCAAACTAAAATTGGTTTTTAACTTCCCTAGAAGAAGAAAATTCACAAAAAGGGAAAGTTGATTTTCACGCCAAGAAGGTGGATTAATGGCTCCCAAAGGAGGTTTAGGGGCTCTCGAAGGAGTTTTAAGGGCTCCCGAAGGAGATTTGATCCACTTTCAAAGAGAGTGGAGTTCTGATTCAAACCATAGACAGTAGTTTCGATGGAGTTGTTGTTAGTGGCACCACTGTTAGAGCCTGACTTGGTGGTGGTGATTGGTGTTTATGATAAATTTCCATATTGGGATTTGGTTTTTGGAATTCTAGAGAGAGAATCTCTCTCTCTAAAGAGCTGATTTTATAGAATAAAATGGTTGGGATTTTTAAAAAGAATTGGAAATATTTTATGAAAGTATTTAAAAGAAAATGATATTTAAAATATTATATAATATTATTTGAGATTTAAAATTGAAGATATTATTATTGAGATTTAATGATATAATGTCATGAGACTTGAAAATATAAAAAGGTATTATCAGATTTAAATACAAAAGGGATTCGATTATAATGGAATGGAATGCATTCATGAGCTGACTAGTCTCCGCTCTATCGGGAAGGGGAGTGGATAGACCTAGGCAAAAGTGGGCCGGCCCGCCCGCCCGCAAAGTTGGACAGGCTTGGATAGAGGAAAAAGCCCAAGCGAGTCGCTAAGCCCGGCCCGCGCCCGCAGCGGGACCCGCTATATATATTAAAAAATATAAATAATATATAATATAAAATTATTAAGTACACAAAAATATATATATATATATATATCTATACATACGTACCTACAGTATACCATTAATGTCAGTGGTGGATCCAGGAATTTTTTTAGGGGGGGGGGGGCTAATTTTTGTTCCGATAAATGACGATTTGAAATATTCGAGTCTAAGGTTGTACCTCTATACACCGTTAACACCTTCAATCCTGCTTATTTGTTGAATGACACTAAAAACGCCACTATATTTGTTTTGTGGATTCATCAACTTACATCACCAACTCTAATGTAACTAGACGCGGACGAACGTGGGCATGAGCCGGGCTTGGGACCTGTAAAATATAAAGGGTCTATGTACTTCGACAACAACAAAAATTTTGTATGCTATCTACTTCAAACAAACAAAAAAAATTTGCTAAGGTAGTGAACAAGTTGGTTAATGTTGTCTACTTAGAACAAAAAAAAAAATGACATTTGTTGAATTTTAATTAATAATGTATTAGTTACTGTATAATAAGTATTCATTATGGAATCATTATAGAATAGGGTCCTCCCCTTATAAAAGTTTTCCTAATATTGTCCTAATAAACAAATCTTAGCCCTTGGATCAAATCAACAGTTAAGACTGATTATTAAAATTAATGAATAATTAAATTGATTAAATCTTATCCCAAATCAATCTTCTTCCTTCAATCAAATTGAATTGTGGATCAAATCAGTGTTGAATTAATCAACACTTAATCCATCTTCTTCTTTCCGCTCGTGCTCTCTATCGTTTTAAAACAAAACAAAAAAGTATATCGACCACAATCAGATGAGTTTGAAATTGATTTCCAACTAAACTCAATGTCGGAACTTAGTGTTGGTAAATTTACTAGATAAAACATGCTAATCAGGTTAGGGAATAGGGATGAATGGATGATTCAGGAGATGGGGTTACCGACCGTTGTTAAAAATAGGGGTTAATAGATGAAAAAAGGGGTAAAAGAGGGGAATCGAGATTCGAACCTGGGACAAACGACCATTGCCTCATGTCTTACCCGCCGCGCTAACATGTCTTTTTGATTTTACTCCACTTTACTTTTATATATTATTAAATTAACAGATATATACAACTATACCTATACCCTTATTTTGGCCAGTTAGGGGCTTCAGCCACCCCGAGCCACCCTACAGATCCGCCACTGATTAATGCCTAAATCCCTAACTTTTGTTTGATCAGCAGCTCACCGGTCGCCATTAGTCCTAGGACTCCCATGGCCATTCGCCCATTCCCATGCATATTCCAGTTTGTGTGAGGAAGAATTGTTGAGATTTTACTCTCTGCTATACTTTTTCCCCTAATTATCGTGTAAACATTAGGTACATTAGCCACTAACAACAAGTATCGTGTAAACAAGTAAAATTTAGCGGGTACCCGCACATCGCTCGTGCCCGCAATAGAGGACGGGTCCGGACAATGTTTTCAACCCGTTAAGCGGGCTTAGTCTGGCCTGTGCCCGCAATACCAGGATAAAATTTAGGCTAAAGCCCGTCCCATGCCCGGCCCGCGCACGCGTTTGCCCGGGTCTAGGAGTGGAGGTAAGAGAGGAATATACCATTTGATATTCTGTGTTAAGGCCTTATTATTATTGTGCACTAAATTTGAAAGGCATGTTAGTGCGTTAATATTTCGCCCAACATCTAGAAGCATCTTTATTCAGAATAACGTATATGGTATGATTACAGTAGGACCTAGCCTTGTGGGTGGGCCTTAGTCTGATCACACGCCATGTATTTTTTTTAGATATGTCATATATGTGTAATGATGCTGATTTGGCTCCATGACCGCGGGGTTTTGACATGGTGAAAAGAGAGAGTTGAAACTCTGACTTCACTAAATTGTTAATGGTTTAGATTTGAACATTTGGATTACGTTTTGCCCCGGCTCCACCGTGGCAATCTTATGTATGGTTTTAGAATTTCTATAGTTTGCATGATAAACGGATTTTACGACTTAGGCCATAGGGCAGGTACAAGGGACTTACTCCGGGGGATTCTAATGACCCCTCTCGGTTTTTGGGTGTGAAATCCCACCTTTAAAGTACATATGTTGATTTCAAACCTTTAACCTGTACTTGGGGTGCAACACCTTTAAAGTTTCATCCCTCGAAACGTAACTTGAGAATCATAATCTCGATGAGTTAGCATCCTTCGATTGTTGTAGACAAAGAACCATTAGAGTAATGTAACACTTGTATTATTTTATTATTTTATTTTCTTTTTATACAACAAAATATTTGAAAGATCATGCAATACATTATTTGATCTCTCGAGAGGCCGACGAATTGACGGACGTAGTACCCGTCATGACACAATACAAGAAAAAACATAAAACAGAAATAAAAAGATGCAACAACAAGCTGAACACACCATACTAAACAATGGAACCCAAGCAAAACAAAGACCATCAAGTCAAATAAGTAGATGAAGAACCAAGCTAAGCACTACAATGGTAGCACCGCTGGTCAACGGTAAAACAAGACTATCGCTTGTGGGCATTATTTTTTTACAAGACTTTTGAAATACCCCAAATTATTTTTGGGCTCTTTCTTATTTTTATTTAATTAAATAAGTCTATATTATATCAAACTATAGTTATATCTTGTAAATTTGGTCAGTTAATAAATTCACCTCAGATATATAGTATAAATTAGAATAATTAAATTATTCTAAAGAGTATAATATATGATGAATTTAATTACATAAATCCTATAAATATTCCTATTATTTAATTTATGAATTAAATTAAATAATATTCCTTTTAGAAATCTATCTTATTTCTCCATCTTTATCTACTTCTTTTATTTCTTTTTCTTAAAATCCATTATTTATTCTTAATCTTTATTTTTAATTGATTCTTAATTTCAAAGAATAAAAAATTTATCTTTTTATTTTTAATAGATACACGTAAGTATCAGGGTTTTTCCCACAGATCAAAAATCACAGGCCCTCTCAGCCTCTCAAAATCACCGCTTCCTATTCCTCACGAGCCAACCACCATCGCCGGTATCCCGTGTCGCCCGTGAGCAGCCCCCGCTGACCATCCCCGGCGGCCACCTTAGCCACCGGAACCGCAGCCGCTGTCTGGCCCTCGCCGGAAGCACGCCCAGGACAGCAGGTCGAGCCCTCGCTGCATCCGCCTCCGACCTTCGCTGCAGTGCCGTCGCCACCGCCGCCGTTGCCCATCGCGCCGCCTTCGATTGCTTTGTCACCGCCTCCGACTGCCGCTCCGATTGCCGCCTCCAATCACCATGCGAGACGCCGCCTCCGATCGTCGTTCTTGCCGCGCCGTTAGCCATCGACGGAGGAGGAAGACCCATACCGATCGAGTCCTTCGTCCCACTGGTTCTGTACGTGAGTTCAAAGAGGTTTTAATCTCTTTTGGCAAAAATTACAGAAACTTTGCTTATTTTTATATTATTCTCGTTTCTGGCCCTAGATTAATTATTTATTAAATTAGGCAGTCAATATTTCTAAACCATTCAATTCTTGACCGTTGCAGCGACATCAAGCCATCTGAAAGCACCCTCGTCGGATCCCGCTCCCCGAGGAATTTATATTGGTATAAATTCGTAACTTTATAGAATTAATTCAATTTCAAATTGAGTTAAGTAAAGTTAATCGTATAAAATATCAATATTAAATGTTCTTTTTTCCGTTGGATTCATTAGGTGCTAAAATCTCGCCTTGTGGTCATCAGATCATCGAAGGTTAAGGCAAGTGATTTCGTTCAATGTCTTTTGCATGTTTCGTGATTTTCTTTTGGCGTGCCTTTTTATTCTTATGTGTCGAATGCGGCCCTGTGGCCAATTTCCTTGCCGGTTTCGATAAATTGCATATCTGTCTGCTTGATGTAATTTATCTCCTTATTCATAAATTGGCATGAGTATAAATTAATGGGCAATTATTAATTTAATGTGGTATGTGTATTAAATGTGTCATTTGTTTTATAACTCGAAATAAATAGAAATTGCCCATTTTCATCTTCCGAATTGCATGAAATTTTGTTTGTTTCCTTCATGCAAAGTAATAGCATGTGATATTAAGATCATTTGAAATATCCGTGTTTGTACGTCCTGGTTGATTTAATGTTGTTATTATGATCACCTAGTATTAAATATTAAAGCTGTTATAATTAATATGTGCATCTCACGTGGTGCGGATTGACTTAACGTCAGTTGCGAGGGTTATCTCTCGGGTTGGGAATAGTGTAAAGCCCAATCTAAAAGGTTCCATGGAATATCTAGACTTCAGACAGTCTCAGGTCACAGGCCTAGTTGAGTCTGGACCCGTGTCCCTATTAGACTTCAAAGTCTCAGGTCGCAGTCCTAGTTGAGTCTGGACCCGTGTCCCTATTAGACTTCAAAATCTCAGGTCGCAGTCCTAGTTGAGTCCGGACCCGTGTCCCTATTAGACTTCAAAGTCTCAGGTCGCAGTCCTAGTTGAGTCTGGACCCGTGTCACTACGTTTTATATTGTGTTATTTACATATATTCATTATGTTATTATCGACTGTTGTAGGTGATCATTTCAGTTATTATACTTATCTGCCTCGAGTATAATTCCTTTTTTTATCTTATAATCGATCGTTATGATCATCTGAGTCATGTTGTGAATTTTTATATTTTTATTCAGTTTCCACTATTAAATATTTGTGTCTTTCCCGGCCTTAACCTATGACATACTGTTTTATGGTCATTGTAAGGTTAAAGTCTGAACATTTTCCCTATCATTTGCTAGTCTTAATTGTACTAACCATCCTATTTATTGGATGACTGGTGTCCTTCGTTCTCACGAAACACCAGACCATATTCCACAGGTCTAGTGCAAGCAGCGGAGCAGGAGAGAGTTGAAGAGCAGGCTATCATTTATTGAATCTTTTACTACGAGTTTTGAACCTCTAAAGTTTCCGCATTTCTACTTTAATTTCAGCTATTTTGGAGTTATTCATACTTTATGGTTTTGATATCTTCCTGTTATTGGGATCAGATATTTCAAACTAAGATATTTATTTGACTTCCGCCTATTTTATTTTATTTGCTTAAATTATCATCTTGTTTATGGGAGTATGGTTGCATGTCCCTATAAGCCTCAGGTGAATTCAAAGACATTAAAGTCTGCGGATTCACTAGCGCTGCAACACTCCCTTGGGATTTAAAAGGGGGTGTTACAACTCTATCGCTTGTGGATGACGAACTCAAAAGAAGAACCTCCCAGAAACGGATTTACCCTGAATACTCTATAATGACCCGATCATTCCCGACTCAAAACGTCACGTGTTCAACAAACCCGAAACATACCTAGGACCACCAAATGCACAAGCAGAGAAAAGTCTGAACAAGATACACTGAATTGGTGAAGGCCTTGTAGGACAAGGTGGGGGTTGAAAATATATATATAAATATAAAATTATATATAACTAATGTATGTATATGTGGTGCGTGTGCGTGCGTATGTTATATTTTTTTCTCTCGATCCTTAACAATCTAGGATTTGTTCTTTGCAATGTACGGATGCCAGTCACCACTAGGAAGGGTAGAAGGGGCGAGGTGGTGGAAGAAGTAGGGGATAGACGATGAAATCCATGGATGAGAGCCTCTCTCTCGGGGTGGTCTCAAACCACCAGCAACAACGCTAGTCACTAAGGGAACTGACTGGAGACAATGGTGGCAGTGGTCCTCAGAGGATGAAACCGACAGTCCTTGGTATTTTGGGAGAAATCTGCACCTCGATCCTTCTTGGTCTCGATCGATCTTCCCTGCATGGAAGGAGAGGAAGATTCGGGCTCGCTCCCCTGAAGGAGACTCCGAGGCTCAAGTCAGAATTTGTCGGTCGGACCAAGCTCCTTAAACCCTAGCTAATCCTCCCTTATATATAACGAGAATTAGAGTTTCAATAAATGTCCCTGATAAAGGAAGATTGTGCCCCCAAGCTCTTAACGGGCTTACTTTAACTATATAAATTGCCCCTCGGGTTTCCTCTTCATGATCTAGTGATGAGGGAAGACAAACAATTCGCTACTCTTCACTTGTTATGATCGAAGACCACCCCTAATGCTCACCCCTTGTCTTCGTTGTATCCTACAATCTTTAGGATTCTCAACCGAATAACACAGAAAGAGATTAGATAAATTTTTGGCCATAAGTGAGAGACTGTTTGTTGATAACATCCATAGTGACTTTTATTAGTGTTGAACATTTCGTCTTAAATGATGTTATTATCACATGATTTTGACTTTTTGTGGCCTTTAATGAGGTTATTATGGGTTAAAATTGGCTTTAATTCGTCGTAAGTGACGATTCTTTGCCCATAAGTGGTGATTCTATTGGCCTTGAGTCACGTTCTGTTGGCCTTGAGTGACATTCTATTGGCCTTAAGTGGCGTACTATTGGCCTTGAGTGGCGTTCTGTTCGCCTTGAGTGGCATACTATTGGCCTTTAATGTGGTTATTACGAGTGACACGACAATCGATTTCGAACCTTCACATAACGGGCGGAGATTGAAGTCGAGGGTGCAGGTTCAGGAATTGAAATCAAACAATAGCAGCATCAAGGATGAAGGTGGCATTGGGCGGCTAGGGATGTATATAGATGACAGGGCTCCACCGATGCTTCACCATCTATCTTTGTCTTGCCTTAGGTGTTGTGTGTATGTGGCGGTAAAAGTCGGGCAGACAGAGTATAAAGGCCGTTAAGAAGTGGATAGAGGCCAGGTGTGTTTTTGGTGTTAGGCGGTGGTGTGGTGAGGCACAGAGGTGGGCTAGCGACTCGTAGCATCCTCGTGGCTCAGTGAAAAAAGATGCCCTATAGCGGCGGCTATGACGCAATCCCCAAACCAAATCCAATCGAAGTTGAACAGAGAGAGATATATGAGGCTGGAATCGGTGGCTATGGTGCAATCCCAAACTAGATCCAATCGAAGTCGTATAGAGAGAGACAAAGGAGGCCGTAATTGGCGGTTATGGTGCAATCCTAAACAAGATCCAATCGAAATCACACAGAGAGAGACAGAAGAGGCCGCAATCGGTGGCTATGGTGCAATCCCAAACCAGATCCAATCGAATCGCACAGAGAAAGATAGAGGAGGCTAGAATCGGCGGTTATGGTGCAATCCCAAACCAGATCCTATCGAAGTCGCACAGAGAGAGAAAAAGGAGGACGAAATCGGCGGCTACGGTGCAAGACGACCATGATAAGATAACCGATGACATACTGGATCGACTTGACATCACTGTAACGTCCGTTGATGGGGCTCAAATATCTACGACTCGACTCCGACGCTCAAGTCAGAATATGTCGCCAGGAAATAGCCCCCTAAACCTCAGCTAATCTTCCCGTATATGTAACGGGAATTAGGGTGATACGGGGTTAGCCGTAGGATGGCCCGATCTTCGACAATCAAGACTCAAAGACAAGAACGGAAGCAATGACTCAAGAACAAGAACAAAATGCAGCAAGACTCGAAACAAAGAAACAATAAAGACTCGACCGATAAGGACTGATTCGAACTAAAATAGAACGAGATAAAGACCCCAAGCCTCCGTAGAGGGTAGGAACCAAATACCAACGACTATAAAGCCCGCCTCTACAACCTTACACAACCAAGTGGACAACTTGGAGGCACAAGGAGGGGACTTGTGATTACCTGAATCACCAAGCTCTCGCGAGATTGACGAACTCCAAGCAAACCAAGTTAGATCTATAACCAATTTGCAATCGATGAGCCACGCTTCGAATCGATTGACTTTCTCTCAATTGTGTTTCACACAAACTGAAATTTTCATAAAAGAGACGTCTAATTTACAAGAAGATCAGCCGTCAATATTTAACCTATGGCTGATTTAGATGGAAAATAATAATTAAAAGAATAATTAAAAATAACCCCTAAATTATCTAAAATAACTTAAGCAAATTAATAAGGTCCCTAAAAATAGCAATAAAAAGAGTTCCAACACTTAAGTAAATTCCCGTCTAAAAACAGTGACAACATCAAAGAATGTGATTTTCGGCCAAGCTCTAGGTCGAATCTGGAAACATCTTCAACAGAAAAGTTGTAGGTCTCTTCGTCCTCGTTCCGACAAGGCATGACACAATCAAATCCGATTAATATTGAATCCGTACGACTCATTTTACTGAGACGTCGAAAAACTGTCAAATGTTGAACGAATCTCAAAATGAACAACCCATCAAGCTTGCACCTTTGGACCTTCTCCCATGGTGGAGCCTTCTCCTTTCTCTTGAGGATTACAACATTCTCATGAGCTTTAATCATAGGTCCATCCCCAAGTATAGGTGTGTCCGGCGGTGTCTTGGATGGTCACGCATCATTCCCCGTTTCTTGAAAAGGATTCGACCTCGAATCCAAGGTTGCATAAGATTCCGCAAATGCATCCACACGAGCTCTTGGATCGAATACCTCATGCCCATGGAAACTCCTCTCAAGACCATTAGAGGTCACTACAACACCAAGAAAGAAAGCCTTATTAGTGCGCAAATCAAATTTCACATCATTTTCATTATGTTCTGACTTAATATGCACCTTAGCTTGTTCATTTATTTTTAAGTTTCCATCAAAACCTAGCAAGTTTTCTTCCTTTTTCAAGGTTGGAATTTCAATTAGTTCAAGGCAAGCAATATTACAACAATTTTCACCATCAATGATCATAGTAGAAACTTTGCCTTTTTCTAAGCAATTAGTATGAAACAAATCTTCTCTTTGATTATCCTCACAAGGACTAGGTTGAGCACTTACAACTTTACTATCAATCAAAGAATCATCATGCTCATATTCAATGTAATCATCTTTAGAGGTAAGTAAACTAAGATCTTGATCATTATTATCATGCTCATCATTTTCACCACTAGAATTTTCAGATTCATTATCGCCTAGGTGATTAATCATGAGAGTATTCTTATTTGGGCAATCCTTCATAACATGTCCTCTACCTTGGCATATATAGCAAGGAATGTACATAGGTTTAAGAGTAGAAGAGTTAGGATTACTCCCTTTAGGGCCAGTAGATGCCCTAGACGAATCACGTCCGTTCCAAGGCGCTTTGCCTTTGTCGATGGGCTCCTGAGGCATTCGGCCTTCACTCTTCCCTTGGGGTTGGCTTGCTCTCTCCCTTGAGCCGCCATCAAACCTCCTTTGGGGCTGCTGCACATGGCTTTGGTGCCACCTTTGGGGTTGCCCACTCGACATTCTACCACCTTGGCTCCTATATCTAGCATTCCTTTTTACTTTCATAGCTAAATGTAAAAGTTCAGTAGGCGTAGAATAAGGTAAGTAATCAATTTCATGAGCTAAGACGGGGTGCAATATTCTAAGAAACCTAGCACTGGTATCTTCATCATTTTCAACTACATTAGCTCTAGCCATGGTTTCTTGCATTGCATTAAAGGTTTCCTCAACAGTTTTGCTACCTTGCTTAAGATTTTCTAATCGTTGTGTAAGCTCTCTAGCATAGTGTTGGGGTACAAACCTACTTCTCATAAGTGCTTTTAATTGAGTCCAAGAAGCGATAGGTGCATCAAGGGCTCTTCTTCTTTATTTATTCAGACTATCCCACCAAATTAAAGCAGAACTTTGAAATTCTAAGGAAGCTAGTTGCACATTTTTAGCACTAGAGAAATTATAACAATTCCAGATTTGATCCAGTTTAGTTTCCCAATCAATATATGCATCTGGATCGGTGTTACCATCAAATTGAGGGATCTTTACCTTTACCTTACCTATGCCATCTTGCGTAGGCTCTCTAGGTGCTCGATAGTGGTATCGACCTCCTCTGTTGTTCCGCCTTGAGCGTTGCTCCCAATACTCCTCTTCTTGGAAGTCGTCGTCATGCTCCGAATAGTAGAACTCCTCTTGGAAGTCTCGGCCTCTCCCCCTTCTTTTTCCTTGTCCCTGCACATTAACAAACTCATTATTCCTATCATTTCTCCCACCTCGTGGAGACTTGTTGTCATTAAATAAAGGGTTATTTAAATTAAGATTAGGATTAGGATTATTGACTTCCCTTTCATCGCGAGGCGGCTCGTCACGCCTTTGATTTCCTTCATTTATCTTAGCTATGTTTGCATTTATCTTAGCCATGTTCTCCATGAAGGTAGTGTACCAGTCATTTCCCTGGTTATTAAACATTGCAAATAAAGACAAACAAAGAACTATGTGAAAGGTTAGATAAAATATAAACAACCTCACAAGTGTTTCGCTCACACTCTTCTCTCTAATTGGTTATGACAAGCTTGTTGGGGCAATCCGCTTTGGGTAAATCAACACTTAAGCAAGGACTTAACAATCAAAAGAGAGTAATCAAGAGAAAGGACAAAGAAACGCCAAATAAGGTACTCAACAAGGCAAGAACCACTCGACAAAAGGATGTCGTATTCGACAGGAGCTGACACTCGAGCAACACTCGAGAGGCACTCGACCAGAACAAATGACACTCGACCAGAACTGGACAAAAAAAAGAACAAAAGAAAAGAAAGGAAGAACTTGAATTTTTACCTCTTTTTGATTCAAACCCTTTGCAAGGACGTTGTAGTTGCAAGGTAGGGTTTACATTTTTTTTTTTTTTTTTTTTTTGTGTTTTGGGAGGTATGTGTTTGAAGGTTGTCGACTAGGGCTATAACAAATTCACCAAATTTGGTCCTTAAGCTTTCTTGCACTAGATACAATCCTTCTTTTTTTATGATTTTTTTAAGCTTACTTTTGCCCCTAGTGAATTTTATCCTCCTAGGACTAAGCTTTTGAATGTATTTTTTTTAAACAATTTCGGACTGTTTTTTTTTTCTTTTTTTTTTACTAATGCAAGAAAAACTATTTATGAAATAAAGGACTCTCGAAAATTATATACTAAGGTGAAAGAGAATAAAATATGTAGCCCTAAAGAAATATATATAGGTGATGGTTGGCTATCTTAGGTAAGTAGATCTATCCAAGACCTTTTATAATCTATGACAGATAAAAGTAATTTAATCTACTAAAAATCAAAATTAAATAAGGCAATGAATAGATAACACAAGATAGATCAAAAGATAGAACAACAAACTAGGGTTTGGGCTTGTTTCCAATGAAGACCGACTAAAGCTCCTCCTGCACAAGACGTGCTTGGGGAATGAAAGCTGCCGAATGGGAGGTTCTTTAATTTCCACCAATTTGATCGGCTAATCAAGGCTTATTTTGGCTTCAATTCAATTGATGTGGCTACTGTGGAATACCAATTTGACTTTGATATGGCTACGGTGGACACGGCTTAGTAGTGTTTAGGCTAAGTGCAACCACAATTATCACAAATAAAGGTTAATGCAATCAATTAAAAAAATTTAAGAAGTAAAAATACCAAGAACAAGAAATACCCTATTTTTGTAGTTTTTGTGTTTAGGGAAACAAAAGACACAATTTTGATGTCGGAAACCAAAGCTCTGATGCCAATTTGATACGGGGTTAGCCGTAGGATGGCCCGATCTTCGACAATCAAGACTCAAAGACAAGAACAGAAGCAAAGACTCAAGAATAAGAACAAAACACAGCAAGACTCGAAACAAAGAAACAATAAAGACTCGACCGATAAGGACTAATTCGAACTAAAATAGAACGATATAAAGACCCCAGACCTCCGTAGAGGGTAGGAACCAAATACCAATGACTATAAAGCCCGCCTCTACAACCTTAGACAACCAAGTGGAAAACTTGGAGGCACAAGGAGGGGACTTGTGATTACCTGGATCACCAAGCTCTCGCGAGGTTGACGAACTCAAAGCAAACCAAGTTAGATCTATAACCAATTTGCAATCGATGAGCCACGCTTCGAATCGATTGACTTTCTCTCAATTGTGTTTCACACAAACTGAAATTTTCATAAAAGAGACGTCTAATTTACAAGAAGATCAGCCGTCAATATATAACCTAGGGCCGATTTAGATGGAAAATAATAATTAAAAGAATAATTAAAAATAACCCCTAAATTACCTAAAATAACTTAAGCAAATAAGGTCCCTAAAAATAGCAATAAAAAGAGTTCCAACACTTAAGTAAATTCCCGTCTAAAACAATGGCAGCATCAAAGAATGTGATTTTCGGCCAAGCTCTAGGTTGAATCTGGAAAAACCTTCAACAGCAAAATTGTAGATCTCTTCGTCCTCGTTCTGAAAAAGTATGGCATCATCACATCCGATTAATATTGAATCCGTACGACTCATTTTAGTGAGACGTCGAAAAGCTGTCAAATGTTGAACGAATCTCAAAATGAACAACCCATCAAGCATGCACATTTGGACCTTCTCCCATGGTGGAACCTTCTTCTTCCTCTTGAGGATGACAACATTCTCACGAGCTCGAATCATAGGTCCATCCCCAAGTATAGGTGTGTCCAGCGGTGTCGTGGATTGCCCCGTATCATAGGGTTTCAATAAATATACCTGATAAAGGACGATTGTGCCCCCAAGCTCTTGACGGGCTTACTCTAGATCACATGGAGAATGAAATTGGTGTGTATGTCGGTGGTTGTTATTATGGCATTGGAAGTGGCGAGTTGAGAAGTGGTGGAGGGTGGTAGAAGTAAAGGACGGATGTCGATGGGTGTGTTGGCACTGTTGTAATTATGTTGTTGTGGGACGAGTGACAAAGGCATCGACGATGATTGTGGTAGTGGTGCATAAGTGGTGGAGATAGTGTTCTAAATATCAGATATATCGGTGGATATATCAGGGATATTTGGAACCAGTTACGATATCGGCGTATCGGATCAAATATATTGGTCAACGCTAAATATCGGGTAAACACCGATATATCGGGTCAATATCGGGTTGATTGAGATATGGTTGCTTTGAAACGACGTCGTTTGATTAATATTTTTTTAACGGCAAAAATCAGAAAAATAGACCTAAGGCTTGCGGAAGGCGCCGCCCCTGCTCAACCTATTTCTTCTCCGGCCGGCGGCTGCCCCTGCTTCTTTTCTAGAACCTAGCTGCATCAGGCGTTCAGCAAACTAGCAGTGAGTGACCTCATCGATTGTTCTCCGACCGGCGACCGCCTCAACCGTACCTTAACCCAGAAGATTACTTCTTCTCCTATCACCCCTACTTCTTCTCCGGCCGCCCTTGATCTTCTTTGGCCGACTCTATTTGACAGCTACAACGAACATCCATTCTCTCCCTAAGTCCCTCGGCTACGGTAAATCGGTACACTCTTAGTTTGAATACATTGTGAATTTCTGAGTTTCTACATTGTGTTTAATTTAAGAGGTTTTGTAAGTTTCAATTTATGATTAATTTGAGTCTGCATACATTGAATAAATGGCTTTCAATTTAAGGGATTGAATAAGTTCCTATTTCTATTAAAAGCACGAGTTGAATAGGGTATTTGAAATGTAAATGTTAATTTATCATGTGTATTTTAAAATTTTGAAGTATAAATATAATATTTATGGTTAAAAATTAGTGAATCCGATAAATATGATATATCCCGATATATCCCCGACATATCCTTTTTACCTCCAACCGAAGACTCCGATACTCGATATTTAGACCATTGGGTGGAGATGGTGAAGAGGTTGACATTTTTTATTTTTAAAAGAGAATGAGTTTTTTATTTTATTTTATATATATTTACTTGTTAGGGAGTATAGTAAATATGATAAATGCAATTTTTTAAGGATTAATTGCACTAAAAATGTAAGCTCTTAAAAACTTATAATAAGATCTTTTACTTACAAATAAAATTTTCCCTTATCATATCTTCTATTGGTTTAAAATATATTTTATAAATGCATAGTTAGAATTTATGCAAGATCAATATATAAGTACCATATTATTTTTAATACATATTTATCATATATATCTTTATTAATTATAAATACTTATGATATCTTTTACTATTTTATTTAAAAAAATCTATTTGTTTTATCTTTGTAAAAGTATTATGTTTAATCCTGCATAGTTAGCGATTCTTATAGAAATTCTTTTTAATGCTAAGGGGTTTTGATAATGCACATATTAGATAGGCATTATATGCCTTTTTAGTTTAGTTAGGTTGCATTTCTTTCATACTTTGTTGTTAAATTGCATCTTGTGATTATTTTGGAAGAGTTCGGATTCAACGTAAATTTGTGTTTATCGTGCAGATTGAATCGGAACACAATTGGGAGATGCAATACCTTGAAGAGGAATACAAGAAACATTGGAAAGGAGCAAAGAAAGAAGGAAAGCAAGACAAGTGGAGCTACTCTCGGAAAAAGCTAAATGGACACGGCAAAAGAGATGCCGCGGCCGCAGCAAGACCCGCTGCAGCGGGGTACGAGGAGCTGCTGGTGCTGCGGCCGCAGCATTGGTCGTCAGCGTTTGTGCGCGGCGTTTTAAATATTAAAATGCCAAGTTTTAGTTTATTTTCCAGCACTTCTATTCTATTCTTTCATCAGACACTTTAGAGATTTTGAGCGATGTCTTCCATGAGGAACTAAACTTATCTATTCTGCCAGCAATTTGAAGCTTTATTTTGATTGATTGTGAGTTTCTAATTCTCGGTCCTTGTTTCCTATATTTGAATGCTTCAACTTCTTTGTGCTTGATTGTCTATTGTTAAATCCCTCTTTAGGGACTGCAAATAACTTGGCTAATCTCTGAACTTAAAGCTATCAATTGGGTTAAATCCTTCTTTAGGGACTGTTCGATTTATAAGGGTTTCTAGAAATGATTGGACTAGTAACTATATTAGGTCGGGACAAGGGCATTCATAGGAAACTTAATAGGACGAGAAGAAGTTACAAGGATCGCTTCAATCCAATAAAGTGGAAAATTATAGGTAGAATTGCTTCTCCTAATTGTCTAAAACAAAATCCTTTACTTTGCTTTCTTTACTCCGTTTTGATAAAAGGCGGAACTTTCACAAACAAAAACCCCCAAATTGGTTCCTTTGATTGACACTTAAATCAAACTGGAATTATAACTTTCCATGTGGATCGACCTCTTGCTTATTGCTATACTTGCTATAAGTTTGAGTTTTCTTTGACGGATCAACGACATGTTTTCCCTCCGTCAAATCTAGTTTTATTTATTTATTTATACCACTACATATGTCAACTAATCCTAAAGTAATTAACTAATGAAAACTACCTAAGAAATAATAGAGATGAGAAAGAAAGGAGAACTTACCTCAGGTTGCCTCCCGAGAAGCACCTTTGTTTCAAGTCGTTGGCTCGACGTGATGGCCCTTGAGTGGCCTAGTCGGTTGGTTCAGCAAGCACCAACTCCTCTTCTTTATTATGTGAGATGTTTTCAAGGTACGGTTTAACTCTATGACCATTGACCTTAAAGAGCTCATTAGACTTAGGATCATAAAGTTCAATTCCACTACAAGCAAAATATAGACATTCCCAAAAGAACTAGGAAAGAGACCCATAAAATCGATACCCCAAACATAAAAACTTTCACAGAATATGATCTTAGTTTGTGGCATTTCATTTCGAGCTGATATGTTCCCAATCCTTTGGCATCTATCGCAAGATTTATAGAAAGCATTAGCATCCCTAAATAAGTGAGGCCAAAAGAAACCTGCTTTTAAAACTTTCTTAGCAGTCTTCTGAGGACCAAAGTGGCCTCCACATTCATGAGCATGACAAAAAGTAAGGACAGATTGTACCTCATTGTCCGACAGACACCTCCTAATTACCTGATCAACACAATGTTTCCAAAGGTAGGGTTCATCCCAAACGTAGAAGCAAGAGTCATGTCGAATCTTGTCCTTCTGAGCTTTTGTAAAGTTCGGTGGAAATTCTCCCGTGACCAAGAAATTCACCATATTGGCAAACCAGGGTCGATGAGTATGGACACCCATCAACAATTCAGGAATATCAGAACTAACCTAGTCATATAGGAGGGAAAAAGGTGAAACGGTGGTCTGAACAGAGTGCGGCGGGCGCAGCATGTGATCTGCGGGCGCAACATTATTGTTTGGCCGCGGCCGCGACATGGTTGCTGCGGCTGCAACATCCTCTATTTACGGCGCCAATTTCTTGTAAGGAGGAAATCGAGACTTGCAATTCAAAATATAAATAAAATAAAGCAAACCAGATTCCGTCCCTTACAAATGATTACACGACCTCCTCCTGATGTAGCAGCGGGAAGTCAGGATCGATCATCGGGGAAGCACGTCAGCGGATCTCAGGTAGCGAAAAAATCTCAGCGAAGTCGACCAGAAGATTCCTCGATATCGAGTAAAGTACTCGATATCGACTAACCTATCGAGTAAAACAGAAAGCAAAACGAAACAGAAAACGAAAACCAACATAAAGTACTCGATCTCGACAAAATCAACGCGACATCGACAAAAAGTCCATGATGTCGACTAAAAACTCCTCGAAATCGAGTAAGCAACAGAAACTTAAATCGCAACCTTTCGCAACACAGAACACGAATTTCGAAGAAATAAATAAATAAACTAAAAACTTCCAAGATTAGGGTATCAACACCACAACGATAACCATGTAAGATAACACATAAAGACATAAAAGATCATGTTTTTCATCAAATAACTTTCGTTATTAACAAATAGGAATATAGAGGCTTTTGCATAAACCCTAAATGTTACTAACCCTTTTCACATAATTAATCCAAGTTGTATTAAGATTACTTTCGTTTCAATAACACAAACAAGGATCACCTTCAACTTTCGCAAAAGAATTATGCTCATAGGGATAGAAGATGAATTGCATAAAAAGATCAAACCTTTACCGCATCACCTCACATGGTTACCGTCGTGCTCACCCCGACCCTAGAAGTGGGCGGACTACTCGCTCTTCATCATGAATAAAGACATTAATAATAAAAGGAAATAACTTTGCATTAAATAAACTAAAGAAAGCTTACAACCAATCGAAGCCAAATCCGCTTTCGCCTTTCCGACTCCTCTCGCTACAAGCTCTCTCCCTCTCCTACTTACTTGATGTAATTGAAAACTAGAATTGAATTAATGGAAATCAGCCCCTAAGGCTTTATTTATAGGCTTTATTCCCTCTCTAATTAGGAAAGAATTACCTATCTATATCTATATCTATCTATCTAATTACTTAAGATAAAATAATGGAAATAAATAATTTTATCTAAAAGGAAATAAGACTAATGTGGATAAATATCTTCTCCCTTGACTTGATAGATCTTGATAGGTCTTGATGGAATTTGAGAGAATTTGATCTCGAAAATATCTCCATCGGCTTCTGGATATAAACTTAACAAGAAACCGGATTACTCCACGGACTTTCTGGAATTTTCCTCGACATCGAGTAGTATTGCTCGATATCGACTAGCACGTTTTTCGTCTTCTACTCAACAACTCGATTCCGGCTTCCGGGAGCAAAGTCGACTTGAGTTTTCCTCGATATCGAGGAAATTTCCTCGACATCGAGCAACGTCTTATGCTCCCAGCTTCCTCGTCGACTGCTAGGAGTCCAGCTCGATTTGGGCTTGGTCGATTTTGACCAATTGATCGATGTCGAGCAAATGTGACAGCTCTCAGCTTTCTGCCCCGTTCTTAAAATACACTTTCCCGAATCCTCGTTCGTCGGATAGACGCATATGACCATGTGTTGGAAAGCTCTTTTTGAGGGCTACAACTCTCATGAAGACATCAAAGCTTGACTCGAAATGATGAATGGTGAAAGATGCCGTTTTCTCTAGCTGCACCATCCTTAGCTTCTTCATGACTTTCCTTTAAGCTCCAAAGTGCGTCCGATTTATGCGAAATATAAAAAAACAACTTGTGTAGACCTCCAAAATTGGCAAATAAGTGTAAACTACACAGATTCTGTATTATTCTAACCCAAATGTATGAAATGTATACAGAAATCGATATAAAAGTAGATGTAAAACATGGCGAATTAGGCTCACAACAAACACCCCATACTTAAGCTTGCTTGTTCTTAAGCAATACTTTTAATTGTCATTCAGGGGAAGAAACAAAACTCTCAACATATTAGATTCATTCTCATATGTTCCTGCAATTAATTACCATCCTCGAGAGGATACTAATGTCACAAATCCATGCATGTGCAATTAAAAAGCAACATCTACTCACAAGAGGATTTTCACTTTCTGGAGCCGAGATCGACGAAGAAGCTGAAGACAGACCAAACCTTGGTCGACGTCAAGGAAATTTACTCGATGTCAGGAAAAACCCAAGTCGACTTTGCTCCTGGAGGTCGGAATCGAGTTGCTGAGCAAAAGACGAGAAAAGTGCTAGTCGATATCGAGCACTTCGTCGATCTCGGCTCCAGAAAGTGAAAATCGACTAAGTGGTTACTCGATATCGAGTAGATTTCCTCGATATCGACTTGCATGTTCAGCTCCCAGCTTGCTTGTCGATTTCTGTGGTCTTTACTCAATTTGGGCTTGGTCGACTTCGACCAATTTGGTCGATGTCGAGTAACATTCAGCTCTCAGCATTTTTCTCTGTTCTTGAAACACATTTTCCCGAGTCCTCGTTCGTCGGATTGACGCATATGACCATGCGTTGGAAATCTATTTTCGAGGGCTACAACTCTCATGAAGACATCACAGCTTGGTTCAGAACGATGAATGACAAAAAATGGCGTTTTCTCTAGCTGCACCATCCTTAGCTTCTTCATGACTGTCCTTTAAGCTCCAAAGTGCGTCCGATTTCTGCGAAATATAACAAAAACTTGTGTAGACCTCCATAATTGGAAAATAAGTGTAAAGTACACATATTCTGTATTATTCTAACCCAAATGTATGAAATGTATATAGAAATCGATATAAAAGTAGATGTAAAATATGGCGAATTAGACTCACATCAAACACCCCATACTTAAGCTTGCTAGTCCTCAAGAAATAGTTCTAATTTTCATTCAGGGGAAGAAACAAAACTCTCAACATATAAGATTCATTCTCATATGTCCCTGCAATTAATTACCATCCTCGAAAAGGTACTAGTGTCACAAATCCATGCATGTGCAATTAAAAGCAACATCTACTCACAAAAGGAGGGTTATGCAAAACAATTCTTAAGGGACAAAGCATTAATAATCAAGAGGACTTTAATTTAAGCTCAATAACAACAATTACAACAGAGGCTATCTGCAAGGCTATGGGAACTACCAAGCCTCTTTCAATCAGCAAGCGGGGCAACAGGTAAGGCCTCAACAACAATATGAACCTCGACAGGGAGGTCAGCATCAATCAAATGAGGATAATGAGGATCCACTATAGAAACTGTCGCGATTGGTCTTGAAGAATGATAAACAACAATCAGAGCGGATGGCAAATCTAGAGAAGCAGCAATCCGATCAGATGACAAATCTTGACAATCAAATGAGTCAGCTCATTCAAATCTTAAGTGCTAAGGACGCAAACAATTCAAGAAAGCTTCCATCACAGACCATCGAGAACCCAAAGAAGGAGAATGTCAATCCTGTAACGCTTAGGAGTGGCAAGGAACTGGTTGTCACACCTCAAAAGGACGACGAGGAAATAATGGACGAGGAGATAGAGGTGATAGAAGGAGAAGACAGACAAGTTACGGTGCGGCGCCCGCGACCAATCAAAAGAGCTGCGCCCGCAGTATAATGCGGCGCCCGCCGCCAGTATGCCCGCCGAGCCTTCAGGATCAGGTACGCATATCCCACCATTCTCCTCTCTTTCCTCTTCTTCCCCTCTTCCTCTTTCTTCTCCTTCTCCTCCTTTTTCCTCTTTGCCCATTGAGACTCAAAAGCCAATTCCGCCCTTCCCGGAAGCCTTGAAGGATACAAGAAGGTATGAGAACGACAAGGAAATCTTCGAGACATTCAGTAAGTGTGAGGTAAACATTCCTTTGCTTAATTTAATCAAAATCATTCTTAGATATGCTATATTTTTGAAGGAACTTTGCACTATCAAGCGGAACCAGAAGCTAAAAGGTAAGCAAAAGGTGAAGGTAAGCGAACATGTCACCGCTGTATTTCAAAAGCGTATGCCTGAAAAGTGTAGTGACCCTGGTATGTTTGCTATTCCATTTGTGATAGGTGATACTAAATTTGAGAAAGCCATGTTAGATTTAGGAGCATATATTAATGTTTTGCCTTCTAATGTTTATCATACTTTGGGGTTAGGACCTCTGAATGATACTCGGGTAGTAACTCAACTTGCTGATCGATCTACTATCTACCCGAAAGGGATTGTTGAAGATGTCTTGGTTATGGTTGACAACTTGATATTCCCTGCTGATTTCTTTGTGATTGACATGGGTCCTGGTAACAATGAAAGGTCTATTCTGTTGGGCAGACCTTTTCTGAAAACTGCTAGGACTAAGATAGATGTCTATTCAGGATCTCTTATTATGGAATTTGATGGTCAAAGAGTGGAATATAATATTTATGATTCCATGAAATTCCCATCTGATGATCCTTCTCTGTGCTTTGAGGATGTTATTGATACTATGGCACAAGATTTCTTTGATTTGGAGTGCATTGATGAGATGGTGATATAGGCTAAACCTACACCCACAAGTGTATGGGGTTCAGTTGTAGTATATCGAGTGTCGAATCACAGGGACTATGTGGTATCAATTGTAATTCCAAACTGATTAAACTAAGCCAAACAAATAAAGGACAAATATTTATATGGATGGAGAATGTAACCAACTAATACTAAAATCACTATACAAAAAGGTGGTATTCAAACATAATAGATTCGAATCAAATCTAGAGTAAAGGATCACCACGACAATTATCTAGTAGATCAGTATCGATATTTGTGCCACCTTGTCTGAATTTGTTGAAGGTAGATAAATCTCCTTTCAGAATCAAAGTGAATGTGTTTAAATTGGTTAACAATCACCTTTCGGACTCAAGCAACCAATTTAGACCCTTTAAGTTCTTAGAATTCTAGATGATAATCATATCAACGTCGCCTTTCGGTATCGATCAATATCAAAATCATCTAAAATATATATGACAATCTATAAATCCTCAAGAAGCTTAATTTCACTTTCGATCAACTAAACTTCAGGTTTAATCCTATGGTTCCGATGGATCCAATAGCTTTTCGGCCTAAATTCACCATCTAAATTCTAATTTAGGGTTTTAGTCTTTCGATTTCAAACCCTAAATCAGTTCTAACCAATTTTCATCAATTAGGGCTGGCGCAATAGGATTAAATCACAAATCAACAGACAAACGAATATCAATCTTAACACTACCAAATTATCATCGGGATCATCCAAACCCTAGATCGAAAACTGACCCAACACCCAATTATAGATTTAACTCCGTAAAATAGCCCCAAGACTTAGCAACTTCCGCACTTGGTACTTTAGCTCCTCGATTCCGATTTAACATGCTCGACGCTCCGTATTAAACCTTGATTTTCCTCAATATTGACCTCAAAATGCCTGAAACAAACAAAAACCAAGTGTAGACTCCAAAAATGCAAATTAAAATAAATAGAGTATAAAATATGACAAATGTGCATGAAAATGACCTAAACTAATATGCAAATGCAACCCTAAAATATGACTAAAATAGATGCTATCAAATCACCCAATGCTTGAACCTTGCTTGTCCTCAAGCTAGAACAAGTGTAAATAATCACAAGAAAGATTTTGGCTTCTATCCAAGCAATGTGTTTGCCCACTTAGATCTAGACATTGGGTTCAAAACAAGAGTAAGCAAATCATGCAAGAGACATGTCAAGACTTCAATTCCAAGTCCTCACATAGGGCATATTTTATGGAACACTCTCACTCATGTGTCTAAGGTATAAAAGTTCCGCTCTAGCTCAAATCTTGAAGACTTATCTACCATAAGCTTGAATTAGTGTCCTAACTCTCCAACACTTGGACTATACACATCAACAAAAATCAAGAGGTCTTTCCATGGGTTGTAATGGGGCCAAGCTAAGAAACAAAAGGTATGGATTATTTGGCCATGTGGTGCTAAAATCCGGGAAATAGAATTACTTCCTAAACTTCCACCACAATTCACCTCTTTTTTTTCAACACACATACCAAATTTCTCACAACCACATCACATAATCAAATAAGCTCAAAACTCACAACTTTTGATAACCCATTCCCTTTTCACAAACATTTCTCTAGTGATGAAGAATAATTTATTCTCTTTTTTTTTCAATGTTTTTTTTCTTTTTTTTTCATCACAAGAAACATAAAACTTAAGCACACTACCCCTCACTCAATACATAGTCACTCGAAGCACATGCATTTCTTCTTGTCCACAAAAATATAGATAAATCTATTTCATCCTAATTTCCGGATGGGTAAACGAGGCTAAAATAAACTTACGGATAAATCTTGTGGAGCTATACAATGAATAGGCAAATAGGCTCAGTGGGCTTCAAGCAAAGGATATAATCATGGGTAGGAAGGGAATAATAGGCTAACAAAAATTGCCTCAATCATATTTATGCAATGCACACAATCATTTATAGGGCCTCAAGAGGTTCTAACGCAAGTTCTGAAGATAGAGCAATCAAGATGAGCAATTCACACATAAAAGAAAGAGGACTCATGAATGTCGGCCCGAGGCTCAGAAGCTCACGACTTTTGTCTTAGAATCTCAATCTCAACAAGGCTCAAGCAATGATCAATTTTGAAAAAATTAGAACATAAACCCAAAAATCTAAATCATCACAAGCCTTTTAACATGCCTTAGAGGATATCATCAACCAATTTCAATCAAGGGAGTGACATGTTCTTCAAGAAGAGCAAGGAATTTTTATAGCAAGGGTTCGTTGTTGTGAGCTGAATCTGCCATGTTTTACAGTAACTTTTATATCGATTTCTGTATACATTGCATTCATTTGGGTTTAGATAAGTACAGAATCTATGTAGTTTATGTTTATTTGCCAAATTATGGAATCTACACCAGTTTCTGTTTAATTTGCAGAAATCGAGGCATTTTACAGCAATTCTACAGAAGGTCGGAAAAGCTCGGAAAACCACTACAGAAGTCCAAGGTCAAAGCAGCGGAACCAGTCGGAGAGTCAAGGCTACTCGATCTCGAGTAGGCCTACTCGACCTAGACGAGCATGTCCGAGCACAACTTGGTCGAGCAAAGCCTGATCGAGAGCCAGACCAACCCGGACACTACTCGATCTCGACAAGCACTGGTCGAGGTCGACGAAGCCAAGACGCCATGTCCGGAGTCGACAAGGAGAGGAGCCGAGGACGAAGCCGAGCACGACCAGGCGAGACTCGCTGCCAGCGACTCGACTCGCTGCACCGGACCACTCGCTGCCGCGGAAAAACCCGCTGCCAGCGGATGAGGCCACTCACGGAAGCGGAAAGGAAGACCAACCCTACTCGATCTCGACGAAGGCTACTCGAGATTGACGAGCACCTGAGGAGCCTTGTCCGAGCCAGTCGAGCACGCCAACCCGAGGAGGCTTTGTCGATGACCTAACCCTACTCGACATCGACAAGGCTTTGTCGAGGTCGACGAGAGCCCAGTGACCAAGTCCGAGCCACATCGAGCAGTCCTAGCCGAGGGAGTCCAGTCGACGAACCATGCTACTCGAGGTCGACGAGCCCTACTCGAGGTCGACTAGAGACGTGTCCAGAAACTTCTCGACGAGGACTTGTCCGACTAGACTTGAGATTCCTTGGGCACGAAGGAAGTCGAGATGGCCGAAGATCTATCCGATTCCATCAAGTCTATCCATGGGAGACGCGATCTATCAAGACATGAAGACTAACCTTAGTTAGATTTATCTTTTCCTTGTTGATTTATTTCCTTAAAACAATTTATTTATCTTTTAAAGCTTTAGATATAATTTTAGATATAGATAGAAGATTTCTATCCTTGATTAGCAAGGGTTAGAAGGCTATAAATAAGGCCCTAGGGGCTCAATTTTATTCATTCAAATTCAGACACAATTAGTTAGTTCCATAGATAGAGTTTAGGAATTCTAAGGTTTTTAAGGTTTTGGCTTTCTGCGAAAGTTGATTGCCAGGATTGTAAAAGGCTTTTGAATATAGTTTTATGCAAGTTATTTCTTTTCAATCAATGTCTGCAATTGCGATGAGGCGTGAGTAGTCCACCCACTTCTGGGGCTGGGGTGAGCCCAACGGTGGCCATGTGAGGCGATGCGATAAAGGTCAGATCTTTTTGTGCAATTCATCTTCTATCCCTATGAGCATGATTCTTTTGCGAGAGTTGAAGGTGATCCTTGTTTATGTTATTGAAGCAAAAGTGATCTTAATGCAACTTGGATTAATTATGTGAAAAAGGGTTAGTAACAATTAGGGTTTATGCGAAAGCTTCTATATGCCTATTTGTTAATGACGAAAGTTATTTGATGGAAAGCATGATCTTTTATGCCTTTGTGTGTTACTTTGCATGGTTATCGTTGTGGTGTTGAAACCCTGGCCTTGGAAGTCTTTTATTATATTGATTTATTTCTGTCAAAAATTCTGAGTTTTGTTCGAAATTCTGCAAACTTTAGTTTCTGCATTCTTGTCGACCTAGAGGAAGCTTGGTCGAGATCGAGTAGCTTGTGGTCGATCTCGAGTAGGGGTTTGTCTAGGTCGAGTTGAAGTTTTCTTCTGTTTTCGTCGATTTTCTGTTTTCTATCGAGTTACTCTTGTCGATCTCGAGGAGCCTTTTGTCGAGGTCGAGTAGTCTTTGCTTTTGCTTTTCGTTTTTGCTTTGTCTTTGCTTTATTTCTTACTTTGCTCTTTGCTTTTATTTTGTTATCGCCGCTGAGAGAGCAGCAAGGGAACAAGCACAGGATGAGCTTGCCCAGTATCCAACCACGGCAGAGGACTACATGCACCCAACTCTCGTCGTGCCTGAATCGGCGATTCTAATCCCTGAAAACTCTTTTCAAATTCGCACTCAGTTTCTTATAGAGCTTAAAAATAATGCCTTTTACGGCAGATTTAATGAGTGTCCTCTTGAACATATTACTAATTTTCATGATATGTGCCGTACTCTTGCAGAAGGTACAACCTTGGAATATGTCAAGATGAAATCTTTTCGCTGGTCGCTCGCTGGACCTGCACTGAAATGGCTGGAAGGGCAAAGTCACTCACAACCTGGGCCCAAGTAGAGCAAGAGTTTCTGAACAAATTCTTCCCACCTACCAAAACAGCACATCTCCGCCATAAAATCACCGCCTTTAAACAGCAGAAAGGGGAACCGCTGGCAAAGGCATGGGAACGTTACAAGGAACTGCTACGATCTTGCCCTACTCATGGACAGCCACCCTACATCATTCAGGAGATCTTCTTCAACTCTCTTGATCAAGTCACTATGGACAGAATCAACAATTATACTCGCTACGAGTATCTGATGATGCCACCAAGTGACGCATGGGGTGTGCTAGAGAAGCTCACTACCTACGACAACAAGTATGGGTCTACTGTAACCTATGAAGAGAACCCATACGCTAGGCCAGCACCATCTATGCCTCTCTATGAGCCAGCAAAGGAAATTGATCCTGATGTTAGGGAGCAATACTACAGAGATCAGAATAAGAAGCTCATCAAGCAAGTAAAGTATCTCTCTGTCAACCAGCCTTGTATTGAATGCGGATCGCAAAGGCACACCACTCTTGAGTGCCCACACACAGAACAAGTCAGGATGACAGAGCATCATGAGGATGTAGCTTACGCAGGGGGTCCCAATCGCTACATGGGGGACCAAAGGTTTCAGCAACCACAGTGGAACCAAGGTGTACCTAGGAACCCCCCGCCCTACAGAGCTCCAGGACATCCAGAAAGGGATCAAAAGAAGGATGATATACATACAGTCCTGGAGGAGATACGGAGAAACCACTCAGAAACTAGGCAATCTTTCAACTCCGTCTATACTCAGATGCAAGGTGTCAACTCTAGGCTTGGGGAGATTGATATATGGCGGAAATCAGTTGATACACAGATTGGTCAGTTAGCAGCCGGAATCCCTAGACATTCAGGAACACTTCCAGGATCTTCAGAACCAAATCCTAAGGGAAAGACTGGACACATCGCTGCTATAAAACTCAGAAGTGGCCATCAACTACAAGAGTCAGAGGTCGGAAAGCAGCAGAACGACGAGGAACAGCAAGTCGATTTCGACAAAGCCATGGTCGATCTCGACAAGACCTTCGTCGACCTCGAGGAGAACCAACAGGAATCATCGTCTGCACCACACAGCAACTCGACTGGGCCCAATCTAGTCAATGTCGACAAAGGCCTTGTCGATGTCGAGGAGCCCCTGGTCGACATAGAGCAGCCTGCAGCACCTCCGACATCTGTTCTGGCTCCGACGCAGAAAAAGAAGCCGCCTTTCCCCACAAAATCTCTAAAGGACCCGGCAGAGAAAAAGTTTCAGCGCTTCATCAAGATGCTTCAGAAGCTCAACGTTACCATCCCCTTCACAGAAGCTCTCAATGAAATGCCATCCTATGTCAAGTTCCTGAAAGAGATTCTAAGCAAAAAGCGATCAATGGCTGAAATCACAGAGGAGTGCAGCCATCTGGACATATTGGAAAAGAGGTCGGATCCAGGTAAGTTTGCTATAACTATTGGATTTGGTCCATACAAAATTAATGCCCTATGTGATCTTGGAGCTAGTGTGAGTATAATGCCTTTAACAATTTGGTCCAAGATTAAGATAGGTGCCCTGGAGCC
Source organism: Persicaria tinctoria (assembly GCA_037127255.1). Classification (NCBI taxonomy): domain Eukaryota; kingdom Viridiplantae; phylum Streptophyta; class Magnoliopsida; order Caryophyllales; family Polygonaceae; genus Persicaria; species Persicaria tinctoria. The sequence goes on along the minus strand of JBANSL010000006.1, from coordinate 55,408,844 downwards.
TGTGGATGCTAGACTTTACATGGCCAACAACACGGTGGTCATCCCCACAGGCTTGGTGGAAAATGTCCCAGTACAAGTAGGTAAATTCTTCGTCCCTGCTGATTTCTTAATAGTTGATATGCAAGAAGATCCTGCTTGTCCAATTATTTTAGGAAGACCATTCTTGGCAACGGTGGATGCCAACATAAGCGTAAGGAAAGGAGTGCTCACCTTCAACATCAGCGATGAGGTAATTGAGTATTCCTTTAATAAAACTGAAAGGCATACAGGTCCAATAGAAGAGGTCAAATCTATCTCAGCTGGCTACATCACCTGCGGGGAACCTAAGGTCAGAAATATGACCCCTGAGGAGATAGAAAAGAGTGACATGGAGGCCCAGGTGGAGGAGATCATGGCAATCCTCAAGGAGAACACAGAAAATCCAATCGACACAGAGCAAGGTAAGTCGTTGTGGATTAATTATTTCTCGGATGCCTTGACAGGAGCTAAGTATGGGGTCAAGATCGACCAGGGCTCCTCGACCTCGAGTAGAACCCTAGTCGATCTCGACCAGACCAAGGAGACTCCACCAGAGCCGGCTTCGTCGAGCAGCAAACTGGAGGAGCCACCCTACTCGACCTCGAGTAGGCTTGTCGATGTCGACCACAACCAGGCTTCCCCAGATCCCTCTTCCTCGACGCTGAAGCCGCCTGACGAACCAGCCTCGTCGATCTCGACTAAGCTTGTCGAGATCGACCACCACCTAGCGCCACCAGAGCCCACTTCATCGATGCTGCAGCAACTAGGAGGAGAACCCTACTCGACCTCGAGTAGGCTTGTCGAGGTCGACCACCACTCGGCTCCACCAGATCCGCCTTCGTCGATGAGCAAACCACCAGGAGCGGAACCCTCGTCGAGGTCGACCAGTCTACTCGAGGTCGACAAGACCCTGTCTTCCTCGACTTCTGAATCTTCGACCAGACCACCACCAGAGCCAGCAGTCTTGTCGAGATCGACTAGCCCTAGTCGAGATCGACCAAATACAGTGGTCCCCGATTCCGTCTCTGCAAAGGTAAGCCAAGGTACGGATCTTTCTTCTCCTATTTCCATTAAAGATTTATCTATACATGGGAGAGGTCTGCCTTGGTATGTGCGATTGTGCAGGATATCCAATGATGAGCCTAAGGAATATGAAGTTGGAGACAAGCTCTATGTCTCTAAATCAAAAGATCATTGGTTTCCCAACAAATTCAACAAGAAGCGGATGGGACCTTTCGTGGTGAACAAGATCCATTATGGAGGATTACAGCTGATGGACAAGAATGGAGTCTTATTTGAGGCCCAAGCTACATGGGCCCTGCAGATGCCACCTTGAGCATTAATAGGAAAGTCGGCCTAGCGACTATAAAATCTAGAGCATGTACATAGACTTTTTAGGACATTTGAGACTTTGTTTTTTGTTTTTGGTTTTGAACACTTTTAGTTTTGCTATTATGGGTATATGTCTTCTACTTTTCAGGTCAATGGATGGAACCAAGCTACATTAATACTCGGCCTAGGAGGTGTTCCAGTCGAAAATATGAAGCTCTGCACACTTGTCTTGTGAGTTTCTTTCTTTACCCTTATGTTTTTATACAGTGAGGACACTGTAATGTTTAAGTATGGGGCGGGGGAAGGGCTTACTTTGTGCATATTTGCTATATTGTGACATTATGTGTGCATTATTTCTTTGAGTTGCTACATGGCTATTTTGGAAGGCATTATTGATTTATGTGCTTATATATACATGTTTTCCAAAGTGTTGAAAAATGACCCCCATTGAAAATTTTTATTAATGTCATGGAAGCTTTGTTGAACTCGACGATGCAAAATTGGATTCATTAGAGATATAGCATGAAATTACCTAGTAAAGGGAAGTCACAATGAAGCGCATATTTTCTTGAAAACCATGAAAGGAGGTAAAATTTGAAGTTGCCTTTGACATATTGCATGATAAGATGATGGAGGAATTTATATTTCCATATAATGCTCATTGTTATATTCCTAGCCTTACCCATGCTTATGCATTACACAAAAGCCATAATATGCCTTATTTCAAAATATTGCTCCACATGATCTAAATATTTGCCATTCTTTACCTTATCCGGGGATTATGTTGAGAATGATGTTACATTATGGAGATTATCATATGGTGTTTATGTTGTGATTAATATCATTATTGGAGTTTGGAAGGAAATTGTTTGAAATATATGGAAAATTTAATGAGTGAAAGAAAATCCAATCACCTCAGGAGATAAAGGTAGATTGACCCTGCTCTCTAAGATAATAGTTTGGAGAGATGGGACACATTGTGAGGAGTCCAAAGCACTAAGTATCCGGGGCCATTCATGACACCCATGTTTGCGACTCGCGAGAAGGCAGTGCTGAGGTCAGAGAGGTAAACGCATTATTATTGAGAAAAGCAATATGAAAGGTGATGAATTATATGGAGAAAGAATGTGGTATGAAATTCAGTTTGGAAATACTCCATTTCCCCGGATCAAAAGCACCACATTGCCAAAAATTGCCCACCTTTTAGCCTTTTACCAATCTACTCCTTCATGAGCTTAAATTAAAGTCTTCTTGATTATTAATGCTTTGTCACTTATGAATGTTTTTGCATAACCCTCCTTTTGTGAGTAGATGTTGCTTTTACATATTTGCACATGCATAAATCTGTGACACTAGTACCTACTCGAGGATGGTAATTGACTGCAGGGGTATATGAGAATGAATCTAAGATGTTGAGTGTTTTGATTTCTTCCCCTGAATGACAAATAAAAGTATTGCTTGAGGACAAGCAAGCTTAAGTATGGGGTGTTTGTTGTGAGCTGAATCTGCCATGTTTTACAGTAACTTTTATATCGATTTCTGTATACATTGCATTCATTTGGGTTTAGATAAGTACAGAATCTATGTAGTTTATGTTTATTTGCCAAATTATGGAATCTATACCAGTTTCTGTTTAATTTGCAGAAATCGAGGCATTTTACAGCAATTCTACAGAAGGTCGGAAAAGCTCGGAAAACCACTACAGAAGTCCAAGGTCAAAGCAGCGGAACCAGTCGGAGAGTCAAGGCTACTCGATCTCGAGTAGGCCTACTCGACCCAGACGAGCATGTCCGAGCATAGCTTGGTCGAGCAAAGCCTGATCGAGAGCCAGACCAACCCGGACCCTACTCGATCTCGACAAGCACTGGTCGAGGTCGACGAAGCCCAGACGCCATGTCCGGAGTCGACAATGAGAGGAGCCGAGGACGAAGCCGAGCACGACCAGGCGAGACTCGCTGCCGCGGAAAAACCCGCTGCCAGCGGATGAGGCCACTCGCGGAAGCGGAAAGGAAGACCAACCCTACTCGATCTCGATGAAGGCTACTCGAGATCGACGAGCACCTGAGGAGCCTTGTCCGAGCCAGTCGAGCACGCCAACCCGAGGAGGCTTTGTCGATGACCTAACCCTACTCGACATCGATAAGGCTTTGTCGAGGTCAACGAGAGCCCAGTGACCAAGTCCGAGCCACATCGAGCAGTCCTAGCCGAGGGAGTCCAGTCGACGAACCATGCTACTCGAGGTCGACGAGCCCTACTCGAGGTCGACTAGAGACGTGTCCAGAAACTTCTCGACGAGGACTTGTCCGACTAGACTTGAGATTCCTTGGGTACGAAGGAAGTCGAGCTGGCCGAAGATCTATCCGATTCCATCAAGTCTATCCATGGGAGACGCGATTCATCAAGACATGAAGACTTACCTTAGTTAGATTTATCTTTTCCTTGTTGATTTATTTCCTTAAAACAATTTATTTATCTTTTAAAGCTTTAGATATAATTTTAGATATAGATAGAAGATTTCTATCCTTGATTAGCAAGGGTTAGAAGGCTATAAATAAGGCCCTAGGGGCTCAGTTTTATTCATTCAAATTCAGACACAATTAGTTAGTTCCATAGATAGAGTTTAGGAATTCTAAGGTTTTTAAGGTTTTGGCTTTCTGCGAAAGTTGATTGCCAGGATTGTAAAAGGCTTTTGAATATAGTTTTATGCAAGTTATTTCTTTTCAATCAATGTCTGCAATTGCGATGAGGCGTGAGTAGTCCACCCACTTCTGGGGCTGGGGTGAGCCCGACGGTGGCCATGTGAGGCGATGCGATAAAGGTTAGATCTTTTTGTGCAATTCATCTTCTATCCCTATGAGCATGATTCTTTTGCGAGAGTTGAAGGTGATCCTTGTTTGTGTCATTGAAGCGAAAGTGATCTTAATGCAACTTGGATTAATTATGTGAAAAAGGGTTAGTAACAATTAGGGTTTATGCGAAAGCCTCTATATGCCTATTTGTTAATGACGAAAGTTATTTGATGGAAAGCATGATCTTTTATGCCTTTGTGTGTTACTTTGCATGGTTATCGTTGTGGTGTTGAAACCCTGGGCTTGGAAGTCTTTTATTATATTGATTTATTTCTGTCAAAATTCTGAGTTTTGTTCGAAATTCTGCAAACTTTAGTTTCTGCATTCTTGTCGACCTAGAGGAAGCTTGGTCGAGATCGAGTAGCTTGTGGTCGATCTCATGTAGGGGTTTGTCTAGGTCGAGTTGAAGTTTTCTTCTGTTTTCGTCGATTTTCTGTTTTCTATCGAGTTACTCTTGTCGATCTCGAGGAGCCTCTTGTCGAGGTCGAGTAGTCTTTGCCTTTGCTTTTCGTTTTTGCTTTGTCTTTGATTTATTTCTTTCTTTGCTCTTTGCTTTTATTTTGTTTGCCCTTGCCGGGTTTATTTGTTTCTTTCCTTTCTGTGTTTCTGTCTTTCTGCTGCTTCTGTGAGAATTTACAGCTACCTAAGAACTGCTGACGTGCTTCCTCGTGGATTCGATCCTGATTTTCTCTTACTACAACGGGAGGAAGTCTTGTATTATTTGCTGAGACAGGGAAGTCAGTCTGAACTTGATTTCATATTTATTTCATATTTGACCATCCTCCTGCAACAACATTCATCTCAAGACATCTATCTGCAAATGCAATGCAATGCATGAAATGCACATGAAAAAGAAAAATGAAAAGAAAAAAAAATACATATATGAAAAAAAACATATTCACACAAGAAGTTCTCCACCCCATGCTTAAAATCTACTTTGTCCCCAAAGTAGAGAAATGAAGAGTAAGAGGTAGAGGAAACTTACCAAACAAATGAGGCACTTTGAGCAATTCTTCAAATTAGCTTAGGAGGGAACGATGGGGATCATGAGCACAATTCAGCCATGCTAATCCAAGGTAGTAGTGCAGGGAGTTCATTTGGAACCTTCTGTGATATGTTACAAAATTCCGGCAGCATCTCCTTTGTAATTGGACTGTACACAACACAAAAACGTAGCAGACGCAAGCCTAACAAGTATAGAAAAATCACAATAGCAACCAAGAACCAATAACCAATCGAAATCAGCACTATGTAACCTTAAACATCAACTTGGACAAATGGAAACCACCCCATCACAACTAAACACTTAAGATCAAATAGACTATGTGAAAGCATCACATATAATAAACTAAAGTCCAGCAGAATGATCAAAAGGCATTAAAAACAGCTTCAACTCTCCATAAATCAAGATTAACACAAGTAATACCTCCATCTCATCAAACAAATAAGGATTGACACCTTCAAATATTAGCACAATTTGAAGCACAAAACAACATGAAATTAGTGCCAAATCTGAGAGCATCAATCATTCACCGGTTTAGCAGATTTCAGCACACATACAAGCATAGCAACTCAGTTTCATGACCAAGACAAGTTCAGCGTAGAAGGATTCCCAGCACCTTATCAATCAACACACATGCAAGTTGAATGGCAAATTTGATACCCATACTTAGCAGCAAAATCAGGAATTCAGCCAAAGAAAGAAAACTGAAATCAAGCTCGAGTAGGATTCAATTGATGACTCAATCCATTCTACATCAATTAAGCACAAAATCAGACATTTCCCAAAATCAAAATCCACCAATAACATAGGTAAAATTGAGTGACTTCCCTGATGGAATTGAAGACTGAATTTTTTATAGGCGTCGCAATCGGGGCTGAATCGGGTGGTGCACATGAACGAGCAGCAGCGGAAACTCGAGAAGAAGAGGCAGCGATGGAGGGATGCTGCTGTGGGGGCGGCTTCTGGTGGTCCGATGGAGTGTGGGATGGTGGCGCAGGTGCGGTCGCCAGCTGGAGGCGAGCAGTGGGCTGGCGGCGGTTCATAGAGAGAGGGGATGCTGGTGCAGCGCTAGGTTAGGGTTCCGGCGAGGGAGTAAACGGAAGACAGAGAGCGTGGTGAGGAGTGGGAAGATGGTCGGAGACGATAGGGGTGGAGGCATCGGCGGAAGAAGGTCCGGCAGTGGAGAGCACCAGAGGACGAGGGCTAGAGGGGAGACGGGGATGGTGTTCCGCGTGAGAGGGGACGAGAACCAGCGTCTCTCACTTTTTTTTCTTTTGGAAAGAGAATTCCACTCGGCCGAGTGGCCAAACCACTCGAGCGAGTGTATATATTGCCATCTTACTAGAATCCACTCGAGCCAAGATGAAATTTTCACTCGACCGAGTGGAACCGGTTTTTCTTTCCATTTATTTATAAAATAAAAATAAAAATAATAAATTAAAGAAAACTTACCTCGGATGAATTTTTGAAAGTGCTTGAACCTTCCTGAATGGATGGTCCATGGCTCAATCCATCCATCAAGCAGAGTCTTTTCAGAGCGGAAAAGTAGAGACCCGTTGAAGTTCAAGCTCCATAGAAATGTTCTCTTTCTTTTCTTAGAGTATCGTCCCTTTGTATCTTCACTAAACTCGAAAAATGGAACCCATTCCTCATGCTCTAAAATCTCCATGTCTTCAAAAACCTCCATGTCAAGAAAGACGATAGTGCAATCGTCATTGTCACTAACCTCACCTTTAACACAGAAAACTTTGGGAAAACATGGAACATTCATTTGTTGAGCCTCTTGAATCCGCAACATCGCATCCTAAAAAACAACTTGGATCTTTGAGAGGTGGGTTTCCAAGAAAGTGAAGTACTCTTCCATATAAATCAACTTGGACGATTTTTGTGAATTTTCTAAAGCTTGATCTCGACACCCAGGCGGTGCGTATCCCTCGGTGATATCCCTCTCGTACGAAAGGTGAGGATGCAACGAGTGGTACACCTCTTGTTCATTCCCAAACAACACCGGGCAATCACTAGCTACGTGATCAAAAGCTCCACAAAACTCACAATAATAAACACAATCCATATCAAGAGCAAAAACAGTGAAAGAGAAACAAAAAGAAAAGAAATCAAAAGAAAAAGAATGACTTAGAAAAATCAATCTAAATAAACAACCAATACAAACAATAGTCCCCGACAACGGCGCCAAAAACTTGATATTGGCTAAACCTACACCCACAAGTGTGTGGGGTTCAATTGTAGTATATCGAGTGTCGAATCACAGGGACTATGTGGTATCAATTGTAATTCCAAACTGATTAAACTAAGCCAAACAAATAAAGGACAAATATTTATATGGATGGAGAAAGTAACCAACTAATACTAAAATAACTATACAAAAAGGTGGTATTCAAACACAATAGATTCGAAGCAAATCTAGAGTAAAGAATCACCACGACAATTATCTACTAGATTAATCTCGATATTCGTGCCACCTTGTCTGAATTTGTTGAAGGTAGATTGTCTAAGGTAATCGCAAATCACCTTTCGGAATCAAAGCGAATGTGTCTAAATTGGTTAACAATCACCTTTCGGACTCAAGCAACCAATTTAGACCCTTTAAGTTCTTAGAATTCTAGACGATAATCATATCAACGTCGCCTTTCGGTATCGATCAATATCAAAATCATCTAAAATATCTATGACAATCTGTAAATCCTCAAGAAGCTTAATTTCACTTTCGATCAACTAAACTTCAGGTTTAATCCTATGGTTCCGATGGATCCAATAGCTTTTCGGCCTAAATTCACCATCTAAATTCTAATTTAGGGTTTTAGTCTTTCGATTTCAAACCCTAAATCAGTTCTAACCAATTTTCATCAATTAGGGCTGGCGCAATAGGATTAAATCACAAATCAACAGACAAACGAATATCAATCTTAACGCTACCAAATTATCATCGGGATCACCCAAACCCTAGATCGAAGATTCAAGCAAGCATAATATGATAATCAACGAAATAAATCATAGACAAAAATAAATCGCTGAAATAAAATAGAATGCAAACCGGAATTTCGTCTTCGATCCAAAGTGTATACCGAAAACAAGGAACCTAAACTCAAACCTTCATAGAAGCTGTCGGCCGAAGCCTTGCATGGCTCAACCCAGAAGTCCCCACTCCCCTTGAATTCTAAACAAGGGAGTATATAAATTTATTTTTCGGAAATTAGAATTTCAACCCTCAAAAATAAATAATTGAAAACTGACCCAACACCAAATTATAGATTTAACTCCGTAAAATAGCCCAAAGACATAGCAACTTCCGCACTTGGTACTTTAGCTCCTCGCTTCCGATCCAACATGCTCGACGCTCCGTATTAAACCTTGATTTTCCTCAATATTGACCTCAAAATGCCTAAAACCAACAAAAACCAGGTGTAGACTCCGAAAATGCAAAATAAAATAAATAGAGTATAAAATATGACAAATGTGCATGAAAATGACCTAAACTAATATGCAAATGCAACCCTAAAATATGACTAAAATAGATGCTATCAGATGGAAGTTGCTTACAGGCTCCTATAGATGAAATTGCTAGAGATTATGTATTGTTATCTAATTTGCATGAGGCTATAGTAGCTTTAGACCATCGATCTCCCACCTATGTGCCACCAAGGGGACACCGCATCGAGCTGACCATTCCTACAGAAAAGCTTCTTCCATTTATTATCCAAGCACCTGATGTTCAATTGAAACAACTTCCTAATCACCTTAAATATGCTTTTCTTGGTGAAAATGATACTCTGCCTGTCATTATTTCTAACAAATTGACCTTTGGACAAGAGGAGCGATTGGTGACTGTTGTAAAGGAGAACAAGGAGGCGTTAGGATGAACAAGCAGTAAAGAAGGAGAACAAGCAGACATTAAAGACATCAGTCCTACCCTCTGCATGCATAGGATACTATTGGAGGATGATGCCAAGCCATCTAGACAACCTCAACGGCGACTCAACCCACCAATGATGGAAGTAGTAAAGAAGGAGGTGCTGAAGCTCCTTCAGGCAGGTATGATCTTTCCCATATCTGACAACAAATGGACGAGTCCTACTCAGGTTGTCCCTAAGAAGGGAGGTATTACTGTTGTTGAGAATCAGGATGGTGAATTGGTCCCTAGCAGGGTACAAACTGGATGGAGAGTATGTATTAATTATCGAAAATTGAATGCAGTTACTCGCAAGGACAACTTTCCCCTTCTCTTTATTGATCAAATGCTTGAGCGCCTTGCCGACCGCTCCTTTTATTTCTTTTTAGATGGCTACTCATGGTATTTTCAAGTACCAATAGCACCGTGGGATCAACAAAAAACGACATTTACATGCCCCTTTGGCACTTTTGCATATCGCAGAATGCCTTTTGGGCTATGTAACACACCTGGGACTTTCCAACGGTGTATGGTAAGCATATTTTCTGAGTATGTAGAGTGCTTTATAGAAGTATTTATGGATGACTTCACTATACATGGAGATGATTTTGATACTTGCTTGCATCATTTGTCAGTTGTGCTTAGGCGGTGTGTAGACACCAACTTAGTTCTCAATTCTGAAAAGTGTCATTTTATGGTTGATCGAGGCATTGTTTTGGGTCATATTGTGTCTAGCAGGGGTCTTGAGGTGGATAAGGCTAAGATTGATGTCATTCAGTCTCTGCCTTACCCCACCAATGTGCGCGAAATTCGTTCCTTTTTAGGCCATGCAGGGTTCTATCGCAGGTTTATTAAGGACTTTTCTAAAGTTTCTGCACCTCTTTGTGATTTACTGAAAAAGGAATTAGCTTTTGAGTTTGATAACAGGTGTAGAGCATCTTTTGATGAGCTTAAAGGTCGCCTGACTAGCGCGCCTATCATTCAAGTACCCATATGGTCTCAATCTTTTGAGATTATGTGTGATGCTAGCGACTATGCTCTGGGGGCTGTTTTGGGACAAAAGGAAGGAAGGAGCTCTCATGTCATCTACTATGCCTCCATGACCCTGAATAGAGCGCAAAGGAACTACTCAACCACTGAGAAAGAGCTCCTGGCTGTAGTCTTTGCACTGGAGAAGTTCCGCTCCTATCTCCTAGGAGCTAAGGTAATTGTCTTCACTGATCACGCCACTCTTCACTATTTATTGACTAAAAAAGAAGCGAAACCAAGATTGATTCGTTGGATTTTACTTTTAAGTGAATTTGACATTGAAATCAAAGATAAGAAAGGTGCAAAAAACTTAGTAGCCGACCACCTCAGCAGACTTGTCCAAGGAGAGGACAAGCCGAAAGATCAAAGACCCATTCACGGTGAGTTCCCTGACGATACATTATTTTATATAACTCACACCTTCTCTTTGCAGCTGCAGGAAAGTACAAAAATGGAGGATGTTGCGACCGCAGCAACCATGCCGCGGCCACGGCCAAACAATGATGATGCGCCTGCAGCTTACATGCTGCGCCCGCCGCACTCTGTTAAGATCCCCGTTTCACCTTTTTCCCTTCTATCTGACGAGGTAAGTTCTGATATTCCTGAATTGTTGATGGGTGTCCATACTCCTCGACCTTAGTTTGCCAATATGTTGAATTTCTTGGTCACGGGAGAATTTCCACCGAACATTACAAAAGCTAAGAAGACCAAGATTCGACATGACTTGTTGTGAGCCTAATTTGCCATGTTTTACACTTACTTTTATATCGATTTCTGCACGCATTTCATACATTTGGGTTAGAACAATACAGAATTTGTGTAGTTTACAATTATTTGCAATATATGGAGGTCTACACAAGTTTTGGTTATATTTCGAAGAAATCGGACGCACTTTGGAGCTTAAAGGGAACTCATGGAGAAGCCAAGAATGGTGCAGCTGGAGAAAAGGCCATTTTTGATCATTCTTCGTTCTCAATCAAGCTTTGATGTCTTCATGAGAGTTGTAGCCCTCGAAAAGATCTTTCCAACGCATGGTCATATGCGTCAATCCGACGAACGAGGACTCGGGAAAGTGCGTTTCAAGAACAGAGCAGAAAGCTGAGAGAACTCTACTCGAGATCGACTAGCATCTACTCGATCTCGACGAGCCCTGGCCGAGCACACCTGGTCGAGTAGAGCTGATCGAGGACACCAGAGACAACCCGACTCCCGGAATCCTACTCGATGTCGAGTAGCCTTGGTCGAGATCGAGGAGCCATGTCCGGAGTCGACGAGCTGTGCCAAGCCGAGGACGAAGACGCAGACCACCTCTACTCGATCTCGAGAAGGCTTAGTCTAGATCGACCACGCCTAGGGGCCTTGTCGAGCAGAGCCACCCGACCAAGCCAGCCAGTCGACGAATCCTACTCGATACAGAGTAGGGCTACTCGAGATCGACCAATCCTCCGAGCCATGTCCGAGGCTTGTCGAGCACACCTACCCGAGAAGACCTAGTCGACGGATCAATCCTACTCGAGGTCGACTAGGGCTACTCGAGGTCGACGAGCGCCAGGAGCCAAGTCCGAGCCACATCGAGCACCAGTTAGCCGAGACGACGAGTCCTAGTCGATGTCGACTAGACCCTTGTCGATGTCGAGTAGACCAGTTTCCAGAAACAAGTCGACGTGAGCAGTCCGAGTAGACTTGGGAATTCTTGGGCACGAAGAAATCCGAGAATGGCCGAAGAGATCTATCCAAAGTTGATCAATTCTATCCATGGAAGGGAATCTATCAACTAATGAAGACTTACCTAGTTTAGATTTATCTTTTCCTTATTGATTTATTTCCATTAAGCATTTTATTTATCTTTTAGCAAAGTAGATATAATTTTAGATATAGATAGAAATTTCTTTCCTAGATTAGCTAGGGAAAGAAGCCTATAAATAAGGCCCTAGGGGCTCAGTTTTATTCATTCAATTTCAGAGACAATTAGTTAGTTAAATAAAGAGAGGTTGTAAATTGGAGTTTATTTTATGCAAGTTAGTTCTTTTCATCAATCAATGTCTGCGATTGCGATGAGGCGTGAGTAGTCCACCCACTTCTGGGGCTGGCGTGAGCCCGACGGTGGCCATGTGAGGCGATGCGATAAAGGTCAGATCTTTTGTGCAATTCATCTTCCATCCCTATGAGCATGATTCTTTTGCGAGAGTTGAAGGTGATCCTTGTTTGTGTTATTGAAGCGAAAGTGATCTTAATGTAACTTGGATTAATTATGTGAATAAGGGTTAGTAACAATTAGGGTTTATGCGAAAGCCTCTATTTGCCTATTTGTTAATGAAGAAAGTTATTTGATGGAAAGCATGATCTTTTGTGCCTTTATGTGTTACTTTGCATGGTTATCGTTGCGGTGTTGATATCCTGGCCTTGGAAGTCTTTTAATATATTGAATTTATTTTCATCGAATTTTGAGTTTTGTGTTCGAAAATCTGCATTTTAAAGTTTCTGTTTCTTGTCGACATAGAGTAGAGCCATGTCGAGATCGAGTAGCCGTGGTTGATCTCGAGTAGGGACTGGTCTTAGTCGAGTTGAGTTTTCTTCTGTTCTTGTCGATTTTCAGTTTCTGTTTTGCTGTTTTTTGTCGATCTCGAGGCTCTATTTGTCGAGATCGACTAGCCTCTACCTTTGCTTTTGTTTCTGCTTTGCTTTGTCTTTTCTGTCTTAGTTTAGTTCATTGCTTTTCTTTGTTATTTTCTGCTTTTATTTGTCTTTCTTTCCTTGTTTCTGTGTTTTTCTGTCTTTCTGCTGCTTCTGTGAGAATCTACAGCTACCTAAGAACTGCTGACGTGCTTCCTCGTGGATTCGATCCTGACTATTCTCTTACTACAACGGGAGGAAGTCTTGTATTATTTGCTGAGACAGGGAAGTCAGTCTGAACTTGATTTTATATTTATTTCAATACTCGACATCCTCCTGCATCGCAACAAATTGGCGCCGTTGCCGGGGAAGCTATCATTCGCGCCTTAGGTAGTCAGTTCTCACTTTTCTTTTGAGTTACTTCGCAGGTGTATGCGCCGTTATGGTCAACCACCTGAGTTTGACACCTTAGATGATCTGAACATGTCCTACACATCCATTCTAAACTGAAAAGAGCCATGGCGGCCGCAGAAACACCAGAACGGCTGATACAGAGGCTTAGGACAGAACTAGCCACCAAGGATACTGCTCTCGCCGCTGAGAGAGTAGGATGGGAATAGGCAGAAGCCGAGCTTGTGTTGCGTAGACGGGAACATTGCGCTAAATCTCCCAAATCAACAATAACAAGTTGGTTCGACACTATCCCCTTCTATGAGCCAGTCCACATCGAAAACCTGAACTCGACATATACACATTCTGGAGGAACTGATCCAGAAACACTAGCCGAAATCGTCTGTACCACAGAAACACAGAAAGCGGACATTGGTGCCCAGAGTATTACAAGATCGCTTTTACCTTACAAGGTGAAGGCCATCCCCGATGATTTTGAGCAACCGATGTTCATATTCAAGTATGGGGTCCTAGCAAAGTGGCATGAAGCTCCGCATGATGAGGGGGAAATATCTCTTCCCACTCCATCGTTTTGCTGTGGTGGAGACGCGGAACCAAGTCAACCTATGAAGCGGAAGAGGTATGATGATGAGGTATGTATATTTTCTTTATATCTTCCTTTATGCATGCCAGGTGGAGCCCAGGAAGATAAATGGGTGGAGTCATGGAGCATTCACTCAGGGAGATTTAAGCTTCTTCACATGATGCCCCCGGATGACATCCCACGCTTCCCACCACCGGAGGAACCACCAGATCCACCTATACCTCCGGACAAAGATGAGCCAGGCTAAAGCTTAATGGAGAAAGTCGGCCTAGCGACTATAAAATCTAGAGCTTGTACATAGACTTTTTTTGGACTTTTTGGAATTTGTTTTGTTTGTTTTTGGTTTTGAACATTTTCTGTTTTTCTATTGTGGGTATATGTCTTCCATACTTTTCAGGTCCATGGATAGAACCAAGCTATATTCATACTCAGGCCAGGAGGTGCTTCCATTCGAAATTTAAAGGCTCTGCACACCTGTCTTGTGAGTTTGTTTCTTTACCCTTGTTTTTATACAGTGAGGACACTGTAATGTTTAAGTATGGGGTGGGGGAAGGGCTTACTTCATGCATATTGATCATATTTGACATATATATATATGCATTATTTCTTTGAATTGCTACATGGCTATTTTGGAATTCATTATTGATTTATGTGCTTATATATGCATGTTTTCCAAAATTTGAGAAAAATGACCCCCATTGAATTTTTTTGAATAATGCCATGGAAGTTTAATATTGAACTCGACGATGCAAAATTGGATTCATTAGAGATATAGCATGAAATTGCCTAGTAAAGGGAAGTCACAATGAAGTGCATTATTTTCTTGAAAACCATGAAATGAGGTAAAATTTAAAGTTGCTTTTGACATGTTGCATGATAAAATGATGGAGGACTTTATATTTCCATATAATGCTCATATGTTTAAAATCCTAGCCTTACCTATGCTTATGCATCACAAAAGCCATAATATGCCTTATTTTAATTATTGCTCCACATGATCTAAATATTTGCCATTCTTTACCTTATCCGGGGATTATGTTGAGAATGATGTTACATTATGGAGATTATCATATGGTGTTCATGTTGTGATTATTATCATTATTGGATTTTGGCGGGAAAGTGTTTGAAATATATGGAAAATTTAATGAGTGAAAGAAAATCCAATCACCTCAGGAGATAAAGGTAGATTGACCCTGCTCTCTAAGATAATAGTTTGGAGAGATGGGACGCATTGTGAGGAGTCCAAAGCACTAAGTATCCGGGGACATTCATGACACCCATGTTTGCGACTCGCGAGAAGGCAGTGCTGAGGTTAGAGAGGTAAAAGCATTATTATTGAGAAAAAGCATTATGAAAGGTGGTGAATCTTATGGAGAAGGAATATGGAAATTCAATTTGGAAATACTCCATTTCCCCGGATCAAAAGCACCACATGGCCAAAAATTGACCACCTTTAGCCTTTTACCAATCTACTCCTTGTTGAGCTTAAATTAAAGTCCTCTTGATTATTAATGCTTTGTCACTTATGAATGTTTTTGCATAACCCTCCTTTTGTGAGTAGATGTTGCTTTTTAAATTGCACATGCATGGATCTGTGACATAAGTATCTTTTCGAGGATGGTAATTGATTGCAAGGGACATATGAGAATGAATCTAAGATGTTGAGAGTTTGAATTCTTCCCCTGAATGACAATTAAAAGTATTGCTTGAGGACAAGCAAGCTTAAGTATGGGGTGTTTGTTGTGAGCCTAATTTGCCATGTTTTACACTTACTTTTATATCGATTTCTGCACGCATTTCATACATTTGGGTTAGAACAATACAGAATTTGTGTAGTTTACACTTATTTGCAATATATGGAGGTCTACACAAGTTTTGGTTATATTTCGCAGAAATCGGACGCACTTTGGAGCTTAAAGGAAACTCATGGAGAAGCCAAGAATGGTGCAGCTGGAGAAAAGGCCATTTTTCATCATTCTTTGTTCTAAATCAAGCTTTGATGTCTTCATGAGAGTTGTAGCCCTCAAAAAGATCTTTCCAACGCATGGTCATATGCGTCAATCCGACGAATGAGGACTCGGGAAAGTGCGTTTCAAGAACAGAGCAGAAAGCTGAGAGAACTCTACTCGAGATCGACTAGCATCTACTCGATCTCGACGAGCCCTGGTCTAGCACACCTGGTCGAGTAGAGCTGATCGAGGACACCAGAGACAACCCGACTCCCAGAATCCTACTCGATGTCGAGTAGCCTTGGTCGAGATCGAGGAGCCATGTCCGGAGTCGACGAGCTGTGCCAAGCCGAGGACGAAGACGCAGACCACCTCTACTCTTTCTCGAGGAGGCTTAGTCTAGATCGACCACGCCTAGGAGCCTTGTCGAGCAGAGCCACCCGACCAAGCCAGCCAGTCGACGAATCCTACTCGATACAGAGTAGGGCTACTCGAGATCGACCAATCCTCCGAGCCATGTCTGAGGCTTGTCGAGCACACCTACCCGAGAAGACCTAGTCGACGGATCAATCCTACTCGAGGTTGACTAGGGCTACTCGAGGTCGACAAGCACCAGGAGCCAAGTCCGAGCCACATCGAGCACCAGTTAGCCGAGACGACGAGTCCTAGTCGATGTCGACTAGACCCTTATCGATGTCGAGTAGACCAGTTTCCAGAAACAAGTCGACGTGAGCAGTCCGAGTAGACTTGGGAATCCTTGGGCACGAAGAAATCCGAGAATGGCCGAAGAGATCTATCCAAAGTTGATCAATTCTATCCATGGAAGGGAATCTATCAACTAATGAAGACTTACCTAGTTTAGATTTATCTTTTCCTTATTGATTTATTTCCATTAAGCATTTTATTGATCTTTTAGCAAAGTAGATATAATTTTAGATATAGATAGAAATTTCTTTCCTAGATTAGCTAGGGAAAGAAGCCTATAAATAAGGCCCTAGGGGCTCAGTTTTATTCATTCAATTTCAGAGACAATTAGTTAGTTAAATAAAGAGAGGTTGTAAATTGGAGTTTATTTTATGCAAGTTAGTTCTTTTCATCAATCAATGTCTGCGATTGCGATGAGGCGTGAGTAGTCCACCCACTTCTGGGGCTGGCGTGAGCCCGACGGTGGCCATGTGAGGCGATGCGATAAAG
Source organism: Persicaria tinctoria (assembly GCA_037127255.1). NCBI lineage: Eukaryota > Viridiplantae > Streptophyta > Magnoliopsida > Caryophyllales > Polygonaceae > Persicaria > Persicaria tinctoria. The sequence continues at coordinate 55,391,956 of JBANSL010000006.1, read as the reverse complement.
GTCAGATCTTTTGTGCAATTCATCTTCCATCCCTATGAGCATGATTCTTTTGCGAGAGTTGAAGGTGATCCTTGTTTGTGTTATTGAAGCGAAAGTGATCTTAATGTAACTTGGATTAATTATGTGAATAAGGGTTAGTAACAATTAGGGTTTATGCGAAAGCCTCTATTTGCCTATTTGTTAATGAAGAAAGTTATTTGATGGAAAGCATGATCTTTTGTGCCTTTATGTGTTACTTTGCATGGTTATCGTTGCGGTGTTGATATCCTGGCCTTGGAAGTCTTTTAATATATTGAATTTATTTTCATCGAATTTTGAGTTTTGTGTTCGAAAATCTGCATTTTAAAGTTTCTGTTTCTTGTCGACATAGAGTAGAGCCATGTGGAGATCGAGTAGCCGTGGTTGATCTCGAGTAGGGACTGGTCTTAGTCGAGTTGAGTTTTCTTCTGTTCTTGTCGATTTTCAGTTTCTGTTTTGCTGTTTTTTGTCGATCTCGAGGAGCTATTTGTCGAGATCGACTAGCCTCTACCTTTGCTTTTGTTTCTGCTTTGCTTTGTCTTTTCTGTCTTAGTTTAGTTCATTGCTTTTCTTTGTTATTTTCTGCTTTTATTTGTCTTTCTTTCCTTGTTTCTGTGTTTTTCTGTCTTTCTGCTGCTTCTGTGAGAATCTACAGCTACCTAAGAACTGCTGACGTGCTTCCTCGTGGATTCGATCCTGACTATTCTCTTACTACAACGGGAGGAAGTCTTGTATTATTTGCTGAGACAGGGAAGTCAGTCTGAACTTGATTTTATATTTATTTCAATACTCGACATCCTCCTGCATCGCAACATGACTCTCGCTTCTACGTTTGGGATGACCCCTACCTTTGGAAACATTGTGCTGATCAGGTAATTAGGAGGTGTTTGCAACAATGAGGTACAATCTGTCCTTACTTTTTGTCATGCTCATGAATGTGGAGGCCACTTTGGTCCTCAAAAGACTGCTAGGAAAGTTTTAGAAGTAGGTTTCTTTTGGCCTCAGTTATTTAGGGATGCTAATGCTTTCTGTAAATCTTGCGATAGATGCCAAAGGATTGGGAACATATCAGCTCGAAATAATATGCCACAAACTAAGATCATATTCTGTAAAAAAATTTATGTTTGGGGTGTCGATTTTATGGGTCCCTTTCCTAGTTCTTTTGGGAATGTCTATATTTTGCTTGCGGTGGACTATGTCTCCAAGTGGGTGGAGGCAAAGGCCACCAGAACTGATGATTCCAAAGTGGTTGCAAAATTCTTAAAAGACACAATTTTCGCAAGATTTGGGGTAACTAAAGCTCTAGTCAGCGACAGGGGGACACATTTTTGCAATAGAACCATCACTGCCCTCGTAAAGAGGTATCATGTCACGCATAGAGTGTCCACTGCTTATCATCCTCAGACCAATGGTCAAGCAGAAGTATCGAATAGGGAGATTAAGAGCATTTTGGAGAAAACAGTGGCTCATAATAGGAAGGATTGGAGTCTAAGGCTGAATGATGCTCTTTGGGCCTATTGGACGACCTATAAGACTCCCATTGGTATGTCTCCTTATCAAATTGTGTTTGGGAAGGCTTTTCATCTTCCGGTGGAACTTTAGCATAAGGCATACTGGGTTGTAAAGAACTGCAATATGACAATGAATGAAGTGGGAGAATTCAGGAAACTTCAATTGCAAGAGCTCGAGGAATTGCGTCTGGATGCCTATGATAACGCAATGATCTACAATGAGAAGACAAGGGCTTGGCATGACAAACATATCTTGCGGAAGGAACTCAATGTAGGAGACAAGGTTCTCCTATACCAATCACGTCTAAAACTCTTTCCAGGAAAGCTTAGATCAAGGTGGGAAGAACCCTACACCATCTCAATGATATTCCCTCATTGAGCTTCTGGAGCATCTTGATGAAGCGCTAAAATTTCTTCTCTGTTGGGTCCTTTGGAGATTTTGTGGGGAAAGGCAGCTTCTTTTTCTGATTCGGAGCCAGAACAGATGTCGGAGGTGAAACAGTCTTCTCGATCTCGACTTGATCTTCCTCGATATCGGCTACTATAGTCGATTTTGAGTTGTTGTGCAGTGCAGAAGAAGGATTTCCCAGTTGTTCCTCGAGATCGAGTTGACCTTGCTCGAGATCGACTAAATGCTGGTCGACGTCGACTTGCTGCTGGTCGATGTCGAGTTGTTTCTCAGCTTCTCCATTCTGCTGATTTCCGACCTCTGGCTCTTGCAGTTGATGGCCGTTTCTGAGTTTCACAGCAGCGATGTGTCCAGTTTTCCCTTTGGGATTTGGTTCTGAAGTTCCAGGGAGTGAACCATACTGTGTGGGAATTCCTGTTGCTAGCTGGCCAATCTGTGTATCAACTGATTTCCGCCATATATCAATTTCCCCAAGCCTAGAGTTGACACCTTGCATCTGAGTGTAGACGGAGTTGAAGGACTGCTTAGTTTCTGAATGATTCCTCTGTATTTCCTCTAGGACTGTCTGTAGATTATCCCTTTTCCGGTCCCTTTCCGGATGTCCTGGAGCTCTATAGGGCGGAGGGTTCCTAGGGGCACCTTGGTTCCATTGTGGTTGCTAAAACCTTTGGTCCCCCATGTAGCGATTGGGACCCCGTGCGTAAGCTGCCTCTTCGTCGTATTCTGCCAGCCTGACTTGCTCTGTGTGTGGACACTCAGTAGTGGTGTGCCTCTCTGATCCACATTCAATACAAGGCTGGTTGACAGAAAGATACTTTACTTGTTTGAGGAGCTTCTTATTCTGATCTCTGTAGTACTGCTCCCTTACATCTGGATCAATCTCCTTAGGGGGCTCATATAGGGGCATGGATGGTGCTGGCCTTGCGTAGGGGTTCTCCTCATAGTTGACTGGAGTCCCATACTTGTTGTCATAGTTGGTCAGCTTGTCGAGAGCAGCCCATGCATCAACAGGCGACATTGTCAGATATTTATAGTGAGTATGCGTGTTGATTCTGTCCTTTGCAGCCAAGTCCAGAGAATTGAAGAAGATCTCTTGAACTATGCAGGGTTGCTGTCCATGAGTAGGGCAGGATCGCAGTAGATCCTTATAGCGTTCCCAAGGCTTTGCCAGCGGCTCCCCAGGCTGCTGTTTGAAAGATTTGATCTTCTAGCGAAGGAGTGCTGTCTTAGCAGGAGGAAAGAATTTGTTCAGAAATTTCTGCTTTACTTGAGCCCATGTCGTGAGAGATCTTGGTTTTAGTCCTTCCAGGCACTTCAATGTAGGACCGGCCAAAGACCAACGGAAAGCTTTCATCAGGATGTACTCCAAGGTGGTACCTTCAGCAAGAGTACGACACATGTCAGTAAAGTTGGTAATATGCCGCAGGGGGCATTCATTAAATCTATCATGAAAAGCATGATTTTTAATTTCAATAAGGAATTGAGTGCGAATTTCATAGTTATTTTCAGGGATTAGAATGGCCGATTCAGGCACGACGAGAGTCGGGTGCATAAAATCCTCTGCAGTGGTTGGGTATAGGGCAAGCTCAGCTTCGGCTTGCCTCGCACGCTCAACTTCATGTTGTCTGCCTTCTCTCTCAGTGGCGAGAGCAGCATCCCTGGCAGCTAGATCCCTCGTGAGCTGATAGGCTAAAACCTACACCCACAAGTGTATGGGGTTCAGTTGTACTATATCGAGTGTCGTATCACAAGGACCAATGGAGTATCGATTTTAATTTCGAGCTAGTTCGACCAAGTTCGGAATAAACAAGCAGATTTGAGAATGTTTGTGTGTAAAGTAACCAAGAAAAGCAATTAAGTATTATGAAATATATATGGGGAAAACGTTTTAGGATTAAGGATATACCAACAATGCATCGTCAATAGGCATAAAATATTTTCTTGCTCGAGTGATTTCAAAATCAAATTGTGGAGGTAGGTTATCTAAGGTAATCGCGCATCACCTTTCGGGTTTAGCGCGAATGTGTCTAAATCGGTTAGCAGTTCTCCTTTTCGGCTCAAGCAACCGATTTAGGCCCTTTAAGTTCGTAGAGTTTTAGGCAATAATCATACTAACTTCGCCTTTCGGCTCCGAATAATATCAAAATTGCTCAAAACATCCATGATAACCTAGGAATCCTCAAGAAGTTTAGTTTCACTTTCGATCAATAAACTTCGGGTTTAATCATGTAGTTCTGATGGATCCTAATCGCCTTTCGGTCTCAATTCACCATCAAAATTCCAATTTAGGTGTTTTAGTCTTTCAATTTCAAACCCTAAATCGGATCTAATCGTCTCACATCAATTAGAACAAGCACAACATGATTAAACCACAACATAATTCAGGAATCATTCGAGAGATACTAAGAACAAGCCTATTTCCGCATTGTCGGGACAATCCCAACCCTAGAACAAGAAGTCTAGCCACTCATGGAAAAGTACATGCTTGATTCAATCAAATTCGGCAAGACAAACATAGAACAATAGAGATGAAAATAAAATTTACCGAAATATGATAGATCAAACAAGTTGTCTTCTCCCAAAATCCTAGTCTCCAAAGTTCACCAAAAGCTCAACCACAATGTCCCCTTTCGGCCTCGGCTTTTTTTCCCCCAAAAAACAAGAACGTAACTTCCCCTTGAAATTTGGCCATTGCATTTGTTTTAATTCATCCAAACCAACAAGGGAAATGTGAAAGGTTGGGCTGATCTGACACTGTCACGACTCGTGAAGAGTCTGTCACGGGTCGTGACAGCCTGCAGACGCCCTTAAATAGATGAGTTCACCTGTCACGACTCGTGAAGGCCTCCCACGAGTCGTGATAGCTTACGGAAGCTGAAAATTGCACAAACGCCTTTGTTCCGCGAGTTGTGCTACACCACCTTGAGCTCCTATGAGTGTTTCGCTTGATATACTTGCTCTATCACCCGTCTCTTTTGCTTTTCTTTCAATCCCTTTCCATTAGATGCATGAAATTTAGCCGAAATCACCGACCCAAACCTACAAAACACAAACAAAGCTTGTGTAGATCTCCGAATCATAAATATTACCGAAACCACACAAAAAGACAATAAAAATACTCTAAAATGATGCATGAAACTAACCTAAATGCACATGAATAATATATAAAACTAGGTGTTATCAAAATACCCCATACTTAAACCTTGCTTGTCCCCAAGCAAAATTCGGTATTCAAAATCACAAGTGCAAGACATGTTCAACAACCTCAGCTCACTCGATGCTTGAAAATACAAACTTTTGCTCAATTCACATAAACGCATGCCATCCTTGCTAAGTCATCATCATTGATCGAGAAAAATGCAATCATCAACCCCTAAACCTCATATGGAATATCTTTAGTGAATCACACTCACTCAAATGTGTTTAGAGGGATCAATTTCGCTCGGTCGCATGATGATGCTAATCAACCAAAAACTTGCACAGCGTCTAGATATCCACCACCCACACATGTATATGACTAAAATCAAGAGGTCTTTATACGGTTGTAATGGGGCCATGGTAAGACATAGAGGGAAAGGCTGTCTTTTTGGAATTGTGGTGCTAAAATCCGGGACTTAGACCATCTAAACTCATGCGCCATTTTCATATGAAAACACTCCACCTCTTATCTTACATTGACACACCAAAACATAAACAATGAAGCTCACTCTTGGCTCTTCTCTCTTTATTGTGCTACACTTGCATTCTTTTGTCCCACATTAGTGATGAACTAGCCTTTTCATTTCAAACTTCTTCTTCCATTTGTATTTAGAACCAAATTTTTTTTTCATTTTTTTTTCTTTCTTTCACTTTGGCTAGTACACATCAATATCAAGACAACTCTTCCATTTCTTACCCATACTCAACATTCAATCTTTCAACAACCATCACACTCCACAAACCATCACTACTCATGGTCCTAACTCCCGGATGGGTAATAGGCTTAATAATAAGGCTCGGGATGTTTTGAGGAGCTACCAAAAATAGGCAATTAAAGGCTCAATGGGCTGTCAAGCAGAGGATTAGTATAGGATAAGGAAAAAGAAGGCAAAATAGGCTCAAAAACAAATATCATGCCTCTATCACATCAAAGTCATGCATATGCACAGAATAGCTTCAACCCAGATTCTAATGCAAGTTCAAGAGATTAAGCAGTCATGTGAGTGACTCTCAATATGGTATAAGAGGACTGAAGTTATGTCCTTTTAAGCTCCTTCCATCAGGGTGGTTGCTTAGGAGGCTGAATTATGCATGATTTTCATCAATGACTCCTAAGCTAGACAATTCATCCATGCAAACTGAGCTTAACACATAAATCAAGAGCAACTTTGAGCTTCCTAGATCATCAACATATCATTGTGACTTCTTTAAAACATGGGGATTTATCACACACACTAGCCAAACATAGATGGAAAAAAAAAACTAAGAACATAAAAATAAAAGTGCAGAATGCAAGTGGTAATGCAATGAAAATGCAATGCATTGAGCACTATATATACAATGCAAATGCATGCACACCCCACCCCATACTTAACTCCTACATTGTCCTCAATGTGTAAATCAATCAAGGAAGAGTTGTGAATACTCACAATTTCAACGTGTAGAACGGGTGTCTTGAAGGTGGCCAAGCCAAAGCCATATGTGTTGAAAACTGAACCAAGGCAAACAACACCAACAAAACAACAAATCTCGGCAAGATGGGGGTTAGTAGATAGGTGTCAAACACCTTCAATTCAGCTCAAAACACAAACAATATTCTCAATATAGCGCACTCTCCACCCCATACTTGCACTTTTGCAAATCAACCTCAAAAAAAAAAGAACTGAAAACTAAAAATAAAGAAAACATACCTCGGGTTGCCTCCCGAGAAGCGCTAGTTTAAGGTCTGAAGCCGACCTTCCATTTCCTTCGATTGCTTGGGTCAAGGTGGTTGAATGGAAACAACCTCCTTGGTCGGATCTACGACGGAGTATTCCTTTAGTCTTTGTCCATTCACCTTGAACTCGCCAGTCCGTTTGCTCCATACCTCAACAACTCCATGGGGATGCATTCCTTTGACTTTGAAGGGGCCGCTCCACATTGATATCAGCTTTCCTGGAGCCAATTTTAGCATTGAGTGGAAAAGTAGCACCAAATCACCTTCTTGAACTCTTTCGGGAGGTCTTCCTTTAGCTTCACCAGTAGAGACTCAGTCATATACTTGCAAAACAGATTTGGGATCCTCCACAAAGACTGTTAAATCTCGAGATACATCATCAAGTAACTCATTTATAGCACCATTGACCACACTTTTTGTTAGAGAAAACTTTGGAGGGTCCCGATTGACCACTTCTTTCATGGGATCATAGCCCCCTTTACCTGCAACATCAATCCTACAACACGTAGATTCAACAACAGGTGCTTCTAAAGGTTTAGGGAGGTTAAATTCAACCTTCTCATCCCCTATCTCAAAAGAGAGGGTCCCTTTTCGTACATCAATCAGAGCCCCTGCAGTGGCCAAGAAAGGCCTTCAAAGAATGATAGGAATGGAGGTGCTGGCATCCATATCCAATACAACAAAGTCCACCGGTACGAAAAATTTACCCACCTTAATAGGAAGATTCTCTAAAACACCAACTGGGTGGGCAATGGACCTGTTCGCCGTGATCAACTGCATCTTAACCGGTCTAGGCTCTTCTAGACCGAGTTTCTTGCAAATTGAGAGAGGAAGCAAACTAGCACTAGCTCCCAAATCACATAAAGCTTTAAAATCAGGACTATGACCAAAGGAAATAGGGACAACGAAACTACCTGGGTCCTCTAGCTTAGGTGGTAGCTTGTTTTCAATCAAGGCGCTACACTCCTCGGTAAGAAATACCGCTTGGCACTCATCGAGCTTCCTCTTGTTAGAGAGGATATCCTTCAGAAACTTCATATAGGATGGCATTTGGGTCAAAACATCGGTGAACGAAATATTGACGTAGAGCTTCTTCAACACCTCCAAAAACTTTCTAAACTGCGCCTCAGATTCAGATTGAGCCTTTCTTTGTGGAAACGGAAGCGGTGGCTTGTAAGGAGGCGGCGGCAGATATGGCGAATCATTCACCGGTTCAGGAGCCTTTTCCATTTCAGCTTCAACTCTTTCCTTAGTCTCTTTCTGTGCTACAAGCGTCAAATCTTCTAGTTGCTTGCCGCTTCTCAAAGATACAGCAGAAATCTGTACCTTGGGATTCTCTTCAGTACGCCCAGGAAACTGACCAGCGGGCCTAGCAGTGTTATTAGCCTGCTGAGCTACTTGAGTCTCAAGCATCTTCTGACCTCTACTAAGATTCTGTACTTCACCTACTAAGTTCTGAACGGTTCCTATAAGTTGTTCCATCATTAACTCCATCTTGTCCTTCTGTGGTGGGGGTTTTGGAGGAAATCCAGATGGTGATCCTTCTGCAGCTTGTCTGTTAGCATAAGAGAAACCGGGGTGATCCCTCGCTCGGGGATTGTAGTTGTTGAAGTTCATATTGTAACCCTGGCCTCTATTCAAATTTCCCATGTAGTTGACTTCCTCATCCTGACTCCCGATACCTTGGGACGCGTAGATCTGACAAGCCGAAATAGTGTGATCTTGAGATCCACAGAACTGACATGGAACCGGTCTAGAGCCTGCAACACTCACCTCCTTGGTAGACAAGGACTTCTCCATAACTGAGGCTAGACGTTTAATTTCAGCAGCCAATGACTCATATCTAGCATCCTTATAAGTTGTAGCATCCACCTCATAGATCCCTGCACCCCTTTTTACAGTAGAGAGCGCCCTGGGTTGTGAGTATTTCCCACATCTCTTAGCTGTCTTCTCAATGAACACCCAAGCATCTTCAGCTCCCATTTCCAAAAATTCTCCTCCAGATGAGGAGTCAATAAGCACTCTAGTGTTGTCACTGACAGCCTTGTAGAAAATCTCCAACATATTCAGCTTTGATATCCCATGGTGAGGACACTCAAACAAAAGATCCTTGAATCTCTCCCACGATTCATGGATGTTCTCCCCATCTCCAACCACGAAAGAGTTTATCTTCCGCCTCATCTCAGCAGTCTTGGCTGGCGGGAAGAATTGATTCAGGAACTCAGATGACAGTTCCTCCCAAGTGGTGACTGTGCTAGCAGGGATAGAGTTGTACCAGTGCCTAGCTTTCCCTGCAAGTGAGAAGGAGAATTATCGCAATAATAGCTCTTCAGGAGTGACACCCTGAACTCTCACTGTATCCATCAATTATTTGAAGGTGGATATGTGCTGATGAGGGCTCTCAGTAGGAAGCCCATTGAACATATTCTGCCTTATCATATTCAACAGTGCAGGCTTCAGCTCAAAGTTCACGGGTGTTAAAGCAGGAAGAACAACACCTGGTTGTGGTAGGAACTGAGCCGGATCCATCCGCTCTCCTAAGGTTGTCGGTCCTTGTGGTTGGCCGAACTGTAATTGTTGATCAGCTAGCTATTGTCGAAGTTCAGCGTTTTCTTGATCTCTTTGAGCCATTTGCCGCTCTAGTTCTGCCAATCTGGCCATAGTACAACCTGAGGATCAAATGGAAATATATTGCTAGAGCCTTTCTTTTTTCGCATTCAAAGCACAACCTGAGGCCAACAACAAAAAGAAAAACAAATCAAAGTAACAAAAAGAACTTAGAGAACTAGTGGTCAAAAGGCGATCGATACTAGCACCGGTCCCCGACAACGGCGCCAAAAACTTGATAGGCTAAAACCTACACCCACAAGTGTATGGGGTTCAGTTGTAGTATATCGAGTGTCGTATCACAAGGACCAATGGAGTATCGATTGTAATTTCGAGCTAGTTCGACCAAGTTCGGAATAAACAAGCAGATTTGAGAATGTTTGTGTGTAAAGTAACCAAGAAAAGCTATTAAGTATTATGAAATATATATGGGGAAAACGTTCTAGGATTAAGGATATACCAACAATGCATCGTCAATAGGCATAAAATATTTTCTTGCTCGAGTGATTTCAAAATCAAATTGTGGAGGTAGGTTATCTAAGGTAATCGGGCATCACCTTTCGGGTTTAGCGCGAATGTGTCTAAATCGGTTAGCAATTCTCCTTTCGGGCTCAAGCAACCGATTTAGGCCCTTTAAGTTCGTAGAGTTTTAGGCAATAATCATACTAACTTCGCCTTTCGGCTCCGAATAATATCAAAATTGCTCAAAACATCCATGATAACCTAGGAATCCTCAAGAAGTTTAGTTTCACTTTCGATCAATAAACTTCGGGCTTAATCATGTAGTTCTGATGGATCCTAATCGCCTTTCGGTCTCAATTCACCATCTAAATTCCAATTTAGGTGTTTTAGTCTTTCAATTTCAAATCCTAAATCGGATCTAATCGACTCACATCAATTAGAACAAGCACAACATGATTAAACCACAACATAATTCAGGAATCATTCGAGAGATACTAAGAACAAGCCTATTTCCGCATTGTCGGGACAATCCCAACCCTAGAACAAGAAGCCTAGCCACTCATGGAAAATTACATGCTTGATTCAATCAAATTCGGCAAGACAAACATAGAACAATAGAGATGAAAATAAAATTTACCGAAATATGATAGATCGAACAAGTTGTCTTCTCCAAAAATCCTAGTCTCCAAAGTTCACCAAAAGCTCAACCACAATGTCCCCTTTCGGCCTCTGCTTTTTTCCCCCCAAAAAACAAGAACGTAACTTCCCCTTGAAATTTGGCCATTGCATTTGTTTTAATTCATCCAAACCAACAAGGGAAATGTGAAAGGTTGGGCTGATCTGGCACTGTCACGACTCGTGAAGAGTCTGTCACGGGTCGTGACAGCCTGCAGACGCCCTTAAATAGATGAGTTCACCTGTCACGACTCGTGAAGGCCTCCCACGAGTCGTGACAGCTTACTGAAGCTGAAAATTGCACAAACGCCTTTGTTCCGCGAGTGGTGCTACACCACCTTGAGCTCCTATGAGTGTTTCGCTTGATATACTTGCTCTATCACCCGCCTCTTTTGCTTTTCTTTCAATCCCTTTCCATTAGATGCATGCAATTTAGCCGAAATCACCGACCCAAACCTACAAAACACAAACAAAGCTTGTGTAGATCTCCGAATCATAAATATTACCGAAACCACACAAAAATACTCTAAAATGATGCATGAAACTAACCTAAATGCACATGAATAATATATAAAACTAGGTGTTATCATGAGCCTCTCGATCAGTTGTTCCTGTGTCTCTGCAGCTGCCGTGGCTCTTTTAAGTTTAGCTTGGATTTGTATAAGGCGCTCCGGTTCGTTTAAGGCGTCCAACTCAGGTGTTCGACCAGAACGGGGCATATACCTGCAAAGTAACTCAAGTGAAAAGTGAGAACTGATTACCTAAGGCGCGAATGATTTCTTCCCCGGCAACGGCGCGAATTTGTTGTAGGAGGAAATCGAGTTCAAAATATAAAATATAATTCAAACCAGATTCGTGCCCCAACAAATAATTACAAGACCTCCTCCCTATGCAGTAGTGGGAAGTCAGGATCGATCCACGAGAAAGCGTGTCAGCGTATCCTAGGTAGCTATAAATCTCACAGAAAAGCAAACAAAAGACAGAAACAAAGAAACAAAGACAAAAATAACAAACGAAAGCAAGAAACAAAAGCAAAGACACAGACTTACTCGATCTCAACAAAGCAGTACTCGAGATCGACAACAGACAGCGATGACAGAAACTCAGAATCGACAATAGAAACTCGATCCAGACAACACCCTACACGATCTCAACAAAGCAGTACTCTAGATCGACTAAAACTACTCTAGATCGACTAAAAAGACAGAAACTATAAATTGCAACTTTCGAACACAGAACTCAGATTTCGAAAGAAATAAACTCAATATATAAAGAACTTCTAAAGCCAGGGTATCAACTCCACAACGATAACCATGCAAAGTAACACATAAAGGCATAAAAGATCATTATTTCCATCAAAATAACTTTCGTTATTAACAAATAGGCATATAGACGCTTTCGCATAAACCCTAATTGTTACTAACCCTTTTTCACATAATTAATCCAAGTTGCATTAAGATCACTTTCGCTTCAATAACACAAATAAGGATCACCTTCAACTTTCGCAAAAGAATCATGCTCATAGGGATAGAAGACGAATTGCATAACAAGATTGTACCTTTACTGCATCACCTCACATGGCCACCGTTGGGCTCACCCCAGCCCCAGAAGTGGATAGACAACTCGCTCTTCATTATCAAGAAACTCATCAAATAACAAAAGAAACTAACTTGCATTGAATTAAATAAAGAAAGCTTACAAGCAAACAAGCCAAATCCGCATTCGCCTTTCCACCTTGCTCGCCACAAACTCTCTCTCTCTCTCTACTACTTACTTGTTCTCTCTGAAATTGAATGATGAAAAACCAGCCCCTAAGGCTTTATTTATAGCCCTTTACTCCTTGTTATTCAAGGATAGAATATCTTTATCTTTATCTAAATCTATATCTAAAAGCTTTAAAGATAAATAAATGAAATAAAGGAATTAAATCTAAAAGGGAAATTATATCTAAAATAGGTAAATCTTCTAGGTGTTGATAGGTCTTCTCTTCATAGATAGATGTTGATAGATCTCGGCCAAACTCGGATTCCTTCGGCTCCAAGGACTCCCAAACCGCGTAGGACAGCAAACCGCGTAACGCGGCTTCGGGACATGGTTTCCTCGAGATCGAGTAGGACTACTCGAGATCAAGTAAAAGTGGTGTCGAGTATAGCTTGGCTGGGCTTGGTCGAGGACTCTTCCCCGACTCTGGCTCGGACTGGCGTTGTGGTGGTTGTCGAGTTCGAGTTGTTTACTCGAGATCGAGTACAGTGGTGCTCGGCGTCTCCGTCCTCGGCTTCTCGACTTGGCACAGCTCCTCGACTCCGGACATGCCATCAGGAAGTTATCGATCTCGACAAGGTTACTTGAGATCGAGTAAGGCTTTCGGAGTCGGGTTGTCTCGGACTCTCAGTTTCTCGATCAGCTCTACTCGACCAGGTGTGCTCGGACAACCTTTGTCGAGATCGAGTAAGTGTACTCTAGATCGAGTAAAGTGGGGTTTCCAGCTTGATTCGTCTGGTTCCGCTGCTTCTTGACCTTGGACTTCTGTAGTTGATTTCTGAGCTTTTTCAGCCTTTCTTAGAACTGTTGTAATTTGTCTCGAATTCTGCGAAATGAAACAGAAACTGGGGTAGATTCCATAATTTGGCAAATAAGCATAAACTACATAGATTCTGTATTATCTTACCCCAAATGCATGAAATGTATGCAGAAAATGATATAAAAACAATTGTAAAACATGGCAGATTCAGCTCACACCACTATTATATTCTTTCATCAGACACTTTAGATATTTTGAGCGATGTCTTCCATGAGGATTTAAACTCGTCTATTATGCATGCAATTTGAAGCTTTATTCGGATTGATTGTGAGTTTCTAATTCTCGTTCCTTGTTTCCTATATTTGAATGCCTCAACTTCTTTGTACTTGATTGTCTATTGTTTTATTCTATCTAGCCCACGCAACTAGTTAGAATCAATTCAATTGCTAAGGTTTTGTAGATTCCTGATTGTGAACCTTAACCTAAGTGGCAAACTTTTTCCTTTAGGGCTGATTGAACTAATTGAATGAGTAAGAATTTGAATGTGTTGTTAAATCCCTCTTTAGGGACTGCAAATACCTTGGCTAATCTCTGAACTTAAAGCTATCAATTGGGTTAAATCCTTCTTTAGGGACTGTTCGATTGATAAGTGTTTCGAGGACTAATTGGACTAGTAACTATATTAGGTCGGGACAAGGGCATTCATAGGAAACTTAATAGGACGAGAAGAAGTTACAAGCATCGCTTCAATCCAATAAAATGGAAAATTTTTGGTAGAACAAATTCCTTTACTTTGCTTTCTTTACTCCGCTTTGATAAAAGGCGAAACTTTCACAAACAAAAACCCCCAAATTGGTTACTTTGATTGACACTTAAATCAAACTGGAATTATAACTTTCCATGTGGATCGACCTCTTGCTTATTGCTATACTTGCTATAAGTTTGAGTTTTCTTTGACGGATCAACGACAGGTTTTCCCTCCGTCAGGTTTAGATCAAAAACATTTTCTTTAGATTCAATCACAAGATAACACATAAAACTATTACAATTACGATCAGAGGCTGCGTTTTATGGTGACGGTTTAATTAAAGAAGCGGTCGTCCATGGCAGCGGGTTAGGAAAGTGTTATAAGTTTAGCAACGGTTTAATCTATAAGGGCGGTTGGGGCAACGAATTTCTTATCCCTTTTTTGTGGAAGCGGTCTATTTTCTCTTTAGAGGCGATTTATATAAAAAAAATGCAAAGTAGAAGAAAATGCAAGCTTTGAAAGGCCAACGAAGCAATGAGATTCATCCAAGCAATGCTAACGATAGTGATTTTTCTGAACAAGATGTTCCAGGGCTACCACTAGATATGAGTATATGCAAAAAAATCAAGCCTTGAGAGGACGTTCATGCAATGACGTGAATGATACTCATAAGCAGAGAAGAGATGGGGCTGATTTTCCCAAAGATGCTGAAAATAACGAAAACAATGAAGTAGTCGTTGCTGACATCCCCAAAGATCTTGAAAATATTCAAAATGAAGAAGCAAGTGCACTTGTCTTGAATACTGGAAATGAACATGCAACAGGTATGTTTGCATTTAGTTTTTTCTTTGGGTTTCTCATTTAGGTAAAAAGAAGGATTAGTATTCAAGACTCTGAGTGTGTTGTTTGCTTCTGGGTAGCTATTCAATATAAGAGGCGTCGAGGAAAAAACCATGATGCATTCATTTTGAATTATAAGAAATAGCCAGTTGGGCCTACAACAAAGATTGTTAGCACTTTTAGTTACTTCTTGGGAACTTTAGCACGAGACTCGAGCTATATTTTAATTTAATAGGGGTAGTTTTTTTATGTCAACTATAATGAAAACCTATAATTTTACATGAAAATGAATAGGAAATAAGTGAAAAAAACCAAGGAGAATCGAGAAAAGGAAGGTGATATGCACACTCTGGGCCCAATATCATATGTTGTGAAGCATCACGTGTTGGTAATTTTATTTTATACCTTCCCTTTTTCTCGTGGAAAATGAAATATTCCTGTTTTTGTAGAAACAAAATGATCCAAACAAGCAATGCTCATCAGAAGTAGACATATACACGGAATCTAGGAAGCGAGTGGTAGGGCGTACATACCTAACCGAGAATGAGTAGACACTAGGAAAAATTGTGAGACCATCAACTAACTGGAATCCATTAGTTGATGTTGCTGAATTTTAGTAATATGTGACACTTTTTTAAAATTTATGTGTTCTTTTTCTTTCGTTAAAAGGAGAAAATGAAATCAGTAAAATCCTTGGATGAGAGAAGTAGAAAAATTGATCCATATTTTGATTTTATCACCATGAAGGAGCATAATGGGCGATTGTGTATGCACGAACTAGGTGTCACAAAGTCATGTTTGAAGTGTAACGATGCTATGACCCCATTTGTACTTCCTAGGTGTTCGTGGAGGGCATTATAGAGGAATGTAACAAAAGGATGGAGGAAAATCTGCATTCTATTTTATCAAAGATACGAGAAGCTAATCCTAGAGTAGATATTGTTATTCCCGACTTTCCAACAAACGAAGAAGATGGATCTACTTCCTTTGACAATGAAGATATGTGAGTTACACTAGTTTCTTCTTGCAAGCTAATAAGCAATCCTTGCTTTTAGTGAGCCATATGATATATTTTTCTGTGTAGGCTTTTATCTTTTTTTCTTTGTTTTACATTTGAGGTCTAACGAAGACTAGTGCGCAATCCTTGGACGTCAAATGCTCTTTTCAAAGGATTTCAAGAAGTACATAATATTTTATGTATGCAGGTTTGTCTTAAATACTATTTTTTTTTCTTTGTGTTCTTGTGTTCGGATTTGGGAATTTAGTTTGATTCTCTTTGTTTGTTGATTGGTATTGAAAGAGTATTTCGCTGCTTATTTAGTGCAGGGTTTTGTTTGCTTCAGCTGAGAAGCTGCTGAAATTGAAATTTTATGTTTCTTGTCTCTTTTTTTGTTTCTATAGTGGATGATTAAGTATTTCTATAATGATCTTGTTCTGAGAGATCAATATATTTCTATAGTGATTGATTGTTAAGTATCAATATATTTATGCATTGACTTTTTTCCAATGACTTATTTGTAGGGGTGGGCACGGGACGGGATGGTGTCTGGACGGGACAGGACGGGCCTTGTCCCGCAAATAACAATAATAAAATATTATATAAATTTGCAAAGTGAAAAATGCTTTCATAATTCATTAATTTGTATAATATGTTGAATACAATATTCTTCTCAACTATATTTTTCAATAATAATAATAATAATAATAATAATAATAATAATAATAATAATATTAATATTATAATACTATTATTAATTAATACAATGATTATATAATTAATTATAATGTTCAACATATTTGGCTACATTATCTTACTAGATCGGGATGGAAAGGGATTGAGACGAGATTCACCAGATACTGTCTCATTATCGATTGATAGTTGGGAAGAATACCGTATTTAGCTATTTTCCTCTTGTAGCGATGGTGATCTCCATGGTGGTTCGACGCGCTTGGAGCCAATGTTCTTAACCCCTTGATCATCTTGGTTCCCTTTCTAGGCCGCTTCTTCTTCTCCAGGTTTGTCTTCTCTCTCAGTCGATCACTCTCGGTCGAGTCTCTAGTACGGTGTTGGTCGTTGTGTGGTACGGTCAGGCTGGTGGTGCTGATGGGGGCTGCGTGCTCTGTGTATGTTGCATTTGTGGCCTTGTGGGTGCTGCGTTTGTTTGCTGGGTGCCGGTGGTGGTGCTGAGTTGTGATTTAATTACACGACCATATTGGGGGCTCTTCTATTGTGTTGATCATCCTCTTTCGTCGAATTGTGTTGTTGACGGGGCTGCAATTATTTTTGCTTTTGGTGGAAATTTTTGTTGGATTGTGATTGATTTACTAGTTGTGGGGCTGCATTTTCATGGAGTGGTGATGATCCCATTTTTGGTGATGTGGGTGGGTGGCATTTATTTTTATTAATATTAGGCTTGGCCATAGATCCTATTTTGTTTTCTACTTCTGTTGCTCAGCTTCTTCACCTGTCTTTCTCCAAGTTATCCTAGTTGGGCACGGGAATATATGTCTCTCTCTCAATCAGTTGAATAGTTACATTTCCCTTTCTGAGGTTTTGAAGGATGTAGGGATGGTCGTCCGGAAAATACTGGACTCACACTGAAGTATTTCGTTGATCACCTCTCTAGGCATTTCAGTACGTCAGCGGCTGTTGAGAAGTACAAGAGGTTCATTTCTCGAAAAGGCTGATCGTTGGATATGTGGCATGTGTCTGCCTAACCACTCGGTTAGAATGGTGTGCAAGCATGGGGGTATAGGAATCCCTATCGCCGGGCCAGGGTGTGGTGGTAATGGCGAGTCATTTGTCATCCATGGTATTCCTAGGCGATTTGGTTCTCCAGGTTTGATGGCTCTTGTTTTTTAGGATGCCCCGATTATTCATAATGTTGATATAGCTAGGTCGAGGAAATTGATTTTTGATGAGCATTTGTTTGAGCGTTTCCTTGAGTGAAGGTTTGTGACGTCCAAAAGTATCCCTTACAAGCTCCGTCTTGAGTTTGAGAGGTTGTATCTTGAAGCTCTTTCTAGGGTCATTGGTCATCCATCGTATGTTTCTCGTTGGGTGCAACTGTTTGTCCTCCCGACATGTATTCTGGATACGGCTGCTCTGCGTAATCGTCTGAAAAGCATGTCTGATTGTCTGAAGAGAGACCAGGTTGCATCTATGGCTGCTGCCTTGGCCTTATGGAGAAAGTCGGGAGGTATGGAAGCTCTGGTTCAGGATATCCTCACTCCATCTGCCTCTTACGGCTCTGGTTTGTTAAAGAAGAAAAAAGACGTGTCTCAGTTTGAGTTGAATGTGGTTCAGTGCAAACGCAAAATGGGACATGGTCATTATGCTACCGCTATTAGAGTCATCACTTCCTCTGGGGTTGCACCCTTCAATGGTGACACGGCTGCAGAGCTTCTTGCTAAGCATCCTATTCCCCCCCCCCCCCCCCACCAAATATTCTATGTGATCCTCTCCTAGTTCCTGCATTAACAGTTAGTAAGGAGTTAGTCCTAAATCGGATCAGGAGCTTCCCCAAGGGTAATTCTTGTGGGAAAGATGGGCTTCGAGCGCAACATCTCGTTGAGATTCTGGGTGGAGTATGTCACGACATTGCTAGTGAGCTTCTAGGAGCCATCACGGGTGTTGTTAACCTTTTTCTGTATAGTGCTTGCCCTCGAGTGCTTGCGGAATTTGTGGCGAGTGCTACCCTGACCCCGTTGCTGAAACCAGGTGGGGGTGTTCCTCTTATTGCAGTAGGTTCTATTTGGAGGAGGTTGGTTTCCAAATCGACGGCTTCTATTGTCACCAAGGAGCTCAACAGATCTTTGGGCACACATCAGTTTGGTGTGGGTGTGTCGGGAGGTGGCGAAGCTATCCTCCATTCGGTTAACAGGCTGTTGTTAGATAAGGGTATGGATACGGGCATGTCCTTGCTTGTTGTGGACTTTTCTAATGCCTTTAATCTTATTGATAGAGGCGCTTTGATTCGGGAAGTTCGCATCCGTTGCCCATCCATTGCTCCATGGGTTGAATTCTGTTATGCCCAACCGGCTCGTCTGTATTGGCAGGATGTTCCTTTGCGCTCTTTTCAAGGCATGCAATAGGGTGATCCGCTAGGTCCGCTTTTGTTTGCGTTAGTCTTGCATCCGCTTGTCACCAAAATTAATATCGTATGTGCTCTTGACATTAACGCGTGGTACTTAGATGATGGTACCTTATCAGGTGACACCAGGGAGGTTGCTAAGGTGTTGGAGATTGCGGTTAGAGAGGGTCCAAAGTTGGGGCTATTCATTAATATTCAGAAAACTTAATTATTTTGGCCAACTGCAGATCTGAGGAGCTTTGAAGTTGGTATGTTCCCATCTGACATTTCTAGACCCAAATTGGGAGTGAAATTGTTAGGTGGTCCGGCCAACAATAGTGCTACATTCTGCAATAGCCTGATTATGAAGAGGGTTGACAAATCGATAGAAGCTCTTAAGGCACGTCTTTTTTGCGTTTGCACTGAACCACATTCAACTCAAACTGAGACCTTTCTTTTTTCTTCTTTAACAAACCAGAGCCGTAAGAGGAAGATGGAGTGAGGATATCCTGAACCAGAGCTTCCATACCTCCCGGCTCTCTTCATAAGGCCAAGGCAGTGCCATAGATGCAACCTGGTCTCTCTTCCGACTATCAGACATGCTTTTCAGACGATTACGCAAAGCAGCCGTATCCAGAATACATGTCGGGAGGACAAACAGTTGCACCCAACGAGAAACATACGATGGATGACCAATGACCCTAGAAAGAGCTTCAAGATACAACCTCTCAAACTCAAGAGGGAGCTTGTAAGGGATATTTTTGGACGTCACAAACCTTCACTCAAGGAAACGCTCAAACAAATGCTCATCAAAAATCAATTTCCTCGGCCTAGCTATATCAACATTATGGATAATCGGGGCATCCTGACAAACAGGAGCCATCAAACAAGGAGAACCAAACGGCCTAGGAATACCATGGATGACAAATGAATCGCCATTACCACCACACCCTGGAGAAAGACAGGTGAAGAAGCTGTGCAACAGAAGTAGAAAACAAAATAGGATCTGTTGTGAGCCTAATTTGCCATGTTTTACACTTACTTTTATATCGATTTCTGCATACATTGCATGCATTTGGGTTAGAATAATACAGAATCTGTGTAGTTTACACTTATTTGCAATATATGGAGGTCTACACAAGTTTTGGTTATATTTCACCGAAATCGTACGCACTTTGGAGCTTAAAGGAAACTCATGGAGAAGCTAAGAATGATGCAGCCGGAGAAAAGGCCATTTTTCACCATTCTTTGTTCTGAATCAAGCTTTGACGTCTTCATGAAAGTTGTAGCCCTCGGAAAGAACTTTCCAACGCATGGTCATATGCATCAATCCGACGAACGAGGACTCGGGAAAGTGCGTTTCAAGAACAGAGCAGAAAGCTGAGAGAACTTTACTCGATCTCGAGTACACCTACTCGATCTCGACAAAGGCTGCCCGAGCACACCTGGTCGAGCAGAGCTGATCGAGGACAGTGAGTCAGAGACAACCCGACTCCCAGAACCCTACTCAATCTCGAGTACCACTTGTCGAGATCGACTACACCTCAATGCCATGTCCGGGGTCGACGAGTTGTGACAAGTCGAGAAGCCGAAGATGGAGAAGCCGAGCGAACTCTAATCGATCTCGAGTACAGCTAGTCCAGTACTCGAGATCGAGGAGCCAAGGAGCACCAGTCCGAGCCTTGTCGAGCAGAGCTACCCGACCAAGCCAGCCAGCCCAAGTCGACGCCAGTCCTACTCGAGATCGACTAGCCCTAGTCGAGATCGACGAGCGCCGTGTCCGAAGCTGCGTTACGCGGTTTGCTGTCCGACGCGGTTTGGCTTTCCTTGGGCCGAAGGAGTCTGAGATATCCGAGATCTATCAACATCTATCCACACCTATCAACACATGGAAGATTTTGCTCTTTAGATAGAATTTCCCTTTTTTTATTTAATTCCTAAATTTCTTTTATTTATCTTTTAAGCCTTTAGATATAGTTTTAGATATAGATAGATGTTTCTATCCTTGAATAGCAAAGAATAGAAGCCTATAAATAAAGCCCATGGGGCTGATTTCTAGCAATTCAATTCAGAAGGAGAGAAGTAGTTCACAGAGACGGTTTAGGAGTTCAGAGGTTTTAAGGTTTTGGCGTTCAACGAGAGTTGGATCGCCGGGATTGTAAAGTCTTTGAATTTAGTTTAATGCAAGTTGTTATTTCCTTTCAATCAATGTCTGAGATGGCGATAAAGAGCGAGTAGTCCACCCACTTCTAGGGTTGGGGTGAGCCCGACGTTAACCATGCATATTTGAGGTAAAGATCCGACTTTTATCATGTTTTGAGCATCTACTACTTGTTTATGTGTTTATTAGCCATCTAATGGAGGTCCATGATAACAACTTGGATTGTAAACATAAAATCGGTAGAGACAATTAGGGTTTCTTGAAAGAGTTGTCTAATTGTTGGAAAAGGCGAAAGCTTAGTCCTTTGCTGCGATTCACATGATTATCTGATTTAGTCCTTTGCTTGCTGCCGCGCTGTGTTCGACTGTCCGATCTTCTGTCGACTAACCCTAGTCGAGATCAAGGACCCCTGTTGTCGACTTCTGTTCGTGAGATTTCGCAGCTGCCTAGGATCCGCTGACACGCTTCCTCGTGGATCGATCCTGACTTCCCACTACTACATCAGGGTGAGGTCTTGTAATTATTTGCGAGGGACGGAATCTGGTTTGCTTTACTTTAGTCATATTTTATTTGCATACTCGATTTCCTCTTACAACAGGATCCATGGCCAAGCCTAATATTAATCAAAATAAATGCCACCCACCCACATCACCAAAAATGGGATCATCACCACTCAATGAAAATGCAGCCCCAGAACTAGTAAAATAATCACAATCCAACAAAACTTTCCACCAAAAGCAAAATAATTGCAGCCCCGTCAACAACACAATTCGACGAAAGAGGATGATCAGCACAATAGAAGAGCCCCCAATACGATCGTGTAATTAAATCACAACTCAGCACCACCATCGGCACCCAGCGCACAAACGCAGCACCCACAATGCCACAAATACAACACACGCAGAGCACGCAGCCCCCATCAGCACCACCAGCCTGACCGTACCACACAACGACCACCACCGTACTAGAGACTCGACCGAGAGTGATCGAATGAGAGAGAAGACAAACCCTGAGAAGAAGAAGCGACCTAGAAAGGGAACCGAGATGATCGAGGGGTTAAGAACATTGGCTCCAAGCGCCTCGAACCACCATGGAGATCACCATCGCTACAAGAGGCAAATAGCTAAATACGGTATTCTTCCCAACTATCAATCGATAATGAGACAGTATCTGGTAAATCTCGTCTCAATCCCTTTCCATCCCGATCTAGTAAGATAATGTAGCCAAATATGTTGAACATTATAATTAATTATATAATCATTGTATTAATTAATAATAGTATTATAATAATAATAATAATAATAATAATAATATTATTATTATTATTATTATTATTATTATTATTGAATAATATAGTTGGGAAGAATATTGTATTCAATATATTATACAAATTAATGAATTATAAAATCATTTTTCACTTTGCAAATTTATATAATATTTTATTATTGTTATTTGCGGGACAAGGCCCGTCCCGTCCCGTCTAGACACCATCTCGTCCCGATCCCGTCCCGTCCCGTGCCCACCCCTACAAATAAGTCACTGGAAAAAAGTCAATGCATAAATAGATTGATACTTAACAATCAGTCACTATAGAAATATATTGATCTCTCAGAACAAGATCACTATAGAAATACTTAATCATCCACTATAGAAACAAAAAAAAAGAGAAGAAACATAAATTCCAATTTCAGCAACTTCTCAGCTGAAGCAAACAAAACCCTGCACTAAATAAGCAGCGAAATACTCTTTCAATACCAATCAACAAACAAAGAGAATCAAACTAAATTCCCAAATCCGAACACAAGAACACAAAGAAAAAAAAATTGTATTTAAGACAAACCTGCATACATAAAATATTATGTCCTTCCTGAAATCCTTTCAAAAGAGCATTCGACGTCCAAGGATTGCGCACTAGTCTTCGTCAGACCTACAAATGTAAAACAAAGAAAAAAAGATAAAAGCCTACATAGAAAAATATATCATATGGCTCACTAAAAGCAAGGATTGCTTATTAGCATGCAAGAAGAAACTAGTGTAACTCACATATCTTCATTGTCAAAGGAAGTAGATCCAACTATTATTAATTAATACAATGATTATATAATTAATTATAATGTTCAACATATTTGGCTACATTATCTTACTAGATCGGCATGGAAAGAGATTGAGACGAGATTTACCAAATACTGTCTCATTATCGATTGATAGTTGGGAAAAATACCGTATTTAGGTATTTGCCTCTTGTAGCGATGGTGATCTGCATGGTGGTTCGAGACGCTTGGAGCCAATGTTCTTAACCCCTCGATCATCTCGGTTCCCTTTCTAGGCCGCTTCTTCTTCTCCGGGTTTGTCTTCTCTCTCAGTCGAGTCTCTAGTACGGTGTTGGTCGTTGTGTGGTATGCTCAAGCTGGTGGTGCTGATGGGGGCTGCGTGTGTTGCATTTGTGGCCTTGTGGGTGCTGCGTTTGTGCGCTGGGTGCTATTGGTGGTGCTGAGTTGTGATTTAATTACACGATCTGGTGGAAATATTTGTTGGATTGTGATTATTTTACTAGTTGTGGGGCTGCATTTTCATTGAGTGGTGATGATCCCATTTTTGGTGATGTGGGTGGGTGGCATTTATTTTGATTAATATTAGGCTTGGCCATGGATCCTATTTTGTTTTCTACTTCTGTTGCAGAACTTCTTCACCTGTCTTTCTCCAAGTTATCCTAGTTGGGCACAGGTATATATGTCTCTCTCTCAATCAGTTCAATAGTTACATTTCCCTTTCCGAGGTTTTGAATGATGTAGGGATGGTCGTTCGGAAAATACTGGACTCACACTGAAGTATTTCGTTGATCACCTCTCTAGGCATTTCAGTACGCCAGAGGCTGTTGAGATGTACAAGAGGGTCATTTCTCGAAAGGGCTGATCGTTGGATGTGTGGAATGTGTCTGCCTAACCACACGGTTAGAATGGTGTGGTGGTAATGGGGAGTCATTTGTCATTCATGGTATTCCTTGGCCGTTTGGTTCTCCAGGTTTGATGGCCCCTGTTTTTCAGGATGCCCCGATTATCCATAATGTTGATACAGCTAGGCCAAGGAAATTGATTTTTGACGAGCATTTGTGACGGAGGGGAAACCTGTCGTTGATTCCGTCAAAGAAACTCAAACCTAAAACTAGTACAGTAATAAGTAAGAGGTCGATCCCACAGGGAAATTTATAACTCAAGTGCGATTTGAATGTTGATTAAGTAACCAGAGAAGGGGGTTTTTGTGTGAAAGTTTTTAAAGCAAATTAACGAAAGCAGAATAAGTGATTTTGTTTTAAACAATTTAGAGAAGCAATTCCACCTACAATTTTCCACTTTATCGGATTGAAGCGATCCTTGTAACTTATTCTCGTCCTATTATGTTTCCTATGAATGCCCTTGTCCCGACCTAATATAGTTACTAGTCCAACCAGTCCTAGCAACCCTTATCAATCGAACAGTCCCTAAAGAAGGATTTAACCCAATTGATAGCTTTAAGTTCAGAGATTAGCCAAGGTATTTGCAGTCCCTAAAAAAGGATTTAACAACACATTCAACTTCCTACTTATTCAATTAGTTCAACCAGCCCTAAAGGAATAAGTTTGCCACTTAGGTTAAGGTTCACAACCAGGAATCTACAAAACCTTAGCGATTGAATTGATCTAACGAGTTGGCCAGACAAGATAGAACAAAACAATAATTAATTAAGCACAAAGAAGTTGAAGCATTCACAAACAGGAAACTAGGAGCGAGAATTAGAAACTCACAATCAATCCGAATAAAGCTTCAAATTGCAGGCAGAATCGATGAGTTTAGTTCCTCATGGAAGACATCGCTCAAATTCTCTAAAGAGTCTAATGGTTGAATGAATAGAATGAATGCTCAAGAAAAATAATATAAAAGGCCTAATTAAAACATCCAATTCGGCCACCAAACAAACTAGATAAAAAACTAGGGTTTCAAAACACGCGCTGGGCGCTGTCCGTACGTGCGGCGGCCGCCGCAAGGGCTGCGGCGCCCGCCGCAACTGCCTTCCCAGGTACCCGCTGCGGCGGGCACTGCGGCGGCCGCGGCACTAGCTGCGGCGCCCGCCGCATCTAGCTTTTTGCCGTGACCTTGCTTCCTCTGCGGCCTTCTCTTGTCTTGTCTTGCTTCTTCCTTTCTTGTTCCTTCCCATGTATCTTGTGTTCCTCTTCGAGACATCGCATCTCCCAAATGTGTTCCGATTCAATCTGCGAGATAAACACAAAATTGCGCAGAATCCGAACTTTTCCAAAATAAACACAAGATGCAATTTAACGATAAAGCAAGCAAGAAATGCAACCTAAACTAAACTAAATGTATCTATAATGCCTATCTAAAATATGCATTATCAATTTGTTTGAGCGTTTCCTTGAGTGAAGGTTTGTGATGTCCAAAAGTATCCCTTACAAGCTCCGTCTTGAGTTTGAGAGGTTGTATCTTGAAGTTCTTTCTAGGGTTCATTGGTCGTTCATCGTATGTTTCTCGTTGGGTGGAACTGTTTGTCCTCCCGACATGTATTCTGGATACGGCTGCTCTGCGTAATCGTCTGAAAAGCATGTCTGATAGTTAGAAGAGAGACCAGGTTGCATCTATGGCTGCTGCCTTGGCCTTATGGAGAGAGCCGGGAGGTATGGAAGCTCTGGTTCAGGATATCCTCACTCCATCTGCCTTTTACGGGTCTGGTTTGTTAAAGAAGTAAAAAGACGTGTCTCAATTTGAGTTGAATATGGTTCAATGCAAACGCAAAATGGGAGATGGTCATTATGCTACTGCTATTAGAGTCCTCACTTCCTCTGGGGTTGCACCCTTCAATGATGACACGGCTGCAGAGCTTCTTGCAAAGCATCCTATTCCCCCCCCCCCCCCCCCCCGCCCCCCACCAACTATTCCATGTGATCCTTTCCTGGTTCCTGCATTAACAGTTAGTAAGGAGTTAGTTCTAAATCGGATCAGGAGCTTCCCCCACTAGTACAAAAGTGTTGGTTAATACCGATAATTTAACACCGGTTATTTAAAACCGGTAATAATCTGTTCTCGGTTACCAGTTATTTTATATAACCGGTGTTAATTCAGTATCCAACATATTAAAACCGGTTTTTTTTATAAGATTGGTGGTGTTAAATAATACCCGCGTAAAGTTAAGAGCTATTATTTAATGAACCGGTATTAACAATTTAAAAAAAAAATGTAACCGGTTTTAAGAAATAAACCGGTAATATATAGTTTGAGGCTAAACTCAGACAGACCGATACATCGAACAAACCAAGCATTCCTCTCCTCTCACAGACTCAGACAGATCGGCTAAACCCTAGCGCAGCTCGAACCCTCGAAGCCGCCGGCGACTCGCTCCACCTCCCCTTCACCGGCGACTCGCTCCATCTCCCCTAGCCGCGACTCGCTCCTCCCCTCCACCTTCTCCTCGCCTCGTCTCCTCGTCTCCGTGTCTGCATCGCCTCTGTCGCTCGATTGTTTTGTGCGCCTGGTGTTCGATCGAGCTCCCTCTTCGCCGGCGACTCGCTCATCCTCTCCACCTCCTCCTCGCCTCGTCTCTGTCGATACTGCATCGGCCAGCCTCCTCGCCTCTGCACCTCCTCCTCACCTGGTGTGCGCCTGGAGTTCGAACTCCCTGTTGATTTCCCCTCTTGTGCGCTTCTATTCAGGTATGTGATTTCCTATTTCGATTCTTAAACCCTAATTTATTCCAAGTAAAAATTCCCCTTTTGATTTCCCCTTTTATTATCTCTGTTGTGTTGTGACAGAAAACCCTAATTTATTCAGGACAAGGAATATTGGAGGATTCAGGACAAGAAATATTGGGGGATTAGTATGATACATTTAGTCATACTCTTTTTTTTTGTGTGTTACACTGTTACTGTAAAATTTTGAAGTCTAAAATATCAACTTCTCTGAAATTTGCCTTGATAGTTCAACTGCTACATAATTAAGTTGATGATCTCTGAAACATAAGGGTGTGAAGTGGATGAATTTAAACATATATATTTTCCCGAGAGTTTCATGTTTCTTCGTATCCCACTCTAACGGTTGCTTGAGTTATTTGCCCAACTATAAATTTTTGGTTTGAATTTGAGTGAAATTGATGTGAAACTTGAAACTAGGTAGATCAAATTCATATTCCAGTTTTAAATCTATAAATAAAAATAGAAATGTTATTTGGTTGTTGTGAAAAGATGAGCATTTTTTTATAGGTAAATACTCTTATACTACTACGATTACAAGAATGAAAGGAGAAGTGTTGGACTGTTTTTCTGTGTTGGACTTTTTTTTTTCCCTATATTTGGTTGTACATTGCATTTTTGTGGTGGCACCTTGTTGGAGCATGGAGTGGAAATTATTGGTTAATTAAGGCCTTTTGTAAGAACATATTTCTCCCTAACATTAGTTATTCATGAGGTTTATCAACTTAATGATTGTCTAATCTCTATGCGTGAATGTAGTGACTTGTCTTAAATGTTGTTAGCTTGATGAGGATAAGCTTATGTTGTTAAGTTGCAGGTGTTGTGCTCTTGATTGCAATTGGTTCCGTTAAAGCTTCGTGTTTATGCTCCAGCTCTATTTTTTAATATCCTCTTCGTCTAGTTAGCTTGACTACTCTCCAGCAAGGTTAGAAATTATCCTCAATTTCTTGCCTTTATGGTTATAAATTTGTCTTCAATTTGTCTTTCAATTTACCTCTCATAATGGTTATATATTTTGGGAAATTGAAGACAATTCGGCTTCGTATGAAATTCAGCTTATGAGCAAGAGTTAGTTTTATAAGTTGATCTTGATATCTTTAATTTGTCTTTCAATTTATCTCTCCATTATGTGATTTTGATATGAAATTCGGCTTAGGAGCAAGGCTTAGTTTGATATGTCTTTCAATTTGTTATAATAAAATTTTTATGAAGACCTTATTAAAAACATGTAAACTAATTAGTAAAGACTTTACAGAAAAATATTATGATAATAATTGCTTCAATGATTTTTCTATGAATAAATTCTAGAGCTTATGGATCGAATGTGGATGATTGCGGATCGATTGTCGCCTGAGTATAAAGATGGAGTTGATAAATTTATTCGGTTTGCATTACAAAATTCTAAGAACCAGACGACCCTTTTATGTCCATGCATAAAGTGCTTAAATGCAAACCGCAAGAGTGTAAGCGATGTTAGGTATGATTTGTTTCGATATGGAATAGACGAATCCTATACTATTTGGCATTGTCATGGTGAAAAGGACAACACAACTCCTAGTATGGAAAATGAGCATGAGATAGACGATCATGAGTTTGGACATGATAGTTTGGAAGAGATGATTCAAGTGGTTGAAGAAGGCTTTCGTGATCATCCTGCCAAGTTTGAGAGGATAGAAATGGATGCTCGAGAACCTTTGTATCCTACATGTACCAAGTTCACAAAATTGTCGATAGTTTTGAAGCTTTATGGTTTGAAAGCATCTCACGGTTGGACAGATAAGAGTTTCACAGCTTTGCTTGAGCTTCTGAAAGATATATTGCCTTGTGATAATGTTATCCCGGAGTGTACATATAATGCCAAACATATGCTTCGGTCCTTGAGTATGGATTATGAAAGAATCCATGCTTGTCCTAATGATTGTATATTGTATAGAAATGCATATACTTCTCTTGAGGAATGTCCTACCTGTGGTGTTTGGCGATACAAGAAAGAAGGTGTTCCAGCTAAAGTCGTGTGGTATTTTCCTATAATACCACGATTCAAACGTTTGTTTGCAAATGTAGAAGATGCTGAAAATTTAAGATGGCATGCAGAAAGGGACTCAGATGATAAAATCAGGCATCCGGCAGATTCATCTCAATAGATTAATTTTGATAATAAATACCCAGATTTTGGTGGTGAAGCAAGAAACTTGCGTGTTGCATTATCAACGGATGGGATGAACCCGCATAGTAATTAGTCAACCTCTAATAGTACTTGGCCCGTTGTTCTTGTCATTTATAATCTTCCTCCTTGGTTGTGCATGAGAAGAAAGTATATGATGATGTCTTTGGTAATTTCTGGACCAAAGCAACCTGGAATTGACATAGATGTCTATTTGGCACCTCTCGCTGAGGATTTGAAGCTTTTGTGGGATGATGGTGTAGAAGTTTATGATGCCTATGGCGAGGAGACATTTCGTATGCGGGCGATGCTGTTTTGCACGATAAATGACTTCCCGGCATATGGTAACTTGTCTGGCTATAGTACTAAGGGTTATAAAGCATGCCCTATATGTGAGGATGATACAGATTCGTATTGGCTGAAAAATGGAAGAAAGAATGTTTATCTTGGGCATCGTCGTTCTTAACCTATAACTCATAGGTACCGAAGGCTTAAGAAAGTATTCAATGGTAGACAGGAAGACCGAATTGCCCCTAAACCCTTGACCTGTAAACAACTTATGGCTAAGATAAGTGGTTTGAATCTCACCTTTGGCAAGATGCGTCCAACGCCCCCTCCCTCTACTGAATGGAAGAAGAAGTCCATATTTTTCTCTCTTCCATATTGGGAGCACTTATATGTAAAGCATTGCTTAGATGTCATGCATATTGAGAAAAATATTTGTGATAGTTTGTTGGGGACGTTGCTGAATGTGAAACGGAAGACTAAGGATAGCTTGAATGCTAGATTGGATATGGTTGACATGGGCATTAGACTAGAGTTGAAGCCGCAAGAGACTGGACGACGTACTGTTCTTCCCCCTGCATGCTATACTCTCTCAAAAAAGGAGAGAGATAATTTCTTCAAGTTCTTCGGCAAGGTTAAGGTGCCATATGGCTTTTCTGCAAATGTTAAAAGTCTTGTGAATTTGAAAGAGGGTATGTTGAACAAAAATGCGCGAATAATTGTAAAACATATTTTATTTAATTTTATATAATTTGAGTTCGACCCTTTTTGGTTATCCTCTTGATTCGAAGTCGTACCGACACCAAGACTTAAGTGGTTTTGGTGATCTGGGCTGCACCCGAATTTTTAACGGGTTGTCTACGTATCTCTTGGAAGAGAATCAAGCCTTACGTAGTTCAGAGTATTTGAATTGATTTAATTTTTGGGTTTTGGTGATTGAACCCGACGAGCTTGAGGTTTTTTGTCGGGTGTCCTACGTACCCGTTTGGAACGGGATCAAATCACCCGTAGTTCTTTTGAGAACCAATTATTTAATTTGGTTGGACTTTGACCTCGTATTCATTTAGAAGTGAATTTAGAGGTTGACGACTGTACCCGATACATTTTTAGGATTTAATATCGGGTTACCTACGTAGCCGATATAAGGCGTCAAGTCTTTACGTAGTTCTTTTTTAAGAACCGTTTGAATTTGGGGAAATTTCATTTGGAATTTTGACTCCATTTTCTTTTTTTCTCGTTTAGAAGTCAATTTTGAAATTGACTCAATAGAATAAAACTGGCGATGAAATTTTACGAGTTTGACTTAATGAATTTGCTAAACTCAATTTCTAATTTGCGCCAATTATAATTCCGATATTTTAGTGGGTCGGTTTCGCAATTAAATCTATTTTTTTTTTCAAACATGCTGAGAGCTTCAAACCAAGCTCCTTTCTTTTTTTTTTTAAGAAGGAGAAACGAGCC
Organism: Persicaria tinctoria; assembly: GCA_037127255.1. NCBI lineage: Eukaryota > Viridiplantae > Streptophyta > Magnoliopsida > Caryophyllales > Polygonaceae > Persicaria > Persicaria tinctoria. Next base: position 55,361,372 of record JBANSL010000006.1, on the reverse strand, counting down.
CAGTTCCTTCTTTTTTCATTAAAACAAATCCAACATGTTGGGTGTTTTGTCAAAACCGGGCCCAGGCTCTTTTTGTCAACCTGATCAAACCCTTTCTTTCTTATCTTCTTTTTTTTAGTAATCAATGGCTGCTGTCCTCTTCCTTTAGCAACGACACCAGCGACCTTCAGATTCTGGGCGGCTAAACGGCGGCGCGAGGGCGGAGCGAAGGCGACGCAGGGGCGGAGCGAAGGCGATGTACGAGCTGTGCACGTCCTGCTTTGCCACTGCGAATCGAAGCTCTCAGGTATGCGAATTTCGTTTAGTTAATCTAACCTTAAATCTGATATTTGATTTAGATTTTAGACTACTCACACTCCAAATTTTGAATTTCTTATGTTTGCTCTTCCAATTGAACGCCTCATTGCTTGACAAACATAAATTTCAATTTCTAGGTTTCAATCGGTGTAATTTGGGGATTTTAGGGTTTTGATATGTGCCATTTGAGGGCATTTCGGTTTGGGCAGCCAAAGATAAGAAGAAGAACGTGGAGCGAGCTTCCAGCAGTTGAAGACGGACGAGCTCTTGCAAGGCACAAGCGCTACTGGTTTGTCTCCATCTTTTCCTTTGCAATTCACCCCTTTATTTAACCCGATTTAGGCTTCGGAAAACATAATTAGGGTTGTGATTGTTGATTTGTAATTTGGGGATATTTTTTGTTTGGAGGCTTTTGATTTAGGACAACTAATAGAGGAAGAAAAGGGCTTTTGGAGACTTGGAATCCAAGGGCTTCAGCAGATTGAACAACAGTCAGGTTTGTAACTTCTTTTCCCCCAAATTTTGCCCCGAGTTTGATCTGATTTGAGTGATTTGGAGTTTCAGAAAACCAAGGCTGATTTTGTTTAGGGTTGCTTTGTTTAGACACGACTTTGATTTCGATGGACTTAATGACAAAATCAAGCATGATCTCGCCATTGTACTTCTCCAATTTGCGCCTGCTTGCCTCCTTTGCGACTTAGGGAATCTGTGCTCTTTTGTTTATTTTAAACTCTAGGTGAAAATTCATCATTGTCTTTAAACTTGAATTGCCCAGATTGATTAGCACTATCTCCCTGCGGTTCTTTGCATTTCTTTACTTGAGTTTTGGCTCCCTTAGATGTACTTTAGTGCCTTCAATTTGAGTAGAAAGCTATGTATCCTCAGGTGCCTGTTTGATTAGAGACTGATCCCAATTTGATGAGTTTGTCTATATGCAATTGAACCGAAAATTTGTCCGGCTGCATTGAACTTTGTTTCTTTTGCATTGTTTGAGATTGCTTGCAATTTGTGTCTTTTTTTTCAGAAACATAGTTTTCCTGAACTGATTTACTTTGTCCAGGAAAGTTGCTCTCTTTTTTTCCCCTGCACTTGGGAATTTTGGTTGAGAAGAAGAGTGTCCTGCTTGATTGTCTCCTCCCTGTCTTTGATTTTTGATTTGGTTTTGATAATTTGGAGCCTGTTTGCTTAGGATAACAGACCACCCATTTATTTGGTTGACTTAGGATAGAAATTAATTCCAGCTTGGGGTTGCTTTGTGCACAATTGAACTGGTGTGATGTGGATGTGGCTGCAGTAGAGTGTTTTTTTTTCCCTTGACTTGTTTGAATTTGCTTGCAATTTGTGTGTCTGAATTCGTCGTTTCGTTTAGGAAAAATTCAGCAGCAGTTCGCCCTCTTTTAGGGCTATTTGACGATCCCGAAACCCAGGCCACAAGCGAAAGCCGCGACTTTGCAAGGGCGGGGTTTCGAGGATCAAATTCGACAGCACTTCGGCCCTATTTGAGGCTATTTGACGAGTCCGAAACCCATGCCGCAAGCGAAACCCGCAACTTTGCAAGAGCGGGGTTTTGAGAGTCAATTTCGGCAGAGCTTCGTCTTCGTTTGAGGGCTTTTGCTAACTTCGAAAACCAGGCCACAAGCGAAAGCCGCGACTTTGCAAGGGCGGGGTTTCTAGAGTTGATTTCAGCGGTCCTTCCATCCTGTTTAGGCCAATTCCATGACCCCGAAACCCAGGCCACAAGCGAAAGCCGCAACTTTGCAAGGGCGGGGCCTCGAGAGTCGTAGGAACCAATGTAGAGAAAGCTACCTTGGTGGTCTTCTCTTCTTCTTTCTTCCTTGCTTTCTGCGTGTTTGTATACTTGATGTGTTTGCTTTTTTTTGTTTTCTCTGCAGCTTTTCCTTCTGCCGTGGGTTTTTTTCCCAGCCTTGTGATTTCAGCCTGCCACCCTTTTTATAAGGAGAATAGCCTGTAACCCTACTTTTCCTTTACACGTACCATATCTTTTTGTTTCCAAATACTGATTTATTTTTTTAATAGATATGGATAGTTGCTGATTTGATTAGATAACAATAGCTTTTCTCTCTCTTTTTTTTAGCTATTTACTTATCTATTTTGCAAATCTATTTCCTTGAATCTGATTCGTAGGCACTAGGCAACAGTAACTTTCATTTGGGCTGAGCTACCTTTTGTAGGCTGTTTTGGGCTGCCCTCCAATCTAAAAAGCCCAAATGAATATTCTTTTAATCCACTAATCCGACATTTGGTTTTACTTTTGCAGATCGAACAAGCCGCTTGAGTTAGTATTGGATTTCGAGAAAGCTCGCCACCAAGTGATAGGATTTGCGCTCTCGAAAATTTAACTTCTATCATTATTTCCATTGTATACTCAACTACTGTATTTGTATACTATAGTTATGATCCTAGAGAATGTTAAAATGGTGTATTTGACATTTAACACATTTTGCGCACTCTTTACTTTTTTTTTTTTGTAATTATTGTTAGTCAATTTGTATTCGTGTTTAATATCACATGAGAGCCCTCACGAAAATAATTTTATGAGCTTACACGATATTTTTTAATTAAACACGAATTTTTACTCCCAAACAGATGCTCCCGAACTTTGAATTTGTGAGAAGTTCGACGAACAGATTCAAAGTTCGCCTTTGATCTTTTGACCTCACTAGTTTTATCATTGGAGAAAGAACAATATAGAGCTTAGATATAGGGCATTTTATCCTGAATAGGTGTAATCTTCACATGACGACCAATGTAAGATCATCACTGGCAAACCTTGAGAAGTACACATGTATCCCCATTGAAAGGGGGAGACTGGTGTTGTTTATGTTTTTGGGGCTGCATCTAGCATTCTTGACAGGGTGCTTCAAGTCGTTCGTAGTTCATTTGAGCACCCTTTTCGTCACATATTCGACAGGGTGCTTCGGTTTCGGACTAACTTCAAGTCCATCCTTTTCTCGTTCATTGAACTTGGGATTTTTTTCTTTTTTCTTTTTTATTTTTTTTACCGCATCACTCAAATCATCTGGGCCCACCTTCTAGGAAGGGTTTCCCAAACGCTTTGACTATCATCTGCGAACCTAGAGTTTGTTTTTTTTTTTTGCGACTGAATTTGACATATCTTGGTTGTCAAACGTCCTACGTACTCCTTGTTGGAGATCAAGTCATGACGTAGTTCTGGGCACTTTCACTCTCGAGGCTTTACGTAAAATATTTCTTCACATATTTTCCATTCACACAGGAGTATACCACTTCACCTTCGGCATTTGAGAGTTCATATGCCCCTTTAGGGAAAACTTTGGTCACCACATAAGGACCTTCCCATTTTGCTTCAAATTTACCTTGAGATTTTCGGTTGATCACGATTGGTCGCCTGATGGTAAGGACCAAGTCACCAATACCGAATGAGCGAAATTTGACCCGTTTATTGAATGTCCCAGCCACTTGGGCTTGGTAGATTTCCAGTTTTTTTAATGTTGCTAGCCGATGCTCATCCAATGCTTCGAGCTCGGCCAGACGGATCTTGACATTCTCTTCCGGGTCGGTGAGCTGAACTGCAACTCTGAGAGATGGCAACTGGATTTCTAAGGGTAGAACAGCTTCGGACCCAAAGACTAAGTTGTAAGGCGTACAACCAGTCGATGTTCGCGTTGTTGTCCGATAAGCCCATAGTGCCTCCGGTAGCCGTTCATGCCAATCTCTTTTGGATTTTGACACCATCTTCTTTAGGATCTTGCATAGCACTTTATTAAATGCCTCAGCTTGACCATTTGACGACGGGTTATAGCTCGATGAGAAGCTATGCTTAAACCCAAACTTCTCGCTCAACTTCACCAGCATCTGATTTTTGAAGTAAAGAGCGTTGTCTGAGATGATTTTTGAAGGAACTCCATATCGATAGATCAAGTGAGTCCTTATGAAGTTAGCGACTTCTTTAGCTCCCACTTCCTTCAATGGTATGGTGATAGCATGCATTTAGGTAGGCATAATAGGTTGCATTTAGCTTAGTTAAGATGCATTTCATAGATGGTTTAAGCACGATTTGCATATTAGTTCTCTATGTTGTCGGAATCGGAATCTACACGCTTTTATTGATTATTTCAGGTAATCGTGGATCCGAGGAGGAGACATGGGTTGATAACGCATTGGATGAGAATGTCTAGTTGATCGAAGAAGCTTACATGAAGATCTCAAGAGGTCCTGAGAAGAAGAAGCGAACATAAACGAAGAACGAGTCTGCGGAAGTTGTCGCCAGACATGCTGAACTTGTTTTGCACTTTCTAGAGGCCTCGGTTGTCGGATCGACTATTATGACCATGCGTTGGACAGCTCTTTCAGAGAGCTACAACTTTCATGTTGACGTCGAGAGCTAATTCGAGACGGAATTGTCGGAAAAACTACGTGTTGCGGGCGCAGCAGATTTGTCGTGGGCGCGGCAGAGCCCGCCGCAGCGGGGTATGAAGAAAACACTTGCGGCGGGCGCCGCAATCTTGCGGCGGCCGCCGCACGGACTGCTAGCGCGCAGTACCGTTTTTGAAAAAAAAACCCTAGTTTGTCTAGTTTTGTTTTGAGGCCGACTTGGATGTTTTATTAGGCCACTTTTATGTTATTTTTCATTACCTTTCATTCTAGTCTTTCAACCATTAGACTTTTTAGAGATTTGGAGCTATGTCTTCCATGAGGAACTAAACTCATCCATTCTGCCTGCAATTTGAAGCTTTATTCGGATTGATTGTGAGTTTCTAATTCTCGCTCCTGGTTTCCTATTTGTGAATGCTTCAACTTCTTTGTGCTTGATTGTTCATTGTTTTATTCTATCTCGACTGATCAACTTGGTAGAATCACTTCAATTGCTAGGGTTTTGTAGATTCCTGATTGTGAACCTTAACCCAAGTGGCAAACTTGTTCCTTTAGGGCTGATTGAACTAATTGAATGAGTAGGAAGTTGAATGTGTTGTTAAATCCTTCTATAGGGACTGCAAATACCTTGGCTAATCTCTGAACGTAAAGCTATCAATTGGGTTAAATCCTTCTTTAGGGACTGTTCGATTGATAAGGGTTTCTAGGACTGATTGGACTAGTAACTATATTAGGTCGGGACAAGGGCATTCATAGGAAACGTAATAGGACGAGAAGAAGTTACAATGATCGCTTCAATCCAATAAAGTGGAAAATTGTAGGTGGAATTGCTTCTCCTAAATTGTCTAAACCAAAATTACTTATTCTGCATTCGTTACTTTGCTTTGATAAAAGGCAAGACTTTCACACAAAAACCCCCCTCTTTGGTTACTTTAATTGGCACTTGAATCACACTTGAATCATAAATTTCCCTGTGGGATCGACCTCTTGCTTATTACTATACTAGTTATAGGTTTGAGTTACTTTGACGGATCAACGACAGGTTTTCCCTCCGTCAAATTTGGCGTCGTTGCCGGGGAAATTTTGTTAAATTCTTGTGTGTTTTTAGTGTTGATCTTGGTGTGGACCGTCTTATAGGGTCCATACCTTTTGCTACTAATTCTTCTGTGTAGAAAACATTGCAGAGATGGCGAACCGCACTCTTAAGGAGCTTTCTGCTCCTGATCTGGCACAGCAACCCCTGGGAATCCAATACCCTGCGCTAGCAGAAGGAGTAAACTTTGAGCTGAAGTCAGGGGTAGTTCATCTTCTACCAAAATTCCATGGGCTTAGTGGGGAGGACCCCCACAAGCATCTTTCTGAATTCCATAGGGTGGTGTTTGGGATGAAACCAGCGAATGTAACTGAAGAGCAAATCAAGCTGAGAGCCTTTCCCTTCACTTTGAAGGATGATGCAAATGAATGGTTCTTCTATCTACCACCTGACTCTATTGCTACTTGGGCCGAGATGCAAAAAAATCTTCCTAGAGATGTACTTCCCTGCAACAAAGCTAAATGCTTTAAAAAGGTCTATCAGCAGCATTGAGCAGTACGCGACAGAGTCTATACATGAGTACTTTGAGCGCTTCAAGAAACTTTGCGCCAGCTACCCATGCCATGGGTACTCCCAAAAGGATCTGGTTCTCTTTTTATTCAATGGGTTGACTGATATAGAGCGCAAGACGGTGAATTCTGCTTGTGGAGGAAACATGCTGAATAAGACACCTACCGCAGCTTGGGAGGTGTTTAGGGAGCTATCTGAGGGCTCTAGACAGTTCAACAAAAGCACTCGGGCTAGGGGTGTACTCGCTGTTGATGCTCCTGTGGCTGCACTTCAGACGGATATGGAAGAGGTGAAGGAGATGATGAAACAATTGGTCCTTGATAGAAATCCTCAACAATTGAAGGCATGTGGTCTTTGCAATCAATTCACTCATCCTATGGACATGTTCCCGCTCATACAAGATCTTAATGTTGAATTGAATGCCATTGGGAATTTCGCTCAACAAAGGCCTATGCAAGGCAATTATGGAAATCCTGGGTATTTCAACAACAATAATTACAATAGGGGCTATCAGCAAGGCTATGGGAACTATCAACCCTCTTTTAATCAGCAAGGGGGGCAACAGGAAAGGCCTCAACAACAATATGAACCTCGATAGGGAGGTCAGCAGCAGTCAAATAGGGATAATGAGGGTACATTGCAGAAACTGACAGAGCGAATGGCGAATTTAGAGAAGCAGCAATCAGATCGGATGACAAATCTTGAGAATCAAATGAGTCAGCTCATTCAAATCTTAAGTGCGAAGAAGGCAAACGATTCAGGTAAGCTTCCATCGCAAACGGTTGAGAATCCTAAAGAGAATGTCAGTGCAATAACGCTTAGGAGTGGCAAGGAACTGATTGCCACAAATCGAAAGGACGATGAGGAGATAGTGGATGAGGAAATAGAAATAATCGAAGATGAAAACGGCCGAACAGTAGTGCGGCGCCCGCGGCAACCCTTGCGGCGCCCGCCGCAGCCCCCTGCGGTGCCCGCCGCCAGAGAGGGATTTGACGCGGCGCCCGCCGCAGGTGAAACCCAGCAAGTTGCGGCGCCCGCCGCACCCTCAGCTGCGCCCGCCGCAACGGTGCCCAGCGCCGATGCTTCTCCTGGTACGTTTTCTTCTCCCTTACCTCCTTCTTCTTCTCTCCCTCTTTCTCCTCCTTCTTCTCCTTCTTCCCCCCTACCTATGGGGACTCCAAAGCCCATTCCGCCTTTTCCGGAAGCCTTGAAAGACACACGAAGATATGAGAATGACCAGGAAATCTTCGAGATATTCGGTAAATGTGAGGTAAACATTCCTTTACTCAGATTAATTAAGAGCATTCCTAGATATGCTAAATTTTTGAAGGAATTGTGCACCATCAAGAGGAAGCAAAGACTGAAAAAGAAGGAAAAGGTAAGCTTAAATGAAAATGTCTCGGCTATGTTGCAAAGGAAATTGCCTGAAAATGTGGAGACCCAGGTATGTTTACGATTCCATGTGCAATTGGGAGTACTAGATTCAAACAAGCCATGTTAGATCTAGGAGCTTCAATTAATGTTATTTCCTATAACATGTACATGTCTTTGGGTTTGGGTGCTTTGACTGAGACTAGGGTTACAGTACAACTTGCTGATCGATCGCAAATCAGGCCAAGAGGCGTTGTTGAGGATGTTTTGGTTATGGTGGACGATTTGTTCTTCCCTGTTGATTTCTTTGTTTTAGATATGGAGCAGGGAGTCCCTGAAACACCCATTATACTAGGAAGGCCATTCCTGAAAACTAAGAAAACGAAAATTGATTGTTGTGAGGGTCTATTGACTATGGAGTTTGATGGAAGAAAGATAGAGTTCTCTCTCTTTAATCATGCTAAGCTTTGTCCTGAAAATTCTCTAGATATGCCTATTGCTAACAATACTGATCACAACAATCATTTGCGTGATTTGTTAGAAACACCTGTAGAACATAGTATATGCAAATTTGAACCTCCTAACAAATTGAACCCGTTTGTGATTCCAGGACAACCCTCAGGAATAGCTCAAAGAGAGAAGCTAAGGGTAATGGAGGAATGTTGGAACAGGAAGCTACACCTTTCAGGGGTACCCGCAGTTGTCAATGAAATAACAGGTGTTGGTGACCTTGGCGGAGGAACATAGGCCAGTCAAGGGCCATCACGTCGAGCCAACGACTTGAAACAAAGGCGCTTCTCGGGAGGCAACCCGAGGTAAGTTTTTCTTTCTTTTTCCTTTTTCTTTTCCTTCACCCTGAGTATATGTGATTCACTTTTGTTGTCTTTAATGTTTCATTGAGGACAATGACAACTTCAAGTGTGGGGGAGAGGAATTTTATCTATATAGTGCATATAGTTAGATCATATTTAATTTTCTGCACCATGTTTAAGTTTAATTAAGTTGTTGGTTAGTTTTATTGTTGTTTAGTTTTCATTTATTTTAATTTTCGTCATTTAAAAAAAAAAAAATCGGAAAAACCAAGAAAATAAGCATGCATTGCATACATATGTGTTATTCAAATACCCATCTTGCTTAGTTTGTCCTCTATTTTAAATTTCAAGCATGATTCATAAAAATCCCATGGAGTTCTGGATGTTTTGATTATTATTTCTATTTGATTTTTATGGAACATGAGCTAGCAAATATAATTGAGCATGTATGATTGAGCTAAATTATGATTGAAGTCCTAAAAACATAACCTTCTGAGAATGTTTGGCCTTATTTGAATTATTTTGCTCAATTGTGTGAATTACTCGCCTAGTGTTGTTACCTCTTGGCATTGACTGCAGTATCTATTTTAAAGACCGACTCACATGTTTGTTGCTTGCGGAGTTATGTTTATATTATGAGTCTATTATTTGAATTTCTGCGTATTTAGTGAATAAGGTGGCAATGGTTGTTGCACTTAGTAACCGGATCTATGCATGACACCCATGGGTATGATTCGCGCAAAAAGGTGTTGAAAACTATCCACTAGGAAAGAAAGCTTGATCATTGAGTAACCAGGTTCATTCATGACACCCATGTTTGCAACTTGCGTCAAAAGGTGTTCAAGTGGACTTCATATTAATAGTTGAGGTGTTGATAGACCGGGGCCATTCATGACACCCATGTTTGCGCTTCACGTAAGGAAAGCACCAAGACAAGAAAAAGAAAAAAAAAGAGAAAGAAAGACAAAGAAAAAGAAAAAAAAAAGTGTTGAATTTTATTTTCTTTATTGTGTCCCGCAAGTAATGACATTTCGGTAGTTAATTGGTGATATGGTGGTCAATGTCTATGAGCTTAGTGCATTATTGGTTTGAGTTGAGAGTTGTACTTAAAAGCCTAAACACATGAGTGAAACACATATTTCGGGTGAGGTTGGATGATGTCTACTTCTAAGCTTTGATCACTGGAATACATGCTATGACGTTTGTTTGCTTGGTTTATGTTTTCACCTGCTATGATGTTGCTTTTTGATGAGGTTAAAACTTAAAGGGATTTCCTGTGAGGTGCATTGATTCATGTTCATTCTATCATTGCTTGAGGACAAGCAAAGGTTAAGTGTGGGGGAGTTTGATAGCATGCATTTAGGTAGGCATAATAGGTTGCATTTAGCTTAGTTAAGATGCATTTCATAGATGGTTTAAGCACGATTTGCATATTAGTTCTCTATGTTGTCGGAATCGGAATCTACACGCTTTTATTGATTATTTCAGGTAATCGTGGATCCGAGGAGGAGACATGGGTTGATAACGCATTGGATGAGAATGTCTAGTTGATCGAAGAAGCTTACATGAAGATCTCAAGAGGTCCTGAGAAGAAGAAGCGAACATAAACGAAGAACGAGTCTGCGGAAGTTGTCGCCAGACATGCTGAACTTGTTTTGCACTTTCTGGAGGCCTCGGTTGTCGGATCGACTATTATGACCATGCGTTGGAAAGCTCTTTCAGAGAGCTACAACTTTCATGTTGACGTCGAGAGCTAATTAGAGACGGAATTGTCGGAAAAACTACGTGCTGCGGGCGCAGCAGATTTGCCGCGGGCGCGGCAGAGCCCGCCGCAGCGGGGTATGAAGAAAACACTTGCGGCGGGCGCCGCAACCTTGCGCCGGCCGCCGCACGGACTGCCAGCGCGCAGCACCGTTTTTGAAAAAAAAAACCTAGTTTGTCTAGTTTTGTTTTGAGGCCGACTTGGATGTTTTATTAGGCCACTTTTATGTTATTTTTCATTACCTTTCATTCTAGTCTTTCAACCATTAGACTTTTTAGAGATTTTGAGCTATGTCTTCCATGAGGAACTAAACTCATCCATTCTGCCTGCAATTTGAAGCTTTATTCGGATTGATTGTGAGTTTCTAATTCTCGCTCCTGGTTTCCTATTTGTGAATGCTTCAACTTCTTTGTGCTTGATTGTTCATTGTTTTATTCTATCTCGACTGATCAACTTGGTAGAATCACTTCAATTGCTAGGGTTTTGTAGATTCCTGATTGTGAACCTTAACCCAAGTGGCAAACTTGTTCCTTTAGGGCTGATTGAACTAATTGAATGAGTAGGAAGTTGAATGTGTTGTTAAATCCTTCTTTAGGGACTGCAAATACCTTGGCTAATCTCTGAACGTAAAGCTATCAATTGGGTTAAATCCTTTTTTAGGGACTGTTCGATTGATAAGGGTTTCTAGGACTGATTGGACTAGTAACTATATTAGGTCGGGACAAGGGCATTCATAGGAAACGTAATAGGACGAGAAGAAGTTACAATGATCGCTTCAATCCAATAAAGTGGAAAATTGTAGGTGGAATTGCTTCTCCTAAATTGTCTAAACCAAAATTACTTATTCTGCATTCGTTACTTTGCTTTGATAAAAGGCAAGACTTTCACACAAAACCCCCCCTCTTTGGTTACTTTAATTGGCACTTGAATCACACTTGAATCATAAATTTCCCTGTGGGATCGACCTCTTGCTTATTACTATACTAGTTATAGGTTTGAGTTACTTTGGCGGATCAACGACAGGTTTTCCCTCCGTCATATGGCTTCGACCCATTTGGAGAAGTAATATGTAGCAGCCAAGATATACTGGTGCCCTCGAGAGAACGATACGTCGAGACCCCATGCATTAAATGGCCATGACAAAGTAGTCGGATGCAACAATTGAGGAGGCTGGTGTATGAAGTCGCTGTGAATTTGACAAGTGTGGCAAGCTTTAGAAAAATCCATGGCATCCTTCACCATTGTTGTCCAATAATAGCCCAGTCGTTTGATTTGACTAGCTAATTTTGGACCGGCTTGATGCTCTCCGCATACCCCAGCGTGGGTTTCTGCGACGATATATTTTGCTTCTTCATTTGACAAGCATCTTCATAACATTCCATCGAATGTCCTTCGATACAAAGTGTCATTCTTAAGTAGGAACCTTGACACTTGCCTTTTAATATCCACTCTCTTTTTAGCATCCTCTGGAAGCACTCCATGACGAAGATACTCAATGAGAGGTTGTCGCCAGTCTGTTTCTTCCTCGACTTCATATACAGAAACGACATCCACCTCTTCGTTGGGCTCGGCTCGCTCCAAAGCTGACATAAGTAAATGTCGCTCCCCGATTGTAATCTCGATTTCTCTTTCACTTGGCAATGTCAGTGACGCGGCCAATTTAGCCACTGCATCTGCTTGGTCATTTTCGGACCTTGATATATGCACGACTTCTATCTGACGGAACTGGTGCATGAGATGTCTGGCTCTTTGATGCAAAAGAAGCAAATTTGTGTTTTTGACTTCATATTGGCCATTCAGCTGCCTGATCACTAACTGAGAGTCACCAAACACCTTTAATGGGTCAGCGTTCATCTCAAGAGCTATCTCTAGGCCAATGATGAGTGCCTCATATTCTGCCACGTTGTTTGTGCAGTTTTCTAAAAGAGAAAATGAATAAGGCACTATTCCCTCGGTTGGGGTGATGAACACTATGCCTACTCCGGCCCCTCTTCTCTTTGCAGCGCCATCAAAGTATAACTGCCAAGATTTCTCTTCTGTCATGAAGACTTCTTCATCTGGCAAATCATCCACTAACTCCTCGTTATCGGGAGTAGGAAGGGCGGCTAAGAAATCAGCTATGACTTGCCCCTTGACTGCCTTTTGAGGCACAAACTTGATGTCAAAGGGAGCCAGAAGCATAGCCCATTTAGCTAGTCTTCCTGACAACACCGTCTTGGACAAAATGTATCGCAAAGGATCAGCTCTGGAGATTAATGTGATTTGATGAGACAAGATATAATGTCGTAGCTTTCGGATAGCAAAGATCAACGCCAGACATATCTTCTCTATAGCAGGATAATTTAGTTCTGCCCCAACCATCGTTCGACTGATGTAGTACAAGACATTTTCCTTTCCTTCATCATTATCTTGGGCTAACATTTCCCCTAACGACCGCTCAAGACTTGCGGTGTACAAGACTAAGGGTTTTCCCTGAACTGGTGCCATGAGGACTGGCGGGTCAGTCAAGTATTTCTTGATGCTGTCGAGAGCATTTTGACAAGCTTGGTCCCATATTAACGGAACATCTTTCTTCATCAACCTCAGAAAGGGTTGACACCTCCCCGTCAGATTTGAAATAAAACGCCGGATGTAGGCAAGTTTGCCCTGCAGACCTCGCAACTCACGGAGATTCCTCGGGGCTGGCATTTGCACGATTGCCTTGATTTTATCGGGGTCGATTTCTGTGCCCCGTCCTCGAACAATGAAGCCAAGAAACTTGCCTGAAGTTACACCAAAGGCACATTTAAGGGGATTCATCTTCAATTGGTGTTTTCGCAACCTCTCGAAGATTCTCTTGAGATCATCCAAATGATCCTCTTTTTTTTTTTTCACCACAAGGTCATCCACATAGCACTCAATGGTGTTGTGAAGCAGATCATGAAAGATCACCGTCATGGCTCTTTGATAGGTCGCTCCCGCATTTTTCAGACCAAAAGGCATTACTGTATAGCAATACGTGCCTAGAGGTGTCCGGAAAGCTGTTAGCTCCTCATCTTCAGGATGCATTTTAATTTGATTGTATCCTGAGAAGCCATCCATGAAGGATAGAGCTTGGAAGCCCGTGGTGGAATCAACCAACAACTCGGTCATCGGAAGAGGGAATTCGTCTTTGGGACATGCTTCATTCAAGTCCCGAAAATCCACACAGATACGTAGCTGGCCGTTCTTCTTCTTGACGGGAACAATGTTTGCCAACCAGATTGGGTATTGGACCTCACGAATGAATCCAGCCTCAATGAGCTTGTTGACTTCAGCTTTAATCTGCACTGTCAACTCGGGCCGAAAACGACGTTGAGCTTGCTTTACTGGCTTTTCCTCTTCGGAGACAGATAGCTTGTGCATAGCCACCTTAGGATCTAAACCAGGCATGTCTTGATATACCCAAGCAAACACATCTCTATATTCGGTGAGAAGATGCTCGTATGATCATCTTTCTTCTTCCGTTAGCAAAGCACTAACGAATACGGGTTTAGGATCTTCTGTAGTCCCCAAGTTGATCTCTTGTAGTTTGTCAACTGTGGCTTGACCACCATCTTCCATTTCTGGTGGAGCAGATTGGACCACATTAAGAAAATCCTGAGGATCTTCACTTGGTTCACTCCTTGTATAGGTCAACACCATATTTACTTCTTCTGTTTGAGCATCCATGGGATTCTCATCTTCGTAAGTGGAAGTTTCTGGCTTCTTATTCTTCAGCTTCCACTTTCTGGTCTTCTTGGCGTTGGCCCTCTTGTTTTTAGGCACGTTGACTCTTCCAAACCTCTCGAACACAGAAGCTTTCAGAGCACATGTCCCAAGTCTTTTGAAAACCGTGACTCGAGGTGCATTTGTTGCGTCTTGTGAGAACATATTTTGCTCTTGTCTTGTTAGAGTCATAGGCTCTAAGACTTTAGCAGACAATAACTCTCCCTCTTGAGAGATTTGTAGATCATCCATCGAGATCTCATTGAGGGATTTTCGCGAAGCTTTGCTCTTCAATAGAGGTCTTGTCACCTTAACTTTGATGGCCTTATGATGCTTTGAAGAGGCTTGCTCGACTGGTGCCTTGGAAGATTCACCCTTGAACACCAACCTTACTTTTTCATTTCTTTTATCTCCGAAGTGTGTTTGAATGACCAACTTCTTTTTTGGAACGGATTGGTCGATTTTGCGGAGAGGACAAGTGTAGCTTGTCATTAGGGAGTGCATAGCCTTCTCTGCTGCACTCAGTGGCTTCTGGCCGGGTTGTCTCTTATCCTTGGGTGTGTATTTGAATAACACCTTCGGACGTGTCTCTGGCTCTTCTCTTATTCGGACAAGAGAGACCTTGGGTGACGGGGACTCTTCTTGGGTCATTGCTCCCTTTTGTGGACTGACAGTTTTACCTTTCTCTTTCGCTTCCACACGTGGATTGGAGTTAGAGTGCACAGTCTTGTAGAATTTGGCGTCTGCGTAATTAACGCTTTCACCTTGAAAAGGATCGCTATCGCCAAGGATAGTCCTTTCATTTCTGTTTTCATCGGTGTACTTCAAGCACTGATGAAGTGTAGAAGCAATCGACTTGTTAGCATGGAGCCATGGCCTCCCTAGTAAAGCGTTATAGGAGGTTCCAGCGTCAATGACGTGGAAAAGAGCATCCTTGTAGAGATCATCCAGAACCACTTTCAAGGCAATGGCGCCCAAAGCTTTTTGTCCCACCTGGTTGAAACCTTGAATGGTGAGCAATGTGGGCGACAGATGATCAACGGTCAATCCCATTGCTTCCAAGACCCGTAAAGGTAATAGATTCACCGCAGACCCACAATCTAGCAGGATTCTGTTGATTCTTGCATCACCAATCGTACCCGTGACATATAAGGGTCTATTGTGATTGGTGCTTCCTAATTGGAGGTCTCCGTCAGAGAACGTTACGGATGCCATGCATGAAGCACATTGAGATGGAGTGGGCAAGGCCACCTCATCAACCTCAACTCGATCCACTTGGTCTTTGTAATCTTCTGGATCCATGAGGGCCTGAATCAAGGCCTTCCTTAAATCGGTCGACATTTGTAATGCGTCATATACACTTAAGCGTGCAGGAATGCGTTTTAAATGGCCGATCACGTCGTACTTCACTTGCTCCTTAAAAGAAGCTTCATGAAGCAACATAGGCCTCCGTGGCACGACATCTTTTTGGGCAGATGTCCCAGCTTCTTGGTCTTTCTGACCCAATGTGGGAGTCTCATTTTCAATCGCCCCCTCGAATTTTGTAGCATTTGGAGTCTCATTGACAAGTGGCTCCCTCCTTTTCACTTTTTCCTTCGGCTTAGGAGGTGGCAAATTTTTCCCCGAACGAAGAGTAATTTCATCAGCCTCCAGCTCCTCTTCCTCAACTGTTTTGGCCCACGTGGCCATGCAACATTGAATAATTTCTTCTTCCCAAAATAACTCCTCGGAAGGATCATTTTCTAGGAGCTCTTTCGGAATGAAATCTTTAAGAGTAATCATTTGGCGCATAGGCTGAACGTACTCTTCGTCAGAATCATCTTCTGATTTCTTGTTCTTCTTGTTTTTGTTCTTGTTTTTCTTTTTCTTATTTTTCTTCTCGGGCTTTCTACCGATCATTCTGAAGCCCGTAGGTCTGGTATGCCGGCTACTCTTTGGATGAGACTTCTTTCGGCTAAGACAGACCTGCCACTTAGAACCATCCCCACCGTCTTCGTCTTGTGAAAACGATTCTTCAATGTTTGACTGCATTAGGACCTCGTATAAGGTCGGGCGGCCTGGTTCGTCCCTTGGCATGTCAGGATATGCCCATACAGTGCGCACTTTGTCACGCAGCTGAAATTGCACCGGGACTGCCTTCGGGGGTAGTGACACCGTAGGGATGTCATCTAGTGCAAGAACAACCTCGACCTCTTCCATTATAGAGACGAGGTTTGACGAGGCTGCCTGGCCTTTTGAGCTTGATCCCTCCATTTCAATCTCTCCCTTGTTAATCATCCTCTCGACGATATCCTTGAATACGTAACAGTCTTCAATTGGATGACTAACAATGCAGTGGTAAGGGCAGTATTTCGGATCACCTATCTTATTAGCCTCGTTCGGCCTTTTCGGTTCTGGGAGTGACAACATTTTTGCAGCCATCAATTCATTGAATATCCCTCTAACATCCTCATCGTCAAAGGGATATTTCTTCTGCTTCCTCTCCTCGAGAGATAGTCTTTTAGCCGGCTCTCTAGTTTGGGTCTTCTCTTGTGACTTGAAGTTGCTCCCTGAGGATTTTCCTTGAGGCTTAGTGAAAGTAGCCATGGACTCTCCTTTCTTTGTCGGCTTTTAATTGTCGTCCCTCCTTCCTTCATTAATTTGAGGTCGGTTCGTTGTAAGCTTGCGTCGAGCCAGTTGCCGCTCAACATTGCAAGCTTTTGAAACCAATGTATCGAAAGAACGAGGCTCCGCACTTCCAACATGAATTGCAAGCTCGGGAAGTATATTGTTGACGCACATCTGCACACACGCTTCTTCGCTCAATTTCTCTGAGCATTGCAGTCTCAAACTTCTCCATCTTGCGATGAAGTCATTTGCTGATTCATTTGACCTCTGTTGGGTGTTTGCCAAGTCCATGATGGAGATTCTGGCTTTCGAGCTCACAAATTGAGCCAAGAATTCTTTTTGTAAGTCATCCCATGTATGGATAGACTCTGGCTGAAGCTGTGTGTACCAAGTGAAGGCTGACCCTCGTAATGACTGGACAAACTGCCTGATCAATAGAGGATCACTTAAGGCGGTTTCTCCGCACGCTGAGTATAAGTGGGCCAAGTGCTCACGAGGTGACCCGTTAATCCCATCGAATTTGTCAAAGTTTGGCCTCTGATAATTTGGAGGAAATGGGATGACATCAAATTCGGCAGGATAAAGCTTCCTGTAGCCGGCCACAGGCGGACTCTGAGAAATCTTGAATTCCCGGATCCCTTGTGCTATCCATTCTTTTATTTCTTGAGGAGAGATAGAGGTACTGCTTTCTCCCGTGTTGGGAATCTCTTGCCTGTTCTCCAAATTTTGCTCTTGCTTGTTCTCCAAATTTTGCTGTTGGAGCTGGTCCATGAGCAATTTAATTTGAGCGTCTCTCTCTTCTAGCTTATTTTGTAGTTCCTGGAGCTGCTCTTCGGTACTTTTTGCCCCGGTCACTAAAACTGGCATGCTTTCCACTTCTTCTTCAGAGTCGTCAGATGATCCACCTTCGCTTACAACAAGTGGAAAATCCTCCTCTTGAAATAGAGAAGTAGAATCCCCATATAGCGGGGGACCCTGCTTTTCTTCTTGAACCATTTCTTGGTTCGACGATTGGGTTGTCACTTCAGCATATGACTCGGCTTTAGACATAGACCTTGTTACCCGTCGTTCACATTTTTGGTTCGGAAGTGACGTTGATTTCAGGCCCTTTCCTTTCCCCGGGGCCTGAGGAACCTTCGACGCCTCCTTTTGAGGGTTAGTAGGCTTTGATACCTCAACCTCTAGAACCTTGGCTTTTTTAGCCTTCACATTTGAGGACATCCCTTCTGACTCCCCATCGGAATAAGAGGTGACCAGGACTTGAGCTACATTGTCCAAGTCCACATGAATTGACCCAATCAAGACTTGTCTCGAGCTGGCAAGCAGGTCCTTAGCAACACTCCACAACGTTGCGTTGGCTAGTTCCAAAGCAGGGGAACGAGCCAATTTGCGAAGAGCTCCAGTTTTTCCGCGTTGGGAGCCACACTTACGCCCCCTCTTCCTGCGAGGTTTGTTCTTCTTCTTTGCCTCATTCACGTCTGGCTTTGAGACCTTGGTCGAGTTACCGTTTCTCCTAATAACTCGAATGATTGGCCCACGAGCAGGCTTGAGAGTGAGCTCTTCTCCGCCGGTTCCCTCCTCCCTGGTAGCTTCAAAGCTGTTGTTAGTTGGGATCTCAGCGATGATCGACTCTCTAGTCACGTCGAACTGGACCTTAAACGATCTCCTCTTCATCCAGCGACCACCTTCCACGAGAAAGGTAGCAGGAAGTTCGTTGAAGTTGACAATAGCTCTTGGTGCCATTTTTCTCCTACAAATAAGAGATAGGCAAATATTAGTTTCAACACAACTAAGAGATGAAAAGGCAAAAAGGGTCCCACCGGGCGTGCCAAAAATATGTTGAACAAAAATGCGCGAATAATTGTAAAACATATTTTATTTAATTTTTTATAATTTGAGTTCGACCCCTTTTGGTTATCCTCTTGATTCGAAGTCGTACCGACACCAAGACTTAAGTGGTTTTGGTGATCTGGGCTGCACCCGAATTTTTAACGGGTTGCCTACGTATCTCTTGGAAGAGAATCAAGCCTTACGTAGTTCAGAGTATTTGAATTGATTTAATTTTTGGGTTTTGGTGATTGAACCCGACGAGCTTGAGCTTTTTTGTCGGGTGTCCTACGTACCCGTTTGGAACGGGATCAAATCACCCGTAGTTCTTTTGAGAACCAATTATTTAATTTGGTTGGACATTGACCTCGTATTCATTTAGAAGTGAATTTCGAGGTTGACGACTGTACCCGATACATTTTTAGGATTTAAATCGGGTTACCTACATAGCCGATATAAGGCGTCAAGTCTTTACGTAGTTTTTTTTTAAGAACCGTTTGAATTTGGGGAAGTTTGATTTGGAATTTTGACTCCATTTTCTTTTTTCCTCGTTTAGAAGTCAATTCTGAAATTGACTCACTAGAATAAAACTGGCGATGAAATTTTACGAGTTTGACTTAATGAATTTGCTAAACTCAATTTCTAATTTGCGCCAATTATAATTCCGATATTTTAGTGGGTCGGTTTCGCAATTAAATCTATTTTTTTTTTCAAACATGCCGAGAGCTTCAAACCAAGCTCCTTTCTTTCTTTTTTTAAGAAGGAGAAACGAGCCCAGTTCCTTCTTTTTTCATTAAAACAAATCCAACATGTTGGGTGTTTTGTCAAAACCGGGCCCAGGCTCTTTTTGTCAACCTGATCAAACCCTTTCTTTCTTATCTTCTTTTTTTTTAGTAATCAATGGTTGTTGTCCTCTTCCTTTAGCAACGACACCAGCGACCTTCAGATTCTGGGCGGCTAAACGGCGGCGCGAGGGCGGAGCGAAGGCGACGCGGGGGCGGAGCGAAGGCGATGTACGAGTTGTGCACGTCCTGCTTTGCCACTGCGAATCGAAGCTCTCAGGTATGCGAATTTCGTTTAGTTAATCTAACCTTAAATCTGATATTTGATTTAGATTTTAGACTACTCACACTCTAAATTTTGAATTTCTTATGTTTGCTCTTCCAATTGAACGCCTCATTGCTTGACAAACATAAATTTCAATTTCTAGGTTTCAATCGGTGTAATTTGGGGATTTTAGGGTTTTGATATGTGCCATTTGAGGGCATTTCGGTTTGGGCAGCCAAAGATAAGAAGAAGAACGTGGAGCGAGCTTCCAGCAGTTGAAGACGGACGAGCTCTTGCAAGGCACAAGCGCTACTGGTTTGTCTCCATCTTTTCCTTTGCAATTCACATCTTTATTTAACCCGATTTAGGCTTCGGAAAACATAATTAGGGTTGTGATTGTTGATTTGTAATTTAGGGATATTTTTTGTTTGGAGGCTTTTGATTTAGGACAACTGACAGAGGAAGAAAAGGGCTTTTGGAGACCTGGAGTCCAAGGGCTTCAGCAGATTGAACAACAGTCAGGTTTGTAACTTCTTTTCCCCCAAATTTTGCCCCGAGTTTGATCTGATTTGAGTAATTTGGAGTTTCAGAAAACCAAGGCTTATTTTGTTTAGGGTTGCTTTGTTTAGACATGACTTTGATTTCGATGGACTTAATGACAAAATCAAGCATGATCTCGCCATTGTACTTCTCCAATTTGCGCCTGCTTACCTCATTTGCGACTTAGGGAATCTGTGCTCTTTTGTTTATTTTAAACTCTAGGTGAAAATTCATCATTGTCTTTAAACTTGAATTGCCCAGATTGATTAGCACTATCTCCCTGCGGTTCTTTGCAATTCTTTACTTGAGTTTTGGCTCCCTTAGATGTACTTTAGTGCCTTCAATTTGAGTAGAAAGCTATGTATCCTCAGGTGCCTGTTTGATTAGAGACTGATCCCAATTTGATGAGTTTGTCTATATGCAATTGAACCGAAAATTTGTCCGGCTGCATTGAACTTTGTTTCTTTTGCATTGTTTGAGATTGCTTGCAATTTGTGTCTTTTTTTTCAGAAACTTAGTTTTCCTGAACTGATTTACTTTGTCCAGGAAAGTTGCTCTCTTTTTTTCCCCTGCACTTGGGAATTTTGGTTGAGAAGAAGAGTGTCCTGCTTGATTGTCTCCTCCCTGTCTTTGATTTTTGATTTAATTTTGATAATTTGGAGCCTGTTTGCTTAGGATAACAGACCACCCGTTTATTTGGTTGACTTAGGATAGAAATTAATTCCAGCTTGGGGTTGCTTTGTGCACAATTGAACTGGTGTGATGTGGATGTGGCTGCAGTAGAGTGTTTTTTTTCCCTTGACTTGTTTGAATTTGCTTGCAATTTGTGTGTCTGAATTCGTCGTCTCGTTTAGGAAAAATTCAGCAGCAGTTCGCCCTCTTTTAGGGCTATTTGACGATCCCGAAACCCAGGCCACAAGCGAAAGCCGCGACTTTGCAAGGGCGGGGTTTCGAGGATCAAATTCGACAGCACTTCGGCCCTATTTGAGGCCATTTGACGACTCCGAAACCCAGGCCGCAAGCGAAAGCCGCAACTTTGCAAGAGCGGGGTTTCGAGAGTCGTAGGAACCAATGTAGAGAGAGCTACCTTGGTGGTCTTCTCTTCTTCTTTCTTCCTTGCTTTCTGCGTGTTTGTATACTTGATGTGTTTGCTTTTTTTTGTTTTCTCTGCAGCTTTTCCTTCTGCCGTGGGTTTTTTTCCCAGCCTTGTGATTTCAGCCTGCCACCCTTTTTATAAGGAGAATAGCCTGTAACCCTACTTTTCCTTTACACGTACCATATCTTTTTGTTTCCAAATACTGATTTATTTTTTTAATAGATATGGATAGTTGCTGATTTGATTAGATAACAATAGCTTTTCTCTCTCTTTTTTTTTAGCTATTTACTTATCTATTTTGCAAATCTCTTTCCTTGAATCTGATGCGTAGGCACTAGGCAATAGTAACTTTCATTTGGGCTGAGCTGCCTTTTGTAGGCTGTTTTGGGCTGCCCTCCAATCTAAAAAGCCCAAATGAATATTCTTTTAATCCACTGTTGTTGCAAGAGTAAATCGAGTATTGAAATAAATATAAAATAAAGATCAGACTGACTTACCTGTCTCAGCAAATAAATACAAGACTTCCTCCCGTTGTAGTAAGAGAAAATCAGGATCGAATCCCCGAGGAAGTACGCCAGCAGTTCTTAGGTAGCTGTAAATTCTCACAGAGGCAGCAGAAAGACAGAAACACAGAAAAGAAAGAAACAAATAAACCCGGCAAGGGCAACTAAAATAAAAGCAAAGAACGAAGCAAGAAAAGACAGAAAGTAAAGCAAAGGCAAAGCAAAAACGAAAAGCAAAGCAAAGGCACTGGTCGATCTCGACTACAAGCTCCTCGAGATCGACAAAGGCAGAAAAAACAGAAACTTCAGAAAGTGAAAATCGACGACAAAAGAGAAAACTTCAATATATCAAAAGACTTCCAAGGCCAGGGTATCAACACCACAACGATAACCATGTAAAGTAACACATAAAGGCATAAAAGATCATGCTTTCCATCAAATAACTTTCGTCATTAACAAATAGGCATATATAGGCTTTCGCATAAACCCTAATTGCTACTAACCCTTTTCACATAATTAATCCAAGTTGCATTAAGATCACTTTCGCTTCAATAACACAAACAAGGATCACCTTTAACTCTCGCAAAAGAATCATGCTCATAGGGATAGAAGATGAATCGCACAAAAAATCTAACCTTTATCGCATCGCCTCACATGGCCACCGTCGGGCTCACCCCAGCCCCAGAAGTGGGTGGACTACTCACGCCTCATCACAATAACAGACATTGATGTATAAAAAGAACTAACTTGCATTAAAACTATATTCAAAAGCCTTTAAAATCCTGGCAATCAACTTTCGAAGAAAGCCAAAACCCTAAAAACCTTCGAACTCCTAAACTTCTCTGCGGAACTACTTGTCTCTGACTGAAAATTGAATGAATAAAACTGAGCCCCCTAGGCTTTATTTATAGGCTTCATTCCCTAGCTATTCTAGGGAAGAAGATATCTATCTATATCTAAAAATTTATCTAAAACTTAAAAGATAAGTAAATGTTTTAAGGAATTAAATCTAAAAGGAAAAGATAAAACTAAATAGGGTAAGTCTTCATGATGTTGATAGATCTTGTCTCCTTGATGATAGAACTTGATGTAATCGGATAGATCTTCGATGGATTTGGATAGAATCTTCCGTCTTCGCGCCCAAGGAATCCCAAGTCTAGTCGGACAAGGCTCGTCGAGAAGCTTCTGGACACTTGTCTAGTCGACCTCGAGTAAGACTCGTCGACCTCGAGTAGCAGAGTTCGTCGACTGGACCTCCTCGGCTAGATCTGCTCGATGTGGCTCGGACTTGGGTCCCTGGTGCTCGTCGACCTCGACAAAGGGTCCTCGAGGTCGAGTTGGGTGGCGCCCCTTCCTTTCCGCTCCCGCGAGTTTCTTTATCCGCTGGCAGCGAGTGGCTTCTTCCGCGGCAGCGAGTGATCCGCTGCAGCGAGTGGAGTCGCTGGCAGCGAGTCTCGGCTTCGTCCTCGGCTTCTCGGGCAGCTCTCCTCGTCGACTCCGGGCATGACTTTGGGCTTCGTCGATCTCGACCAGGGCTTGTCGAGATCGAGCAGGGTCTCGGAGCTGGGTGGTCTGGCTCTCTCGATCAGGCTCTGTCGACAAGGTTGCTCGGACATGTCTTGTCGAGGTCGAGTAGGCCTACTCGAGGTCGACTAGCCTTGGCTCGTAGACTTGTTCCACTGCTTTGACCTTGGACTTCTGTAGTGGTTTTCCGAGCTTTTCCGACCTTCTGTAGAATTGCTGTAAAATGCCTCGATTTCTGCGAATTAAACAGAAACTGGTGTAGATTCCATAATTTGGTAAATAAACATAAACTACATAGATTATGTACTATCTTAGCCCAAATGAATGCAATGTATACAGAAATCGATATAAAAGTTACTGTAAAACATGGCAGATTCAGCTTACAACAAACACCCCGTATTTAAGCCTGCTTGTCCTCAAGCAATACTTTTATTTGTCATTCAGGGGAAGAATTTAAACTCTCAACATCTTAGATTCATTCTTATATGTCCCTGCAATCAATTATCATCCTTGAAAAGGTACTAGTGTCACAGATTCATGCATGTGCAAATATGTAAAAGCAACATCTACTCACAAAAGGAGGGTTATGCAAAAACAATATAAGTGACAAAGCATTGATAATCAAGAAGACTTTAATTTAAGCTCATGAAGGAGTAGATTGGTAAAAGGCTAAAAGGTGGGCAATTTTTGGCAATGTGGTGCTTTTGATCCGGGGAAATGGAGTATTTCCAAATTTTGAGTTTCATTCCACATTCTTTCTCCATATAATTCATCACCTTTCATAATGCTTTTTTCAATAATAATGCTTTTACCTCTCTAACCTCAGCACTACCTTCTCGCGAGTCGTAAACATGGGTGTCATGAATGGCCCCGGATACTTAGTGCTTTGGACTCCTCACAATGTGTCCCATCCCTCCAAACTATTATCTCAGAGAGCAGGGTCAATCTACCTTTATCTCCTGAGGTGATTGGATTTTCTTTCACTCATTAAATTTTCCATACATTTCAAACAATTTCCTTCCCAACTCCAAATAATGATAATAACAACACAACAACCATATGATAATCTCCATAATGTAACATCATTCTCAACATAATCCCCGGATAAGGTAAAGAATGGGCAATATTTAGAACATGTGGAGCAATATATGAAATAGGGCGTATTATGGCTTTTGTGATGCATAAGCATAGGTAAGGCTAGGATTATAAACAATGAGCATTATATGGAAATATAAAGTCCTCCATCATCTTATCATGCAACATGTCAAAAGCAATATCAAATTTACCTCCTTTCATGGTTTTCAAGAAAATATGCACTTCGTTGTGACTTCCCTTTACTAGGCAATTTCATGCTATATCTCTAATGAATCCAATTTTGCATCGTCGAGTTCAATATAGCTTCCATGACACTAATCAAAATTTTCAATGGGGGTCATTTTTATAAACTTTGGAAAACATGCATATAAGCACATAAATTAATAATGAATTCCAAAATAGCCATGTATAAGTTATTCAAGAAATAAATTCCAAATATGCATAAATAATGTCAAATATGGAAAATATGCATAAAGTAAGCCCTTCCCCCACCCCATACTTAAACATTACAGTGTCCTCACTGTATAAAAACAAGGGTAAAGAAAGAAACTTACTAGACAGGTGTGCAAGGTCTCTTAAATTTCTAATGGAAGCACCTCCTGGGCCGAGTATGTATATTGCTTGGTTCTATCCATGGACCTGAAAAGTGCAGAAGACATATACCCATAATAGAAAAACTAAAAAATGTTCAAAACCAAAAACAATCAAAAGCAACAATGTCCAAGAGTCCCAAAAATAAATGTCTATTTACAAGCTCTAGATTTTATAGTCGCTAGGCCGACTTCTTCATTAAGCATTAGCTTGGCTCATCTTTGTCCGGAGGTATAGGTGGATCTGGTGGTTCCTCCGGTGGTGGGAAGCGTGGGATGTCATCCGGGGGCATCATGTGAAGAAGCTTAAACCTCCCCGAGTGGACGCTCCATGGCTCCACCCATCCATCTTCCTGGGCTCCAGCTAGCATGCATAAAGGAATATATAAAGGAAATTTGCATACCTCATCATCATACCTCTTCCGCTCCATTGGTTGATTTGTTTGCGCGTCTCCACCACAGCAAAACGGTGGAGTGGGAAGAGATATTTCCACCTCATCGTGCGGAGCTTCATGCCACTTTGCGAGGACCCCATACTTGAATATGAACATCGGTTGCTCAAAATCGTCGGGGATAGCCTTCACCTTATAAGGCAAAAGTGACTTTGAAACAACATGGGCAACGACGTCCAACTTCTTCTTTTCTGGCTCTTCTTCCTCTAGAGGTTCTTCAAATGGTTTTTAAAAGACAGGGGGCAAAGTTGGAATTGAGATAACGGAAGGACATACCTGGGTATCGACTAGAGATAGATCGATATCGATTGGAGATGGGTCGACATCGACTAGGTGTTGGTCAAGGTCGACCTCAGGTTCAGATTCTCCTTCTAGCAGGATTGGGGCTTCTGGCGGTGATTTTGACGAATCTCGAAGCTTCCTAAATGCGCGTACACCCTCAAGCCATGCCTCCTCATCAACGATGTATATCCATCTCAAATATTCCAATTCTTTTGCATACTGTCTCGCTCTTTCCCTTTCGAAATACTCGAAGGTGCCCTGCATATACCTATAGAAGAAAACTCAAAGAAAACATGAGATCTAACTACCTAAGGCGCGAATGATTGCTTTCCCCGGCAACGGCGCCAATTTGTTGACTAGGCAGGAGTATGTCATAGTATTGAAATAAATATAAAATAAAGATCAGACTGACTTCCCTGTCTCAGCAAATAAATACAAGACTTCCTCCCGTTGTAGTAAGAGAAAATCAGGATCGAATCCACGAGGAAGTACGTCAGCAGTTCTTAGGTAGCTGTAAATTCTCACAGAGGCAGCAGAAAGACAGAAACACAGAAAAGAAAGAAACAAATAAACCCGGCAAGGGCAACTAAAATAAAAGCAAAGAACAAAGCAAGAAAAGACAGAAAGTAAAGCAAAGGCAAAGCAAAAACGAAAAGCAAAGCAAAGGCACTGGTCGATCTCGACTACAAGCTCCTCGAGATCGACAAAGGCAAAAAAACAGAAACTTCAGAAAGTGAAAATCGACGACAACAGAGAAAACTTCAATATATTAAAAGACTTCCAAGGCTAGGGTATCAACACCACAACGATAACCATGTAAAGTAACACATAAAGGCATAAAAGATCATGCTTTCCATCAAGTTACTTTCGTCATTAACAAATAGGCATATATAGGCTTTCGCATAAACCCTAATTGCTACTAACCCTTTTCACATAATTAATCCAAGTTGCATTAAGATCACTTTCGCTTCAATAACACAAACAAGGATCACCTTCAACTCTTGCAAAAGAATCATGCTCATAGGGATAGAAGATGAATCGCACAAAAAATCTGACCTTTATCGCATCGCCTCACATGGCCACCGTCGGGCTCACCCCAGCCCCAGAAGTGGGTGGACTACTCACGCCTCATCGCAATAACAGACATTGATCTATAAAAAGACCTAACTTGCATTAAAACTATATTCAAAAGCCTTTACAATCCTGGCAATCAACTTTCACAGAAAGCCAAAACCCTAAAAACCTTCGAACTCCTAAACTTCTCTGTGGAACTACTTGTCTCTGACTGAAAATTGAATGAATAAAACTGAGCCCCCTAGGCTTTATTTATAGGCTTCATTCCCTAGCTATTCTAGGAAAGAAGATATCTATCTATATCTAAAACTTTATCTAAAACTTAAAAGTTAAATAAATGTTTTAAGGAATTAAATCTAAGAGGAAAAGATAAAACTAAATAGGGTAAGTCTTCATGATGTTGATAGATCTTGTCTCCTTGATGATAGAACTTGATGTAATCGGATAGATCTTCGATGGATTTGGATAGAATCTTCCGTCTTCGCGCCTAAGGAATCCCAAGTCTAGTCGGACAAGGCTCATCGAGAAGCTTCTGGACACTGGTCTAGTCGACCTCGAGTAAGACTCGTCGACCTCGAGTAGCAGAGTTCGTCGACTGGACCTCCTCGGCTAGATCTGCTCGATGTGGCTCGGACTTGGGTCCCTGGTGCTCGTCGACCTCAACAAAGGGTCCTCGAGGTCGAGTTGGGTGGCGCCCCTTCCTTTCCGCTCCCGCGAGTTTCTTTATCCGCTGGCAGCGAGTGGCTTCTTCCGCGGCAGCGAGTGATCCGCTGCAGCGAGTGGAGTCGCTGGCAACGAGTCTCGCCTGGTCGTCCTCGGCTTCTCGAGCAGCTCTCCTCGTCGACTCCGGGCATGACTTTGGGCTTCGTCGATCTCGACCAGGGCTTGTCGAGATCGAGCAGGGTCCCGGAGCTGGGTGGTCTGGCTCTCTCGATCAGGCTCTGTCGACAAGGTTGCTCGGACATGTCTTGTCGAGGTCGAGTAGGCCTACTCGAGGTCGACTAGGCCTACTCGAGGTCGACTAGCCTTGGCTCGTAGACTTGTTCCGCTTCTTTGACCTTGGACTTCTGTAGTGGTTTTCTGAGCTTTTCCGACCTTCTGTAGAATTGCTGTACAATGCCTCGATATCTGCGAATTAAACAGAAACTGGTGTAGATTCCATAATTTGGCAAATAAACATAAACTACATAGATTCTGTACTATCTTAGCCCAAATGAATGCAATGTATACAGAAATCGATATAAAAGTTACTGTAAAACATGGCAGATTCAGCTTACAACATCCACTAATCCGACATTTGGTTTTACTTTTGCAGATCGAACAAGCCGCTTGAGTTAGTTTTGGATTTCGAGAAAGCTCGCCACCAAGTGATAGGATTTGCGCTCTCGAAAATTTAACTTCTATAATTATTTTCATTGTATACTCAACTACTGTATTTGTATACTATAGTTATGAGCCTAGAGAATGTTAAAATGGTGTATTTGACATTTAACACATTTTGCGCACTCTTTACTTTTTTTTTTGTAATTATTGTTAGTCAATTTGTATTCGTGTTTAATATCACATGAGAGCCCTCACGAAAATAATTTTATGAGCTTACACGATATTTTTTAATTAAACACGAATTTTTACTCCCAAACAGGGTAAACTACAAGGAATGAAATCTCATGATTGTCATATTATCATGCAAGAATTTTTTCCGGTTGCTATACGTGGTATTCTACCGAAGCACGTTCGAAATGAAATAACTCGTCTTTGTTTCTTCTTTAAGAAGATTTGTAGCAAGGTAATTGATCCTCGAGAGTTGATTCCTCTTCAGAAAGATATTGAGCTAACATTGTGTGAACTTGAAAAGTACTTTCCTTTATCATTTTTTGATATAATGTTTCACTTATCGGTTCATCTTGTTAGAGAGATTCAATGTTGTGGGCCGGTCTTCTTGAGATGGATGTATCCATTTGAGCGGTACATGAAAGTGCTTAAAGGTTATCTGATGAGTACATTCAGACCTGAAGGTTGTATGGTTGAGCGATACATGGTTGAAGAAGTTGTTCAGTTTTGTAATCAGTATTTGTCCGGTGCTGAAGCTTTTGGCATTCCGAAGACAATAAAGGAAGATGTAACGATAGGAAAGGGTACAGCAGGATTCAAAATGCTGTCTTTGGAATCTAATATGCGGGAACAAGGGCATTTATGTGTTCTTCACAACATTGAAGTTGTTGGTCCATATGTGGAGGAGCATATGTCTTATTTAAGGAGCCAACATTTACACCGCAGGAATGAGAAGTGGATTACAGAAGAACATAACCGTTCATTCTCGAAGTGGCTAGAGTCTACTGTATGTAATTCCACTGATCCGGATGAGACTTTGTTGTGGCTATCACGAGGTCCTGATTTTCATGCAGCATCTTTCAAAGCCTATGAGATCAATGATTACACTTACTTTACAAAAGTTCATTATAGTACAAGCACGATGCAAAATAGTGGTGTATCTCTTGTTTCTCAATCTTCTCTCTCCTACTATGGAGTTATTGAGGAAATATGGGAGCTGGATTACAAGTTTGTAAAGATGCCAGTTTTCCATTGCAAGTGGGTTGATGTTATTCATGGTGTGCGTTGTAACGGCCCAGAATTATAATTTCTGGGTTACGTTTCAAGGGATAAAACCCCTTGTTCGGATCTTGCAATCCAGGTACGAGTCGAGATTTCAAACTCATTTTAAGATTTGTAGAAAGAGGGATTTCAAATCCTAAAACCTCGAAGGGTCGTTGGGTACCCTTAACCTGTCCTAAGACTATGTCGCGGAAACCATTTCAAACGGAAGTAAAGCGGAAGTAAAGTACAGATACAAGTGCCACGGCGGAGCCGGGTCAAAACGGAGTCAGAAGTATAAATCCAAAACAATATAATCAGAGTCTGGTGAAGTCTATAACTCCAGCGCTCACTCTCCGCCGACAAAATGACCCGCGCAATAAGCAAACAGCACCGATAGGATGAACGTAAATAATTCCTAAAAAAATTGATTTGGGGCGGGATCAGATCGATGCCCACTTAACTCTGCATCCCAACCGTAAGCACACATATATGTTATACCTAATAAAGATGTTCTAATGCAGAACGAAATTCAAACACACTAGCATGCTCCTAGTTCATAATAATGTGTAGAAATACTGTAAAGGGCCCAAGACAATGCCAAGTGGCATATCCCTCTCCTACCTCCACCCCTTCCGACAGGCGGAGACTGGCCAGCTCGTGAATGCATTCATTCATAATCGAGGGGCACGCATGCCTAACCCGCTCCACAATAAAGCCCGCAGGCATATCATAATATAAGGAAGTACTCGATTGACTCAGGGTACCCGATGAGGCTGGGCTACCCTATGACCCTAGCAAAGACTTCTAGGACTATCACTGATAACGGCCGTTCTGTTTACATACGCACAAAGAAATAGAATGCTCAACGATCGATGCAACCTAGCATGGTACTACATGGCATGCTGATCATGAATGCAAGCACCTAGTATATCATGCACCTAAAGCAGGGAATAGCTCTATTCAATCTGGGTAAGCTCCGAAGAGACTTACCTAAAATGCAGAACAGCAGGATAATACAAGCAAGGGCCCAATGCAAGTCCAAAAGCAATACACACCTATCATCAAGTCAATTCTATGAGCTACCATACCATCATTCATACACACGAACCCAAGTTCTCAACATACTAAAAACCAATCGATAGTAAAACCATTTTTCCAAAACCTTTCCGATATGATCAACGTCCACCAAAATCATTCTCCCCAAAACTTCCCAACTCTTAAATCTCAAGTTAAATCAACTGATAAAATCAATAATTCCTTTAAAGTCATACTTAGCCAAATCCTGACATTAGACATTTAAACCTTAAAACCAATCCCTCAAAATCATACTATAGAAATGATTCCGGCATTTTGGTTTAAACAACAAATCCTTAGAGACATTTCCTAAAACTTGGAAACCTCCTTTTAGATAATTTACCATCAATATATATAATTATCATAAACACCAAATATTCTTTTATTAATAATTTATTTCCAAAAATTCCCAAAATCTTATATTTATATCATCACAAAATGCTTATTCCAAATAATAATATTTAAATAATTTATTATTTTTTTTAAAACCCAGAAAATATATTTCCATAAAAACATAATATGACTAATAATACGAATAATGTTCAACCAAGATTTATTACTTAGCATATAATATAACATATCTATAAGTAACATAATACATAACACATCATAACAATTAACAAATAAATCCAAACCCAGCAGCCCAATACACTAGCCCAAATCCGGATCCAACACTCCCCAACTGGATACCCAATCCGGAAATCCAAACCCATCTCAAAACTCAACCCGATTCACCCTTTAGCCCAGACCCGAAATGAGAAATTGGATCCCCAAAATCTGAAGCCCAAAACCCGGAAATGTTAGGCCCAAACCTAGTCCTTCTTCCTAATCAGAAAAGAACAGAGACGCAGAGACGGACAAGAAGGAATGAACGAAGAAGGAAGAGGAAGAACCCGACCCGTCGGCGGCCTTCCGCCTGAGATTCATCCGCCCCCACCGGACCTTGATTCCGACCACCCCCATACAAACAGAATAAAACGCAGCAAGGGAGGAAGAAGAAAAAAAAGAAGGATTACCGAGGGCTCCGATCTCCGATTCCGGGATGCTCGAGGGCGGCTCCGACGGGAAATCAACGGGGAAGAGCTTCGGGGGCCTGGGTCGGACGGAAAATATTATAAAGGTGCATCTTTAAGGGCTAATTGGCCGGAAAACGAAAGGGAACCCATTACCGACCTCTTGGGAGGAAACAGGGAAAGCGAGAGAGAAGGGGATGATGTGGCTGCGAGTTGCTCCTGGCCTGGCTCCGTCCTGGATACCAGGGCTCGGATGCGGCTCTGGCGGCTTCGAACAGGGCTCTCCGCGACTCACAGTGAGGACG
Source organism: Persicaria tinctoria (assembly GCA_037127255.1). Lineage (NCBI taxonomy): Eukaryota > Viridiplantae > Streptophyta > Magnoliopsida > Caryophyllales > Polygonaceae > Persicaria > Persicaria tinctoria. The sequence goes on along the minus strand of JBANSL010000006.1, from coordinate 55,329,803 downwards.
ACGACACGGACGAGGAAGGAGACGTCGGAGTGTTCCCGGGTGTTGCTGTAACGAGAGCTACGAGGAAGGTGCTCAGCGGCTTCCCGGCGAGACAGGGGAGCCTGCACTCGGCTTCTCCGGCGACGACGAGGAGGAACGGGGAAGAGGGGTGGTGCTCAGTCTGTGCTTAGGAGGTGCTCGACTGGTGGCTTCCGGAAAGAGAGCAAAGGGGGATATGGTGTTGATCTGTGGTTGGGTTTCCTGTGTTTGAAATCAAGACAAGGGGAAGAGAGGTTTATGCCTTCTGAATTCAACAATAGAAGTGGGGTGTGCTACAGGTTTGGCGTGGGGTGTATTGGCACTTTGCCAAAATCAGGGGAACAATGGTGTGAGTAGAAGGATAGGAGATGTGTGCTTAGCCAAAGTGGGAAAGGGGAAAGCTGGAGCATTTGAGGGCAAAAAGAAGAGGAGATGAGAGTTGCCTCTGCTACTAATCGACAAAGGGGAGTGAGGGGCATCTTTGAATTAGGATGTGAGAGAGAGGGGAGTATAACTAGATGTGGTTCCAAGGTCAAAATTCAAAGTATCCGAAATCTAAACCTCGCATCCCGCTCACTTGACCCAATTCCGACTCATGTAAATTTTAAGTCGAAACCTTGGAACCGAAGTAAATTAATAAACTTTTAATAAGTAATTTTTCCCAACCTCGGAACATAAAAGCGGAATAAAATCCCTCCGAAAATCCAATTTAGAATTATGCCGGAATTCATTTTAAGAGATTTTAATTACCCCGTTTTAATTTCATTTTAATTACTATTATTATTATTATTGAAAATTAGGGTTTAAAAATCCGAGCCTTTACATCATCCACCTCTAAAAACAAGTCTCGTCCCCGAGACTAAAACCAAAATAAAGTAGGGGATGAAGGTTGAAATTGATGAGTCCTAGGACCATGTCTAAGAACCTCGTAATCATCTCGGTTGCGTCTTCCGGGATTCTCACAACATTCTAGTCACAGTCGTGACATCTCCAATTGGCCTTGACAAGTATGCGATAAGCGCCCCTATCACATACTCGCTTCGACGTTTCGGAAGTACCACAACTCTAAAAGTTCTACAATGTCATCACTAGGTCTTAGCAAGCACCCTACAAGCGCCCTCATAAAATGCTTGTATCCACTTCGTGAAGTATCATAGAGTTGCCCGGTAACGTTTATTATTGAAAATTCCAAGTAATTCCTTTTTCAAACCGCTCAAAATCTTCAAATAAGGCGTTTAACCAAGCAACTTGCACCAAAACAAGTAAAATCCTTTCGATCAAATTTCGCCAAAATCCTCCAAAACCGAATCAGTTTCTCGCATAACAATCAATCAAATTCAGAAGCTCGGAGGTGGAATCATCCACCTCTAAAGGCTAATCCCATATTCTCTTCCTAGTTTCCAGAATCAAATCAATCTATCAGTCTCAAATCAAGCAAGATTCACAAGCCATAAGCAATGCATAACTACATAACCAATCGATCCCCAACGAGTACATCATACGACAAGTCTCAAACAAATGCCAACACAGTGTCACAAGGTCACATCAACATCTCCACATCATACTAAAGGTCCTAATATGCATCTATGACAAAATGATTACACACATCTCAATATCACACCAAAGTCATAAAAGGTAACCCTTACCATAGAGTCAACGAATCAAAACTCATTGTCAACACATCAACACAACAAGTCATGCCGTTAAGATTCGGCAAAAAGGGAAGATCAACCAATATATCAATCATCAAGGTGTCAACATGCTCGAAAGACATTACTGTAACTCATCACAATATCATATAACATTCATTTAGTAATTAGGCACCATTATCTTACATATACAAGTCATATTCATACTCCAATTCATATTCATTATTTAACATATCCCTAGTCAGGCTTAATGACCATACATCATAACATCATTCTTTCGCATAATAACACATTATTATCTTACGTATCATGTCACAACATATCCTATCATGCTTCTAAAAGACATAACAGGATAACAAAACATCAATATATCATGATAGCCCTTGTCACTACTAACTAGATTTCTATATTGCATAACAACATGTAATATCATTCTGGATCGGATTCATCATAGTTGCTATCTAACATCATGCCAGCAAATATAATTAAATCACATAATCACGAAAATTCTCACGTCATACCAGTCAAATTAAAACACAATTCCCCACTCGCCCATATTCCTCTCTCAAGCCAAGACTAACCTCCTTCTAGACTCACCAACCTCAACTCAGTCAAAATTCCCTAAAGAAATCCCAATTCATTCCGATACTCGAATCTCGCCCCACATCCCATCAAGCACTCCCACGCGCCATCCACCTCTAAGAACCCAACTCCTATCTCTAACTTCACACCCGAGTACCCTCTCATACTCTATCCTCACTTCTCTTAAGGCCATTTCTTACACTTCCCAAGATATCACCAGCATCATGCCTTGCAAAATTCCTAAATCTCACTCAGTCTTACCTAAACCAACATCTCTCTCTTGTGACTTATCTCATAACATCCCCGATCATCCTAATCACTCAAGCTCTTTCACCACTCTTCTACCACGCTACCAATGACCTCGCCCACAGGTCTAAGGAAGAAGCAATAATGAAAATCATCAAACATAAGGTCGACAACATGTCAACTAGCAGTTATAAACATAACATCATGGGCTCAACAAGTCTCAGTTTACCATCATGCTCGATAATCATCGTAAACATCATAAATGAACATAATGAAGTCAAGCCAACATGTTGCATTATAAACTTATCCGATACAATTCATGCTTCTTAACATATGTAGTCCACATTTTACAGGCAAAGAAATTCAATCATGCTTAGAAACTTAGAGTAGCAACACGCCAAGACATCATGGTACATGAGATCGATAAGTCATCAAATCATATCATCGTAGACAATAGGCAATCAGGCAACGATCATTATCAAGTCAGCACATCAACACATAAATCTCATCGTCAGGTTAGTGCAATATCATTATCAACAAGTTCAAAAGGGTTAGCAATTCGAACGGAGAACAATCCCGCTTGCAAGTCATATCGTACACAGTAACCGTGATTCTCGATGCGTGCTCGTCCCGCCGACATCATAGATCCTGAGGCCCGTGGGTTATGGGCCCACACTTCCGCCACACTGCTCTATCGCTATGCAATCTCTTCTCTCTTTCAAGCAGTCGCTCACCCAATGTATCGCGCATGAATCCAAGTTAGCAAAGATAGGGGAGTGACAAGAGCGGACAACCCAATGTTCCTTTCGAAACCAAACATAGACCAAGGCTAAGAACGACAAGACTAAAGACAAGACTTCGACCCGAGAACAGCAACGATGCCCTTCTGTAGGTCTATTAGGTTGCAATGGTGACAAGCAGACACAATTTCATCATAAGGGCATATCAATCATTTTAATCCACACCAACATGTACCTATCTCGAGGTGCACGACATACGTATTCATTTTAAAAAAAGACATATTCATATGCTACACGGATGCATGCGAGACAAGATAGTAGTCTATCATCCCATGAAAGCAGATAGGCCTAGCAACTTAAGCAAGATATGCAGGATTAAATAGGCATCACAATTATCACATATATGAACAATGCACGAGCGTAGTGTATGGCATCATAAAAGGACATGTAAGAGCAACATAGTAACTATCTTATCTAACACAATGATCGTATAATAGGTCAAGCATGGCAGGTAATCATATGACGAGATACATTTAGAAAGCATGGGTCCTACATGGTACTAGTGATACATGATGTGATACAAGCATAGTCAAGAGTCATTAAGAGGAGTTCAACATAATATTTACGAAACATGAGACATCGTCAAAAGTAACAAGAAATACACCATGGGCGATACATTATAATCATACTAAGAACGAACCATCATAGAGCACATTCACGATACAATAATCATCACATCATAGGACAAGTATACACGTGATCATTTGGCGAATCATATTGGGAACCATAAGCCCTACATGACACTACTGGCACATATCGAACATGCACACAATCAAGATAACTCGACTAGATTCGTTCTAACATTCAGGTGTCATACGTGTGCGAAATCATAATACAATGTGGTGTGTGATCATGCGAGGTGTCAAGCCACACATTCATGCAAGTACGAGAAGATGTCATATAATAATAGAGGAATGCCACCAAGTGAGAACATGTAAGCATCCTAGGACTTAACATTGCAGAAAGCAAGTCGGTCATCGAATTTAACATCAATCTAATTGCATGAGTAAGACACGTTAAGATAATAGAAGGATGGAAGGACCACACTATCAGGGACCTAGCTCAAGAGGAGGTCAGCAATACCGTTGGCAAGATATAAATTCCCACGGCCACAAGCAAGGGTCCTACACGACACTAATAGCTCAACATAACGTACCATACATGCATGCTACTAATCATGACAACGGGTGAGAAATCACTCAATCATATTCCACGATATAGAAGCATAAGAAAAGTTAAATGATGCATAATATGAGTCTAAGTAATGGGTAATATGATTATAATACAGGGCGTGAGTGCAGATCCACACATACTAGGATGAAACATGCATTCACCAAGACTAAATTATACCACATACTCTCCATCCAAAGCACGTAATCATACAACAATATTAACTTGCAAGATCATCAATAATAGTCAATTTAATGAATACAAAATAGATGGGGATGCTACATGTTCTCGTCACAAGGAGTAATAAGCATTGACACGTCAACATCAATCATGCTAAGGCGATCATGTACAAGCATTCGTACAGGGAGGATTAGATCACACTATCATTAACCTAATACAGGAGGAAATGACGATCATGCAGGTTAATATCATATGGTTCATGCTTCCAATCAATCATACGATCTATGGGCCAAGTAAACATGCTATAACAACAAACAATCATGATATAAGGCAAGACACAACGCGAGACTTGAGCAAGGTAACTAACCACAACATGAGCTTAAACAATAAAACCATGACAGAAGGCAAGACATAACATGAGCAACTTCTTACTAATGATCATTGGCAACTACATGCGGGGGATTACAAAATCATGTCATGTAATTCAGAGAGAGTCACCATTACAACCGGACAGAGATCCTTAAGGGCAACCATTGACTTTTCCCGGCTCACTTATCACCCCTCTTTCCCGTGTGACTCTGGTACGACTCTTCATGGCAAGAAGACACTAGTTGATTATAAGGAAGGACAGCCCCATAAACACCTCACTTTTAACTCAAGTGACATCAAGAACTTCCAACACTCACTCAGACAACCTAACATCCAACCATAATTCCCGAAACAATGTGTTTACCAACCCAATTTCCCGGGTAAGACACTGGCATCCAAGAAAGGCTAGATGGAACGTCAATGGGTTAACAAACATAGTGGAAGGGGTTGTTTTACACAAGCTGGGTTTGACAATGTAGAAATAAAGGCACTCCCGCTATCTCGTTTACACAGGTCAGTCAATACACAACTCATTGTTAGGCATACCAAATCAGATCTCTAGCATAGCAAGCACTCAGCACCGAATCAGTTAATAACACTCATAATGATCTCATTTGATTCTCCCAACCCATCTGTAAAGAACAAGCTGATATTTCGCCTACCGTTCCCAACTACACCCAATAGGGGTGGTCTATCGCCTTCACTACCCACTCGTGCCATCGTTTGGTCGGTTTTCCTCTTTTATTACAAGTCGAGTTCATTACTTAGTCCAATTTGGGTTAGGCATCTTAAGTTCATTTTGCCCCTTTAAAAAACTTTCAAATCCTTTGAAATTCATTGGCGGTTTTCCAAAACATACACTCGACCCTTGTGTACCCGAATTGCACAACCTCAGCTCTGATACCATCTTTGTAACGGCCCAGAATTATAATTTATGGGTTACGTTTCAAGGGATAAAACCCCTTGTTCGGATCTTGCAATCCAGGTACGGGTCGAGGTTTCAAACTCATTTTAAGATTTGTAGAAAGAGGGATTTCAAACCCTAAAACCTCAAAGTGTCGTTGGGTACCGTTAACCTGTCCTAAGACTATGTCGCGGAAACCATTTCAAACGGAAGTAAAGCGGAAGTAAAGTTCAGATACAAGTGCCACGGCGGAGCCGGGTCAAAACGGAGTCAGAAGTATAAATCCAAAACAATATAATCAGAGTCTGGTGAAGTCTATAACTCCAGCGCTCACTCTCCGCCGACAAAATGACCCGCGCAATAAGCAAACATCACCGATAGGATGAACGTAAATAATTCCTAAAAAAAATTGATTTGGGGCGGGATCAGATCGATGCCCACTTAACTCTGCATCCCAACCATAAGCACACATATACGCTATACCTAATAAAGATGTTCTAATGCAGTAAGAAATTCAAACACACTAGCATGCTCCTAGTTCATAATAATGTGCAGAAATACTGCAAAGGGCCCAAGACAATGCCAAGTGGCATATCCCTCTCCTACCTCCACCCCTTCCGACAGGAGGAGACTGGCCAGCTCGTGAATGCATTCATTCATAATCGGGGGGCACGCATGCCTAACCCGCTCCACAATAAAGCCCGCATGCATATCATAATATAAGGAAGTACTCGATTGACTCAGGGTACCCGATGAGGCTGGGCTACCCTATGACCCTAGCAAAGACTTCTAGGACTATCACAGATAACAGCCGTTCTGTTTACATACGCACAAAGAAATAGAATGCTCAACGATCGATGCAACCTAGCATGGTACTACATGGCATGCTGATCATGAATGCAAGCACCTAGTATATCATGCACCTAAAGCAGGGAATAGCTCTATTCAATCTGGGTAAGCTCCGAAGAGACTTACCTGAAATGCAGAACAGCAGGATAATACAAGCAAGGGCCCAATGCAAGTCCAAAAGCAATACACACCTATCATCAAGTCAATTCTATGAGCTACCATACCATCATTCATACACACGAACCCAAGTTCTCAACATACTAAAAACCAATCGATAGTAAAACCATTTTTCCAAAACCTTTCCGATATGATCAACGTCCACCAAAATCATTCTCCCCAAAACTTCCCAACTCTTAAATCTCAAGTTAAATCAACTGATAAAATCAATAATTCCTTTAAAGTCATACTTATCCAAATCCTGACATTAGACATTTAAACCTTAAAACCAATCCCTCAAAATCATACTATAGAAATGATTCCGGCATTTTGGTTTAAACAACAAATCCTTAGAGACATTTCCTAAAACTTGGAAACCTCCTTTTAGATAATTTACCATCAATATATATAATTACCATAAACACCAAATATTCTTTTATTAATAATTTATTTCCAAAAATTCCCAAAATTTTATATTTATATCATCACAAAATGCTTATTCCAAATAATAATATTTAAATAATTTTTTTTTTTTAAACCCAGAAAATATATTTCCATAAAAACATAATATGACTAATAATACGAATAATGTTAAACCAAGATTTATTACTTAGCATATAATATAGCATATCTATAAGTAACATAATACATAACACATCATAACAATTAACAAATAAATCCAAACCCAGCAGCCCAATACACTAGCCCAAATCCGGATCCAACACTCCCCAACTAGATACCCAACCCGGAAATCCAAACCCAGCTCAAAACTCAACCCGATTCACCCTTTAGACCAGACCCGAAATGAGAAATTGGATCCCCAAAATCTGAAGCCCAAAACCCGGAAATGTTAGTCCCAAACCTGGTCCTTCTTCCTAATCAGAAAAGAACAGAGACGCAGAGACGGACAAGAAGGAATGAACGAAGAAGGAAGAGGAAGAACCCGACCCGCCGGCGGCCTTCCGCCTGAGATTCATCCGCCCCCACCGGACCCTGATTCCGACCACCCCCATACAAACAGAACAAAACGCAGCAAGGGAGGAAGAAGAAAAAAAAGAAGGATTACCGAGGGCTCCGATCTCCGATTCCGGGATGCTCGAGGGCGGCTCCGACGGGAAATCAACGGGGAAGAGCTTCGGGGGCCTGGGTCGGACGGAAAATATTATAAAGGTGCATCTTTAAGGGCTAATTGGCCAGAAAACGAAAGGGAACCCATTACCGACCTCTTGGGAGGAAACAGGGAAAGCGAGAGAGAAGGGGATGATGTGGCTGCGAGTTGCTCCTGGCCTGGCTCCGTCCTGGATACCGGGGATCGGATGCGGCTCTGGCGGCTTCGAACAGGGCTCTCCGCGACTCACAGTGAGGACGACGACACGGACGAGGAAGGAGACGTCGGAGTGTTCCCGGGTGTTGCTGTAACGAGAGCTACGAGGAAGGTGCTCAGCGGCTTCCCGGCGAGACAGGGGAGCCTACACTCGGCTTCTCCGGCGACGACGAGGAGGAACGGGGAAGAGGGGTGGTGCTCAGTCTGTGCTCAGGAGGTGCTCGACTGGTGGCTTCCGGAAAGAGAGCAAAGGGGAATATGGTGTGGATCTGTGGTTGGGTTTCCTGTGTTTGAAATCAAGACAAGGGGAAGAGAGGTTTATGCCTTCTGAATTCAACAATAGAAGTGGGGTGTGCTACAGGTTTGGCGTGGGGTGTATTGGCACTTTGCCAAAATCAGGGGAACAATGGTGTGGGTAGAAGGATAGGAGATGTGTGCTTAGCCAAAGTGGGAAAGGGGAAAGTTGGAGCATTTGAGGGCAAAAAGAAGAGGTGATGAGAGTTGCCTCTGCTACTAATCGACAAAGGGGAGTGAGGGGCATCTTTGAATTAGGATGTGAGAGAGAGGGGAGTATAACTAGATATGGTTCCAAGGTCAAAATTCAAAGTATCCGAAATCTAAACCTCCCATCCCGCTCACTTGACCCAATTCCGACTCATGTAAATTTTAAGTCGAAACCTTGGAACCGAAGTAAATTAATAAACTTTTAATAAGTAATTTTTCCCAACCTCGGAACATAAAAGCGGAATAAAATCCCTCCGAAAATCCAATTTAGAATTATGTCGGAATTCATTTTAAGAGATTTTAATTACCCCGTTTTAATTTCATTTTAATTACTATTATTATTATTATTGAAAATTAGGGTTTAAAAATCCGAGCCTTTACATGTGTGTTGATGAGGCTGGCTTCACTCTAGTGGATTTAAAGAGGGTGGGTCATAAAGATGACCCTTTCATTTTGGCAACTCAAGCAAAACAAGTGTTTTATGTCAATGTTCCGTTAGATTCTAAGTGGTCCGTTGTCGTATCCACAAAAGGGAGATATCAAAATGAGTTTATTCAAAGTGAGTGTGAAATAATTCCAACCTCTATTATAATGCCGCCGGTTAATATAGATGGTAATGATGATAATGCATACATGCGTATGGATTATGGAGAAGGAATTGTTATTGAAAAATCTTCTAAACGAAAACGACAAGTAAGGTAATTTCTCTAAACATGTAATTTAGCTTGCCTCGTACATTTTTTTATTATCATTTATTGATTATCATGATGCTCTCAAATCCTAACAATAACTTAGCTTTGCATTCTTGTAGTTGAATGGACCCAACACGAGATGAAATGGATGAAGATGGATCTGATGGTGATGACGGAGTTGCTGAGGGTGATGACGGAACAACGAAGTGTGCTGATGAAGCTACTGAGTGTGATGACGGAGTTGCTGAGGGTGATGACGAAGCTACTGATGGAGCTACTGACCGACAATCTACAACATGCGTTAGAGGAGCTAATCTACTCTAAAAAATCAGACGAATGACTAATGCAGGAAAAACAAAAATTTCCTTGAAGTTCAATAGGTATGGTAGACCAGTTGGTGACAATTCATGCTTTTATGAGAGCTTTGTTGGATACTTAGCTCGTTCACGGATATCGATTGCATATAATGATTGGAGAAAAGTCCCAAAAGAGAGAAAGAAGTACATTGTCCAGTCCATAAAGGTGACTATTACTTACACACTTATGCCCTTATTCTTGACTTTTATCTCTTATTTTGGCTTATAATATCTATTCTGTAGGCTACCTTTCTCATTCCACCAGAGGTGCAAGATGCAATGATCCTTTCTGATGCGGGTAACGAATGGAAAAATTTCAAAACCATGCTCACCAAGATGCTGAAGGATAAGAAATCTGGTGAAATTTGTAGAGAACCACCCATTGAGTATCCATATGTTGATCAAGAGTCGTGGACTTCATTTCTTCAACATCGTTGTACTAAAGAATTCCAGGTGCATTATTTATTTAACATCTACTAGGTGCATTATCCATCTGATCAGGATATAAATTTACCATTTTTTCTTCCAATTTAAAGGTAAATTGGTTCCCCTTTTGCAAAAAGATGAAATGTATCTCACATTGATGTAAAAAGGTTTTATTGATTTTACATATAAATATACAAGCAAGTCATATAAATAACCCGTTTTGTCTTATTTGTAGGATCAAAGTAATGATAATCGTGACTGTTCATTAAAGAAGAGATATCCATATAAATGTGCTCGAAAAGGTTGGGATCGGATGGAGCATGAAATGGTAATAAAATGGTCAATTAGAAGCATTGTTTATTTTTAGTAAGGACAGATTCATCTAGCATTAGCATAGTAATGCAGACTTGATTCTCTTTATTGCAGCTCGTTGCAGAAAATCGAGATCTTGATACAGAGACAATACCAAGAGATAATTTATGGCTAGCAGCCAGGCGTGATCCTCGTACTGGTTCGTATGATGTAGATACAAGTGAGGTGGCTCAAAGAATTGTAAGTAAAATCATACCATATTTTTATCAATTTAAATCTGAAAAAGATGGAGAAAACAACAACTATGCCTTTGTAGGAGATGATCAAAGATCAAATATCTCAAGGCAAGTTACAACTTCCTCAATGAGAAGATGTATTGTCAAAGGTTTTAGGTACCGATGAACACTCGGGTCGACTTAGGGGTGTAGGTACAGAAGTTGGGGTCAAGAGGTATTATGGACAAACAAAGACTAGGCGTCCTACCTCTAATGTTATAAGGCTTGAGGCTGAATTGTTTGAATTGCGCAAGAGACTAGACGAGTTTGAGAAACGCTTTGACAATCCGGGGTGTTCAAAGTGTTCAAAAAATGGATCACAAGTGACCCCTCGAGAAGTGAATGAACCCAAGATCCCTCAACCCGAGATCCCTCAACTTGAGATCTCTCGATCTGAGACCCCTCAACCTGAGATACAACAATCAGTGGTTGAAGATAGGTGTTCAATGCCCGGTTATCCTTCAAATGAGCCACCCAAGGTACTTTATCTACGTAATAAAATTTATGTGTTTAGGTCTTAATTTTTATGTTATACTTAGTTTGTTTTCCTATTTTATGTTTAGGAAACTCTAAAAAAATGTCGGTTGTTTTTGTCGGATCGACCATCTGAGGTGGCCATAGGACGTGCATTTGTTCCTATAAAGAACCACACATCCATTCTTCATGGCATACCCTTAGACCACAACAAGGCATTGGAAATTACCGTTGATACTATTTTGGATGAGGATCCGAAAGAGAAAGTGCCATTGCCATATCTGACCGATAAAGTTCCAGATTTATCACGAGCAATAGGACACATAATTGGGTGGCCTAAATCATTAATCATCTTTGAGTCGGAAAAGGTATTTACTTTAATGTATTTAATAATAACACATCATAGTTATTCTGTCACATTTATGACTTATGTTTATGTTTACATTTCAGCATGTCATTCAGAAATCATTAGGGGAAAAAAACTTGCTCATAACCCAAATGTTGTGGATAGTCGTTCTTCGGCCCAAGTGCAAGCAATGTCTAAATTGAAACAGATGGTGGAAACCGATCCTGGGAATTTTTATGTTGAAGTTGCAATCCCAAAGGGGGTACTACAAACACTTTGTTGCATGGTTGAAGCATGATCAGTTGGAGTCTGAACAAATCAGGATGTTTATCAAGTAAGCATTTTTACTTTTATTAAGTTTATTATTAACTTTTCTCACAATCTACTTATGAAATTTAACATTTATATCCAGGTACTTGTATGATAAGTATAAACCACCTTTGTTCAAGTTCATGTGTCCTCTATGTGTTGCTTATTTTGCTAAAACTCATGCAAATACAACAAAGGATGGAAGAACAAGGATCATGGCTAGCACCATTAGTGACCGAACTTTAAAGGGGTGTTTCTGGTTTGTTCCATATCATAAAAGGTAAATTTTGTTATATTCAATATCAAACATACATTATTTATTTTATATCCGTTTAAGTAAGATTTTTTTTTAATACAAATTAGAAATCATTGGATGCTAGCGGTCATCAATCCGGAATTGGGTATAGTTTATTGGCTAGATCCATTGAGAAATCCGGTGGAAAAAGATTTCAAATTGTTGTGTGAGGCGTAAGTTCTTTTTATCATTTATTAATAATTGTCATTTTTTTTAGCTTGGATTATATGCTCTAATATTTTTTTGATAAGGTTTTTTTTTCGTAAGGTAGAGTATATACTCTAATATAATATGATACTTATTGATATATATATTTTTTTGTAGTGTGTTGAATTCATATTTTGTGAAGACAATGAAAGTCCAATGCCCCCAAATACAATGGAGAGTTATCGAGGTGATTGACCATTTGTTGATGTAATAACATTTTCATTTTATAAATCTATATCATTATATTAATTTTTTTTTTTGCTTCTTGTGTAAGTGTCCGCAACAAAATGACAGTGTCTCATGTAGGTTCTATTGTCGATTCATGCGTGACATAGTGCGAGGAGTTGGAGATATTCCACTTAAAGTATGTGACCCTTTCGATATATGTACTCATTGTATTATTTTTTATAGTTTTAATTGTTATCACAAAGCTTACATATAATTGTTTTGATATTTAATAGTATTTTCCGCCTTCTCCGTCGACTTTTAAAGATAGAGATATCAATGAAGTAATTCAAGAATTGTTTGTCTACCTTGAACCTCTTCTTGATTTGGAGTTAAAATATAGGTACGTAAAGTTAAAGAGAACATGGATTACTTTTTGTGTCCAAGAAAACTGCATTAACATATATATTATATCCCTAATGAAAATCTAAGCCTCAATTCAATGGGGTATGGTATGAATTAATATTTTGTATATATAATGTGTTTGGGTTATGTGTCATTTCGCTCATAATTTCATTGTGTCCATGATTAGGTGAATATGAATTGCTTGACGGATGAGATAGTGTCCAAGTCTTTTGTAGAGAATGAAAGAGACGATGCTATATATTGCAGAAGAACGTAATCTAGGTTGACGAATATCTTTTTGGATAATTTTGAAAGGTATTTTGAAGTTTAGTTAGTGACTTTAATGTAGGCTATATATATTGACAGCTTAAACATTATTATGGGTTATTTTTTTTGTGACTAATATGGATGAGTTTAGGTTGTTAGATTATGTGAATTGTGTGGACATATTGTGAGGAATGGGATTATATGCATTTTGATGGTTATTATGGATGATCAATCAGATATTGTGTTATGGGGTGATACAGGTGAGAACTGTGAAACTTTTGGAATATTAAAAAAAAAAAAGTCATACCGGTTATTTAAGTGTAGCATGTGTTAATATCGCGCCATTTAAAAAAAAAAAAACCAATTGATACCGGTTTTCCTATGATAACCGGTGTTAATATCTCTTCCACATATTAATACCGGTTTTCTTACAATAACCGGTGTTAAAATCCTCTATCACATATTAACACCGGTTTTTCTGAATTAACCGGTAACCGAGAAAAATTAATACCGGTTACACATAAAAAGGTGTTAACTAAGTTAATACCGCCGCCGTTAATACCGCCCCAATAACCGGTATCCGGTTCATAAAAAAACTGGTATTAACCGGCTGTTTTGTACTAGTGCCCAAGGGTACTTCTTGTGGGAAAGATGGGCTTCGAGCACAACATCTCGTTGAGATTCTGGGTGGAGTATGTCACGGCATTGCTAGTGAGCTTCTAGGAGCCATCACGGGTGTTGTTAACCTTTTTCTGTCTGGTGCTTGCCCTCGAGTGCTTGCGGAATTTGTGGCGAGTGCTACCCTAACGCCGTTGCTGAAACCAGGTGGGGGTGTTCCTCCTATTGCAATAGGTTCTATTTGGAGGAGGTTGGTTTTCAAATCGACGGTTTCTATTGTCACCAAGGAGCTCAACAGATATTTGGGCACACATCAGTTTGATGTGGGTGTGTCGGGAGGTGGCGAAGCTATCCTCCATTCGGTTAACAGGCTGTTGTTAGATAAGGGTATGGATACGGGCATGTCCTTGCTTCTTGTGGACTTTTCTAACGCCTTTAATCTTATTGATAGAGGCGCTTTGATTCGGGAAGTTCGCATCTGTTGCCCCTCCATTACTCCATGGGTTGAATTCTGTTATGCCCAACCGGCTCGTCTGTATTGGCAGGATGTTCCTTTACGCTCTTTTCAAGGCATGCAACAAGGTGATCTGCTAGGTCCGCTTTTGTTTGCGTTAGTCTTGCATCCACTTGTCACCAAAATTAATATCGTATGTGCTCTTGACATTAACGCGTGGTACTTAGATGATGGTACCTTATCAGGTGACACCAGGGAGGTTGCTAAGGTGCTGGACATTGTGGTTAGAGAGGGTCCAAAGTTGAGGCTATTCATTAATATTCAGAAAACTTAATTATTTTGGCCAACTGCCGATCTGAGGAGCTTTGAAGTTGGTATGTTCCCATCTGACATTTCTAGACCCAAATTGGAAGTGAAAATGTTAGGTGGTCCGGCTAGCAACAGTGCTACATTCTGCAATAGCCTGATTTTGAAGAGGGTTGACAAATTGATAGAAGCTCTTATGGCTGGTAGGAGGCTAGAAGATCCCCAGTGCGAATTGCTTCTTCTACGAAATTGTATCGGGGTCTCCAGATTGATGTTTGCTCTTCGAACGGGCCCCCCTCATGCCCTCCCTAACGCTATAAAGTGCTTTGATGATGAGCTTCGGGCTTCCCTTGAGCAGGCTATTACTGCAGAAGGCCCAGGGTTTGGTCCATAGCAGTGGCGTCAGGCGACTCTTCCTTTAAAACTTGGTGGGTTTGGGGTGCTTTCGGCGGAGGATGTTAGTCATTTTGCTTTCATCGCATCTCGTCTCCAAACGTCTGAACTCGAAACATCCATTTTCTCTTCACCTTTTGGACGTCCGGATAGTTTCCTTGACAACGTCCTCACCCAATCTATCTCGAGGTATGTCGCCTGTGTTGGTTCGGATATTGATGACTTGTTTGTATCCCTCGCCCCCAAAAAAACCATGTCAGTACTGGCGGATCGATACTTCAAATTCATTGATGACAAATTAGTGTCCACCCTCAATCTGACCCCCAGGCAACTCCATGTTTTGCAAGCGGTGAGAGGAGACAGAGCGCATGATTTTTTGTTGACCACTCTCATTGAGGGTCTAGCTCAAACCATGCAGTCTCGCCAGTTTCGTCCGGTCCTCCAATACCATCTTTCGATCCCTATGTTTAGTGGCTATCCGATTTGTCCTAGTTGTGAGCCTGACAGGATGAACCCATTTCGAGATCACAACATGGTCCGAGATGTTTTGGCTGAAATTTGTTACAAAGCGGGGATCGCAGTTCAGAAGGAAGTGCATACTGGTATGAATAATGAAGATGGTGTTGAGTTGATGCCAGGAGATTTGTTGGTTTATGGGTGGGACAAGGGTAGAGACACCTGTCTGGATGTGGTTGGTGCTTTACCGTTCACAACTACAACTAATGATTCATTTGTACCCGACAAGGTAGTCTCTCAAGCCACTGAAAGAAAGGAGATGAAGTACGCGGATATTTGTGCTGCTAAGGGGTATTGTTTCATGGCATTTGCGTTTTCTACTTTTGGAGAGCTGGGGGATGATGCTATTGGTTTTATGAAGCGGGTTCAATTGGTTACGAAAAGCCAAGGGGCAGGGTCTGATAATGGTGATTTCATATTTCATAGAGTTGATTTTACTAGTCAAAAAGGGGTTGGAGCTCAAACTTACGAGGCTTCCAACTAACTTTATATAACTTTTTTCCTTCTCTTTAGCCTTAGATTCTAGTTCTCGTCAAGCTGCTCATATTTTTACAAGAGTTTATTTTTCCATTGGTAAGGGGGTTGGCGCGCAGCTTGTTTCTCGGCTGTCCGCTAACTTCTTGTAAACATTCGGTTGTTTGATTTCTATACTATTTGGAGTTTATAATAAATAAAAAAAATTAATAATAATGCCACGTTATAATTAAAAAAATAATAACAACAGTAATAATAATAATAATAATAATAATAATAATAATAATAATACTTATTTTTATTGTTATTATTATAAAATAATTATACCTTATAAGAAAAAAATATAATATGATAAAATAATAAAATAATAGTATAATATAATAATTATTTTTATTATTTTATTATAAAGTAATAATAGTATTAAATTAAATTATATTATTATATAATATAATCAATTATTATTATAAATTGAAAACTATTATTATAATTATAAATAGTATTTGCTCAAATAATAATAATATTATAATTATAAACAAATATTATTATTATAAATGGAAGATTGGGATTATAATTATAATTATAATATTTGATCAAAATAATAATACTAATAATATATTATTATTATTATTATTATTATTATATAATATTATTATTATTATAAAAATTATTATTATCATTATTATAAGAGGGACGGGACAGGATTTGCGGGATCCCACCGGGATCGTCCCTCGTTTCGTCCCGAATAATTTTTTTTTGGACGGGATCGGAACAGGATTCGCTATTTTGTCCTAAATCCCACCGGGATCGGGATTTACAAAATTTGTGCCCACCCCTACTTTTTTATGTGTTTCTGCAGTGGTTTTTATTTTTTTTTTATTTTTTGTGTTTCTATATTGGCTTTTTTATACTTATACTCAACAAGTGTAAATCTATTTACGTTCAATGGCTATTTTTTTTTGTTTCATAATGGCTTTCTGCAATGGCTTTTTTTTTTTGGTTTCGTAGTCGCTGATTAAGTATAACTCCAGCATTGGTTGATTATTGCATCTTAATCATCTAAATGACGATCATCATTTTGATACGAAAACTATGTCTAGCTGATAGTTGTATTGAAATCTGAATAAGCTATGTATGACTATGGCTTTACTTATTCCGTATCAAAGTCTTTTAATTTACCATTCACTTCAACTAGTATGCATGCATGTAGCGTCAATATGATACTAAATGTGTTTGTTCATGACCATTTACAGATTAATATGACCATTTTGAAGATTGATGGTGCCAAAACTAGCATATGAGTACATTGTGCTAGTGCCGCTTTTTGTATAGTTTACAAACTAGCATATAAACATTTTGTAAATCGGTCATATATACAACCATTTTGTAGATCGATCGGTCGTACAATTCGGTTGTTTAGTCTTTTGATATTACTTTTTAAACAAATCCATGCTCCAAATCAATATTTATATAAGTTTATTGAATGTTTTTTTTAAAATCTAATTGTAGATATTATTATGAAAATTCAGTAAATATTTATGATTTTAAATAAATACCATTAAAAAGTTGTAAAACTAAAAAATTGCAACCATTGTTTTAAATATAAAACCACTACAGTAGGAAAAAAAACCGCTTCCCATAATAGGGAGATGAAACTGTTTCGTTAGAGTAATAGGTTGCGGTTATCATTTATTTTTGGCGGCAGTTGCCCTCTTATCATAGAACTGATGCCTTAGGTTAGAAAAATTGCTGCCTAATGTCTATGGCAACGACACCAGAAGCGGCAGTTCAAAACTGTAGCCTTAGAGCTACTGTGGCGGTTATCCTACATATTGTCACGATTTTTTAGTGCTGCGAAATCTCTTAAATTTAGTAGTGTAAAATGTTATACACTACTACATAAACGATCTAATGTAGCGGTTCATTGTAGCGTTTTAGTTTATGTAGCGGTTTATGTGGCGGTTTTAATAAAAAAACACATATTCCATTTTGGAAGGTAAAGTGGAGGTTTTTATTAATCTAATGTGGCGGTTTTATAAAATCGGAAAATTAAAAATGGATGTAGCGGTGACATATAAGAAAAGGTAGCGGCTCATTTTTCATTAGGCGGGAGAAGCACGCGCTCCATCCTATACAAATTTTAACTAAATCTTTATATCATTTAAAGTTACCCATTTACCCTTCCTTTCTTTCAGGTTTCCTCGTTGGATTTGGGGTGTTTTTGGTATTTCATTCTCCCCTGGTGCCCCTCTCTGGATGAACGATCTATCTCTCTGTCTCTTCTCTTTTCCGAGATCCCTCGCCAATCGCCATCACCTCTACCGAATTCTCTTTTCCATGGCGATCCTTGAGATCTTCAGCCATCCTTTATCCCTCTCTCATTTAGACTGCACACTTCCCCCGGGCCTCCTCCATCACTTGCCTTCCCGCATTGCCGGCAAAACAACACGGGTATTTTTGCATCTCGGCCGCCATCCAACGGATGTTCTTCTGCGCGCCTACTTCTCGGACACCACCTTCTTTGCCCTCAACCCATAGTATTTAATCCATATGTTTTCCCTCTACTCCCTCTAAATATTTTGCCGTAGTTGCCCCTTCTCCGATTGCAAAACCCTAGGGTCCTATTACTCACTGTTTATAGGCATCTTTAGGTATACTTCTATCTTCGGACATATTCTAATCTCTAATTGCTCTCTTTCATTCGAATTACCATCTAGGTCCGGTTGCATGTCCAATTTCTATCTATAATTAATTCTCCTCTCTTTATCTTGTTCCATCTTTACTTCTAATTTGTTCGTTTTCTTTTATTTAGATTGGGGTTTCTCATTTTGAATCCATTTTTTTTTTTGCAGCACGTGCAGGTTTTGTGATTAATTCCATAATGGGTTTCTTCATTTAGGGTTTTTGGATCTAATTTCGCTTTTTTAGGGGATTTGTAGGCGATGATATGGTCAAAATTAATGTTCACAGAAGAGAAGTTACAGTCTCTCTCGGAAGAACAAATTAGATTAATTATTCTTATTTTTTTAGGGGATTTTGGTGATCGTTCTAACTCTTATTCTAATGTTCTGAGTGATGCTAGATGAAAATGAGAAAGGATGTTAATGTGTAGGGCTTACTTATCTTTGCCTTCAAATATGTCGTTGTAAGATTGGTGTTCTTTCAACATCTTTTCCAAAAGAACTTTCTTATTCGTAGTAACCAGACATTGTATTTTAGAAATGTTTAGGGTTAAATTTTAGATTTTTTATCATCCCGACAGTCCTACACTTATATAAAGTCTAATTATATCATGACGAGATGATTAAGACAGAGATTTATACAATTGATGTCATGAACTCTATCGCAAAGGAACAAAAGATCCCTCTTTTCTCTAATATAGATCTTCTCTGTAATGAAATAGCTGCTGAATTTTTTTTTGTCAGAGTGGGTTTGTTAATTGTTTGAAGAAGTGTGACAACCTTCTAGAGGTATGAGATTAACTATGCCTCAAACTTCTTAGAGCTAGGTGTGTATTTCCCTTTAGGGTGTGTTTGGATTCCAAAATGCATTAATTATAATGCATTTTTTTACCTCGGTTTATGTGCATCTTTGGTTGTATAGTTAAAAAAAGGCGCAAAACTCGAGGTAAAGTATGTGATTTAACCAAAGAGGCACATAACCCGAGGTAAAAATAATACATTATAATTAATGTATTTTGGAATCCAAACACACCCTTAGTGTAAATTTTAAAAATATATACAACATAGGATTTGGGTTATAATATGATATCTAGTCACCCTTATACTTTGACGCTTCTTATGAAGTTACTTTGTAATTTTTCATCTGTCCTCACTCACTCCTGCTGAATATTTATCATATGAATGTAGGAAGCATGTTCTTGTCGTTCTAACAAACGTGTTCTTATGCTGATGCACTTCATGAGGTATTGAATCTTATACTTCTTTTGCTTAATTGTTCTATTATATCTATTTTCAGAAGTAAAAATTAATGTATTCAAAGTTCTGAGAGGGAATCAATTGTTATTGGATTTATAGGAAGGGGAAATAGTTATGCATTGACCTTCCATCTCAATGGATTAAAGTGCAGTGAATTTTCATATTTGGAAAGTGTACATCTCAAGAATAGATCATGAGACCCCAACCTACTGGAATATTGTAACCTACAACTCCAAATCGTGCAAAAAAAGGTAAGCTATCATCTCTAAATTTGTGGATTGAACTGTAGATTTATTGTGTTTAGTATAAATCCTTGGCCATTTGTATATATTCTTGAAATCGATGTATTTAAGAGCTTTTCTCATAATTCCAGCAACTATATTTACTGGCCTCCCTTTGTCATGGAAGTGCAATCATTCTATTTGGTTAGCAACTATTTAGTTAAAACATTTTACTTATACGTATTTTTCTCTAAGTTTTCTCCTACATGTGTTTTTATTTGATTCAGTTTCCTACAGTTAAAAGTAGTTGAGATTCGCCTAGCTTTTTTTATTTGATTCGATTGAAATCGCCTAAAAATGTATGTTTGAATGTTCCGTGAGTGAATTGAAACTGTGGTTTCTCCTCAATTTCTTTTTTTTTTGATCAATTTTATTAAATCATTATTTGATCAAGATGAGTGGATCTTGATGGTCTTGCATTTGCTCCTCAATTTCTACTTTGAAATTATTTTTTTGGTTTTTTCATAGGAGTAACAACATATAATATAAGAATATGAATACTTCGCTTTCAGTAGTTGATTATATATGCTTGAGAATGTAACCATATTAACATATATGTTGTGGACTTGGTACTAGTTAGTTTAACGAGTTGAAAACAAAGTGGAGATCATAATGACATGAATACATGATAGATAAAAATGGCCATATTTGATCCAAAATTTGCAAGTATCTGTTTTTTGTACGTAATCTTCCCTTTGGTTAATTTTGGTTGAATATTATATATCTTTATTTTTTTTTCTTGGCAGGACCAGGATGATGCATTTTTATCGACCTCATGGGCAAGTTCTTGATCCGGTCTTTTAAAGATTCTCTTTTATTTTGTTATGTCTAGGTTTAGTTGGCTAGCTAGTTTGTGTTAAAGCACTAGACTATTTTGTTAAGGTAAATTTTATAACTTTAAGCACTTGGCTAGCTAACCTTAAGGACAAATTCTCATTTTGTATATAAAATATTTTATATGTTTATATAATTTATTTTGTGTTTATCTATATCCTTAAATTCAAGTGTATAAATGTATAATATCATAAAGATTATAAATATAACATTAATTCCATATCTATAAATGTAAGAAGGCAAAAAAAAACGTATGAACCGCTACTGTAGGTGAAGAAAGGAATCATGCTGCAAAAGCCAAAAACCGCTACGAAAGCCAAAAAACCGTTGCAATATTGAATTAAAAACCGCCACAAAAGCATATTAACCGCCACTATATTATTTAAGGAATAACCGCTACATTAGATTGTTAGGTAGCGGTTTTTAAAGCCTAATGTGGCGGTTTAGTCGGCTTTCTTAAAACCGCTACATTTGCTTTTGAAAACCGCCACATTTGAGCTAATGCAGCGGCAGCTGATGTAGCGGATATAAAACCGCCATATTAGACTTTAAGAGGCGGTTTTTCAACTTTTTGTAGCACTTTTTGGCCGCCACCATAAGTCATTTATGTAGTAGTGATATATCGGTTGTTGAACTAAAATGCGCGAATAATTATACAACAAATTTTATTTGATTTTACATATTTGAGTTCGACCCCTTTTGGTTACCCTCTTGATTCGAAGTCGTATCGATACCAAGATTTTTGTAGTTTTAGTGATTTGGGTTGCACCCGAATTTTACCCCGTTGCTTACGTATCTCTTAGAAGAGAATAAAGCCCCGCGTAGTTCCGAGTGTTTTGAACTTTGTATTTGGTTTGGTTTAGTTTGGATTTGGTAGCTCAAACAACACAACAGCCGTGTACATGAGCCCACCTTCTCGGAAGGGTAACTCAAGTAACCCGCATATCATTTGCAAAGAAAACTATTTGACTTTTATGTGGAGTTTGATTTAATTTAATTTGAGACTTGAGTTAAAGGTCTATTTGGGGTCGTTATTTAATTCGTGATTGAAAACTATTTGACTTTTATGTAGGGATCAAATCATACGTAGTTTTTGAAAGGGACAAATTTGAATTTGGCATTTGGGTTTTTGATGTTTTGGTCGTGGTCGAACTCAACGAGCGAAAGCTTTGTATCGAGTCAAAGGAGACACTTTGGATTTGATGGAAGTTTGATTTTGATTTCGTGACCAAACTCGACCGTATTTGATATATTTTTAGGATTTAATATATCTTGTTACCTACTTAGCCTATTTAATGCATCAAGTCTTACGTAGTTCTATTCGAAAAATCGATTTGATTTTTTTGATCGGTGATTGTACCCAACGAGCACAAGCTTTATGTCGAGCTATCTATGTACCAGTTTATACGGGACCAGATCACCCGTTGTAAAGGCTCGGATCTTAGAAACTTGATTTTTGGAAAAAAAAAAAAAGAGATTTAAAAATGTATTTAGATTGGATATTTTGAGAAACACTCGTCATCAACCTATCAAATCGGATTTAAAACTGATGGAGCAGATTTTTGACCTAAAATAAAATTTTGAAAACTAACTTGACATGGCGACATCCTTCCTCGGATTTTTGAAAATCTAATAGATAAGAAGAGCGGGGATTGGGAATCTAACCTTGGAAAACTAACATCGAGAACTAACCTTAGGATTTGAACTCGCATGACGGATGAAGATTCTTGCCCTCACTCTTCGTTGCCCTAGCCGATTTACCTATGTAAACCCCAGCGAAAATCCTCCACCATAACTTGGGGACATGGGACCATTTTGAATTGAGTATGCTTTCCCTTATAGAGGAGACACCGACACTTCTCTTTTACACTCTCCCTTCTTTTCACCCCTCATTTTTAGAAGGAGACAAACACCTTCTTATCCGTCCACATCACCCATCCATCTTATCTCTTTAAGAAAGACAAGGCTTGGCATGCCTCACTCATTCACGCAAAATCCAAACACAAAGACCCTAAAGAAAGTCTTATCCAAAGCTTAAGAAAGCAAAACCCTAAGACACATTTCACTCCCACCTCTCTCCCTTTCTCATTCACACAAAATCCAAGGCTTGGCATCCCTCACTCATTCGCACAAAAGTTCAAGGCTTGATAATCTGCTAGATAAGCTGCAGGGTGACGTTGTCTTCTCGAAGATTGATGATACGGGGTTAGCCGCAGGATGGCTCGATCTTCGACAATTAAGACTCAAAGACAAGAACAGAAATAAGAAAGACTCAATACTCAACCAAGAAAGCAACAAATGAATGAAGAACAACAAGAACTGCTCGATGTCAACCAAGAAACCAATAAGACGCAGCAAAAACGGAAGCAATATGCAAGACTTGATATTGAAAAGAACAAGAAACAAAGACTCGATTAAAGAAAGCAATAAAGACTGATAGATTGGGTGATTCGAACTAAAATAGAACGAGATAAAGACCCCATGCGTCCTTAGAGGGTAGGAACCAAATACCAACGACTATAAAGCCCGCCTCTACAACCTTACACAACAAAACGGACAACTTGGAGGCACAAGGAGGGGACTTGTGAAAACCAGGATCACCAAGCTCTCGCGATGTTGATGAACACAAAGCAAACCAAGATGAGATCAAACCAATTTGCAATCGATGAGCCCTGCTTCTAATCGATCGACTTTCACTCATTGTGTTTCACATAAAAACTGAGATTTCATATAATGGAAGACGTGAAGTGTTCTACATGGAGGGCTCAGAATTATATAGCCTTACAAGGCTGAATTGGGCCGAAATTGATAAAAGAAATAACTCAAAGAAATAATTAAAATAACCTCTAAAGTTCCCTAAAATAACTTTAGTAGAAAAGTTGCTAAAATAGGAAATAAACATAAGGTTCCAACACTTAGAGCATTCGGCCTAACATATGTGCCTAGGGTGGTTCAGCTTCTTTGATTCCTATGCACATATAGGTCTTCAATGAAGGCTCTGGGAGTTGAACCGTGCTCGAGAACAATGCGTGACTCACAAACATGAAGGAGTCTCTCTGAAGCTTCTTAGCTCGGACTCGAGTCATAGGTCCTTCTCCAAGTATGATTGTCGTGTCTGGAGGTGTAGAAGATGGTCCCGCATCAACCTCTCCTTCTTGGAAGGGTTTCGACCACGAATCCAAGTCCTCATCCACGGCGAAGTAAGGAATGAGATCCGCGACGTTGAAGGTTACGCACACGCCATAGTCTCCAGTAAGCTCTAATTAGTAGACATTCTCACCCACTCGACGTAGCACCTTGAATGGTCTGTCACCTCTAGGTGCTAGCTTGCTCTTTCGTGCGTCTTGAAACCTCTGCGCCCACACAATATCCCCTGATTGGAATACGACCAATCTGCGCCCTTTGTTGGCCTTATTCGCGTTGTATTCAGCCTTCTGCACAAGCTTCTGACGCGTCCGTTCATGTAGCTCCCTAACGAACTCGACAGGCTTACCAACTTCAAATGATTCTTTCTCTCTCATAGGATATGGAGTAATATCAAAAGAGATAGGGGATTAACATCGTAGACACATTCAAATGGAGTGATTTTCGTTGAGGAATACATCGTTCTATTATAAGCAAACTCCACATGAGGTAAGGCTTCTTCCCGAAGCTTAAAATTCTTCCTAAAAATAGCTCTAAGGACGGTTGTCAATGTTCTGTTAGTCACCTCAGTTTGTCCATCAGTTTGGGGGTGGCTAGAAATAGATAATAGCAATCTAGTTCCCAATTTACTCTATAAGGTTCAAAATGACTTAAGAACTTAACATCCCAATCACTTGCAATTGTTTTACGCACACCATGCAACCTAACTACTTCTTTAACGAACAGATTAGAATCATTAGTAGTATCGTCGGTTTTATGACATGTAATAAAGTGAGCCATTTTAAAAAATCGATCTACCACTACAAATATAGAATCCCTCCCCTTCTTAGTTCTATGCAACCCAACAATAAAGTCCATAGAAATATCCTCCCAAGGGATGAGGGCATGGATAGTGGTGTATACAATCCATGGGGCATAAGCTTAGATTTGACCTTTAAACAAACAATGCATCTTTTAAGGCAATGTTCTACATCCCTAAGCATATGTGGCCTATAAAATTGTGTTTTTAATGTATGATATGTTTTATCTCTTCCAAAATGTCCCATTAAACCTCCACTATGGGCTTCATTAACAAGTAATAATTGAAGAGAACATCGAGGAATACACACTTGATCCTTTCGAAATAAGAAACCATCATAAATATAGAAATTGTCGATTGGCCCCTTTTCTTTACACCTTCGAAAACTTTCCCCCAAATCAGCATGTTGTTCATACAATTCCTTTATGTAAACAAAGCCTGAGACTCTAGAATCTAAAGTGGTTAAAAGAACATGTCTTCTAGATAAAGCATCAGCAACCACATTGTCTTTGCCTTTTTTATATTTGATCACATAAGGAAACGTTTCAATGAATTCCATTCATCTACCATGTCTCCTAGGCCATAGATAAAGCATTAGCAACCACATTATCTTGGCTTTTAAAGTGTTTTAAAGATTCATGATTAGTCCTAAGAATAAACTCTCTAGGCCATAGGTAATGAGACCAAGTCTTAAGAACTCTATACAATGCATACAATTCTTTTTCATACGTAGAGTAATTAAGACAAGCACCTTTCAGTTTCTAAGAAAAGAAAGCAATAGGCTTACCTTCCTGCATAAGGACTCCACCAATTCCAACTCCGCTAACGTCACACTCAACCTCAAATGGCCGAGAGAAGTCGGGTAGGGCGAGCATTGGTGCGTGTGTGAGCTTCTCCTTGAGCTTGCAAAACGCCTCCTCCTGAGCTGCTCCGCACTTGAACTCGCACCGCTTCTTTGTGAGCTCCGTGAGAGGGGCTGAAATGGTGCTAATGTCACGCACAAATCGCCTGTAGAAGCTCGCCAAGCCTTGGAAGTTGTGCACTTGTCCGATCGAAGAAGGTGTCGGCCAATCTTGTATGGCTTTGATCTTCGCTTCATCGACTCGCATTCCATTTGAGCACACTACATATCCAAGAAAGGACACTTGATCATTACATAATTCACCTTTCTTTAAATTAGCATACAAGTGTTCTAATCTTAAAGTATTAAGTACTTCCCTAAGATGTGCTTGATGTTCTTTAGGAGATTTGCTATAAATGAGTATATCATCAAAATAAACAACAACGAATTTCCCTATAAAGTTCCTAAGAACATGATTTATTAATCGCTTGAAAGTACTAGGTGCATTAGTTAACCCAAAAGGCATAATCAACCACTCATATAAGCCAAATTTAGTCTTAAATGTTGTTTTCCATTCATCGCCTTCCTTCATCTAAGTGTGGAATAGGATGATGATATTTTATAGTTATGTTGTTAATAGCCCTACAATCTACACACAATCTCCATGAACCATCTTTCTTAGGGAGTAATAACACAAGCACATCACAAGGACTTAAACTTTCACGAATGTATCCCTTATCCAACAGTTCCTGGAGTTGGGATTGGACCTCTTGGGTCTCAGTGGGATTCATACCATATGTATGCCTATTAGGCAAAGAAACCCCTGGAATGAGATCAATCTGATGCTCAATGCCACGAATAGAGGGTAGACCTGGTGGTATGTCATCGGGATATACATCCTTATACTCTTCAAGAAGAGATAGGATGTGAGGAGGGAGGGTAGCTCTATGCTCCTCACTTAACATGTTCAACCCCTTGCATAGGAGCATGAGAGTTGATTCCCCATCCATAAACTAGTCTACAAACGTTCTCTTGGAAACCAATAGAACATCTCTAGACCGAGAATCGGAAGCCACTTGGCTCGATTGAGCCTCCCTATCTAACTCACCTTTACTTACCTTGCGCTTCTCAATTTCGTCAGCCACTTGTATATGCGTCATAGTCTTGAGAACAACGTTCTTTCCTTGAAAAGTAAAGGAGTAGCGGTTAGTAAATCCATCATGCAAGACCTTACGATCAAATTGCCACGGACGACCTAATAATATATGACAGGCTTGCATATGCAAAATATCACATAACACATCATCTTCATAATGTCCTAACTTGATATGAACTTTAACTTGCTGAATTGTAGGAAGTTTTAATTTATCAATTATTTCCTGACTAGCTAACTTACAACAACTTCCTCCATCAATGATCACATTAACAACCTTTCCCTTTACTAAGCATCTAGTATGAAATAAGTTTTCACGTTGATTGTCATCACAAGGTGCACATACAACACTTAAACTCTCTTAACAATCAATGATTCACCATGTTCATAATCAATGCCATCTTCATCATCATAAGCAAGAAGGTTAAGGTTTTGATCATTTTTATTATTAGAATGCTCATCATGTTCATCACAATAATTTTCAGATTCATATTCTCCTAGATGACTAATCATGAGAGTTTTCTTATTAGGGTAATCCTTCATATAAGGACCTCTACCTTGGCATTTAAAACAAACAATATCCCTAGATCTAGTGGTAGAAGGGTTAGGATTACTCCCTTTGGGGCCAGTAGATACCCCAGACGAATCTCGTCCGTACATAGGCACTTTGCCCTTGTCGAGAGGCTACTGGGTGGTTCGGCCTTCCCCTCTTCCTTGGGCTTGATTCGGCCTTTCTCTTGAACCACTATCACCATGCCACTGGGTTGTTGGGGCCGAGATTGGTGACATCCCTGCTGCTGCCCACTCGAGTTTCGGCCACCTTGGCTCCTATATCTTGTTCCCCTTTCTACTTTAATAGCTAAATGCAATAATTCAGTAGGGGTAGAATAAGGAAAGTAATCAATTTCATTAGCTAAGGCGGGATGTAATATTCTAAGAAACCTAGCATTTGTATCCTCATCAGGTTCAACTACATTAGCTCTATCCATGGTTTCTTGCATTGCATTAAAATTTTCCTCAACAGTTTCTATACCTTGTAGTAGATTTTCTAATCGTTGTCTAAGCTCTATAACATAGTGTTGGGGAACAAATCTTCTCCTCATTAGTGCTTTTAGTTGATCCCAGGAAGCGATGGGCGCATCAAGGGCTCTTCTTTTTTCTTTCACTAGGTTATCCTACCAAATTAAAGCTAAGCCCTGAAATTCTAAGAAAGCTAGTTGCACCTTTTTAGCGTCGGAGAAGTTATAAAAATTCCAGTTTGATCCATTTTAGTCTCCCAATCAATATACACATTTGGATCAGTTTTACCTTGAAATTGAGGAATCTTTACCTTTACCTTACCTATGTCGTCCTGGTCAGGATCTCTAGGTGCTCTGTATTGGTATCGACCGCCTCTGTCATTTCGCCCAGGACGTTGCTCCCAATATTCCTCTTCTTGGAAGTCATCGTCGCGCTCAGAATAGTAGTAATCCTCCTGGAATCCTCGGCCTCTCCCTCTTCCTCTTCCTTGTCCTTGCCCATTAGCAAACCCATTATTCCTACCATATCTCTCCCTTCGTGGAGAGTCGTTCTCATCAAATAAAGGGTTATCTAAATTAGGATTAGGATTAGGGTTAGGATTATGGACTTCCCTTTCATCGCGAGGTGTATCGTCACGCCTTTGATCACCCCGCCCAGCCACGGTGTTCGAACCGGTTGGTCGAGCCTCTATTGCCACAAAATTCAATACCTCCGTCAAGGTCGTGTTGAGAGCATTGAACTGTTCAGGCATCACAGTTGAGGTATTGTTGTCGTTGTTGCCATTATTGGCATTTAGTTGTTGTTTCCGTGCTGAGACATAGCAAATAAAATGAAAAAAGAACTATGTAAAAGTTTAGAGAAAATATAAACAACTCACAAGTGATTCGCTCACACTCCTCTCCAATTGGTATGTCACGCTTGTAGTTTCAATCCGCCATGGGCAAATCAACACTCAAGCTAAAACCTAGCAATCAAGATATGTGTAATAGAGAATGAATGAAACAAGACCCAAAGAGCACTCGACAAAGCGCAAATTACTCGACACAAGCAAAGAAACAACAACCAAGAACTCGACAATGGTGGTAAGTGTTCGACGCCGCACAAGAGAACCCGATCCAAGCAAGAATAATACTCAACAATAGCAAGGATCACTCGACAATGATGACTACAGTACTAAAAAAGGCTAGTAGAGCACTCGACACAACACAAAAGCACTCGATTAAGGGATCATGCACTCGATACAAGGAGAAAACAAGCAAAGCACTCGACGGTAATGAGAAGTACTCGACAATGGAGAGAAACCAAAGGAAATAAAGGAAAATAAGATAAAGCTTGGAAATTTACCTCTTTGATTTGACAACCTCGAGTTAGGATGTTGTAGTTGCAAGGTAGAGTTTCAAGTTTTGTGTTTCTAGCAGTAGATCAACAATACTTTTTTTTTTTTCCTTACTTTTCCCCCTAGTGAATTTTATCCTCCTAGGTCCAAATAGGCCCTAATGAAATAGATATAGATGAGGGTTTATTATCTTTGGTAAGTGGATCTATCTAAGCCTTTTATGATATATGATAGATTTAATGGAATTAATCTACGAAATAAAAATCATATTTTTAATAAGGCAAGTTGTTGTAGAAGGAAATCGAGTTTAAAATATAATAAAATAAATCAAACCAGATTTTTCCCACGCAAATAATTACAAGACTTCCTCCCGATGTAGCAGTAGGAAGTCAGTTTCGATCCTCGAGGAAGTTGGTCAGCGGATCTCAGGTAGCGGATGAATCTCACGGGCAGATGTCGAGTTCAGTGTACTTGAACTCGACCAAGGGTAGTCGACATGGGTCAGTACAGTCGAATTCGAGCAAGAAGAAGTCACTGGCGTTGGTCGATCTCGAGGAAGCAACTCGATGTTGAGGAAGCTGGTGGAAATTGAGGAAGCTTGTCGAAGTCGAGGAACCTGTAGAGACAGAAACAACATCGATCTTTGCTTGATCGAGAATCTGTAGTCGACGTCGACCAGATTTGTTCGAAATCGAGGAAGAACAGTAACTAAACGAATGCAAATTTTGAAGATCGGGGTTTGCAACATCGATAACCAAACATGCATCAGGCAAGAATAAGAGAAATAGTCATGCAATCACATCAAAGGAACAAGCTTTCGCCTTTTCCAACAATTAGATAACTCTTTCAAGAAACCCTAATTGTATCTACCGATTTTATGTTTATAAGCCAAGTTGTTAACATGGATCTCTATTAAATAGGTAATAAACATATAAAGGTAGTGGATGATCAAAGCATAATAAAGGTCGAATCTTTACCTCAAACACGCTTGGCTATCGTCGGGCTCACCCCAACCATAAAAGTAGATGGACTACTCGCTCTTCATCGCAAGGAAAGACAACAATAATAAAAGAAAATAACTTTGCATTAATAAACTAAATAAAAGCTTACAATCGATCAAAGCCGATTTGCTTTCGCCAAACAACCCCCAATCGGCCTCCACTCTCTCTCTCTACTTGCTACCTCTTCTCCTTCTCTAGAACTGAATTGGAATAAAAATCAGCCCTATAGGTATTATTTATAGGCTTCCAATCTTTGCTAATCAAGGTAAGGAAATGATATCTATATCTAAAGATAAAACTTAAATAAAAGGAACATTTATCTAAAAGGGAAATATCTAAAATAACTAAATATCTTCATGAGGTGGATAAATCCTTCTCTTCATAGATAGATCTTGATATATTAGGGATAAATACGTCCTTCCATCGTGCCCAAGTAATCAACTCGACCTCGGATTGGCCCAACGGACTCGCGGCCTGAAAAAGCGCAATCCGAGAAGGCCACCATTTTTAGTGGGGCCCGGAAATCTATCTAATGGAACGACTAACCATCACGACGGACTTACCTGACCCGCGTCGAAAAGATCGACGCGGCCCAACCTGTTCCGCAGGAAGTTAGCAAATAATCTTTAATAATAAAGGACGATTCCCTTATCGGGTTTTTCCTAGACAATTTGGAAGTTTGATCCATTTACCTGTCGTCAGTGAATAACTTTAGATTAATTAATGACAATCCTTAATAGAATTTTACACTAAAGACGGACAGTGGTTTTTATTCACAGAGTTTGACATTGTGACCGATGTAGGCTCTTTTCATTTTATCGGATTTCTTTCTACGCGTATGGTTCTTCTTGATCTTCTGTTTCCTGGGTTCACAATGTCCTCTTCTCCTCCTTTCCTCCCAAATCGTCCACTTTTTACCTATGAAGCTTCTCCCTATTTATAGATATTTGATTCTCTTGCATGTTGTGCCACGTGGTGCTCAACCTTCAACACGTGTTGTACTCGTGGGAAGTGGGTATGGCTGCCACGTTTCTGTTATTTTTCATCCGCGGATGATTGTATTTGAATGGCAGTTTGGACCTTTGTCCGCGGATATGGGTTTCTTGTTTATTTTTTATTTAATTGTTCGTACTCTTTATAT
Organism: Persicaria tinctoria; assembly: GCA_037127255.1. NCBI lineage: Eukaryota > Viridiplantae > Streptophyta > Magnoliopsida > Caryophyllales > Polygonaceae > Persicaria > Persicaria tinctoria. Next base: position 55,298,277 of record JBANSL010000006.1, on the reverse strand, counting down.
TTCGGCAGATGTTTTTAATATTGGTTTAGTCACAGCTCCTCGGGTCGTGTTGATTATGTCTAGTAATTGACGCGGATCGAAAAAATATAAACATCTGTAGTTTTGTTGTCGTTTGTTGATTCTGATGGGTTTAATGGGCCTTTTCTCCATCGAGTCCTGGCCCAATATGGGCCCATTAGGCCCATGTGTGTTTGGAAATTCAAACGCCGGTAATTTTTCTATAAGTTACCCCGTTCCGTTCTCTTTTTCACCCAACACTTGTCTTTTTTCCACTTTCCGCAATTTTTAATCCCTATCTTTGTCTTCAGCTTTCCGACGGCGGTTTTCTAGGGTTCCGGCCGTTTAGCTTTGAAGTTTCTGGTGGTTTTCTTCAATTCCCTCAAGGTATTTCTTTTTGTTCTTGGCTGTTCTTAAGTTTTCTTTGTTGAGTTCTTTGATTTTTTGTACTTTAGATCGTGAATTTGGGTATGGAATCGTCTCAAGGGTGTTTTTGGATGAAACCTTACCTCGTGTGAGTAAAAACTCGTTCAATTTTCTTCTAGTTTCTTTTTAGAAATGGCTAATCTCAACAAGTAGGGTGACTTATTAGAAGATTTTGAGAGGGATGAAGGATGGAGAGGTGGTGTTGTCTCATCCTCTCAAGCGCGTATGTCTCCGGAGATACTTTCTTTCTCCTCTGGGGGTTCTTCTTCTTCTAATGATGATTCTTCATCAGAGTCATCTTCTTCTACATCCGCGTCTACCCCGGGTCGAATTGGTCCTAATGGTAGCCCTATTAAGGTGAGAAGGCGTCGGAAGCATTCTGACCCTGATTACTATTCTTCACCTTACTCGGTTTCTTCTTCTTCGAAGGGATGCGCGGACGGTGAAAATCCAACTGCTGTGGATGTCTCGGGTGCTAGTTCTTCTGTGGATGTGGGGACATTGTCTGCGTCTCAGTCGGCGAATCAAGAGTCGGAGGAAGTTTGGATCCCTTATGAGCTTCCTCCTATTGGTGTAGCAGAAGCACCTAACGTAATTCGTTCTAAGGAGAACTTGAGCGATTTGGACACCCCTGTGTACGACTTAAAGGACCTTGATTCTTGTCTCTTCTTGGGGGATTTCAAACCTCTTCCCCCTCCAACCAGCCGTCCACCAATTGTGCTTGAAAGAGTTCATCCATGGAGGTCCCCAATTGGTAAATTGAGGGGTTGTACGACTCTATTGAACCTTGGAGATCTCGATGCTCTTTCGCGAGTCTTTCCATGGCCAGCGGGTGTTGAATTCTGTCTTCCCGAGGAAGGAGGTGGTTGTCTGGACGCGTATGAAGATTGTTTAGTCGTATATGCTGCGAGCCTATCTCAGGGTTTCCGACTTCCTCTTCATCCCCTTTTCTCAAAGTTCTTGGAGGAATATAATCTGAGTCCTGCCCAGATTGTTCCCAATGGTTGGATGTTCTTTACAAGTTTTGTTATGAGATGCAAGGAAATTGGTGGTGCCCCCTCTTTGAAGTTGATGCTTAGTATTTTTTCTCTGAAAAAGGGGACTCAAGACACAAGATTTTATCAATGTAACTCAAGTTGTAAGTACATGGAGAGGTTGTCAAGCAAACCAAACTGGAAATACAAGTGGTTTTTGGTCCGCGACAGATCCGGACAAGGCTTTAGTTGTCGAACGGTCCCAGGGCCTTTTTGTTCTGCTTCAAAACCAAAAATTTCCAATCTTTCTCAGTTCAAGCAGTCTTTTTCTCATATCCCTAGATTTCCCTGGGATAAAATGTTATCCGCGTTCCGTCTTCAGATGGATGGCTTGAGCATGCCTCATCCGCGACTAGGTGGCTTCTTTATTTAATGAGTTGCGTTTTCATTTTTTACTTTTCTTAAAATGGATAACTTATTGGAAAATGCATTGTTTTTTCCAGACAAAATGGATCTGGATGCGCTTTTGAAGCGGCACAAAGCTAAAGCGGGAAAGAAGAGGAAATCGAGTCTTGTAGCCAATGATCCTCCTGTCCCTCCTCCTGTTTTAGAAGGGGTACCAAACGCTGATGTTAGTATCGCGGATGAGACTGACGTTTTAGCCGAATCTTCATCGTTGGTCCCTGCTCTTCAAGAGAAACAAACTGGTCCATCCGCGCCGGAATCTTCAAGATCCAAAAGAAGGAAATTTGCCATGGCTGTTGGGCCATCTGCATCAGATAAGAAGGGGCTCTTTTTGGAGGGTGTGGCTACTCTTCGCGAATTTCCTATCCCAGGTTTCGATCCGGTTGACCTACAAGGTCTTGCTTTTCCAGCCAAAAAACGTTGCTTTGCGGAGCAAGGGTATGTTAAGCGTTTGGACCCTGTCACCCTCTCCTCTAACTTTGATCGTTTAATCCAGTGGGTAAGTTTAAATTCTTTTGTTGTTTCCCATTTACACTTTTTTGACGCGTTCTATTCTCAGATTTTTACTTTCACTCCAATTTTGTAGTTGAGGGTGATCCAACCGGATGTTGAGAGACGCCTGGTATGCGGAGAGAAAGATCTTAGGAAGAAGGATGAAGAAATCAAAAAATTGAACCACAAGCTCGTATCTTGGGGAACACCGTAGGGGATCCAGCTTCAGTGGAAAAATTTAGGAAGAGATCGGTTGACCTTCATGAGGAGGTGCAAACTCTGAAGGAGGCCATGGCTGTTTTTCAAAAGAAATATGATGATTTAAGAGCTTCTTCAAACTCTTCTGCCTCCCGCGTCAAAGAGCTAGAGGCTTCTGAAGGTGTCTCACAGAAGCTTCTTCAAACAAAACAGGTTTCTAATATTCGCGAGGAGCTATCCATCACTAAACAGGAGCTCGAAATTGCTAAGGCACGATCAGATCAGGATGTGGCTCTACAATGGCTTCAGAGTCCTGAGGGTTTGAAGCATCTATCCTCTGAGTGGATCAAGACGGAGGTTGGCCTTTCTTTCCTATCTTCCGCGGCGAAAGCCTGTCTTCAGACTCCAAAAGGCTCCAGCATTCTGAAAGACAAATGCTTCAGTTATTTTCGGAAGGGAATGGTTGCGGGGATCAACCAGAGTGTGACGCGTTCATTAAGCAACCCAGGTATCCCTTTAGAAAAGTTCGAGCCTAGTTTGGAGAGTGTTGATTGGGGTCTTTCAAAAGAGGAGATGGACGCGGAAGACTCTTATTCTGAAGATGATGATGGTGATGAAGCGGAGGAAGAAGTTGAGAAGACAACCTCTGCTTGAAAGACTTTAGCGTTTTAGGGGTTTTTTGTGTAGTAGCAAAGGGTATCCCTTCCGATTTAAAAACTTCTGGTGTGAGGAACCAGAATTTATGAAAATTGTAGCGGAGATCTGGCGCCAGTACCACAGGGGAAGTAGACAGTTTGTGCTCAGACAAAAGCTTCAGGGGCTGAAAGAAGTTCTTAAGGGCTGGGACAGAAGGAAATTTGCTAAGCTGAGACAGGAAATTGATAAAGATACGAAGACTTTGCGTGACACTCAGCTGGAGTACCAAGCTCAACGTGATAATGAGGACTTACAAAGCAAGGTAAAGCATCTTCAAAGGCTGGTGAGTGTTAATACGAAGAAATTGACAAGCCTGGCGTCACAACAGGCCAAACTCCACTGCCTGACACAAGGAGAGGAGGTGTCTAGTATGTTTTATCGTCAGCTTAAGGTGAGACGGGGGACAAACTCTATAATGTTTATGAAGGATGATAGAGGGCAGAGGGTGGATGAACCCAATGCGCTTAAACAGCTAATAGTGGGGTTCTATAAAGACCTCCTAGGAGCCCCGTCAGCTGTGGTTGAAGGCTATGTTTACCCAGTGGGATGCAAGCTAATTGAAGAATATGTATCCAGGATGGGTGTAGAGCCGACAGTGAGTGAAATACGCACAACTTTATGGAGTATTGGAGAGAACAAGTCGCCAGGCCCTGACGGCTTCGGAAGTGCTGTGCTTAAGAAAGGATGGACTGTTATGAAAACCGATATCAGAAAAGCTGTTCATGAATATTTCCGGAATGGGAAGTTATTGAAACAATATAATCATACTTTCATCTCCTTAATCCCGAAGGTTGATAACCCGACGCTGGTGAAAGACTTACGCCCCATCTCGTGCTGTAACACTATGTTGAAACTGATTACGAAGATTTTAGCAGACAGGATCAGGGGGGTATTGGATGATCTGATCTCGGACTCTCAAGGTGCTTTTGTACCTGGCCGTGCTTTGAACCATAATGTTGATGTGGCCACAGAGATATTAAGGGGGTATGGTACGAAAGGGGTATCACCGAGATGTGCACTCAAGGTAGATTTGCATAAAGCATATGATACACTGAGCTGGACGTTTATCGAACACACCTTGAAATACTTCAATTTCCCGCCTAAGTTTGTGCAGCTGGTTATGGGCTGTATAACGACAGCGAGCTTCTCAGTGTTAATCAATGGGGTGCTAGAGGACTTTTTTCATAGTAAACGTGGTCTAAGGCAAGGGGATCCGATGTCGCCGTACATCTTTGTGTTGTGTATGGAGATCCTTGGAAGAATGCTCAGAGATACGGCTAGCAATCCGGATTTCCATCATCACCCTAAGTGTAAGGAGCTGGATTTGGTGCACCTAGCCTTCGCGGATGATCTATTTATTTTCTTTCGAGGAGATGTCAGCTCTGTGGGCATGGTGAAACAGTGTATGGAATCTTTCTCGGCTGTGTCAGGACTGGAGCCCAACTATGCTAAATCTGAGATTTATTTAGCTGGTCTCACAACTGAGTGCGAACAGGAACTGGTGGATCTGCTGGGATTTAAACGGGGTTCCTTGCCCGTCCGTTACCTGGGTTGTCCATTGCATGACAAGAGACTCAAGATTGCTGAGTATGAACCGCTAATATCGAAGATTGAAAGGCAGATCAATTGCTGGGCAGCAAGACACCTTTCTTATGCTGGAAGACTGCAATTCATTAATTCTGTTTTGATGGGAGTAATGGGTTTTTGGAGTCAGGTGTTTTTGCTTCCAGGGGGTGTTATTGACCGCATAGAGGCTATGTGTAAGAGATTTATGTGGAATGGTAACCTAGAAGGCAGAAAGTATCTTGTGGATTGGAAGATCGTCACTCTCCCTAGAAGTGAGGGTGGCTTGGGGATAAAAGAAATTTTAGCTTGGAATAAAGCGATATTCGTCAAACTTGCAGCAGATATTGTGCAGAACCGAGACTGTGTCTGGACTAGATGGGTTGAAACAAATATTCTGAAGGGAAGAGACATTCAAAATGCCCAGGTAACAGCTCGGGACTCTTGGACTTGGAAGTGTGTGGTGGGAGTGACCCACGAATTCATGCTGGCTTTTGATAATCAGGCAATGAGCCTTGGGCTAGAGAGTACAACGTTGGAGCTGCTTGGGAGGAATGATAAAGGGCTGCCCAGAATTGCATATGAAGTACTGCGTGCACATGGGCAACAAAGGCAATGGGGGGATGTAATATGGACAGGCTTGCAATCGAAAAAGTGGAGCTTTTTCACTTGGCTCGTGGTCCAGGATAGGCTGCATACTCGGGCTCGTCTATTCAAATGGAATGCAGTTTCTACGCAGGAATGTGTTTTTTGTGGTGCGGAGGTTGAGGATTGTAACCATCTTTGGTTTGATTGTGCATACACCCGTCGGGTAACAGAGATTGTTCTCGGCTGGTTAGGCATAACTCAACGACGAGGCAGTGTGGCTGAGTGGCTGGACTGGTTGGCGGGGAGAAGAAGCAGGGCATCGTGCAGGGTCCAAACGCAGCTGTTAGCAATCAATTGTATAGTTTATTACATTTGGAGAGCTAGGAATATGGGTATATGGGAGGGAAAGTTTTGGAAAATAGACGAGTGTGCATTTTTGATAATCCAGGAATGTAGAGATCGGGTAAAAGCGAAGGGGAGATCCACTAGTAGAGTGGATAGGGCATGGAGAGATAGGCTATTAGCCTAATTATTCGCTAGATTTTTTTGCTTCTTACAAGTGGTTCCTCGTTTCGAATCACTTCATTTTGTAAATTTTGGGCCTCGGCCGTTCCTCCTTTGGGAGAATTATATATATTTACCAGTTCAGGAAACAATGGGAATTCATATATGATTTTCTGGTTTTTGGTTCACCTTTGAGATACTTCCTTCATTTTGAAAAAAGGTTGAAGATCTCTCTAGTTATAACATTTGTGTTGCTTGCATGCTTTGCTTGTGGTAAATATTTATGCATTTATATTCCAGATTTTCCAAGTGTTGAACGGGTTTGTCCTGGTGTTCAAAACCTGTCACCACTTGTCTTTATTCTTTTGGGTGAATTCCTCTTTTTAAGGTCTCGATTTCTATCTCTTGTTACCTCCTGAGTTGCATTAACCGGTTGCACTTATTGCAAGCATTATGTCTTCCGGAAATTTTAATCCTTGTGCCTTTTTTCAAAAGACTGAGAATGTGGAACAACTTTCCCGGCTAGTGAGTTTCCTTTAATTTTGTTTTAAATGAAGTTTGAGTTTTCTCAACTTAAGCCTTGATTTGATTCACATGTAGGTTATGCCTCCCCAATTTGAGGCTGAGTATGGACCTCTTCCGCCAAGATGAGCCTTTCTTTCTTCTTATCTTGTCCGCGATTTTCCTGTGGCTGTATCATGGAGTGAAAACGGTCTTTTTCAAATCGACAATGGTTGGGATGAATTCCTCATGCTTCATCACCTGGGAGTAGGGAGCGCGATGATGTTTTTTCACAAGGGCAATGTTTCCTTTCAAGTTTGTCCGCGTCGTGAAGTTGTGGACGAACCGAAAGCTATCTCCGACTCAGTCTCTTCATCGTGCAGTTCTAATTGAGTTACTTCAATGTTATCCTTTTGTAATTTTTGAAGCTTGTCTCTTGATATAAGTCCTTGAGCAGAACAAAATAAAGAAAAAAAGAGGAATTCATGATTTCCTTACTAGTTTCACATGTTTTCCGGACTGAAATAAAAGAGAGGGATCGTTATTATTACTAAGAGGAACTGCGTACAGAAACCTTTCACAAGGGTTAGATCCTTCTAGGATCGTTACATAGTTGACGCGGAGAATTTATTAGGGGATCAAGGATGGCCTGCTTCTCCATTTTCTTCGCTATCTGGGCTGACAACATCAACTTCAAAGATAGAATCACCCATGTAGGTGAAGATCGACGCAGACCCGACATTAACTCGATTTGCTCGTGTAAAGTCACGCCACCCTTGGGTTAGCCAGAAAAGGCCATCTTCATCTTTGTCTACTTTCACCTCGTGCTCTTGGTTGGAGCGGGACCAGAGTCTGGCCTGTGTATGAGCGTCTTCGTCGATTAGGACATACGTGAGAGGGAGGCGAAGGGTTTGAAGTTGCTCTTCCCTCATGATGACTCTGTAGAAAGCCCTAGGCTGTGGGTTAGGATCCATTTTGTTCTTAAGATTGCACTCTACTCATGGATGTTCTGGGCATGTTTTATACTTGTCTCATGGGGCTTATCTGTCTTTGGTTTCGTCGCTTTTTACCGATGAGTAACTTTAATTTCTTTTATTGGGTTTTTCCTTTTATCGATTTTGGAAAAAGGTTTAACACCTGGTTAATTTGTCTTGGAAAAAGCGGGACGCGTGCCCTTGGGGGTTGTGCCATCTGTTTGCATGTCACACATGTGTTCCTTTTGACTGTTCCCCTGTTACCGATAAGTAAAGGGGGGGTTTACTGTTTTTTCCAACCTCATCGAGATGCGGGGATCTACTATAGTTCCACCCCTGTCCTTTAGGGTAGAAGGAGTTGTTGAGTCGGAAACCCGTTGGGCTTTCTTTCAAGCGATTGATCATCCAGAGCAGTTTTTGCAATTGGTGAGCTAACTGTATTAGAGATCTTTAGAAAACTGATCTTTAACTAATACTTCCTTATTTTTAGTTACTTCCACTTCGGTTTGAAGAGGAGTATGCCGACACTATTCCCGGTCGGGTTTTTCTTTCGTCTCATTTATTGAGCAACTTCCTAGTTTGCATAGAGCGGCGCAACGGTGGTCTTCTTTATTTTGGCCGCGGATGGAAAGACTTTGTTGATTCCCACGGCTTCGAGCAGGGGGTTTCTATGATTTTCACTCACATGGGTGAAGCCCACTTTGAAGTTCAGGTGGTGAATCCGCGTGGGGGAAATAACGATGATCGGGTGGTGAATCCGCGTGGGGGAAATAACGACGATCGGGCTCCTCCTGAATTAATTTCGAATGGTTTTTAAAATGTTTTAGCTCAGAATAATATTCCAGTTTCTTTCAACTGTTTAGTAATTAGAAGTTTATCCAGCTTATGGCAATCACTTCTGGGAATCTCTCTGTTTATGCATGTTAGTTTTTCGAGGTCATGATGTCCATTTTACAGGTTTTCTGAGAAATTCAGTAATAGTGTTTACTATTTATCTCATGCATGGTGCATGTGGTTTCAGTCTCGATGATGTGACATTTCAAATTTATTTGTTCAATACTCCTGCCTTTCGACACATGTCCAAATCTTTGTTATATAAAAGAGAGGGTGTGAAAGAAGCTATTGAACTCATTGCTGCGCTTTCGTGATGCCCTCTATGGCTAGCTTACCTTGGTCTTTCTCTGAGAGGATTAGTTTTCCTGAGCAACTTCTCCGTTTGGTTAGTTTGTCTGCTGTTGATTGATTTTTCCCTTTTTATCAAGTTAGTTTATTTTCCAGCACTTCTTGAAATCTGTTGCTTTTGTTAGTCTTTGCCCCTATGTTTCGAAGATAGACTTGGGCCAGAACTTCCCAGGAATGTTCTTCTGTCTACCAGGATTCTTCGTGATTTCCCGGTGGAGGTTTCGCGTAGAGACTATAGGGTTCCATTTTTGAGGGGTGGTTGGAATGACTTTGCCGAGACTCACATCGTCCATATTGGTTCTTCCCTTACCTTTATTCACAAAGGAGGGAATTGCTTCGATGTCCAGATCTTAGACGCTGTGGGAGATGAGGTTGATGCGGAGTGGGCCTCTTCGGAGTCAGACGGACCTCCTTCAAATGGATTTCGTTTAAGTCAGGGCAGAACTCGTATTATCCCAAGGCGTTTTCCGCGGACATAGGTTGAAGGATACTTGTTTTAATCATGTGTCTATTGCTTTGATTTTTTTCAATAATAATGATACTTTTTTGGGAACCCCAAAAGAACATCCCTTTTGTAATATTTCGATAGTGGTCAACCTGCGAGTTCGGTTTTGGTGATAGGTTGGCCACCCTTGAGCTCAAGTGTCCTGATTAATGACGAAGTGTTGTTTTTGAAAATGTAGATTCAATTAGAGATCTGACGCGGACATAAGCTCCAGCGTCTTAGGTCTTCCTATTAGGTATTTGCTCTGGGAATGCGGTTTTGATTAGCAGCCTGACGCAGAGCCAAGCTCCGGCGTCTTAGGACATATTGTAAAATATCAACTCTAAGAATGCGGATTCGATCAGAGGCCTGACGCGGAGCCAAGCTCCAGCGTCTTAGGACTTATTGTAAAATATCAACTCTAAGAATGCGGATTCGATCAGAGGCCTGACGCGGAGCCAAGCTCCAGCGTCCTAGGACTTATTGTAAAATATCAACTCTGAGAATGCGGATTCGATCAGAGGCCTGACGCGGAGCTATGCTCCAGCGTCTTAGGACTTACTGTAAAATATCAACTCTGAGAATGCGGATTCGATCAGAGGCCTGACGCGGAGCCAAGCTCCAGCGTCCTAGGACTTATTGTAAAATATCAACTCTGAGAATGCGGATTCGATTAGAGGCCTGACGCGGAGCCAAGCTCCAGCGTCCTAGGACTTATTGTAAAATATCAACTCTGAGAATGCGGATTCGATCAGAGGCCTGACGCGGAGCCAAGCTCCAGCGTCCTAGGACTTATTGTAAAATATCAACTCTGAGAATGCGGATTCGATCAGAGGCCTAACGCGGAACCAAGCTCAAGCGTCTTAGGACTTATTATAAAATATCAACTCTGAGAATGCGGATTCGATCAGAGGCCTGACGCGGAGCCAAGCTCCAGCGTCCTAGGAATTATTGTAAAATATCAACTCTGAGAATGCGGATTCGATCAGAGGCCTGACACGGAGCCAAGCTCCAACGTCTTAGGACTTATTGTAAAATATCAACTCTGAGAATGCGTATTCGATCAGAGGCCTGATGCGGAGCCAAGCTCCAGCGTCCTAGGACTTATTGTAAAATATCAACTCTGAGAATGCGGATTCGATCAGAGGCCTGACGCGGAGCCAAGCTCCAATGTCTTAGGACTTATTGTAAAATATCAACTCTGAGAATGCGGATTCGATCAGAGGCCTGACGCGGAGCCAAGCTCCAGCGTCTTAGGACTTATTGTAAAATATCAACTCTGAGAATGCGGATTCGATCAGAGGCCTGACGCGGAGCCAAGCTCCAGCGTCCTAGGACTTATTGTAAAATATCAACTCTGAGAATGCGGATTCGATCAGAGGCCTGACGCGGAGCCAAGCTCCAGCGTCCTAGGACTTATTGTAAAATATCAACTCTGAGAATGCGGATTCGATCAGAGGCCTGACGCGGAGCCAAGCTCCAGCGTCCTAGGACGTATTGTAAAATATCAACTCTGAGAATGCGGATTCGATCAGAGGCCTGACGCGGAGCCAAGCTCCAGCATCCTAGGACTTATTGTAAAATATCAACTCTGAGAATGCGGATTCGATCAGAGGCCTGACGCGGAGCCAAGCTCCAGCGTCCTAGGACTTATTGTAAAATATCAACTCTGAGAATGCGGATTCGATCAGAGGCCTGACGCGGAGCCAAGCTCCAGCGTCCTAGGACTTTATTAAGAAGTACCATTAATGTGCATATCGTTATAAAAAGGGCCCTCTAACCGCTTTATTTGATCCTTGCGGGGGCGACTCAGTTTTATATTTAGCTATTTATCGATTACACGTAATACTTTTTTAGGTTGTCCGCGTTCCAAGTCTTGTTCAAGATGATTCCTTGAGGAGTGCTGAGTTTATATGCGCCTCTTTGAACTTCCTTGATGATTATATATGGTCCTTCCCAGTTGGGATCTAGCTTTCCCCCTGAGGTGGCTTGTCGTAGCACTAGATCTCCTTCTTTAAGATGCCGTGAGGAAATTCGTCTATCTTGATACTTGGAAAGCCTCCTCTTGTATTCTAGTTCCTTCAAAGCGGCTGTCATTCTGCGTTCTTCTATGAGATGGAGTTCAAACTTCAACGCTTCATCATTGATGTCCGGGTCATAGGTAATTATCCGCGCTGACGGTATCAACCTCTCAACTGGGATAACCGCATCCATTCCAAAGACTAAAGAGAATGGGGTTTCTCCAGTGGGAGTCTTGGCCGATGTGCGATAAGACCAGAGTACCAATGGTAAGAGTTCTGCCCAACGCCCTTTTGCTGTGTTGCCGAGTTTCTTTTGTATCCCAAGTAATAACTGTCGGTTAGTTGTTTCCGCCTGCCCATTCGTTTGTGGGTGGGCGACAGATGAAATTTTAAGATTGATTCCCAGTCCAACACAGAAATCTCTGATCGTTTCGCAATCAAATTGAGGTCCATGGTCTGTGATTATCGTTTCGGGTACCCCGAAGCGACAAACGACATTCTTCCACAAAAACTTCCTCACTTTTTCCGCGGTTATTAATCCCATTGCTTCGGCCTCCACCCATTTAGTGAAATAATCTACGAGGACCAAGACATATTTCAACTGTCCGGGGGCTGTGGGAAAGGGACCAAGGATGTCCATTCCCCAGATGGAAAAAGAGCAAGCTCCGGTTATGCTCTTCATTGTCTCAGAAGGACGGTGATTCAAATTTCCGAACTTTTGGCACGCGTCACATTTCTGTACATAATTTTGAACATCATGTCTCATAGTGGGCCAGTAATATCCCAACCTGATCGCTTTGGCCACAACAGCTCTCCAACCCTGGTGATGTGAACAAACTCCATCATGCAGTTCTTCCACTACCCGACTTCCTTCTTCTAACGATATGCATAATAGATCTGGCAAGCAATACCCTCTCTTGTACAGTTTTCCTTCCCTGATGGTGAATCGAGAGGATTTGACAAGTATCTTCTTAGCGGCATTTCTATCTTCAGGTAGGGTTCCCTTGCCTAAATAATCCGCGATCGGTGTTCTCCAGTCTTTTGTCTCCATTTCTTGTACCTGATAGATTTCTTGAATAAGTCTTCGGGTACTCATCCTTTCAAGAATCACCTCTTTCCCTACTTCTTCTGGCATTACTGCTCCCAATCGTGCCAACGCGTCTGCTTGCTGGTTATCATCTCTAGGAATAGATGTCAAACAAAAACTCAAGAAAGCTTTGGAGAGTGCTCGTGCTTTTCTCTGGTAATCTGGCATTAAACCAGTTCTTGCCTCATATTCCTCTGTTATTTGTCGCGTCACTACTTCTGAATCGGTGTAAACTGAGATTTGCCTAGCTCCTTTAATCAAAGCTATTTCCAGACCGGCTAGTAAGGCTTCATACTCGGCTTCGTTATTGGTAGCCTGAAAATCCAATTTATAGGCATAATTGTACTGCCGCTCATCAGGTGCCGTTAAAGTAACTCCTGCTCCGCATCCATCTTTGTTGGTTGCACCATCTACCCTGAGTGTCCACTCGCTTTTTTCTGTTAGAGAACTCGATTCGAAACTTGTTTCGCTGATGAAATCGGCCAGAGACTGAGCGAGGGTTGCTTTCCGCGGAGTATACTCTATTTCAAATTCTGTGAGTTCGACTGCCCATTTCATCATTCTTCCTGATAAACATGGCGAGTGAAGGATTTGTCGCATGGGCAAATCTGTCATAACTCGGATAGGATGATCTTGAAAATAAGGCCTTAGCCTTCTTGCTGCAAACACTAAGCACAAGATCATTTTCTCTACTGGTTCGTATCTCGTCTCCGCGTCCTAAAGAACACGACTGATGTAATAGACTGGGAATTTTTCTTCTCGCGTCAAGACTGCGTTGATGGTGACATTTTCATTTCTCTTTTCTACAGAATCAGACTTTGTGGAGGTGGAAACATCTGTCGACTTATCCCCGCGTCGGTGTTTATTTTCTCTGTAGTTGTGATCATTTTGCCACGTCTGGTTTGGTATCTCTTGATTATGAAAACCGTAGTTCCAGTTACTGGGATTATCATAAGCTGTGTTGCGCCGATCAAAATTCCCATACTGTCCTTCTGGTCTATAGTTTCCCTGCTGACGCGGATTCTGCCCCCATTGATCATAGTAAAAGTACTGAGCCTGCTCCTGCTGAAAAGGGTTTGGCTGTTCATGTCGCGCCTCATAATACCAGAAGTTTTGTGGGACGAATCCTCCGTCTAGTCCATATTGAACACCATAAGGTTGTGGAGGAGTTTCAAGATTCTGCTCCCCCATTTCCGCGTTGGAATTAGTTTGTGGCGTAAGAGGGACATACATGCTAGAGGCTTCTTGGTCCTGGTGAAACCCTTGACTCATGTTTTGAGCCTGATTGTTCTGGCTATCACTCATCTTCTCGCTATTGTGGATCTGTCTTGATAGAAAAGTTTGAAGTTAAACATCTGAGAACTTACATTTATAGATTTTAATCAATTAAATAGGAAACCCCTTAGTGTGAGGGGGTTCCCACAAACGGCGCCAGTGAAAAAGCCCAATCCGAGAAGGCCACCATTTTTAGTGGGGCCCGGAAATCTACCTAATGGAATGACTAACCATCACGACGGACTTACCTGACCCACGTCGAAAAGATCGACGCGGCCCAACCTGTGCCGCAGGAAGTTAGCAAATAATCTTTAATAATAAAGGACGATTCCCTTATCGGGTTTTTCCTAGACAATTTGGAAGTTTGATCCATTTACCTGTCGTTAGTGAATAACTTGAGATTAATTAATGACAATCCTTAATAGAATTTTACACTAAAGACGGACAGTGGTTTTTATTCACAGAGTTTGACATTGTGACCGATGTAAGCTCTTTTCATTTGATCGGATTTCTTTCTACGCGTATGGTTCTTCTTGATCTTCTGTTTCCTGGGTTCACAATGTCCTCTTCTCCTCCTTTCCTCCCAAATCGTCCACTTTTTACCTATGAAGCTTCTCCCTATTTATAGATATTTGATTCTCTTGCATGTTGTGCCACGTGGTGCTCAACCTTCAACACGTGTTGTACTCATGGGAAGTGGGCATGGATGCCACGTTTCTGTTCTTTTTCATCCGCGGATGATTGTATTTGAATGGCAGTTTGGACCTTTGTCCGCGGATATGGGTTTCTTGTTTATTTTTTATTTAATTGTTCGTACTCTTTATATTTCGGCAGATGTTTTTAATATTGGTTTAGTCACGGCCCAGATTCAGTTTGGTCGACTTCAACTAGTTTGGTCGACATCGAGGAACTTCGTCGATCTCGGCTTCTCTTCGTCTTCTCGAGCAGCCTCTCCTTCCTCGAGCTCGGGTGTGCTTCTGGGTCTTGGTCGACATCGAGGAACTATGTCGACATCGAGTTTAGTCGAGCTCGAGTTCTTTTCTTCTTCTTTCCTCGATCAAGCTCTGCTCTCATTTTTAGTCGATGTCGAGGAACTTTCCTCAAAATCGAGTAAGTTTCATCTCTTGTCCTCTCTTCTTGGTTTCGTCCCGGAATGGCTCAAAATTCTGTAATATTAAACCATAACTTATGTAGACCTCTATTTCTTGCAAATAAGCATAAACTACGTATATTCGCTATATTCCCATCCCAGAATACAAATGATGATAGAATAAGGAGCTGAAATAAGTATGGAAACATGGCATAAAACATGGACATCAAATCACCCCATACTTAAGCTTGCTTGTCCCCAAGCAATAACTTGGATGGTCATTCAGGGGAAGATTTTAAAACTCTCAACATTATAGATTCATTCTTATATAACCTGCAGTCAATTACCATCATTGAAAAGGTACTAATGTCAAAGTCCATGCATGTGCAATAAAAGCAACATCTACTCATAAAATGATGGTTATGCAAAAACAATTCAGGTGACCAAGCATTAATAATCAAGAGGACTTTAATTAAGCTCAATAAGGAGTAGATTGGTAAAAAACTTAAGGTGGGCAATTTTTGGCCATGTGGTGCTAATAATCCGGGTAAATGGATTATTTCCATCTTGAATTTCCACATTCCTTCTTCATCAGAATCATCACCTTTCACTCATTCGCTCAATGCTTTTTTCAATATTATGCTTTTACCTCTCTAAACTCAGCACTGCCTTCTCGCGAGTCGCAAACATGGGTGTCATGAATGGCCCCGGATACTTAGTGCTTTGGATTCCTCACATGTGTGTCCCATCTCGCCAAACTATTATCTCAGCGAGCAGGGTCGATCTACCTTTATCTCCTGAGGTGATCGGATTTTTTCTCACTCATTAAATTTTCAATATATTTCAAACATTTTTGCCAAACTCCAATAATGACAACACAACAACCATATAATAATCTCCATAATGTGACATCATTCTCAACATATTCCCCGGATAGGAAATAAGGTAAAGAATGGGATATATTTGGAACATGTAGAGCAATATATGAAATAAGGCTTAATATGGCTTTTGTAATGCATAAGCATAGGTATGGCTAGGAATATAACAATATAACATTATATGGAAATATAAAGTCCTCCATCCTCTTATCATGCAACATGTCAAAAGAAATATCAAATTTTACCTCCTTTCATGATTTTTTATAAAATATGCACTTCATTGTTTCTTCTCTTTACTAGGAAATTTCATGCAATATCTCTAATGAATCCAATTTTGCATCGTCGAGTTCTATATAACTTCTATGACTGTAATTATTTAAACAATTTACAAGCTTTGGGAGATGTCTCATAGAACTTTTGAGTTTAGCAATTAAGCACAAAAAAATTTAAAATTTAAAATTTTACTCAAAATTCACCATGCTAAACCAAAAGAAAGAATAAAACATAAATAAATAATATTAAGCTCTTCCCCTACCCCATACTTAAAATATATAGTGTCCCCACTGTATAAATAAAATTAAAATAAGGGTAAAGGAAGGAGCTCACCGAATAATGCGTCCAATAGGCAAAATAGGGGATGTCGAGTTACTGAGTTGGTTGACGTCGAGGTGATTGGTCGACGTCGAGTAAACTAGCAACGTCGAGTGGAAGTCTGAAGTCGAGGAAGCTTCTGGCTAGTCGACGTCGAGTGGCCTACTCGATGTCGAGTAGTTATGGGCTGCTCGATCTTCCTCTTGGTCAATCTCGACTTGGCCTAGTCGATTTCGACTAACTGTTAGGGACTTCTTTTTCTACTCTTTGCGATCCTTTTATGCTTCTCGACCTAAAAATGTTAGTTTTCACACGAAGACAAGACTTTCCACATGAAGCATTCAAAACCAAAAACAAAATCAAAATCAAAACCTTAAAAATTTAAAAGTCCCAAAATCCAAACGTTTTATGTACATGCTCTAGATTTTAGAGTCGCTAGGCCGACTTCTCTGCTTGTGCTCAAGGACCGTCAATGTGGGGCCCCCTTGTGCTTGGCCCTTCTCCCGGATCATCTAGGTCCTAATGGTAGTACGCAAGCTCAGTTGATAAGTTGTTGGTTGCATAGTATCCCTTTCCTTCCTTCTTCTTCTTTCCAGCTCTCATCCTTCGCATATTAGCTCGCCACAGGGCCTTACCTCCTCTTAAATATTTATTAAATTTATTAATGGACAGAGGAGTGGTTGAAATCATACCTGGACTTACCTTTTCGTGCACAACACAGAAATCATCGGGCTTAGGGTTGGTCGACGTCGAGTAGATCTGGTCGACGTCAAGTACAAGGATCCCATACTTAGAATCTTGGCAAGTCGGGTGTTCATCAGAGGAAGTCGACTTCTTGTAGGCTTGGTCGAAGTCGAGGACGGTCGTCGACATCGAGTTGTCTTGGCCGATGTCGAGCAGCTTTTTGGCGCCTTCCTCCGTTGTTTGCTTACCCTCGTGGTTGCTGATGCTCTTCACTTCCAGCCATGGAATTTGCTCCTTTGTTGGTAAAAAAGATAAATCAAAGACTTCGCCGCCTACTATGAAGGTGAGCAACCGCTTTCTGACGCTAATCTTGGCATCTGCAGTAGCTAAGAAAGGTCTACCAAGAAAAATAGGGCAAGTAGGATCTTCCGCAAAATCTATAACAAGGAAATCAGCGGGAATACAGAACTTACCTGTAAAGACCCGGATTTTTTTTAAATAATAAATAATATAAATGGATTTAAATTGGATATTTCAAGGAAAACTCATCCTAAATTTAATAAATTGAACTTGAAATTCTTAAAATGAATTCCGACCCAAATTTTTTTTTACTTTAAAGATCGACTCCGTCTTTCACCTCGAAGATTCAAATTTTCGACGTCGGGACCACAATTCCGTCTCCTAACACCTATTCTTATCTAATCTCTACATTTGATCCCCATATTTGACCAATTTCAACACACTTCCTCTACTTTGGGTAAATCTTATCCCCTCCATCCTTGATTCCCTTTTCTTTTACAAAACAAACAAAAAAAAAAGGACCAAAACCTCCCTTATCTTGTTCCTATGTTTTGACCAGCTCAAACGCAGCCCCTACCCCCTCCTATATTGCAATTGCAGACTACCCAACACCCCATTTGTTCAATTCAAAACAAAAACAAGACAATTCCTTATCTCTTTCTCTGTACTCCCTCCTTATACACCCAAATCCCCTTCTTCCACTCTTCATTCAAACCCAAGCAAACACCACTCATACTCCCCTTCCAAGCACAGCCCGGAACACCCTCCTCCACCTCTCCGTTTTTGGGTTTCCGGCCACCAGAATCGTTCCACGCAAGAATGTCGGGCCGAGAAGCAACGCGGAAGCTCCGGCGCACCCCCGGCGAGCCGAGCGCGGTCTCCCTCCCCTGATTCTCCAATTCCGGGCGGTAAGAGCCCCTCTCACTCTCTTCCTCTTGATTTCACCTCAGATGGCTTAAAGGTGGGACCTTAACCCCCCTTTCGCTCTCCCTAGGTCGTCCCCGACGAAGACCCATCCCCGGCGACGCCCAATCGCGCACCGACGAGGTTCCGGCGAGTCGACGCCCCTCGGTGAGAACCTCTTCTTCTTCTCTTCCTTTGTCCAATATCAACTCCTTGGTGTCGGGTAGGGCGGTCGGGGTATGGTTGTCGTCGGCGAGGGCCAGTGCTTCCTCTTCCTCCCATTTTGATTTCGAACGCAGAGGTTAGGGGAGGAGGAAGGGAATAGTGAATTGGTCCGGTTTTCTTTTGTTTTATGTTATTCCGGTTCAGCAATTTATTTAATAAAAAAAAACCGGACCGGTTTGGTTCCTTTTAAAACAAAATCAGATTTTAGAAGGGGAATATGGGTTAGGTTTCATTTGGGCCTATTTTGTTCTTCAAACAAAAATCAGAAAGGGGTGTGTTTGGGCCAACAAATCCGAGTGGGCCTAATTTCGTTTGGGCCAAAGCTGATTCTCTTCTTTCAAAAGAGATTGGGCCTATTTGATAAAAAGGGTTAGGTTTGGGTCTCTTGGATCCGAAAATGGGAAGAGGTGTGTGCTTTTGGGCCTAATTCTTTGGGCCGGAAAATTTTGGGTTTAAAAAGAAAATTTAGTTGGGCCTAATCTACTAAAATGTGTTCGATTTTGAAGTAATCAAAGAGGTGAACTCGGTTTTGGCATTTGATATAATAAAAAGGGGTTGAGTTGTAACTTTTACAAAATAAAGGGGCTGATTCTATAAATATTAAATAGATGGAATATAATATAGAATATTATTATTGAGATTTAAAGTATAATATTTGGACTTGGATTTGAAAAAGGTTTTAAAGGTTGAAAATGGATTTAATAAAATTAAAAAGAGAAATTTGTTGGCTTAAAGAGTAACGCCTTGTAAATGGATTTTTGGGTCAAGTATGATTGGGAAAGTGTTTAATTAATGATTTGATATAACCTAAGATTTTAGAAGAGTTTTGGAAAATCTTGGGAATTTGAGGACTTATGTGTGATATTGTATGCTCTAAGTAACATTAGGAATAGACTTATTTATATTACTTATATATGTGTTAGGTGATCATATGTGACATGTTGGCTGTCTGTATACCTAGTTGTTGTCCTTTTGCTATTCTGCACTTCCAGGTAAGTCTCTTCGGAGCTTACTCAGATCGAATAGAGCTATTCCCTGCTTTAGGTGCATGATATACTAGGTGTTTGCATTCATGATCAGCATGTCATGTAGTACCATGCTAGGTTGCATCGATCGTTGGGCATTCTATTTCTCTATGTGTATGTAAACAGAACGACCGTTATCTGTGAAGTAACTAGAGTCATTGCTAGGGTTATAGGACGACCTAGTCTCATCGGGTCCCGTCCTGAGTCAATCGAGTCACGCACTTCCTTATATTATGAGATGCCTGCGGGCTTTATTGTGGAGCGGGTTAGGCATGCGTGCCGCCCGATTATGATGGAATGCATTCACGAGCTGGCCAGTCTCCGCCCTATCGGAAGGGGGTGGAGGTAGGAGAAGGATATACCACTTGGTATTCTGTGCTAAGGCCTTATTATTATTATTATACACTTGATCTTAGGAGCATGTTAGTGTGTTAATATTCCGCAATGCATCTAGAAGCATCTTTATTAGGTATAGCGTATATGTGTGCTTAGGGTTGGGATGCAGAGCTAAAGTGGGCATCGATCTGATCCCGCCCCATATCAATTTTTTTTGGTATCTGTTATGCTTACTACTATTGATGCTGATTTGAGTCCATGACCGTTGAGTCTAACATGGCGGAAAGAGAGAGTTGAGATTCCAACTTCACCAATTTAATTACGGCTCGAATTTGAATGGTTGATCATATTTTGACCCGGCTCTGCCGTGGCACTTGTATCTTTACTTTGCTTCCGCTTTACTTTCGTTTGAAATGGATTCTGCGACATAGTCTTAGGACAGGTTAAGGGTACCCAACGGCCCTTCGAGGTTTTTAGGGTTTGAAATCCCTCTTTCTACTAATCTTAAAATGAGTTTGAAACCTCGACTCGTACTTGGATTGCAAGATCCGAACAAGGGGTTTTATCCCTTGAAACGTAACCCGGAAATCATAATTCTGGGTCGTTACAAAGATGGTATCAGAGCTGAGGTTGTGCAATTCGGGTACGCAAGGGTCGAGTGTATGTTTTGGAAAACCGCCCATGAATTTCAAAGGATTTTAAGGGATTTTAAGAAGGGCAAAATGAACTTAAGATTCCTAACCGAAATTGGACTAAAGAATGAACTTCACTTGTAATAAAAGAGGAAAACCGACGAAAAGGGGGACGCGAGTGGGTAGTAAAGGCGCTAGACCACCCCTATTGGGTGTAGTTGGGAACGGTAGGCAAAATACCAGCTTATTCTTTAGTGTTATTGACTGATTCTATGCTGAGTGCTTGATGTGCTAAAGTCTGATTGGTATGTCTAACAATTAAATATGTACTGATTGATCTGTGCAAACGGGATAGTGGGAGTACCCTTGTTTCTGTGTGGTCAAACTCAGCTTGTGTGAAACAGCCCATTCCTCTATGTTTATTGACCCTTTGACGCTCCTATTGAGTTTTTCTCCCGGATGTCAGTGTCTTCCATGGGGAAACGGGTTGGTAAACACATTGTGTCGGAATCATGTATGGGTATGAAGATTGTCTGAGTGAGTATTGGGAGGTGGTTCTTGATGACATTTTGAGTCAAAAGTAAGGTGTCATGGGGCTCTCTCTTGATTTTTATGATGATCAACCAGTGCCTCCTTACCATAAAGATTCGTACCGGAGTCCCACAGGAATGAGGAGTGAAGAGTCAATTGGGAAAGGTCAATGATTGCCCTTAGGAATCTCTGTCGAGTTGTCTTAATTGCTCTGTCCATGATTGTGTGATTCTATATGTACTACTTCTTGACTTACGGATCGATCCTTAATGTGAATCTGTGCTTATGTGATTTGATGCTCATGATGACCATTGTATAGATTCGGGCTACAATTGTTATATCCATATCATCCCGACATGATCTATTTAGTATATTGCATTATCATACTAAGGCACGAATATATATGTCATATGCTAGGAAGTTGTGTAATTTATGTTCTCCCTGTGAATAGGTTAATGATAGTGTGATCGTTAAATTTTGTTATCCTGACAAAGCAAGTTCCCTACTTGATACGTGTTACAACTTGATGTCAGCATGCCCTATATGATACGTAATTCCCAATACATGTTATGATGATGATCTTTAATGTAAAATTCGCGGTTGTATGTCATTCTTTATCCATGTTGGTCACATTGCTTAGGTCTCATTTTGCATCTCGCTTCTTGTCATGATTATGTGTCGTTTACGCATCTTTAATTGGACTGTTGTAAGGATCGTACTACTGATTGATTAGAAGCATGAATGTCATGATATGAGACTATGTGATTATTGCTTCCTCCCGGATTAGGTCCATGATAGTGTGATGAACTGCCTTTGTATGAATGTCATAAGATGATCTCCTGAGCATGAATAACTAAATTTGTAGTTTTTATTTTGATCCTTCTATTTGAAGCGATATCTGGGTAAATGCATGCCTTATCCGAGTGGTGGTTGATTTGGAGCACATGCCCCGTATGCTAGTCATATTGCTTCGTTGCGCAGGCCTGTATTATGCATCGCTAGATCCCTCCCATGCTTTTATATCGATGGATCATATATTAACGTGATTTCTTACACATCGTTGTGTTAGTTAATCAAGTGCATGTATGTATCAAATGTCATGTTATGCCATTAGCATCATGTAGGATCCTTGGTTGTGACTTGTGCGAATTTATACCTTGCTTGCATTATTGCTGATTCTCTCTTGAGCTAGGTCCCTCATAGTGTGATCCTTCCCTCTTTCTATCATCTTGAAATGTCTTACTCGTGCAAATTAGATTGATGTTGAATTCGATGATCGATTGCTTTCGGTGATGGCTTATCATAGCATGCTTACATGTTATCACTCGGTAGTGTTTCCCTATTACGTTATGAATTCCTCTTGTGCTCGCATAGATGTATGACTTGGCACCTCGCATGATCACACACCACGTTATATCATTTCGTATATGCATGACGCATGAATGTTAGAATGAATTTAGTCGAGTTACCTTGATTGTGGTCATGATTCGACATGTGCTAGTAGTATCATGTAGGCCTTATGATTTCCAATATGACTCGCTAAATGATTACCTTTCGTACTTGTTCTATAATGGGATAGTTATTGTACCGTTTTCTGTGCCCTATGACTGCTCATTCCTAACATGATTATGATCTATCGCCCATGATGTTTCCCTTGTTACTCTGTGGTGACCTCTCTTGCTTTCATGAACACTAGGTTGAACTCATTAAATGGCTCTTGACTATACCCCTGCCTTGTCATGTATCGCTAGTACTGTTCAGGACCTATGATTTCTAAATGTATCTCGTCGTAGGATCACCTATCGTTCTTAACCTACTATATGATCATTGCTGTCAGATGTGGAAGTTACTATGCTGCTTTTATGTGTTCTCGTATGATGCTTCGGCTGATTGTCATGATATACCTCGTTATGTTATGTTTGATCTCAATTGTTGATGAGTATACCATGTTCGTGCATTGTTCATATACATGATGTTTGTCATCCTCGTTAAGCTCTTCATGACCATTACTGGCTTCGCATATCTTACTTGAAATTGCTAGACATATCTGCTTCCCTGGAATAAAAGGCTATTAGCTTATCTCACATGCATCCGTGTAGAATTCGATTATGTCTTTGGATTGAATATGCATGTCGTTCTCCTTGAGATAAGTACATGTTCGTGTGGATTAATGTGACTGATATGCTCCATGATGAATTCATTTTGCTCGTCATAATTGTAACCTAATAGACTTTCATAAGGGCATCGTTGTATTCACGGGTCGTAGTCTTGTTTCCAGTCTTGTCGTCTTAGCCTTGGTCTGTGTTTGATTCCGAAAGAAACATTGGGTGTCTGCCATTGTCACTCCCCTATCTCCGATAACTTGTACTCTTACGCGATACATCGGACGAGCGACCGTATGGAAAAGGGAACGGGAAGTTAGATAGCGATAGAGCAGTGCAGCGGAAGTGTGGGCCCATAACCCACGGGCCTCAGGATCAATGATATCGACGGAACGGGCACACATCAAGAATTACGGTTACTGAGTAAGATATGACTTGCAAGCGAGAGTGTTGTCCGTTCGAATTACTAACCCTTTTGAACATATTGACAATGATATTGCACTAACTTGGCGATGAGATTTACGTGTTGATGTGCTGACTTGATGATGACTATTGCCTGATTGCCTGTCGTCTATGATGATATGATGTGATGCCTTATGGATCTAATGTACCATGATGTCTTTACGTGTTGCTACTCTAAGTTGATAAGCATGATTTGAATTCCTTTGCCTGTAAAATGTGAACTACATATGCTAAGAGACCTGAATTGTATCTGATAAGGTTATAGTGCAACATGCTAGCTTGACTTGATTACGTTCATATATGATGTTTGCAATGATTATTGAGCGTGGTGATAAACTGAGACTTGTTGAACCCATGATGTTATGTTATAAATGCTAGTTGACATGACGTAGACCTTATGTTTGATGATTTTAATTATTGCTTCTTCCTTAAACCCGTGGGTGAGGTCGTTGGTAGCGTGGTAGAAGAGTGGTGAAAGAGCTTGAGTGGTAGGATGATCGGGGATGTTATGAGATAAGTCGCAAGAGAGAGATGTTGGTTTAGGTAAGACTGAGTGAGTTTTAGGAATTTTACAAGGCATGATGCTGGTGATATCTTGGGAAGTGTGGGAAGTGTAAGAAATGGCCTTAAGAGAAGTGAGGATATAGTATGTGAGGGTACCCGGGTGTGAAGTTAGAGATAGGATTTGGATTCTTAGAGGTGGATGGTGTGTGGGAGTGCTTGGTGGAATGAAAGGCGAGATTTGAGCATCGAGATGAATTGGGATTTCTTTGGGAAATTTTGTTTGAGTTAACGTTGGCGAGTCTATAAGAGGATTAGTCTTGGCTTGAGAGTGGAGATGGGCAAGTGGAGATTGTCTTTTAGTTTGACTGGTGTGAAGTGAAGATTTTCTTGATTATGTGATTTATTTATACCTGATGGCATGATGTTAGGTAATGACCATGATAAAACCTGATATGGAATGACATTATATGTTGATACGCAATGTTGAAATCTAATTGACAGTGACAAGTATTATCATGATATATTGATGCTTTGATATCTTGTTATATTGGTTTAGAAGCATGTTAGGATGTGTTGTGATATGATATATGAGGTAATGATGAGTATGAACTATGAGATAATGATGTGCTATTATGTGGAAGCGTGATGTTTTGTTATGTGGTAGTAAGCATGATGTGTACTATATGGTTGACAAGCATGATTACTGGTTATATAACTGATGAATATGACTTTAAGTATGATCATGATTAGTATATATGAAATAATGGTGCATGATTTCTAACTGATTGTCATTCGATATTGTGATGAGTTAGGATGATGTCTTTTAGAGCATGCTGACATTTTGGTGATTTATATAGCATTTGAACTTCCTTTTTTTTTCTGAATCTTAATAACATGACTTTGTTGTGTTGATATGTTAACGTGATGAATCTGTTCTACTTGTATTGCAATACCGATATGCGATAGTGGGATTTGATGTGTACTGATGTACTAACCCCATAACATCTAACCCGTTGATTTCTGGACATGTGTGCTTACGTGATGAGCATTCGATTATGCACTTGTGATGCCTTCAGTATGATGTAGATATACCTTATGATTTGTAGTATGTTGAGGTTTGTTGTTCCTTTGTTACTTGAGACTTGTTGGCATGTTTATGTTTGTGTTAAACGGTTATGTGATGGTTTGTGACTATGATACGATGTGGGACTTGCCATGTGTGAGATGGCTTATGGTATTATGCTTATATAAGAGTTGATGAAACTTTTGATTATAGTACTTGTTGAGTTGTGAACGATGTTGCATGATTTGGAAACTAGGAAGAGAATATGGGATTAGCCCTTAGAGGTGGATGATTCCACCTCCTGATTTCTGAATTCGATTGATTGATATGCGGGAAACTGATTTGGTTTTAGAGATTTTGACGAAATCTTGAGTTGAAGGGATTTGACTTGTTTGGTGCAAAGTTCTTGGTTAAACGTCGGATTTGAATATTTTGAACGATATAGAAAGAAAATAACTGGTTTTTTTTAAAGAATAAACGTTTAGAGTTGTGGTACTTCCGAAAAGTCGAAGCGAGGATGTGATAGGGGCGCTTATCGCATACTTGTCAAGGCCAACTGGAGATGTCACGACCGTGACTAGAATGTTGTGAGAATCCCGGAAGACGCAACCGAGATGATTACAAGATTCTTGGACATGGTCCTTGGACTTATCAATTTCAAACTTAATCCCCTACTTTATTTTGGTTTTAGTCTCGGGGACGAGACTTGTTTTTAGAGGTGGATGATGTAAAGACCCGGATTTTTTTTAAATAATAAATAATATAAATGGATTTAAATTGGATATTTCAAGGAAAAGTCATCCTAAATTTAATAAATTGAACTTGAAATTCTTAAAATAAATTCCGACCCAAATTTTTTTTTACTTTAAAGATCGACTCCGTCTTTCACCTCGAAGATTCAAATTTCCGACGTCGGGACCACAATTCCGTCTCCTATAACCTATTCTTATTTAATCTCTACATTTGATCCCCATATTTGACCAATTTCAACACACTTCCTCTACTTTGGGTAAATCTTATCCCCTCCATCCTTGATTCCCTTTTCTTTTACAAAACAAACAAAAAAAAAGGACCAAAACCTCCCTTATCTTGTTCCTATGTATTGACCAGCTCAAACGCAGCCCCTACCCCCTCCTATATTGCAATTGCAGACTACCCAACACCCCATTTGTTCAATTCAAAACAAAAACAAGACAATTCCTTATCTCTTTCTCTGTACTCCCTTCTTATACACCCAAATCCCCTTCTTCCACTCTTCATTCAAACCCAAGCAAACACCATTCATACTCCCCTTCCAAGCACAGCCCGGAACACCCTCCTCCATCTCTCCGTTTTTGGGTTTTCGGCCACCAGAATCGTTCCACGCAAGAATGCCGGGCCGAGAAGCAACGCGGAAGCTCCGGCGCACCCCCGACGAGCCGAGCGCGGTCTCCCTCCCCTGATTCTCCAATTCCGGGCGGTAAGAGCCCCTCTCACTCTCTTCCTCTTGCTTTCACCTCAGATGGCTTAAAGGTGGGACCTTAACCCCCCCCCCCCTTTCGCTCTCCCTAGGTCGTCCCCGACGAAGACCCATCCCCGTCGACGACCAATCGCGCACCGACGAGGTTCCGGCGAGTCGACGCCCCTCGGTGAGAACCTCTTCTTCTTCCCTTCCTTTGTCCAATATCAACTACTTGGTGTCGGGTAGGGCGGTCGGGGTATGGTTGTCGCCGGCGAGGGCCAGTGTTTCCTCTTCCTCCCATTTTGATTTCGAACGCAGAGGTTATGGGAGGAGGAAGGGAATAGTGAATTTGTCCGGTTTTCTTTTGTTTTATGTTATTCCGGTTCAGCAATTTATTTAATAAAAAAAAACCAGACCGATTTGGTTCCTTTTAAAACAAAATCAGATTTTAGAAGGGGAATATGGGCTGGGTTTCATTTGGGCCTATTTTGTTCTTCAAACAAAAATTAGAAAGGGGTGTATTTGGGCCAACAAATCCGAGTGGGCCTAATTTCGTTTGGGCCAAAGCTGATTCTCTTCTTTCAAAAGAGATTGGGCCTATTTGATAAAAAGGGTTAGGTTTTGGTTTCTTGGATCCGGAAATGGGAAGAGGTGTGTGCTTTTGGGCCTAATTCTTTGGGCCGGAAAATTTTGGGTTTAAAAAGAAAATTTAATTGGGCCAAATCTACTAAAATGTGTTCGATTTTAAAGTAATCAAAGGGGTGAACTCGGTTTTGGCATTTGATAAAATAAAAAGGGGTTGAGTTGTAACTTTTACAAAATAAAGGGGCTGATTCTATAAATATTAAATAGATGGAATATAATATAGAATATTATTATTGAGATTTAAAGTATAATATTTGGACTTGGATTTGAAAAAGGTTTTAAAGGTTGAAAATGGATTTAATAAAATTAAAAAGAGAAATTTTGGAAATACCCTAATCTTGTCGGATTTGTTTGGATAAAGTAATAAAATAAGTTGGCTTAAAGAGTAACGCCTTGTAAATGGAATTTTGGGTCAAGTATGATTAGGAAAGTGTTTAATTAATGATTTGATATAACCTGAGATTTTAGAAGAGTTTTGGAAAATCTTGGGAATTTGAGGACTTATGTGAGATATTGTATGCTCTAAGTAACATTAGGAATAGACTTATTTATATTACTTATATATGTGTTAGGTGATCATATGTGACATGTTGGCTGCCTGTATACCTAGTTGTTGTCCTTTTGCTATTCTGCACTTCCAGGTAAGTCTCTTCGGAGCTTACTCAGATTGAATAGAGTTATTCCCTACTTTAGGTGCATGATATACTAGGTGTTTGCATTCATGATCAGCATGCCATGTAGTGCCATGCTAGGTTGCATCGATCGTTGAGCATTCTATTTCTCTATGTGTATGTAAACAGAACGGCCATTATCTGTGAAGTAACTAGAGTCATTGCTAGGGTTATAGGACGACCTAGTCTCATCGGGTCCCGTCCTGAGTCAATCGAGTCACGCACTTCCTTATATTATGAGATGCATGCGGGCTTTATTGTGGAGCGGGTTAGGCATGCGTGCCGCCCGATTATGATGGAATGCATTCACGAGCTGGCCAGTCTCCGCCCTATCGGAAGGAGGTGGAGGTAGGAGAGGGATATACCACTAGGTATTCTGTGCTAAGGCCTTATTATTATTATGCACTTGATCTTAGGAGCATGTTAGTGTGTTAATATTCCACAATGCATCTAGAAGCATCTTTATTAGGTATAGCGTATGTGTGCTTAGGGTTGGGATGCAGAGCTAAAGTGGGCATCGATCTGATCCCGCCCCATCTCAATTTTTTTAGGTATCCGTTATGCTTACTACTATTGATGCTGATTTGAGTCCATGACCGCTGAGTCTAACATGGCGGAAAGAGAGAGTTGAGATTCCAACTTCACCAATTTAATTACGGCTCGAATTTGAATGGTTGATCATATTTTGACCCGGCTCTGCCGTGGCACTTGTATCTTTACTTTGCTTCCGCTTTACTTTCGTTTGAAATGGATTCTACGACATAGTCTTAGGACGGGTCAAGGGTACCCAACGGCCCTTCGAGGTTTTTAGGGTTTGAAATCCCTTTTTCTACTAATCTTAAAATGAGTTTGAAACCTCGACCCGTACCTGGATTGCAAGATCCGAACAAGGGGTTTTATCCCTTGAAACGTAACCCGGAAATCATAATTCTGGTCCGTTACATTACCAACCTGGACAGGGACATTACCATACATGTAGGGATGACCAATGTGTTGTTCGCCATGTATAGCTTGGCATCCACAGGCTCTATTGCACCTACCTTCACCTTTTACCAGATCGATAAGGGCATCACTACAACAGAAGTCAGTTTTAGCGAGGAATTTTTTCCTCACTGAAAATTGATATTTCATCGCTAAAGCTATTTAGCGAGGAAATATGCTTCCTTTTTAAATGGTCACGGAAAGCTCCTCACAAAAGAGTCTAATGTGGAAAAATGAAATCGTCGCAAAAAAAACATTTGGCGATGAAGTAAATTTTGTCGTTGTAAGTCTTTAGCGACTATTAAATTCATCGTAAAAGGCAATTATATTTGTCGTGAAAAAAGTCAAAGGATTTCATAGTAGTCGTAGAAAGTGGATGCGAGAAACTTTAATTCCTCACAAAATTGTATATTTCTTCGCTAATGATGATATCAAGTTGATCCGATATTATTTCGCGACATATATTTTTGTCACAAAAAATTACTAATTTCATCGACAAAAATGTTGAAGGAATCGATAATAATTGCAAAATGTATTTAGCGATGACATAAAATTCATCGCTAATATAGTCCTTTATGTGTGAATACAAGAAAAACAACATTTAATGACAAATAGTTTCATCGCCCAAAGCCTATATTTCGTCGCCTAAACATATTTGTGACAAAAAATATTTTCGCTACTAGTTTGTCACACTAGCAGTATCGTCCAAAGTTATAGCGATGAAAACAGTGATTCGTCACTCTAATAGACTTTTGATGACGAAAATTGAGTTGTCGCCAACCAAAGCATTCAGTGACAAGCACCTATTTTGGTCGCCCTAAGCCTTTACTGATGATTATGGTTTGTCATCCAAAATCTTTAGTGACGAAATTCTATATATATATATATATACACACCTCAAATGAGAAATGATAGATTAATGCAGATAATTTTGTCATATAGGTGAGTGTATACAAATATCAATAATGAATAAATGCCTCAAATGAGATTGTAATCTAAGTTTCTATTAGAGATATCGTAAATCATAAGTTTCTATCCGCCTTCTAAACATAAACTGAAAATTCTAATGAGACTCGTGTGGTGAAGTTTCGCCACTCAGCATAAACTTATTCTTGAATTCAGATTCACCTTGCCTTAAATTGCTTGCTAGCCTCTTCCCTACTATTTGTTGCACAATAGAAAGGACGCCCTGTAGAAACAAAAGCAAAAATAATTTATTAACTTGTGCATGTTTCAGAACATTCATTTGAAGAATTACTAAGATTTTCAACTACCTTGTAAACTGCACCAAATCCACCACACCAAGTAGGTTAGCCTCTGAAATTATATGTCGTTTCTCTAATAATGTTGTACTTTAGCTGCAACAAAACAAAACAAGATAGAAAAAGGTTTTGACAACTAGAAGAAAGATTGCTTAAGAGTAGAAAATGTAATAAAAAGGGCATATTTCAAGTATGCCATCTAAGATGAAGTTACTCTCAAAGCCTACTACATCTTATAAAAATTAAAGATAGAGAGTCAATAAAATAATTACATAGTCAT
The DNA here is from genome assembly GCA_037127255.1 of Persicaria tinctoria. Lineage (NCBI taxonomy): Eukaryota > Viridiplantae > Streptophyta > Magnoliopsida > Caryophyllales > Polygonaceae > Persicaria > Persicaria tinctoria. The sequence goes on along the minus strand of JBANSL010000006.1, from coordinate 55,268,244 downwards.
CTAAGAGCACAAGTTCAAGCTAGGAAAGAAGGGTAGACTAAAATAAAAAGAACCCTCACACCAGGGCTATTCTCTTGAGACCATAAGAACCAAAAAGAAAGGAAATAAATCATCCAAATATAAATTTATCACAACAAAAATTAATAAGATTCTCACTGTCATGAACAAAATTTGATATAGCAATTAAAATCTACATTTGCATCATAAAATTCGAACTATCAAGTCAAAATGTATTTGTTACAAGCTATGGTCAGAATGTAGATGGATAGTATTTCCAATTAGATTGAGAAAAAGGAAAATCACATAAACACCTTTAACCCTCCCTCAACAGTAACAAAATGTTACATGACTGTAAGAGTTATCTTTTTTATGTTCAATACGAACATTTTTTAATCCCTTTTGATGAGAATCATCATAAACAACATAAAAAAGGGCAAGGAATGACAAGCGAAAAGCAATGCTAACATAGAACAAATTCAGATGCGTAAAAAGACCTTTAATAATCACAATAAAAAGAGGGAATCAGGGCAAATCAAACAGAAGATAGGAAGACTCATTCTCAATAGAGGCAAATCAAATGCAGAACACTCCATCCTTCAACCCTCCATCAGAAAAATCAAATGCATGCCATGCCACAAACAAGACTTTTCATTCCCTGCGTACTCCTGAACCGTCCTGTTCAAAAGATCTTCAGAGAAAAAAACATAGACGAAAATCATTAAAACTTGCTAATTTCAAGATTTAGTTGTAAAAAACGAATCTGATTGTAGTTCTTCCTGTTAAGTATGATGATAGGAACACAGAATTCACTAGCTGGTCAAAAAGTTCGAAACATGAGATTACAATTGACATGGATAGTAGTTACAACACTGAAGTTAGTGTTAGAGAAGTTCCTGGGACAAGGGATGATTTGAATAATCAAGCAGATACAACAGTAAGTACAAGGAACACATGAACCGTGCCAAATTTTAGTGAACTGCAAATTTTTTCATAAATAATTCACAGAGGGGAGACAGTGTGGAAGCAGAAATATAAATACCTGGTATCTTACAGCAATAATAATGGCATCTGAAGGCCGAAGGTCAAGAGTGATACACTCCGCCTAGTTGTCAATCTATAAGTAAAAGAAATTAGAAACTATATAGCAACCAGCATTGAACTCATATTATTGAACTGAATCATACATTATTAATACATTAACAATAGGAGGAGGTGCAAGAGAATGCTAATATCAGCAACAACAAGCTCTAAAAAGAGTCGAACTATACGAGTTTATGGCAGTGAGGTTAAGTGAACGAACATTCACAATGATATGAATTAAGAAAATTCCCATTCTATATTACAATCTCCGTAGCAAGACACTCGACAATCCCTTCATTCTTAAGGATCTGGATATATAACAGAATGATTAATCAAAAAGAAGGCATGATACATGAACTGCTGATATGGATAATCTACTAAAATAATTTAATGAAATGATAAACAGAACAGAAGGTTGATGGCAAAGCAGAAATGAATCTAATTATTATCATTAGGTTGGTTTTGTATGATAATGTTGCAGGGATGCTAACCTTTAGATCCGCTGGTTCTCCATGGATCTTGGGCTCACCATCCTCATAGAATACCACCTCTTGCATATGAAGCACTAGATATATGACTATGAAAAAAAATAGAACAAAATTTGACCGGAATAGAACAAAAGAACAATGTAGTTTAACAAGGATGTTTTATTTTTAATGTTGCTCAAAAGAACACAACCATCAGAGCGTACATTTTGTTCTTTTAAATGCATGAGTTATAACCTATAAACTATAATGTTGCTCAAAAGAACACAGCCAGAGACTGAACTCTTGTTTCTTCCATAGGTCTAGAAAAACATACAAATAAATAGTTAGCATAATTCAAAAGACTTCAAAAGAGATTTAATATTTTTCATAGTTAAAATAATTGTAGAGATAAAAGCTTCTATATAAGAAAATGGGTATATTCTAGCATCAACTAGCCATTAAGATGAGCTATTTAATTAAACGGTGATTGCAGACAACATCTCACTTCCCAACTCAGGAACCCAAGTGAAGAACACCAAAACAGTTTAACTCCAATTGTACAAACTAAACTCTTTGCAAATCAGTCTTTGAAATTTGTTGAAATAAACTGTTGAATCAGATAGATTTAGGTCGGGTAAACAAGAAACAATTACATAAATCACAATAGATTCAGGGTGAACAAATTCTTGAAATAAACATTAGTTTGGGAAGAGAACGAGATGAATTATGAAAAAAGGGAGTGTACCAGAATTAATGCGTCCGAATCTGACACAAGACGATTCTGAAGTGAGGGAACTTTGCGAAAATCACCGGCCCTGGCTCTGGTTGAGAGGCCTAATCTAATTACCAGCAGGCAGCAGCCCACCGTCACCGCGTCACAGTTGAAATTTGGGAATAGGGTTTGTGTGCGTGCGTTTGGGGAAGAATATGTTCTGAGTGTATTTAGGCGGTAGAATTAAAAAAAAACTCCGCCCTTGCACCCAAATTGTAAATTTGAGGTATAAAATTTAGCACAAAGTGAAAATTAAGAATACATATACTATGATAACAGGATGGAATTTCTGAAAATTAAGTATTTTATTAAATTATTTTAATTTATATATATATATATATATATATATATATATATATATATATATATATATATATATATATACCAAATTGAAAATTTGAGGTATATAATTTAGCACAGTTCGTTAAAAAAATATTTTAATATTTCTGTATCAATAATAGAAATGGTAGATTGGGTTATACCTATTATCTATTACTACTATCTATCTATATGTGTCTATCTATTATTATTATTATATATAATAAAGGAGAAGTCGTCTGAGACACATGACATTTTCTCTTTAATCGTAGTCGTATAAACCAACCATAAAATTTTAAAATAATATATGCATAAGATAAAATTTTATTTTAACTCTATTTAATCAATCTATCTATCTATCTATATATACATATACTAAGGGTGTGTTTGATAGTAGGTTTGAAAAGGTTTCGGAGGTTAAAAAAAAATGGAAGCTCTGGAGCATGGTGTTTGGTTGCGTCTTTGTGTGGAGGTTTGAGAGTTTAAGGTGGAGTTTGTTTTTGTTGAAAATGGAAGCTGCATCCCCCTAGCTTTGGGAGGTTAAGGTGGAGTTTATTTTTTTGTAGAGGTTTGGAATGTCACTTTTGTCCTCCACTTTATTTGGCCCTCCCCCCTCCCCCCCTAGCATTTATGAAGGGCATTTTGGACATTTTCACTACAATAACCTTTTATAAACCTTGCAACCACCAAACACCTCTCATCTTTTTTACAAGATTATTTTTAAAATAAAATCTCGACCACTCACACCTCCATAATACACCAAATAAACTCCACCTCCATAATACACACACACACACACACTAACACGCACTAAAACTGATGCATTGTTGTCTACGTGGCGGCACATTCTCTGTCCATTGGACGGGATCTACACTAGTGTGTGTGTGTGTGTGTGTGTGTGTGTGTGTGTGTGTGTGTGTGTGTGTGTGTGTGTGTGTGTGTGTGTGTGTGTGTGTGTGTGTGTGTGTGTGTGTGTGTGTGTGTGATATAAGATAAAATTAGACCCTATTTCATTTGATATGGATATTAGTCGTATGAACTAATCACAAAATTTTGAAATAATCAATATATGCATAAGATAAAATTTTATTCTAACTCTATTTAATCAATATACCTATATATGCATAAGATAAAAATTGACCCAATTTGATTAGATATGGATATATTTTTAGAAGATATTAAATAATTTTAAATACTACTCCCTCCGTCCAAAAATACATGGATAATAAGTTTGTAATTATTAAAAAAAATTAATAAAAAGGTTAATATTTTATATAGTTTTTAACTTCTTAAAAAAGCGTGCGTGAATAGTAAAGTCCATGTATTTTTGGACGGAGGTACTATTATATAAGATAAGATTTTACTTGTTATTACATGGATAAAATCATATTATAACTCTATTTAATCAATCTATCTATATATGCATAAGATAAAATTTGATCCAATTTGATTATATATGGATATATTTTTCGAAAATATTAATTTTAAATACTATTATATAAGATAAGATTTTGCCTATTTTCGCTATATATGAACATATTTTTAGAAGATAATAACTTTATCAATATATTACATGATCATACTAATTAAATAATTTTTATCAATATAAAGAAAATAAAAGGTTTTGGGTAAATTGAAATAATACTTGCTGTGTAAAGCTTTTCATATGCTGTCAATTATTTTTACTAAATTTTGTTAAATATCGATATATTTTTATAAGATTTTACCAATATTTTTAAAACATGGATATATTATATTATATTTCTTTTACCGGTAATCAATTAAATATATTGCTAGAAAATAATTAGTTAAACGAGTGTTAGCCCAAACTTTATTCAAAATTTTAAACAATAAAATAAATTAATATATAAAATATAGTTATAGTTAGAGTTAACGCTTGCCTACGAGTTCCTTTATACATTTTCTAATATCAAACGAATTAATATTACAAAAACCGCACACAAATGCGTATTAATTTCATATATTTAAATTAAAAAAACCGCACACAATCCGAGTACTGAACTAGTACTATTAATAAAGGAGAAGTTGCATGAGACGTGTGACACTTTCTCCTTAATCGTAGTCGTTTGAACCAATCATAATATTTTTAAATAATCAATATATGCATAAGATAAAATTTTATTCTAACTCTATTTAATCAATATATGTCGTATGAACTAATTATAATTTTTTGAACTAATCAATATATGCATACAATAAAAATTTATTCTAACTCTATTTAATTTATATATCCATATATGCATAAGATAAAATTTGACACAATTCCATTAGATATGGATATTAGTCGTATGAACCAATCACAAAATTTTGAAATAATCAATATATGCACAATATAAAATTTTATTATAACTCTATACATAATTCTTAGCCGTGTAAATTAGATCTATATACATAATTTTTTTAAAGAAAAAAGTACATGTTCGGTGAATCATGGAATTCTCAAATATAATTTTGGATATAATTCATTAGATGAATATTAGATAAAGATACTTTGTATTTTTTAGATATAATTTTGGAAGAGTTTAATTATATTTTTTTTATGGAAGATCTATCGCTTTTGCTGATAAATAAATAATATTTTCCTATCTTTTGGGTATTGATAGAATTTATTGTAAAGGCTCGGATTTTAAAATCCTAAATTTTCGGAAAAAGAAAAATAAAAATGACCGATTTAAAACTTGTAAAGCGGATTCCGACCTGAATCCAAAAATTTAACGAACAATTTCCGTCCTTTTACCCCGAAAATTCAAAATAATTATCGGATAGCGATATCCTTGTTGATTTTAAAAATCTAATTGATCGAGGAAGCGAGAGTCGGAGAAACTAACATTTGTGAACTAATTCGAGGTTTGAGATTCGCGTATTCGGGATTTATTGTCGGGTATTAGTTTAACCAATTTCACACTCCACCCTTACTTTACCTACTCCCTCACCCTCACCATGCCTCCTTCAAATCACCTTACCCCGTCACCCTCACCACGACCATTCACCATCACTTTCACCAACTCCATCTCCCCATCATCTGCCTTCCATTCCCATTGGAACAAGGATGAGCAAATCCTCCCTCCCCTTCTTCATTACCTCCAATCCAGCCCTCCTTCTGTTCCAATTCTCCCCGAGCCGCCGTCGCCCTCACCATCTCAACCACCGCCTTCATCTCCTCTGTACTTGCCGGGAACATTCAAGCTCCAAGTTCTTCCTCCTCCTTCGAGTCACCTATCACTACCACATCCTTTCCTCGCGAAGACCGACGTTTGGGGATGAACCCGAGCCACCCAAGAGCCGCCCAGGAGTCACCAGCGCCGCCGCCGTGCCACCGAAGTCCATCGCCTCGTTCAAGCGCGAACAATCTTCCGGTAAGCCGTTCTTACTCGTTTTCGAGCGGAATCACCCTCGGACTCCACCATCACGCTCACCCATATCCGACGCAGGTCCGATGAGGCATCGCGAGCCACCAATGAAGCCCAGAACTCCGATCGAAGCTCCGATGTCCGCGAAACCACCTCGGTGAGCCTCGTTCACTTCGTTCCTTTAGCTTCAATCCATGTGTTCGCGTCATTGGTGGTCGGGAATTGAGTGTCGGAGAGAAAAGAGTGGGTTAGGTCGAGGCCCGACGAGGCGAGCTCGAGAGCGAGTCCGGGGGTGCGAGGCGAGCGTGAGTCTGAGCGGGGCAGGCGGGTGTGTGGGAGCGAGAGAGTGCGAGACGCGGTTTGGGGAGGCGAGTTCGAGTGAAGCTAAGCTAGCCGGGAGGAGCTCAGGAGCTTGGGCCATCGGCGTCGATCACCATGGCGGCGCCGGCAGGAGCGGGGTCGAGCGGAGCTATGGCGCCAGGCGAAGTTTGAAATCGGGAAGAAGGAGAAGCCACCGTGGCTCCTGTGGGCCCTACCTTTCCAATTGGTATTTTGTTTAGTATTAAACCGGGTTGGGATTATATAACCGGTTCGGTTCGGGTTATCCGCTTATTATTTAACTAATTAGTGGTAATTAAAATATAGTATAATAGTATTTGAGGATTTAAGAGATAAAGTATTAATTTTGGAGATTTATAAAGGGTTGATTTTATTAAATAAAAACGATTTGGATTTTAGGGGATTTGGAAATAACTTATAAGGGTGTTTTATAATATTATATCTATAATAATAATTGGGATTTAACATAAATAAGTTAACATAAGTAAGTTGGACTTGTCTGTTTAGAAGAGAATTTGGAAAATGAATTGCAAGGTCGAAAATGATTATTAAATAATTAAAAAAGGAATTTAGCGAGTATTTTCAATGGTCGGATTACTTAACTATTTAACTGGGATTTGAAACGGTTTTGAAACTAACTTGGGAATAAGACTTATTCGATGACTAACTAGCATGATAATATGATCGTTTGACTAACAGTATGATATGCATGACTAATAGCATGACTTGTGGTGAATTATTATATGAGATTAAATGTTGGATGATTATGACGATCTAGTAGGATTTTATATCACACAAATTATGTCTTATGATTTTGATGAACCGTTGAGGTATATGCAGAAATGATGTATATGAACATGCGGAATTGGTTGAATGATTTATGGAGAACGATGTGGTCTTGAGGAGCGGATGATGCGATGAAATGACTTTCATAATGTGTTACTTGTTCTATTGATTGAGGTGTGCTTGAGTGCTTAATAGTTGGATGTAGACTTATGTATATTCCATTATTTACTAGGTGATACTATGTGATTGTGACTACTGTGTGCTGGATTCTTCTGTTGCTGATCTGCTAGCCAGGTAAGTACCTCCGGGGCTTACTCAGTAACCAGTACCTCCTGCCTGATGTGCCATATAGTATGTAGGTGTTGCATATGCGTAAGAGCATGTCATGTAGTATCATGCGTAGGAATTGCATTTACGAATGAGCATCCTTACTCTGTATGCGTTTGAATACAGAACGACCGTTATCTGTGAGTCCTAGAGTCCTTGCTAGGGTCATAGGGCAGCCCAGCTTCATCGGGTGTTGTCCTCCTCGAGTCATTTATATATATCACGAGATACGAGATGGGTATGAGATATGATATGATGATGAGATATGATATGATGATGAAATTTGATATGATTATAGCATCGAACTGGCCAGTCTCCACCTTGTCTGGAAGAGGGGTGGTGGTAGAAGAGGGATATACCACTTGGTATTCTTTGTTAAGGCCTTACTTAATATTCCGCACATATGAATTAGGAACATGATAGTGTGGTTAATATTCCAGTACTGCATGAAGGCATCTTTATTCTAGGTATAGGCGTATTATATGTCCTCAGCGCGGTCAGAGGACCCGCGGGCAGACTCTTGGCCTGACTTAGTGGTATAGTTTCAGGTACCCGATACACTGCTTGATTTTGTGCTGTTATTACGGGGTCTATTCATATGGCGGAGAGTGAGTGGTTGAAACCCGACTTCACCAGATTCACGCTTTTGGGATTTCTCCCTAATTATACTCTGTTTTGACCCGGCTCTGCCGTGGCACTGGTTGTATCACTTTCAGAACTTATGCCCTTTGCATGATAAAGGATTTCCCGCGTTGTAGACTTAGGACAGGTACAGGGGTTTACCCCGGGGTCTCCAACGGACCTTCCGGATTTGGGTGCGAAATCCCACTTTAAACTACACATCTTCGATTTCAAACCTTCAACCTGTACTCGGGGCGCAAGATCCCAACGAGGGGTTTCATCCCTCGAAACGTAACTCGGGAATCATAATCCTGGGCCGTTACATTTATTCTAACTCTATTTAATCAATATATCTATATATATACATAAGATAAAATTTGACCTAATTTCATCAGATATGGATATTTGTCGTATGAACGAATCACAAAATTTTGAAATATTCAATATATGCATAAGATAAAATTTTATTCTAACTCTATACATAATTCTTAGCCGTGTAAATTAGATCTATATACATAATAATTTTTTATAAAAAAAGTAAATGTTATGTGAATGATTTTTATATATTGACAAAATTGTTATCAATTCATGGAATTCTAAGATATAATTTTGGATATAATTCATTAGATGTGTATTAGATAAAGATATTGGGTGTGTATGGCTGCATATAAACAAGTTAAAAGTGTGAAATTATTAGTTGTTAAAAAAATAAACGGGTTTAAACGGTGTATGAGAATAACAAATAAGCTTTAGTCAGTTAAAAAAGGGGTTTATAAATAAGCTGCAGATTGAAGCTTATTTTGAGGTTTATATTCCATAATTACTATTTTACCTCTTCTCTTTTATCTTATTTGGTTTGAAAGTACCACAATACCCCTAATAAAAACCAAATAAACTTCACTTTTTACAAATAAACTGTTTTTCGCCTCATACGGAGTTTATATTTTTCCATAAATTTTTAACTATTTTTACCAACATTTTATAAATTTTTACCCTGTTTATAATTTTAGTCAGTTTATTAACCCCGTCTCATACGAACCCATTGTGTATTTTTTATATATATAACTTTGGAAGAGTTTAATCACACTTTTTTTTTATGGAAGATCTATCATTTTTTCGGACAAAGAAATAAAATATTTCTATCTTGAAGGTATTGATATATTTTTGACATATATTTTTGAATTTTATACATATATAATTATAGATAGATTTTTGGATTTTGACCAATATATTTATGACATATATTTTTGGATTTTGGATTTTCTATCTTCTCCTTTTATTATCATACTTAAATTTTAATTAGTTTGAAGCAAATTCTATGTTAATTCCATTTTAACATACATAAATATTTTACATGTGTATAAAATTATTTTATAAAAAAAAACATGGTTATTTTTAAAACCCTTTGCTATCCAGTCTTTGTCTGATGTTGGCAGCACCTCTTCCCTCTACTCTCCCTCTACCGTTTCTCCATTTCCACCCACTCGGGAGTCCCACCGCCGAGCGCTTCGGCCAGCAGCAACCTACCACCATCGGCGACTCTCCTAGACCGGTAAAACCACTTCCCTCGCCTCCGTCGCTCTTCCCTCTACCTCGCTCTCAGATCTCTTCCCATTCACCCTCACCTGAGCCCATATCATCGCCTCTCTCTGGTGCCGACAGCAGCACCTCAGCCTTCGCCTATCCTCCTTCTCCAGCGTCGGCCATGACTTATTCACTTTCACAGCCGGAATATACTTGAAATCCGGAGAGGTATATGAAGGTTTGAACTCTTCCCCTCGTCTTCCCATCAAAGTGTTGTCCGTTGTTAGATGATTTTATGAAAATTGAGTTTTAGCAGAGGGAAGGGTTTATTTGTGTTGCCGAAGTGTTGCTGAATTCGTTGTTCTTTTTTCATGTGTTGGTTGATTGATTGTTGTTGCCCTGATATGAAATTTCAGATTAATCGAGTGTTTGTTCAGTTTGATCCTACCACTCATTATTAATTGATGGTTGTACTGCTGAAATTGCTGAATTCGTTGTTCTCTTGTTTGTTTAGTTGGGCTGAATTACTGAGAATTTGATCTTTGGTTTGAACAGTGGAGTTGATCTTACTTTCATACTCTTTTGTAAAATGCTTGGAATTTTGATAAAATACTTTAAGCTGGCTTTGTATCTTGTTAAAGTTTCTATTTGTGATTTGGGTGCGCGGTAAGATACTTCTTTTTTCTGGTGTAGATGGTTTGTATCTTGTTAAAGTTTCTACTTTCTATTTGTGATTTGGGTAGATGATTGAACATTTATATAGTAGACATCTAACTATTTTTCCATTCAATTCTTGAAATGATTAGCTCTAATCTTTTATAGGCTCCCCTTTTCATCAATCATCATCCCTTGTTGGAATCGTTAAATTGGCCTCAAATGTTAGAAGGCTTGTATTGAGCTAAAATATGAAGGTCACTCATTGGATAATGCTACAATGAAGGGGCCCTATTCAAGCTTGGATAGAATTGTTTTTCTGTTTTAGTTGTTTGGTCTCTCAATAATTTAGGTATCTTGTTCAATTAAATAGGTGGAGATTATAAACTTATCCCTCTTAATGTTTTTCAATTTTCACGTCTTTTCTTTTATATTCTAATAGAAAAACTTGACAATAACATGCTTGTTCTCCTAAAGTTTTACATAGGTCACATATAATAGATTGTTAAGCTCTTTACCTTCTTCCTTGATAGTGAGCTTTTTATATTATAAGTGGACTAATCGAGAGTACATTTATTAAACGCACGATTTGCTACTAGCTTGCAAGGAAGAAGGATATTATTGCAAGTAGAACCGATGCTTTGTATTTCACTTCCTGGTATTATTCTTGAAACCAAACTAGCATTATTGGTTTCTATTATGCTGCATTATGTACTCCGAATGTGCTTGTTAGGTCTCTATAAAGCTACCAATTTGCAAGTCACAATTTAGTCTTTAACATGAAATCTCCAATTTTCTATCCTCTTAGTTTATATTATGTACTCTGAATGTGCTTGTGCTGCTTTGACTCCTGAATTAGGTGTCATTTAGATCTCCTTTTGAGGACCATTTTTCTCTTAGTTTTCAGTTGAATGCTTCATGGGCTGCAATTATTTTTGGTGATCATTAACATTTCTAAGCTAAAATACAAGAGTAGCAGTGTCTTGAGAAACAACTTTTCAATTTTGATGTTGCTATATAGCTACTGTGATGTCTTCTCTCTCTCTTTTTTCTTTTAAATCTAATGTGAATTTTATTCCTTTTCTTTGATTTCATTTTGATCTATATTCAATTTGGTTTACAAAGCCTGCCTATTATAAGGATGGAGAGTTTGGAATAAGGCTAGAACATTTGTGGTATGTCTATTATCTCTTCTTTTTTAAAAAAAAAATGTGATCAGTGTTAGCAATATTATTAGACTTGAAAGTCCACATATTCTTATTAATGACATTCTGCCTATTTTTTCCCATTCATATTCCCTATCCTCCTTTGTTCCTCAGCAATCTCCGTGGCAATCTGTGCAATACCCGTAATCACCCCCTTATTTTTTTCCCATGCAAACACAAGCTGAAAAATCAGCCATAGATCAGCACACAGAATTGCCAAACCCGACATTAGCCCCTTATTTATTATGGTAGGCTGAGTCAAGGTGATTCTTTTAGACCCAAACACTAGTGCATATGTCGTTTTGAGGGAATCTCTCTACATATTTATCAAAGAGATATCTTACTTGACTCTTGAAGAACACCAGGTCTAAAAGTAGATACGCTACCTTTTGGATGAATGGTTTAGTAAGGAGATTGTTATTTAGGATATGCTTGAACCTAGATCCTCTGCCCCGAGTTCACCTTACTCTATAGACAAAATGGAGAAAAAAAAATTAGGCAATAGCTGATGATTGTTGCAGCTCTGTTGCTTGTGAAAAGAGTCGTTGTTCTTTGATCGCAAGGATTGTTATGAGAAAGATTGAACTTGTTTTTTTAATTTTATTTTAGCTTTAGTAACAAAAACTAAAAAGCTATGGCAAACAAAACAACAATTGCTCTGGCTTACAAGAATCGGAGAAGAAAGAAGAAAATTATTTTCAGGAATAGAAGCCTGTAACAAGGTTCACTAACATTCAGATAACCTACTTCATGAGTCGTCTCTGCACCTATAGATTCTCGAACACCCTTTGCACTATCGTAGGTTGGTTGGTCTTTTATGCCTATTAGCTCAATTGGTAGAGTGATGTGCTGCGCACAAATATGCGGGTTCAAATCCCGCATAGGCAAATATTAACTTAAATGAAATTATCATTCCTTAAGCAAAGTAATGGGCAACTTTCTTGCATAAACAAAGTAAAAAAAACATCAAGGAATGTACATTTTCATCGCCTTTGATTTTTCAGGTTTTTTAAAATTATTTTTGCCCATTTTATTACAAAAAACATGTATATTTTGCAATGAATTTATACTTTTATAACCTTAGAATTTTGCGCTTAGGATTACTAACAAAAAAATTAATACTTTTTCGGTAAGTGTTTTTTCATCGGATATATACTCTTTTTGCGATGAAAATATACTTTTGTCGCCTTTCAATTATGCATTTATGTAATAGTTATTCCATACAACTAATGAAGAAATTGATATTCCTTGCTAAAGGCTTGTTTTAAGGAGAAAAATGTTTCTCGTAAAAAAAAAACTTTTGGTGAGAAATTTACACTTTTCTCACAATTGAATTTGAGACATTTTCTCAATTTTAACACAAACAAATAACGTCGAAAATGTAATGTCCTCACTAATTGATATTTTTAGTGACAATTTATTTTCTCTAGAAGCACATACTTTTAGCGAGAAATTCAAATATTTATCGCTAATATATTTGGCGGGGTTTGCATTATTTCCACCAAATATTTAACGACAAAATTGAAATTTCCTCGATAAATATATTTTTAGCGATGAAAATATTCCTCATTAAAATTTTCAAATCTGTCGCCATTACTCCTACACTTTAGACGACTACAATATGGTAACAATTAGCGATGAACATAAAAATTTGTCGTTGATTGTCGTTTTTCGCAAGGAATATAAGTTCCTCGCTAATGATCTCGTGCTATTTTATGAGGATCGGTTATGTTCGTCGCTAAAGACCACATTTGTTGAGGAAGAATATTTTGTCACTAAAACTTTGGTCGCTAATAACACATTTTGTTGTAGTGCATGATGCTCACACTTGCACCTATATCACACAATGCCTCATATTTAAATTGTCCAAATCCCGCAGTAATAGAAAACTTACCTGGGTCAGGTCTCTTCTCAGGGAAGTCCATCCTTTTGCAGTCGCCGACGATTTCTGTTATTGATCGCTTGTTGCTAAGGATTTACTTGAGGAAATTGACATAAGCAGGCATCTCTTGCAGAGCTTCTGTAAAAGGAATTGAAACATTGAGTTCTTGAAGCACCTTAACAAACTGTTTAAACCTACATGTAGTGGGATCTTTCAGCGCCTTGGAAGGGAACAAAAGCGTCTTCTTCTATTTCGGAGCGAGAACAGATGTCGGAGGTGTTGCAGGGTCCTCGACTTCAAGTGGATTTTCCTCGACTTTGACTAGATCTTCCTTGACGTCGACTAAAAGAGTCGACTTCGAGTTCCGTTGATGCGTAGGAGCTTCCTCGTCGGTGTGGAGTTGGTCGACTTCGGGTACCTCTATTCGATGTCGAGTAGTCTGGTCGACGTCGACTTGGCTCTGCTCGACGTCGAGTTGTTTCTCAGCTTCGTCTTACTGCTTTCCGACCTCTGGCTCGCGTAGTTGATGCCCGCTCCTGAGCTTTACAGCCGCGACGTGTCCGGTCTTCCCCTTGGGATTTGGTTCTGTATGCCTAGGGAGTTGCCCGGTCGGTCGTGGAATTTGTGTCGCGAATTGACCCATCTGGATCTCAATGTTCCTCTTCCAGATGTCCAGTTCTCCAAATCTTGTATTGATGTTTTGGATCTAATTGTTGATGGCGCTATTGGCTTGCTTGCTTTCTGCTTGATTCCGGCGCATCTCATCGAGGATCAACTATAGATCATCCTTCCGCTGATCCCTATCTGGATGTCCAGGAGCTCTATATGGCGGGGGGTTCCTAGGGGCACCTTGGTTCCATTGTGGTTTTTGGAACCTTTGGTCCCCCATATAGCGATTGGGACCCTCTGCGTAAGCTACCTCTTCATGAGTTTCTGCCATCTTGACTTGCTCTGTATGTGGGCACTCTGGAGTGGTGTGCCGATGTGAGCCATATTCAATGCATGGCTGGTTAGAAGAGAGGTATTTGACTTGCTTGAGGAGCTTGCGATTCTGATCTCTGTAGTACTGCTCCTTGACATCCGAATCAATCTCCTTGGGAGGCTCATAGAGGGGCATGGATGGGGCTGGCCTTGCATAGTTATTCTCGTCATAGTTTGTCGGAGCCCCATACTTATTGTCGAAGTTGGTGAGCTTTTCGAGGGTAGCCCATGCGTCGGCTGATGGCATCGTCAGATACTCATATTGAGTGTATTGGTTGATCCTATCCTTGGCGGCCAGATCAAGAGAATTGTAGAAGATCTCCTGAATGACATATGGTGGCTGCCCATGTGTAGGGAAAGATCGCAGTAGATCCTTGTATCGGTCCCATGCTTTTGCTAACGGCTCCCCATTACTTTGCTTGAAATCTGTAATCTTCTGACGGAGGAGCGCTGTCTTGGCAGGAGCAAAGAATTTATTAAGAAATGTCTGCCTTACCTCAGCCCATGTTGTGAGGGATCGTAAACTCAGTCCTTCAAGCCACTTCAATGCTGGACCGGCAAGAGACCAACGATCATCTTGACATATTCCAGAGTAGTAACTTCAGCAAGAGTATGGCACATATCATAAAAATTGGTAATATGTTCAAGAGGGCATTCATTAAACCTTCGGTAATTTTTTTTTTTAATTTCAATAAGGAAGGCAGTGTGAATTTCAAAATTATTTTCAGGGATTAGAATAGCCGATTCAAGCACGACAAGAGTCGGGTGCATGTAATCCTCAGCAGTGGTAGGGAATTGGGCAAGCTCAGCCTCTACCTGCTTCCTGCGCTCAACTTCCTGCTCAGTGCGTGCTTCCTCAACCGCGAGAGCAGTATTTTTGGCTTCTATCTACGCTTGAAGCCTCTCTATCATCTGTGCTTCGGTTTCTGCGGCCTCCATGGCTCTTTTCAATTTAGCGTGTACGTGTATAAGGCGTTATGGATCATCTAAGGCATCAAACTCAGGTTGTTGTCCAGAATGGCGCATACACCGCAAAATCAAAACTTAAAGGAAAACGTGAGATCTAACTACCTAAGGCACGAATGATTGCTTCCCCGACAACGACGCCAATTTGTTGTAGATCAAACCAGATTCTGCCCACGCAAATAATTACAAGACTTCCTCCCGATGTAGCAGTAGAAAGTCAGATTCGCTCCTCGAAGAAGCTGGTTAGCGGATCTCAGGCAGCAGATGAATCTCATGGGCCTATGTCGATTTCAGAGTACTCGACCTCGACCAAGGGTAGTCGATAGGGGTTAGTAAAGTCGAATTCGAACAAGAAGAAGTCACTGGTGTTGGTCGATCTCAAGGAAGCAACTCGATGTCGAGGAAGCTGGTCGAAATCAAGGAAGCTTATCGAAGTCGAGGAACCTGCAGAGACAAAGACAACAACTATCTTTGCTTGATCGGGAATCAGTAGTCGACGTCAACCAGATTTGGTCGAAATCAAGAGAGAACAGTAACTAAACGAATATAAATTTCGAAATAAACTGTGTATGAAAAAGAACTTCCAAGATCGGGGTTTGCAACAACGATAACCAAACATGCATAAGGCAAGAATAAGAGAAATAATCATGCAATCACATCAAAGGAACAAGCCTTCACCTTTTTCAACAATTAGATAACTCTTTCAAGAAACCCTAATTGTATCTACCGATTTTATTTTTATAATCCAAATTGTTAACATGGATCTCTATTAAATAGGTAATAAACATATAAAGGTAGTGGATGATCAAAGCATAATCAATGTCGAATCTTTACCTCAAACACGCTTGGCTATCGTCGGGCTCACCCCAACCATAAAAGTAGATGGACTACTCGCTCTTCATCGCAAGGAAAGACAACAATAATAAAAGAAAATAACTTTGCATTAATAAACTAAATAAAAGCTTACAATCGATCGAACCCGATTTGCTTTCGCCAAACAACCCCCAATCGGCCTCCACTCTCTCTCTCTCTCTCTACTTGCTACCTCTTCTCCTTCTCTAGAACTGAACTGGAATAAAAATCAGCCCTATATGCTTTATTTATAGGCTTCCAATCCTTGCTAAACAAGGTAAGGAAATGATATCTATATCTAAAGATAAAACTTAAATAAAAGGAACATTTATCTAAAAGGGAAATATCTAAAATATCTAAATATCTTCATGAGGTGGATAAATCCTTCTCTTCATAGATAGATCTTGATATATTAGGGATAAATACGTCCTTCCATCGTGCCCAAGTAATCAACTCGACTTCGGATTGGCCCAACGGACTCGCGGCCCAGATTCAGTTTGGTCGACTTCAACCAGTTTGGTCGACGTCGAGGAACTTCGTCGATCTCGGCTTCTCTTCGTCTTCTCGAGCAGCCTCTCCTTCCTCGAGCTCTGGTGTGCTTCTGGGTCTTGGTCGGCATCGAGGAACTATGTCGACATCGAGTTGAGTCAAGCTCGAGTTCTTTTCTTCTTCTTTCCTTGATCAAGCTCTGCTCTCATTTTTAGTCGACGTCGAGGGACTTTCCCCAAAATCGAGTAAGTTTCAGCTCTTGTCCTCTCTTCGTGGTTTCGTCCCGGAATGGCTCCAAATTCTGTAATATTAAACCATAACTTATGTAGAGCTCTATTTCTTGCAAATAAGCACAAACTACATAAATTCGCTATATTCTCATCCCATAATACATATGATAATAGAATAAGGAGCTGAAATAAGAATAGAAACATGGCATAAAACGTGGACATCACAAGTAAATAGATAAAAATAAAAGATCCAAAGATAAAACAAGATAGACAAACTAGGGTTTGTGTGAATGCTTGTAGGAATCGACCAAGGCTTCGGTCTGGTCGACTCCAAGGGTCTCGGCTAAGGCTTGTGTTTAGGCTAGCAACCACATTCAATCACAAACAAGAAAGGTTAGTGCAATAATCAAATTCAAGAAACAAGAAGTAAAAGACCAAAACAAGAAAAGACTTTATTTTTGTGGGTTTTTGTGTTTAAGAAAATAAAAGACACAACTTTGATGTCGGAAATCAAAGCTCTGATACCAATTTGATACGGAGTTAGCCGCAGGATGGCCCCATCTTCGACAATCAAGACTCAAAGACAAGAACGGAAACAAGAAAGACTCAAGACTCAACCAAGAAATCAAGAAACAAATCAAGAACACCAAGAACTGCTCGATGTCGACAAAGAAACCAATAAGACGCAGCAAGAACGGAAGCAATATGCAAGACTCGATATCGAAAAGAACAAGAAACAAAGACTCGATTAAAGAAAGCAATAAAGACCGATAGATTCGGTGATTCAAACTAAAACAGAACGAGATAAAGACCCCAAGCCTCCTTAGAGGGTAGGAACCAAATACCAACGACCATAAAGCCCACCTCTACACCCTTACACAACCAAGTGGACAACTTGGATGCACAAGGAGGGGACTTGTGAAAATCAGGATCACCAAGCTCTCGCGAGGTTGATGAACACAAAGCAAACCAAGATGAGATCAAACCAATTTGCAATCTATGAGCCCTGCTTCTAATCGATCGACTTTCCCTCGTTGGGTTTCACTAAAAAACTGAGATTTCATATAATGGAAGACGTGAAGTGTTCTACATGGAGGGCTCGACATTATATAGCCTTACAAGGCTGAATTGGGCTGAAATTGATAAAAGAAATAACTCAAAGAAATAATTAAAATAACCTCTAAAGTTCCCTAAAATAACTTAAGTAGAAAAGCTGCTAAAATAGGAAATAAACATAAGGTTCCAACACTTAAAGCGTTCGACCTAACATATGTGCCTAGGGTGGTTCGACTTCTTTGATTCCTATGCACATATAGGTCTTCAATGTAGGCTCTGGGAGTTGAACCGTGCTTGACAACAATGCGTGACTCACAAACATGAAGGAGTCTCTCTAAAGCTTCTTAGCTCGGGGTTGATTCGTAGGTTCTTCTCCAAGTATGATTGGCGTGTCTAGAGGTGTAGAAAATGGTCCCGCATCAATTGATTTGAGATCAAGTTATCATCAGCGAAGAGTGAAGCCAGATGATGTGCAGAAGACCTCTTTTCGGACTACATATGGTCATTAAGAGTTTGTGTTTATATCTTTTGGGTTGACCAATGCACTAGCTGCTTTCATAGAGCTCATCAAGTGCGTGTTCATTGACTATTTGGACATATTCATCGTCGTCTTCATCGATGACATCTTAGTCTACTCGAGGACTAGGGAGAAGCACGAGGAGCATTTTAGGATCATGCTTGAGACACCGAAGAAGCATCAGCTGTATGGGAAGTATAGTAAGTGTGACTTTTGGCTCACCGAGGTGGCTTTCCAATGCCATGTGACTGTAGCTGAGGGAGTCCTCGTGGATCAATCGAAGATTATTGATGTCATCGTTGCTTGGGAGGTGCCCAAGAATGTTAGGGATATTCGCTCATTTCCATGGTTGGCCAGTTACTACAAGTTGTTCGTCCAGGGTTTCTCGAGCATTGCTAGGCCAATGACAGAACTACTGAAGAAGGATGTTCCATTTGAGTGAAGTGTAGAGTGTTAGGCCAACTTTGAGCTTCTAAATGAGAAACTGACGTTCGTTCCAGTTCTAACAATGCTAGATGGGATCGAGGACGCATCGCGTTCCGTCTTGGGTTGTGTTATGAATCAGAGAGATCAGGCCATTGCTTATGCTTCGCGCCAGTTGAATCCTGCAGATGTGGCATATCCCACTCATAACTTGGAGTTGGCAGTTGTTGTTCACGCTTTGAAGATTTGGAGGCATTATCTGTATGGCACTTCACAAGGTGATGATAGATAACAAGAGCTCTAAGTACATTCGAATCGAGCACCAGAGGTCGGGAGGACTTGTCAGATTGCTTCCAGTTCCCGAGTAGAAGTTGACATATATCTCTATGGGCTTCCTCAGCGGGCTGAGATGGGATGTCGGAGGGTTCGACGCTATCTGGTTTGTGGTTGATAGGTTGACCATGTCGACTCACTTCATTACGATTCAGGAGACATGGCCAGCATCGTGATTAGCTGAGGTGTTTATTCGCCAGATCGTGAGGCTTCACGAAGTGCCTAAGAGGATCGTATCCGACAGAGTCACTAGGTACAAGATTGCACTTCAGTACAACTTTTCATCCTCAGATAGACGGGTAGAGCGAGAGGATGATTCAAGCCTTGGGGGACATGCTGGGGATATGTGTTCTAGAGTGGGGTGACCATTGGATCAAATTCCTACCGCTGGTGGAGTTTTCGTATAGCAACAGCTTCCATACGTCGATCGAGATGGCTCCATATGAGGTACTGTATGGGAGGCAATGCAAGCCGCCAGTACGGAAGGACCAGAACGACAATAACCAGTATGCTGGGATGAGCCCGCGGATACAGTATTGTCTTTGCCAAAGTTAGTGAGAGAGACTGATGAACAGGTTGGTCGCATCCGAGAGCAAATGAGAGTCACCTAGAATTGTCAAAAGAAATACGCAGACAAGCGGAAGACCGAGATTGAGTTCGACGTGCGTTCGCATGTGTGGCTTTGAGTTTTGCCTACTAGAGGGTTCCGATGTTTAGACATCAAAGGGAAGTTGAGTCCGAGGTATATTGGCACATTCGAGATCTTGGATAGAGTTGGCAAGGTAGCCTATCGCTTTGCTTGACCCCCATCATTGGCCGGTGTGCATGACGTTTTTCATATTTGTCAGCTTTGTCAGTATATCCCTGGCCCTAGCCACGTCCTTGACCATTCATCCCTCTAGATCGAGCCCCATCATACCTTCATAGAGCGTCCGGTGAGGGTCCTTGACCATCATGTCACGAAGCTTAGGAACATGGAGGTTCCTTTGCTTCTAGATCAGTAGTCTAGGAGGAGTTTTGAGGAGGCCACTTGGGAGACCGAGACGAGTATCTGGGCTAGCTATGGGGATGTTCTAGATGAGTTGCTTGCATCCTACGTCGAGCCGAGTGTAGATATTCCTTGAACTCGTGAGTGCGGTGAGTTTTGTCTAGTTAGATTGGGGATGGATTGGTAGTATCTCTTTGCTTGCGTGCTTACGCTTGGTAGTTGTGAGCAGATCTTTGGTCATATGATGTAATGAGCCCTGTCGATGTGTGATGATGTCCTATATATGTTATGATATGTGAATATTCTTGATGTGATTATGGCATGTTATTAAATGTGTGATATGATTGCTATAATATATGATGCTTTGATGCTAGAAAGGTTAGAAGCTGAATTATTAGAATATGATTCTGACTTGAAACCTAGAAAGAGAATATGGGATTAGCCTTTAGAGGTGGATGGTAGGATGGTTTGGGAGGATGGGAATGCTTTTGACTAACATCGAAATTGAAGTATTTTGAATGATGCTTAAAGGGACTATGTAACGGCCCAGAATTATGATTTCCGGGTTACGTTTCAAGGGATAAAACCCCTTGTTCGGATCTTGCAATCCAGGTACGGGTCGAGGTTTCAAATTCAATTTTAAGGTCAATAATAACGGGGGATTTCAAACCCTAAAACATCGAAGGGCCGTTGGGTACCCTTGACCTGTCCTAAGACTATGTCGCGGAATCCATTTCAAACGGAAGTAAGGCGAAAACAGAGTAAAGATACAAGTGTCACGGAAGAACCGGTCAAAACCAAAGTATGAGTGTTTAATTACCATTTTACTAAATTAGGATATTAGCCAGATTCTTCGATTCGCCAACAGGGAACCCCGTCATATAGATATCGAGCACTCAAATATGCAGAGAATACCTTTAAAAGAAGAACGGGGAAAGGAGTCAGATCGAGCCACTCACGCGGGACCGGCAGTCCTCGCTGAGGCCACATAGTATGTGCTATACCTAATAAAGATGCTCTAATGTAGTACGAAATTCAAACACACTAGCATGCTCCTAGTTCATAATAATGTGCAGAAATACTGTAAAGGGGCCCAAGACAATGCCAAGTGGCATATCCCTCTCCTACCTCCACCCCTTCCGATAGGTGGAGACTGGCCAGGCCGTGAATGCATTCATTCATAATCGGGGGGCACGCATGCCTAACCCGCTCCACAATAAAACCCGCAGGCATAATATAAGGAAGTCATGACTCGATTGACTCAGGGTACCCGATGAGGCTGGGCTACCCTATGACTCTAGCAAAGACTCTAGGACTATCACAGATAACGGCCGTTCCGTTTCAAACGCATAAAGTAAACAGATGCTCAATCAATTAGTGCAACCTAAACATGATACTACATGGCATGCTTTTATGCAAATGCAACACCTAACATAAAATGCAACAACAGGCATGAATGTCCAACCTGAGTAAGCCCCCTAGGGAACTTACCTGGAGATGCAGAAGAGCAACATAACACAAGCAAGGGCCCAAATGCAAGTCCAAAGCAATCCAAAAGCAATACACACCTATCATCAAGCTATTTTCATAAGCTACCGGTCCATCATTCATACACACGAACTCCACGTTCTCAACATGCTCAAAACCAACCAATAGTAAAACCGTTTTCCAAAATCTTTCCGATACGATAAACATCAACCAAAACCCTTTCATTTCCAATCAAACCCATCGATAAATCTTACCAACACTATTTCCAAGCTCATAGTCTCAAGTTAAGTCAACTTACATCCCAAACAATTCTTTTAAAAATCATACTTGGTCAAATCCCGACATTAAACATTTAAACCTTAAAGCCAATCTCTCAAATCATATTATAGAATAATTCCGGTATTTTGATTTTCCAAACAACAAATCCTTAAAAGATATTTCCGAACTTAAGATCTCTTTTTAAATAGATTATCAACAATGCTTAGCTAAATACAATTATCAAAATTAAATCCTCTTCACAATCATAATCATGATCCAAGCCAATAAATCATTTTATCATTCCTAAAAGTACATATTTAAACATCACAAAATACATATCTTAATAATATCACTTCCAAAAGATAATTTTCATAAGATGTGAAATTTCAGAATATATATATATATATATATATATATATATATATATATATATATATATATATATATATATATATTTTTTTTTTTTTAAGGTCAGAAATAACATCACCATAATAATAACATATCTACATTAATATATAACCATAAGATTTATAGAAATAACATGCCATCATAAAACAATTACGTAAAATAGATTTAACAACAACAACAACAACAAAACCCTCAGCCCAAAAAAATGCAACCCGGAAGAAGACACTAGAAACCGGCCCAAGAAAAGCCCAAGGTCTGAAAGAGCAAACCCGGGTCCCATAACCCGGCTCACAAATCAGAATCCGGAAAAGAACCCTGGCTCTCTTTCTGATTGTTATAACCCGATAATTAGAACCCGCCCCGGAACAGGACCCAGCCCAGCCTAAAAGGAAAAGAAGGATCAGACCGACGCCTTCCCTGGACAGACTCTCTGAACACCGACGACGAAAACAACGCAGAAGAAGAAATCCAGGCTCTCTCTCCGGCGGACCTCTTCCCGATCCCAACCCTCCTCGTCCCAACCAACTCGGAATCCCGACCTCACTCAAGACAAAGAGAGCAAAACGTGAGTGAAGAAGAGGGAGAATAAAGAGATTACCGAGGCGCACGATTTCCGACTCTGATTGAAAACTCCGGCTGCAATCGATTGGGATAAAACTTTGTTTGAATCTAGGAAGGGGCAAGAGATGATCAAAATCTGATTTTGGATGAAACTTGAACAGAAATCGAATAAGGGAAGCGAAATCAACCTCGGCTACAAACGCAGGGGAGGACGCTGTCTCGAGGCTCCGACGGGGCTCCGAGGTGCGCCTGGGCTTTGATGAGGCTTCTGGAGGCTCGATCAGAGGCTGGGAGGTTGTTGCTGGGTGTGGGTCGCAGAGGAAGGAGGGGGAACGGATATGTTGTTGCTGCTGTTCACGGAAGCGAGGAGGAAGAACGAGGATGCTAGCTTCTGCTGCTCACGGGAATGTAACGGAGGGAGGCGTCGTCGGGACCCAGGGGAAGGGCGCGTTGTCTGGTGGCTGCTGGTGGCCGGAACGAAGGAGGAGGGGTGGAGGTTCCATCTCGCCATAGAATCTGGGGAGGAAGGAGTGAGGTTTTGTGGAATGAGGAGTTGCTGTCAGATAGAGATAGAAGGGTGGGGATTCAAATTCTGGATTTGAGAGGAGAAGGGGAGGGTTGTGGGTATGACGGTGGTGCTCAGGAGATGCAGGGGGAACATTGACCTTTGTTTCTTTGCCAAGACAGGGGTGCAAGGTAAGATAAAGGAGGAAAAAGCATTTTGGGTGTGTCTCAAAATGGGAGAGGTGCAGCTAGAAAGATGTTGTTACCTTTGATCCGAAAGAAAGCAATGGGAAAGGGGAAAAAGACAATTCAGTGGTCCCAAAGATATATTTCAAGATACCCGGGAGACAAAACCTAAAACCCGCTCTCTCGATTTTAACCCGACTAAAAAAATATAGAGCTTAAACATCAAATTTAAATCGAATTCTCGAACTGAATCAAATAATAAAATCATATTATACTTTCAAATTTTAGCAATCGAAAGCGAAAATAAGTCTGAATGAAGGTCCAATTAAAATAATTATATGCTGGAATTCATTTTAAGAGATTTTAATTAACCCGATTTAAATTCATATTTAATTTCTTTTTTCGAGAATTAGGATTTAAAAATCCGGGCCTTTACAGACTAACTCGGATTTTGAAAGACCAAATGCAACCGAGAATTTCAACGATTTTGAGGCCAAACTTTTTCAAATTGAGGAACCCTTTTTAAACCTAACCGACCTGAGTTACATAATAATACCCCACGAAGTGGATACAAGAAGAGATTCTCACAGCACCCCTGACGTGATCATAACATTCTCAATTGATCGTAGCAAGTATGTGATATGGGCCCCTATCACACCCTTATCCCGACCTTTCGGTCACATTATAACTCAAAAAGCAATCATAGCGTCTCTACTAGGTCTTAGCAAGCATTCTATATGCGCCCTTATAAAATGCTTGTATCCACTTCGTGAGGCGTTATAATAAAAGCCCGGGTGTGAAAATTCTCAATAAGAGATTCAGCAATTGGAAAAGATTGGCCTCAAAATCGTTGAAATTCTCGGTAACATTTATTCTTTAAAATTTCAAGTAAGATCTTTTCAAACCGCTCAAAATCTTCAAATAAGACGTTTAACCAAGCGACTTTACACCAAAACAAGTAAAATCCTTTCTATCAAAATTTCGTCAAAATCTTTCAAAACTAAATCAGTTTCCCGCATAACAATCAATCAATTTCAGAAGCTCGGAGATGGAATCATCCACCTCTAAGGGCTAATCCCATATTCTCTTCCTAGTTTCCAGAATCAAAACAACCTATCAGTCTCAATTCAAGCAAGTTTCACAAGCCATAAGAAATGCATAACCAAATAACCAGCCAATCTCCAATCAGTTCGTCATATGACAAGTCTCAAACATATGCATGCCAACACAGTGCCACAAGGTCACATCAAAAGCTCTACATCCTACTATGGGTCATAATATGCATCTCAACCACATAACAAAATCATAATAACATCTCGACATCACATCAGAAGTCATAAAAGTATCACCTCATCATAGAGTCGATGAACCAAAACTCATTGTCAACGCATCAACACAACAAAATCATGCCATTAAGATTCAGCGAAAGGGGAGGTCAAGCAGCATATCAATCATCGAATGTCAGCATACTCACCAGAGATCATCTTAACTCATCGCAACGCCATGTAGCGATCATTTAGTAATCAGACATCATTATCTCATATATATAAATCATATTCATTTTGAAAGCTATATCCGTGATGCAACATATCCATAAGCATGCTCGCTAAACATATAATACAACATCATGATTACTACCACATAATATACATCACACTTTCACATAATAGCACATCATTATCTCGTATATCAGATCACAACATATCCTAACATGCTCCTAAAACAACATAGCAGAGCAGCAATATATCGTGATAACATTTGTCACTACCAACTAGATTCCAATATTGCATAACAACAGGTTATATCATTCCGTATCAGATTCATCATGGACGTTTTCTAATTATCATGCAAGCACATATTAATAAATCACAATATCAAGAAGATCCTCACATCATCACCAACCAAAATAAAACACAATCTCCACTCGCCCATCTCCACTCTCAACCCAAGACTAATCCTCTTCTAGACTCAATGACACTAACTACGACAAAAATCCCCTGAAGAAATCCCAATTCATTTCGATACTCCAATCTCACCCCTCATTCCATCAAGCACTCTCACACACCATCCACCTCTAAGAAATCACTCCTATCTCTAACCTCACGCCCGAGTACCTGCTTACACTATGTCCTCAACATCCACAAAGGCCATTTCTTACACTTCTCACATTTCCCAAGGTTTCACAAGCATCTTGCCCTGCTAATCACACACCTCCTCTAGAAATTCCTCGATCACCACTTAGCCAGCCTATTCCTAAACATACCCCCACCTAGGATTTCCTCTTATAGATCCCAACTCAACCGGTCTTACCTAACCCAACATCCCTCTCTTCATGACTTATCTCGTAATACCATCGATCATCCTAACCCCTCAAATTCTCCTGCCATTCTCCGACCACTCTACAAGAGAATCTTACCCACATATTCAAAGGAGAGGCAATCAGGAACATCATCACACACACAAGGTATACATCATATCAACTAGCATTTATAATGATAACATCATTAATTCATCAGCAAGCATTGCAATATGTCGAAAAATCTCAAATTACCGTCATGCTCAATCATTATTACAATTCATCATATATACACATAATCAAGTCAAGATATCAAGGTTCATCATAACCTTAACAGATAAACAACTCAGGTTTCACAACATTTGTAGTTCATTCTTTTATAGGCAAAGGAATTTAGATCATGCTTAACAACTTAGAGTAACAACAAGTCAAGACATCATGGTACATGAGATCTATAAGTCATCAAATCATATCATCATAGACAACAAGCAATCAGGCAACGGTCATCATCAAGTCAGCACATCAACACATAAATCTCATCGTCAAGTTAGTGCAATATCATTGTCAATAAATTCAAAAGGGTTAGCAATTCGAACGGAGAACACTCCCGCTTGCGAGTCAAATCGTACTCAGTATCCGCAATTCTCGATGCGTGCTCGTTCCGCCGACATCTTTGATCCTGAGGCCCGTGGGTTATGGGCTCACGCT
Organism: Persicaria tinctoria; assembly: GCA_037127255.1. Classification (NCBI taxonomy): domain Eukaryota; kingdom Viridiplantae; phylum Streptophyta; class Magnoliopsida; order Caryophyllales; family Polygonaceae; genus Persicaria; species Persicaria tinctoria. The sequence goes on along the minus strand of JBANSL010000006.1, from coordinate 55,241,654 downwards.
TCTGCTGCACTGCTCTATCGCTATATAACTTTTCGTTCTCTCTTCCATTCGGTCGCTCGTCGAATGTATCGCATAGGGTCCAAGTTAGCGGAGATAGAGGAGTGACAAGAGAAGACAACCCAAAGTTCTTCTCGGAAACAACCACATACCAATACTAAGACGATGACCAGAGACAAGACTTCAACCCAAGAATAACAACGACGCCCTTATGAAAATCTATTAGGTTGCAATTGTGGCAAGCAAACACAAATTCATCATGGGGCATATCAATCAGATTAATCCACTCTAACATGTACCTATATCAAGGAGCACGACATACATATTCATTCCAACAGACATATTCGAGTGCTACACGGATGCATGCGAGACAAGATAACAGTCTATTATCCCATGAAAGTCAATATGCTTAGTAACTTAAGAAAGATATGCAAGATTTAATGGGTATCACAATTGTCACGTATATGAACAATGCACGAGCTTGGTGTATGCATCATACGAGAACATATAAGAGTAACATAGTAACTATCTCATCTAACACAATGATCATATAATAGGTCAAGTATAACACGTAATCATATGACGAGATACATTTAGAAAGCATAGGTCATACATGATTCTAGAGATACATAGCGTGATACAAGCATAATCATGAGCCGTTAAAAGGATTTCATCATGATATTTACGAAGCACGAGGCATTATCAAAAGTAATAAGAATGATATCAAGGGCGATAGATTATAGTCATACTAGGAACGAACCATCATAGATCATATATATGGTACAATAGTCATCACATCATAGAACAAGTACAACACGTGATCATTTAACGAATCATATTGGGAATCATAATTAAGCCCTACAGAACACTACTGGCACATATTGAACATGCACATAATCAAGATAACTCGACTAGATTCATTCTAAAATTCATGCGTCCTATGTATCTGAAGACATGATAAGCGTGGTGTGTGATTATGCGATGTGCCAAGTCATACATGTATACTAGCTTGAGAGGATATCATGGGACAATAGAGGAACGCTACCGAGCGACAACATGTAAGCATGCTATGATTAACAATCACAGAAAGCCAATCGATCATCGAATTCAACACAAATTAACTTGCACGGGTAAGACATGTTGTGGTAATAGAAAGAGGGAAGAACCACACTATCAGGAACCTAGCTCGAGAGAAAATCGACAACAACGTAGACAAGATGCAAGTTCGCACAAGTCACAATCATGATCATACATGATGCTAAAAGCTCAATATAACATACGATACATGCATGCAACTAATCAGGACGACGGGTAAGAAATCACTCAATCATATTCCACAATATAGGAGCATGAGAAAAGTTAACGGTTCATAATACGAGTCTAAGTAATGGGCAATTTGATTAGAATACGGGGCATGAGTGCAGATCAACACATACTCGGATGAAACATGCATTTGCTAAGACTCAATTATACCACATATTCTCCATTCAACACAAGTAACACACAACAATATTATGTGCAAAATAATCAATAATAGCTAATCTGACAAACACAAAATAGATGGGCATGATATGGATTCTTGTCACAAAAAGTATAATAAACATCGACATGTCGGCATCCAACATGCTAAGGCGATAATCTACAAGCATTCCTACAAAGAGGAGTTGATCACACTATCATGAACCTAATTCATAAGGAAATAACGATCATGTAGATTCATATTACATGCGCCATGCTTCCAATCATTCATACGATAAATAGGCCAAGTAAACATGCTATAACAACATACATTCATGATAGAAGGCAAGGCATAACTTGAGCATCTTTTACTAATGATCATTTGCAAGGTACATGCAGGAGATTACAGGATTATGTCATGCAGTTCAAAGAGAGTCATCATTACAACCGGACAGAGATCCCTAAAGACAACCATTGACTTTTCCCAACCGACTCATCACCCCTCTTTCCCGTGGGACTCCGATACGACTCTTCATGGCAAGGAGACATTAGTTGATCATCATAAGAATAAGGAAGGACAACCCCATAAACACCTTACTTCTGACTCAAAGTGACATCCAAAACTTCCAATACTCATTCAGACAACTTAACATAGCACCATGATTCCCGACACAATGTGTTTACCAACCCAATTTCCTGTGGAAGACACTAACATCCAGGAAAAGGCTAGATAGAACCGTCAAGGGGTTAACATAGTGGAAGGGGTTATTCCACACAAGCTGGGTTTGACCACACAGAAACAAGGGTACTCCCACTATCCCGTTTCCACAGATCAGTCAATACACATTTAATTGTTAGGCATACCAATCAGATATCTAGCATAGCATGCACTCAACACAGAATCAGTTAGTGACACTCAAAATGACCTCCTTGGAGTCTTCCAGACCCATCTGTAAAGAACAAGCTAATATCTCGCCTACCCATTTCCAACTACATCCAATAGGGATGGTCTAACGTCTTTCTACCCACTCGATCCCCTCTTTAGTCGGTCTTCCATATTTTATGATAAGTCAAGTTCATTACCTAGTCCAATTTTGGTTAGACAGCTTAAGTTCATCTTGCCCTTTTTAAAATCCTTTGAAATCCTTTGAAATTCGTGGGTGTTTTTCAAAAACATACACTCGACCCTTGCGTACCCGAATTGCACAACCTCAGCTCTGATACCATCTTTGTAACGGCCCAGAATTATGATTTTCGGGTTACGTTTCAAGGGATAAAACCCCTTGTTCGGATCTTGCAATCCAAGTACGGGTCGAGGTTTCAAATTCAATTTTAAGGTCAATAATAAAGGGGGATTTCAAACCCTAAAACATCGAAGGGCCGTTGGGTACCCTTGACCTGTTCTAAGACTATGTCGCGGAATCCATTTCAAACGGAAGTAAGGCGAAAACAGAGTAAAGATACAAGTGTCACGGAAGAACCGGTCAAAACCAAAGTATGAGTGTTTAATTACCATTTTACTAAATTAGGATATTAGCCAGATTCTTCGATTCGCCAACAGGGAACCCCGTCATATAGACATCGAGCACTCAAATATGCAGAGAATACCTTTAAAAGAAGAACGGGGAAAGGAGTCAGATCGAGCCACTCACGCGGGACCGGCAGTCCTCGCTGAGGCCACATAGTATGTGCTATACCTAATAAAGATGCTCTAATGTAGTACGAAATTCAAACACACTAGCATGCTCCTAGTTCATAATAATGTGCAGAAATACTGTAAAGGGGCCCAAGACAATGCCAAGTGGCATATCCCTCTCCTACCTCCACCCCTTCCGATAGGTGGAGACTGGCCAGGCCGTGAATGCATTCATTCATAATCGGGGGGCACGCATGCCTAACCCGCTCCACAATAAAGCCCGCAGGCATAATATAAGGAAGTCATGACTCGATTGACTCAGGGTACCCGATGAGGCTGGGCTACCCTATGACTCTAGCAAAGACTCTAGGACTATCGCAGATAACGGCCGTTCCGTTTCAAACGCATAAAGTAAACAGATGCTCAATCAATTAGTGCAACCTAAACATGATACTACATGGCATGCTTTTATGCAAATGCAACACCTAACATAAAATGCAACAACAGGCATGAATGTCCAACCTGAGTAAGCCCCCTAGGGAACTTACCTGGAGATGCAGAAGAGCAACATAACACAAGCAAGGGCCCAAATGCAAGTCCAAAGCAATCCAAAAGCAATACACACCTATCATCAAGCTATTTTCATAAGCTACCGGTCCATCATTCATACACACGAACTCCACGTTCTCAACATGCTCAAAACCAACCAATAGTAAAACCGTTTTCCAAAATCTTTTCGATACGATAAACATCAACCAAAACCCTTTCATTTCCAATCAAACCCATCGATAAATCTTACCAACACTATTTCCAAGCTCATAGTCTCAAGTTAAGTCAACTTACATCCCAAACAATTCTTTTAAAAATCATACTTGGTCAAATCCCGACATTAAACATTTAAACCTTAAAGCCAATCTCTCAAATCATATTATGGAATAATTCCGGTATTTTGATTTTCCAAACAACAAATCCTTAAAAGATATTTCCGAACTTAAGATCTCTTTTTAAATGATTTATCAACAATGCTTAGCTAAATAAAATTATCAAAATTAAATCCTCTTCACAATCATAATCATGATCCAAGCCAATAAATCATTTTATCATTCCTAAAAGTACATATTTAAACATCACAAAATACATATCTTAATAATATCACTTCCAAAAGATAATTTTCATAAGATGTGAAATTTCAGAAAATATATATATATATATATATATATATATATTTAAGGTCAGAAATAACATCACCATAATAATAACATATCTATATTAATATATAACCATAAGATTTATAGAAATAACATGCCATCATAAAACAATTACGTAAAATAGATTTAACAACAACAACAACAAAACCCTCAGCCCAAAAAAATGCAACCCGGAAGAAGACACTAGAAACCGGCCCAAGAAAAGCCCAAGGTCTGAAAGAGCAAACCCGGATCCCATAACCCGGCTCACAAATCAGAATCCGGAAAAGAACCCTGGCTCTCTTTCTGATTGTTATAACCCGATAATTAGAACCCGACCCGGAACAGGACCCAGCCCAGCCCAAAAGGAAAAGAAGGATCAGACCGACGCCTTCCCTGGTCAGACTCTCTGAACACCGACGACGAAAACAACGCAGAAGAAGAAATCCAGGCTCTCTCAGCGGCGGACCTCTTCCCGATCCCAACCCTCCTCGTCCCAACCAACTCGGAATCCCGACCTCACTCAAGACAAAGAGAGCAAAACGTGAGTGAAGAAGAGGGAGAATAAAGAGATTACCGAGGCGCACGATTTCCGACTCTGATTGAAAACTCCGGCTGCAATCGATTGGGATAAAACTTTGTTTGAATCTAGGAAGGGGCAAGAGATGATCAAAATCTGATTTTGGATGAAACTTGAACAGAAATCGAATAAGGGAAGCGAAATCAACCTCGGCTACAAACGCAGGGGAGGACGCTGTCTCGAGGCTCCGACGGGGCTCCGAGGTGCGCCTGGGCTTTGATGAGGCTTCTGGAGGCTCGATCAGAGGCTGGGAGGTTGTTGCTGGGTGTGGGTCGCAGAGGAAGGAGGGGGAACGGAGATGTTGTTGCTGCTGTTCACGGAAGCGAGGAGGAAGAACGAGGATGCTAGCTTCTGCTGCTCACGGGAATGTAACGGATGGAGGCGTCGTCGGGACCCAGGGGAAGGGCGCGTTGTCTGGTGGCTGCTGGTGGCCGGAACGAAGGAGGAGGGGTGGAGGTTCCATCTCGCCATAGAATCTGGGGAGGAAGGAGTGAGGTTTTGTGGAATGAGGAGTTGCTGTCAGATAGAGATAGAAGGGTGGGGATTCAAATTCTGGATTTGAGAGGAGAAGGGGAGGGTTGTGGGTATGACGGTGGTGCTCAGGAGATGCAGGGGGAACATTGACCTTTGTTTCTTTGCCAAGACAGGGGTGCAAGGTAAGATAAAGGAGGAAAAAGCATTTTGGGTGTGTCTCAAAATGGGAGAGGTGCAGCTAGAAAGATGTTGTTACCTTTGATCCGAAAGAAAGCAATGGGAAAGGGGAAAAAGACAATTCAGTGGTCCCAAAGATATATTTCAAGATACCCGGGAGACAAAACCTAAAACCCGCTCTCTCGATTTTAACCCGACTAAAAAAATATAGAGCTTAAACTTCAAATTTAAATCGAATTCTCAAACTGAATCAAATAATAAAATCATATTATACTTTCAAATTTTAGCAAGCGAAAGTGAAAATAAGTCTGAATGAAGGTCCAATTAAAATAATTATATGCTGGAATTCATTTTAAGAGATTTTAATTAACCCAATTTAAATTCATATTTAATTTCTTTTTCCGAGAATTAGGATTTAAAAATCCGGGCCTTTACAGACTAACTCGGATTTTGAAAGACCAAACGCAACCGAGAATTTCAACGATTTTGAGGCCAAACTTTTTCAAATTGAGGAACCCTTTTTAAACCTAACCGACCTGAGTTACATAATAATACCCCACGAAGTGGATACAAGCATGTTATAGGGGCACTTATAGATAGCTTGCTAAGACCTAGTGGAGACGCTATGATGCTTTTCGAGTTATTATATCACTGACAAGTCAGAGTAAGGATGTGATAAGGGCCCATATCACATTCTTGCTACGATCAATTGGGAATACCATGATCACAATGAAGATACTGTGATAATCTCATGGCGAGGGGGGGGGGGGGGGGAGCACATATGAGGTACTTACGGGATCAGTGGCATGATCCTTGGACTCATCTATTTCAAACTTCATCCCCTTGCTTAAAACTGATTTTAGTCTCGGGGACGAGAGTTGTTTTTAGAGGTGGATGATGTAAAGACTTAGATTTTCAAAACTTGATTTTTGGAAAAAGCAGATTTAAAAATGAATTTAAATCGGATATTTCGAGAAAAACTCGTCCTCAACCTAACATATCGGATTGAAAACTCATGGAGCAGACTTTTGACTTAAAATAAAATTTTAAAAACTAACTTGATATGGCGACATCCTTCCTCGAATTTTTGAAAATCTAATTGATCGGGAGAGAGGGAATTGGGAATCTAACCTTAGGAAACTAACATCGGGAACTAACCTCGTGGTTCGAACTCGCATGACGGATGAAAATTCTCTACCTCACTCTTCCTTTCCCTAGCTGATTTACCCATGTCAACCCTAGCCCAAATCTCCCACTAAAACTTGGAGTGATGCGACCATTTTGAATTGAGTCAAAGATGCTTTCCCCCTTATGGGGTAGACACCCACACTTCTCTTTTCCACTCTCCCTTCCTTGCAGTGGCGGCCGCAGGAATTGGTAGGGGGAGAGGCGAAATTATTTGTTGGGAAAAAAAATTTCCTCGGTATATATAATAAAGAGTTTTTTTTTAATATATTGAAATAAAACTATAAATTGTTGTATGAATATGATATTTTATTAGAAAAATTCATGCAATAAATTAATAATTTATATGTGTGTATAGCATGATTAAGATTTTTTTTAAAAATATTGAAAGAAGATTATAAATTTTGTAAAGAATTTGCCATTGGTAAATGAAAAAAAATTTGATAAGATTGGAAAGTATGAAAAAAACCTCATAAATTGTGGTTTAACTATGACATTGATAGTAAAAAAATTTCATAGGAATAAAAATTAGAAGAATTTTTTTAAATATATATGTAACATAATGAAGAATCTTATGAAAATATTCAAAGAAAAATATAAAATTTGATTTAAATATGACATTTATAGTAGGAAAATTTATTTTTTAAAATATTTGTGTAGCATAATGAACAATCTTATGAAAATATTAAAATAAAAATATAAACTTCGATTAAAATATAGCATTTATAATAAGAAAATTTTGGTTGGAATAAAAAATGGTGGAAAAAGAATATAATGAGGTTTGAACCCATGACCTCTTGCATCTTTTTTCCTTCCTTCCCTCCTTTTCACCAAATAAGCTAGACAATCTAAGTGTCCTTTTTTACATTTTTTTTTACCTTTTTTTTGTACCTATACTACGAAATTCCGTCGCCGAAGGGTGGGGCGGGGCCCCACCGCGCCCCCCCCTGCGACCGCCCCTACTTCCTTGCACCCCTAATTTTTTTAAGGAGATAAAAACCTTCTTATCCATACACATCTCCCATCCATCTTATCTCTTTAAGAGAGACGGGTCATGGCATACCTCACTCATTCACACAAAATCCAAACACAAAGACCCTAAAGCATGTCGTATCCAAAGCTTGAGAAAGCAAAACCCGTAAAACACATTTCACTCCCACCTCTCTCCCTCTCTTAAATTGTTGCCGCCACCACTACACCACCTCCGGCCACCTCCTCCACCACATAACCACCACCACTCCTCCACCGCCATCTCTCTCTTTCTCCCTTTTGCCAAGAGGCACCACCACGACCCATCTCTTCCTCTTTCACCCTACTTGCAAACAAGAACCTCCAGCATCTCCCTCATCTTTCCCCGGAGTCTAGAAGATCCATTGCAGCCACCCAACCGCCCCGGAAGATCAAGGACGAAGCCTCGGAGCCTCCCTTGCCCATTTTCGTCTCCAGAAGGGGAAGAAGCTCGTTTTCTCTTCCTTTCACCTCGGAATCTCCAAAGTTCTCTCCTTTAAACCCTCCACTAACTTCCCAGCCTCCTCAAAGACAAGATCAAGCTCACACAAGCCTAGAAATCATCTCCCGAGCCATCCCGGATGTAGAATGATGGAATTGATGTAAAGTCCTCCTTGAGGGTTTCATTAATTGATCAATCATATATATATAGGTTACAATGGATTGGGTCTTTTGACCAACTATACAATATGAAGACTATGTAATCTATCAAACCCCCGTAGTCGAAAGTGAAGGGTCCCGCATAGTGAGACTGGACCGAAAATCAAGGAACAACTGACGAGGTAAGCCCTTGGTGAATATATCAGTGTACTGATAGGAGGACGGGACATGTAGAACACGAACATGTCCAGGAGCAACCTTGTCCCGAACGAAGTGGAGATCGAGCTCAATGTGCTTCGTGCGCTGATGCTGGACTGGGTTGCTAGCTAGATAGACGGCGGAGACGTTGTCAATGTAGACCAGGGTGGCTTTCTGAAGAGGGCAGCGGAGCTCTAGTAGGAGATTGCGCATCCATGAGCACTCGGAGACAATGTTGGCGATGCCCCTGTACTCAGCCTCGGCGCTAGAGCGAGACACCACAGACTGTCGCTTCGCTGACCACGACACAAGAGTGTCGTTGAGGAAGACACAATAGCCAGACGTGGAGCGACGTGTGTTAGGACAACCACCCCTATCCGCATCAGTGTAAGTGACGAGTTCAAGCCGAGAGGAAGGGGTGATCGTGGTGCCCAGCTCGAGGGTTCCAGTTGATGTACTGGATCATCCGCTTCAAGGCCTGAAAGTGCGGTTCCCTGGGCGTATGCATAAATACTGCAATGTACCGGCGAGACTCCGGTACAACGTCGGATCATCAAACAGAGGACTGGTTGGGGAAGCACAAGCACACGAAGGTATGAAGGTGATCATACCTAGGCAAGGTGCAATATAGGGTCTGAGTGGGCGAGCGATGGTGTAGGGTAGTAGATGGGAGAATGTTGAGGAGGTAACATGTGGTTGATAAGGCGTAATGCCAATAGGTAAGGGGAATGGATGCGTGAAAAAGAAGAGAGCGCATCATGTTGGTTATGGTTCTAATGATTTGTTCAGCCTTGCCATTCTGCTGGTAAGTATAGGGGCAAGACAACTGATAGGAGATCCCATTTGTGGCGAAGAAAGAGTGAAGGTCCTTGTTATCAAATTCACGACCATTGTCACATTGGAAACATTTGATGGATGTGTGAAACTGGGTTTTAATGTAGGCATGGAACTTGACGAAGATAGGAAACACTTGGGATTGAATTGTAATGGAAAAACCCATAGAAAATGAGTGTAATAATCAAGAAACAAGAGGTAGTACTTGTGACCCTCCTTGATAGGCACAGGAGAGATCCAAATGTCACTATGAATGATGTCAAAAGGTGGAAGGGTGGAGTTCAAAGACCGTTGGAATGGCAGTCTTGCATGTTTGCCTAACTGACAGGAAGAGCATAAACTAGAGCGTAGCTCTTTATTACGGTTGACAAGACTCTGAAAACGGAGGACATCTAGAACGACAACACTGGGATGGCCTAGGTGTGACAAGGTAGAGCTCCCCGGTGATGTTGCATCTCAAGCGAGTAACCCCCGTAGTAAGATCGTTGACAGAGAAACCAAAGGGATCAAACGCAAGGGAAACATTATTGTTAGTAGTGAACCGACAGACAAAGATAAGGTTTTTGACAATCTTTGGGGCAATGAGGACATTGTTAAGGTGTAGTGGGTGGGTTGGGGTCTGTAATTTTGCGTGGCCAATCCCCGAAATAGCAAGGCGACCACCATTGCCGATGATAATAGAGTGTGCAGGACCTTTAAATGAAATAGAAGAGAGGTTAATTAAGGAGTTCGTCATGTGGGAGGTGGCCCTAGTGTCCATGTACCACGACGAGTTGGGAGATGTCGGCTGCATAGAGGAGAAGGCGTGATGCCTAGCAGGCGGATCATAGCCTTGATCAGAAGATGTTAGATAGGCTTGAGTACCGGCATGTCGAGGGGCAGGAAAACTGGATTGCATCCAATGAGGGTTGAAGCCAAGCACCGGGGACCATCGAGGGCCACCAGTCCACGGATGTTGCTGGTGTTGCCGATGGCAGCGGGTGGTGCAGAAGCTGCGGCAGGGTGATATGCCGCGAGCGCAACATGATGCAGCGGCCACGACATCTGGTGTGACAGAGGGTGTGTTCGGGAGTACTCAGGAAAGGGTTTGGTGGGGTGAAGGGTGGCGTTCATAGAGACGATCTGATGAGGTCTGAATACACCAGAGATGCTACAGGTGTGTGGTCTGGTGGTAGGAGGAGAAGGTGGCGGTGGGGGCGGTGCAGGGGGATAGGCAGGAGCACCGGTAGAGCTCTAGGGAAGGAGAAAGTGTGGGAATGAAGACTCTGACTCGGACTGGGACATAGGAGGTGTGGAAGATGGGAGAGGAGGAGAAAAAAAGGGAAAGCGAGACTCATCAAAAGTGACATGACGTGACAGAATAAGCTAATGGGTCTTCACATCGAGGAAAAGGTAACCACGATGATCAGACGGATAGCCTAGGAAGACACATGGGGTGGAGCTTGTGAGGGGCGATGGAGGACTGGTTGGGAGATGCGTCGGTGGACATGCCGGATTCTAGCGACTGGATAGTGACGAGCGGGTGAACGGCGGCACAGGCCGTTGCTAACGGCGGGAGGTGGAGAAAATTGAATTAGGGTTTTTTTTGTGCCGGTGAAGTGAGGGGAGAAAGAGAGAGATCGACGGCGAGGGAACGACGCCGGCAACGGTAAGAGGAGGGGTGGGGCGGGAGGATCAAATTAGGGTTCTGTGAGGAAGAAAAGGCCGTGATATCATGTAGAATGATGGAATTGATGTAAATTCCTCTCTGAGGGTTTCATTCATTGATCAATCATATGGATTGGGCCTCTTGACCCACTATACAATATGAAGACTATGTAATCTATCACCGGAGAAGAAAAAGAAGAAGAAGTTTGGGTGAACGATCGCTCTTTCTCGTGTTTTTCACGTGCTAAAGGATATCTAATACGTTTCTATGGGCTGGGGTTAGAGTCGAGAAAAGAGAGGAAGGCTAATAACAACTAACGAGGCAAGAACGGGCAAAAATCAAAAGATATAAGCCCAGACTCGCCGCCACGACACCCCGGGCTTCACGGGGTGCTCGCTAGGAGTGTCTTGCGGCGGTGAAATCCATTTTAGCTACGGCGAAACACCCCTTGTCTCACAAATTTACGAATATAGGGGATTTTGTGTATTTTTTTTCATTATATGGGTAATTTTTTTCATTATTGGAAAAAAATCAGGAGATCCAAGCCCAAACTCACCGCCACAAGTAAGACCTCGCGACCGCAACACCCCCGACTTCACAGGGTGCTCGTTGGGACTGTCTTACGGCGGTGAAATCCATTTTCTCCGCGGCGAAACACAAACACCCGTTGTCTCACAAGTGTATGAATATTGGTGATTTTGTGTAATTCTTTTCATTATGTGGGTAATTTTTTTACTTTAAACAATTATCTAGGGTAGAGATAGCAAATAACACAAAAGTTTAAAATATTTCATGAAATATTACAAGGTCGAGATATTAAGCGCAACTATCCATTAGGATTAAGATATTTATTTTAGTGCAATTAACCTTTTTTTAAAAGCAAAGTATGATAATTATCTCTCTCTTAGTACAATACTGAAATATAATACCATAATTTACTATTTATATGTGTTTTTAATGATAAAAATTATATTAAAAATTATTTTTATTAATGTTTTAAAATAACTCCATAATTATTAATAATAAGGGTAAAATTATTATATAAAAATTATTTTTATATAATTTTTATCATCTTAAAAAAGTGTAGATTAATAATAAGGATTAAATAAAAAGTATTTATATAGAATAGTTAATTAAAATCCTAGGGCATAGAAGCAGTCCCGACGAACTACTCCTTGGTATATGGCCGACAGAATGTTTACTTTCACTTTGGCATAGGCCTATGAGAGTTGGGTTTCTCGTCAACACAATGTGACGTTCATCGTGGCGGGTAATGTTGTTTTAGTCGCGTAATCCGTGTCAAAATAAATTTTAAACTACCTATATCACTAATATAATGTGGTAAGCACGAGTCGTTTCCATAAAAAATCAAGTTACTATGTAAAGTTTATTTACCAATTAAGAGAAAACGGGGGCTTTCGTGTGATGAGATTAGTAACAAAGTGAAATAAATTATAAACAAAATAATGGAGATAACAATTAAGAAAATAGTTTCATCTACAAATTATTGTTGTTGTCTCGATCTTTTATAAATTACTAGTCCTACGATTCTTAGTCTTATTCCTAAGAAACCTTAACACAGTATTGTAGGGTTTCACCTACAAAATAGGCAGCATTAGGATTAAAGATTAACCAAGGTATATACAACACCAAACTACGAGTCAATGTTTCCCATATAACTGATTCTCTAGACAATGATTTATTCATACGATTTTTAAAAAGACATGTTTACTACTATGAATTAAGGTTCGTTACGAGGAATATGCAAAATCCTAGCAATAATCTCAACTAATTATGCGGGATAAAAGAAATCAGCACTATTCAATAATAAGTGCACAAGAATCAATACGAATTAAAAAAAATAGAATAAGAATATAAATCTTACAACTTTTCCTGAACTAAAACTCTATATCTAACTATTAAAAGAAAATCATTCTATATGATGTGTCCCTCTCTCCTTAAAAGTAGGTTATTCAATCAATTTTTTTTAAAATTCAATAAATCCATGATCTTAGCCTGAATTATAATTTTAGTAGTTTTTTTTTTCTAAAAAAACATCTAACTATTAAAAGAGAAGTATTTTTTATGAGGTGTCACTCTCTCCTTAAAAATCGGTTATTCAATCAATTTTTTTAAAAATTCATTAAATCCATGATTTTAGCCTAAATTATAATTTTGGTAGTTTTTTTTTTAAAAACAATGGGATTAATTCAAAACATAAAATTAATAATAAGAAAACATAAAAGTAATACTTAGTAATATATATCTATACATATCTATATATTACTTTGATTGTTTTCTTAACAAATGGGTTTAATTCAAAACATTTAATTGTATGAACTCTTACTACAATATTATAATATAGATTGAAAGTTTTTGCCACACAGGCTCTTTTTTTACCCAAATTAAGTAATTGTCCCCGGACCCTGTGAAATTAGGAAAAAGGCCATCCCTAAATTCGTGGCCCCCTACCATAACCCCGTGCTGGTGCCTTGCCGCTCCGAGGAAGAAGACCAAATTGGAGGTCGCTCTCACGACAATGGTGTTTCCGAGGAAGAAGACGAAGGTCGGGCTGGCGGTGCCGCTCGCGGTGGTGCCTTGCCGCTCCGACGAGCCACCTTGAAGCCAGATCTGTCCGACAATGATACCGGTGGCGCGACGACAGAGGAATACGGCAAGTTCTTCTCTTCCCCTTCAATTACTTGTTTTCTCCATCACTATCTCCATCTGTCTCGATTTCTAAGATCGGTTGTGTGGCGACGATATCAGTGGCGCGGCGACCAGATATGTGCCCTCTCCCTCTTTCTCTTCCCTTTCAGTTACTTGTGTTTCTCCATCACAGTCTTCCTCTGTCTCGATTTCTCAGACCTGTTCTTTATTGATTTCTCAGATCTTAGATCTGTGCGCCGGTGTTTCAGCAAGTTCTCCCTCTTAGGCGTTTGACGACGCCTCTGAATTGGCCTCTTGCAGTCATTGATCTCGGATCCGATGAGCCACCTTGGAGCCAGATCTGTCCGACGGCGTCACCACTTGCTTCCCGTAGAGATGTGGAGGAGGAAGATGAAGATGCTTAACGAAGCGTTGTCACCTTGTGCAAATTGATCAATTTCATCCTCAGTTTCTCAATTTCAACTGGTAAGAAAAGGTAAGTTGAAGTCAATTTCGGCCTCGATTTCTCGATTTCACACGGACTAATTCAAAAGATCGGTAGATAAGTAAGAGCTTGCCTTGTGGTGTACCGGTGTCAAATTCTAAAGATTGGTTCTTGTGGAATCACACAAAATCATTTAAATTGGTGATTAATTAGTTCAATTCAATAGATTATTTCAGCTAGAAAATTAAACATAATCTCTTAAACTTTATATGTATAATGCTGAAATTCTTATTTAGAGCAGCTTGATCGAGGAATCGACTTGTATATATGATGCTAAAATCCTTAAATGCTTAAATTTTATATTGTTGTCCGCATCATTTTAGTATGTTTTCGGGTTGTTCTACTTGGTGAATTTGTGTGTCCGCATAATTTCAGCAATTACAACAATAATTTATGGTTAATTTCCTATGTGATTGAGTTTGTTTTATTTGAGTATGGATATTGGCTATTTCAGCAATTTTTTTTGTGGGATCTGAAATGCTGAAATTAATTTTTATTAGCAGAACTCGTTATGATGAAACGCGGAAATTAATTCTTATAGATTTCATTGGGCTACTATATCTCACACACAAGCATATATTTCAGGATTTCAGCATTTCGTTGGAAAAAAAATCTGATTTCAGCAACTTCAGAAGTGGTGATGCAAAAAAAAAGCTACTCTGGTTTTAGCAACACGGTTTCAGCAATTCCGATTTCATCAAATCCGATGTCAAAGTGGTGACGCGGAAAAAAGAAAAAAAAAACAACTCCGGTTTCAGCAAAGCGAAAAAAAAAGTTTAAAACAAGGGCTGCTGAAACCGAATGTGCTGAAACCCATGTTTCAACAACGCGAAAAAAAAAACTGGAAAAACAAACTGAAATAGGGGTTGCTGAAACCGTATATGCTGAAACTCATGTTTCAGCAATTCAGTTTCAGCAACGCAAAAAAAAACTGGGAAATAAAAATAAAAAAATGAAATATGGATTGCTGAAATCGTTTGTGTTGAAACAGGAGTTTCAGCAATTCCATTTCAACAACACGAAAAAAAAAACTGGACAAAAAAACTAGGAAAAAAATTGAAACAGGGATAGTGGAAACCATATGTGCTGAAACAGGAATTTCAGCAATTCCGTTTCAGCAACGCGAAAAAAAAAACCCCTGAAATCGGAGGGGGGCATAGGGGGCGGTGGACATTTTGCTAATTTGGAGTACTTGGGAGACATTTTCCTAATATAGTCGAAAATTTTGGACATCCTAGTAATCACCCCTATAGATTTAGCATATTACTAAATATTCACTAAATACGAGTTTAATTCGTAAATAAAACAAAAGAGGTTAGATCTCTATGAAAACAAAAAAAACGCGGATTTTGAAATAAAATAAGTTACCGTCTATCCCAGTATCCCACCTACCTTTGTTTTATTTATGAATGGGGGAAGAGACCCCAGTCCAGTTACAGAGACCACTGCTGCCATTATAATTGATTACGCTTTCTCTTTGGGGTCTTTGTAATTTATTAATGCTGGACGAGAATACGGAGGCGGCGGAGAGATTGAGGTCGACGACGTGATGGAGAGAGATCTGTGATAGATGCAAAAAAGATGAAGGAGGAGCAGAAGTCGATCAAGCTATTTAAGGTAAGCGATAGAGAGAGAAAGACAGAGATCTGCGATCTGAACTGGATTTTTTATCTGAACTGGAGAGAGAGAGGAGGAGGAGAGAGAAAAAGCGAGATCCGTAGAAGTGTAATAAACTGATTTTTTTAAGTAAGGCAACAATTAATCAATTAATTGTTTCAACCGATTGTAATTGATTTAAATTGGTGGAAAAAAACAAATCAATTAACCGAATTGAAACATCCTTTGTTTCAAAACAATTAACTGTAAATTTTACCAATTTTTTAATTTTTCAAAACAGTTTTTCAATTACAAATAATTATGCCCGCCCCTAACATTAAGCGGCTGCTTCTCCGCGGTTTTAAAAAAAAAAATGGTTGCTTCTCTGCCGCATATCCCCTCCTCCAATTTAACAGGGAGCCCATATGAATTTAACTCGCCCATCATGCTTTTCATTTGCCAAAGAATCCCTTAAATTACGATCGCTCTGCACTTCGTATGATCCAACCCAAAAATGCCTAAAATATATAAAATCCCTAATGTAGACTCTAAAAATCAAATAATACAAAATAAGCTATAAAAATATGTAAAATATACATAAAAAATAACCTAATATTATATGCAAATCTATAACTAAAGTAAATCGTTTCAAAATACCCAATTCTTAGACTTTTGCTAGTCATCAAGCAAACTATCACAAAACAAAGACTCTAAAAAGAAACAGACTAAAGACCCAAAGAAATTTCTATAAGTGATTTACTGATTACCATTTCTTTCAAGATTATTTAATACATTAAGCTCAAAATAGTTATGACACTATGAGACTCATAACAAATCTTTCATACTCATTACTTAATACCTGACCAGATTTAGGAGATGCTTGCATTTGTAATATATTAAGCAATCAAAATCATTAAGCACACATAAAAACAGTCACAAACCCTCAAATATTACGTACTAAGTCTTTTCTATTTCGGAGTTTTGTTAAAACTCTTTTTTTCCCAAATACATTTTCTCCCTCTTTGTGTGAATTTTATCATCCATAAACAAGATCGGTTACGAACCATATTTTTTTCTTTTGATTATCGAGTGAATTTTATCCTCCTCCACCACGTTGCTTATGAAGGTGTTTTCTTGGTTTATTGATGATTCTTTTAACTTGAGTAAATTTTATCCTCCTAGAGATGTACAAGTGAATGTTATCCTCCTTACACTCATCAACCTAACACTTATATTAAATCACATGAAACATATAACTAAATTTACTAATGCTTTTCTACATTTGTAGGCCCAGTCTGTTTTGTCGATCTTTACCTTATCCTTGTCTAATTATTGAACAAAAATGGACAATAATTGTAAAACACATTTTATTTAATTTTATTATTTGAGTTTGACCCGTTTTATTTATCCTCTTGATTCGAAGTCATATTGAGACCACGATTTGAGTGGTTTTGGTGATTTGGACTACACTCAAATTTTAGAAGGTTGCCTACGTATCTCTCGGAAGAGAATCAAGCCTTACATAATTCAGAGTGTTTTGGATTTTATGTTGGGTTCGGTTTGGATTTTATTTCTTGTATGTATCAGAAGATGAAGTTCAAGTACACCTTCTCAAAGGGTAGGTTAAACAACACTCCATCCGACTAACTCGAGCTCACCTTCTCGAAAGGGTAACTCAAGTAACCCGCCTATCATTTTCATAGAAAACAATTTAAATTTTAAAGTGGAGTTTAATTTGGGGTTTGATTTGTTCTAACTTAAAGGTCAATTTGGGGGTTGTGATTTGTGAGTTTCCTACATACCCATTTGGAAGGGATCAAATCACATGCAGTTTTTGAAAATGGAAAATTTGAATTTGGTGTAATTTGGTTTTGATTTTTTGTGTGACCAAACTCGACGAGTGAAAGCTTTGTCTTGATTCAGAGTGGACACTTTGGATTGGATGGAAATTTGATTTTTTTTTTGGGACGATTGAACTCAACGAGCAAAAGCTTTATTTTGATTTACAGTTGACACTTTGGCTTTAATTAAAACTTGAGATTTTGTTTGGGACGACTGACCTCAACGAGAATTTGATTTGCATCGAGTTTCCTACAGAGCTCATAAAAGAGTAACAAGTCATGACGTAGTTCTAAATAGAAAAAATGTAATTTGGTTTTGCTCTTTAGATTGTTTGAGGAGTGTGATGGATATCCATGAGCTTGTTGCTTTATGTCGAGTGTCTACGTATTCAACAAGTAGGAATCAAGTGGGCGTAGTTATGAAAGAACCAATGTAATTTGTTTTTGGCTTGGCGATTGAACGCGATGAGCTTCATCTTTGTACCGAGTGTCCTACCTACCTTTTTGAATGAGATCAAATCATCCGTAGCTCCGGTTGTAGGACGAATTTAAATTTGAGGAAATTAGATTTGAGGTTTTGACTCCAGTTTTGTTTAGGAGCCAATTTAGGACTCACCCACTAGATTTAATTGGCAAAAAAATATTCGATATGTTTAATTTTATGTTTGATCAAACTCGAATATTTAATTTGAATCAATTATAATTCTTATATTTTAGTGGGTTGCTTTTGTAATTAAACAAAACTTCTTTCAAATATGCAAAGCATATTCGGGTCAAGGGTGTGCAGACATATAATATATCAGGACAGATATTTCCGCCGCTAATTTTTACTATTTCCACCGCTAATCACCGCATACCTATGCGATGGGTTTAATGACAATCAACGTACCCGCCGCATAGGTATGCGGTGGGCCACCGCATAGGTATGCGGTGGGTCGAGGTGTATACAGACCCACCGGAATACGTTGCGGTGGGTCTGTCCGTTTTGATCTCAAAAACATCTCCAACGGCTTCGGGATAGAAACATAACAAGACTCGGATTACTCGATGTAGGCTTCTGGGGATTTCCTCGATATTGAGTAAAATTGCTCGATATCGACTAGCATTTTTTTCGTCTTCTGCTCAGCAACTCGATTCCGGCTTCCAGGAGCAAAGTCTACTGGATTTTTACTCGATATCGAGTAGATTTCCTCGATATCGAGTAACGTCCTCATCTCTAGCTTTACTCGTCAGCTCCGGGGTCTGGACTCGATATGATTTCCTCGATATCGAGTAAAACAACTCGATATCGACTAACTTCTTCAGCTCTGCTCGATTCTGGCTCACTCTGGTGGAAATCGACTTCTTGTACTCGATATCGACTAAGGGTACTCGATATCGAGCAAGTGGTGTCAAGTCGATTTTTCCCTACTTCCAGCTCAATTTGTCCTGGTTCCGCTGCTCCTTGACCTCGGGCTTCTGTAGTTGACATCGAGTTTTTCTCCATTCTCAGAATTGCTGTAAATTACTTCGATTTCTGCGAGATTAAACAGAACTGGTGTAGATTCCATAATTTGGAAAATAAGCATAAACTACATAGATTTTGTACTATTCTAGCCCAAATGTATGAAATGCATGCAGAAATCGATATAAAAGTAACTATAAAACATGGCGAATTCGGCTCACATCAAACACCCTCGAAAATACTTTTAATTGTCATTCATGGGAAGAAACAAAACTCTCAATATATTAGATTCATTCTCATATGTCTCTTCAATCAATTACAATCCTCGAAAAGGTACTAGTGTCACAAATCCATGCATGTGTAATTAAAAAGCAACATCTACTCACAAAAGGAGGGTAATGCAAAAAAATCATATGACAAAGCAATAATAATCAAGAGGACTTTAATTTAAGCTCAAATAAGAAGTGGATTGGTAAAAGGCTAAAGGTGGGCAATTTTTTGCCCATGTGGTGCTAATAATATGGGGAAATGGAGTACTTTCCAAACTTTCAAACCACATTCCTTCTTCCTTTGATTTCTCACCTTTCATAATGCTTTTATCAATAATAATGCTTTTACCTCTCTAACCTCAGCACTGCCTTCTCGCGAGTCGCAAATATGGGTGTAATGAATAGCCCCAGATCCTTAGTGCTTCGGACTCCTCACAATGTGTCCCATCTCACTGAACTATTATCTCAGCAAGCAGGGTCGATCTACCTTTATCTCCTGAGGTGATCAGATTTTCTTTCACTCATTAAATTTTCCATATATTTCAAACAATTTCCTACCAAACTCCAATAATGATAATAACCATAAAACAAATACCATATAACATCTCCGTAATGTAACATCATTCTCAACATAGTCCTCGGATAAGGTAAAGAATGTCAATATTTAGATCATGTGGAGCAATAATATGAAATAAGGCATAATATGGCTTTTGTGTTGCATAAGCATAGGTATGGGTAGGATATAACAATATGAGCATTATATGGAAATATAAAGTCCTTCATCCTCTTATTATGCAACATGTCAAAAGCAACATCAAATTTTACCTCCTTTCATGGATTTCAATAAAAATATGCACTTCATTGTGACTTCCCTTTACTAGGCAATTTCATGCTATATCTCTAACGAATCCAATTTTGCATCGTCGAGTTCAATCAAAGCTTTCATGACATATATTTAAAAAAATTGATGGGGGTCAGTTTTTCAAACTTTTGGAAAACATGCATGTAAGCACATAAATCAAATATGAATTCGAAAATAGCCATTGATGTCCACTAAAATAGCCATGTTTTTATGCACATTTTAGCTCCTTATTCTATATACTTTACATATTTCGGGCTAGGAATATGTTGAATTTGTGTAGTATATGCTTATTTACAAGAAATAGAGGTCTACATAAGTTTTGGTTTAATATTGTAGAATTTGGAGCGATTTCGAGACAAAACCAAAGGACGGGATTCTACTCGACTTCGACCAGGCCTTACTTGAAGTGGACTAAAGTTGAAGCAGATTTGATCAACGACAGAAGAAAAAGACGATTCGAGCACGAGCCGTACTCGACGTCAACCACACCGTACTCGACGTCGACCAGAATTGGGGGGTTACCCGAGTTCAACGAAGAGAAGCACTCGACAAGCTAAAGATTACCAGAAATCGAGTACACCCTACTCGACGTCGACCAGACTTGGTCGAAGTCGACTACCACAGTGCTCGAAATCGAGCTAGTCCGAGTCTTGTTAAGGTTCTATCCAGAATCCAATGGAGATATTTTCGAGAAGAGATTTCCAACACATGGAGATTTATATATTTTTTATCTTTTTATTTATCCTAAGGGTTAAAACAATTAAATTACCCTAGGATTTATCTTGTTTTATCTAGTTTAGATTTAATTATTTCTAGTAGGATTATATCTTCTATAATAGATAGATAGGTATAGATATAGATAGAGTTTCTTTCCTAGATTAGCTTGGAATGAAGCCTATAAATAAAGCCCATGTGGCTAGCTTTTGACGCATTCAATTTTCAGAGAAGTAGTTCCACGGATAGTTTAGGAGTTCAAAGGTTTTAGGGTTTTGACATTCTACGAAAGTTGAGTGCCGGGATTGTAAAGACTTTGAATATAGTTTATGCAAGTTATTTCTTTTCAATCAATGATGTCTGCGATTGCGATGAGGCGCGAGTAGTCCACCTACTTCTAGGGTTGGGGTGCGCCCAACGAGAGCCATGTTGGTGGATTAGAGATTGCAAAAGAAGGTACTTTATCGTTATCTTACTCTATTCCATGTGCTTCATCTTTGATTGAGAAATTGAAGAACTCATGTTGTGAAACTTGGGTAGTAATTAGGATTTTTATTCGGAAGATAATAAATTCTAATTATGAAAAGGAATAAATACAATCAGGATTATTTATCGCGAGATTTATATTAATACTTGTCGGATTAGGTGAAAGCCTTCTCCTTTATCGATAAAGTCGCCGCCTTTTATGATTTATAATCCCGCTTTCATGGTAATCGTTGTTGCAAACCCCGATCTTGGAAGTCTTTTTCATACATTGTTTAAAGGTTCGAAATTTGCATTCATTTATTTACTGTTCCTACTCGACTTCGACCACCCCTTGGTCGACGTCGACCACTGATTTCTCGATCGAGCAAGATTGTTGTTGCTTGTCTCTCTGCAGGAACTCGACCACGACCAGACCGTACTCGATGTCGAGTAAGCCTAGTCGATGTCGACCACCATCAGTGTCTTCTGTTGCTCAAATTTGACTGTGCTTGACCCCCTGTCGACTACCCTTAGTCGAGGTCGAGTACCCCTGAAGTCGATTTCTGTCCGTGAGATTCTTCCTCTGCCTAAGATCCGCTGACCAGCTTCCTCGAGGATCGAACCTGACTTCCTTTTGCTGCATCGGGAGGGAGTCTTGAACATTATTTGCTGGGATCCAATCGGCTTTCTTTACTTTATTAGTATTTTATTTGCACTCTCTATTTCCTCCTACAACAGCCATGTATAAGCAATTTAAGAAATAAACCTTAAATATGCACACATTATGTCAAATAAAGCCAAATATGCATAAAGCAAGCCCTTCCCCCACCCCATACTTAAATATTACAGTGTCCTCACTGTATATAAAAAATAAGGGTAAAGAAAGAAACTCACTAGACAGTGTGCTAATCGTTAGAATCGAGTGCTATGCTGCTGCAAAGCTGGTCGAAATCGACAAGGCTGGTCGACTTCGAGAAGATTGGTCGATGTCGACCAAGTCTACTCGAGATCGAGTAACTTGTTGCCTTCAGGGTGATCCCTCTTGACCACAGGCTCCTTTTTGCTCGAGATGTGTGGTCGATTTCGAGTAGTTTACTCGATGTCGAGTAAGTCTACAGCTTTTCTTCCCTGCAAGATTCGTTAGAAATGAAATACCCACATTAGAAAAACTAAAAGTTTAAAACAAACAAAAGCAACAATGTCCAAAAAGTCCCAAAAATAAATGTCTATTTACAAGCTCTAGATTTTATAGTCGCTACGCCGACTTTCTATTAAGCTCAAGGTGGCATTTGCAGGGCACATGTAGCTTGGGCTTCATACATGACTCCATTCTTGTCCATCAACTGCAGTCCGTCTGAATGGATCTTGTTCATCATGAAGGGCCCCATCTTCTTCTTGTTGAAATTGTTTGGAAACCAATGATCCTTTTATTTGGTGACATAGACTTATTGGGATCATCATTGGAAATCCTGCATAATCGCACATACCAAGGCAAACCTCTCCCATGTATATATAAATCTTTAATGGAAATAGGAGAAAAAAAGATCAATACCTAGGCTTTCTTTCGCATAATCGAATTCGGGGACCTCGGTGTTTGGTCGATTTCGAGTAATAGTACTCGATATCGAGGAGTTCAGCTCTTCTGGTGCACTACTGGTCGAAGAAGGTGGAGTCGAGGAAGAAGGGATTTGGTCGACATCGACAAGTTTTCTCTATGTCGAGGAATTCTTGGCTTCGGGTTTGTTGCTCGACGAAGCTGCTGCTGGTGGGAGGGCTCTAATTTTGGTCGACGTCAACCAATTTTTTTGATGTCGAGTAACTCTTGTCGACTTCGACCCCATACTTGAATCCTGTCAAGGCATCCGAAAAATAGTTAGTCCAAATCGACGTACCTTGGTCTATGTCAAGTGGATTCTCAACTTCTTCGTTTAGGATGGCCATGATCTCCTCCACCTAGGCTTCCATATCCCTCTTTTCTAGTTCTTCAGGAGTCATATTTCTTACCATAGGCTCCCTACAAGTAATATAACCAGCTGATATAGATTTTACCTCTTCCATGGGACCAGTATGCCTTCCAGATTTATTAAAGGAATACTCAATTACCTCATCGCTGATGTTGAAAGTGGGCACTCCCTTTCTTACGCTTATGCTGGCATCCACCGTCGCCAAGAAGGGCCTTCCTATAATAATTGGACAAGCAGGGTCCTCCACCATATCAATAACTAGAAAATCAGCAGGGACAAAGAACGTAACTACTTGCACTGGTACATTGTCCACCATGCCTGTTGGGATGACCACCGTGTTGTTTTCCATATAAAGCTTTGCATCCACAGGCTCTAGAGCACCTATCTTAATCTTGGACCATATTGATAGAGGCATTATACTCACACTGGCTCCAAGATCACATAAAGAATTGAATTTATATTGACCAAATCCAATGGTTATAGCAAACTTACTTGGATCTGGCATTTTCTCAAGTATGTCCATATGGCTACACTCCTCTGCGATCTCTACCATTGACCGCTTTTCGCTTAGGATCTCCTTAAGGAACTTGACATATGATGGCATTTCATTAAGAGATTTTTTGAAGGGTATGGTGACATTGAGCCTTTGAAGCATCTTGATGAAGCGCTGGAATTTCTTCTCTGTTGGATCCTTTGGAGATTTTGTTGGGAAAGGCAGCTTCTTTTTCTGGTTCGGAGCCAGAACAGATGTCGGAGGTGTTACAGCTTTCTCGACGTCGACTTGATTCTCCTCGACATCGACAAGATTTTTCTCGATATCGACCAGTTTCCTCGATGTCGAGTTGGAGTGCTATGCAGATGAATTTTGGCCAAGCTTCTCCTCGACGTCGACTTGATGTTGCTAGACATCGACCAAATTCTGGTCGACATCGACTTGCTGTTGGTCGACATCGAGTTGTTTCTCAGCTTCTTCATCCTGCTGCTTTCCGTCCTCTGGCTCGCGTAGTTGATGCCAGCTCCTGAGCTTTATGGCTGCGACATGTCCAGTCTTCCCCTTAGGATTAGGCTCAAAAGATCTAGGGAGCGTACCTGATTGTCTGGGGGCGCATGCTGCTTACTGGTCAATCTGTGTATCAATTGATTTCCTCCAGACATCGATTTCTCCAAGCTTAGCATTGACACCATGTATCTGAGTGTAGACAGAATTGAAGGATTGTTTGGTGTCTGAATGGTTCCTCCGCATTTCCTCTAGGATGGTCTGTAGGTCATCCCTCTTCTGGTCCGTTTCCGGATGTCCTTGAGCTCTGTATGGCGGGGGGGGGGGGGGGGGGGGGGGTTCCTAGGGGCACCTTGGTTACACTGTGGTTGCTGAAACCTTTGGTCCCCCATATAGCGATTGGGACCCCCTGCGTAAGCTACCTGATTGACGGTTTTTAGTCGCCTAAACCGTATCAAAATAAATTCGAACTTACTAACTAATGTAGTGTGATAAGTACGAGTCGATCCCACAGAGAATCAAGTTATTCCTAAGTTAAGTCTATTTACCAATTAAGAGAACAAAAGGGGGTTTTGGTGATTGAGAATAAGAAAGAAAACAAAATAAACTATAAACAAGCTAACGGAGATAACAATTAAGAAAATAGTTTCATCTACAAACATCCACTTTAGTTTAACTAGTTGATCCTCGATTCTTCTTCAAGTTCTCTTTTCATCCTATTATTGTTCCTGTCCTGATCTTGTGTAAATTACTAGTCCTACGAGTCCTAGTAACCCTTACTAATTAGATAACCTTAACACGGTCAAGATTTAACCTAATAGTAGCATTAAGATTAAGGATTAACCAGGATATATGCAACACCAAGCTACGAGTCAGCATTTAACATATAATTGATTCTCTACACACCAGTTTAGTCCTACGAGTCCTAAAAAGGCATGATTGCTACCATGGATTAAAGTTCGCTACGAGGAATCTACAAAATCCTAGCAATTAATCTCAACTAGTTGTACGGACTAGAAGAAATCAACAATATTCGCAAAACAATCAATACGAATCAATAGGAATAGAACAAGAATAGAAATCTCACAACTTTATTAAACCAAAGCTTCAATCCATAGATGAAACGGAGGAGTTTAGATCTCCATAAAAATAAGACAAAACATAATTAGGGTTAAGGTGGAAACTAAAGTCGGCTCCTCTGCCTTGCGGCTGTATGAATGTAAATATATATAGTATTCCTAACATATATCTAATCTATAATATATCTAATATTTTATCTTAACTAACATCCAATTTCTAATAAAACAACGAAGTAGTAACAAGCAGCACTACATTCCGTGTGTGGGCTGCGCTCCCTCCGTATGAAATTCATCAGCCCCGATCTCGTATATTTTGAGTAACTCGGCCCAATCTTCCATTCATTATGAGTATCTCGGCCCTATCTCATATAATT
Source organism: Persicaria tinctoria (assembly GCA_037127255.1). Taxonomy (NCBI): domain Eukaryota; kingdom Viridiplantae; phylum Streptophyta; class Magnoliopsida; order Caryophyllales; family Polygonaceae; genus Persicaria; species Persicaria tinctoria. The sequence continues at coordinate 55,215,913 of JBANSL010000006.1, read as the reverse complement.
CGCTCCAAAATGCCTGAAATCGATCAAACACGGGTGTAGACTCCGAAAACTAAATAATAACAAATTAACTATAAAATATGTAAAATATACATGAAAATGACCTAATCTAATATGCAATTATACGACTAAAATAGACTCTATCACTACCTCTTCGTGGTTTTTCGTCATCCTGACTTTCTCTGTGTGTGGGCACTCAGTAGTGGTGTGCCGCTGTGATCCGTATTCGATGCAGGGCTGGTTGACAGAAAGATACTTGACTTGCTTGAGGAGCTTGCGATTCTGATCTCTGTAGTATTGCTACTTGACATCTGGGTTCTCAAAAACAAAGATCACTCATCAGTATGGTTCTCATGGCTACAAGAGTATTTATTATGTTAATGCTCAAAATAGTTAGGACACTATGATACCCACATCAAACCCTTCATACTCATTGCTTTAAACTCCAATTAGGTTCAGTGGATGCTTGCATTCAGAATGTATTGAGCAATCAAATTCGTTAAGCACTTAAAAATCGTAATAAACACCCATAGATTACTAGGCCTTTTCTACTTCGGATTTTCAATAAAGCTCATTTTTTCTTTTGTTTCTAAACACTTTCTCTTCCTCCTAGTGTGAATTTTATCCTCCACAAGGAGGATCGGTTACTAACCGTATTTTTTTTTTTCAATTCTTATTAGTATCGAGTGAATTTTATCCTCCTCGAACATTTCTATCAAGCTTGGTTTATTGATGATTCTTTTCACTCGAGTGAATTTTATCCTCCCCGAGCGGTGCAAGTGAATTTTATTCTCCTTACACTCATCAACCCAACATATATATCAAATCACATCAAAAATCACATCAAACAGATAACCGAATTTACTAGTGCTTTTCATCAGGGGTTTAGACATAAACATTACAAATCATATAAAATTTTTCAAAATTGCTCTAATCTGAACATCCAACCAATAATCAAGTTATAACTAAAGCTCATAATCCAGATTATCTATGGGAATCCCACAAGTGTCGTTATTCAATTACAATTCAAATTTATTAACTCTTAAGCCATGAAAAACCATATATCATCATCGAGGTCATACCAATCATAGAAACAACTTCCTATAACAAATAAAAAAAACTAAGACTCGATAACTTATGTGAGACCATGGGATAATTATCAAACATTTATAAATAATGCAACCTATAATGTAATGCATAACAAAAAATTTTTTTTAAAAAAAACTACCAGGTAAATAAAATGCGGACCTACACTTGAATTCCCCCACCCCATGCTTAAAATTTTACTTTGTCCTCAAAGTAAAGAAAAAGAATAAAAGAGTATGAGGAAACTCACCAAACAAATCAGGCATTCCAGAACTAATCTTCAACTCAAGGGGAGGTAGTGGTGTTGCCTCTGAATAGACCATAAAATTCAGCAACTTCTCATAGGTACAGGACGTGTCCAACACCACAGACAGCAGCAAAAACAAGCCAAACTTGCATAGCAATCAGCGGCAGATTCAGTTCAATAGCAAAGGAATATCAAAAGCATAAAATTCAGCAAGGTAAGTGACTATTCCTAAGTATTAACACCCTCAAAACATGATAAAAAGAGCTTAGAAATTACAGCCCTGGTTGTTTGAGCAGAAGCTTTCAGCAACTTGGATGCAACTAACATTGTGAACCGTCTTGGAGTCGAAAAAATATAGACAGTCTCCTTTGCAATGTGTCCTGGCCAAAACAAAAGACAAAGAAAACACACCACAACCAAATACATTCCAACATCCGAGAAAACTATATCATCCAAGAATAAAGAACATGATCAACAAATCAAACAAGCAATCCTGTGACTCATGCCCATCCAAATTTTACAAATTGAATTCATGAAAATTGAAATGGACAGAAGGAGTATAAGACCACAAGAATAGAAGAAACATGGATCCAATCACATATCATGATCAACCCACCTAGCCACCAACCTAGCCAATAATAGGGGTTGTCCATTGAACATTTGATATCAAGTTCGAAATTTTAGCACAGCTACAATCATCATCAAATATAATCCAAAATCAATCCACCTAGTTCCTCAAGCACAAATTCAGCCATGTAGAGCTCGGTAGCATATAATTGATAAGATTAGCAAGACCAAGCTAACCCTATGAAATTAAAACATCTACTTAGCAATCAGAAGCAAACATCAACAAATTATATAAAAATCAAATCCAATTCACTGCATCAAAATTCAGAATAGAGGCGCAATAATGCAGCAAAACATGACAGGTAATGACCAACTATCGATTTCGCCTTTACCCCAATATCAGTTTTAAGACACCACAAGGCCAAAATTCAGCAAACAAACCGAGATAAACAGGACAACAATGACTAGATCCCACCAAGAAATTGACTGAATTCCACAAAGAACTAGATAGGCAAAGCACGTCTGTCCCAATAATTTCATAGAAGCAGAACTAGGTAGGGGATTGAAACATACCTGCACTTACCTGCCGTTACTGAAGTTCAAGGAATCCCAGTCAGGTCGAGAGGAATCGCAGGCAGCCGGAGACGCAAGCCTGAGAGAGGGGGCCGCTGTGCTGATTGTGCGGCGCCGGCAGGTGACGCTGGGTGGCGTTCTCGGAGAAGGGGTGCCGGAATGGGGGACAGCAGAGGTGGTGCGGTGGGTGAATTGGTTTCGCCGGTGGAGGCGAGGGTTCTGGACGGAGCGGTGGTGTGCAGCAGCGGCGAGAGAGAAGCAGTGGTGCGGCGCCGGCTAGGGTTCAGGCGAAGAGGGGCGTGTGGGGATGGAAAGGTGCGGTGACGGCGATGGTGATATGAGGGCGAAGAAGATGACAGCGATGGTGAGATAAGGGTGGAGATCAGGGGCCGAGCGAGGACAACAGCAGATCCGAGAGGGAGCGGTGGTCGGCAGGAGGTCCGGCGGAAGGATTTGCAGTGGTGCGGCGCCGGCTACAGGTAAAGAGAGGAAAGGAAGAGCCGAAGAGGGAGGAAAGAGAGCCGCTTTCTTTGTTTCTTTTTTTTTTTGGCGAAAATGCATAAAACCACCCTTTATTCACCTTTGTTTGCAATTAACCACCCCTTATTCAAAAAATTTCACTTAACCACCCTTTATTCACCTTTGTTTGCAATTAACCACCCCTTATTAAAAACAAATTCACTTAACCACCCCTTATAACAAATTGTTTGCAAGTAACCACCCATCCTCCCATTTTTCTTTAAATTCAACTTAAAAGTAAAAGACGAAAATGCCCCCAAATTTGGTCATTTCGGGTTTCGCGTAAAACGGGTCCCGTGTAGATCCGAGTTGACTTGAACTCGAGTTTGGCGCGATTTCGGGTCAAATCGGGTCGATTTCGGGTTTGTCAATTTCTATTTTTTAAATTAAAAAAATCACAATCTGGTAATTTTGTGATAATTTTAAAATGATAAAATTAAAGACGTGGTTCTTAAGTTCTAGCGCTTGTAATTATATACTATATCTAAAATATTTGATTTTTACTATTTCTTGTAATTTTTAAGAAAATTTAAAAGTATCTAAAATATCAAATTTTTAAATAATTTTTTTAAAATAAATAATTTCATGCAATTAGTATTAAGCATATAATTGTTTTAATATTTTAATGTTTTTATCTTCTTAAAAATCAAATATTATCGATCGGAGGGAGTATTATACAATACAAATAAATATAAAAGTTGATTTGAAAATGAAAGATCAAGTGATTGTAATTATAAAATGTAATAAATTGGAATCTCCATAAAAAAAATTAATCATATATAATTATAAATCAATCGGGTTAATCGGTTCACCGGATCAATTGGGTCAATAGGGTCACCGGGTCTAAACCCAGATGACCCGAAAAATTACCCGGTTTTCGGGTTCGGGTAGGAAAAAAATTTTGGGTCAAAATTTTCGGCTCTTAACCAAAAAATTTCGGGTCGACCGGTACGGATCGTGTTCTGACAGGTCTACTATCAAGCATTGTCAGAGGAGGGTGCAAATAAAGCGTCAATGACCGAAAGAGGTATGACTACATTTGACCTACTAGTAGAGGTGGGCATAACTTGCATACATTAATGGTAATTTTGTATAAATAATAATAAATAAAAACTGTAAAACCAAATTTGGGTGCATTTTCGTCTTTTACTTTTAAGTTGAATTTAATAGAAGTTTAATTTAAAGAAAAATGGGAGGATGAGTGGTTACTTGCAAACAATTTGTTATAAGGGGTGGTTAAGTGAAATTTTTTGAATAAAGGGTGGTTAATTGCAAACAAAGGTGAATAAAGAGTGGTTAAGTGAAAACTTTTGAATAAGGGGTGGTTAATTGCAAACAAAGGTGAATAAAGGGTGATTTTATGCATTTTCGCCTAAAGAAAAATGGGAGGATGGGTGGTTACTTGCAAACAATTTGTTATAAGGGGTGGTTAAGTGAAATTTTTTGAATAAGGGGTGGTTAATTGCAAACAAAGGTGAATCAAGGGTGGTTAAGTGAAATTTTTTGAATAAGGGGTGGTTCATTGCAAACAAAGGTGAATAAAGGGTGGTTTTATGCATTTTCGCCTTTTTTTTTAGTGATTTTTTTTTTCTGATTTTTTCTTTTTTAAATAAAGAATGAAATCTATAACCAAAAATATAAATATAAATCCTAACTAAGCCGGAAAAATAAAATAAAAGTAAAATAAAATTTTAAAAATACCAATAAAATTATTCCGATCTAAAAAAGAATTTAAAAAAACATACCTTGGGTCCTTCCCCACCTCTCAAAGATCAGACATTGTTAAGGCCCTCAGTAACTTGTCAAACTCTTGTGCACACATATCAATTAAGCGTATATAATATAATGATAAATCGAAAGTAAATAATATTGTAGATAAAAACCGTTTCAACTTATCATATATGCGAGCATGACTCCTTGCAGAGGGTATGTAATACCACCAACACAGTTCCGTTGGTGGCTTCTCAAAGTAATGTTTCCAAGGGTCTGCATATTCACCAAAATCCACAAAAGAGTAAGAAATATCAATACCTTGCTCGGGAGCCACATCAATCGACTCGGTACATGGTTCCTTGATAGGCAAGTCAGGGATGATTTCTTCAGATGAGATAGGAGCCAAAACACATGGATCCTCATGCGTGCACTCATGAGACTCCATGTCAGGGGGCATCAGGCTCACATCGATCAAATCATCATTGTTTGTGTCTTGACTTTCATCAACTTGAGGAATAAAGCATTGAGATACTACCAACTCACTCACCGGTTGATTAAGTTGGTTCAATTGTTCCTCAATTCCCTCCATCCTTTTAAGCACCTCCTCTAACATAACCTGGCGTGTGAAAGCTTCTTCCTGCTCCACCTGGTGACCCATGTAGCAGAAAAAATCCCACATCTCTGATAAGTTGAAGCTTGCCAAGCCTCCGTTACTCATAGACTCGGCAAGTTCTTTGGTCTCATGAGTCATGCCCTCAAGTGCACAAACAACCATATCTTGCAAACTACCTTGGTAACCCCTTGCATAACGGGCATCCAATAAATTATGCACTCTTGTGAAATAATGGTGAAAATTTTCTCCTTGACACTGCATTAATCTCATCTTAAAATGTTTGTGATAAGGGTGTCGTGAACCGTAAGATAGGTTCACCACAAAGTTAAGTTATATACAATAATCGGCAAACACACAAAACAAAGAAATAAACTTTGATTCCCCGGCAACGGCGCCAATTTGATTGAGGGTTTTTAGTCGACTAAACCGTATCAAAATAAATTCGAACTTACTAACTAATGTAGTGTGATAAGTACGAGTCGATCCCACAGAGAATCAAGTTATTCCTAAGTTAAGTCTATTTACCAATTAAGAGAACAAAAGGGGTTTTGGTAATAAACTATAAACAAGCTAACGGAGATAACAATTAAGAAAATAGTTTCATCTACAAACATCCACTTTAGTTTAACTAGTTGATCCTCGATTCTTCTTCAAGTTCTCTTTTCATCCTATTATTGTTCCTGTCCTGATCTTGTGTAAATTACTAGTCCTACGAGTCCTAGTAACCCTTACTAATTAGATAACCTTAACACGGTCAAGATTTAACCTAATAGTAGCATTAAGATTAAGGATTAACCAGGATATATGCAACACCAAGCTACGAGTCAGCATTTAACATATAATTGATTCTCTACACACCAGTTTAGTCCTACGAGTCCTAAAAAGGCATGATTGCTACCATGGATTAAAGTTCGCTACGAGGAATCTACAAAATCCTAGCAATTAATCTCAACTAGTTGTACGGACTAGAAGAAATCAACAATATTCGCAAAACAATCAATACGAATCAATAGGAATAGAACAAGAATAGAAATCTCACAACTTTATTAAACCAAAGCTTCAATCCATAGATGAAACGGAGGAGTTTAGATCTCCATAAAAATAAGACAAAACATAATTAGGGTTAAGGTGGAAACTAAAGTCGGCTCCTCTGCCTTGCGGCTGTATGAATGTAAATATATATAGTATTCCTAACATATATCTAATCTATAATATATCTAATATTTTATCTTAACTAACATCCAATTTCTAATAAAACAACGAAGTAGTAACAAGCAGCACTACATTCCGTGTGTGGGCTGCGCTCCCTCCGTATGAAATTCATCAGCCCCGATCTCGTATATTTTGAGTAGCTCGGCCCAATCTTCCATTCATTATGAGTATCTCGGCCCTATCTCATATAATTCGCTCCAAAATGCCTGAAATCGATAAAACACGGGTGTAGACTCCGAAAACTAAATAATAACAAATTAACTATAAAATATACATGAAAATGACCTAATCTAATATGCAATTATACGACTAAAATAGACTCTATCACTACCTCTTCGTGGTTTTTCGTCATCCTGACTTTCTCTGTGTGTGGGCACTCAGTAGTGGTGTGCCGCTGTGATCCGTATTCGATGCAGGGCTGGTTGACAGAAAGATACTTGACTTGCTTGAGGAGCTTGCGATTCTGATCTCTGTAGTATTGCTACTTGACATCTGGGTTAATTTCTTTAGAGGGCTCGTAGAGGGGCATGGATGGGGCTGGCCTGGCATATGCATTCTCATAATAGTTTGTCGAAGTCCCAAACTTATTGTCGTATTTGGTAGGCTTGTCGAGGGTGGCCCATGCGTTGGCTGGCGGCATTGTCAGATACTCATAATGAGTATACTGGTTAATCCTATCCTTAGCGGCCAGATCAAGAGAATTGAAGAAGATCTCCTGAATGACATAGTGTGGTTGTCTGTGTGTAGGGCAAGATCGCAGTAGATCCTTATAACGTTCCCATGCTTTTGCTAGCAGATACTTGACTTGCTTGAGGAGCTTGCGATTCTGATCTCTGTAGTATTGCTACTTGACATCTGGGTTAATTTCTTTAGAGGGCTCGTAGAGGGGCATGGATGGGGCTGGCCTGGCATATGCATTCTCATCATAGTTTGTCGAAGTCCCAAACTTATTGTCGTATTTGGTAGGCTTGTCGAGGGTGGCCCATGCGTTGGCTGGCGGCATTGTCAGATACTCATAATGAGTATACTGGTTAATCCTATCCTTAGCGGCCAGATCAAGAGAATTGAAGAAGATCTCCTGAATGACATAGTGTGGTTGTCTGTGTGTAGGGCAGGATCGCAGTAGATCCTTATAACGTTCCCATGCTTTTGCTAGCAGCTCCCTAGGCTTCTGTTTGAAAATTGTTATCTTCTGGCGGAGGAACACTGTCTTGGCTGGAGGAAAGAATTTGTTGAGAAATTCCTGCTTTACTTCAGCCCATGTTGTTATGGATCGTGGGGGGAGACCTTCAAACCACTTCAGTGCTGGACCGGAGAGGGACCATCGAAAAGCTTTCATCTTGACATATTTCATAGTAGTACCTTCAGCAAGAGTATGACACATGTCAGAAAAATTGGTAATATGTTTAAGAGGACGTTCATTAAATCTACGATAGAATGCATTATTTTTAATTTCAATTAGGAAAGGAGTGCGAATTTCAAAAGTATTTTTCAGGGATTAGAATTGCCGATTCAGGCACGACGAGAGTCGGGTGCATGTAATCCTCTGCAGTGGTAGGGTATTGGGCAAGCTCAGCTTCAAACAACCTCCTTCCCTCCGTTTCCTGTGTAGTGCATGCTCTCTCAGCGATGAGAGCAGTATCCTTGGCGGCTAGTTCTGTCCTAAGCCTCTGTATCAGCTGTTCCTGTGTTTCTACGCCCGCCATGGCTCTTTTCAATTTAGCGTGGACGTGTATAAGGCGTTCCGGGTCGCCCAAGGCGTCAAACTAAGGCTGTTGACCAGAACGGCGCATACACTGCAAAATCAAAACTTAAAGAAAAAGTGAGATCTAACTACCTAAGGCGCGAATGATTGCTTCCCCAGAAACGGCGCCAATTTGTTGTAGGGCAGAAAATCGAGTTTAAAATATAAAATATAAATCAAACAAGATTCGTGCCCACGCAAATAATTACAAGACATCCTCCTGATGCAGCAGCGGGAAGTCAGGATCGATCCTCGAGGAAGCGTGTCAGCGGATCTCAGGTAGCAGTAAATCTCACAAGAAAAATAGACAGAAATAACAGAGAAAAGCGGAAAAGAAAGCAAAGCACAGAAACTGGTCGATATCGACCACTGTTGCTCGATATCGAGTAAACAAATCGACTAACAGTGCACGAAATCCACTCAACAGAAACAAAACTCAGCAAACTCAACTCGATCTCGATAAACTTTCCTCGACGTCGAAAAAAGTCCTCGATGTCGACCAAACTTCCCGAGATCGAGTAACAGTGGTAACTAAAATTGCAACTTTTCCGAACACAGAACACGAATTTCGATGAAATAAATCAATAAACTAAAGACTTCGAAGATCAGGTATTCAACACCACAACGATAACCATGTAAAATAACACATAAAGGCATAAAAGATAATGCTTTTCATCAAATAACTTTCGTTATTAACAAATAGGAATATAGAGGCTTTCGCATAAACCCTACTTGTTACTAACCCTTTTCACATAATTAACCCAAGTTGCATTAAGATCACTTTCGCTTCAATAACACAAACAAGGATCACCGTCAACTTTCGCAAAAGAATCATGCTCGCAGGGATAGAAGACGAATTGCATAAAAAGCTCAAACCTTTATCGCATCACCTCACATGGCCACCGTCGGGCTCACCCCGACCCTAGAAGTGGGTGGACTACTCGCTCTTCATCATCAAGAAAGACATTAAATAACAAAAGGAACTAACTTGCATTAAATAAATTCAAATAAAACTTACAACCAAATGAAGCCAAAACGTCTCTCAACACCTTCTCCTCTCGGCCTCTCTCTCTCATAACTCGCTATCTCTCTCTATTGGCTTGTAGCTTGGATGATTGAATTTATAAAATCCAACCCCCTAATGCCTTATTTATAGTATTCATTCCCTAGCTAATCTAGGAAAGAATAGTCTATCTATATCTATATATATTTATCTAATTTATTAAGATAAAAACATGGAAATAAATTAATTAAATCTCTAAAAGGAATTAGAACTAATGTAGGCAAATATCTTTTCCAACTTGATAGCACTTGATAGATCTTGATGAATTTTGATCTCGAAAACATCTCCAACGACTTTCGGGATAGAAACTTAACAAAACCCGGATTACTCGACGTCGACTTCTGGGGATTTCCTCGATATCGAGTAGAATTGCTCCATATCGACTAGCATTTTTTTCGTCTTCTGCTCAGCAACTCGATTCCGGCTTCCAGGAGCAAAGTCGACTTGATTTTTACTCGATATCAAGTAGATTTCCTCGATATCGAACAAGTCCTCCAGCTCCAGCTTTACTCGTCGGCTCCGGGGTCTGGACTCGATATGGCTTCCTCGATATTGAGTAAAATAACTCGATATCGACTAACTTCCTCAACTCTGCTCGATATCGAATAAGGGTGCTCGATATCGACCAAGTGGTGTCAAGTCGATTTTTCCCTGCTTCCATCTCAATTTGTCATGGTTCCGCTGCTCCTTGACCTCGGACTTCTGTAGTTGACTTCGAGCTTTCTTCCTTTCTCAGAATTGCTGTAAATTGCATCGATTTCTGCGAGATTAAACAGAAACTGGTGTAGATTCCATTATTTGGCAAATAAGCATAAACTACATAGATTTTATACTATTCAAGCCCAAATGTATGAAATGCATACAGAAATCGATATAAAAGTAACTATAAAACATGGAAAATTTGGCTCACATCAACGGTGCAACGGCGGAAATTGGCGTCGTGGTGGAAAAGCGATGATAGCCTAGGCAACATGCCACGTCCAGTGATTTATGTCTTTGGATTGAAATCACAAGGCGTTGACATGTTGCCAGGGTTATATCGCTACGTTCAAGAAAATATAAATGTCGGCTACCCGATCTCTTTTTCATCAACTTATCCAATGCAATAGTATGTGATGTACACGTGAAAGACCTTATGGTAGTACACATGTACTACGATGACGTCTTTTACGTTGTCCTCCGGATGATTGTTGTCGATGGCCTACGGTGTGATAACGCATGCAACATGCCACGTCCCGAGATTTTCGTCCTACGACAATAATCCCGAGTCGCTGGCATATTGCCCGAGCCATCATGTCAAATATCCCAGGTCGATGGCATGTTGCCCGCACGTATATACGATGGACATGTGAAAGGGGTAATGGTAGGTCTAATACACCGAGGATCTACTCAATGAAAGTGATCTACCATCACCCCTTTCACATTGTCCAACGTGTATTCTTTGTCCAAAAAAAATATTCAAACCGTAAATGCAACCAAAATGACTATCTCAAATCACCGTAAATGCTTCGGAAACTTACCAGTACAGGCACAACGTGATCTTCTTCCGCCATCGGAGTTGGTCGCCCAAATTCCACTCGTCGAGGGAGAGCGACGGAATTTCCCAGCTCTGTCCTTATTATAAGAGGCTCGCTCTCCCCCGACCGATTGAATTTGGGTGACGAACTCCGATGGAGGATGCAGATCACAATGTCCCCGTGCCGGTAATTTTCGAAAGCCTATTTTACAACCGCATAGGTATGCGGTGGGTATGAAGCAGAGACAAGATCGGGGCTATGCAGGGCTATAAAGGGGAAAAGGGCCCTTTCGCCAGCATATACTCAAGTTATGACCACCATGCCCACTACTAAAGTGTATGATACGGAGACAAGATCGGGCAATAGGTTCAGACTTACAGTCAAAAGTTTTCGTAGGCCGTCTGAAGATCATTTGTGCAACTGTCAGCACATCAGCTGGAAAGGATGGCCATGCTGCCTTTTTCAAGTTGTATGCGGAGAACGCGATACAACGAGGCTTTCCCATTCGGTTGACCTAGAGTGCGTCCAAGGAGTCCACTACGAGGATGTCCCCATGACCAGGTCCTATTCTATTAGGGATAACCCTGACGCATACTATGTTCACGTGATGGAGGCAATGACGGAGCTTGTTGGCGACTTCTTCTCCGATTTCGGAATGGCCGGTGCGTCGTAGGTAGCGATATACGCAGTCGAAAGAGTTGTGCGTCGTGCCAACACCAAACTTACAAAGTACTCATTCCATCGAATAGAGATTTACATGTTCCCGAGCAATGTAGAGGAGTCGATTGGTAGTTGTTCTGTACCATAGGTACCATGTAGTCGTAATGAGCAATGTAGAGGAGTCGATTGGTAGTTGTTCTGTACCAAATGAAATTGTAACATTTCATTTGGAAAACTCATTTCTTCGTAATTTACCAAGTGCAGATTGAAACTAACAATCATAATTTCCAAGTACATCATTTGTACTACATTACGCACACACTACATAATTAGTAATATATGTCTAGTAACTGCCTGCAAATGATGTCGTGTCTTTAATGTACGTACACCAGTGGTTCCTACGCTACGGAACAACTACCAATTGATTCCTTCACAAGATGCGGGTTAATGTGGATCTCAAGTCGGTTGAATGCGTACTTCTTCACTTTCTCGTTAGCCAGACGGACTGCGTTGTCCACAACGAACCTTGCAATTTCCAATGCGCAGCTTAGTCTAACATCGTTGAATAGGTCGCTGATTGCGCATTTGATTTCGTCAACCGCCTCGAGGTAGTATGACTCAGGGTCCTCCATGTATACTGGGTCACCGTTCACACACGCCAATTCAACCGGCTCCGAGAATGCGTACGTATTGCCCTGAACGCCTTTATAGCATACAACGCGAAAAAAGCACCAAGGAAATGATTGGCACCACCTCTTATGCTGGCAATTGCACAAATAATCATCGTACGACCGGGAAAATTTGTCTCACCTTCATACTCATCTACTCTCACCATCTGCTATTTGTATGTGTTGTGGGAACTTGCGTTGCAAGACTACATATGATGCGGTTGGCCCCTTTATAGCCCTCTGTATAGGGTGGCACCACCGCATATGTAATAAGACTCTGGCGGTAGGTCAACCGCAGAGTCTTATTACCTAGCAGTAGAGGCGAAGATCGTTAACACTATTAAGAGGTCATGTGATTATGATATCATTAGCGAAGACGCTATGGATCTGTGTGACCATGTTATCGACAAGCTAAGATCATTCAACGACAACGAAAGACGTTATTCTTTCAACGAGATGAAGATTGTGTTATCGATGAAGGAGACGACATCTTTTGTAGGCAGCTGCTATAATCCAATAGATATGTGTGTTGTAGGTGCGAAAAATGCGGTTGTGCAGACATAATCCAATTTCTGTGTGTTGTATGCGTAAAATTTATTTTTCGGTTGTAATCGGAACACAACTCCATGTACAACTAAAAGTACAACATTTGTGGAGATCGTAACATTTATTTTTAAAAAAATTCGCATACAACTGAAAGTACAACATTTACTACATTACGCACATCATACATAATTGGTTACATTCCCAAGTCTAGCAACTGCCTACAGATGATGTCGTCTCCTTAAACGATATTACAATCTTCATTTCGTTGAAAGCATAATATCTTTCACCTGCATTGAATGCTCTCAGCTTTCGGATGACATGATCACAAAGCTTCGTAGCCCCTTCAGTGTAGAGATTGTAACGACAATATCTCCTAATGTGATTCACGATCTGCGTCTCCGCATCTAAGTAATACGACTCTGGAAATCCTCTGTCGTCATAACAATGCGCACAAGCAAACTCGATCGGATAGGGTACGTCAGTGTCCGTTTCGAAGTGACACTGAAGGATAAAGCACGAATTTCCCGCAATGTAAGTTGGATGCCGACAGGTGCATTCCTCCGGCCACCTAGGCTCCGTGCAACGAATCACGGTAACCTTGTAATACAAATCACCTGCTGAACGCTGGTATGTCTCGAAGGTGTTTACCATTTTGTGTTTATCTTCTCTTAACTGCATGGGTCTCTCCGACGTGATATATAGGCCACCACCGCATAGGTATGCGGTGTTCCGTAGTTTTACCAGCCCAATATTATGTCTGATTGCCAGAACGGATCAGACCGGACCGAAAACACACCACATACGTATGCGGTGGGTGTCACCACATACGTATGCAGTGGATGGTAGTACACTCTGCCCAATATTACGGGGGGTTGCCGGACCGGACTCGTTGCCCACCGCATAGGTATATGGTGACACACCGCATACGTATGCGGTGTGTTACCACCGCCTACCGATGCGGTGATCCGATTAGTCAAGTTCGGACAGTAATGGTCAAGTTCGGACCATAATGGTCAATAGTTCGGACCATAATGCCCACTAGTCAAGTTCGCATCATAATGGTCAATAGGTTGAAGAAATGAAATAAACCACTAAAACAATCACAAGAGTTGCAATTTGAAAGATGACCCACAAAGACGGTTCAAAGCCAACATTTATTATAACAACATTGTTACAACTACAAAGACGACAATAACAACGGCTTCATCACACGAGTTCAAACACACAACAAATACAACTACATTTGATAAACGCATAAGACTTAGACCTTGTCGGCATGATTGTTGTTGATGTGCCTCTTCAAATGGCCGTACTCTATAGCGATGGCCACAATGAGGACACATTCCCGTGAAGGCGCCGCCTCCGAGGACCTCCTTGTCGTAGTGCCTGGTGAACAAGTGTTCACGTGGAACTTGTTTTGGTTTAGAAGACATTGTCGCCGATGCGCTGGGTTTCCGTTTGCACTCTGTGCATATTTTTATAGGGAAGCACCATATAGGTATGTGGTGGTGCACACCGCATACCTATGCAGTGATGCACACCGCATACCTATGCGGTGCTCCCCTATATATATTTGCAGCCCAACGGCTTGTTACTACAAATCAACATGTCAGACGACAGTGGCGATAGCTCCAGCAACGACATAATACGTCAAGGCACAATGGAAGAGTTTGAAGCGGTTCTGTACACGGGAAGCCCACGATCACAGACGGTGGAATCGATAACAAAGAGACTTCGGGAGGAAAATCGATCGTTGGTTGTCGAAAACCAACAACACCGTTGGCGGATTGATATTCTAGAGAGTGAAGTGGCAATACTCGAAGAGGAAAAGAAGGCTTTGACGATAAAGCTAGAGTAGTGTAGTGTACGTCAGCCCTAAATAAATCAGGCTTGTATGCGGGTTGATGTAATTTCAAATGTTCGTTTTAAATCGTTAAATTGAAGTGATAAATGAAGAGTGTTAAACATAATCTATATACAGGTATAATAGACAAATTCGAAATCGATCCAGAAAGATAACAACTAGCAAATCCAAAATACAAACACTAACAACAAGGAAATCAATCGTGAGTGGGGGGTGGCGGCGGCTGGTCAGGCCAAAAGCGCTCATAAGTGCGCTGGAGATGTGCCTCTTTCAACTGAACTCCAAGGGACATGAGTCACTAAATCTCCAACCCAGCAGCGCTGTGTCGCTCCTCGACAATTGTCAATGGGGGTGGCGGCGGCGGGATGATGGGCTGGTGTTGGGGAGTGTCAGAATGTAGGTACGGATGGCTACAGTGGTGGAACCACTCCACAAAATCATCGACCATGCCATATAGGCGTGGCCACGGGTTACGGGTCAACCCGTGACCCGCCGGGTCGTACGGGTCAACGACCCGCCGGGTCCGGGTTGACGGGTTGGCGGGTGGGGACGGGTAGCGGGTTAGGGTTAGGGTCGGGGAATCCGTGACCCGTGACCCGATCGTTTTCAAAATATTTTTTTTTTAAAAATTTATTTTTAATAAAATAAAATTATAATATTATGTAAATTATTTTTAAAATTACTCACAATAATACATAAACTAATATGCAATATGCAATGTGAGACAAATAAACTTCATCCTTCTCATTTTATAGACTTGGAAGTCTTCCTTCCTCCCCTCATTTCCAATGTGGGACAAAGGCTTTGTCCCACATCGAAAATATGGAGATAGAATGAGAAAGCATGGGGCTATATTTATGTATCCCACTACCACATTTCTTCCACTTCACTTGTTTCCTACATTGGAAATTAAGTTGGAAATGGAGTTTGAGAAATATATTCTCATATTTTTCTCTTACATCACACAATGAAATTATTGTGGATGAAAGAATTAAGGGGGAATTATTAGTAAATACCTCATTTTGATATTTAGTTTGTAAAAATACCTAGGTTTGAAAACAATTGCATCAATATATGGAAATTTGTTATAATATATATTATTTATGGATGTACAAGGTTTACTTAGGAAAGTTTTATCTTTTAGTAAAGATCTCGTTCTTGGAGCCTAAGGAAGTTAGGCCTATATATTGTATTTGGTGATTCCCCAGAACGTACAATTTGAATAGAATCAATCTCTTATTCTCCCCTTATTCTTCTATTTTATTATACGTTATCAGCACGAGGGTTTGCTCTTTGACTTTGATCCGAAGGTTTGCTCTTTGGCCTTGATCTGGTAGGTCCTTCCCCCCTCTCTATTCACGGTAATTGTTCATGGCGAAAATTCGATCTCTGTTCTCCGTATTTATAAACTCTCGAAATTAATTACTGCAATTGATCTTCTTGATCTAATTTTTCTTCTGAGAAAGTCAATTACGGCATCTTGTTTTTCTTCTTCATGTCCTCGGTAAAAGTCGATTACGTAGTTAATTGAAGTTCATGTTTGCCGTCTTTCTGATGTTACCGATGCTACGTTTTGCCGTTGATATATACATATCTAATTGAAGTTTGAGTTTGCCGTCTTTCTGATGTTACCGATGCTACTGTTTGCCGTTGACATATATATATATATATATATATATATATATATATATATATATATATATATATATATATATATATATATATATATATATATATATATATATATATATATAGGGAAGCTTTAAAATGTAAAAAATCCTTAACGTGTAAAATTTGCTTAACGTGTAAAATTTTGGGTTTAGTGGAAAACCGAAACGCGGGTAGAATTTTTTTTAATGAGCCGGTCCGTTAAAACAAAAAGAACCGAACCAGCTGTGAAACACAAAAGAGGCTGAATTCGAAGGTTTCTCAGAAGCACAAACCCGCTCTCATGGCAGAACTCAACGCTTTGCCCGCTTCGAAGGCCGAGATTCTCCCCTGCCTCGATGATCCATCGTTCCCATTCTTGTTCCATCCGATCTCTCTAATGTTGTTGTCCCTTCTCCTCGGTTCGCAATTTCTAGGGTTGGATCAGACTGAAAAAGGGGGCGTTGGAAGAGAGGAAGGTGGTGAAGAAGGAAGATTTGAGGCGACCAATCGACCAATTCAACAAGGTAAGGTCTCTTTTCATCCTTCAAATCGTTCTTCTATGTGCCTTGTTTCTCGCGAGCTCTCCCAAGGTTGATGCGGAATCGCCGAGCTCAGCTTTTCAGCCATTAGGGTTCCAATTTGCTGATTCTGGATTTGGTTGATGTCAGTGACGAAGGCGGTTGCGGCCGAGCTGAAGGTCGAGGCGGAGGGCTACTCCTCATCCTCGACTTGTGGTGGAGGCTCGGGAGGAGAAACGAGGGGTGCGACTACGAACAGCACTGTGCAGATCGTATACTTGATCGCTTCTTCTGAAACTCGATTTTTTCCTCCTGCAATCTCAGGTGAGATTCTATCTATTTGTTTCTTCTTCTTCTTTCGAAGGTGTTGCTTTATATCAGATCTAGTGATTTTGGTTCGGGGAGACTCCAATGTTCTAATGGGACTGACATTTATCGATAGCTAGCTATATGCATACTTCTTTCTTCAATTGTTTCTAGTACACAAATATGTAATATTTCAAGGCAAATGTGTGTATTTCTCCAATTTATATATTATAACGGTTATACCTACTGTCATACAAGGAATTTAGATCAATTTCATTTGGATCAATTATGTCTTTTTGACATGATTGTTCAAGCAAATAATAAATGTACAGTTGTCTCACAATGTTTCATGATTAAGATCTTACTGGCTTCAACAAAGGATTTGCACATCAGCCCTACACAGGCCCAAACACACAATGTGGATTGACATATATTTTACTACTTTGGGTGGATTATGAAGTCTGAGTGCTAACTGCTAACAATGTGGATTGAAATGACATTCTCCTTTATTGTCAGGCTCAATTCTGAGCCCAGGCATTGTAATAGGCGGAACCCCAAGTTTTTTAAAGGAATACTCTTTATTGTTTGAGCTTTATTTGATTTGTTTCTAGTTGCTCCTCAAAGCCTGAATTGCTCGCTATATAGGACTCTCCTTCCTTTGGGTTTTATTTGTTTTCTTTTAATCAAATTTATGGACTCGACTTTATGTTCTTCTTTCTATTTTTTTCAATTTCCTTTTTTTAATTGCAAATCACAGGTCAAGAATCTCCTAGCTGTTGACCCTGATGATGCAGTCCCAGTTAGATAAATGGTTATTAGAAAAATCCCTTGGTATGAGTACTTACTTATCCACCAGTACTAGCTACCTCGCCTTTGATACCGCCAAAACATGTTGTTTCCCTCTCATTTGTCATTCTTATTCTTCTGATAATCCTTCTATTGTTGTGCTAATCTACCCTTCTTTCTTCAAGAAATAAGCAGTTACTTGCTACAGATTGGATATATAGATTGGTGTTTTGATGCTTCTACTGAGAATGGATTAATTGGTATACTTCAGCAACCTTTCTTGTATCTGATATGCTCTTAGATATGCTCTGCAAGATGTTGCTGTCATTATGAGGATAAGAGAACCAAAGCCCACACCTCTGATATTTGCTTCTGGCAAAATGGTGAGGTTCAAGCCACTTAATATTGAAAATTTATGTTGGTCGAGGCTTGGTGAACTAGGCTTGGTTTCCTAAGGATTCTTGGTTGTTTTCTTCATTAGGTGTGTACAGGAGCAAAGAGTGAAGATCATTCAAGATTAGCAGCTCGGAAGGTTTATATATTTTGCTTACTTAAGCTTAATATTTGCCTATTTGGCATTGGTCTAAACTGTTAGGGTCTCTTTTTGTTTATGTCTAAACTATTAGGGTATCTTTTTATTTATGTCTAAACTGTTAGAGTCTCTTTTTGTTTTTGTACTTGAGATTAAATCATATGCCAAAATTTGCATTCTGTTAGGGTCTCTTTTTCCTTGCTTCTGAGTTTGATTGCTGCTAACCTATGTTGACTCGAGTTTGTTCGAAGCTGTTGTCCATGTTATTGTACATCTGCTGGCTTCGTGATTGATTGGGTTTAATTAGCTGCACTTTGTGGATTTATATTCCTTATAGCACGGGCATAAATTACCTCACAGGATGAACTTTTTATGTAACGATTGATTATGCTTGAAGACGCTCTCCCTCAAAAAGACTGATTGTGGTCCCTCTTTTTTGCTCGCTGAAGCTGCTGGCCATCTATATGCTCAGCTACTGACTTCGTTATCAGTTGATGGTGATGATGCACATGACCTGCTGAATGTCTCGTATATATACAACCCTTGGTATTAGGATTTTGCTCTAGCTAATGTTGGTGTTTCACGCAAGTTTAAGGTTGTAGCTGGGTAGATGGAGGCTTTTATGCCTGTTTTATGGTTTATTTGGATATGTGATTGTATGGGGCTTGCACGCCTCAGTTTATGGTAGTTTGTCTTTGGGGCTTGCATGCCTCGATTTATGGCCTTGGTCCTTATTTCGGAGTTGCATCTTCGGAGTAGGATCCATCATTGGTTCCTATAATTAAGCCTTTGGACTCAATTAGGGGTGATCCTAGCATAAACTGCACATTTACAGGTTATTGTTGCACTATAAGATGTTAAAGGTGCACATTGTATCACTATTAATGAACTTTAATTATAATCATGAAAGCATTTATTCTCTTAAAGCATTTGAGTCTGCTACAATATTATATAACATTATATTATATCTGCTAATGTTCATATAATGTATATTCTAACTAAAATCTAATTTTTCCCCTTAAATTTTATTTGCACAACATAATGGTATATTTGCACAATATAATGTTATATTTGCACAACATAATGTTATATTTGCACTTCTGTAATTTTTGCTAAAATCTGCAATATTTGCTGAAATATGAAATATATAAGTATTTTTTTTATTTATGCTAGAATAATTTAATAATTCTTTCTTGAATCTACTTTAAAACATACTCTAGAAAAAGAGTCTTGATTTGAAAATTAACCTAGTAATAATGCTATTTTTTTTGTTAATTCAGTTAAGGTGTACATATATTTGTGAATCATGCACATTATAATCTTAATTCTGCAAATCTTATTTATGCACTTTAATTTGAAATTTTTATACGTAAAAAAACGGATATACGATAAGTCCGTTTTGTTAATCATGCACATTATAATCTTAGTTATGCACTTTTTAACCTTAATTCAGCACATTTTAACCTTATTTATGCACTTTCATTTGAAATTGTTATACGTAAAAAAATACATATATGATAAGTCCGTTTTGTTAGTCATGCACATTATAATCTTAGTTATGCACTTTTTAACCTTAATTCTGCACATTTTAATCTTATTGATGCACTTTAATTTGAATGTGTACAATTGTATTTTAAATCTGCACAATAGTGTCTTACTTTTGCACAATTGTAGTTTAAATCTGCACACGTGTATTCTAAATGTGCACAGTTGTATTTTAAATCTGCACAATTGTATCTTGCTTTTGCACACTTGTATTCTAAATGTGCACATTACAAGTCGTGGTTTAAGATCAACTCTTTCATTTTATCGGTTTTTATTGTGTGGGAACTAATGCTTTGCACAATTATATTTTAAATCTGCGCAATTGTTTGTATCTTACTTTTGCACACTATTATTCTAAATGTGCACAATTGTATTTGCACTTTAAAGTTGCACAAATGCACTTCACAGTTGCACAAATGCATTTCACAGTTGCACAAATGCACTCCACAGTTCCACAAATGCACTTCACAATTGCACAAAAGGTATCGAAAACGGGAAAAAGTGCATTTAACCATAAAATTAGACATATTTACCAATTTACCCATAAATTAAACATATTTCAATTATAAATTTTTATAATTGAAATAGGCACATTTACCTATTTACCCCATAATGAATTATTTTGTCTGCACAAAATAAACTTATATTTGCACAATAAGATGTTATATGTGCACAAAAGCAAGTTATACTTGCACAACAGAAAATGATGTTTTGGTATTTTATAACATCGCTTTATATTACAATTTTGACATATAGTGAGTTTTATAAATCAATTTGTGTCTTAATAATCGACATATATAGAAAGATAGACATCATTTTTTCTCTAAATTCGATGTTTTTCATTGAATACACCTCTATTTATTTATATTGTTGACCCGGTTTAGCTAATAGAAAAAATAAACATTGTAAAAGATCAACACATACACTAAATAATGACAATAGCATTAAACACGGGACACCATTAGTGTCAAATTCAAGACAAAATACATCAATAGTCATAACACAGCACATCAATAGTCGTTTATATACAACTGCAACACATCAACACTTATATATGTTTGTATGTCAGGGATGTCTTCCGATCATGATCACTTTGTGGCCGACCACGAGTGGGTGTGAGCGGTCTCTGATTATTGAGCTTTTGCTAGAGCTGAAAGAGAACACATGATTGGTGTGGTAGAGAACGTATTGAACGGTTCTTAGACTTGTATTGTAGGATAGTGACTAATGCAAGTACTCGGATACATCTTACCTACATCCATGTTTCATCAATTATGCGTTCAGAAGAAGCCTCAGGTAAGTGCGTAGCAGGCGGCAAGGAATGGATCAGTTTGGGAACAACTACCAGACCTCTTCCGATCACCAGTATTGTCCCAGCATTGTTTGCACTTTCTGTAGCAAATCTAACCAGTTACATAATGCCATAATCGATACCTCAGCAGCTCAGCACAACTTAAGAGAGAAGCACAGGGATTTTGCTTACCACAATAGTTTGTGGCAGAAAAAAGAGTGATCAACTACCCATGAGCGAATCGCTCAAAACCATCCATCATGCATTCATGAGCGCTTATTATGAGCTACAATTTGTTTCTTCTACAGAAATCTGCAACTCGATCAAGCTGAAAAAGACAGTTGCTTCTCATTCAATAGCAAACTTGAAGATTGGAGATAGAAAGAAAAACCTCAATTACCATATATACTGAAACTTGGGTTACCATTCTCTCAATATATTCAAGACGGAACTCAAAGAGAGCGTTTATGTCAGCGGCTTGATGGTTCCCTTGTTTACAAATTATCTAGATACTCAATCTGATACATAAATGACAGAATATGATCAGCCAAGAACCACGGATCATAAATAACATTCAAAGGTGATTAATTTAAAAGGTATAAAGCTTGCCTTGAGGGCAAGAAGTAAAGTGATAGTCTCCAAACTATGCTGCCCTAGATCAACATAATCGCCCAAGAACAAGTAATCAATATACCTAAAGCCAAAATACAATAACAATTAAATCATAGCCATCACATAAAAATCTATAGAACTTAGTAGCTAGCTATTATAATTGTCACCGTTTACTGAAGTTGATTGGCGAACAAAAATATATCTACATTTGGCCCACAAAAAAGAAATGAAATACGTAATGTGAGCTGTTGTAGAATATATTAAAGTAAACCACCATGCTTTTTCACAGCAACAAAGGACCAACATGGAAAGGGGTTCCGCTAAATTTGCATCACATATACAATACATACAATGCAACTTTCTGAGATCTTTAATCTCCCTTTACCCAAATTTAAAAAAGGAAATCAAGTGGGCAAAACCATATGTGTGTATATGTATGATGTTGGTAACATTGGTGACAAACAGTAAGACACGGTCAAGAAATAAAAGAGAATGGGCATACACAAGGATAAAAAAGAAAGGCATAAAACAGTAAGAATCAAAAGTCTAGCAAGAAAGACTAAACACAAAGACCATTAGCCCATGTACTGTCCACCATCCTATACTCTATCGCCAACAGACTTGAGTCCTAAACTATATGTCCAAAGAGCTTCCCTAAATCATATTACCTTATAGAGTGTTCAACTAATGATGGTTGTCCCACACCCAAAGGCTCCTGGGATTGCACAGGTCTCACCAACTACATAAGCAAGTAAATATGTATTC
Organism: Persicaria tinctoria; assembly: GCA_037127255.1. Lineage (NCBI taxonomy): Eukaryota > Viridiplantae > Streptophyta > Magnoliopsida > Caryophyllales > Polygonaceae > Persicaria > Persicaria tinctoria. Next base: position 55,193,319 of record JBANSL010000006.1, on the reverse strand, counting down.
AACAAGCTATACATCCCATCTAAAGCAATTAATCTAAAATACAATGATGTAAAATTTAAAGACAATGAAGGATAAGTTAGAAAGTGAGAGAGTCGAGTGAAAAAACTGAGCAAAAAACACACAAGCAGGAGCACAAATATGAAATAGCAGCAGCATTAGAACACAATTACAACACACCAGCAGTAGTAGTAGAAGCAATATAACACAAATACAAGGAATTTTAGGCAAAAAAAAAAATCAATTTGCATTCGAGTACATCAGCTATACACATCCCTAGCTCAAAGAGTACCGATTTCAATTTCAGAGCGAGAAAGACAGAGAGGAGAGTTCAAGAGAAGAATGCATGTCGGGAATAGGTCGTGCAGGAGGAGAACAAGAAGAGGAGGAGGCCGAGCAAGCTGCACAACCGAGTAGGAAGAAAGCAAAGCAAATATGAAACACTGGTTTATGCCAAACTAGGAAATGGAAACATCACTTTCGATTTCTTGCATAAGAGCACCCACAAAACAAAACGTTACAAGGACAGAACAACCACCATGGAAGAAACCAAGCAATAAACATCACCCTAAGCAAGTAACAGGATGCACAACCACACAACCCAACATCCCAAGAACAAAGGAAGCAATAAGAAACCCAAAGACTGTGGTGATAGAGCAACCGAACCAAGGAAGTAAACACACCGATGAAAATAAAAGTGTAGTAGCACAAAAAATCAAGCCTAGAACACAAAAGAAGAAACCATAAGTAAACATAGAGAACTGAAATTTTGGTATAAAAAGGGCATTTAGAATCACCATATTGATAGTAACAGCCAGAATTTGGCATAAAGGGTTTCATGTGAGCCTGGTGGCAAAAAGTGATAGGTGTATTGTTAAGTTCTCGGTCTTGGATTGGTTTGACAGTGGGTATTTTTGACGAGGGATCGTTCTTAACCTCTTCAGAAAACGAATTCGGAGTTCGGCAGAGAACCAATTAATTCAAACAGACAAGTTGAATACAAGCCAGACAATTAGTAAAGCTCCACTGATTAAAACAAGGGATTGTGAATCCAAAAACCCATTAGCAATTGTAAAATCGATTTTGCAGAATAATGCAAAAATTGGTAGGCAATCGTGAGTAATAGGGAATTGATAGGAGTACGGAGTAATCTTGCAAGAATAAAGACGACACAACATGGCCAGATCCAACCGTTGGCGGATCGAACATGCTCAGCCACCCAAACGAACAACCAGCTCTTACACCTGGAAAATCGGCAACTACCGACAACAAAGGCGAAACCGGAGAAACGCCCTCTTCCAACCTTCATAAACTCGACTTTGCAAGTCTCCTGTCTCCACCAAAAGTGATTTTGCATCGGCGAAGACAAAATTGAAGCCACCGCTGCCCGTCTGGATTTACAGATCTACGGGAAGAAGAAGGCGAGGAACAGATACATACCTGTCGACTGGCGACTCCTGACGACGAGGAGGCCAACGGGGAAGGGGCGGAAATCTCCATTGAAGCTGCTCCGATGGTGAGCCAAGCGACCACCGATTTTCGAGAGGGACTGAAGATGAAAGACGGGACGAGGAAGACTGAGGGACGAGTCTATGAAAATAGAGCAGGTTAACAACGAAACGTGGCCCGGCCCATTGAAATTCCTGCAAATTGTTCCTAAATGGAAATTTTACACGTTAAGCTTATTTTACACAATAAGGACTTTTTACATTTGAAGCAAACCCTATATATATATATATATATATATATATATATATATATATATATATATACCTAATTGAAATTTCTGTTTGCAGTGGTTAAATCACATTCATTAGCCTATGTTTGCTACATGTATATCTGATTGCTATATATGCTTTCTCTGTGGGTTGTTAATGGGGGATTTCTACAAGTTCGCCCCTTTTATATGGTAAAGTTCTAATTGCCATATATCTATCTCGTTACCCCTTTCGGCTTAAGTTAATGTTATAGGGTTATATCATCCATGAATTAATTGCTTGATCAATTGATTATTCTTATATAGCATGCTACAGCATCATCGTAAAACATAATTGCTTGATCACCTATATATCTCTTATATCGTTTCTATATGCATCGTTTCATTACATATCAGTACATTCTATTGACTTTTATCAAAGTTTTATCTCTACATATATATCGTATACTTATATTCTTATCCTATCAGACATGTCGAATCTCGCAAGGTTGGAGTTCTCTGCCCTTGATGTTTCCGGAAGAAACTATTTGACATGGGTCCTTGATGCGGAACTCCACCTGGCTAGCCACAATTTGGGAGAAACAATCAAAGAAAAGTCGACAACATCCGATCAGGATAAAGCAAAAGCAATGATTCTGCTAAGGCACCACCTTCATGAGGATTTGAAGGCCCAATATCTAACGATTAAAAATCCACACGAACTCTGGAAGAGTTTGCAAGATCGATTTGAGCACCAGAAGACTATTACCTTGCCTCGGGCTAGGTATGAATTTATGCACCTTCGATTACAGGATTTCAAGAAGGTTCATGACTACAACTCGGAGTTGTGTCGCATTGCTTCTATCCTAGATTTATGTGGAGAAACTATCACAAATTCAGATAAGTTGGAGAAAACACTCTCTACATTCCATGCTTCAAATCTCGTACTCCAGCAGCAGTATAGAGAAAAGGGGTTCAAGGCATATTCAGAACTCCTAACATGCCTGATTTTGGCCGAAGAAAATAACCAGTTGCTTCTAAACAACCACCACAATCGACCAACCGGTTCGAAACCGCTTCCCGATCGATCTCTAAATATGCCAGAAGCAAATGCTACCTCATCACGTAGAGGACGTGGAAGAGGACGTGGGCAATATCGTGGTCGCGGTCGTGGTCGTGGTCGTGGTCGCGGTCGTGGTCGTGGTTACGGTCAAGGCCATGAACAAGACCAGGGACAAAAGCAAGGTAACGCATGGTCCAATCATGATGTTCAAAAGAAGCATGGAAACAAATTCAAGAACCAAAATCAACATGAAAGGCATTCTCAAGTTGATAAATCTGCGCCTCAAACTGAAAACCTCTGCTATAGATGTGGAATAGCGGGACACTGGTCGCGCACATGTCGTACTGCACCGCACCTGGTTGAATTATATCAAAAGTCTTTGAAGTCAAAAGACAAAGATGCAGAGACAAATTTTGCAACTGTCAAAGGTCCAGGAAAGACCCATTTGGAGGCTGCTGATTTCTTCAAACAAGCTAATGAGACCAAAACGGTTACTGAGAGAGAGTCCAACTATGACGACGACGATGATGATCTCCTAAATTAGTGGCAACCGTCCTTATTTAAGTTTGATATTTTTGGCTTATTATTATTGTTCTTCTTAGGATTATTTTATTACGGTATTTTTGATGATTTCGGCATTTAGGACTAGTTGATTATTAATGTATTTTGCTTCAAAACGTTATGGAATTAATTATTGAACTATTTTGATTTATACTAGTTATTGATTACGGCATTTGATATTTTGCTTTCGTTTAAGCTTTAAGACTTTTTTGGTTACGTCATTTGATATTTTACGGCAATTAGCCTTTGTTTAAGTTTTAGCCTTTGTTTAAGACTATTATGATTATTAAATGATTATTTTTCAAATCTTTATGGAGTGTGAACTTGATATTTTGACTATTGAATTATTTATTATGAATTTGATATTTATATATGTTCGTGTGTATATATAGATATGGATCGATATAACGAGACTCTAAATGACGGGGAATTGTGCCTTATCGACAGTGCCACTACTCATACTATTTTGAAAAGTCCAAGGTTTTTCTCCAACCTACAAATGATGGAAACTAGTGTGAACACAATCTCAGGGAAGAGAAATCTAATTGAAGGCTCCGGAAGAGCTTCAATCTTGTTACCCGGAGGAACAAGGATACTCATTAGAGATGCCCTATATTCAAGTAAATCGCAAAGGTGTTTACTCAGTTTCAAAGATATTAGAGAAAATGGTTTTCATATAGAAACCATGAATGATAATGGCATTGAGTATTTGCTTCTTACATCTTGTGAGAATGATGATAAGCATATCTTAGAAAAAATGAGCATGCACACATCTGGTTTATATGGCACACGAATCCACCCCATTGAAACTCATAATGTTACTAACCAGAAGTTGGTCAAAAAGGAAATTTTCTCTTTATGGCATGATAGACTCGGTCACCCAGGAGAAAGAATGATGCGTCGAATTATTGAAAATTCGCATGGTCATCCATTAAATAACTTGAAGATTTTTTCAAAGGATGATTTGACATGTAATGCGTGTTCTCTTGGCAAGTTAATAACAAGACCGTCTATAACAAAAGTGAATGAGGAATCTCCCATGTTCCTTGAACGGATTCAAGGAGACATATGTGGACCCATCACACCACCTTGTGGACCATTAAGATATTTTATGGTATTAATAGATGCCTCGACACGTTGGTCCCATGTAAGTTTGTTGTCAACAAGGAATGTTGCATTTGCAAGGTTATTAGCCCAAATTATTAAGTTAAGGGCTCATTTTCCAGATCACCAGATTAAGAGAATCAGGCTAGATAATGCTGGAGAATTTACCTCAAAATCCTTTTACGATTATTGTCAATCTACTGGTATTGTAGTTGAGCACCCAGTAGCCCATGTTCATACACAAAACGACCTGGCAGAGTCGTTGATTAAGAGGTTACAAATGATAGCTAGAACGATCTTGATGAAATCGAGATTGCCTTCATCAGCTTGGGGATTTGCAATTATGCACGCTGAAGCTTTAATACGTCTAAGACCCACCGCTACAAATAAATTCTCCCCATTACAATTGATCTCTGGAAGAGAACCAGATATTTCATTTTTGAAGGTGTTTGGTTGTGCAGTATATGTCCCAATTCCTCCCCCACAAAGAACTAAAATGGGACCGCAAAGAAGGCTAGGAATATACGTAGGGTTTGAGTCTCCATCAATCATTAAATTCCTGGAGCCTATGACAGGTGATGTATTCAAGGCCCGATACTTAGACTGCCATTTTGATGAAACAAAGTTCCCAAAACTAGGGGGAGAAGAAAAGAAAGTAATTCAGGGTGACATTAACTGGAGTGTGGATTCTCAATCACATTTTGATCCAAGAACGAGTGAAAGTGATTTTGAGGTTCAAAGGATCATACACTTACAAAGTGTAGCAAACACACTCCCAGATGTATTCACGGACGTTAAGAAAGTGACAGAGTCACATATACCGGCTGAAAATGCACCGATTCATTTAGACATTCCAAAAGCAACCACAAATCAGCATATGGCAGTGACTTCTCAAATACGTCGAAAGGGTGGGAGGCCGCTTGGATCTAAGGATTCAAACCCACGAAAGAGAAAAGATATTAATGTGCCAAAGATGAATACTAATGAGGATAAATCTCCAGAAGAGATCCCTACAGAAGATCCAAACAGTAGAAACAAAGACGATAATGATTTTGAGATGTCATTGAATTATGCATACACCGGATTAGGATGGTATCGAAGAGATGAGATTATAAATGATATCTTTTCATATTCTGTTGCACTTATAGTAATGGAAGAATATGACAATGATCCTCGAACAATGGAAGAATGTAGATGTCGAGATGATTGGAATAATTGGAAGGAGGCAATTCAGGCAGAACTTAATTCATTAAGTAAACGTAGTGTTTTTGGGCCTGTAGCACTAACACCAGAAAATGTGAAACCAGTGGGTTACAGATGGGTATTTGTACGAAAGAGGAATGAGAAAGGGGAAGTGGTAATGTATAAAGCTAGGCTGGTTGCACAAGGTTTCACCCAAATGCCTGGGGTAGACTATATGGAGACATACTCACCAGTAGTAGATGCAACCACGCTGAGATTCCTAATCGCTTTGGCTGTTAAGGAACAACTACAAATGCAACTAATGGACGTAGTAACTGCCTACTTATATGGATCACTAGATACAAACATATACATGAAAATCCCCGAAGGATTTAGAATGCCTGAAGCATTAAAGTCCAAGTCCCGACACATGTATTCCATTAAACTAAATAGATCATTATATGGGCTAAAGCAGTCAGGTCGGATGTGGTATAATCGCTTGAGTGAATACCTATTAAAGAAAGGTTTTGTGAATGATCAAGTAAGCCCATGTGTATTTATTAAGAAGACAAGCTCGGGTTATGTGATCATAGCTGTGTATGTTGATGATTTAAATATTATTGGAACTCCAGAAGAGATCCGAGAAGCTGCAGATTATTTGAAAAAGGAGTTTGAGATGAAAGATTTAGGAACAACAAAATTTTGTCTCGGCCTGCAATTTGAGCATACAAGGAGTGGAGTTTTTATCCATCAATCAAGTTACACGGAAAGATTACTAAAACGTTTTAACATGGATAAAGCACATCCATTAAGTACGCCGATGGTAGTAAGATCCCTTGACGTAGACAAGGATCCTTTCCGCCCTAGATCAAATAATGAAGAGATATTGGGTCCTGAAGTATCATATCTCAGTGCGATTGGAGCATTAATGTATCTAGCCAATAATACCCGACCGGATATAGCTTTTGCAGTAAACTTGCTAGCTAGACATAGCTCAAACCCCACAAAAAGGCATTGGAATGGTGTCAAACAAATTCTACGTTATTTACGAGGGACAATTGATATGGGGTTGTATTTTCAAAGATCTAATCTTTCACAAAGTGCAGGTTTAGTGGGTTATTCTGATGCAGGTTACTTGTCTGATCCACACAAAGCTGTGTCACAAACAGGGTACGTGTGTATGTTTGGCGGAACGGCTATTTCATGGCGCTCAACAAAGCAGAGTCTAGTAGCCACATCATCAAACCATGCAGAGTTGATTGCTTTATATGAAGCCGGTAGAGAATGTGTATGGTTAAGATCATTTATCAATCATATTCAAGCATCATGCGGATTGAAGTCGAGTATGCCTAGGCCAACGGTGATATATGAAGATAATGCAGCTTGCATTGCCCAGATCAGGGAAGGATACATCAAAGGAGATAGAACCAAGCACATGTAACGGCCCAGAATTATGATTTCCGGGTTACGTTTCAAGGGATAAAACCCCTTGTTCGGATCTTGCAATCCAGGTACGGGTCGAGGTTTCAAGCTCATTTTAAGGTTATTAGAAAGAGGGATTTCAAACCCTAAAAACATCGAAGGGCCGTTGGGTACCCTTAACCTGTCCTAAGACTATGTCGCGGAAACCATTTCAAACGGAAGTAAAGCGGAAGTAAAGTACAGATACAGGTGCCACGGCGGAGCCGGGTCAAAACGGAGTCAAAAGTATAAATCCAAAACAATATAATCAGAGTCTGGTGAAGTCTATAACTCCAGTGCTCACTCTCCGCCGACAAAATGACCCGCGCAATAAGCAAACAGCACCGATAGGATGAACATAAATAATTCCTAAAAAAATTGATTTGGAGCGGGATCAGATCGATGCCCACTTAACTCTGCATCCCAACCATAAGCACACATATACGCTATACCTAATAAAGATGCTCTAATGCAGTACGAAATTCAAACACACTAGCATGCTCCTAGTTCATAATAATGTGCAGAAATACTGTAAAGGGCCCAAGACAATGCCAAGTGGCATATCCCTCTCCTACCTCCACCCCTTCCGACAGGCGGAGACTGGCCAGCTCGTGAATGCATTCATTCATAATCGGGGGGCACGCATGCCTAACCCGCTCCACAATAAAGCCCGCAGGCATATCATAATATAAGGAAGTACTCGATTGACTCAGGGTACCCGATGAGACTGGGCTACCCTATGACCCTAGCAAAGACTCTAGGACTATCACAGATAACGGCCGTTCTGTTTACAAACACATAGAGAAATAGAATGCTCAACGATCAATGCAACCTAGCATGGTACTACATGGCATGCTGATCATGAATGCAACACCTAGTATATCATGCACTTAAAGCAGGGAATAGCTCTATTCAATCTGAGTAAGCTCCGAGGAGACTTACCTGAAGATGCAGAACAGCAATATAACACAAGCAAGGGGCCAAATGCAAGTCCAAAAGCAATACACACCTATCATCAAGTCATTTTCATAAGCTACTGAACCAACATTATCACACACACGAACCCGAGTTCTCAATATCCTTAAAACCAATCGACGGTAAAACTAATTTTTTTTTCAAAACCCTTCCGATACGATCAACATCAACTAAAATCATTCTTCAAATCAAACCCATTGATAAAAGCATACTAACCATATTTTTCCAAACTCTTAAATCCCAAATTAAGTCAACTCGTATTCAAAATAATTTCTCAAATTATACTTATCATTTAAATCCTTAACAAATTCCCAAAATCCTATTATAGAAATACTTCCGGCATTTTGGTTTTATAACACAATGCTTATAGAGATATTTTCGAAAACTTGAAAATCTCTATTTATTTTAATATTTTATCATCAATATATATAATTATCATAACTTCAACTATTCTTTATTAATTATTTCCAAAAATCCCAAAACCACTTGCTTAAGTCATAACACAATACTTATCTCAAAATAACACCTTTAAAACAATTTCATACTATAAAACAATTTTATAATGTATTTTCATAAAATCAGAATTTAGCACACCATATAATGCAAATAAGTAGTTATTATCACCTAAACACCAAATGTCAAACAATAAAAGAGAGCAGCCCAGTAGGCCCAAACTCAACCGGATCTCAGCCCCAAACCCGAACCCATCACAGAGAAAGAAGGAAGGAAAGAGACGCTCACCTCTAACCTTGAAATCAGACGCGGCGATGGAGAGACGCAGGAGAGAAAGGAGAAGCTCGGACCGTCGGCGGTCCATTCGGCCTGAATTTTTCTACCCAAAGACTCGAAATGAGAATCCGGCCACACTTATCGCATAAAGGAGGAAGCGGGGACAGGAGGGAAGGGAGGAGGAGAGCGTTACCGAGATTCGCCGGAAAAAGGGGACGGTGGCCCGATTCGGCTCGATTAGACTTCTCCGGCGTCGGATCCCAGTCGTGTTGGCCTAGGAAAGATATAGGAGGCTCAAAGGTGCGCTTTTATTGGACATCAAGGGAGAAAGGGAGCGAATGAGAAAGGGAACGAGCCCTTACCGCTTGAATCGGAGAAACAAGGAGGAAGTGACGGGGGATGTTCTCGGCCTCCGGGGATTCGCTGGGCTGATCCGACGGCTGCTCGACACACCATCGCTGGTGAGAAAGGGCGGCCGAAGCTTGGAAACTGGCGGGAATGTGAAGAGAACATGGAGCTCGTGGTGGTTTTCCGAAAACGGGAACAGGGGCGAGGCGGTGTGCCTGGTGGTGCTGCGGTGGTCGGACGAACGAGGTGATTGCTCCATGTTGTTGCTGTTGCTGCTACGGACAGAAGTTGGGTTGCTACGGATCCTGGGCGACGACGAGGGTGGAGCTGGAGCCTCTGCTGGCTTCGATCTCGGAAACAGAGGCGGTTCCGACTATGGGTGTTACGGCGTGGTTGGCAGCGGGGAGAAGAGCTGGCGGCTGACTGGCTCGTGACAGAAACGGAGGGAGAGTAAGGAGGAGCGGCGGTGGTGTTCCTTGGAGATCCGAACAGGGCAATGGAAAATGTGGACTTGGGGCTACTGGCAACAGGGGAAATGAGCAGTGTTTTGTGGTTTCGGTGACTTGGAGAGTCAGAACGAAGGAGAGAGGGAGAGGAATGGATGTGGGTTGTCCTGTGAATGGGAAAGCCAGGAGGAGGGTAACTGTGGTAGCGTGACATTGCAGAAGGGAATCAACAAGAGGACAAAACATCAAGCTGGAATTGCAGGGGAGTAACAGCTCTAAGAGAGGGAAAAGAAGAAAAGGAAAACAATTAAGATAAGGAATCCTCACCAAAACATATTTCAATACCCAAGAAAATATCTTGAAACCCGATCTCTCAACTTTATCCGACCCAACTCAAAACGATTTTCAAAATTTCAGTTCCGAAATAAATAATGAACACCAAATATATTATGTTAAATTTTCACACATGGAAGCGGGATAAAACATATTTTAAATCATTAATTCATTAATGCCGGAACTTGTTTTAATGATTTCAATTTCGATTTAGGAGATTAAGGACAAGTTTTTTTTTTTTTTTTTTCTTGAAATATCCGAATTTTTATTATTATTATTTTCGACTTAAATCCATTTTATATTATTTGTTGAAATTTATTATTTAAAAATCCGGGCCTTTACATCATCCACCTCTAAAAACAAGTCTCGTCCCCGAGACTAAAACCAAAATAAAGTAGGGGATGAAGTTTGAAATTGATGAGTCATAAGACCATGTCCAAGAATCTTGTAATCATCTCGGTTGCGTCTTCCGGGATTCTCACAACATTCTTGTCACGGTCGTGACATCTCCAATTGGCCTTGACAAGTATGCGATAAGCGCCCCCATCACATACCCGCTTCGACTTTTCGGAAGTCTCACAACTCTAAAAGTTCTACAATGTCATCACTAGGTCTTAGCAAGCACCCTATAGGCGCCCTCATAGAATGCTTGTATCCACTTCGTGAAGTATCATAGAGTTGCCCGGGTTTGAAAAGTTTCTAAAGGGATTCCATAATTGAAAATAGAGATTAACCTCAAAATCGTTGAAATTCTCGGTATCGTTCATTCTTTTACAATCCAAGTTGATCCTTTTTCAAAATCGTTCAAAATCTTCAAATCCAACGTCTAATCACGCAACCTTACACCAAAACAAGTCAAATCCTTTCAAATCAAGATTTCGTCAAAATATTCCAACCACCAGATCAATTTCTCACATACCAAACAATCAAATTCATAAGATGGGAGGTGGAGTCATCCACCTCTAAGGGCTAATCCCATATTCTCTTCCTAGTTTCCATAATCAAATCAATCTATCAGTTTCAATTCGAGCAAAATTCACAAGCCACAAGCAATGCATAACCACATAACCAATCAATCCTCACGAGTACACCATATGACAAGTCTCAAACATATGCCAGCACACTGCCACAAGATCACATCAACGTCTCCACATCATACTAAAGGCCATAATATGCATCTATGCCCGAATCATAACACACATCTCGATATCACACCAAGGTCATAACAGGTACATCATCATCATAAAGTCAACGAATCACTCATTGTCAACACATCAACACAACAAGTCATGTTATTAAGATTCCGCGAAAGGGGAGGTCAAACAATATATCAGTCATCGAATGTAAGCATATTCACAAACATCATCTTAACTCATCACAATGCCATATAACGATCATTTAGAATCTGGTATCACTATCTTATATATACAAATCATATTCATCCTCAAAGTCATATTCATCATTTTTCACACCCACAATCATGCTTAACGATCAAATAACATCACCTCATGCTTTACCATCCCATAATATAATACCATGTTTTCACATAGCAACATGTCATTATCTCATGATTCATATAACACATCGTAACATGCTTCTAAAACGTACATCAGGGTAGTAATGCTTCAATATATCATGATAGTACTTGTCACTGTCAATTAGATTTCAATATTGCATAACAATATGTAATATCATTCTGTATCAGATTCATCATGGTCGTTATCGAATTATCATGCAAACACATATTAATAAATCACAATATCAAGAAGATCCTCACATCATCACCAACCGAAATAAAACACAATCTCCACTCGCCCATCTCCACTCTCAAACCAAGACTAATCCTCTTCTAGACCCGCCAACCTCATCTTAGACAAAATTTCCCAAAGAAATCCTAATTCATCCCGATGCTCAAATCTCGCCCTCATTCCACCAAACTCTCACACATACCATCCACCCCTAAGAATCCAACTCCTATCTCTAACTCCACACCCGAGTACCCTCTCATACTATATCCTCACTTCTCTTAAGGTCATTGCTTACACTTCCCACACTTCCCAAGATATCACCAGCATCACGCCTTGTAAGATTCCTAAAGCTCACTCCGTCTTACCTAAACCAACATCTCTCTCTTGCAACTTATCTCATACATCCCAGATCATCCTAACCCCTCAAGCTCTTTCATCACCCTTCTACCACGCTACCAAATGACCTCACCCACAGGTTCAAAGAATAAGCAATCATGAACATTATTACACATAAGGACCACATCATATCAACTAACACTTATATCAATAGCATCATTAGTTCTTCATTAAGCGTTGTAACTATATCAATACTCTCAAGGTGCCGTCATGCTCAATAATCATTGCAAAACATCATATATGCACGTAATTAAGTCAAGCTAGCAAGTTCCATCATGACCTTATCAGATAATAATCCGGGATTCTCAACATTTACAGTTCATGCTTTATAGGCAAAGGAATTTAGATCATGCTTGACACTCAAAGTAACAACACATCAAGGCATCATGGCACATTAGAACTATAAGGCACCGAATCATACCATCATAAATAACCGACAATCAGACAACAATCATCACCAAGTCAGCACATCAACACATAATTCTCATCGCCAGGTCAGTGCAATATCATCAACAAATTCAGAAGGGTTAGTAATTCGAACGGAGGACACTCCTGCCTTCAAGTCATATCGTACTCGGTAGTCGCAGTCCTCGAAACGTACCTGCCCCATCAACACCATCGATCCAGAGGCTTGTGGGTTATGGGCCCACGCTTCCGCCACACAGCTCTATCGTTATGCAACTTCCTTTCGTTCTCTTTTCCATGCGATCGCTCGTCCAAGTATCGCAAATGAGTCTAAGTTAGCAGAGATAGGGGAGTGACAAGGACGGGTAACCCAATGTTCCTTTCGGAACTAACATAGACCAAGGCTAAGAACGACAAGACTAAAGACAAGACTAGGGACTAGACTCTGACCCGAGAATAACAACAATGCCCTCATGGAAGTCTATTAGGTTATAATCGTGACAAGTAACACGAATTCATCATGGAGCATATCAATTTCACTAACCCACACTAACATGTACCTATCTCAAGGGAAAAGAACATGCGTATTCATTCCAAAAGACACAATCAAGTCCTACACGGATGCATGCGAGATAAACTAGTAGTATGTGATTCCATGGAAACAGATATGCTCAGCAACTTTAAACAGGATATGCGGGATTTATTGAGCATCACAATTATCACATATGTGAACAATGCACGAGCTTGGTGTATGCATCATACGAGAACATATAAGAGCAACATAGTAACTACCTCATCTAACACAATGATCGTATAATAGGTCAAGCATGGCACGTAATCATATGACGAGATACATTTAGGAAGCATGGGTCCTACATGGTACTAGTGATACATGATGTGATACAAGCATAGTCAAGAGTCATTAAGAGGAGTTCAACATAATATTTACGAAACATTAGACATCGTCAAAAGTAACAAGAAATACACCATGGGCGATACATTATAATCATACTAAGAACGAACCATCATAGAGCACATTCACGATACAATAATCATCACATCATAGAACAAGTACAACACGTGATCATTTGGCGAATCATATTGGAAATCCTAAGCCCTACCAGACACTACTAGCACTTATCAAATATTAACACAATCAAGGTAACTCGACTAAATCCATTCTAACATTCGCGCATCATGCGTATGCGAAATCATGATATAGCGTGGTGTGTGATCATGCGAGGTGTCCAGTCATACGTTCATGCAAGCACGAGAGAATCTCATAGGGTAATAGGGAAGTACCACCGAGCGATAACATATAAGCATGCAAGAATTTACCATCACGAAAAGCAAGTCGATCATCGAATTCAGCACCAGTCTAATCAGGATGAGTAAAACACTTTAAGAAGAGGGAAGAATCACACTATCAAGTACCTAGCCCGGGAGAGGATTAGCAATACTGTAGGCAAGATATAAGCTCCCACCAGTCACAACCAAGGGTCCTACATGACACTAATAGCTCAACATAACATGCTATACATATAAGTATTTAATTGATAATTACAACGGTACGCAAGAATCAATCACTCATATTCCGACGATATAGAAGCATGGAGGCAAGTGCAGCGAGGTATAATACCAGTCTAAGTAACGGGCAATGTGACTAGGTACGTGGACATGAGTTCAAATCAAACATATTGGGATAAAGACGTATCCTTCAAGACTCAATTGTACCAACCTATTCTCCACTCAACGCAAGTAACACACAACAACATTTTTTGAAGAATAACCAACAATAGTCTACCTCATGAATACAATTAGATGAGCATGCTATAAATTTTGTCACAAAAGGTATGATAATCATCAAGGCCTGATCAATTAGCATGCTAATGAGATTATTTACGCGCATTCATATAAAGAAGAGTTAATCACTATCATGCATCAAATTCAGGGGAAAACAACAACCATATAGATTCATATCATGTGTCTCATGCTTTCAATCCATCATCAACAAAGTTAGTACGATATGTCAAGTAGACGTGCTATGACAACATATAATCATGATGGAGAGTAAGGCATAATATGAGATCGAAGCAGGGTGACTAATCATAAATGCAACAACATGAGCAGCTTTTACTAACGACCATTCACAAGGTACGTGCCAAAGATTACAAAATTATGTCATGCAATCAAAGAGAGTCACCATTACAACCGGACAGAGATCCCTAAGGGCAACCACTGACTTTTCCCAACCGACTCATCTCCCCTCTTTCCCGTGAGGCTCCGATACGACTCTTCATGGCAAGAAGACAATGGTTGATCATCATAAGAATAAGGAAAGACCACCCCGGAAAGACCTTACTTTTGACTCAAAATGCCATCAAGAACCACCTTCTAATACTCACTCAGAGAACCTTCATAGCCACACATGATTCCGACACAATTGTTTACCAACCCAATTTCCCGTGGAAGACCCTGACATCCAGGAAAAGGCTAGATAGAACAGTCAAGGGTTTAACATAGTGGAAGGGGCTGTTCCACACAAGTTGGGTTTGACCACATAGAAACAAGGGTACTCCCACTATCCCGTTTTCACAAATCAGTCAATACACATTTAATTGTTAGACATACCAATCAGATATCTAGCATAGCAAGCACTCAACACAGAATCAGTTAGTGACATTCATAATGACCTCCTTGGAGTCTTCCAAACCCATCTGTAAAGAACAAGCTAGTATTTCGCCTACCCATTTCCAACTACATCCAATAGGGATGGTCTAACGTCTTTCTACCCACTCGATCCCCTCTTTAGTCGGTTTTCCATATTTTATGATAAGTCAAGTTCATTACTTAGTCTAATTTCGGTTAGACATCTTAATTTCATTTTGCCCCTTTAAAACACTTTCAAATCCTTTGAAATTCATGGGCGGTTTTCCAAAACATACACTCGACCCTTGTGTACCCGAATTGCATAACCTCAGCTCTGATACCATCTTTGTAACGGCCCAGAATTATGATTTCCGGGTTACGTTTCAAGGGATAAAACCCCTTGTTCGGATCTTGCAATCCAGGTACGGGTCGAGGTTTCAAGCTCATTTTAAGGTTATTAGAAAGAGGGATTTCAAACCCTAAAAACATCGAAGGGTCGTTGGGTACCCTTAACCTGTCCTAAGACTATGTCGCGGAAACCATTTCAAACGGAAGTAAAGCGGAAGTAAAGTACAGATACAGGTGCCACGGCGGAGCCGGGTCAAAACGGAGTCAAAAGTATAAATCCAAAACAATATAATCAGAGTCTGGTGAAGTCTATAACTCCAGTGCTCACTCTCCGCCGACAAAATGACCCGCGCAATAAGCAAACAGCACCGATAGGATGAACATAAATAATTCCTAAAAAAATTGATTTGGAGCGGGATCAGATCGATGCCCACTTAACTCTGCATCCCAACCATAAGCACACATATACGCTATACCTAATAAAGATGCTCTAATGCAGTACGAAATTCAAACACACTA
Source organism: Persicaria tinctoria (assembly GCA_037127255.1). NCBI lineage: Eukaryota > Viridiplantae > Streptophyta > Magnoliopsida > Caryophyllales > Polygonaceae > Persicaria > Persicaria tinctoria. The sequence continues at coordinate 55,177,359 of JBANSL010000006.1, read as the reverse complement.
GCATGCTCCTAGTTCATAATAATGTGCAGAAATATTGTAAAGGGCCCAAGACAATGCCAAGTGGCATATCCCTCTCCTACCTCCACCCCTTCCGACAGGCGGAGACTGGCCAGCTCGTGAATGCATTCATTCATAATCGGGGGGCACGCATGCCTAACCCGCTCCACAATAAAGCCCGCAGACATATCATAATATAAGGAAGTACTCGATTGACTCAGGGTACCCGATGAGACTGGGCTACCCTATGACCCTAGCAAAGACTCTAGGACTATCACAGATAACGGCCGTTCTGTTTACAAACACATAGAGAAATAGAATGCTCAACGATCAATGCAACCTAGCATGGTACTACATGGCATGCTGATCATGAATGCAACACCTAGTATATCATGCACTTAAAGCAGGGAATAGCTCTATTCAATCTGAGTAAACTCCGAGGAGACTTACCTGAAGATGCAGAACAGCAATATAACACAAGCAAGGGGCCAAATGCAAGTCCAAAAGCAATACACACCTATCATCAAGCCATTTTCATAAGCTACTGAACCAACATTATCACACACACGAACCCGAGTTCTCAATATCCTTAAAACCAATCGACGGTAAAACTAATTTTTTTTTCAAAACCCTTCCGATACGATCAACATCAACTAAAATCATTCTTCAAATCAAACCCATTGATAAAAGCATACTAACCATATTTTTCCAAACTCTTAAATCCCAAATTAAGTCAACTCGTATTCAAAATAATTTCTCAAATTATACTTATCATTTAAATCCTTAACAAATTCCCAAAATCCTATTATAGAAATACTTCCGGCATTTTGGTTTTATAACACAATGCTTATAGAGATATTTTCGAAAACTTGAAAATCTCTATTTATTTTAATATTTTATCATCAATATATATAATTATCATAACTTCAACTATTCTTTATTAATTATTTCCAAAAATCCCAAAACCACTTGCTTAAGTCATAACACAATACTTATCTCAAAATAACACCTTTAAAACAATTTCATACTATAAAACAATTTTATAATGTATTTTCATAAAATCAGAATTTAGCACACCATATAATGCAAATAAGTAGTTATTATCACCTAAACACCAAATGTCAAACAATAAAAGAGAGCAGCCCAGTAGGCCCAAACTCAACCGGATCTCAGCCCCAAACCCGAACCCATCACAGAGAAAGAAGGAAGGAAAGAGACGCTCACCTCTAACCTTGAAATCAGACGCGGCGATGGAGAGACGCAGGAGAGAAAGGAGAAGCTCGGACCGTCGGCGGTCCATTCGGCCTGAATTTTTCTACCCAAAGACTCGAAATGAGAATCCGGCCACACTTATCGCATAAAGGAGGAAGCGGGGACAGGAGGGAAGGGAGGAGGAGAGCGTTACCGAGATTCGCCGGAAAAAGGGGACGGTGGCCCGATTCGGCTCGATTAGACTTCTCCGGCGTCGGATCCCAGTCGTGTTGGCCTAGGAAAGATATAGGAGGCTCAAAGGTGCGCTTTTATTGGACATCAAGGGAGAAAGGGAGCGAATGAGAAAGGGAACGAGCCCTTACCGCTTGAATCGGAGAAACAAGGAGGAAGTGACGGGGGATGTTCTCGGCCTCCGGGGATTCGCTGGGCTGATCCGACGGCTGCTCGACACACCATCGCTGGTGAGAAAGGGCGGCCGAAGCTTGGAAACTGGCGGGAATGTGAAGAGAACATGGAGCTCGTGGTGGTTTTCCGAAAACGGGAACAGGGGCGAGGCGGTGTGCCTGGTGGTGCTGCGGTGGTCGGACGAACGAGGTGATTGCTCCATGTTGTTGCTGTTGCTGCTACGGACAGAAGTTGGGTTGCTACGGATCCTGGGCGACGACGAGGGTGGAGCTGGAGCCTCTGCTGGCTTCGATCTCGGAAACAGAGGCGGTTCCGACTATGGGTGTTACGGCGTGGTTGGCAGCGGGGAGAAGAGCTGGCGGCTGACTGGCTCGTGACAGAAACGGAGGGAGAGTAAGGAGGAGCGGCGGTGGTGTTCCTTGGAGATCCGAACAGGGCAATGGAAAATGTGGACTTGGGGCTACTGGCAACAGGGGAAATGAGCAGTGTTTTGTGGTTTCGGTGACTTGGAGAGTCAGAACGAAGGAGAGAGGGAGAGGAATGGATGTGGGTTGTCCTGTGAATGGGAAAGCCAGGAGGAGGGTAACTGTGGTAGCGTGACATTGCAGAAGGGAATCAACAAGAGGACAAAACATCAAGCTGGAATTGCAGGGGAGTAACAGCTCTAAGAGAGGGAAAAGAAGAAAAGGAAAACAATTAAGATAAGGAATCCTCACCAAAACATATTTCAATACCCAAGAAAATATCTCGAAACCCGATCTCTCAACTTTATCCGACCCAACTCAAAACGATTTTCAAAATTTCAGTTCCGAAATAAATAATGAACACCAAATATATTATGTTAAATTTTCACACATGGAAGCAGGATAAAACATATTTTAAATCATTAATTTATTAATGCCGGAACTTGTTTTAATGATTTCAATTTCGATTTAGGAGATTAAGGACAAGTTTTTTTTTTTTTTTTTTTCTTGAAATATCCGAATTTTTATTATTATTATTTTCGACTTAAATCCATTTTATATTATTTGTTGAAATTTATTATTTAAAAATCCGGGCCTTTACAGCACATATCTCCGAAGTTTTTCTCCACTCACAAGCTTCAATCAAAGGGGGTGGTTGATGTGCAACAAGTTCGATCAAGTGACAACATAGCAGATTTGTTTACCAAATCATTACCCGCGAAAACATTCCAAGGTTTCATATACAAGATGGGAATGCGCAGCTTGAAAAGAGATAAGCTCACATGAGGGGGAGAAATGTACGCGCCGCACTCTTTTTCCCTTCGATCAGGTTTTTGTCCCACATGGTTTTTCTTGACAAGGTTTTTAACGAGACGACACCAGCAGAGCGTACGAGACTGCACTCTTTTTCCCTAAGCTATGGTTTTGTCCCATTGGGTTTTCCAAGCTAGGTTTTTAACGAGGCAGTCAGCAGAATAAAGATTGTACATCCAAGGAGGAGTGTTATAATATATATTATTTATGGATGTACAAGGTTTACTTAGGAAAGTTTTGTCTTTTAGTAAAGATCTCGTTCTTGGAGCCTAAGGAAGTTAGGCTTATATATTGTATTTGGTGATTCCCCAGAACGTACAATTTGAATAGAATCAATCTCTTATTCTCCCCTTATTCTTCTATTTTATTATAAAATTTGTAAAAATACCTTATTTTATTATCAAAACTACCCACCACCCGAAAAAATCAGGAAAAAAAAAGTTAAATATTTTAAGTGTTTTTCAATTTTCTGATATTTTTAAATTAAATTAAATAATCAAATAATAATAAAAATCTGGAAGTAAAAAAAAAAAATTAAAATCTCAATCCCCTTCATCCGGACTGATAGACCCGACCCCCAAATCCCAATCCAAACCCTAACCAAAAACACTCAACCCCGTCCCTCTCCGGCTCCGTTGGCCCCAACCCCAGATCTCTGGCGCTCAGCCCCAACCCCAGGTATTTGCCGCTTGGACCATAGCTCGTGTCTCCGGCTCCGTCGCCTGCGCCTACACTTTCGCGCCCCTGACCGACCCAATCCCAAATATTGCTAACCAGAACAAACAAGCGCCCCGACAGTCATTGTCCATACCCTTCGTCGTTGTGCGAGCAATCCGGCGCAATCTTTACACAATCTCCCACCGATTTTTGATCATAACCTGTCAGTATTCATATTTAAGTTTGTCAAGAACCCCATTTATCCTGTCACTATGGATAATAATCCTGAAGATATATATTGACAATCGTTTTGTAAATATGGTTAATAATCCTGAAGATATGATTTACCGTATCTTCATTGATTCTCTCTCCGATTATAGGTTTAATCCTGTCAGAATAAACATGAAGTCTGTCACTATAAACATTTTTCCTGTCATTTGGAACAAATAACTTTGTCACATTGGACAGACCTTTAATTTCTAGTTATGATATGGATAAAATCGTATCTTTATTCTCTTCCCTATTATAGACCACATCCTGTCATTATTAGATATCTGTTTTGTCATAAAAAACATATATCCTGTCAACAACAAATATATCCTTGTCAATAATTGATTCTTTTAATAAGGCAATGATTTTCATCCGGCTAGTTTTATTATTCTTAATTTCCGAGAAAAATATATTAAAAACATTATTTTAATATATATATATTTTTAATATTTTTTAATCTTCTTTTAATTCATAATACTCCTTTTAATGATTTTTATATTTAAATTTAAAAGTAAAATCAGTCATTATTTTTTACCACAAATAACATATTTTTTTGCACATATGACCCACCTATTCTATTTTTGCTATTCTCAGAAAATGGGTATAACTTTTGCAAACCGAACACCGATTTGGTGTATTTATGCAAATCGGCCAAGAATTAATATGGAGATATAATCTTCCTACATTTTTAACACTTCATATCAAAGTGATAAAATGTGTTGTGAAGATAAAATCTTTACATATTATTTATTTATTTATTTTAATAGTCATTTTTTTTAAAAAAAAAGATTTTTTTTTTAAAATAATGTAACCCGCCGGGTCAACGGGTCGACCCAGCGGGTCAATGTGTCGACCCGAACCCGTCAACCCGTGAGATTTACGGGTTAGGGTTCGGGTCGGCCAACCCTGACCCTTGACCCGGCGGGTTCGACCCGTGGCCACGCCTAACGCCATATGGGTCCTCAGGAGAGGTCCGTGGCAACTCCTCCATGAGGTACAGATGATCGAACCTATGCCCCCAGTGGTTGTCGATCGCGTGGAACTGAGGCTCCTTCTTGCCCTTGACGTACTTCGGCATGTGCACCTTGCTAGGTCTGATCAGATGAGTGGGAATGTGCTGAACCAGACCGAACTGTGATAGCACACGGTCCGGCATATACAGCTCCTCCTCGAACAGCCAACGGATGGTGCCCCTATTTCGAGACAGACTCATATGTCCATCAAAATCCAAGTGCCTACCAAAGGGCATAGAAATTGTTAAGACGACTCAAATTTTGAAAGTCTATTTTATCGTCTCACAAATGTACGTGCGGAAGTAAAATGTTTCCGTACCTCGTCGACAGTCATCTCATCCATCCTCTGTCGCATAACATCCAGTCGCTCAATGCGAGGCCTAACATCCAGTCGCTCAATGCGAGGCTCACCCACTCGCTCCGATCCAGCCTGCGGTGCTGGGTCCCCCCGTAGGTAGAGCTGGCAAAACCCGACCCAGCCGACTCGAAACCGATTGTTCTGAACACCGATCCAACCCGTCCATTTTGGACCCAAAATCCGAATGAACCGAACCCGATTAACCCAAAACTCATTAAGACCCGAACCCGTTATAATCGAAACCCGAAATAACCCGAACTTTTAGATACAATCTAGTAAATTTTTTAAAATGAATATTGAAATAATGAAAACCCGAGACAACCGAAACCCAAATAACCGAAACCCGATACAACCAAAACCCGAACTCGACCCAACCGATTGACCAAATTATTAGACATTACCCGAAACCCGACTAACCGAAACCGAACTCGAACCGACCCGCCCGATTGCCACCTCTACCCGTAGGTACTCCTGCATCATCTCCAACGCCACCGCTCGGCTGGACTCATCCGCCGGCCGTACCACTGGGTCATTGGTGCGCTCAGTCATCATATCTAGCTCAATCTGCAACAGACTCTGATATGTCTCTATAGACGACTGTGACGTCTGCCCCAATCTTTCACTGTGGTCAACACCTGACTGACTCGATGGCTGAACCCCAGTATCAACACCGACCGCCTCACTATCCCTATCCATAGGATCCTCTACCTCCTCGAACGTCTGTCTCTCCCTGGCGGCAGCCCTCCTGGCATATTGAAAAACCACCCTATCTCCTAACCCCATCGATAATGTGGTATGTGTACCATAAAAAATATTTTTCGAAATCCTATCACTCAAATATGATACTTTTTATTTGTTACACACATTACTATATCGTATGGCTTATCAAATGTTGAAAGATTTCCCTACACCAATTAATGATTTCAACTTAATACTATCGTTTCCTAAAAAAACAGAAAACATACTTATTTGATTTCAATTTCCCTACACCTAGTAAATGATTTCAACCTAATACTATCGTTTACTACCAACACGGAAAACCATAATTAAGCGATTTCAACATACTTGAGGTTGTGGCGAGCCGTCTGTCCTCCTCCTCCTAAGTGCGGCCAGACGAGTAGACTCACGTCTCTGAATAGTCGGATCCAGCTACATTATATATAACAATAATACGTTAACACTATCTCCTTCCGCTTAAAAATAATGTGATTCGCTTTTCATATAGTTTCGTTTTACCTGTAACGGATGTCTCCGAAAAAGACCGGCACCATGAGACGAATCTCTTCCACGACCGCTGTCTCTCACCATCTAAAGACTCGGGTTCAAAGTAGGGTAGAAAGAGGGGACGAGAGAAATGACGGACCAAAAGGTAAGCAATACAAGGATTGGAATCGGCGAAGAGTAGGAAATTGTGTCGGAGAATGGGGCCCGCAAGCCTATTTATAATGGGCCCCATCCGCGGTAACAACCCACCGAATAGGTATGCAGTGGGTTTGTTACCGTTACCGCAACGATAAAAAACCCACCGTATACCTATGCGATGAGTTTTTTAAAATTCAACAAACCCACCGCATAGGTATGCGGTGGGTTTCGGATATCTTCCAACCATTCGGATTTCGGCATAACGGACTCCGTTATACCCTAACCCACCGCATATACATGCGGTGGGTCGGCATACGGTAAACGCACCCACCGCATAGGTATGCGGTGGGTGAGAGGAAAATGTGATTAAGCCACCGGATAGGTATGTGGTGACTTTGCGGTGTAAATAGTAAAAATTATTGGAGCAACTACTACTTTTTCTTTTTACTAGTTGGATCCCACGTGCTTCTTTTTACTAGTTGGATCCCACGTGTGAAGCACGTGGGAACTGTACCGCCTATTTATTAATTGTTGATAAGAAGATACATGAGTTCCATTAATGAAATGGTGGACCAGATATAAGGCTATGAGGATTTGTGTGAGCACATACGGAATTTTTTTTCAAAATAGCCAAAAAATAAAAAAAAATTTGCAAACTAGCCAAAATCCGAAACAATTTTGGGATTTAGACAAAGTAGGGTAAACTCGTTGTTTGAAACAGCGACTTTACCTCACCTTTAAAAAAATAATAAAATACTTAAGTCGTTGTTTGAAACAGCAACTTTGTATTTTTTTTTAATTTTCGAGTAAAATTTGTAATTAAGAAGAAAAAGTGGAATATATATATATATAGGGTTTACTTCAAATGTAAAAACTCCTTAATGTGTAAAATCCGCTTAACGTGTAAAATTTCCTTAACTAGTGTTTTTTGGGTGGATTAGTAATTTACGCGCTAATTTTAGTATCTCTCGTTCGTCCCTCTTCGTCTCCGTCTCAACTTGCCTTGGTTGTACTCCCTGAATCTCTCATCTCTCTGCCCTCTTCTCTCTTAGATCTCAAGATTTCTTCCATGGCGACCATAGATCTATGGCGGCGGCGCTGGTGGGGATGCGACGAGGAGTCAGAACCCTAACCGAATTCCATCGTAGCACTTCTTCCACTCTTCCCCAACCCTCTCATCGATTAAGAAATTCAACTATTAAATCACTTCTCTGGTGTTTAAATTGTGCAGATTAAGGACGAGATTTCGACCTCTAAAGCTCAGCTTCAACAGCTTAACGATTGAATTTCTGTTTCTCTTCGGTAATTTCCCTCCCCTTCCCATTACTTAGGGTTTTGGATTTTGAGGCTTTAATCATGTTCGGAATCGATTCGTCAACTAGTATTGTTCCTAATTGGATATTCGGATTCAGAATTTGTGGAGGAACTTGTTCTACTTGCTGATTTCATATTCAAGTCCATTGCTTTATAGATGCCTATAGATGAATCAAATGTCACTGTTTTCTTCTTGTTGTTAACATGAAAGTTTAAACTATAAACATTGTTGATGTTGCTGCTAAACCTGCCTTTGATCAGACAGACATATGAATGGTTGCTGTGTATAGTTCACTTCATATTTGGAGTTCTTTTGGCTGTACTCACTGATGAGTTTGTTTTCTCCTTCTGTTGCTTCAATCAACCTGAAATGAAATGAAAATCAGATCTGCCTATGAGAAGTTGGCTTACTGTGAAACATTCCATTATGAAGAAACAGGCCGGAGGGAATGCAGCTTGTGCAACAAGGTCTGTGTTTGTTGTTGGGCAGTGAGGTGTTTTATTCTGTTATAGGATTAGTGGCTGATTCCTTTTTGAATTTTATGCGACAGCGCCTTCATTGTGGTTGCAGTGCATCCCTGCCATTCATCGAGATCCAGGATTTTGGAGGTGTCTAGTGCATTAACTGTGCAAATAGTGCTGGTTGTCATCCGGTAATCAATCAAATACCAATATGAGTTTACATAGTTGTTCTCTGTTGAAAGTGGTCGTGATTTTTGTACTGAATGAATATATGTACTTTTCGGCGTTTTCACATTTTATTGTTTCAGTGTCATTGTTGGCTTCAAATACTAGATCTTGAGGTGATTCGTGCTTTTTTATAGATCGATTATTGGTTTGATTCATTGAATTGTAACTGATTTTTTATCTGTCGTGCAGTCAAAAGGCCTGGAGTGTGATATTGTGTTCATAGTGAAGGTAACTACCCTTTAATTGACGCAACAATTATTTGTGATCACTTATATATAGACATACAGTTGTAACTTTCTTTTCTTCATCTTTTCTTCACTATATGTTTCATTTAGTTCAACACTATAATGGGCTTTAATACCCTATCCCAATGGCTAGGTGAATGAATATGAGATTCCTTTTAGCATTAGTTGCGCCGATCTGACTGCAGTATATACTCATCTCCAAATTTTCTTGAATACTCCTTACACAGCTAAATGAATCATATGACTGCAGTATATACTTGCTCAGTTGCTCATGAAAAAACACATTCTTTCTACAGTCTTTGATGATAGGATCAATATTACTGATGCTTGGATTTGTAATACATCGAGTTACATGTTACCCTTTTTTCCCAAAAGAGTCGCATTTGCATATTAAGTTCCCTTCAAACTTGTTGTTTATCACAATTTATGTTTTATTAAAGCGCATCTCCTAAAGAGTTGAGGTTGTGTAGATTTGTACTTTATTGACCATCAAGTTACATAATATACTTTTTCCTAATAAATTGCATATTAAGCTCTTCAAACTTGATGCTTATCAAAATGCATTTCCTTAACCGTGTTCACAATTATTTGAATGTTCCATTTGACCTTTCAAATGTAATTTTTGTGGCAACTGCAAATCGGATGAAACCTATTCCTCCACCTCTTCTGGATAGGATGGAAGTTGTGGAACTCCCTGGTTATACTCCTGAAGAGAAGCTTCATATAGCTATAAAGCACCTTATACCCAGGGTTTTGGACCAGCATGGATTAAGCTCAGATTTCCTTCAAATTCCAGAGGTAATTTATTCATTTTAATTCTAGATGACAATAAAAAGCAATACTTGCTATTTTTTTTTGAAATCAGCAATACTTGCTATTACTCTTGGGCAACAGTTTAATTTTTTTCTGCATAGCGAGATACCACTCTTCAAAGACAACCTTTGGATTCTGACAATGCGAAAGGAAAAAAGTCAGTGTGTATTGGTTGAAGGAAACATGGTTATGAACATTTTTCGTGTATGAATCAGAAACATGAACCTAATTCGTTGTGAAGGATTCTCGTGTCTCTGCAAACAAGAAAAAGATTTGTGTCTTTTACCACTTAATTAGAATGAGCTGTTGCTTGCAATTCTCTACGAATCGGATCAAATTCTTCTAGTAAGTGAAGACTTCATAATTCATATTAAACTGCTAGTATATTATGACATATTTGCGTACTGGCAGGATATGGTTAAACTTGTTATATAGAGATACACTAGAGAAGCAGGGGTTCGGAATTTGGAAAGAAACTTGGCTGCCTTGGCTCGTGCTGCTGCGATAAAGGTTGCAGAACAAGAACAAGAATAGACTGACCCACTTCGCAAGGATATGCATCAGCTTACTGCACCAGTTCCAGAAAGCAGGCTTGCAGATGGAGGTGAAGTTGAATGGAAGTCATCCCCATGGGCGTTGACAATCGGGAGATTGCAACTACATTCCGTATTTCTTCACCTCTGATTGTTGACGAGTCCATGCTAGAAGATGTATTAGGCGTAAGTCAAACTCTCTTTCCTCATTCCGTCCATTTTTATAAAAAGAAAAGAACAGAGATCTGCGGTTTGGAGATTGACATATTCTTTTGGTTTCCTTGAGCTGGGAACACACTTTTTTTTTAATAATAATGAAAGATTTATTCTAGAATGTAGTTATCTCAAAAGAAAAATGAAAAAAAAAACAATGTAGTGGAACATTTCAGAAGCTTTGTACGTCTGAAACAATGTTTCCTCTTGTCTTGACTATGTGTGAGCAGCCTCCAAGATTTGATGACAACGAAACTGCAGAACGTGTTGCAATTGCACTAATATATCTTATTGTTGCACTTAATATAGTTCAGATTGCACAATTGTATTCTAAAATTGCATTAATATGCGTGATGCCCGATTATAAGTCTATTAGCTCAAAATGGAAGAGCAATGTGCCTACGCACAAAGATGCGGGTTCAAATCCCGTATAGGCTATCTGTGTTTATCCCTTCCAAGTACTATGTTTTTCTTCATGAATAAGAGTGTAAAGTGCAAAAATAAAATTGTAATGTGCAAATATAAAAACATAAAGTGCAAAAATAAAATTGAATTGTGCACATTTAGAATACAAGTGTGCAAAAGTAAGATACACTTGTGCAACTGTGAAGTACATTTGTGCAACTGTGAAGTGCATTTGTGCAAGTGTGAAATGCAGTTGTGCAACTGTGAAGTGCAATTGTGCAAATGTGAAGTGCATTTGTGCAAATGTGAAGTGCTTTTGTGCAACTGTGAAGTGCTTTTGTGCAACTGTAAAGTGCAAATATAAGAGCATTAAGTGTAATAATAAAATTGTAATGTGCACATTTAGAATATAAATGTGTAAAAGTAGGATACAATTGTGCAAATTTAAACTACATTGTGCAAAAGTAAGATACAATTGTGCACATTTAGAATACAAGTGTGCGAAAGTAAGATATAATTGTGCAGATTTAGAATACAATTGTGCAAAAGTAAGATACAATATGTGCAAATTTAGAATGCAATTGTGCACTTTTATGTATTGTAATCTCAATTTTAAGCATCTCAACTTTTAGTTTGAATGTCAAATTGTTGTTCCACCACCATGTCATGTCGTGAGGATTCTAACCTAATATATGCTGACATGATCTTTTTCGATTTGAGTCTTTCTTCATCTTTTTACTCATTTGAGTCTTTTATGCAGTCGCTTTGCATAATAAGGATATCCTGATCTTCGATCTGCTCCTGGTGCATTATAGATGCCTGAGATAAATTAAATGTGAATATGCCATAGCTAAACAACTATAAAGTTCCCTTTTTCGATTTGAATAATTTTTCATGGTTATTTGATGTGCTGCTGTTACTGCTACTTTTTATTCATTTAACAAGAACAGGAAACCCAGATCATTTCTGTAATGTGTAACTGCCTCTTTTGCAGTCTAAAAATTGATATGAATCGATGTTGGTTCCACTACTACAATTCTGTTATTTAACATCGGTACATTAACATCGGTCAGAAAAACCTGCCATGTAAAACAGTTTTTTAACATCGGTTGAAAAATTTGTGATGTTGAAAATAAAAAAGACATCACACTATTTTTTGACCGATGTTAAAAAAGGGTTTTTGGAAAAAAAAAATTAAGCGCGGGGTTTGTCCCGCCCATACGAAATATTCACACTTGGAAATTTTTCAAGAAAAAGAGGAACACTTTTCACTCCCTCTTCCATTCCCTCTTCCAAACCCGACAGAGCGTCCCCGCGACAGTGAATGCCCCTTCTTCCTCCAACTCCTCCATGTTCACCCCCAGGCCCCAACCCCTTCCTCCTCCAATCTCGTCGCCTTTCGAACTGAGGGTGGCTCCGGTGGGGATGTAGGCTCTCCGGCGCATTCCCGCTTCTTGTCTCTCATTCCAATCTCTCAACAGCGAAACCCCTTCACTCTCATCGTCGTGTCTCCGGTGCGTCGTCTTGTCTCCAGTGCATGGCCTCTGGTCGTCTCTCTTGCCGTCGAAACCAAGCCGGCCTATCAAAATCTGTCACTGCCTCTCCGTTGAAGTATTCTCTAATTCAGGTAATGAAATTGATTTTAGGGCTTTCGGGTAATGAAACTGATTTTGGTTAGGGTTTTTGTTTCCTGAGTTGACTTGGATTTAATTGTGCGTCTCTTTGTGAGGAAATGATGAAACACGAATTTGGTTTGATTACAATTCATTTTCTGTCGTAATTTAGGGTTTGCACTCGCCATTTCGAGTTCTACTAGACTAGGTGGAATTGATCCCCTTTTGGCATTGTAATAATGTAGAGTTGCAATTTACTGAACATAGTTCATAGTTCATAGTTCATGGGAAGATAACAGAATAGTTCTTTAGAAAATATGAGCATATTTATGTATACATATTAGGTAATGTATATGTCTGAGTTTGCTTAATGGCACCCTAAACATATGAGGATTTTGTGCATTGCCGAAGAGGTACTCCCCTCTTCTTTCTCAGATCTTGATGTTACTGAAGGTCTAGGGGACAGATCTTGATGTTACTGAAGGCCTAGTGTGCATCACAGACTGTGCCCAAGTGAATGAGGTATACCTGTTCAGCTAAGCCACTGGGCATATATTTGCATGCTATAGTTGTGTGATTTACCCATGGTTTTTCAGTAGTCATGTCACTTCTAACTTTACTAGAATTATGAGAATGCGTCAAAAAAAACATGGTAAACTGCAATCTAAAGCCAACTAACTGCTAACTTTTTGTTCCATACATTGTAGATCTTGACTTATGCAACCTTGTGGAAGAGACAAAAGCTAGAGATAGAGGAACTGCGTCAAAAACTCCAGGTTTGATTGATATTCAAAAGAAAGTGTAGATTACTGTTGAATAATAATGGTTTGGGTTAAATGATATGATATTTTTTTTCTAAAGATAAATTATCTCATCTCAAAAATTACCTGTTGTTATGCATAGGAAACAGAGTTCTTGAAACCCAAAGAAAGTGTAATTCTTTTTCCAAAGATAAATTTTTACCGGTTGGTATTTATGTGTTGATGGACATGATATGATATTTTTTTTTTCCAAAGATAAATTATTACAAGTTAGTAACTAGATGTTGGACTAACCTATTGTTCTTATATTTATGTGCCCAGGTGGCATTTGGTGCTGTTCAAATGAGGATTTCATGGCAAGTTCAATTAAATTCATTCCCCTCCCCACTTTTTAATGTTATCTTTCATTCTTTGCTTGGTGATTACATAAATAAAAGGTTGTGGAAATTTCAGGGTAGTGTTGAGAGCATGTTGATGTTAGAGTGCTAATGAATCTTATGAATTTATGTTTAAGTTCATGATTGGAGCGATTGTTTATTTGTTTATGCTTAGAAAACAATTCGTTGTAACTTTACAATTTTCTTGACAATTGATCAAGTAATTATTGCTTTAATACAGATGAATGAATTTTTACAAGGTTTTTTCCTCTAATTCTTTTAATTTCATATATTTTATGTCATGCACATATGCATATATTAGAATTTGCACATTAAATTAATTCATATTATAGATTTGTATTCATCTATATAATTTAATTTAATAAAAAAAAACAATGCAGGGGCTTTCTACCTAGTTTTAAAAAAGGTGGAAAGCTCCTCCATTTTTTTTTTAAAAAAAAATAATATTGCATCTCTCGGGCGTTTTTAAAACAACTCATGACCGAGAGCTAATTGATTACCAATCAGGATGGATGTTTTCTACTTAACTGAATTGGCCAAGTGTGATGTTAGTCCCCTGGTCAAAGCAGTCGAGAAATTAACAGAAATTATTGTTTCATGTTAAGCCTCTTATTTATTCCAATTCTTACAGGTCCGGTTCTCATAGTATGTCTGATATTGAGGCCTTTTCAAAGACTTATAGAGAACTTTTAGACAAAGCTGAGCAGTCCAAATCTGTGCCTGATAATTTGTCTCTCAAGGTACTGAATTCTTTTTCTTCTAAATTTAAGGGCAAATGTTGAAAAATAAAGAATCCGTGATTGATATGAAGTGCAGTAGTTGTCTCAGAATTTTACTTTTGAGTATAATAGGGAATTAGTGACTCTGTTTCTTAGTATGTGTACTTCTCTGATGAAATAAGAGATTCTTTTATTTGCTTTCACCTTTGTTTGCTGAGCTCGAGATTGATATATTTATTATATTGAGTCCCTTCTACATAAATCTCTTCATCTGAACATAATGATCTCACTATATGAGCAATTTGGTTATAATGTAGGCCTGGCTGCTATCTCTTCAGGGGTTCTTCAGGTGACCTTTCCACCCTTTTCTTTTCTTTCTGTTATTATTATTACAGTTTTATGTTGATTTTTGGTGTTCCTAGCAATGGATTTCTGGATAGGGTCTGCCGTCTACCACTGATATGAAATCTGCAAGGGTAGATAATTGTCTATTGTGTGGTATGTTTTGGTGTTCCTAGCAATGGATTTTTGGTGTTCCTAGCAATGGATTTCTTCGTAATGTATGTAATATCTGACCACTTTTATATATGTTGAGAATTTCACACTGAGTTACTCTTATAGACAACTATTGTTATGTTTTCTTCTTTGCAGGTTGTCACTGCACCGATGACTAGTTTAAATGCTATAGCCGTGGAAGCATACAGAAAGTATATCATTCGGTAAGACATTGATTTGAGGTGGTGCACCAGCCCATGATGCATAAATTTGTTCTTCTCTTTTTGCATTATCATTCGGTAAGACATTGATTTGAGATATCATTATTTCAGCTTAAGTTGAAAGCAACATGCCTTCTCTCTTTCTCCCCACTTTCATTCTTGTTCATTTCTCACCCCACTGTTTTAAATCTACTCATTGACATTTTGTACTTTGGTTTCGGGTAATCCCAGGCTCTACATAGGCCAGGAAGGTTTGATAGGAAGATCGAGTTTCCAAATCCTAATGAAGAGGTATTTCGTGGCCTCCATCAATTGTAAAAAGTAGAGACCATTGATAGTTGCTCTTAAAAGCTAGAGTGCTAGACTTTTCTGAATTGTTTTCTGTCGTCATATCTGGCTTCATGTGTGTTGATGATGGTATAAGATTTAGTCCTTAGTAATCTTTTATTCACTTTTTTATCTATTACCTTTGCAGTCACGTTTTAAATCTTTCGAGAAAGATGAATCTCATGAGGGGAATTGATTTGAAGAAGATAGATAGCGACAAAGATGAACACACAGGTTCTACTAAGCTTCTACTTCAGTTCATCAGTTTGTTGCTCAAGGCAAAGTTATTAAACATATCGTTTCTTGTAATGGTGTATGTCTATATATACTGGTTCTGAAAACTTGTTCTCTTTGGTTGGTACTGTCGTTTGGTGTATGTGTATATATAGATAGGAACATGTTCTCTTTGGTTGGTATTGTGGTCTGGTGTGTATATATATATAGACAGGATATTGGGTTTATGAACCAAATTGCTTCAGTTCATAAGCTAGCACATCGGATTTACGAGCAATAGACAATGATTTATTGTAACGAAAGACATCAGTTTTACAAACTAAAAACATCAGTGTTATGTACTAAAAACATCAGTTTACGAATTAAACACATCATTTTTATGAACTAAACACATCATTTTTACGACCTAAACACACCAGTTTTAGGAACTAAACACATCTAATTCACTAATAATTTAGGATGCCTTTACTATATATAAACAACGATTTTAAAACCAAAACATGATTTCAATATACGTAATAACATCGGTTTTGTATTTATTCCATATAGCCAAATTTTGTGTGGAAAAATAACATTACAAATTATAGAGAGAAAATGAATATACATATGTAGGATTTCTATACAAGTGATGTCTCTTTTATATTTAAACATCGTTTTTATAATTAGAAACGATGTTATAAATAATATAGACATCGGGTTCTGGCCGATGTGAAAAACTTTTGACTTTTAACAACACCCACATAGACATCGAATTTTTTTTTGAAAGACATCGGCTATTACCCGATGTTAAATAACAAATTTCTAGTAGTGTTCCTTTGCAATTATTTCTATTAATTAAGCATTTGGTCATGTGTTGTGCAGCAAGTTGGAAAGGATATGAATTGAACAAGGGGCTGCTGTCATAGAATCTGAGAACGGGGCTGTTGTCATAGAATCTGTGTGTACTGAACAGAAGGAAAACAAGAGAAAAGAAGTGAAAGCCAAGGAAAAAGCTGAGAATGGGGCTGCTGTCATGAAATCTGTGTGTACTGAACAGGGGGCTGCTACTGTCATGGAGTCTGTGTGTGATGATCTTTCTGCTGGTGTGGCTTTGCCTTGAGGGGAGGAGATCCCTTTCGTGTAAGTGAGAGTTAAGGATGCCCCTTGCTTCCTTTCCTCGGTTTCTCCATCTTTAACTTCAAGTAATGGGTTGCTCAAGCTATCGTATAGGGACATTTGGCTGATCGCAATAAATAACGAATCTTGACAAGCAATATAAAGATTAAAAAGTGCATTATTTAGTTTAAAACGTGCATAACTAAGATTATAATGTGCATGATTAACAATTTAGGACTGTTGTGTTCTTGTTTATGATATAACCTATGTGGGATTCGAACCCACATCTTTGTGCATACGCACATTGCTCTTCCAATTGAGCTAATAGGCCAAAAATATTCCAATCTGCACAAATCAAGAAATTTTGCAGAACCCAACAGCTGCATTACTTTTAACAAAAGCCCCGGCATCCTCATGACTCGTGTAAATCTAAAACCAGTGATAATCAATCATGACTGAAACTAATGACACACTAAAAGGAGGCATCAATAATACAATTCACAAGTTTAATCCTGAAGACAAACAAAAGGCTTAAATCTGGGGTATATGCTAGAGAATTTCAATTACAAGCTTGGCAGATTTTTAACAAAAGGCGTAGTGAGACACGTTATAAGATTTGACTTATCATAGAATGCTGGGAAAAATACAACACCTAAAGTTTGAGGCTTTTGTGAAAGAAAACTTTCCTCAAATGATGACATCAAGCTTGAAGAACTAGAAGATTTCGTAGAAATCCACCTATACTAATTAAAGTAGAAAAGACAAAGGGTAGAGTTAGTACAATAAGCATGGATTAAAAAACAAATGGAAGCAAAGGGTAGAGTTAGTTCACTAAGCCTAAATGGTAACATCATTGTTTGGTAAACTGTAGATTGAATTCAAAGCACGTAGAAAGACATCAAAACCTCTGTAGACAAGTGTAAAGCACTATAGAAAAAATACATTAATTCGGAAACATGAGATTCTGGAAATCAGCGTGCAAAGAATACAATCCAAATTCACTCTTTCGTTCAAGGAGACCTCAATTCCATGAAGGAGTCAGTAGATCGGTGAATTCTATAATCCTCTAAACACTAGGATCCCTAAATTAACAATCGGCTTATCCATAAAAATAAAATGAAAAAGCAATGTGAACAATCATAATCAGCCAACTAAATTCTAATCATCTAGAGAACATTTGATAGTTGAACTTCAATTTCTACGAATGGGACAGACAACACCATGAAGGCAGAAGCACAAACAATTGGAGCAAAAATTCCAACATTCAGAGGCACATTCAGGGAGTAATGCTTTCCACTAGCAGCCCCTACATCCCTAATGTGACCATCTCCAAGGAAGAAATCACCAAATTTATAAAAAAGAAACAGTAATAACTCGATCAGTGGTGTATAGATCGACCTCATTGCTAATTTTCTAGTTGAGATGGAAATAAAATGCCACAAGGAATTGGGAAAAAAAATATAGGAAGATCAATGTTTTGAAGTGATTGTTTGAGATCTACCTACCATTTTCTGGCGAAAAAAAAATGACAGATAGTGGAAATGAATACATCCTGATGATATCACACAATTTTCAGAACATAGATGAACTTAATCTTCCATCTTTGATGATATCCTGCATTCTAATTTACACTTCCAATAACATATAGTTTATGACAAGTTCTTATTTCCGAGTACAATCATAGAAAAAGCATCGATTGCAATTTCAAGTATAAAATAAGAAGGAATTCACAACATCTGAGCAAATATTTGGGACTCCAAAGACATGAAACCTCGCTCAGAACACGACTAAATCAATAAAAAGAAGGGAAGGTGTTCATGAACTCGGGATCGAGCTAACAATGCGGCGAAATGGTTCAACAAGTTTCGGATGCGGAATGAACCATGGAAGATACGCGCAGAAAAAGGGGGAAACAATGATAATGTGGTATCCCTAATGACATACAGGGCTTTTCCTAACCAGCAGAGAAGCAAAACACGGAAATAGGCTTCTTTATAGCAATAACGATACACGAAATTAGGCTTTCCTCAGGCAATGCATATTTGGAAACAATTTCTACACTGCGAACATCGAATCAGTCTCCTCCCTATAGAGGCATATGAATTAGATTTGCACCAAAATTTGATTGCTACTCATAAAGACAGTGATCATTTGATTTTGCATTTAGCTTATCCTCAAGCTTGGGCAAACATGAACACTGTTGAATCTTACAGACACTAAGCTAAAAGAAGATCATTCATTCTCAATTCAATTTGCCAAATTCCTACAATCTCACATCTGCAATGAACTATATACTCGAATACAATGAAAGCCCCATGAAATTCAACATCTGCATCAATGAAACTCCAAACCCTAACTTCAATCAACAGCAAATCCAAAAGGGGAAACATACATAGAGAGATATAGAAATGCTTACTTGAGAACCATGGAAGATTGGCGGCAGCGGCTCTAGTCGTCGCTTCGAGGGAGATACGCGCAGAAAAACCCTAGTCCCCAACTTGTGCTCTCTTTAAAGAACTGCTCGCCGTCAAAAAGGGATCGAGAGTGCGAGTGCGAGCGAGGGAGAATGTGAGTGCGAGCGAGCGAGGGAGAGCGCGAGCGCGAGAGGAAGCGAGCGAGGGATATTCCGAGCAGAGAGTGAGCGAGAGCGCCGCCATGGGAGCTGGAGGAGACAAACAGAGGAGAAAGGAAGCGGGTTGGGCCGGCTCGATTTCAAATCAGGCCCGGTTCATTTTTTTTAAGTTTAAAATTAGGCCCGCGTCCCGGTTTTTACTAAAACCCAAAATTTTAGACGTTAAGCATATTTTACACGTTAAGGACTTTTTACATTTTAAAGCTTCCATATATATATATATATATATATATATATATATATATATATATATATATATATATATATATATATATATCAAAAAAAAAAAGCGGAGAGAGGGTGTGGGAAAGTAAGGGGGAGAGGGAAAAATAGGAGAGAGAGGCTAGAAGGGGGGCTACGGTGGGGAGCCAGGGAGGGGACAATGATGGGAGGAGAGAGGAGATGAGAGAGAGAGGTTAGAAGGGGCTACGGGAGGGAGGGGACAATAATGGGGTGAGAGAATAAGAAGGTGAGTATAATTATTTTTTTTTAATTAAGGGAGGACTCTCCCATTTATATATTTTTATCCCACTTTCTCTTCTTAATTATAAATTTTATCCATCGTGTCAAAAAATTCTTATTAATCATCCTTTGATTAGCTTACCCGCCCATTTCTCTCGCTTAAATATGGCCTTCATTATGGTTCTTTGTCTCTTCTGTTGGCTTTGGAGTATACCTCTCCCATATATTCATTGGTTACTTGTTATTATGAATATATATACCCACTGTTTGTTTAAGGATATCATGTGTGCCCACCAAATCATCCATATAATTCTCATTAACTATCAACTAAATCTTACGGCTCAAGCCTTTATATTTGTTGTGTCTATCCCCCTTTGTAATGTACCTTCCAATACTAGGAATGAAAATGCCCATTATTTTTTCTGGTGGCTTAACCGTGTTATATACAAGCTCAAATGCATAAACTCCCATATGACCACCTTCTTGCTTCAAGACTACAAAGTGTATCTTTCTATCTCCTGCACTATCAGTAAGCTTCAAGTAAGCCTAATGCATCTCTATATAAATCCTGATGGAGTGGGAATGTACAACTTTCATTGTGAATTTCTACTGTCTGGTTGGATGAATTCCTCCCTTATTTCAATGGAGTACTGGATTAGCTATATGAGATCAACTTCGTTAATCATCTGTTTAGTTTGTGTTAAATGGCTTCATAAGAACTGGGTCCATCTCCACATTACCTTGCTCTCTTTCACCATATGTTCTAACATGTTTTGGCATAGTAGTAGAAAATCATGTAGTGGTCTACTGGTAAATTTGACTAGAATACCTCTCATACGAGCTACTTTTTTTTGTATAATGGAGTGGAATGTTGGATTGGCTTTTGGTTTCCACTTAGAGTTTTTTGCAAGTGTGTCCCACCCTTTGAGATCTAGTGTGTTCTCGCAACTACTACACAACCCTTGCAAGATCAACTATAAGATCCTCTTGTGCAACCTCCTTTTCTCAACACCCCCCATCCTTCTTTTCTCAACACCCCCCATCTTGGGCAAAACCCTGCTGTTATTCAGCAAATATTGTGAACAAAAAGTAGTGCACATCCATTGGCGATCAAACTGTGAGATTTGTCAAGCACAAAAATCTTGTACACACCCATATAAAGGGAATAAACCAGTTTTTTGGGAACTCTTGGAAACTCAAGACCCACAAAGCTAACTACAAGTATCCACCCCTTGCAAAAACTCCCTTAAAAATCTGGTTAATTCTGCCTCGTATAACTAAAATCAACACAACCAAAAACTTTGTTTACTATATCACAAGTAACTCCTCGTGGATTGCTTGGCATAAAGAAACAACTATTAGGGGAAATTATAAAGATAGGTTTAAATGAAGATCTGCGCATGGAACTGTAGAGGAATTGGAAAACCAACCTTTTGGACAGAAATTGATGTGTTCACCCGAAATGAGCATATTCAGTTACTAGCTCTATCTGAAACAAAAACAGATAAGATCCCAGATGAGAAAAATTGGAAAAGTGTTGGGTTTGACAATGCCGTTTGGTCACCGGCTAATGGTAAGGCAGGAGGTTCAGGGGTCCTCTGGAAGTCTCAATTGCTCACCCATGAAATGATTACATTAGAGGGACAATATCCTCGACATATTATAGTCAAATATGCAAATACAAACTCTAACTTCATTTGTAAAATTATTTTTGTGTACGCTCCCCCTGATGAAAGAGAGAAAAATGCCTTCTGGCTAGAGATAAAAAATATCATAAATGAATCAACTATCCCATGTATAGTAATGGGGGACATGAACGAGATCGCAAGTACGGAAGATAAGCTTGGTGGGGCAGAAATTAATCCGAACCGTTTCGACCGACTGATTGACTTAAAGAACAATTGTGAATTGGCAGATCTACCTTTTTGCGGCAATCTGTACACTTGGAGAAAGAAACTTTCAGGCCCAGACAACATTTATGAAAGAATCGACAGAGTACTAGTTCAAAATCAGATTATAGAAAAATACCCAAACTTACAGATAACCCATCATGCGTTCTCTACATCGGATCACTGTCCAATCTCTATGGAATTGGCCAATGGTGAAGCTTTTGTTGTAGCACCATTCAAATTTGAAAACATTTGGCTTAATAGAAAAGACTTTAGAAATATTGTCAAACAGGCTTGGCGAGCAAACTGTCACGGTTCGTCCATGTTTCAATTAACGTTTAAAATGAAAATTCTCAAACAAAAAGCAAAAGAATGGAATAAAAAAACCTTTGGGAACATCTTTCGGCAACTTCAAGAGGTGGAGGATAGTCTGCTTGAAATCCAATCTCAAAATCGACAACATATTAGCCATGGACTTAAGCTTAAGGAGAAGAATCTAATAAAGAAAAAAGATAGCCTATTATTGTTCCAAAAACATTACTGGAATCAAAGAGCTAAAACCAAGCACTTAAAACTAGCTGATTCAAATACATCCTACTTCCATCGAGTAGCTACGGGTAGAAGAAACCGAAAAATTATCCGATCAATTACAACTAGTGAAGGAACTCAGATTATGGGAGAAGATAACATTAGGACTGAAGTAAGGCGGGATTTCGAGAAACGTTTCAAACAGGAACCAATTAACGAAACCCTCCTGTGTGAATACCTTGAACTAATCACTCCATCAATTACTTTGGAAGAAAATCAATTCCTAACTCAGCAACCAACAAATGGTGAAATAAAACAGGCTGTTTTCAGCCTTGGGAACAATAAATCTCCGGGCCCCGATGGGATGACAGCGGAATTTTACAAGAAATACTGGGACATAGTGGGTGTAGCAATTACTAGAGCAGTCAAAGGCTTTTTTCTCTCTGGAAAAATCCTTCGACAAATTAATCACACATTCATATCGCTATTACCTAAGTGTGAAAACCCTTCCATGACGACCCATTACAGGCCTATTAGCCTCTGCTCAACCATTTATAAAATCATTTCCAAGACAATTACTGAAAGACTAAAAAGAGTGATGGGAAAATTAATTCACCCCCTACAAGGGGCCTTTGTCTCTGACAGAGCCATCCAGGACAACGTTCTAATTGCCCATGAGATTTTTCACTCATTCAAAAACCGAAAAGGCAAAGAAGGATGGATGGCAATAAAACTCGACATGGAGAAGGCCTATGATAGGGTTGACTGGCAATTTACGAAAGCCATCTTGAACAAATTTGGGTTCCACCCTAGGTTTGTCAACTGGATCATGGAATGTGTTACCACTGTTTCGTTCTCAGTTCTTGTTAATAATGGTCCTACAGACGTATTTCGACCTTCGAGAGGTCTTCGACAAGGAGACCCACTTTCTCCTTTCCTATTTATCCTGGGCGCAGAGATATTGGCAAGAAAACTCGCTCAAGAATCAAATACAATGGATGGACACATTGGTTTTAAATTTGGTCGAGATGGCCCTCGTATTCCTTTCTTAGCATTTGCAGATGACATCATTATATTTACAAAAGGAACTTCTTCGGCCTGCTTGAAAGTGAAAACGATCATTGATGATTACTGTAAAATCTCGGGGCAGAGAGTAAACTTTCACAAATCTGCCTTCCAAACTCCTAAAGGTATACCACACTCAAGGATTGATGAGCTTGAAAGTTGTCTAAACATCTCCCATGAAAGATCTCTGGAAAAATATTTAGGGTGCCCAATCATTAATGGGAGAGTAAATAGAGGAACGTTTGAGGAAATTATTTGCAAATCAAAAGAACAATTGAGTAAATGGAGGGCAAATGCTTTATCACAACAAGGTCGCGCGGTTCTAATTGGTACTAATCTCTCTGCCAAACCACTTTACACGATGCAAAACTTCATGCTACCAGGTAAGATACACAATGATCTCGACCAGATTAACAGAACCTTTTTCTGGAACAAAGATATCCAACACCGCCCTTTAATAAGCTGGGATAGAATTTGTAGACCAAAAGCTAATGGAGGACTAGGTATTAGGAAAACAAGGGATACGAACGAAGCACTTCAAATGAAGCTTCTGTGGAAGATTTTAGCAGAACCAGATAACGTTTGGGTCAAACTCATTCAATATAAATATCTAAAAACCTCTCACGTCTTAAATTACAAAAGAAAGGGTGGCGCATCCTGACAATGGTCAAAATTGTCTCCCCTTATCGAAAAATTCAACACTGGTCTAATATGGTCCGTCGGCAACGGCCAATCAATAAAATTCTGGAGGGACAACTGGTTAACAACGGCACCTATTTGTAGCAGGGATGACTGCTCTGCTATTACAGAAACTGAGGAAACGGTTAGTGATTATATTATAGGGGGGAAATGGTGGGTGGACAAGCTGAATACAACACTGCCTCAAAACATTGTAAAAGATAACATGGACATTCCATTACCAGCAAATCAATTTGAGGAT
Source organism: Persicaria tinctoria (assembly GCA_037127255.1). Lineage (NCBI taxonomy): Eukaryota > Viridiplantae > Streptophyta > Magnoliopsida > Caryophyllales > Polygonaceae > Persicaria > Persicaria tinctoria. The sequence continues at coordinate 55,153,216 of JBANSL010000006.1, read as the reverse complement.
AGATTGTATTGGTGGCCGGATAGAGAAGGGTGGTTTACAACCGCTAGCGCTTACAAATTAACTACGTCTCACAACAGAACGGATAATGACGAGAATTCGTGGATTTGGAAAGTCAATATCCCCCCTAAGGTAAAAAACTTCCTTTGGAAACTAAGCCAACAAGGACTCCCAACAGCAAGCCGACTCACCCAAAAGGGAGTCTCGGTCCCATCAACATGCAATTTATGTAACTATGCAACTGAAGACGATACACACCTCTTCATAGAATGTCAATACAATAGCATCCAATCTTTACTAACAACGGATATTCGTCAAACCATTAACAACATGATCGCAACATCAAGAGAATTTAAGCCCATCTTGGCGGTACTCGGTAACAAACTAACGAAAATAGATAAGGAAAAATTAGCTTTTACTTGGTGGACAACATGGTATGTTAGAAACCAAATTATATTTCGGCATGAACCACCGCCATCAAAAGATGTCATCAAACAAATAACCAACAGGCACATGACAAACTGGAGGAAAACAACCAACTATGAACAAAATATCAATGCGGATATAAACTACGCCAAAACATCTAACCAGAGAACTAAGAAGATTCTTCAACGACAAACAATCAAATGGAGAAAACCTCCTCTAGGCACTTTCAAACTCAACTTTGATGGATCAACTCTTGCGAATAACAACAGCTAGACTGGTTTTATTATTCGGGACTGGGAGGGCAGACCCATTCATATTGGTGGCGACATGATTGGTAACCAAACCCCCTTAAAGGCAGAAGCCATTGCTCTAAGACAAGGTGTTACCCAATATGTGGAGCTGGGGATAAACAAACTACATATTGAAGGAGATTCCTTGATAATCATAAATTACCTTAAAAAGCAAACCACATGCCCTTGGGAAATCGAAATGACTATGTCAGATATAAACTACGCCAAAACATCTAACCAGAGAACTAAGAAGATTCTTCAACGACAAACAATCAAATGGAGAAAACCTCCTCTAGGCACTTTCAAACTCAACTTTGATGGATCAACTCTTGCGAATAACAACAGCTAGACTGGTTTTATTATTCGGGACTGGGAGGGCAGACCCATTCATATTGGTGGCGACATGATTGGTAACCAAACCCCCTTAAAGGCAGAAGCCATTGCTCTAAGACAAGGTGTTACCCAATATGTGGAGCTGGGGATAAACAAACTACATATTGAAGGAGATTCCTTGATAATCATAAATTACCTTAAAAAGCAAACCACATGCCCTTGGGAAATCGAAATGACTATGTCAGATATTAAAACCCTTCTGTCGAGGGTGAGAGATGTGTCTTTCTCTCACATACCCCGTGATGGCAACAGAGTGGCTGATAAGGTTGCAAACCTTTGCCGCTCTGCCAGGGGTCTCGACATTCATAACGACTTAGGTCTTCAGGACCTCATCCGTAAGGATGCTCTCGGGTAGGTTCTCCACCCGAATTTTTACCTAATCAAAAAAATAAATAAATAAATAAATAAATAAATTTTACCCAAAAAAAAAATATATATATAAAGTCGCTGTTTAAAACAGCGACTTTGGTATTTTATTATTTTTTTTAAAGATTGAGGTAAAGTCGCTGTTTGAACCCTATTTTGGCTAAATCCCAAAATAGTTTCGGATTTTGGCTAGTTTGCAATTTTTTTTTTTGTTTTTTTGGCTATTTTGAAAAAAAATTCGCACATATGATACATTTGGATAGAGAGATCCTTGTGTAATTGGATTGATCTTACGTTACAGCATATCATATTTCATAGTAAGGTTGGAAAAAGGGGAAAAAAGTGCAAAAGCCTCTTCTTCCTCTATACAAACTGCCCAGGGGTCTTCCCTTCCAAGTTCTTTAGCTCAAGAGGGCCCATTTACGGCCTCTTCACCCCATACTTGTCTGTATTTCCAAGAATTATCTCTGCACGTATAACCAGTATCTTGTCCACAACCTACAGAGGATACCATCTCATCATTGGATGTCTTCATCAAGAATCTAACTATATATAATCATGGTTATAAGTTACTTTTTGAATATAAATTACTCATGAGTGGCTAATGAGGTCACTTGTAACTTTGTAAATCATTCCCATGTTGATAAGTCACCTCTTAAAAGTGCTCAATATGTTGTTGAATCACAACCTAAATGTTGAGCTTGTGGACAGTAAGGTAATTAGGCCTGCCTTGATCACAATAAAATAGCAAACGAAAATGTAGCCATCCCATTGCAAGTATAAAATTATTCAAGGAAACTTACACGAAGAGTCTCCTCCATTTGGTGGAATGCTTTGGCACGCTGGACGTAGTCCTTAAGCTTATCAAGGAGCCTAATTTTTTTCCTTTAGAATCCCTGAAAAACCTGTAGTGATTAAGTAAAACTTCAATTCCATTTCAGAGTACACTATTACCCCTCTTTAGAAATAAACACAGCACCTCCTCCCCTTGCAGGTAAATTAACAATTCTCAAAAACAAATGTATACTACACTTTTTTCCGATAATCTCTCTTACGCATTTCAGTAAACATCTTAATTGCATCATCAAATTGCACATATAAACCTAAAATTCAAGAGTTTAGAATATATAGGTTCCAAAATATCACAATTGCTCATCAAAATTAGTGTGAAGGTCATCGATTTCTTAAACAATCATGTGAACGGGTTATGATAACTTAAGAACACCTGTACACTGGAAATTTTGTTGGAAGGTTCACCAAATGCAGCAACAGGTCGATGGAGTTATGACTGGCACCATAGTTCTTCGTACAGACATTTCATCAATACTTAGATTTCATTGAAAAATCATATGTAAACCCAAACTACCAAAATCTATCAAACTTTCACAATTGCATAATCCGATAAATTGCTAAAATCCTAGGCCTAAAACAGTAATTGTCAACCCAAATTCCATTTTACACAATCCAATTGATCTAAGAACTAAGAAATTCGAAAATGATGATGAAGGTTATTGTGTAGATAGAAAAGATAAAAGTATACCTTTGGCATTGCAGTTCTGGGCGGTAGGTCTGAGAGGGTGGAGACTGGAGAGTGATCTGAGAGACAGAGGGAAATTAGAAGGGAGAAGATTGGAAGACGCAACAGTGACAATTTAGGGATAGGAGAAAGGAGGAGAGAAGAAGAGGTCTGAGAGGGCAGAGAGTGATCTGAGAGAAACAGGGAAATTAGCAGCAGAATAATTTAAGGGATTCACTGAGATTTAAATTGAGAGTAACCAACCGTCGAAATCGAGAGAATGGGGAGAAGATTATCATAGCAGAAAGGGCAAATCAAAGAAGGAAACTCAACAACCATGGAAAGGTAAGGTTGAAGACGAGAAGAGAGGTGGGATGGTTGAGGTCGGTTGTCAGGGCAAATATTAAGCCCAATAAGATGAGCCCGTTCATACAGAAGCCCAAATAGAGAACAAATTAAACTGTGACAGCTATTCAATTAGTTACTATTCACAAGCCAACTACCATTTTTTATATAGAGAGATTTGACAAGTCGAGCCCAATTATGATCACCCAATTCTTTACATTAGCCGAGCCCACCCTAGCGCAGCTCCATTTGTTCACCAACTAACCAGTTGTATTTCCTCTCTTTTATCAATTCAGCTTCCACGTCCAAGCTCATCCATGCTAAGAGCATAAAAAAAAAAAGTTTTTTTTTTAATTATCTTCAGGTAATTATAAGATAACTTTCAGGATAGTAGGAAAAACCTTAAGGTAAAAGTAGTAATTAAGAGTATCAACAATCAAGAGTTTTGGTTACCTTATACCATGAGCAACCATAGGGTTACCTCTTCTCCTTTTTAATTTTCATCCTCTTATTTATTTATTTATTTTTTGTACCGGAAAAAATTTGGTGTTGAGGGGAAACCTCAACAACCAAGGGCATCCCGAAGGATGAGAGGCCGTACAGAAGAATCATCAATGATATCAGTGCCAGAAAAGTCAAAGTCGAGATGTGAGAGGTGGTCCGCAACTCTATTTGCTTCTCTGTAAACATGACGAATCTGAGTGTTTTGAAAGGAATGCAAGGAGAGCAGAGTGTCTGAGACAATCATTTCGGCATCTCCAGGGGGCAAGCATGATCCTTTCATGTTGTTTATTACGGTGAGGTTGTCACCTTCTATTATGAGGTTCGGAATACGGAGCTCGATAGCTGAGTTGATTCCTTTCCAAAGAGCCAACCCCTCAGATCCCGTGACAGAAGAGATCGGAGAGAGGCCTGAGCTCAAGAAAACAGGGGTCCCATGGTGGTTCCGGATTATGAATCCGAAGGAGCCGCGACCATCACGGGAGAGGGCTCCATCAAAATTTAGTTTATGGTATCCTACAGGCGGCAACTCCCATTTTGTTCTCTTTTTCCTAGCGCGTGGTTGTGATGGTTCGTTAGGTGTTATATTTTTGTTGTTGGCACTGACTGAGGTTTCCCATAACAAGTTTTGTTCTTTTGCAAACGATAATATACTGTTTGGTATAGGTTTGAGGTTTTCAAAAAGCGCCTTGTTGCGGAAGAACCAAATGCTCCACCAAACAGAGGCCAACTTACTGAACCTAGGGAGTCCAATCCTATGTTTTAATTCTTGTAGGATTGTGTTTAAGTCGTGTCCCTGGTTTACCCAAATGTCCAGTATTGGTGTCAGGGTTGGGTCTAGTTTGTGTAATGTCTCACGGGAAGTGCGACAACCCCAAAGAAGATGGATTGAATCTTCAAAAGCGCAGTCACACATCGGGCAATTTGTTGGTATTCCTAGTCTTCTAGATGCTAGGTTGACTGAGGTCGGAATGCCGTTCTTGGTGATTTTCCATATAAAAGTTTTGATTTTCGGTTGTGTGTCAAGTTTCCATATCCATCTGAAGTCTGATTTTTCTTCATTTTTCATTGTGTTTATCATGTTAATTGCCGATGCTGTAGTGAACCACCCGTTCTTGCTCCATTTCCAGTATAGCCTATCTTGGTGTATATTCTTTGGTATTGGTGTTGCTAGGATCTTGTTTAGTATTTGAGTAGTTAAATTTCGATCAATTTCATTTTGCAGTTTGTCATTGTTCCATTTTTTATCGTTGATGAAGTCTATAACTTTGAGGTTATGGTTGATTTGGTGTGGGTTTGCAGTGGATTTGATAAGGGGGGCGTCCCCTACACAGTGATCCACCCAGAAGTTTATGTGTGCTCCATTCCCAACGGACCATTTTACTCCTTGTAAAAAAGTTGGTATTAGTTGAGTGAGCTTTGACCATTTCCATGAAGTGTTACCCTTACGTGAATAATGAAGGATGTTCTGATTTTTGAGATATTTTTCTCGTATTATGGTAACCCAGGGGTTATGTGGCTCGGCCAATATTTTCCATATCAGTTTTAGTTGGAGAGCCATGTTCATATCTTCAGACTTACGTAATCCGATTCCTCCATTTATGTTTGATTTACATACTTCGAACCAACTAATCAAGGGTTTGTGTTTCGGGCCTTTATTCCATAGGAAGTTCCGGTTTATTCTATCCAGTTCTACATGGATAGATTTGGGAAGCATGAAGCACTGCATAATATGAAGCGGCTTGGCTGATAGTGTTGTTTTAATGAGTGTGCATCGTTCTGTTTGTGACAAAGAGCTAGCTTTCCATTTAGATAGTTGTGATTTTGTTACCGATAATATCTTGTTAAAAGTGTTTTTCGTGGTCTTTCCAGTAAGTATAGGGCAACCTAGATAGTTTCCCATGTTTGTTGTATTGTTGATACCTAGCTCATTGTGTATCATATTTTTTTGGTGTGTAGTTATATTAGGCGTGGTTTGGAATTGTGATTTGATTCTGTTTACTTGCTGACCAGAGATAGAAGAAAATTCATTTAGGATTTGATTAATTTGGTCGCATGCCATTTTTGTTGCTGAGGCAAAGATAACAATGTCATCAGCAAAGGCAAGGAACGGGATTTTAGTTCCTTGCCTGGTGAGGGATATGCCCAAGTGGCTTCCTTTTCGGTTGGATTCTTGTTGCAATCCCCTAGCTAGAACTTCTGTAAGGATCAAGAATAGATATGGTGAGAGAGGGCAACCCTAACGGAGGCCCCTGGTGGGGATGAATAGTTCCGTGGGTTCGTTATTTATTAATACTGAGTAGGATACTGTAGTTATACATTCCCTAATCCAGTTAATGTATTGTTCAGCAAAACCGAATTTGGATAGAACTTGGAGGAGAAATTCCCAGTCAACGAGATCAAAAGCCTTTTCCATATCGAGCTTAACAGCCATCCAGCCCGATTTTCCTTTCTTTTTTTGGAATGAGTGAAAGATTTCGTTTGCTATGAGAATGTTATCGTGTATGGACCTGCCTGATGTGAAAGCACTTTGGAGGGGATTAATTATTTTTGGAATGATTTTTTTTTAGTCTAGTTGCCAATATTTTGGATATAATTTTGTAATTTGTGTTGCATAGACTTATAGGTCTGTAATGGCCAATGTTCTAAAAGGCGCTAGGCGGCCGCTAGCGCCTAGGTGGCTAGGCGGGTGCCTAGGCGGCGCCTAGGCGGACTTAGAACAAACATGATTGTTTCTTTATATTTTAACACATAACACATATCAATAATTCATATAATGCAATAATAATCTATAATATCACTTATAAACCCAAATTTGTGGTCCTTAACTAACACTAAAGTTAATAAACGCAAAAATACGTGTCCGACTAGAGACTCTAAGCCTCCTAAAATCCAAAACCATAGATTCGACTCAAAAGCAAATACATCCCGACTTATGGGATAAAAAAACCCTAAGTCGGCTATTCACATGTCTAGAAGCTAAAATTGAATAATCGTCGGGCTAGGCGGGATTAGGTGGGGTCTAGGCGGGACTAGGCGGGGTCTAGGCGGCGCCTAGGCGGGACAAGACAGTGTCTAGGCGGAAATCCGCCTAGAGGCCCGCCTAGGCGTAAAAATTCCTAGGTGGCCTCCCGCCTAGCGCCCAGGCGGTGCCTAGGCGGCGCCTAGGCGCGATTTTTAGAACACTGGTAATGGCTAGTAGTCGTTGGGTTGTCAGTTTTTGGTATAAGCGTAATGAAAGTATGATTTATTTGCTTCGGAATTCTACTTCTAAGAAAGAATCCTTTAACTGTTTTAGTCACGAATGGGCCAACGATGTGCCAGTATTTTTTGTAGAATCCCGCAGGGAAACCATCAGGCCCTGGAGATTTATCGTTTACCATGCTGAACACTGCATTTTTTTATTTCAGAGTTAGTAATATGCTTTGTAAGCCAGTTATTGTCCGTTGGTGAGATTTCGGCTTTGATGTTGTGCAGAAAGTTTGATGTGTTTTGTGGTCGGGATATCTTTGTGTATCGTTTTGAGTAGTCTTCCTTAATTATGGTTCTAATATCCCTTTCCTTTGTGACTGGTATTCCAGCCATTGTTGTTATCGATCTAATGATGTTTCTGTTTCGCTTTCCAGTTGCTATTCTGTGGAAATATTTTGTGTTGGTATCTATGCTTTGGATGTGGATCCGTTTTGCTCGTTGTCCCCAATATGTTTTCTGGTAGTTTAATAGCGTTGCATGTTTTTTTGTTAGCCTTCGGATTTTGTTTTCTAGTATAGGATCGTATTTTGTATATAGTTGAGTCTGGAGGATTTGTAATTCATTTTCAACTAAGGTGACTTGTCGAAAAATGTTGCCAAAGGTTCTGCTACTCCAGATTTTACTTTTCCTTTTGACTTCTTGTAGCTTTTTCAGTAATTTGTACATTTGCGAGCCAGGGCAGTCAACCCTCCATGCATTTTTAACTAATTCTTCGAAGTCACTTCTTGTTGTCCATGCCGTTTCAAATTTGAATGGTTGAAGCTTTGGTCTTTCATTTTCAGCTAGATCAATGGTGATTTGTGCATGGTCGGAATTGGTGAATGCATGGTTCTTTGTTATGTGGTTTGGGAATGATTGCGATAGTTGGTGGCTTACCATGGTTCTGTCTAGTTTCTCAAATATGTTGTCTTCCCCATAGAAGAGCTTACGCCAAGTGAATTTATTACCGACAGTGGGGGAATCAACCAGATTGTGAGTTGTGATAAAGTCATTTAGTCTGTTGAATCTGTTTTGGCTTGGTAAGGTACCTCCTTGTTTATCCTTTGATTATAAGATGTCATTTAAATCCCCCATTATGAGGTAGGGTTCTTTTATGTTACTAATTAAGTTTGATAGTGATTGCCAAAAAGCTTCTTTATCTATCTCGTTGGGGGGGGGGGGGGGGGGGCGGCATAGACGAAGAATATTATGATAGTTAGGTTTTTGTGAGTGTTAGTGTAGTTGGCTTGAATGATTCTATGATCAGAATATGTTATATTGAAACTTTCGTCTTGTGTCAGGTTTGATTTCCAAAGGAGGCATAAACCCCCTGACAAGCCAATGGAAGGGCAAAAGTGAATTTTATCGAAACCGGGTTTTTTCCAACAATTATCTGGCGGGGGGGGGGGTCTTGATTTTAGTTTCAGCAAGAGCAAAGATATGGATGTGTTCTGTTCTTGTAGTTGCTTCGATTTGGGTCCATACATTCTTCCTTCTTAGTCCTCTCACATTCCAGTAGCTGATTTTGTCCATATTTTGTTTCCCTTCTTTTTTCCTTTTCTCTAGTTTATGTTGGGTTTGTGGTGGTGTTTTTTTTTTTCAAATGACTGTCGGACCTTGCATCCTTAGTTGAATGCGAGATTAGTTTGGTATTTGTAGCTCTTACATTGCTATTAGCTAGTCCCCAGTCAGCATCCCAAGACCAGAACGAACATAGGCCATGTTGTATTTGTTTTAGGATATCTTGAAAATTTATTGTTTTAGATATTTTGTTAGTGTTGCCACTAGGATGGGGGTTAGTGTGTTGTCCTGTTGTATTTGTCAATGCGTTCCGTTGCCAGAATGCAACGTTGGGTAGATGTTTGTCTAGCCATGCATTACTAAGGGAAGGTCTCAGTACCTTTGTTTTCATATGGGGAGGGTGGTGCATATAATGGAGTATACTAGCTGTAGCAGTAAACACGGTAGTCTGGTAGCTATGATAGTTTAGAGAAAGGTAGCATACAATAATAATTAGAGTTGCACGTATCAAGCAACAGGAGATTTGCATATGAGAGTCATGACGTTGTAGAGAAAGATTACATCTACCAATAATTAGAATTACATGTGCAAAGCAACAGTCATAGGAGGAGGTCTTAAGATGAGATGATTTGTATATTGAGGCGTAAGAGGGGGCCACTGGATGAGCAGAGCCAGAGACGAGGAGCCACCAAAGCATGAACATGACTGCATAAGTTTTTGTGAGACATTTCGGAGCATACAGGTTGAGACTCGGTAAGCGACAGACACCGTCGTGTGGTAGTTGATCACCAATGTCCTGCGTCAAAGATAGAGATTTACAATGCTCGAGAGAGGGAATCTCTCGAGCCCAGTTAGTATGTATAGATTCTGTAAATATAGTTTGCAAACATAAGAGTTGATATAGAAGATTCAGTATAGTTAAACTAATGGGGGTATTATAGCAGTGATTCATCACATAGGAACTATGAGATAGCAAGCAGTCATAATTTAAAAGTACCATATCCATTACTAGGTTTATAAGATTCCATATCAGATTACATTCTTGATATATTTTATAGTATGATAGATCATACCAAATGCAAAAAGGCACAAAGTAGGATTGATCATACTCTAAACCTAGAGTACAACACCCAGATGAGTGATGGTGCCATTTATAAGAGCTGTAATAACAGTGCAAAGTAGAAACAACAAAAGAGGTCTGAATTTTCGCAAGGTGACCAGAGACTTGGAAAGATCTAGATTGGTTGGAATCAACAAAAGTGGGCAGTGCTTTGAGGCTTGGATTGTGATTGTTGTTGTATACCCTAGGGAGAGGCAGCTGGTCTCCTTTATTTGCATAGTTGTTGATCATCATGGTACTTAGTTGGAGTTTTTGCTCCTCTTCAGGTAGGAGCTGGCAGTGTCATCATCTCCCCCTTTACCCTTCCTTTTGCGGGAGCCTGAGTTAGATCTTTCCTTAGGTGGAGCATCCAAGGCCTCCATCATCTTTATGACTATTGTATCATCATCAGAGGGTTTGTTTTCTTGGGTGGGAACTTCAATCTGTTGCTCAAGGATGGGTAAGGTAGGAGTGATGTGTTGCTCAAGGAGGGCCATGAAGGCATCACTGCAGCCACCCCCAACATCTGTGGGCTGAGCAACAGAGCAAGCAAGGGGCACTGACACACCCAAACCCCCCGAGACCCCACTGAAACCAGCAAGAGGGTTAGCAGAATGACCTAAAAGAGGAGCTTGGGGAGCCAAGGAAGGCTCAGCAGAAGCAGTAGCATCTTTGTTGCTGTCTGAAGGGGTTTTAGAATCTCTGGAGGAGGTGGATGAGTTGGAGAATGCCTCAAAAGCCACTGAGACACCCCCCCTGCCTGACATGTAGGGCTTGTTATTGAAGGCTTGGATTGGGTTTGGTAGCTTGAGGATCTTTCCCTTCTTTCCCACAGTTGCCCACTCGCCCTCAGCATTTGAGGACTCACCAAGGATGGTTATGGTGTTAGGCTTCTTGATTTTGACTTGGATTTTCTTTTGCTTGGGGATAAACAAGGGACAGTTGTTGAACAAGTGGTCTTGGGCACCACAGTTGCCACACCCTTCGGGGAATTCCTCGAACCAAATGACGTGGGCCGAGACTTGGTTATGGTTGACTGGGATAAGGATATTGTTTGAGACCATGAGTGCAATGTCAAGGTTAACACACACCCTTGCATATCTAGCATTGGTGTCGACTGTGTTATCAACCTTGATAAAAATTCCGAATTTGTTGTTTCTGATTATGGTTTCAACAGCTCCAAGGTGTTTGTAGATTTCAGGGATAGAAGTTATCCTAACCCACATATCGAGAGAAGTTGTGTTTTCAGAAAGTAGGTCAAAAGAAGGCCTCCAAGGCCTGAGAATAATGAGTTGGCCTGCTACATGGTATGGTCGAGCTTCCCACACCCCCACCAGATCACTGGGGTTGGAGAAACGAGCCTCAAACCAGTGGTTGGGCATGCTAAGGATTTCGAGGTCCCCAGAGATGCCTCTCCAGTCATGGGTGAGTTTGGATTGCAATTTTTTGAACTCAATTGGTGCACCAAAAGTACGACCAATGAGAATGGCTTCAGTCTGAAACTTGTATTTTGGTTGGTATTGTAGGAGTTGATCAAAGAAGGAGTTCAGATTGATTTTCCCTTTACCCTTGTAACTTTTTAGTGGCTTGAAGGGAGTGTTTGGTTTATTGGTTTCGCCTGACGGCTTCCCGAGGTTGATGGTTTTTGTGGGTGTCGAGGATTCTTCAAGAAGAATCCCCTTCCCTTTGTCACGTGGTTGTTGGTTTTCCATGGCAGGAAAGCAAGAAGCACAGTAAATGTTTTTCACTGGAATAGCAAGTAAATTTTCATCCTCTTATCATCATTTGATACCTCTTATATTTTTTCTCTAAATTATTTTCTATTTTCTACCTCTTCTTTAGAGGTTGCGCTTCCAACCATGAGGTCAACTTGTTTCTCAGCTTTTCTACCTCATTTATTTTTATTTATAAATAAAATTCATAAGTGCTTGATATTAATATTTTTTATTTCATATAGATAGAAAATAATAAATATAATAACATTGCATTATATATGTTATTGATTTGGGAGAAAATAAGAGGATTATACATATTTGTAGGATTTTCCCAAGCAAATTGATGTATATTTGGATTATAGTTTGGGTATTCGGGTCTTGAATGATTGTTAAACATTTGTAACATCATTTTAAATTTAAGATTATTGATATGATTTGGAGAAAAATGGATTTTCGGGATAGGTGGGATATTTGGATGATTGTGATCCATAGTTTATGAAAATATAAGATGAAAAAAAAAGTGCAAAATACAGTAGGTTAAGATAGGGTATAATTACTCTCGTTAGAAAAAAACCATAGCCCCACCTATCCCTCCCCAACCGTGACACACCAACCGGCGGCCTCGCCGCCATGACCCACACCCTCATCGAGGCTTTCCCAGTTCGACCACGTCTCCCTGATCCTGGTGGTGCTGGGCTCCGGCGACGCCGATGAGTGGCAAGCAAGAGAAAAGGCACTAAAAATCCCCTCCCAAAAACCCTACAAGCAACCATCAAGCCGCCGCTGCCACAGCTCTACTCGGATGGTTTGCTTGAAGCTCGCATTTGGCGCCTCCGTCTATCATTCTTCCTCCGGTGGCACCCTCTGAACTGGATTGCCTCCACCGCGGTCGGCTTCCTGACAGACTCGACCACCTCCGTTGCTCCACTAACAAAAAAACCTCTTCTCCTAAAAACCCTTTAACCAACAACCCTTCAACCTTAAACCCGATGCTGATACAACCGTTGTTGGCTCCGATGTCACTTTCCTCCTACTCCCGGTAGTCCTAGGTGGCTGCTCTCCGCTGCCCTGACCTTCATCCTCTAATGCCTCCGTCCTGCCTCAGACGCGCTATCTGGCTGTGGTGGTTCCACTCGATGTCGGGATGTCGATCCCCCTCGATCGCCTGGCGGCCCACTTCTAATCCCCATCCTCCGACGCCCCTCTCCTCAACCGCCCAATCCCAAATCTCGTTTCCAAATTCAGTTCTATCCTAGATCTAAGCAAATCCCCCACCCCAACCTCACAAATCTCTAATCCAAACAAATGTCCTAATTAAATCTCAGGAAGGTCATCCCTCTACAACCCACAACAAATCCCCTTTTTTCTACCCTTTTACCCAAAACTTCAAACAAAACCTATTTACAAAATATCCATTTATTCATGGTTCAAACCTTCAAATCTCAAGTTTTTGAGTCCGAGGTATCAGATGGAACAGGATTAATGAGCAAAGTCACCATGTCTACTACTCCCAAGCAAGATGTCTATGTCGTAAGTGTAGATCTGAAGAAACTCTCAAGAAACAGTTTTAATTTTATAGACTTTGATAACTTTAAACTTTTGCAATTGTAATCCTAGTTAATTTTTTTTCTTTTTTGACTGGCGACCCCTGTGTAGGGTCATTCAAGCCATCAGTTGATGGCTTCAAAATCGCGTAGCCAATCTACATCTTGCCCACAGTAAAAAAAAGATAGGGTATCAATAGGAAAAAATTATACTCAAATTATGACGAAAAATAAAATAAAATTAATGGTATAGTTTATACATTAAAATAATAAAAAAATATTATTAATACATTTAAGTTATTAACATACTAAATAAACATGAATAAGATATAGTGGCCCACATGTGTATTTAAAAAAAGGAAGAGGTTACCTTGGTAGAGAGAGGTTTGCCTTGCAACCATGAGTTTACCTTTTAAGACCTATAAGGTAATAAATACTCATGGTTGCACATGGTCATACCTTAAGGTAAGGAAATGGAAAATGTTACCTTGCTAGAGAGAGGTAACCTCTTCTATTTTCAATTTTTTTTCTTTTCTTTTTAATCAAAAAGTAAAGGGAAAGATATGATGTTACACATAATAAACGTAGGGGTGTTATATGAACACGAGCTGCCCGGATTCGACTCGAAAAACTCGGCTCGAGCTCGTTCACATTTGAAAAATGAGCCGAGTTCAAGCGGGTTCCCAAGCTCGAATCAAGCTCGAGCCGAGTACGAGCTCGAGCTCGAGTAGCTCATATAGCTCGGACAAATTTATCCTTATGTTTTCCCCCTTTAATTTTAGGGTTTCTCTCAAATCACTCCCATACACTTCAAAAATTCGAACGAGCTCACAAGCTCGAGCTCATAAATGAGCTAAAACGAGCTCAGAAACGAACTTCCAGTAAAAATAAGCTACAACAATAACAAGAGCTCAACCGAGCTCGAACAAGCTCACAAGCTCGAGTTCGACTCGACAAAAAACGAGAAAAACGAGCTCAAGCTCGAGCCTGTTCAAATACTCGCGAGCCGAGTTCAAGCTCACTTCTAAGCTCGACAAAATTCGAGCCAAGCTCGAGCTTGAGCTTGAACAAAAATGAGCCGAATATGAGCAGCCCTCTACTCGGCTCGTTCGACTCAAATAACACCCATAAATAAACGGAATGAAAAAGTGAAAATAAATTTGAAAAGGTGTAAGAGGTTTTACTATGGTTGTAGAACAAACCTTTTAAGACAAGGTAGAAAAAGTGAATATAAATTTACAAAAAAAATAAATAAATGAGGTGTAAAATGAGGATAGGAAGAGAGAAAAAAAAATGGGTAAGAGGTTTACCCATGTTTGTTGATGGTCTAAAGGAAGGGATTACCTTTGTCTGGAGAGGTAGAAAGTGTCTTGGACCATGAGAAAAAAACATGATGCTTTATTTATTTTTATGCTTTTTATTTAAGTAATAAATGGAATGAAAAAGCAAAATTAAATTTGAAAAGCGGTAAGAGGTTTTCCCATGGTTGTAGAACAAACTTTTTAAGATAAGGTAGAAAAAGTGAATATAAATTTACAAAAAAATAAATAAATGAGGTGTAAAATTATGATAGGAAGAGAGAAAAGAAATGGGTAAGGGGTTTACCCATGTTTGTTTATGGTCTAAAGGAAGAGGTTATCTTGGTGTGGAGAGGTAGAGAGTGTCTTGGACCATGAGCAAAATCATGATGCTTTATTTATTTTTATGCTTTTTATTTAAGTAAAAATATTATGTTTAGTGAAAATCATATGGTGGATAGAAATTAATGAGAAAAAAAAAGAATGATGAATAAGAATCGTGGTTGTGAAGTAAAAATTTGATAATATTAAAGAAAGATGTTGATAAAGTGGAAAATTATTTAAAAGAAAACATAAATGAGGTGTCAAAATATTATAAAGAGATGGGAAAAATTGGGAAAAAAAAATATAACCTTATGCTTGCGGATGGTATATCCACATAAAGAATGTAACGGCCCAGATTACGAAATCCGGGTTACGTTTAAAGGGAAAAATTTATCCCTCTCCTAAATCATGCAATCCAACTATGAGCTGCTTATCTATTTTATTCAAGTTACAACCATGTTTAAGTCTTAAGAATTTAATGATATAATTCAAGAAAACATGGGATTTCAAACCCTCAAAATAGTCAAAGAATCCAACATGATTTTGTGCTTTCACACGGAACCTGTCCTATTTCAACTAGTCAAGACTCACAAAGGAACAAAACGAGTTTAATCAAATAAAAATACATTGTTTCTAAATGTCTAACACAAACACAATCTTTGTAAAGTCAAGTTGTAAGATGTACGGAGTCTTCTTAAAACTCTCGTCCCATGAGAAAACCCCGTTATAGAAGCAATCAGCAAGCAAAAGGGAGCGGGTACTTGAAACTATCCACGAAGTCAAGGTCGAGCCACTCATGCGGGACCAGAAGTCCACGCCAAGGCCATATAATATGCCTATACCTATAATAAAGAATGCTATAATGCAGTACTGAAATTAAAATCACACAAACATACTGACAGTTTGTATAATGCAGAAAGCGAAAAATTGGATCCACACAGAATGCCAAGTGACATATCCATCTCCTACTCCGCCCCCTTTTTCATGAGTGGACCTGACAAATATGGTACCTATTTCCTCATGTTTGTGCACATAAACATGGTATCATCATCATATTATCTCATCATGCTCATGCCCGATGGTGTTGGGCTATCATCTCATGTAACGACACGACTGACTCAGGACAACCCGATGGGGCTAGGGTATCCTATGACCCTAGCAAAGACTCTAAGACTCACAGATAACGACCGGTCTATTTGAAACGCATTGAGAATATGGATGTTCTTTCATAAGTACAAGTCATAAGCATGATACTACATGACATGCTTTTATACATATGCAACACCTACATAATATACGATACATCAGGCATGGGGTCCAATCACTTGAGCAAGCCCCGGAGGACTTACCTGGAGTCTTGACATCCAATTAGCCATCAAACATGCCACTAAGAGAATCATCCATGAGCAAGTAAGCCCCGTAGAGAATCATCCAATCACACTAGCAAGTAATAAGCAAGGAATAGCTCATCAATACATGTTTAATCAACACACAAGCAGGTTTCCAAGTCGTCACAAGTCTAAATAATATTTTATTCAAGTAACCTCGCATTCTCATCATGACCACCATTCTCAAACAACCTTGTTCTCATCAAGTATGAAACATAGTTCAAAGTCTTAAACAGATCGTCACTCAGTACATCTTACTTAGAATCAATCTCATGTGTTTCTTAAACAATTGCTCGAGTAAATCATAAATCAAGAAATCCTCAAATAACTCAACAAGGATATCATGTAACGAGTCAATATATCTGAAATAGCATAGTCGAATCATATCATTTTCGATCTACACATACACAACACCACAAGTATTGATAACTCCACTCCATTTGATGAAAAACGGAATCAGTTTCAAAGGCTTTGACATACAGTTTGTGTCAAAGGCCTTGAAGCTAACAGCTGTGTTGATGAAACACAAAACCTGTACTTTATTATATTATGTCCGAATATTATATTATGTTATTATATGCTTCCATATTATTATTATATATTCACTAACCTTTCAGGAAGCTATTTGAATTATATCTCCTTCCATAAGCGTTCAAAGCTGAGAAAGATCAAATCGAGATCATGGCTTCCGAAGTTTCCAAAGATAGAAGATTGCGCTGAAGCCATGATCCTCTCTTAGCCGTTGGAGAAGATTCCTTCCTCAAGTGGCGCCGATGATCTTCACTATATAAAGGAGAAGAAGAAGAGAGAGAGGACTGACGTACTTCAAGAATATCATTGCACAATCAGCCCTCAAGTTTACGTTCTCTCTTCAGCGTGTTCTCTCTGCTTGCTCTTAAGAGTCTTATATTTTGTTTCAAAGCATTTGAGAGATACACAGTGAGCTTATAGGATATATTTCGAGAGAGTGTTATACTCAAGAGTTTATAACTCAGGAAGTGGGCACTAGGCTATTGATTCTCGAGAGTAAGAGGATTGTACTAGATAGCTGAGAGAGGTGGGGCTCTTCTAGATTGGTCTAGGACTCCAAAGGAACGTGAGTTGACTAGATTGCAATTGTATAGGAGAGAGGCTTCTCGGTGAGCTATTAGGATCCTAAGCTTTGTGAATCAATAAAGCCTGTTGAATCCTAGGGTTGTGGAAGAACCCTAGGTGGGGACGTAGGCCAAGTTCGTGCCGAACCTCGTTAACAATTCGTTGCGTCCTTTACTTACTACTTTACCATATTTCCGCATTTGTTCGAATTGTATAACTTATTTGTGATTCAGGTTTTCCAGAGAAAAGACTAAGTCTAATCTCAAAGGGTTTGGCACGAGCTTCAAAAGTCTTGAGATTTTCTACGAAAAACGGGCACACTCTATTCAACCTCCCATTCTAGAGTATTTCTATATTACATTGTTTTATATTATCGAACCTTCAATTGGTATCAGAGCTTTACTCACTGTTTTTGATCTAACAATCTTGTGAGTTTTCGATCATGTCTGGTGAAGCAAGCGGAGGATTTGCACAGGGAAGGTCCACAAGCAGACCACCACTCTTTGTAGGAAACAACTTTGTCCACTGGAGATCTTTGATGAAGATGTTCATCATAGACCAAGATCTAGAACTTTGGAACATTATAGAGAATGGTCCGAAGATTCCAGAGAAAGATGGACCAAATGATACCAAAGTTGCAAAGAAGGAGTCTGAATACAACCAAGTAGACCTTGAAATCGTCTCCAAAAACTACAGGGCCATTAACTTACTATATTGTGGTCTTAGTACTGATAAGTTTAACCGTATTTCATCTTGTAGGCCAGCTAAAGAGATTTGGGACAAGCTGGTCGTCACCAACGAAGGAACCAGTCAAGTGAAGGACACCAAGATCAGCATCTTCCTTCAAAAGTATGAACTCTTCAAAATGAAGTCTGATGAGTCCATTAAGGCCATGTTCACACGGTTCACGGAAATCACGAACAACCTTGACTCTCTCGGCAAGACCTTTGAGAATGTTGAGAAAGTGAGGAAGATATTGAGGTGCCTCCCAAAATACAAATGGGGCCCGAAAGTGACAGCCATAGAGGAAGCCCAAGATCTCACCACTCTGCCCCTTGATGACTTGCTTGGGAAGCTAATCACACATGAGATGATTCTCAATGAAGACGATGGAGAACTCCCAACAAGCACTAAGAACTTGGCGCTCGAGTCTAAGAAGGATGAGCCCAAAGATGTGTCTGATTCTGATGATGAGGACGGTGATGAGGATGATCCCTTTGATCTCATTACAAGGGGTCTTTCTCGAATCCTCAAGATGAAGAAGCAATTCAACAACAAAGATAGATCAGAGTCTTCTAAATTTCGAGGTAAGTCTCAATACAACAAATATGACAAGAAGACTAAACCTTTGTCTTGTTTTGAATGTGGTGAAACAGAGCATCTAGTGAAAGATTGCTCTCAAAAGAAGAAGAGTCAATTCAAGAAAGGTGACTCGGATTCCGATGATGAAAAGGCCAACCTTTGTCTCATGGCCATAGGAGATGAATCTCATGATAAGCAACTTAAGGTAACCGTAAGAGAGCTTATGACAAGTCCAAAAGAGGTACTATCGGAATTCCTTTCTAATACGATTGCCAATGAAGAGAAACTTATTGCTCAAACTAACACTCTTATCAGGAAAACCGTGGACCAGGAAAGAACTATTGAGGAACTGTCTAGGAGGGTCCAAAGTCTTGAAACTTCTTATTTAGGTCTTGACATTAAAGTCAAGACTCTTGACTCAAAGAAATCTGAACTCAAGCAAGATCTCTCGTCTCTGAGAAGTGAACATCATGACTTAGAGAACGAGAAGATCTCCCTGAATAATAAGATTCAAGACCAACAGACAACCCTCATAAGTTTTACCATGTCCAAGGGCACTCTTGATAGGATGTTGGGTGAGCAACAAAGTTCTCTAAATAGAAGTGGTATTGGTTACAACCCGAGGTTTTTAAAGAAGCAACACATTACCACTTTTGTGAAGACAAAAGGAAGCAGAACCTCTCCTATATGTCACCACTGTGCGAGAAAGGGACATGTAAGAGAGACCTGCCCCTATAGAAGAAAGGATCCTCATATTATTCGCAATACATTTCCTATTCATTTGAGAAAAGAACGGATAACGCAAGTTTGGGTCCCCAAAGCCCAAAGGCACTATTTTACCAAATATGGTTTATCCCAATAAAGGATCTAAATTTGCTCACTGGTCTAGCCACAAAGGTTGATGTTTGTTTTGTAGGAGATCACCAAGGTAAAGGAGCAAAAATGGATTATTGATAAGTGGATGCTCGAGACATATGAGTGGGAAGAGGTTTCTCTTCCATGAACTAAAAAGCAATCCACTGGAACAATCACTCTTGGTGGCAAAGGAAAGTGTGACATCGTTGGTATTGGTAGTGTTGGGAGTGATCCTAACCATAGCATTAAATGTTTATCTTGTTAATGGTTTGAAGTATAATTTGCTTAGGGTTTCTCAACTATGTGATAGTATTAATGATGTTGGATTTAACAAGAAAAGATGTCTAGTGTGCAGAGAAGATACAGGTGAAATAGTTCTAACTGCCTATCATTATAACAACATCTATGCCGTGAATGTTGAGGAAGTGGCACAAGGAAGCTTAAAATGTCTAAAGACTTTGACGGACGATCCAAAGCTCTGGCACAGGAGACTCGGTCATGTGAGTCCACATACACTACAGAAGCTTGTGTCCAAAGGGAATGTAAGAGGACTACCTGAGATGGACTTCAAAGGTACTGATATGTGCAAAGCATGCACACGAGATCTAGATCTTAAAAGTCATGCAGAGAACGAGGACGGTGATGATACTGCTACCAAAAACACAGAGAAGAGGAACATGCAAGAACAGATTCTCAACACTCAAGAATTGGCCCAAGGTGTTGAAGATTCGTCTAAAGCCCTTGGTGTCCAATCCAACAGTGTTGAAGCGTCAGAAACTGCTGTAACTGAACCTAACAGACCACGGAGTCAGATGTACCACAAATCAATCCTACTGGTGTGACGAATCAAGGAGTTGAGACTAGCAAAAGGAAATTCAAATACTCCTCATCACACTCATTAAAGGATATCATTTCTGACCCTACTTCTAGTGTTCAAACTCGTTCTAAACTTAAAGATCTTTGTGCTTTTCACGCGTTTGTTTCTCTTATTGAACTAAAGAAGGTAGATGAGGCACTTCAAGAGTCAGACTGGATCATTACCATGCAAAGTGAGCTTAACGAATTTGAAAGGAACAAAGTCTGGACCTTGAAACCTAGACCAAAGCATCAATCAGTCATTGGCACACGATGGGTATTTCGAAACAAGCTAAATAAGAATGGTAAGATTGTAAGGAACAAGGCAAGGCTTAGTGCTCAAGGCTACAATCAAGAAGAAGGTATTGACTACGAGGAGACCTTTGCTCCCGTAGCCAGGCTTGAAGCTATTCGCATTTTATTAGCATTTGCATCTTTTATGAGCATAAAGTTATATCAAATGGATGTCAAGTGTGCTTTTCTCAATGGTTTCTTAGAGGAAGAAGTATATGTGGCTCAACCCCCAGGTTTTAAAAGTTCAGAATTTCCTAATAATGTTTATAAACTTGACAAAGCGCTTTATGGTTTGAAACAAGCCCCAAGAGCTTGGTATGAGCGCTTGTCAAAATATCTTTTAGAAAATGATTTTAAAAGGGGGTTGATCGACAAGACTCTTTTTATCAAAACCAAAGGAAAGGACATTTTGGTTATTCAAATTTATGTTGATGATATATTATTTGGTGCTACTAACACATCTTTGTGCAAGGAATTCTCTGACATCATGTGCAGTGAATTTGAGATGAGCTTGATGGGTGAACTCAACTTCTTTTTGGGATTACAAGTTCATCAATCCAAGAAAGGGATCTTTGTCAACCAAAGCAAGTACACTGAGGATCTCTTGAAGAAGTTCAAGATGGATCAATCCAAAGCAGCCAAGACTCCCATGAGCTCAACATTGTCTCTAGATCAAGACAAGACTGGAATAAGTGTCAATCAAAAGGAGTATCGAGGAATGATTAGATCTTTATTATATCTCACGGCTAGTAGACCTGACATCATGTTTAGTGTTTGCATGTGTGCTAGGTTTCAAGCTGATCCTAAAGAATCTCACCTCGTGGCTGTGAAGAGGATCTTTCGATATCTCAATGGCACTAAGGAGCTTGGACTATGGTACCCAAAGCAAAAGGATTTCACTTTAATTGGATATTCTGATGCAGATTTTGCAGGCTATAAGGTGGATAGGAATAGCACATCAGGATGTTGCCAATTCTTAGGAGCATCTTTGATCAGTTGGCACTCAAAGAAGCAAAACTCAGTTGCTCTATCCACTACAGAAGCCGAATACATTGCATCTGGAGCCTGTTGCTCTCAAATCCTTTGGATAGCTCAACAAATGAGAGATCTTTGCATCAACCTCAAAGGTATTCCAATTAAGTGTGACAATACAAGTGCCATCTCCATCACTAAGAATCCTGTTCGGCATTCAAGGACCAAACATATTGATGTAAGGCATCATTTCATTAGAGATCATGTCGAAAAAGGTGATGTGTCCATATCTTTTATTTCTACTGATTATCAATGGGCTGACATTTTTACTAAGTCTTTGGCAGAGGACAGGTTCACCTTCATTAGACGTGAGATCGAAATGCTTAACAGGGATGCACTTTCGTAGGGGGAGCTTTCCCTTTACGAAAGATAATTTCTACTCAGTGTCAAGATCCTTGAACCTCATTTCAAAGGTTGTGAGCTCAACAGTAGAATACATATAACGGATCAGATATTTGGTTGATATCTTTTTAGATATTTGATCAAATATTGTTTTAATGGATTTTAAACCTTCTTTTTATTTTAACTATTTTATTTTCCGAAAAATCTTTTTATCCGAGTATAGTTTATTTGTGGAATTTATTTTAATATCGGATAAATCTTCTCTTGTCTTTATGTTTTGAAAGGATCTTTTTGAATTTTGAATTGTTTTGGTAAGTCTGATTTTGGTGACTATTTTCACGCTCCTCCCTTTGTTGAAAGACAAAAAGGGGGAGATGATTTGATGATGGTTTAGACTTTAAAACTGCTGTGAACCAAGGGTCTTGGAAGACCTTGTTTTATTTTGTTTTGTTGGATGTTTCTCTTTGGCTTTGAAAACATATGATCCAACATTTGTCTAACCCATACAGGTACTTAGTCCGATTATGCTTATGATATATCTGTTTGACTAAGTTGCAGGGATGCACAAGTTTTGTCTTTCATCAAGGGGGAGATTGATAACTCCACTCCCTTTGATGAAAATCGGAATCAGTTTCAAAGGCTTTGACAGACAGTTTGTGTCAAAGGCCTTGAAGCTAACAACTGTGTTGATGAAACACAAAACCTGTACTTTATTATATTATGTCCGAATATTATATTATGTTATTATATGCTTCCATATTATTATTATATATTCACAAACCTTTCAGGAAGCTATTTGAATTATATCTCCTTCCATAAGCGTTCAAAGCTGAGAAAGATCAAATCGAGATCATGGCTTCCGAAGTTTCCAAAGATAGAAGATTGCGCTCAAGCCATGATTCTCTCTTAGCCGTTGGAGAAGATTCCTTCCTCAAGTGGCGCCGATGATCTTCACTATATAAAGGAGAAGAAGAAGAGAGAGAGGACTGACGTACTTCAAGAATATCATTGCACAATCAACCGTCAAGTTTACGTTCTCTCTTCAGCGTGTTCTCTCTGCTTGTTCTTAAGAGTCTTATATTTTGTTTCAAAGCATTTGAGAGATACACAGTGAGCTTATAGGATATATTTCGAGAGAGTGTTATACTCAAGAGTTGATAACTCAGGAAGTGGGCACTAGGCTATTGATTCTCGAGAGTAAGAGGATTGTACTAGATAGCTGAGAGAGGTGGGGCTCTTCTAGATTGGTCTAGGACTCCAAGGGAACGTGAGTTGACTAGATTGCAATTGTATAGGAGAGAGGCTTCTCGGTGAGCTATTAGGATCCTACGCTTTGTGAATCAATAAAGCTTGTTGAATCATAGGGTTGTGGAAGAACCCTAGGTAGGGACGTACGCCAAGTTCGTGCCGAACCTCGTTAACAATTCGTTGCGTCCTTTACTTACTGCTTTACCATATTTCCGCATTTGTTCGAATTGTATAACTTATTTGTGATTCAGGTTTTCCAGAGAAAAGACTAAGTCTAATCTCAAAGGGTTTGGCACGAGCTTCAAAAGTCTTAAGATTTTCTGCGAAAAACGGGCATACTCTATTCAACACCCCTTCTAGAGTATTTCTATATTACATTGTTTTATATTATTGAACCTTCAAGTATGTTCACGAGTATAGCAAGGCCTAGAGAATATCTTACTCATCAACTTTTATAGGTTTAAATCCAACTTTTCATTTTCATTTATAGCTTATGAACTTACAATTACCTCCTCAAAGTTAATCTATTAAAGGTCATCGACATAAGGTTTGGTTTATGTCTTAAGTTTACAAATCCCTATACATAGCGAGAGATAGGATTCCTCTTCTTATTTAATCCCTTAAAGTTATTATTTGAGTCACGACCTATCTTAACTCTCATTAGAAACAATAAGAATTTCATTACCGATCATGAAGCATTCAAAAGTAGCCAGTACAAGCCACACTCAGTTCATTTATCACAACCTATTGTCATTTATCAACTACAATTAAATTGAACCAAACACTACACCAATTTGTTATCATCGACTTGTAAAACAGGTCTTCAATTGATCAAATCGGTAAAACCGATTGCTCCTCATCTCAAATAACCAAAATTTCAAAGCAAAAGTAGTATATCAACTAAACAAAGAACAACCCAACTCATCCACTCTTCCAAAAAAAATTCACAATCTAGCAGAGTTCATGTAAAACCAAATCCACAATTTTAAAGTAAAATCACCCAACCAAGAATAAAAGGGCCAAGGAGTTATACCCTTCACGGAATCAAGTGAATGGGAACTCGAATGTAAGTGTTTGGGCTCAGAACTGCAGGTTCTGACGAGTTTGTTGTTGATTCGAGAGTGAGGTCGAGATCCCAGAACCTCCGACTTCTTCGGATCTGGTCGAAGGAGCTGCGTCTCAGCCCTCGATGGAAATCAGCGAAGCGCGAGCTTGAGATACTGAAGAAAGGAGATGGGAGTGGTGAGGCTGACAAGGACAATACATTGGTGTTGTGAGTGGAATCTGCCATGTTTTACAGCAACTTTTATATCGATTTCTGTATACATTTCATGCATTTGTGTTAAGATAGTACAGAATCTGTGTAATTTATGTTTATTTGCCAAAAGTATGGAATCTACACCAGTTTCTGTTTAAATCGCAGAAATCGAGGCATTTACAGCAATTCTACAGAAGGTCGGAAAAGCTCGGAAAACCATTACAGAAGTCCAAGGTCAAAGCAGCGGAACGAATCGGAGAGCAAGTCTAGTCGACATCGAGTGGGCCCTACTCGACCTAGACGAGCCATGACCGAGCGGCCATAGTCGAGCAAGCTTGCTCGAGAAACCAAGCTCCCCGAACTCTGGAACCCTACTCGACCTAGACAAGCACTAGTCTAGGTCGACGAAGCCCGGACAGACCACCCGGAGTCCTCGAGGAGAGCTGATCGACGAAGCCAAGGACGACAAGGCGAGAATCGCTGCCGCGGACCAGACCAGTCGCTGCCAGCGGAGAGAGCCAACCCGAGCACCCAACTCGATCTCGACGAGTCTTACTCGAGATCGACGAAGACCCAGAAGCCATGTCCGAGTCCTTCGAGGAGATCCACTCGAGAAACCCTAGTCGCCGAGCCAGTCTACTCGACCTCGACTAGTCCAACTCGAGGTCGACGAAGGCCAGTGAGCCAAGATGAGCCACATCGAGCAGATCTAGCCGAGACGACGAGTCAAGCCGAGCCACCTTACTCGACCTCGACGAGCCCTACTCGAGGTCGACAAGAGCCCAGTTCCAGAAGCTTCTCGACTTGTCTTGTCCGAGTAGAGTTGACGTTGCTTGGTCGCGAAGGCGAGGATTCTATCCGATCTATCAAGTTCTATCTATGGAAGGCGGAATCTATCAAGACATGAAGACTTTCCCATATTAGTTTTATCTTTTTCCTTATGGATTTAATTCCATTAAACATTTATTTATCATTAAGGCTTTTTAGATAGAATTTAGATATAGATATTTATCTTCTTTCCTAGATTAGCTAGGGAATGAAGGCTATAAATAAGGCCCTAGGGGCTCAGTTTTAAGGATTCAATTCCAGATCACGATTCAATTGGAGAGAGAAGTAGTTAGTTCCATTCACAGATACAGTTAGGAGTTTGAGGTTTTTAAGGTTTTGGCGGTTTACGAAAGTTGATTGCCAGGATTGTAAAGGCTTTGAATTTAGTTTTTTTTAATGCAAGTTTCTTTCATCAATTCAATGTCTACGATTGTAATGAGGCGTGAGTAGTGCACCCACTTCTGGGGCTGGGGTGAGCCCGACGATGGCCATGTGAGGCGATGCGATAAAAGGTCAGATCTTTTCATGCGATTTGTCTTCTATCCCTATGAGCATGATTCTTTTGCGATAGTTGAAGGTGATCCTTGTTTGTGTTATTGAAGCGAAAGTAATCTTAATGCAACTTGGATTAATTATGTGAAAAGGGTTAGTAACAATTAGGGTTTATGCGAGCGCCTCTATATGCCTAGTTGTTAATAACGAAAGTTATTTGATGGAAAGCATGATCTTTTATGCCTTTATGTGTTGTTTTGCATGGTTATCGTTGTGGTGTTGAAACCCTAGCCTTGGAGGTCTTTTAATATATTGATTTATTTCGTCGAATTTCTAAGTTCTGTCTTTAAATTTGCAAGTTTTAAAGTTTCCGTCTTTTACTGTTTCTAGTCGACATAGACGAGTGTCTAGTCGATCTCGAGTTACTGTTGTCGAGGTCGAGTAGAAGTTAGTCTGTGTCGAGGTAGATTTTGTTCTGTCTTCGTTGATTTTCACTTTCTGTCGAGCTGTGTTCGTCGATCTCGAGTTGACCTTAGTCGAGATCGAGTTGGCTTCTGCTTGTCGAGTGGTTTGCATTTGCTTTATTTTCTGTTTTCAGTTACTGCTCTTGTCGAGATAGAGGACAGCTTTGTCGAGATAGAGGACAGCTTTGTCGAGATCGACAAGCTTCTGTGTCCTCGAATTACTTTCTGTCTTTGCTTTGCTTTGCTTTTATTTATGTCTTTATTTGTTATTTACTTTAGTTGCCCTTGGCGGGATTATTTGTTTCTATTTTATTTCTGCTTCTGCTTGTGTTTCTGTGTTTTTCCACTGCTGCTGTGAGAATCTGATAGCTACCTAAGAACTGCTGACGTGCTTCCTCGTGGATTCGATCCTGACTTTTCTCTTACTACAACGGGAGGAAGTCTTGTAATTATTTGCTGAGACAGGGGAGTCGTTCTAATCCATATTCTTATTCTATACTTGACTTACTCCTGCAACAACAAATTGGCGCCGTTGCCGGGGAGGCAATCAATCGCGCCTTAGGTAGTCAGTTCTCACTGTTTCTTTGAGTCAGTTTGCAGGTGTATGCGTCGTTCTGGTCAAACACCTGAGTTTGACAGCTTAGACGAACCGGAGCGCTACCTACACATCCACTCCAAACTCAAAAGGATCATGTCGGCCGCTGAAACACAGGAGCAGCTGATACAGAGGCTTACCAGGGATCTAGCCGCCAGAGATGCTGCTCTAGCCACCAACAATGCTGCTCTCGCCGCTGAGAGAGCAGCAAGGGAACAAGCACAAGCTGAGCTTGCACAGTACCCAACCACTGCAGAGGATTACATGCATCCAACACTCGTCGTGCCTGAATCGGCGATTCTAATCCCTGAAAACTCTTTTGAAATTCGCACTCAATTTCTTATAGAGCTTAAAAATAATGCCTTTTACGGCAGATTTAATGAGTGTCCTCTTGAACATATTACTAACTTTCATGATATGTGTCGTACACTTGCAGAAGGCACAACTCTGGAATATGTCAAGATGAAATCTTTTCGCTGGTCGCTCACTGGACCTGCACTGAAATGGCTGGAAGGGCTGAAAGCAAGATCACTCACAACCTGGGCCCAAGTAGAGCAAGAGTTTCTGAACAAATTCTTCCCACCTGCCAAAACAGCACATCTCCGCCAGAAAATCACCGCCTTTAAACAGCAAAAAGGGGAACCACTGGCAAAGGCATGGGAGCGCTACAAGGAACTTCTGCGATCTTGCCCTGCTAATGGACAACCGCCCTACATCATTCAGGAGATCTTCTTCAACTCTCTGGATCAAGTCACTAAGGACAGAATCAACAATTATACTCGCTATGAGTATCTGACAATGCCGCCAAGTGACGCATGGGGAGTACTGGAGAAGCTTACTACCTACGACAACAAGTATGGGTCTACTGTAACTTATGAAGAGAACCCATACGCCAGGCCAGCACCATCCATGCCCCTCTATGAGCCATCAAAGGAGATCGATCCAGATGTCAGGGAGCAATACTACAGAGACCAGAACAGGAAGCTCATCAAGCAAGTAAAGTATCTCTCTGTCAACCAGCCTTGTATTGAATGCGGATCGCAAAGGCACACCACTCCTGAGTGCCCACACACAGAACAAGTCAGGATGGCAGAGCACCATGAGGATGCAGCTTACGCAGGGGGACCCAATCGCTACATGGGGGACCAAAGGTTTCAGCAACCACAATGGAACCAAGGTCCTTGAAGAAATACGGAGAAACCACACAGAAACTCCAGGACATCCAGAAAGGGAACAGAAAAAGGACGATATACAGCTGGTCCTTGAAGAAATACGGAGAAACCACACAGAAACTAGGCAGTCCTTCAACTCCGTCTATACTCAGATGCAAGGTGTCAACTCTAGGCTTGGGGAAATTGATATCTGGCGGAAATCAGTTGATACACAGATTGGTCAGCTAGCAGCAGCAATCCCCAAACAGTCAGGCGCTCTCCCTGGATCTTCAGAACCAAATCCTAAGGGAAAGACTGGACACATCGCTGCCGTAAAGCTAAGGAGCGGCCATCAACTTCGAGAGCCAGAGGTCGGGGAGCAGCAGGATGAGGAACAGCAAGTCAACCTCGACAAGACAGTAGTCGATCTCGACAAAGCCGTGGTCGACCTCGACAAAGGACTTGTCGACCTCGAGGAGAATCTTCAGAAACCTTCGTCTGCACAGCCCAGCAACTCGACGTCGCCAAAACTGGTCGATCTCGACAAGAGGGTAGTCGATGTCGAGGAGCCTCAGGTCGAAAAATCTGCAGCAACTCCGACATCTGTTCTGGCTCCGAAAAAGAAGCTGCCTTTCCCCACAAAATCTCTAAAGGATCCAGCGGAGAAAAAGTTTCAGCGCTTCATCAAGATGCTTCAAAAGCTGAATGTCACCATACCCTTCACAGAAGCTCTCAATGAAATGCCGTCCTATGTCAAATTCCTGAAGGAGATTCTGAGCAAAAAGCGATCGATGGCAGAAATCACAGAGGAGTGCAGCCATCTGGACATATTGGAAAAGAGGCCGGATCCAGGTAAGTTTGCTATAACTATTGGATTTGGCCCATACAAAATTAATGCCCTATGTGATCTTGGAGCTAGTGTCAGTATTATGCCTTTAACAATTTGGTCCAAGATTAAGATAGGTGCACTGGAGCCTGTGGATGCTAGACTGTATATGGCCAACAACACGGTGGTCATTCCAACAGGCATGGTGGAAAATGTCCCAGTACAAGTAGATAAATTCTTCGTTCCTGCTGATTTTTTAATTATTGATATGCAAGAAGATCCTGCTTGTCCAATTATTCTAGGGAGACCATTCTTGGCGACGGTGGATGCCAATATAAGCGTACGGAAAGGGGTACTCACTTTCAACATCAGCGATGAGGTGATTGAGTATTCCTTCAACAAAACTAAACAGCATACGGGTCCCATGGAAGAGGTCAAATCTATCTCAGCTGGCTACATCACCTGCGGGGAACCAACAATCAGGAATATGACCCCTGAGGAACTGGAAAAGAGGGACATGGAGGCCCAGGTGGAGGAGATCATGGCAATCCTTAAGGAGAACAAAGGAGCCAAGTATGGGGTCAAGCCAGGTCTACTCGAGGTCGACCACATCCTCATCGAGGTCGACCAAAACTCGGGGAGCTCAGAGCCTGCTCCCTCGACACATACTCCACCAGACGGACAACCTTCTTCGATCTCGACTAAGCTTGTCGAGGTCGACCACCCCTCGGAGAGCCCCGCGCCTTCCTCCTCGATAAGCAAGCCACAGGAAGGAGAAGTCTACTCGACCTCGAATAGCCTAGTCGAGATCGACAAGACCAGATCTTCCTCGACGCCGCCTTCTTCGACTACGCAGCAACTAGGAGGAGAACCCTCGTCGACCTCGAGTAGCCTTGTCGAGGTCGACCACCGCCAGGCTTCACCAGATCCGTCTTCTTCGACCAGATTACCACCAGAGCCAGAGTCCTCGTCGAGGTCGAGTACGCTTGTCGAGGTCGACAAGATCAGTTCTTCCTCGACTCCTGATTCTTCGACCAGACCACCACCAGGACCAGCAGACTCGTCGATTTCGAGGAGCCCTAGTCGAGATCGACCAAACACCGTGGTGCCCGATTCCGTTTCCGCAAAGGTGAGTCAAGGTATGGATCTTTCTTCTCCTATTTCCATTAAAGATTTATCTATACATGGGAGAGGTCTACCTTGGTATGTGCGATTGTGCAGGATTTCCAATGATGAGCCTAAGGAGTATGAAGTTGGAGACAAGCTCTATGTCTCTAAATCAAAGGATCATTGGTTCCCTAACAAGTTCAACAAGAAGCGGATGGGACCGTTCGTGGTGAACAAGATCCATTCCGGAGGATTACAGCTGATGGACAAGAATGGAGTCTTATTTGAGGCCCAAGCTACATGGGCCCTGCAGATGCCACCTTGAGCATTAATGAAAGTCGGCCTAGCGACTATAAAATCTAGAGCATGTACATAGACTTTTTAGGACATTTTTGAGACTTTGTTTTTGGTTTTTGGTTTTTGAACATTGTTTTTGGTTTTTGTTTTTGTTTTGTTGATATATGTCTTCTAAATTTCAGGTCCATGGATAGAATCAAGCTATAGTCATACTCGGACTAGGAGGTGCTCCATCCAAAATTTTGCAGCTCTGCACACATGTCTTGTGAGTTTCTTTCTTTACCCTTTACCTTGTTTTTATACAGTGAGGACACTGTAATGTTTAAGTATGGGGTGGGGGAAGGGCTTACTTTATGCATATTTGCCATATTTGACATTACTTGTGCATTATTTCTTGGAATTGCTACATGGCTATTTTGGAATACATTATTCATTTATGTGCATATATGCATGTTTTCCAAAAGTTTTAGAAAAATAACCCCCATTGAAAATTTTGAAAAGAATGTCATGGAAGCTTATATTAAACTCGACGATGCAAAATTGGATTCATTAGAGATATAGCATGAAATTACCTAGTAAAGGGAAGTTACAATGAAATGCACATTTTTATGAAAACCATGAAAGGAGGTAAAATTTGAAGTTGCTTTTGACATATTGCATGATAAGATGATGGAGGACTTTATATTTCCATATAATGCTCATTGTTATATCCTAGCCATACCTATGCTTATGCATCACAAAAGCCATACTATGCCTTATTTCAAATATTGCTCCACATGATCTAAATATTTGCCATTCTCTACCTTATCCGGGGATTATGTTGAGAATGATGTTACATTATGGAGATGTTATATGGTTGTTGTGTTTATCATTTTTGGAGTTTGGCTGGAAAGTGTTTGAAATATATGGAAAATTTAATGAGTGAAAGAAAATCCAATCACCTCAGGAGATAAAGGTGAATTGACCCTGCTCTCTGAGATAATAGTTTGGAGAGATGGGACACATTGTGAGGAGTCCAAAGCACTAAGTATCCGGGGCCATTCATGACACCCATGTTTGCGACTCGCGAGAAGGCAGTGCTGAGGTTAGAGAGGTAAAAGCATTATTATTGAGAAAAGCATTATGAAAGGTGATGAATCAAAGGGAAGAAGGAATGTGGAAATTCAATTTGGAAAGTACTCCATTTCCCCGGATCAAAAGCACCACATTGCCAAATATTGCCCACCTTTAGCCTTTTACCAATCTACTCCTTCATGAGCTTAAATTAAAGTCTTCTTGATTATCAATGCTTTGTCACGTATGAATTATTTGTGCATAACCCTCCTTTTGTGAGTAGATGTTGTTTTTACATATTTGCACATGCATGGATCTGTGACAATAGTACCTTTTCAAGGATGGTAATTGATTGCAGGGACATAGAAAGAATGAATCTAAGATGTTGAGAGTTTTAATTTCTTCCCCTGAATGACAAGTAAAAGTATTGCTTGAGGACAAGCAAGCTTAAGTATGGGGTGTTTGTTGTGAGTGGAATCTGCCATGTTTTACAGCAACTTTTATATCGATTTCTGTATACATTTCATGCATTTGTGTTAAGATAGTACAGAATCTGTGTAGTTTATGTTTATTTGCCAAAAGTATGGAATCTACACCAGTTTCTGTTTAAATCGCAGAAATCGAGGCATTTACAGCAATTCTACAGAAGGTCGGAAAAGCTCGGAAAACCATTACAGAAGTCCAAGGTCAAAGCAGCGGAACGAATCGGAGAGCAAGTCTAGTCGACATCGAGTGGGCCCTACTCGACCTAGACGAGCCATGACCGAGCGGCCATAGTCGAGCAAGCTTGCTCGAGAAACCAAGCTCCCCGAACTCTGGAACCCTACTCGACCTAGACAAGCACTAGTCTAGGTCGACGAAGCCCGGACAGACCACCCGGAGTCCTCGAGGAGAGCTGATCGACGAAGCCAAGGACGACAAGGCGAGAATCGCTGCCGCGGACCAGACCAGTCGCTGCCAGCGGAGAGAGCCAACCCGAGCACCCAACTCGATCTCGACGAGTCTTACTCGAGATCGACGAAGACCCAGAAGCCATGTCCGAGTCCTTCGAGGAGATCCACTCGAGAAACCCTAGTCGCCGAGCCAGTCTACTCGACCTCGACTAGTCCAACTCGAGGTCGACGAAGGCCAGTGAGCCAAGATGAGCCACATCGAGCAGATCTAGCCGAGACGACGAGTCAAGCCGAGCCACCTTACTCGACCTCGACGAGCCCTACTCGAGGTCGACAAGAGCCCAGTTCCAGAAGCTTCTCGACTTGTCTTGTCCGAGTAGAGTTGACGTTGCTTGGTCGCGAAGGCGAGGATTCTATCCGATCTATCAAGTTCTATCTATGGAAGGCGGAATCTATCAAGACATGAAGACTTTCCCATATTAGTTTTATCTTTTTCCTTATGGATTTAATTCCATTAAACATTTATTTATCATTAAGGCTTTTTAGATAGAATTTAGATATAGATATTTATCTTCTTTCCTAGATTAGCTAGGGAATGAAGGCTATAAATAAGGCCCTAGGGGCTCAGTTTTAAGGATTCAATTCCAGATCACGATTCAATTGGAGAGAGAAGTAGTTAGTTCCATTCACAGATACAGTTAGGAGTTTGAGGTTTTTAAGGTTTTGGCGGTTTACGAAAGTTGATTGCCAGGATTGTAAAGGCTTTGAATTTAGTTTTTTTTAATGCAAGTTTCTTTCATCAATTCAATGTCTACGATTGCAATGAGGCGTGAGTAGTGCACCCACTTCTGGGGCTGGGGTGAGCCCGACGATGGCCATGTGAGGCGATGCGATAAAAGGTCAGATCTTTTCATGCGATTTGTCTTCTATCCCAATGAGCATGATTCTTTTGCGATAGTTGAAGGTGATCCTTGTTTGTGTTATTGAAGCGAAAGTAATCTTAATGCAACTTGGATTAATTATGTGAAAAGGGTTAGTAACAATTAGGGTTTATGCGAGCGCCTCTATATGCCTAGTTGTTAATAACGAAAGTTATTTGATGGAAAGCATGATCTTTTATGCCTTTATGTGTTGTTTTGCATGGTTATCGTTGTGGTGTTGAAACCCTAGCCTTGGAGGTCTTTTAATATATTGATTTATTTCGTCGAATTTCTAAGTTCTGTCTTTAAATTTGCAAGTTTTAAAGTTTCCGTCTTTTACTGTTTCTAGTCGACATAGACGAGTGTCTAGTCGATCTCGAGTTACTGTTGTCGAGGTCGAGTAGAAGTTAGTCTGTGTCGAGGTAGATTTTGTTCTGTCTTCGTTGATTTTCACTTTCTGTCGAGCTGTGTTCGTCGATCTCGAGTTGACCTTAGTCGAGATCGAGTTGGCTTCTGCTTGTCGAGTGGTTTGCATTTGCTTTATTTTCTGTTTTCAGTTACTGCTCTTGTCGAGATAGAGGACAACTTTGTCGAGATAGAGGACAGCTTTGTCGAGATCGACAAGCTTCTGTGTCCTCGAATTACTTTCTGTCTTTGCTTTGCTTTGCTTTTATTTCTGTCTTTATTTGTTATTTACTTTAGTTGCCCTTGCCGGGATTATTTGTTTCTATTTTATTTCTGCTTCTGCTTGTGTTTCTGTGTTTTTCCACTGCTGCTGTGAGAATCTGATAGCTACCTAAGAACTGCTGACGTGCTTCCTCGTGGATTCGATCCTGACTTTTCTCTTACTACAACGGGAGGAAGTCTTGTAATTATTTGCTGAGACAGGGGAGTCGTTCTAATACATATTCTTATTCTATACTTGACTTACTCCTGCAACAACAATTGGCACAGCCGTCGCTAGCGAGTCCCAGACGTTTAGATGCGACCCGACAGAAGGTAAGCGGGTCGAGGTCATTCGACCTTCTTCTTCCTGGTTGGGTTTCCACGCAGAGAGTCGGAGTCGGGGGCGGAGATCGGGGAGGGGCGTGGAGAAACCATCAACACCCGTCGTTAGGGTTTTTCCTTCAGGTTGGCCTCGGGAACTGGCATCGGCGGAGAGCGACTCCTACTGATGGTGCTGCTCGGCACAAGCTCTTCGTACCGACAACGTCTTTTGTCCACGAGAAGCAAGCCCGATGAAAGAGAGAAATCGGGCAAGACGGAGGGAGATCGAGAGTGGATCGGGAGAGAAAAGCAGAAGGTCGAGATCGACTGAGATGGGGAGGGGGAGTTCGAGCTCGAGAGGGAGCAATAAGGTCGATTTGGGGAAAATCGGAGGCATGAGATGGGAATGGATGCCATAGGACGTTCAAGGGCTTTTCGATATTTGAGCTCAAGATCATAGCCATGGAGGATGAAGTGAAACGTCTGAGAGGGAGAGAGCTCAGTGAGGGTTCTGAATTTGGGGTTGAGGGCGGCATTACAGTGCAAGTGGAGCTGAAGAGAAATATATATACCGTGAATTAGAGTTAGCTAGAATTATAAAAGTTCACAAAATTCATCCGCTAATTTCGAGATTTCGGAATTTTAGAAATTAAATATTGAAATTGAATCATAATTCATAAAATAATATTTTTAAATATCGGGCCTTTACATTATCCACATCTTAAAACAAGTCTCGTCCTCGAGACTAAAACTCAAATCAGCTCTTCCTCTATTAGTCAACCTGATTCTCCAGGATTCAAGAAGCAATTTATCCACATCTAAGCGTTAATCCCAGATTCCACATCCTAAGTTCATTTCTCATGATCAGTTTCAACATCCAACTCAAATATTAACATATCCAAAATATCAAAATAGCCAAACTCATCATTAACAAATCATATGATCATATAAATCTGCATTCTACTATCAACCAGAAAAGAACACAAGCATCATACTCACACATCATCATCAACCCAAGAGACATCTTCAACATCATGAAGAGCATAGGACCAGACAACGAAAGGCACACCTCATGGACCAAAAGACATCTAGAGTACACTCACTATCAAGCTCACGAGTGATCTAGCACAATATCAAGGTGCGGAAAACAAATATCATCCTAAATAACATATGCACTCAGAAGGGAAAACACAATTCAGTATGTTAAAAGGTCAGCATGTTGGCCCACCACGCTTCCGCTACACCACTCTCATCAATCTAGATGACCCACTCGTGATCACACTATAGACAATTACACAAGGATGACACAAGCTCTAAGTTGTAACCGAAGGAAAGAGACGCTAAGGGGCTATTTGACTAATGTTTGACATGAAGACAGACTCGGATATGATCTGGTACGACTGAACACAAGAATTTTGCCAACGCCCATGGGAAACCTTAAGGTTACGATCGTATTACTCAAATCATTATATAACACATCAAGTCATAAGCACACGACGTGGTAATCATACACACTAAGATGAACCTATCTCAGAAGGCAATGGTAATATGATTCTAGCATCAATGTCGTAACATGTGGTAAGGCTCAATGTAAATAATCTAACATTATGGGAGCAACATCAATATACATACCACTATTAAATCAAATCCGCACTGGCAAGAAATGTCACATATAATGGCCAGGAAATATTATTAAGGTACAACATTCATATATACATAAGATAGTCCTAACAATCTGCCATCCGAAATTAACCAATTCTATCCAATACACGCTTGAGGAATCCTATATGTCGCTACGGTGTAAGGGGACTGAGCAAAACATGTAAGAAATAGTATCAACATGTCTCAAAAGTCACAAAAGAAAGATCATATAGTTTACTAGGAAAAGACAAGTGTATTGTGTGCTTCATGCAATTGTGTCACTAATGCATACATCAACACATATTTCATACCGCTATGAGCTCAACATTGTAGACGGTATAGTATTGCTATTAATTAAACTACAGGGGGGACCTGCGATCATACACGACCTATTGCTATTAGTGCATAATGATTATAGAAAGGCATTATGTGATAAGTAAAAGTAAGCATGTGCCATATTATGGCCTACGCATGGTACTATCCATTTAAAATAGAGTATGATGGTTTCAAAAGGTAACAAGATAGCTCTAATGATAATATTCGAAATGCATAAGCAATCATACTATTCGTAAAATCACATACAAGTGCAAGTATGCAAGATAGGTATACTACCAAAGCCTTATTACATGCGTGATCATGCAGATAATGTAAATAGTACAAAGAATCACATATCATATCTTTTATGCGAAATTTCTACATATTATCGAAATCACATGGCGATGGGTAAGAACATGAAAATATACTTAACAATAGACAAGATGGTACACAATAAGCCAAACCACCCATATCATAAGAGTGATTATACAAATAATACAGGGAGTGCAATATATCACATAATCATTTTCTCACTGCGTAATTTGCAAATAGTATTAATAACATATGGTAAGGCATAAGTACGGAAAGTTATGGTCTAACATCTAACATGACGATACACAACAGGTCAGAACAACTATGTAACCACACAACATTAATATATATGAAGTGTAATCGAAAACGATGTGAACCTAAAATGGTGAGGACTAAATATGCATACATATATATAGAGTATAACGATATGGATATGCATACCAACTAAGGTATAGATAAAAATAGCACATCCGAGCTACCATGAGTCATGGAGTAATAGTAATCAATCATTGCTGCAATTAGGGCATAAAACCAAGTAATCATTCATTTTTATTTTCTTTTTAAAGTAGAGATTATATGAGGGATACTAGTAGCATACATTATAGGAGTGCATATAAGTAGCACGTAACAATACACATGACACAACATAATTAGCCCAAAATAATCATATGAAACATAACAAGAGCATGAGAGATGGGTAAAAGGGAATAATATGACCATGAAACAAAAATGGCTATCTATAGTTACCCCAACGTAATAATATGCATATACGTATCAACATGAGCATGATTATTACATGTAACTAAATGTAATGTCATATCAAGTCATGGATTGCTCAAGTGTGGTTACCATCAAAATAAGATAAAATTTTTGAAGAGTGACATGCTACAAGAGAATAACACGTTGCATATATCACATGATCATCACATAAATTTATACAACTATCGTGGTGGGTGAACATGCGATGTGTGAGGTGATTAAGACATAACAATTATAGAGTTATAGCACATATTAAGATGAGACAGCAATGAGAGGCACATAGCTAAACAAGACTTAAGCAGATGAGACATAAAATCATAGCATAACTAAACCAATATCATATAACAAGTATAAGCAAACAAAGATGGAAGATCGTGTGGCGAGAACATACAAGAAGGATGCCAAGTCTACCATGAACCCACGATAGAAATAATAAAGACATGATGCAGATGGAACATACATGCATAACATAACTAATTCAATTAGGTCTAACATTCTTAAGTATTCAAAAAGGGCAATCGGTAACAAAATGGAGAATGAAAGGACTTCCGTACACCTATAATTAAGAGTTATAAACAATAATGATTGAGAATGAAATCATGTAGTTCACAAGTCATGGATCATAAATGACACTATTAACACCAAATGGAACAAGCATATAATGCAATCACACATCAAAACTTGGAAACACAAACGAGACTACAAGTATAACCAAAAAGGAGTTTCTCAAGGCAACATCGACTCATCCTCACTGACTCCATAACCCATTCCGAAAAGAATTTTAGTTGTTCTATGGGAAAACAATATACTTTTGGGCTGACACCGACCATAAGGAAGACATTCAAACGAAATTCCACGAGTGAACAAAGACTTCAAAAGATTTCTCGATACGAAAAATGACATCTAACAGATTTCTGATAATCACTCATAAGACCCCCTTTTTGAGTTGTACTTCCTCAAGACAATTAATTCTCCAACTTATATATACCTGACCGCAGCAGGCTAGGTCCATACGGTTTAGAACATAGATAACCAACATGAAAGAAGAAGAGGAATGAGGGAGAATCAAAGCGACAACAAAATAAATAAGAGCATCGAATCCATGAAATGGATAGGGCAACCTTCAAAATCAAGACTCTCGCCAACAACCTAAGAATAGAATACCTAGAAATGCGACATACCGCCATCCCAAAACCCTAACTATTAGGAGCAACACGAGTAAGGGACAACCAAGTTGGAATCGATGAATAAGATGGTGAGAAAACACGCTCTAGAACAAAAGGAAAAATGATGTCAATCAGGTGTAATAAATAAATACGATAGGGTAGGAGAACTCATCAAGTGAGAGGACAACATCTACTCCTCATTAAAGTTCAACTAACGAATTAAGTAACCAAGATGAGATTGACAGAAAGAGAGACGAAGAGTTGCATGACGATTCATCGAGTTTCTCAAAGATTGCAAAGAAAACTTCACCAAGAATTCATGGAGCTTAATCAACAAGTCATCTCACTATCTCGTCATAATTAAAAAGTTAGCTCGAGTATAGAGCCTCTTCCCTTCAAGAGGAGAAAACCCTTCAATCAAGGTCGAAGACTTATGTCTTGAAGCTCATCCTTATTTCCATTACTTGGCGAGTTACATCTATTTATAATTTAACCTATATTGCTCAAATTGTATAAGTCTCTTTCCCTAAACACGTAGACAAGCAAGAATAACATTGTCTTATTGGAATAAGGGACATGTAAGGAATCAATTGTACAAGTAAGACAATTATAGGATATCGAGTAGTCACATAAGCAAAATATCATAAATAAATATCATCATCCATAAGAACAAGATAGAGTTGTATAGCATAACTTCAATAAATCTCATAAAGTCACAACATATGAACGATAACACGTCAAGAGTAGGAGGCACAACGTCATATCAATTGCATAATTCCTATTTTATGAACAAGCGAGTTATGTCTACTCATTGATTCACACACCGTTTAGTCGAGTTGCATACACATGATCCTCTTTTGAAATGGGGATGCCTGTAAAATAAATATACAAGCGTCTCTATAAAATAATTGTGTCGAGTTGCATTCACACAGGAGAGCAATATCATTAAAATTCATCATGTAAAGCATGTAAAGCATCAGCTAAATAGATCATGGGATAATATCATCTCAAAACATCTCAAATAAGCACATAAGCGATGCATTTGGTGATCCCTACAAGTATTACATAGGCGTCCCCATGAAATACTTGTATAAGTATCACGAAATCATCACAATGTTCTCACTAGATCCGACCAAGTACTTTACAAGCGTCTTTGTAAAATAATTGTGTCGACACTATGAAGACATTATCATGTAAGCAAGAATCATCAATTTATATCAACATTTTGAATTCTATAAACATTTCTTATCAACTCAACCATGGAGTCTCATAGCCAGAATATCATGACTCTCAAATCAACAAACATAATATTTCAATCCTCAAACCATAAGTTCTGCCATCAGCTAGAGTAAGGTTCTCAAACATGAGCTCACAAGCTCTCAACTAACCAGTACAAAACCTCAATCGCAACCATGTAAATTCTCATAACATCATCTCATATCCTCATCAAACCAAGTGATAGAAGCCACCCAAATATTGTCATCATAATCGATATAAGTAACAAAACAAGTATGCATAAGTCAAGCACATCGAGAATGGTAGTAATTGTCCCACACAAGTCATCAAGTACCACAAATTATAAGCCCATAACTAGACCTAAGCATCTTATAAGAATCATGTCAGATATCATAATGAGAGAAGATCATGTGAACAAATATTATACCAAGTCATTAAGAGTAACACACATGAATCATTAAACTTCTCCCCCAAATTTATCTATCTCTACAATCAAGTTTACGAATTACCCAAACAAGATTTTACATATGCACGTTATGCCCATAAAGAATAATACGCATCTGAAGATATATTAGACAATAGCTAAATCAAAAAGAACAACCCATAGACAATTACACAATCTCTCCCCAAAACTCCATCCACCACGGTGCATCTCCTTGGGGTCTTCCATTCCCATCTATAAAATATAAAGCTAAGGGTCGCTACCAATCCCAACTCTTTATCTGTAAGGGATAGGCTATCGTCATGACTAGAGCTAGCAATTCGGGTTATCCGGTCGGGTTCGGGTCGATCGCATTCGGGTCGGGTCACTGATGAGTCGGGTCAACTCGGTCAAAATTTCTGTGTCGGACTTGGTCAGGTCGGGTTGGGTCGGATTCGTTGAAAATGAAATTCAGATTGGTCGGGTTTCGGTCAGAATCGGGTCGGTCTCGTTCGGGTTTCGGGTCGGTACTCGGGTCGGTCCCCGATATATCGGAGATATTTAGAATCCGTTAGTCCGTTACCAATTTACCATATAGCCATATATCATATAGGTATTAGGTATATCAGATCAAAATTTAAATTTTTTATTTTATCAAGTCTGTGGGTAATTTTACAATTTAAATATTAATTTTTCATGTTTATTTTTAAAATTTGAAGTATAAATATAATACCCGATAAGCGATATTTATAAGTTAGAACATTGCTTTTGGGTAATCAATTTTATTAAATTGAATATGTAATTCATGTTATTTATGGATTTCAAAAAGCATTTTAGTAAAATTAAATATGATTCAATAACTATTCTACTCATTGGCTCATAAACTCAATGTTGTTAAACTCTCGATTCGATCCTACAATCTAAAAATTAAAAAATGATCCCGGTCCTTTATTGCGATTATAACGATCCTATAAAATGTCTATTATAAGAAATTTCTAATATTTACCCTTTATTTATATTATATTTAGTTTATTTTTAAAATTTTACATCTTTATAGGTATTTTTTTATGATTTAACATAATACTTATCTAATATTAAACATGGTAACTTCATTTAAAAGAAAATTCATCCATAAGGTGGTATCTTACGATCCTACGATTCGATTATACGATCCGATCCTTACACCTTTTTACCGATCCAATTTAGAATCTCAATTTTAATAGGATTGGCAAGCTCATTCTATTTATCATTAATTTCATTGAAATTTGGCAATATGTTGTTATCAAAATCATACTTGATTCCCTATCTAAAAGATAATTCACGATATTTGTGTCTTTAAAAAAACCAGTTTTCAAAAAAAAATTCACTACGTATATTATTCAAGTTATAATATCCTCATTTGTACTCAGCTTTTATTAGGGAGAAATGAGAATTATGAATTCAAGTCGATCATTCATCATTAAATAAGTAAAGGAGTAATGATTTACATCGATCTATATGAATATACTATGAGTTAATGACTTTTGGAGTTTTGAGTAATCTAGTAAACCGACTCTTTTGTGAGTTAATCTTAAATACTGATAAAGTAAACAAATTATTGCCCAGAAAATAACTAAACAAGATTACCTCAATCCTCATATAAAAATTCATCTCCGATTATTCGATGAATTTGAATATTCGATGCATTTAAAGTATTCCCTTCATGATTCATCCCTCATCAAATTTTGGAAAATAAGGTAATATAAAATTATGAATAAAACTTATAAAATTATAAAATATTCATAATTCATAATTTCATATATTCAATTCATATTATCGTAATCTTGTTAAAACTTGAAGTGATGTTGTGTAACTTGTGTTTATTTATTGAGTTACTACTATGGACTTTAGCTTATTTTGTTTTGTTTTTAAACTGTCCTCAAATTTATCATAAAGTTATGGTAAATTTAACTTTGATCAATGGAATGCACTTATCCACTAATGGTTTTAAGTTTTCACTTTGATCAATGCAATTTTTATTTTGTTTAGAAATAGCGTTAACTATCAATAGTTCGATAATGGATTACAATAAAAAAAATTATAGTATAAATGTATAATATATATATATATATATATATATATATATTCAAGGATATTTGAGTCGAGTTGGGGGTCGGGTCGGTTGGGACTCGGGTCGGGTTGGGACTCGGGTCGGGTTGGGACTCGGGTCGGGTTGGGACTCGGGTCGGGTTGGGACTCGGGTCGGTTGGGACTCGGGTCGGGTTGGAATTCGTATCGGGTTGGAATTCAGGTCGGGTCTTATTTGAGTCGGATCCGGGTTGAGTCGGGTTTGTTTGTATTTGGTTCACTTCGGGTTTCGGGTCAAAGTCGACCGGGCTCGGTTTCGGGTTCGGGTTATGCATAGCGCTATATTTTCGGGTTCGGTCGGATTTCGGTTCGGGTCGGTCGGTCGGGTTTCTCGGGTCGGGTCAGATTTTGCCAGCTCTAGTCATGACTACCCAATCAAGTCCCGATTCTCACTTCTCAAGGTGATTATCTTACTTATCCATATTAAATTCATTTTGCCCTTAAAACATTAAAAACTCGTGAAAACCTTTGGGCTATTTTATTTCCAAAACCCAAAATCATCAATTGTCTTACAACTCATCTGTACTTAGATTGCACAACCTAGCTCTGATACTAACTTTGAAACGCCCTAGATTATTAAATTCGGGTTACGTTTAGAGGGAAAAACTATCCCTCTACTAGATATTGCAATCCAAGTACGAGTTGCTTATCTATTTTATTCAAGTTATAACCATGTTTAAGTCTTAAGAATTTAATGATATAATTCAAGAAAAAAAAAGGGATTTCAAACCCTCAAAATAGTCAAATAATCCAACTAGATTTTGTGCTTTCATACGGAACCTGTCTTATTTCAACTAGTCAAGACTCACAAAGGAACAAAACAAGTTTAATCAAATAAAAATGCATTGTTTCTAAATGTCCAACCAAAACACAACCTTTATAAAGTCAAGTTGTAAGATGTACGAAGTCTTCTTAACACTCTCATCCCCTGAGAAAACCCCGTCATAGAAGCAATCAGCAAGCAAAAGGTCGAGCCACTCATTCGGGACAGGAAGTCCTCGATGAGGCCATATAATACGCCTATACCTAGAATAAAGAATGCTATAATACAATATTGAAATTTAAATCACACAAACATGCTGACAGTTTATATAATGCAGAAAGCGATAAATTGGATCCACACAGAATGTCAAGTGATATATCCCTCATGTTTGTACACATAAACATGGTATCATCATCATATCATCTCATCATGCACATGCCCGATGGTGTTGGGCTATCATCTCATGTAATGACACGTCTGACTCAGGACAACCCGATGTGGCTGGGCTATCCTATGACCCTAGCAAAGACTCTAAGACTCACAGATAACGGTCGTTCTGTTTCAAACGCATTGAGAATAGGGATGCTCATTCATAAGTGCAAGTCCTAAGCATGATACTACATGACATGTGTTTATGCATATGCAATACTTACATACTATATGATACATCAGGCATAGAGTCCAATCACTTGAGCAAGCCTCGGAGGACTTACCTGGAGTCTTTACATCCAATTAGCCATCATACAAGCCACTAGGAGAATCATCCATCGGCAAGTAGGCCACTCATAGAATCATCCAATCACACTAGCAAGTAATAAGCAGAGAATAGCTTATCAATACATGTTTAATCAACACACAAGCAGGTTTACAAGTCATCACAAGACTAAATAATATTTTATTCAAGTAACCTCGCATTGTCATCATGCCATCATTCTCAAAACACCTTGTTCTCATCAAGTATGAAACTTAGTTACAAATCTTAACCAGATCGTCACTCAAAATATCTTACTTAGAATCAACCTCATGTATTTCTTAAACAATTGCTCGAGTAAATAAATAATCATCAAATCCTCCAATAACTCAACAAGGATCTCATGTAACGAGTCAATATATCCGAAATAGCATAGTCGAATCATATCATTTTCGATCTACACATACACATCACCACAAGTATGTTCACGAGTATAGCAAGGCCTAGAGAATATCTTACTCATCAACTTTTATAGGGTTAAATCCAACTTATCATTTTCATTTATAGCCTATGAACTTACAATTAGCTCCTCAAAGTTAATCTAATAAAAGGTCATCGACATACAATTAGCTCCTCAAAGTTAATCTAATAAAAGGTCATCGGCATAAGTGCTGGTTTAAGTCTCAAGTTTACAAATTCCTATTTATAGCGCGAGATAGGATTCCTCTTCTTATTTAATCCCTTGAATTTATTATTTCAGTCACGACATATCTTAACTCTCATTAGAAACAATAAGAATTTCATTAATGATCATCAATCATTCAAAAGTAGCCAGTATAAGTCACACTCAGTTCATTTATCATAACCTATTGTCATTTATCAACTCCAATTAAATTGACCCAAACACTACACCAATTTGTTATCATCAACTTGTAAAACAAGTCTTCAAATGATCAAATTGGTAAAAACTAATCTCAACCAAACAAAGAACAACTCACCTCATCCATTCTTCAAAAACAAATTCACTATCTAGTAGAGTTCATAAAAACCAAATCCACAATTTTAAATTAAAATCACCCTACTTAGAATCAAAGGGCCAAGGAGTTATACCCTTCCCGGAATCAAGTGAATGGGAACTCGAAGGTAAGTGTTCAGATTCAGAACTACAGGGCTCGACGAGTTCGTTGTTGATGCGAGAGTGAGGTCGAGATCCAAAAACC
Source organism: Persicaria tinctoria (assembly GCA_037127255.1). Lineage (NCBI taxonomy): Eukaryota > Viridiplantae > Streptophyta > Magnoliopsida > Caryophyllales > Polygonaceae > Persicaria > Persicaria tinctoria. The sequence goes on along the minus strand of JBANSL010000006.1, from coordinate 55,108,717 downwards.
TCCGAATTCTTCGAATTTGGTCGAACGAGCCGCGTCTCAGCCCTTGACGGAAATTAGTGAGGTGCAAGCTCGAGAGAATGAAAAAGGAGGTGGGAGAGGCCAGGCTGACGACGACAACACCTTGGTACAACCCTCGCTAGCGAGTCCCAGACGTTTCGATGCGACCCGACGGAAGGTAAGCGGGTCGAGGTCATTCGGTCTTCTTCCTTCTGGTTGGGTTTCCACGCAGAGAGGAGCAACCATCAACACCCGACGTTAGGGTTTTGCCTTCAGGTTGGCCTCGTGAACTGGCGTCAGCGGAGAGCGACTCTTGTTGGTGGTGCTGCTCGGTACAAGCTCTTCGTATCGGCGGCATCTTATGTCCGCGAGAAGCAAGCCCGATGAGAGAGCGAAATCGGGCAAGACGGTCGAGATCGATTGAGATTGGGAGGGGGAGTCCGAGCTCGAGAGGGAGCAAGAAGGTCGATTTGGGGAATGGCAGAGGCAGGAGATGGGAATGGAAGTCATGTGAGCTTCAAGGGCTCTTTGATTTGATCTCAAGAGGGTTCTGAATTTGGGGTTGAGGGCAGCACTACCGTCCAAGTAGAGCTGATGAGAAACAATATGTCGTGAATTAGGGTTAGCTAGAATTATGAAAGTTCACAAAATTCATCCGCTAATTTCGAGATTTCAGAATTTTAGAAATTTAATATTGAAATTAAATCATAATTCATAAAATAATATTTTAAAATATCAAGCCTTTACAAAGAAAACGCCAAATATAACCTTATGGTTTCACGACGTTTCCCAAGCACATCAGGAGTTTCAAAAACATATTCTTGATTGTCATGTTCTGAAGCATGGGCTTGTTCATACTAAACTAGCAAAGCATACAACAAACTTTTCACCTTATTAATTTCGATACTAGCCAAATCACCATAAATCTTGTTGAAATACCATTTCACATATGCCATCTTGTCCCTAGGATCTAAAACTGTAGCTATAGCTAAAATCCCATTGATACTTGACCAATACTTATCAAACTTAATTTACCACCGTTTTTCAGGCATTTTACAAATGATTAGATCATCACTAGCTAGCCAACTCTTCAACGCAATCTTAATCTGAAATATTTTACGAAAGAACAAGTTGGTCGTAGGATATGATTGTCCAGAAAACAGCTCGGTCACCTTGTGAAACTTAGACAATTTATCACAAATATTTGCACCCCACTTCCATTCATCTTCCAAAGGAATACCAAACATAAAATGAGGATGTTCAATCTTTAACTTAGCAAAAACATCCTTATAAGGTATAGCTATCCAGATCATCAAATATGTGGAGTTCCATCTTGTCTTATAATCAAGGGCTAACTTCCTAGAGACATCAATTTTCAGAATTCTAGCCTTGTCCTCAAACATTTGAACTCTTTTTGGAGTGGCCTTCCAAAAAGAGACACAATTACGTATCTTTTCAATCCCATAAGATATCACATCTCAGCCATCTTGCACAACCAGATTCAAAATATGTGCACTACAACGCACATGTAGAAAATCTCCACTCAACATCATAGTATTAGAATCAAATCTCTCACGCATTTTATCTATCATCTTATCATTTGTAGAGCAATTATCCACAACGATGAAAGAGACTTTCTCATGAATATTAAACATATATAATCTATTAAGCACGACATCAGAAAGGACGTATGTTGTATGAGGAGCAGGTACATAAACAAACCTATATATATTTAAGTAAAAAAAACAGCAGGTGTATAAGTAAGAAAATCAGCAAGTATATGTGTTTTAAGTAATCATTTAGCAATTCAATAACAACAAATTAGTTTGCGTACAAATTAAGTAAACATTTAGCAATTCAATCAAAATAAATGAACAAGTAATGATTTAAGTAAAAACAACAGCAAGTATATAGTCTTGTATAATTTAAGTAGAAAAAACAGTAAGTGTATAATTGAAGTAAAAAAAATCAGCAAGTAATTTACCTTATAGTCTTGTTTTGGAGATTCCATTCTTTTTTATCAATGAAGTATGACCAGTATCCTAACAACGCCCGCGCGCACCGTATCTTCGTTATGTCCTCTGCTAGAGGTAACAATATATATTGTATCTGGCAATAAGAAAGGTTGTTATGAACCATAGATCATTTAGCTAGCTATTTATTTGCGTTCTACCATACCCAAGTAGATTAAGAACAAGATTAAAAAATAAAGAGTTTTCGAGCTCTCATGAACTAATTTTATCAATTTCACACAATTTAACAAGGATGTGCTACAAACTCTTCTCCCAAATCATCATTTGTTTAATAAAGTTGGCATTATATACACATAATTGTTTCTTTAAGAAACATTTCCAATGCATATTCATATACATAAAATGCAAATCAAATCAAATAGATAAATAAAATAAAGATTCCATGTACCTTAAAATAGCCAAATTGAACTAATAATAAACCAACAATGGCGGAGTTTAAGCTCTTCACTCAATAGATAGTTTTTCTTAACACTAATGACATAGACAATCCTTGTCAATATAAAATCACATATGTTTATGGCATAAAAACTCTTAACAAGTTGTTTCTTCTGGAAACAGTTTGAGTTTTGTGCAAAAATAAATTAAAATATATACACTTCACAAGTAAACAAAAAAAATAATCTCAATAAACAATAACAATCACAAATTTATTTGGCCACTTCAGGTGGAAATTAGGGCTGGGCAAAATTTAGATCGGACCGTAATCGGACCAGGACCAGACCGGAATTTACGGTCTTTGGATCTTCCGGTCTGATCCACGGTCCAAAATATTTTAATTTCCGGGTTCCGGTCCAAACCCGGGAACTAGACTGGAATTTCCGGTCCGGACCAGAATTGGACCGGAACCCATATCATTTAAAAAAAAAAACTAAAAGAAGAGGCCACGCTCCACAAGTAAGTCGTACGCACTGGCACTTCATTTTCATTTCATCACTTTCGCAAGTGCCGCCAGCCTTAGCCGTCCTCAATCTTGCTATCAGCCTTGATCTCTCTCCAATTCATCTTCACCCTCGCCTCTTTGTTCGCTATCGGCCTGGATCTTTCTCTCCAATTCACGCACCCTCTCTCGACGCTCGCACTCTCGTTTCAGATCCCATCTCTCCAATTCACCGTTCAAATTTAGATCAAGATGGAGGTGTAGAGCGCTTGCCGAGTCCATTGAAGATGAAACCAGCCCTCAACCAAACAGTGCCTTTTCCACTTCCTGTAATTTATGTTCTCCTCTTGATTTTCGGCTATCCTTTCTCTGCCTCAAAGCATCTTTCCGGCTATTCTTTCCTCTCTGGCTTTGATTTCGATTTGGTTTGTTTTTTTGTTTTGGATTGGAGGTTGGATCTGGTAGGGATGGCTTGGTTATGGTCGGGGCAAAGGTGATCTACTCTTCGCTAGGGTTTCCCCTCTAAATGGGGCGGTCCAAACGGTCCGCGGACCGAAAAACCCGGGACCATATATCCTGGTCCCGGTCCGATCTGCGGTCCATGCCTTTAAAGTTTCCGGTCTGATCCGATCCAGACCGGAAGCCCAGCCCTAGTGGAAATCGATCCAAATATTTATCATTTTTTTCAATAAACAATATCATCCACAAATAGTATATGTTCAACAACTATCTCAAATTTCAATTTCATGCAATTTAAGTTATATACAAATCAACTGCATGAGACATAAATAATGTCAAATTTCGGTGACAAGGAATCAAACAACTTTAACAACTTCATGAGTTTATATATCACCTTCTATGAAATAAATCATATATGAAATAAGTTACAAGTATAAGATGGAATAAAAAATATCATCTTAGCTCATCACTACAAAGATGAGGCTAATATTTTAATCGATGTATAATGATGTTATTTATTTATCAACCTATCAATGTATCAATTCATTCAAATATCATTTATCATGTATCCGTTCAATATATGGTTAATTTATCCAATAGTCATATCTATATGCATTGTCAACCCCCAATCGTACATGATTTATCAATGCTCTAAATTTTTGTATATTAGCACTATGGCATGATTTATGATATAAAATGTATATGTGCGATCAATAACATCGTATTGCAATTAGCAACTAAATGGTAATTCATATTTAATGAACGAGGTGAAATCATAACACACATATATAATCACTTATGATCAAGAGGCACAAAAATCATAACTCAAATATATGATATTTAGGCTCACCTGACCGCAAGCTTGATCGCATATACCAATATTGAGAAATCGGTTCAACTCCTTCACGAGCCTAAAGTCGAGCCTAACACAGATAGGCTCACTACCATGTAGAGTTCAATCTTCTAAGGTTTGCCTCCTTTTACCATGATATCCTGGTGTGGACCTGTGGGCAAACCACTCGCATGACACCGTCCATCACCATAACAAAATATTAATAAATTGTAATCATGGATTATTTAAATCACATATCATATAATATAATTAATTCTATCCATCCTTAAATATGTATAAGACCTTAAACCCTTAGAAATTCTAATTAATCAACCAAGGAAAGTCAACGTACCTCTTATGTGAGCGATACGTACATAAATACATAATCATCTATTTCGGAGATGAATAATAAAAATATAATATACAAATAAAACAAAACAAACCAAATTAATAATCATTACTCATCATTATAGGGATGATACTTATTATTTCATCACTACGGGGATGAAATTTATCAATCACATCAAGTGATTCATAATAGCAATTTCTTTTACTTTCATCCACTTCGAGGGATTTAATATTTTCTACTTCGGGAGACCAATTTAATTATTTATAAACATGGTTAGTTATATAATATGGTACGGTGTATAAGTTAATTTAGGCAATCTAATAACTATAAAAAATAACTGGATCATGTATAACTCAATTTTAATTATAAAAATCAAATTATACTTACCTCCACGACGACGCAGAACTCTAGGGCCAATTAATTAGTTTGTAATTCTCGCCTAATTGAATAGGCCCGCCACTTGATATAATTAATGTATATATCATCTTCTCGCTTCAGGAGATATACCTATTTATCCACTTGAGGGTATAAATAATTGAGAATATTGATTTTATATCCACTTCAACGGATAAAATTCACCACTTCAGGGATTCATATAACTTATGTATACACATATTCTTCCAGGGATGTGTTTATCTATCTCACGACCTAAATCTCATCACTTCGGGGATGGAGAATGAAACCTTCACTAGAAACAAAATTTGCAAAAAGTGTGGGCCAATTTTGCAATTTCTAAATACACTGGGCTGGTTTCGTAATTGTTCTAAATTTTGAACAATTCATCCGATTTCATCGTCTTCATCGCTGAAATATGACGAGAACACCAGCGGCGCGCGACTCCGGGCGGCATTCGCAATCACTTTGAACAACCGGCGATGAAGGTGGCATATGGCTCGGAAACCGGCGATCGACCCGCCTCGATCCCAACGACAACGAGGAATCCTCAAAGGCGTGATGGAGGTTCATCGGAGACATCGAACGTTGGATGCGTACAGATCGAGAGCGGTCAATGTAGTAAGTCCAACAAGCTCTCGTAATACATCAAACTACAAGTGGCTCCTCATGCTTCGGTATTCCAAAACTCTAATTAAGTTGGCAAACTGGATGTTGGACGCCGATCATGCCCCGATCCTGAAAGAGAATAATTGGGGTTTATGTAATTAATAGAGTTGATCGTGCTGATAACGTGTAATAAAACAAAAGAATCAAGAGGAGAATGAGAGATTGTATTCAATCGCGTGTCCTAGGGAATCCACCAAATACAATATATATAGAAGTAATATCCTTAATCTCCAAAAATAAGATCTTATCTAAAAGGTAAAATTCTATCTAAGTAAATATACATATATCTTGTACATCCATATATAATAATATTATAACAAGTCTTGTTTTGTTGTTTTGCATATTGCGTTATCAAAGATTTCCATCTAATTTGAGTTTGTCCTGGCATGATTTTATAAATCCCATGGAATTCTGAAATGATTTGATCTTATCTTGGAAATTGGTTTCTATGTGAAATATGATTGAGCATATCTAATTGAGCATGTATGATCTAAGTTTGGGATTATGCTTGAAATTCAACAAAAATTTGTCCCAGTGAGATATTTCTGGCCTTATAAGGGATACATCTTTATTCCTTTTGCTTTCTTGTGTGATTTACTCTTCTTATGCATTTATCATTGAGTATTGATATGGTTATCTATTTTCAAGGCTGATTATATACATGTTAATTGCTTGATTAGTTCAAATGATAGAGGCATCGATCCTTTTAGCCACATATTTATCCATGTCTACCTCATGTTATATGTTGCTTTGAAGCCAATTTGAGCCATTAGCCTTTTTATTGATAGTTCCACAAAATTATTGTTCCTAGCCTATGATGAGCCTTACCCTTATTCCGGGGGAATCGAGATTTTGAGTGGGTTATGGAATCTATTTAGAGATTGAGGAGAAGGAAGCTAAAGTGTGATGGTAGGGTTTATGGTTTTGAGAAGATGTAATGTTATGTGCTTATTTAGTCCCTCGTTCTTATGCATTTGATTTTCATGAATTTTGGCTCAAGGAAAAAGAAATAAAAAGCTTGGACCTAGGGAGGATAAAATTCACATATGGGTAAAAGTAAGTTAAAAAAAAATTCTGAAAAAAAAGAAAAAAAAATTAAAAGAGCCACTTATCTTATTTTTGCATAATGAGGAAGAATTGGATTTATGTTGGTTATGAAATATATTGGTTGGTGTTGAGATTGCATGATATGTGAGATGGTGAGATGATATGATTTGATGAGATATTACTTTGATGATATTGAGAGATGTTGTGCTTTTGTGAGCTTGATTTATTGAGTTGGTTTGTGTTATGTTGGGAGTTTTGGAATTTTGTTTTCTTGGAATTTATTGCACCACATGACCAAATACAATTCTTTGCCCTTATGTTCCTACCAAACCCCATTACTACCCCATCGAATGGAATCTAGCTTCTATGAAGGTTTCCATTGAGCGAAAATCCTCTTGATGTACTTATTTCTGCATTCACGTATCTCGTGGAGATGTTGTGATATAAATGTCAATATTTGAGTTGATGCTTGTATATGGAATTGAGGTGAGTGTGTGCTTTAAGCCTACACACATGAGAGTGAGAGATACACATTTTATCCTTGGTAAGGTTGATTTTTTAACATCCAAGCAACTTGATCCCATATATACATGTTATGACGTTTATATGTTTGATTCTATTTTCACCATTGATGATGTTGCTTTTGATGAGTAAAGTTGTGAAAGATTTATTGTGTGATGCGTAGATGATGTTCTGCTTTATGGGTGCTTGAGGACAAGCAAGAGTTAAGTGTGGGGGGATTTGATAATGCATACTCCCTCCGTCCAACAATACATAGGTTTTTAGAGGTAAAATTTTGTCCAACAATAGATGGTCTTTTATGTTTTCTAGGTAAGAAGTTATAATGATTTGTATTGGTTTGTGTGCTGTTGACTTTTTAAAATAATTTGATCGGTTATAATGTGTAGTGGGTGTTAAAAAATAATAAAATTTATGTAAAATTTAGTGTAATGATGATGTTTTTTTAAAGTAAAGTGTTTTATTAAAACTTGTGCAAAGTGCTAAAAGGCCATGTATTTTAGGACGGAGGGAGTATTTCATATAGGTATTATAGTTGTTTCTTATTGCAATTAGATATTGGTTTTGCTATTGATTGAGTCTAGTTCCGTTTATTACTTGTAAAGTATTCGAGTTCGGAATCTATGCGCTTTTAGTGTTTATTCTGCAGAATTACATTCCGACATTGGATGGACTTTAGGAAGAGCTTCAGAAGATGTTTTGGGAGCATATGGAGGCTAAGAAGGAGCTAAGAAGGGGCAAAGAGGCACGACATTAGAATCTATTGAAGACAATTGAGGAACGTCGGACACTGCAGAGACGGCGCCCGTCGTGGCCTAGTGTTCCGAATACGCGGTTTTGGATCCGAAGACATTATTTTATATTTTTTTTATTATATTTCCTACTAGGGTTTTTCCGACCTTAGAGAGACTTATTTAGGTTGTTTTCAGTTTGTTTTAAAGAGAGAGGTTGATTATTGTGAGACTATGAACACAATTAGAGAGAGAGAGAGAGAGAGAGAGAGAGAGAGAGAGAGAGAATAAGCCTTTGAGTTGCTAAACTCATAGTTTTGCCTGTGATTCAAAGACATGGTTGTTTGGATTGTGAGGATTTGATTCTATTTGATAACTCATGCTCTTAGTTATCATCTTATGCTTAATTTATATTTGTGTTTCTTTCTATGTCTGATCAACATGTTAGGAATTGCATCTTAGCTATCAATTCATTGTTTTTTTCTCGATAGCAAACAAAGGTATTGATGATAGTGATGTCTCTTTGTCTTTATAGTGGATGATTTCAATTGATCTATGTTGAGGATATTCGATTAGGGCTGAGTTCGGTATGCACCTATTAGTCTTAATTGTGTTGAGTCAATGTGTCAATTGGTCTTGATTACTTGAGTTCTTAATGCTATTCTTTAGTGATATTGAATAAGATGAGTGAATCTCTGCGGATCTCTCAACTTTAGTCAAGTAGACCTAGAAATATGAATAATTAATAGATCAATCCGAGGACCATGAATTCCAAGTCTTATAAGAGAATTGCATGTGAAATGTTCTTTCTACTTTGATATCAATTTACTTTACTTTGCGATCATAAATCTGGTTACTTTTACATCTTTGCTACTAATTATTACGAATCATTGCTTTGCTATAAGAGTCGTTGTATTAGAGTTATTGAATAGGAAATCGCTTCCCCCTATGGGTTCGACACCGGACTTCATCGCTATACTAGTAGTTATTTGGTTTATCAAGTGATTGGTTGCCTAATCTATTGGTTTTTTGTTTAAGTTTGGATATTATTACTACTTGGCAAAGTGAGAAAGTACCAACGATGTTCGTCCTGCACCATGGGGCGGGGCCCGTTGTGGTACCCGACCCTGCGTTTGCATGCTTTTATCAAATCATGAATGTGGTCTTAAAAGAGAAAAAGAATAATAATGTGAAAGATAAAAATAAATTAGAGCGGTGAGTAAAGTGGTAATTACAACTCGAACGACTCAAGACGAACCCGATGAGACTGGGACATCCTATGACCCTAGCAAAGACTCTAGATACTTCACAGATAATGGTCGTTCTGTTTACATACGCATAAAGAAATAGAATGCTCAACGATCAATGCGACCTAGCATGGTACTACACAATATGATGATCATGAATGCAAGCATCTAGTATATCATGCACATAAAGCAGGGAATATCTCTCTATCAATCTCAATAAGCTCCGAAGAACTTACCTAACTATGTACAACAGCATAATAGGAGGTCCGACATAGATCAACTATAATCACAAAGCATCACCTAGATACATATCAGAACACATATATATAAGTCCACGCCTAATTATTCAAGCACTCAAAGCATACATCGTTCAACGAGAATAACAACCATATCGCAATCGTCGTTCCATCAAGCTCAACTATTCACCACATTTCCACATTCTATAAGACCACATCATTCTCATCGTTCCACTTAGCCACCTTCATATATTCGCAATAAGAAGCCCACAATAATAAACCCGCATACCTATTTATCTCAAAGTTCATCATATTCATCATATCTCATAAGGCGTAAGTCAACGGTACATAACTTTAACATCTCATTATGCTATTAGTCACCCAACCATGCTATTAATTAATCAGTCATATCATCTTGCTAGTAAGCAATCGATCACATAATTCCCAAGTTATTCCCGAAAACCATTTCGAAAACCGAGCTAACTAGTTTGAAATTCCGACATTAGAAAATGTTCCTCAAATCCCTTTTTCAATTTAAATTTTGATAATACCTTTTTAAATCTCCAAGTCTCATAATATTTTATTTGTCTTAAATCACCATGATCTTATATCTTTAAATCTCAAATAATATTACATGATATTGAAATACAATTTATTATACATTTTCATAAATATTTCCAAATTCCTTCCAAGTCCCAACTATTTTTATTTAATAAAATTAGCCTTTTTAGAATTTCTAAAACCGACCCCTTTATTTTGTGAAACTTCAAAACCGACCTTCCCCTTTTGTTAAAACCCAAAACCGAGTCTCTTAATTTGGAAAACTTTAAATTCCAGCCTTTTGTTGAAAGCAAATCAGGTTTGGCCTAAAAATTAGGCCCAATAAATCGGCCTATTGTCCATAAGAAGATTCGGTCCTCCTCTTCTTTAATGAACCAGTTTTTTTATTTGTTTAAAAGAAAACCGAACCGCCCCATTTTAAAACAAGAAAACCGACCCCCATCAGTTACCTCTGTTTAGCAAGTGGGTATTTTGGGGAAGGGAAGGAAAGAGAAGGGAAATGATTTCATTTTCCCATCAAATTCTACCATTTTGTTGGGTTGTGAAATCCCAACAAATAGGTAGTTATTTAAGTTTAAAATCCCTTCCATTCCTCCCAATTGTCCAGCCAACCACTCCATTTATTTTTCCTTATATTTCCTCCCAAAAAATCCCATCAAATCCCACCATCCAAATTCCAAATGAAGTGTTACTATTCATCGTCTTCATCGGCAACACCCTCCATCCCTGCTCGACACCCTTTCTCAGGTCTCTCTTTTTCTCACCCAAGCTCTCCGACCCGCTCTTAACCCCACTCTCCACCTAGTTTAAGCACGAAGGAACCAAAAATCGAATGAGGAAGGTTTGAATGCTCACCAGAGTCTTCGAGGCTTCGTCGGGATCACCGAGGCTCGTTCAAGCTCGTCAAAGAGCGTGGGAAGGCTCCAGGGACCTGGGATGGAAGGATAGAGTTTAAAAGGGGCGACCTTACTGTGTTCTGGAGCGGAAGGATGAGTAAGGGACTTACCAGGATTCGTATCGAAAGAACAGGGACAGGAGGTGCTCGGGGAAGGCGTCGGCGCCAGCACTGGCTTCTGGACGGCTCATTTTCGCTTCGTTGATCGTCGGAGGGAAGAAGTGGTGAATGTTGGTTGCTGCTACTGCTCGGAGAAGAAAGGATGCGGTGGTGTGCTCGGTCTCGGCTCTACGGTTGTATGACGACCAGGTGAGGGGGTGGAATGGTGGGGAGCTCGGGGTTGCTCATGTTGCTGCACAGAGGAAGAAACGAACGAGGAAGTAGAGTAGATGTGTAGGTGTTTGGGTTGCCTGAAACCGAAATGGAAGAAGGAAGGGGGAGCTGTTTGAAATCAGAAAAAGAGTTGAGGTAGAAGAGGTTGCAGTAGGTGAATACCAACAAAAGAAAAAGGGAAAGGGGGTGTGTGGGTTATAAATGAATGAGACAATGAGTGTGATTTTGAAATTGAAATGGAGTAGGAGTAGGTCTCCTACAACTTTTGGCGTGGGGAAGGTTAGACAATTGCCAATGTGGGGAAGGAAAGGAAAGAGAAGAAGATTTGTTTATTTTCCATAGATGAGGGGGAATCAAATAAGGGAGGGAGCGAAAATAGAGATAAGATTTTACCCTAATAGGACGAGATGAGTTGGAATTGGATAAGCGTGAGAGATAGAGGATTGAATTGTGGTCCCGAGTCGGAAATTCGAATTTCCGACAATAGGCTTGTAGAATCCCGCTCTCTCGATCAATTAGATTTTTAAAGCTCGAATAAGATATCATCAACAGAAGGAATTTTTAAATGCCGATGTGAAAGACGGAATCGATCTTTAAAGTTAAAACTGGGCCAAAATTCGCTTTAAGAGTTCTAAAATCCGAGTTAGCAAGTTTTTCGTTAAAATCATCTTTTATTCATTTTGATTTTCCTTTTTTCGAAAAATTAGGATTTAAAAATCCGAGCCTTTCCAATAACATAAAAACATGTTTTAGACATGGATACCGATATCATTAAAGATATTAGATGATGTCTTTAATGATATCGATATCCATTTTTATATAATGGTTTGATTTTAAAGCTACAAAGGCACTACATTTGCCATTTATAATCCGATGTTTTTTTGTTTGATACACAACACCCTTTGCTTGATATAAGATATGATTTTGCTTATGAAAATGAATAAATCAGTACTTTAATTAACATATAAAACATACTATATGTATACATTAAGATAGAGATAACATCTATAATTTAGACTAGGCAACAAAATGATTTAACGTCTCAATAAATTAATATTACATATATCTCAGTATTTAGCTCCCATAACAATAAACACCCAATGGATCAAGCAACCAACCCCAAACTTTGAACTAAAATGGCTGAAAAATGAGTAAATCAGCTTCATAAACAACCGAAAACCTGGGTAATTGCACCAACAAAACAACCCATAAAAGTGTAAACTAGCTTATGAAACCATCACCTAAAACAGATTACGGACATTGATAAACAACAATTAGTGAGCCAAACAATCATCGGATTCACTCATAACGCTTGACATATACCATCATAGACTAGGAATACCTCATATGCAATAAAAAGAATGGTCAAAATGTGACCTTTGATAGTTTTTCCTACTCAATAGTCGCTTCCCTCGCATTCCATTCAAACCAATAAGATGGATATACAATGGTACAAATATCCATAATCCATAGGAAAACTTAAGCGATATATATATACAGTAGGACTCTTTGGGGAGTATAGCTGCACAAAAACTAAAGAAAAAAAGACCGAATTTCAAGAGTGAAAAGATCGACAAACTTGAAGACACTATTCTATTGCTAATAACCTTACCCATGGTATTGTTGTAGAGGAGGTTTTCTAATACTTACCCAACATACTATGAGAGCACAATAGTAGGAATCTGAATATTCGTGTCAGCACTCTTCACAAACCATCTTCAAGAGACCTGCAAAACAATCACAAATTCAATTATTAAAGTTTCTACATGAAATTGGATCGGAACCGGCTAACAAGCTGAGCTCCGCACCCCTTTTGGATACTAAATGCAATCCTAGTAAAAGTGTGACAAGAATCTCTACTATATTTAGGTAACCCCTTAGCGACCCCACACACCTGCTTGAGAAGTCCCATAGCGTCATCCTCAAAGTCACCAATAGTGGAAAAGGAAAACGGCATAAAGTGATAACCCTTGGCCCTGCAAACTTCCTCGTACTTTTTTATCTTGTTATCAGCAGCCACTCTAGCCACTTTACCCGGAATGAAACTTGAAAGACTAGCCGAATTGAAGATAGAAGTTCATGTAATGTCCACACAAGTGTCTTTGCTTTGGAACCAGTTGTAAAACATAATATCGGATGACAGAAGCTCCCCTCCCTTGTCATTAATCATACCAATAGATGCCTCTTTACGAACAGAGATTCTAGCCTTCAAGCATTCATCATACAAAGCATCACGCAACATGATGGACGATTTTTAGTCGCGTAAACCGTATCAAAATAAAACTCAAACCTACAAACTAGTATAGTAAACAAGAGGTTGATCCCACAAAGAATCAAGTATTTCTCAGCAATGTGTATTTACCAATTAGTGAAAAGAGGGGGGTTTTGATTGATTGAAATAAGAAAGAAAACAAAATAAACTATAAACAAGTTTATGCAAAACAATTTATAGAAGATCGATCTACCTACAATTATCCACTTTATTTGGTTGAATTGATATTTTAACTTCCTCTTGTCCTTTTAGTCTTCCTATGAATGCCCTTGTCCCGACCTAATATAGTTACTAGTCCAATCAGTCCTAGAAACCCTTAACAATCGAACAGTCCCTAAAAAAGGATTTAACCCAATTAATAGCTTTAAGTCAAGAGATTAGCCAAGGTATTTGCAATCCCTAAAGAGGGATTTAACAACACATCCAACTTCCTACTTATCCAATTAGTTCAATCAACCCTAAAGGGACAAGTTTGCTACTTAGGTTAAGGTTTAAAATCAAGAATCTACAAAACCTTAGCAATTGAATTGATTCTAACTAGTTGTGGGGGTTAGATAGAATAAAACAATCAAACATTCAAGCATAAAGAAGTTGAAACATTCAATATAGGAAATAAGGAACAAGATTCAGAAACTCACAACTCAATCCAAAAAAAAGCTTCAAATTGCAAGTAGAACGAAGAGAGTTTAGCCGCTCATGGCGAACATCGCGCACTACATGGCGGCGCCCGCTACAATGGTCTTTTAGGAAAAATATACTTTGAATCAGCTCTCGACATCAACTGGAAAGTTGTAGCTCTTTAAAAGAGCTTTCCAACACATGGTCATAATAGTTGATCGGACAACCGAGGCCTCCACAAACTGCAAAACAAGTTCAGCATGTCTGGCGACAACTTATGCAGACTTGTTCTTCGTTTAGGCTCGCTTCTTCTTCTCAGGACCTCTTTAGATATTCATGTAAGCTTCTTTGATTAACTAGACATCCTCGTCTAATGGGTCATCAACCCATGTCTCATCATCGGATCCACAATTACCTAAAATAATCAATAAAAGTGTGTAGATTCCGACTCAACCAACATAAAGAGCAAATATGCAAATTGTACTTAAACCATGCATGATATGCATCATAACTAAACTAAATGCAACCTATTATGACCACCTAAATGCATTCTATCACACCACGTTATGGCGATGCTTGACACCAGTACCAGCAGTACAAGCAAGTGCGTGATCCCCTCACACATCCAAAATGTCTTTCTCACAAGCAGGACATTTGGAACCCGCACTAAACAACTCAATTCCCAAACGATATTTAATAATTGAGGGAAAGGTAACGGGATTCATAACCTGACCAAGAGCGGGAATAGGAGCAGCCTTCATCCACTATTGGGCCATAGGGAGCTTCAGATTCGCAATAAAAGCTTCTTCCCTCCTAGTGATAGCAAAGTCCACCTTGAGATGCTTGTCTGAATTTTTGTAGTAGCAGATAGTCATTTTCTTCATTAGGCAGGGGGTTGGCTGTAATACGCACATGTTCAAGGCATCCTTATTAATAGCACTAATCCAACTTGAGACCCCTGATTCGAAAAAGATCCCATCACCAGTCACTCTCGCTCTCCTCAAAATACGATCCTGCAACACACGGGACTGGAGCCTCGAAGCGAGAAAAGCATAGCGCAATGTGTCTGTGCTCTACTTGCCTGCAAAAAATATTTTCCTTGCCTGCAAGGATGAGCTTGTTTGCAAGGCAAGGACGACTACGTACTCGAGCTTGTAACAAATATGTACTGATTCATCGCAACAAAAGTTATTTTCTCGGTTTCTTCTTTTTTTGATTCATCATGTCATCTTGTGTAGGATGATTACATATTTTTCAATAAGTTCAACGCACCTTTCTTGTTGCATTTGGAGCTTTTATTGACGAATATTTTGGTCGCCTAAAGGATAAAGAAAATAGCGATGAATTTGGAGTTTTTATTGAAAAATATTTTATCACTAAAGGTATAATCATCGAGGGATTTTAAAATTTGTGGTTATATTTTTTAGCCATATACTTACTACAAGATATCATCCGAATCTCGATCGCTTGTAATTATATACTACATTTGATCAAAAATATTTGATTTTTACTATTACTCATGATTTTTAATAAAAGTTAAAACTCTATAAAATATCAAAGTTTTATTAAAATTTTGAAATTATTTCATGCCGATTAGTAATGAGTATAAAATAAATTATTTTATAAAGTTTTTTTTAGCTTTTTAAAAAATTGTGTTGAAAAAAAAAAGATCAAGTGCTTGTAATTATAACGTACTCCGATCCCTCCGATTCAAAATACATGTCGTTTGACTTTTTTATTATTATTTTGTTACAATTTAAAAAAGTTGATATTTTATTTAGTTTTTACCTTTTTAAAGTACGTGTACAAAAATCAAACGACATGTATTTTGGATCGGAGGTAGTAATAAATTGGAATCTCCAAGAATAATTTTAATAAGATATAATTATAAATTAATTAATTTAATAATATATTAATTATAAATTGGTTAAAGTTTTTTTAAAAAAAAATGGGTCAGCTAAATTACCAGGCTGAAACTCATTTGACTCGGAAAAATACCGATTTTTTAAGTTCGGATTAAAAAAAATCTCGAGTCAAAATTTCTGGATCTTGACTCAAAATTTTCTGAGCGCTGGGTCGGATTAGGTTGAATTTTGATCACAACGATTTGTCAATTTATCAATCCATCGACCTCTCAATTTTATCATACAACTATTTTGCTAATATTTTAAATTTTTAGCTTTATAAAAAAAAAGGAAACGTAGAAAAGGTTGGAATCGGCAGCAGGTAGCAAGTTATAGCTACCGAAGGTAGCACCCGCACTGGATACGAACTTCCAATGATTGTGGAGCTGTTTGGAATAATTATATACTCCGTATGTATTTGATACATTTAAGTTAAGTCACTCAAAAAACTCGTGGAGCGGCCCGCCACTTTGGAAAAAAAAGCTCTCTTTTCCCCTTCCCTTTCTCTTCTCCTGCCTGGTTCTTCTTCATTCTGCTGGCCTTGCGCGTTGTCGGTCTCTGTCATTCCTCTTTGGAGGAAGCTGTTGTGAGCTGAATCTGCCATGTTTTACAGTAACTTTTATATCGATTTCTGTATACATTACATTCA
This sequence comes from Persicaria tinctoria, assembly GCA_037127255.1. Lineage (NCBI taxonomy): Eukaryota > Viridiplantae > Streptophyta > Magnoliopsida > Caryophyllales > Polygonaceae > Persicaria > Persicaria tinctoria. Next base: position 55,092,096 of record JBANSL010000006.1, on the reverse strand, counting down.
TTTGGGTTAGAACAGTACAGAATCTATGTAGTTTATGTTTATTTGCCAAATTATGGAATCTACATCAGTTTCTGTTTAATTCACAGAAATCGAGGCATTTTACAGCAATTCTACAGAAGGTCGGAAAAGCTCGAAAAACCACTACAGAAGTCCAAGGTCAAAGCAGCGGAACCAGTCTAAGAGTCAAGGCTACTCGATCTCGAGTAGGCCTTACTCGACATAGACGAGCCTCTCCGAGCAACCTTGGTCGAGCAGAGCCTGATCGAGCAAGCCAGACCAACCCGGCTCCGGACCCTACTCGATCTCGAGGACCACTGGTCGAGATCGACGAAGCCTCAGCGCCACGCCCGGGGTTGACGAGAAGAAGAGCTGGTCGACAAGACGAGGACGAAGCCGAGGACGACCAGGAGCACTCGCTTCCAGCGACTCGACTCGCTGCCGCGGACCGCTCGCTGCCGCGGAAAAACTCGCTGCCAGCGAAAGAGGCAACTCGCGGAAGCGAAGAACCCAACTCGATCTCGAGGACCCTTTGTCGAGATCGACGAGACCCTGAGTCTAGATCCGGAGCCCATCGAGCAGAGTCACTCGAGAAGACCTAGTCGGCAAGCCAGTCTACTCGAGCTCGACTAGGGCTTGTCGAGATCGACGAGCGCCTGAGGAGCCTTGTCCGAGCCTTGTCGAGTAAAGCCACCCGAGGAGACCTAGTCGATGACCAGTCTTACTCGACATCGAAAAGCGCTACTCGAGGTCGACGAGCCCATTGAGCCAAGTCCGAGCACATCGAGCAGATCTAGCCGAGGAAGTCCAGTCGACGAACCACCCTACTCGAGGTCGACGAGCCGTGGTCGAGGTCGAGTAGACCCGTTTCCAGAAACTTCTCGACGAGACCTGTCCGAGTAGAATTGGGATTCCTTGGGGCTGAAGGCAGAAGATTCTATCCGATTCCATCAAGTTCTATCATCAAGGAGACAAGATCTATCAAGACATGAAGACTTACCCTATTTAGTATTATCTTTTCCTTTTAGATTTATTTCCATAAAACAATTTATTTATCCTTTCAAGTTTTAGATATAATTTTAGATAGAGATAGATATCTTCTTTCCTAGAATAGCTAGGGAATGAAGGCTATAAATAAAACCCATGGGGCTCAGTTTTATTCATTCCATCACAATTCAATTTCAGAGACAATTAGTTAATTCCACAGAGAAGTTTAGGAGTTCTAAGGTTTTTAGGGTTTTGGCTTTCTGCGAAAGTTGATTGCCAGAATTGTAAAGGCTTTTGAATATAGTTTTAATGCAAGTTTCTTTTTATACATCAATGTCTGTTATTGCGATTAGGCGTGAGTAGTCCACCCACTTCTGGGGCTGGGGTGAGCCCGACGGTGGCCATGTGAGGCGATGCGATAAAGGTCAGATCTTTTTGTGCGATTCATCTTCTATCCCTATGAGCATGATTCTTTTGCGAGAGTTGAAGGTGATCCTTGTTTGTATTATTGAAGCGAAAGTGATCTTAATGCAACTTGGATTAATTATGTGAAAAACGGTTAGTAACAATTAGGGTTTATGCGAAAGCCTCTATATGCCTATTTGTTAATGACGAAAGTTATTTGATGGAAAGCATGATCTTTTGTGCCTTTATGTGTTACTTTGCATGGTTATCGTTGTGGTGTTGAAACCCTGGCTTTGGAAGTCTTTTAATATATTGAAGTTTATTTCTGTTAAATTTCTGAGTTCTGTCGAAAATCTGCGATTTTATATTTTCTGTTTTTAGTCGACCTAGAGTAGTGCTTTGTCGATCTCGAGGAAGCTGTGGTCGAGATCGAGTAGGACTTAGTCTAGGTCGAGTTGATTTGCTTCTGTCTCTTGTCGATTTTCAGTTTCTGTTGTCGACCCACCTTTGTCGATCTAGAGGACAGCTTACTCGAGATCGAGTAGCTTCTGTGTCCTCGTTTTATATGCGTTTTTGCTTTGCTTTGCTTTATTTCTTACTTTGTTCTTTGCTTTTGTTTTAGTTGCCCTTGCCGGGTTTATTTGTTTCTTTCCTTGTTTATGTGCTTCTGTCTTTCTGCTGCCTCTGTGAGAATTTACAGCTACCTGAGAACTGCTGACGTGCTTCCTCGTGGATTCGATCCTGATTTTCTCTTACTACAACGGGAGGAAGTCTTGTATTATTTGCTGAGACAGGGAAGTCAGTCTGAACTTTATTTTATATTTATTTCAATACTCGATTTACTCCTGCAACAACAAATTGGCGCCGTTGCCGGGGAGGCAATCATTCGCGCCTTAGGTAGTTAGTTCTCACTGTTTCTTTGAGTTACTTTTCAGGTGTATGCATCGTTCTGGTCAAACACCTGAGTTTGACAGCTTAGACGAACCGGAGCGCTACCTACACATCCACTCCAAACTCAAAAGGATCATGGCGGCCGCTGAGACACAGGAACAGCTGGTCGCTAGGCTTACCAGGGAATTGGCCGCAAAGGATGCTCCTATCGCCGCTAAGGATGCTGCTATCACCGCTGAGAGAGCAGCAAGGGAACAAGCACAAGCTGAGCTTGCCCAATATCCAACCACGGCAGAGGACTACATGCATCCAACTCTCGTCGTGCCTGAATCGGCGATTCTAATCCCTGAAAACTCTTTTGAAATTCGAACTCAATTTCTTATAGAGCTGAAAAATAATGCCTTTTATGGTAGATTTAATGAGTGTCCTCTTGAACATATTACAAACTTTTCTGACATGTGTCGTACTATTGCTGAAGGTACAACCTTGGAATATGTCAAGATGAAATCTTTTCGCTGGTCTCTTGCTGGGCCTGCACTGAAATGGCTGGAAGGCCTGAAAGCAAGATCACTCACAACCTGGGCCCAAGTAGAGCAAGAGTTTCTGAACAAATTCTTCCCACCTGCCAAAACAGCACATCTCCGCCAGAGAATCACCGCCTTCAAACAGAAGCAAGGGGAACCGCTGGCAAAGGCATGGGAGCGCTACAAGGAACTTCTGCTATCTTGCCCTACTCATGGACAGCCACCCTACATCATTCAGGAGATCTTCTTCAACTCTCTGGATCAAGTCACAAAGGACAGGATCAACCACTATACTCGCTACGAGTATCAGACAATGCCACCAAGTGACGCATGGGGTGTGCTAGAGAAGCTCACCAACTACGACAACGAGTATGGGTCTACTGCAACCTATGAAGAGAACCCATACGCCAGGTCAGCACCATCCATGCCCCTATATGAGCCACCTAAGGAGATTGATCCTGATGTTAGGGAGCAATACTACAGGGACAAGAATAAGAAGCTCATCAAGCAAGTAAAGTATCTCTCTGTCAACCAGCCGTGCATAGAATGCGGATCACAAAGGCACACCACTCCTGAGTCCCCACACACAGAGCAAGTCAGGCTGGCAGAGCACCATGAGGATGCAGCTTACGCAGGGGGTCCAAATCGCTACATGGGGGACCAAAGGTTTCAGCAACCACAATGGAACCAAGGTGTCCCTAGGAATCCCCCGCCCTACAGAGCTCCAGGACATCCGGAAAGGGAGCAGAAAAAGGATGATATACAGACAGTCCTGGAGGAAATACGGAGGAACCACTCAGAAACTAGGCAATCTTTCAACTCCGTCTATACTCAGATGCAAGGTGTCAATTCTAGGCTTGGGGAAATTGATATCTGGCGGAAAACAGTTGATACACAGATTGGTCAGCTAGCAGCGGGAATCCCCAGACAGTCAGGGTCACTTCCAGGATCTTCAGAACCAAATCCTAAGGGAAAGACTGGACACATCGCTGCTATAAAACTCAGAAGCGGCCATCAACTGCAAGAGCCAGAGGTCGGAAAGCAGCAGAACGACGAGGACCAGCAAGTCGATCTCGACAAAGCCGTGGTCGACCTCGACAAGAGCCTCATCGACCTCGAGGAGACACTTCCAGAATCTTCGTTTGCACCACACAGCAACTCGACTGGGCCCAATCTGGTCGATGTCGACAAAGGCCTTATCGATGTCGAGGAGCCCCTGGTCGACATAGAGAAGTCTGCAGCACCTCCGACGTCTGTTCTGGCTCCGAATCAGAAAAAGAAGCTGCCTTTCCCCACAAAATCTCTAAAGGACCCGACGGAGAAAAAGTTTCAGCGCTTCATCAAGATGCTTCAAAAGCTCAACGTCACCATCCCCTTCACAGAAGCTCTCAATGAAATGCCATCTTATGTCAAGATTCTGAAGGAGATTCTGAGCAAAAAGCGATCGATGGCTGAAATCACAGAGGAGTGCAGCCATCTGGGCATATTGGAGAAGAGGCTGAATCCAGGTAAGTTTGCTATAACTATTGGATTTGGTCCATGCAAAATTAATGCCCTATGTGATCTTGGAGCTAGTGTGAGTATAATGCCTTTAACAATTAGGTCCAAGATTAAGATAGGTTCCTTGGAGCCTGTGGATGCTAGACTTTACATGGCCAACAACACGGTGGTCATCCCCACAGGCATGGTGGAAAATGTCCCAGTACAAGTAGGTAAATTCTTTGTCCCTGCGGATTTCTTAATAGTTGATATGCAAGAAGATCCTGCTTGTCCAATTATCTTTGGAAGACCATTCTTGGCGACGGTGGATGCCAACATAAGCGTAAGGAAAGGAGTGCTCACCTTCAACATCAGCGATGAGGTAATTGAGTATTCCTTTAATAAAACTGAAAGGCATACAAGTCCAATGGAAGAGGTCAAATCTATCTCAGCTGGCTATATCACCTGCGGGGAACCAAAGGTCAGAAATATGACCCCTAAGGAGCTGGAAAAGAGGGACATGGAGACCCACGTGGAGGAGATCATGGCAATCCTCAAGGAAAACACAGAGAATCCAATCGACACGGACCAAGGTAAGTCGTTGTGGATTCATTATTTTTCGGATGCCTTGACAGGGACTAAGTATGGGGTCAAGATCGACCAAGGCTCCTCGACATCGAGTAGAGCCCTAGTCGATCTCGACCAGATCAAGGAGTCTCCACCAGCGCCAGCATCGTTGAGCAGCAAACCAGATGAGCCACCCTACTCGATCTCGAGTAGACTTGTCGAGGTCGACCACCAGTGCCCTATCTCGACTCCATCCTCCTCGACACAGAAGCCGCCTGACGAACCAGCCTAGTCGATCTCGACTAAGCTTGTCGAGATCGACCACCACCCGGCGCCACCAGAGCCTGCTTCATCGACGCTGCAGCAACCAGGAGGAGAGCCCTCGTTGATCTCGACTAGTCTTGTCGAGGTCGACCACCACTCGGCTCCACCAGATCCGCCTTCGTCGATGAGCAAACCACCAGGAGCGGAGTCCTCGTCGAGGTCGACCAGACTTGTCGAGGTCGACAAGCTCCTGTCTTCGTCGACTTCTGCCTCTTCGAGCAGACCACCACCAGAACCTGCAGTCTTGTCGAGATCGACTAGCCCTAGTCGAGATCGACCAAACAAAGTGGTGCCCGATTCCGTCTCTGCGAAGGTAAGTCAAGGTATGGATCTTTCTTCTCCTATTTCCATTAAAGATTTATCTATACATGGGAGAGGTCTGCCTTGGTATGTGCGATTGTGCAGGATATCCAATGATGAGCCTAAGGAATATGAAGTTGGAGACAAGCTCTATGTCTCTAAATCAAAGGATCATTGGTTTCCCAATAAATTCAACAGGAAACGGATGGGACCGTTCGTGGTGAACAAGATCCATTCTGGAGGATTACAACTGATGGACAAAAATGGAGTCTTATTTGAGGCCCAAGCTACATGGGCCCTGCAGATGCCACCTTGAGCATTAATGGAAAGTCGGCCTAGCGACTATAAAATCTAGAGCATGTACATAGACTTTTTAGGACATTTGAGACTTTGTTTTTTGTGTTTGGTTTTGAACACTTTTAGTTTTGCTATTATGGGTATATGTCTTCTACTTTTCAGGTCCATGGATGGAACCAAGCTACATTAAAACTCGGCTAGGAGGTGCTCCATTCGAAATTTTGAGGCCTTGCACACCTGTCTTGTGAGTTTCTTTCTTTACCCTTACCTTGTTTTTTATACAGTGATGACACTGTAATATTTAAGTATGGGGTGGGGGAAGGGCTTACTTCATGCATATTGATCATATTTGACATATATATATGCATTATTTCTTTGAATTGCTACATGGCTATTTTGGAATGCATTGTTGATTTATGTGTTTATATGTATGTTTTCCAAAATTTGAGAAAAATGACCCCCATTTGAAATTTTTGATAAATGTCATGGAAGTTTAATATTGAACTCAACGATGCAAAATTGGATTCATTAGAGATATAGCATGAAATTGGCTAGTAAGGGAAGTCACAATGAAGTACATTATTTCTTGAAAACCATGAAAGGAGGTAAAATTTGAAGTTGCTTTTGACATGTTGCATGATAAGATGATGGAGGACTTTATATTTCCATATAATGCTCATTGTTATAATCCTAGCCTTACCCATGCTTATGCATCACAAAAGCCATATTATGCCTTATTTCAAAAATTGCTCAACATGATCTAAATATTGCCATTCCTTACCTTATTTCCTATCCGGGGATTATGTTGAGAATGATGTTACATTATGGAGATACATTATATGGTTGTTGTGATTATTATCATTATTGGAGTTTGGCGGGAAAGTGTTTGAAATATATGGAAAATTTAATGAGTGAAAGAAAATCCAATCACCTCAGGAGATAAAATTAGATTGACCCTGCTCTTTGAGATAATAGTTTGGAGAGATGGGACACATTGTGAGGAGTCCAAAGCACTAAGTATCCGGGGCCATTCATGACACCCATGTTTGCGACTCGCGAGAAGGCAGTGCTGAGGTTAGAGAGGTAAAAGCATTATTATGAATAAAAGCATTATGAAAGGTGATGAATGTTATGGAGAAGGAACGTGGAAATTCAGTTTGGAAAGTACTCCATTTCCCCGGATCAAAAGCACCACATTGCCAAATATTGCCCACCTTTAGCCTTTTACCAATCTACTCCTTATTGAGCTTAAATTAAAGTCTTCTTGATTATCAATGCTTTGTCACGAATGAATGTTTTTGCATAACCCTCCTTTTGTGAGTAGATGTTGCTTTTACATATTTGCACATGCATGAATCTGTGCCACTAGTACCTTTTCGAGGATGGTAATTGATTGCGGGGACATATAAGAATGAATCTAAGATGTTGAGAGTTTGAATCCTTCCCCTGAATGACAATTAAAAGTATTGCTTGAGGACAAGCAAGCTTAAGTATGAGGTGTTTGTTGTGAGCTGAATCTGCCATGTTTTACAGTAACTTTTATATCGATTTTTGTATACATTACATTCATTTGGGTTAGAACAGTACAGAATCTATGTAGTTTATGTTTATTTGCCAAATTATGGAATCTACATCAGTTTCTGTTTAATTCGCAGAAATCGAGGCATTTTACAGCAATTCTACAGAAGGTCGTAAAAGCTCGGAAAACACCTATAGAAGTCCAAGGTCAAAGCAGCGGAACCAGTCTAAGAGTCAAGGCTACTCGATCTCGAGTAGGCCTTACTCGACATAGACGAGCCTGTCCGAGCAACCTTGGTCGAGCAGAGCCTGATCGAGCAAGCCAGACCAACCCGGCTCCGGACCCTACTCGATCTCGAGGACCACTGGTCGAGATCGACGAAGCCTCAGCGCCACGCCCGGGGTTGACGAGAAGAAGAGCTGGTCGACAAGACGAGGACGAAGCTGAGGAAGACCAGGAGCACTCGCTGCCAGCGACTCGACTCGCTGCCGCGGACCGCTCGCTGCCGCGGAAAAACTCGCTGCCAGCGGAAGAGGCAACTCGTGGAAGCGAAGAACCCAACTCGATCTCGAGGACCCTTTGTCGAGATCGACGAGACCCTGAGTCCAGATCCGGAGCCCATCGAGCAGAGTCACTCGAGAAGACCTAGTCGGCAAGCCAGTCTACTCGAGGTCGACTAGGGCTTGTCGAGATCGACGAGCGCCTGAGGAGCCTTGTCGAGTAAAGCCACCCGAGGAGACCTAGTCGATGACCAGTCTTACTCGACATCGACAAGCGCTACTCGAGGTCGACGAGCCCATTGAGCCAAGTCCGAGCACATCGAGCAGATCTAGCCGAGGAAGTCCAGTCGACGAACCACCCTACTCGAGGTCGACGAGCCATGGTCGAGGTCGAGTAGACCCGTTTCCAGAAACTTCTCGATGAGACCTGTCCGAGTAGAATTGGGATTCCTTGGGGCTGAAGGCAGAAGATTCTATCCGATTCCATCAAGTTCTATCATCAAGGAGACAAGATCTATCAAGACATGAAGACTTACCCTATTTAGTTTTATCTTTTCCTTTTAGATTTATTTCCATAAAACAATTTATTTATCCTTTCAAGTTTTAGATATAATTTTAGATAGAGATAGATATCTTCTTTCCTAGAATAGCTAGGGAATGAAGGCTATAAATAAAGCCCATGGGGCTCAGTTTTATTCATTCCATCACAATTCAATTTCAAAGACAATTAGTTAATTCCACAGAGAAGTTTAGGAGTTCTAAGGTTTTTAGGGTTTTGGCTTTCTGCGAAAGTTGATTGCCGGAATTGTAAAGGTTTTTGAATATAGCTTTAATGCGAGTTTCTTTTTATACATCAATGTCTGTTATTGCGATTAGGCGTGAGTAGTCCACCCACTTCTGGGCCTGGGGTGAGCCCGACGGTGGCCATGGGAGGCGATGCGATAAAGGTCAGATCTTTTTGTGCGATTCATCTTCTATCCCTATGAGCATGATTCTTTTGCGAGAGTTGAAGGTGATCCTTGTTTGTATTATTGAAGCGAAAGTGATCTTAATGCAACTTGGATTAATTATGTGAAAAACGGTTAGTAACAATTAGGGTTTATGCGAAAGCCTCTATATGCCTATTTGTTAATGACGAAAGTTATTTGATGGAAAGCATGATCTTTTGTGCCTTTATGTGTTACTTTGCATGGTTATCGTTGTGGTGTTGAAACCCTGGCTTTGGAAGTCTTTTAATATATTGAAGTTTATTTCTGTTAAATTTCTGAGTTCTGTCGAAAATCTGCGATTTTATATTTTCTGTTTTTAGTCGACCTAGAGTAGTGCTTTGTCGATCTCGAGGAAGCTGTGGTCGAGATCGAGTAGGACTTAGTCTAGGTCGAGTTGATTTGCTTCTGTCTCTTGTCGATTTTCAGTTTCTGTTGTCGACCCACCTTTGTCGATCTAGAGGACAGCTTACTCGAGATCGAGTAGCTTCTGTGTCCTCGTTTTATATGCGTTTTTGCTTTGCTTTGCTTTATTTCTTACTTTGTTCTTTGCTTTTGTTTTAGTTGCCCTTGCCGGGTTTATTTGTTTCTTTCCTTGTTTACGTGCTTCTGTCTTTCTGCTGCCTCTGTGAGAATTTACAGCTACCTGAGAACTGCTGACGTGCTTCCTCGTGGATTCGATCCTGATTTTCTCTTACTACAACGGGAGGAAGTCTTGTATTATTTGCTGAGACAGGGAAGTCAGTCTGAACTTTATTTTATATTTATTTCAATACTCGATTTACTCCTGCAACAACAAATTGGCGCCGTTGCCGGGGAGGCAATCATTCGCGCCTTAGGTAGTTAGTTCTCACTGTTTCTTTGAGTTACTTTTCAGGTGTATGCATCGTTCTGGTCAAACACCTGAGTTTGACAGCTTAGACGAACCGGAGCGCTACCTACATATCCACTCCAAACTCAAAAGGATCATGGCGGCCGCTGAGACACAGGAACAGCTGGTCGCTAGGCTTACCAGGGAATTAGCCGCAAAGGATGCTCCTATCGCCGCTAAGGATGCTGCTATCACCGCTGAGAGAGCAGCAAGGGAACAAGCACAAGCTGAGCTTGCCCAATATCCAACCACGGCAGAGGACTACATGCATCCAACTCTCGTCGTGCCTGAATCGGCGATTCTAATCCCTGAAAACTCTTTTGAAATTCGCACTCAATTTCTTATAGAGCTGAAAAATAATGCCTTTTATGGTAGATTTAATGAGTGTCCTCTTGAACATATTACAAACTTTTCTGACATGTGTCGTACTATTGCTGAAGGTACAACCTTGGAATATGTCAAGATGAAATCTTTTCGCTGGTCTCTTGCTGGGCCTGCACTGAAATGGCTGGAAGGCCTGAAAGCAAGATCACTCACAACCTGGGCCCAAGTAGAGCAAGAGTTTCTGAACAAATTCTTCCCACCTGCCAAAGCAGCACATCTCCGCCAGAGAATCACCGCCTTCAAACAGAAGCAAGGGGAACCGCTGGCAAAGGCATGGGAGCGCTACAAGGAACTTCTGCTATCTTGCCCTACTCATGGACAGCCACCCTACATCATTCAGGAGATCTTCTTCAACTCTCTGGATCAAGTCACAAAGGACAGGATCAACCACTATACTCGCTACGAGTATCAGACAATGCCACCAAGTGACGCATGGGGTGTGCTAGAGAAGCTCACCAACTACGACAACGAGTATGGGTCTACTGCAACCTATGAAGAGAACCCATACGCCAGGTCAGCACCATCCATGCCCCTATATGAGCCACCTAAGGAGATTGATCCTGATGTTAGGGAGCAATACTACAGGGACAAGAATAAGAAGCTCATCAAGCAAGTAAAGTATCTCTCTGTCAACCAGCCTTGCATAGAATGCGGATCACAAAGGCACACCACTCCTGAGTGCCCACACACAGAGCAAGTCAGGCTGGCAGAGCACCATGAGGATGCAGCTTACGCAGGGGGTCCAAATCGCTACATGGGGGACCAAAGGTTTCAGCAACCACAATGGAACCAAGGTGTCCCTAGGAATCCCCCGCCCTACAGAGCTCCAGGACATCCGGAAAGGGAGCAGAAAAAGGATGATATACAGACAGTCCTGGAGGAAATACGGAGGAACCACTCAGAAACTAGGCAATCTTTCAACTCCGTCTATACTCAGATGCAAGGTGTCAATTCTAGGCTTGGGGAAATTGATATCTGGCGGAAAACAGTTGATACACAGATTGGTCAGCTAGCAGCGGGAATCCCCAGACAGTCAGGGTCACTTCCAGGATCTTCATAACCAAATCCTAAGGGAAAGACTGGACACATCGCTGCTATAAAACTCAGAAGTGGCCATCAACTGCAAGAGCCAGAGGTCGGAAAGCAGCAGAACGACGAGGACCAGCAAGTCGATCTCGACAAAGCCGTGGTCGACCTCGACAAGAGCCTCGTCGACCTCGAGGAGACATTTCCAGAATCTTCGTCTGCACCACACAGCAACTCGACTGGGCCCAATCTGGTCGATGTCGACAAAGGCCTTATCGATGTCGAGGAGCCCCTGGTCGACATAGAGAAGTCTGCAGCACCTCCGACGTCTGTTCTGGATCCGAATCAGAAAAAGAAGCTGCCTTTCCCCACAAAATATCTAAAGGACCCGGCGGAGAAAAAGTTTCAGCGCTTCATCAAGATGCTTCAGAAGCTCAACGTCACCATCCCCTTCACAGAAGCTCTCAATGAAATGCCATCTTATGTCAAGATTCTGAAGGAGATTCTGAGCAAAAAGCGATCGATGGCTGAAATCACAGAGGAGTGCAGCCATCTGGACATATTGGAGAAGAGGCCGAATCCAGGTAAGTTTGCTATAACTATTGGATTTGGTCCATGCAAAATTAATGCCCTATGTGATCTTGGAGCTAGTGTGAGTATAATGCCTTTAACAATTAGGTCCAAGATTAAGATAGGTTCCTTGGAGCCTGTGGATGCTAGACTTTACATGGCCAACAACACGGTGGTCATCCCCACAGGCATGGTGGAAAATGTCCCAGTACAAGTAGGTAAATTCTTCGTCCCTGCGGATTTCTTAATAGTTGATATGCAAGAAGATCCTGCTTGTCCAATTATCTTTGGAAGACCATTCTTGGCGACGGTGGATGCCAACATAAGCGTAAGGAAAGGAGTGCTCACCTTCAACATCAGCGATGAGGTAATTGAGTATTCCTTTAATAAAACTGAAAGGCATACAAGTCCAATGGAAGAGGTCAAATCTATCTCAGCTGGCTATATCACCTGCGGGGAACCAAAGGTCAGAAATATGACCCCTGAGGAGCTGGAAAAGAGGGACATGGAGACCCAGGTGGAGGAGATCATGGCAATCCTCAAGGAAAACACAGAGAATCCAATCGACACGGACCAAGGTAAGTCGTTGTGGATTCATTATTTTTCGGATGCCTTGACAGGGACTAAGTATGGGGTCAAGATCGACCAAGGCTCCTCGACATCGAGTAGAGCCCTAGTCGATCTCGACCAGATCAAGGAGTCTCCACCAGCGCCAGCATCGTCGAGCAGCAAACCAGAGGAGCCACCCTACTCGATCTCGAGTAGACTTGTCGAGGTCGACCACCAGTGCCCTATCTCGACTCCATCCTCCTCGACACAGAAGTGCCTGACGAACCAGCCTCGTCGATCTCGACTAAGCTTGTCGAGATCGACCACCACCCGGCGCCACCAGAGCCTGCTTCATCGACGCTGCAGCAACCAGGAGGAGAGCCCTCGTCGATCTCGACTAGTCTTGTCGAGGTCGACCACCACTCGGCTCCACCAGATCCGCCTTCGTCGATGAGCAAACCACCAGGAGCGGAGTCCTCGTCGAGGTCGACCAGACTTGTCGAGGTCGACAAGCTCCTGTCTTCGTCGACTTCTGCCTCTTCGAGTAGACCACCACCAGAACCTGCAGTCTTGTCGAGATCGACTAGCCCTAGTCGAGATCGACCAAACAAAGTGGTGCCCGATTCCGTCTCTGCGAAGGTAAGTCAAGGTATGGATCTTTCTTCTCCTATTTCCATTAAAGATTTATCTATACATGGGAGAGGTCTGCCTTGGTATGTGCGATTGCGCAGGATATCCAATGATGAGCCTAAGGAATATGAAGTTGGAGACAAGCTCTATGTCTCTAAATCAAAGGATCATTGGTTTCCCAATAAATTCAACAGGAAACGGATGGGACCGTTCGTGGTGAACAAGATCCATTCTGGAGGATTACAACTGATGGACAAAAATGGAGTCTTATTTGAGGCCCAAGCTACATGGGCCCTGCAGATGCCACCTTGAGCATTAATGGAAAGTAGGCCTAGTGACTATAAAATCTAGAGCATGTACATAGACTTTTTAGGACATTTGAGACTTTGTTTTTTGTTTTTGGTTTTGAACACTTTTAGTTTTGCTATTATGGGTATATGTCTTCTACTTTTCAGGTCCATGGATGGAATCAAGCTACATTAAAACTCGGCTAGGAGGTGCTCCATTCGAAATTTTGAGGCCTTGCACACCTGTCTTGTGAGTTTCTTTCTTTACCATTACCTTGTTTTTTATACAGTGAGGACACTGTAATATTTAAGTATGGGGTGAGGGAAGGGCTTACTTCATGCATATTGATCATATTTGACATATATATATGCATTATTTCTTTGAATTGCTACATGGCTATTTTGGAATGCATTGTTGATTTATGTGTTTATATGCATGTTTTCCAAAATTTGAGAAAAATGACCCCCATTTGAAATTTTTGATAAATGTCATGGAAGTTTAATATTGAACTCAACGATGCAAAATTGGATTCATTAGAGATATAGCATGAAATTGCCTAGTAAATGGAAGTCACAATGAAATACATTATTTCTTGAAAACCATGAAAAGAGGTAAAATTTGAAGTTGCTTTTGACATGTTGCATGATAAGATGATGGAGGACTTTATATTTCCATATAATGCTCATTGTTATAATCCTAGCCTTACCCATGCTTATGCATCACAAAAGCCATATTATGCCTTATTTCAAAAATTGCTCCACATGATCTAAATATTGCCATTCCTTACCTTATTTCCTATTCGGGGATTATGTTGAGAATGATGTTACATTATGGAGATACATTATATGGTTTTTGTGATTATTATCATTATTGGAGTTTGGCGGGAAAGTGTTTGAAATATATGGAAAATTTAATGAGTGAAAGAAAATCCAATCACCTCAGGAGATAAAATTAGATTGACCCTGCTCTTTGAAATAATAGTTTGGAGAGATGGGACACATTGTGAGGAGTCCAAAGCACTAAGTATCCGGGGCCATTCATGACACCCATGTTTGCGACTCGCGAGAAGGCAGTGCTGAGGTTAGAGAGGTAAAAGCATTATTATGAATAAAAGCATTATGAAAGATGATGAATGTTATGGAGAAGGAACGTGGAAATTCAGTTTGGAAAGTACTCCATTTCCCCGGATCAAAAGCACCACATTGCCAAATATTGCCCACCTTTAGCCTTTTACCAATCTACTCCTTATTGAGCTTAAATTAAAGTCTTCTTGATTATCAATGCTTTGTCACGAATGAATGTTTTTGCATAACCCTCCTTTTGTGAGTAGATGTTGCTTTTACATATTTGCACATGCATGAATCTGTGACACTAGTACCTTTTCGAGGATGGTAATTGATTGCGGGGACATATAAGAATGAATCTAAGATGTTGAGAGTTTGAATTCTTCCCCTGAATGACAATTAAAAGTATTGCTTGAGGACAAGCAAGCTTAAGTATGAGGTGTTTGTTGTGAGCTTAATCTGCCATGTTTTACAGTAACTTTTATATCGATTTCTGTATACATTACATTCATTTGGCTTAGAACAGTACAGAATCTATGTAGTTTATGTTTATTTGCCAAATTACGGAATCTACATCAGTTTCTGTTTAATTCACAGAAATCGAGGCATTTAACAGTAATTCTACAGAAGGTCGGAAAAGCTCAGAAAAAGCACTACAGAAGTAAAAGGTCAAAGCAGCGGAACCAGTCTAAGAGTCAAGGCTACTCGATCTCGAGTAGGCCTTACTCGACATAGACGAGCCTGTCCGAGCAACCTTGGTCGAGCAGAGCCTGATCGAGCAAGCCAGACCAACCCGGCTCCGGACCCTACTCGATCTCGAGGACCACTGGTCGAGATCGACGAAGCCTCAGCGCCACGCCCGGGGTTGACGAGAAGAAGAGTTGGTCGACAAGACGAGGACGACCAGGAGCACTCGCTGCCAGCGACTCGACTCGCTGCCGCGGACCGCTCGCTGCCGCAGAAAAACTCGCTGCCAGCGGAAGAGGCAACTCGCGGAAGCGAAGAACCCAACTCGATCTCGAGGACCCTTTGTCGAGATCGACGAGACCCTGAGTCCAGATCCGGAGCCCATCGAGCAGAGTCACTCGAGAAGACCTAGTCGGCAAGCCAGTCTACTCGAGGTCGACTAGGGCTTGTCGAGATCGACGAGCGCCTGAGGAGCCTTGTCCGAGCCTTGTCGAGTAAAGCCACCCGAGGAGACCTAGTCGATGACCAGTCTTACTCGACATCGACAAGCGCTACTCGAGGTCGACGAGCCCATTGAGCCAAGTCCGAGCACATCGAGCAGATCTAGCCGAGGAAGTCCAGTCGACGAACCACCCTACTCGAGGTCGACGAGCCGTGGTCGAGGTCGAGTAGACCCGTTTCCAGAAACTTCTCGACGAGACCTGTCCGAGTAGAATTGGGATTCCTTGGGGCCGAAGGCAGAAGATTCTATCCGATTCCATCAAGTTCTATCATCAAGGAGACAAGATCTATCAAGACATGAAGACTTACCCTATTTAGTTTTATCTTTTCCTTTTAGATTTATTTCCATAAAACAATTTATTTATCCTTTCAAGTTTTAGATATAATTTTAGATAGAGATAGATATCTTCTTTCCTAGAATAGCTAGGGAATGAAGGATATAAATAAAGCCCATGGGGTTCAGTTTTATTCATTCCATCACAATTCAATTTCAGAGACAATTAGTTAATTCCACAGAGAAGTTTAGGAGTTCTAAGGTTTTTAGGGTTTTGGCTTTCTGCGAAAGTTGATTGCCGGAATTGTAAAGGCTTTTGAATATAGTTTTAATGCAAGTTTCTTTTTATACATCAATGTCTGTTATTGCGATTAGGCGTGAGTAGTCCACCCACTTCTGGGCCTGGGGTGAGCCCGACGGTGGCCATGTGAGGCGATGCGATAAAGGTCAGATCTTTTTGTGCGATTCATCTTCTATCCCTATGAGCATGATTCTTTTGCGAGAGTTGAAGGTGATCCTTGTTTGTATTATTGAAGCGAAAATGATCTTAATGCAACTTGGATTAATTATGTGAAAAAGGGTTAGTAACAATTAGGGTTTATGCGAAAGCCTCTATATGCCTATTTGTTAATGACGAAAGTTATTTGATGGAAAGCATGATCTTTTGTGCCTTTATGTGTTACTTTGCATGGTTATCGTTGTGGTGTTGAAACCCTGGCTTTGGAAGTGTTTTAATATATTGAAGTTTATTTCTATTAAATTTCTGAGTTCTGTCGAAAATCTACGATTTTATATTTTCTGTTTTTAGTCGACCTAGAGTAGTGCTTTGTCGATCTCGAGGAAGCTGTGGTCGAGATCGAGTAGGACTTAGCCTAGGTCGAGTTGATTTGCTTCTGTCTCTTGTCGATTTTCAGTTTCTGTTTTCGACCCATCTTTGTCGATCTAGAGGACAGCTTACTCGAGATCAAGTAGCTTCTGTGTCCTCGTTTTATATGCGTTTTTGCTTTGCTTTGCTTTATTTCTTACTTTGTTCTTTGCTTTTGTTTTAGTTGCCCTTGCCGGGTTTATTTGTTTCTTTCCTTGTTTATGTGCTTCTGTCTTTCTGCTGCCTCTGTGAGAATTTACAGCTACTTGAGAACTGCTGACGTGCTTCCTCGTGGATTCGATCCTGATTTTCTCTTACTACAACGGGAGGAAGTCTTGTATTATTTGCTGAGACAGGGAAGTCAGTCTGAACTTTATTTTATATTTATTTCAATACTCGATTTACTCCTGCAACAACAGAAGGCAGTACCTGGGTTGTGTATTCTAAATGTAATTTTTTCAATGTTCAAGTGGGGCTTAACAGCCAGAATGATTATTGTTTGTGGTGGGTGTTTGAAAAGCTTAACAACTATCTTTCGTTCGATTGTTTGGGATTCTCTAGCTCGCATAGCTTAACAGCTAATTCGTTTTTAAATGTTTACTTCGATTTGATATCATCACATCAAATCATAAGTGTTTCTTGTATGAGATTCTATTTTATTTCTGTTCAGTTTTTGGAGTTCCATATTCATTCTTGGGGTGCTTATACTGTTTTCTTTCATCAAAATTGCTGGAGTAGAGGTAATAATATCATCAAATTTTGTAATCCTCGGAATCTGATGGAATTTGCAATGTTTTCTCTTCGTTGGCTAAGTCCACTTGGTTTCTTATACCTCTTGTTTCATCTGCGAGATGTATACTCCTACTATTACTTTATGTATTTACCCTTCCACATAAGCCTAGCCATGAGTTGCTGGATTTATGGTTTTAAATGTTTATTACTTTTGTTGGGCTATGATCAGATTCAGAACATGGGAGTGGCCTTTGTGTGGTTTTCTGATTTCATAATTCCTGATTGGTTTGATCTGTACTTGGTGTCAGTTTGTATTTACTATATGGGTGTTTTTTATCTTGTGAAGCTATCTTCCACTTCAATCTTATAGACTGCTCTGCTCATTTAAATTGTTTTCAGTTAAAAAAAATATGCAATTACCTTGATTGGTCTTAATCTACGGTGGTTTTTTTGCTCTAATTTCCCTAGCAATTTTGAATTTTATGAAGATAATTACAGAGGTCTTAAGATTTTTTTTCACCCTTGTTTGATGTATGCTCACCACGTTTTCTGTCAAATTCCACCCGTCGACGGTATGGCGGGACAGATCATGCTGGATTCTTATCTTCTTCTTACTTTCCCCTGTTACTTATGGGATTATGATCGTGTTTAATGTCTCAATGTGTTTTTACAAGGTATTAAATGGTGTTTTCAGACTAAAAAATCCATGGGTGTCCAACTGATATGGAGTTGGGTTCTGCCCCTCCTGGATTCCCCGGTTTAGTCACTGCCCTCAATTCTATTATAAACACTTCAAATCAGCCCACTCTTCCAACCATGGCCCAAACGTTACCGACGCAGCCCAATATTGCTGATGACCTAGAAACTGACGAGGTTGAAATCCCAATCATCAATGAGGTCCAGTGCAGACTTCAGGAGATGGCGTTGGTGGGATGATTTGTCAATAATCAGGTCGACTTCAAGCAACTTTTGACAAAGATGCGTGGGGATTGGAGATATCTTAAAGGTAAATGGTTTATGGATCTTGTTGGTTATGACTGGTTCTTATTCAGATTTGCGACGAGTGAGGATAGGGCAAGGGTCTGGGCAAATCGGCCTTACCATGTGGCGGGAGCACTTCTTGCTGTGTATCCTTGGTCCCCTGCGTTTGACCCTTCTGAAGCAGATACGATAACGGGTGAGGTCTGGGTGCGTATT
The DNA here is from genome assembly GCA_037127255.1 of Persicaria tinctoria. NCBI lineage: Eukaryota > Viridiplantae > Streptophyta > Magnoliopsida > Caryophyllales > Polygonaceae > Persicaria > Persicaria tinctoria. Next base: position 55,073,682 of record JBANSL010000006.1, on the reverse strand, counting down.
CCAAATTTACCGCCACAACTCAACACAACTGAAATATTAGCGGATTTCATTCGCACCTGTCGTGTGGGAACTCTGTTCAAGGTGGATAAGGAGGCTTATTTCAAGAGTCAATTCAGGTTTGTGCGTCTCTGTATTCATGTTTCTTTTGAGCATATGCTGATTTCCTATATTAAATGGAAGATGTCGGATGGAAAACGGATTAGTATGCGGGTGTGGTATGAAGATTTTTCCATCGGCTGTGGTTGTTGTGGTAAGGAAGATCACCTTTACCCAGACTGTCCAAGTAATGTTGCTAAGCCTAGACGTTTTGAATTACGCATCCAAGAGAGGCCAGGAGTTAATTTATTAGAAGACAATGCTCGTTTTGAAAGCCCGGTGTATGGTATTGATGAAGCACTTGTTACATCGGCTGCTGGAGGTGTTCCTGTGGTGGGAAGTTTGATCAGTGAGGGGCCTGGTGTCTCAGTTCAGGTTGCTCGGGGAGATTATGGTGGTCTTCCAATTCTGTCTGCTCCGGCAAATGCCCTGGCAGCAATCCAGTCAGTAAGGGGCATTACTAATACTGTGTTTAGTCCTTTTCTTTCGCATGACCTAATCAACAATCTGATCGCTCTTAACAACGCACACGCATCAATGATTGCAGCAGACACAGCCATGTCGGCTTTCCAGATTTCTCCGGCAATGTTGCATACAATCTTCAATGTGGATCCGAATCATGCTTCGTCATCAGTTCCTCCTGATCGGGCCTTAGCAAATATGTGTGAGATGCCTAACCCTTTTGTTACAGAGGTACATGATCTGGAGCACTCTCACTCTTCATACCAATCGAAGAACTCAGCAGCATCAATGGTGAGGAATATGTCAGGAATTCATATCTCGTCTCACGATCAAGATCGCAATGATGGCAAGAGTCGCAATAAGGGAAAGGAGAAGGTTGATGATTATGAGGTGGATTCTAGTGACCATGTTAATAAGAAGCACAAGTCGTCTCCTTAGTTTTCTATGACAGCTACACTTTATAAGAGGGTGATGTGTTCTTCTTTGGTTTCTATCCAAGCTCCCCTCGAATTTTGGTTATGTAATAGGCTTAGAAGTTTAGTGCCCTTTTCCTCGCGGTGCCTTAGGGTTATAAGGGATGTGTGCTTGTGTTTTGTGTGTACATGTTGTACTCGGAGCACCCATGTTTTTGTTGTCCTAATGGGTGTCTCCTTCTCGGAGCGCTTTAGGTTTATGTGTAGGGGCTTTCAGTTGGTTGTGTTTGTTTTCCATGCTTCTGTATTCTGGTTTGGTTGTCATGTGAATATAGCTTTCTTATTAAACTTTAGTCCTAACATTATGATCTCTCAAAACTGTTGGTTTACACATGGTTTGGAAAGGCTTAACAGCAAATCCCCTGGGTTAGCACCCTTTATCATTTATGTGACTTATGGTGAGTTGTATCATTGGATAAAGATTTGTTATAGGCTTAGGTTTTGGTTGCTCTTTGATGGGGTATGTCTTCCTGTTGTTTCGATTGTGAATTTGGTTGTTGTGTGTATAGGAGGCCCTGAGATCTTCCTTGTTCTTGTTGTTTATATGGTTACTTATTTGGGGGTGTGGCTGTGACTTCTTGGTAGGGGTGGTCTGAGATTTGTGGTTGCGTTCCATGGTCCTTATTTATGCCTTTCTTGGTGCCTGTTGCATTTCTGTTTGCTTCCGACAACTGTCTCTAGTACCATGGTTACTAAAAAATTTGAGTCTACAATTGCTGCTAAAGGGCTTAATAGCCTACTGATATTATGGGGGTTAGCACCCTTGGAAATAAATTTGGGTACATTCATACATGTGAACCGACACCCATGGAAGCAGATGTGGAGATATTTGAAATCTCCTTACAAATTTGATATCTATAATGTTTTTCGTAATAATATTGATTATAGCTTTATTAACAGATTAAACAATATTGGTCATGAGCCTATTATAATGAGGTTATACATTTTGTGCTTCATCAACCAAGTAATTTATGAGATCAAATTTTCGACAATTAAAAATTGTATAATAAGCGGTATCAAAAATAGGTATCCAGATTTGTCTTCTGTATTTGAAATGCTCACAAAGCTAGTATGTATTATCAATTTTTTTAAATGACGAACATCGCATACTGGAATATAAGAGGTGTGAGGAAATCTAACCTCTGGCAAGACCTAGCTTATATTCGAGAAAGAAACAATTTAGATATTTTAGTACTTGCGGAAACAAAGGCAACTGAGCCACCAGCTCAATCCCTCTATAAGCAATCAGGGTTTAATAATGTCCATCATATTGCTTCAGATGGTACAAAAGGTGGTTTTTGGATCTTCTTTAAGACTTCGAAATTTACAGAATCAATTCAGCAAATATCTATATCTGATAAGTATATTATGTATCTTGTTAAAATTGATAACTTTAGGTTTATTCTTACTTTCATTTATGCACCTTCTAATCAAGTAGATAAAAGTAGGTTCTGGAATGAGTTATTCAGAGTTACTCATCAACATGATATCCCTTGTATGATAATGGGAGACTTCAATGAAATTGAATCAGTACATGAGAAAATTGGTGGAGCGATTCCGCACGCTAATAGATTTATGCGAATACATCAGATTGTGGAAGAACTAGACGTTCATACAGTCCCTTATACGGGAAGTCCAAATACATGGAGGAAAAGACAAACGCCTATGGATAATATCTATGAACGTTTAGATAGAGTTATGGTTCATACAGATATCGCAACTCAGTTCCCAAATTTAGTAGTTCACAATCATCCGTTTACAACTTCTGATCATTCTTTAATATCTATTTCAGTAGGAATGACAAAAAGTACGGCTGGTTCGCCTTTTAAATTTGAAATGTCTTGGACTAGTAATGACAACTATAATAGACTAGTTAAATCGACTTGGCAAAATAAGCTTCATGGATCATTTATGTTTACTCTTTTACAAAAACAGAAACTACTTAAGAAAAATACAAAAATTTTGTGTAAGTCTCATCCAAATAACAATTTTAGGCAGATTAAAGATATTGAAGATCAGCTTCAACTTCTTCAAACACAACAAATTATTGGGAATTCAACCAATATTATGAATACTAAACGTAATAGGTTATTGGGTAAGCATGAAGCTCTCATGAACTTTAATAATACTTTCTGGAAACAACGAGCTAAATCCAACTTTCTTAGGTTTGGAGACAGGAATACAAAATATTACCAGTCAATATCTAAATTAAGAAATTCAAAAAATATTACTCGTAATTTTACAAATAAACATGGTTTAGTGATTGAGGATGAGGATCAAATTAGAGATGAAATTACAACTGAATTTTCTGAAAGATTCATTGCAAATAATGCTCCGATTGATAGTAATCCATATTTTCTAAATTTAATAGACCATACCATTACGGATTCTGAAAACTTAGCTTTAACACAAACTTTCTCAGATAAAGAGATCAAGGATATCCTATTCTCAATGACAGATGACAAGTCTCCTGGTCTTGATGGTTTTCCTCCAGAGTTTTATAAAAAATATTGGAACATAGTGGGTAGTTTAGTTTGCAAAGCAGTTAAATCATTTTTTCATTCTGGTGTTCTTCTCAATGAAGTAAATACAACTTTCATTGCGCTTATTCCAAAAATTGAGATTCCTATTAACATTAACCATTATCGTCCGATTAGTCTGTGTAATACTATTTATAAGGTTATTTCGAAATTATTGGCTAATCGTTTGAAACCGATTTTACCACGTATTATTAATCCATTTCAAGGAGCTTTTGTACAAGGAAGAAATATTCTAGATAACATATTAATTGCTCATGAAGTTTTCCACTCTTTTCATAACAAAAAGGGCAAATTTGGATGGATGGCGTTAAAGCTAGATATGGAGAAAGCATATGACAAAATCAGTTGGAATTTTATACGCATTATTCTAAACAAATTTGGTTTTGACCCTAAATGGATTAATTGGGTTATGACCTGTTTGACTAAAACTAGTTTCTCAGTTTTAGTAAATAACTTGCCTGGACGTACATTTCAAACTTCTAGGGGAATTCGACAAGGAGATCCTCTTGCACCATATATTTTTGTATTGGTTATGGAGCTGTTAGGAAGAATGTTGCAACAGGAATCTTTGGAATGTGACCCCTTGGTTGGAATCAAACTTACAAACAATAGTAGTCCTATTCCATTCATCTCCTTTGCAGATGATACGCTCATTTTTGGACGTGCTGATGAGTTAAGTCTTCATACGATTAAAAATCTCTTGAGTAATTTTTCCAATATGTCTAGACTATCTACAAACTATAATAAAAGTTCCTTACAGGTTTCTACAAATATTCCGTCTAGTAAAGCTCAATCTCTTGCTCAACAGTTAAATATTCCAGTTACCAAAACAATGGAAAAATATCTTGGTATACCACTTATTAGTGGAAGAGTTTGCAATGTCTTGTTTGATGAGGCGATCATAAGCCTTAAAAAACAGTTGTCAAAGTGGAAATCAAATTCTCTCTCTCAAGTTGGTAGATCGGTTCTCATTCAGGCAAATCTAAATTCTAAAACAAATTACCTAATGCAATCATTTCTTCTTCCAAAAGAATTCTTCAAAAAATTGATCAAATAAATAAAAATTTCTTTTGGAATAAACTTCAATCTGATAATTATCATCCTTTAATCAGTTGGGAACATCTGTGTACTCCTAAAAAGGACGGGGGGTTAGGCTTTAAATCAGCTGAGCAAATTAATATTGGTATGCAAATGAAGTTACTTTGGAGAATTATGGCAAATCCTGATAATATTTGGTCAAAGGTTGTCACGGATAAATATCTCTCGAAAGAATCTTTAATGGAAAGAGGAAGATTCAAAACATCCTGGCAATTTGGACGGCTTCTTAATATCAGGGATCTATTCTCTAAAGGTTTGATATGGCTAGTTGGTAATGGAAAAACTATCAATGTATGGTCTGACATTTGGGTAAATGCTCAATATCTAGAGAGCTTTAGGAATGATTGTGACCCTAATTTAAAAGTGTGTGATTTATTTACAAATACGAATTCTTGGGATATTGATAAATTAAACAGTATATTTCCCTCTCATATTGTTCATATGATTACTAATATCCATATTCCAGTAACTGATATTCCTGACAAGTTAATTTGGATTTATAGTAATAATGGGAACTTTTCTGTCAAAGCCACATCATCACTCTTTAATACAAGGAATACAAAAAAAAATCTCAGCAGATTGGATTTGGAAACTTAACATTGCCCCGAATATTAAAAATTTCATCTGGAAGATTATTTTAGACATCTTACCTACTACTGTTCGTCTAAATAGATATATTAATAGAGTTCTGAGTACTTGTTCTCTTTGTAATTCTGATATAGAAGATACAAATCATTTATTGTTTAACTGTCAGATTACCAGATCTCTCATTCAAAATCTGGGTATTAAATTGAAAAAATGTTTTACTATACCAAATTTAACAAGTAATGTCTCAGAAAATATTCTAAATACTAGGGCTCTTAATATAGATTTTACAGACCTGTGCCATTTATGGCATTCTATTTGGGTTTTTCGAAATAGAATTATTTTTCGCAACAGTTCTGATAAGAGTATTATCAATGTTTTAACTCAAACTATTGATATTATTTCTTGCTGGAGTAAAGAACGGGTAAAAACAAAATTACCAAAACGTAGAAGGCCTCCTGATAAAATGATTTGGAAATGTCCTCCAATAAATGTCATTAAGATTAATGTAGATGCTTCGGTCAAGATTGGTTGTCAACCTCAGATTGGGTGCATTATGAGGAATAATTTTGGTCAAGTTATTCGGATACATAAGTGTAATGTTAGGATGAATTATGTCATCCTAGCGGAAGCGTTTACAGTATATGCAGGTATAAGACTGGCAACGGAGCTTGGGATACGGAAAGCAATAGTTGAAAGTGATTGCTCAATCGTTATCAATGCCATTAATCAGGTGAACAATATATCATGGGAGGTGGTGCAATTAGTTCAAGAAAATCCGTTCTTTAAGCGAAGATTTTGAGATGATTACATTCCAGCACTGCTATAGAGATGCGAATTGTGCAGCTGATTTTCTTGCAAAATCTCAGTTGAGTTGTAATTTTATTTTGAGTTCTTCTTGTGAGTTCCAGAACATCATCTTGTTAGATGATCATGGATGTCAGTAGTACATCCAATTTTTTGCCTACTGTAAAAAAAAAAAACCAAAAAAACAAACAAAGTCGTGGAGCGAAATTATTTTTCAATCTCGATCCAGCTAGCCAGGTGCTTCCATGGACATTATCGACCAATTTATCACACATGAGACATTTGGATTTGTTTCTTTCACTAAATGTTGTCCCCCAACCATATCCAAATAATTTATTCTCTATACCCATAGAAACTTTATTAATTGAGTATATACCCATCAAAATTAAGTAATTTTGTTTGATTGTCCATCATTTAAATTTTGTTTGATTGTCCATCATATATTTAATTTATACTATTAAATATAAAAATTATTAAAATTTAATTATTTAAATATCAAAATTAGTTAACTTTCAAATAATTATTAAAATGAGACATTAATTTCAATTTCTCTCAAACTAAGTAATTTTTTTTAATTTCATGTGATTTTACATAAAATAATATGTATTTTATTTCTTTACTATCGTTTATGGTCATTTTTATAAATTAATTATTTTGAACTTATACATGAAACTTGATATTCAAAATAAAATCATTGGATAAAAATATAATTATAATTAGTTGAAGTTTAACTTTTATATTCAAATTTTAATTATATTTTCTATCCAATAATTGTAAAGTGTTAAATTTTCTAATTATTTAATTTTAGTATATAATTAAATTTTAATATATTTTCACTCAATAATATTAGATCAAATATATTATGGACAATCTAGCAAAATTTAAATGATTTGATGGATATATAAACAATTTTTAAGTTTTGATGGGTATATACCCACTTAATAAAGTTTTCATGGGTATATATACCCGATTTCGCCTTTCTTTTTTCATTACTAATTTGAGTATATAAATTTATCTTTATCTTCTTCTTCTTCATTTTTAATGAAAAGATGATTATTATCATTGTTCTTTGAGTGTTGTTAGATATACGTAATTAAGTCCAAATTTCGCAAATCAATGATGAATCTGACGTGAGGAAATATCCAATTAGACGTTGAATTGAGGTGATTAATCGCACCGACAATGTTCAGTAGTCATTGGATACAACGTGGTACAACATCGAATAATATATTGACGTTGGGCTGGGTCGGGTTTAAAACCGGTGAGGATCCTCTGGTCCGCATATATGGTTCATTCTATAGTTCATTTCTTTTTATTGTTTGAAAGCAATTATAATACTACTCTATTTATTAAGAAAAATAATAAAATACTTCGGCACAACCAATCACGTGATAGGGATCACATAATGGACCGTGATTGCGGACTAGGTGATCTCAACCTGTTTAAAACGTTTAATCATACATTCGACCACGTAAAAGGTTGAGTCGGGCCATTTTACCTCCATTTGCAGATGGAAATCAGTTTTTTTTGACAAATACTCCATATATTTTATTTTAGTGATATATAACTAAAATGAAATATATGGAGTATAGATTGTAGCAATGAACTAAGATAGAATTACATAAAATATTTGACAATATTAATTTAATGTTTTCATATAAAAAAAAAACATAGTACAAAGAATGCACTATGAGATCTAAATAATTAAAGTGTAATGGATGACCCCCTCCACTCATCTCTCTCGAAACCTATCAAATTTAGTCTAGGAAACAGTATCTCATCCATCCATTTATGTTCAGGTAATGATATATCGTTCATTCATGTGTAGACGACAAGAGAAATGCATTGAAATGCAACCTGACTTGTAATAAAAGAACCATTGACCGAGTTTTAAAATTTTGATGAAAAATAACGAGAGAGCTAAGAGACTAAGGGCCCGTTTCGTTAGAGCTAGGGAAAGGAAAGGGATACATTACCTTTATAGGAAGGGAAATGAAATGATTAGTGTTTGATTGTATTTTTGTTTGGTTGACTTAAAAGGTAAATCATTGAATTCCATATTGCATTTTTTAATATTTGGTTGAATTGATTTAGGAAAGGAATATGTTTAATGTTGTGAGCTGAATCTGCCATGTTTTACAGTAACTTTTATATCGATTTCTGTATACATTGCATTCATTTGAGGTAAGATAGTACAGAATCTATGTAGTTTATGTTTATTTGCCAAATTATGGAATCTACACCAGTTTCTGTTTAAATCGCAGAAATCGAGGCGTTTTACAGCAATTCTACAGAAGGTCGGAAAAGCTCGGAAAACCACTACAGAAGTCCAAGGTCAAAGCAGCGGAACAAGTCTACGAGCCAAGGCTACTCGACCTCGACAAGCCATGTCCGAGCAACCTTGTCGACAGAGCCTGATCGAGAGAGCCAGACCACCCAGCTCCGGGACTCTACTCGATCTCGACGAAGCCCTGGTCGAGATCGACGAAGCCCAAAGTCATGCCCGGAGTCGACGAGGAGAGCTGCCCGAGAAGACGAGGATGAAGCCGAGAACGACCAGGAGCACTCGCTGCCAGCGACTCGACTCGTTGCAGCGGACCGTTCGCTGCCGCGGAAGAAGCAACTCGCGGGAGCGGAAAGGAAGGGGCACCACCCAACTCGACCTCGAGGACCCTTTGTCGAGGTCGACGAGCACCTTGAGTCCAGGTCCGAGCATGTCCGAGCCAGTCGACTAGACCTACCCGAGCAAACCCAGTCGACAAGCCCCTCCTACTCGACATCGACGAGGGGTGGTCGAGGTCGACAAGAGCCCAGGAAGCCATGACGAGCCACATCGAGCAGAAGCCACCCGAGGAGTCCAGCCGACGAAGACCCTACTCGAGGTCGACGAGACCTAGTCGATGTCGAGTAGACCCGGCTTCCAGAAACTTCTCGACGTGGCCTGTCCGAGTAGAATTGGAGTTCCTTGGGCGCAAAGACGGAAGATTCTATCCAAATCCATCGAAGATCTATCCGATTTCATCAAGTTATATCCAAAGAGACAAGATCTATCAACATCATGAAGACCTACCATAATTAGTTTTATCTTTCCTTATTGATTTATTTCCTTAAAACATTTATTTATCTTTTATACTTTTAGATATAGTTTTAGATAAAGATAGATATCTTCTTTCCTAGAATAGCTAGGGAATGAAGGCTATAAATAAAGCCCAGGGGGCTCAGTTTTATTCATCATTCAAGACACAATTAGTTAGTTCTACAGAGAAGTTTAGGAGTTCTAAGGTTTTTAGGGTTTTGGCTTTCTGCGAAAGTTGATTGCCAGGATTGTAAAGGCTTTGAATTTAGTTTATGCAATTCAGTTTCTTTCATCAATCAATGTCTTTTATTGCAATGAGGCGTGAGTAGTCCACCCACTTCTGGGGCTGGGGTGAGCCCGACGGTGGCCATGTGAGGCGATGCGATAAAGGTCAGATCTTTTTGTGCAATTCATCTTCTATCCCTATGAGCATGATTCTTTTGCGAGAGTTGAAGGTGATCCTTGTTTGTGTTATTAAAGCAAAAGTGATCTTAATGCAACTTGGATTAATTATGTGAAAAAGGGTTAGTAACAATTAGGGTTTATGCGAGAGCCTCTATATGCCTATTTGTTAATGACGAAAGTTATTTGATGGAAAGCATGATCTTTTGTGCCTTTATGTGTTGTTTTGTATGGTCATCGTTGTGGCGTTGAAACCCTGGCCTTGGAGGCCTTTTAATATATTGAAGTTTATTTCTGTCAAATTTCTGAATTCTGTCAAAAATCTGCAAATTTACATTTTCTGTTTCTTATCGATCTAGACGAAGCTTTGTCGACCTCGAGGAGTGTCTTGTCGAGGTCGAGGAGGGGTTGTCTTAGTCGAGTTGGTGTTTTGCTTCTGTTGTCGACTGTGAAGTTTCTGTCTTTTGCTGTTAGTCGATCTCGAGTAGGCTAAGTCGAGATCGAGTACGTCCTACTGCTTTGTTTTATTTCTTGCTTCGCTTTGTTCTTTGCTTTACTTTCTGTCTTTAGTTTCTTTGATTTTGTTTTAGTTGCCCTTGCCGGGTTTATTTGTTTCTTTTCTTGCTGTGTTTCTGTCTTTCTGCTGCTATTGTAAGAATTTACAGCTACCTGACAACTGCTGATGTGCTTCCTCGTGGATTCCATCCTGACTTTCTCTTACTGCATTGGAGGAGTCTTGTATTTATTTGCTGGGGCTTAAGTCTGGTTTGATCTATTTCGTTATATTTCATACTCGATTCACTCCTTACAACATTTAATTATCTCATAAATCATAATGGTTGTCGTTTTTAATTTGTGAAAGTAATGATCATCAACGCTAACTTGGAGATCTATAAAAGCTCAGTTTTGACAATACACACCAGAAGTTAACAGAAGTTAAGACAATAGACACCAGAAGTTAACAGAAGTTAAGACATACACACCAGAAGTTAATAGAAATTAAGACAATACACACCAGAAGCTAACAGAAGTTAACAAAAGTCAAGACAATACACACCAGATGTTAACAGAAGTTAAGACATACACACCAGAAGTTAACAAAAGTTAAGATAATACACACCAGAAGCTAACAGAACTTAACAGAAGTTAACAAAAGTCAAGACAATACACACCAGAAGTTAACAGAAGTTAAGACAACACAAACCAGAAGTTAACACAAGTTAAAGACAATACACATCAGAATATCACTTCAAATTCATAATCACTTCTCGAGCCCCAAACGCATAATCACTTCAAATTCTCAGTTGTTTCTCCTTTTGAGAAGATCTGAAACATATCGCTTCTTTAATGTTGCATTTGCCTGGAAGAAAATCCGAAGTTTGTGCTCTTCGCCCATCAAAATTGTTGCAACCTATTTATTTAAATAATCTGGAATAGGTATGGGCATTTTAAGCAAATGGTCATGCAATTTGAGAATAGCTCCAAGACAATGATTAAATTGTCTACTCACGCTTTCTCCACTTCGAAGAAAATAGTGCGAAAGTGTTCTATTCTTCTTGTGATGCGCCAATGTATACAGAAACATACATACTATGTCCTCAATAGACATGTTTCTAGTCTCCTTTAATCCACCAATATCTCTAAGCATCTCACACAACACGCTGAAAACATGTATATCCACACGAAGTTCATTCCTACAAGATATGTCACTTTCTCTTATCAACCTATTCAACATTTCAAGTCTCAACCATTTGTTAGGCTTTTTTCTCTCCCTCAAGCTAATACTTATAACAAGTGCCACACTCATCGTATACCACATCAAATAAATCATCATCAACACTCTAACTAGAGCTGGCAATTCGGGTCATTCGGTCGGGTTCGGGTCGAACACATTCGGGTCGGGCACTGATGAGTCGGGTCAACTCGGGTCAAAATTTCTGTGTCGGTCTTGGTCGGGTTGGGTCGGGTAGGGTTCGGTCAAAATGAAATTTAGATTGGTCGGGTTTCGGTCAAAATCGGGTTGGACCCATTCGGGTTTTCGATCAGAATTGGGTCGGTCTCATTCAGGTTTCGGGTCGGTACTCGGGTCGGTCTCATTCAGGTTTCAAGTAGAAGCGGGTGAGGTCTACATTTGTTTTGTACTAAAAGCTTAATCGTTTGAATTGAATTTGTTAAATCATGTTCGTTCGACGTTTGGGACTTTCGGGCAATCAATTTTATTAAATCGGATATGTAATTCATGTTATTTATGTATTTCAAAAATTATTTTAGTAAAATTAAATATGATTCAATATATAATCTACTCATTGGCTCGTAAGCTCCAATGTTGTTAAAAACTCAATTCGATCCTACGATTCCGACGATCCTACGATCTAAAAATGGAAAAACCATCCTGATTTTTTTTTTGCGATTATAATATAACGATCCTATAAAATGTCTATTATAAAAAAATTATAATATTTATCCTTTATATCTTATAAATTTGTAATATATTTAGTTAATTTATATTATATTTAGTTTATTTTTAAAATTTTACAATATTTATGGATATTTTTTATGATTTAACATAATATTTATCTAATATTAAACATATTAACTTCATTTAAAAAAAATTAATCCATGGGTTAGTAAGCTCATTCTATTAATCATTAATGTCATTGAAATTTGACAATATATTGTTATCAAAATCATACTTGATTCCCTATCTAAAATATAATTCACGTTATTATATTGTTATTTGTGTCTTTCAAAAAGTAGTTTTCAAAATAAATTTCACTACGTATATGATTCAAGTTATAATATCCTCATTGAGTTACTGCTATGGACTTTGACTTATTTTGTTTTGTTTCTAAACTGTCATCAAATTTACAAGTTATGGTAAATTTAACTTTGTTCAATGGAATGCACTTACGCACTAATGGTTTTAAATTTTCATTTTGATCAATGAAAATTTTATTTTGTTTAGAAATAGCATTAACTATCAATAGCTCGATACTAGATTACAATATTTTTTTTTGTTTTATAGTATAAATTTATAATAAATATATATTTAAGGATATTCGGGTCAGGTTGGGAGTCGGGTCGATTGAGAGTCGGTCGGGTTGGGAGTCGGGTCGGGTTAAAATTCGGGTCGGGTTGGAATTCGGGTCGGGTTCGGGTTGAGTCGGGTTTGCCTGTATTTGGGTCACTTCGGGTTTCGGGTCAACATCGGTCGGGCTCGGGTTAGGGTTCGGGTTATGCATAACGCCAAATTTTCGGGTTCGGTCGGGTGAGTCGGTCGGGTTTCTCAGGTCGGATCAGGAATTGCCAGCTCTAACTTTAACTATGACAAAAATCGTCTAAAGTTGCTGTAATTTTCTAGTCCTAGTCAATGATCCATTACGAGCCATCTCTGAAATGAAAAATAGATCCAAAAGTAGGTGTATAATTCACACTCTAACTATGACAAAAGTAAGTCTACAAAAAGAAAATAAAATCAAAATCAAAATTTTAAAGCAAAAAAGAAAATATATGCTTGTACAACCCATCTGATCAAAAAACTATTCTGAACATAGGGAATTAGAGATCCATCCGAAACTATCAATGGTTCAAATAAAATGAAACAAGCATCATAGATTCATAGTAACTCATTTGTGTATATACATGTAGTGAAAATAAAGCATAACAAGATTGATTCAAAAATCTATTCTGAATATTGAGGAGGTAGAAATTCATACAAAGTAAACTCCGAGTGATGCATTTCATGAAGAAGCACCAGATCATCTAAGCAATTAGCGAGACTTTTGGCTTCACACCCACTCTCGGTTGCGTCCATTATTTTCCAGATTCAAGAGGGAGGATGGACTAACTAGGAACCATAGCTAAATAACTCAATAAAAAACAATGTGATATAAGGAGACAATAGACACGCAAAGTAAAGCAAGCATAACCAAAAGAAAATGAAAGCAAAGTGCTCACCAACTATGAATCAAATTCAGAAAGATTGAGCAACACTTACAAGGAGACCCCCCCAAAAAAAAAAACAGCCCAGGTTGCCTAGCTGCAGCCCCGTTTTGATTCAATCAGTTCATAACCATTTTTAGAATCGGATACAATCATTCAAATCAGAAGCAATGCATCCCAAAGGAACTGCACTGAACATAACAAGACTAGCTACCAGAAATAACCATATCTTAACATTTCCACTAACAATCAAACAAAATCCAGATAAAGAAAAATGAGAATGAACAAAATAAGATTCTATTTATATACATAAAATAAATAAATAAAAGAACCAAAAGACCACAATATTAAGAACATTAAACAATTACCTCATTCAAAAAATCTCAATGCTAGTGTGCTTTGACTTGAGATATATATGTGTGCTATGACTATAGACATGGTGTGAATAAGTTGTTGGATCGACTTGAAAAGTGTAAAATAATAAGCCTGTTTAGCAGAAACTAGGAGCCAATGTGCCTGCTTTTGTGCAAGTTCTCAGTAACCTTTATGTACCAAATTTTTATGAATCTATGTTTCTACTTTCCACATGGAAAGAGCTGAATTTCAACATTTACATGTGTTAGTTCTTCGTTGCTCTTGAAATCAGAAGGAAAATATTTTTTCCACTGAGCTAAAATTCGGCATTTTCATGTACTGTTAAAATTTGTTGACCCATTCTGCAAGCTCTAAGGTCCATGTTCAATCTGTACTCAATGGAAAGAAAACTAGAAGAGTTTGTTGAAAATTTAAGGCATCAATCTAAACTCAAATCCCCAATCCAAACAGACACAACAATCTATCTAGAAACTTGAAGCATTTGATTGCTTAGTTTAGGTTGGAAGAGAGAAATTTCTGAATCAAAGGGCAAGGAAACTTCATATTCGAATGAAAGCACATGAAACTTCATATTCGAAAGGAAAAGGACAAGGAAAAGCACAACAAACTTCGGATTCGAAGGAAAGAACAGGTTCCCCTCGGATCGACGACCACGACAACATCGATTGAAGATGAAAGCATAAGAAACACTGAAAAATTAGGGTTCAGGACTCACCGAAATCGATTGAAGATCGACTGCCGACGCCAAGGTAGGGAAGAGCAGACAACGGAGATCGGAAAGAGAGATCGATCAGAAGCTACAATCGACGGGAAGTTTCGGCGACCTTGTTGATGAGGAACGACCGAACGAGTGTTGTCATTTGTCGCCTTGTCGGGGAGAGAGATGGCTCAAAGAAAGACCTGGAAAAACTAGGGGTAACAAATGGGCGGAATCATTAGAGCCCTGAAACACATTCATTCCTTTGAAGATGTGAAACAAACGATTTTTTTTACGTCAAACACTAAAAAAGTGTTTGTTGGGTTTTTTTCTGGTGAACCAAATGGGCCCTAAATTATATCATTTTGGCGAAATGGTCTTATTTGCTGATGTAGGATAAAACAATTATATGTTAGCTGGTGACAGGTGTAGGGGTGAACATAGGGAGATGCGTGAAAGGTTGGTGTCAAGCTAAGATGAGAAGGGAAATCCAATAGATCGTTGTAAACACTAATCCCATAATCGGCATGTCTATTCAATATTTTCCACCACCTTGGACGAGCCTCGTGAAATTTTGATTGTCGATGAATTGTTGTAACAAGCAGCCTCTCATATAATAACTCGTGTATAAATCCTCATATTGCTCTAAATGGTTGCATAATACCGCTTTCATTTCTAGTAAAGCAGGTTCTTCGATCAAGTGGTAAGATTAATGTTGCCAAGGTTCGGTAACCATAGTGACCATCTCCAAATGTGTCCCTAAGTGCCTAGACATGCTGAAACATGAACAAATCCGCGTTATTTTGACCCCAATTGAACCCTCCAAAGACATCATTTTCTCCTGGAAGAGATGTTTTATCATTTGCGTAACGTCGACTTGCTTTTGCTTCTTCTCTCTCAAAATTTGCCCTGAACTCCTTATACCACGTCGGATTAGTCCTGCATTGATTTCATCAATGTTCTATCGAAATTTCAAGGAGAGGAGAGCAAGGACTACTATGATTGCTATGAGGGACTCCAGAGGAGAGTGTTTTTAGGGAATGAGGATGATATCCGGGCTCATATTCTAGAGTTTTCACCACCACCTACTGGCAACCATATGTGTAACGTCCCGTGATTATGATTCCCAAGTTACGTTTCGAGGGATGAAACCCCTCGTTAGGATCTTGCGCCCCGAGTACAGGTTGAAGATTTGAAATTCTACTCTAACGTTTTCAAGTGGGATTTCATACCCAAAATTCGAAGGGATCATTGGAATCCCCGGGGAAGTCCCTTGTACCTGTCGTAAGTCTAAGCGTGAAGAACTAGTAGTCATGCAAATAGCGGAATCAAGGTGTAATACAAGAGGGTGCCACGACAGAGGCGAGTCAAAACCAAATCAATAAGCGCATTTATCAAAATCTAATAGGCAATGTTAGTGGGGTTAGACCATTTCTTCGTAATCGCCCAAGAGAGTTCCCACGTCACGGAAGCAAGGAACAATCATGCTGCAAAAGAAACCAAAAAAAATATGTATGCGGGGCGGTGTTAGATCAAAGCCCTACGCAATATAATCCCAAACAAGCAGACACATACACACGCTAGTCCTAATAAAGATGCTTCTAGATGCAAGGCGGAATATTAACACACTAACATGCTCCTAAGATCAAGTGCGTAAATATAATAAGGCCTTAGCACCGAATACCAAGTGGTATGTCCCCCTCCTACCTCCACCCTCTTCCGATAGGGCGAAGACTGGCCAGCTCGTGAATGCATTCCATTATAATCGGACGGCACGCATGCCCAACCCACTCCACAATAAAGCCCGCAGGCATCTCATAATATAAGGAAGTTTCATGACTCGATTGACTCAGGACGGGACCCGATGGGATTAGGTCGTCCTTTACCCCTGGCAATGACTCTAGTTACTTCACAGATAACGGTCGTTCTGCTTACAAAAGCAACAAGTAAACGAATGCTCAATTATGAGTGCAATCCTAGCAGGATACTACATGGCATGATTTATTATGAATGCAAGCACCTAGTATGCACATGGGTACAAGTAGGGAGATCTCTTTTTCGAATCTGAGTGAGCTCATATAGGAAGTCACCTGGCTATGCAGAACAACAGAAAGTCTGACACACATCAATCATGGCACAAGGTAGCACCTAGATACATATCCGGACACATATATAAGTCTACGTCTAATCATTCAAGCACTCAAGGCATACATCATTCAACGAGAATAACACCCATATCGCAATCGTCATTTCTTCAAGTTCAACCATTCATCACATTTCCACATTCCTCAATACCATATCGTTCTCATCATTTCATTCAGCCACATTCATATATTCATAACCATATATTCTCATATCACATAGCTCAAGTGCATCATATTCATCATATCTCAACGCATAAGTTAACGATAAATAATCTTAACATTTCATCATGCTATTAGTCAACCAATCATGCCATTAGTCCGCATCATGATATTAGACAATCGTTCACACCAATCATGCTAGTTAGTCATCGAGCACATAATTCCCGAGTTAACCCCAAAAACCATTTCAAAATCTGAATCAACTAGTTAGAAATTCTGCCCTTTTGAAAATGCTCGACACATTCCTTTTTCGATTTAAATCCAATAATACCTTCCTAAATCATCAAGTCTCATAATATTACATTTGTTTTAAAACACCCTAATATTCTATCTTTAATCTCAAAATAATATCTTTATATTTTAATCTCTCATAATATTATATAATATTTCAAACACCATTTTCTTTTAAACACTTTCATAAAATATTTCTAAACTCCCATCCATTTTTAGTTAATAAAATTGGTCATTCTTTAAATTACCAAACCGACCCATTTGTTTATAAAACTTCAAAATCGAATACATTTCATAGGATAGGCACGAAATTCATTTGTTTTGTTTCGTGAATATAAAAGGCCCAACAATCCTTCTTTGTTTTAAAATGGAATGAGTCAACAACCCAACAATTAGGCCCAAAATCCACTCTTCCTTCCATCTGATGTCGAATGCAGCAGCTAAAAAAAGGAAGGGTCCCATGCTGACTGGGCAGCTGAGGTGGAAAGGACGGGCCCGCATGGAAGGGAAATGGGGGAGAGAAAGGAGCACTGTTAACCTTCATCTCCGGTCCCCATCTACTGCGTTCGACGGAAGGAAGAACGGAGAGGAGGGAAGCTCGCTGGCAGGGCTAAGTTCCGACCACCCATTCCCGACACCGACAGACACACAAGGCAGGAAAGAAGGGAAGAAGGAGGGGAATCAAAAGCGACGCTCGTCGGAGGTTCGTCGGACGTCGATTTGGTTCGTCGAAGACTCGAGCTAGAACTTGTCTGTCCTAGGACGAGAATAAGAGGTTAAAGGTGACCCCTTTACCATGTTTTGAGGAGGAAGGAAGTGGAAAGAACCTTACCCGACGGTTTGGAATGAAACATGGAAATGGAGAAGAAGGAAAAGGATTCGGCTCTTACGGGATGTTCTCGGCGACCCTAGGCGGCTCCTGGGCGTTCTTCGGAGCCGGTGGTGGCGGCTACTGGTTGGTGGAGCTGCTGGCTTTGAAAATCAGTGGAAAGGAAGCTACTTGGGGGTTTGTTTGGAAGAGGAAAGAGGGGAAGAAAAGGGAGATTGAGGCGGTGCTTGGAAATGGGTTTTAGGGTGATTTGGTGCCCAATTTTAAGGAGAAAATGGGAGGGTTGTGAGGCTGCCGACCAGAGCATGTGAGGAAGGGTGTTTTGGGGTTTGAAATGAGTCAACAAGGTCTGAAATGGGGGGAATATGCTACAGCTTTGAAGGAGAGTTTGTTTGGATTAAATTAAAAGGGAGGGGAGATGCTTTTGCTTTGATGAAGCCACTACTGCCGAATAGAGATGGGGAGAGGTGGGCTTTGAGACATTTTTAGGGTGAGAGGAGGGGGGTTCTGAAGACAAAAGAAGATGAGGGGGATCACTTCCAACAACAACAGGGTGCATGGGTGGTGCTTTCAGAGACAGGAGGAAGCTACAATGGGCTGGGAATCATTTGGAGTTAGCCAGAATTGATGAAGCAGGGTTGTGGTCAAAGTAGAGGTGTAGGAGTGCTTTGCTAAGATGGGATATGACAGCTGAAAGGAGTTGGTATGGGTATGAAACCCACAGGGTAGGAATAAGAAAACAAAAAGGGGAGGAAGATGACAAACGGGTAACATGATCCCAAAAATCCCAATTTAAAATACCCGAAAATAAAATCGTGAACCTGCTCTCTCTTTCGCGAAATTAGAATTTGAAATCCGAAAATTAAGGTTGTGATGTTAGTTTTTTTTAATTTTATTTAGCTCAAAAAATCCGCTTCAAGAGTTCTAAAATCTGAATTAGCGAGTTTTTTCGTTAAATTCCGCTTTTAAATTCATTTTGTTTTTCTTTTTTTCCGAAAAACTTAGGATTTAAAAATCCGAGCCTTTCCAATATGAAAATTACTCTAGATGCTATTATTAATGTGGAGGATGGTGTGCAGATGGAGCTACTCCTTTCTAGAGCTACTCCAAATGCCTGGTAGCATGGAATGAGGTGACTAGGCCCTATGCAGAAGGGGGACTGGATGTCCAAGAAATCCTTTCTTGGAATAAATGCATATTTGCAAAATTGGTTGGGGATATCATACTCTAAAAACCAAGTATATGGTTGGACTGTGTCACACATAATGCTACAATAGAGGGAAAAATATGGCAGCTTGAAGGAAGGGTGGATGACTCATGGGTCTGGAAGAATCTGTTTCAGATAAAGGAGGAATTGAAGCTGCTACTACCCCAGGGTGGCGATTCTGAGTACAACTTAGACCCGATTATGAGTCCGAATGGGAAATTCTCTTGCTCTAAGATGTACCACATGGTTAGAGCAAGAGGGGACGAGATTAGTTGGGGAAAGATGTTGTGGTAAGGAGCCTAGAGCAAGTAATGGGTGGGGCGGGAAGCGGCCTGGTGCTTGTTCTACAGACTTGTTGTTGAGATAGAGAGCCACTTATGGTTCGAGTGCACCTTGATTCGAGAGATTCAATACAGAGTCTGGTGGTGGATTAGGATTACCCATGTGGAGCGGGAGGTGGAAGGCTAGTTAGTCTTGTTTGGGAGTGAATCTCAGCGTGTTAGAGCTTTGGTTCCGTTCCAAGGCAATCTCCTTGCGTTCTCAACTCCTATTTACTTCATATGGCTTGCCAAAAATATAATCATCTTTCACAAGGAGCGACTCAACCCAGAGGCATATGTAGTAAGAATTATTGAAGCATGTAAAAGTAGGATTTCGATTAAGTGTAACGGTAAAACATTAAATAAGAAGTGATGGAAGAAGCAACTACTTAAGTAGTGAGTTGGGGGTGGTGTTGAGAGGTGAAAGAGATAGGAATTTTGTATAGGGTATACTTTTGGGATTATTGGTGTTGCGTGGCCATTGAAGTTCCAATTTTACACTATACCCTGGGTATGGTCTACATCTTTTGTAACTTGTTACAATCTTTGAAATATATTTACCGCTTCAAGCAAGTAGTATGGCAAGGTATCATTGTCTTCTTCATCCCATATCAGATCCTTCCAAAATGATTGGATGCCATCTGAGCTTATTAGAGTCCTAACGGTCACACATGCCTAAATACAATGCACACAACTTAGCTCATAAACCAACTCGATATCTAATAGTTGTTAGTGCACTCGGGGAATACTTTATGATTCCCCATATTCTTCCCATGCATGTACAAGTTATTGAAGCATTTCTTTGACACCGACATCTTGAGCTAATGGGGGGATATTGAGTGCATCCGTTAGCCATTTGAAATGATTGATCTCTGATGTCATTTATAAATCATGCGTCTGGCATTCATTAACTCGATAGATGACATCCATCCACCACTAGAATTTTGTTCATAGACATCACATTATTTACATCGGTCATAAATACGCATGATGTTAAATATTTTTATAACATCAGTTTAAAATATTTAGATGTCATTGACATTATATACATCAGTTTAACTTCTTCGACAATGCTAAAACTTCTATTTAAAAAAAAAATTTAAAGACGCGGAATACACTTAATTGAAATTTTACCAAAATAAAAGCGGTAAAGAATAAAGATGCCGTTGGAACCCAAACCCTTAACCAAAAAATTTGAAATTTGGAATTTGGCTAAAAAAAATAAAACCAAAATCCCAACACTTAACCAAAAATTCCCAAATACCCCCAAATCACCCATTCTCATTCAGATTCATCCATGGCGATAGACTCACTCAACCAACCCTTTCTCTTAAATTTCTATGGTAATAGGCTCTAACCAGATCTTATCTCTATCTAACCTTTCAATCGCTCTCTCATTGTCGATCCATGGAACCTCTCTATCAACATTATTATTTCTGCCCTCTCTATTGACGCTCTCTCGAAGGATAACGATAGTCGACCAGATCTGAGCCCACTGCTTCTCGTTTCCTCCATATCTCGATTTCCTTTCATTCGCTCCATCTCGAGCGCTTGTGCTGCAGTTGGGGAAGTCATGGATAATACATACTCTCCTATGCTCCATATCTTGTCATCTTCCTCCTTTGAGTGCGACGTGTGAAGCAGTACTCTTCTCATGCTCTTCATCCAAGCTAATCAGTGCGCTCAACATGTATGCTCTATTCGCTCTCCCTGGCAGTCGGCGCTCAATAGGTATGATCTGCTTCATCCATGGCATGTTGGAATCCATGGCTAATTCCGATTTGGAATTCTAGGGTTTCGGACTGTGCGATTTTTTAATTTGATCTAGGGTTTGTTGTTGTGTACTGCGATTTTGGGGTTGGATTTGCATCTGATATTATGCGTTTTTATTTTTGTTGGTTGCGTGATTGTTGCTGAGATTTTAGATCTCTTTAAAGATCCCAAATGAAAGCTATATACTCATCTCTTTGCTGAAATTTCAGCATCTGACAAGTTTTACCTCATTTCTTACTCCTCTAATTGTGTTTTTGGCAGCTTAATTTGAGTCATATTCCTACTAGTTATTATACATTCATATACCTATGCTAGAATATTTTATATCAGACCGTCAAGATATGATCTTTGTTCTTCTTGTTAGAGTATGTTTGGATAAAGTGTTTGGGGATTAATACCAAATTCATTGAATTGGTGTGTTTTGACTGATTATTGTATATTATTGCTAGATTATTTGTCATGAGCCTTGGTCTTTTATTTAATTTGTTTAAATAAATTAAGCATTTTTGGGAATCCCAGACTTGCTGAAATGGGCTATAGGTATTTAAGGATGTACGAATTATAAGCTTTTTTTTTACTACATTGTAGAATGGGATCCCATCCCAGTTTTATGGTTAGATTATTTTTTATGGTTAGATTATTTAGATCTACTCCCTTCTTAAAAGTTCACCCCATCCCAGTTTTATTTATTTTTTAAAAAGATAAAATTTTATGAGGAAAGCAACAAACTCCATCAAACCCTTCAATTGCATATGTTTTGCTCAATGACAAAATGTTAGTGATCTTAGTTTGTAAAATTTCTTATTAGCATAGCATCTCAGAATGATAAATATGACATGAAATTATGATCTAGTACTTGAACAGAAGTTTGAATCTTACCTTTTGTTTTGCATTATGTTGTGTTTATATGCTTATAGAGGTTATACAATTGCAACTGGCCTAGCTAATTGAATTAACTTTCTACTGTGAATAGGAATGGAATCAAGCACATGAAAAACTCATGGCAAGACTGAGTATTGGGAATTAATTGTGCGATACCACCAAACTCGAACTACACTTACACTTTCCAAGCTAAAGATCAGGTTGGAATATACACATACCTCCCGCCAACTTCATTGCATAAGGCTGCTGGTGGGTTTGGTGCAATATTCATTGTCCATAACCGAGTTGTGATCTCCCTTCCCTACCATGTGCCAGATGGTGAATTCACTTTGCTTGTTGGAGATCGGTACAAGGCTATCCCCAACGTGAGGAATATTCCAAGTAATATTATTGTAGCTTTCTATGCAAACAAGATAAGATTCATTGATCACTTTACTTAAAACCACATGTTCTCAATGAAATCGCCTCTAACCATCCGTGATTCAATCTTTGTTTTCCCATCAGTAAAACATATGTGATTCAATCTTTGTTTTTCAAATGAAATGGGGTTTGGAGTGCTGGTAGTGCTTTTTCTATGTGAATCCTAATTGTTCAAGCATTGGAACCATTCATCTGCTATTGTCTTCTCTTTTAGAATATAGTAATTCTTATTCACTTGTTGCTTGTTGTTGCTTGTTGCTGATGTTTTTACTGCAAAAATAGGCGGTTTCTAGAGGCTAAAGCTGTTATGGCAATGAGAGCTGGAAACTCTGAAATTCTAGAGGGGCATAAGGAGATTCCAGGTGAGGAATATTAGGGATGTGGAAAAAGTTAAGAGTAGTCTTAACAAGTGCTTCCTAAGGCATCAAGGGCGCACACTGGAATCTGGAGAGAGGGCTGAATCGCTTGGCAAATTAAGTGGTACGCTTGAATAATTTGTATTATGCCACCTTGCAGTTACTAACTATTACCCATCAATAACTCACGTATACTTTTCTTTGTTCAGAAATGATGATTTTGCTCATGTTTTGAGGATTTTTGACGATGAAGCTCAAGCAATGAAGTCGATATGCCCGTAATTATGCCCGGATGATAAGCTTACTCAACTGGAGTCGCTATCCTTTCTTTTCGTTTGTGTAATACTAAGATAATATGAACATATACTAATAGATGGAACAATATTGAATGCTTTGACCTATTTTGATTATTTGAGAAGTAGCCTATTAATAGATACAAACATGAAATGAGACATCATTTAATAGAATTAAAAGCGATTTTAAAATCTATTGAAACACAACAAAACGACTAATAAAAATAATGTCTTTTGCGAAATTATACATTGTTATTCATAAAGAAAACGATGTTGTAATCTTTTTAGACATCATTTCTTTCAAATATACTGATTTAAATATATCCATATAACATTGTCTTTATAAATATTGAATGTTGTATACTATTTTTTAAACGAAATAATAAGACAAAATATAAAGAAAAAGTTAATAAACATGATCATGAATAACCTATAACCGATGTAAATAAGATATTACAACATTGTTTTTGGAAAAAAAATATCGATGTTAATGTGAATCTTTTTATTGCTCTACATATCTTTAGATAGCTAGAAATACAAAATAATAATGTTTTGATATTAGGTGAATTAATCAAAATGTAATTATATTCATGCATTTAAGTCGATATCACAAAGAGAAACGATGTTATAAATCATTATAGACATCGGTTATAAACCGATGTGGTAAAGTTCGGATTTTTAACATCACCCACTAACACGTTGAGTTTTTTTTTATTAACATTGGTTTATACCCGATGTCTATGAACAAAATTCTAGTAGTGATCATAACACACAAGTCATCCATTGACAAGTGTACTGCTTTCTTAAACACTTTGTGTTCAATCTAAACCCCACACATACTGTTGTGAGCTGAATCTGCCATGTTTTACAGTAACTTTTATATCGATTTCTGTATACATTGCATTCATTTGGGTTTAGATAGTACAGAATCTATGTAGTTTATGTTTATTTGCCAAATTATGGAATCTACACCAGTTTCTGTTTAATTCGCAGAAATCGAGGCATTTTACAGCAATTCTACAGAAGGTCGGAAAAGCTCGGAAAACCACTACAGAAGTCCAAGGTCAAAGCAGCGGAAGCAGTCTGAGAGTCAAGCCTACTCGATCTCGAGTAGGCCTTACTCGACATAGACGAGCCTGACCGAGCACCGCTTGGTCGACAGAGCCTGATCGAGAGCCAGACCAAACCCAGCTCCGGAGCCCTACTCGATCTCGAGGACCACTAGTCGAGATCGATGAAGCCTCAGCGCCACGCCCTGGGTTGACGAGAAGAAGAGCTGGTCGACAAGCCGAGGACGAAGCCGAGGACGACCAGGCGGCACTCGCTGCCAGCGACTCGACTCGCTGCAGCGGACCGCTCGCTGCCACAAAAAAACTCGCTGCCAGCGGAAGAGGCAACTCGCGGAAGCGGAAGGGAAGAACACCGCTCTAGTCGATCTCGAGGACCCTTTGTCGAGGTCGACGAGCGCATGAGTCCAGATCCGAGCTTGTCGAGCACACCAACCCGAGGATGCACCAAGCCGACGAAGAACTCTACTCGATCTCGATGAGCCTTGTCGAGGTCGACGACGCCCAGGAGCCTTGTCCGAGCCTTGTCGAGTAGAGCCACCCGAGGAGACCTAGTCGATGACCAGTCCTACTCGACATCGACAAGAGCTACTCGAGGTCGACGAGCCCTGTGAACCAAGTCCGAGCCACATCGAGCAGAGCTAGCCGGGAGGTCCAGTCGACGAACCACCCTACTCGAGGTCAACGAGCCGTGGTCGATCTCGAGTAGAGCAGTTTCCAGCAACTTCTCGACGAAGACCTGTCCGACTAGAATTAGGATTCCTTGGGCGCGAAGGAAGTCGATTCTATCCAAATCCATCAAGTTCTATCATCAAGGAGACAAGATCTATCACATCATGAAGACTTACCCTATTTAGTTTTATCTTTTCCTTTTAGATTTATTTCCATAAAACAATTTATTTATCCTTTCAAGTTTTAGATATAATTTTAGATAGAGATAGATATCTTCTTTCCTAGATTAGCTAGGGAATGGAGCCTATAAATAAAGCCCATGGGGCTCAGTTTTATTCATTCCATAACACAATTCCAATTCACACACAATTAGTTAGTTCCACAGAGAAGTTTAGGAGTTCTAAGGTTTTTAAGGTTTTGGCTTTCTGCGAAAGTTGATTGTCGGAATTGTAAAGGCTTTTGAATATAGTTAATGAAAGTTTCTTTTTATACATCAATGTCTGCGATTGCGATGAGGCGTGAGTAGTCCACCCACTTCTGGGGCTGGGGTGAGCCCGACGGTGGCCATGTCAAGCGATGCGATAAAGGTCAGATCTTTTGTGCGATTCATCTTCTATCCCTATGAGCATGATTCTTTTGCGAGAGTTGAAGGTGATCCTTGTTTGTATTATTGAAGTGAAAGTGATCTTAATGCAACTTGGATTAATTATGTGAAAAAGGGTTAGTAACAATTAGGGTTTATGCGAAAGCCTCTATATGCCTATTTGTTAATGACGAAAGTTATTTGATGGAAAGCATGATCTTTTATGCCTTTATGTGTTACCTTGCATGGTTATCGTTGTGGTGTTGAAACCCTGGCCTTGGAAGTCTTTTTTATATATTGAATTTATTTCGTCGGAAATTCTGAGTTTTGGTTCGAAAATCTGCCTTTTAAAGTTTCTGTCTTTTACTGTACTCGACATAGAGTAGTGCTTTGTCGATCTCGAGGAAGCTGTGGTCGAGATCGAGTAGGCTTGGTCTTAGTCGAGTTAGTTTTCTGCTTTTCTTGTCGATTTTCAGTTTCTGTTTTGCATGCTCTTGTCGACCTCGAGTAGGGGTTGTCGAGATCGAGTTGCCCTTGCCGGGTTTGCTTGTCTGCTGTGATATTCAGTTTCTGTTGTCGAGTAACTGTGGTCGATCTCGAGTAGCTGCTTGTCGAGATCGACGAGACCCTTTGCTTTGCTTTATTTCTTGCTTTGTCCTTTACTTTTGCTTTAGTTGCCCTTGCCGGGTTTATTTGTTTCTTTCCTTTCTGTGTTTCTGTCTTTCTGTTGCTTTGTCTGTGAGAATTTACAGCTACCTGAGAACTGCTGACGTGCTTCCTCGTGGATTCGATCCTGACTATTCTCTTACTACAACGGGAGGAAGTCTTGTATTTATTTGCTGAAACTGGGAAGTCAGTCTGATCTTTATTCTATATTTATTTCATACTTGACCATCCTCCTGCAACAACACACACATTAACATGACATTGTCATAACACATAAAGAAATAAATGAAAAATAAATGTATTATATATATGTAAAATGCTTGTTACTTGTGTTATGGTCTGGAGAACGTGTTTCGTGTAACATCTGATAAGATTGGTCCTAAAAATGACCCACGCAGCTTCTAAATATTATATAACCACACAGGTTGCCATCTCTCATGTAGCCAACAATGACGTCGCTCGAAAGACTCTTCTGACCACGACTGCAACAATCCCTAATAGTTACTCTTATAGATGGTTGCGTGATGCAAATTTTGGTGATAGTCAACAAATCATATGTTGTACATGAGAAAATACCACTTTTGACACCTATAAAAGATTCAACTCTCAATCTGTCATAATAGCTTCAAGGATATTATCCCCGAGTAGAATCTATAGTTGGTTTAGGACCCAAGAGTGCGTTTCTTCATTCTTGTGTGACATAAAAGCGTACTCGATGCAGAATCATAGGTGTAAATCCAACACCTCGCATAAATGGATGTCATACTTGTAGATATAACGTAATAACTATTAAATAAAATTATTATTCAATACATTGTAAAGATAATAAAAAGTAGTGTGCAAGATAAAACACTTATTGACCTTTTATGTATTTCACATGATGGGGACATGGTAGAACTTCTATAGTAGTTGTATCCCATTCAAATATGCTACAAAAAGGTAGCTTAATAAGTCTTCATTATCTAAGTGTCCTGGGTCATCGTCTGATTCTCTCCTTCTTCAACTTTCATCTTGTTGAGGATATTAACAAGGGAGTGTGATGAGGAGACGCTCGTTGCATCTAATTGTATCAATTTATACCCTATAGCCCTGGAAGAAGCTCCAATAGCTTTCACCCACTTGCACCTCTCCTTCTCTACATCCTTCACCTTTTTGGCGTAAACATCCCCGGTGAGCCTTCATGATCGTGCAAAGAAAACTGATAATCAGATTCATCTAATTTTCCACAATAAATCATTTAGGTGATGGATATTGATTCCAAGTGAAACCTCAAAAACTTCAAATTAAATACTCATCTTAATGATTTGTTCATTGATTGCAATTATATGCCAGAATTGAAGATTTGCATAAACTGTCATCCACAATTGCTCTTAAATTTAACGGGGTATCTATCAAGAAATAAATCTAAAGATGGATACCCATCACTTCAAGAGTTGTTTGTTTGATCATTGTTAAATTACTAAAAAAAAATTAATTTGATAGTTTATATTGCCGAGTTGAAGATTTGTTTAAACTTTTATCCACATTTTCTCTTGGAGCTAATGTGTATCTATTGAAAACCAAATTTGACATGTGCAATGTCGGATTCGACTCTAGAAATTGTTAGAAGATGAAAGGCAATATGCAATCTAATGTTGCCCACATCTAATCGGACATTGTATAACATCAGATTCGAAGTTGCTCCAAGTCACATTTTTTTCTCATGCTGCTCAAGCCTCATATTGAATTATTGCTCAAAAATTATTGATAGACTTTTGCTTGGGCCCCACATCACACAAAAAAAGGGATTTTTTAGATTTTTGGTCACGTTTTCCTGTTTGTTCAAATAGCAGGACAGTAAATGCCACAAAAATGCGTAACCTTTCTTCTAATTTAACCTATATCTTGGATTATCGGTATGTGATATATACTCTCCAGAAGTCTAATTGAAAAATTAACTTTTAAAATATGGAAATTTCGTGAGGTACCCTTATGGTATTGCAATTTTCGCGGGTATACAAGTCTTTTACATATTTCGTGTGGTGTCCCTGAGGTTTTGGTTCATTTCGTGTCATGCCCTCGAAGGTTAAACTTAACCGAGAGGTTCACTTCTCTGTTACTTTTGAAATTAAAAAAAGAAAACGAAAGAAAGTTGCAGGACGAAAAAAACGTAGGTTGCGCACGAGAGAGAATATGAAGATCGAAGAAGGAAGGGCGAACCACGAGGGGTTAATTTTGACAAACTTATCCTTCTTCATTAGTTTGGAATTAAAGAAAGAAGAAAAAGAAAGAACGAACTACAACTGCGAACGAAGGCGAGGGCGAAGGCGATAGGGAGAACTCCGAACTCGTAGCCTCTGACTGAAGCAGGTCGACCTAGGAGGAACGAAAGGGAAGGGCGAGGGTGAACTGATCGAATGGAGGCGAGGGAGTCCAAGCTGTAATCGGGAAGGTAAGCCTTGTTTCTTCTTCAAAAATTAGGGTTTCGAATTGGGGCTTTCGAAAGCTAGGTAAATCTTATTGATGTTAGCCGTATTCTCCGTAGCAAATCCAACCGATATTTGATTCAATTCGTCATTGTGAATGGCTCCTGATAATTGAATCGTCTTTGAATTTTAATTGAGTAGGGTGCTGCTGATTGGGATGAAGATTGGGATAAATTTGAAGATGAAGGTACAAACAAGCTTAATGTCTCTGAAAGTATGGATTTTCCTTGAATCATATTTGAAGATGACAGGTATATTATGGTGATTATTTGTGGTTGAATTCATATATTCAACATATTTGAGATGACAAGTATATTAGGGTTCAAGCTTTGAAAATGGGGCTTTTGTTGATCTAGTTGTATTTAAAGAGGTTTGGGGAATTTGGGGCTTCTTGCTCTTGAAGAACAATATGGGTCCATGGCAGCGCTGTCCAAGTTTGGCGTTGAGAAGCTTATGTAACAGGAAAAATTCTGCCATAGCAAACTCCAAGATTGGCAGCTCTGTCCCAATACGTTTCACATTCGATTATAGACACGAGGCTGATTATAGTCGTTTGTTTGTTGGATTCATTTCACAGGATTTGATTCTTGTAGTTGTTGCTTTGATTGCTCATCTATAAACTTCAATAAGAGGCTGCCTATAGTTAATTTCTCCTCAATATGTAGTTGTTTTGATTGTTGGGTTCGTTTGGAAGGATTCGACTATAGGCACCGATATGTGGCTGCCTATAACCGATTATTATTTTTTGATGTCAAAGGTCTTGTTGGATTCGGTTTTTTTTGTTTTGCCATCAAAGTTTTTGCTGGATTGCTGCCTTGAGTTATATTTATACGTTACTTCAAATTGCCTATGGTAGTGATTGCAAGTTGCTTTATCTTTAAATTAAAATGTCCATGATTTGGGATTATCTATGCTTTAGAGAATATATATGACATTAAGGTGGTTTATATCTTGCATTCACTTATGGATTTGAAACTTGTTAAAAAGTCTATTAGCTCAAACGGTAGAGCATGTGCTTTATGCACAAGATGTGGGTTCGAGTCCCATATAGGTTGATTTCTCAAAAGGGCAACTGAAATGTTTTTCAAAGAATCGCTACAAAATTTAGTTCTTTTCTCTAGCTTATATACATATAGAGCTAGCATTAGTCATAAGCACAATGCTCTTGATTTTTCTAAGTAGCTCCTAAACAAGACGAGGGCCTTGCTATAATTTGTGATGTATGTGTAGCTTATGTGGGATTCGAACCCACATCTTGTGCCTAAGCACAATGCTTTGTCGTTTGAGCTACTAAGCTAAAATTTTCAAAGAAAGAGGCTAACATGTTCTATCTTCAATTAGGCATAAACTTATCAAGAACTTATTTTCTAACAAAGAAAAATTTCAGCCAAGGAAGCCTTTGGTCTAATGTTGTCTTGAAGGTTGCAAATTAGATAAAAGAAGTTAAGTAGTTGAATAACGGAATCTACTTAACTTCCCTTTTCCCGAACATTGTAGGATGCATCTGCAATCAATCAGTTCATTGTGCATGCCATCTTCCAAACCATATCTAGGATATGAGAATAACTTGACATCAGTTTTTGCTTGGCAGTCAAGATCAATGATGTTAAGTGTATCCACAAAGCTTTCTATATCACTTTTAGTTCAATTAGACCGATTCAAACGAAACTCCAAAACCAAGCTAGAAGGAATAAACAATTCTCAATGATCCACTAAGATATCATTTGAACATATATCTCACAACAAAATCTACCCTCAACTGAATGATAGATGACTATATATCTAGGACATGACATGAGCTTTACTCTATATCTAGGACATGACATGAGCTTTACTCTGACACACAATTAAATACGAACAAGGCATACTTGAAGAAAAAATCATTTCCACAACTATCAGTAAGGCTCATGTTCAAAGTCCCCAAAGAAAAGTGATAAGAGGACGAGTAAGCTTGAGTTCTTCCATTGTGTTGACTAAGAAAATACCAAAAAAAAATTAATAATCAGAGATTTATTTAGCCATGAGAATCCAAGTTAATCATCAAAGTCTCATATATCAACATCATAGGTCCATAACAGATTCAATACTATTAAATGAAAATTGAAATTAAGATAAAGTAATACCTGCATCTGCATTCACCATAAACCATTACTGATTGTCCATTTGATAATTTGGCCATCCACAATTAAAGATCTATATGTTTTCTACATTTGGTTTTTACTTTCAAAAACTACAACCACTAAAACTAGTATACGTGAATTACAACCATGTATTTGGACAAATATCCTATTTGCCATTCGACAAGAAAACCCCAATGCCACATCATAAGACACACACAAGCTGACAATTTAGAAATCAAATTTAAGCATTTCATTTAAGCTAATAAACGAAATTTATAGAAATATGAAATTTATAGAAATCTGATATTTACATAAAAAATGGCGTTGTAATTTCAACCTAAGTGCATCAATTTCAATATGATATTTAGAAGAAACCCCCAATTTCGAATTGATTTCACCAATTTCACAGCACAAAAAAACCTAAATGCATCAATTTCAACATAAACCCTAAATTTTAGTAATGGGCCACCACTACCTTCGCTCTCAGTCATGGGATATTGGTGGTTGGCTTCTCCTCCCACTATCGCATCCATCTTCACAAGTCCCGACGCTTCTAGCAGGAGCTTTGTTCTTCGACCTTCATCCTCTCCCTCTCACAAACTGCTTCGACCTTCGTCCTCTCGGTCTTCGACCTTCGTATTCCTTTCTCTCGAGCTTTCTTTCCTTCGCGGTTGACTTTCAACCTCTTCTCTCTCTCTCTCGATCTTTCTTTTCTTTCTGTCTATGGCTTTCTTTTCTTTTCTTTTCTTTTTTTAAATTCAAAACTAACGGAGCTCTGTTAAGTTTAACCTACAAGGACACGACCCGAAATGAATCAAAACCCTAGGGGCACAACACGAAATATGTAAAAGAGTTGTATACCCTATGAAAATTGCAATATCTCAAGGGTACCTCGCGAAATTTCCGTTTAAAATATTAATAAGTTAATCATACAAGCTATTTAAAATATATAAGCTTGAAATATCTGAAACATCATTTTCAAATAAAAATGTTTAACATACTACCTCCGTTCAGAAATAGATATCGTTTGACTTTTTGACACGTTTTTTGAGGAGCTAAAAACTATATAAAATATTAACATTTTAAACACTTTTTTAATAATATGATACTTATTATTAATAAGTATTTATATTATATTAAAAAACTACCAAAAAAAATGATATTTTATATAGTTTTTTTCTCCTTACAAAACGTATCAAAAAGTCAAACGACATCTATTTCTGAACGGAGGTAATAGTTAACATAGGTCTCAAAGTATAAATTGGAAAAATCCTAATATTATTTTTTTATAACAGAATCCTATTATTTATGGGGGATTTTGCAAAACAGCCACGAAAATGGGCTTATTTTGCGAATTATCCGCGTTTTGGGACATTTTGCAAAAATGTCCTAAATAAAAGGCTTCACCGTCTCTCGACAACCGCTTTTCTCTCTCCTCCAGCTCCCCATCCCCAGACGCTCTCTCTTTCTCCCTCCCGACCTCCTCGCCGACGATTGCTAGGATTTTCGACAGATTACCATTCCGACATCATCCAAGCGATCGATTTTGAAGTCTATTCTACATAATCAGGTAAGAAAAGTATTCGATTACAATTTTGAAGTCAATTACAATTTTGAAGTCGATTACAATTTGCGCCAAAGGCGCAAATTTTACTAGAAATTGAATGATTCTAAGTTGATACTAGAATTTAGATGATTTTAAGTTGATACTGAATTTTACTAGAATTTGAAGTCGATTACAATTTGCGCCAAAGGCGCAACTTTCCTATAATTTTTGGATTACTCCTTCAGTTTTGCGATTACTGCTTAAATTTGCGCCGAAGGCGCAAATTTCCTACAATTTTTTGGTTTAATACTTTAGTCTGTGTTTATCTACGCTTCAGTTTTGCGATTACCTCTTCAATTTGCGCCTTCGGCGTAAATTACTGCTTCAATTTTGCGATTACTGATGGGAATCGTGTAGATAAACACAAATGTAGATTCCGTCAAATTTGTGTTTATCTATGCTTGTATATGCTATAACAGTATGGAAATATAGTTGAACAGAATGATAACAGATACTGAATGCATCAAAATCTGTGCATTTTGCAAAAACTTTCATTCATTTTTTATGCATCAAGTGATTAAGGTTATGGAGTGACACATACAGTAGAATCAAATGAATAATGTTATAGAATGCATCAAAATTTCCGCCTTTAGCGCAAATTTTGAAAAAAAATTTAAGCATGCATTAATGTTTATGAGCATTTTTTTTCTGTATATGTGTAATCTTCAAGTTTCAAATCGAATATGTGTATGTTAATATTTTACATTGCTCAAGTCATCACTATGATTGCTTATGATGTGATTTCACTCTGATTGTTTCAACTAATCAGTAGACCTTAATCATAAAAGTTTTCCACCACAAGTGCAAGTTTTATATAATTCTTCTAACACCAGGTGTATTGTATTCATTTTGTTGATTTAAACATATAGATTCCAAACTGTCACATCAAGTATTGTTTTCATGTAATCCAATATTGTGTTCTTCCCATCACTACACTTTAATCTGGACATTATATTGAATTATCCCTTCCCTACTAGACTTTAATTGCTCATGTCATCACTACACCTGAATCTGCGCTTTATATTGAAGTATTGATTCCTTATTAGACTTTGATTGCTAATGTCATCACTACACTTCCTTATTGAACATTGATTGAGTCATATCAGCACTACAATTGAGTCGTAATAAAATTGCACAGGCGGTGCCTGTTAAGAATATTTTTCAGAACATGTGTAGTCTATTCACTTTTGGTTGCTCTTGTAAGAATTGAAAGAATTTTTCATAACAGGTGTATTGTACTCACTTTGGTTGCTCGTGTCATCGTTTTTTAACATTGATTGAGCCATGTCAGCACTATAAGTGAGTCATAGAAAAATTGCACAAGG
Organism: Persicaria tinctoria; assembly: GCA_037127255.1. NCBI lineage: Eukaryota > Viridiplantae > Streptophyta > Magnoliopsida > Caryophyllales > Polygonaceae > Persicaria > Persicaria tinctoria. The sequence continues at coordinate 55,039,951 of JBANSL010000006.1, read as the reverse complement.
GGTGCAAATCTATTGTTGCATTTGACAATACAATGATATATAGATTCCTTATTACACTTTGAAAGTTTTAATATCACCACTGTATTTGACTTATAAAAAATTTGCACCGTAGGTGCAAATTTTGTAAGAATTGTTTCATAACAGGTGTATTCTACTCACTTTGGTTGCTCGTGTCATCGTTTTTGAACATTGATTGAGCCATGTCAGCACTATAAGTGATTCATAGAAAAATTGCACAAGGGGTGCACATCTATTGTTGCTTTTGACAATACAATGATCTATAGATTCCTTATTATACTTTGAAAGTTTTAATGTCACCACTTTATTCTACTCACAAAAAATTTGCACCGTAGGTGCGAATTTTGCGAGAATTTTTTTCATAACAGGTGTATTCTTCTCACTTTGGATGCTCGTGTCATCGTTTTTGAACATTGATTGAGTCATGTAAGCACTGCAATTAAGTCATAGAAAAATTGCACAAGGGGTGCAAATCTATTGTTGCATTTGACAATACAATGATCTATAGATTCCTTATTACACCTTGAAAGTTTTAATGTCAACGCTGTATTTGACTCATAAAAAATTTGCACCGTAGGTGCAAATTTTGTAAGAATTTTTTTCATAACAGGTGTATTTACTCACATTGGTTGATACTGTCATCGTTTTTAATCAGATTGTGTTTGTTATTACTTAAATGTATTTATCCTCTTAAATTCATACTCTGCAGATTACAATGGCAACCCACATTATTACAGTTGTATGTGGTGGGAAATGGTTTTTTGATGATTCATGCCCAAACTTTGTTAGAGACACAACTTCAAAGGTGTTTATGATTGACGAGTCAATATCATTACATGGTTTAACCAAAAAAGTGCACAACGGATTCAATATAGATAGTGCATTAGAATTGAAATTCAATCATTTACACCCTTTCAAAATATTGAGAGCTCCGCTTCTTGTTGAATGTGATGCTGATTTGAAAGAGTTTTTAAGGTTGTCCAACCTACAGGATGTTAAATTTGCTATGGAGTTGTGTGTCAGCATTAAATCAAATAGTGAACAAGTTGAAGATCAACAACCACTCCTAGGTGACAGTTTACAGTTGGTGACATGCAATCCAACTATTACCAACACTGTTACACGGGAAAATAACATGACATTGATCAGTGACACCAGGATGAAAGGTGTATTGTTGGAAGATACTGGAGATAGGGGTGGGCATTTTCAATTAATTGCTAATTCAATTAATTGAAAAGAATTTAATTGATATTTCAATTACCAAAATTTCAATAACGTAATTGAACTGAAATTAACAATTAATTGGTACACAATTAACTGCTATTTTCAATTCAATTCTCAAATTAATTGATAATTGTATCGACAGTTGTGGCCTCAATGTATTGATGAACAATACCCCGTATTACTGAATAATACTACTTTTCCATTCAATTTTCCACTTGCACAATCAGGGGAAAGCTTCCATTGACCTCAATTACAAGGAAAAAGCAGGGGAAAACTTCCATTGACCTCAATTACAGGTAACGAAGAGAAGATCAGGGGAAAGCTTCCATTGATCGAGGCTAGGGCTGATGGAGATTAGAGAGAGACTGGAAGATCGAGGCTAGGGCTGATGGAGACTGGAATCGACCTGATGGTCGGCGTCCCGAACTAGATCTGGTAAATTGCCGTCGAGAACGAAGTGTTCGTCAGAGATCCGTACTACATGTCGTTCATCGTCCCGGCCATTGTCAACCTCCACCAGGTTCTGCTAACCCTAAATCTCCACCAGAGCTCGTATCCACCTACGTCCTTCGGAGCTCGTATCTGCCTTCCAACGGATCCTTCGCTCCCTATCTCCAGTCCGCCATGGCTGCTCTTTTACCGTTCTTGCAAGTACGATCCCTACACCACGGTCGGTGATGGTGTGACTGTGTGAGGGAGAAGGCGAATGGGGGCGATGGAGAGATTCAGAGAGGGTTTCGGCCATCAGGGAAAGAGAGAGAGAGGAGAGAGAAAAAGTGATGGAGAGACTATCAGAACAATTTTTTACGGAGTACAATTTTTTTTAATAGATAAAGCAGTTAATCAATTAATTGTAGCAGTTAATTGTAATTGCTTTGAATTGGTGGATAAAAGCAAATCAATTAACTGTATTGAAATATCTCATCATTTCAAAACAGTTAACTGTAAAATTTAGCAATTTTTCAATTTTTCAAAACAGTTTTTCAATTACAAGTAATTATGCCCACCCCTAACTGGAGATGACATGAATTTTCTAAACAGTGACACTGCAAATGATGAAGATTCTGCAGATGAAATATGGAGAGCATTCTATTCTACAGCACACATGAGAGAAACTACACTAGAAGATTGGGATGCTGATAGCTCTACTGTGCCTAGTGTGAATCTCAATTCACAAACCTTGATTTGCGTAGGCAAAAGTTTTGCATCAAGGAAAGAGGTTAAGCATGCTTTGGGGATCTTGTCAATAACCGAGATATTTGGTTTTCGTGTGGCAAAATCAGATACAAAGTATTATAGGGTGCATTGTGTATATCCTGACTACAAATGGAAAGTGCATGTCCAAACTTTTGGTCCAACTTGGCATGAGGTTATAGTATATGTGGACATGCACACCTGCACATGGGATTTCAGGACAAAACACTGCAAACAACCTTCATCTTCTGTGATTGCAAGCATGATCGAATCAAGGTGAGAACGTTTTTTAAGAAATGGTATTTATATTTAATCTTGCATTCTAATATATGATTTATTCTAATTTGAATATAATTACACAGTGTTGATGCTGGATACAGACCAGCACAGATAATGGATAAGATGAGAGCAAAAAAAAAGATGCAAATTACCTACTGGAGCGCATGGAAGTCATCAAAAATAGCTCACGAAATGGTTAAGGGGACACCAGAATCAAATTATGCAGATTTACCATCATTTTGCCTTATGCTCATGGAGAGAAATAATAGGACTATAGCTTTAATTTCAAAGGACAAAGAATATAGGTTTCAGTACTTCTTTCTATCCTTTGGACAATGCATCAGAGCATTCCCCCTCTTAAAGAAGGTATGTCTTAAACAGTGTCAGCACAAATTTTGTTGTCCTCGATTTCCTTAACTTCGAAAACATAAGTAATTTTTTTTCTTTATATACCAGGTTATTGTTGTTGATGGAACATTCTTAACTGGCGAATACAGAGGAACATTGCTTGGAGCAGTTGCACAAGATGCCAATAGACAAATTTTTCCACTTGCCTTTGGTGTTGTTGACTCCGAAAACAACAACTCTTGGGAATGGTTTATGTATCAGTTGCTGCAGGTTGTGCCTCCATCAAATGACTTAGTGTTTGTCTCTGATAGACATGCTAGCATCTCAAGGGTTGTATCTATATTTTACCCAACAGCTACACACTACATATGTATGTGGCACTTGAAACAAAACATCAAAGCGACGTTCAGGAAAAAAGAGCTGGGGAAAATGTTCAAAAAAGCAGCAGAGAGTTACACTATCCAAGACTTCAACAACTACCTTGCACAAATCGAAGCAACCTATCCAAAAACTATCAGAATATCTAGTGTCAACAGGTTTTGATAAATGGGCCAGAGCACATTCAAAGTGTGATAGATACAACATGATGACATCCAACAATGCTGAGAGCTTGAACTCCGTTTTCAAAGGCAAAAAGGATTATGCCATTGTGGCACTTGTGGAGTTTGCTAGAGAAAAGCTCACATCATGGTTCCTGGACAGAAGAGAAAAAGCACTGGAAAATCAAGACAGAATAACTCCTGAGATCCTTAAGTTGATAAGAGAATCACAAGCGCAAGTTGGGGTATGCAGAGTAGAAAGGATGAATGAATCACAATTTGAGATCAATGGTCAAGGAGTTGTAGCTATAGTTGATCTATCAGCGAGGACATGTACGTGCAGAGTATTTGATGTCGAGAAAATACCTTGTGTACATGCTCTAGCAGTCATTACACACATAAAAGCAAATGTGTCTGATTTTATTGCAAAATTTTACAACAATGACGCTTGGCGTATGGCATATGCAGAAACAATATATCCATTGTTGGATGAAGATGAAGGAAACATCCCTGATGTGATAAAATCTATCAACTGTTACCCCCAGTAGTAAGAAAGAGAGCAGGAAGACCACCTACAAATAGAAAGCTTTCATTGGGAGAGTACAAGAGGAGGTTGAAGCCTTCAAAATAAGGCTGTCAGCACAATTTATGTCATCAGTATTATATAAGTATAATGTTAGTAGATAATACAGTTTATAAATTTGTGAATGACATTTATGTTTCAAAATAAACATTAATTCAATAGTATAGGATAAAATTTTAGATTTTACCATGTAATAATACAAATTTGTATACTCTTTTTCATCTATGTCAGCGCGATTTTACCAACAGTCCGGATGAATTTTCAAATTTATATCATTGTTGTTCACTCAAAACAAAATACAAAGTTGACAAAGTGTTGCCGTTGTGCAAATATAAACTATTGTTGAGCAAACATAAGATGATGTCGGGCAAGTATTTACCACCCATACGATCTTGTGCAATTTTATTCTATTGATGAGCAAAAATAAGACCATGTTGAGCAATAATCTATTAAGCAACTATAAAAGCACAAATAGATAAAAATAAGATCTTGTTGTAAACAAAGTGTTGTTTTGTGCAATATATAAACTACCGTTGAGCAAAAATAAGGTGATGTTGAGCAAGTTCTCCCCAATCATAATATGTCGTGCAATTTTATTCTATTGATGAGCAAAAATAAGACCATGTTGAGCAATAATCTATTAAGCAACTATAAAAGCATAAATAGATAAAAATAAGATCTTGTTGCAAACAAAGTGTTGTTTTGTGCAATATATAAACTACCGTTGAGCAAAAATAAGGTGATGTTGAGCAACTTCTCCCCAATCATAATATGTTGTGCAATTTTATTCTATTGATGAGCAAAAATAAAACCATGTTGAGCAATAACCTATTAAGCAAGTATGAAAACATAATTAGATAAAACTAAGATCGTGTTGCAAATAAAGTGTTGTTGTGCAATATATGTACTATCGTTGAGCAAATATAGAGTGTTGTTGAGCAAGTTTTCCCCATTCGTAATATCTCGTGCAATTTTATTCTATTGATGAGTAAAAATAAGACCATGTTGAGCAATAATCTATTAAGAATTATGAGAGCATAAATAAATAAAAATAAGATGTTGTTGCAAGCAAAGTGTTGTTGTTGTGCAAAATATAATCTATCGGTGAGCAAAAATAAGGTGATGTTGAGCAAGTATTTACCACCCATACGATCTTGTGCAATTTTATTCTCTTGATGAGCAAAAATAATACCATGTTGAGCAATAATCTATTAAGTAACTATGAACGCATAAATAGATAAAAATAAGATGTTGTTGCAAGCAAAGTGTTGTTGATGTGCAAAATATAATCTATCGGTGGGCAAAAATAAGATGATGTTGAGCAAGTATTTACCACCCATACGATCTCGTGCAATTTTATTTTATAAATGACCAAAAAAAGACTATGTTGAGCAACAATCTATTAATCAACTAGGAAAGCATAGATAAATAAAAATAAGATGTTGTTGCAAACAAAGTGTTGTACATGTGCAATATATGAACTATCTTTGAGCAAAAATAAAATGATGTTGAGCAAGTTTTCCCCATTCATAATATGTTGTGCAATTTTAATCTATTGATTAACAAAAATTTATTAACCAACTATCAAACCATATATAAAGAAGGTAAGAGCATGGTTCTAACAAATTCACAAGGGTCAAGCGTTGTGAAAATATAAACTATTGTTGAGCAAGAATAATACGATGTTGAGCAATTCTCCATCACCTTCGTTTAGTTTCATTCTCCAGCTAAATTTACTCTCTCCATTTCTCTGCGATATTTCTTGAGGCTTGATTTTAGGCTTGTAAGGAGGAGATCTATCATATACATCAACATGTCTTCAGATCCGAAAGGTTTGATTTCGTGTTTCCTGTGTATTAAAGTTTAAATTAGAACGAGTTCTGTTTAGGGCTTAGTTTTTCACGAATATTAGGAAAATCGCACTTATTCAATCGAATTTAATGTTTATAATCAAGAATTTATTCAGCCTTACAAGAGCTACCATTGCTATTTCAATTACTTTCGCATAATAAATTGGAGTTAATGTGATTAATCTGGAGGCTGAATTTGGGAATTTGAGAATTTGGGAATTTGTTCAGTATAAACTACGATATCTTACAATATCATTTCTTCAATTATATTTGTATAAATTGATTGTAAGTGTTCATTCTATAGGTAAACGTCCGCAGAGTGTAAGTGATTCACCTGTTCTACATAGTCCAAATAGAAATTCGAAGAGATCAAAACGATCTGGAGTTAAACCTCCAGTAGTTGATTTATCTAGAGATTCACCTCCCTCCAAGGATGAACTGTCTGTTGATACTGAGCCTGATAACTCCTTCGAAGTAGGGGAGGGTTGTAGATCACTTGAATCCAAAGATTCGCAACCACTTGTAAGAAAAAACAGTAAGAGAGAAGTGCACCCTAGGATTGATCTTCCTGTTAGCACTATGTTGCTGTGGAGACCATTGAAATTGCAAGGTTGGAAAACCATTCACCTAATGAGACGGTTGTTCAACATGTAAACCCAACTGTGCATATCATAACATCTAATGAGCAAACAGATACCACAGACATACAACCTATCGCAGAAAACAGGCAGCTGATTGTGAGGAACGAGAGAAACACTAGACAAAAAAATCTCCCGTCATTGAAATCACAGTCAAGCCGACGCTTGCTGGTGTCGTCCTTGAAAAAAATTAATGTCAAGCAAAAGAAATTGATTGAAGATATTGGCTTTGGATTTTTTTTTTCAACTTGGATATTGTTACCCTACCACTGCTTCTTTCATATTGGTTAGTGGATCAGTTTGACCCTAACAAGTGTTGCTTGGTGTTGGCTAATGGAGGCGAACTTGAAATTGCAGAAATAGACGTGCATATCACAATGGGATTCCCAATGGGGAAAGTTTAGTTGGAAGAAAATCAGCTAATTAAAGAGAATTTCAGTCTTGTGCAAGAGTGGAAAACCACATTTGATGTCTAGGACAATATAACAACTATGGTTATGGAAAAATTGATAGCTGACACTGACTGTGGTGATCAATTCCTTCTAAACTTTATTGTTATATTGGACTCTATCTTGGTTGATAAACTAGGAAACGAACATGCCAACCATAGTTTAATAAGAGTAGTTCCTGAATTGGGTGACCTGAAAGACCTAAATTGGTGTGCTCTTGTGTTGGAAAGTTTGGTTAATGCAAAGAGAAGCTGAGAAAAGAACAAGAATGGCCATTTCAGAAGGCATCTATTATTCTTGGCTGTAAGTATTTTTTTCAAACCTTTGCTCTGATGTTAACTTAATTTCTTTACCATGTCGGTAGTACAAATGTCACCCCCGCTACTTTTATCTACATGTCTACAATATTCTTTATGTTAGCATTCCCTGCTTATACTGATATATGTTTATCCCATTGGTGTGCCAGTTGTTTTACATGGATATGGTGAAATTATTCACAAGCACAGCACTAAGAAGAATGACTCGTTCTTTCCCAGTTTTCGTTGGCATAAATTACAAAATCTTGCGCAAACGAGAAACTGATGATATAAGTACTGGAGGCTTTGGATGTGGCTTAGTCCAGGCTCGCCAAGTTGTTCCTCAACATCAGGGCGTACCATCTACAGCTTGTCCACACACTACTGCACCAAACGATGAAGGCACCACTCACCCTGCGGCTCCAGAAAAAAAGCCACCCCCAGTTGAGGTTTATATAAATTATTTAAACCAATTCAATGTAATATTAGTACAGTATAGCAATATTCTGATATTTACTTATGACTTTTTATTCTTATTTTTTATGTGATGTTATCTTCTAGAGTTGGATAAAGTTGTTTGCTCAAAAGACTTCTGCACTTGCATCTGCTATTTCCGATTTTGCTTAGTGGTCTACGAAAGTCCCAATTGAACTACAACATGATGAAAAGGTGAAAAGACTTCTACATGGAGCAAACTAGCTTTTAGGGATGGAAAATGTCAATTCTGAGCCTCCAACAGCTACGGATGTTGCTGACACCTCAAATATGAATGACTATGCAAGCCCATATTAACTGAATCACAAGAGAAATTCTGGGCAGACCCTGCTTTCTTAGATTGCATTACTCAGATCGAAATGGCATATCAGAAAAAGCAAAAAATGAAATCAAATATCAAAGTGGACGGGGAATTTTCCTTTGATATATTTCTAGATGATCCTGTTTTTAAGAAAGATGAAGGGACATTATTGAACACATCGGTTGAAATGAAGAATGCGAATGAAGCAACCCAGGCTCCCCCAGACAGCCATGGCCAGTCTCCAATACAACAGGGTGTTGAAGCTACTCCTAATCCCCTACCCACTCAATTTAAAGTTGATACTCCACCAGTAAACCCTTTAGGAGGTACAATAAAATGCATTCCGCCTGCCGCCTTGCCACCAAGGAGGTCGCCACGGGTCAACATAGTTGATGGGAATGCTACAGAACAACTTAATAACATGAAGAGAGAAGAAGCTACAAGGAGAGCACATAAACCTTCTGCATCTTTGAGAAGCCCATATTACTCGCGTGTTGTTGACATTACTGATCCTATCTCTGAAATTGAGCGAACTGTTTCAGCCTATTTAGCAATGAAAACACCTCACAACATGTAAGTTCATTTTAAACTTAATTTTCATAATGTATGTTCAGTTACAAGTAAAAGATTATTTTCATATAATCCATCTTCAAAATGATTGATATTGCAGGGAAATTTTGTTTAAGCACAAGTCTGTTAAAGTTGTTAGAACAGACATGGCCGGGTACGCTTGAGGATGAAACCCACTTGTCTAGTGTCATTATTGATGCATGGACAGCTATCCTCAACCACAAGGAACAGTATAAAAGTGCTCAATCACCAGCAAGACTATTTGTCAATATCAACAAAACTGTAATATTTTTACAATTTTATCTTTCAATTACACTCCATTGTTAGCCATTATTACAATTCGTCAGTTTTTTTACTAATTTCTATTCTTGATCCAGTTTAATGTAGAGAGTGTATCATTAGGAGCTTGTGATGAACAGTTTCAGAGGTTTAACCTCCACATTGATACTGTATTGTCATTGTCACCACACCTTTCTTTGAAGGATATAGACATGGTACTCCCTTGCAATTAAATGAATAAAGTTCACAAGATCAATCACTAATGTTTATTTGTTTTTTATTATGTTGATTAGATTGTATTTGGGGTTGAACGAACAGCAGACTATGTCATGGTTGTCTTCAACTTTAAAAACAAAGTGGTCCAAATTGTTGATGTCACACCATCTTGCACTGATCCAATTAACCCTTTCCCATCACCCTTTGAATGTTTGGTAAGTTTTACTACTGATATCTAATATTTCTTTCCTTTTCTTAATTTCATTTAAATATCAACTCAATTTATAATTAAAATTACATGCTTTGTAATTTAATCCATGCAGAGAGATATGTTGATTGCTTATCTAACAGATAAGGGACTTCGAGCAAAGGCAGAAATAGTGTCAGCTGCACCATCATCAAAAGTCCCCATCACATGGGCTGGAGAGGAGAATATTCAACATTCTGGGGTATGCCTCATGCGTCACATGGAGACCTTCTTTGGGACAGAGAGATGGTACAAGTGTGGGTTGGAAAAGGGCAATTTCAAGAATATTTCAAAGCTAGGGGTGAAGTATCTAACAGATATAGTATGTTCAGAGTTGAATGAAGTGAACGCAGATGTTGTGAAGGCAGCAAAATCCCATGCAAGAATGACTTCAAAAGGAATTCAGGGCCAGAAACTAAATCTTGGTTGAAGAACCACAACGCAATTTTGTGTTTTATTTGCAAACTTTGGAATGTATTTTGGTGTAGACAATTATTTACTCTGCTTCTGAACAGTTTTCTCGTACCAATTAAGACAGTTGTTGTCCCTGTGGTCAGTTTTCTCGAACCCATTAAGACATTTGTTGTCCCTGTGCTTTTTTGATGGATAGTATTTGTCAAGATGCATACAACTATAACTGCTTTTAAACAGGTGTGTTTGTTCTTCAATGTGTCAGTACAATTCTCTGCCCCGGTAATTAAGTGGTCTATGTTATTCAAACAGTTGATTTAGTGATATCCATTCTTTTGTTGTGCAATTATAAACTATTGTTTACCAAAACTAAGATGATGTTGAGCAAATTACCAGTAACATAAAAACTTAGTTAAACAGTGTCAGCACTACTTTTACCAAAACAATCCACAAACTAATCAAATGTGTCCGCAGTATCACAAGAGATAGACGTAAAACTTCAGTAACACTTTATAATATGATATATGAGGAAGGAAATTACAAAATAATTATATGATTATTATGATATTAATATGTTGCATCATATCGTTAGGATGGAACACATAGAAACTAAAATAACAAAAAAAAAATTCAACATATAAATAAGTACCAATGTTATCACTTATTAATATAGTAGAATTACAGTCATAAGAAGTCATCAATCTTCTTCCTCCTTGCCATTTCTGCATCTAAAACCTCTTTAACACACCCCATGAGATTGTCCTTTGCGTCTTCAAACAACTGTCTTTGATTGCCCAGTTCTCTTTCCATCTACATAAAAGATAAAATACAAGACTCAATCACAGTATGGAAAAACAATTTGTGGATAAAACTTCAAATATCACCTTTGATAATGCTTCACCATCTTCATCTTTGGATGCAATCCGAATGTGATGTTCAGTTGCTATTATTGATCTTTGTGATTCCTCATATAATGTGTAATGAACCACGATGGCTTCCAACAACTCAGCCCTGCGAGCCTCTTTGTTAGTCTCGCATGCTTCATCAACTAGATTCATGTGATAACCGCGGTAAACAACACCATCAAGCACGTCCATCAATTGATGGAAACTCGTGCAAAACCCGACAGTGTTTCCATAGTTCATCTTTTTAGAGAGGGATGTATTAGCGGTGTGGTTAAAGGGTCTAGTATACTGATTTCTGTTAAAACTAGTTTTCAGACACCAATGGACAACAAAGAATGATAAATGGATATATATATATATATATATAGGCAATAATTAGACAGTTTTCATCTTATAACTGTTATTTTTGACAGTTCATTACAGAGTAACTATAAAAAAAACTGTCAAAACTGTAAAACTATAAACTGAAAACGGATTACAGTTATTTGAGTTACAGTTATCGTTGGTGGACATTAACTAACTCGTGTTAGCACTACTTTTGGCCTTATCCACATAGTGTCATCACAAAAACTTCTAAAACATAAAACAGCCAAAATTATAAGAATAGTGTCACCAATAGAATCAACTACTCTAACCAACAATGTAAACAATGTAACAAAAAATTTTGAACACTTGCCAATTCGTGCAATAGCATACACTTGAAAATCACAAAAAGTCTCAAGTAATCTTACCTAATATCAGTGTCAGCGCTACTTTGGGACTTACCCAACTAGTGTCACACACATAAGCTTCAATATCAGAAAATGTCAAGCCATAAACTTCAATAGCAGAAACTACCAATATGATCACCTAGTGTAACACCAAATGTCCTACTTAAATATCAAAGATTACTATAATTTGAATAGAAAATCATAAAGAAATGTGATCAAGGACAAATTTCATTCATAAAATATATTTTAGGTTACATCAGTATCATACAAAATTACATACTACACTTATATCATATACAGCTAGAGTTCTGCTCGGCAAAGAGGACAATTGTTTTGAACTAAAAGCCAAGATCGTAAACAATTTGGATGAAAGTGATGTTGGCATGGCGTTTGAAGAACAAGATCTCACTCCAACATTGGAAGTAGGCATATTGTACATTCTTCATCATCAAGATCAAGGTGATATATCTCCCTTAATCCGTCAACATCCATAGGCTCTGAAGGTGCCGGATGATCTGGTTGGTCAACCTCCATATGAATGTCTTCGTTTATGTCAGACTCATAGCTTGAATCAGACGAAGAGTCATCATAAAAATGTACATTTATGGTGATGTTGGGGGCAAAGACCATACTCAACAAGATCAGCATCGGCGTCAAACCAACTTCTAGTGTATTCTGTTAGAAGCCGATTGGCTACCTGGTTTCCAACCTCAACAGTTACTCCTGCATCCTGTAGCACTTCGTTGCAGCGGGCTAGACTCATAGGCATACCATTCCAAGTAGACGTATGATAGAATGTTAGGGGAATGCTGTCAGAGTGGATGGACACAATAAGTAGACTCGGTCCATACCAGTATGACTCAGATGCTGATATTTCAACTTCATAAGTACCAACAATGTAGTCATAATCTAGTTCAGTATAGGTTGGGAATGCCATTGAAAGAGAGAAAATCTACACAGACAAAATCAAAATATACTCATACATTAGACAATCACTTAAAAATTACACATTACATCGATATTAATGGGAAATAAACATTTCAGAAAGACAAAAGAGAAAAAATGTCTAAAAAACTGGAATAACCCTAGCTGATGACTTTTAATGATAGTAAGAATCACACAACACCCACAGAATATAATGCAATACGAAATAAGCAAGACAAACACCAATATATGAATATTAATAGACTAAAAAGCAAGGGGGAGTTAAACGAAAATCGGAGAATACAACAATAAGAAATTTGCTGAAACAGTACATCAAAATAACCGAGAACGTTTTTTTTTAAGGAAGAAAACAGAAAGGAGTACATATCACAACCGGAATCGCACCTTGAGAAGAAGAAATCTTAATGAGAATGAGAGAGGATGAAGATGAACAAGAAGAAGGAGATGAAACGACTTGCAGACAATCTGAACAACGTTTAAGCACCGTATAAATAAGTGGGAAATGGGTCGGGCATCTCTAAACTAAGCCCAACAGCTATGTTGAATGCAATATCAAAAATTTAAAGATTTATGCAAAATTAATATGTTGATAAGCAAAAATAAGATCATGTTTAACAAATTTACAGCAATAGCCAGTGTTGTGAAATTTTAATCTGATGATTTGCAAAAATAATACCATGATTCAACAACAAAATTATTGGAAAATGATAAAATTATATTGACAAAAAATATAATCATTATGATAATATTTCAAAAGGATCGATTGTTGTGCAACTATAACCTACTATTGAGAAAAAATAAGGTGATGTTGAGCAAAATTACACCAATCACCCCACACATTGTGCAACTTTATTCTATCATTGAGAAAATTAAGACCACGTTGTGTAACACTCTATTAAGAAGCTATAAAATTATATTGACAAATCAAATTGAATCATAATGGACAAAATTTCACAAGTCTCAAGTGTGATGCAAAAATAATCTATTGTTGAGCAGATATAAATTACACAACATACACTCCCAAAATCATAGAATACAAGTCTGGTATCACCACTAGTTGTAACTAATACAAGTTTGATGTCAATACTATGTGCATTAAACACCTTTGGCAACCACATACACTTCAAAATCAAAAAATACAAGTGTAGTGTTACCACTATTTGTAACTAGTATCAGTGTCAGCACTACTTTGGGTCTAAAACACAGTGTCACCACATGAAATTCACTATCAAAAACGATCAAACTGGTGACACCAAAAATTCAAACTAATATAACCCACTATGTCAACAATAATATGGGCATTAAACACCTCTTTCACCCCATACACTTAAAAATAAAAAAATACAACACTTGTGTCATCACTACTTGTAATATAATATGAGTGACACCAATACTTTGCATCTCAACCACATAGTGCCCACCACATACACTATAAAAAGAAAAAAAAAATACAAATACATACACTTCAAAAATCATAGAATACAAGAATTCAATATTAGGGGGGGAAAACCAGTGTTACCACTAATTGTAACTGATATCACTGTCAGCACTACTTGGGACACCAAACACCTAGCGTCACCACATACAATGCAAAATCAAAAAATACAAGTATGATGTCGCCATTACTTTAAACTAATCGGACAAGAAATGTCAACAATACTTTGGGCATTAAAAACCTCTTCACAAAATATACACTTCAACAAAAAAAAAACTAGGCCACTGTCACCACACATAATATATGAGCATATTCATCAAAGTTCAAGTGGTCTTTCTTCCTCAAATAAAACACAGTATCATACACAAACAAATATAACAGTGCACGAATTTAATTAATATTATACATTTACAAACACCAGTTACGACAAATAGTTACAAAATACATTGGTATGATTGGAATGGAAATCAAATACAAAAAGGTGCCAAAAACCAACTTCCATTCATACCATACATTCCATTATATTAACTACCACAAAATAGGTGCAACTACAATGTCTTTTCCAAGCACATATACATTACAAATATGCCTAAAAAGGTGATCGACATAGTGGACAAATGGGTTGATACGACACCCACTCTAGAAGACACCCTGTGTGGAAGGTATGATCACACAGTGTCCGAATGATAGGGATTGATGGCAGCATCTGATCAAGACATATTGAGCACTGGTCCCAAACCTGTTCTGGTTGAGGTGGCTCTTGTAAATTGCCATTTTGGTCTGCATTTTCTGGAGAAGTTGGGGGATCCACATCTTGTTCAGAGTCGATGCTCATATTAGATTGAGAGCTTGAATCAGAGCTCATGTCATTTTCAAATTCTTCAATGTAACGTACATCGATAATGAGATCTGGGCAGAGACCATATTCAATGAACTCAGCATCGCCTGAAAACCACCTGTGAGTATAATCCATTAACATCAGGTTGGCTACTTGAGTTCGAACCACAGCAGTGACCCCTGCTTCATGTAACACCTGATCACATTGTTCATAAGTCATCGGCAACCCATTCCACTTAGAGAAATGGTCTAGGAACAGCTCAGGGATTCTTTCAGAATTAATAGCCATGTGCAGTGTGCTAGGTCCATACACAGGCGTCTGCCTTGGTGTGATTACCACTTCAAAAGAGCCAACAGTGTAATGGTAACCAATTTGAGTTGTAGTTGGAAGTGTCATCTAAGGATATAAAACATACACAAACAAAATAAATATACACTCATATAACTTGCTGAAATCAAAACCCTAACCGACTGAAAGATAATGAAAAACTCATCTAAAATCAGGAAAAAAACAAAATAAAACTTGCTGGAAAAATGTAAAAACCCTAACCGATTGTATAAAGTTTACAGGAGAACGAAAGGGAGAGAACTACGTAAGAAAGGGCGCACCTTGTGAAGAAAACTCCGAAAAGAGGAAGAGCGTGTAGAGGACGACGAAAAGACTTGGAGAGACGATAATGGGGAAAAGAGTGGAAAGGGTTGAAATGACGTTGGATTCTTGTAGAAACAATGAAGAACACCCCCTTAAATAAAGTAACTGAATTGGACCAAGTTCTTTGATCATGAAATGGGCCACGGTCTGCTGTCTTGAAGTTTAAAATAACCCAACCACCAATCTCGTCCAAAATCCTATTGTTGTGCAAAATTTAACCTATTTTTCAGCAAAAATAAGGTCATGTTGAGCAAATTTCCACAAATCGACCATGGTGTGCAATTTAATTCTAATTATGGCCAAAAAAAAAGAGAACATCATGGAAAAAAAAATATTTAAAAATTCAAACATTATATTAAAGAAAAATAATATCATATTGGGCACAAATTCACAAAGATCAATTGTTGTGCAAAATTTAACCTATTGTTCAACAAAAATATGATCATGTTGAGCAAATTTTCACCAATCAACCATGGTATGCAATTTAATTTTAACGATGACCAAAAAAAAAGGCAGCATCGTAAAAAAATATATATTTAAAGATTCAAAAATTGTATTAAGGAAAAATAAGATCATATTGGGCGTAAATTCACAAAGATCAATTGTTTTGCAAAATTTAACCTATTGTTCAGCAAAAATATGATCATGTTGAACAAATTTTCGCCAATCAACCATGGTATGAAATTTAATTCGTACAATGACCAAAAATAAGACAGCATCGTAAGAAAATATATATTTAAAAATTCAAAAATTATATTAAGGAAAAATAGGATCATAATGGGCAAAAATTCACAAAGATCAATGTTTGTGCAAAATTTAACCTATTGTTCAGCAAAATACAACAACAGTCTCAACACTGCTTGAAACTAACACCAGTGTCACCGTTATTTTCGTACTTAGCCACCTGGTGTCAGCCCATAATATTCACTTATCTATTTTGAGCACTTAATTTGTCAGATTACATCCAAACTTCCCCATTTACACAACAACAACCTATCTAACTACTGGTTTTAAAATTTAAAACTCCAAGTTTCTTTGATCAGATCTACACACATGAGTTCTCTGAAACGAAAGATCTTTTCGTTGTTGAAATTTTTAACATCTCCACCAAATACAGAAGCTTCAATCGCTTTAATGTAAACACACCACATGAAGCCCTGTAGACAAAAAAAAACAATGTAATGTAAGAACATAAATAACAAGTATCTAAACATAACCAAAGAACAAAACAAGATAACAAATAGATACCCAGTAAAATCATGCATTAAACCAGGAACCATGTATAGCTGGAAAGGAGAGGAATCGAAGTTTTCAAATAGCCCAGCCTTTGCCAAATGAATTGGGAGCCTAATAGCAAACGGTTGCAATTGTTCTTCAAGAACACCTTCCCTAACAGCAGGGACATTGCAATCGAACACGCTGATTACCCTATCCTCAATTTTAATCTCCAACGCCACCCAGTGCTTGTTTATCACGTTGAAAATTGTGTAGATTTTCTTTACAGATGCCCATGGCTTCCCATAATCAGCAGGGCACGTACCGACAAAATACTCCTCGGTGCTGGCTTCAAGAGCTATGTCTTCCCGATAACTTGAAGCATAGTCAGGAAGGTACTTTAGATAAAATAGACAATCAAGAACAAGAACATCTCGATACTTGACAGGGTCCTCATGAATGCGCTTCCTAATGTGAATCAAATCTGCTTCTAGATGCTAAACAAAGCAATAAAAAGGTGAATTCAACAATCAACTAATACAATAACACACACACACACACACACACACACACACACACACACACACACACACACACACACACACACACACACACACACACACACTGCAGAAATACAACCAGTTATTAAATCAAACCACATATTCTTCAATAAAATGTGCTGGAAAAACTTTTTATCAAACCTTGAGATTGGACCAGCAACGGAAAAATTCCTACCAAAGATTAGACAAAGCGAAAAAAAAATATATATAGCATGAGATGCTGTAACTAATACAATAACAACACCTTTTCATAAAAAATACTAAACATAAAAATAAACCATACCTTTGCTTCTTTACGAGTCCATAAATAAATTCATGATCTTCCGAGCTGATCAGTGATTTCTTAGGGGCATGCTTTGGCATCCTCACTTTCTTCACTTTCTCAACTGGACCATACAAGAATGTACTGTTTGATGGGATAAGATTGGAAGCCTTTAGTTGGTCAACTTCGATTTGGATTGCAGGATCCTTGGCAACCGAATCCCAATCAACACCTTCACCCTTGTCATCATCATTATCAGACAGACAAATGTACTTTTCCAGGGATGGGTCAACCGTAACTCCAGCAACTTTACCAACAGCGCCTTCGCCTTCAGACTTTGTAGATTGAGGCACTTCAGCTGAAGTTGCTGGAATCCCAACCTCATCTCCAAGAACCTTAAATTCGGTGTCAACAACAACAGGTGGAGACTCCTTACCCACTCCTGGAACCTCAGGACTTACTGATGGGAAAGACACGGGCACAACTTCAACAGAAGCGGGAGATGATTTCAACATTAACTCCTCATCAGGGAAAGACTGCTGAAGATCAGACACAACATCATTCAAAATTTTGTTCACATCTTCAACAACAGCCTTCACAGGTGTGGTCTGGGGTTCACCACCACTGACACGTTCATCATCACCTCTCACAGGAGTCCCGTCAGGCTTGCCAGGAACATGCTTATCATCAGCATTCACAGGTGTGTCCTAGGACTTACCACCCCTGACATGTTCACCATCAACTATCGCAGGAGAGCTCGCAGACTTACCAGCAATGTGCTTATCATCAGCCTTCACAGGTGTGCCCTGGCACTTACCACCACTGGCGCTTTCATCATCAACTACCGCAGGAGAGCTCACAGACTTACCAGCAATGTGCTTATCATCAGCCTTCACATATGTGTCCTGACACTTAGCACCACTAACACTTTCATCATCAACTTTTGCAAAAGTGTCCTTAACATCAGGGTTGACAGGGTTTGACTGCAACCTCTCAAACAAAGCCTCATAATTAGCAACCCTAACCTCAAGCTCATCGTACCTCTTCGCCATCTCACCAAACACTTGAAGGCTCCCATTCAACTCTACAATCTTTGTTTCAATTGCATCAACCCTCGCAGACAACAGATGCATAATTTTAGGGACCTCTTCAAGCTTCTCAATCCTCCTATAAATCTCCTTCACCCAGTCAGGATGAGATGGGAGAGAAGAAGCAAAAGCATTACCATGCGTTTTTGGAGGCAACTCACAAGTAGAATCATCGTTAGCAGCCATTTGAGGAGAAACATCTTCAATATCTTCCACTTTCTCTGATGACACTGCTATTTTGTCAACTTCATCACTTGAAATGCGAACATCTTCATTTTCACAAGCAGCGGATGTTTGCCCAAGCACAGACCGCCCATCAACAAAATCATGTGCTTCAACACTCCCTAGGGGTGACCTCTGCACAGAAGGGGTCGGTACATCACCCTCTCCATCACTGTCACCAGAAGGTGTCTCGACTCCTTCAACGGTGTCACCACAATCAATGACATCTGCAAGCTCGGCCAAAACATATAGCCTCGCAGTTTGACAAGTATCCAATTTATCGGATTTAGGGGAATGGGTGTCAGAAGCCAAAACATCAACCTTGTCGTCGCAAACAGGAACTTCACCACAAGATTTGGAAGAATGGGTATCGGCAGTAAAATCTTCACCCTTGTCATCACCAACACTGACTTCACAATCAGATGTAGAGACTGCAACATGAATATCTACGGGCTCCACTCCATGGGAACCCTCAGTATCAACAACAGGAACTGAAGGAATAACAAAAGACCTGTCAAAAGTACTATCATATACTGGCCTACCACTACCCACACCACCGTTCTTCTTCACCATATACCTTCGCTGATAGACAATATTCAGCGGGACATCATCTTCTAATAGATCACATGAATCACTACCCAACCGACATCTCTTAGAAGGTGAACCAACCACATCAACCTCCTTATGCAAATCTGTGTCAGCAGTAACTCTCTTCACGTCCTTAGAAGGAATAACTCTACCACCTGTCCTCACTGCTGAAGCCTTCTGTCGAGGCATCTTTACATCACTCTTGACATATTTTTTACGGTCTAAAGCAATGTATGGATTGAATAGAACATGACTTGTAGAACGACCCCTCCTCAGGAAAACCCGTTCCTCAGAGGTATCGCTGGACTCCACCTTTTGTTTCTTTTTACCACCCATCCCTCCAGTGGAAGATTTCCTCTTCTTTGAGGTCCCTACATCTTCTTTATCCCCCTCAAGGAAAACTTCAAAAGCAGTTTCAAAGGACTTACCATCCTGTTTCTTTCTAGCAGCCTTGCCTCTCTTCACAGGTGTCTTCTTCTTTGAGGTCTCGCCTTCATCATGTTTCTGCAAGACATTAGCTTCTTCCTCCTCAACCTGGAGAGCCCTATTTGTAAACTTAGCTTCATATGCCCTTCTACGAACACGACGACTCTCATACAAAGTCGCATCAACGGGTCCAGAAACTATTTCTTCAACTGATGCATCAACTACTGCATCAACTACAACATCAGCTTTTTCACCAGCAAACGCCATTCTTTCAGTGCGTGCAAACTCCCCATAAATAGGGAACAACGGAGTATGGACAAAACGCATGTATCAGAATAAAAACCCAAAGATGCATCAAATAAAAATGTTATTTCAGAGAGAAAATATAAAATTATTACCAAATCGCCATGAAAGAACTTCTCAGCTTCAGCATATACTTGGCTATAATCACATTGCCAGTGCAACAAGTATGGATCTCTATCAGGCATCTTAAAATTACAGTCAAAATTAACGAAGATAGCTGGGAAGCTTCTAATATCCAAGCCTGTTACAAAAGAAAACTCGTTATGACACTACAAAACAATATTTAAATAATGCTCACATAAGCATTAAAGTTGTGCTGACACGGACAAAAAAATGATGACATAAGACATGCCATAACTAAAGCACAATACCTGGAATGCAAGGCAATACCCATACATTTGATAAGAACCCCTAACCCCATTCCGATCTGCAACAGAAGAACTCTTCAATGACTTCAACAAATGGGTGTATAACTCTCTACCCCAAGGATATAGTTCAAACTCTTTCTCATTGCACGCAAGAGATAAGAATTGTGCACTTACAACTTCTGACCTCCTATAAACAATTAACCTCTCAATCAGCAACAACTTTTCCATAATCAACTTCTTCTTAGACATCTTTTTCTCAGATATGAAACGATCAAGAAACTCATCATGAGTCATTTTCTTCTGCCCAAAAAATTCAAATATTGACACTTTCTTTGGGATGTTACAAACACGGTCTTCACAAGGAAGGCCTGTAATAACATAAACTCAGCAATTGAAAAACGTGCAAGATGTCCACCAACTCTAAACCACAACTCATTCTCTTTTTGTGTTTGTACTTGACGGAGCACCATTTGATGCATAAGCTGAAAATTCGTAACCATTTTGGTGCCTTGCGTCAGCACCCATCCAACGCAACTTTTTTGCAGAAACAACATACAGAACAATGTAAATATACAGTAACAGAATTTGTGATGATACAAACAACCATAAACATTAACAATAAAATGTTACAAAGACATAGTAAAATAACATAAACATCACAAAACACAACACAAAATACCAAATCCAAACACAAACATTGTTGGAACTACAATAAACTAACACAAAAACAGACAGTGTCAGCCCCATACACATGAACATAGCAGCAGATAAGTACACTATCTTCAACACAAACAATCGAAAGCATGGAAAATAGATTCACATACACGAAAAACACTAAAAAGACACTTACAAAGTGCCACACCGCAAAATTGACGAAAAGAAACAGTTACATATGCAACTTCCTATAAACTACGGAAACTACTAAAAAACGCACATAAGTATCCATATAAAGCATCGATTTAACCATAGATTGTCAATATTATAATGAAAAAACAATAAAATCAAAATAAACAAACTTAATCCAAAACCCTAGCACGACAAATTTCGCAAAAATCCTCCAAATTTATACCTGAGCTGCTGGATGACGACATTGAAGTAAACGACGAAAACTCCGAACTTTACCGAAGCAAGGAAGAACAATCGAGCGAATCAAGCCGGAAAAAGCACCAAGCCGGAAAACGAACAACGAACCAAGCCAGGGAACGCAAGATGAAAAACTTCGAGCAAAGAGAGAGTTCGAAAGAAGAGGAAATCGATTTTCTCGGAAACAGGAAAAACTGTACGTACAAAGCGAAAATAGGTATATATAGGGGATATTTTGCTAAATTATCCAAATACGTAACCATTTTGCAAAAACGTCCAAATAAAGTGCCTATTTTACAAAAATTTTCATTATTTATTACCTCATGAATTGAGTATATCAATAGTCAAATCCATGTGCTATAATTATTATGTTTATATATAGAAAACATCCCCACTCCCCAGACCAACGTTCGTGGAAAATCAAATAGTCCTAATATATTTTTGACCAAAAAGATCTCACGAGGATGAACGATTATAAATTTGTAAGTAAATTAAATATCATTTTCACATTTCGTCATGGATAACGTGCATGTCTCGTTTAGTCGTTTCTCTTAATCATTGATGCTAAATTAAATAAATTAAAACTGCGGGTGGAATTTTTCTGATACACAATATTTTCTTCTCGATCTGTTTATATATTGTGAAGAATAAATTATGAGATAGCTGGCCGGTTTTAATTGGCTTTTAATTCTTTGACATCTTCTCTTACACTTAAAATCTCTAATAAAACTCATATCTGTATATGAACAATACATAAATCAAATGTGATCGATTTTGAGTAATTCATGACCTGGTATGTTGTTAAAAACTACGGTGGTAACCACACTTGTACGGAAATTACCATACCAACCACGTACCAACCACAAACCAACTATGGTGGTAACCACACTTGTGGTAACCAACATGATGGTAACCATCTTGGTGGTAACCACGTGAAGGTGGTACGGTAATGGTAATGAAATCTGAATACCATGGTTACCATAGTTGCCAAGTATATATATATTAAATTTTTTATTTAATTTTGTATTGTTATTACCTTTAAGTTTTAAGTTTTTAATTTGTATTTTATGTTTTGATTTTGACCTAAATTGATCTTTCTTACTTTTTCTACTATAAATAGTAGAGACATTTTGAATGTTTGAAAACTTTGAACTTGTTTTGTTTGAACTTGCAGGAACATTTTGAATGTTTGAACAATTGAACTTGGTTTGTTTCAAGACTTTGAACTTGCTTGATTTGAATTGGTTTGTACTTTAGGTTGTGAACTTAATTTATTTGAACTTTTAATTAATAGGTGATAATCATATTATTTCTGGTAACCATATTTTTTTCATTCGGTAACTTTGATGACTACCGGACAGTAGCCAATGGTTTAAAAAAAAACAAAATTATAACTTGGTAACCATGGTAATGTACCAATGGTTACCACATATCGTGGTTACCACATATGTGGTAACCACAACTTGTGGTTGGTACGTGGTATAAAAATTTGCGTACCACCAACTTGTGGTTGGTACGTGGTAATCACCATTTTTTGGTGGTTACCGTACCATGCCAACCCTATTAAAAACATCTCAATATTTTTATTGTGGAACAACTCATATTCCAACATCTTCTTTCTATGGAACACAATTTGAAAATACAAAGATTTAAAAAAAAAATGAAACTCTAGAATTCGCCATGTCTTAAACTCTAAGAGCATCAGCATTCATGGGGTAACCCCATCCCTCTCTCCCCTCGTAATATTTTGACACATTATTTTCCACTAACTCTACCACATCCTTTAAGAATTTAACTTTTATCCCACATCCATAAGTTTACCACATTACTATTTTTTTTAACTTTAATTATACCCCACCACATATTTTAACCAATTAAAATTTAACCCACTTAATAAAAAAAATAAAAAAACCTCACTTTTATTAATTTTATAAAATAAAATGTGATGGGGGAGGGGATGAGTTTAACCAATTCCCTAGGGTTGCCCCTTTCCCTTGGTGGAATGGGTTTTATCCCACACCCATGAGTTTACCCCATAAGAGGAATGGGGAGGAGAAAACCCATGAGTGTTGATGCTCTAATACATCTTGTACGCCTCTACAAATTACAATGAGTGATTGAAGGCAAACACAGAGATTCAAGCTACAAGAACCTTAAATTTAGATAACATAATTATATTGGAAGAATATCTCGATGATTGCCCCTCGGGTTTCCTCTTCACAATCTAGTGATGAGGGAAGGCGAATATCTCGATGCTCTTCACTTTCTATGATTGGCGACAACCTTTAATGGTTGTCATTTTGCCTTGATTGTATCCATAAGCGAGAGATGATGTTTGTTGACGAGTAGCAGTCTATTGGTCTTATTGTCGATTTTTTTGTGGCCGTAAGTGGCGATTTTCGGTGACCGTAAGTGGCGATTTCCGGTGGCTGTAAGTGGCGATTTTCCAGTGGTCGTAAGTGGCGATTTTCCGGTGGTCGTAAGTGACGATTTCCTGTGGTCGTAAGTGGCGATTTCCGGCGGCCGTAAGTGGCGATTTCCGGTGGCCGTAAGTGACGATTTCCGGTGGCCGTAAGTGACTAAGTGGCGATTTCTAGTGGTCGTAAGTGGTAATTTCTAGTGGCCGTAAGTGGCGATTTTCCGGTGTCGTTCGTAATGCATGAATTATTGCTTGGTCTAGTAGCAACGTCGTTGCTTCGTGCTCATGCCCCAACTCCTACTGTTACCTATGCAAAAACGCCAAAAGAGCAACATACCACAACAAAAGTGGAGGGGGCATGTCCCGCTCTCCATGCAATTTGTACATTAAAATTTGACCATGTAGTGGAAACTCATTCATGCTTTACAAGGTAGAATCATAAAGGATCATATAGATATTGGGAGGATAAAATATCAGTGAGCTTAAAATAAATAGACAGAGTAAATCGAGACAAAGCATAAGGGATACAATCCGTTACATGGAAGGTAAAAGCAAAAGCTTGGCCAAGTGAACTGTCCAATTAGCTAGGCGACACACTAACATGTAGTGCAAACTCATACATTTTACAGGGTGAAATCATACCGGGTCATTTAATGGACCTTTATAAGTGTAACCGGAGCATAGACAAATATTACTGAACAATTTCCTATTCGGCATTTAGGCATGTAAGCTTAAGCTAACAACCAACGCCTTTTAAACAATCAAGACGGCACGAAGCTCTTGTCGAGGGGCGGTTCCACCGCTTCATGGAGGTTCAACGGAGATTGGTGGGGGATGGGCTGCCGCCAACGATCCCTGGATCCAAACTGATCGTCAATCCACTATTCTGCCACCGAGATCGGGCCTCTCCTTTGAACCATCATCGATTTCACCTTGCTTGGTTCATTGGGAATTTCGATGATGGTGTGCTTTTCGATCGAATCGCCACGGACGTCGTCAAATGTGATGCATAATATCCGCATCAAGATTCTTCAAGAACCTCGATCGAGCTAGAACCTGGAAATCATTGCCAAACGAGGTCGGACGGGGCTAACCTCCCCCAGAGGACTCTCTGACGCTCAAGTCAGGGTTTGTCGGCTGCCAAAGAAGCTCTCCCTAACCCTAGCTCATCACCCATAGATATAATGAAAATGAGGGCTGAATTAAATGCTACCCGGTAAAAGACAATTATGCCCTCAAGTGTCGTATGGGCTTACTTTAGTCCTATCATTTATTTAACTATAAATAAAGGAATCCGACCATTTTTACAAATAAAAATAAAAATTTTATTTTGTATTTTATATCTGCGGTCGCTTTGGGCCCAAGGCTCCGGAAATCAGGACACCTTGCCAACAACTGGCCCAAGCCCAAGGCACACCCAAAGAAATCACAACCGGGAAAGCGCCTAAGGCAACCAATGTAAATGTATGGAAGAGATGAAGAGAAAAATAATAAGAGAAAAGTTGTGATTAGTTGAAAAGATTTAAATTAAGGAGATTTTGACACATTATCAAAAATGATTTTGAATTAAGATATTATATAAATATAAATATAGATATATACAGATAATATCATCCAAAATATATGAAGAACGTCTTAAACTGGCCTTGATGGATTAAGATTTAAGAGTAAAAAAGGAAAGCGATTTGGTTGGGATTAAAAAAAAAAAAAAATTGGGGGAGATTTTAGGTAGGTTGGGTCAGCCAAAACTCCAAAGAGAAGAGAAGTGGTGGTGGGGGTTAAATGCGGTGTAGCAATCAACCAAACAAACATACCATCTTCCATTCAAACAATAAACCCCCAACAACTAGCCCTTGTTCAGTCCTTAACACGCACCAACGGCACACAATTATACCTCTCTTACCTTCTACTCTTCTTCCTCGCTTGCTTTTGTTTAATCATACACGCACACACATACACACAATGTATCATTCAAACAACCGAGTAAATCAATTAACAAATGATTTATCATTTTCATCTCTGCCTCTGACATTTTGGAGGTCCAGATAAAGCAGGTGTCAGCCCCTTCCTCCCTCTACATAAAAGAGGATACCTTCCAACATACCAAATCAACTCAATTACCATCTCCTGAGGAGGAAGAAGACGAGGGGGAGGGCTTCTTCGGGTGATGCAAATGAGGTACAGCGGCAATATTGGCAAGTACCAGCTTGGCCAGACGATTGGAGAAGGCACCTTTGCTAAGGTGAAGCTTGCCAAGAACACCGTCAATGGCCATCATGTGGCTGTTAAGATCATAGACAAGAACATGGTGATTCAGAACAAGCTCATGCATCAGGCAAGTTATTATGCTATATAATCTGGATTCGATTACATGAGGTATTGACTTTCATATTTCTGACATCATTTCTTCGGGTTTTCCTTTGTTTGTTTGTGGGTTTAGGTGCAGAGAGAGATTAGAACAATGAAGCTTTTGAACCATCCAAATATTGTCAGGATATATGAGGTATTTTGGAAACTCAATTTACACGATCAAACTAAGAAAAAATTGCACCACAATTCACCTTTTTTTCCGGGGACTCTTTCTGTGATGGATGTAGGTCCTTGGCACCAAGACAAAGATTTACATAGTTATGGAGCATGTACAGGGAGGGAGTCTATCCGATAAACTGGTGCGCGCTCTTCGATTCCCATACCTCAAATTCATTTGGTGAGAAATTGATTTTCATTGTCGAGTTGTTCTGCTGGCATTTCTTCATTCGTGCAGTCATATACAACAAAGCTAAATGAGAACGAAGCAAGGAAAATTTTCCAACAGCTAATTGATGCAGTAGAGTATTGCCATAGCCGGGGAGTATATCACAGGGATCTAAAGGTACGCACAGAATGAAACATATTTAAAGATCAAAATGTGAGCTGAAAATGAGTTGGGTTGGAATTTCTTACTTGCAGCCGCAGAATCTCCTCCTGGACGGCAAAGGAAATCTCAAGGTTTTAGACTTTGGCCTGAGTGCATTGACACAGGTACTTGCACAACTCCGAGTCATGATAGTTGATGTTCGATTCGTGTTTATGCCCATATGGCCATATCCAAGCATTCATCCTAAGTCCTGCTCTCCTCTGAATTGATCCTCAGTCACAACCCGAAAAGTTGCTGTCAACAGCATGTGGCTCTCCCTGCTATGTAGCACCTGAGGTAAGAAAAACACCCAAAACTGTTCATGTGTTCACTGAAATCTCATTCAGTGTCTAGCAACTACTGAGAAGATAAACTAGTGAAGGATTCTCATGTCGAAACTACACATGAAACAGCTGATCAGGAATAGAGGATATGAGGGGGCAGCAGCGGATGTATGGGCTTGTGGAGTAATTTTATTTGAAATACTGAGTGGGGATCTGCCATTCAATGACCAAAGTCTAGCAAAATTGTATAAGAAGGTAAGGATCATCAGCAGAACTGTATTATGCCAAAATACCGACTCTCTAAAAAAATCTGATGTTTTTTGTTGATTTTCCTCAGATTTTGGAGGCGGACTTTAAATGCCCAGAATGGTTCACAGCAAGCCAAAAGAAGCTGATCTCCAGAATATTTGAAACTGATGCGAAAAAGGTACATATTTTAATCAAATCGCAACATGCAAAGTACATAAAATGATATAGGTTACCAACAAAAGGCTCTCGTCTTTGCAGAGAATTACAATCCCAGAGATAATGGAAGACGAATGGTTTCAAATAGATTATGAGCCAGCAATTGGAGAAGATTTTGATGATGATGTTTACTCAAACAAGGATCAAGGAACTTCGCTTTCAATCGAGGTATAACACGAAAAAGGATTAGTGTTATACAAATTTCAACTTTTCTTGTGAGATTAAAGGACGAGTGTTGCACAAATTTCAACTTTTCTAGTAAGATTCATTCATTCATCTAATTATTCTGAAATCAGATGCAGGAAACTATGACAGACAAGACTGTATCTCAAGCACCTGGTTTCATTAATGCCTTCCAGCTGATAGCAATGTCACAAGACCTAAACTTGTCAGGTTTATTTGAAGAGAAGGTAAATCTGCCACAGAGCAAACAAGACCTACATAGCATTTATTCTTCGGGTTTTTCATTTTAAAGAAGCTAAAAATGATCACCCTGCAAAACATAGGAAGCTGACAAAAAGAGGGTAATGCTTGGCTCCAACCACACAATTACTGAAACTATAGAGAGAATAGAGGCTGCTGCAAGAGACTCAAGCCTATTAGTTGAAAGGATAAACAATTCCAGGGTAAAACTTTCTCCCTTGTTTCTTAAGATTTAAATAATAATATGATGAAAATTTCTGATAATTTCTCTCACTATTTCAGATCAAGATCCATCCACTTCAGAAAATGAAATCATCTAGGTCATCCGTTAATCTAATGGCAGAGGTAAATTTTGCATACAACAAAATAAACCCATCGATGCAAGAAAATGTAAACTTACTTGGCTATACATGAAAACTTTTCAGGTGATCAAGGTGTCTCCCACAGACTGTGTAGTGGAACTATCAAAATCTACTGGAGAGATAAGAATGTACCAAGAGGTATTGGAAAACCTCCTTCCAATGTATCTCAACTGAATCCAATTATCCTAACTACTGACTCGATTGCTCAAATTATGTGGAACAGTTCTGCAAAAGTTTGTCAAACCTACTAGATGAAACATACCACCAGTTGACACGGCAAATGTCCAAAGATGATAGTGTCATTGGCACTCTAATCCAACCCGGAAGGTAAGGGGTTAATCCTGCAAAAATCATAATAATAATACTACTATATGGTTTCTGTGAGAGCTCTCATGCTCATCGTGTTTTTTTTTTTTATCACGCAGTGTAAATTCAGCAGAGAAGCCAGATCTCCGTGGGTATTCTTCATCATAAAGAGCACATAATTTTTTTTTTATAAGTTTTTTCAAGATCTCTTACGATGATATTCATTGTAAAAACAATGTGAGACATGTTTCAAATAGAACATGTAAACATAGGGAAAAGGAAAGTTAGGCATTAATATTTCTTCTTTATAAATAAAGTATGGAAAAAGCGTTCTTTTTCTTTATCACACAGCAATTTGGAAATAGTTATGAAAAAGGGGCTAGATATAAAGTGTCAAACCTCATCCCTCACAGCTTATGGTGAAGGTCGCTCACCAGGATAGAGGTTATACCTTCCTCCAAAATCTCAAATGCAAAAAAGGTTGTAAAGCAATTAAATTTCCCCTGCTCTTTCACACATACACTCCAGCAATTTGGAAATAGTTACGAAAAGGCTGTAGAGCAATTAAATTTCCCCTTCTCTTTCACACACACTCCAGGGTCAAGCATATTGAATCGACTTCACAATTTTTCTACGATTCAGTTTATTTGAATTTTGTAACTATTCAAGAGTATACAACTTAAAGTAAAGATTAAAGAATGACTGACCAAAGTTCACAAGCATAAAATTAGCAAAAAAAAAAAAAAAAAAGAGAGACCCACTAGTGAGTTTGGCTTAGACCTTAGACAATGCTGTAATCTCTAAGCAGCAGCATCTTGCAGTTTGATTAGATTCCTGATAGCAGATCTTGTGTCATAATCTAAACTAATCAAAGATGATAGATTATGATATAATCACAACTAAATGCATAAATCAGGCAGCTAATGTATTTGCCAAGACACGTATTTGTGATTATGAACTGGCTAATAGATACAAGATCATTCAATGTTTTACCCTCCTGGTTGTCGATAGGACTCAGGATTTTCGAGCATACAAGTTTGGTAGTTTTCATTCTAGGCATTTATGTTTTGCCAATTTCACTGTTGATAATGAGCAAATTCTAAGAAACTTCCCAACATAATCAACACTCAAAGAGAGAAGCTCTTAGTTTCCAACTTTGTGAACATATCAAGGCTTGCAGTTGTAGGTCACATCCGGCTTAACTACGTGATACCCTATGCTATATTTTCTTTCCCTTTTTTTTCTCTTTTGCAGAAAATCATATTATATTTGACATTATACGCTGAGGCAGTAAGGTTGTTGGTAGGTGTGGAAGTGGGGCGGGACTTGTTGGCTGCTAACCGCGCGAGTGCACTACCTACCACGTTCATAAGAGCTGGCTTTATAAATACATTTCATTAAAACCTGAAATCTCCCCTAATATCTTTTCTAATTGACTATATGCAGTATCAGATTCCGGCTTGTTGAGAAATTCTATCTAATTCTTCTATGGGTAAATTGCACAAAACCACACCTTATTTGAGAATTTTTGCATCGAATATGTACAAATAATTGAAGCTTAATATGGTTGTACGTGGATATTGATTGTTAAAAAATAGAAGGGTGATTAAATGAAATTTTAAAACAAAGGATGGTTTTGTGAAAGTAGCTATAAAACAACAAGTGCTCTCACATTTATCCACAGGGAGGGTGCCGGGGCCAAGCATATTGAATTGAGTTCAGAATTTCATTCCATGCTTCTCATTTATGAGAGAATTTTGTACCTTTATCCATTTAAGAGTATAACTTGAACTTTGAGGCTTGCAAACCATTTATACTGAAAAAGGAAAGAACCAGCAGCCATATTAAAGAATGACTGATCAAAGATCAGAAACATAACATTAGTACAAAGAAAAGATTCGCTATTGACTTATCTATCAACTTATCGCCAAGTAGTAGCACCTTGCTGCAGTTTGATAAAAATTACAACATCAGAATCTTTTGTCACAATCCAAACTTATCAAAGAAAATAGTTTTGGATGGGTTCAGCCTGGCTGGATAATCACAAAACTTATTGCATTAATTGGACCAGCTAACGCATTTTTGTCCTTAGGGCTCCAGAGATTTCTTCATTCTAGGGCCAGAATTATTGATATTTGCCAATCTTAGCAAACATCCCCACATAATAAACACTCAAAGATACATCTGGATCGTCTCCAGCTGACCAGCTATGTGAAGAAATCAAGATTTGCACTTGTATATCACATCCAACTTAACTACTACGCTTCATTTATTTACTAGTTTCTACCGGAAAAATAACATGCTATATCCCCTAAAGCATCTGCATATTGCATACATTGTAGTCATCAGCTATCAAGATTTAGACAACACATTTCATATAGCCATGAAATTTCCCCAAATTCCTTTTTCTGAGAGCAATTTTCCCTGATTTATTTACATGGAATTTTCATTGTGAAAACCCTTAAAAACCAAATAATTTAAAGTTTCACCTGTGGACCGACAACACTCTCAGTCTCTCATCACATTAACCAAAACAATTTTCGTGTTCTTTCCCTCTTAAACCACACAAAGAAAAAATTTCATTTTTTTAGATTTTCAAATCTCCTCTCCCCCCTTCTCATCATTTTCGTCCTTTCCCCTTTCTTTCCTTTCTAATCATTACTTAATTTACCAAACACACTGTAAGCATCTGCCGTTAACAAGATTTATCCACTCCCGAACAAACACATTCTACGGAGTATGATTTTCCACAACACATTTCATACAACCATGAAATTTCCCCCAATTCCTTTTCCTGGAAGCAATTTCCCCTGATTTCTTTACATAAAATTTTTCATTAAGAGAACCCTTAAATTTGCGGATACATGCATTTAGCCACCATAAATTCCTGGATTCTTTTCATCCATTAAACATTTTCCTAGTTTTATGCATTTTCAGAGCGAAATTCGGTGACCCCCTTAAAAACCAAATTCCAGCCCCCTCCATCCAAACTCTCCTCAATTTGAACAGTAGGTAGAATCAAAACAAACCAAAGGAAGAAGACAAGAGAAGAAAACGAGTTTACCATTAAGAAATGACGTCAGTGAGTACCCCTTCGGCCTCGGCAGAGGAATCCCACCAGGAAACGCGGCACGTGGCGGTGTGCGCGTACCCATTCGGGACCCACCCGGTCACGCTCCTCCAACTGACGCGCCAAATCGGCGAATCCGTGCCGGCGGACGCCGTCGTGGGGTTCACCTTCTTCAGCACTGCCTCCTCCAACGGGAAGCTCTTCGCGGGAACCGCGGTGCCGGACAACGTCCTGCCTTACACGGTGGAGATCCCGGAAGGAGAGGAGGGGAGAGGGGCGAATGAGGTGGATAGGTTCCTGGAGGCAGGGGCGGAGGCGCTGAGGAGGAGCATAGCGGAGGCGGAGGCGGAGGTGGGGACGGAGATAGGGTGCGTGGTGGCGGACGCATACTTGTGGTTCAGCAGAGCAATAGCGGAGGAGAAGGGGGTGCCGTGGGTCCCATTTTGGACTTCGGGTCCGGCTTCTCTCTCCGCCCACGTTTCCACTGATCTCTTCCGCACCAAATTTGGCCTCGAAGGTATGCTCCATTCGACCACCTGTGCTTTTCTCCACAATTACATCATCTCGAACGTATGCACCATTTTGAAAATTTTGGAGCTTCTGAAAAATGTTAGGGCTGGTTTGGTATAAAGAAACAAATTTTGTATAGAACAATATAAATAGATAAGATGAAAATGATATTTTTTGTGTGAAAAATACAATGAAACCGGTAATAATTAGAGTTTGATTACTCCTTCATCAGATTAATA
The DNA here is from genome assembly GCA_037127255.1 of Persicaria tinctoria. Taxonomy (NCBI): domain Eukaryota; kingdom Viridiplantae; phylum Streptophyta; class Magnoliopsida; order Caryophyllales; family Polygonaceae; genus Persicaria; species Persicaria tinctoria. Next base: position 55,007,441 of record JBANSL010000006.1, on the reverse strand, counting down.
CTTGAAATAAGAAGTAATAAATATGAAAAGTTAAAATGAGAGGAAAATGTTTAAATTTTTTAATAATGTATGTTAAATTATAATTGGACTATATTTATTTCCTTTCCCTTTACCTTTTTAAAATTTCAACCAAACGAGTCCTTAAAGTTTTTTTTGTTTAATAAATTCTCATTTCATTTTCCAAAATAGAGAAACAACGTTAAAAAAATAGAGATGATATCTTAAATCTTCAAGCATCTTTAGTGGTGGTGTTTGGAGTACCATAGACTTATTTTTAAATTAAAAATAAAAATAAATGTAAGAGTTGGGGTGAGAATCAAGACAATTATTACAAGTATTATGTAGATGATATTCACTCTTACATAATATCATAAGTTTTATCCAATGAACAATAGCACACCCTTTTATTTGCAATGAAAAGTAGAATATCAACCAACAAATAAAAAATGGCAATTAAATTTATTTTTACTTTTATATTATCAGATTGAGATTCGATTCTAACTTGTACAAAAGTCACATGAACGGAATCGAAGGCCAGCTCTAATGCAATGTTAAAATTTGAGAATTTTGATCAAATCGTTTGAAAAGATAGTTGTGTTAGATTTATTTTTGTTTTGATGTTATAATTTAACTCGAGATTTGTCTTCTTACACTAACGCTTAGGCTAAGTGTATAAATTTCGTCTTCCCTCACATTGATAAGTCCTAAACGAATGTGGGATATTTGTTTTTCATTTTTAACATCGGTAAAATTTCAAAGTATATGATATTTAAAGATATAATCGTTTAATGAATGATATTGATTGTGTGTTATTATTATGTTTCTGACTACGATTAACTTTTGCTTGGAAAAACATTAATTTTGTAGACATAATCATACACAGGTATAGAAGGCAGGGAGCATGAATCTGCCGATCTAATCCCAGGATTCTCAAGCATACTAGCTGAAGACCTCCCACAAGGAGTCGTTTCTGGGGACCTAGCTTCTCCCGTGTGCCAAATGCTTCACAACGTTGGCCTCAACGTCCCCAAGTCCACCGTCGTCTCCATCAACTCCTTCCAAGAGCTCGAACCCATGATCAATCACGACTTCAAGTCCAAGCTTCCTGGCCTCCTCAACGTCGGCCCTTTCTCGTTAACCTCTCCTCTCCCTCGGACAGACTTCACCGATGACCATGCTTGCATGTCTTGGCTTGACCACTACAAGGACCATCCTTCCTCCGTCGTTTACATTAGCTTTGGTACACTCACTACCCTCTCCAAAGATGATATCAAAGCTATAGCCGAGGCCCTCGAGGCTAAGGGCTCGCCCTTCCTATGGTCTCTAAGAAAGGAGTATCAGAATTTGCTCCCCAACGGGTTCATGGAGAGGATCAATTGTGATTCCAAAGACGAGAGTATAGGGAAAGGCAAAGTTGTCCCATGGGCACCCCAAGTCCAAGTGCTCGGACACCCTTCAATTGGTGTTTATATAACACATTGCGGATGGAACTCTGTGATGGAGAGCATCGTGTATGGTGTGCCAATGATTTGCATACCCTTTTTACATGACCAGATGTTGACGAGTAAGTTCATAGAGAGTGTGTGGAAGATAGGGATTCGAGTCCAAGGAGGGAAGCTCACCAAGGAGGGAGTGGAGAAGGCGTTGCAAATAGTGTTGTCGGAGGAGGAAGGGAAGGTGATCAAGGAGAGTGTTCAAGCCTTCAAGGAGAAGGCAGAGGAGGCCACGAGGGCCCCGATGGAAGTTCCATCAACGATATTGAAAGGTTGTCTGATATTGTGATTGGTTTGTCAAAGAAAGAGAAGAAGGATGCACGTAATGCTCCAAATGTAAGACTGTGGAGGAAGTGGTTTAAAGTGTTCAAACTTTGGAAGCGTTGAAGTGACATACAAAACAAGTTGTTAAGTAATCAGATCCTAAGTATAGGCTAGCGATAAGTTGTTAAGTACATAGGCTAGCAAGAATTATATACTAGATTTGATAATCCTGTGTTACAATAATTTTTGTTGCAGATACAGTAGTGAAAGGATTTACAACCTCAAAATGTAGATGTTATAGTATAAGATATATCAGTCGTACGTTGTTGGTTATAGTATAAGATATGTTATTCAAGGAAAGAGTGCGTACATTCTTACCGCTCAAACCCTGCTCCATTGCGTGATTTACTAGGTAGTGTTGTTGTTTATTGGTTTAATTATATATTTTCTTTTCATTGAAAGGTAAAAAAGTCTTATTAGCCAATGGAAACAAGAAAAATAGCTTATATGGGCCCCTAATAGGACACAAACCCAAGAATAGAAAGGGCATATGGTATAGGCAATTAGGTACTTAGTTGAAGAAATTGCTGATTTGTGCCTATGTTTCTTATAAGTTTTAGAGCCATTATTAACTATTCAAAATCTGTTCTCTAAATTGAAAATACAACAATTATATAAAATAGTTTAAACATATTTTTTTATCTAACGTACCTATTCTTTAATGACAAATTTTATTAATCATGAGAGGTAAAGTTCACATATAACATATTAGGGCAAATTCAATAATAGCGGATTCATTAACCAAAGGATTGCCTCATAACGTTTTGATGGACACTTGACTCTGTTGATATTTTTTTTAGTACCTTCATTCATTGTAAGTTTTATTTTGCATAATGTCCTATATATGTTCATGAAAAATATTATGTAAGCTATGTAAGAGAAGTATAAAAATCTAGCTCCTAATCGCCCATAAAGTAAGTCCATTTCACATAATTATAGAATATGCATATAAAGAGAGCTTTGGATGAGTTGTTGATTAAGCACGCGATGAACCAAGTACGAGAGAATTTTTGCATGAGGGGAAGAGAATACTACCTTATTGGCACCGATAAGGTTAGTACTCCCTACACTCAAGTCCAGCTCCTTCTAGATGAGATATAAGTTCTGAAAAATACCATCCTTGATCTCATGTCGAACTATAGCAAGAGTTTCAATCCACAATTATTTAACTACTTCAAGGAAGGCAAGTTCCACCACAATATTACACTTTGATGATCAGTGTTGTATTTTTGCTAGTGTGTGCAAGTAGTGCAAACATTGTAGACTTTGTACCATTTTTTTAGAAAGAAATGTATAGCTAGTAATGTATATTGGTTGGATTATGACACGGTTTTATAAGCATGGACCTATAATATGATTTGGTTTATGATTTGGACACGGTTAGTTGTTTTTTAGTCTTCAAGCTGATGAGTGATTGATCCAACATGATGCAATAGCCTGAAAAGACATTTAGCAACACATTTTTAACAAATGAAGAAGCTTTTCCCTCACGACCACCTCTGTACCACTCAGGAACTCCATGGAGTTTAAAACATACTCCATCGGTTTGAAATTATTTGAGGTTTTATAACTATACACACTAATTAAGAAGTTCAATTTCCGAGTTCAAATTAAAATTATGCACATTAATAAATACAAAAGTGCTTTGAAGTGACTCTGCAACTTCCTGTAAAAAGTAGGACTAAAGGTTAACTGAGGAGTTGATATGGATATTTGTGGGTAGGGGTTAATTAGTCGTACAATTAATTAGTAAAAGTGGTGGGTCAGAACCAAGAATGTCAATTAATTTTATAAGTGAATGTAATCTCAAAACGTCAATTAAATTCAAACGGAGGGAGTATATGTATCCATCATGTGACCTTTGCCTCCTCATTTTTTTTCTTTCCTAAATTTTTTCTTATCATTCTAATAACCTTTTTTGCGTAAGTCAACACAAGCACAAGATTATCAGTTGGTGTTGAAGACTTCATACCTTCCTTTATCACCATCAATGCCACTCTCTACTTGATAAACAAGATAATAAACTTTTTTTTTTATTGATGGTAATGGGTTCATGTTAGGAGGAAGAATTGATCAAACAAATATAATATAAATGTAAACGAATACAATCACAACCGCTCTCCACAACCTCTCTCTCTCTCTCTCTCTCTCCTCTTCCTAACTCTAGGCTTACACGATTGCTTGTGTGTTTGGATGATTGAAAGAAGATTTTATCCACATTAGTAATTCCCTATTTTACCTAAGGGGGAATTTAATTGTTTTATTTTATTTATTTATCAAAGTTTATCTCAGGAAATAGATAGATAGATTTAGATAGAAGATATAGTTGTTTCTTTCCTAGATTAGCTAGATGGAGCACTATAAATAAAGCCATTGGAGCTGTGTTTTAGGATCATTCTATTTCAAACAATTGAGCAAACACTGGTTAGGCAATTTTGAGAGGTTTTTGGAGAGAGAGGCCGATTGGAGTAAGAGAGCGGAAGTGATCTGGCTTTGTTCGGTTTGTACTTTCTCCAATTTGATTTAATGCAAGTAGTTTCTTTTATAATATTGATGTTTGTCATCATGATGAAGAGCGAGTAGTCACGCTATTTCTAGGGTCGGTGATGCGGGACGAATGTCATTGGCAATTTCGCCCTTCCCAAACTAGTGATAAAAATCCAAACTTAAACACACAATTAATAGATTAGGCAATCAATCAATTTATAAACCAAATAACTACTAGTATAGCAAGAAAGTCAGGTGTCGAACCCACATGGAGAAGCACTTTCCTACTCAATAACTCTAGACAAGACTCTTTAAAGCAAAAGCAATAACCTTTAGACAAATAGAAAATATAAAAGTAACTAGATTGCAAATCACAAAGCAAATTGATATCAAGATAGAAAGAACTTTTCACCTGTAATTCTCTGACATGGTTGGAATTCATGGTCCTCGGATTGATTTATCAATTATTCATATTCTTAGGTATACTTGACTAAAGTTGAGAGACCCGCAGAGATTCACTCGTCTTATTCGATATCACTAAAGAATAGCATTAAGAACTCAAGTAATCAAGACCAATTGACACATTGACTATATTCAATCAAGACTAATAGGCGCATACCGAACTCAATCTTAATCAAATATCCTCAACGTAGATCAACTGAAATCATCCACTACAAAGATAAAAGACATCGCTATCATCAATACCTTTGTTTGCTCTCAAGAAAACAACAACGAATTCATAGCTAGAGATGCAATTCCTAACATGTTGATCAGGCATAGAAAGGAACACAAATATAAATTACGCACAAGATGATAACTAAGAACATGAATAATTAAATAAACTCAAATCCTCACAATCCAAACAGCCATGTCTTCGAATCACAGGCGAAACTATGAGTTTAGCAACTCATAGGCCAATTCTCTCTCCCTCTAATGGTGTTCATAGTTTCACACAATAGCCACACTCTCCGGCTAAATAAACAGAAAACATCATAAATAAGGTCCATAAGGGTCGGCAAAACCCTAGAGGAAAATAATATAAATAATATAAATTAATTGTCGTCGGATCCAAAACCACGTATACGGGAACTGGGGTAACGGCGGGCGCCGTGGAAATGGCGACGGGCGCCGTCTCTGTAGTGCTCGTCGTTCCTCATTTTCCTTCAATGAATTCCAATGTCGTGCATCCTTGCTCTTCCTTAAATCTTCCTCAGCTCCCATGTGCTTCAAATCATGCTTCTTAAGCTCTTTCCATAGTCCATCCAAGATCGGAATGTAATTCTGCATAATAAACACTTAAAAATGCATAGATTCCAAACTCGAATACTTCACAAGTAACAAACGGAACTAGACTCAAAACATATCAAAACCAATACCTAAAAGCAATAAGAAACACCTATAATGCCTTATATGAAATATGCATTATCAAATCCCCCCACACTTAACTCTTGCTTGTCCTCAAGCAACCATAAGGAAAAACATCATCTACGCATCCCACAGGAAATCTTTCACAACTTCATTCATCAAAAGAAACATCATCAATAGTGAAAATATAACCAAACATATAAATGTCATAACATGTATATGGGATCAAATTGCTTGCATGCTCAAAAATCAACCTTACCAAGGATAAAATGTGTATCTCACACTCTCATGTGTTTAGGCTTTAAGCATACACTCACCTAAATTCCATATACAAGCATCAACTAGAATATTGACATTTATATCATAAAATCTCCACCGGATACGTCAATGCAAAAATAAAAACATCAAGAGGACTTTCGCTCAAAGGAAATCTTCATAGAAGATTCCATTCGGCGGGGTTGTAATGGGGTTTGGTAGAAACATAAGGGCAAGAACTTGTATTTGGTCATGTGGTGCAATAAATTCCGGGAAAATAAGATTCCAAAACTCCAAACATAATACAAACCAAATCAAATATATCAAGCTCACAAACGCACAACATCTCTCAATATCATCAAAATAACTCCAAAAATCTCACATCTCATCATCTCACATATAGTGCAATCTCAACACCCAATCAATGTATCTCATAACCAACATAAATCCCAATTCTTCCTCATTATGCAAACATAAGATAAATGACTCTTTATGCTTTCTCTTTTTTTTCTTTTCATTTTTTTTTCGGATTTTTTTAACTTACTTTTACCCCTAGGGGAATTTTGTTCTCCCTAGGTCCAAAATTTTTATTTTCTTGAGCCACAATACATGAAAATCAAATGCATAAACATGAGGGACTAAATAAGCACATAACATTACATCTTCTCAAAACCATAAACCATAAAAGCACACTTTAGTTTCATCCTCCTCAATCTCCAAAATAGATTCCATAACCCATTCAAAATCTCAATTCCCCCGGAATAAGGGTAAGGCTCATCATAGGCTAGGAATAATAATTTTGTGGAGCTAACAATAAAACAGCTAAAGGCTTAAATTGGCTTCAAAGCAAGATATAACATAGGGTAGATATGCATAAATGTGTGGCTAAGAGTTTGCCTCTATCATTTGAACTTATCAAGCATTGAACATGTATATAATCGGCCTTGAAGATAGATAATCATGGCAATACTCAATGATAAATGCATAGGAAGAGTATATCACACAAGAAAAGCAAAATGAATAAAGATGTATCCTTTATAAGGCCAAAAATATCTCACTGAGACAATTTTTTGTTGAATTCCAAGCATACTCCCAAACTTAGATCATACATGCTCAATTATATATGCTCAATCATATTTCACATAAAAACCAATTTTCAAGATAAGATCAAATCATTGAAGAATTCCATGGGATTTATAAGATCATGTCAAGACAAACTCAAATCAAGATGGGTATCCTTGACAACACAATATGCAAAACAACAAAACAAATAAAAGACTCAAAAGAAATAACATAAAAGAAATATAATTTTTTTTTCGACATTTTCTAATTTTTTTTCCTTTTTGACATTTTATATAACATAAAAGAAATAACATAACGGAAATAATCAAAGACTCAAAAACAAAAACTCAAAGACAAATAGAAATTCAAACATGCACTAACCTAACTAATTTACTTCAATCTCCCCCCCCCCCTCCCCCCCCCCCCCCCCCCTCCCCACACACACTTACATGTTGCATTGTCCTCAATGTATAAAACACAAAAATGAACAATGAAAATATAAAAATAAAGGGTCTGAAAGAAGCAAATGACTGACTAATTACTATGAAGGCTAGAGAGCTTATCCGCAAATCTGGCAAGCTAATCAGTAGTGCTTGCCTTAAAATCAGCAAATCGACGCTCCATATGAATTAATGTAGCATATGTAGGCTCGACGTCTTCGTCATCAACTCCTTCTTCTTCTTTGACGACCATAACTTCTTCTGCAATTTCCGGAATTTCAGCAGGCAAAACACCAGCATTTTCATCAATAATATCATCACCTGCAACCTCTTCATCTACATCCTCGTCGCCAGTGGCCCCATTATTGCTAACAGACCATTGCTTTGACCAACTCTTCCTTGCAGGATCGAATGGAAACTTGTTGTGATAGAGATTGAAATCTGACATACTCAGGCACAGTGGTATATCCGCAGGCAGATAATTGTGATGCTCCCCTCCTGGTCCCGGCTTCCATTTAAAACACCAAGTTCTATCCGGTCGCTGGGCCCACTCAATCATTCCCCCACTAGACCTGTCATTCAGGTCGGGTCACCCGGGTCCCGGGTAAAATGGGTCCCGAGTAAAACGGGTTTCGGGTATTTCCGGGTTGACTAGAACCCGGGTTTGACCGGGTTTCGGGTCGATTTCGGGTTTGTCAATTTTTTCTTTTTTAAATTAAAAAAATCATAATTTGATAATTTTGCGATAAATTTTAATTATATATAAAAAAATTATATTTAATTATAAATCAACCGGGTCAAGCGGGTCACCGGGTCAATCGGGTAAATCAGGTCAAAATTACCGGGTCAATCGGGTCACTGGGTCGAAACCCAGATGACCCGGAAAATTTCCGGTTTTTCGGGTTCGGGTCGAAAAAAATATCCGGGTCAAAATTTTCGGTTCTTGACCCAAAATATTCCGGGTGGTCGGGTTGGGTTATGTTTTGACAGGTCTATTCCCCACCATTGCAGGTTGGCAAGATTGTAGACGTTTCTATCATCAAGAGGCGCTAAATCATCTAGACAGACACCTACTCAGCGAGAAATCAGCGATATCAAACCTCCAAAAACAATAAAGCGCCAAGGCCTCACATGAGTAGCTCTAATCACCTCCATACAGTTTCCCAAAAATAGCCGAACCTAGTCAGGGATGTAAACCCCTCCCGGAATCAAGCAACAAATATAGCTCCAGGCTCTCATATTAACAACAGACGGAAATTCCACACCAAGGAAAGAGTTGCAAAGTACCCAGTAACACAAACTCAACGCAGGGTGAGTAATCATTGATTCATGGTACTGTTCATCATGGTCAGCGAACTCTGTAGTAACTTCCTTCCACATATCAAGAGGATTTCTAGCGCCTAGCTTATCAGCGAATCTGGCATCATCAGGCCACTTGGTAACCCCAAAGGCTTGTGCAATTAGATCCTTAGTCACCACGAATTTCCGATTCGTTAGCTGAAAACAAATCTCCATATCAGAGCAATAATCCAGGGTGGCCAAAAACTCTCTTACTAAAGCAGAATAGGTATACGCAGACACATCCAAGAAATCTTCCAATCCCCCTTCTCGCAGGAGTCGATAGACATCCTCATAAATTCCCAGTTTCTTCAACGTCGGGGGATAAAAGAATATGGTGGAATCATATCGCCTCTCTTCAAGCTTGAGCCAACGATCCTCTTCTTTTCAAGACAGCAAAATGGGCTTCTTCATATCAGGGACTGACATGATGTACTCGAGGAAAAACCGAAGAAAATCACCAAAAAGGACCAAAAGACGGGTTCACTGTAGAGGCGGCGGGCGCCGTTTACGCAGAACCACGAATCCGAGAGAAAACGTTGGGGAACCGACGTCCACTCCTCCAAACTTCAAATTTCTTGAACAACTTGGTCTCAAAAGGGTTCTTTTGTGATAGGCAAGGGAATGAAATGGCAAAGATTGATTTTTGTGGATGTAGGGTAGTAGCGGAAAGTGGTTTAGTGGATTGAATAGATTGAAACACAAGGGTTTGGGCAGTCGGATTGGATTCCAGTATGCTTTTGGTATTCTTGAGATTCCTCTTGAGCAGGTTTAATTGATCCACAAATAAGGAGAGATATATTATATGGTAAGTAGGAAAGAAATCTATCAAAAAGAAAAAGGAAAATAATAGTTCAGATATAATAGAATAGAAATAGATATAAATCTAATCCTAGGAAATAAAGAAACAAATCTTAAAGAGAAATATCTAATCCTAAAACGAAATAGAAAATAAATAAAAGATAAAATACTAATCCTATGATACATGAAAAATAATCTAACCTAAAATAAATAGGAAATAATATAATCCTAAGACCAAAAATAAAATAAAATAATCTAGTCCTAAAAAAATAAAATAATTCGGAAAATAATAAAAAAAACATAAAGATAGAACTTCCCTTTCCAAAATTTACCAAAATTCGGATTCGTCAAGTAGACACATTTTTATTTAATTTTTTAATATTTGAGTTCGACCCCTTTTGGTTATCCTCTTGATTCGAAGTCATATCGATACCAAGATTTGAGTGGTTTTGGTGACTTGGGATGCACCTGAAATTTAGCGGGTTGCCTACATATCTCTTGGAAGAGAATCAAGCCTTACGTAGTTCAAAGTGCTTTGGATTTTGTGTTCGGTTTTGTTTGGATTTGGTTCCGTTTTCTTATATACATCATAGACACGAAATCCTACAGAAAGATTTCTTTTTATGGATGAAGTTCAAGCCCACCTTCTCGGAAGGGTATCTCGAACAACACTCCACCCGAGTAACCCGAGTCCACCTTCTCGGAAGGGTAACTCAAGTAACCCACCTATCATTTACATAGAAAACAATTTTTTATTTTAATGTGAAGTTTGACTTGTTTTGAGATTTGACTTATAGGTCAATTTGGGGATGGTGAAATTTGATTTTGATTTTTGGTCGTGACCGAACTCGACGAGCGGAAGCTTTGTATCAATTTAGAGTGGATACTTTGTCTTGTAGGAGGAAATCGAGAATGCAAATTAAAATATAAATAAATCACAGCAAACCAGATTCCGTCCCTTGCAAATAATTACAAGACTTCCTCCCGATGCAGTAGTGGGAAGTCAGGATTGATCCACGAGGAAGCGTGTCAGCGGATCCTAGGCATCGGCGAAATCTCACGGACAGAAGTCGACCACAGGTTGTCGATCTCGACTAGGGTTAGTCGACAGAAGATCGGACAAGTCGAGCACAGCGCAGCAGCAGTCACAGGTTCTCGTCGATCTCGACTAGGGCTTACTCGAGATCGAGTAGGGTTGTTGACGTCGAGTTGGCTTCGTCGATCACCTGCACACAAAAGCTACGGCGATTTTGGAATCGAAGATCAGTAACTCGAGATCGACCAAAGTTGGTCTAGATCGAGGAAGGGCAGAAACTAAAACGAAACAAAAGAAAGTAAAGACAAGTGCTTTGGGATTCTCGAAATAAACTATATGTAAAAGACTTCCAAGATTGGGGTTTGCGACAACGATAACCAAGCATGCATAAGGCAGAAATAAAACAGATAATCATGTAAATTGCATCAAAGGACTAAGCTTTCGCCTTTTCCAACAATTAGACAACTCTTTCAAGAAACCCAAATTGTATCTACTGATTTTATGTTTATAATCCAAGTTGTTAGCATGGACCTCCATTAGATGGGTAATAAACACATAACAAGTAGTAGATGCTCAAAAGACGATAAAAGTCGGATATTTACCTCAAACATGCAGGGCTATCGTCGGGCTCGCCCCAACCCTAGAAGTGGGTGGACTACTCGCGCTTCATCACAACCTCAAACATCATTGATTGAAAGGAAACTTGAATTAAACTAAATTCAAAGTCTTTACAATCCCGGCAATCCAACTCTCGTTGAATGCCAAAACCCTAACACCCTCGAACTCCTAAACCGTCTATGTGAACTACTTCTCTAGCTTCTGAATTGGATGAATCTAAAATCAGCCCCATGGGCTTTATTTATAGCCTTCTAGTCCTTGCTATTCAAGGATAGAATATCTCTATCTTTATCTAAATCTATATCTAAAAGCTTAATGATAAATAAATAAATAAAGGAATTAAATCTAAAAAGGAAATTATATCTAAAAGTCTTCAAATGGATAAATCTTCTCTTCCATGATGGATCTTGATAGAATCGGATATACTCGGCAATCTTCGGCTCCAAGGAATCCCAATCCGAGTAGGACAGCCCAAAATGCATTACGCGGCTTCTAGAAGGTTTCCTCAATCTCGAGGAGTTTCCTCGATCTCGAGGAAAATGGTGTCGTCGACTTTAGTGGCTCGGCGTCTCGGCTAGCAGGTCCTTGATCTGCTCGGACTCTTGCTCCTGGGGTTCGTCGATCTCGAGGACTTTCCTTGACATCGAGTAGTGGTGTCCGACCTGTCTGGCCAGGTCGGGTAGTGCTCCTCGACATCCTCGATCAGGCTTTCCTCGACTCCGGGCATGGTCTTTAGTCTTTATCGACATCGAGTAAGCAAGTCGATATCGAGTAAAGTGCTGGAGTCGGGTACTTCGTCTCTCGGATTCTCGACATGGTGCTCCTCGATCCTGGTGTGTCCGGGCTCTTTTGTCGATATTGAGGAAATTAAGTCGATATCGAGTAAAGTGTGGCCTCCGTCTTTGCTTCTTGGTTTTCTACCGAAATGGCTCCATATTCTGCAATATTAAACAGAAACTTATGTAGATCTCCATTTCTGACAAATAAGCATATACTACATAAATTCGACATATTCCCAATCCGAAATATGCAAAGTGTATAGAATATGGAACTAAAATATGCATAAAAACATGGCTACTGTAGAGACATCAAATCACCCCATACTTAGACTTGCTTGTCTTCAAGCAATAACCACACAATAACCAAGACCTACAACACATCCTTCAAGTCTTCGCCTTTTGTCAAAAGCAACATCTCAAGTAGTAGCAATGTAAGACAAGTGAATTTAACGTCATCACACATATATGAGCGATCCATAGGCATAGGCAATATAAATCCAACCTCACAGGAGTAATGTGTTTACACTCAACTCTAAATGTGTTTAGGCTATGCAGATCAACTCTCAACTTAATTCCATATACAGTCTCATAAATATTGCAATTTAAATATGAATCCACTTCGCAACCAATTATGAAAATGCAACAAGAATTATCCGGAGGACTTCGCTCAATAGAAGTCTTCAAAGAAGATTCCATTCGGCGAGGTTGTAATGGGGCTTGGTAAGAAATAAAAGGGTATGGAATTATTTGGCCATGTGGTGCTTAATAAAATTTGGGAATCAAGATTCCTAAATCTCCAACACAACTCAACCAAACCATAACTCTCAATCATATGAATCAACCAAACTTTCCAACTTATTTCAATGAAATATGTAACCTTTCAAACTTCCTTAACCTCTCCAGAGTATAAATCTTGCAAAAATGAAAGAATTAAGGTAAATTTGGCTCATGCACTTTATTCACAAACATATATACAAACTTTTCCTTCTCTAATTTTTTTTTTTTGAAAAACGAAAATAAATTAAAACTAGTGCATTTATAGGGTGAGCCAAAAATCCTTTTACATAATATGCATAGCAAGATAAAAATATAAAACCAACCCATATCTCAAAAAATCCTCCTCACTTGAAATGAAACACACGCTTATTTCTTCCACAAATCATCATTCCAACCAACTCTAAGTCTTAATTCCCAAATGGGGGTCAGACTCAATTTGGCTAAGGATAGTTTTGTGGAGTTTATAATAAAAGTCTCAGGCTAATGTTTTGGCTTCAAGCAGGGATAATGTAGGGTAGGTAAAGAGAGGATAAAATTGGCTTAAAAGGTGCCTCCATCATTTAATTCTCATTCACATAAACATATAAATGCATTGGCCTTGAATAACTATCACAACATTTAGAGATGCATAGGAAGAGTAAATACACTCAAGAAAGCAGAGGGATTTTTTAATGTTCTCCTTATAAGGCCAAAATTCTCACTGGTACAATTTTTGTTGGATTTTAACCTTTATCTTAGGATCATATGTGCTCAATTTCATCACAAGTTCACAATCCACAAAAAAAACAATTTCGAGGACTTAGGCTAAACCTTCCAAATATGCCATAGGATTTACATGATCAAGTCAGTCATTATTTATCATCATAGGACATCTAAGTTAGGGTATAAAAACTAAGACAATGCAAAAATTAAACATGCATTTTTTTCTTTTTTTCGACATTTTTTATTTTTTTTATTTTTTTTCTATGAAACTAAAAACAAGACTAAAGTATGACAAAAGACTAAAATGCATAAAACTTAAACATGAATGCATAACATAAAAATAAAATTTCACCATGTAAAACCCAAAACAAGACTAAAACATGTAATAATGATAATGAGCCCTTTCCCCACCCCATACTTCAAATATACAGTGTCCCCACTGTATAAAATCAAATAAAAACAAGAGTAAAGGAAGGAACTCACCGAATAACATATCGAGGAGGACAGAACAGGCAGGTCGAGTACATTTCTTGTCAATATCGAGTACTATACTCGATATCGAGTAAATGTTGTCTGCGTCCAGTGGATTTCTGAAGTCGAGGAGCTTCTGGGCTTGGTCGATATCGAGTTGGCCTACTCGATATCGAGGAACTTCTGGGTTGCTTCTCTTGGTCGTTATCGACTTGGCCTTCGTCGATTCTGACTGTTTTTCAGGGACATCTTATTCCACTTTCCGTGATCCTTTTATGCTTGCCGACCTAAAAGTGTTAGATTGCACACAAAAACAAGACTTTCCACATGAAGTATTCTAAACTAAAAAACCAAAAACAAAAACCAAAACCAAAATCAAAATCAAAAGTTCCAAATTCCCGAAATTTATAAAGTTTTATATACATGCTCTAGCTTTTAGAGTCGCTAGGCCGACTTCTCCGTTTGCGCTTAAGGACCATTAATATGGGTCCCACTTGTGCTTGGACCTTCTCCTGGATCATCTAGGTCCTGATGGTAGTATGCAAGCTCAGCTGACAGGTGGTTGCTTGCATAGTCTCCCTTGGCTCCCTTCTTTTTCTTTCCAGCTGGCAGTTTCCGCAGATTCTATCGCCACGGGGCCTTACCTCCCCTTAAATTATTAATAAATTTCTTAATGGACTGAGGAGGAGTAGGATTCATACCTGAACTTACCTTTTTGGACCCAAAACAGAAATCTTTGGGCTTGAGGTTAGTCGATATCGGGCAGGACTGGTCGAGATCAAGTACATGGACCCCATACTTAGGCTCTTGGCAAGTCTGTGGCTCAGCAGAGGAAGAAGTCGATGTCGATGAACTGTGGTCGAGATCGAGTAACATCTTACTCGAGATTGAGGAGTCCTTGTCGATCTCGGTTTGGCTTCTGGCGTCTTCCTCCATTGTTTGCTTGGCCCCATGGTTGCTGATGCTCGTTACCTCCAGCCATGAAATTTCCTCTTTTGCAGGGCCAGAAGAGAAATCTAAGACCTCATCTCCTATGGTGAAGGTGAGCGATCAATTTTTGACACTAATTCTGGCATCTGCAGTAGCTAAGAATGGTATACCAAGAATAATAGGGCTAGTAGGATCTTCAGCAAAGTCTATAATGAGGAAATCTGCTGGAACAAAGAATTTACCAACCTGGACGGGGACATTCTCAACGATACCTGTAGGGATGACCACTGTATTGTTTGCCATGTATAGCTTAGCATCCATAGGTTCTATGCATCCTATCTTTAACTTCCGCCAGATTGATAAGGGCATGATGCTCACACTTGCTCCTAAATCACACAGGGACTCATATTTATATTGTCCAAAACCCACAGTAACAGAAAACTTACCAGGGTCAGGTCTCTTTTCAGGAAAGTGGAGCACTTTGCATTCGCCAGCGATCTCTGAGATGGATCGCTTCTTGCTCAGGATTTCCTTCAGAAATTTGACATATCCAGGCATCTCTTGCAGAGCTTCTGTAAAAGGAATAGAGACATTCAGTTCTTGAAGCATATTAACAAAACGGTTAAACCTACATGCAGTGGGATCTTTCAGTGCTTTGGAAGGAAAAGGTAGTGGCTTTTTCTGCTTCGGAGCCAGATCACACGTTGGAGGTGTTGCAGAGTCCTCGACGTCGGCCAACTTCTCCTCGATCTCGACTAAAAGGTCATCAATATCGACTTGGGTTGTCGATCTCGAGTTGCTGGGCTGCGCAATGGAGTCCGAGCTGGGCTTCTAGTCTATGTCGAGGAGGGTTTGGTCGATATCGAGTACTGGCTCCTCGATATCGAGTTGCTTCTGCTCTTTTTCGAGTTGCTGCTCTGCTTTGTCTTGGTGTTTCCCAACCCCTGGCTCGTGTAATTGATGCTCGCTTCTGAGTTTGATAGCTGCGACGTGTCCGGTCTTCCCCTTAGGATTTGTTTCTATTTGCCCAGGGAGTTGTCCGGATGGTCGTGGGATTTGTGCAGCGAATTGTCCCATCTGTGTCTCTATGCTCTTTTTCCAGATATCCAGTTCCCCAAATTTTGTGTTGAAATTCTGGAGCTGATTATTGATGGTGTTTGTAGCCTGCTAGTTTTGTACATGATTTCGGCGCACCTCATCAAGGATAAGCTACAGATCGTCCTTCTTTTGATCCTTTTCTGGATGTCTTGGAGCTCTGTATGGTGGGGGGTTCCTAGGAGGACCTTGGTTCCACTGTGGTTGATAAAACCTTTGATCCCCCATATATCGATTGGGACCCCATGCGTAGGCTACCTCTTCGTATGTCTCTGCCATCCTAATTTGCTCAGTGTGTGGGCACTCAGTAGTGGTGTGCCGCTGTGATCCGCATTCGATGCAAGGCTGGTTGACAAAGAGATACTTGACTTGCTTGAGGAGCTTGCGATTCTAGTCTCTGTAGAACTGCTCCCTGACATCTGGGTCAATCTCCTTGGAAGACTCATAGAGCGGCATAAATGGTGTTGGCCTGGCATAGGAGTTCTCCTGATAGTTTGCAGTAGACCCATATTTGTTGTCATAATTGGTGAGCTTGTCGAGCACACCCCAGGCGTCGATTGGTGGCATCGTCAGGTACTCATATCGAGTGTACTGGTTGATCCTGTCCTTAGTGACTTGGTCAAGAGAGTTGAAGAACATCTCTTGAATGACATAGGGTGGCTGTCCATGAGTAGGGCAAGATCACAGCAGTTCTTTGTATCGTTCCCATGCCTTTACTAGCGGCTCCCCAAACTTCTGTTTGAAGGCTGTGATTTTCTGGCGGAGGAGTGCTGTCTTGGCAGGAGGGAAGAATTTTTTCAGAAACTCTTGCTCTACTTGGGCCCATGTTGTGAGTGATCTTGGTTTCAGCCCTTCAAGCCACTTTAGTGCAGGTCCAGCGAGAGACCAGCAAAAATCCTTCATCTTGACATATTCCAGAGTTGTACCTTCAGCAAGAGTACGACACATGTTAGAAAAATTGGTAATATGTTCAAGAGGGCACTCATTAAATTTGTCATAAAAAGCATTATTTTTAAGCTCTATAAGAAATTGAGTGCGAATTTCAAAAGAGTTTTCAGGGATTAGAATGGCCGATTCAGGCACGACGAGAGTCGGGTGCATATAATCCTCTATAGTGGTTGGGTATTGGGCAATCTCAGCTTCTGCTTGTTCCCTTGCTGCTTTCTCAGCGGCGATAGCAGCATCTTTTGTGGATAGTTCTCTTGTAAGCCTCTAAATCAACTATTCATGTGTTTCTGCGGCCGCCATGGCTCTTTTTATCTTAGCTTGGATGTGTAAGAGGTGTTCCGGATTGTCTAAGCCGTCAAACTCAGGTGGTTGACCAGAACGGCGCATACACCTGTAAAGTAACTCAAAGAAGACGTGAGATTTTAACTACCTAAGGCGCGAATGATTGCCTCCCCGACAACGGCGCCAATTTGTTGTAGGAGGAAATCGAGAATGCAAATTAAAATATAAATAAATCACAGCAAACAAGACTTCCTCCCGATGCAGTAGTGGGAAGTCAGGATTGATCCACGAGGAAGCGTGTTAGCGGATCCTAGGCAGCGGAGAAATCTCACGGACAAAAGTCGACCACGGGTTGTCGATCTCGACTAAGGTTAGTCGACAGAAGATCGGACAAGTCGAGCACAGCACAGCAGCAGTCACAGGTTCTCGTCGATCTCGACTAGGGCTTACTCGAGATCGAGTAGGGTTGCTGACGTCGAGTTGGCTTGGTCGATCACCTCCACACAGAAGCTACGGCGATTCTGGAATCGAAGATCAGTAACTCGAGATAGACCAAAGTTGGTCGAGATCGAGAAAGGGCAGAAACTAAAACGAAACAAAAGAAATTAAAGACAAGTGTTTTGGGATTCTCGAAATAAACTATATGTAAAAGACTTCCAAGATTGGGGTTTGCGACAACGATAACCAAGCATGCATAAGGCAGAAATAAAACAGATAATCATGTAAATTGCATCAAAGGACTAAGCTTTCGCCTTTTCCAACAATTAGACAACTCTTTCAAGACACCCTAATTGTATCTACTGATTTTATGTTTATAATCCAAGTTGTTAGCATGGACCTCCATTAGATGGGTAACAAACACATAACAAGTAGTAGATGCTCAAAACACGATAAAAGTCGGATATTTACCTCAAACATGCAGGGCTATCGTCGGGCTCGCCCCAACCCTAGAAGTGGGTGGACTACTCGCGCTTCATCGCAACCTCATACATCATTGATTGAAAGGAAACTAGAATTAAACTAAATTCAAAGACTTTACAATCCCGGAAATCCAACTCTCGTTGAATGCCAAAACCCTAAAACTTTCGAACTCCTAAACCGTCTCTGTGAACTACTTCTCTAGCTTTTGAATTGGATGAATCTAAAATCAGCCCCATTGGCTTTATTTATAGCCTTCTACTCCTTGCTATTCAATGATATAATATCTCTATCTTTATCTAAATCTATATCTAAAAGCTTAATGATAAATAAATAAATAAAGGAATTAAATCTAAAAAGAAAATTATATCTAAAAGTCTTCAAGTGGATAAATCTTCTCTTCCATGATGGATCTTGATAGAATCGGATATACTCGGCAATCTTCGGCTCCAAGGAATCCCAATCCGAGTAGGATAGCTCAAAACGCATTATGCGACTTCTAGAAGGTTTCCTCGATCTCAAGGAGTTTCCTCGATCTCGAGTAAAATGGTGTCGTCGACTTCAGTGGCTCGGCGTCTCGGCTAGCAGGTCCTCGATCTGCTCGGACTCTTGCTCCTAGGGTTCGTCGATCTCGAGGACTTTTCTCGACATCGAGTAGTGGTGTCCGGCCTGTCTGGCCAGGTCGAGTAGTGCTCCTCGGCATCCTCGATCAGGCTTTCCTCGACTCCGGGCATGGTCTTCAGTCTTTGTCGACATCGAGTAAGCAACTCGATATCGAGTAAAGTGCTGGAGTCGGGTTCTTCATCTTTCGACTTCTCGACATGGTGCTCCTCGATCCTGGTGTGTCTAGGCTCTTTTATCGATATCGAGGAAATTAAGTCGATATCGAGTAAAGTGTGGCCTCCGTCGTTGCTTCTTGGTTTTCTCCCGAAATGACTCCATATTCTGCAATATTAAATAGAAACTTATGTAGATCTCCATTTCTGACAAATAATCATATACTACATAAATTTGACATATTCCCAATCCGAAATATGCAAAGTGTATCGAATATGGAACTAAAATATGCATAAAAACATGGCTACTGTAGAGACATCACTTTGGTTTAGACAGAAAATTTGACATTTAGGGCGACTAGAGTCGACAAATGAATTTGAGAAGATTTGACTGACAGTTTGGGTGTGACTGGACTCGGTGAGAATTAGATTTACACCGAGTTTCCTACGTATCCACTTGTTTTGTGGAATTAAGCCATCATAGTTCGAAACAAAAGGATATTTTGTATTTGATTTTGATCATGAGATCATTTGGAGAGAATGATTGAACTCGATGAGCAGAAACTTTGTGTCGAGTTGGAATGGACAATTTGAATTTATTTTTGGTGATTGAAATCGACGACCTTTGGCTTTATATCAAGTATCCTACATATCTCGTAGAAGAGAATCAAATCACCCGTAGTTAAAAAAAAACGAACCAATTTAATCTGTTTGGTTTTGACCTCATATTCATTCTCTTAGGCTATATACACTGCAAATCTGCACGTTGTTAAGGACGTGCATGCACGTCGTATTTAACGTGCTTGCACATCCTTAACAACGTGCAGGTGGGTTTGCGTCCACCGTGCCCGGACGTGCAGGCACATTTTTTTTAAAGTGCTTGCACGTCAAAAAGGACGTGCAATATTGCATGTCCTTTTCGACTTGCAAGTTCGTCAACTAAAAGCGAAGGAGACGTGCAAGATCGAGCCACAGAGAGGCGAAGGTTGCCGACGAAAGAGAGAGAGAGAGAGAGAGAGAGAGAGAGAGAGAGAGAGAGAGAGAGAGAGAACGAAGACACATACGCCTGGGTGTTGCGTCAGCTTCAGATCTTGCTTGGGACAGTTCAACCTCAAGCTATTATGACTGATCGGGAGCTAGGTCTCTTGGCGGCGCTAAATGTTGTCTTCCCCAACGTCCAGCATCTTCTTTGCTGGTTACACGTGACGAGAAGATGCGAGGAAGTTGCTCTGAAGATCACAAAAAATTTAAACCACGCTAGCATCTTCAAGGGCAACTGTTAGGGGTTGTTCCAATCGAGGTCGGAGGAATCATTCACCTGCCGTCGTCGGGCGCTACACGCTGCATGGCACCCATTCCTAGGTGTGGTGGCATATTTAGAGGTGGTGTGGCTTCCGTACAGCAGGAACATCGTACGATGCTACGTAGATAATGTCTTCCATCTCGGCACCCATACAACAAACAGGTACACCTTACTTCATATCTCACATTACAATATGATATTACATGAAACATTTAGTGGTATGCACTTCAATGTGTACAGAGTTGAGGGTCAACACAAGGTTCTGAAGGAGGCACTACACTCATTGACTGGTGACTTTCGCATCGTGATCGATGCAATCCATAGAGTCAACGATTGTCAACTGCATGAGATGCAAACTGCTTTGGAGATCGACCGCTTCAAATGGCCAACGAAGGCATATAAAGTCAACCTTTTTGATGATGTAAAGACTTTAATCTCCAAAAGGTGCTTCGACTATCTATACAAGCTATAGCAGGATGTCGTGGACCAAAACATTCCTCCAGAATGCACGGACCAACATTGGAGGGTTTGCTACGGGATCCCTTGTTTTCATGAGATTCAGGCCTACGTCAGTTCCGGGGCTCCGATACCCGCTGAGGATATCCACCCGTTCTGGATGGATTTGACATGGACTGACATCGATGACACTCCACTCCCGTATGAGCTGTCATCTTCATACATGACTTCCAACAATTTATGCGACGATGAGCTACACCCACCCTCATCTGCAAGCGTCCGATCGAAAGGGAGGCCTCGGGGGTCGAGGAAAGCCTGCAGAACCAACCCGTTGCCATTCGAGGAGTTCAGGGCAAATTTTGAGAGAGAAGAAGCACGTGCTGCTCGACATGCTGCTCGAATTCCTCCACAAGCGACCTCAGCTCGACGTGGACGTGATGATGTGTTCGGAGGGTTCAACTAGTGTCGAAACAACGTTGATCCCTTCATGCTCGGACATATTGAGGGTGTGAGGGACACTATTGGAGATGGTCATTGTGGCTACCGTGCTTCGGCGTCATTGACATCACCGATCGGCGAGTTTGCTTTCCCGTAACTCAAAACGTTATTATGCAATCACTTGGAGGATCACGCCGATATCTACGCCGGTAGTTATATGGGAGGGTACTCATTCCAGCAATTCGTAGACAACCAGAGATGGGCGGGACCTGTCCATGGTGATAGGAGATGGTAGATAGAGCTACCCATCATGAGTTTAGTATTTGCAACGATATATCAGATTCCTCTCGTCGTCCTAGTTGGCATCATCCGTTCACATGTCTCCCAATGACCTCGCCCACACCTGCTAACAACCCTCAATCAGCAACCCTTGGTTTAGCCTAGGGCTGGGCAACCGGTCCAGATCGGACCAGACCGGATAGGATATTCCAGTCCCGGTCCGATCCGATGGACCGGAAACTTTGGGGATATGGACCGCGGATCGGACCGGGACCGGGATATATGGTCCCGGGTTTTCCGGTTCGCGGACCGTTTGGACCATTTGGACCGTAATTTTCTGTAGATTTGTTTGAACTTTAATACAAAAAAAAAAAACAGTTTTGCAATCAGCAGTCTGCACATACCTAATTCAAGTGAAAATACATGATCCCTCAATACATCATTTCATCCATATCCCTTTTCAAGAAAAATCACAAATTGAACAAATCCACAAAAAGTAAAATGGTTTAACTTAGATATCAAAATCAATAAAGTACAAATTGAAACCTATATATGAGAAATTGAATCTAGAGTACAAATTGGAGGAAAAAAAAGGAACGATATAGACTAAAATTGAACCTAGATCTGAAATTCCCTAAAACCGGGACAAGATAGGCTAAAATCGACATTACAAAGGTACAAATCGGGACGAGATAGACTAAAAGAGGGGGGAGAGGGATCGATGCCTACTGGACGGTGAAGGTCGGTGACTGATAGTGATGTAGGGTGAAGGACGGCGGTGAAGAGCGACGGTGACTACGCGTGAGTGAGCGGCTACTGTGAGGACGACTGTGAGTGCGAGCACCGAGCGTGACTGATGATCGAAGATGGAAGAGAATAGAGTCTGAGAGAGTATTGGAGGAGAGAGATGAGAGGCTGCGTTAGTGTAGTTAGGGCTAAGACTAAGAGAGACAGCGTACGTACTCCTCTTTTTTCTTTTTTTAAATAAAAACCCAAAATCCGGTCCTATTTCGGTCCGACCCGGAAATTCTGGGCTGGTCCCGGGTTTGGACCGGAAACCGGAATTGAAAAATCCTTGGACCGTGGACCAGACCCTAATGCTTCCGGTCCAATCTAAGACCGTAATTTCCGGTCTGGTCCTGGTCCGATCCAATTTTTGCCCAACCCTAGTTTAGCCTGCATCGGAAATCAAGACCATTTTACCGCGGTACGTCATGAAACGTCTTATATTATTACATATTCTTACTTTTCATCTATATGTCCATTCTCTAACTCTAAATTTCCGTTCTCATAGATCTGGTTGCGTCCTAATGCTCCTATTCCGCCACCTGCGCCAGAATGGGTCGCACATCATCAATCGAGCGTCGAACGATGGGATGCTCCTTTTCAAACTCGGTTTGCCAGATTTCGAGCCTTACATGTCCAGTCTGGTCGCCATTTACACTTTGCCTAGATTTTATTCCACCAGTTTATTACAATTATGAATGTAATCCTTTTTTTTTTCCGTTCTTTGTAACATTATTGTTGGACAAAAATGCGCAAATAATCGTACAACACATTTTATTTGATTTTTAATATTTGAGTTCGACCCCTTTTTTGATTCGAAGTCGTATCGATACCAAGGTTTTGTTGGTTTTGGTGATTTGGGCTGCACCCGAATTTCAGTGGGTTGCCTACGTTTCTCTTGGAAGAGAATCAAGCCTCACGTAGTTCCTAGTGTTTGGGATTTTGATTTTGTGTTTGATTTGATTTGGAGTTGGTTTCTTTTTCTTGTATGCATCAGATGAGTCATCTGATGAATACAAGAAAAGCAGATGACGAAGTTCAAACCCACCTTCTACGAAGGGTAGCTCGAACAACACTCCACCCGATTAACCTGAGCCGACCTTCTCGGAAGGGTAACTCAAGTAACCCGCCTATCATTTGCATAGAAAACGATTTGATTTTAATGTGGAGTTTGAATTGATTTGTTTTAATTTGAGATTTGACTTGAAAGTCAATTTGGGGGTTGTGATTGAACCCGTTTGTGAGTTTTCTATGTACCCTTTTGGAAGGGATCAAATCACACGTAGTTCTTGATGAAACAAATTCGATTTAATTTGTAACCGGTGACTGAATTCGGCGTATTTAAAATTTTATGCAGAATATTCTACGTAACTTTTAAAAGAGTATCAAGTCTATACGTAGTTCTGAACGGAAACCAAGCTTGATTTGGTTTTAAAAGTTTGATCGTTTGAAGATCGGGATTGAACTCGACGAGCTCGTGGCTTTATGTCAAGCTTCCTACATACCCGTTTGAACGGGATCAAATCTTATGTAGTTCTTTTCAGAACCATTTGAATTGGCTTTGATTGGTTTTGACCTCATATTCATTTATAAGTGAATTTAGAGGCAAACGACTGAACCCGATATATATTGAATTTTAATATCGAATTTCCTACCTAACTCATAAAAGAGTATCAAGTCTTTACGTAGTTCTTTTTTTTTTTAAAAAAACCAAGTTTATATTTGATGAAACTTGATTCGAGGTTTTAACTCCGTTTTTTGTTTAATTAGGAGTTGGTTCGGAATCGACCCACTGGAATGAATCGGCAATAGAAATTTTATGAGTTTTGTGTCGATTATAATTTGTATACTTTAGTGGGAGAGTTGTGTAATCAAGCCCACATTTTTCTAATCAAACCAAAACTCATGCCGATTGCTTTGTTCACATAATATGAACATATCATTCATTGTATTAAAAAGGAACAATCTCTTCCTCGGCTTTTATTTGTTTGTTCGAGAGGCCCAGCCCAAAGAAAGAATAATTAGACCAAATTTGGACTTCACTTAAACCAACCCAATTCATTAACAAATTAGACCAAGCTCAGCCCCCTTTTCTTTTAAACGAAGGCACGTTTATTTTTTTACTCCCTCCGTTCGGCAAAACTTGTCATTTTAACTCTCCATACAACTTTTAATAAAACTAATAATTACACTCCCTTTTTACTAATTTATCCTCATTTATTACTCTACTTTTTACTTTATAAAAAACTACAACTCACAACACATCAATCAAATCAAGGGCATTTTAGTAAAGTAGAAGCAAAAATACCTAAAATGACAAGTTTTTCCGAACAAAAACAAAACTCTAAAACGACAAGTTTTGCCGAACGGATGGAGTATCATTTATTTTTGTTGTTCATCTTCCACCTAGAGACAAACGAAGGATGGCCCATGGTTGTTTGAAGCTGCGGCGGCACCAAGGTTTGAGGTGCTGGCCTTGGGCGTTTGAAACAGAGAGGTGGCAGAGCAAGGGCGGAGCCAAGCGAGCTCAGGCAAAGCGAGGGCGGAGCTGGTTGAGCCAGGGTGAAAGGAGAGCGGCACGGATCAAGTCTCGACAACCCAGAACGAGCCACTGTTAGGCGAGGACGTCGAAAAATTGTGCGACGAAAAGGTGCATCAGGTTTGTCTTCCACCTTTCCCCTTTCAATTTGTCCTCAATTTGAACCAATTTAGGTAATTTGATTTTGAGAAAATTGGGGCTGAACTCAGTTTTTTTATTTGGGGATTACTACTTCACCCGACTAACAAGGGTTTGATGAGCGAATTCTTTTGAAATGGGACCCCAGGACCAACTAGATCAGAGGGGGAGGATGCGGATGAGTTCCGACATCAACAGCCGTCAGAGGTTCTCGAGGGCTTGCAAGCTTGGGTGCGGTGCTCTAACTGTCAATGGACACGAGCAAAGGCACCACAAGGAAGCGAAGGGTAGATATGGCTCGAGCAAGTCAGGTTGGTTTCAATTTTCGTTGATTCCTCCCAACCCCCGATTTTGAGACGTGAGGGTTGCTGGCTTGTTTTTTTTTTTTTAATCTTGCCTGAGATTGTATTAGATAATTCCTTGTTTACAGTCCTCGATTGCATTTTGAGATACACTTTACTTGGGGTTGAATTTGGTATGAAGTTGGAACCCAAATGTCTCTTTTTACCTCTCTTGAAATTACAGTTTGATGTTGCTCATTTCAAATTAACATATTTAGGGACCTGCCGGTCTTGAGAAAGGAAAATTGATTGCCTTTGTTAGGCTTTGGTTCAATCAGTATGCAAATGAATCTAGTAACAGTTTGCACACAACTTTGTTTGCTGAACTGATTCACCCTCAACTGAGATTTGATGCTCAACTTCCATTTTATATGGATTTTGTATTTGTTTTAACCTATCCCAAGGTGAATCAAGGTGAGGTGACAGTAGGTTTCAGTTTATTGTCTTCTTAAAATTCTGATGGGGATGATGAGTTTAAACTTAATCTCAGCTTTGCAATTGTTTGTGCCTAGCCTAAGTGCCATTTTATGCAGCTTTAGTTTGCATAGGCTGAATACAGGTCATGATGATATCATGATTTTATTTTCTCCAATTTGTTCAAGCTGCAAATCGGTAGGGAGGATACTTTGCTTTGCATTTAGTGTGCTTTATGCTGAATTTGACATTAATTAGGAGTCTAACTGTAGAGTCATCTAGTTAGAATATCCAGTCATGTATATTTGTTTTAAACATTGACGCAACCTGAGAATTGGGCGGGGCTTCACCTCTCTAAACCGATCAACACCGGGATCGAATGTAGTGGCGAAAGAATATCCTTTCGAGCCAACTACGAGAGTATATGCTCTCAACCTATGACGTGATGGTCTCTAGGCGAAAGAAAATACTTTCAAGCCTATGACGAGCCCAAACACTAGGTGAGAGCTTGTGAACCCAAGCCCGGGTTAGTCTTCTCCATTGTCATGCTTCTTTGTACCTGCAAACAAAGAAAAGAAGTGAAGATAGAGTTCTACCCTCTATTTTAGCCTTTAAAGAATTCTGCTTTCTTTTTGTTCTGTAGCAGGAACTTTTTTGGCAAGGTTTGCTGATGGTGTTTGTGTTTGTGTTTGCAGGTTTCTCTCCAATAGCATGAAAAGCTGGGAGATGAACACTGTTTTTCTTTTGCTTTGATGGATAGAACCAAGAGGAAGAAGCCAGCCTCAGGACAAAAGGGAAAGGAAATTATTTTCTTTTCTCTTGCAGTTGAATAGGCTGAAGAAAGACCAGAACCAGCCGAGGGGAGCCCTACTTATAGGTTGTATGGAGTAACAGTTACCTATCTCTGGATAACTTCCCATTACTTTTTTTCCTTTTTATTAGTTTCCTAGAGAAATGCCCCACGTCCTGTATAACTGCCCTCCCCCACTTTGTTTTCTTTGTATATATTTTTTTCTTCCTTTTTGTCAACTGGAATGGACAACAGTTACAAGTGTAAATTCCGAATCCATTCTGAACATAAATTGGGCCTATTTGGAATGGGCTTGTAATGGATTTTTTTTGGGGTCTAATTTTGGACTTGTATTTAATTTGAATAAAATTTATCACATTGTTTGATATGTGATGAATGCGACAATTTGAAACCGTGAATCGAAAAAGATTCGTCAATTTTTACCCTTTAACAATTATTCGCATATTATCCGAATGAAAACCTTAACAATTATTGCTTGCCATGTAAATAAGGACGTGCAAAACCCTAAACCCTTCAATTTCTTTCAATTAACGCTAAAAAACCCTCGAAAAAACCTAAACCTTAAACCCTAAGCCCTAAACCCTAAACCTTAAACCTTAAACGCAAAACCCTAAGTAGGGTTTGCACGTCGAAAGTAACGTGCAATATTTGCACATTGTTAAGGACGTGCAAATATTGCACGTTACTTTCGACGTGCAAACCCTAGTTTGCTAACGACGTGCACAGTTGCACAGTTGCACGTTGTTAAGGACGTGCATGCACGTTAATAAGGACGTGCAAATCCTTAACTACAATTTGCGGTGTATCTAACAAGGCCCTATTCATTTAAAGGGAATGTAGAGGTTGACGAATGTACCCGATATATTTTTAGAATTTAATATCGGGTTACCTACGTAGTCGATAGGAGGCGTCAAGTTTTTACGTAGTTCTACCGAGGACCGAGTTTATATTTAATGAAACTCGATTTGAGATTTTGACTCCGTTTTTCTTGAAGTCGTTTTGAGATTAACCCACTAGAATTAATTGCTAAAGAGTGATTGGCGAGTTTAATTTTAGGTTTTGATCAAACTCGAATTCTTAATTGGGCGATTTTGGTAATGGGCCTTTTTTAAATATCCAATTAGTCACCTAACCCATAAATCAATTTAATTAGTTTTGCCCTAGCCCCCTTCCCAATAGGGTGGGTTGGTCAATGGTCAACCGTTTGACCATTGACCGGTCAACGTTGACCAACCCATTTTGATGCCAACTTTTTTTTTTGATGCCAACTTTTTTTTTTAGTGATGCCATATTTTACCGTTTTGATGCCAAAATTTTACTATATTTTATTTTCACTTTGATGCAACTTTTTTATGTCAATTTTTTGATAATATTTTTTTTTACCGTGATGCCATATTTTTGATGATATTTTTTCAAAGTAGTATTTTTGATGACATTTTTTTCTTTAATGTGATACAAATTTTTCAAAATGGCATCAATGGTCAACGTGACATTAGAGTAAACAAAAATGTCATCAAAGTTTAAAAAATGTGTCATCCAATAATTTAATTAGAAAAGTAGCATCAGATTGAAAATAAAATGTAATAAAATTTTGGTATCAAAACGGTAAAATATGACATCACAAAAAATGTCATCAATGTTTTAAAAAAGTGGCATTAAAAAAAAAGTCATCCAATCATTTCATTAGAAAAGTGACAATAAGGTGACAATATTTTGATTCCACGTTTTATACATATAAGTTTATCAAAATGCTGAAAGATAAATTTTGTACTAAAAAAATAAAATTTACACTTAAATATATAATTTGATTCATAAAAAAACATGCCGTCAAGATTCTAAAAAGATAAAGAATGAATATTTGATCAATTATTCTACTTTTTAAATCAAATTGAATATGATATCCTTATATATGGTTTTATTTTATTGAGCCACGTCAGTTAATACTCTAATATAATATTTTAATATAATAAAATACAGTAATTTATTAACAAAACGCGCAACCGCACGAGTCTTTATTAACAAAGCAGAGGTCGGTGGTGCGATCTCGTGTCCACGGAATTTTCTGGATTAAAGCAGGATTATTTTTACTTACCTGTCATTTTCTGGATTAAAGTGGTATTATATTTTTGGGCCACGTCAATTAATAAACTAATATAATTGGGTAAAAAACTTATTAGTTGGATTGTTTTACAAGATCTTTTTATACTTCATATCTTAGTTAAGATTCTCACCACTATAATAATAATATAATAACTTAATTAATTAGTTACCCTACTTATACCCGTGTGTAAATCTTGTAAAAAATTATCTCTTCAAACATCCATAATATTACCCTAATTTTTAGCCAAGTAAAATTGGAAAAAGATATGAACAAATATTAAAGTTCGAATCTATATAATGGGATCATATATAGGGCATTTTCTATCGGTTTTGATCATAACTATCTATGCAATTCATCTGCTGTCGCTCCCAATTATTGCACGTACAAACCCAATTGGCAACGCCAAAACGCCTAAAATTTCAAATCCAAAATTTGTCTTCGTTTCTAAACTGAATCGTAGGATTCCAATCTCATAATGTTCGAATTTCGTAATTTTTATTTTATATGCACATATTATTGCGTAAAAGTGCCTTGATTCATCAACAAAACGACCGGCCACGAGCCACCCTCAAACCGTTTATGCGAATACCTCCAAATCCTTTAATAATTCAATCTGGTTGACATTGAAGCCACGTTAATTTTTTCTATCTAATTAAATCATATCAATATAGTTTACAAAGTTTAACTTTTGATGTTTTATGGGGAAAGTAGGTTCAGATTATTTTAAAATAATTATTTTATATTTAAATATATTATATTCAATTTGATCTAAAAGTAGAATAATTGACCAAAATTTGACGACATGGTACATATTTATATATAGATATATTATATTCATTTTGAACTAAAACATAGAATAATTGACCAATTGGATAAGATTATTTGAACTAAAAAGATAAGTTTTCTAACTAATTAATTGAATTAATTGGATAGAAATACACCGCTAATTGGATACACCATAATTGATAAATACAATTAATTCAATTCATACCCCATTGAAACTTGGCAGAAAAAAAAAGTAAGCCTTATTAGATAATTAATTAAGGGGGGTTTTGCAAAATTGCCACAAAAATGGGCTAATTTTGCGAAATATCCACGTTTTTGGACATTTTTGCAAAATGTCCTAAATAAAAGGCTTCACCGTCTCTCGAAACCCAATTTTCTCTCTCCTCTAGCTCTCCATCTCCGGGCGCTCTCTCTTACTCTCTCCCGACCTGCTCGCCGGAGATTGCTAGGATTTCCGAGAGATTACCATTCCGACATCAACGAAGCGATCGATTTACTAGAATTTTAAGTCGATTAGAATTTGCGTCAAAGACGCAAATTTGTGCCTTCGGCGCAAATTTTACTATAATTTCTGGATTACTTCTTTGGTTTTGAGATTGCTCCTTCAGTCTGTGTTTATCTATGCTTCAGTTTTGCAATTACTGCTTCAGTTTTGCGATTACTGCTTAAATTTGCGCCGAAGGCACAAATTTCCTAGAATTTTTTGGTTTACTACTTGAGTTTTGCGATTACTGATTCAGTCTGTGTTTATGTATGCTTCAGTTTTGCAATTACAGCTTCAATTTTGCGATTATTGCTTCAATTTGCGCAGAAGGCGCAAATTACTGGTTCGGTTTTGTGATTACGGATTGGAATCGTGTGATTACAAGTGTAGATTACCCCAAATTTGTGTTTATCTATGCTTATAAATCCTATAACAGTATGGAAATATAGTTGAACAGAATTATTACCGTTATTGAATGCATCAAAATTTGTGCCTTTTGCGAAAACTTTGATTCATTTTTTATGCTTATATATGCTATAACATATATAAGTTTCAAATTTCAAATCGAATCTGTGTATGTTTATGGTTATTTATGCTTGTTAATATTTTACATTGCTCAAGTCATCTCTATGATTGCTTAGGATGTGATTTCACTATGATTGTTTCAACTAATCAGTAGACCTTAATCATAGAAGTTTGCCACGGGAAGTGCAACTTTTATATAATTCTTCTCACAACAGATGTATTGTATTCATTTTGTTGTTCATGTCATCACTACACTTGAATCTGCACTCTATATTGAAGTATTGATTCCTTATTAGACTTTGATTGCTAATGTCATCACTAGACTTCCTTATTCAACATTGATTAAGCCATGTCATCACTGCAATAGAGTCATAATAAAATTGCACAGGGGATGCCTGTTTAGAATATTTTTGAACATTGACTGAGCCATGTCAGCACGATAAGTAAGTCATAGAAAAATTACACAAGGGGTGGAAATCTATTGTTGCATTTAGCAATACATTGATCTATATATTCCTTATTACACTTTGAAAGTCCTAATGTCAACACTGTATTTTACTCATAAAAAATTTGCACCATAGGTGCAAATTTTGTGAGAATTTTTTTCAGCACTACAATTAAGTCATAGAAAAATTGCACAGGGGGTGCCTGTTAAGAATTTTTTTCATAATAGGTGTAATCTATTCAGTTTTGGTTGCTCTTGTAAGAATTGTAAGAATTTTTCATAACAGGTGTATTGTACTCACTTTGGTCGCTCGTGACATCGTTTTTGAACATTGACTGAGCCATGTCAGCGCTATGAGTGAGACATAGAAAAATTACACAAGGGGTGCAAATCAATTGTTGCATTTGACAATACAATGATCTATAGATTCCTTATTACACTTTGAAAGTTTTAATGTCACCACTGTATTTTACTTATAAAAAATTAATTTGCACCTACGGTGTAAATTTTGTGAGAATTTTTTTCATAACATGTTTATTCTACTCACTTTGGTTGGTCGTGTCATCGTTATTGAACATTGATTGAGCCATGTCAGCACTACAATTAAGTCATAGAAAAATTGCACAAGGTGTGCAAATCTATTGTTACTTTTGACAATACAATGATCTATAGATTCCTTATTACACCTTGAAAGTTTTAATGTCAGCACTGTATTTGACTCATAAAAAATTTGCACTAAGGTCTACTGATTAGGATGCCTGTTGAAGATCAACAGGCATCCTCAGCTGAGAGTTTACAGTTGGTGGCATGCAATCCAACTATTACCAATATTGTTATAGGGGAAAATAACATGACATTGATCGGTGGCACTAGGATGAAAGGTGTATTGTTGGAAGATGTTGGAGATGACATGAATTCTCTAAACAGTGACACTGCAAGTGATGAAGATTCTGCAGATGAAATATGGAGAGCATTCTATTCTACAACACACAGGAGAGAAACTACACTAGAAGATTGGGATGCTGATAGGTCTACTGTGCCTAGTGTGAATCTCAATTAACAAAACTTGATTTGCGTAGGCAAAAGCTTTGCATCAAGGAAAGCAGTTAAGCATGCTTTAGGAATCTTGTCAATAACCGAGATATTTGGTTTTCGCGTGGTAAAAGTAGATACAAAGTATTATAGAGTGCATTGTGTAGATCCTGACTGCAAATGGAAAGTACATGTCAAAACTTTTGGACCAACTTGGCATGAGGTCATAGTGTATGTGGACATGCACACCTGCACATGGGATTTTAGGACAAAACACTGCAAACAGCCTTCATCTTCTGTGATTGCAAGTATCATCGAATCAAGGTGAGAATTTTTTTAAGAAATAGTATTTATATTTTAACTTCCTTTCAAATATATGATGTATTCTAATTTGACTATAATTACACAGTGTTGACGCTGGATACAGACCAGCACAGATAAAGGATAAAATGAGAACAGAACAAAAGATGCAAATTAGCTATTGGAGAGCATGGAAGTCATCAAAAATAGCTCATGAAATGGTTAAGGGGACACCAGAATCAAATTATGCAGATTTACCATCATTTTGCCATATGCTCGTGGAGAGAAACAATGGGACTATAGCTTTAATTTGAAAAGACAAAGAAGATAGATTTCAGTACTTCTTTCTGTCATTTGGACAGTGCATCAGAGCATTCCCCCTCTTAAAGAAGGTATGTCTTAAACAGTGTCAGCACAAATTCTGTTGTCATCGATTTCCTTAACTTCGATAACATAAGAAATTTTATTTCTTTATATACCAGGTTGTTGTTGTTGATGGAACATTCCTACCTGGCAAATACAGAGGGACGTTACTTGGAGCAGTTGCACAAGATGCAAATAGACAAATCTTTCCACTTGCTTTTGGTATGGTTTATGTATCAGCTGCTGCAGGTTGTGCCTCCTTCAAATGACTTAGTGTTTGTCTCTGATAGACATGCTAGCATTTCAAGGGCTCTATCTTTAGCTTACCCAACAGATACACACTGGATATGTATGTGGCACTTGAAACAAAACATCAAAGCGACGTTCGAGAAAAAAGAGCTGGGGAAAATGTTCAAAAAAGCAGCAGAGAGTTACACTATCCAAGAGTTCAACAACCACCTTGCACAAATCGAAGCAACCTGTCCAAAACTATCAGAATATCTGGTGTCAGCAGGTTTTGATAAATGGGCCAGAGCACATTCAAAGTGTGATAGATACAACATGATGACATCCAACAATGCTGAGAGTTTGAACTCTGTTTTCAAAGGCAAAAAGGATTATCCCATTGTGGCACTTGTGGAGTTTGCTAGGGAAAAGCTCACATCATGGTTCCTGGACAAGAGAGAAAAAGCACTGGCAAATCAAGACAGAATAAGTCCTGAGATCCTTAAGTTGATAAGAGAATCACAAGCGCAAGTTGGGGTATCCAGAGTAGAAAAGATGAATGAATCACAATTTGAGATCAATGGTCAAGGAGCTGTAGCTATAGTTGATTTATCAGCGAGGACATGTACGTGCAGAGTATTTGATGTCGAGAAAATACCTTGTGTACATGCTCTAGCATCCATTACACACATAAAAGCAAATGTGTCTGATTTTGTTGCAAAATTTTACAGAAATGACGCTTAGCATATAACATATGCAGAAACAATATATCCAATGTTGGATGAAGATGAAGGAAACATCCCTGATGTGATCAAATCTATCAACTGTTACCCCCCAGTAGTAAGAAAGAGAGCAGGAAGACCACCTACAAATAGAAAGCTTTCATTGGGAGAGTACAAGAGGAGGATTAAGCATTCAAGATAAGGTTGTCAGCACAAATTCTGTCATCAGTATTATATAAGAATAAAGTTAGTAGATAATACAGTTTATAAATTTGTAAATGACATTTCTTTTTTAAAATTAACATTAATTCAATAATATAGAATAAAATTTGAAATTTTACCATGTAATAATACAAATTTGTATACTCTTTTCCATCTATGTCATAAATAGATAAAAATAAGATCTTGTTGCAAACAAAGTCTTGTATCATGCAATATATAAACAATCGTTGAGCAAAAATAAGGTGATGCTGAGCAAGTTTTCCCCAATCATAATATGTTGTGCAATTTTATTCTATTGATGAGCAAAAATAAGACCATGTTGACCAACAACCTATTAAGCAACTATGAAAACATAATTAGATAAAACTAAGATTTCGTTGCAAACAAAGTGTTGTTGTGCAATATATAAACAATCGTTGAGCAAAAATAAGGTAATGTTGAGCAAGTTTTCCCCATTTGTAATATGTTGTGCAGTTTTATTCTATTGATGAGCAAAAATAAGACCATGTTGAGCAATAATCTATTAAGAAACTATGAAAACATAATTAGATAAAAATAAGATGTCATTGCAAGCAAAGTGTTGTTGTGCAATATATAAACAATCGTTGAGCAAAAATAAGGTGATGTTGAGCAAGTTTTCCCCATTTGTAATATGTTGTGCAGTTTTATTCTATTGATGAGCAAAAATAAGACCATGTTGAGCAATAATCTATTAAGCAACTATGAAAACATAATTAGATAAAAATAAGATATCGTTGCAAACAAAGTGTTGTTGTGCAATATATAAACAATCATTGAGCAGAAATAAGGTGATGTTGAGCAATTAAGTTTCCCCCATTTGTAATATGTTGTGCAGTTTTATTCTATTGATGAGCAAAAATAAGACCATGTTGAGCAATAATCTATTAAGCAACTATGAAAACATAATTAGATAAAAATAAGATGTCGTTGCAAACAAAGTGTTGTTGTGCAATATATGTACTATCGTTGAGCAAAAATAAGGTGATGTTGAGCAAGTTTTCCCCAGTCATAATATGTTGTGCACTTTTATTCCATTGATGAGCAAAAATAATACAATGTTGAGCAATAATCTATTAAGCAACTGTGAAAGCGTAAATAGATAAAAATAAGATGTTGTTGCTACCAAAGTGGTGTACTTGTGCAATACATGTACTATCGTTGGGCAAAAATAAGGTGATGTTGAGCAAGTTCACAAGGGTCAAGCGTTGTGCAAATCTAAACTATTGTTGAGCAAGAATAATACGATGTTGAGCAAATCTAAGGTATGGAATTATATGTAAAATAATAACAAATAAATAAAGTCTCACAAAATTCCCGATTTAATGGCAAACAAAAAAAAAAAGGAAAACGGTTTTCCTATAAAAAATATAAAAAGCAAATATGTGTAAATGCCCAAAACGCTTTTCAAGTTCGAGAAGTTCTCCATCACCTTCTTTTAGTTTCTTTCTTCAACTAAATTTACTCTCTCCATTTCTCTGCGAGATTTCCTGAGGCTTGATTGTAGGCTTGTAAGAAGGAGATCTATCATATACATCAACATGTCTTCAGATCCGAAAGGTTTGATTTCGTGTTTTCTGTGTATTAAAGTTTAAATTAGAACGAGTACGGTTTAGGGCTTAGTTTTCCACGAAAATTAGGAAAAATCGCACTTATTCAAGCGAATTTAATGTTTATAATCAAGCAGTTATTCAGCCTTACAAGACCTACCATTGCTATTTCAATTTCTTTTTCATAATAAATTAAAGTTAATATGATTAATCTGGAGGCTGAATTTGGGAATTTGATAATTTGGGAATTTGTTCGGCATAAACTACAGTCTCTTACAATGTCATCTCCTCAATTATATTTGTTGAAATTAATTGTAAGTGTTCATTCTATAAGTAAACGTCCGCAGAGTGTAAGTGATTCACCTGTTCTAGACAGTCAAAATAGAAATTCGAAGAGATCAAAACGATCTGGAGTTAAACCTCGAGTAGTTCATTTATCTAGAGATTCACCTCCCTT
Organism: Persicaria tinctoria; assembly: GCA_037127255.1. Lineage (NCBI taxonomy): Eukaryota > Viridiplantae > Streptophyta > Magnoliopsida > Caryophyllales > Polygonaceae > Persicaria > Persicaria tinctoria. Next base: position 54,971,809 of record JBANSL010000006.1, on the reverse strand, counting down.
CAAGGATGAACTGTCTGTTGATACTGAGACTGATAAATCCTTGGAAGTAGGGGAGGGTTGTAGATCACTTGAATCCAAAGATTCGCAACCGCTTGTAAGAAAAAACAGTAAGAGAGAAGTGCACCCTGGGATTGATCTTCCTGTTAGCATTGTTGCTGTGGAGACCATTGAAATTGCAAGGCTGGAAAACCATTCACCTAATGAGACGGTTGTTCAACATGTAAACCCAACTGTGCATATCATAACATCTGATGAGCAAACAGATACCACAAACATACAACCTATCGCAGAAAACAGGCAGCTGGTTGTGAGGAATGAGAGAAACACTAGATAAAAAAATCTCCTATCATTGAAATCACGGCCAAGCCCACGCTTGCTGGTGTCTTCCTTGAAAAAAATGAATGCCAAGCAAAGGAAAATGATTGAGGATATTGGCTTTGGATTTTTGTTCAACTTGGATATTGTTACCCTACCCCTGCTTCTTTCATATTGGTTAGTGGATCAGTTTGACCCTAACAAGTGTTGCTTGGTGTTGGCTAATGGAGGCGAACTTGAAATTGCAGAAATAGACGTGCATATCACAATGGGATTCCCAATGGGGAAAGTTTTAGTTGAAAGAAAATCAGCTAAAGAGAATTTCAGTCTTGTGCAAGAGTGGAAAACCACATTTGATGTCCAGGATAATATAACAACAACTATGGTTATGGAAAAATTGATAGCTGACACTGACTGTGATGATTCATTCCTTCTGAACTTTATTGTTATACTGGACTCTATCTTGGTTGATACACTAGGAAACGGACATGCCAACCATAGTTTTATAAGAGTAGTTCCTGAATTGGGTGACCTGCAAGACCTAAATTGGTGTGCTCTGGTGTTGGAAAGTTTGGTTGATGCAAAGAAAAGCTGGGAAAAGAACAAGAATGGCCATTTCAGAGGGCCTCTATTATTCTTGGTTGTAAGTATTTTTTTCAAACCTTTTCTTTGATGTTAACTTAATTTCTTTACCATGTCGGCAGTACAAATGTCACCCCCCTACTTTTATCTACATGTCTACAGTATTCTTTATGTCAGCATTCCCTGATCAATCGTTATACTGATATATGTTTATCCCTTTGGTGTGCCAGTTGTTTTACATGGATAGGGTGAAATTATTCACAAGCACAACACTAAAAAGAATGACTCGTTCTTTCCCGATTTTCGTTGGCATAAATTACAAAATCTTGCTCCAACAAGAAACTGATGATATAAGTACTGGAGGCTTTGGCTATGGCTTAGTCCAGGCTCGCCAAGTTATTCCTCACCATCAAGACGTACCATCTACAGCTTGTCCACAACCTACTGCACAGCACGATGAAGGCACCAGTCACCCTGCTGATCCAGAAAAAGAGCCACCCCCAGTTGAGGTTTGTATGAATTATGTAAACCAATTCAATGTAATATTAGTACAGTATAGCAATGTTCTGATATTTACTGATGACTTTTTATTCTTATTTTTTATGTGATGTTATCTTCTAGAGTTGGATAAAGTTGTTTGCTCAAAAGACTTCTGCACTTGCATCTGCTATTTCTGATTTTGCTGAGTGGTCTACGAAAGTCCCGATTGAACTACAACATGATGACAAGGTGAAAAGACTTCTACATGGAGCAAACCAACTTTTAGGGATGGAAAATGTCAATTCTGAGGCTCCTACGACTACGGAAGCTTCTGACATGTCAAATATGAACGACCGTGTAAGCCCATATTTTACCGAATCACAAGAGAAATTCTGGGCAGACCCTGTTTTTATTAGATTGCATTACTCAGATCGAAATGGCATATCAGAACAAGCAAAAAATGAAATCAAATATCAAAGTGGACGGAGAATTTTCCTTTGATATATTTCTAGATGATCCTGCTTTTAAGAAAGATGAAGGGACATCATTGACATCAAAGTGGACGGGGAATTTTCCAAGAACATTAAAATCGGTGTTAGCAACAACAGGTGGAGACTCCTTACCCACTCCTGGAACCCCAGTACTTACTGATGGCAAAGACACGGGCACAACTTCACCAGAAGCGGGAGATGATTTCAACATTAACTCCTCGTTAGGGAAAGACTGCTGAAGATCAGACACAACATCATTCAAAATTTTGTTCACATCTTCAACAACAGCCTTCAGAGATGTGGCCTGGGGTTCACCACCACTGAGTCGTTCATCATCGCCTCTCGCATGAGTGCCGTCAGGCTTGCCAGGAACGTGCTTATCATCAACATTCACATGTGTGTCCTGGGACTTACCACCCCTGACATGTTCACCATCAACTATCGTAGGAGAGCTCGCAGACTTACCATCAATGTGCTTATCATCAGCCTTCGCAGGTGTGCCATGGCACTTACCACCACTGGCGCTTTCATCATCAACTACAGCAGGAGAGCTCGCAGGCTTGCCAGCAATGTGCTTATCATGAGCCATCGCATGAGTGTCCTGACAATTAGCACCACTAACACTTTCGTCATCAACTTTTGCAAAAGTGTCCTTAACATCAGGCTTGACAGGGTTTGACTGCAACCTCTCAAACAAAGCCTCATAATTAGCAACCCTAACCTCAAGCTCATCATACCTCTTCGCCATCTCACCAAACACTTGAAGGCTCCCTTTCAACTCAACAATCTTTGTTTCAACTGCATCAACCCTCGCAGACAACAGATGCATAATTTTAGGGACCTCTTCAAGCTTGTCAATCCTCCTAAAAATCTCCTTCACCCAGTCAGGAAGAGACGGGAGAGAAGAAGCAAAAGCATCAACATACGTTTTTGGAGCCAACTCACAAGTTGAATCATCGTTAGCATCCATTTGAGGAGAAACATCTTCAATATTTTCCACTTTCTCTGATGACACTGCTATTTTGTCAGCTTCATCACTTGAAATGCGAACGTCTTCATTTTCACAAGCAGCAGATGTTTGCCCAAGCCCAAACCGCCCATCAACAAAATCATGTGCTTCAACACTCCCCAGGGGTGACCTCTGCACAGAAGGGGTCGGTACATCATCCTCTCCATCAATGTCACCAGAAGGTATCTCGACTCCTTCAACGGTGTCACCACAATCAATGACATCTGCAACCTCGGCCAAAACATGTAGCCTCGCAGTTTGAGAAGCATCCAATTTATCGGATTTAGGGGAGTGGGGTTCAGCGGTAAAAACATCAACCTTGTCATCGCAAACAGGAACTTCACCACAAGATTTGGAAGAATGGGTGTCAGCAGTAAAATCTTCACCCTTGTCATCACGAACACTGACTTGACAACCAGATGTAGAGACTGCAACATGAATATCTACAGGCTCCACTACATGTGCACCCTCAGTATCAACAACAGGAACTGAAGGAATAACAAAAGACTTGTCAACAGTACTATCATATAATGGCCTACCACTACTTACACCACCGTTCTTCTTCATCTTATACCTCCGCTGAAAGACAATATTCAGTGGGACATCATCTTCTAAAAGGTCACATGAATCAGTACCCAACCGACATCGCTTGGAAGGTGAAGCAACCACATCAACCTCCTTATGCAAATCTGTGTCAGCAGTAACTCTCTTCACGTCCTTAGAAGGAATAACTCTACCACCTGTCCTCACTGCTGAAGCCTTCTAAAAACCCTAGCACGACAGTATTATAATGAACAAACAATATATTGTCAATATTATAATGAACAAACAATAAAATCCCCCAAATTTATTGTCAATATTATAATGAACAAACAATAAAATCATCGATTTGCATAAGGAGGTTGCATATAAAGCATCGATTTAACCATATATTGTCAATATTATAATGAACAAACAATAAAATCAACATAAACAAACTTAATACAAAACCCTAGCACGACAAATTTCGCAAAAATCCCCCAAATTTATACCTGAGATGTTGGATGACGACATTGAAGTAAACGATGCAAACTCCGAACTTTACCAAAGCAAGGAAGAACAATCGAGCCAGAAAAAGCACCAAACCAGATAACGAACAACGAACCAAGCCAGTGAACGCAAGATGAAAAACTTCGAGCAAAGAGAGAGTTGGAATGAGAAGGAAATCGATTTTCTGGGAAACACGAAAAACTGTCCGTACAAAAGCGAAATTAGGTATATATAGGGGCCATTTTGCAAAATTGTCCAAACACGCGACCATTTCGCAAAAACGTCCAAATAATGTGCCTATTTCGCAAATTTTTTCATTAATTAATCATATATGATCAATCACCAATCTAATTTCTGATAAAAATATATATTATCCATTGAAAACAACAAGATTAAATCTGAATAATATTCTATCCAATTTTATGTTAACTTTTATAGTAACAATCTAAATTTAATATTAATATCATTTAAAAATAATTGTCAAATTTATCAATAGATTTGGTTTTAAAAAATAACATACGATAATATAACAGTAAAAAAATAACATGCCGTGCAAGAGCACGAGTAACATATACTAGTGTATGTATATAGGTGGTTGGCTGCAGCTTGTTCTTGCAGCTTGTTCTTTAAAGAACAAAAGTTTGTATCTTGCCACAAGCCCATTTTGTTTATTAAACCTTGGCCACGCCCACTTCAATTTGCTGGGTCCAAACATTAGCGAAGCCCGCGTCTCGTTTTCTTTTCTTTAAGCCCATGTATACACATTGACTTTAAGCCTTTATTTCTTTGTAACTCCACAGTCACATGCCTGCACACATCTGCACTGTGTTTTTTTTCATGCCCAGTTTTTTTGGTCCGGAGATTGTGTGATTGCCCCTGCAAAAACCAGTTTCTTTTTTAATGAAGAAACATAAACTTTGTTGTCCTCTTTTTTTTTAACAGTAAACTTTGTTGTCCTCTGTTAAATTTAAGGAAGTATTGATGCGGGTCGGGCTTGGGATGGGATTTACTCGAGATTTTGTTCCGTTGTTGCGGACGCTGGCCGGGCTAAGTCCGCTTAACGGGTTGGAAGTCGTGTCCAAGCCCGTCCGCGAATGCGGGTGTGGATAGCCCGCGGGTACCCGCAAACGTAATCAATTTTTCTTATTAAAGCTATACTTAGCCTATTGTAATCAATTTTAATATATGTAATACTGGGAATCCAAAAGGCTCTACAACTCCGTATCAGTAAACTCCACATTGAAGGTGACTCAATGATAATCATAAACCACCTAAATAAAACATCTACCTGTCCTTGGGAAATCGAACTGATTTTATCAGATATTAAATTTCTACTATCGACTTTGAAAGAAGTTTCCTTCTTTCATGTCCCCCGATTAGGCAATAGAGTAACTGATAAAGGTTGCACACATTTGCCACTCTGCCTGGGGTGTCGATATTAACAACGATTATGGTCTTCTAGACCTCATCCGTAAGGATGCTATCGGGTAGAGCGAGCTCGCCCGAATTCTTTCCTAATAAAAAATAAAATAAAATAATAATATATGTAATCAATTTTAATATATTTATATACTTACTGTTTTTTTTTTTTTTAAATTGAATACATACATAATTATTTTTTAAATTGAATATACATACTTACTGTTTTTATTCTCAAAAAAAAAATTGAATACATACATAATTACTGTTTTTTTATATAGTTACTGTATATGTATATATTGCATATATAGTATGTTAAATATATATATATATATATATATATATATATATATATATATATAGAGAGAGAGAGAGAGAGAGAGAGAGAGAGAGAGAGAGAGAGAGAGAGAGAGAGAGAGAGAGAGAGAGAGAGAGAGAGAGAGAGAGAGAGAGAGAGAGAGAGAGAGAGAGAGAGAGAGAGAGAGAGAGAGAGAGAGAGAGAGAGAGAGAGAGAGAGAGAGAGAGGGTAACTTGTGCACACCCCTTAGGGTATACTTTGTGCACAAATGTAGACCATTGATTTAATTGTAATGAATGGATGATATTAAAATAGATTTTTCTTTTTTTTTTAATTAAAAACAAGTGGGACCCGCCCACTGTGTGGAGTAGCCGGCCTGACTCTCCAAAATGAGACACGTGTACGGGAGTGGTGGTTACTAGTTTTGTGGGATTATATGGGTCCCGCACAATATATCCAAAAAGGAAAAATTGCAAATTTAGTGATTTTTTTTTTTTTTTGAGGAGGAAAGAATTCGGGTGGAGTAGACCTACCCGGCAGCATCCTTACGGATGAGGTCAAGAAGACCCAGATTGTTTTTAATATCGACTCCTCGGGCAGAGTGGCTAAGGTGTGCAACCTTATCTGCCACTCTATTGCCCATGCGAGGAATGTGAAGGAAAGTTACTTCCTTCACTGTCGATAACAGTAATTGAGTATCCGAGAGGATTAGATCAATTTCCCAAGGACAGGAAGATTTCCGGTTAAAATGGTCAATGATGATCTTGCAGTCTCATTCGATCTGGACCCTTTCTATATTTAGTTGGCGAACTTTTTGACTACCCAGTTTGAGAGCTAATGCCTCCGCTGTGAGTGAGTTTTGTTTCCCAAGCTGCTGGTACAAAATGGAAGTCGGGTGTCCATTCCAATCTCTAATAATGGCACCAGCAGAACTGTCGCCATTAGAAAGAGATGAACCATCAAAGTTTAATTTGTACGTACCCTTTGGAGGCTTCCGCCAGTGAATAGACCGTTGTATCTTGCTTGTTTTTGGCGTATATTGCCTAGTGGGGCGGAGTTCCTCTTCAAAATCCATCTCACGCACAGATGTTCTATTCCAGTTATCTATATGGGATTTGATCATTTGTATTGCTTGTTCCTTTTTTGGGATTGCAATTTGCTGGAATAAGAGTTGATTCCTAGTGAACCATGTCGACCACCAGGAGAAAGCGAGACTAGTCATGGCGATCGAATTTAGACTCTTCCCAAGAAGAGATAGAATGGGCCTAATATCCCGAGACTGGGCAATCAAGCCATCCACAGCTGATTGATCGTGTAATGGAAGTTGGTGGATTGCTCTAACGAAAGGGCATTCCAAGAACAGATGGATCTCATCTTCAGCGGCCGAGTTACAAAGGGAACAAGTTGAAGGAACAGCCGACCCCCGACAGGACAACCTGGTGGCGGTGGGGAGGCCCGACTGTGCTATTTTCCAGAGGAAGTTTTTAACTTTCGGAGGGATATTGATCCTCCAAATCCATTCATTACAATCTCGGGTTACTGAGACCTGAGATGTTATCAATTTGTATGCACTGGCCGTAGTAAACCAACCTTCCCTATCCGGCCACCAATAAAGACGGTCTTGCAATTCCGAGGCAGGAAGCGGAATGTCTAAAATTTCTTGTACTAGATCGCTGGGTAGGATTTGTTGTAGTTTTTCACTCCACCATTTGCCTCCCAAAATATAGTCACTGACCGTTTCATTCTGATTATAATTTGGAGGGCAATCACCCCTAGCCATGATAGGGGAGGTTGAGATCCAGTTATCTGTCCAGAATTTTATTGAGTGCCCATTTCCTACAGTCCAAATTAGTCCGGTTTTAAATTTATCTATTAACTCAGTTAGCCTGGACCATTGCCAGGAGCACGATCCGGATTTTCTATACTCGAAAATACTTGTGTTACGCAGATATTTATGTCTGATCAGAGATACCCACACATTACTTGGTTCAGCCAAAATCTTCCAGAGAAGCTTCATCTGGAGAGCAACATTCAAATCACTTGATTTGCGAATTCCTAACCCCCAAGCTGTTTTGGTTTGCATATCCTGTCCCAGCTAATTAACGGCCGGTACTGGAGGTCCTTATTCCAGAAGAATGAACGGTTGATCTGGTCCAGTTCTTTATGCATAGTGGCCGGAAGCATAAAGCTTTGCATCACATGCAATGGCTTAGACGAAAGGTTGGAGTTTATTAGTGTAGCCCGGCCTTGCTGAGATAGAGCACTTGCCCTCCACTTTGTCAATTGTTGTTTAGATTTACAGATGATATCTTCGAAGGTACTGCTTGTGACTCTACCATTGATGATAGGACAACCAAGATATTTTTCTATTGATTTTTCTTCTGTAATATTCAGGCAAGTACTTAACTCAAGAATCCTTTGACTCGAAATCCCCCGAGTTACTTGGAAGCATGATTTATGGTAATTAACCTTTTGGCCAGGCACTTTGCAGTATGAGTCGATGATGGTCTTTACTTTGCGCCCTGCTTCGACGCTACCCTTTGAGAAAATGATGATATCGTCGGCAAAAGAGAGGAACGGAACCTGGGGCCCGTCATGTCCAATCGGAAATCCAATGGGTGTTTTATCTATGCTAGCTTCCATAGCCAGGTTTCGGGCTAGAATTTCAGCGCCTAGTATGAAAAGAAACGGCGATAGTGGATCGCCCTGGCGAATTCCGCGGGATGGGAGGAACAGATCCGTAGGCCCATTGTTAACTAGGACAGAGAAAGAGACGATGGAAATACATTCCATGACCCATGCTACAAACCTATCATGAAACCCGAATCTTAGTAGCACACATCTTAGGAAGTTCCAGTCAACCCTATCGTATGCTTTTTCCATTTCTAGCTTTATCGCCAACCATCCTTCCCGACCCCTACGATTTTTGTAAGAATGGAAGATTTCATGAGCTATAAGGATATTGTCCTGTATAGCCCGATCTGAAACAAAAGCACCCTGCAGAGGATGGATGAGTTTGCCAATAACCTTTTTCATTCTTTCAGTCAGAATTTTGGAAATTATTTTGTAAACGTTGGAGCATAGACTGATAGGCCTGTAGTGATTAGTGGTCGTGGGATCATCTCTTTTAGGAAGCAGGGAGATAAAAGTATGATTTATTTGGCGGAGCATTTTGCCCGAGTGGAAAAAACCTTTTACCGCACATATGACAGATTTACCGACGATGTCCCAGTATTTTGTATAAAATTCGGCCGTGAATCCGTCAGGTCCCGGGGACTTGTTTCGCCCTAAACTGAAGACAGAAGTTTTAATTTCTGAGTTCGCCGGAATTGCTGTAAGGAAAATATTTTCCTCTGGCGAGATGGATGGTTGTATTAGCTGTAGAAGGTTGTTAAGGAGACCTTCATCGGTGGGCTCTTTCTTAAACCTCCTTTCGAAATCCCGTTGTATCTCGTTTCTAACATTTTCCTCCCCCAACACCACCGCACCAGTAGGGGAGAGGATATCGCGAATCTATTTTCTATGTCGTCGTCCTGAAGCCACCCGATGAAAATAAGCTGTGTTGGAATCCGATAGTTTCAAGTGCTTAGTTTTGGCTCTTTGGCTCCAGAAAGATTTCTGAAATAAAAGAAGCTTTTCTCTCTTCACTATGAGCTGCTTTTCCTTATTTTGATCTATTTGGGAATTTAAACCAACTCCAGCAGACTCAATACGCAAGAGTTCAGAGTCTACGTCCTTTAACTGTCGAAAGATGTTGCCGAAACTTTTCTTATTCCATTCCTTTGCCTTCTTTTTCAATATTCTCTGTTTAAACATTAATTGAAACATGGCCGAGCCCGGGCAAACCGCCCTCCAAGATTGCTTGACTATGTTACGAAAGTCTTTTCGAAGCAGCCAAGCATTTTCGAATTTAAAAGGGGGGGCCTTGAAGTTAGAAGTGACTTGGAAAGAGATGGAAATTGGGCAGTGATCCGAAGAGGAGAAAGCACCGTGAGAGGTTGCCATATTAGGAAAAGATGCTAGGACCTGTTGGTGAACAAGCACCCGGTCAAGTTTTTCGCGGATATTGAAGTCATCCTCAGGGTTCTTTCTCCAGGTAAACGGATTCCCAAATGTGGGAAGGTCAAAGAGAGAGCAATCGTTTTTGAAAGAGATTAAACGAGAGAATCTGGAGATCCGGGTCCTTAAATCGATCCGATGTAGCGAATGTGGTGTGTAATTACATAAGAAAAGCCGGGTTTTTTGAGGGTTAAATTTGCCCAGCATCGAAGATTGTTTAAACCTATAGGCCCATTCGAAGGGAAGCACAACGCAAAGCAAAATTGCCACATTCATTTTATAGTTTTGAATGTTTGTATAATACCGCATGAAAGGGCTAATATCAAGAACAAGGACCACAAAGCAGAATTGCCACCATTTCTTAAGAGAAGACCACCCTAGAGAACGGAGATGTTTTACATGGGCAAATAACCCAATTCCAACCCATTTTATGTTCCTCATTCCATATGCTCCCATTTTGCTACTGCTAAGCAGCTTTTTAATTCCCAAAGTGGGTGTTGCTGATTGAAGCTTGAAGCCAAATAATGAGACAATAATGTACACCAAGCAAACTATAAGTTCACCGGCAAAGTTCAATACAAGATGTAAAGGCCCGGATTTTTATATAATAAATTTCAACAAATAATATAAAATGAATTTAAGTCAAAAAAAAAAAAAGATAAAAAAAAAAAAAAAAATTTCGGATATTTCAAGAAAAACTTGTCCTTAATTTCCTAAATCGAAATTGAAATCCTTAAAACGAGTTCCGGCATTAATTAACTGGAAATTTAAAATATGTTATACTCTAATTTTATATACCGAAAATTGGAAAATTGAAGAGTATTTTAAACACGTCGGGATTAGCGGGTTTCGAGTTTTGGATTTCGAGAATTCTTTTGTGAGCGGATTATAGTCGGGAGGCGAGATTTGATTTTCGGGTATTCGAATTTCATTTTGAGGACCCAAATAAATTCCATCTATTTCCCTTCTTTCCGTTCTCTTTTTGTCTGCTTCCTCTTCCTCCTGAACAACCCACCTCCCTCAAGCCAGCTGCACAAATTGGTCCCCTCTCCCACTGATTGTCCTTATCTGTACACACACCCACTGCTGCCCTCTCCCACCCTCACAATACATCTCAAGTTGCTATATAGAACGAGACATCCCAAACCCTAAACCTTGCACTCATAAGCGAGCCTCCAAGCCGCCTCATTCCATCCGAAAGACCACCAGAAACAATCACACAAAAACCCCCCATCGGAGCCCTGTGTTTGCAGCCGGAATCGCTGCCAAACTACCTCCCTCTACCTATTGTTCCCGACGTTGCCACCACCAAACCATCCACGCTCTTTCCTCCTGGTCAGCTTCCCCTCGCCGTTGACGCCATCTCCAAGGACCTCCTGAGCGCTCACAGCCCTGTTTAGAACAACCAAGTCGAGCAGCAGCAGCTGCGTTTCTGTCCTCCTCCCTTGGAGCAAGAAACCCAATGGCCAGGTTCCCTGAAGCCTGATCCAGTAGCCCAGGAACCGCCGGAGCCCGTCGAAGCCGCCTTCCTCTTCCTCCCTGTTTCCGTCCAACACAACCGGTAAGATCCTTCCTCCTTTCCACTCGAAAACAAAGCAAGGTTCCACCTTTTTGACCCCCCCATTGTCGAACCAGGCAACCCCTTTCGATTCCGACACCGACGAAGCCGAATCGAGCCCTCGACGGATCCTCCGGTGAACTCGACCTCGGTGAGAATCCCCCCTCTCTCTTCTTTCTTGTCCGATTCCGTGCCCCTGGTGCCGGGTTGAATGACCGGAGCGACCAGCCACCGCCGACCGCCCTCGCCCTCCCTCTTCCTTCTTCCAGTTTTTTTCAATCGGCATTTGGGATAGACGGTCGAACAGTGCCGGTTCAGGTCGGTTTTATTTATTTCGTTTTCATGGTCCGGTTCAGGGTTTTAAAATAAGAAAACCGGTTCACTTTTAAAAGAGCATTGGGTTGGGCTTATGGATCCGGAAATTCAGATTTGGATTTGGGCCGAATCCTTCATTTCTTCCGGGGTTGGGCCTTTTATTTTGGGCTGCTAATGATCTACATGTTGTTGTCATGTCTTATTTGCTATATTATATGGTGGGTTTATAGTATAACGTGTTACTTATTAAATTATTATCATTTTATTATTCTGTGGGGGAAAATATTCTCTGGAAATTATTATTATATTATAAAATTATTTAAAAGTGATATTGTTGGGAATATGTATTTATTTAATATACTTTATAAAAATGGGGTGTATAAAGATAGATTTATTTTAATATTTATTTTAGATAAACATTGTTGCTAAATTATTTAGAAAAGGTTTTAAGTCGTCCGAAAATAATTCTTTAAGGATTTGATGTGTTTAAACCAAAATGCCGGAATTAATTCTATAATATGATTTTGAGGTATAGAGTTTAAGATTTAAATATTTAATGCTGGGATTCTTTGTCTTGGTCTGATGATGTTGGTTTTGAGAAGGAAATGAGAAGAATAATTTTGGTTAATGTTGATCATATCGGAAAGGTTTTGGGAAATGGTTTTACTATCAATTGGTTTGAAGATGTGGAGAACTTGGGTATTGTGTGTATGAATGATGAACCGATAGCTTATGGAAATGGCTTGATGATAGGTGTTTATTGCTTTTGGATTGCTTTGGACTTGCATTTGGGCCCTTGCTTGTGTTATCTTGCTGTTCTGCATCTCCAGGTAAGTCTCTTTGGAGCTTACTCAGATTGAATAGAGCTATTCCCTGCCTTAGGTGCATGATATACTAGGTGTTGCATTCATGATCAGCATGCCATGTAGTACCATGCTAGGTTGCATTGATCGTTGAGCATTCTATTTCTCTATGTGTATGTAAACAGAACGGCCGTTATCTGTGATAGTCCTAGAGTCTTTGCTAGGGTCATAGGGCAGCCCAGCCTCATCGGGTGCCCTGAGTCAATCGAGTACTTCCTTATATTATGAGATGCCTGCGGGCTTTATTGTGGAGCGGGTTAGGCATGCGTGCCCCCCGATTATGAATGAATGCATTCACGAGCTGGCCAGTCTCCGCCTGTCGGAAGGGGTGGAGGTAGGAGAGGGATATGCCACTTGGCATTGTCTTGGGCCCTTTATAGTATTCTGCACATTATTATGAACTAGGAGCATGCTAGTGTGTTTGAATTCCGTACTGCATTAGAGCATCTTTATTAGGTATAGCGTATATGTGTGCTTATGGTTGGGATGCAGAGTTAAGTGGGCATCGATCTGATCCCGCCCCAAATCAATTTTTTTAGGAATTATTTATGTTCATCCTATCGGTGCTGTTTGCTTATTGCGCGGGTCATTTTGTCGGCGGAGAGTGAGCGCTGGAGTTATAGACTTCACCAGACTCTGATTATACTGATTTGGATTTATACTTTTGACTCCGTTTTGACCCGGCTCCGCCGTGGCACTTGTATCTGTACTTTACTTCCGCTTTACTTCCGTTTGAAATGGTTTCCGCGACATAGTCTTAGGACAGGTTGAGGGTACCCAACGGCCCTTCGATGTTTTTAGGGTTTGAAATCCCTCTTTCTAATAACCTTAAAATGAGTTGAAACCTCGACCCGTACCTGGATTGCAAGATCCGAACAAGGGGTTTTGTCCCTTGAAACGTAACCCGGAAATCATAATTCTGGGCCGTTACAAAGATGGTATCAGAGCTGAGGTTGTGCAATTCGGGTACAAAAGGTTCGAGTGTATGTTTTGGAAAAACCGCCCATGAATTTCAAAGGATTTGGTAGTGTTTTGAAAGGGCAAAATGAACTTAAGGTGCCTAACCTAAATTGGACTAAGTAATGAACTTGACTTATCATAAAATATGGGAAACCGACTAAGCGGGGACACGAGGGGTAGAAAGACGTTAGACCATCCCTATTGGATGTAGTTTGAAATGGGTAGGCAAAATATCAGCTTGTTCTTTACAGATGGGTTGGGAGACTCCAAGGAGGTCATTATGAGTGTTATTAACTGATTCTGTCCTGAGTGCTTGCTATGCTAGAGATCTTATTTGGTATGACTAACAATGAGTTGTGTATTGACATATCTGTGCAAACGGGATAGTGGGAGTACCCTTGTTTCTGTGTGGTCAAACTCAGTTTGTGTGAAACAGCCCCTTCCACTGTGTTTGTTGACCCTTTGACGCTCCTATTGAGTCTTCATCCCGGATGTCAGTGTCTTCCATGGGGAAATGGGTTGGTAAACACCTTCTGTCGGAATCATGTATGGGTGTGAAGGTTCTCTGAGTGAGTATTAGGAGGTGGTTCTTGATGACATTTTGAGTCAAAAGTAAGGTGTCATGGGGTTATCTTTCTTGATTCATATGATGATCAACCTTTATTTTCTTACCACAAAGAGTCGTACCAAACTCCCACGGGAAAGAGGGGTGATGAGTCGGTTGGGAAAGTCAATGGTTGCCCTTAGGGATCCCTGTTCGGTTGTAATGGTGACTCTCTCTGAACTACATGACATGATTTTGTAATCTTTCGCATGTAAATTGCCAATGATCATTATTTCCTCCTATATTAGGTCAATGATAGTGTGATTGATTAGGAGCATAAACCACATTATATGAACCTACATGATAGTTGTTTTCTCCTGGGTTAGGTCCATGATAGTGTGATAAAATCTTCTTCGTATGAATGCCTGTAAATGATCTCTTTATCATACTAGCTAATGACGCGTCGATGCTCCTTATTCCTTTTGTGACAAGAACCTATAGCATGCATATCTATTTTGTAATTGTCGGATTAACTATTGCTGATTATTTTGCACTTGATATTGCTGTGTGTCACTTGTGTTGAAGAGAGAATAATTGGTATAATTGAGTCTTGAGGAATGCATGTTTTATCCTAGTATGTGTTGATTTGAGCTCATGCCCCGTATTCTAGTCATATTTTCATCACTTAAACTCGTGTTATACATCGTAAAACCTTCCTCATGTTTCTAGATTGTTGGAATGTGATTGAATTAATTTCTTACTTGTCGCCATGACTAGTTGCATGTATGCATCGCGTGTTATGTTGAGCCATTAGTATCACATAGGACCTTTGATCATGACTTGTGCGAATTATATCTTGCCTGTAGTACCGCTGATTCTCTCTCGAGCTAGGTTCCTGATAGTGTGGTTCTTCCCTCTTTCTATTGCCATAACATGTCTTACTCATGCAAGTTAACTGATGTTGAATTCGACGATTGATTTGCTTTCCGTTATGGTTAATCGTAGAATGCTTACATATTGTCGCTCGGTAGTGTTCCTCTATTGCTCCATGATATCCTCTCGTGCTTGCATACATGTATGACTTGGCACCTCGCAGGATCACACACCACGCTATATCATGTCTTCACATACGTATGACACATGAATGCTAGAATGAATCTAATCGAATTACCTTGACTGTATTAATGCTCGATATGTTTTGCTAGTATCATGTAGGGCTTATGATTTCCAATATGACTGCCAAATGATCACGTGTTGTACATTTTCTATGATTGATGACTATCGTACCGTTTTATGTGGCCTACGACAGTTCATTCCTAACATGATTATGATCTATCGTCGTGATGTTCCAATTGTTACTCTGTGGTGATCCCTCTTATTTTCACGGACATTATGATTAACTCCTTTAAATGATTCTTGGCTATGATCATGCCTTATCATGTATCGCTAGTATCATGTATTACTTATGCTTCTAAATATATCTCGTCGTATGATTACACGCCATTCTCAACCTATTATATGATCCTTGTTATTAGAGGTGATAATTCTCATTCTGCTCTTATGTATCCTCGAATAACGTTTAGTTTGATTTTATGATGTACCTCGTCATGTTATGTTTGAACTCAATTGTTGATGTGTGTACCATGCTCGTTCATTGTTCATATACATAATATTTGTCAACATCATTAAATATCGCATGACTTTGAATCTTGCATGATCATTACTGGTTTCGCATGTCTTGCTTGAAGTTGTTAGGTATCTCTGCTTCCATGGAATAATAGACTGTTAACTTGTCTCGCATGAATCCGTGTAGGACTGGATTGTGTCTTTTGGAATGAATGTGCATGCCGTTCTACTTGAGATAGGTACATGGTAGTGTGGATTAATGTGACTGATGTGCTCCATGATGAATCCATTTTGCTCGTCACAATTGTAACCTAATAGACTTCCATAAGGGCATCGTTGCTATTCTCGGGTCGAAGTCTTGTCTTTAGTCTTGTCGTTCTTAGCCTTGGTCTATGTTAGTTCCGAAAGGAACATTAGGTTACCCGTCCTTGTCACTCCCCTATCTCTGCTAACTTAGACTCATTTGCGATACTTGGACGAGCGATCGCATGGGAAAGAGAACGAAAGGTGGGATAACGATAGAGCAGCGCAGTAGAAGCGTGGGCCCATAGCCCACGGGCCTCAGGATCGATGATGTCGTCGGAGCAAGCACGCATCGAGAATTACGGTTACTGTGTACGATATGACTTGCAAGCAGGATTGTTCGCCATTCGAAATGCTAACTCTTTTGAACTTGTTTGTTGACAATGATATGACCCTGACCTGGCTATGTGACTTACGTGTGGATGTGCTGACTTGGTGATGACTGTTGCCTGATTGTCTGTTGTCTATGATGATATGATTAGATGCTTTATACTAATGTGTCATAATGTCTTGATGTGTTGATACTCTGAGTTGTTAAGTATGATCTAAATTCTCTTGCCTATAAAAGAATGAACTACAAATGTTGTGAAACCTGAATCGCTTATCTGATAAGGTTATAGTGCACATGTTAGCTTGACTTCAGTATGTTCATATATGATGTTTGCAATGATTATTGAGCATAATGATAAACTGAGACTTGTTGAACCCATGATTTTGTGTTTATAAATGCTAGTTGACATGATGCAGACCTTATGTTTGATAATTTTAATTATTGCTTCTTCCTTAAACCTGTGGGTGAGGTCGTTGGTAGCGTGGTAGAAGAGTGGTGAAAGAGCTTGAGTGGTTAGGATGATCGGGGATGTTATGAGATAAGTCGCAAGAGAGAGGTGTTGGTTTAGGTAAGACTGAGTGAGCTTTAGGAATTTTGCAAGGCATGATGCTGGTGATATCTTGGGAAGTGTGAGAAGTGTAAGAAATGGCCTTAAGAGAATCGATGATATAGTACGAGAGGGTGCTCGAGTGTGATGTTAGAGATAGGAGTTGGATTCTTAGAGGTGGATGGTGTGGTATTGATTGGCGGAAGGAGGGGTAAGATTTGAGCATCGAGATGAATTGGGATTTCTCCGGAGAATTTTTGTTGGAGTTGACGTTAGCGAGTCTAGAAGATGATTAGTCTTGGCTTGAGAGTGGAGATGGGCGAGTGGGGATTCTGTTTTATTTTGACTGGTATGATGTGAGGATTTTCTTGATGATGTGATTTATTTATATTTGTTGGCATGATGTTAGATAATAACCATGATGCATCTGATATGGAATGATATTACATGTTGTTATGCAATACTGAAATCTAATTGGTAGTGACTAGTGTTATCCTGATATATTGATGTTTTGCTATCCTGTTAAGTTGTTTTAGAAGCATGTTAGGATGTGTTGTGATATGATAATATATGAGATCATGATGTGTTATTATGTGAAAGCATGGTGTTATATTATGTGGTGGTAAACATGATGTTATATTATGTTGAAGTAATCATGATGTTGTATTATATGGTTGACAAGCATGACTATTGAGATGTTAAATGATGAGTATGACTTGGAATGTGAATATGATTTGTATATGTATATGAGATAATGGTGCATGATTACTAAATGATCGTTATATGACATTGTGATGAGTAAGATGATTTCTAGAAGAGCATGTTGACATTTTGATGGTGATATACTTCTTGATCTTCCCTTTTTATTGAATCTTAATGGCATGACCTTGACTGTATTGATGTGTTGATAAGTAGTTTTGTTCCGTTGACTTATGATGAAATTTCGCTATGGCTAACTTTGCAAGTACCAATGATTGACGTGATAAAAATGTTATGCTAATGCTAGATAGAAATGGATAGGATGACTGTGTGAATTTATGCGTTAAATGATATTCCTTGCTGTGACTGACCCTACTATGATTGCGATACTGATATGCGATAGTGAGATATCCTTTATGACTTTTGGTGTGAAATCGAGCCATGTGTTATGATGTTGGCATATTGTTGAGATGTGTATCATGGCCTTTAGCATGGCGTGGAGACATTGATGTGACCTTGTGACACCGTGTTGGCATATGTTTGAGACTTGTTGTATGATGTACTAGTTGAAGATTGGTTGGTTATGTGGTTATGCATTTCTTATAGCTTGTGATTCTTGCGTGGATTGAGATTGATAGATTGATTTGATTTTGGAAACTAGGGAGGGAATATGGGATTAGCCCTTAGAGGTGGATGATTCCACCTCCTGATTTCTGAATTTGATTGATTGCCATGCGGTAAACTGATTTGGTTTTGGAGGGTTTGACGAAATTTTGATCGAAATGATTTTACTTGTTTGGTGTAAGGTTGCTTGGTTAAACGTCTTATTTGAAGATTTCGAGCGATTTTGAAAAAGGACCAACTTGCATTGTAAAAGAATGAACGTTACCGAGAAAATCAACGGTTTTGAGGCTAATCTTTATTTTCAATTGCGAATACCTATTGAAACTTTTCAAACCCGGGCTACTCTATGATACTTCACGAAGTGGATACAAGCATTTTATGAGGGCGCTTGTAGAGTGCTTGCTAAGACCTAGTAATGATATTGTAGAGAGTTGTGGTACTTCCGAAAAGTCGAAGCGAGTATGTGATAGGGGCGCTTATTGCATACTTGTCAAGGCCAATTGGAGATGTCACGATCGTGACTAGGGTGTTGTGAGAATCCAGGAAGACGCAACCGAGATGATTACAAGATCCTTGGACATGGTCCTCGGACTCATCAATTTCAAACTTCATCTCCTACTTTATTTTGGTTTTAGTCTCGGGGACGAGACTTGTTTTTAGAGGTGGATGATGTAAAGGCCCGGATTTTTATATAATAAATTTCAACAAATAATATAAAATGAATTTAAGTCAAAAAAAAAAAGATAAAATAAAAAAAAAAAAAAAAATTCGGATATTTCAAGAAAAACTTGTCCTTAATTTCCTAAATCGAAATTGAAATCCTTAAAACGAGTTCCGACATTAATTAATTGGAAATTTAAAATATGTTATACTCTAATTTTATATACCGAAAATTGGAAAATTGAAGAGTATTTTAAACACATCGGGATTAGCGGGTTTCGAGTTTTGGATTTCGAGAATTCTTTTGTGAGAGGATTATAGTCGGGAGGCGAGATTTGATTTTCAGGTATTCGAATTTCATTTTGAGGACCCAAATAAATTCCTTCTATTTCCCTTCTTTCCGTTCTCTTTTTGTCTGCTTCCTCTTCCTCCTGAACAACCCACCTCCCTCAAGGCAGCTGCACAAATTGGTCCCCTCTCCCACTGATTGTCCTTATCTGTACACACACCCACTGCTGCCCTCTCCCACCCTCATATTACATCTCAAGTTGCTCTATAGAACGAGACATCCCAAACCCTAAACCTTGCACTCATAAGCGAGCCTCCAAGCCGCCTCATTCTATCCGAAAGACCACCAGAAACAATCACACAAAAACCCCCCATCGGAGCCCTGTGTTTGCAGCCGGAATCGCTGCCAAACTACCTCCCTCTACCTATTGTTCCCGACGTTGCCACCACCAAACCATCCACGCTCCTTCCTCCTGGTCAGCTTCCCCTCGCCGTTGACGCCATCTCCAAGGACCTCCTAAGCGCTCACAGCCCTGTTTAGAACAACCAAGTCGAGCAGCAGCAGCTGCGTTTCTGTCCTCCTCCCTTGGAGCAAGAATCCCAGTGGCCAGGTTCCCTGAAGCCTGATCCAGTAGCCCAGGAACCGTCGGAGCCCGTCGAAGCCGCCTTCCTCTTCCTCCCTGTTTCCGTCCAACACAACCGGTAAGATCCTTCCTCCTTTCCACTCGAAAACAAAGCAAGGTTCCACCTTTTTGACCCCCCCATTGTCGAACCAGGCAACCCCTTTCGATTCCGACACCGACGAAGCCGAATTGAGCCCTCGACGGATCCTCTGGTGAACTCGACCTCGGTGAGAATCCCCCCTCTCTCTTCTTTCTTGTCCGATTCCGTGCCCGTGGTGCCGGGTTGAATGACCGGAGCGACCAGCCACCGCCGACCGCCCTCGCCCTCCCTCTTTCTTCTTCCAGTTTTTTTCAATCGGCATTTGGGAGAGACGGTCGAACAGTGCCGGTTCGGGTCGGTTTTATTTATTTCGTTTTCATGGTCCGGTTCAGGGTTTTAAAATAAGAAAACCGGTTCACTTTTAAAAGAGCATTGGGCTGGGCTTATGGATCCGGAAATTCAGATTTGGATTTGGGCCGAATCCTTCATTTCTTCCGGGGTTGGGCCTTTTATTTTGGGCTGCTAATGATCTACATGTTGTTGTCATGTCTTATTTGCTATATTATATGGTGGGTTTATAGTATAACGTGTTACTTATTAAATTATTATCATTTTATTATTCTGTGGGGGAAAATATTCTCTGGAAATTATTATTATATTATAAAATTATTTAAAAGTGATATTGTTGGGAATATGTATTTATTTAATATACTTTATAAAAATGGGGTATATAAAGATAGATTTATTTTAATATTTATTTTAGATAAACATTGTTGTTAAATTATTTAGAAAAGGTTTTAAGTCGTCCGAAAATAATTCTTTAAGGATTTGATGTGTTTAAACCAAAATGCCGGAATTAATTCTATAATATGATTTTGAGGTATTGAGTTTAAGATTTAAATATTTAATGCTGGGATTCTTTGTCTTGGTCTGATGATGTTGGTTTTGAGAAGGAAATGAGAAGAATTATTTTGGTTAATGTTGATCATATCGGAAAGGTTTTGGGAAATGGTTTTACTATCAATTGGTTTGAAGATGTGGAGAACTTGGGTATCGTGTGTATGAATGATGAACCGATAGCTTATGGAAATGGCTTGATGATAGGTGTTTATTGCTTTTGGATTGCTTTGGACTTGCATTTGGGCCCTTGCTTGTGTTATCTTGCTGTTCTGCATCTCCAGGTAAGTCTCTTTGGAGCTTACTCAGATTGAATAGAGCTATTCCCTGCCTTAGGTGCATGATATACTAGGTGTTGCATTCATGATCAGCATGCCATGTAGTACCATGCTAGGTTGCATTGATCGTTGAGCATTCTATTTCTCTATGTGTATGTAAACAGAACGGCCGTTATCTGTGATAGTCCTAGAGTCTTTGCTAGGGTCATAGGGCAGCCCAGCCTCATTGGGTGCCCTGAGTCAATCGAGTACTTCCTTATATTATGATATGCCTGCGGGCTTTATTGTGGAGCGGGTTAGGCATGCGTGCCCCCCGATTATGAATGAATGCATTCACGAGCTGGCCAGTCTCCGCCTGTCGGAAGGGGTGGAGGTAGGAGAGGGATATGCCACTTGGCATTGTCTTGGGCCCTTTATAGTATTCTGCACATTATTATGAACTAGGAGCATGCTAGTGTGTTTGAATTCCGTACTGCATTAGAGCATCTTTATTAGGTATAGCGTATATGTGTGCTTATGGTTGGGATGCAGAGTTAAGTGGGCATCGATCTGATCCCGCCCCAAATCAATTTTTTTAGGAATTATTTATGTTCATCCTATCGGTGCTGTTTGCTTATTGCGCGGGTCATTTTGTCGGCGGAGAGTGAGCGCTGGAGTTATAGACTTCACCAGACTCTGATTGTACTGATTTGGATTTATACTTTTGACTCCGTTTTGACCCGGCTCCGCCGTGGCACTTGTATCTGTACTTTACTTCCGCTTTACTTCCGTTTGAAATGGTTTCCGCGACATAGTCTTAGGACAGGTTGAGGGTACCCAACGGCCCTTCGATGTTTTTAGGGTTTGAAATCCCTCTTTCTAATAACCTTAAAATGAGTTGAAACCTCGACCCGTACCTGGATTGCAAGATCCGAACAAGGGGTTTTGTCCCTTGAAACGTAACCCGGAAATCATAATTCTGGGCCGTTACACAAGAAACTTATACCATCCGGCGTAATTGCAAGCCAGTATCAAATAGCACATATGCACAAAATAAGGTTCATTATACCGGCAATACATATAAATTACATTCAAGGGAAGATAATCCTCGACAGTCCACAATAGACAAAGGTTGTGAACATAGGTTTCCTCAGCAGATGGCAATGAGTTCCATTCCTCAAGCTGCTCCAACATTCGCGATGCACTAGGAGCAGCAAAAGAGGATTGTTGAGATTTTGTAGATGTATCCAAAAGTAAACAAACAGGAGGTAACGGCACAACTAAGAGAGAATGCATAATAAAGGATTTCTCAAAATCAGTTGGTAGTGAATCTTCCATCAATCCAGCCGGTACGTCAACTATAGGATAGTACACAATCATTTGCCTAGCAACCACAATATAAGCTAGGAAGTGGGAGACCCCAGGCAAACAGATCATAGTCAGGTTCATATTCGCTTCATAAGGGTTGATGAGGATCCCCGGATACGCAAGGCCAGCAGGGCCACCTGTGCTTTTGCTAGGCACCAAAATGGGGGGGATCCCATCCCCAAGCTGCTCTAAACGTTGCACCACCAAAAAAGATGCAACAGGAGCAACACAAGGGAAGAAGAGGGGGTCCTCAAATGAGGGTTTTGGGCCCTTTCGGGATTTAGGGAGTGGAGATACGGGATCTACCACCGTTTGAGTGTTTTGTTCTGACCTCTTCATGAGAAAGAGGTTGTTGTCACCATTAATCAATGATTTAAGGGGAAGGAAAAGAACTAACCTGAAAATGAACAGAAGAGAACACCCCATCCGCACAACGACAGGCGGAACCCTCCATCCCCACGAGCAATATACTTTCCTCCGCTTGCTAACATTCATTCTGGTAAGCACGGTATCTCTCCCCATTATATGTAGCACCTGAATAGCAAAGATATGCACTAGAGGAGCAACGATTATTTTGCGAAGCCACACTAAGTCCGCAAATTGGAGAGGTTGGGAGGGTCGCACAATACAACCAAAACGACCCAACCCAACAAACATAGAGTAGCCACTAACTGCCTGTCGAGAAGTCCAAACAGACCGGCAGAAGCTAAACAGGTAGGTTGATGCTGAGTCAGGAAAGTAGATGGTTCCTGCAACCACACCTGGGTCCGAGAAGTAGAAGTTCACAAGAGCACTCCACTGGAAGGATTTCAAATTTACCAGATTCACTATGATCTTCAAGAAACTCATTCCAACCAAATATATGCGTCTCGTATCTTCCCTGAAGCAGGGCGCAGAGGAACCTGCAGGTAGTTTTTCCTCGAAGGAGGATTTAGGGCCCTTTCGGGGGGTGTTGGATAGGGGCTCGGGTGAGGAGACCCCTATTGGTCTCTTTCCTTTGGACTTGTCCAAGGCATACAAAGAGGAAAAATTGTTATCTTCAAAATCTTTGAAGCAACCATCAAAAACAGGATTTCCAAGACACCAGAAGTTCCAAAAGAGATTGAAAACAATTGTAATATCATGTACCTTACCAAGGAGGGAGTTGAGATTTTCCATGTCAGCCAGAGAACGAGCAGTCTCGTCCTTAGGGGATTTACTCCCCTCTGAGGAGTTCACTCCGCCAAGGCGGGATTTAGGGCCCGAAAATCGGGAGTTGTTCAATGGATTAGCGATTGACGCTGAATCCGAGGATTTTTTGCCTTTGTCTTCTCCGACCGAGAGCATCTCAAACCAAAAACAGAACATCTTGTAATTAGAATTGTTGAAGGAAGCAGTAATGGAACGGAAAGGAAAGGGAAGAGGAGAGCGATTTCCCAACCTAACCCACCCAGCCATCAGAACAGACCGAGAAAGGAAAAGAGAAATGAAGGTTCGATAATGTAAAAACAATGTAATAAGAAATACTCTAGAAGGGGGGTTGAATAGAGTATGCCCGTTTTTCGCAGAAAGTCTCAAGACTTTTGAAGCTTGAATCAAAACTCTTGAGATTAAACCTGAATCACAAAGTTAGACAATCGAACCAAGTGCGGAAATAAGGTAAAGCAAATAAGTAAAGGACACGAGTAATTGTTTACGAGGTTCAGCACAACTGGCCTACGTCCCCGCCTAGGGTTCTTCCACAACCCTAGGATTCAAAGGCTTTATTGAATGCTTAGCTTAGGATCCTAATAGCTCACCGAGAAGCCTCTCTCCTATACAATTGCAATCTAGTCAACTCACGTTCCCTTGGAGTCCTAGACCAATCTAGAAGAGCCCCACCTCTCTCAGCTATCTAGTACAATCCTCTAACTCTCGCAAATCAATAGCCTAGTGCAACTTCCCGAGTTATAAACTCTCGAGTAACACTTGAAATAAATATATCCTATAAGCTCACAGTGACTCTCAAAGGCTTTGTAATAAACAACAAACTATTTGAGCGCTTTGCAGAGAGACACTTGGAAGACAGATCGCTTGAATGAATTGAAGCTCGTGTGTAGCACTTGTACGTTCTTGTTATCTCTGTCTTCTTCTATCTTTCCTTTATATAGGAGTGGAATGGCGCCTGAGGATCTTCAGCAACGCTCCATGAATCAGGCTTGATTCTTCAATCTTCTATATATGGACACTTGGAAGCCATGATCCATTTTGAAATAGATCTCCTCAATAACTCTATAAAGGAAGGTTATAATCTCGAAAATACTTCCTGAAACAGTTAGTCCAACGAATATATATATAATATAAAGAAACTATATAATAAGATAAATAATATACGAATAATAAGATAGGTTTTGTATTTCATCAACTGTTAACGCTCCAAGGCCTTTGACCCAAAAAACCTCTCAAAGCCTTTGGAACATCTTTTCCGATTTTCATCAAGGGAGGGAGTTATCAAGAAAGACGAGGACTAGAAGAAGAATCCGCACCTAACCACCAACCAAGGCGACGTGAGGCTCCGCCCCCAACAGGCCCCCACTGCGCCCTCCACAGCACAGAGCAGCGCCACCCCCCCTTCCGGCGAGACTCCTTCTTCCTTTTTTTGAAGTTTTTTCCCACCTTCTCGACTCTTCGACTATCAATTTCATGGTTTTCATATCTTCGGCCACCGCACGCATAGACCAGGAATATCGCCCGGAGGACTTGAGCGAAAGGGGATGATTGTGGTTTTTGGGGCGTGAGGACGCCGAGATTGAGGCTCGATTCAACATCGAGGTGGGTTTCGTGGCTAGAATCGGACTGAGACTCGCCGGATTTCATGGTTTCTTTAGGGATTTGGGGTTTAGTATCTCGGAATTGGGGGCGCGTGTACCAGGAGCACCGCGCGTTCATTGAGCCCAGAAAGGGTTTTTCCAAAAACCTAAATTAGTGATTTTTTTATTTTTTAAATACGTAGTACATACTCACATAGGTCATATCCAAATCTTTTTGTTTTTTTTTAATGTTTAATGGATTAAAAAAATGGGTGAAATTTTACCGGTTTGTGGATTTTTTTATAAAAAAAAATAGTTAGTGGATCCAAAAATAAAAGGTATATATCCCCTTAAATAATTGTAGATCAATTTTTTCGTCACAAAAATTTGGCAATTTTAAATAATGTTATAAAGATTTGACAATTTTTTGTTATTACCTATCTAAATCAATTTTAAAAATTTGACAATTCCACCTAATAATGTTTTACATTCCATCGAATAATATTATGTTATTTTTTTTCATTCAGCTTAGATAAAAAATTATCAATTCCAATGAATAATTTGTCCCATCCTACCGAATAATGCTCCACATTTCGCCGAGTAATCTGATTAATAATTGCATAACCGTAGTGATTGCATAACCGAATAATCTGATTAATAATTGGGAGATTATTCATTCGAATACTTATTTTTACAAGGTACACAGAAGCGATAAATAATTGCATAAACATAGTGAATAAGTAAATTTTTAGAATTATTCGGTTGAATCGATCGATTTAACGCGTACATTGAATGATAATTGAGGGATTATTCAGTGAAATTATTAATTTTTTGAGGTACACAGTAGAGATGAATAATTGCATACTCGTCATGAATGTTTAAAATTTTGGGATTATTCAGTTGAATCGATCGATTTAATGCATATATTAAATGAAATTTAAGATATTATTCAGTGGATTCTTATTTTTTCAAGATACACTAAAAAAATTAAAAAAAAACACTTTGTTTGTTGCAGAAAAACCGTCGGCGATTTTGGGCGAAGAAGCAGCGGCCACCTGCCCGTGCCTCTGGTAGGCGGCGGAACCGGCGCCGGCCACCTGTACTTGCCGCCGGAGATCCAAGTTTTGGCACCGATGGATTCCTCTCTCCGTGCACCTCCGCCTCGCCGCCGTTGTTCATCTCTTACACTCGCCGTCGGAATCGCCAAGCAAAAGCCTCTCAATTTGCCACCGGTGAAGGGTCGAAGATGGTGATGGAGTGCTCCTCTCCGTGCGCGCGCCTCCGCCTCGCCGCCGTTGTTCACCATTTACACTCGTTGTCGAACTCGCCAAGCGAAGCCTTCCAATTCGCCGCCGGGTGAAGGGTCGACGATAGTGACCCAATGATTCACGAGGAAGAAGAAGGAAATGCTTTAGGGTTTTAATTACCCCCAACTCACACGCGCCTCACTCTCTCAAAAGTGGATAAAAGTGGGTTGAAGGATGCTTTTTTATTTTTTATTTTTTTAAACACCCGTACACATAGCGCATTATAAGCCTTCCATTCCATTAAGATCAATGGTCAGGATTTGTGCATTAGATACACCCTAAGGGGTGTGCACAAGGGAACCACTCCATATATATATATATATATAGGGAAGCTTTAAAATGTAAAAACTCCTTAACGTGTAAAATATATTTTTTTTAATCAAAGCGCGCTCACCCATCGGATTTCAAACGGAGACCACATGCCGGCTTTCTCTCTCGGCCTCCCACACCCACCTCGAGCCACCTCCGGCCACCAACCCCTAGCCGCACTCGAGCCCACCGTTGTGCGCACCCCCGAGCCCAGACGTGGCCCTGTTCGAGCCATCTGCTGCCCCGACGCGCCCACCTCATCGCTGCACGGTCGAGCCACCAGCAGCTTTGCTTGTCGGCCTCCCACGCCACCCACGAGCCACCTCCGGCCACCAGCCCCCACCAGCTCGAACCCCCTCCCTCAGGCGCACCCCCCGAGACCGGAACCCCCATGGTTCGAGGCAACCGAGCTCACACCGAGCCCATCTCTCCCGACAGAATTGTTCGACATTTTTGGCTCGATATACCTTCGAAAACCCGATTTTCTCTTTGTTTCAACTCGAATTTGGTATGATTTCTAACCCTAAAATTGTTTATTACAATTATTTAGATTGTTTGAATGATTTAGGTTGAGATTGAAAATCTAGGGTTTGATTTAGGAGCGGAATTTGGGGCTTTTTGCCAAAAACCAAATTGATTGAAATTGATGATATGGTTGTGTTTTTGGGTTGATTTTGACCTAATTTCATGTTCATATCATTGTCAAATTGTTTATGGATCATGAGCTAATTGAATTTTAGAATTTTAGATTGCGATATGTTTTAGAATTTGGGGCTTTTTGCCAAAAGCCAAATTGATTGAAATTGATGATATGGTTGTGTTTTTGGGTTGATTTTGAGCTAATTTCATGTTCATATCATTGTCAAATTGTTTATCGATCATGAGCTAATTGAATTTTAGAATTTTATATTGCGATATGTTTTAGAATTTGGGGCTTTTTGTCAAAAGCCAAATTGACTGAAATTGATGATATGGTTGTGTTGGGTTGATTTGGAGCTAATTTCATGTTCATAGCATTGTCAAATTGTTTGTGAATCATGAGCTAACTGGATTTTAGAATTTCATTGCGATATGTTTTAGGTTGATTATGTTCTTCTATTTTAGCATGAAAATCATAATTTAGCCTATTAGCTCAATTGGTAGAGCAATGTTCATTTGCGCAAAGATGTTGGTTCAAATCCCACATAGGTTACATAATAGACAAGAGCGCAACAATCGCAAATTGTTAATCATGCACATTATAATCTTAGTTATGCACAATTGTATCCTACTTTTGCACAATTCTATTTTACTTTTGCACAATTGTATCTTACTTTTGCACAATTGTAGTTTAAATTTGCACAATTGTATCCTACTTTTGCACACTTGTATTCTAAATGTGCACATTACAATTTTATTTTCACACTTTATGTTCTTATATTTGCACTTAAAAGTTGCACAAAAGCACTTTAAAATTGCACAAATGCACTTTAAAGTTGCACAAATGCACTTCACAGTTGCACAAATGCACTACACAGTTGCACAAATGCACTACACAGTTGCACAAATGCACTACACAGTTTCACTTTATGTTCTTATATTTGCACATTACGATTTTATTTTTGCACTTTATACTCTTATTCATGAAGAGAAACATCGAACTTCTAAACGATAAACATATATAGTTGCACAAATGCACTTCACAGTTGCACAAATGCACTTCACAGTTACACAAATGCACTTCACAGTTGCGCAAATGCACTTTATGTTCTTATATTTGCACATTACGATTTTATTTTTTCACTTTATACTCTTATTCATGAAGAGAAACATCGTACTTCTAAGCGATAAACATATATAGCCTATGCGGGGTTTGAACCCGCATCTTTGTGCGTAGGCACAATGCTCTACCATTTTGAGCTAATAGGCTTTAGTGCAAAAACCTTAAAAGGCTGAAGTAGAACAATTTGGAAAAGAACTTATATCTAAATCCTCGTTTACCAACCAAACAGATCTATAACATCCAGGTGGGGACACAATACTGGGGATTTATGAGCATCAAGCCATCAATGCATCTTTGAAGCCTATAAAGGCACTGATCGACAAGTGCCGATCAGTTCATTCAACAACAAAAACTTTAATATCCAGAACCTGTCCTTAGGATCGAAATCACTAGGTTTAAGATCTATCTTTATAGATGAATGCTTCCCAACGAATTGAAGTACCTGAAATGCAACAACATAAACTTTCATAGCCATAGCAACAACAAAAAATGTCGAGGGTTTCAAGGCAAAAGCTAGGGCTGGTTTCATCAAATCCTTCTAGCATTCTAAGCTCCTCCTTGAGGTCAGGGTCCTTGACTATGATCAAGTGCAATCCTAAAAAAGATGAACTCCACTCCTTCATGAAGGATGTAAGATCAGCCTGAAGTGCACCTATTACAATATGTACAAAGAACCATCAGTATAAAGGTCAGCAACACTGAAAACATTTTCGAAAGACAATCAATTTGTTTTTATAAATCAGCTGAAATTACGCTATAATGCCACATCACATGCCAAGATACATACTAGCTTTAATCAAAATCCAAGGCATCTATCTTCAGCTCCGAAACCAGACAGTCACAGAAAATTAAAATTGAAATTGATCATGGAATGCGGGAAAGGAAAATCAAACCATCAAGTTGTTGTACTTTTCGTAGAGCTTCTTGTATAGTACCTCCATCTGAAATCAAAAGGAGCACCAACATCTGACAAAAGTTACTAAAATTGCAATCCATAATCCTCCAATCTATATATCCTTTACTTAAAAAACCACTAAGGGCATGTTTGGCATGCACATTTTTTAATCTAGCTTAAGATTATAATCTAGATAAAAATTTTAATATAGTTGAAGATTATAATCTAGCTCAAAATTGAACATCTTGTTTGGCACGACTATTGATTATCCAAGCTTTTTGGAGATTAAATTGTCAAATTACCAAAATTGATCTATTTTATTTGATGCATGACTTTAGAGTCCGGTCATATTTGGCTCGGGCTATAAAGTTTCTTTATAAAAGAGAAAAAATACATGACATTATAGCCTACAACAAGCCCGTGCTATATATGAAGCTAAAATAATAAAACGGTAATCAAAGCATCCACATTCATAAGCTGAGGCAAAACTAGATAGATCAATTACAGTGTTTAGCTTCACAACCTGTAAGAAATGGATGTTCTCAGTTTAATATCTTCCCATATCTAAATTGTAACGGCCCAGAATTATGATTTCCGGGTTACGTTTCAAGGGATGAAAACCCTTGTTCGGATCTTGCAATCCAGGTACGGGTCGAGGTTTCAAACTCATTTTAAGATTAGTAGAAAGAGGGATTTCAAACCCTAAAACCTCGAAGGGCCGATGGGTACCCTTAATCTGTCCTAAGACTATGTCGCGGAATCCATTTCAATCGGAAGTAAGGCGAAAGCAAGGTAAAGATACAAGTGTCACGGCAGAGCCGGTCAAAACCAATTGATGAGTGTGTAATTACCATTTTACTAAATTAGGATATTAGCCAGATTCTTCGATTCGCCAAAAGGGAACCCCGTCATATAGACATCGAGCAATCAAAATCTGCAGAAAATACCTTAAAAAAAAAGAACGGGGAAAGGAGTCAGATCGAGCCACTCATGCGGGACCGGCAATCCTCACTGAGGCCACATAGTATGTGCTATACCTAATAAAGATGCTCTAATGTAGTACGAAATTCAAACACACTAGCATGCTCCTAGTTCATAATAATGTGCAGAAATACTGTAAGGGCCCAAGACAATGCCAAGTGGCATATCCCTCTCCTACCTCCACCCCTTCCGATAGGGGGAGACTGGCCAGCTCGTGAATGCATTCCATCATAATCGGGGGGTACGCATGCCTAACCCGCTCCACAATAAAGCCCGCAGGCATATCATAATATAAGGAAGTTCATGACTCGATTGACTCAGGGTACCCGATGAGGCTGGGCTACCCTATGATCCTAGCAAAGACTCTAGGACTATTACAGATAACGGCCGTTCTGTTTCAAACGCATAGAGTAAGAAGATGCTCATTCAATTAGTGCAACCTAAACAGGATACTACATGGCATGCTTTTATGCATATGCAACACCTAACATAAAATGCAACAACAGGCATGAATGTCCAACCTGAGTAAGCCCCCTAGGGAACTTACCTGAAGATGCAGAACAACAAGATAACACAAGCAAGGGCCCAAATGCAAGTCCAACGCAATCCAAAAGCAATACACACCTATCATCAAGTCATTTCCATGAGCTTACCGGACCAACATTCATACATACGAAACCCAAGTTCTCAACATACTCAAAACCAACCGATAGTGAAACCATTTTCCAAAACCTTTTCGATATGATCAACATAATTCCTCTAATTTCCGTATCAAAACCAACATCATCAAGCCAAGATAAAATCCCGACATTAAACATTTAAGCCTTAAAACCAATTTCTCAAATTCATTTTATAGAAATAATTCCGGCATTTTATTTCAAACCTTATCAAAATCAATAAATCATTTTACAATTTCCAATATCACATTTCTAAAACTCCACGTGATATCATAATAATATGTCACAAATAATACTACTTTTAAACACTTTTATAACATATACTAAATTCCAGAAAATATATAATCACCAAATCTGAAAAATAAAATAATAATGCCAATATCAATAATCAATCAACCAATAATATATATAAACTATCTACATAACATAATATGAGAAAAATGATATAACAACTTAACCCAACCCAAAAAGGCCCAATATCCCACTAGGATTCGGATTCAAAGCCCAAGGAAAAGGCCCAATCTTTAGCCTTAAATCTGATTTTAATAAACCGAACCCGAAATTTCTTTTATTTAAACCGTGAAACAGACCGGGTTTCCTTCAAAAAAAGAGAACTGAACCCAAGACACTATTCAGTGTCTCCCCCAAAAACGTCCGCTCGGAAAATCGAAGAGAAGAAGGAGGTCCAGGCGCCGGCGACCTTCGTTCCGACCCCAGGCCACTCCCATCTGACTGGAACGACATTCCGAACTTGCCCGGCCCAAAAGAATTCAACAACGAGAAAAGGGTAAAGGAGGGAGAGAGCTCACCGAGATCCGGATCTTCGCCGGAAATCTTCGTCGAAGCTTCGTCAGAGATGGATTCTCGTCGGATAGGGCCTAGGGAGAGTGGGAGGGGGTCAAAGCTCCTCTTTTATTGTGTTTGGAGGTGAAAGGAAGAGAAAAGGAGGGAGAATCGAACCCTTACCGGATCTTGGACGGAAACAGGGGAGGAGAAGAAGGAATGGCGGCGCCGGCGGTGCTGGGAGGTTTCTGGCCTCCGACTCGTGCTCGGCCGTCAGGGGACAGCTGCTGCTGCTCAGGCAGAAGGAGGAGAGAAGGAGCAGCTTCGGTTGGTCTCGGTGGCCGGACATTGGAGGGACGAAGGGGATGCGGTGGTGCTGGATTGAACGCAGCAGAGGAGGGTGGGGGGTGATCTCTGATGGGTTTTCTGATCTGTCCAGAGATGAAACAGAAGAGGGAGAGAGGAAGGTCTTAATGGAGTGGATTTGTGCATAAGAGGACAAATGCAATTGTGGGTTTATCTTCAATTTAAAGAGGGAAAGGGGACCAATTCAGCAGAAGGGTGAGCTGGGTGCAATTGTGAAGCAGTAAGGCAGGGGAATCTTGAGGCCGTTTGAAGAGAGAGAGAGGGAGTGAGTTCCTTTTGTGGGTTTCTGGGTGAATGAAGAGGGAGGAAGGAAGAGAGTGGATGTTATACTGATATGGGACAAAACAACAAATATTGCAAGCTGGATTTGTACATTGTGAGCTTTGACTAATTGAAAGTAGAAAGGGAAAAGAATACAAATTAAGATGTTTCCAAAACTCCAAACGTCAAATACCGGGAATATAAATCAGAAACCCGCTCACTCGACCTTAACCCGACTCAAAAGATATAAAGCTTAAAACTTCAAATTTAAATCGAATTCTCGAACTGAATCAAATAATAAAATTATATTATACTTTCAAATTTTAGCAAGCGAAAGCGAAAATAAAACTGAATGAAAGTCCATTTAAAATAATTATATGCCGGAATTCATTTTAAGAGATTTTAATTAACCCGATTTAAATTCATTTTTAATTTCTTTTTCCGAGAATTAGGATCTAAAAATCCGGGCCTTTACATCATCCACCTCTAAAAATAAGTCTCGTCCTCGAGACTAAAATCACTCTAAAACATGGGGATGAAGTTTTAAATTGGTGAGTCCAAGAATCATGTCATTGGTTCTGTAAGCATCTCATAGGGGCCCGTATGAGATCCTCACAGCACCCTTGACGTGATCACAACATTCTCAATTGGTCGTAGCAAGTATGTGATATGGGCCCCTATCACACCCTTACCCCGACCTTTTGGTCACATTATAACTCAAAAAGCAATCATAGCGTCTCTACTAGGTCTTAGCAACCATTCTATATGCGCCCCTATAAAATGTTTGTATCCACTTCGTGAGGCGCTATAATATAAGCCCGGGTGTGAAAATTCTCAAAAAGGGATTCCGCAATTGGAAAAGATTGGCCTAAAAATTGTTGAAATTCTCGGTAACGTTTATTCTTTAAAATTTTAAGTAAGACCTTTTCAAACCGCTCAAACTCTTCAAATAAGACGTTTAACCAAGAACTTTGCACCAAACAAGTCAAATCCTTTCAAATCAAGAATTCCTCAAAATCCACAAAAACCCAATCAGTTCCCCGCATATCAATCAATCAAATTTAGAAGTTGGGAGGTGGAATCATCCACCTCTAAGGGCTAATCCCATATTCTCTTCCTAGTTTCCAGAATCAAATCAATCCATCAATCTCTATTCAAGCAAGATTCATACGTCATAACAAATGCATAACAGCTTAAACCAACCAATCTCCAACCAACACATCATACGACAAGTCTCAACCATGTACCCACACAGTGTCACAAGATCACATCAAGCATCTCGAAATCACACTAAAGGTTATAAGGTGCATCTCAACAACATATCAAGATCATAACAACGTCTCGACATCACACCATAAATCATAAAAGGTATCTCACTATCGCATATCAACACCGCAATCATAGTAGGGTCAGTCACAACAAGGGATCTCATTTAACGCATAAATTCACATAGTCATCCTATCCAATTTCTATCCAGCATTATCATAACAGATTTATCACATCAAACATTTGTATTTGCAAGGTTAGCCACAACGGAATTTCATCACAAGTCAATGAAACAAAACTAATTATAACCACATCCATACAAACAAGGTCATGCTATTAAGATTCACAAAAGGAAAGATCAAGCAGTATATCAACATCAAAATGTCAACATGCTCTCCAGATATCATCTCAATTCATCACAACACCATATAACGATCATTTAGTCATTAGGCAGACATGCACTATTATCTCATATATATATACAAGTCATATTCATGCTCTAAGTCATATTCATCATTTAATATATCAATAATCATGCTTGCCAACCATATAATAACACAACATTATCTCATGTATCATATCACAACACATCCTATCATGCTTCTAAAACAACATAGCAGAGCATCAATATATCATGATAACATTTGTCACTACCAACTAAATTTCAGTATTGCATAACAACATGTAATATCATTCCATATCAGATGCATCATGGTTATTATCTAACATCATGCCAACAAATATAAATAAATCACATCATCAAGAAAATCCTCACATCATACCAGTCAAAATAAAACAGAATCCCCACTCGCCTATCTCCACTCTCAAGCCAAGACTAATCATCTTCTAGACTCGCTAACGTCAACTCCAACAAAAATTCTCCGGAGAAATCCCAATTCATCTCGATGCTCAAATCTTACCCCTCATTCCGCCGATCAATACCACACCATCCACCTCTAAGAACCCAACTCCTATCTCTAACTGCACACCCGAGTACCCTCTCGTTCTATGTTCTCAATGCTCTCAAAAGTCATTTCTTACACTTCTCTTACTACCCAAGACATCACAAGCATCACCCAAAAGCTCATCAGAAACCACCAAGTATTGTCTCATGTACATCCCAAAACTCACTTAATCTTACCTCAGTCAACATCCCTCTCTCGCGACTTACCTCATAATATCATCGTTCATCCTAACCGCTTAAATTCTTTCACCACTCTACCAAATGACCTCACCCACAGGTTTAAAGAAAAAGAAATCATGGAAATCATCGAACATAAGGTCTACATCATATCAATTTGCATTTATAACTTACATCATGGGTTCAACAAGCCTTAATTTTTACCATCATGCTCAAAATTATAGCAAAACACCATATATGAACATAGTCAATTCAAGCTAGCAATTTTCATCATAACCTTATCAGATCACAATTCAGGCTTATCAGCATTTACAGTTCACATTTTACAGGCGAGTAATTTAAATCATGCTTATCAACTCAGAGTATCAACGCATCAAGTTACCATGACACATTAGAACTGTAAGGCATCGATTCATATCACCATAGAAAATTAGGAACAGTCATCATCAAGTCAACACATCAACACATAAATCACATCGCTAGGTCAGTGCAATATCATCGTCAACAATTTCAAAAGGGTTAGCAATTCGAACGGAGAACAATCCCGCTTGCAAGTCATATCGTACACAGTAACCAAAATTCTCGATGCGTGCCCGTTCTACCGACATCATAGATCCTGAGGCCCGTGGGTTATGGGCTCACGCTTCTGTTGCACTGCTCTATCGCTACGCAACTTTCCGTTCCCTCTTCCAAGTGGTCGCTCACCCAACGTATCGCGCAAGAGTCCAAGTTAGCGGAGATAGGGGAGTGGCAAGAGAAGACAACCCAAAGTTCACTTCGGAACCAAACATAGACCAATGCTAAAGAACGACAAGACTAGAGACAAGACTTTGACCCGAGAATGACAACGATTGCCCCTATGAAAATCTATGACGTTACAATTTGTGACAAGTAGCAAGGGTTCGTCTCAATCAATCAACCATATCAACCCACACTAACATGTACCTATCTCGAAGATCAACAACACACATGTACATTCAAAAGACACATTCGAGTTCTACCTTGAGGGGCATGCGAGACAAGCTAACAACCTATCGATTCATGAAAGCCATAATGCCTAGTAGTCTTAAGCGAGTTATGCGGGATTTACCATACCGAGCAAATATCACATATATGAGCAATGCACTAGCGGGGTATATATATCAACAATCAAGGTCAATGCATCATGATGAGGTTATCGTAACAATCCGACCTAATGTTATACGAGAACACATAAGAGCAGCATGGTATCTATCACATATGGAAACCATGATCATATAATAAGTCAAGAATGGCATGCAATCAGACGAAGGGTCACATTCAGAAAGCATAGGTCCTACATGATGCTAGTGATGCATGATAAGGCATGGGCATAATCAAGAGTCATTTAAATGAGTTCAACATAATATTCACGAAATATGTGGCATCGTCAAAAGTAACAAGGAGGAAATCAGGGGCGATATATTATAATAATGCTAGGAATGAAATGTCATAGAGCACATAAATGGTCCAATAGCTATCACATTGTAGAGCAAGTACGGCATGGAATCATTTAGCGAGTAATATTGGAAATCATAAATCCTACGGGATACTACTAGCACATATCGAATCATGACCACAATCAAGGTAACTCGACTAAATTCATTCTTACATTAATGCGTCATGTATATGCGAAATCATAATATAACGTGGTGTGTGATCATGCGAGGTGTCAAACCATACGTTCATGCAAGTACGAGAAGATGTCACATAGTAATAGAGGAATACCACTGAGTGAGAACATGTAAGCATGCTAGGATTACCCATTACGGAAAGCAAGTCAGTCACCGAATTCAACAGTAACTAATCGGGATAAGTACAACAATTTAAGATGATAGCAAGGGGAAGAACCACACTATCAGGGACCTGGCTCAGGAGGATATCAACAATACGGTAGACAAGATATAAATTCCCACAAGTCACAACCAATGACCCTACATGATGCTAAAGGCTCAACTTAACATACGATACATGCACGCAACTAATCATGACGATACGTAAGAAATCAATTCAATCACATTCCGACGATATAGAAGCATGATGAAAGTTTAACGATGTACAATACGAGTCTGAGTATTGGCAAGACGGCTATAATTCAAGGATATGAGCTCGAATCAACACATACTAGGATAAAACATGCATTCGTCAAGACTCAGTTATACCACATGTTCCCCATACAACGCAAGTAATTACACAACAATCTTAATGGCAAAACAACCAACATGGGTTAATCCGACAAATACAGAATAGATGGGCATGTTGTAGATTCGTGTCACAAACGAGTAATAAGCATCAAGGCTTCATCAGCTAGTATACTAAAGAGATCATTTACAAGCATTCATACGAAGAAGAGTTTATCACACTAGCATGGACCTAACCCAGGAGAAAACAACTATCATGTAGGTTCATATCATGTGGTTTATGCTTTCAATCAATCATTAGCATAATTAATACGATAAGTCAAGTAGGCATGCTATTACAACGTATCATCATGATAGAAAGCAAGGCACAACACGAGACTTGAGCAATATAATCAATCACATATGTAATAGCAGGAGCAGTCTGTACTAATGGTCATTCGCAAAGTATATGAAGGAGGCTATGAAATCATGTCATGCAATTCAGAGAGAGCAAGCATTACAATCAGACAGAGATCCCTAAGGGCAACCATTCACCTTTCCCAATTGACTCTTCACCCCTCATTCCCGTGGGACTCCGGTACGAATCTTTATGGTAATGAGACACTTGGTTGATCATCATAAGAATCAAGAAAAACAGCCCCAGAAACACTTTACTTTTAACTCAAAGTGACATCAAGAACTTCCAATATTCACCCAGATAACCTTAATATCCATACATGATTTCCCGACACAATGTGTTTACCAACTCGATTCCCCGTGAAAGACACTGACATCTAAGAGAAAGATTCTATAGAATCGAAAGGGTTTACATATTGAAAGAAGCTGTCCCACACAAGCTGGGCTTGACCATACGGAAACAAGGGTACTCCCACTATCCCGTTTGTACAGATCAATCAATACACATTTAATTGTTAAGGCATCCAAATCAGATCTCTAGCATAACAAGCACTCAGCACATAATCAGTTAATAACACTCATAATGATCTCATTTGAGCATCCCAACCCATCTGTAAAGAATAAGCTGATATTTTGCCTACCCATTCCCGACTACACCCAATGGGGTGGTCTAACGCCTTTACTACCCTCTCGTTCCCCGTTTGGTTGGTTTTCCTCTTTTATTACAAGTCGAGTTCATTACTTAGTCCAATTTGGATTAGGCATCTTAAGTTCATTTTGCCCCTTTAAAACACTTTCAAATCCTTTGAAATTCGTGGGCGGTTTTCCAAAACATACACTCGACCCTTTTGTACCCGGATTGCACAACCTCGGCTCTGATACAATCTTTGTAACGGCCCAGAATTATGATTTCCGGGTTACGTTTCAAGGGTTTGAAATCCCTCTTTCTACTAATCTTAAAATGAGTTTGAAACCTCGACCCGTACCTGGATTGCAAGATCCGAACAAGGGTTTTCATCCCTTGAAACGTAACCCGGAAATCATAATTCTGGGCCGTTACATAAATATCATGATATCTAAACTAGATAGATCAATTACAGCGCTGCTAGGACAAGAATGCACCAGCTGCTATTGAGGCCCATGATCTCTTTGTAGTGGAACACTGGAAGGGCATCTGTGAGTGTCTGATCAATGCCTGAATCATGAAGTTCAAACAGCTGCTGCAGCTGTCTCTGGAAGGTGTCAGTCCCTGGCATTTCTGCGTACTGGTTTTCTGAGTGGGAAGCTAAGAAGGAAGGTCTGTTTTTCATGATGAATCTGACTAGCAAATGGAGTGCAGTGCAACAGTTGACATTGCTGCACCAATTTGAATGCTTTGACGACCTCCTTGGTGTTGCGAGCTCCACCTCTACCATCTTTTCGGCTTCGCACACCACAAACAACGCAGCTCACTGAGACAGAATGAGTGAGTGAGTTCATACATCATACATGGCACAAACAATACAAGGACTATGCTCTTCTTATTTCCATACTAGGAATAGGAAGTACCTCTTTCTCTTTGTAATATATAAATATGAATATATAAGATGGATGATTGACCAGTAGCTTCTGTACGAACATGATTCAACCTTTCAATCAAATGCAATCAAGGATTCATAGTATAAAAGGAGACAGTGATAAGCTGAGACTATGTGAAATAAAATTGTATGTAATCAGTAAGACTTGAAATTTAAACAAAATCAAAACATGAACTATACAGTAAGGGGAAGAAACTGAGATTGATTGAATAACAAATTATAGATGCAAAAAACTGAGACTGATTGATATAGATGCAAAATTACAAACTTCCATTCTTGTTCATCTAGTAGTTGCACAACCATGAAAATCCACTGATTTTAAACTGACAAATCAAACACGTTATTTTTTTTTCTAATGAAACAATGAACTCCAACAGTGTTACTATTTTAAGATGGTGTTTAGTTTGGAAGGTAATTTTTTTTAAATCCTCACTGAATCCTAATACCCTAACAATATTACTATTTGTCTCACCAAGCTGCTTGCGTCGAGAGTATGACAGCAAGGGAAAATGAGAGAAAAGGGTGTGCTGATGGTGTTTCTATGGACAACTTAGTGAGGGAGATGAGTAAGACAGTAGAGGAACATGTGCAGAAGGTTGTGAAAGATAGTAGGAGATGAGTAAGGTAGTAGAAGATGAGAGAAAAGGGTAGTGAAAGATATGTCATAATAGGGATTAGGTTCTCTGATATCTTAATCTCCACCCCATTTATCTGTATCCTTCCCCTTTCTATGGCTATTCTTTGACAGTGAAGCACTCACCATCTTCCCAGATCTTTCTCATATTCATAATTGTCAGCTGCATTTGTTTGGTGATGGGTTTGATGGATCAGACAGGGCAGAGTGGTGATGTTTATTGTGCATTTCTCTGCTGACTACAGAGAACTGGCCTGTTTTTCCATCATCGATTGTGGTACTTTTCGTCAACTAAAAATGGGATTTGGTGGTAAAAATAAGTTTAATTTATTAGTACTGTTCTAGAGAAACTGGTAGGCATCTATATAATTCAGAGTTAGTTTCAGGAAACCTCCATGAGTAGCTATTTACCTAAACTAATTTGGAATTGTTTGGTTCAGTCTTATTAATCCTTATTACTTCTTTTATTCGTTATAAGCTTCTTATAGTAATATCTTACCGATTACTAGCTCCTTATGAGCAATCAAACCATCATACCAGTGAGCCCGCATATCTTACGAATTTAGCTCTCTTCTACCTTCTATCTGCCTCATAACTTCTCACTATCAGTGATCGTGGGTTTCAGGGAAAGTTCAGCACCAAGAGCTAAGATACAAGCATAAAGCTTGACCGATTCACTTAACCTGAATTATTGTTTTGCTGAGTTGTAACCCCACGTCGGGGATGTGTCACTCACCACCAAATCTAAGAGAGAGGATCACAAAACAAGCACACAAGAATAAACATGCTTAGGGAATAGCAGAGAGATTTCAGCTACATGCCTACATCACAAAATTGAGACTACTGATGTTGTGTAAGCAGTAGTGCAACAACCTACAATGATTTTCTTTTATGCTGATAAAATAGGCAAAGGATTCATATAAGAGGCAAAGGATTCATATAATGTGTTGTAGGGAGTTAATGATGATATACTCACATCGCGCTAGCATAAATAATATAATAGGCAAAGGATTCATATATTTCATCATCATCACATCTTGTTGTACAAAGGATTCATATATTTCATTATTAAAAATCCATCAATCTGCTAATGATCAATGATCATTTCCATCGTTTGATTTAATTTTAGTGAATTAACGTCCCTTAATCTGCAACTTACTGAACTATTATAGCCTTTATGGCTTCTGCTCAACAAATCAAACTATTAAAGTCTTCAACCGTTAATATGTCATATTGGAAATCACAAATGAATCAAAGAAGCAGCCATTCACAGATGACTGACAAAAGAACATCAATTGGAAGGAGTACAGAACCCTAAATCGGCCATATAAAAATAACAGATGACTCAAACAAGCAATTTTAGGGTATATATAAAGAAAACCCAAACAATTAAATGCGAAATTGATGATAACAGGGTTGTTGCAAATCGAAATTGAAATCGAAATCGAAATTGGGATTCTTACCTAAAGAGTGTGAAAGGGAAAGAGTTTGGTGGAGATGGCGATTTGGAATCTGGGAAGAGCCCTACAAACAGACAAAACGATGACTGAAATCGAAATTGGGGTTCTTACCTTAATGAGAAATCGACTGGATTAGAGACCTTACCTTGTTTTTCGTCCTGCGCCTCTCATTGAAGGAAGCAGGCGATGGCGATGATGAATCGTCCGCTTCAATTACAAAACGCTTTCCCCTTTCATCCAACGCCTCCTCCAAGGAGATGCCAAAGAAACGCTTGCAAAGCTGTCGGAGGAGATGAAGTGGGAGCGTTTTGAAAACGCTACTGCCCTGCCAAACGAGGATACTCATAGGTTTTTCAAATGCTCTATCTACCGCTCTATCTAACGCTCTGAAAAGCTCCTGCCAAACATGCCCTAATTAGCATCAACAAAAGGCAAAGGCTAAAACTGGTGAACTGTGAAGATTTTAAGAGAACTTTGGTGCAGCAAGCATCATAGTTTCAATTAAATGCTATAACTGATGAACAAATAAAAAAATGTATTATAGTTTCATTCAGTCATTTTAACAAACACCTTATGAGCAACACACACGAAGAGCAACAGCTGCTGCATCACAGATGTATCATAGTTTCACAAGCTATGGTGCAGGCGCTGTATCATAGTTTCATTCAGTCTTTTTGATTCGTTTAATTTGACCTTCCATCAATGCTCAAACCATCAGCCTAATGAGAACACAAGAATAAAATTGAGAGGCTTTGGAGACTCACCGAGATTGGGACGATTCCGGCGGTCGAGCAGCTCCTCAATCCTCAGATCAGAGAGCAAATCAAGAATGAAATTTGTGTTTCCTGCTCAGATCAGAGAGCAAATCAAATTACAAACAAGAGAAAAGTAGGAGATGAATAAAGCAATATAATCAATTTGGAGAGGGATCGAGCGATGGAAGGGGAGAGACATCGGCGAATCGAGAAAGTGGTTGGGCGGCGCTGGTGGACGGTGGGAGTGACCGGAAGAAGTGGTGGCGGCGGTGAATGCGGTTTAGGATTTCGGAAGTGGACCAGCGGCGATGGTGATCGAGAGGGAGTGGTCTGAGAGCGAGGTGCGTGCCAGGTGAGAGGAGCTCCGAGGTCGGCATCGTCACCGGATTTGAAGAGGGTGAGGAACA
Organism: Persicaria tinctoria; assembly: GCA_037127255.1. Taxonomy (NCBI): domain Eukaryota; kingdom Viridiplantae; phylum Streptophyta; class Magnoliopsida; order Caryophyllales; family Polygonaceae; genus Persicaria; species Persicaria tinctoria. The sequence continues at coordinate 54,929,720 of JBANSL010000006.1, read as the reverse complement.
GCTAACCGGCATCGATGCTGCGGAGGACAGTGAGAGAGGAACGGAGGGGCAGCCATGGCCGACGTCTTCCTTCGCCTTCGGGAGGGCTCTGCTGGGCGAGGAACAGAGGAGCCTTGCTTGGCCAAATTAACTTTTTTTTAATTGAAGCGCGTGTGTGATAGGATTAAAATACTAAATTTTAAACGATAAGCAAATTTTACACGTTAAGGAGTTTTTACATTTGAAGCAAACCCTATATATATATATATATATATATATATATATATATATATATAAGTTACAGTTTTTATTATTTTTTTAAAATGAATAAATAATATTATTTATTACATATATATACATATATATTAATTTTAGTAAAAAAGGCGGGTACCCGTTACGGGCCATTGATATGTCCAATTTCGCACCCGTTGCGGGCGCAAGCCTAGCAGCCCGCGTGAGCTTTTCCCCATGTCCAAGCCTACCCGCTAATGCGCGCGGGCGGGGCGGGCCGAGCGGGCCTACCCGTGTTTGCCCAGGTCTACTCCTTTGTTTGCTTGGTTAGCGTTTTTTTTAGATGACCAATTTGAGTGAAAATTTTGCTAGAGTTTTGCCATGATTTAGGGCGATTTTGAGTTTCCGAAACCCATACCGTATGCTTAAAACTATATAGCTTTACAAAACTATATAACTTTGCACAGGGGGGTTTGAGAATCCATTTTGATGATATTTCGGCAACATTTTGACCTATTTAGGGATAGTTTTGTGATTCCAAAATCCATACCATATGCTTAAAGCTATATAATTTTACAAAACCATATAACTTTGCATAGGGGGATTTCGGAAGCCATTGAAACTACTTTACTTCTTGTTGCTGCTGGTTTTGCTTCTGTTTTGTGTGTGATTGCAGCAGGGTTCATGCCTAGGAGGAGGTGGAACCAGGAGGAAGAAGGCAACTGCTTTTCTTTTGTTGGTTTTTTAGTGCAGTTGAATAGCCGACCCAAAAAGGAAGAAAGGAAAACGCCCCCTTACAGGTTGCTTCAGTAGGTTTTATAGGGTGAATTTGGGAAGTTACTTTTGTGTAAACTATCCCACGTTTTGCCTGTTACATCACAATTTTTCTTTTTTTTTCAAGTCTTTGCAGTTTCTTTTTCCTCTTTTGTTACCTGCACTGTACAAAGCAGTTGTAACTAGCTTGGGCCTTTCACATATTTTAAGCCCGTAACCATTAACCCATTCACAAAGTCCAGTTTTTACTTTTATTAAATTTAGCAAATTCATCACATTTCTCATCATGTAATGAATATGCCAGCTTTTCTTATAATATCACATGAATTTAATTTAATTCGTGAAATTTACCTACAGTAGCAGCATTGAGTTTGCGATAGTCAATGCAAACTCTCCAACCAGTTTGTACCCTCATAGGTACCATTTCACCTTCCTGGTTTTCTGAGACTATGATGCCTCCCTTCTTAGGGACTACTTGTGTGGGACTTACCCATTGACTATAAGAAATAAAGTAGATCATACCTGCCTAAAGGAGCTTTAAGACTTTCATTTTTAATACCTCCATCATCGGTGGATTCAACCCTCGCTGAGGTTGTCTTGTCGGCATCCCATCATCCTCCATGAATATGTGATGCATACACAATGTCGGACTGATTCCTTTAATATCAGCAATGGTCCATATCCCAAGGCAGTGCGATGTTCCCTATGGACATCCACCAACCTTTTTTCCTAGTCAAGAGTAAGCTTATTAGAAATAATCACAGGAAGTGTATCACCCTCTCCCAAAAATGCATACCTTAAATGATCAGGGAGGGGTTTCAATTCAACTTCAGGCGCCTGAATGACAGACGAAAGAAGTTTATCACAAGAAGGATTCAATGGTTCAGTTTTATAGAAAGGGGACCAATTGCCTGAGTTGGCATCAATGACAATTTCTGCATGTTGTTATGTAAAGGATAATCAAGAGCTAACTCCCCCAAAGGGGATTCCAAAATAACCTGTAGCTGGTCAGAACGATCAATACTCATGATATCCTTAGTGAAAATGTTAATAACATCAACCAAATTCAGAGAATATGCAACAGATTTCCCATCAGGAATCAAATATTCAGCCTTTTTCCCATCAACCTCCATAGTTAAGGACCCAGCATAACAATCAATCTTTTTTTTTTTGCAGTTCGCAAGAAAGGTCTACCCAATATGATAGGTGTTTAAGGTATACCAAGTCCCATATCAATCACATAAAAATCAGCAGGGAAAATCAAATCATCAACCATAATCAACACTTCTTCAACCACTTCTTTCGAATGAAGTTGAGAGCAATCAACAAATTGTATAACAACCCTGGTTTCATTTAGAGGCCCCAGTCCTAACTCATGATATAATTTGTACGATATCACATTAATAGATGCAACAAGATCAAGCATGGAAGTTTCGAACTTAACTTCACCAATCGTACAAGGAAGAGTAAGCATACCTGGGTCTCCGCACTTTTTAGGCAATCGCTTTTGAAAAACCAATGACAAGTTTTCTTGTTGTTCCTTACCTTATTTTTCTTTCTCCCGTTGTGTACTTTTGGTTGTGCACACTTCCCGAAGGAATTTTGCATGACGAGGAACGGATTCAACTAGATTAAGGAGAGGAATATTTACCTGGAACTTAGTGAAAGTGTCAAACAATTCTTTCTCATTTTCCCACTTATGATCAAGGTTTAAGGCATGAGGAAAGGGTGGTACAGGTCTTGAAACCTTAGAAGACCACTCCTTCGATGATTTCTCCGAGGATGGATCAACGTCAGAAATCGGACCATTCACTGACAGGAGCGGCGGGCGCCGGTCTTGGGGGCAGCGGGCGCCGTTCAACGGTGATGTGCTTTCTGAGTTCTCATAAGCTTTATCATCCATGGCCATCATCTCCTTAGGCCTTTCTTCAAAATTTCCAGTGGATAAATTAAATTGTTTCCCTCTAAGAGCCATAACAATAAAATCTTCCTCAAAAGACTCTCCTAACAAATCTCTTCTCCAATTTCTCAATTTGAGTTCTTGTCTCTCTTGAGCCGTTTGTCGCATGAGTTCTCCTTGATTATTCACCATGATCAACAAATCTCTCAAGGCACCTCCCTTGAGAATTTCAGAGCTTGTGTGATGTGATTCTTGATCTTCTTGTCTCCCTTGAGCATTCGATGTTGATATTTGAGTAGCCATATTCATCACAACCTCCGTCAATTTCACAACTTTCTCCTTGCAGCTCAATCTTCATAGGATCATTCGATATATCAAGATCTCCAAATCCTTGAAACTTCTTATACTGCTGAGTTGAATTTGCTAACCCATCGAAGATTTGCATAGCTTCTCCGTCGTCTTATCCAAAATATCACCTCCACTAGTGGTGTTGATGACAGTGCGCTCATGATCAAGTAACCCCTCGTAAAGATAGAGAATCAAATCTACTTCAAGATACCCATGTTGTGGGCAACTTGCCTTGAGTCTCCTAAATCTCTCAATGTAGTCATAGAGGCTCTCCTCTGGGAGTTGTTCTATGCTCGTCGATTGCTTCTTTAATTTCCTCAACCGTGTGGCAGGGAAGTATTTCAATAGAAAAACTTTCTTCAATTGCAATCAAGTAGTAATACTTCCTTTAGGCAGACAGTGTAGCCAATCAATCGCCGCGTCTTTTAGGGTGAAAAGAAACAACCTCAACATGAGTTGATCCTCAGTAAATCCTTGAGGTCTGAGTCTGTCACAGACACTAATGAATTTAGTAAGATGCTTATTAGGCTCATCTCCAATCATCCCGTGGAAAACTGGAAGAATCAATAACCAATCAGCCTTATATCCTAGTTTGGAGCCTTCAGGGAATTCGGGTAATGTAATCGCAAGGTTTTGCGAATTCAGATCAGGTTTCCTTAAGTCTCTTAATGTCCTGTTGAGAGTGGGAGCAGCAGTTTCAGACATCTTTGCCTAACCTTTCAAAGAAAAAACTCAACAAAGATTGATTAGTAACCAAAGAGTGACCCACCAAGGTGAATCACACTAGATAACAATAAAAATAAACAAAAGAAATAAAGTAATTCTCCCCGACAACGACGCCAAAATTTGGTGTGGTGCAAAATGTCGTTACCTTTCTACAACACCAAAAAGAATAACCGAAACCAACAGCAAACTAGTAAACTAGTAACTAGTAGAGTGGAATAGTAAGGGGTCGAACCCATAGAGAGAATACCTTTCCTGTCTACTCAAATTGCTATCAAAGGGAATAAGATCGAAGTGTAATTGAATGAAAAGACAATTGAATAAGGCAAAAGTAGAAATGGTGAATTTGTGACAATTGATATTAATGTGACAATTTCCCCTACAATTCATCAACAATGGTTACATCTTTGATCCTTGACTCTATCCTACCTATTCTTATTTGATTCATTTAATATTGGATTACTTTAACCCTAAGCAATTAAACAATATCAATAGCATAAACAACTAAAGATAGAGGTGCAAATCTCTAACCCTAATCGATGCAATTGATAAAGTATGATTGTGAATATCCCCTACACACCCAATCGATGCTTTCACGGGATCGATTGGCTATGTTGCGCTACTGATTCAATTAAATTGCAAGAGATAATCAAATCTTTAGCAAGAAAGGTAATTCCGTCAAGAAGGCCAATCAAGATAGAATACTACATGTAATCAATCAATGGAAGAACAAAGATATTGAATAAATCAAACGTAGAATAGATAGAAATCAAGTATCACAAATCATGTAACCATGTCTCTGAATCGCAGGTGAAACGAAAGAGGTTTAGTTCCTCATGGGAATTTTTCCTCTCAATCTCTCCATTGGAGTTTCTCAAAACTAGGTCTCAATGATGAACTATTCTATGCTAAAAGTTGGCCACCATAATAAAAACCTAAAACCTAATTAGTTGTCCAAAGATAGAATTCACAATTCCATGTATGCGTGATCGGCGACCGCCGTTATTAAAGCGGCGGGCGCCACTCCCAACAGTAGCGTATTCGTCGTCTGATTTCTTCTGAATTCAAGCTAAGCTCGTTCCCACACCTCTTTTTTCCTTTTCTAATGGTTTCCTCAAGTTCCTAACTCATCATACTTATCCTTAGCAAAGCTATAGATGCATCCTTCCGAGCGTCGGAACATAAATCTACGAATAAGCACAAAAAGAGCGTAGATTCCACACTTGCAAGATAAAATACTATTGATGTGAAATACTCAATAAACATGAAATATACTACTCTAATTACAATACAACTACCTATAATGCCTATCTAAAATATGCATTATCAAAGAGCTTGCTTCCACCATCTCTCTGCTTCCTTCCATGGTTAGTTTGATCCTTGGATTCAGAGGTGTAACTACTAGCTTTGAATATGTCATTCTAGTCTCTTCTAGCAGCTCCACTGTATACTTTCTTTGGTTGAGGAGGCACCCTTTCTCTGTCTTATCCACCTCAATTCCAAAAAGATATCTATTATCTCCTAGATTCTTCATCTTGAAATGTGACTCCAGATGAGCTTTTAGCCAAGTAACCTCAAAATCTGCTACTTGTACAACCTCATAAAAATTTAGCATGTCTAGGAATGCAAACATGGCAGGATCACTACACTTCTCTGGAAAACGCTTTTGAAATACAGCAGTGACAGGTTCACTTACCTTAACCTTTTAGCATAGAATAGTGAAAAGTTCCTTTAATAATTTATCATATCTAGAAATGCTTTTAATTAGATTGAGTAAAGGAATGTTTACCTCGCACTTGCTAAACGTTTCGAATTCTCATACTTCCATGTATCTTTCAGAGCTTCCGAAAATGGAGGAATGTGCTTCGGAATATCAAAAGGCAAAGAAGAGGAGGAAGAAGAATTACCTTGGTTGGCGTCTGAACTGATGTCGTGGCCGCTGCCTGCATCCAGCGGCCGCTGCTCTGGTCTGTTGTCGCGGCCGCTGCCTGTTGGCGGCGTCCATTGCTTTGAGCATTGGGCGTCATTGTTTTCATTCTCAAGTATTTCAATTTCCTCATCCACGCTTTCTTCTTCATCCTTATGGGGGTGGCAATCAGTTCCTTGCCACTCCTAAACGTTACTGCGCTGACATTCTCCTTGGGATTCGCTATCATTTGCGATGGAAGCTTCCACGGGTCATTTGCCTCTTTCTCACTCAAGAATTGAATGAGTTGACTCATTTGATTTTCCAAGTTCTTAATTCGCTCTGATTGCTGTTTCTCTAGATTCAAGACTAGCCTTGACAAAGTTTGCAGTGGATCTTCAAGCGCCACATTTTCCCGGGGTGGTCCTCTTGGTTGAGGTTTAAACTTTTGTTGTGGCCTTACTTGTGGCCCTCCTTGTTGATTTAAAGGGGCTTGGTAGTTGCAATAACCATAACCTTACTGATAACTTGCATTGTAATTATTATTGTTGAAGTGCCCAGGATTAGCAAAATTGCCATGTATAGGCCTTTGTAGAGCGAATTCCCCAACTGCATTCAACTCTACGCTAGGCTCTTGCAGAATTAGGCACATGTCCATAGGATGGGTGAATTCGTTGCAGAGTCCACATGCTTTCAATTGCTGAGGTGTCCTATCAATCACCAACTTCTTTATCATCTCTTTCACTTCTGCCATTTTGCTCTATAATGCAGCCACTGGGGCATCAATAGCAATTCAAGTACACTCGTAGCACAGGTGCTCTTATTGAATTGCCTTGACCTCTCCGAGAGCTCCTTGAACACCTCCCAAGCTAATGCTGGTGCTTTGTTCGGAATATTTCCTCCATAGTAACAATTCACTATTCTGCGCTCTTCATCAGAAAGCCCATTGAATAAAAATAGAACCATATCTTTCTGAGAGAAACTATGATATGGGCAACGGGTGTAGAGTTTCTTAAAGTGCTCATGATACTCATGAATATACTTTGTAGCCTGCTGCTCAATGCTGCTGATTGCCCTTTTCAAGACGTTAAACTTTCTTGTAGGAAATTACTTCTCTAAAAAGAATCTTTTCATCTCAGACCAAGTAGATATACTCTCAGGTAGTAGATAGAAGAACCATTCATTTGCCTCATCCTTTAGAGAAACAGGAAAGACTCTCAGCTTAATCTTCTCTTCAGTAACATTCTATGGCTTTATTCCAACCACCACAATATGAAATTCATATAGATACTTGTGGGGATCTTCACCACTCAACCATGGAACTTAGGTAAGAGATGGATCACCCCAGATTTCAGCTCAAAAGTAACTCCTTGCGTCAGTGCAGGGAATTGGATTGCCAAGGGTTGTTGATAATGCATATCTTAGATAGGCATTATAGTCATTTTTAGGCTAGTTGGGTTGCACTTCGTTCACATTAGTTAATTTGCATCTTGTGAGTATTCTGGAAGGAGTAGGAATCTACACACTTTTATTGATTATTTCAGGTAATCATGGATCCAATGATGAGACAGGAGTTGATAACGCATTATATGAGAATGTCTAGTTGATCGAAAAAGCTTACATGAAGATCTCAAGAGGTCCTGAGAAGAAGAAGTAAACCTAAACGAAGAACAAGTCTGCAGAAGTTGTTGGCATGCATACTGAACTTGTTTTGCACTTTCTGAAGGCCTCAGTTGTCCGATTGACTATTATGACCATGCGTTGGAATGCTCTTTCAGAGAGATACAACTTTTCTATTGGCAACCAGAGCAAATTCAAGACATATTTTCCGTGAAAGACCGATGCAGCGGCCGCAGCATGTGTGACGCGGCCGCAACCAGTGAAACTCCGCAGGATTGGAAAAGAATGCATGTGCCGCGGCCGCAACATTGGTTGTCAGGGCAGCGTTTTGTTTAAGAAACCCTAGTTTTCGTTGTTTGGTTTTTTTGGCCGACTTAGACTTAATATAAGGCCGGATTTATGTTATTTTGGAGACACTTCTATTCTATTCTACGTTCTAGCAGACAATTAGAGATTGAGCGATATCTTCCATGAGGAACTAAACTCATCTGTTCTGCCTATAATTTGAAGCTTTATTTGGATTCATTGTGAGTTTCTAATTCTCATTCCTTGTTTCCTATATTTGAATTCTTCAACTTCTTTGTGCTTGATTGTCTATTGTTTTATTCTATCTAGCCCGCGCAACTAGTTAGAATCAATTCAATTGCTAAGGTTTTGTAGATTCTTGGTTGTGAACCTTAACCTAAGTAGCAAACTTGTTCCTTTAGGGCTGGTTGAACTAATTGAATGAGTAGGAAGTTGGATGTGTTGTTATATCCCTCTTTAGGGACTGCAAATACCTTGGCTAATCTTTGGATTTAAAGCTATCAGTTGGGTTAAATCCTTCTTTAGGGACTATTCGATTGATAAGGGTTGCTAGGACTGGTTGGACTAGTAACTATATTAGGTCGGGACAAGGGCATTCATAGGAAACTTAATAGGATGAGAAGAAGTTACAAGGATCATTTCAAACCAAATAAAGTGGAAAATTGTAGGCATAACTGCTTCTTATAATTGTTTGTATCACAATCATTTACTCTTGCTTTCTTCAATCCGCTTTTATAACAGACGGAACTTTCACACGTAAAAACTCCCTTCTTGGTTACTTTAATTGGCATCTAAATCATACTTGGATAATAAATTTCCCTGTGGATCGACCTCTTACTTATTGCTATACTAGTTATAGGTTTGAGTTTTCTTTGACGGAACAATGACAGGTTTCCTCTTCCGTCAAATTTGGCGCCTTACCGGGGAAAATTATTGATTCTTGTGTGCTTTTAGTGCTGATTTTTGGTGTGGACCATCTTATATGGTCCATACTCGTGATACTAATTCTTCTTTGTTGTCGTTTGATTCAGAGATCGAAAGAACCCTTTCTGCCTTAAGGCGAGAAACTCGTGATTGCTTTCGCGAGCTACCTTTTGATCAAGGAAAAAGCACTGGAGAGATGGCTAACGACGCGAATCGTACTCTAAAGGAGCTTACTGCTCCTGATCTGGCACAACAACCCTTAGCAATCCAATTCCCTGCACTTGGGGAAAGAGTAAACTTTGAGCTGAAATCTGGGGTAATTCATCTGTTACCCAAGTTCCATGGGTTGGGTGGGGAGGACCCCCACAAGCATCTGTCTGAGTTCCATACTGTGGTAGTTGGGATGAAACCTGAGAACGTCACTGCAGACCAAATCAAGCTGAGGACTTTTCCCTTCTCTTTGAAGGATGATGTGAATGAGTGGTTCTTCTATCTACTTCCTGGATCTATTACTACTTGGGCTAAGATGAAGAGAGTCTTCCTAGAGATGTACTTCCCTGCAACAAAGCTAAATGCCTTGAAAAGGTCAATCAGCAGTACGCGACAGAGTGCATTCATGAGTACTTTGAGCGTTTCAAGAAACTCTGCGCTAGCTGCCATGCCATGAGTACGCTCAGAAGGATTTGGTTCTCTTCTTCTTCAATGGGCTTACTGATGGAGAGCGTAAAATGGTGAATTCCTATTGTGGGGGAAACATGCTGAGTAAGACGCCTGCTGCAACTTGGGAAGTGTTTAAGGAGCTCTCTAAGGACTCTAGGCAATTCAACAAGAGTACTCGTGCTAGAGGTGTACTTGCTATTGATGCCCCAGTAGCTGCATTACAGACTGATATGGCAGAAATGAAAGAGATGATCAAGAAGATGGTAGTTGACAGAGCATCTCAGCAGTTGAAAGCATGTGAATCCTACACCGATCCATCCCATCCTATGGATATGTACTCAACTTCGCAAGAACCTAGTGTTGAGTTGAATGCAATTGGGAATTTTGCTCCACAAAGGCCTAGGCAAGGCAACTTTGGTAACCCTGGGCACTTCAACAATAATAACTACAATTGAGGCTATCAGTAGGGCTATGGTTATGGCAACTACCTAGAACCTTTCAATCAACAAGGAGGGCATCAGGTAAGGCAACAACAACAGTTTGACCTTCGTCAGGGAGGACAACCTCAGGCAAGTGCACCTGATGGAAATCCGCTGCAAGCCCTCACACAATTCGTCATGAACTAGGCTGAACGCACAAAGAACTTGGAGACGTGCACTAAGACCCTCACACATGCAGTCTTGGACCAAGGTGAACGATCTAAGAACTTAGAGAACCAGATGAGTCAAATCATTCAACTGTTAAGCGCAAAAGAGGCAAATGACTCAGGAAAGCTCCCATCGCAAACGATTGAGAATCCTAGGGAGAATGTCAGTGCAATAATTCTTAGGAGTGGCAAAGAACTGATTGTCACACCTCAAAAGGACGATAAAGAAATCATGGGCGAGGAAATAGAGGTAATGAATGATGAAGACGGAAGCAATACGGTGCTGCGACCGCGGCGTATCAATCGTGCTGCGCCCGCATCCAGACGCCGCGCCCGCCGCCAGTGGCCTCACCGATCCGTCGATGCCAGGTACACATCTTCCGCTTTCCTCTCCTTCTTCTTCTTCGTCCCTTCTTCCTCTTTCTTCTTCTTCTTCTTCCTCTCCTCCTTCCTCCTCCTTACCAATGGAGACTCCAAAGCCGGTTCCACCTTTTCCGGAAGGCCTGAAGGATTCACGAAGGTATGAGAACGATAGGGAAATCTTTGAGACGTTCAACAAGTGCGAGGTAAATATTCCTTTACTCAAATTGATTAAGATCATTCCTGGATATGCTAATTTTTTTAAGGAACTGTGCACCGTAAAGAAGAAGCAAATATTGAAAAAGAAGGAAAAGGTAAGCTTGAATAAAAATGTCTCTACTATGTTGCAAAGGAAATTGCCTGAAAATGTGGAGACCCAGGTATGTTTACAATTCCACGTGCAATAGGGAATACTAGATTCAAACAAGCCACACTAGATCTAGGAGCCTCAATTAATGTTATTTCCTATAACATGTACATGTCTTTGGGTTTTGGTGTTCTGACTGAGACTGGGGTTACAGTGCAACTTGCTGATCGATCACAAATCAGGCCAAGAGGCGTTGTTCAAGATGTTTTGGTTATGGTGGGTGATTTGTTTTCCCTGTTGATTTATTTGTTTTAGATATGGAGCAGGGAGCCCCAGAAACACCCATTATACTAGGAAGGTCATTCATGAAAACTGCGAAAACGAAAATTGATTGTTGGGAGGGTTTATTGACTATGGAGTTTGATGGAAGAAAGATAGAATTCTCTCTCTTTAATCATACTAAGCTTTCTCCTGAAAATTCTTTAGATATGCCTATTGCTAACAATACTGATCGCAAAAATAATTTTTGTGATTTGTTAGAGAGACCTAAGAAAATAGTTTATGGACATTTGAGCCCCTTAACAAATTGAAACCTTTTGTGATTTCAAGACAACCCCCAGGACTAGCTCAAGGAGAGAAGCTAAGGGTAATGGATGAATGTTTGGACAGAAAGCTACACCTTCCAAGGGTGCCCGCATTTGTCAATGAGATGGAAGGTATAGGTGACCCTGGTGGAGGAACCTAGGCCAATCAAGGGCCATTACGTCGAGCCAACGACTTGAAACAAAGGTGCTTCTCGGGAGGCAACCCGAGGTAAGTTTTTCTTTCTTTTCCTTTTCCTTCACCCTGAGTATATTTGATTTAATTTTGTTGTCTTTACTGTTTCATTGAGGACAATGAAGACTTAAAGTGTGGGGGAGACGAATTCTATGTATATAGATGCATATAGGAGATCATATTTAAATTTCTGCATCATGTTTAATTTCTATAATCATTTTTATTTATTTTTATTTATTTTCGTATTTAAAAAAATTCGAAAAATCCAAAAATAATCATGCATTGCATACATATGTGTTATTCAAATACCCATCTGGCTTAGTTTGTCCCCTAATTTAAATTTCAAGCATGATCATATAAATCTCATGGAGTTTTGGATGTTTTGGCCTTGTCTATATTTGATTTTTGTGACACATGAGCTAGCAAATATAATTGAGCAAGTATGATTGAGCTAAAGTATGAATGAAGTCCTAAAAACATGACCATGTGAGAATATTAAGCCTTATTTGAAATCTTTTGCTCAATTGTGTGAATTACTCTCCTTGTGTTGCTACCTCTTGGCGTTGACTGCATTATCTATTTTTCAAGACCGACTCACATGTTTGTTGCTTGCGGAGTTTATGTTTATATTTTGAGTCTTTTGTTTGAATTTGTGCATACTTAGTGAAATAAAGTGGCAATGGTTGATGCACTTAGTAACCGGGTCTACGCATGACACCCATGGGTATGATTCGCGCAAAAAGGTGTTAAAAACTATCCATTAGGAAAGAAAGCTTCATCATTGAGTAACCAGTTTCATTCATGACACCCAGGTTTGCAACTTGCGTCAAAAGATGTTCAAGTGGACTTCATATTAGTAGGTTTAGGTGTTGATAGACCGGGGCCATTCATGACACCCATGTTTGCGCTCCGCGTAAGGAAAGCACCAAGACAAGAAAAAAGAAAAAAAAAGAAAAAAAAAACAAAAGAAAAGAAAAAAAGTGTCACATTTTATTTAGTTTTCTTTATTGTGTCCCGCAAGTAACGACATTTCGGTAGATATTTGGTGATATGGTGGTCAATGTCTATGAGTTTAGTGCATGTTGGCTTGAGTTGAGAGTTGTACCTTAAAGCTTAAATACATGAGTGAAACACATATTTCTGTGAGGTTGGATGATGTCTACTTCTAAGCTTTGATCACTGGAATACATGCTATGACGTTTGTTTGCTTGGTTTATGTTTCCGCCTGCTATGATGTTGCTTTTTTATGAGGTTGAAACTTGAAGGGATTTCCTGTGGGATGCATTGATTCGTGTTCATTCTATCATTGCTTGAGGACAAGCAAAGGTTAACTGTGGGGGAATTTGATAATGCATATCTTAGATAGGAATTATAGGAATTTTTAGGCTAGTTAGGTTGCACTTCATTCACAATCTGTAGTTAATTTGCATCTTGTGAGTATTCTGGAAGGAGTCGGAATCTACACACTTTTATTGATTATTTCAGGTAATCGAGGATTTGATGATGAGACAGGAGTTGATAACGCATTATATGAGAATGTCTAGTTGATCGAAGAAGCTTACATGAAGATCTCAAGAGGTCATGAGAAGAAGAAGCGAACCTAAACGAAAAACAAGTCTGCAGAAGTTGTCGGCAGGCATGCTGAACATGTTTTGCACTTTCTGAAGGCCTCGTTTGTCCGATTGACTATTATGACCATGAGTTGGAAAGCTCTTTCAGAGAGCTACAACTTTCGTGTTGACAACAAAAGCAAATTCGAGAAATATTTTCCATGAAAGACCGATGCAGTGGCCGCAACATGTGTGACGCGGCCGCAGCCGGTGAAACGCCGCGGCATTGGAAAAGAATGCATGTGTCGCGGCCGTAACATATGCCGCGGCCACAACATTGTTCGTCAGCGCAGCATTTTGTTTAAGAAACCCTAGTTTTCGTTGTTTGGTTTTTTTGGCCGACTTAGACTTAATATAAGGCCAGATTTATGTTATTTTGGAGACACTTCTATTCTATTCTACGTTCTAGCAGACAATTAGAGATTGAGCGATGTCTTCCATGAGGAACTAAACTCATCTGTTTTGCCTATAATTTGAAGCTTTATTTAGATTGATTGTGAGTTTCTAATTCTTGTTCCTTGTTTCCTATATTTGAATGCTTCAACTTATTTGTGTTTGATTGTCTATTGTTTTATTCTATCTAGCCCGCGCAACTAGTTAGAATCAATTCAATTGCTAAAGTTTTGTAGATTCCTGGTTGTGAACCTTAACCTAAGTAGCAAACTTGTTCCTTGGGGGCTGGTTGAACTAATTGAATGAGTAGGAAGTTGGATGTGTTGTTAAATCCCTCTTTAGGAACTGCAAATATCTTGGCTAATCTCAGGACTTAAAGCTATTAGTTGGGTTAAATCCTTCTTTAGGGACTGTTCGATTGATAAGGGTTGCTAGGACTGGTTGGACTAGTAACTATATTAGGTCATGACAAGGGCATTCATAAGAACCTTAATAGGACGAGAAGAAGTTACAAGGATCGTTTCAAACAAAATAAAGTGGAAAATTGTAGGTAGAACTGCTTCGCGTAATTGTTTAAATCACAATCATTTACTCTTGCTTTCTTCAATCCGCTTTGATAACAAGCGGAACTTTCACACGTAAAAACCCCCTTTTTGGTTACTGTAATTTGCATCTAAATCATACTTGGATAATAAATTTCCTTGTGGATCGACCTCTTACTTATTGCTATACTAGTTATAGGTTTGAGTTTTCTTTGACGGATCAACGACAGGTTTCCCCTTCCGTCAGTTGTTGTTCCAGATCAAGAGCAGTAAGCTCCTTTAGAGTAAGATTGGCTTTGCTAGCCATCTCTGTAGTAACTTTTCCTTGATCAAAAGGTAACTCGTGAAAGCGATCACGAGCTCACGCCTTAGAGAAAAAAGGGTTTTTTCAATATCTGAATCAAATGACAACAAAGATGGATTAGTAGCACGGGTATGTACCATATAAGAAGGTCCACACCAAGATTAGCAACAAAAACACATAAGAATAAATAAAATTTCCTCCAGCAAGGCGCCAAAATTTGACGGGAGGAAAACCTGTCATTGATCATGTCAAAATATAACTCAAACTTATAACCAATATAACAATATGCACGAGGTCGATCCCACAGGGAAATTTGCTATTCAAGTGTGATTCAGATGCCAATCTAGTAACCAAAGGGGGATTTTTAGAATGCAAACGATCCGACCTTTATCAAAGTGGAATAATGAAAGCAAAAGTAAATAAACTTGATTCAGACAATATTGAGAAATAGTCCTACCTACAACTATCCACTTTATTCAGTTGAATTGATCCTTGTAACTTCCTCTCGTCCTTTTAGATTTGCTATGAATGTCCTTGTCCCAACCTAATATAGTCTCTAGTCCAACCAGTCCTAGAAACCCTTATCTCATGAGCAGTCCCTAAAGAAGAATTTAACACAATCGATAGCTTTAAGTTCATATATTAACCAAGGTATTTGCAGTCCCTGAAAAGGGATTTAACAACACATGCAACTTCCTACCAATCCAATTAGTTCAACAAGCCCTAAACGGATAGATTCGCTACTTGGGTTAAGGTTTGCAACGAGAAATCTACAAAACCCTAGCAATTGAATTGATTCTAACAAGTTAGCCAGAAACCATAGAATAAAACAATCAATCATTCAAGCGCAAAGAAGTTGGAACATTCAATATAGGGATTAAGGAACGAAATTCAAAAACTCATAATCAATCCAAATAAAACTTCAAATCGTAGATAGAACAAAGGAAGTTTAGTTCCTCATGGAAAACATCGTTCAATCTCTCTAATTGTCTGATGAACGGTGAATAAACTAGTAGATAGTAGTCTTGGGGTTAAACCTCGTACTTAAACTAAAGTCGGCAAAAAGACTCATAGAAACTAGGTTTAGAATAATTAAAATGACGCGTCTCGCGCTGACGACCAATGCGGGGGCCACGACACAGATGTCGCGGCCGCTACCTATGTGAAACTCCATGTGCTAGCCAAGAGGACAGGCTGCGACCGCTACCTATGGATGTCGCGGCTTCCCTAGTCCTCACTACATATGTAGTCAGCACCTCACAACTTCTCTTCCTTCTTCAATATTCAATCTTTACTCGTTGTATCTCCATTCCAAGGTCATTCCATCCTCTTGTGATGTTCGAATCCAAATCTGCAAAATACACACCAATTCGCGCAGAATTCGAACTCGTATAAAATAATCATAAAATGCAATATAACTCCAAACCATGCACCAAATGCAACCTAACTAACCTAAAAATGTCTATAATGCCTATCTAAGATATGCATTATCACACAACTAACATGAAGGTTCGATAATATAAAAACACTGTAATAAGAAATACTCTAGAAGGGGGGTTGAATAGAGTATGCCCGTTGTTCGCAGAAAATCTCAAGACTTTTGGAGCTTGTACCAAAACCTTTGAGATAAACCTGAATCACAAAGTTAAACAATCGAACCAAGTGCGGAAATAAGGTAAAGCAATAAGTAAAGGACACGAGTAATTGTTTACGAGGTTCAGCACAACTTGGCCTACGTCCCCGCCTAAGGTTCTTCCACAACCCTAGGATTCAAAGGCTTTATTGATTCGCTTAGCTTAGGATCCTAATAGCTCACCGAGAAGCCTCTCTCCTATACAATTGCAATCTAGTCAACTCACGTTCCCTTGGAGTCCTAGACCAATCTAGAAGAGCCCCACCTCTCTCAGCTATCTAGTACAATCCTCTTACTCTCACAAATCAACAGCCTAGTGCAACTTCCCGAGTTATAAACTCTCGAGTAACACTTTAAATGAATATATCCTATAAGCTCACAGTGACTCTCAAAGGCTTTGAAATAGACAACAAACTCTTGAGCGCTTAGCAGAGAGACACTTGGAAGACAGATCACTTGAATGAGTGAAGCTCGTGTAGCACTGGTGTATCTTCTGTCTTCTCCTTCCTTTCCTTTATAAAAGAGCATGGAGCGTGAGGATCTTCACCACCGGATCTCCAACGGCTCCTTCGAATCAGTTTGATCTTCAATCTTCTATTTATGGACACTTTGAATCGCCATGATCTATTTTGAACTGATCTCTTCAATATGTATTAAGGAAGGATATAATCTCGAATAAACTTCTTGAAATGGTTAGGCATACATATATATATAATATAATGGAAGTATATAATACGATAAAATAATATACGAATAATTAAGATAGGTTTTGTATTTCATCAATTGTTAATGCTCCAAGGCCTTTGACACAAATATCCTATCAAAGCCTTTGAAAAATCTATTCCGATTTTCATCAAGGGAGGGAGTTATCAATCTCCCCCTTGATGAAAGACAAAACCTGTGCATCCGTGTAACTTAGTCAAAAATAGATAATACAATGGAATTCGGACTAAGTACCTGCAAGGGTTAGACAAATGTTGGATCAAAAATTTTAAAGTAAGAAAACATCCAACCGAAAACCATAAATCAAAAACCAAGGTCTTCCATGACCTTTAAGCAGAGGTTTTCACAGTCTAACGATCATCTCCCCCTTTTTGTCTTTCAACAATGGGCGGAGGAAAAACAGTCACCAAAAAGTCACCAAAAGTTTTGAAAACGTTTCCAACAAACTAGCAAAGTAACAAGTTTCAGGGGTGGGATAGGGTTGGTTAAGGTTTAGGCTTAGTCATCCGGAGCATCATCAGTGAGCCTCGTCCACAGTCCTTCCAACATCTTTGAAATCCCGCTCATCTCCGTCATCAACTCCTTCTGCAGCTCCTTAATATCCAGGCGAACCTCCTCCAAGCCCAACTCTAGGTTGTCCATGCGTTCATCGAAAGTTGGAGCAGTGGGAAAGGCTTTTGAAGGAGTGGCAAGACTCAAGATCCCTTGGGGAGACCGAGTGATGCCAATCTTTTCAAGGCCTTTAGAGTCGAACTTACCCGTATGACGCAGATGTTCTTCATTTTTGACATCAATTCCAGAAGCTTTGAAGATAGGGGTCAAAAGGGTAGCAAAGGGGAGGGGAGAGCCTTTTCCGGCTTTTCTGGCATGAGCCATGGTTCCAAGGATAGTGTTGGCCAGATCAGGATCAAGGCCATTTAGAATGCGGTAGAGCAGGACCATGGCATTGTCGGTAAGGAGTGAGCCAGAGTTAAAACGGGGTAGGAGGCATCTAACAATGATGTTAAAGATAATTTTTGCCTCAAGGGTTAGGGATGAGTGGGTGAGTTGCTTTGAGGTGTTGTTGGATGCTTCGGGTAGGAGATATTTGGCTCGGGCTAGGATGATGCAATTTTATTTTGAGGGGTGGATTTCAGCGGGTGGAACTGGTGTAGGTAAGCCTAGGGAATCTGCAAAATCATTGGAGTTGAGAGAGATTCTAACCCCTTTGACGACAGACTCCAAAGACCAACCATCAGTGTCGTTCTTGGCTTTTAGGTTAATGTAGAAGAGTCAGGTAAACTCGGGGTAGTAAACAGTCTCAAGGTTAAGAAGGGTCCAGGATGGGGATTTTTTGAGGAGCTCAATGCAAGGTAACTTCAAAGCTTCAAAGAACTCAACATCTAAAAAATCAGAACAAATAATCTTACGAGTTCGAAACTCGTCTACCCACTTACCAGCAGTCTCAGCATCTTGAAACCAAGAGGAGGGCAAGGATTGATTTACCTGGATATAGGCCGGGGGGTCTGCGTTCTTTCTGAGCGCAACTGTTGGAGCAGCTCTTTTGACATGCGCTACAAGACTCTTGACAGTGCCCTTCCTGGTGCGCTTGGGGGATGGAGGCTTGACAGCAGCAGGGGCTTTCCGCTTCTTCGGAGACGGGAGAGGAGGAGGAGAAGGAGAGGGAGATTCTTCCTCCTCTTCCTCAGACCCCGAGTCCTCACCGGACCCCGCTTCATCACCTTCAGGTTCCTCGTCCTCTCCAGATCCCTCTTGCTCTTCTTCTTCTTCTTCTTCAGGCTCCTCCTCGGATGGAACCTCCTCGGCTTCGGCTTCCTTCCGAATCCGCTCAGCTTCTTCCTCGGCCAGTTTCTTAGCAAGTTCGGCCTCCTCATCGGCCTTTTTCTTCCTTAAGGCCTCCTCCTCGGCTTCCGTGGCAACATCTCTTTCTAGGAGGGCATCAAGATCATCTTCCTCCTCTTCCTCGTCTGGTTCCTCAGCCAAGATCTTCGTCTTCCCTTTCTGCTTAGCACTGATCGGCTTCTTAGCAGAGCGCTTTTGAGAGCCTTTGGGAACAATGGCCGAGCTCTCAGCAATGGTGCTCTGGACGACGGTTGGGATAATAGCTTGAGGAGCGGGTTCAGGTGTGGGAGAGGTAGCAGTGGTCTGACGTCCCTTGGGGGTGGCGCCAAGTCTTTTGGGTGTGACAACTTTCTTGGTTTTGGGTGCCATGGAGAAGTTTCGTTAGGGTTTCTTGAGAGGCGTTTGAGAGGTTGAAGATGAAGAAGTGGAAAGGGTTTGGATAAAATCTGAGTGTGGGTTGTAATCGGGTACAGTATTGGGTTTAAGTAGAGGGAGTGATGGGACGGGTTTAGGGTTCCAAGGAAAGAAATCATTACATTGCCAATTTGAAGGGTTTTCAAATTCAAATTCAAATTCAAATATCCATTAAAATCGGACTAAACACAAACCGATTTAGTTCCAAAAATAAAATATCTTAACGGTTAAGGAAATCACAGAAATAGGCAATTTTTGAAATCCGATTAAAACAAATATAATTGATTAAATATCTAAAAAGATATTAACCAAAAATATATGATCCGATATATGTACTCCACCATTTAGTTCACACACCTTGACATGGTTCTCAAGGGTCTTGACACTAAGTAGAATTTATCTTTCGTAAAGGGAAAGCTCCCCCTACGAAAGTGCATCCTTGTTAAGCATCCCAATCTCTCGTCTAATGAAGGTGAATCTGTGCTCTGCCAAAGGCTTAGTAAAAATGTCAGCCCATTGATAATCAGTAGAAATAAAAGATATGGACACATCACCTTTTTCAACATGATCTCTAATGAAATGATGCCTTACATCAATATGCTTGGTCCTTGAATGCTGAACAGGATTCTTAGTGATGGATATGGCACTTGTATTGTCACACTTAATTGGGATACCTTTGAGGTTGATGCCAAGATCTCGCATTTGTTGAGCTATCCAAAGGATTTGGGAGCAACAGGCTCCAGCTGCAATGTATTCGGCTTCTACAGTGGATAGAGCAACTGAATTTTGCTTCTCTGAGTGCCAACTGATCAAAGATGCTCCTAAGAATTGGCAACATCCTGATGTGCTCTTCCTATCCACCTTGTAGCCTGCAAAATCTGCATCAGAATATCCAATTAAAGTGAAATCCTTTTGCTTTGGGTACCATAGTCCAAGTTCCTTAGTGCCATTGAGATATCGAAAGATCCTCTTCACAGCCACGAGGTGAGATTCTTTAGGATTAGCTTGAAACCTAGCACACATGCAAACACTAAACGTGATGTCAGGTCTACTAGCCGTGAGATATAATAAAGATCTAATCATTCCTCGATACTCCTTTTGATTGACACTTATTCCAGTCTTGTCTTGATCTAGAGATAATGTTGAGCTCATGGGAGTCTTGGCTGCCTTGGATTGATCCATCTTGAACTTCTTCAAGAGATCCTTAGTGTACTTGCTTTGGTTGACGAAGATCCCTTTCTTGGATTGATGAACTTGTAACCCCAAAAAGAAGTTGAGTTCACCCATCAAGCTCATCTCAAATTCACTGCACATGATGTCAGAAAATTCCTTGCACAAAGATGTGTTAGTAGCACCAAATAATATATCATCAACATAAATTTGAATAACCAAAATGTCCTTTCCTTTGGTCTTGATAAAAAGAGTTTTGTCGATCAACCCCCTTTTAAAATCATTTTCTAAAAGATATTTAGACAAGCGCTCGTACCAAGCTCTTGGGGCTTGTTTCAAACCATAAAGCGCTTTGTCAAGTTTATAAACATGATTGGGGAATTCTGAGCTTTCAAAACCTGGGGGTTGAGCAACATAAACTTCTTCCTCTAAGAAACCATTAAGAAAAGCACACTTGACATCCATTTGATATAACTTTATACTCATAAAAGATGCAAATGCTAATAAAATGCGAATGGCTTCAAGCCTGGCTACATGAGCAAAGGTCTCCTCGTAGTCAATACCTTCCTCTTGATTGTAGCCTTGAGCAACAAGCCTTGCCTTGTTCCTCACAACCTTACCATTCTCATCTAGCTTGTTTCGAAATACCCATCGAGTGCCAATGACTGATTGATGCTTTGGCCTAGGCTTCAAGGTCTAGACTTTGTTCCTTTCAAATTCGTTAAGCTCACTTTGCATAGCAATGATCCAGTCTGGCTCCTGAAGTGCCTCATCTACCTTCTTTGGCTCAATAAGAGAAACAAACGCGTGAAAAGCACAAAGATCTTTAAGTTTAGAACGAGTTTGAACACTAGAAGTAGGGTCAGAAATGATATCCTTTAATGAGTGTGATGAGGTGTATTTGAATTTCCTTTTGCTAGTCTCAGCTCCTTGATTCGTCACACTTGTAGGATTGACTTGCAGTACATCTGACTCCGTGGTCCTGTTAGGTTCAATTACAGCAGTTTCTGAAGTCTCAACACTGTTGGATTGGACACTAAGGGCTTTGGACGAATCTTCAACACCTTGGGCCAATTCGTCAGTGTTAAGAATCGGTTCATGCATGTTCCTCTTCTCTGTGTTCTTGGTAGCAGCAACATCACCTTCCTCGTTCTCTTCATGGATGTTAAGATCTATATCTGCAACACTTTCACTCAAAGCACCGTCATTGCATTCATCAAAAATAACATGTATACTTTCTTCAACTACCTGGGTCCTTTTATTGAAGATTCTATAAGCTTTGCTACTCGTGGAATAGCCAAGAAATATACCTTCATCAATACGCGCATCAAATTTCCCAAGGTTATCTTTTCCATTGTTATGAACAAAACAAGTACAGCCAAAGGGTTTAAAATAAGATATAAGTGGTTTGCGGCCTTTGAAAAGTTCATAAGAAGTTTTCTTTAAGATGGAACGAATAAGACAATGATTCAAAATATAGTTAGTTGTGTTAACAGCTTCAGCCCAATAGGTTTTAGGTAATGCATTTTCTAAAAGCATAGTCCTGGCCATATCCTCTAAGGTGCGGTTCTTGCGTTCCACAACCCCGTTTTGTTGAGGTGTCCTAGGAGCAGAAAAGTTATGGGAGATGCCATATTTAGCACAAAACAAATGAAATTGAAGTTGATCAAACTCCCTACCATGATCACTCCGAATAGACACTATGGGCTCATTTCTTAAAGTTTGCAACTCCTTACAAAGTTTTGAAAACTCAAATAAGGCCTCTGATTTTTCTTTCAAAAATGCAACCCAAGTATATCTAGAAAAATCATCAACGACAACTAGCATGTACTTTTTACCATTGGGAGATTTGACTCGCATAGGACCACATAAATCCATATGTAAAAGTTCAAGGGGTCTAGAAGAACTTACAACCTTTTTGGGTTTGAAGGAGCTACGTGTTTGTTTACCTCGTGTGCATGCATTACACATATCAATACCTTTGAAGTCCATTTCAGGTAGCCCTCTTACAAGCCCTTTGGACACAAGCTTCTGTAGCGTATGTGGACTCACATGACCAAGTCTCCTGTGCCAGAGCTTTGGATCGTCCGTCAAAGCCTTTAGATAGGTTAAGCTTCCTTGTGCCACTTGATCAGCATTTACGGCGTATATATTGTTGTAACAATTTGCAGTCAGAATAACTTCACATGTATCTTCTCTGCACACTATACATCTTTTCTTGTTAAATCTGACATTGTTACCACTATCACATAATTGAGAAACACTAAGCAGATTATACTTTAAACCATTAACAAGATAGACATTTTTAATACTATGGCTGGAATCACTTCCAACACTACCAATACCAACAATGTCGCATTTCCCTTTGTCACCAAGAGTGATTGTTCCCGTGGATTGCTCCTTTAGATCATGAAAGAGAGAACTCTTCCCACTCATATGCCTCGAATATCCACTATCAATAATCCATTTGTGTTCTTTCACCTTGGTGATCTCCTCTTTTGGACTTTCCATAAGTTTTCTTACAGTAGCTTCAAGCTTTTCATCGTGAGATTCATCTCCAGAAGCCATAAGACAAATGTTGGCCTTCTCCTCGTCGGAGTCAGAGTCGGAATCACTCCAAGTAGCTACCATGGCTTTCTTCTTCCATTTGTCACCTTTCTTGGGCTGGCTCTTTGTCTTTTGAGGGCAGACCTTCACAAGATGATCTCGAAATTTTGAAGACTCTGATCCATCCTTGTTGTTGAATTGCTTCTTCATTTTGAGAATTCTAGCAAGGCCTCTTGTGATAAGAGCAAAAGGATCATCCTCATCGTCATCTTCATCTTCAGAATCAGATCCATCCTTGGGCTCATCCTTCTTAGACTTGAGTGCCAAGTTCTTAGTGCTAGCTCGAAGTTCTCCATCGTCTTCATTAAGGATCATCTCATGCATGATCAGCTTTCCAAGAAGGTCATCAAGGGGTAGAGTGGTGAGGTCCTGGGCTTCCTCTATAGATGTTACTTTTGGACCCCATTTCTCCTTTGGAAGGCACCTCAGTATCTTCTTTACTTTCTCAACGTTGGTAAAGCTCTTGCCGAGAGAGTCAAGGTTGTTGGTGATTTCTGTGAACCGTGTGAACATGGCCTTGATTGACTCATCAGACTTCATCTTAAAGAGCTCATACTTTCGAAGGAAGATGCTGATCTTGGTGTCTTTCACTTGGCTCGTTCCTTCATAGGTGACGACCAACTTGTCCCAAATCTCTTTAACTGACCTACAAGAAGAGATACGGTTAAACTCATCAGTGCTAAGACCACAATAAAGTAAGTTAATAGCCCTGTAGTTTTTGGAGATGGTTTCAAGATCTGCTTGGTTGTATTCAGACTCCTTCTTTGCAACTTTGGTGTCATTTGGTCCATCCTTCTCTGGAATCTTCGGACCATTCTCTATAATGTTCCAAAGCTCTAGATCTTGGTCTATGATGAACATCTTCATCAAAGATCTCCAGTGGACAAAGTTGTTTCCTATACAATTGCAATCTAGTCAACTCACGTTCCCTTGGAGTCCTAGACCAATCTAGAAGAGCCCCACCTCTCTCAGCTATCTAGTACAATCCTCTTACTCTCACAAATCAACAGCCTAGTGCAACTTCCCGAGTTATAAACTCTCGAGTAACACTTTAAATGAATATATCCTATAAGCTCACAGTGACTCTCAAAGGCTTTGAAATAGACAACAAACTCTTGAGCGCTTAGCAGAGAGACACTTGGAAGACAGATCACTTGAATGAATGAAGCTCGTGTAGCACTTGTGTATCTTCTGTCTTCTCCTTCCTTTCCTTTATAAAAGAGCATGGAGCGTGAGGATCTTCACCACCGGATCTCCAACGGCTCCTTCGAATCAGTTTGATCTTCAATCTTCTATTTATGGACACTTTGAATCACCATGATCTATTTTGAACTGATCTCCTCAATATGTATTAAGGAAGGATATAATCTCGAATAAACTTCCTGAAATGGTTAGGCATACATATATATATATAATATAATGGAAGTATATAATACGATAAAATAATATACGAATAATTAAGATAGGTTTTGTATTTCATCAACTGTTAATGCTCCAAGGCCTTTGACACAAATATCCTGTCAAAGCCTTTGAAACATCTATTCCGATTTTCATCAAGGGAGGGAGTTATCATAACATTATGCGCATTGAAATCATTTTGGCAACCGGAGAAAATGTTTCACTATAATCACTGCCTTCAACCTATGAGAACCCCCTTGCCACAAGACGAGCCTTTTTCCTCTCCAATGTACCATCAGAGTTGAACTTCAAATTAAACAACCATTTACAAGACACAATGGAGTTATCAGATGACCGGGGGACAACCTCCCAAGTGAAGCGTTTATATATTTTCACCTATACTTATTACCTCACCATGACGACAAAATATCTCGAAATACCTGCAAGCCGTAGTTTAAAAAGAGGATGATCATATTATATATTTACTAGTCCAAGCGAAAGGGGTGGTGTGTTGGGCTCACGAGGAATTAGTTCGCTATACAAAATAACACGTCAATAAAAAATAACACGTCAATAGGAAAATAAGAAAGCTATTTTTAAGGCTTTTATTATTTTTTGTCATTAGCTCTATATCGTATTTCGATCCATCTACATAAAGGCATAGCCGCATAGTTTGCAACCAATGTTACCGACTTTCCATTAACAACCAATTAGTCAATTACAATTACCTATATATAAACATGACAACCGAACAAATTGATTACCAAACCATACACCTTATATCCTTTCATATATATTATGCGATTAAGATGGAGAAAAGGTTATCAAAACCATCCCCCTTTCAATTACTTACCCTCAATTCTTTAATATTCTATAATTAAGATGGATATAAGATTCAACTTTAAATGACAAATCTAATAATATCATGATCGATGTTCCATCTTTTGCCTAAAGCCTGAAATAAAGTCATCCATACTCCCACATTTTATATAACGCTTGCTGAAGTCAGTTCCATACGCATGTTGTACCGGCCGCTTTTCTTCATTCCTTTCTACAAGTCTGCAAAAAAAAAATTCAACAACATGGAGATTGGCGAGTCAAAGTGATAGAGGAGGAAATCAAGTTTAATCAATTTGAATTTAAATCAAACCGAATTCATGCCCCCATAAATAAATAAAAGACTTCCTCCCGTTGTAGTGGAAGGAAATCAGGTTCGATCCTTGAGGAAGCGGGTTAGCGAATTCTATATAGCAATCGTTCACGTCTGATTTCGACTTAGAGACTCACTCGATATCGACCTGGAGGAGCCGATATCAACCAAGACAGTCGATGTCTGGATTGCTGCAGAAGACGAGTCGATATCGACCTGGGGGACTCGATATCGACCTGGTTGAGTCGTTTTCGAGTGGGTTCCGGTCGATTTCTACCTATGACATGCAGAGACAAAAATGAGCAGAAGCCGATTTTGACTTGGTTGAATCGATTAATTTCGACCCGTCGGTACTCAATATCGACTGGCTCAAAATACCGCCAGTCGATCAGTTGACTCGATTTTAACTCAAAGAAGTCGATTTCGAGTAGTAATGCAGAACCTGTTTTGTCGGCAAAAGAGGGCCGAAGAGCGTAAGGATGGAAAAGAATCGTGGATAGAAATAAACCAGAGTTGACAGATTTGTAAGTAATATATGAAATAAAACTTCCAAGATCGGGGCTTACCACAACGACAACCATGCAAGAGAACCAATAAATTGCAAAATATAGAAACTTTATCGTTAAAGGAAAAAGCTTTCACCAAATCCACCAAGTACGAATATAAATCTTCCAATAAATAACCCTAATTGCGTATATCCTTATCATAATTAGAGTTTATACACTTCTGACTAGAAACCCTAATTACTACCCGAGTTTCACAACATGAGTTCCTTAATTTTCCAATTATAGATGAAGCACAAAGGATAGAACAAGATAAAGTACCTTTCTTTAGCGACTCATCAATCCACCGGCATGGCTCGGGCTCACCCCGACCCTAGAAGTAGAGCGACTACTTGCTCATCGCAATAGAAGACATGAATGATATAAAATAAACTTGCATAAATCTAAATTCAAAGACTTTACAATTCAGGCCCTCCAACTTTCGCAAAAGCGCCAAAACCTTAAAACCTTTGAATGCCTAAAATTGTATGAGAAGTGTTTGCTCTAGAATTGAATGAATAACTACTAGCCCCTAGGGCTTTATTTATAGACCCAAATCCTTGCTTCCCAATGAAGGGAATTTCATTCTCTTTCTCTATCTATCTAAAAGATATAATTCTTAGATAAAAGGGAAATAAATCCAACTAAGTAAAGTAAATAAATCCTATATGGTAATTAATAGTTCAACCCTTAGGGTAGAAAATAGATAAATGGATAAAATATCTCTATCTTCACTTGCAAGGAATCTTCTACTCGAAATCTGGACTCAGAATCGGATTAGGACTCGAAATCAGCGTCGGCTCGATCTGGAGGTTCAGTCAATATCGACCAATATAGATCGATATCGAGCCGTCGGGTTGGTTTTGAGTTGTTATTCCACTCGATGTCAGCTCCGTAGAGCATTTCGAGTGGCTTTCACTCGATATCGACTAGGAAAGGTCGATATCGAGTCATCTTCAGCTTTCGTCTCTGAGTCTGTGTGTCATGTCGAGTCACTGGGCCCATTCCGACCTACCTCTACTCGATATCGACTCGGGTGGGTCGATATCGAGTCATCTTCTGCTCCATCTGTTGTGCTCAGCTTCACTCCATGTCAGGTGCTCTTTCGTTGATGTTGAGTCCTT
Organism: Persicaria tinctoria; assembly: GCA_037127255.1. Lineage (NCBI taxonomy): Eukaryota > Viridiplantae > Streptophyta > Magnoliopsida > Caryophyllales > Polygonaceae > Persicaria > Persicaria tinctoria. The sequence goes on along the minus strand of JBANSL010000006.1, from coordinate 54,902,807 downwards.
CAGTAGACATGAAGTGTATTTCCAGTGCTTCTTGGTTTCGCTCTGAATTCGCTCCAAATTCTGCAATATTAAACAGAAACTTGTGTAGACCTCTATTTGTCGCAAATAAGCATAAACTACACAAATTCGCTATATTCCCAACCCAAAATATATAAAATGATAGAATAAGGAGCTAAAATAAGTACAGAAACATGGTGTAAAATATGGACATCACAAAGTCCAATTAACCAACTAGTTCTTAGTTCAAGTACTTCATTGATGTTGTAAAAGTATGGTACAAAAACATAGAGTTCATCAAGTTCGATGATATGATATGTCTATATTCTCTATTATTCTTATACATCAAATTAATTAGATTTCCTGGTTCTGGAATGCAACCTAATGCAAATACATTTGGTGTGTTTTTAAAGGGAAGTGTAATCCATTGTAAAGACAGAAGTGGTGTTGCTTCTTTGTTCACCACCAAGTTTGATGAAGGGTGTATCTATTACCACAAGAATTCGTTGCTATTCCTAATCAGACCAACTTTGGAATTATTAAGAATAATTATCATATGATTGAGCTTGAGGAATCCACAATATATCCTGAAGCGAGTTGAAATGAAAGTTGATGAGTTTGTTTATTATCTAATATTTAATTCCAATCAATATTTCACTAGTATATTTTTTACTAACATGCTTATTCATTTCATGTCTAGACCGATACAACCAAATCAGTTTACAAACAAGACCTCATCCACTTTGCAGCAGGTGCGAAAAAATCAATCCCCTAAAACTCAAAATCGAGGAATTTTATAGCCAGACTGCTAAATCAAAATGTCTTCACCATGAATTGATATAGAATGCTGGAACTCACACCCAAAATCATCAACTAGAATGAGATACCTTATCTGACCAAACGCAGAGGGAAGAAGCCTTCTAAGAGGATGTCTAGCATAATTCGACCTATGTATGAGATCAAGATCGGTTGCCACATCAACAATGCCACAAACTGCTTATAGCTACCATCTACTCTTCTAAAATCAAAACATTGAAACAACACTATTATCCAACCCATATAGCAATTTGCAACCATACCAAATGCATTTCGATTAATTATGTAAGAAAAATTGTCGAGTTCATTAGTGTTCATAGTGATAAACATACACCACATTATCATTATTGTGCCCACTTAAAATTGATCACAATCTAACCCTAATTACAACTCTTAACTTTCCAATTCCTCCGCTTTTTTTCCAAACTAGACAATCATGATTGACAATAGCGCAAGCATAATATATCAAAAATTCCATGAATCAGAGTGATAAGAACACTTGACAAAAGAAATTGAAAATAAATTCATTCCTAATAGATCACATCATACCCCCAATTTCACCTTCAGAGCAAACTACGATATTGTGTTGCTTCTTTTTTTCTATTTACAATTTCTCTCTATTTTTATCTTATTACATAATATTATAAAACTCTTTTTCCTCTCTATTTCTATTCTCATTTTTTTCCACCAAATTACAAAACTCTTTTTGCATCAGATGACCAAGTAATGAACTACCATCTTACATTATATCTAGCCAATGAGGATAGGAACTCCTAAGCCCTTATCACTATGCTTAGGATTAAAGATGTAAGAAATAGATTCATGCACTCTTCTTTTATGAGGTAGATAAAGTTTCCTCCTAAAACTTTATCAGATGTCTACAAGATAAAGACTATACAGAGATCAAATCAAACAAGACAGTAAAAGTATAAAACCATATTAATCCAACTATGTGAGCGTCAAATTGATCTCAAAATAACCTATTTTTGGAGTATAGGTATCCCCACTAACCTAATTCATCTAATTATGGACGACGATATGGAAGTCCCCTCCATAAAACACGCCACAAATTCACAATATCTCTTATTACGCTTGCTTCAAATTAATATAAACCAAACCTTCTTTTTTCCACTTGACTTTCAAATTTGTCCCATTTTGCTTGAATTGGACAATAATGATTGGCATTACGCAAAGCAAAATCACAAATTGATAGCAATGAGAGCAATTATAGTAATTAAGTGAAAACTAACTACGAATTCATTCCTAAGACTAACTCCAATGGTTAAGTGTGCAAATGTACATATTTGCACAAGGTGCTTAAAAATGCACATCACTCTTTGATGTTTTACTCCATTGGTTAAATGTGCATTTTATACACACCTATCTCTAAATAAATATGATTAAATTAAAAAGGAAAAGAAAACAATAAAAAACAACCAATAGAGATGACTTTACTTTATTGAAAAGTGATAAAAAGTTTTTGCACATGGGGGAGGTGATGTGCTTATATTTGAGCACTTTGTGTGCAAATGTGCACATTTTACACACTCAAAAGTAACCATTGGGGCACAATTTGCATCAAAATGTGCATATTTGAGCATTTGCACCATATCATTGGAGTTAGCCTAATAGAGGACCTCAAATCAACGATTTTACCTTCAAACTTTTCAAAGAAGAGATCGACTTCAAATTGGGACTCATGGCGGCGATGGTACAACAATAACGGAGGCCCTCTCTGTGTCGAAATAGGCTTTATCTTAAGCAATTTGAGATGTCAAACTCACATGAAAGGGAACTAGAAATGGAATAATAAGGGGATGTGGAAATAGTAGAGATGTGAGAGAGAAGTTTTCAAGAGAATACATGCCATGCAGCTATACTTATTGTGTTTTCTCAGTTCAAAGGGATGGACTTTTTTTTTACTACACAAGAACATGAGCTACAAATCTGATTACTTTTGGTATATATTCAAAATATTTTACATTACTCCTTTAATTAAAAGATGTTCTTTTCTGTTGTAATAATGATAGGTGAATTGTCCACCTCCCTTACCTTTCACCTTCTAACTCCCCACCATCATGATGACACAAGTTATGTTTAGCCTATATATATGGCGGCCTTGTACTCTCCAAGATGCATATACAAGCAATAGAGAATTCTCCTTTCTCTGCCTCTCATCTGCTCTATTCTTACCTCTATTATAAAACGTTATCAGCACGATAGACTCCGTTGATGCAAATCGTGGTCTTCGATCTTCTACACATTTGGTCTAGCAATTGAAATTTCAATCCTTGATATTATATGTGTTTATTTGTTTTGTTTTTGGTGCTATACCTTCTCTGATCGGTATATTTGGCGTTTAGTTTTCTACCGATGTTTACTGCCTTTGCCAATTACTTGTACAAAATTGTTTGATTCCTCATTCCTCCGCCATTAAACAGTATCTGGAGACGGGAATCGTTTGATTATTTTTGCCTAGTACTCTCTTCTGATGATCTAGGAGATGCAAATGCAGGTACACGATAGACATCGACGCCGCCGACCTCGATCCATTACTCCATCCCGGAGGCCGGCCCCAACCACCATCCGTCGATTCAGTAAGAGGGGACGGCGCATCGGCGATGGAGATGGCGGTGAGGTAGGGGTAAAAGGGACCCCAACCCAGATCCAACGGCATCACCTCTCCGGGGCCAGATTCGGTCAATGGAGAGGCCGATGCCTCCGAGGCTGCAAGACTTCCTTCGATCTCCTTGAATGGCTTATGTTTTCATCAGCCTATGCCAACTTACATTGCAAAAGGGAAGTTTTCTTCATCTCCATATTTGTTTTATATGATCATCCTTGTGCTCGCTCTTCCGCTCGATTGGATTCCTTTAATCCCTTTTACTTGTACGATTCCTATACAGACGCACAAGATCTTCCCGATCGCGATGGGATGGGATCCATATGACCGCGAGCGCTAGAACTCGGAGGCGTGACGCCCTGCCTCCTCCCGATTGAGAAGTTCGAGTAGGGATTTGCGGCGATCGTTGCTCAGACTGTGTTGTTCTTTCTCGCCAATGGATCCGCATCGCGGGCCCACATCCATGGCCGATGACACCTTCGCTGCATAGCAGTTCGGATTTCTCCGATCCGCCGCTCTCCGAAACTTCACGGACGAAAAGGGGTGAAAGCGGCGTATCACTGGTTGTCATGAACGAGCTTGGTTGAAGATGGCGTCGTGACGGCGAGTTCCTCCGCCAAATCGACCCTGGGAGGAAGACGAATCAATTTGTGAATTTGGTATAAATTTGTTTTAATTATAAAAGCAGCCCATATGTTCTTTAAAAATCGCAGATCGACCTATACTTTTTATATAATTACTAAGAAAGACTCAAACTTTCAGGGTTGCGTATATCATCCCTGAAGTGATGAAATTTAGCTCGTGAAATAGATAAACGCATCTCCCGAAGATGATGTGTATTGATGTATACATAAATTATATAAACCCCCGAAGTGGTGGGTTTTATCCTTTGAAGCGGATAAATGTGAGGAAATTGATATTATAAATCACTCGATATGATTAATAAATCTCATCCCCGCAGAGATGATCGAGTTGATTTAATTCATATGTTTATTGTTGTGGCCATCCCCGCAGAGATGAAAGTATATTTATTATTTATGTTTATTTAATTCATATGTGTGTTATTTTATTTTATTTATTTAAACTATATATTTGATTTTCCTCATCTCGCGAAGTAGATGAACAAAGTTATCGCACCTCCCGAAGTAGATGAACGAGCACGTCTCTCGAAAGAGATTAACGTTCACATCTCCCGAAGTTGATGAATGAACAAGTCGTATCTTTAAGATAGACTGATTAATTTCATCCCTTAAGCGATAAACCAAATATTTTCATCCCTGCAGTGATGCATCAATGATTAGCCTCTTATTTTGTTTTATTTGTATATATTATATTTTTATTCTTCATCTCTTTGATCGAAGTAAATGAACAGACTCATTTTCCGAAGTAAAGAAGTAAATGAATGGACTCATTAACCGAAGTAAATGAACGGACTCATTTCCCGAAGTAAATGAACGGACTCATTTCCCGAAGTAAATGAACGGACTCAATTCTTAAAGTAAATGAACAAACTCAATTCCTGAAGTAAATGAGACTCATTTCCCGAAGTAGTGGAATAGACAAATCACACCCTCGTAGGGATAAACTGGTAAACGTCATCCTTGTAGTGATGATTCGTATATCCAGATAAACAAATCAACTATGATCCTTAATGTTTTCTCCATCAGTTTCCCGCAGTAAAAGATAAAATTATATATAAGAATACCACCTCCTGACGTAAGTGATAAAAAGGTCTTGAAGATCTATAACCAACTTTCTTGTCACCCGGAAGTTGACATTGATTTTTATTTTTATTCTAAGATTATTCTTATTTATGTTTCTTAATATACTTTACTATTTAGTATTATCTTTTACATAGTTTATATTATTATTATTCCCTTAATGCACCATATTGTGAGTTTTTCAACACCTATTTTGTGGCCAGGATTGAAGTTCCTAAACTCAATGGTTAAACAATCTAGTAGATTGTGACACTTATCTCGCTAAGAGCTCGAAGTATCGATACCATTTGTAAACAATCCAGCAGATTGTGAGTTTTCATCAAATTATGGAAAAGAGCTTGAAGACTCTAATTTTATATTCTTATAAATTCTAGAAGAGTATATAAGATCAAGTTTTAAACATTTGTACTCTTGAAGAAGTACATGGAATGTGGGTTATGGCATATTCAGAACTATTATTTGGTTAGTACAACCAATATAAATAACCACAAAACGTGATCTGGTTTACAAGGCCAATTCCTGACAATCCTCTAAGCATGACCCGAAGCATGCTCCTCTTGTAGAAGGTGTAAAAGAGGTAATGGTTAAGTGCGCAACCAATTAAGTTATTGTTGTGGCTTGTAACTAGGTCATCTTTGTATGGTTAATTTCTAATATCCTGAAGAATATTATGAATAATGGTCGTTAGTTTCATACTTGTAGTATGACTCCAACAGAAGTTCTGAAAATACCCAGTTAACGGCATCAGATCAAATAAATGGATCACCATGTATATACAAAGTTCAATGGTTAGAATGTTTTACCATTGAAACTTATGATATCACTAACTAGAAGTTAGTTGATGACAAAATCTTATTCTTTGTGGCATTTGGTCGCTCAAGAAAGACGATGATTTGCAAGATCATTGAAATTCACATAAATACCCACCAAAAGGACTGGAAGATCCTAGGACCGAAAGATCCCCAATAAGAGTGACCATACATGTACGGTTTGTTTTCTTGGCAAAATAATAACAAGACCGTCTATAATAAAGAGTAAATGCAAAGTCTCTTATGTCTCTTGATCGAGTTCAATGAGACAACTACGAACATAAAACATCACCATATGGACCAATGGTATTCCAGTATAGATGCCTTAACACATTGGTCATATGAAAAGGTAGAGAATGTTTGAGGAGCATATAGTAGCTCACAACGACCTAGAAGAGTCGTGAGTCAAATGGGCCCATGCAATTTTTGCATTTCGAATTTGGCACAATAACTTCTCTCAAATTATCTTCATAAGAGAGTATATGTTCCGAGGCCTCCTCCAAAATTAACTAAAAGACCACAAAGAAGTTGAAGGATACATGGGGTTTGAGTCCCTAATGATATCAAATACCTCGAGCTTTATAAAGGTGATCAAATGCTCGGTATTTAGGGGGAGATGAAATGAGACTATATTAAGAAAGAGATTGCATGAAAGCAACTTCTCTATCATTTGGGATCCGCGGATAAATGAAAGAGAACTAGAAGTTCAACACTTGTGTACACCAAATGATAATTATATGGTTTAGCAAAAAGCCACCAAATGCATTTACTATAAGGCCAAGAAAGTAACTAAGTCAGGTATATTGCGTTAGCTAGCTCATTTGGAGGTTCCAGAAGTAACTTCGAAACCAACAAAAATCAAGTGATTATCAAATACACCAGAAGTGTTGAAGATCACTAGGCTCTTACTTGAAGGATTCCTTGGAAGTGGAAAGAGCTCATGGGAATATGATGATCATCAATCAAATAATAGACGTTGACATCGAAATGATATATGATAAAAGAGATAGAAAGAAGAAATTCATGTAAAGATGATTGAATTCTTTAAGAATGATGTTATTGGACCCGTAGTTCCAACATCACAAAGTATAACATCATCAGTTTTAGTGGGTGTTTATACAAAACCGCAATAAGCAAAATGAAGTTTTATTATATATAGCAAGATAGATATTTGCATAAAAGTATATAGTGGATCTGTGGATGATATGAAAACATATTCACCAGTAGTGGATATCATATTTGGTTGTCGATGAACTGACCCTAACCGTAATTGACGGGCATAATAGTTGTATACTCCAATTGATCATTAATAAAAGAATATAAGTGAAAATGATCGATTAATTTGAAATGCCTGAAGCATCAATATGAAAGCCTCGTCATATGTACACGATTAAACCAAATGGTGCTTATAATACTTGAAGTATAGCGTAAGTGGTGACACAGTGTATTGAGTCCTGAAGTACTATACACAACGTTGTACTCTTTTCCTTAATCTTGGTTTTTATCCCACTGGGTTTTTCCAAGGTAAGGCTTTTAATGAGGCAACTTATACACCATCTATACATCAGATCCTCCGGCGTATCAAACAATGAAAAGCACACTAGGTCCTGAGGTACCTTATATTTGTGCATTGAAAATAGCTCATCACCAAAGATGAGGAAGTCTATTACATCAAAGTCGAGTGTGATACATGAAGGCATTTTAGCTTTCACACATCGAAGACAATGTTCAGACTCGACCATGCAGCTTATATAGTAAGCATTATCAAGAAGTTCGAGGAGCTTATCAGAATGAGAAAGCTGCAAGAAGATTGTTGAATTCAGGGGGAGTGTAACGGCCCAGAATTATGATTTCCGGGTTACGTTTCAAGGGATAAAACCCCTTGTTCGGATCTTGCAATCCAGGTACGGGTCGAGGTTTCAAACTCATTTTAAGGTTATTAGAAAGAGGGATTTCAAACCCTAAAAACATCGAAGGGCCGTTGGGTACCCTTAACCTGTCCTAAGACTATGTCGCGGAAACCATTTCAAACGGAAGTAAAGCGGAAGTAAAGTACAGATACAAGTGCCACGGCGGAGCCGGGTCAAAACGGAGTCAAAAGTATAAATCCAAAACAATATAATCAGAGTCTGGTGAAGTCTATAACTCCAGCGCTCACTCTCCGCCGACAAAATGACCCGCGCAATAAGCAAACAGCACCGATAGGATGAACATAAATAATTCCTAAAAAAATTGATTTGGGGCGGGATCAGATCGATGCCCACTTAACTCTGCATCCCAACCATAAGCACACATATACGCTATACCTAATAAAGATGCTCTAATGCAGTACGGAATTCAAACACACTAGCATGCTCCTAGTTCATAATAACGTGCAGAATACTGTAAAGGGCCCAAGACAATGCCAAGTGGCATATCCCTCTCCTACCTCCACCCCTTCCGACAGGCGGAGACTGGCCAGCTCGTGAATGCATTCATTCATAATCGGGGGGCACGCATGCCTAATCCATTCCACAATAAAGCCCGCAGGCATATCATAATATAAGGAAGTACTCGATTGACTCAGGGTACCCGATGAGGTTGGGCTACCCTATGACCCTAGCAAAGACTTCTAGGACTATCACAGATAACGACCGTTCTGTTTACATACGCATAAAGAAATAGAATGCTCAACGATCGATGCAACCTAGCATGGTACTACATGGCATGCTGATCATGAATGCAAGCACCTAGTATATCATGCACCTAAAGCAGGGAATAGCTCTATTCAATCTGAGTAAGCTCCGAAGAGACTTACCTGAAGATGCAGAACATCAATATAACACAAGCAAGGGGCCAAATGCAAGTCCAAAAGCAATACACACCTATCATCAAGCCATTTTCATAAGCTACTGAACCAACATTATCACACACACGAACCCGAGTTCTCAATATCCTTAAAACCAATCGACGATAAAACTAATTTTTTTCCAAAACCCTTCCGATACGATCAACATCAACTAAAATCATTCTTCAAATCAAACCCATTGATAAAAGCATAATAACCATATTTTTCCAAACTCTTAAATCCCAAATTAAGTCAACTCGTATTCAAAATAATTTCTCAAATTATACTTATCATTTAAATCCTTAACAAATTCCCAAAATCCTATTATAGAAATACTTCCGGCATTTTTTTATTTTTTTATTTTTTTTTTGATACAAGGTGAGGTTTTGGGGGTGATCAGCCGCGGCTGATCCACCGACCAAGGGCGTCCTCGCGGACGAGGTCTTCAATCTCCGGAGGAGGACGATCCAACAGCAGCGGCGCCGAAAGACCCAGATGCGCCAAGCAGTCCGCAACACGATTCCCCTCACGGAAAGTGTGAGTGAAGGAGATGGACTGAAAGTCACAACAGCGACGGAGAGCATCGGAGATCAGCATCTCGATCTCCCACGGACACTTCCACGATCCCTTCATGGCATTGATGACTGACAGACAATCACCCTCCACTTCAAGATGAGAGAGTCCCCTCTTAGATGCTTCCGTCAATCCAGTCAGAAGACCAAGGCATTCCGCTTGAACTGCGGAAACTTTGCCATGTTGATGCGCACCACAAAAAAGGACGACTCCTGCATTATCCCGTAACACGAAGCCGGAGGCAGCAGAACCAGAAGCAATCTTGGTTCCATCAAAGTTAAGTTTGGCAAACCCCACAGCAGGCTTCCTCCATTTTACCAATTTCTTTTGTCTACACCTCTTTTGGCCGGCTTTCGTAATTGTTTTAGTCGTGTCGAATTCTAGGTCCTCGGTCTGCGATGTCTTCCAACTATCTCTGAAAAATTTAATGTACGTCACCCATTCTGTCATGTCTGTGTTTTCATTTTCATTAAATAAAATTTTGTTTCTCATTGTCCAGACACCCCATAAGGAAAAAGCTAGGATCGATGTTTTGTCTGGGGAAATCTTAGAAAAAATTTCAGAAATTATTTCACAATAAGGTCTTCCATTCTTATTCGTGTGTCGTATTCTATTTTCAATTTGTTCATCAATCGACCTAATAAAAGTCAATGTAGTCTGGCATTCAGTAAACAAGTGTATTGCATCTTCTTCAGGATGGTTGCAGAGTGGGCATTCCATAGGTACATGGACACCTTTTTGTCGAAGTCTTGCTTTCGTTGGCGTACCATTAAGTAGATTTTTCCAGAGAAAATTTTTTATTTTCGGAGGGCAATCAACCTTCCAAATCCAATCAAGTGGCTCCGAGTTTGTTCTTCTAGAACTCGTAATATAGTCAAGGGCACTAGCATTTGAGAACCATCCGTTTTTGCTATGTTTCCAGTATAACCGATCGTCGATTTCAGAGGTCGGTATATGAACGTCAGTAATTTGCTCCACCAAGTCCGAAGGTAATACCTCTTCCAGTTTTTCTATGTTCCAGGTTCTATTTGGTCTTATGTATTGGTCCACTGTTTCTTGATCTACAATGTTATCATGTAGCCTTTTTTCACGAAGGGTTGAATCATAATTGAGCCACTTATCGTTCCAGAATTTCACGGTTTTTCCGTTTCCAATCTGCCAGATCAACCCTGCGCAGAATTCTTCTTTGATCTCCATCAATTTTGTCCATTGCCATGACGTATTCTTTTTTCTTGAGTAATCCCACAAGAGTGTCCCTTTTAAATACTTTTCTGAAATAATTTTAACCCATTCATTATGTGGTTCCGCCAAAATTTTCCATAGCAATTTCATCTGTAAAGCCTTGTTCATATCTTTACTCTTGTGTAATCCAAGACCACCTTCTCGCTTTGGCCTACACACTTTGTCCCATCCAATCAGTGGTTTGTATTTTTGGTCCTTGTTCCAAAAGAAGCATCTGTTAATTCGGTCGAGCTCTATATGCATGCTAGTAGGAAGCATAAAGGTCTGCATTATATAGCTTGGTTTAGCCGCTAAATTTGCCTTCACAAGCACGGCTCTTCCTTGTTGGGTCAACTCATTTGCTCTCCATTTTGTTAATTGATTCTTTGTTTTCACTAGTACATCTTCAAATGTATTTTTGTTCACACGTCCATTTATAATAGGACAACCCAGATATTTTTCTAGAGCAGATTGGTTTGTAATATGAAGGCAGGATTGGATCCTGCGTTTTTGGTCATTGGAGATTCCTCTGGTGGTTTGGAAAGCAGATTTTTGAAAATTTACTTTTTGTCCTGAAATCTGACAGTATTCATCAATTATGGTTTTCACCGTTCTACATGCATCCGGGGTCGCTTTTGCAAATATCATAATGTCATCTGCAAATGACAAAAAGGGAACACGGGTTCCCTTCCTTGAAATTTTAAATCCGATATCATTTCCAGGTTGTTCGCATTGTCGTTGTAGCTTTCGTGCTAAGATTTCCGCTCCTAAGATAAAAAGGTAGGGGGAAATTGGGTCACCTTGCCTCAGACCCCTATGAGGTCGGAACGTATCAGTTGGTTCATCATTTACCAAAATGGAAAAAGAAATAGTTTGAATGCATTCCTTAATCCATCCACAAAATTTTTCGCAGAATCCAAATTTTGCCAAAACCCTCAACAGAAATTCCTAGTCCATTCTGTCGTAAGCCTTTTCCATATCTAGTTTGACTGCAATCCATCCATCACGACCCTTTCGGGTTCGGAATGAATGGAAGATTTCATGTGCGATGAGTACATTGTCTTGAATTGCTCTATCTGAGATAAAAGCTCCTTGTAGCGGATGAATAATTTTCCATAGGACCTTTTTCATTCTGTCTGCCAAAATTTTCGCAATCGCCTTATAGATAGTTGAGCACAGACTAATTGGTCTATAGTTGTTTGTTGATCTAGGGTTGTCGCATTTGGGGATCAACGATATAAAAGTTTGGTTGATTTGTCGAAGCAATCTGCCCGAATGGAAAAATCCTTTGATTGCTTTGATGATCGATGGTCCTACAATATCCCAGTATGTTTGGTAGAATTCAGGTCCTGGGGATTTGTCCTTTCCAATCGAAAAGAAAGCATTTTTTACTTCTAGATTTGTGATGGGTTTTGTAAGCTCCCTATTCTCTGCTTCTGAGATTTCAGATTGTATTAGTTCAAGATTTTCTTCTAATAGTCGGTAGTTTATTTGCTCTTTTTGAAATCTTTTTTCGAAATCATTCCTAATCTCCCGCCTAATGTTTTCCTCCCCTATGATTGTTGTTCCATCTTGTGTCGTAATTTCTCTGATAACTTTTTTGTTTCTACGCCCAGTAGCTACTTTGTGGTGGTAGCCGGAATTTGTGTCAGAGAATTTTAGATGTTTTGTTTTCGCCCGTTGACTCCAGAACATCTTGTGAAATTGAATCAACTTATTCTTTTTGTTTATAAGTCGAAGTTGTCTGTTGTTACTGTTTCCAGGTTGCCTGGAATTGTTATTGTTCTGAAGGGTAGAAAGTTTTTCTTCTATCTCTTTCAACTGCCTAAAAATATTTCCAAATGTATTTTTGTTCCAATCTTTCGTTACTCTTTTTAATAACTGAGTTTTTTTCATAACTTGGAACATGTGAGAACCGTCGCAAGACAACCTCCATGCCTGAGAGACAATGTCTCTATAATCTTTTCTCTGGGTCCACATCTTTTCAAATTTGAAAGGTCGAGCCTTTTTTGTGGAGTTTGAGGTCAGCTCAATTGCTATTGGGCAATGATCAGAAGAGGAGAAAGCATAGTTTCTAGTGGCAATCTTTGGATACCATTGAAGAATCTGACTCTGTACTAACGTTCTATCTAGTTTTTCATACGTATTATTCACATCTGTTTTGTTTCTCCTCCAAGTGAATGCATTTCCGAGGGTTGGGATATCCTCCAGGTTACACTGATGCTTGAATTCTAGGAGTCTTTGGAATCTATTAGGATTAGGATGCGACCCACCTTCTTTTTCAGCTGAGCTCTGTATTTCATTAAGATCTCCCATGACCACGACTGGTATATCAATATTCAGAATGTGATCCTCGAGTCGTGGCCAGAATTCGATTTTTTCTCGCTCTTGTGCGGGTGCATACACAAAACAACACGCAAATTTAGCTCTTTTATTGTAATCTTCGATTGTCATCGTAGTAAATCGGTCCTCTGTTTTCATAATCTCAATTTTTCCACACGCAATTTGGTACTCCTTCCATAATACACAAATACCTCCAGACCGGCCCCGAGCCGGAGTCCAACAAATTGCATCAAAACCCGCCTTTTTCCAAACCGCTTCCTTTGGTTGGGTTTCTGTTTTCGTTTCCATTAGAACCATAATTTGTATGTTTTCTAGTTTACAAAATAGTTCGACTTCCGTCCAGAGATTCTTTTTCCCAATACCACAACAATTCCATGTGCATATTTTCATCGAATACCTTCTATATTTTTCCTTGTCAAAAAGATTTTTTCTTTCGTTTGGTCAGCTACTATCACTTGGTTACTTCTTTCTTGTGCTACAAAGATGAAACTCAGCTTTGGGACTACCTTTGCATTCCTATCGTTTGTCTCCTCCTCCTTTTCAAAATTCTTTTGTTCAACAGTATCATTTTTTATTTCTAGTACCTTCAGAAGGGAACTAGGGGCTAGCAAGGTAAAGATATAATCAAGATTGCTTTTGATTTTCTTTTGTCCATTGAGGTGACCACTACCCCCTATATCTTTTCCTTTTCTTTGAGCAGTGTGTCTATTTCTTTCTCTAGGCCTTCCTATTCTTTGAGCCGTGTGCTTGTAGCTACAGTTGCTATTTCTCTTTTCTTTTTCTTTGTGTTTGAGTGGGTCATCAGATTCTTTCCATGCTTTACCCGTACACAGAGATTTGCCTTTTTCTCTGTTGTTCGTGATCCATAAGATACTCTGTGTTTTTGTTTCAAGTTTGCCAAATGAGTACACCCAGATCGTGAGGACAGGACCAAAATGGACTAATCCTGTCACAAGCTTGTATGGCTTCCCAGACTTGTTTTTCTTGTTCGACTTTTTTCTGGGGTTCGTAATGGGGTCATGGATCTTGCAAGGGAGTCTTATAGAAAGAAAGGTACACCACAATATCCCAGTGCACCTTCCCAAACCAGATTTTCCAATTTGAAAAACACAACAAGGGTAAGAAGAAGATATACCACAAAAAGTTTCCACAACCAGGACATAAAAAGACAAACGCAATTCTAAACCGTAAAAAATTCCAACTAATTTGGTCTGAGGGAGCCGTTGAGTCCATTGTAATATGTTCAAGTGATCAATTCGAGTCAATCCTTTCCACAAGGGAGTCATAAATATAATGTATTGTTCCGTTTTTTCCATGATGCACCACAACCAAGTCGCTTCAGAGTTGCTACTGGGCTGCAAGCACCAACCGATCAAGGGACATGCCAGTTTCACTAGTCTAACAACAAGATTCAAGCTAAGGGGATCCAAAATCAGATTGCACATTAACATAGCTTTTATAATTTCAATCGTTAGGGATTTAAGCAGACAAGGGAGGACGGAAACCAACCTGAGCACCTTGAGAGAGAGGGATAGCAGGGAGCCAAAGCCGCAGAGGGGAGGACGAGAACAACCCAACCACCCGTAGCCACCAGCCCCGGATCCGCACCCACCCCAAGCGCCGCCACCGCCAGCCCCCTAGTCGCAGCCACCAAAGACACCATGGGTTGCAGATTTGGTCCGAACGAGGAGGGCCAGGCCCGGAGGACCGCCACCGGCCAAAACGCCTCATCCAGGCTTCTCGGTTTTGCCGTAACATTTCTCTTTGGTACAGCTTCGGAATGCATCGATCATTTGTTTTGGCTTTAGCAATTTGTTGATTTTGCTTTCTAGCTTTTATCTTTCTTCGATTGCAGATGGACGGGGGGTGGACGGACCATATCCCGGACACAGGGGCATCAATTTTGTGCTTCTTTTGGGTCCATGGCGGCTTTTTGGGGATGATTTCAGATCTGGTTTTTTCCTTGTTATTAGGTTGATGGTGGCCGGGAACTAGGCGGCTAGGACGATAGCGGCGGAAAAGGGTGGGTTTTTGGTTGTCGGGGTCGCGGTGGCTGGATTGAGGGCGGCGGGTTTTAGGGTTAGGGTTTGGCGTTTCCTTAGTCTCTCTCTCTTTCATTTTTTTGTTCTATATACTGAGGGAGTCATTTTGGTTTTATAACACAATGCTTATAGAGATATTTTCGAAAACTTGAAAATCTCTATTTATTTTAATATTTTATCATCAATATATATAATTATCATAACTTCAACTATTCTTTATTAATTATTTCCAAAAATCCCAAAACCACTTGCTTAAGTCATAACACAATACTTATCTCAAAATAACACCTTTAAAACAATTTCATACTATAAAACAATTTTATAATGTATTTTCATAAAATCAGAATTTAGCACACCATATAATGCAAAGAAGTAGTTATTATCACCTAAACACCAAATGTCAAACAATAAAAGAGAGCAGCCCAGTAGGCCCAAACTCAACCGGATCTCAGCCCCAAACCCGAACCCAACACAGAGAAAGAAGGAAGGAAAGAGACGCTCACCTCTAACCTTGAAATCAGACGCGGCGATGGAGAGACGCAGGAGAGAAAGGAGAAGCTCGGACCGTCGGCGGTCCATTCGGCCTGAATTTTTCTACCCAAAGACTCGAAATGAGAATCCGGCCACACTTATCGCAGAAAGGAGGAAGCGGGGACAGGAGGGAAGGGAGGAGGAGAGCGTTACCGAGATTCGCCGGAAAAAGGGGACGGTGGCCCGATTCGGCTCGATTAGACTTCTCCGGCGTCGGATCCCAGTCGTGTTGGCCTAGGAAAGATATAGGAGGCTCAAAGGTGCGCTTTTATTGGACATCAAGGGAGAAAGGGAACGAAGGAGAAAGGGAACGAACCCTTACCGCTCGAATCGGAGAAACAAGGAGGAAGTGACGGGGGATGTTCTCGGCCTCCGGGGATTCGCTGGGCTGATCCGACGGCTGCTCGACACACCAGCGCTGGTGAGAAAGGGCGGCCGAAGCTTGGGAGCTGGCGGGAATGTGAAGAGAACATGGAGCTCGTGGTGGTTTTCCGAAAACGGGAACAGGGGCGAGGCGGTGTGCCTGGTGGTGCTGCGGTGGCCGGACGAACGAGGTGATTGCTCCATGTTGTTGTTGTTGCTGCTACGGACAGAAGCTGGGTTGCTGCGGCTCCTGGGCGACGACGAGGGTGGAGCTGGAGCCTCTGCTGGCTTCGATCTCGGAAACAGAGGCGGCTCCGACTATGGGTGTTACGACGTGGTTGGCAGCGGGGAGAAGAGCTGGCGGCTGACTGGCTCGTGACAGAAACGGAGGGAGAGTAAGGAGGAGCGGCGGTGGTGTTCCTTGGAGATCCGAACAGGGCAATGGAAAATGTGGACTTGGGGCTACTGGCAACAGGGGAAATGAGCAGTGTTTTGTGGTTTTGGTGACTTGTAGAGTCAGAACGAAGGAGAGAGGGAGAGGAATGGATGTGGGTTGTCCTGTGAATGGGAAAGCCAGGAGGAGGGTAACTGTGGTGGCGTGACATTGCAGAAGGGAATCAACAAGAGGACAAAACATCAAGCTGGAATTGCAGGGGAGTAACAGCTCTAAGAGAGGGAAAAGAAGAAAAGGAAAACAATTAAGATAAGGAATCCTCGCCAAAACATATTTCAATACCCAAGAAAATATCTCGAAACCCGATCTCTCAACTTTATCCGACCCAACTCAAAACGATTTTCAAAATTTCAGTTCCGAAATAAATAATGAACACCAAATATATTATGTTAAATTTTCACATATGGAAGCGGGATAAAACATATTTTAAATCATTAATTTATTAATGCCGGAACTTGTTTTAAGGATTTCAATTTCGATTTAGGAGATCAAGGACAAGTTTTTTTTTTTTCCTTGAAATATCCGAATTTTTATTATTATTATTTTCGACTTAAATCCATTTTATATTATTTGTTGAAATTTATTATTTA
Organism: Persicaria tinctoria; assembly: GCA_037127255.1. NCBI lineage: Eukaryota > Viridiplantae > Streptophyta > Magnoliopsida > Caryophyllales > Polygonaceae > Persicaria > Persicaria tinctoria. The sequence continues at coordinate 54,885,897 of JBANSL010000006.1, read as the reverse complement.
AAAATCCGGGCCTTTACAGGGAGAATATACGCTACACACTGCACTCTTTTTTTCTTCGATCGGGTTTTGTCCCACTGGGTTTTCCTGACAAGGTTTTTAACGAGGCAGTATCACCTCAGCGTATCAAACGAAATTTGTACTATTTTTCCCTTAGTCCTAGTTTTTGTCCCATTGGGTTTTTCTAGGCGGGGTTTTTAACGAGACAATTTGTAATGTTAGAGGTGTACATTCAAGGGGGGGTGTTGTAATAATGATAGGTGAATTGTCCACCTCCCTTACCTTTCACCTTCTAACTCCCCATCATGATGACACAAGTTATGTTTAGCCTATATATATGGTCTTGTACTCTCCAAGATGCATATACAAGCAATAGAGAATTCTCCTTTCTCTGCCTCTCATCTGCTCTATTCTTACCTCTATTATAACATTTTCAACATTTTTGCTTACTTTTTACAATTGTCATATTATAGATAAATAACGTGGGAGTTGTAAGCGTGCTAATTAATTTTTTAAGCGTGCTAATTAATGCAAAATGCCGTTGAAATGGATGTGCACATTTGATGGGGGATTTGCGGTGTATCTAAAAACACCCATAAATAATTGGCAATTGATTTTTAGAAAGTGAAAAAAAATAAAAAAAAAATAATACTCCATCTGTTAATTCAAACTTGATGTTTTACTATTCACGCACTCTTTTTGAGGTGTTAAAAACTATATAAAATATTAACTTTTTAAATAATTTTTTTAATAATTTCGTAATTAATACTATTAATTATGAATTTATAAAAATAAATGTAAAAAAAAAAGTTAACATTTTACATATTTTTTTATCATTCTAAAAAGCGTGGATGAATAATAAATGACGATTTTTAATTAACAGAGAGAGTATTAAAATAATATATTTTTTGGTGTTAAAAATATAAGACATTTGCCTTCTTAGGATATTTCTCAAAGAGTTAAAAATGACACAAAACATTAATTTCTTTATTAATTTTTTTTATACAATTTAATACTTATTACTACCTTCGTTTGGCAAAACTTGTCATTTACTATTCACGCACGCTTTTTTAGAATGATAAAAACTATATAAAATATTCATTTTTTATAATTTTTTTTAACAAGTTTATACTTATTACTAATAACTACGAAATTGTTAAAAAATTTATTTAAAAAACTAGATATTTTATACGGAGTATAGTTTTTATATCCTAAAAAAGCGTGCGTAAATGGTAAAGTGACAAGTTTTTCCGAACGAAGGTAGTAGTAATAAGTATTCAATTATAAAAAAAATAAAATATTTTATAACCCGTTACACTATATGTTAAAAATTAAAAAGTCTTATTTTTTAGATTGAATGGAGTATAATTATTAGTTCGTTCAAAAACATACCGAAAAATCAAGACTTGTATTTTTCTAACCAATAGATTCGTGATATTTGATTTTTTCTTTTCAGTATGCAAAAATTAAAATGTCGTTACACAGAAAGATCATCCTTTAGTGATACTCCCTCCTATCGGAAATAAACTTTGCGCACGTAGTTTTGAGCTCCTAAAACTACGTACGCAAAGTCAAAATATCGTTTATTTTACATCCGAGGGACTGTTTGATTTAAAAAATGTCCCTTGCGTGCCACTCTAAATTAAAAAAAAAAACAAAAAACAAAGATGAAGGTATCAAGTTTTCAATTTAGGTGGGTACCAATAACCAATGTACTACTCCCTCCGTTCCACAATAGATGTCCTTTTTGTTTTGGACACGTTTTTTAAGGAGCGAAAAACTCTATAAAATATTATTTTTTTAATTAATTTTTTTATATAATTTGATGCTTATTAGTAACAAGTATCAAATTATATAAAAAAATTAATTAAAAAAATAATATTTTATAGAGTTTTTCGCTCCTTAAAAAACGTGCCCAAAAGTGAAAGGACATGTATTATGGAACGGAGGGAGTATGAGTTAGTTGTTTGTAGTAGTATAGATCAAGATGAAGATGAGGGAAATTAGAAGGGTTCAAAGGAGGGGCGTTGCGTTGTGTTGCGTGTGGATAAGAATAAAGAGGACACAGTAGACACAAAACGTGTGTATGTGGACACAATCCATTGGTGACTTGTTTTGAGATTTCACTTTTTAAGGTGTTCCCTCCAGTCCTAGTCAATCTTCTTATCCACTTTTCCTTCACTTTATCCTCTTTCAACTGTAGTATGGGCCCCACACCTCATTTATGATTTTCCTGAAGCCTCATTTATCTCATTACCCTACCTTGTTCCTTTATACGGAGTACAGTACATTCATCTTCCTTCCTCATCATATCATATGTTTAAATTTGCTTGTTACAAAATCACGGGATTTTCATTCTCGATATCCTTCCGCTGCGCTTAAAGAGATGCGGATCCAACTCTAGATAGGTCATTTTTTATTCACAGGGCATTTACAAACCTATCACCCCTCCAAAAATGCCTGTTAATTGATATTGGTATTGGTATTAGATTTCCCAAGAAAAGCAATTAACACAATTATTAAAAACATTCAGAAACATTTTTACATGTTTCCCTCATGTTTGACATCTTCTTTTACTATCAAGTTTTAATCTATGCTGAGTCGCTTACAATTTTTATAATTTTTTTTTTGAAAAAAACAAAAAGAAATTAAAAGAGGAAGAGTGTGTGTTTGTGTCAGCGGTTTCCGGGGAACAAGTTTGCCAAATTGGGGAGCCAAATGAAGATAGCTTTAAAAAGATCAACATGGTCTTATCCAATTTCTCGTAGATTGGAAAAGCAAAGGTACTCCGTATTTATAATTTCCAACTTCAAACCATACGGAGTTGATAATGACATCTTCTAGATAAGGAAGACAAGATCAAGATCGAATTTCAATTTATTTATTCTTGTAATGCCCATCTAATTACGGAAGATCGTCCATTTAATCCTCCGAAGATTGTTTCCTTGTACACCTAAAAAATAATCCATTCAATTAAATAATTACTCCATACTGGAGTATAAAATATTATTTTTTAAACAAATTTATATTTATTAATAATAATTACTATAAAATTGTTAAATTAATAATAATGATAAAATTATTTTAAAAAAATTATATGAAAAATTAAAATTAAAATTTTATTCAATTTTTACCATTTTAAAAAAGAGGTATGAATAGTAAGAAATATGTACAACGGGAAAAAAAATTGATATGGAGTAAAACTTTTCCTTTTTGGAGGTTTTAAAAATATATATTTTTAAATTGATGATGATGCGAACGGCCCGAACCCAATTCACACCTATTAAGCATTATCATCTATATATTTCGGCTGTAGCTCCTATATACACACAAGGGAAAAAAAAACCCATTTGTATTGCACCCTTTGAGCACTGATATTGTCAAAGATTTATCTCCTTGAGGTTTGAAATGGGCAATGAACTTGCTTCCATCCCTACTGAATCTGCAAAACAGGACTCAACCTCTTCGACATCGTCAACATCAACCCTAACAGATCTGATGGAGGATGCATCTTCATCGTCGTCATCTTCTTCATCCCTAAGTGGACCACTGTACGAACTGACAGCGCTGATGACCCATCTCCCTATCAAGTGAGTAAAACCGCAATCTCTTTCCTTCAATTCAGTCGTTTGTTTATCTGTTGATTCTGAATTAAGGGGGGGTTTTGCTGACGGGTAAGTTTCTGGATCTGCAACAGCAACAACAACGACAACAGGAGGAGAGGACTATCAAAGTACTACCAAGGAAAGTCACAGTCGTTTACATCATTAGGGAGCGTGAAGAGCTTGGAGGATCTTGCAAAGAAGGAGAACCCGTTGAACAAGAGGATGAAGCTGTGCAGGAGCTATGGTGGTGGCTTTTGCACTCCAAAGCCCAACATTTCTAAGAAACCTTCTCAATCAAGGGGTGCTTCCTTTTTGGCCAGGAATGATCTCCTCTCTTCCATGCCTATGCAAAAGTAGAGACCCTTCCATCCATTCCCCAGACTTGAATTGGTTCGCTTCCACTGCCATCTTGAGTTAGGTTTTTGTTTAGTTTGATACTTTGATCTGTGGATTTTGACCATTAATTTTTGTAGTACGTTGCTTCAAGAATTTAATTGATCAGCTTAGTTTTTTTTTGTTTGGTAGTGCATGATCCCATTGAAAGTACTGAATTGATTCAGGAATTTTGGAGTTAGTTGGATCTGACTCATCGTGTCTTCAAACTATAGCTTAGCACTGGTTATTGTAGGGTTGATGGAATTCGGTGGGATGGATCTGAGAGAGATCAACCAATTTCGAAAACAACATCAAAGATTTACAAGGTCGGACCTAGACCCGGTAGTTTAATCTGCATTTAAAACAATTTTGTCAATTTAATTTTTGATAAATCGAGGATGTTAGACAAAAACACATTTTGAATTCTTTTTGTTTACATAAGAGTTTTACCCTTATCTATATATCCTCGCATTTTCATATTATGTAGATACTTTCAAAGGGCAAGATTTTGGTTTTTTGTGATTTAGACTGCATTTGATAATGAGTGTTGCATACATGCCTTCGGATTAAGCTAGTTCGACGTAATTCATAGATATGGTAACTTTTTTGTATTTGGATTTGGGTTTTAGCTTTTGTGTCCGGTTTGTGTTTGGATTAACGTGTTTGAGGTTTATGTGTTTGGGTTTGAGCTCGAAGGAATATCGACTATCGAGGTTTCTCTTTTGTAAGGTTTGTGATTGGACCCGACTTTGGGTTTCCTACGTATCTGTATAGAACGAAATCAAATTATTCGCAGTTCAAAGGTATATATGACTTTGAGTTGGAACTTGTCGTTGGACTTGAGGTTTGAATGAATTGATATCGAGTTTTGTACGTAGCCTGTTGAGAGCATCAAGAACATATTCATTCAAATTAATTGTACTTGTGACTGGATTCGATATTAGCGTAGTTGAGAGCATCACGCAAGTCCGTTGGGGACGCTCCATTTTGCCGGTTGTATTTATCCATCGCCCTTCAATGCTAAATAAGCATGTATAGTTGGTTGATTGACTTTGACCCTTGTTGAATCTTGCAAAAAAGCCTAGATAATAATGTCTCAATTGCTCATTTAATAACGACATTATGAACACATATATTCGACGGGTGTTCGAGGCTAACTCGATCAAGCTTTTTTGGGAACTGTCGGCCTTAGGTGGGACGTGGGCACGCCAAGATCAACGTTATTATCTAGGCACGCCAAGATGTGGGCACGCTAAGATCAACTTTGGCCGATCGAAAGGCCAAATGGAAACTTCTATAAAGGTTTCCATTGAGCGAAAATCCTCTTGATATCCTTAATTTTGCATTGACGTATCCGGTGGAGATTTTGGGATATAAATGTCAATATTTGATTTGATGCTTGTATATGGAATTGAGGTGAATGTATGCTTAAAGCCTAAACACATGAGAGTGAGAGGTACACATTATCCTTGGTAAGGTTGAATTTTTGAGCATCCAAGCAACTTGATCCCATATATACATGTTATGGCGTTTATATGCCTTGATTATATTTGCACTATTTATGATGCTGTTTTTTATGAGTTAAATTGTGAAAGAATCTCATGTGGGATGCACAGATGATGTTTTTGTCTTATGGTTGCTTGAGGACAAGCAAGAGTTAAGTGTGGGGAGATTTGATAATGCCTATTTCAAATAAGCATTATAGGTACTTCTTATTGCATTTAGATAGGAGTTTTGCATATGTTTGAGTCTAGTGTCGTATATTGCTTGTGAAGCATTCGAGTTCGGAATCTATGCCTTTTTAGTGTTTATTCTGCAGAGTTACATTCCGACCTTGAAGGGACATGTTTTGGAGAGCTTAAGAGACATGTTGCTTGTGAAGTATTCTGCCGAGCTTAAGAGACATGGTTTGGAGCATATGGAGGCCGAGGAAGAGGCTAGAGAGGAGCAAGGAAGCACGACATTGAAGACAATCGAGGAAAAAGAGGGAATCCCGTCACTGAGCCGCCTCTTGCACTGTGCCCGCCGTGGGCCGATTTCCAGCGGCTGCGATTCCGGATCCGAAGAATCTATTTCCTATTATTTTACTATTATATTTCTAGGGTTTTGTCGACTTCTTATGAGTCATTATTAGGTTATTTTGATTAGTTGGAGAAGGAGAGGAGATTGTGTGTGAGACTATGAACACAATTAGAGAGAGAAATTTGGCATATGAGTTGCTAAACTCATAGTTTCGCCTGTGATTCGAAGACATGGTTGTTTAGATTGTGAGGATTGATTCTAGGGAAATTCCGTTTGGTACCCCCGAGTTTTTGATAATTCCGGATGGTGTCCCACACTTTTTTTTTGTCCGGATGGTACCCCTGAGTTTTGTCAAAAGTCCGGCCCATGCCCAAAACTCATAGTTTCTTCTTTTTAATGAATAAAACCACCCATTATTTTTATTTTTTCATAAATATGCCCATTTACTTTTAACATTGAACAAAACTACATATTAATTAACAAAATTCAACACAAAAGTGACAAAACCAACTTTATTTTTTAAAATTTTACAAAATCACATATTATTTCCAAATTTTTTATTGCAATATTTGTAAATGTGATTGATCAATATTTCCAAAATTTTTATTGCAATATTTCCAAAATTTTTTATTGCAATATTTTTAACACATTATTTTTCAAAACAATATTTAACTTATATCTCATTAACTTTAAACATTTGTAAATGTGATTGATCAATTTAACCAAATGCTTGATTATAATTTTTTTGAAAAAGAAAAGTAAATTTTATTTATTTATTTTTCTTCTTGTAAAAGAAAAATATAATAAGAGATTAATCATTCTTATTTTATTAGGTTTTATGTATTCCAAATAAAAGAAATGAATAACACCTTCTTTTATTACACAAGAAATGATTTTGTGCATTTTTTAAAGCATAAAGGGTGGTTTTACACAAAGTATGGTTTTACAAAGTATTTTTTTATAATGTATAGGTTAACTATTTTTGTTCACATAATAAGATAGTGGATTTGTGCAAAACTTTGTAAATAATGGGTGATTATGTACATGCAATATTTGACAAATAATGAGATTTATTTTTTATAAAATATGAAAAATATGTAACGGATCTTTTGTGTAATGTCAAAAATAATAGTTGATTTTCTTCAAAAAAAAATTTGGAAAGAATGGGTATTTTTTGCTACAACTTTGGCAATAATGTGTAATCTTATTAATTTTAAAAAATAAAGGTGATTTTGTCAATTTTGTTTTGAATTTAGTTAAATGATAAGTAGTTTTGTTTAATGTTAAAAGTAAATGGGCATATTTATGAAAAAATAAAAATAATGGGTGGTTGTATTCATTAAAAAGAAGAAACTATGAGTTTTGGGCATGAGCCGGACTTTTGACAAAACTCAGGGGTACCATCCGGACAAAAAAAAAGTATGGGACACCATCCGGAATTGTCAAAAACTCGGGGGTACCAAACGGAATTTCCCTTGATTCTATTTAGTTTTTCATATTCCTATTTATCATATTGTGCTTACTGTTTATATTTGTGTTCATTTCTATGATTGATCACCATGTTAGAAATTGCATCTTAGCTATGAATTCGTTGTTGTGTTCTTGATAGCAAACAAAGGTATTGAAGTAGCAATATTTATTTGTCTTTGTAGTGGATGATTTCAATTGATCTATGTTGGGAATATGTCGATTAGGGTTGATCTAAGTTTGTTCCGATTTGTCTTAATTGCATTGAATCAATATGTCAATTGGTCTAATAACTTGAGTCCTTAATGCTGTTCTTTAGTGATATTGGATAAGATGATTGTATCCCTGCGGGTCTCTCAACTTTAGTTAAGTAGATATGTGTTTATGAATAATTGATAGATGAATCCTAGGACCATGAATCTCAACCATTGTTAGAGAATTACAAGTGAAATATTTTCTCTATCTTTATTAATTTACTTTGCAATCATAAAGTTGGTTACTTTACATCTTGGTTATTTGTCTTAAATCATTGTTTGGTCATAAGAGTTCTTGTTAAGAGTTATTAAATAGCAAATCGCTTCTCCCTGTGGGTTTGAAACCGGTTAATTGCTATACTAGTAGTTATTTGGTTGATCAAGTGATTGATTTGCTAATCTTTTGGTTTTGTGGTTGTGTTTGGATTTTATTACTATTTGGTAAAGGGCGAAAGTGCCAACAACGTTCGTCCCGCATCAAATTCTTGGCACCGTTGGAGGAGAAGAAAAGAGTTTCCTTTACTTTATATCTTTCATTAATTCTTTCCTTTGTTTTTTGTTTTCATTCTTTTCTTTGAGTCTTTTGTGTCCTTATATGGATCAAACTAGATCTTCTAATACATTGCCTTAGTCTTTTGATTCTAAGATTGAAAGATCTCTTAGGTTGAAAAGGAGGCACGATTTTAACACAAATAAGAAGATGGGAGACGAAATTGTTAATCCGCCAAGAAGGACCCTGAGAAATCTATAGGAACCTAATTTGAGTGCTCAACCACTTGCAATTAGACTTCTTGATCTCCCCGAGGGTTAAAGATTTGAATAAAAGTCGAATTGGTCTACTATTTTACCCTACTTTCATGGATTGCCCGGGGAGGAACCAAACAAGCATCTTGTCACCATTGTGAGTGTGTGTGATAGACTTAGACCCCAAGGCCTTACCGATGACCATTTGATCTTGAGAGTGTTCCCCTTTACTTTGAAAGATTATGCAAGTGATTGAATTTATTACCTACCCCCAGAAATCATTACTACTTGAGTTGAATTGAAGAAAGTTTTCCTGCAAAAGTACTTTCATGCGACTCGCCTCAACAAACTTAAGAAGGAGCTATCCGGCATTGAGCAATCACCTGCGGAGAGTCTTTATGAGTATGTTGTGCGGTTCAAGCAACTTAAGGGTAGTTGTCCACAACATGGTATACCCGAGGATGATCTAGTGTTATATCTTTATGAGGGATTGCTTGACACCGATAGGAGTTTCATCAATGCTACTAGCGGAGGAGATATTTTGGATAAGACACATCAGGAAACAATGCAAATTTTTGAAGGGTTGGCTAATGCATCGCAACAATATGGGAGACGCCAAGGAGTTAGAGGACTTTATAAGTTGGATAGTTCTAGAGATGGTCACAAGGATGATCTTGATAGGCTTACGGAGATAGTGAACAATATGGCTATGCAAATGAATCAATCTCAGCAGCCTAGACCTTGTGGTGTTTGTGGAGATCCAACTCATTCGAATGATAAGTGTCATTTGATTCAAGAGGATGTCGTTAATTTGAATGCTATGGATTAGGGACCTCGCCACAACTTTGGTAACAATAGTTACAATCAGGGCTACAATGTGAACTATCAAAGTAGATTCAACGGCAGAGGTTAGCAGCAACAAGTTCCTTAATAGGACAATTTGAGAATCATTAGAGAGACACTCAACAAGAGGATAGAGATGAGACACTGAGGTTGTTGTTGGACAAGATGAGTGTTCAAGAGAAGTTGTTGAGTCAGATGGCTAAGGAGATTGGAGAATTGAAAGCGAAAGATTCGGGGAAGTTGCCATCACAAGTGGTAGTGAATCCGAAATAGAATGTGAGCGTCATGATCCTTAGAGGAGGTAAATAAGTGAATGTGCCCACTAGGAATAATTAAGAGAGGCCTAAGGAGGAGATTAATGTGGGAGAAGAAGGCGAAAAAGAGATGGAGACGCACTGTAAAGACGGCGCCCGCCGCCCCTCACCAGGGCGCCTGCCGCCCCCTCCAGTGACGGAACCGATTTTCGACGTTGCTAAATCCCTAACGAAAACATTCAAGGAGTGGTCTTATGAGGTTTCAAGACCTGCACCACCCTTTTCTCATGCCTTAAGATCTGATCGTAAGTGGGAAGATGAACAAATTCTTTATGACACTTTTGCTCTTTGTGAGGTAAATATTCCACTTTTCAATTTAATTAAAAATGTGCCTCGCTATTTGAAGTTTTTGAAAAAATTGTGCACGATGAAACGTAAGCAAAGGATGCGAAAGAAAGAAAAGGTAAGTTTAAGAGAAAATGTACGTTTCTGCTTTACTTCAGAAAAGATTGCCAAAAGTGCGGAGATCCAAGTATCACTACTAAAAAAAAGGAAATAGCTACATATGGTTAGCCACGGATTATAGGCGACCCTATCTTCGTGTCCAATAGCGATGAAATTGACCACGGTTGTTCCTAACCGTGGCTATATTCGTGGCTGATACTCATCCAGGAATGACATGTCAGATCATTCGTGGCTAATACCAACGAACCACATGTCCGTAGCTGATTTCGTGGCTCGATGTTTGTCAATGTCAGTAAATAGCCACGACTTCAGCCACGAATATAATTGACGTGGCTGTTTTCGACGCTGATCTGGCCACGACACAATAGACGTGGCTAAATCCATGGCTATTCGTCATCGGAAATCAAATGAATTGAACATGGGTGAGTGGGCCTTGACTCACTAGTTGTAGGCGGGTCGGATATTATCATATACTTGGACTATGATCCGATATGAAATAACCCCGATCCGTGGCTGAAACTGGGTCTCCCAATTAATTTTCTGGGCTCGGGCCATTAGAAGCTAGTACATGGAAGCCCAATATTTTATTAGCCCATAGAATGAAGTGGTTATTTAGCGACGATTTAATCTGTGGCTAAATTCCGTTGCTATTACGGATGAGGTCATTAAATTGATTTTGTACTTCACCTGCTTTATGGTTCGGTGCATTAAATGGGGCCGGTCCACTTGTGTTGTCTTCTAGCTTGGACATCTGTTGGCCATTTGAGAATTAAGCTCCATCGATCAGAACTCCCAATTGCATTGTACGGACAAGGTAAGTTTTCATTTGTTTTACACAAATTTACATATATATTTTTATTATTCCTATTTATTTTAATTAGAAAAAGGAAAGTAGTATGTATATAAGATTATATATAGAGGCAGAAGAGTAGAAATGGTTATATTATGATTATAGATCGGTAATGTTGCATTGGTTGATAATTTTTTTTTGAAAAACATTTTGGGGGTTTTGGAAGAATATGTGTTTGATAATGTTTATATGTACAAATATATGTGATGTACTTTTAAAAATTGGTTGTAAGTTGACACTATATGCTAAGTATTTCAATTTTATTCAATATTATGTGTAATTATTTAGAAATTTAGTAATGGGCTTTTTATTAAGAATTATATTTAGAAATATTCAATTTGTTTAAATATATAGTAATGTGCGCTAGCTATTATATATCTACTGTACAGATTGATCGAATTTGATAAAATATGGACGATCGTACATGGATGTATGATATGTACTTGTCGAATCGTAGAGGATTAAAGCCCGAATACTACCAATGGGTGGATAAGTTTATCGAATTTGCTTGTGCTCAAACTTATTATGTTGATGAAGGTAAGATAAAATATCCATGTCGGAGATGTGAGAATTGTTATTTCGAGAAAGTAGATGATGTGAAGAAGCATTTATACCGTCGTGGGTTTATGTTTGGTTATTATCGTTGGACGGCACTTGGCGAATCTATTGCACATCCAAACCATGAGCAAATGGTAGGGGGCAACCAGTGGGCTATGTATGATCAGTTAACTGCAGAACAGAGGATGGTGTTCGATGTTGCTGGGCCAAACTTTGTTCCTCCTACATGGTTTAGTCCATATAATGTCGGTGGTGTTCCGAATAATGGAGTTGATGTTGAATTCCAACCAGCTGAAGTTAATGAGGTCGATAGAATGAGCGAAGATCCGGTAGTAGTCAAGGAGGATGTTAATCTCTTGTCCACGTGGTTTGAAGATGTCCTAAGAGCAGCTGATGAACTTGTGTTTCCTGGGTGCACTACACATACACAGTTGTCCTTTGTGAGCCGATTTATGAACTTGAAGTGTGAATATAATGTTCCTCAAAGCCTCTTCAATGGGTTCGTGCAATTGTATGATGAAGTGTTGCCTGATGCCCACAAGATTCCCACCAGTTACTATGAAACTGAGAAGATAGTCCGGAATTTGGGTCTACCGGTAGAAAGAATAGCAATGTGTCCCAACGGTTGTATGTTGTATTGGAAGAATGATGTCAATGAAGATTCATGTAAGTTCTGTGGTCATACAAGATATGTCGTGGGTGCTTCAGGGAAGCGCAAGCCACATAAAGTTTTATTCCACTTGCCTCTAATTCCGAGGCTACAGAGACTATATGCTTCTGAGGTGACAACCAGCAACATGACTTGGCATGCAGAACACGTAACAGAGGAGGGAATGATGTGCCATCCTTCAGATGGAGATGCATGTAAGAGGTTGGACACGAAGCATCCTGATTTTGCTTGTGAGCCTCGTAATGTTCGTTTGGGTTTATGCACGGATGGTTTTGCTACTTTCAACAAATCTGGTCAGAATTATTCATGTTGGCCCGTGATTGTCACTCCTTACAATCTTCCACCTCATTTGTGCATGAGGAACGAGCACATGTTCATGTCGTTGATAGTGTCAGGTCCTCGAAACCCGAAGAAGTTGATTGATATTTACCTACAACCTCTTATTGACGAGTTGTTGCAGTTGTGGGATGTCGGTGTCATCACTTACGATGCCTCGAGGAGAGAAAAATTTCTTATGCGTGAAGCTTCACTTTGGACTATCAGTGATTTCCCTGCATATGCTATGTTGTCTGGATGGAGCACTGCAGGACAATTGGCTTGTCCGATTTGCATGGAATCAGGGTCTGATGCTTTTCGCCTTCAAAATGGTCGGAAGGCTTGTTGGTTCGATTGTCATCGGAAGTTTTTAGAGATTGATCACCCCTTCCATAGAAACAAGAAGGACTTCTACAGAGGGCACGTGGAAACAGGATTGCCACCTCCATTGCTATCGGGGAAGCAGATATGGGAGCGGGTTCGTATTTTCCAATGGTCATGGAGGATCCCTTCTACAAGTCGGATGACTATGGCATTTCTCAAAAGTGGACAAAACAAAGCATTTTTTGGAGACTTCCATATTGGAAGGACCTTCTAGTTTGACACAATCTCGATGTTATGCACATTGAGAAAAATGTGTTTGACAATGTTTTCAACACTGTGATGGATATCCCTGGGAAGACAAAGGATAACTTGAATGCCCGAAACGACCTTCGCTTATATTGTCATCGACCTGAGTTGGAGGTAGCTGATGATTACAATGGTGCGAAACCTAAAGCAATATATACTTTGGCAAGAGAGGCGAAGAGAAAGGTGGGTCAATGGTTGAGGACCGTCAAATTTCCCGATGGCTATGCTTCCAATATAGGTGGATGTGTTCAGAGTGACGATTGTAGTCTAAGTGGGATGAAGAGCCACGATTGTCACGTGTTTATGGAGAGACTCTTGCCGATTGCATTCAAAGAGTTATTGCATCCATCCGTTTGGGGTCCTTTAACCGAGTTGAGTATCTTCTTCCAGACAATCTGTTCGTCGAGCTTGTCAGTTTCTGTCATGGAGCAGCTTAATTCCATGATTCCTCTGTTGGTCTGCAAGTTGGAGCGTATCTTCCCGCCATCCTTTTTTTACTCGATTGAGCATCTCATTGTCTATTTGCCCTACGAAGCCCAAGTGGGTGGTCCGGTTCATTATCAATGGATGTATCCATTCGAGAGATATTTATTTCAGCTGAAAAGGAAGATTGTCCAAAAGAGTAATGTAGAAGGGTCGATTGTGATGGCGTACTTACGAGAAGAGATAGCTCATTTCTCCGTCCACTACTTCCCTTCACATGTTCCTTCCAAGTTAAGGCGGCCCGCGAGAAACGACGTCGATGGCGGCGATGGTTGTGCCATTTTTATTTTCAATTATCCGGGCGAGGGTAGTGGGAAGAAGACACTAAGGTGGTTGACCGAAGAGGACGAGTGGAGGGCCGCATACACATACGTGTTTCTTAACTATCCGGAAGTCCAACCATACATTGAGTAAGAAAACCTAATCCCACATTTTATTTGTGATGTATTGTCCTTAATGTTACAATATTCATTACTTTACTATGGTGTAGGCTATTTGAGAGTGCAATGGGGGATAATGTTGGAGATGAGCTCGTTGAAAATGAATTCGCGAATTGGTTTAAGAAATACGTATGTTCATCTTTCCAGAAATCTTCATTACATTTCTTTGTATACATATAGCATGTCTTCATTTTCAATTATTTTTTCATGTAGGTCGTAGACAAAGGAAGCGGAATTGGGCCAACATATCTCTTGTGGAGTTTGGCTTGGGGTCCTAGTGTGAAAGGAATTTCTTGGCCACGATACTTTGTCGACGGCTATAAGTTCCACACTCTAGACCATGGTGTTGGGAAATCTACAATGAATAGTGGGGTTTGTGTTCGAGGGACCAACTACGCAACAACTTAATCGGATTTCTTTGGGCTACTTGAAGAAATCATCGAGCTTGAGTACCCAAGTGCACTTGGGCATCCGCTGAAGGTTGTCTTGTTCAAGTGCTGATGGTTCGATCCAACGACACGAGGAACACAAATACATCCAGTATACCAGTTCGTTGAAATCAATCAAAAGAAATTGTATAGAAGGTATGAGCCATTCGTCCTCGCACAACAAGCTGTGCAAGTGTACTATGTTCAATATCCAGAGGCCTCACGTGACCGGATGGATTGGTGGCATGTGTGCAAGACAATGCCTCGTAACCGGATAGACCAGCGATGGGCATCCACGGGTTCAGCCTTCGTAGATGCATACCAGTCCGATGAAGTCATCACCCCGGAAATCTCTATCGGCATAGCAGTGGACGACTCACCAACAACCTTGCGAGATCCTTCTGGTGTGTTCGAAATCTGCGATGACGGAGATCATGTGGTAGTGGACGATGTCGAGGGCGTGGTTCCTTCTACAGAAGAAGAGGATGACTGCAGGGAAGCTGAGACAACCGGTCAAGAAGGCTCTGACTAACCCCTGGAAGCTAGTTGCATGTTGATGCCCAGGTAAAATCAGTTACCAACATGAATAAAGTGAAAAGAACATATACTAACTAGTATCATGAACAAAATTCTGACCGAATGGCCCCTTTCCAATCTTTTGATTCGTGTGCTTGTTTTCATCCAATTATTCAATTCATAACCTAAACTCCCTACTCAAGAATGAAGCTACTATGGCGTAGATTTGGCCTATGAGGGAATTGAACCCCCATCTTTGTGCGACACACAACGCTCTTCCATTGAGCTAATAGGCTAAGTTAAGCTGAACCATTATGTCTATTTCAACTGCCTCTTTCATGTGTAATTTCTGATTCATGTGTTTATGTATGAATATCATTGTAAGGCACCAAACAATTCAGAAACTTTGCTACTGCAGTAAATGTATGAATATCATTGTCATGTGTTTATGTGCACTTCCTATGGCACCAAACAATCCAGAAGTCATACAAAGATTCAAAGCATTAAACAATCCAGAATTTATACAAAGATTCAAAGCTTTAAACTTTATGCCTTTCTCTATGTGTGTTATAACAAAATTTATGAGTTTAATTCAGAAACTTTAAACAATTCAGAATCTGCAAATCAAAACCACATAGACAATCTTGGCACCACATACACAAACCAGAACCTAAATGAAAACCACATACACAATCCAGAATTTCAAACCTATGTTTTCACCACATATAAGAAGAAGATGGAAAAGAACAGAATCAATCTTCTAATCAAAACCACATACACAATTGGCTATTGGATCGAAACAGAACCTAAATCAAAACCCCCTTCAAATCTAAAATTCAGAATCACTAACGACTAGAAAAAAATTTCGCACCAGTGTTTCGCAAAAGAACTGAGCAACTAGAATAAATTGGACATTGCCAACAGAGGGCGAGGAGACCAAATTGGAATCGGACAACCTTCGCACCAGTGCTCGGAGATTGGAATCGGACAGCCTTCGCAAATCTCGCACCAGTGTTGGAATCAAACACATCCAAATCAAAATAAAATAAACATATGGGAAAGTTGGAACGATGACCAAATTGAAAGGAAGCAAAGAGTAAAGGGCTACCTGAACTCGGTCTTCAATAACGGTGGCGTTTGGCGCTGAAATCAAGCTCTAGTCAAGGAAATACGACGATACCTTGAGGCGGATCCAGTGGGCAGCGAAATCAAAGAGAGACACAAACAGAGAAGCCGACAGAGGGAGGAGGAGGTGATCGAAGATAGGCGACGGAGTTACCTGGTGTTTTCATTTGAGCCTTTTCGAAATTGGGCCTTTTCTAACTGATCTGGCCCTTTTCCAAATTTGAGCCCTTTACTATTTTCTATTTACAAATGCAATTTCGGGTTTTGAAAGTTCCAAATTTTGTTAGAGGGAAAGTGAAAATTTTAGAGGGAAAGTGAAAAATTTAGAGGGAAATTGAAAATTCTGAAATTTCAGAATTTTGGAAAGTGAATAATTTGAGCCCTTTACTCTCCCAAACCCTTTCCTCTCTCCTCTAATCCAAACCCTTTCCTCTCCCGTCTCCAAACCCTATCTCCTCTCTCTGAATCCAAACCCTAATCGAACCCACACTGGCTCCAACCATGCGAGGAGGAGGAACAAGGAGAACCACTCGGAGCAGTGCAGCCGGAAGACCACCACTGGCTCCGACCCGACCATGGACGAAGGCTCAACCGGAGCCCTCTCCCCCCGCTCCCCTCTCTCCACCGCTGGCCTCTCCATCCCCGACTCCACTCTCACCTACCCGGTCATCAACGCGGAGACCAAATCCCAAAGCCCCATCTCCCCCGGTTGCCCTCTCTCCACCGCCGACCGCACCCTCTCCAAACCCTAACCCTCCTACTAAGACCAATCTACCTCTCCAAACCCTAATCCGGTCATCACCCCGGAAGCAAACTCCCAAAGCCACCGGCCAATCCACCTCTCCACCCCTTACTAAGACCAATCCTAACCCTCCTCCACAAAGGACCTCTCCACCCCTTCCTAAGACCAATCCTAACCCTCCTCCACAAACGACCTCTCCACCCCTTCCTAAGACCAATCCTAACCCTCCTCCACAAACGACCTCTCCACCCCTTACCAGATCATCACCCTGGAAGTTTCAATCCACTAGGCCCACCACACCGGTCTCCTCTCCTCCCATTGTGGCCTCTCCACGGTCACGACCTCAACCCACCCGCACCTCCCCACCGGTGAGGTCTCCTTCCCAATCGGTGAGCACCCAACCCACCGCCTCTCAACCTGGGAACTCCACATCGTCTTTAGACACTGCGCCCTCAAACCACTCTCACCATGTTCTGGTGTCGAATAACAACGAATCGGAGGCATAGTCAGGGACACAAAAGACTACAGCTTCTGATAACGTCAACGACGCGGCTGCCCAAGACAACGATGAGGAGTCTTCGAGGTGGAACAAAAAAGTATACATTGAAATGGTTAATGGAACGTAAGTGAGATGATCCCTTCATTTTCAGTTTATTGAATGCTATAAAACTGTTTATTACATGATTAGTTTATTGAATGGTTAGTTTATTGAAATTAAACTTAAACAAGATGTCAAAGCATGTTTATTACATGATTTTGATTAAACTTAAACAAGATGTCTGAGCATGTTGTGCTATAAAACTGTTTTGAATGGTTAGTTTATTGAAATTAAACTGAAACAAGATGTCTGAGCAACTGTGATTTCATTGTTGAGTAAATATGATTCTGATTATAAAGCATGTTAGATTATTCACTTCTAATTTATAAAACCTGAGTAAATATTATTCTGATGTCATTGTTGAGTAAATCAAGTGCTATTCATTGGTTTTAGTGCTTATTTTATTTATGAAATCTGATTTTGATGTTATAGTATAAATCAAGTGCTATTCACTTTGAATATCTTGCTTCAAAGTCAATAGAGATAGTTGTTGGTTCTGTTTATTCATGTGTGGTTAATTCAAATGGATATATTTTCTGTTTCATGTGAGAAACTTCATTTATACATGAAATCTGATGTTGGTGCTTGACATATCCAAGGAACAGAAACTCTCAAAATTTGTGTCTGATATATAGTTTTCAGTTTGGTCAATATGTTAGATTAGAAATCAAGATATATTCATGTACCTTATTACGCTTTCATGCTATTAAAATCTTAGTGTCTAATACATTCCCAATTTTTTTTTGACATGTACCTTATGAAGCTGTGATGCAACCAATCCTGCGTTTGGAGTTCTCACACAAGTTATTCACTCCCATTTCGATGGCCCCTACATATGGTGGAGTGATGTTCCTGACACCACCTTGGAGTTATGGTGGGAAATGTTCAAGGTATAAAACAATTCAATAAGATTGTTAATTTGATTACTTATGTATGTCTGAATAAATAATGCTTCCTAATTAATATGTTTGTTCAATATATTCAGGCACGAGCAACTTGGGATGAAACTTTATACCCAGACTCAACACTAAGGGAGGGGATCACCTAAGGAACATCTTCGGGAAGGCTCGCACGAGGAGAACGAAGAAAAAGCCTTCGTGGGTGAAGCAAGCCATATGGGTCAAAATGTGTTAGAGATGGAAAAATGAGGAGAAATTTCTACACCAATCTGAAGTGAACAAGCAAAACAGAGTTGTAGCAACAGAGAAGGGCACCCCAATTTTCAATGGTGGTTTGGTTTCCACAACCGTAATCAAGAAGCGACTGGTATGCACACCTTTGCTGTCCTCTATCATCATTTTGTTTTTCCATTTACTCTCTATTCACTTTGTATATCTACTTAACTAAACAAACATAATTTTTTCCACAGAGGGAGGAGTTTGGAACAGATCCCACACCAAAGCAAACATTTGAACGATGTCATAGAAAAAAAGATGGTTCTTGGGCGGGTGCTCAGTGTTAAGAAACTGTGGTAAGTTATTATTTGAAGTTACCCTTAACTACTTAATGCCTTCGATTGTGTGATGTGCATCATTTGAACTGGGACTTTATACCTTAGAAATTAAAATATGCATTCAAGTGTTCTTGCTTCTAGTATTTGTTGTGTGATGTGGTCTTTCATATCTTGCTTTTGGTATTGGTTATGGATTGGTTTTCGTTTTGGTGTTCTTTACTCATGTGTTGGAATCTGTTGTTTTAATTTATATATCTTGCTTTTGGTATTGGTTATGGATATCTTGTTTCAAGTGTTTATGTGATATAGTCTTTTATATCTTGTTTTTGGTATTGGTTACGGATTGGTTTTAGGTTTGGTGTTCTTCACTCTTGTGTTGTGATCTGTTGTTATAATTTATGTATTGGTTTTGGTTTATTCCCTAGCTTTTTCTTCTGTTCCTATACTGAGTTCCTATGTTCAGTTCGTTTCATTTTTCTGTTGTTTAGATATGTTATTTTCAGAGCTTGGTTTTGCTGTTCTGAGCTTGGTTTTTGTTTTTCAACTTTTGGTTTTGGTTTTGGTATTGGTTTTGGTATTGGTGTTCTTTCTTGTCGTGTTGTCAACTGTTGGTTTCATTTTTGTATTGGATTTGGTATTCGTGTTCCTTACTTTTGTCTTGTCATCTGTTGGTTTAATTTTTGTATTGGCTCTGATCTGTTGTTGAATTCATTTTCTTTCCACTTCTAGGACAAGTATGACCAGTTGCTTGAGGATGAAATCTTAGATGTTGAAGCTGTCTCAGATGATGGATCTCATTCGGTTGACACGAACGCTCTTTGGCTCAAGGCAACAGGTGGTGCGAAGAAAGGCCGGGTTGTGGGCATGGGATCTGAGTCTCAACGTATCCTGCAGTCAGCGCATTACACACGAACTGGTGCCCAGGATTCTGCAGCTGGTGGTAGTGGCACTTTGAAGGACTACATGATGTCTGAATTGTCAACCATTAGGGAAGACTTGAGGAAAGAAATGGCGGATTTAGGGGATCAAGTGCAGACACAGGTGTCCACGAACCTCAGAGAAGAAATGTCTTCCTTTGGAGACCGAATGCAGGAGACGCTCATCAGCACCATGAAGGAGCTCTACAAGGGCAAACGCCCATCAAAGTCAAAGTAAGCATGGTTGTTTGGTTCTTTAATGTGCAGTATGTGGTGGTTTGGATTTTGGTCTGTTTTATTTTGGTTATGATAATTGTTGGGAGGTATATATTTTGGATTGTCAATTTATGTGGAGAAGCTTGGTACGTACGTGTATGTCGTAAGCTAGCTAGAACAATTATGTGCATGGTGTTTTGTTTTGCGTATGCACATGCAGTAACTATGGCATTATGGTTTAATTATATATTCCATATCATATATACAATGCATCAAAAATATGGGAATGCAAACCGTGACACAAAATTACAGATTAAATGAAAACCATCAATCACGACTTTAGCCTCAACCATAGCAACAACATTGACCACAATAGAAACAACCATAGCAACAACTTTAACAACAATAGCAACAACCCTAGCAACAACATTACCAACGAAATGGGCAACGAAATTGGCAACCACATTAGCAACGGAAACAGCCACGGAATCAGACACGAATCTAGGCCGATGTGGCCTATTTGTAGCAACGAAATCATTAACGAAAATGGCAACGACCTTAGCCACAAATTCAGCAATTGCCAGATTTCGAAGCTGAATTTGTTGCGTTAGCCACGAGATTCAAATGTCCAACACTAGCCACGGGCTTAGCCACGACCTGACAATTCGTTGCTAAATCCATTGCTATTTAGCCGTCGCCATTAGTCACGGGCTTGCATATGGCTACTGATGGCCCACCCGTGGCTATGTCCGTGGCTAAACCGGTTAGCCACGGTCATTCGTGGCCAATGCCGTGGCTATTTTCCGTAGCTATTTCCTGCGTTTTTAGTAGTGTATGTTTATTATCCCATGTGCAATAGGTAATGCTAGATTCACCAAACCTATGTTAGACCTAGGTGCTTCAATCAATGTGATGCTTTATAATGTTTACATGTTTTTGGGTATCAATGCATTGTCTGAAACTGGTGTTACCATACAACTCGCTGATCGTTCTAGTATTAAGCCTAGAGGAGTTGTTGAGGATGTTATAGTAAAGGTAAATGATTTGATATTCCCAGCTGATTTCTTTATTCTGGATATGGAACAAGGTACGCCTGAAACTCCAATTATCTTGGGAAGGCCATTCTTGCGAGTGGCTAAGATTAAAATTGTTTGTTTTGAAGGTTCCCTAACTTTGGAATTTGATGGTAGAAAGATTGATTTTTATATATTTGAGCTAGCCTATTGTTTCTTCTACTAATGATTCTGTAGATGTTCTTGGCTCTAAGGAAAGTGATCACAGAAATGAATCAAATAGTTTGTTAGATGCTTTTATTGAAAATGAACCTTTGCATATTGAGTCTTCTAACAAAGAAAAAGTTGATTTAGGGAAAGATGATATTGAAAGGAAAATTGAGAATCTGTTTAAGTCACATGAAAATGTGTCTAATTCGAATGATTCTATTGCTATTCCTGATAATGCACATCTTAGATATGCATTACAAGCATTTTTAGTTTAGTTAGGTTGCATTTCGCTCATACTTTGTTGCTAATTTGCATCTTGTGATTATTTTAGAAGAGTTTGGATTCTGCGCAAATTTGTGTTTATCTTGCAGATAGAATCGGAACACAATTAGGAGATTCAATTTCTTGAAGAGGAATACAAGAAACATTGGAAAGAAGCAATGAAGGAAGAGAAGCAAGAACAAGTGGAGATACATGCGAAGCTAAACAAGAAGAGCCGGCAACGAGCTATGCCGCGACCGCAGCATGCATGCCACAGCCGCAGCCAGGGAGGATGCTGCGGGTTGGGGAAGAGAAGTTGTTGTCGCCGCCGCAGCATATACCACGGCCGCGGCATGGGTCCCGAGAGCCGCGTTTCATTTAAGAAAACCCTAGTTTTATGTTGGATGTTTTATGGCCGACTTAGATTGTTATAAGGCCGATTTTAAGTTATTTTTCTAGCACTTCTATTCTATTCTACGTTCATCAGACACTTGAGAGATTTGAGCGATGTCTTCCATGAGGAACTAAACTCATCTGTTCTGCCTACAATTTGAAGTTTTATTTAGATTAATTGTGAGTTTCTAATTCTCGTTCCTTGTTTCTTGTATTTGAATGCTTCAACTTCTTTGTGCTTGATTGTCTATTGTTTTATTCTATCTAGCCCGCGCAACTAGTTAAAATTGATTCGATCACTAAGGTTTTGTAGATTCCTGGTTGTGAACCTTAACCTAAGTTGCAAACTTGTTCCTTTAGGGCTGGTTGAACTAATTGAATGAGTAGGAAGTTGAATGCGTTGTTAAATCACTCTTTAGGGTCTGCAAATACCTTAGCTAATCTCTGAACTTAAAGCTACCAATTGGGTTAAATCCTTCTTTAGGGACTGTTCGATTGATAAGGGTTGCTAGGACTGGTTGGACTAGTAACTATATTAGGTCGGGACAAGGGCATTCATAGAAAACCTTAATAGGACGAGAAGAAGTTACAAGGATCGCTTCAACCAAATAAAGTGGAAAATTGTAGGTAGAATTGTTTCTCATAATTGTCTAAACCAAAATCATTTACTCTTTCTTTCTTCATTCCGCTTTGATAAAAGGCGGAACTTTCACACTTAAAAACCCCCCTCTTTGGTTACTTAATTTACACTTGAATCAAACTTGAATTATAAATTTCCCTGTGGATCGACCTCTTACTTATTGCTATATTAGTTATAGGTTTAAGTTTTCTTTGACGGATCAACGATAGGTTTTCCCTCCGTCAAATTTGCCACCGTTGCCGGGGAATTTTTATTAATTCTTGTGTGATTTTGGTGTTGATCGTGGTGTGGACCGTCTTATATGGTCCATACCTGTGCTACTAATTCTTCTTTGTTGCCGTTTGATTCAGCGATTGAAATGACCCTTGCCTCTTTAAGGCGAGAAACTCGTAATCGCTTTCTCGAGCTCCCTTTTGATCAAGGAGAAACTACAACAGAGATGGCTAACGAAGCAAACCGCACTCTTAAGGAGCTTTCTGCTCCTGATCTTGCACATCAACCCATGGCAATCCAATTCCCTGCGCTAGCGGAAGGATTCAACTTTGAGCTTAAATTTGGGGTAGTGCAACTTCTACCCAAGTTCCACGGGTTGAGTTGGGAAGACCCCCACAAGCATCTGTCTGAGTTCCATACTGTGGTTGTTGGGATGAAACATGAGAACGTAACTGAGGATCAAATAAAGTGAGAGCGTTTCCCTTCTCTTTGAAGGATGATGCGAATGAGTGGTTCTTTTATCTACCACTTGGATCTATTACTACTTGGGCTGAGATGAAGAGAGTCTTACTAGAGATGTACTTCCCTACAACAAAGCTTAATGCCTTGAAAAGGTCAATCAGCAGCATTGAGCAGTATGCGACGGAGTCGATATATGAGTACTTTGAGCGCTTCAAGAAACTCCGCGCCAGCTGCCCATGCCATGGGTACTCTCAAAAGGATCTAGTTCTCTTTTTATTCAATGGGCTTACTGATATAGACGCAAAACAGTGAATTCTGCTTGTGGAGGAAACATGCTGAATAAGACGCATGCCGCAGCTTGGGATGTGTTTAAGGAGCTATCTGAGGGCTCTAGACAATTCAACAAGAGCACTCGTGCTAGAGGTGTACTCTCTGTTGATGCCCATGTGGCTGCACTTCAGACTAACATGGCAGAGGTTAAGGAGATGATCAAATAGTTGGTAACTGATAGAACTCCTCAGCAGTTGAAAGCATGTGGCCTTTGCAATCAATTCACTCATTGATGTGATCTAGGGTCGTATATTTTTCCTTTATTTTTCTATCAAAAAATGTCCCACATCGATTGTAAACACTTAAGAGTCAACAATTTTCTCCTATATATTTTGTAAGGCTTGCCATTTTCTAATACAAGTTGAATTTTTGAGTGAAAAGTTGAGCACATTTGCTTCCTTTGATTTCGGGTTAAGAATCATGTTTTTGGTGAGATGCTAAAAACAAAAACCTTTGGTGAGAGGCCGAGGGAGACACCCTAGTGAGAGGCGAAGGTGTCGAAGGGTCGAGATCCTCAGAGTGCGATTCCGAGATGATTGAGATCGAGTGTGGGAGATTCAAGGGTGAGAGGCCTGCGGATCTTGCCATACATATCCGGTTACAAGTAGAAAGTTCATCTCTTCAAATAAAGGAGGAACCTCGTCGTCGATCCTGGCGGCTCGGAGAGTTCCCGAGCACATCAAGTGGTATCAGAGCTTCCGACTAGGGTTCCTCAATCTTTTTGTGTTGTTGTCACAAGCATCCACAACCATCCGTTGGAGTTTTGTGTAGGACCAACCATTGAAGTGCATTACGCAGATCTAACGTACAGGGGTGTAATGTACCATTTGGAAGGGCCTTATGGATTCGAGAGCTTTTGCGGGACCGACCATCGATGCCTTACGCAGATCCAACGTACAGGGGCGTATCGTATTTTTCGGAAGGGCAACGCGAGATTCGAGGACGAATCTTTTTCAAAGGAGGGGGGGATGATGTGATCTAGGGTCGTATATTTTTCCTTTATTTTTCTATCAAAAAATGTCCCACATCGATTGTAAACACTTAAGAGGCAACAATTTTCTCCTATATATTTTGTAAGGCTTGCCATTTTCTAATACAAGTTGAATTTTTTAGTGAAAAGTTGAGCACATTTGCTTCCTTTGATTCCGGGTTAAGAATCATGTTTTTGGTGAGATGATAAATAATAGAGGCCTACGGATCTTGCCATACATATCCGGTTACTAGTAGAAAGTTCATCTCTTCAAATAATAGAGGAACCTCGTCGTCGATCCTGGCGGCTCGGAGAGTTCCCGAGCACATCACTCATCCTATGGACATGTGCCCGCTTCTGCAAGATCCTAATGTAGATTTGAATGCCATTGGGAATTTCGCTCAACAAAGGCCTAGGCAAGGCAATTTTGGAAATCCTGGGTATTTCAACAAGAACAACTATAACAGAGGCTATCAACAGGGCTATGGGAACTACCAAGCCTCTTTCAATTAGCAAGGGGGGCAACAGGCAAGGCCCCAACAACAAGGAGATCTTTGAGACATTCAGTAAGTGTGAGGTAAACATTCCCTTGCTTAATTTGATTAAAAGAATTCCTATATATGCTAAATTCTTGAAGGACCTTTGCACTATCAAGCTGAACCAGAAGCTAAAAGGTAAGCAAAAGGTGAAGGAAAGCGAACATGTCACTGCTGTATTTCAAAAGTGTATGCCCGAGAAGTGTAGTGATCCTGGTATGTTTGCTATTTCATGTGTGATAGGTGATACTAATTTTGACAAAGCCATGTTAGATCTAGGAGCATCTATTAATGTTTTGCCTTCTCATGTCTATCATGCTTTGGGGTTGGGACCTCTGAATGATACTCGGGTAGTAATTCAACTTGCTGATCGATCTACTATCTACCCGAAAGGGATTGTTGAAGATGTCTTGGTTATAGTTGACAACTTGATATTGCCTGCTGATTTCTTTGTGATTGACATGGGTCCTGGTAACAATGAAGATCCTATTATGTTAGGCAGACCTTTTCTGAAAACTGCTAGGACCAAAATAGATGTCTATTCAGGATCTCTTAGTATGGAATTTGATGGTCAAAGAGTTGAATATAATATTTATGATTCCATGAAATTTCCATCTGATGATCCTTCTCTGTCTAATTTATTTGATTTCAGTAATTTTCGTAATTAAAAAAAATGGAAATCTAAAAATAAGCATGCATTGCATACATATGTGTCATTCAAATACCCATTTAGCTTAGTTTGTCCTCTAATTTAAATTTCAAGCATGATCCTATAAATCCCATGGAGTTTTGGATGTTTTGGCCTTGTCTATATTTGATTTTTGTGGAACATGAGCTAGCAAATATAATTGAGCATGTATGATTGAGCTAAAGTATGATTGGAGTCTTTAAAACATGACCCTGTGAGAATGTTTAACCTTATTTGAAATCTTTTGCTCAATTGTGTGAATTACTCCCCTTGTGTTGCTACCTCTTGGCATTGACTGCAGTATCTATTTTTCAAGACCGACTCACATGTTTGTTACTTGCGGAGTTTATGTTTATATTTTGAGTCTTTTGTTTGAATTTGTGCATACTTAGTGAAATAAGGTGGCAATGGTTGATGCACTTAGTAACCGGATATATGCATGACACACATGGGTATGATTCGCGTAAAACGGTGTTGAACACTATCCACTAGGAAAGAAAGCTTGATCATTGAGTAACCAGGTTCATTCATGACACCTAGAGCTGGCAAAATCTGACCCGACCCGAAAACCCGACCCGACTCACCCGAACCCGACCGGGACTTGAAAATCTGGAGTCATTCATAACCCGAACCCGACCCAAACTTGACCCGATCCGAAACAGACCCGAACACAGATAGACCCGACCCGACCCGAACCCGACTTGACTCTAAACTCGACCCGACTTTGTACCCGACCCGACTCTCAACCCGACCCGACCCGACCCGAATTGAAATGGTTATTTAACATCAACATTTTAATACTTGAATGTTAAATGTTTTTTTTTAACGCAAGTTTATGATTATACTTTAACATATAAAACACCAATTATTTTTGTTAATTGTTGTCATATGAATAAGAACTCAATAAAATCAATATATAAGCAGATAAGTCAATGAGTCAAGTAAGTCAACCGCCATACATCAAATCAAAACATTGATACATATTGCGAGTCAGAAATGCTAAAAGTTCATTAATCGTTGCAGATGATATAGCGTGCAACCCAACAACAATACCTAAATGGACCAAAAGCTAATAATAATAATGGAAAAAAAAACTAATGGGCCAAAAGCTAGAAATGAAATGGGCATTGAAAATGATATGGGCCGATGATATAATCAAACCAAATAAGGTTAAAACCTAAATGTACAATTAATTTGATTTAATTATAGCACCGATCAATTGGTTTAAATTTTTAAAAAAGGACGATGTTGCCGAATATCGAATTTCCGATTATGACTTTTTTGAAAATCGGTCGACAACCGATGAGTCAATAACAATGAGTGTATTTAACCGAGTCAAAATTACATATTCTAGTATTCAACCGAGTCAAAATCATTTATTTTAAGTAAATTACATATTTAAGTATTCAACCGAGTCAAATTCAAACAAAAACTCAAAACAACTATGCCGCTATACCCACTTTGATTTGAAATTCAAATGAGACCGACCGGCCTCTTGACACGAAACTCGAACGAGACCGACCCGCTTTGACCCGAACCCGAATGGGCATGACCCGACTTAACCCGAAACCCGACCAATCTAAAATTCATTATGACCGAACCCGACCCGACCAATGTCCGACCCGACCATAAATTTTACCTGAATTGACCCGACCCGAACAAGCCTGACCCGAACTCGACCCGAACGACCGACTTGCCAGCTCTAATGACACCCATGTTTGCAACTTGTGTCAAAAGATGTTCAAGTGGACTTCATATTAGTATGTTGAGGTGTTGATAGACCGGGGCCATTCGTTACACCCATGTTTGCACCTCGCGTAAGGAAAGCACCAAGACAAGAAAAAAAAAAGAAAAAAAAGAAAAGAAAAAAAAAGTGTCACATTTTATTTAGTTGTCTTTATTGTGTCCCGCAAGTAATGACATTTCGGTGGATATTTGATGATATGGTGGTCAATGTCTATGAGTTTAGTGCATAATTGGTTTGAGTTGAGAGTTGTACCTTAAAGCCTATACACATGAGTAAACACATATTTCTGGTGAGGTTGGATTATGTCTACTTCTAAGTTTTTATCACTATAATACATGCTATGATGTTTGTTTGCTTGGTTTATGTTTTCACCTGCTATGATGTTGCTTTTTTGATGAGGTTGAAACTTGAAGGGATTTCCTGTGGGATGCATTGATGCATGTTCATTCTATCATTGCTTGAGGACAAGCAAAGGTTAAGTTTGGGGGAATTTGATAATGCATATCTTAGATAGGCATTATAGGCATTTTTAGTTTAGTTAGGTTACATTTCGCTCATACTTTGTTGCTAATTTGCATCTTGTGATTATTCTAGAAGAGTTCGGTTTCTGCGCAAATTTGTGTTTATCTTGCAGATTGAATCGGAACACAATTGGGAGATACAATATCTTGAAGAGGAATACAAGAAACATTGGAAAGAAGAAATGAAGGAAGAGAAGCAAGGACAAGTGGAGATACATGCGAAGCTAAACAAGAAGAGCCGGCAATGAGCTATGCCGCGGCACACATGCTGCAACCAGGGAGGATGTCGCGGGTTATGGAAGAGAAGCTGATGTCGCGGCCGCAACATGGGTCCTGAGCGCCGCGTTTCATTTAAGAAAACCCTAGTTTTATGTTGGATGTTTTATGGCCAACTTAGATTGTTATAAGGCCGATTTTAAGTTATTTTTCTAGCACTTATATTCTATTCTACGTTCATCAGACACTTTAGAGATTTGAGCGATCTCTTCCATGAGGAACTAAACTCATCTATTCTGCCTACAATTTGAATTTTTATTTGGATTGATTGTGAGTTTCTAATTCTCGTTCCTTGTTTCCTATATTTGAATGCTTCAACTTCTTTGTGCTTGATTGTCTATTGTTTTATTCTATCTAACCCGCGCAACTAGTTATAATCAATTCAATCGCTAAGGTTTTGTAGATTCCTGGTTGTGAACCTTAACCTAAGTGGCAAACTTGTTCCTTTAGGGCTGGTTGAACTAATTGAATGAGTAGGAAGTTGAATGTGTTGTTAAATCCCTCTTTAGGGTCTGCAAATACCTTAGCTAATCTCTGAACTTAAAGCTATCAATTGGGTTAAATCCTTCTTTAGGGACTGTTCGATTGATAAGGGTTGATAGGACTGGTTGGACTAGTAACTATATTAGGTCGGGACAAGGGAATTCATAGGAAACCTTAATAGGACGAGAAGAAGTTACAAGGATTGCTTCAACCAAATAAAGTGGAAAATTGTAGGTAGAATTGCTTCTCATAATTGTCTAAACCAAAATCATTTACTCTTGCTTTCTTCATTCCGCTTTGATAAAAGGCGGAACTTTCACACTTAAAACCCCCCCTCTTTGGTTACTTAATTGACACTTGAATCAAACTTGAATTATAAATTTCTATGTGGATCGACCTCTTACTTATTGCTATACTAGTTATAGGTTTGAGTTTTCTTTGACGGATCAACGACATATTTTCCCTCCATCAAGTCCCTATGAGAAATTGATTCCTAACAATGTTGAGGTTTTTGCAATTTCTGGACAACCTCTAGGAGTAACTCATTTCAATAAGGAATTGATCGCTGCAATTGATTGATACATTGGAGAAATTCCAAAAGTTCCCCCTCTTGTCTTGAAAAGGAAAAGTGTGGAGGATCTTGATGGGATAACTTGATCAAGAAATGCAACTCGTCGAGCCAAAGACGTGAAACAAAGGCGCTTCTTGGGAGGCAACCCAAGGTAGTTTAGGTAATATTATTTCAATTTCGCAATTAGTTTTTCAATTCAATAAAGTAGGATGAACCGTTTCGCTGAAAATGGAGTGATGGTAAGTTAAAACCTTTGTTGGTGTTGAATTTTACTTGATTTGAATACAGAATATTGCTCTGAGCACTACGGCGCCCACCGCCCCTTACACGGTGCCCGCCGCCTGCCCTGTTTGCAGACACGTCCGGATATTTGGTCAAATTGGAAGGGAGTAATTTTATCTTTTTATCTTTATTAATTTCAGTTGTTTTAGGTTAGTTTTATATTTTATATCTATTTAGGATTAGATGTTGTTCTTTTTATTTATTTTAGGACTAGATTTATTTTATCCATCTTTAGGATTAGATTTTATTTTCTATCTTAGGTTAGTTTCTATTTATCTTTCATCTATTTTATCTATCTTAGGATTAGATTGTCTATCTAGGATTAGTTTCCATTTATCTTAGGATTATAATTTTTTTTTTTATCTTTTTCTATCTTCTATCTGGTTCTAATTTATTTTATCTTCTTTAAACTTGACGCTAGTTACTTCCCACATGACAGATTTCACCCCTTCATCCAATTTCAAACCATGGCAAACAAATTAGGTACTTCAATGGGTCCCTCCATGTTTAAATTTATGCAATTGATAATAAATCAATAGAGTTAGGATTTCCTTCCAAAAACCGACATTCCCTCTCTTCTAAACGTCGTCAGGGTCGTCTTCTTCCTTTGGTAGAGTTAGGGTTTCCTTCGATCCCGGCTTCTTCTTTTCTTGTCTAGAAGGTTCGTTTTCTTCCTTCTGTTTTTCTTCCTCTTCTTCCTTCCGTTTTCGTTTCTCCTATGGTTGTTTCAGATGACTGACTCTTGCCCTCTCTCCATTTTTTTAGCCCCAAAGTGACAGTTGAGTTGACAGTTTTTTTAAAAAACATGTCCTCTCTCTCCTCCTCTCTCCCTATTGACACATCACAGTCTCTCTCCCCTCCTTAATTACAATCCACCTTCGGATTCAATCTCACTTTTTTACCGCATGTGTTGTAAATTTTTAATGGGAGAGGGCTAGCTTTTGCAAATTGTTTGGATAGTGGATTATGGGTGTAAAGATTTTCGGGTTTAGGGTTAGTTTGTACAATTCCCTCATTAAGAAATGTGGTCCTATGTTTTATTAGGTAAAGATATAAGATCATTTATTGATTGGATAAAAAAGGTGAGATGAAATTGAATGATAACATAACACATACTCCATCCGATCCAAAATAAATGTTGTTTTAGCTCTTGACACAATTTTTATGTAAAACATTAATTATCATTCATTTTATACATTTTTTTTCTAAATCTTATGATTTACTAAATGCTTACCAACTCTTTCAACTAATAAATGGAGAGTTTGAATGAAAAAGTAGTCAACAATTATAATTTTCAATAATAATATATTTTCATTAATCAATCTATTAAATTGCACAGAAAACAAAAAACGATGCTTATTTTGGAAAAAATGACACTTATTTTAGATCGAAGGGAGTAATAAAAATGCATTAAAAAATGATACTTAAATTTCAAGTCTCTCTCTATATAGATGCTTAAGTTGAACTCAGTCACAACTCTTGTTCACACATTGATCAATAAAATAACCACAAATAAAAAATAGATAATTGATAAACTCATTCGTCGTAATATAAAAAATAAATAAATGACTTCTTCATTTTTTTCTAAATAAAAATAAAAACAAGAAAATATAAAGCGACGCTTATTTTGGATCGAATTTAAATGTGTAAAACGACACATATATATTTTGGATCAAATGGAGTAATAAAAATCACTACACCATTTTGCAACTTGGGTGACAGACATAAATGGTCACCTGAAAGTCGAAATGGGTCACCTGAGCGCCGTCCCCTGAGTTTATAGGTGATGACTCTATCAAAGTTGGTCGCCGAAAGTGATTTAGCACATAGAAGTCAAAGCCCGACAAAATCCCGACACGGACGGTTCAGGCGACCAAGTTTTCGTCGCCTAAAAGATTGCCAACATTGTCACGGAGGGCATTCAGGGGACCGAATATGCTCGTCACTTGAACATTCAAGTGACAAAAATGTTTGTTGCTTAACCAATCAAGTGACATAATTGTTTATCACTTGAGATTGTGAAAGGACTAGTATGTTCGTCACCAAGCTATTCAAGTGACAAATAATATTCTCAATATTCGTTGCCTGAATCAATATAAATTTTATAATAAAACATATATGTTTACAATATTGTTGGTACCCCTGTTTTCAACATACCAAATGCACAAAGTCTAAACCAAAATACCATTCATACTATACAACAACTAGCTCACAAATACAACACATCCAAACACATGTGCCTTCAAGGTTTAGAACAAAAAAATGTCGGATTCTAAGATCCTTCACATGTTCACAACCATTCGTGCACATCCTATACATTCACATTTCCCACCCAAATACTACCGTATAAGAAGCATAGAGGTCAAGAGTCTCCTACCGGCTTGTTTATGAGTTGGTGAAGTTGTGGATGGACAGATAAGCTCCAGCGCGCACTACTATAATTGTGTCCATATACATCGGATTATTAACATCGGTCAGAAAAACGCATGATGTTAAATAAATATTTAACATTAGTTTGTAAATTTGTCATGTTGAAAACAAAACAGACACCGTCTTATTTTGTTGACCGATGTGAAAAGTGTTTTTTTGGAAAAAAAAAAAAAAGGTAAGGCGCGAAATTGAAACTTGAACTAAGTAAATTTCCACCCTTCTCAAATACGTGCGGGCGGATCCTAATTTTTCCACGCTTAGAAAATTTCATAAAAATTTGTGATTGTTTCTTAAATTCATAAAAATAAAATCCCAATATTTTCAGCATTATGAAAAAAAATTGAATTGTTTGAAAAAAAAAGCAGCTAGCATATACTTAGAAAGAAAAAGACCGAAGACATTTCAGGCCACCGCTCATCCCTTTCCTCGTCACGTCCTAACTTGGCGATTCCTTCCTGTTCACCGCAAATCCTTTCTTCTCTACTCTCGCCTTCCAGGTAGGCTTAGCAGCTGGCGAACTCGAGGGTAGCTCCGGTGGCCATATCCCTTCTTCGTGGTCGGTCCCTTCTCTTCTGGCTTTCCTCACACTGTTGAAGCCGGCAAAATCCCTCTTTCGTTGTCGTTCTCATCTCTCCGACTGTCGAACCAGAGCTCGGCTTTCGATGTCCCTCAAGCTGCGAAAATCCCTACTCCCTCGGTGCCTCTCTGTAACTGGTATGAAATTTTGTCTTCAATTTTCAATATTTTTGATTTAGGGTTTATTTTTTATTAGGGTTTATGTCGCCAAATTGATTTTTAGCTTGAATCGCCTCCTTACTTCGCCGTCGCTGCAACGTACAATCACCGTTCACTGCTTTGCCTCTCACCAGTCACCAACTCGACTTCCTCCCTCAACTGTCAAGGTGCGTTACTTGTAAACTCACAACATATTTTACAGAATCTTTGAACTGGTTTCTGGCATTTTAATTGCGAATTTAAGGTTCGTTTTATAGTTAGTTATCTACTTGTTGATTGAAGAACTCGAAAATGTTCCAGATTTGTTTGTTCATTTTCCCTGATTAAGTTTGTGGATTTTTACTTTTTTAGATTACGAAGTAGTGGCCTATAATTTGTTGGAGAAGAGATAATGCTATAGTGGTTGAAAGTTTAAATCTTTGCTTCTTTTATGCTGGAACCTTAAATTCCTATCAAATGTGACAACAACGTGAATAACTTGCTCCTGCCCCTACGAAATATTATGTTAGAATAGACCGCAACTTGAGGATAACGGTTCAAGTGGTTCATGGATGCCCCAGTCTCACAAAATCTCATGTTTTCTTGAAAGCTTAAACTCACAGGGCACTACATGCACTGGAACTTCATTCCACTAACCATTCTTTCAAATTAATTGATTTGTACGTGTATGGAATGTTGACTGATTTTATCTCAATATCAGGTTATTGCCTTTTTTTAATCTTGGGTGCTGTATGTATGTACCTCCAGAGCTCAAAGAGCTTGGCCTTGTGAGAATCAATTGAATATGCATGCATGGTTTTTACTTACTTTATGTTGCAGCATCCTCACTGTTTGTGTTCATGGAAAGGATTTAAAGAGTAACTCTCTTTTACATATGCTCAGAACCTCTATGAATGCGCAAAAAGGAAAACCATTTGAATTTGCATTTGAATAGCCTATGATTGTTATCCTGAATGAGCTTTCAATGCAAGGTTTATAAAAGAATAAGTTGGCATGTATGTAAAAAAAACAGATCCTGCATAATCACATGACACATGACAAATATTCATTCTTTATTTGAATGTGCACTACTCATCTAGGAAATTAAATCTTGCCACATGATTAGTTGAACTTATGATTATGACGTATTCCCAATTATGTTACTAGAAATGGAAAAAAAACTACATGACTAGAATATTTGTCCAAACTTAGCTACAAGAGTCTGAGACCTCTCAGTTTATTTGAACATTACGCTTATCACAAATGTTAAATATAAATTTAATAATATGTCCTTGCATGACTGTATTATGCATCCTTACCACTCAAATTCGTTTAGTTTTATCTCCCTATATTGCATCCCTTTAGTTTTATCTATACAACATCCCTTTAATCAATAATATGAGTGTCAATCTATATTGCATCGCTTTAGTTTTATCTCCTTATTATCTCATTCTCTAATGACAATACTTCAAACTCAAGTAATTCGTTTATTTTCATTGTCTATTAAAGCAGATATATACCCTTTGGATATATAGGTTAAAGGTGTAATCAATGAGTTCTTAAAACAACCTTTTCTCTATGTCAAGGTATGTTGAAGGCGTTAATGAACTCAATTGCTTTGTCTTTAAGGGGAAATTTTAATCAAGCTAAATGAGTACCTGCTTTCACCATATATTTTACCCGATTTGGACTTCCCTTTTCTAGAGATGAATCCTTTCTCACCGGTGCAAGGAAAACCTTATCCTTTGGATATGAGAGGCGAGCTAGGTGACACAACTGCATTCAAGAACTTCAAGAAGTATTCTTCTTCCTTTTATTTTTATTTTTTTGTATACTCCAGTGGTTTAATTCAATACTATATATGCAGATTCTAGCTTTGTTAAAGCTAAATCATTTTCTATCATGTTCCAAATCTAAATATGTGAACATCGATTCATCATATGTATATTTTAATTTCTTGTATAAGGCATTAGTGTTGTTTTCTTCATAATATGCCTTTAATATTCTTTACTTTGCTTAAAAAAAAAGTTTTTATTATTGTGTTACATAGTTTCCCTCTTGTTATATAATTTCCCTCTTCTGCTAATCCCCTAAAATCTTCTAGTAATTACAATGAGATTTTAGAGGATCCAAATGAATGTCTTAAGGCTCTAAACACACATGGCTGTTGAGCATATATATAAATAAGCATACTCTGATCCTCAATCCAATATTATTACAAGTGAAACTGAAGTATGTGCAACTCGTAATCAGCCTCAAGAGCTGCCCCTCCCTCTTGTTATGTGTTCTCACTCATATTTCTTTGTCATGGTTTGGGATTTCTTTTGATTTACTAAACATTGAGCTTCTTTTCTATTAGGTTTGTGAAATCGTAATGGCTGGCCAACCTCTTGAGAAAGTTCAACAATTTATAGATAGAGACCGTTTCATATCTGCTATAGAGGTAAATGATAATAAACTCGTTGCTTTTGATGTTGACTTGAGACCATTATGTTGACCGTATCTAAAGCTATTAGGTATTTTATATGATCAGTTTATTAATATTTAGCTGAAATGAATGGTGTTTGCATGATTAATGCCAAAAGCTAGCCAATGAAAGATGGGAGAAATGTTAAAATAGCTAGTGTGTTCTATATAGTATGTGTTATTGCTTAGCTGCTTTGGTTTTTTATAATTTATTAATCTTAGCTGATTTGATTTATATATTGGCTTCATTATCAGGACATCTACATCCTAAGTTATAGTGGTGTATGATATTGTTGTGAGTTATCTGTAATTCTGTACAAATTATTCTCTCCATTTCTTGGGCTTCTTAAAAAGTTTAATGTTAAGAAAGTGGTTATGGATTTTTATGCAGCTATTACTTTCATAATTCAATTTCCGATGATAGCATTCCTGACATTTTGATGCTAAATCATGTTTATGAAGTTTCCTGTTGAAAGAACAACTTGTAGTTTTTCTTGGATTTGAATGGGCTAAAGAGATTCCAGCCAAGGCTTTGATTATGTTACTTACTAGGAGTTGATTTACGAGTATCTCTGGTGACTTCCGCTCAGTAAGTTTAGAAGCGTGTTATTTATCTGGAAACAATTTACACGTGAAAACTGGTTTGACTGCAATTTTGTGATTCTCATTTTTTGACACATGAAAACAATTATCAACGTACACTTCTGAACGACTTGACCCAAGTAGGCCAAACTGATCACTTATTGCCGTTATTATGCAACTAGTTACTCTAGTTTCTTTTTTAGTTTACCACTCTTCGTTTTTCTATTTTGGACATAATGTTGTTTTCTATTTGCTCTAGTTTTGCTATTTTCGACATAATGGTTTCTCATTGCCCTAGCACTATAAATTTATCTTTTGCAGGCTATGGAGTTTGGGCTCATAGATGAGATGCTGGAAATAGAATACTAGTTGATGTATGCATATGGATGTGATAATTGCCAACTCGGATGATCACATCTTTGGTGTTTCCATTATCTTCACCGTTGAGGTCTGAGTGCATGCATTTTGCCTTTTGTAGCGTACCAATTGTGGTAAATGTGTCTTGAATGATGTATTGAATATGGTCAATGTATGTTGATGGGTGATAATTTAGCTGCAAGTGTATCAATGTATGACATAACTATCTAAATACGTCTAATAACCAAAAAACATCGGAGATCCGAGCAAAAAAAAAAAAAAGCGATGTCTATTTTTGCACATTTGTCGAAAGTGAAGACACAATACTCCGTATGATTTATGAAGCCACGAAAAATATCAAAATTGAAATGTTACCCGATGTCAATAGGAAATACTTATATCATTACACCAATATAAAACGATGTTTTACAACATAATAACATCGTTTTTTTAATTGAAAAATGATTTGAAAATATACTAATAATATCGACTTTAAAATATTCAATATGACACATTATATTTATATAAATTAATATCATAAAATGATAAATAAATAGAGAGTGCACACAAAATGAATAATGTATAACCGATGTGTATATCAATTTAAAACATCTCTTATTAAAATTATAGCGATGTTAATGTCAAATTTTGTATTGCTCTACATTGTTTCAAACGTCTAGAAATGCAAAATAACAATGGTTGAACATTAGGTTCATTAACCAAAACGTAATTATATCAAAATATTTAAATCATTATCAAACATAAAAACGATGTTATAAATTGTTATAGACATCGGTTAAAAACCAATGTGGTAAAGTTGGGATCTTTAGTACCACCCACTAACACGTTGAATTTTTTTTTTAACATTGGGTTTTAACCGATGTCTATGAACAGAATTCTAGTAGTGAGCCCCAATGATTTAGGCTCTCAACTGCCTACAGATTCAAAGAAGAGCAATATTTGCAGCTGTAAAAATACTAACAAGTAGAAAATCCTAAAAATAAAGTTTGAATTCAACATTGACCTTGCCAGTCTAATTTCCTTTAAAAAAAAACAAGATTGGTAAAGTTGAATTCCATAATTCCAATCAAGAAATTCAGGTAAAAGCATACCATAAACAAATGAAGAAATTCATGTAAAAGCATGTCAAAAATAAGAATTTGGTTGTATATTTTAGACACGAAGTGAGTCCACCAACAACAATAATTTTCTCTTGGTTTGCCTCTATGTTTTAGACACTAAGTTGAAATTATCATAAAATAGTCCAGCAGAAAACAGTTAAAAGAAAATTATTTGAAAATATTTGATTTTATCCCAATCTACTAGAAACATCCAAACAAAAAAAACGTTTATGAAGCCCTCAACACTCCTCCTTAGTCACTGGTTGTGCACAAAGAAACAAGATGCTGGTTGTGATTAATGGGAACAAAGAAAATTATAAGTAAGCTAGTGTGATGAATGTGAACAAAGAAACATACAAGACATATTGGGGAATGCTAAGTCTTGTGTTGTGTTATACCTGAGCTCCAAGAGTATGAAGAAAAGTCCATGTAGCCCTTCCAAACTCCTTAGTCACTGATTGTGCAGAGTCACAAGATGTTGGTTTATGCTGCCAAATCGGAAGACATATTAGATAAATTCATGATAGCTATTAGCTGAAAAATATAGCCAACAAAGTGTGAAAGGAACCTTGTGTGTTCCTTGTAAATATGCAATAAAGAATGGTATGAAACATGTCATACATGTTCATTCGAGAAAATTAAGTCATGAAAAAAAAAAACAAATGCAATTCCAAGAGGAAAAATATGGATGATATAAATACAATAAACCAAAATTGAACAAGGTTGAACAAGGAAAAAACTATTTCACATAGGTTGCACTAACAAATGTTATCTCACCTTTTTCCCCTTTTCTTCTTTTCATCTATTCCACCTAAAACTGAACAATGTTGAACTTCATCAATCTGTAAAAGGTTTTAGTTTTACAAACAATTCTTCAATTCAATTTGACAATAGATTCAAACAAGGATGATATATATACAATAAACCAAAGCATTATGTAACATTAATACAATATTTAGGTCCCATATTTCAATGAAAGGTCCCATGGATCCAACATCAACGAAGTTAAGATTGCAATGACAAAAACATTCAGTAAAAAACTAGAGGGATTGCAATGACAAAAACTAGAGAGAAACATTTATCAAATATACTAAAGAGAGAATTAGACTAAAGAGTTCTTTAGTGAATGATAATATGCATATGCTTCAACACAGTAGTTCAATAGTTTATATTACTCTTCAAATACAATATGTTTCAAATTTCTTTTGAAAAGGTTTCTAACTTGGGAATCTATGATGCAAGTTTTCCGTGGAGGATATGAAAGCACATGATATTGGAAGCATATCAATAACTATATTCCCAAATAGTGTGCAGCAAAATAAATCTCATCTGATATTCTAATCTAAAGTCTCAACACTAATACCCTAAAATCTGATTTCCTATTGTCAAATCTAAGTACTAAAACATCAAAAATAATCAGTGATAGTAATGAAAGAAATAACATAAATTAGAGTACATATATTGAAATTAGGGTTGCAGATTCGAAAAGGAGCCTTGGAGGGTTGGGGCGGTGCGGTTGATGGCGGAGCCGTGGAGGGCTGAAGGCGGAGCAAACTCTCTAGCTTCCAAGTCCATCTGCAAAATGAACAAATGAAATCAAGAAAAGTTCAAGGTTTTTTTACAGATTTGGATGAGAGAGAGATAGAGAGACTTGTTAAGGAGGAAGATGAAAAGAGGAACTGAACCGAACGACAGAGGTCGACGGAGATGGGAACCGAGTGAGTGTGCTCGGAGGAGGCGCGGAGGTGCTCTGTTGTTGTGCTCTGTGTGCGCGCCAGCCGGACTGGGGTTGCTCGGAGGAGGGCAATTTGAGAGATGAAATAGGGATTTGGAGGGTGAATATGAGATTTGAGTGAGAGGGAGGTGATCTGGAGAGAGGGACATCAGAGATTTGGAGGGTGAATCTGAGATTTGGAGGGTGAGTATGTAGTGGCCGACGGCGTCGGGTTGAGGCGAGAGCGAAGGCGAGCAAACGAGAATTGAGAGAGGGACATTAGAAAATGAGAGGCCGAGGGAGGAGAATGAGGCAGCTCTGGAGAAAGAGAAACGGGATACAAATAGATTTAGGGTTAGTTGATTAAAGAGAGTTACAAATTTTTGGTGAAATTTTAGGCGTGAAAAATATCCCGCCAAATACAATTGTTTTTATTAGATATCCCGCCAAATAGATGATTTCATATCTATATTTTATAACATTATATATATATATTTAATATTTATATGTTTATAGCTTTTGAGTTGTTGCTAATAACTTTTATAAATATAACATTATAGTATTAAAAAAAACATGAACTCATATAAATATGAAATTATATATTTAATATTTGTATGATTTTTATTTTATTTTTATAGCACTTATATATTTAAATATAAAATTTTGTTATTCTATTAAATCGATTATCTATAAAATTAGAACCAATATATTCTATAAAACTAGAACTCTCTTAATCTCAATCTCAAATATATCTCGATTATGCCTGATCTTAATTCCTGAAAAGGTAAATATATAGATAGGGTGATAACACTAGATATACAAAAGATGAGACCAAACTCAGTGTCTCATGAAAAAGGGGAACCGTATACCCAAAATGGCCCCTATACCCTCCAAAAGACAGCAAATCTAACTAAGTACCCAACACTTCATCCACCGCCGACTAGTGCTACTAGTCGCTCATGCCACCTACCTCCTAAAATTCATCTACCTAAGTAAGAATTTTTTCCAAGTGTATTCCGTGGGTGTCTTGCACTTCTACTTCACGGAAATACGAGCTTTACAACTATCAATAATAATATTAGCATAAACATGGGGATCAAAAGTTACATTACCAAATACACATTTATTCCTTCCCATCCAGGTGAAATACACCAACGCTTCAAAAGCCAGCAACTTAGCTTGAAATGGCAATGTTTTTCGGCGATTGGGGGCCCCACTGGCAAACCACTGAAGCCCAGCTTCAATCGATTGGAACCTGCACCCCACGCCGGCCCAACTCTACACTAAAGACTGTACCTGCCTGATTGCTGGACAACTGAACCACAGGTGTGAAGCCGTTTCCTCCTCCTGCTTGCACAAGACACACATGGAGGCATCATTCCCCTTCCAATACTTCACTCGATTTCCAGTTTGCAATCTGTTCCTTACCGGAAGCCAAACGATGAAGGCCCATTTCCTACTCTGCAGTTTCTTCCACAATTACTCTCCCCAACAAGTCTCAGCACCCCTGTCCCTTAACAACTCATAAGTTTTCGAGTAGGACAAACCCCCACTCGGCTTCAAGATCGGCTGAAGAGAGATCGGGTGGTTGTTGGAAACTGACAGTGCGCTTCTGACGTCATTCCTCGTCTCAAGGATGCTCTTCCAGAACCAGGAATCGTCAACTTTCAGGTTGACATCCCACACATCCACACCTCTAAGGTGATTCTGGGCACACCAACGAAGCCAAATGCTCGGTGATGCAAGGGCCAGATCCCCTAGCAACTTGGCCTGAACACTTCTGTTCCGTGCTAAGATCTCTCTAATATCTAGGCCACCCTCAGCTAGGGGCTTGGTAACATAATCCCACGCCACTAGATGCTTATGCCCTTCATTACTACCATTCCATAAGAAACGTCTGCACATGCTTTCCACTCGATGAACTACTCCTTTGGGAAGAATAAGGACACGGCTCCAGAAGGTGAATACGCCAGTGCAAACAGCTTTCACCAACTGCAACCTCCCAGCATAAGAAAGCTTTCTGGTAGCCCATGTCTGAATATGTTTCTCAATTTTCCCATACAGGTCCCCATATTCATGAACTTTGACTTTTTTAGAGTGAAGAGGAATACCCAGGTATTTGATCGGGAGGCTTCCTTACTCAAAGCCCAGCTGCTGAACAATAAACTTGGCCACACTGTCTAACACCCCTGAGATGAACACAATACTCTTCTCACTGTGATTGAGATAAAAGTTGATCTTAATTCAACTTTTATCTCAATCACGGTTTCAAATCTCAAATAAGAAATGTCCATAAATTAGTGCCAATCTCAAATATTGATCTTTATCTTAATCTTGATTTCAATCTCCAATCTCAAATTTTAAATCTTGATCTCAATCTCGAACACAAATTGGGAATTCATAATACTTAACTTATATCATAACAACTCTATATATAACTACCAAAATTTCAATCTCAAATTGTGGATCAAGACGTATTTGTACTTTTTAAAAGGAGAATTCAAAGACCTACAACTTTGGTGTTTACCAAATTTTCAAATTTGGCCTCGAGAATAGCGAAATCGGGACTTCAATTTGATGGATAGGGTAGAAATCGGGACTTCAATCTCGAATTTAATCTCCATCTCAAATATCAACTCTCAATCACAATTCTCAAATATGAAATCCCAATCTCAAAAATCGATCTTGATCTTAATCTTGATTTCAAATCTCAATGACAAATCTCAAATCACAATCTCAATCTCAAATATCAATCTCAACCATTAACTCGGTCTCAAACATCAAATCTCACTCTCAATTCTCAAATGTAAAATGTAAAGTCTCGGATTTTCAAATCCTAATTTT
Source organism: Persicaria tinctoria (assembly GCA_037127255.1). Taxonomy (NCBI): domain Eukaryota; kingdom Viridiplantae; phylum Streptophyta; class Magnoliopsida; order Caryophyllales; family Polygonaceae; genus Persicaria; species Persicaria tinctoria. The sequence continues at coordinate 54,844,106 of JBANSL010000006.1, read as the reverse complement.
TCGGAAAAAGAGAATTAAAAATGGAATTTAATCGGTTTTAAAACTCGTTTAATGGATTCCGACCGGAATATAAAATTCGACGAATAATTTCCATTATTTCATCTCGAAAATTCAAAATAATTATCGGATGGCGATATCCTTGTCGATTTTAAAAATCTAATTGATCGATAGAGCGAGAGTCGGAAAAACTAACATTTGAGAACTAATTGCGGGATTCAAAATTCGCGTATTTGGAATTTATTTCCGGGTATTGGTTAACCAAATTCATACTCAATCTTCACCCCTCCCATCACTCACCATACCCTTCAATTCACCCCCATACCCCGTCATTCTTCATTCATCATCATCACCAACTCCCTCACCTCACCATACCTCCTTCAAATCACTCCTTTCCCATCTCTTTCATTCACCATCACCAACATCACGGTTGTTCTTTGCCATAACCACCTTCATACCATCATCTTCTTTACTTCATCCCCAACTCCGACACCATTAGTTCACAGCGCCACCACTACCTTCCTCCATCGCCGCCACCACCTCCATCATCACCACCGTCGCTCTCCATCGACCACCGTTGGCGCCAACAGCAACACCTCCTCCTCACGAAGCCGACGTCCAACGAAGTCAGCGACCGGTCGAGAGCTCACAGCGCCACCACCGAAGCTCCTCCCTCCTCTATTTCGCGAAGCCTCGTTCCGGTAAGTCGTTCTCCTCTACCTCCGATCCAAATCACCCCCGAGCTGCTCCATCACACTCATCTATGTCCGGTGCAGGTTCGACGATCCATCGCGAGCCACCGACGAAGCCCAGATCTCCGATCGAGAGCTCCAAAGTCGCGAAAAATCCATCTCGGTGAGCTCCGAATTTATACTCGTTTCGATTCGTTTTCTTAGTCCTTTTCGATGCGTAGGCTAGTCGAGAGTGAGTGTGGGCTGAGTGCGGGATGTTCGGGCGGGCTTGAGATCTCCAGCGACAGCTCCGGTGAGCTGGGATTGGTGATCGAGAGCGAGGAGCGAGCGCTGGTGAGTGAGGGAGCCGACGACGAGCAACAGCGAGAGCTAACAGGGGCAGCGAGCGCGAGCACGAGAGGCAGGCCGGCGGGAGCTGTCGGGCGAAGCCATGGCGGAATTCTTCTTTGAATTAGGAAGAAGATGAAGAAGCCGATGTGGCTATGTGTGCCCCCTTTTTCTAACATTATTTATATTGTGTGATTTGTTAGCCGGTTGGGATTTAAGCGGGTTCGGTATGGTTCGGGTTATCCGTTTATTATTTAACTTATTAATGGTAATTAAAATATTTTATAATAGTAATTGAGGATTTAAAAGATAAATTATTATATTTTGGGAGAATTATAAGGGTTGATTTATTAAATAAAAATGGTCGGGATTTTAGAGAATCTGGAAATAATTTATAAAAGTGTCAAATAAATGGTATTTAAAATATCATCTAATACTATTTTAGATTTAAAATATATTATTGGGACTTCAAGATTTATAAAGAATTTGGAAAAGAATTTCAAGGTTGGAAAGTAATCTAACAAATAAATTTAAAAGGGGATTTGTCGAGTATTTTCAAGGGTTGGGATACTTAACTATTTAAACTGGGATTTGAAACGGTTCTGAAACTAACTTGGGAATAAGACTTATTTGATGACTAACTAGCATTATAATATGATTGCTTGACTAACGGTATGATATGCATGACTAATAGTATGACTTGTGGTGAATTATTATATGAGATTAAAGGTTGGATGATTATGACGATCTAGTAGGATTTTATATCACACAAATTATGTCTTATGATTTTGATGAACCGTTGACGTATATGCGGAAATGATGTATTTAAACATGCGGAATTGGTTGAATGATTTATGGAGAACGATGTGGTCTTGAGGAGCGGATGATGTGATGAAATGACTTTCATAATATGTTACTTGTTCTATTGATTGAGGTGTGCTTGGGTGCTTAATAGTTGGATGTAGACTTATGTATATTCCATTATATACTAGGTGATACTCTGTGATTGTGACTACTGTGTGCTGGATTCTTCTATTGCCAATCTGCTAGTCAGGTAAGTACCTCCGGGGCTTACTCAGTAACCAGTACCTCCTGCCTGATGTGTCATATAGTATGTAGGTGTTTCATATGCATAAGAGCATGCCATGTAGTATCATGCTTAGGAATTGCACTTACGAATGAGCATTCTTATTCTGTATGCGTTTGAATACAGAACGGTCGTTATATGTGAGTCCTAGAGTCCTTGCTAGGGTCATAGGGCAGCCCAGTTTCATCGGGTGTTGTCCTCCTTGAGTTATTTATATATATATATATATATATATCACGAGATACGAGATGAGCATGAGATGCGATATGATGATGAGATTTGATATGCTATATTATCGAACTGGCCAGTCTCCACCCTATCTGTAAAGGGGGTGGTGGTAGAAGAGGGATATACCACTTGGTATTATTTGTTAAGGCCTTACTTAATATTTAGCACATATGAATTAGGAACATGATAGTGTGGTTAATATTCCAGTACTGCATGAAGGCATCCTTTATTCTAGGTATAGGCGTATTATATGTCCTCAACGCGGTCAGAGGACCCGCGGGCGGACTCTTGGCCTGACTTGGTGGTATAGTTTTAGGTACCCGATACACTGCTTGATTTTGTGCTGTTATGACGGGGTCTATTCATATGGCGGAGAGTGAGTGTTTGAAACCGGACTTCACCAGATTCACGCTTTTGGGATTTCTCCCTAATTATACTCTGTTTTGACCCGGCTCTGTCGTGGCACTGGTTGTATCACTTTCAGAACTTATGCCCTTTGCATGATAAAGGATTTCCCGTGTTGTAGACTCAGGACAGGTATAGGGGTTTACCCCGGGGTCTCCAACGGACCTTCCAGATTTGGCTACGAAATCCCACTTTAAACTACACATCTTCGATTTAAAACCTTCAACCTGTACTCGGGGAGCAAGATCTCAACGAGGGGTTTCATCCCTCGAAACGTAACTCGGGAATCATAATCCCGGGCCGTTACAAAGGTGGTATCAGAGCTGAGGTTTTGCAATCCGAGTACAATAGGTTGAAGATGGTTTTGAAAAGCGCCCAATGTTTTCAAAGGGTTTTGAAAAATATTTTCAAAAGGGCAAAATGAATTTAATTGGACTTAAACCTAAAATGAATAAAGGGGAAACAATTTCGTGGGTAGAGACTAAAGCGATAGACATCTCTTATGGATGTAGAACTCGGAAAACAGTAGGCAAAACACTAGCTTTTTTTTACAGATGGGCCTAGAAGACTCCAAGGAGCACCACGAAGGTTGGAGTGTCGAGTTAGGAGGCCGTGAGGTTCTTGCCCCTCCGGTCAGCTGTCCCTCGAAGGACGGCATAGATCGTCTCTATGCTTACGTTATGTATACATATATGCAATTGGGCCCGAGGGCTATCCTTCTCGAAGAGGATCATATTAATACTTGTTGATTGCTTCCGTGTTGAGTGCTATTGTGCTTAGGATAGTGAACTAATCAGAATGCCTTAACTTGAGCATGTAAATGACTGTATGTGCAAACGGGATAGCGGGAGGAAACCTTGTTCTTATGTAATCAGATTTTCTGTCTTGTCGGAATAGTTCTCCCATAGTACAACCCCCTTGATAATCCTGATTCCATCGTCCATCCCACCAAAGCACTTGGATGTGTTAGTAAGGGTCGATGGTGTCCGTTCCTCTTTACTTGAGTCCTATTTGTAATCCAACCATAGATGATCATCGAGTCTCATACCTAATGTCAACGTTCTCTACGGGAAATTTGGGTCGGTCAACTAACTACTTTCGGGGATTGTGTATAATGTGAGGGTTACCTGAGATTGATTATCGACATTCTTCTGAGATAGAAGTGAGTTGTCTTATGGAGTCATCCCTTTCGATCCTCGTAATGGCCAACCATGTCTTCTTGCCACAAGAGTCTAAACACGAGTTCTACCCTCTACCTCTCAGAAACGGCGTGAATGTCCTTGTGTTCAGGGAGTCATACTAGCGTCCCACGGGGAAACGGAGTGGTGAGTTGGTGATTGTCCTTAAAGAATTATGTCAAGTTATAATGATAGCCTCCTTGTGATTTCATGACATGCTATATTGGTATAATTTAGCATGACTTGTTTGGTACCTTACATGGTTGCACTTATGAGTGGATGTATGTGTCGTATGTATTGAATTCCCATGATTACTGTCTCCCTATGAACTAGGTCCAAGATAGTGTGACAAACTCTCGTTGCATGTTTAACACGTGAATCAGATGACTTAGCATGCCAGATTAACCTGATTAGACCTCATTGATTGTGTACAAGTTTAATGAGTATTGCTAGTATCATGTAAGACATATACCTCCCAGTTATAGGACCTCGTATGATTGTGTGACGTCCTAGTCTTACTATGCGAATATGGATGTATGTGATGAGATAGTTTCTATACCAACCCTGCATGAACTGACCATACCCTTAGCATGATTTTAGGGTACACCTTAGCATGCTTTCCGTAATATTATGACTTGCTTAATTGTGTATCTAAATGAGTGATATGTCGTGCATATGATATCCTGGGATGTTTGCTAGATCTTGCATAACTTATGCCATATATGTTCCATGTCAGTTTGTGCATACATGTTCTTAGTCTGTCAAGCATGATTGGTGAATGAAATGATAGGTTGCTAGCTTGTTCTGCGCACATATAAAGATGATTATATGAACATGTTATGAATGCATAAATCGATATTCCTTGAGATAGGTGCATACTAGTGTGAAATAATGTGATGATATCTCTTGATTTTTATGTAATTGTGTGCCACAATTATAAGGGCATCGTTGTAACTCTCGGGTTGGGATCTTCTCCTTGGTCTCGTCATCCCTAGTCCTGGTCCATGTCTGAATTCTTAAGGAAGTTGTGTTGCCCGCCCTTGTCTCTCCCCTATCTCCGTAACTTCTAACCCTTATGATCCTTCGATGAGCGCCGACATGTAAGAAAGGACCGACGACCAAGTGGCACCAGAGTGGCGCAACGGAAAGTGTGATGGGTCCATGACCCCTAGGCCCCAGGAACAACGTCACCGATGGCAAAAAGGACGAATATGCTTCAAAGATGGCAATCGTGAACAGGCTCCTCCCAGTTGACACGAAGAAGAACATTCTTAATTCAAATCGTGGATTCTTCTATACTAATCGGAATTGATGTTGTGTGATAGGCCTAGAACTGACATAATTGAATGTGTGATGACGGATGTCCTGCACTGGTAGCAATGATTGTCTGACTAACTTGTTTATGTGATGATGTGCCTTGTTTCTTGGTATAATGACTTGCTGGTGAGTAGGTTATGGGTTATATGCCTGGTGGTGCTTTCTTCTTGAGCTTGAGTCGTGAGAGTCTTCGGTGAGACGGGTCGAAAAGTGGCAGGTGGATTAAGGTCTTCGGATTGGGTCTTTGGTTGTGTGAGATGGGGGTGCAGGAATGATGTGTTAGTTTGAGTAGAGCCGAGTGAGTTGGGATGTGTTGAAGATAGTGGTCCGTGAGTACAGATGAGCTATCAAGTAGGTCTTAGGTGGGGAGTGGGGCTAGTATGCCGAGATTTTGAGGGGGGGTGTCCTAGTGAGAAGTGGTAGTCTAGGCAGGTAGTGTGTGCGAGTAGTATAAGAGAGTAGTTGACTGAGGTCTGGACTATTTTCATTAGGGTGATCTTGAGATTAGGTGTGGGTAGAGGTAGTTAGGATAGTTCTAGAGGTGGATGGGCGAGCTAGGAGTTGATCGGGGAATTCTTGAGGGGATGTGTTGTGAGACGGATTGGTGTGCTAAGGAAGGTGTCTAAATAGTCTATGAGCGGATCGTGGGCGGTGTCAAGGATGATCGATTAAGGAATGTCTGAGGAATTGTAGAAATTGGGACTAGGTGATGTGTGCTGAGAGTGGGGGCGATTTCGGTAAGGGATGAAGTTGAGGAATTTCCTAGGAAAAGTAGTATGAGGTTGCTTGGGAAATTATCGATCGGGAATATTAGGTTGTTCATATCAGGGTTGTTCGTGTGATGAGTATTTGGGGTTGTTTAGATAGGATTGGTAACGCTTGGGGAGTTTATGAGTGGAGGTTATTGTGGCTATTGAAGTATTTGAGAATATGAGATGAGTCTTCGAGGAAAGGCTGGTAACTATGCAATGATGTAGTTGAGATTCCTAGTAAGACTGTGGGCTTAAGGTTGAGATAGAGAGATTATGCGCATGGATTTGGGAACTAGGCAAAGGAGAAGTTATTGAGGACGCTAGAGAGGCTTTTGAAGGTTGGTGAAGTTGCGGTGCTTAGAAACTTCGAACGAGGATGTCATAGGAATTTGGTGAAAATGATGATCGGTAAATAAGGTTTTAAGTGGTAGAGATTTCGAAGTTGAGGAAGCGATCTGAGGCAATTTAGGGAAACATGCAGAGTTGAGGGAACTAGTCTAGGTAGAGTATGCCGGGAAGAGGATCTAGCGTGGGTCGACTTGATGGTCATGGTGATTCGTGGTTGGGAGTACCACTAGTTGGGTTCTGCATTAGAATTGGTCGGGAGTGTCATGTGTGAGATGATAAGTATGAGTTGGGTTCTTAGAGGTGGATGGTTAGTGAGGGCGATTAGAGGTGTGGGGAGTATGATCAGGTTAACAAGGTGATTCGAGATGTCTCTTTGGGGGATGATGTTCAGGCGGAGTCTTGAGAGCCTAGGAAAAGTAAGCGAGATTGTTAAGAAGTGTCTAGATCAATCGTGAGAGTGGTTCAGTTGAGGACTCGGAATTTTCTATTAGAGGGTAAAGATGGGACTGATAGAAGACGCTCAGGGCAAGAACGTGTTATATATGGAGTCTTGGTAGTAGATTGAGTTGTTCAGCTAGTCGAAATGAGGGAATTTTGTGATTTGGGAACCCCGAAAGATAGTTTTAAATAGTCGAGTGGAAGGTAGGACTTGAGATCGGGATGTCGAAGTGGATTGGCCCTTAGATGGCTTGATGGCATAGGAGTTGGGATACCTTGTATTTGGTTTGGGTATTCGACCTTGATTGCGAATAGTTATGAGGCTAGAAAGGTTGTATGTGAGCAGGATACAATGGTGCCTAGAACTGGTAGTGGATTTAGTTGGTAGACGTCGGTGAAGTTGATCTTAGTGCAAGGGATGATGAGTAGTGGTCGTGTCTCTTCATGATGGGTAGTGTAAGGCAGATTCTCCTGAGGTAGTGATCTAGTGTATACTTTTACTTGGGGCCGAATGTTGTGCGAATTCTATGCTATAGACGATGTTGATTCTCTAATGTGTTGCCATTGACAATAGGGAACTATTAGTACTAACATAGTTATCCCTGAACTCGATGGAATGCTACTGTACGGAAGCAGTTGTTTGCCTCTAATACGATGACGCTTGGTAGTTAGAATGAGTATGATGTATTTATATGATTGATATAACGTGCTTATATGATTGATATGGTGTGTAACTTCCGTGAGATGATGTGATAAATTCTACCATATATGATACGATGCTAGATATGCTATGCTATGTGGCTATTCTTGAGGTGATTATGTCATTCTATTAAACGTGAGCTATGATTGCTATTATATATACGATCCATGATGATGGAAATGATAGAAATTGAACTGTTGAACATTGATTCTGACTTGAACCTAGGAAGGAAATATGGGATTAGCCCTTAGAGGTGGATGATTCCACCTCTTGAGATTTGAAAATTGCTTGATTAACGTCGGGTTAGGGAATTTTGAATGGTGTTTAAAAAAAAGGACTGAGTTGGATTTAGAGAATCGAACGCGATTAATAACTTCAATGATTTTGAGACCAAACATTTTCAAACTAAGAACTCTCTTGAAATTTTCTAACTGAGCTTGCATTATGACGCCCCACGAATTGGATACATGCATTTTATAGGGGCCCTTATAGATTGCCTACTAAGACCTAGTGGAGATGTTGTAATGTTTTTCGAGTTATGATATAGCCGAGAAGTCGAAGTAAGGATGTGGTAGGGGCCCATATTACATTCTTGCTACGATCTATTGGAGATATTATGATTATGACAACGGTACTGTGAGGATCTCATAAGGGCACTTATGAGGTGCTTACGGGATCAATGACATGATCCTTGAACTCACCAATTCTAAACTTCATCCCATGTTTTAAGATGATTTTAGTCTCGGGGACGAGACTTGTTTTTAGAGGTGGATGATGTAAAGTCTCGGATTTTCAAATCCTAATTTTTCGGAAAAAGAGAATTAAAAATGGAATTTAATCGGTTTTAAAACTCGTTTAACGGATTCCGACCGGAATATAAAATTCGACGAATAATTTCCATTATTTCATCTCGAAAATTCAAAATAATTATCGGATGGCGATATCCTTGTCGATTTTAAAAATCTAATTGATCGATAGAGCGAGAGTCGGAAAAACTAACATTTGAGAACTAATTGCGGTATTCAAAATTCGCGTATTTAGAATTTATTTCCGGGTATTGGTTAACCAAATTCATACTCAATCTTCACCCCTCCCATCTCTCACCATACCCTTCAATTCACCCCCATACCCCGTCATTCTTCATTCATCATCATCACCAACTCCCTCACCTCACCATACCTCCTTCAAATCACTCCTTTCCCGTCTCTTTCATTCACCATCACCAACATCACGGTTGTTCTTTGCCATAACCACCTTCACACCATCATCTTCTTTACTTCATCCCCAACTCCGACACCATTAGTTCACAGCGCCACCACTACCTTCCTCCATCGTCGCCACCACCTCCATCATCACCACCGTCGCTCTCCATCGACCACCGTTGGCGCCAATAGCAACACCTCCTCCTCACGAAGCTGACGTCCAACGAAGTCAGCGACCGGTCGAGAGCTCACAGCGCCACCACCGAAGCTCCTCCCTCCTCTATTTCGCGAAGCCTCATTCCGGTAAGTCGTTCTCCTCTACCTCCGATCCATATCACCCCCGAGCTCCTCCATCACACTCATCCATGTCCGGTGCAGGTTCGACGAGCCATCGCGAGCCACCGACGAAGCCCAGATCTCCGATCGAGAGCTCCGAAGTCGCGAAAAATCCATCTCGGTGAGCTCCGAATTTATACTCGTTTCGATTCATTTTCTTAGTCCTTTTCGATGCTTAGGCTAGTCGGGAGTGAGCGTGGGCTGAGTGCGGGATGTTCGGGCGGGCTTGAGATCTCCGGCGACAGCTCCGGTGAGCTGGGATTGGTGATCGAGAGCGAGGAGCGAGCGCTGGTGAGTGAGGGAGCCGACGACGAGCAGCAGCGAGAGCTAGCAGGGGCAGCGAGCGCGAGCACGAGAGGCAGGCCGACGGGAGCTGTCGGGCGAAGCCATGGCGGGATTCTTCTTTGAATTAGGAAGAAGATGAAGAAGCCGATGTGGCTATGTGGCCCCCTTTTTCTAACATTATATATATTGTGTGATTTGTTAACCGGTTGGGATTTAAGCGGGTTCGGTACCGTTCGGGTTATCCGTTTATTATTTAACTTATTAATGGTAATTAAAATATTTTATATTAGTAATTGAGGATTTAAAAGATAAATTATTATATTTTGGGAGAATTATAAGGGTTGATTTATTAAATAAAAATGGTCGGGATTTTAGAGAATCTGGAAATAATTTATAAAAGTGTCAAATAAATGTTATTTAAAATATCATCTAATACTATTTTAGATTTAAAATATATTATTGGGACTTCAAGATTTATAAAGAATTTGGAAAAGAATTTCAAGGTTGGAAAGTAATCTAACAAATAAATTTAAAAGGGGATTTGTCGAGTATTTTCAAGGGTTGGGATACTTAACTATTTAAACTGGGATTTGAAACGGTTCTGAAACTAACTTGGGAATAAGACTTATTCGATGACTAACTAGCATTATAATATGATTGTTTGACTATCGGTATGATATGCATGACTAATAGTATGACTTGTGGTGAATTATTATATGAGATTAAAGGTTGGATGATTATGACGATCTAGTAGGATTTTATATCACACAAATCATGTCTTATGATTTTGATGAACCGTTGAGGTATATGCGGAAATGATGTATATGAACATGCGGAAATCGTTGAATGATTTATGGAGAACGATATATATATATCACGAGATACGAGATGAGCATGAGATACGAGATGAGCATGAGATGCGATATGATATGATGATGAGATTTGATATGCTATAGTATCGAACTGGCCAGTCTCCACCCTATCTGTAAGGGGGGTGGTGGTAGAAGAGGGATATACCACTTGGTATTTTTTGTTAAGGCCTTACTTAATATTTAGCACATATGAATTAGGAACATGATAGTGTGGTTAATATTCCAGTACTGCATGAAGGCATCCTTTATTCTAGGTATAGGCGTATTATATGTCCTCAACGCGGTCAGAGGACCCGCGGGCGGACTCTTGGCCTGACTTGGTGGTATAGTTTCAGGTACCCGATACACTGCTTGATTTTGTGCTGTTATGACGGGGTCTATTCATATGGCGGAGAGTGAGTGTTTGAAACCTGACTTCACCTGATTCACGTTTTTGGGATTTCTCCCTAATTATACTCTGTTTTGACCCGGCTCTGCCGTGGCACTAGTTGTATCACTTTCAGAACTTATGCTCTTTGCATGATAAAGGATTTCCCGCGTTGTAGACTTAGGACAGGTATAGGGGTTTACCCCGGGGTCTCCAACGGACCTTCCAGATTTGGGTGTGAAATCCCACTTTAAACTACACATCTTCGATTTAAAACCTTCAACCTGTACTCGGGGCGCAAGATCCCAACGAGGGGTTTCATCCCTCGAAACGTAACTCGAGAATCATAATCCCGGGCCGTTACATAAAATCTCAATATCAAATGTCGATCTTGATCTTAATCTTGATTTCAAATCTCAATGACAAATCTCAAATTGCAATCTCAATCTCAAATATCAAATTTCACTCTCAATTCTCAAATATAAAATCTCAATATCAAATGTCGATCTTGATCTTAATCTTGATTTCAATTCTCAATCTCAAATTTAATCTCAATCTCAAATATCAAATCTCACTCTCAATTTTCAAATATAAAATCTCAATATCAAATGTCGAACTTGATCTTAATCTTGATTTCAAATCTCAATGACAAATCTCAAATTGCAATCTCAATCTCAAGTCTCGACCTCAAACTTAATATCAATCTCAAATATCAATTCTCCCTCTCAATTCTCAAATATAAAATCTCAATATCAAATGCCGATCTTGATCTTAATCTTGATTTCAAATCTCAATGACAAATCTCAATCTCAAATTTAATCTCAATCTCAATCATCAAATCTCACTCTCAGTTCTCAAATATAAAATCTCAATATCAAATGTCGATCTTGATCTTAATCTTGATTTCAAATCTCAATGACAAATCTCAAATTGCAATCTCAATCTCAAATCTCGGTCTCAAACTTAATCTCAATCTCAAATATCAAATTTCACTCACAATTCTCAAATATAAAATCTCAATATCAAATGTCGATCTTGATCTTAATCTTGATTTCAAATCTCAATCTCAAATTTAATCTCAATCTCAAATATCAAATCTCACTCTCAATTTTCAAATATAAAATCTCAATATCAAATGTCGATCTTAATCTTAATCTTGATTTTAAATCTCAGTGACAAATCTCAATCTCGATCTCAGATTGTCTATCGATCTCAATGTCAAGTCTCGACCTCAAAATTAATATCAATCTGAAATATCAATTCTCCCTCTCAATTATCAAATATAAAATATCAATATCAAATGTCAATCTTGATCTTAATATTGATTTCAAATCTTAATGGCAAATCTCAAATCTCAAATCTCGATCTTAATCTCAATCTCAAACTCAAATCGGAGTCTCAAAACCTCGATCTTGATCGTAATGTTGATCTCAAATATTTTACCATGATTTATGTTTTAATATTTTTTATTAATTTTTTATATTTTTAATTGGTTACAAAATCTACCATTTTAACTTGAGTTCTTTTTAAATATTTTATCCACAAAAGTCATATATAAATCTTTTGATTTTATATAGATACATCACTTTCTTCTCAGAATTAGAGCGGGAAAACTTGGCACCTTTGTTTTAGGAACTCAAGTGACGAACATATGCTATGTTCGTCGCTTGAATGTCTGCAAATTTCCCCCAAATAAAGCGGGAACTTTGGCTCCAATTATATTGCTAAAAAGTCCACCAATTATATTACTAAAAAATGTCTTAAATATTTCCAAAAAATGCACCCCAGATTATTATTTTCTCAAAATTTATTTAAATGAATTATACATATATAATGAAATTGAAAAAACTTTCAAGTATAATAAATGCGACTATATATTTACATGTTTATTCAAAAATCAACGGACGAGATAAGATGGAAATGGAGAAGGAAGATGGAGTGCCCATAGGGTCGAACCATATAAAATGTTACCATACATTAAATGTGGCAAGTAACATTCATTAAAGCGACTTTAAAAAAAGTCACAACTCAGGTGACGTATTTAGCATATGTTCGTCGCCTAGGTGATATAAGTAATAAATTTGTCAGACCTACCCTCATTCAGGCGACGTACTTATTCAAACTTCGTCACCCCAACAACCTGCAATTTAAGTTGGACCTACCGACTCTCACTCAGGCGACGACTCTACATACGTTCGTCGCCTGAATTTACTCAAGCGACGATCAAATGATAACTTCCTCGCCCGAGCTTTGGTCTCTTTTGACTTTCCTTGGATTCAACTCAGGTGACGAAAATGTATATGGTACGTCACCTGAATGCTTCTCAAGCGACGAACCCACAAATGTACGTCACCTCACTTGTAAAATGGCATAGTGAATGCATTAAAATCTGATACGTAAATTTCAAGTCTCTCTATATAGATAGATGCTTAAGTTGAACTCAGTCGCAGCTCCTGTTCACACATTGATCAATAAAATAAGCACAAATAAAAAATAGATAATTATAAACTCATTCGGGCGTAATATAAAAAATAAATAGATGACTTTTTCATATTTTCTAATTAAAAAAGAAAAACAAGTGGGAATTTGAAGTCCCAAACGGTTATATATATGTGTGGGTGTGTCATGCAGCTATTATATTTCCATTATCACATCACATCCCTCTTCTCCCGGCCATCTTCTGAGGGGGAAAAAGCAAAAAACAAGAAAGCTTGAGTGGTTTCAATGGCGAAATCATTTACAAACCTCCTACAGACGATGGGGATGTTCCTCTGTGTTCTTTTATTCTTGATTCTCTCAGGTAAATTATATATATATATATATATATATATATATATATATATATATATATATATATATATATATATATATATATACCTAGCTACGTAATTAATTAACATGTTAATAAATTAGTTATACATCTTAATATATCGGAGGACAACATGATATCATATATTGAGTTGAGTTGATCGATCGATCATCGATGGAGTTGTGATATATTTTTGGTGTTGGAAGGTGTGAAGGGTTCCCATGAACATCGTCCATGTAGAAGCCTATTTGTGTTCGGGGATTCGTACGCCGACACCGGCAACATCGACAAGGCAATAGGCGGCCCCTGGAAGATTCCGTACGGCATCACCTTCCCCGGCCACCCCTCCGGCCGCTTCTCCGATGGCCGTATCCTCACCGACTTTATAGGTCCGTTCGATCGTATAATATATATTAATATTACTAATTCACAACGTACGCATTATTTACTATTTAGTATATAATCGATCAGGGAAATCAACTCATGAATATATAATTATCTGCATCGATCGCATCTGCAATTGCATGTATATATTAATATTATATCCAAAGTGTAAACGGTACAAATTAAATATATAGCTAGTTGAACTCAAACTAATTAATCATTATTTCAAAGTTCAAACCTTTGAATTAAGATCGATTCCACGAAATTTGAAACATTAATTAATTTATACGTAATTATTATTACTTTGATTCATTTAATATATAAAATATAATGCAAATGGGTCATTGACTTTTTATTCTTATTTTTATTTTTATTAGGAATGGGTCATAAAATTTTCAAAAATCTAGCTAGGAATCCCAGCTTTTTACCCTCTAAAAATTTCTTCAAAATGATAAATTTTGAATCGACAAACCAACCAAGATATATTACTTTTTATTTTTGTAATGGAAAAATAAAATGTCGAGTTAGTCGTGGCTATTTATAACGTATGTTTGTCCTGTCTTTGTGGTGCACGAACTACTCAGGGTTCGTATGGTACGAGGTTAATAAACTGACTAAAATTATAAACAGGGTAAAAATTTATAAACCGTTGGTGAAAGTAGTTAAAAATTTATGAAAAAATATAAACTCCGTATGAGACGAAAAACAGTTTATTTGTAAAAAGTGGAGTTTATTTGGTTTTTATTAGGGGTATTGTGGTACTTTCAAACCAAATAAGATAAAAGAGAAGGGGTAAAATAGTAATTATGGAATATAAACCTCAAAATAAGCTTCAATCTGCAGCTTATTTATAAACCCTTTTTTTAACTGACTAAAACTTATTTGTTATTCCCATACACCGTTTAAACCCGTTTATTTTTTTAACAGTTAATAATTTCACACTTTTTAACTTGTTTATTTCCATCCATACATACCCTCAATGTAATAAGTAAGAATTTCAGGGAAATGTAATGGTATATACGAATTAACTAATTAAGATTTTTGGGAGGTGTTTAATTAAGTCAGATCGGATCCGTGGAAACTAGCAGCGCATCGATAATACTACAGACTCTATTAAATAATAGGGTAAATTGCAACTAGTATCCCAACCTTTAGGGATAGTTGCTTTTAATACCCTAACCTTGTAAAATTTCACAAAATATCCTAACATATACCATTAGTTGCACTTAACACCCTAGATGAGATTCTTAAATTTAAAAAATTTCCGATATCATACCAATATTATAAAAAATCACCCATATTCATAAAATGTTTTCAATAAACTTCTAATATATTTTGAAATTTGAAATAAAAAAAAATATCTTACAATTTAATCCCACCCAACCCACAATCCAAAAATAATTATAACATGTATATAAAATCTACTCCTTTAAAAATATAATATAATTATTTTAGCATTTACTCATTTAATATTTTAATATAATTACTCAAAATAATTAATTATTTATCTTAAACATAATACTTTTACAAAAATAAAAGAATGTAGATTTTATTAAATAAATGGTATGAGATATGATAACCATTTGTAATAAATAGTTACATAATAAAGATGCATTAAAAATAATCTGGTAAAATTATTATTTTTTACCATATTATTTTTAATATATCTTTATCGTATAATTATTTATTGCAAATGATTATCATATCTTTTACCATTTATTTTTTTAAATCTACTTTATTTTATTTTGTAAAACTATTATGTTAAACATTTCTTATAGAATCACTTTTTTAATACCATGGAATTTATGTGTGATACATTATAAGATGTTATGTATTAGTTTTAGTATATATAACATAGTATTAACCAAAAAGGCAATATATATCGTATCAAATAATATACAGGGAATATATAGATGTACAAATCGGCATGTATTGAGACATACTTATATAAATTTATATTTTAATTATAGGAAAAATGACCAAAAATAATACAAACTATCACCCGTGAACCAAAAATAATACGAACTTTCAAAATGACTAATTCGTATACAAACTATTCTCTAATAAACCAATTTTGATATGTCGAACATTTTTTACTAAAATTTCAATCAAAGTGCTGATTTAGTAAATAGAAATAAACTTTGGGCTTAAAATAAAATTAACATAAAACTTTACCTTCTTCCTCCCTGATTGTCGACCTCCCTCATGCGGCCATGCCCAGCAACCCATGGAAGACTGTAAACCAACCGTTCGACCCCTTTTATCTCCCTCGTCGCCACTCTCTTCTAGTCTTCATCTTGAAATCAAACCAACTCCGAGCAAAGAGCCAACTATGGAAGCAACCCCGCCCATTCTCGTATTTTTCTCAATCATTGTTTCTTTTGGTGTTCAAAAGCCATCTAGAGTTTGACTTAACTTTTGAAGGGGATTTGCTTGGAATGGTGTTGTTGATGTTTTGTATGATGTTTTTGTGGATCATTTGGAGAAATTTGGTTTCAATTTTGCGTTTTGAAAAATTAGGGTTCTTGAACACAAAATTTTAGATCTAAAAAATCAAATCGATTTATTTGAAATTGATGATGCTAAATTGCTAATTATATGTTTGTGCATGAAATGATTCAAATCTATATCATTCATATAAAAATTCAGATGGGTTTCGTAGGTTTCCACTTTTCAATCTTCCATGTGAGACATACTGCAATGCCAGTGTTTTGGTTGGTTGTGCTTGGTGACCTTCGAGTGTGTGCTACCAGAAATAGATTCCAATTTACGATTTTAATCTTGCAATCAATGTAATAATCGGACCTTGTCTGCAACAAATTTTGGCAACCGGTATCGTATTTCTTGATAGAGATCTGAACCGCCCCATCCTTGAAAAACATCTAGTGCCAGCGAGAGAGGTCTGAAGTGGAAGAAGGTGAAATTTTTCATTAAATATTTTCTCCTAAAATTTTATGTTAATTACATTTGAAGTCCAAAGTTTATCTCCAATTGCTAAATCAACCGTTTGATTGGAATTTTGGTGGCTATATCGAAATTGGTTTATTAGTAAATAGTTTGTATATGAATGAGTTATTTTTAAAGTTCGTATTATTTTTGGTTCACGGGTGATAGTTTGTATTATTTTGGGTCATTTTTCCTTAATTATAATGTATGTTTTTCAGATAAATAATTAATTATTTTGATTGATTAATATATTAAAATTTTAAATGAGTAGATGCTAAAGTAATTATATTATATTTTAAAGGGGTATATTTTATATATATTATAATTATTTTTTGATGATGGGTCGGGTGAGGTTAAATTGTAAGAGATTTATTTAATTCTCATTTTTTATAAATGTATTAGGGGTTCATTGAAAATATTTTATGAATATATGGGTGATTTTTTGTAGTTTTTGCTTGATGTGGGTAATTTTTAAATTTAAGAAACTCATTTAGGGTGTTCATCGCAACTAATGGTATAGGTTAGGATATTTTGTGAAAATTTACAAGGTTAGGGTATTGAAAGCAACTATCCCTAAAGGTTGGGATATTAGTTGCAATTTACCCTAAATAATACTCTATCCGTTAATTAAAACTTACGTTTTACTATTCACGCCCGCTTTTTTAAGGTTTTAAAAACTATGTAAAATTTTATATTTTTTAATAAGTTCATACTTAGTACTAGCTATTAAGTAGGAATTAATGTGAATGAGCTATTAGGCTAGACACTGAGCAATGGATGATCTCATCTGAGGAAGTAGCAACGTACACAGTTTCAATTTTTGATTGAATTGGAATCCAATTCATTTTAGATTTGATTCAAATGAAACCACATATACAACGTACTGAAACTTAATTTTATTAGAGCAAAACCCGGTTCAAAATTAAAAGAACCTCCTTTATCTTATTTTACTCGAATCCATCCAAAATGAACTAAAATTTAAAGACCAATATTTCAAAACCGATCTAATTAATACTCTGCGCATATATATATATATATATATATATATATATATATATATATATATATATATATATATATAGACATTTCAAAACCGATCTAATTAATACTGCGCGCATATATATATATATATATATATATATATAGACATAATTAATTGTCAATTGGGAAGAAAAAGAAAATGTAGGTGATTTATTATAGTTTGAAAGTTTGTTGGATTTGGAGCAGCTGAATATTTGAGGTTGAACTCTCCAATCCCCTACACAAAGAGGAGTGTGGCAGCCATGAATGCAAGATATGGTGTGAATTTCGCATTTGGAGGCACCGGTGTGTTTGACACCACTGCCACCGCCATTGGTTTCCCCAACATGACCACCCAGATTGACCTCTTCCAACAAATCCTCTCCGGCAACGACATCGTCCAAATCAACCCCAACTTGATCGACTCCATCGCATATGTCTCCGTCGTCGGCAATGACTATGGTACTTTCTTTACCAATGGTGGCTCTAATCAGGTGTGTTTAATTATCGGATGCATCCATCTTTAATTGTGTGTTATCAATTGATTATTTAATAATTATTATTCATTCATTTATATATATACAAGGGTAAATTGCAACTAATATCCCAACATTTAGGGATAGTTGCTTTCAATACCCTAACCTTGTAAAATTTCACAAAATATCTTAACCTATACTATTAGTTGCACTTAACACCCTGAATGAGATTCTTAAATTTAAAAAATTACCCACATAATACAAAAATTACAAAAATCGCTCATATTCATAAAATGTTTTCAATAAACTCCTAATAAATTTTAAATTTTGAAATTAAAAAAATCTCTTACAATTTAAGCCAACCCAACCCACCATCCAAAAATAATTATAACAGGTATATAAAATCTACTCCTTCAAAATATAATATAATTACTTTAGCATCTACTCATTTAAAATTTTAATATAATCAAACAAAATAATTAATTATTTATCTAAAAAACAAACATTATAATTAAAATCTAAATTTATATAAGTCTGTCTCGATACATGCCGATTTGTACATCTATATATTCCATATATATTATTTGATACAATATATACTGTCTTTTTGGTTAATATTATGTTATATATACTAAAACTAATACATAACATCTTATAATGTATCACACATAAATTCCATGGTATTAAAAAAAATGATTCTATAAGAAATGTTTAACATAATAGTTTTACAAAAATAAAATAAAGTAGATTTAAAAAATAAATGGTAAAAGATATGATAACCATTTGCAATCAATAATTATATAATAAATATATACTAAAAATAATATGGTAAAAAATAATAATTTTACCATATTATTTTTAATATATCTTTATCATGTAACTCTTTATATATTACAAACGGTTATCATATCTCATAGCATTTATTTATTAAAATCTACATTATTTTATTTTTGTAAAAGTATTATGTTTAAGATAAATAATTAATTATTTCGAGTAATTATATTAAGATATTAAATGAGTAAATGCTAAAATAATTATATTATATTTTTAAAGGAGTAGATTTTATATACTTGTTATAATTATTTTTGGATGGTGGGTTGGGTGAGCTTAAATTGTAAGAGATTTTTTTAATTTCAAATTTTAAAATTTATTAGGAGTTTATTGAAAACATTTTATAAATATGGGCGATTTTTGTAATTTTTGTATGATGTGGGTAATTTTTAAATTTAAGAATCTCATCTAGGGTGTTAAGTGCAACTAATAGTATAGGTTAGGATATTTTGTAAAATTTTACAAGGTTAGGGTATTGAAAGCAACTATCCCTAAAGGTTGGGATATTAGTTGCAATTTACCCTATATACAATAATGATAATATGATTAATTTAATTTAATTTGTACGTACGTAGGAGCTGCCAGCTTTTATTGCAAAGGTGGTGAACCAAGTTGCGGTTGACTTGCAACGCCTGTTGGGGCTAGGCTTTAGGAAGATCCTGGTGACGGGCCTGCAACCGCTAGAGTGCCTCCCAGGAAAAACCGTTACTAGCTCATTTCAACAATGCGACGCCACTTCCAACTCCGGTGTCGAACTCCACAATCTCCTCCTACGACAGGCAGTATACAGCTTGAACATCCACAGCCAGATAGTGTACAAATCCTCTGAGCCTCCGGTTCACATCCTCGATCTGTACAACTCCTTCTTTACCGCCTTTCAACACAAGGACGCTTATTCAGGTGATCGATATATATATCATTGATCGATCCGTTCATTGATTTTCTTATATATATGAATTGAAATTTGTGTGCATTAATTCATACATCATATCCATTGAATTGATTGATGTAAGTGTTTATGTAGGAGATTTGAGGTTTGGGAATCCGTTGAAGCCGTGCTGTTTCGGAGTTGATGCGAATTCGAAATGTGGGGATGTGGATGCTAACGGTAACAAATTGTATACATTGTGCGACGACCGCGCAGCTGCATTCTTCTGGGACTCGTCTCACCCCACGCAGGCAGGATGGGAAGCAGTGTATCCCCTCCTCAAAGTTACCCTCCAACAAGCACTTCACTGATTAAAGTTTACATGTACCCATTTATCGATTATATACGTTTTTCAATTGTTCTTCTTTTTAATTAATGGCTTCTAAATTAAGTTTCATTTACATTGTAAACGAATGTAATCCATGTTGTACTAATAAGCAAATAATGCATATTGGGTGTGTTCTATTTTCCGTGATAAGATTGATTGGGCGACAGAGATAACCTATGTCGTCGCTTGGATTTAGTCTTAGCGACGGACTTTGATTGGATGAAGGTCAGGAAAAAAATGCGATAGTTATAATTTGGTAAAACTAATTAAAATACCCCACCTTTGAGGGTATGGTAAAAATATATCCTCGACTTTCAACTGTAATAAAAATATCCTGACCTTTGAGGGTGGTAGTAACATATTACCCTATGTATTCTCACGGGTCAAAAATGTTAACAAGACACCTTACACGGATTTTTTACAAGAGTTTTCTTGAACACTATCCTTATAAAAAAAATAAAGACACTACAGGAAATACGGGTATTTTTCGACGGGTTGGTGGCGACGTATTGTAATAGCGTCGAAAATTTTCGACGCTTTTAGATGTCGAAATTTTTTGACAGCTAAAGGCGTCAAAATTGACACAAATCTCGACGTCGTAAAGCGTCGAGAATGGCTTAACTAAAAAAATTAGGCAAAATTACAGAAAACCACCCTTTAAATATGGGTGTTTTCACTTAACCACCCTTTAAATTCAAAATTACAGAAAACCACCCTTTAAATGGTATTTCTTTACAACTCACCACCCATTCAACTATTTTGTTTAATTTATCATTAAATATATTATATTTTAATATTTTTAAACTCAAATTTGATTGTAAATATATCATATTTTGAATTTAAGGGCTCGATCATATTTTAGGGATTATTTAATTTATTTTAAAATAATAATAATAAATATAGCCTAGAATTATTATCTTAATTTATGGTTGAAAATGTTTATAAAATTTTAAAATATTATGGAAATTACTCTTATTTATTTATATTTTAAATAAGAGTAATTTACATAATGTTTTAAAAATTTATAAACATTTTTAAAGATAAATTAAGATAATAATTCTAAGCTTTATTGATTATTATTTTTAAAAAATACAATGATCCCTAAAATATAATTGGACCCTTAAATTCAAAATTTGAATATATTTACAATCAAAATTTGAGTTTAAAAAT
Source organism: Persicaria tinctoria (assembly GCA_037127255.1). NCBI lineage: Eukaryota > Viridiplantae > Streptophyta > Magnoliopsida > Caryophyllales > Polygonaceae > Persicaria > Persicaria tinctoria. The sequence goes on along the minus strand of JBANSL010000006.1, from coordinate 54,822,683 downwards.
ATTAAAATATAATATATTTAATGATAAAGTAACGAAAATAGTTGAACGGGTGGTGAGTTGTAAAGAAATACCATTTAAAGGGTGGTTTTCTGTAATTTTGAATTTAAGGGGTGGTTAAATGAAAACACCCATATTTAAAGGGTGGTTTTCTGTAATTTTCCCAAAAAATTAAAACAAACGGAGAGGAGACGGCGATCTTCACTCTTCACCCACCCCGTGTTCCTCTCTGCGCCCCTCACTCTTCACCCTTCGAAAAACCCTAACTACGCGTACGCCCATCGGAGACGGCCATCCAGCGCCCACCGGAGACGGCCTCCCACCGCCAACCGGAGACGGCCACAGGTTTGTCTCTCCTTTCTTGTTCTTCTCTCCCTTCGGCTTCCCTCTCTGTTCGAGATCGACTGAGGTTCTTCTCTTCGGACTAGATCCAAATCAGGAACTGTTCGAGATCCACATCTGTTCGAGATCCACATCCGAGATATTGGAGGCAATTCGAGATCAGGAGGTTTAAAATCACAAGGAGGCGATTTGACTCAAATTAGGGGTTTGGAGGCGAAATCAGGAGATTAGAGGCAATTCGAGATCCACGTCTGTCTTCCCTCTTTGTTTGTCTCATAGGTATGTTCCTCTCTCCCTCCATCCCTGACTGAACGCGATTGATCAAGTTCTCCTTCTCCATGCTTTATTTATGCTCAATTTACTGTCACAGGTTATAGACCTGATTGATTGCAACGAAGCAGAGATGATAAACGGCCTTCCCTCTCTGTTTGTCTCATAGGTATGTTCATCTATCCTTTCAATGCTTTATTTATGCTCCTTCTGATTGCTGATTTTATCCTTTCAATGCTTTATGTATGTCTCACATGATATAGACCTAATTGACTGAATTGAATTTTTTTTATTTGAGGTTTTACTCTCATGAACATTGAATTCCACTAACCGGATAACAGTTGGGAAGGAACATTGAATTTTGCTTCTACACGGCAAAATTTATAGGAATTGGCCAAGAAGTCAAATTCCAAAATGAGTTATGGTGATCCTATATTGCTCATTACAAGAATTCTCTCCTCATTTTGAGTCACCTTTATTTATTTGCTTTGAGCAGTTAAAACCATAGGTTTTTTGTTCCATTTGTATATGGTCTTTTCTGATCTTTGTATCTTTATAATATCCAGATTGTGACTAATGGAAAGCTGAAACCGAAGTTTGTCGCCCTTTCTGCATCTAGAAGTGATAAGGATTTTTTGCTAGGGCCGAAAATCTGCTGAAACCGAAGTTTGTCGCCCATTTGTAAATGGAGCCACTCGCATTCTAAGGTACATTGATCCTAACCTATCACCATGAGCGTGTTTCTCATCATTAGCATAGATCCATATGATATCATTGGTTATTCAATTCATAGAGATTTTCTTTAATGTATATGCCTACAAGTTGCTGTGAAATTGAGTTGTAATGTTCAGTCTGGAGATTTTGAAATGAAAGTCGTCACAAAAAAACATTTTACCTGGCTGGTTTAATTATGAGAGTTGCATTGCATGCCCTTGTTTTGATTTTTACACTAACAGCTCAAAAGGCAGACTCAGTTTTTACTGCAATTTGTAAAATTAATCTGCATCATGTGCAGTTAAAAGTGGCATCTGTGAAGTCTGAAAAAGAGGTAAAAATGGAAGAGTTTTGATCTGAAATGGTAAGTTAATGATCCAGTATGTTTAGAAAGGCAGACTCAGTTTTTATCTTTTTGCATTTAATATTGTTTGCTGAAGGACAAAAATCTGCGGAGTATAAGATTATCAACTGCTCCAAGCGATGTGTGATATTTGAGCTGCTTGTGAGCCAAAGTATCTATCAACACTTTCAACCAAGACTTGTTTTGGAAATTGTGAATGTTATATCCAAAAACTGCAAAAAATAAAATAAAATAAGAATCTATTCTACCCCAAGCCCAAGCCTCCCTGGTTCTTTTTCATACTTCCCCTTATAATCTAGTTTTAGCTATACATAAACATAGCGACACAATTTCCTCAATAACTACAACATCTTGACATCATACACATCCCCATGTTCCTAGCTCATAATCTCGCTGACAGATGAAGTAAACACGTGTGAAAGTTGCAGCTGCTCTTGCTTAAGAAATATACTGTTCTGTCCGTAAGCCTGCCTCTTTCCTTACGGTCGTCAAGCATATGAGTGTATTCCTCCAAATTCCAATACTGGATTTGTAGTAGTGGATCATGATCTTTTTCATTACTTTTCCCCTCGCATCTGCAGTGAAATCATATTCATTGATGGTCTGCAGTCTTTGCTTGCTCATCAGTCACCACGCAACTATTATGTATCTGCAATTTTCATTTGTTTGAAACTGTGCAGTGCAAAAGCTCCATTTTTGCTATTCTACAAGAGCAGCTTGGTATATATGAATGGAACCTATGAAATAATGTTATTTTATATATATATTGGCATACTAATAGTCATATCTTGCTGCCAAGGTTACTAGAGTCCATGGATTTTGCTTTGTTTTTTTTCTGCGCATCTTTCAAAATTTTAAACTTAGTCCTGGTGAAAATGAGGTTCAAATCATCTTAACTCTCGCCTCATTGTGAAAATGAGGCCGCTTGATGTCCATATGTTGCTATGGCATTTAAGAGGCTTTCTTTACTGTCCTTGTATTTTTTAGCATCTAATCTGCTGAACATGATCTCTGCAGGACTTGGTTTTCCAAATCCTTCTCTGATTTTTCAGCTTCGAGTGTAGTCCCCGATTTTTCCAAATCCTTCTTCAATTGGTTTTCCAAATCCTTCTCTGATCTCTGCAGGACTTAGTTCTCATTGGTCATGCACTTCTATTTCTTTTCAATTATCAACACACTTCATCTATTTAGTTGTATGGAGATGGAGTTGTACCCTTTCTTGCCTGTTGAGAGTTTTTTTTCCTCTGGTCAGTCAAATGTCTACTCCTCATGATGGATGTTTAGTTGTCCCCATACAAAGGCGATATATTGATCCTTAAGGGTGGATTTGCTTTTTCACCAGGAGTTCCTAATCATGTAGAAATAGTCAAATACTACCAATTATGCCTTGAATTTGAAATATATTATAGTTAGGTTATATGTTTGGTGTGTATTTAGGCCTTACTCACCTTCATGTTTTATTGCATATATTATGTGTTTCTTTTTCATATTTTGTCAGTTAGTTAATTTGACAATTTATGCTATTCATACAGAGCTGGTTACATGCTGTATATGGTTGAGAGGGTCAGAGGGCAAAGAAATGCCTTGATTTCTCTGCCACCCTCTGCATTTTGCATCTTTTCATATGTACCATATATGGAGGATGGCCTTCTTCAATAACATGGTGGGCTGTGAATGTGGCTGGACTTGCATTGATGGCCTTACTTGGGGAATATTTGTGTATTAAACGTGAATTGCGTGAGATTCCCATATCTCGTTCTCGTCCAAGTAAGTTGGTTTTTTTTTTTTGTACAGCTCTGCCTCTGAGGGAACTTTGACTTTTAGTGTTTATCACGCAAGCATATTGACACCAGGAAATGTGTCTGCAGACGTTTGACTGACCAGAGGAAAAAAAACTCTCAACAGGCAAGAAAGGGTCTTCTCTCCAAGGCTCCGAGCCTTGATCTGCTGGGGGGAGGCTTGTGGATGAAGCTTATATGACGTAAATCTCAGATTCTTTTTTATCAGATTGCTTTGAATTTTACCCTTTCTGGAAGAGAAGTTAGTACTCTCTTTACGGTTTGAAGAACTGGATTATCTGTCAGGTAGCCCCACTTGTAATTTTTTAATGTAGGAGTGGGGACTGTATTATGTTTTCTAAAATCTAATTTTATAATCCCAATTCCTTCTGTTTGAATCACTCTTTGGTGATGCTGTCATTGCAGCTGAAAATATATGGCATTAATGGTAGGAACAAGAAAAGGGAATGTATGCTTCTCTTCTTTAATTGATCTTCTTTCGAGCATTTTCTTCTTCTTCTTGAAGCAAGTGGAGTATAATCTTCTTGAAGTAAGTGGAGTAAATGGAAGCATCCTATTTCACATCAATAGTCCAATTTTGTTTGTATGTATGTTGTCTATTTTGGAAAGAATCATTCGTTTTGAAGTCACCTTCTTGTGTTTACCATACTAATAGATTTTCTAATCCTTGTAGGGATTTCTAGCAGTAGGTTCATCTCGATTGAACTGGGCATTGGGCATTGAAGAATTTAAACAAGATATCCAAGCTTGTAATTATAAATAGCCACTGACACTATTGTCTCCAATTCTTGTCCCATTTTAAAAGCTAAGGTATATATTGTGAACTTTATCTCTTATTTGGCATGTAGTTTATGTGTTTCCTGCTTTACGTATTGGTAGTTGCGGCAGGAAGATTAGGATACACCTTTTACTTTATTTTTGTGACCTATTTAGAGTTGGGCTTCTATATAATACCTTCAATGACTTGCCCTTCTAGGTAATGATCATAATAAAGAAGTGTTACTGATGGCATTTATCCTGCTTAAAAACAATCGGAGAATAGTTATCCAACAGTAACAAAGTTGATCATTTACAACCCACCATAACCGCTCTTTCCATATCAAATCTGCCCATCTCTAACCCTAATATATTAGTTTTGCAACCTAAATTAGATACTACAAAAGGAATAGCTACGTTCAGACACCATCAGACCAAAATTTTCATCTAATTGCAAATCAAAGCAGCCCCAACTTGTTATCTTGCAAATTGTAAGTGATCCAAGCAACGGTGCCTACTCAAATACTGAAATTGGTCTCTGTTATTTATTTATTTTTCTTTTTATTGTTTGTTTCAATGACTTCCAATTGTTTATTCTTGTTCCTCTGACATTGCAAATTTATAGATATCAAGTGATCATGTCGTCGTCAGCAATCAGCCTGAGCCACTTGGGCTTCTCACAACAGCGTCAAGTTCAGTCAATTCAACTAATGATGCAGAATCTTATGTGGGGACGTTGAACACTTCTTCCACAGAGGCGGAAGCATCTGATAATCCTATGCCCAAAGCTCAGGAAATATCACCCTTGTGTGTGTTGAATAAGGTTCACCAATCTGGTGTTAATTGCCTTCATGCTTCAGAGAACAAGGGCAGTCAAAGCTCCCATAATGGAGTTATATATGACGTCGTTAGTGGTGGAGATGACCAAGCACTGACCTTCCTCAAATTTAATGTAGCACCTACTTGAACTACCTCCCTAGGTGACTAGAGGAGAAAAAACTTGAACATGTTAACCGACTTTGAGAGTCTGGGGAACAGTTCTGTTTGCTATCGAAATCAAAGCGTTAGGATCAGATTCTTACATCAGAAAAGAATAGCATCAACTCACAGTTCTGCTAAGAAAGGTAAGAACTGAAACATAATAAAATTGTGATTATGTTGGGATATCTGTAGATTTTTGTCTCTACTGATTATATAAAACTGTGAAATCGACTAGCAAGAAAATTTGTCTTCATGTTGTGTTCTTGTTGTTATTGCAATTTCAAACTTTAGATTGTCTTTCCTTGTTGATGGTGCAGGTGTTTGGACAGACGACACTTATGTGTTCTCAGCCGGTCTTGATCAGAGGGCTCGATGCTGGCATCTTCAGGATAATGGGGAATTAAATGAGCATTCTCAATTGATAATCAGTGTACGAGAGCCAGAAGCTCTTGATACTAGATCCTGTGGGAAGTACGCCTGTTGTTACAGCAATTGTTCACCATATACTCTCTAATACCATCGTCAGTATCTAATTCGTATTCTTGCATTTCTTCTTCCCAAGAACTGTTATCAAATTGTTGTGGCTGGAAGAGGGATGCAGATGGTTGAGTTCTCTGTGTCTGATGACATGGATAATGGTGAATGAGGGTATGTATGTAGTATGTACCCCACTTCTTCCGTCAACACACGCGTTCGTTTCTTTTTCCCCAAATAATCTGTGGTTGTTTCATTTGTTTGCCACTGTGTTGCAGGTTTAAGCCTGGTTTGATTCTTCCCAAGCAATCAATTTCAGGTCATCAAATGCTTAAACTGAAGGCCTGGATAAGGGTAAACCTATCAGACCTTGTGCGTGCTTTTATAGAACATCAGGAAATAGATTGCATTGAACCAATTTATAGGGTAAACTGCTGATGAGTTTACCTGCTAGATCTAATTGAAGTGGTTTTGTTATCTGTAGGTTGCTGGAGATTCATTATATAATCTTCTAAGGATAGGAGAGGTTGAAACTGACAAGGATGACAGGCCATTTGACCCACCTCCTAAGATAATATCTGCAGAGGTTGTTCTGTATCCTTGTCGTTATCCTGGTCATGGTTGCTTAATCTGAGTATTGATGCAAGTCATGTGCCTTGAAATCTCTTTCTGAAAATTTATTATTAATAAGTGTTGTTTTTGCTGAAATTCTCCACATTTGTTACAAACAGACTTATAAAGGAATTTTTTTTTGATGGAATCAGGTCCTTTGGAACCCTTTTAAGGATATTGTCCCAAGAGAGTTGAACAAAAAGTTATCCCAGCAGGCATCTGATATCAAAGATACTAAATGATGTAGGTGTAAAGAAGAAGAAATTGTACATTTTATTGCTATTGAATTTAACTGTCATGTATATTATTTTAAATTCAGTAAGATCTTGATTCATTTGACTAATGCTTTATTGGATTTGTGTTAATGGTTTTTCGTTAATTAAAGGATTTGAATTAGTGTTTAATGAAAGGGGATTAAAGAAGAAAAATATGCTTTTTATTTTTTTTTGAAAAATAACATGCCAATTTCGACGCTTTAGGGTGTCGAAATTGGCATGTCATTTCCGACGCCTTATGGCGTCGAATAAGGCGTCGGAAATGACATGCCAATTTCGACGCCTTATGGCGTCGAAATTGACATGCCATTTCCGACGCCCTAGAACGTCGAGATTGGTTTCTACAGAATTTTGCGTCGAAAAGGGCACTAGCCATTCGTGACGCAATAATTTTCTACGCTTTTAAAAAGCGTCGAAATTCAAATTTGCGACGCTTTAAAGCGTCGAGATTGGTCCTAAAAACTGTCGAAAATTACACTGTTTTCCTGTAGTGAGAGTTGGACCGGGTTCATACCCAACGTCTTTTCCTCCCTCATATATTTTTCCGTGGACTGTGGTTGCCTCTTGAATTGTCTTCCAGATCTTTCAGGTAGCTCATGGTTCCTCTTCAATGTCAGTCTTCCTTCCTCGTGGTCGACTATCTTGAGCTGTTTCTCTCACATCTTCTTCCCCTTTGATTCGTTCACAGATTTGGGTGGGTAAGTTTTTTTTTCCCCTCTTCGTTGTTGTTGTTGTTGGTTTAGTTTTGTTGTCGGTTTGATGGTAGGAATAATCATGTTGTGTTAATTTGATGCAATTTTGACCAGATTAATTGCTTGGTTGATTCAATTTCGTTTTTCGGGTTTAATCGTTTTAATTTTTTTCTTAAGGAAACCGATCAAGAAAACCCAATTTTAGTGCTAATTTGTAAAAAAAAAAAGCTTCACATATGTTGTCTTGTCAAAAAAAAATCCACGTAGGCTGTCTTGTCAACATTTTTGACCCGTGAGAAAACACAGGGTAATATATTAACACCACCCTCAAAGGTCGGGATATTTTTATTACATTTAAAAGTTGAGGATATATTTTACCATACCCCCAAAGGTTGGGGTATTTTAATTAGTTTTCCCTTATAATTTTTCTCCTCAAAATGCGAGATTCGTGAAATTCATTAATTTTGCAAACATAATATCTTAAACATTGTAGATGCGCCAACTTCAATTTCACAAAAATAATATGATTTTTTTGGTAACTGTCCAAAAAATGAGGGTTGTTTTGCAAAATGTCCATTTTACAAAATGTTCCAATTTGACATTTTTACCCTGCTCTTATAATCCCTTCTCATCTTCCCCTAATTGAAGCAGTGTACAGAGCAACTTTAGGGAGCTGGTGTATAATGTGAAGCCGATCCACTTCAGAGAGCTGGGGGTATAGTAATAGTACAACAGAGGCTTTTAATTTGGGGGATGGGACTCAGATGAGTCTGTCTCCAAACTCGTGGTTTTCTTTCCCGTTGCTGAGCCCAGGGCCTATTTCCAACGCCCATCACTATTACAAATCTTCAATTATATCACATAACTCTAATATCACGGACCTAATATATCCGCGATTTTAGGCCTTTTTAAGTTGAGAAAATAAAATTTTAATAGGTAAAGACCTAATATCACGGATTTTAAAAAAGAAAACCGGAATATTAGGGCTAGATTCCAAAATCTAATAAAATCAAATATTACGGGGCAAAAAATGAAAAAAACACGCACGGGATATTAGATGTAATATCCCGGAAAAATATCCCGGATTGAAAAAACGAAATATTTGGGTGATATTTTACAATTTCTATTTTTCTACCAGGGCTCACTTCGTCTCTCGCGCGTCCCACACTAGTGCATTGCTCTCGCCTCTCTCGTCCCACACACCACACCGTCTCTCTCGTCGTCCTTCTCTCTCTCTCTCTCTCTCTCTCTCTCTCTCTCTCTCTCTCTCTCTCTCTCTCTCTCTCTCGTCTCGCCGGAGGTGATTTCGCTCTTGACGAAGTGAACTTCCGGCCGCCGACGTCTATCTCCCTGTTTTCCTGGCGACTTCGCATTCCTGCAATCTCCTGCCGTCTCGCTCACGACCTCCGTCTTGTGGTGCCTCTTCCTTCTCCAGCACCTCCTGCAATCTACTGCAACAGTGGGCTCTGGTCTCGTCCGATCCCTCAATTCGCCACCTCCGCCTCTGGTATGCAAATCTCCAGTTAGGGTTTTAATTGGGTTAGTACATCTCGAATTCAATCTATAGTTAGGGTTTTTTCAGTTCTTGAATTCAATGTGTAGTTAGTGTTATGCAACTGCTTATTATCTTCTTTGTTGTATGTATTGTCGGTTCCACCACAGCTTCAAGGCCGGTCATACATGAATGTTACATAAACAATCAATTTAGGCGAGCATTTAAGATAACGAGCTACATACTCTACCTCCCTTAAACTGTCAATCCCAATAGGGCTAGTATGAAGCTAGGCATAGTTTTGTTCAAGAGACTAGGCCACGACCAGGAATTCATTTTATAAAATAGGAAAAGTTTCCTTTACTCTGGAATCTGGATGTATATTAAAGGGGAAAAAGTTGAGAAATTGATAGAAGGAAAACAATACAATATTCAATTATAGTAATCCTTACTATTATAAAAGATTGGGAAAAGCTTACTATCTGGCCGTTCATTCACTTTTGTTAAAATTTTAGATCTACGATTGTGTCTTGCTTCGTCATTTGTTTTTCCACCTCCTACTTCATGTTGCTTCCTTGTTGGTTTGTTTCTCCACCTCCTGCTCCTCAATTCTAGATCTACGGTCCCTTTCTCTCCTTTTAGTTTGAAGGTTTCGACTTATGCTTTCTAAATAATTCTCCTATAGTTATGATGTCGGTAAGCCCTTTGGATATCCTCTTAGCCCCAATATGGCATGTGGTTGCTCATTGTTTATCTTGAAGGAAAATTTGTAGGTTAGTTATCTAAACCCTAATTTGGGATGTACTTGAATTGATAGGATTCTTTAATATTTGTTCAGTTTCTTGATTTAATTTTCAAGAGTTTGAATATTTTTCATGTTGAACCCAGTGTTTAAAAAAGCCAAGCCCATGTGCGCTTAAGCCCGCTTAAGCCCAAGGCGAACATGTCACCACCTGCCTTGGTCAAGGCGCATCAAGGGTGGAAAAGCCCACCCAAAGCGCTCAAGCGCAGCTTAAGCCATAGGCGCAGAAAAGCTCAAAGCGATGGGCTTTTCTTTTCTTTTCTTTCTTTTCTCCTTATTTCTGTTGATTATGATATATTACCATCTTTCTTTTATTTGGATACAATCTTTCCATAACTTTTTTTTCATTTGGAAAATACTTTGTTGATTTTTTGAGAATTTTAGCAACTCGTTGTATCATAAATGATCAACCCTCTATTCTTCATGCCTACCTCTTATTCTCCCTTTCTTTTATTTAGATACAAATATGTGGACAATGGTGATGGGGATTTTGCTCTATTTTTAGACATTGAAGAAAAATACGATGGAAATGACATTAATGATGCCCAACAGGCTGCCGCCTTAGGCACATCTCGCATAGAGAGCTCATATGTAATATATCTATAATAATCATTAAAAATAAAAAAACTGAACTCAGCAAATGAACAGGGAAAGGGAAAGAGGGAACCAATTACGCAACGCAATCTCAACCAGTTGTTTGCTCTCATAACTCCGATTTCGCCATTCACCAACGAGTCATCGACGACGCCACCCTTGATTCATTGTCGATTCAATTGTTGACTGTCACCGAGGTTGGCACTCATCGATCCAATTGTGAACTGTCGATTCAATTGCCGACTGTCACCGAGGTTGTCACTCACCGATTCAATTGTGGACTGCCAATTCAATGGTATACTTCCACCGAGGTTAGCACTCATCGATTCCTTTGCCGACTGTCGATTTACCCTCTCTTTGGCAACTGGAATTTTTAGGGGAAGGAAGGGATAGGAAATTGGAGAAGGGAAAGGAAGTGAAAGGAAAGGGAGAAATTTTACTTTCCCATCAAATTCCACATATTTGATGGGTTGTGAAATCCCATGAAATTGGGCAGTTACCCACGTTTACAATCCCATCCCTTCCACTCAATTGTTCATCCAAACACCAATTTCATTTTCCCCTCACTTCCCTTCTTAAAAATTCCATCAAAACCCACCATTCAAACAGGCTGTTAGTTGTCGACTCCCACCGAGGTTGGCACTCATCGACAAGAATGACAAGTCTAAGCCTTTGCTCAATTTTGATTTGAATAGGCTAGGGTTTTCGATCTCACGCTTTTGCAATAGGCTGGGGTAATTTGCAAAAAATCATCACGCTCGCCCTGTTTTTTTTTAATTGAATTGTGGATCTCGATTTTTTCCAATTTATAACAGTTTGTTGTTACGTTGCTGTCATTATTTGTGATGCAGTCTATGATTCCTTTATAATTTTTGTTGTTGTCATAAAGCACTTGCTGTCATACTTTCATAGTTTCATAGTTTTTAATGTCATAAGGCATTGACATTTTTCCTAGCTTAAGATATTTCATTAAACATTTTTACTAAACCTTGCAAAAAATCAATGAATGTTGATTTCCTGAAATCATCACTGAGCAAATTGTTGCATAAATTATTTGTTGGCTCTTGTGTAAAAATACAATGTATAATAGTATGTAGTTACAGTTGGATGTGGACTCAATTTTCTTATGTGATGATTTTGATTGCAAAATATCATCACTTCCCTCCTTGAATGTTGATTTCTTTTAGCAATTTATAATAGTTTGTATTTCAATGCTTCAATGTTCACTGTGTGTATTGAAAATAATAGAGGGCCCATTTTGAAATCTCGCCTCAGGCATTGAAAATCTCAGGTCCGGCCCTAGATCGGGTGGTGACAACGATAGGGGTGGTGACAACGATAACGGTGGTGATAGTGACCTCGTAAAAAAATCTTTTTGTTGAGAGTGGGATTTTAACCCTCTCGTAAAAAAATCTAAAAACTCTAAAAATTAAGATGTCACCAAAAAAAAAATTATCACCGCATGTGCCACCACTAATAAAGGTGGTGACAATAATCTCATACAAAAAATTGTCACCAAAATATTTGTTTATCACCATACATGTGTCACTAAAGTTGTGTCATCAAAGTCATTGACCTTGACCAGTCAATGTCAATGGTCAAAATAAAAATGGAAAAGAAGGAATGAAGTCAAATTAAAGATGGGAAGGAAGGACAAAAATGTCATAATGGACATTTTGCAAAAGGGAATATGAAAATGGACATTTTTCAAAATGTCATGTTCAAAATAGACACTTTGTAAAAAAATCCTATTAAGAGCAAACACCAAAATTAGATACCAGCCACTCGACGTCGAGTCCTTTGACTCGATGTCGAGTCATCAACATCGACCCTCCTCCGACATCGACTTCAGCACCAGGAGCGAGCAGCAGAGACTCGACGTCGAGTCACCTGACTCGATGTCGAGTCACCACCATCGATTTGACGCTGACTTCTGCACCATCTCCACCTAAGGCACAACCTGACTCGATGTTGAGTGAACTCACTCGATGTCGAGTGCCATCTCGGAAGCCGAATGATGAATCATCAAAGGTAAGCTGAGGTATGTATCTCTCTTCCCCAATTTCGATTCATGATTTATCTATACACGGAAGAGGTTTGCCTTGGTATGTCCGATTATGCAGGATTTCCAATGACGATCCAAAGGAATACGAAGTAGGAGACAAGGTGTATGTCTCCAAATCAAATCATTGGTTTTGAAATAAATTCAAGGAGAAAAAGATGGGTCCGTTCGAGGTACACAAGATCCACTCGAACGAAATGCACCCGATTAATAAGAATGGTGTCCTTTTTTAGGCCCGAGCCACATGTGCCCTACAAATGCCACCCTGAGCGACAAAGAAGAAGTCGGCCTAGCGACTATAAAATCTAGAGCTTGTAACAAGACATTTAGTTTTTAGGTTTTTGAATATTTTGTTTTAAACTTTATTTTGGTTTGTTTTGTTTTCGTTTTTGTCTACTTTTCTAACACATGTAGGGAGGAAGCCAGAGCAGGTCGCCGTGGTAGGGACCAACAGTTCGGTCCTCCGTCTGACGCATAGTACTGGGGTTTTAGCTAGGGTCACAACAATGTGGACCATTTTATGTTCAGGCACATTGCAGCAGTCGTGAACACCGTAGGAGATGGTCGCTGCGGCAATCAGGCTTTGGCACAACTGATGTTACGGCCAAGGGAGGCATAATTCGCATATATGAAAGGGTTATTGTGCAACCATTTGGAACAGAATCATTGATGGCGAATCTCACGCCTAAGGGTGCCCGATCGCTTCGAATAGGTAGTCAAATTGGATCTGCGAAAGAACTCGAATCTCACGAATCCTCCTTTAGATCGATTAGATCTCAATCTACTTGAATCTCACAAGCAAATCAATCTCTCAGCGCCGCTTCTCACGGTCCTTAGTTTCTTCGAATCTCACGAAGAAGATGAACGCTTCTCACGTCCGCTAGGGTTTCTCAAGAAACTTGTTTGGGGAAATAATAATTGAGCGTCCTCTTTTCATTAACCATAAAGTACTTAAATAGTAACATATAAAAACCTAATAGCTTAAAAACCCTAATGGGCTTTTCTAACAAATTCCTAAGACCCATCAATAATATAATATTGTTCAATAAAAACTCAAATAATATAAAAACTAATACTTATGAAATATTCAAACTTATTAAATAATAGGATATGCTAAAATTAACTAAACATAAAAATATAATACAATCATGGATCATTAACCTTCATCACTTCAAATCCTTGAATAAATCTCAGTTGTCTCGTTGTTGGCCAATTTGACGTTTTCCGAATTGTATCAATCATTAACTTTACACTGGTTGTTAAATGAGAGGGTATCCATTACGAGAGTTTGTCGACCTGCATAGTTACTCCGGCATAGTGGAAGGTGACCGAAGATACTGGATCGAGTTGTCGATCATGGGTCTTCTGTTCGCAACCGTCTACCAGGCGCCCCTCATCATCTTATCTTGGCACATGTCGTTCACATGCCTCCTTATGTATAACCAAACAACCAAATGACGCCCCTCATGAGGCCATACAAGTGCTGGGCTGCATCGGAAACCAAGATCATTTTATAACGGTGAGTATGATATGTGTTACTCTCGCTTCAACTGCATTTCATCCATAAATTACCAAAAGTAACATTCTACTATACTTATTGAAGATATAGTTACATCCCAATTATCAACGCTCCTTTACCTCCTCCAATGCATGTATGGACGGCATACCATCACCCGAGCGTCAACGGATGGGATACTCGCTTTCAAGATCAATTTGATAGATTTAGAGCATTGCGGGTTCAAGAAGGTCGTCCCCTACACCATGTTTAGGAGTCATGACATGATGTTCAGTTATCGTTTCCCGATTATATTAGACGATGTCAAATGAAAATGTAGAATCTATTGTAAAAACATCCATATTATCTTATTCCACATATTATGTTTTATAAGTTCAATTACGCAATTACCTTTGTCTTTATCATTCTTTTTTCACAATTCTATATGTGTTATAGTTCAAATATACGAATTATTGTACTAAAGTATGATAACAAGAACTGTCAAATAATGTCACATTTGTCGGCATATTTTCACATTACAAAGTTGGATCTTAATTACGTTTTTACAACGTCGAATCCGACGTTTTTACAACGTCAAATGCAACGTTGCTATGTGGCCTGACCAAGCCCGTTTTACAACGTCCAATGCGACGTTTTAAAGTGACTGACTTGCCTCGTCCTGTCCTCAAATTCACAACGTTGCATACAACACATTGCAACGTTGGATGCGACGATGTTTAGTGTTGTTAATCCGCTGAATTGCGGTGTGTATAAGAACACCCTTCATTATTCATACATGCGGTGGGGCTTTAAATTTGATACTTTTGGCAAATCTAGTCATTAATTGCGTGATTCACATATCTCTTGAACATTTGTATAATAATTAAAAAAAAATCTACAATGTTTGTAATCCACAGTACCCCAAATCAAAGTTTGCAGACTTTTTTTAGGGAGTTGTTGTAGGAAAATTAGATGCGCAGCGGAAGGGTAGAAAACTATTTTCTAACATCTAATTCGGGATCTCAGGCATGAATTGATATGAACAATATAGAGGGGAAAAGTCGTACCTTTCTTGTGCGGAACCTTGATTCGAAATCACCTTTGGAGAAAAGAGCCTCAAGCGCGACTCCTCTACTTGGTCCACACGAGCACGGGATTGGATCTCCTTGTCTCCGTTTGCTAGAACGAATGATCGAAGGATTGCAACTCACCCTACGAGTTAGGGAGGCAAGCGATTTGTGGTGGGAGGAGATTTTTGGAGACACGTATATTCCAATATATCGTTAAGACTTATTCTCAATAAGTCTCTTTATATATTGTAGAAACTAGGTCAACTTATTCCTAATAAGTCACCTTTATCTTTTATCTTCTATCCACAAACTATATCAACAATAATAACTTATTATTATTATTAATCAATTATCCAATTCCTAATACTCTTTGTGTGTGACCTTATAGGACCTGAATAAAATAGCAATAGATTAAATATAATTTAATCTATAAATTATAGTTGGCTTCTAGCAAAGCACTATAATTACTTAAATTATTCAGATTATAAATCTCCATTTTAATCCTATTATATCATTAGTATTTCACACATCAATTAAAGGACACCAATTCCTTCAATCTCCCACTTGTCCTTAAGTGGATGTGCGGTTTCAATTCCTTTGTCACTTAATGTTCAATTTGACGATATGATAGCATCTCATGTTATCCATATCAATTCAAATTATTTCTCGGTCCCGAGCTTGAGCTGTCAAATAAACAAATGATTACGTATTAATCCATTTGAGCATGGCCATGCATTTTACAGTTCTTACTCTTCGAGTGGCCAGAACATTATTCCTACTCAGATATCCTAATATCCAGAATAGGAGGACTTCTCCAATCTTGCGTGACTATAGCTCCCACTTAAATTTTAGCAACCCCAATCACTGCCTTTATGACTGCCTTTTACGGATCAGCGGTTGACAGTGTCAAAGGCTACCAATCATCAAGTGAGAAGGATATCACACTCATGTCTGAGGAACCTACTAATAATATTTTAACCTTTAATTCTTCAACTTATTTGAAAAATCTTAAGGCAGGTCTGCCTAACAAGTATCCACCATACTTGTCTATACAATTGATTAGACATCTCTATGTCCCTATAGCCCGTGAAACTTGGCGCTATCAATCAACTTGCATAATAGTCTATATTAAATCATTTATGTCCCATTTAATGATTAAGACTATGGCAAAGCATAATTCATAATATCAGTTCACTTAATAGGGTCTCAACCACCACGACTTTCGCAGCGATCCTATTTGATAATCATAAATTATTAGGACATTTTATTCAATTCTAAACCATGATTGAATAATAGTGAAATTTTATTTCAAACAAACATGATAAAAATATGTTTCAACAATCTTGATCAATATCTAAATGCGTTAAACATATAAATCAAATCCATTCACCAATGGACTTGAGTCCCTTAGCTCTAGTGTGACTATCATGCTTGGGCTTGGGAAGAGGTTTAGTCAACGGATCTGCTATGTTGTTATCCGTGTGTATCTTGCATAGTCTCACGTCACCTCTTTGAACATAGTCTCGTATGACGTGATACTTCCTGAGCACGTGCCTGGATTTGGAATTGGAGCTTGGTTCTTTGGATTGAGCAATAGCACCATTGTTGTCACAATAAATGTCAATGGCTTCAACCCCTTTGGGAACCACACCAAGCTCGGCTAAAAACTTCCTTATCCAGATAGCTTCCTTAGCAGCATCCACTGCAGCGATGTACTCAGCCTTTGTTGTAGAATCAGCTACTGTGTCTTGCTTTGAGCTCTTCCAGCTCACAGCTCCTCCATTAAGAATAAAAACGTATCCGGATTGGGATCGGAAGTCGTCTCTATCTGTCTGGAAGCTGGCATCAGTGTATCCTTGAACGATCAACTCATCATGACCACCATACACCAAGAAATCATCCTTAGTTCTTCTCAAGTACTTGAGGATGTTCTTAGCTGCACTCCAGTGTGCTTCACCTGGACTCGATTGGTATCTGCTGCACACACTTAAGGCGAATGCAACGTCTGGGCGAGTACATATCATGGCATACATAATGGATCCTATAGCTGATGCATAAGGGATCCGACTCATTCTATCCAGCTCAGCAGGTGTTACTGGACACTGCTTCTTGCTTAGATATAGACCATGTTGCATGGGCAAAAATCCCTTTTTGGAATCTTTCATTTTGAACCCGTCTAGAACCTTATCTATATAAGTTCCCTGACTTAGTCCAATGAGTCTCTTGGATCTATCCCTATAGATCTTGATGCCTAAAATGTACTCTGCCTCTCCAAGGTCTTTCATTGAGAAATGCTTCTTGAGCCAGTCTTTTACAGACTCAAGCATTTGAATGTCATTCCCAATGAGTAGTATGTCATCCACATACAAAACCAAGAATACAACTTTGCTCCCACTAAACTTTTTGTAAACACAAGGTTCTTCTTCACATCTGATGAATTCAAACTTTTTGATCACTTCATCAAATCGAAGGTTCCAACTCCTTGATGCTTGCTTAAGTCCATAAATGGATTTCTTAAGTTTGCATACTTTCCTAGGATTTTGTGGATCCTCAAAACCTTCAGGTTGTGTCATGTACACATCCTCTTCTAAGTATCCATTTAGAAACGCGGTCTTGACATCCATTTGCCAGATCTCATAATCATAATGAGCTGCAATTGCTAGGAGTATCCGGATGGATCTAATCATAACGACTGGTGAGAAAGTTTCATCATAGTCAATACCATGAACCTGTTTAAACCCTTTCGCAACCAGTCTTGCTTTGAATAGATTTACCTTTCCATTCTTGTCTGTTTTGAGTTTGTAAACCCATTTGCACCCAATGGGTACTATCCCATCTGGTGGATCTATCAAGTCCCATACTTGATTCTCAGACATAGAATCCATTTCGGATACCATGGCATCATGCCACTTCTTGGAGTCTGGACTCATCAAAGCTTGCTTATATGTAGTGGGTTCATCGCTTTCTAACAACAAAATGTCTAGACTTGTATTCAATATGAATTCAGCAAATCTATTTGGTAGCGATCTTGCCCTTTCTGATCTACGCGTGGGTTGAGCAACTAGAGGTTCCACCACAACATTTTGTGGGTTATTGGGAATGGGGTCTTGCACCTCCAATTCCACCTCCTCCATTGTATGAGTTTGAGTTCCATCTTCTTCTGGAATTAGGTCCTCAAAGCTCACAGCCTCAGTCATGGAGTGATCCATGTCTTCTTGCTGCTCGGTTTGTTGCTTCTCTCGAACCTCTTCGAGATCAACATTTCTCCCACTTGACTTTTTGGAAACAAACTCTTTTTCCAAAAAGACACTATCCCTGGCAACAAACACTTTGTGCTCGGTGGGATTGTAGAAGTAGTACCCTTTAGTTTCCTTAGGGTACCCTACAAAGAAGCACTTATCTGATTTGGGTGCGAGCTTATCTGCTAGTAAACATTTTACGTATGCTTCGCATCCCCAAACCTTGAGAAAAGACAAACTTGGAACTCTTCTAGTCCATAACTCATATGGTGTCTTTTCTACAGCCTTAGATGGAGTCCTGTTTAGTGTGAACATTGCGGTTGTGAGAGCATACCCCCAGAAAGATATTGGAAGATTAGCAAAACTCATCATTGATCGAACCATGTCCAACAGGGTCCTATTTCTCCTTTCAGATACACCGTTCATTTGAGGTGTTCCGGGTGGAGTTCACTGTGATAATATCCCACAACTTTTCAAATGATGATCAAACTCTTGACTCAAATATTCACCACCACGATCAGATCGGAGTGCCTTAATTTTCTTGTCAAGCTGGTTTTCAACTTCATTCTGAAATTCTTTGAACTTTTCAAATGATTCAGACTTATGCTTCATTAAGTAGATATAGCCATATCTACTCAAGTCATCAGTAAAGGTTATGAAGTATCTATACCCACCTCTAGCTTCTGTACTCATAGGTCCACATACATCAGTATGTATTAGTGCCAAGAGCTCAGTTGCCCTTTCACTTACCCCAGTAAAAGGTGACCTTGTCATTTTTCCCATTAGACATGACTCACATGTGTCAAATGATTCACAATCAATTGATGTCAAAAGTCCATCTTTATGGAGCTTCTTCATGCGATTTAAGCCTATGTGACACAATCGACAATGCCATAGGTAGGTGTTATCACCTGCGTCTGATTTTTGCCTTTTGGTACTTACGTTATAAATGCCGGATGTTTGATCCAAAATGTAGAGTCCATTACTCAACACAAAATCGGCATAAAAAATGTTATCTTTGAAAATAGACAAGCGTTGATCTTTGCAAGAATAATTGTAGCCTTCTAAATCCAAAACAGAAGCCGCAATAAGGTTTCTAGTAATTGACGGAACAAAATAACAATTATTAAGTTCTAAAACTAAACCAGAAGGTAAAGGTAGACTATAATCTCCAACAGCAAGTGCAGCAGCCTTTGCTCCAGTTCCAGTTCGAAGATCTACCTCTCCCTTGGCCAAGCTTCTACGCCTTTTTAGCCCCTGCACATTCGTAATAATGTGAGAACCTGCACAGCCTGAGTCGAATACCCAGCTAGAAGCATTAGCCGATAGGACTTCTATAACATGCGTACCTGAATTGGAACTCACAGTTCCATTTTTCTTATCCTCCAGATACTTTGGGAAATTTCTCTTCCAGTGACCCTTGGTATGGCAGTAGAAACAATCATGGTCAGCAGCTACTTTAGCTTTCTCAGAAGTGTTCTTGGGTTGGGTAACTGGTTTACCCTTCCCTTTTGCATTCTTCTGCTGCCCAGATGCCCCTTTCTTGAACCCTTTTCCCTTTTGGACCATCAAGATCTCCTTCTTGTTGCCCATAGTTAGATTTTGCTCAGCGGTCTTAAGCATCCCATGCAACTCTTCAAGCGTTTTTACAGCTCCGTTCATATTGAAGTTTAGCTTGAACTGAGCAAATCCATCGTGCAGAGAATGAAGTATGATGTCTGTAGCCAACTCTTGGCTATAGGGGTGGCCAAGTCTCTCCATGTTTTCAAAATGACCAATCATTTCAAAGACATGAGGACCAACTGGCTTGCCTTTCTCAAGTTTGCAATCAAGTATTGCCTTATGAGTCTCATACCTCTCCATCCTCGCTTGTTCCTGAAACAGAACTTTCAAGGTGCGAATGATGGTGCAAGCATCCATCTTTTCGAACCTCTTTTGAAGGCTCGACTCCATAGAAGCCAGCATAAGACATGTGACAATCACTGACTTATCTCTGATTTGTTTTTCCTGATCCTTCTCAGCTTGAGTAGAGGCATCAGTCAATTTTGGGATTGGGGTGTCAAGTACACTCTCTTTTCCTTCAGACCTGAGAACAATTCTCAGATTTCTTTCCCAATCGAGGAAATTATTGCCGTTCAACTTATTCTTCTCAAGAATTGAACGCAAATTGATGATGGTTGGGTTATCGTTTCTGTTCATGATATCTACAACATAGAACATGCAAAATATGAATCATGTTTGTCATGCAAAAAGCTTAAAATTTAAACATGCTTTAAATGTAAATAAGCTAATGCCATTTTATCCATAAAATAAATTTCCCTTTGAATAAAATGATTCCAAGATCCTATTACAGATAAGACATTAGCGTGCTTTGGCACTACCCTAACTCTTATGTGACAAGGTAAGTAACTTTTACTAGTTATAACATTTATAACTCTTGGTTGATAGATCACATCTTATGTAAATCTATCCCATGCCTCAAAATCCAAAACTTTGTCTTTTGGTCTTTTGTTGAGTAGAACCAATTCAAGGCTATAAATCCCTTATATAGATTTACCCGTACTATCCCAAGGTCAAAGCATGGACACCTTGCTTTGGCAAAACCTATCCATCAAATTCCAAGGGCCTCATAGGTTATGAATTGGAAAGGCATACTCTCAATTTTCTTTTAAGGGAACTAGGTTTGTCATGCAAGTCTAATTATCAAGTGAACAAACAACATAATCAAACATGCAAGCATAAACCAAACACATGCACAAAAATAAATTGTGATCCTAGTATGGCCCCTAATGAAAAGAAAACCAAAAAGATAAATCTTCAAGGTTCTTCTAGCTTCTTGGATCCTCATCCTTGATTCTCCTTTTGGATCTCCATCCTAGAATCGCCTTTTGGATCTCCATCCTTGAATCTTGTAACATCTTCTTTTGTACAATGTATAAATAAATTTACTTTCAAAAATTAAATTACAAAAATACATAACGATACGCAGATCGTGTACAAAAATACATAACGATACGCATATCGTATTTATATGCTACTTGGGCCATACTAGTCACCGCATGCAATAATATCAAATATTAAATAAATATTAATCACAATTAATATAACATCAAAATATTAATCAAATTAATATAAACAAGAAATAGAATATTAATCATATTAATAAACTATTTAACTGAAATCAATTAAATTATCTAATAAAATAACTAATTTAATATTCTTGATATTTAATTCAAATTTAGCAATCATATAGATGGAATAAATTTTATGGTAACTTTTACCTTGTATAATTGGATAGAATATTTCATTAGGGATACGATATCTACCATATCTAATTAAGGTAAATTAAGATTTTACACTAAAATCATAAATATCTTCCATAACCCTAATTCCGCCCCCATCCGCTCCCACTCAAATTTTGTAACAATTACAAATTTTGACAATTGTAGGATTAAGATGGTAAACTTTCATAAAGCCTAAACTTTTGACAAATTAATATATGAATCAAATTCACATAAAATCTATCGATATGATTGAAATCAAAATAAAAACCTTATATTTTTTTTTCCGATCCAGTGGTGTTCCACTACTAAAAATTACATACAATTCCAAGAAATCGTAATCGTTAACTTTAGTAAAATTCCGATCATCTGATCTTATCATGCAATCAGCAATTTCAGTGGAGAATTTGCGGCTTTGTATCGATCTTATCATGTTAAACAATTTAACATACATATATAAAAGTTTGCGGCTTTGTATCCATCGGAATCAAATTCCATGTTATCGGAATACATTCCGAGTCCGTATACAATTCAATACATTCAATTAATCAAAATCATATTTTAATCATACAACTTATTCCATATATCAAATATATTGCTAAATTGAATCAAAACTAACAAGAAAATCAATCGATCATATCAATTTATGCAAGAGGCTCTGATACCACTGTAGGAAAATTAGATGCGCAGCGGAAGGGTAGAAAACTATTTTCTAACATCTAATTCGGGATCTCAGGCATGAATTGATATGAACAATATAGAGGGGAAAAGTCGTACCTTTCTTGTGCGGAACCTTGATTCGAAATCACCTTTGGAGAAAAGAGCCTCAAGCGCGACTCCTCTACTTGGTCCACACGAGCACGGGATTGGATCTCCTTGTCTCCGTTTGCTAGAACGAATTATCGAAGGATTGCAACTCACCCTACGAGTTAGGGAGGCAAGCGATTTGTGGTGGGAGGAGATTTTTGGAGACACGTATATTCCAATATATCGTTAAGACTTATTCTCAATAAGTCTCTTTATATATTGTAGAAACTAGGTCAACTTATTCCTAATAAGTCACCTTTATCTTTTATCTTCTATCCACAAACTATATCAACAATAATAACTTATTATTATTATTAATCAATTATCCAATTCCTAATACTCTTTGTGTGTGACCTTATAGGACCTGAATAAAATAGCAATAGATTAAATATAATTTAATCTATAAATTATAGTTGGCTTCTAGCAAAGCACTATAATTACTTAAATTATTCAGATTATAAATCTCCATT
Source organism: Persicaria tinctoria (assembly GCA_037127255.1). NCBI lineage: Eukaryota > Viridiplantae > Streptophyta > Magnoliopsida > Caryophyllales > Polygonaceae > Persicaria > Persicaria tinctoria. The sequence goes on along the minus strand of JBANSL010000006.1, from coordinate 54,800,095 downwards.
TTAATCCTATTATATCATTAGTATTTCACACATCAATTAAAGGACACCAATTCCTTCAGTTGTATCTGCCTTGTGAGAATCGCCGCCAGGAGAGGTTACTCAAATCGCCGCCGCTCAAGTAGTGGTCGGGGGAGTAGGAAGCAACAACGTTTCAGAAACGACAGAGAGGAGGGAGCAGGAAGCAGTACCGCTCAAGCCTGAACCGGAAGACGACCAAGAAGGATGAAGTAAAAGGAAGACGAACCTGGTCGAGGGAGGGTGCGCACTCCGGGCCGGACCCTTCAAAGGCCTGAGGCGAAAAAAAAAACGAGGCCTTCTATATGTATATAAGCTATAGCAAAATAAATATATTTTTTCATACCAAAAACCACTGCAATGGAAATTCCAATAGAATACATATAATAATATCTCATTTTGCTAAAAGAAAGATTAGCATGTCTATATAATTCTAAATTTAAAATCCTAATTAGGACGTACTACAAATTAGGAAGAAATCAATTTGGGCATTCCGACATTGTGAGTTTCTACAACAAACATAATTTAAAAAAAAATCTCAAATCATTAGAAATTACAAGATGAGCATAATAAATAGGATTAAAGAAATTAGCACAAAAAGGGAGGGAATGATGTCGTAAAGAGATGATTGGGGAGAGGGATAATAGAGTTCAGAGTTTTGGGTAGGCATACTAATCTTTCGTTTTTAGAATTCTCCTTATTTGTTATACTACCTCCATTCATAAATAAGTGACGTTTGACTTTTTGACACGTTTTTTAAGGAGTTAAAAACTATATAAAATATAAAGTTTTTAATTGATTTTTTTTATAATTTTATACATATTAGTTATAAGTTTAAAATTATTTTAAAAAAATAAAAAAAGTTAATATTTTATATAGTTTTTAGCTCCTTAAAAAACGTGTCGAAAAGTCAAACGACATTTATTAATGAACGGAGGGAGTATATTGCAACATTTCAAAAAAAAAAATGGTAGGAGAAAGAGATTTGATTTAATTCTTCATGTCCAAATGCATTTTTATGAGTACATGTTGGGTCGAAGGCCCATCTTCTATCCAGTCCCACAATCAGCTCCAGCTACCATTACACATGTATATGTAACTAGCGTAAGCCCCGTCCCCTGCACGGGAATATATATATTAACACAATATGATAAAATTTCACCTATTATCTATAAAAAAAATCCTATTATAAATATGAAAATAAATAAATAAATATGAATTACATTATGATAATTAAACTAATAACTGAAAATATAAGATTAAAATTAATCTAGATATAAATAACTCATTCTCCTAAAAAATAATATAGATATAAATAAAATAACTATGAAATAATTAATTTTGATATAAATAATTTTTCCACAAAAAATAATCGATATATAAACAGTCCATATGCCAAATTTATATATAAACCGTCCATTGGAAAGATTATTTATAATCCAGATGAAGATACACTTATATGGCAATTTGTATATCTGTCTATGCCAAATTTATTACTATTATTGTGTTTAACTATATTGATATAATTATTTCCTTATATAATATTTACTCTTGTATAAGATATTCCATCTATTCAATTATATGAATTAATGGTAAAATAAAATAATTATTTTTAATTATATAGATTAGAACTATCTTATTATTTTTATCAGATTTCCTTTTTGACGGGAGCAAGTTTTGCGAGACGCACCCACGTGCCGCCATGTAGGCAGATTCACTCACACGCCGCCACGCAGGCTTCAATGCATCGGTTTTAGTATATGTATATAGATAGATAGATACGAGTATTAAATTAAAAGGTAGGGGCTCCAACGTTAATTGGGCCTGAGGTGACGGCTTGTTGGGCCTCGCCTCAGGTCCGGGTCAGTGCGCACTGCTGCTGCAGTAGTTCATCAGGGCCAACGGATCGGAATCGAAACGGAGAGTCGTAGAGCAGGGTAGATCTTCTTTGCCATCAGAGAACATTAGCTCAAAGTTCAACTATTTAATGCAGAACTTCATGCTCCCAAAAGGGATTATCCAACAAGTTGATCAAATTAACAAAAATTTCTTCTGGAACAAACTCAACTCTGAACGTTACAGTCCGCTTATTAGCTGGGATAAAATTTGTAAACCTAAGGAAGAAGGGGGTCTTGGACTAAAAACAACAAAAGAAACAAATATCAGTTTACAACTTAAGCTCTTATGGAAAATTCTCACTAACCCACTCAATATTTGGGTCAAGGTTATTCGTGAGAAGTATCTGCAAAATGAAACAATATTTGAGTTTAAAAAACATAACACTTCTTGGCAATTTAGAAGACTTCTCCATCTAAGGGATATATTCAGGGAAGCGCTCATTTGGATCCTGGGGGATGGAAATACCATTAATGTATGGACTGACCCCTGGATAAACAATCTCCAACTCCAAGATTACGTAGGAAACAATGATCCTAAGATGAAGGTGACCAATTTATTGACTGCTCAAAAACAATGGAATATTCCTCTCTTAAGGAATTTGTTCCCCCCTCATGTGGTGATCGAGCACCATTTCAGAAATCTCGATTCCAGCTTGGAATACACCAGACAAATTAGTCTGGAATCTAACAAAGAATGGTGAATTCACAACCAAATCAACGAACAAAATCCGAAATCATGCTGCAAAAAATCCCATAAATCACAACTAGATTTGGAAGCTTAATTTACCTCCTAAAATCCAAAATTTCATATGGAAGGTGGCGACGGAAGGCTTACCAACTAAGATGAGACTTAATAAACTTTTTAATGGGGTGTCAGCTTAGTGAATATTGTCTGAAGGTGCCGATGAAGATTCACATCATATTCTGCTTGAGTATCCTATCTCTAAAGCCATTATATCAAACTATGAATATCTAAATGGCAAATACTTCATTATTTTAAAAGCATACCAGTCAATTCATGAACACCTCATCTCCATTAAGCATAATAACTCTCATTTCGAAGAGCTATGTTTTATATGGCACTCTATTTGGGAAGTGAGAAACAAAATCATTTTCAACAACCACAAGGTGGATTCATACAACTCTCTCATGCACAGTATTCACCAGAACATAAGGGGCTGGAACAAAGCTAAAGAAAAGGAGATTAAGGTCCCCAACAAAGAAAAACGGAAAACCTCTAGCCTCTCTTCGTCTCTCGCGCGTCCCACACTAGTGCATTGCTCTCGCCTCTCTCGTCCCACACACCACACCGTCTCTCTCGTCGTCCTTCTCTCTCTCTCTCTCTCTCTCTCTCTCTCTCTCTCTCTCTCTCTCTCTCTCTCTCTCTCGTCTCGCCGGAGGTGATTTCGCTCTTGACGAAGTGAACTTCCGGCCGCCGACGTCTATCTCCCTGTTTTCCTAGCGACTTCGCATTCCTGCAATCTCCTGCCGTCTCGCTCACGACCTCCGTCTTGTGGTGCCTCTTCCTTCTCCAGCACCTCCTGCAATCTACTGCAACAGTGGGCTCTGGTCTCGTCCGATCCCTCAATTCGCCACCTCCGCCTCTGGTATGCAAATCTCCAGTTAGGGTTTTAATTGGGTAAGTACATCTCGAATTCAATCTATAGTTAGGGTTTTTTCAGTTCTTGAATTCAATGTGTAGTTAGTGTTATGCAACTGCTTATTATCTTCTTTGTTGTATGTATTGTCGGTTCCACCACAGCTTCAAGGCCGGTCATACATGAATGTTACATAAACAATCAATTTAGGCGAGCATTTAAGATAACGAGCTACATACTCTACCTCCCTTAAACTGTCAATCCCAATAGGGCTAGTATGAAGCTAGGCATAGTTTTGTTCAAGAGACTAGGCCACGACCAGGAATTCATTTTATAAAATAGGAAAAGTTTCCTTTACTCTGGAATCTGGATGTATATTAAAGAGGAAAAAGTTGAGAAATTGATAGAAGGAAAACAATACAATATTCAATTATAGTAATCCTTACTATTATAAAAGATTGGGAAAAGCTTACTATCTGGCCGTTCATTCACTTTTGTTAAAATTTTAGATCTACGATTGTGTCTTGCTTCGTCATTTGTTTTCCACCTCCTACTTCATGTTGCTTCCTTGTTGGTTTGTTTCTCCACCTCCTGCTCCTCAATTCTAGATCTACGGTCCCTTTCTCTCCTTTTAGTTTGAAGGTTTCGACTTATGCTTTCTAAATAATTCTCCTATAGTTATGATGTCGGTAAGCCCTTTGGATATCCTCTTAGCCCCAATATGGCATGTGGTTGCTCATCGTTTATCTTGAAGGAAAATTTGTAGGTTAGTTATCTAAACCCTAATTTGGGATGTACTTGAATTGATAGGATTCTTTAATATTTGTTCAGTTTCTTGATTTAATTTTTAAGAGTTTGAATATTTTTCATGTTGAACCCAGTGTTTAAAAAAGCCAAGCCCATGTGCGCTTAAGCCCGCTTAAGCCCGCTTAAGCCCAAGGCGAACATGTCACCACCTGCCTTGGTCAAGGCGCATCAAGGGTGGAAAAGCCCACCCAACCTCTAGGTGGATTAAACCACCAGATGCCATCTGCAAAGTAAATGTAGATGGCTCGGTAAGAGCCCCTGATGATTGTCATATTGGGGGCATCATTAGGGACAGTTCGTGCCAGGTGATCGACATATTTCGCCAGAAAGGAAGAAAGGGATCTATTCTTGAGACAGAAGCCGAGGCCTTCTACACGGGAGTCCAGCAAGTCATTGACAAAGGGCTTATAAAGATGATCATTGAAGGTGACAACCTAAAAGTAGTAAATGCAGTAAATGATTGCTCCAAGGTCGATTGGAAAATCTGCAGAACCATTGAAAAGATCAACCTGATGAAAGGAAGATTTAAACACATTGAATTCAGGTATTGCTTCAGAGAGTCAAATACAGCAGTTGATTATATTGTTAAGACTAGAGAGATCTATAATTTGTCAACTCTTCCCTTGCATGAGTATTTTAGTAACATAATTCTAAAGGATGATCAGGAATGAACCCTGCGTTGATAGGACATTATATTCCTTGCCTACTATAAATAAAAAAGTGTTAATTTTTTTTAAAATGAAAAGTTTGGATGTTCCGTGACTTTCGTGCAAACCATTGCCCAACCGCCCTATTGCCTCCTTCATTCCTTCCTATCCCCGGAACATCTTCATCAGACCTTCAATTGAATTTTTTATTTTCTTTTAAACAAAAAACAAAATGATAAAATGGAAAAAGACATAGGGCCATTGTACAATATTCAATTCTTCATGGGGCATTAGTTAAAAAGAGTGAAATCGAAGTATAATTAAGGTATTTTACTTTTTACTTTTACATTAATTAAAAAGGTAGGGTGGTGGAATACGTGGTGGTATTCCAAACATTGTCCTCGTCAATATAATACTACCTCCGTTCAACAAAACTTGTCGTTTACTATTCACGCACGCTTTTTTAGAATTATAAAAACTATATAAATTATTCATTTTTAAAATTTTTTTTTTTAACAAGTTTGTACTTATTAATAATAACTACGAAATTGTTAAAAAAAATTATTTAAAAAGTCGATATTTTATATAGTTTTTAGCTCCTAAAAAAGCGTGCATGAATAGTAAAACGTCAAGTTTTGTTGAACGGAGGGAGTAACATTTTTATAAATTTAATTATTCTTTAATACACACTACATATTTTAACCAATTACAGAGTATAATATTTTAAAAAGTCAACAACAACACAAATCATTATAATCCACTCCCTAGAAAACACAAAATACCATCTATTTTGAAACAAAATCTATCATATCTACTGTATTTTAAAATGGAGGGAGTATTATTTGAAACAGTTTCTATCCTATGCCATTTTAAGACTCTAAATTAAGAAAGATTCTCTACTAAAAAGACAAGCGAATCTAGAAATCTAAAAAAAAAAGTTAAACTAATTAAATTTTAAAAAACATTTTCAAATTAGTCTTATTATTCTATGTCCTAAGGATAGTATAGAACAAATAGTATTTAAAAACTCATCTATTTTGAAAATAAAAATAGTAATGGGTAAGGAAGACAGTACTCCGTATAACGGTAATTTTTAATACTCCATCTGTTCGGCAAAACATGTTGTTTACTATTCACGTACGCTTCTTTAGAATGATAAAAATTATATAAAATAGGTTCACTTCCGGCCACGGCTGCAACGCCACCTCCTCCTCTGCGCCGTCGCCGCTGATGCTACCGCCACCACCACCGACGCCGTCACCGCCACCACCACCAACCAACATCACGAAATTTGGGGAACAATCGAGAGTTAATCTCTCAACCCCAAATCAAAAATTAAATTTTTGGATAACCTCCAAACAATATCAACAATGGGTAACCCCCAATCTAATCAAACAATATCAACAATGGGTAACCCCCAATCTAATCAACAATTCAAAGAGGGATCTTGCATCTCCCAACCCTCAATCTCCATACCTTTTGGGGTTGATTGTTGCTAAACATGCTAATCACCCAATCAAACTATTTGTACTAGTTCATCCGATGTTGTCCGGGCTAACACCTCCCTCTCGCTCTCCTCCCCTCGCTCTAGAATCCCCTTCTAGAGCGGGTATGGGAAACCCCGGTAGAGATGATCTCAATCTCCGAACCTCCACCACCACCAATACACACAAGTCACCATAGCAAGGGACAAGGGTTCTTTGGAACCACTAACCCAGAGACCCTAAACCCAGAGGCCCTCAGCCACCGCTTCTCGCCGGCTGCTGAACCACCACTATCAAGTCGGAACACCTACCACACCACCGCGCTGCAAGTACCAACCACTGGCTTTTCTGTGTTTCGACTTCATCGTCCGAAACTTCCGTTTCACGGCGAAACCCCTCTCTTTCCCCTTGTGTGTGGCCTTTGGCCTTTCTCGTGAAGGTCCGGCACCACCACCATACTTCTCTCTGTCCAAAACTAAATTTTCAGCAACTCTAATCAACTCCTCCTCAAACCCATAAATCTCTAGTAAATGCCCAAAACTAAACTCTGACTGTTTCAAATTACCCAAAAACTCAAAATTGGTTTTTCGATTGCCTTTGTGTTCACAGGCAATTGATGATCCAACCACTGCACTGGCCAAAATCAACAAGGAATACCTATATTGACATAGGAGTTGAGGGAATCGGACTTGTTTTCGGGCTTGCTGTCCGGCGATTCCGGTTCGGTTTCGGCCTCAATGCCTCCTCAGCCTCGGACCCTGTGTTTTCTCCGACCGGCCTAAACCCTTCCCACCACATGGTGTTTCACTCTCGAGGGTTGTCCTGGATTGTCTCGGCAATTTCCCTCTCCAACACTGTTCACTCCGTCACGAACCAGATCTCTATTCTAGTGTTTCGTTTTGCCTCCCTAGCCACTCGTCTTTGCCGTGTGCCTTCTTGGAAACTCCTGTATTTTGTTTTCTCGAGCACAAAAGGTTTGAAATTTACACCATAACTCGGGGGTTGTGGGTGGTTCCTTCGCCGTTCCTCCGGTTGCCTCGTCCTCTGCTACCACTATCATTATTGCCTCGTCCAAGCACTTAATTAAAAAAATTGAATTACTCCGTTCAAAACAGAACAACAAAACTATTTTAAACAATAATTTTAAAAAAAAAACCCAATAAACGAATTAAATTACATTAAGTTCCGTTCTTGAATGCTCAAGGATTCTAAACAAATATATATATATATATATATATATATATATATATATATATATATATATATATATATATATATATATATATATATATGTGTGGGGATATTTATATATTTAATCCATATAAATATTGGGATTACCTCCCTCCTTTAATTCTTGGGACAATCTCTCTTTTTATCGCGGGATAACCTTCCTATATCTATCTTTGAATTAATCTCCTACCCGTTCTTATAATGTGACAGAGTTGTTTGCCCCGACTTGTTCTAGAGTGTATGTTTGCTTGATTCTAGTGGTGGTATCTTCTTGAGCTTTGTGGTCTTTCTTTTGCCGCCGTGCGAGAGGTCGTGGACGTGATCGGGATCTGATGGCTCGCTGCCGACCGAGTCCAAATCTGAGGTCTCCACTTTTGTTCCCCAGAGATTCCCTGCGCTACCTCTACCAACTGTCAGAAGTCATGTCACACATTGTCCCGGTTCCAACACCGTTTCGCCCTGCTAGTTTCGATCTTCGTACTCTAGTTTTTGTTTGTGGTGGACTTGTCTTTGTTGTTTTTGTTGTATTTCGGTTCTTTCATAACGGTTTGTCCGTTTGCCGTTCTTTCGGCCTCTCGTCTCACCGGGCATGTCCGGTGAATCGAATTATTTCCGGTTCAAAATAATAATAATAATAATAATAATAATTACAAAATTATTAAAAACTAAATATTTTATATAGGTTTTATCTCTAAAAAAACGTGCGTGGAGAGTAAAGTAACATATTTTGTGGAAGAGATTAATCAACCTTCCATTTTTAAAACAGCTTATTTTCTTCTTCCACCACGGTTTCAGGACTCGTCCATCTTCTTCCTCTTCATAGTGGGTTTGTCCAAAAACGCCTCTCAATTTTTGTAAACAATTAGTATATTATATTCAAATTTCATGAATGACCCTGTTTTGTCTGCTTATGATATATGGAGCACTACATTATTCAACCACAGATTCATAAAAATCTTAACTCTCAAAAATGTTCTCCGCCGTCGCCGTTTTCTATTTTGTTCACAACCCAAGATTTGAACTTTAGCCCCATAGCCCATTCTTCAAAAATGTTTGAATTTCAATCGCTTGGTTTTATACTATTTATTTAATCATTTAAAAATTAATTATCACTCCCCTGTTTCGTATATATATACTGTATACAGTACACCCTGTTTCTCACCTCCCCTGTTCAAGTGTTCAGTCTCTTGCAAATCCGCAATGGGGAAGGCCACGAGGTGGCTTAAGGGGCTGTTTGGGATCAAGACCGCCAACACAGACCAGATTCCGGGCAAAATTGGGGCCTCCGGCGCCGAGAGGGATCGTAACAAGCACGCCATTGCAGTTGCGGCAGCCACCGCTGCTGCCACCGCTGCTGCAGCCGATGCTGCGGTGGCTGCCGCCCAAGCAGCGGTGGAGGTGGTTAGGATCACTAGCCGGGATAGAAACCACTATCACCGTAACTTGATCGCCGGCGCCGTTACGATTCAAACCAATTTTCGCGGATACTTGGTAAAAATTAGTTTCTTGATTTGTTTCTTGGATCAGTCACTCAAATCATTGATTGATTAATGTAAATTCGTGTGAAATTTGTAGGCAAGGAAGGCTCTGAGGGCACTAAAAGGATTGGTGAAGATTCAAGCACTTGTGAGAGGGTATTTGGTAAGAAAGCAAGCCGCAGCCACGCTCCACGGCATGGAAGCCCTCTTCCGCGCACAAGCCACCGTCCAATCCAGACGGGCCTCTATCGGGCTCAATAGATGCCCAGACCGACCCGATCCCCTCAATTGGGGCCGCCCATCCATGGTATTATCACTTCTTTCTCATTTCAATTTCTTCTCTTTTAAGTTTGTTTAATTAGGATTTGCGGTGTATCTAACAACACCCTTTTAATATTATGGATCATCATTGGTGGTTTAATTTCGAGGTCCTGTAGGGCGAGTTTGGGGATGCCATCGAAACGGACCAATACTACAATGCACCATATCCATCGGTGAGGAGCAGGAGGATGTCCGCGACCTTTGAAGCAAGGACGCTGGATACTCCAAACCATCAAGGTCAGGACATTATTAAGGTGGTGGAAGTTGATGTCGGGCAGCCCGGTTCCAAGTCAAGCCGAAGAGGGCCTGACCCTAGTTCTCCGTTTTCGGATCTAGGGGAGGACCCGTCATCGTACCAGGTCCTCCCGTCCCGATTTCAGCTCCATTTTGTACCGTGCCAACACGACAAGGAGTGGGGCAGGGCATCCGCACACACGACTCCAAGGCACTCGAACTTGGGGATTGGACCCGGTGCAGATATGTTGCAACAATTGTACTACCATTATCCTAACTACATGGCCAAGACGATGTCGTTCAAGGGGAAAGTGAGGGCCCAAAGTGCTCCGAAGCAGAGGCCGGAGAAGAGAACTAGTGTGAGTGAGAGACAGAGGAGGATGATGGAGGGTAGGAGTAGTACTAGTGTGAGTGGAGTGAGGATACATAGGCCATCTTCCCATGTACAAGAAGCCTTCAACTTCAAGAATGTTGTGATGGGTAAGATTGGAAAGCTTCCTTTGTTGCATTGATTGATTTATGCACGAAGGTGTATTATAATCTTTGAAATTTGAATATTATGTTCAAGCTTTACATGAATTATTATTTGAAAAAAGTTAACACAATAAGCGTTTTTGGACAATGGTTGTGCTTGAGTCATCTTGGATTTGTTTCCATCTTATACAATCTTTCATAGAGGAAATTAAGCCTCAATTTCCTTCTCAAATTAATCAATTGTCACCCAGGTGGTCCAATTAGTTATAGATCAACCGGTCAGTTTTTTGCTTTTACTCTTTGTCTTCTCGCTTCTCTCTCTCTTTCTCTCTGTTTCAATGTCTTCGCTCTCGCTCTCGATCATTATCTTCCCAGTTGTGATCATCGTCTTCCCTCTCATTCTCGATTGTTGTTGAAGCTTACAATGGCTGAATCAAGCACACAACATGCGAAGATTGGTGTACTTGTGTGGTGCTTCCCTTTCGATTTCTCTCTCTTTGATAGGGTTTTGTTCGTTTTATTAACCGTTTTATTTCTATTGTTGAACTCGATTTTAACCTAGTTTTCATCATTTGTAATGTCTTCTAATATGTATAGTTGATATTGTTTTTGATTTGAAATCGTACAAATGTCTTTTCGATGTGAATATTTGCTTTTGATTTTTGTCCGCTGTATTTATATTTGTTGTTGGGATTCTATTTTATGTGTGCATGTATGTGTTCTTTAGAAAATAGACTATTGGTTACCTGTTGAGGAAAGATCTTGTGCTCGTTGTAATCTCTACTGCTACCCCGAAGCCTGTGAAGTTATTAAGGTGCTGTCGGCACCTAATAAGAAATTTAAAATTCAAAAGAGTAAAAAAATTCACAAGGCTAAGAGTGATCAATTATTGTTTAAAGAAGGTGGACGTGTCAATTATGACTTGGAGGTACCCAGACAAAGTTTTACAGGGAGCTGAAAAAGGGTGGAAAGTGTTGGAAAAGGGATTGAGAAAGTATTTGATGGAGCTAACATTGTGTTGGGGGAGCAGAGAAAGTGTTTGAAGGAGCTAACAAGGAGGTGGAGAGGGCGGACATAGGCACAAAGATAACTGACAAAGTGTTTGAGGAAGCTGACAAAGGGTTGGTGAAAGATGCTAAAAAAAGATATTGATCATGTGGATTCAGACAATGGAGGGGGGTGAAGTTGGTGGTGATGTTGACATGAATTATGGCACTAATGAAGGGGTTGATTTTGGTGGTGATGCAAACAATGAGGGAGCTAGCAATGAAGAGTTGGGGAAATATTTTATTGGTTTGCATCGTTGTCGTGAATTCATGTGTGTCAGATCTTTTGAAGGAGAACTAGAGATTGGAATTTTAGTATATGTTGTAAAGCATTTGATCGTGGTTGTTGTATTTTAAAATATCTGGTTGCGATTGTCATTTTGTGTTAATTTGTAATGAACAAATCAGTTTATGTTTGTTAGACTATTGTTCTATTGACAAAACAATGTATGTTTGTTAGACTTATGTTCTATTCATAGATATTTGGATTTTTGTGGGGGATTTCGTAGATTTGAGCTCTTGCTTGTGGTGGTGAGTTGGGGATTCGGGTGGTGGCACTGGTAGCCAGTGTTTTTGGTATGTGTGTTGTCTCTCTGCTCTCTCATTTCTGGATAGCATTGTGGATGTCTTCCTCTCCCCGTTATATAGTGATATATTTACAAATTAAGATACCGCAAATCCGTTACGGTGAACAAAAGGCTAATTAAACAGTAGTTCTAATGAAGTAAAGTAATGTGGTTATTACTTATTCGTATTGATTAATCAAAAGGAGTGTCATCCATCTTAGGAAAAGACCACTCTTTCTCAACAGAACAGAAAGAACTTCACACGTTTTACCTATATCACTGTCACCGATCGGGTGGTGACAACGATAGCGGTGATGACAGCGATAGGGGTGATGACAGTGATAAGGGTGGTGACAACGATAGAGTGGTGACAGTGACCTCGTAAAAATAAAAAATAAAAAAACTCTAAAAACTAAGATGTCACCAAGTGGTGACACTAATCTCGTAAAAAAAAACTGTGACCAAAAAATGTGTTTATCATCATACATGTGTCACCAAAGTTGTGTCATCAAAGTCATTGTTTTTTTTAACGAGGGAGAAGGCTCGTCCCGTTCTATTGCGCGAGGGCTAAGGTCCGGTAGGATTAAAAACAACATAAATCACGTTATGTCCCGTCCCGCTAAACATATGTGGTATGGGACGCATGATGACCCTAATCTCGTCCTGTTCCGTCCCATATCCATCCCTACTACTTTCCTTTATTTAAAAAAAAAAATACAGCACCGAAATGAAAGTGAGAGGAGGGAAGGTGGAGAGGATCTGGTTTTTTTTTAAAAAAAAAATTAGCCAAAAATCTGAAAAAATTATGAAACTAGCCAAAATCTCAAACTATTTTGGGATTTAGCCAAAACGGGACTAAGTCGATGTTTGAAACAACGACTTTAGCTCCGATTAAAAAAAATTAATATAATATGTAAGTCGCTGTTTGAAATAGCGACTTACCTATTTATTTTTAAAAAATCTCATTTTTTTGCTAAAATAATTGAAAACAAAAGAAAAAAAAATACATATTGGAGAGTCGTTGTTCTCCCCTCTCTTGTTTTTTTTTTCTTCCCAACCAGTTCTAACAGCATGTTTTTTTTTATTAGGTAATAATTCGAGGACCAGACAAACCTGGTTCCTCGAGAGGCCAACAAAGTCGGCAGACGACGTACCGTCAAACATACAATGAAACGTAAAATAAAAACGGTGCAATACAAAAGCGATAATCAAACTGCCTAGTCGAACAAACGAGCCTAATCCAAAACAGCATGGGACAACGTAGACTAAGGGCGTGTTTGGCTGCAGCGTTTCTCAGCGTTAGATAAAACGTTGGATAAAGCGTTTTCGCAACGCTCTGACTATCCACGTTTGGCAGGGTAGAAAACGCTCCCCCTTCATCTCCTCCAAAAGCTCCCAAAGCTTTTCATCTGCAACTCCCTGGAGCAAGCGTTGGATGAAATCCTGAAAGCGTTTTCTAATTGAAAATGAGGTTTCGTCACCATCGCCTAATTCCATCTCAGTCATCGCTTACTCCTTCCATGAGAGGCGCAAGACGACAAACTCGGTGAGGTATCTAATCGGTTCGATCGATTTCTCAATAAGGTTTTGAAATCACTGATTTTGCCTGTTTGCAGGGCTCTTCGCAGGTTCCAATTCGCCTTCTCCACCAAACCCTTTCACTTTCACGCTCTTCAGGTAATAGCCCCAATTTCGATTTCCATTTCTATTTGCAACAACCCTATTATCATCAATTTCGCATTTAATTGTTTGGGTTTTTTTTTATTTGGCCAATTTTAGGGTTCTATGAAAATGCCCTAATTTCTCCTTTGTGTAATTGTTGCTCTTGTATAAGTCATCTGTGAATGGCTTGGTGTAATTGCTTGTGTGAGTCTATGAAAATGTGTGTTTGGTGACTCAAAGTGGTGTGATGATTTATGAGAGATTCTGTTAACTCAGTGTAATGCAAATGACTTGCATTTTGCTCTTTTGCTAGTATAACTGTGGTAGTATTAGTGAGAGATGAAATTCATGAAACATTGGGGATTGCTCGAAGTACATGATAGTAGTTAAGGATAGGTGTAAATACATGACTAAACTTGGCTTATTCCCTTCAAAGATCATCCTCCAAAGCCTCCTTAAAAAATCCAGATTGAATAAGCATGCCCTTGTGGGATAAGGCAGGCTTGCACATAGCAGCTCCCCAAATCAGAAAAATAGTACACTGTCATAAGCTTCAACAAGCTCCGAAAAACTTTTGCAGTGGGACACCTAAAGTGGTTCAGAAAAACAGTACACCCCATACTTAAAAATGTAGATTGTTAGTTGAACCATGGGACTGCATAATAGTGAATAAAAGGAGGAATATAGAGAATATGAATGGAATTTAGGGCTGATTCGAATCTTTAGGTCATTTGTTCTACCAGTGAATTTGGGGGTATATAAAGTATAAACTGTTTTCAATTTATTAAGGTCATGACTCAGAACAAAGGGTTTCCCTTTTGAAGATTTGTTCTGCTTAACAGGTTTGGTTTTCTTCGTGTTTGTACTTCTTCATAGTGTCATTCTTGATTCATGTGCTCTTAATGCTGAAAGTTCTTTCTGCAAAAGAAGACTGATTTACTTGCATAAGCATAACCAAAATTTATACTTCTTTCTTGATAGCTTTTGCATTTGTGGTCCTCTGTTGGGTACCTTTGATATCTGATCTTCTGAAGGATGAAGCATGTTTATATGTTGTTGGCATGTACAGACTTTTCATTTGATATCTTTTTTAACTGAATGGTATGCCTTTGAATTTGTCTCAATGCATAATGATAACTCCCTCCCTTGATGAAAATCGAAATAAAGTTTCAAAGGCCTTGACAGTTTGTCTGTGTCAAAGGTCTTGGAGCTTTAACAGTATTGATGAAATACAAAACCTGTTCTATATATTATTATGTCCGAATATTATTTAATATTATATACTTCCATTATATTATATACCTAACTAACCTTCCAGGAAGTATTATTCGAATTACTTCTTTCCTTATGGTGCATATTGAGGAGATCCAAAATTGGAGAGATCATGTCTTCGAAGTGTCCAAAAATAGAAGATCCTTGGGCGCGCCATGATCCAAACTAGCTGTTATTGAATATCCTTAGGCGCCATGTTGCTTCTATATAAAGGAAAGGAAGAAGAAGACAGAACACACCGGTTGAACACAAGCTTTCATTCATTCAAGCGAGATCTGTCTTCCAAGTGTACTCTCTGCTAGAGCTCAAGAGTTTGTTATTTCATTTCAAAGCCTTTGAGAGTTACACTGTGAGCTTATAGGATATATTCATTTATAGTGTTACTCGAGAGTTTGTGACTCGGGAAGTAAGCACTAGGCTATTGATTTGTGAGAGTAAGAGGATTGTACTAGATAGCTGAGAGAGATGGGGCTCTTCTAGATTGGTCTAGGACTCCAAGGGAACGTGAGTTGACTAGATTGCAATTGTATAGGAGATAGGCTTCTCGGTGAGCTATTAGGATCCTAAGCTTTGCGAATCAATAAAGCCTTTTGAATCCTAGGGTTGTGGAAGAACCCTAGGCGGGGACGTAGGCCAAGTTCGTGCCGAACCTCGTAAATAATTACTCGTGTCCTTTATCTATTGCTTTACCTTATTTCCGCACTTGGTTCGATTGTCTATCTTTGTGATTCAGGTTTAATCTCAATGGGTTTTATACGAGCTCCAAAAGTCTTGAGACTTTCTGCGAAAAACGGGCATACTCTATTCAACCCCCCTTCTAGAGTATTTCTATATTACCTTGTTTTATATTATCGAACCTTCAATTGGTATCAGAGCTTTACTCGTTGTTTTTTATATAATAATCTTGTGAGTTTTCGATCATGTCTGGTGAAGCAAGCGGAGGATTTGCACAGGGAAGGTCCACGAGCAGACCACTACTCTTTGTAGGAAACAACTTTGTCGACTGGAGATCCTTGATGAAAATGTTCATTATAGATCAAGATCTGGAACTTTGGAACATTATAGAGAATGGTCCGAAGATTCCAGAGAAAGACGGACCAAATGGAACCAAAGTCGCAAAGAAGGTGAAGAAACGAGTACTTAAGGTAAATAAAAGTAAGAGACAAATACTCTAGAAAGGGGGGTTGAATAGAGTATAGACGCTTTTCGCAAACAAGCAACTTCAAGGGCTGGATAATGGGTTTCAAGGCCTTGAACTCAGTCTCAAGATCTTGAAAAAAATTTTCGTGCCTTGACAGTTCTGCAAATTAATCAGACGTAAGAATAGACAGAACAGATAAACGTAAGTGCGGAAATTAAATAGATGAACACGAGAATTGTTAACGAGGTTCGGCTCTAAACAAGCCTACGTCCCCGCCTACGGTTATCCAACCCGTAGGATTCAACAACTTTTATTCCTCTTTCCTTATGGATCCTAATAGCTCACCGAGAAGCCTCTCTCCTATACAATTGCAATCTAGTCACAAATCAGATCCCTTAGAGTCCTAGACCAATCTAGAAGAGCCCCCACCTCTCTCAGCTATCTAGTACAACCCAAGATATGGAGAAATAAAAGTCCCCTTCGCCACACCTATGTGTGATACGTTTGAGTATATGATACTCTTAGTATAACAGGGATTGAATATAAACTATGAAGCTCAAGACTTCCTAACTCTCAAAGATAATAAATCAAATACAGAATAGAGAGAGAAAGGAAGCAAATAAAATCAGCAATGGCATCTGTAGACTCGAGAGCTCTTTGATGCGCAGAGACGGCTTGGTGGAAGATCTGTGTTTGATCGTTCTCTCCCTTCTTTCTTTTATAACCGAGAGCTCCTAAGGTTTGCTGATTTTTATCTCCCAAATCTTGATTTGTTGTAACAACTTTTTGAACGTTTAACTTCTGAGAGATGCTCCTGCCGAATCTTCCTGGCTCTTTGAATTTGAATTAACGCTGAAATCTTGCTGGGAGAAACTGATGGGAGATATTGGTTCCAATTTAAATTCAAATTACCTGCAAAGATAATTCTAACACAAAATCTTTTTCCAAATAATATCCTTAACCAATATTCTATAAAAGATATTGATAGAAATTAAACCAATTCTTCCAACTAATCCGAAAATATATATATGGAAGGAATAAATAAGAATAACTCACGTAACTACTTTGACCACAAAAATAAATCATTTGAATCCAAATCTCACGTAACTCATGTAACTAATTTGAATCCAAATCAACTTTGACCAAATCTAAACAAATAAAATCAATCTTCCATATAATTGATATTCCAAATCTTCTAAATAAAGCACGTAAAAAAAATATAGTTAAAAACAATTTTTCTAGAAAATTGGCCTAAATAAAATATATAGCACATATAATTTTATGAGCCAAATAAATATATTCCGAGAATAATAAATCAAATAAAACAACCACAAAATAACCACAAGATATAATTGATATTTGCATAAAATACTACCTTATTTGTCTTCCATCATACCTACAAAAATATATCACATATAATCATCAAGGTGGAGTCAACAATCTCCCCCTTGATGGAAGACAAAACAACACAAAATAAATATCAATTATGCAAATAAATATTGCACATGTGTGGAACATCATATAACAAGTATAAGCATAAGCATCATATAATATTTCTCCCCCTTTTTGTCTTCCAACAAGCAAGGGAAGAAATCGAAAAATAATACCCAAATAATCTCTTACAGTCAAGACCTTGAAACTGATCTCAAGGCCTTGAGATGTTAGGAGACGGCATTATAAGAATTTCAATTCGGCAGTTAATTCTCCCCCTACGACAATGCTTCCATGTTCAACATATCAAGCTCCAAGGAGAAATACTAAGCAAAGAAAATCATTAGTAGCATATAATAAATAACATAAAAAGAATTATTTATCACCAAGAGCGATTGTTTCGATCCGTTTATGCTCTTTCATCTTGGTGACATCCTGCAAAACAACCAAAAAATCAACCTTTCCAGCTAGACCAAGCTACAACCTTAGATTCATAATCGGGATGGACCATGTTTGGTGGTCTAGTCCCTTTAGGAACCCAAATTTGCTTTACCTGTCCTTTTAAACATAATGGAAAAGTATTACGAATTATATAAGGATCATTTCTACAATAAGGACAAGTAGTCTTCACATGACCTTTCTTACAACAAAAATAACATATGGGTGTGCGCCAATTTCCTTTAGCTTTTACAAAAGTGGTAGGGGCTTTCTTTGGAAAATTCTTGTTGTATCCAATACCACTTTTGTTGAGGGATGATTGGTGCTCGCCTAACATCCTATCGAGATTGGCCTTGGAATGGGTAAAACGAACAAGTGATGTCTGCTGGTCTCTACACTTCTCAGTCAACGAGATCTTTTCTTTCTCTAATTCCTTGGTGTAAAGACTTAGAGAAGAAAGATCTTGCTTCAAGTAGCAAAGCTTATAGAATCTTCAATAAAAGGACCCAGT
Organism: Persicaria tinctoria; assembly: GCA_037127255.1. Lineage (NCBI taxonomy): Eukaryota > Viridiplantae > Streptophyta > Magnoliopsida > Caryophyllales > Polygonaceae > Persicaria > Persicaria tinctoria. The sequence continues at coordinate 54,781,842 of JBANSL010000006.1, read as the reverse complement.
TAGTTGAAGAAAGTATACATGTTATATTTGATGAATGCAATGACGGTTCTTTGAGTGAAAGTGTTGCAGATATAGATCTTAACATCCATGCAGAGAACGAGGAAGGTGATGATACTGCTACCAAGAACACGGAGAAGAGGAACATGCAGGAACAGATTCTTAACACCGAAGAATTGGCCCAAGGTGTTGAAGATTCGTCCAAAGCCCTTGGTGTCCAATCCAACAGTGTTGAGACGTCAGAAACTGCTGTAACTGAACCTAACATGACCACGGAGTCAGATGTACCACAAGTCAATCCTACTGGTGTGACGAATCAAGGAGCTGAGACTAGCAAAAGGAAATTCAAATACTCCTCATCACACTCATTAAAGGATATCATTTCTGACCCTACTTCTAGTGCTCAAACTCGTTCTAAACTTAAAGATCTTTGTGCTTTTCACGCGTTTGTTTCTCTTATTGAACCAAAGAAGGTAGATGAGGCACTTCAAGAGCCAGACTGGATCATTGCCATGCAATGCGAGCTTAACGAATTTGAAAGAAGCAAAGTCTAGACCTTGAAGCCAAGGCCAAAGCATCAATCAGTCATTGGAACACGATGGGTATTTCGAAACAAGCTAGATGAGAATGGTAAGATCGTGAGGAACAAGGCAAGGCTTGTTGCTCAAGGCTACAATCAAGAGGAAGGTATTGACTACGAGGAGACCTTTGCTCCCGTAGCCAGGCTTGAAGCTATTCGCATTTTATTAGCATTTGCATCTTTTATGAGCATAAAGTTATATCAAATGGATGTCAAGTGTGCTTTTCTTAATGGTTTCTTAGAGGAAGAAGTATATGTGGCTCAACCCCCAGGTTTTGAAAGTTTAGAGTTTCCTAATCATGTTTATAAACTTGACAAAGCGCTTTATGGTTTGAAACAAGCCCTAAGAACTTGGTATGAGCGCTTGTCAAAATATCTTTTAGAAAATGATTTTAAAAGGGGGTTGATCGACAAGACTCTTTTTATCAAGACCAAAGGAAAGGACATTTTGGTTATTCAAATTTATGTAGATGATATATTATTTGGTGCTACTAACACATCTTTGTGCAAGGAATTTTCTGACATCATGTGCAGTGAATTTGCGACGAGCTTGATGGGTGAACTCAACTTCTTTTTGGGATTACAAGTTCATCAATCTAAGAAAGGGATCTTTGTCAACCAAAGAAAATACACTAAGGATCTCTTGAAGAAGTTCAAAATGGATCAATCCAAAGCAGCCCAGACTCCCATGAGCTCAACATTATCTCTAGATCAAGACAAGACTGGGAAAAGTGTCAATCAAAAGGAGTATCGAGGAATGATTGGATCTTTATTATATCTCACGGCTAGTAGACCTGACATCATGTTTAGTGTTTGCATGTGTGCTAGGTTTCAATCCGATCCTAAAGAATCTCACCTCGTGGCTGTGAAGAGGATCTTTCGATATCTCAATGGCACTACGGAGCTTGGACTATGATACCCAAAACAAAAGGATTTCACATTAATTGGATATTCTGATGCAGATTTTGCAGGCTATAAGGTGGATAGGAAGAGCACATCAGGATGTTGCCAATTCTTAGGAGCATCCTTGATCAGTTGGCACTCACAGAAACAAAACTCAGTCGCTCTATCCACTGCAGAAGCCGAATACATTGCAGCTGGAGCCTGTTGCTCCCAAATCCTTTGGATAGCTAACCAAATGCGAGATCTTGGCATCAACCTCAAAGGCATTCCCATTAAGTGTGACAATACAAGTGTCATCTCCATCACTAAGAATCCTATTCAGCATTCAAGGACCAAACATATTGATGTAAGGCATCATTTCATCAGAGACCATGTTGAAAAAGGTGATGTGTTCATTTCATTTATCTCAACTGATTATCAATGGGCTGGCATTTTTACTAAGCCTTTGGCAGAGGACAGGTTCACCTTCATAAGACGAGAGATTGGGATGCTTAACAAGGATGCACTTTCGTAGGGGGAGCATTCCCTTTACGAAAGATAAATTCTACTTAGTGTCAATACCCTTGAGAATTATGTCAAGGTTTGTGAACTAAATGGTAGATCACATATATCGGATCACATATATTTGGTTAATATCTTTTTAGATATTTAATCAAATATATTTTTTTCGGATTTTAAAATCTTCTATTTATGTTAATTTTTAACCGTTGAGATATTTTTAGAGCAAAATAATTTCGGATATTCTTTCCCTCTTATTTTTAGTTAAGAAAAGGATTTGAATTTTGAATTGGAAATTCTCAAAATTAGCAATGTTATGATTACCCCCCTTGGAACTCTAAACCCGTCCCATCACTACATCATCTCTCTCTACTTAAACCCAATTCTGTACCCGTTTCCATCACAAACTCAGAATTTATCCAAACCCTTTCACCTTCTCCTTCTTCAACCTCTCAACCTGTTCTAAGAAAACCCTAGCCGATTTCCTCCATGGCACCCAAATCAAAGAAAGCTTCCACACCCAAAAGACTTGGCGCTACCCCCAAAGGACGTCAGGTCACTGCCACCTCTCCCACACCTGAACCCACTCCTCAAGCCATTATCCCAACTGTTGTCCAGAGCACCATCGCTGAGAGCACGACCATTGTTACCAAGGGCTCTAAAAACGCTATGCTAAGAAGCCCCTCAGTGCGAAATAGAAAGGGAAAAAGAAGATCTTAGCTGAGGAGGTGGACGAGGAAGAGGAGGAAGATGATCTCGACGCCATCCTGGAAAGAGATGCTGCCAAGGAAGCCGAAGAGGAAGCCTTGAAGAAAAAGGCCGAGGAGGAGGCCAAGCTTGCAAAGAAACTTGCCAAGGAGGAAGCTGAGAGGATTCGGAAGGAAGCCGAAGCCGAGGAGGTTCCATCTGAAGAGGAGCCTGAGGAAGAAGACGAAGAGCAAGACGGATCTGGAGAAGACGAGGAAGCTGAAGGAGATGAAGCGGGGTCCGGTGAGGACTCGGGGTCTGAGGAAAAGGAGGAAGAATCTCCCTCTCCTTCTCCTCCTCCCCCATCTCCTAAGAAGCGGAAAGCCCCAATTGCAGTCAAGCCTCCATCCCCCAAGCGCACCAGGAAGGGCACCCTCAGAGGTCTTGAGGCACCTGCCAAGAGAGCTGCTCCAACGATTGCTCGCAGGAAGAACACCGATCCTCCTGCCTACATCCAGGTAAACCAATCCTTGCCCTCCTCTTGGTTTGAAAATGCTGAGACTGCTGGTAAGTGGGTAGAGGAGTTTCGAACTCGTAGGATTTGCTGTTCTGATTTTTTGGATATTGAGTTTTTCGAAGCTTTGAAGCTACCCTGCATTGATCTTCTAAAAAAATCCCCAGCCTGGACCCTTCTCAATATTGAAACCGTTTACTATCCCCAGGTTACCCGCCTGTTCTACATAAACCTAAAAGCCAAACACGACGCCAATGGTTGGTCTTTGGAATCTGTTGTCAAAGGGGTTAGAATCTCTTTCAACTCCAATGACTTTGCAGATTTCCTTGGCCTACCTAGCCCATGTCCACCCTCTGAAATACACCCCTCAAAAGAAAACTGCATCATCCTTGCCCGAGCCAAGTACCTCCTACCCGAAACATCTAACAGCACCTCAAAGCAACTCACCCACTCATCCCTTACCCTTGAGGCAAAAATCATATTTAACATCATTGTTCGATGCATCTTACCCCGTCTTAACTCTGGCTCGCTCCTTACTGACAATGCCATGGTCCTCCTTTACCGTATCCTCAATGGCCTTGATCTTGATCTGGCCAACACCATTTTAGGATCCATGGCTCACACAAGAAAAGCCAGGAATGGAACCCCCCTCCCCTTTGCTACCCTATTGACCCCACTCTTCAAAGCTTCTGGAATTGATTTCAAAAATGAAGAACAGCAGCGTCATATGGGTAAGTTCAACTCCAAGAGCCTTGAAAAGATTGGCATCACTCGGTCTCCCCAAGGGACCTTGAGTCTTGCCACTCCTTCAAAAGCTCTTCCCACTACTTCAGCCGTTGATGAACGCATGGACAACCTGGAGTTGGGCTTGGAGGAAGTTCGCCTGGATATCAAGGAGCTGCACAAGGAGGTTATGACGGAGATAAGCGGGATAACCAAGATGTTGCAAGGTCTGTGGACGAGGCTTACTGATGATGCTCCGGACGACGAAGCTTAAACCCTACCTTACCCTACCCTATCCCATCCCTGAAATCTGATACATTGCTGGTTTTTGGAAACATTTTCAAAACTTTTGGTGACTGTTTTACCTCCTTCCTTTGTTGAAAGACAAAAAGGGGGAGATGATTTGTGGTTGTTTTAGACTTGAAAACCTCTTTGCTGTGATGGTCTTGGAAGACCTTGGTTTTGATTTTTTTGGTTTTCGGTTGGATGACTTTACATGCTTTAAAATTTTTGATCCAACATATGTCTAACCCTTGCAGGTACTTAGTCCGATCTCACTTATATTATTTATGCTTGACTAAGTTGCAGGGATGCACGGGTTTTGTCTTTCATCAAAGGGGAGATTGATAACTCCCTCCCTTGATGAAAATCGAAATAAAGTTTCAAAGGCCTTGACAGTTTGTCTGTGTCAAAGGTCTTGGAGCTTTAACAGTATTGATGAAATATAAAACCCGTTCTATATATTATTATGTCCGAATATTATATACTTCCATTATATTATATGCCTAACTAACCTTTCAGGAAGTATTATTCGAATTACTTCTTTCCTTATGGTGCATATTGAGGAGATCCAAAATTGGAGAGATCATGTCTTCGAAGTGTCCAAAAATAGAAGATCCTTGGGCGCGCCATGATCCGAACTAGCCGTTATTGAAGATCCTTAGGCACCATGTTGTTCTATATAAAGGAAAGGAAGAAGAAGACAGAACACACCGGTTGAACACAAGCTTTCATTCATTCAAGCGAGATCTGTCTTCCAAGTGTACTCTCTGCTAGCGCTCAAGAGTTTGTTATTTCATTTCAAAGGCTTTGAGAGTTACACTGTGAGCTTATAGGATATATTCATTTATAGTGTTACTCGAGAGTTTGTAACTCGGGAAGTAAGCACTAGGCTATTGATTTGTGAGAGTAAGAGGATTGTACTAGATAGCTGAGAGAGGTGGGGCTCTTCTAAATTGGTCTAGGACTCCAAGGGAACGTGAGTTGACTAGATTGCAATTGTATAGGAGAGAGGCTTCTCGGTGACCTATTAGGATCCTAAGCTTTGCGAATCAATAAAGCCTTTTGAATCCTAGGGTTGTGGAAGAACCCTAGGCGGGGACGTAGGCCAAATTCGTGCCGAATCTCGTAAACAATTACTCGTGTCCTTTATCTATTGCTTTACCTTATTTCCGCACTTGGTTCGATTGTCTATCTTTGTGATTCAGGTTTAATCTCAAAGGGTTTTATACGAGCTCCAAAAGTCTTGAGACTTTCTGCGAAAAATGGGCATACTCTATTCAACCCCCCTTCTAGAGTATTTCTATATTACCTTATTTTATATTATCGAACCTTCACATAAGAATCAACCTACCAATTAAATCAAGATAGTAGTTGCTATGTTCATAAAATGAACCTAATAGTCATTAGCAAGTTCAGCTAATGAATGAACCTGATCTTGCAAGTTCAGCTGATTAATGAACCTTATCATGTAAGGGGCAGTGTAGGACTGACAAGCAAGTACTGATGTTTGGTTATTCAAAATAGATGGAAGAAATTGGGCTATTGAAGGGAAAAAAGATGTGTGAATGAACAACAGAAGAACTATGGCCTTTCTTTAGAGTTGAGGCCTACCAGCAATTTTTAATCTATTAAAAAATCTTTCTCTTTTATTGACAATAAATACAGTCCCTCATGCTGTCATTTGACATCATCCATAGGTGCCCTTGTGATTTTGCTTACATTGTTACAATTTATTTGTCACTTTTGTGTGTGTTTGTATATATATATATACCAATTAACTTGTTTCTTTCGAATATATATAAAAAATTAATTTTTTATTCAATCTTTTATGTAAAATATATATACCAATTAATTTCTGGAATATTTTTTTCCTGTAATATATATGTATCTATAATTTGTTATTCATGATTCAGGCCTTGATCAGGCACTCATAGATGCCCTTCCTGTGTTCCACTACAAAGAGATAATGGGACTCAATAGCAGCAGCTGGTGCATTCTGTCCTAACAGCTTTCTTAGCAGGATTCCCCTTTGATCTTCTCCCTGCTTTCCCCTTTGTTCTCCCTGCTTTCTTAGCAACTTTAGGTTGAATTTAGTCTCTTTTGACTTCCAATATTTCCTTTGATCTTCTCCCTACTTTCCCCTTTGTTCTCGACTTTCCTAGCAGCTTTCTTAGCAGAAGGTTGTTGCCAACCCTCTTCCTCAGCCTACTGTTTACTTGTACTTTGCGGAACTGATGTCTGAACCTCAATAACAGCAACTGAAGCATTCTGTATTGTTATAAATAAACTGATATGGTTTATATTGGTTGAATGCTTGGTTTGGTGCAGGGGTTTAGGATTTCTCTTCACATGTGTCCATTGTTTTTAGATATTATGATATTTTGACATGGGAAGATATTGAACAGAGAACATCCCTTTCTTGCAGGTTGTGAAGCTAAACAGTGTAATTGATCTATCTAGTTTTGCCTCAGTTGGTCTTTTCGGTAGTTATTGGATTTTTGTGAGAGTTTTGCAGATGAATAATGCAATTCATGTTTTATCCCATGTGATACATTCAGCTTAGGAATCAGATTGAGCCTTTGTTTGGGTCCACCTTTACATGTAATTCCTTGATGCTAAACAAATTCTAGATGTACTTGAGTCCACCGTTACATGTAATTCCTAATATAAAGATAGATGGGTTAAATTAAAATGAGTTCAAAGAAGCTTGAAAACGAGCTCAAAGCAATCAAAATGAGCAAAACTAACAAAACGAGCATAACAAGCAAAAACGAGCTCGAATTCGAGTTCAAGCTCGAGTTAGTCTAATTACTCGTGAGCTGAATATGATCACAAAACCAAGCTTGATAAAAAAATTATCACCCCTGTTGACAATGTATGGTTTTGATTTCATAGCATGGGCTTGTTACTAGACTATAAAGTCACGTATTTTTTCTCTTTTATAAAGGAACTTTATAGCTCAGACAAAATATGACCGGGCTAGAAAGTCATGTATCAAATAAAATAGATCCATTTTGGTAATTTTACCATTTAATCTCCAAAAAGTTTGAATAATCAATAGTCATGCCAAACAAGATGTTCAATTTTAAGCTAGATTATAATCTTAAGTTAGATTAAAATTTTCATCTAAATTATAATCTTAAGCTAGATTATAATCTTAAGCTAGATTATAATCTAGCTTAAGATTATAATCTTACCCATTAAAAATACATTTTCCCTATAAAAACCTCTCTCTCTCTTAATAATAATAATAATAATAACTTAGTTTATTGGAATGAAAAACGAAATATATATAAAAAATAGTAAGTTAAGAGTCTGGGACGGGGCTCACTAATAATTTACCGAAAAAGTGAAAAGCTGGGTTGGGGCTCATGAGCTGATGTGGTGGTTAAAAAGTAAGTTATGAGCCCGGCTCGGGGCTCACTGATAAACATGGTCTAAAGAAACAGAATTCCTTTGCTTCAATTCGTTTCAAAATCATTGAATTCGGAGGCGAGGTTCATCGATTGGAGGAAGTCGAAGTGGGATCGAACGTAGGCATGGTAGAAGGCGGAGAGGTCGACGGGAGATTCCACCGATTTGCTGTGTGGGGGGCGGGGGTTGTTGAAAGATGGATTCCACCGACGGGAAATATTCGACGGGAGATTCCATTCAATCGAAAGAGATCGAAAGGGGAGGGGGCGGTGCAGCGGAAGCGGTGGGGGGGGGGGGGGGAGCCTGTCGAAGCCGACTTGGGTGCAGGCATCTCGCCGGGGCTGCTGGTGGAGTGGAAGAAGGGGAGGCCGACGACTTGGGTGCAGGCATCTCGCTGGGGCTGCTGGTGGAGTGGAAGAAGGGGAGGTCGATGACCTGGGTGCAGGCATCTTGCCGGAGTTGCTGGAAATTGATCGACAAATTGGCGAAATCCGGCAAATTGATCGACATATTGGTGGAATCCGAGAACAAATTGATCGACAGATTGGTGGAATCCGCTCGCAGTCAGTGATGGGGACGACCGACCTTTGTGGTCAGGGGAGTTGGGGTGGATAGCCGCCAGGGAGGAGTGGTGGTGGAGGCGGAAGAGGCGATGAGGGTGCTGGTTTGTGGTCAGGGAAGGGTGCGAGCGGATGGCAGAGGAGCGGAAGCGGTGGAGCGGCGGAGGGGCAGTGGTTGTGGAGTGGATTTGGGCAATCAGCATGGAGAACGATTGAACGAAGACAGAGAGTCTTCCTGTAGCATGTAGGTTTGAAACGGGTGTTGATAGATACACGGCAAATTCAAAGGTAAAAAATGCACGTCCTTAACGACGTACAACCCTTCTGACTAATTAGCGTTTAAAAAAAATTAATTAACCCCTTTTAACCATGCACGTCCTTAAGGACGTGCATGATTTGAGGTGTATATAGCGAACACGGTTTGAAACAAAATTTAAAAAAAAAGTCCATTATGTATTTTTTTTCCTTTTGTTTTTAATTATTTTAGCAAAAAAAATGAGATTTCTTAAAAATAAATAGACATATTATTATATATATTTTTTTTTGAATCGGAGCTAAAGTCAAACAGCGACTTAGCCCCGTTTTGACTTAATTCCAAAATAGTTTGAGATTTTGGCTAGTTTCAAAAAAAAAAATCAGATTTTTGGCTAATTTTAAAAAAAAATCAGAGGATCTTGACTGATCACAAACTTTCACCGGTAATTTGGAGGGAATTAGGCAGTTTGGGTGATGAATTGGGGCTGTCTTTTCATGGTATTTGGCCATTGGGTGTTTGGCTTCAACATAGTACTGTATCTCTGTTATGTGAGGACGACTGTCTGAGAGGACGGAAACTTGGAGCAGACAACACAACTCTCTCTCTCTCTCTCTCTCTCTCTCTCTCTCTCTCCACTCCATCTCCGTTAAAAGTTAAAACTGCTCCCTAAAAAAAGTTCATTGCTTTCCCTTTTTTTCTCCAATTTCCACTTGTTAATTCCACTTCCTTCAAATCTGGTTCCCACTTTTCCGCTGATGACTTGCACATGCCAACGTTTTCTCTGCCATATTTTGATTCCTGGTTTGTAGGTGCCTGGTGGTGTGAGTGAGAGAGCGAGAGATGGGGAAGAAACTAGTGGCCTGTGCCGCGGTGGTTTGCACGGCGGCGGTGTGTGCGGCCTCGGTTCTGGTGATCCGGCAGCGGATGAAGAGCTGCAGACAGTGGGCCAGGGCGTCGGGGATTGTGAGGGAGCTGGAGGAGAAGACCGCAACGCCCCACTCCAAGCTTCGACAGGTGGCCGAAGCCATGACCGTTGAGATGCACGCCGGCCTCGCATCCGAAGGCGGATCCAAGCTCAAGATGCTCCTCACCTACGTCCATAATCTCCCCAATGGGTAGGGGTATTTCCACCAACCGATCTCCCTCATTCCCCAATTTAATCTGATTGATCATCTACAACCTGGATACGTATCAACATTGGCTGTTGTTAATTGTCAATTGAATGATTTTGCTGCAATTTTACTTTCAAACATCTTTCTAACATATATTGATTCAGTGTGTCATTCAAGGAACGCTTCATAGCATCATTGATTGATTCCATCTTCACTACAAGGAAGAAATGTTGATTAGGTACCATTGTTTGGATTACCAAGTTGTAATATGCCTATTTAGTCAAGTGTTTAGCCATGACAGTATGGTTTAATCTGAGGATTTGATTCCAACTTCACTACAAAATTGCTGATAGGATGAAATTACTCATTTTACTAGTTCCTCCTGACTGACTGACTGACTGACTTACCATAAGATTGTATTTTGCTCTGGTAGAGATGAGCATGGATTGTACTATGCATTGGACCTTGGCGGTACCAACTTCAGGGTTTTGCGTGTAAAGTTGGGTGGAAAAACACAGCGTGTTGTCAGCCAAGAGTTCGAGGAAGTTTCAATTCCTCCCGAGTTGATGGTCGGGACTGCAAATGTAAATGCCGCCACCGGTTATATAGGCTGCTTGCATCTTCTTCTGTCTTTTCTACCACTGTTACATTGCTTTGTAGCTAACACCATCAACATTTGGATGCGTTAACATCAGAAACTATTTGACTACATAGCCTACGCACTCGCAAAATTTGTTGCAACAGAAGGGGAGGGTCTGCATCATGCACCTGCTAAGCAAAGAGAGCTAGGTTTTACATTCTCCTTTCCTGTTAAACAGACGTCACTTTCATCTGGCTCACTCCTCAGGTGGACAAAGGGCTTTAATATTCAAGAGATGGTAACATCTATTTGTCTCCTCCTTGTTATCCCTTTGTTGCTTATCTTTCACTAGCGTATTGAAGACATGGTTTATGTCTTCCTAGGTTGGAGAAGATGTAGTGGCAGAGCTGAAAAGAGCGATACAGAGAAAGGGAATCGACATGCGTGTGACAGCACTGGTAAACAATACGCTTTGCTTCAATCTTTTGGTCGAATGGTACTGTGTTTATTTCTTTACTTCTGATGAAAGGTGAACGATTCTGTTGGAACTTTGGTCGGGGGTAGATACATCGACCAAGATGTGGTTGCCGGAATTATCCTGGGCACTGGAACAAATGCGGCTTATGTAGAGCGTGCTCATGCAATCCCAAAGTGGCATGGTCTTCTACCGAAATCAAGCGAAATGGTAACATTGCCTGTTGATGTAAAAGAACAAGTCTTAACTTCACATATAACTATACAAGGCCTGAAGCATGATCTTCTGTTTTAGGTGATAAACATGGAATGGGGTAACTTTCGATTATCACACCTTCCTTTGACGGTGTATGATGTAGCCCTTGATGTCGAGAGCTTAAACCCTGGAGAACAGGTAAAATAGCTCTGCTACCTGTATCTTACCGCGAATTTATGTTGCAAGTGAATCAAAGTGGCAGACTACAACACTCTCTCGCTTGCAGATATATGAGAAAATGATGTCTGGAATGTACTTAGGGGAGATTGCAAGAAGAGTCCTGTGTAGAGTGGCTGAAGAAGCTGCCTTCTTTGGTGATACCGTCCCAGAAAAGCTCAAAACCCCATTCATATTAAGGTCATTGCACTTTCTTACATCTTATTGAAGTGCTTCAAGAAGTGCCTCTTGAAGCGTTGTCGTTGTAGTCTTATAGATATCAAGAATCAGTATCACGCCTGGAACTCACAGTGGTGGCTTTACTTGCAGGACTACTGATATGTCTTGTATGCACCACGACAAGTCGTCTGATTTGAAGATAGTGGCGATCAAACTAAGGGATATCTTCGGGGTGAGGCACCGTGTCTTTATGGACAAAATTACACAAACAATGAAGATGAGGAAACTTGGTGTTTGATTGTGTGCTTAACATGATAACCAACGTCTATTGAACCTTGTTCTCAGATATCTGGCACATCATTGAAGATGAGGAAACTCGTCGTCGAGATCTGCAACATTGTGGCCACACGAGGGGCCCGTGTTGCTGCTGCGGGTATCCTTGGCATCCTCAAGAAGCAAGGAAGGGACACACTGAGAGATGGGGAGAAGCAGCGCACGGTGATTGCATTAGATGGAGGGGTATACGAGCACTACACAGAGTTCCGTGAGACCATGGAGAGCACTCTTCAGGAACTCCTAGGCAGTGAGGTTGCAGAAGGTGTCGTGTTTGAGCATTCCAACGATGGGTCCGGCATTGGAGCTGCTATCCTCGCAGCCTCACACTCACAGTACCTGCTGTAGATGTCATCTTAATCATATAGTGTTGATGCTGAAGAAAAGAAGGTAAACCTGTCACTCCAGTCCTGGGAATTCATTTAACCGCAGCCTTCAGTGATTGCTGCTAACTAGTTCAATGTGAAACAGCAAACTTTGTCTATTTTTCCTGTTAGAAAACTATACTTCACCACATAGGAAATAAGAGAGGGAGATATTTACTATTTAGTATTGAGGATTGAAGGGCTTTTTTTACCCTTTTGTATAACTTGAGCTTTTTTGCAACCCCAGCAAGATCAGTTACCCTCTTCTTTTTATGTTCGCAAATAAGTTGAACCCCAAATTGATCATCCATCTCACAAAACAAAAGGTGCAAACTGGAACAGGTTAAGTAAAATGGCATCTGCTGAGTGCAGAAAAACTCTTGTTTTTGTCAATTTTTACATCCTGTGGATGAATGAGAGGGTTGTAACAGCAAATTGGCATCTGCTGTGATCGGAAGCAAGAAACCTCTTCAAAACCAAAATCTAATGGCAGTTTGCAAATTACATCAGCGATGAATCGTCTTAGAGTAATCAACCTCTAACACCCAAATATCCTCCTTTATTTAACCACAAAAAGACTGTACTAATAAAATCCACAAGAAAACAAACATTACACCAATTGAAGTTTGCATCATCAATTCAGAAATGAGCGAGTCTTACTTCGGGGGTAGGCCAGAAGAAGCAGAAGCAGCAGCAGCTGGATCCAAGGAGACATTGTTGATCCTCTCAAGAGACAAGATGAGAGCTTGGGTGCCGAGCTTGCCCTGCCCATGAACCTTGAGTGACAGATAGTCAGATATAGCTGCTGCGCCAGAGCCAGCCCAGGCAACGCTATCCCCATCCGCTCACACTCCTTCAAGCAAATCCCTACATAGAACCCAGGTCCCAAATCCCTTTTCAGGATCCGATCCCCGTACAGCTCCAACGACTTCGACCCCGCCGCCCCGCCCCCTTCGATATAGCCTCCAGGAAGAGCCATAGATCCAACCCCGCCTTGTGTGCGTACACCATCCCTACCCTACCATAGTGGATACTATGGTGATCTGGTTCGCCAATTTCGCGAATTGCCCCTTCACGGGGCCTCCCATGTGGTCAGTGGCGGAGCCTAGACACTCTTACTAGTAGGCGAAATTCAAACTAGTAGGCGAAATTCAAATAACCTAAAAGTATAAATTGATCTGCAAATTTTTCAACAGCAAAATCATTGCAAAAATTGTTCATACTGTCATTTTACAATCTAGTGAACTAATTAGTAAAATGAATAAGACCACCTTTTGATTTAACAAAGTCATCTATAAAAGAATTTACATCAATTTTACTACGAAACTCTCTTTCGATATAAATGATCAAAGCATCAACAAGAAAGTCATCGGCCATTTTGTTGCGAATGTCGGTCTTCACATGTGTATTTTTTTAATGGAGTTATTTAAGTTACATTTTTTTTGAAGACTTTTTGCACATAAAAAGGTGGTGATTGACTCATTGAAAGCAAATCAAATTTCTGGGTTATTTTTTTTAGGGTTGATTTTTTAGTGAAAAATACCCAATATTAAGGGTGGTTTTCCAAAACTTATCATTATAAATCTTTTTAAAAATAGTGAGTTGTTGACAAGATGTCGAAATGTGTATTAACAAGAAAATTTTGGGGTAAATTGCACTCAAGTTTTTTTTTAAGTTAAAAATATGATTAAGACCAAATGTTTTTATCCATTTACTCAACCCCTACTATTGAAATCCTAAGCTAAACCCTTCCCTGATAACCCTAAATCCTCACCCGCCAAAAATATTACTAAATTATTATTATTAAAATTTTTTTTGGGTGGGCTGGGGCCCATACCAGCCCACCCCTCCCTCCGCCACTACATGTAGTACACGGTGCCCAGGAGCTTCAAGACCGGGGCTAATTTGGATACAATCGACTCTTCTCCGCCTGCGAAGATCGAGAGGGTTGCGGATTTGGCGCCGCGATCGCCGTCGGAGACTGGGGTGTCGCTAGAATGCCAGCCTTGGAGAGGGCGGGCTCGGAGGTGGTCATGTTGACGAGAACGCCGCCGGGGGAGAGGGTGGAGAGGGCGCCGGAGGACGGGTTGAGGAGAACGGAGCGGACGTCGGAGGGGAACCGACAATGGAGAAGACGACGTCGGGGCCGGAGGCGACGGAGATGGAGGAGTCAGCGACGTGGGCGCCGAGGGGGACGAGGGGCTCGGCCTTGGAGAGGGTGCGGATGAAGACCAGTGCCGTGCCAATGATTTTGGGGTCCTGTACAATTTTTTACAAATAATTAAGATATTAAATTAATTTAAATAAATTCAAAATTATTTGCTAATCCTAGTGAAATTTAAATAATAAAGAATGAGGAATCACATAATTACATGGATAAAATACATCTACAAAAATCAACAACAAATTTGAAAATTATAAATAGCAACAGATAAATATTTTTTTTTTCTTGCCAAAATTGACCAAAATACTTTTTATACTTGCAAAATGTTAAAAAAAAATATTTAAATACTACAGAGTACTATATTTATCAAATTAAGTCTAGATTGTGCTTCTTACAAAAATAAAAACATGCATACGATTTTGTATATTTGTATAATTATGTATGTCATCTGTAAAAAATTCATTGATGGAAAAAAAGAGATAAACAAAAGAACAAAAAAGCTGCCGAACATATAGGGAAAAAAATTCGGAATGATTAAAAAAATAGAACAAATGGAAAGAAAAGGTAAAGTAAGGGAATCGAACCCGGGTGAAATGAAAGTAGGAAGCGCAATAAAAGTGTTCTACCATTAGACCACAAGAACACTATTGCTATTTTTTGAAAACAAAATTTATATATACATAATCATTATAATATTGGGCCCTCAAAATATTTGGGGCCCTGTTCCATTGGCCCACCTGCACATGTATGTGGCACGGGCCTGATGAAGACGGTGACGGAGTAACCGGCTTTGAGGGGGTGGGTGCACATGGAAAGCCCCATCACGCCGGTGCCGATCCAACCGATACAGGTGGTGGAGGGGCTGATGACACCGGAGGAGGCCATGTGGTGTTAGAGGCGGTGGTAGAGGGTTGGGGATTGTGAGAACGGAGAGAGAGGGCGGTGGTGTTGGACAGAGAGGGAGCGGACCAGCGAATGTTTCATGCTCTCATCTTCTGGCTTTGTAGTTTTGTGGCTATAAATCTTAGGTGAAATTGTATCAAATATCCCCAACTTTGGGAGTAGTTGCGCTAAACACCACAAACTTTTCAAATTTCGAGTAATATCCTATATTTAGGGTAAGTGGCTTTTAGTATCCTCACATCCCCCATCGATGAAAAAAAATCAAGCTATAGAAGATGGCATGGCATATTTAGTGTAATTAGGGGTGGACATGGGACAGGACGAGACGAGATTGGGGTAATCCAGTGTCTCGTCCTGCGTATTTTTTGCCGGACGGGATTGATTTTTTTTTTCAAATCCCGCCGGCCCTTATACCTCACGGGACGGGACGGGATCGGTACGGGACGGAATTTGTCCCTCGTAATGAAAATAAAAAATAATCCAATTAACTTAGAAAGATGGAAATTGCTAATCCCATTACAAATTAAAGTGTATATTACATACAGTAGAATAACAAGTTCTCCATGCAATTAAAGTATGTATATTACATACAGTAACCACTCCCAAGTATATATTACATACAGTATATATATTACATACAGTAACCACTCCCAGAGGACGGCCTTCACCAAAAAATGCTCCCTTCACCCAGAAAAAAACCCTAGCCGCCATCTCGTTTCTTAACAGTGCCCTCAATCAACTGGCGGCCTTGCCGCCTCGACCCACGCCCTCGTCGATGCTTCCAAGTCTGTGCACGCCTCTCTGGTCCTGGCTGTTCGTGGTGGACTTCGGCGGCGCCGATGAGTAGCACTTCAACCTGGCCTTAACCTGCCAACTTCCTTCACCGGCGCTGACCCGACTTCTTCCGTTGGGGAGGCTTTCAGCGCCGCTCTCCTCTCAGCCGCTAGCCCTGATGGTTCAGCAGTGGTCTCATGCCAAGCCATAATCCTCCTCTCCCACTTAGACTGCACCACCTGTCGGCTTTTGGTCGCCCTCCCTTTGTGGCAGCGCCTACTCCGACGATCGACATACGCCTCCACAACAACACCTGCATCGACGCCGATGTCTCCGGCCTTCCCCTAGAGGGTTCTTGACGTCGGCGATGACAACAAGAAGGGCGCCCCCACATGCCCCACCGTACCAAGAGCATCTACGGGAGGGATCTCGGCTTGGTGTCCTGGGGTTCTGCTTTGGCGACTTCGACCCCTTGATCCTCCTCCCGGAGCCACCCGTTGTCTCTCCTCCTTCCAGATCCAGTTGTCAAGATTAAAACAATCCAAATCCACATGTTGCATGCATGTCCACATGCTTCTCCTCCACCTCCGTGTGGTGGTTGTTTCTGCTTCCCTGCGGCCTCCCTGCTCCCCAAATATTCAGATTTGATTTTCAACCTCAAATTCCAATCCCCTCTTACCTATCCGTCCAGTACAAATCCTCTACAAACCAAATTTAACCCCAACCTTTTATTTAAATTTGATACAAATAAAAAATCCAACCCAAATTTTCAACTCTTCCTAAACCTCCCTCCTTCAATTTCAAAATTCCCAATCAACCGTACCACGCACCTTCGATCCCACCGCCTGGCGCTAGTCCATAACTGCATCCGAAACCAGAATCGCAGTCGCAGTCGTCCAAGCCATCTGCTCTAGCTTGCTTGCAAGCCATCTAAGTCTCTAGACCAAATCTCAAGAATTATGAATTTTTCTATATGTTTTATCTCTCAATTGATTATTTAGATGTAATTGTAATTGTTGTTTTTTTTTTGTTTTTTTTCTTTTGACTGGCGACCCTCTGCGTAGGGTCTTTCAAGCCGTCTTTTGATGGCTCCAAGATTGCTTTGTCGATCTACTTCTTGCTTACTGTCAAAAACAAAATACAGTAACCACTACCAATTAAGTGTAACGGTAAGTCTATTTTTATTTCTTATATGTTTTTAATGTTTTATTATTATTTAAAATTTAGATTTAAATAAATCTTAAGGTACGTATAATATAAATATATTCTTATATGTTTTTATTAATTTTAATTATATATATAAATATATATAATTTTACATATGTGCGGGGCGGGATGGGATTAAAAAAAATTTCCATCAATTCCACCGGGGTCGGGACGGGATGCGTGATGATGAAGCGCCTACAAGGAAGCCAAGCTTCAAAAACTATTGATGAGTTTGATGCCTCTACTAACAAGTATTAAATTATTTAAAAAAATTAATTAAAAATTAATAATTTATAGAGTTTTTCACTCCTTAAAAAACGTGGCGAAAAATAAAAGTCCATATATTTTAGAACGGAAGTAGTATCAAACAACCCTTAAATCCTCCCTCCCTCCATTTGTGTATTATGTGTTAAAGTGAACATGTCATGTAATCCTCAAATGTGCCATGTCAACCTCTATGGCCAGATTTTTTTCATCGATGGGGATACCGAAAGCAACTTACCCTAAAGTATATGATATTAGACGCAATTTAAAAAGTTCAGGATGTTTAGTGCAATTACCCCTAAAGTGGGGGATATTTCCTGCAATTTTACCTTAATCTTATGCAATAAACTAAGTACTTATTTTAATTTTTCCCTTTATTTTGTTTGGCTAAAATATAAAATGTCTTACGGGCCATTTGTATAGCCCAACATTATGACTATAATACTCCCTCTGTTAATTAAAACTTATCGTTTACGATTTATGCACGCTTTTTTACAATGATAAAAACTATATAAAATATTAAAATTTTTTAACATTTAGTTTTATAAATTCATACTTAATACTCCCTCCGTTCAACAAAACTTGACGTTTTACTATTCATGCACGCTTTTTTAGGAGCTAAAAACTATATAAAATATCGACTTTTTAAATAATTTTTTTTAACAATTTCGTAGTTATTATTAATAAGTACAAACTTGTTTTAAAAAAAATTTAAAAAAATGAATATTTTATATAGTTTTTATCATTCTAAAAAAGCGTGCGTGAATAGTAAACGACAAGTTTTGTTGAACGGAGGGAGTAGTAATTAGTATAAAATTATTATAAAAATTTATTTAAAAAGTTAATATTTTATATAGTTTTTAACACGTAAAAAGCGTGCATGAATGGTGAAACGTGAAGTTTTAATTAACGGAGGGAGTATAATATTATAATCCAATATCATGTATAGGAAATTATAATACATGGCTATCCAAACAAAATTTAATCACTATTTATCACTAACAAGGTGCCTGCTTTTTGTTCCCACTAGCAAGGTGGCACGCAACTCTTGTACTCAGGGTCAGTATAGTTGTAAGGCCCTGTTTGGTACAAATATAGTAATTGGAATGAGAATAGAAATTGAAATCGAAATCAAAATTCGGAATAAGTCATTAATCAAGCATGTTGTTTGGTATAATGTCTGAATGAGAAATTTACAAATTGAACTTAAACTCAACAATCCAATTAAAAAAATTCATCAAATCTAAAAGCAAATTTGGAGAACTAGAACTCTCATTGATGGGGTAGGGTAGGGAGGAAGAAGCAAATCTAAAGAGCCCAATGGGTGGAGGAGGAAGTCGACGGGGAAAGCGGAATGGGGGAGCCTAATGTGTGGAGGAGAGGACGAAAACAGATTTGGAAAGTCCGGTGGTAGGGTAGAGGACAACAACGGAAAGGGAAAGAGATATGGAGAGGTCGATAGTGGTTGGGGAGCATATTTAAAGAGCCCAGTGTAAGAGGATAGGACAACTTCGACGAGAGAGAGAGAGAGAGAGAGGAACCTTCTTCATAGCTCTTGACCAGTGGAGGGGCAACAATATTATGAAGACAAGAAAATAGTGGTTGAGTTTGGGAGGGTGTAAAGTGGGAACGAATGATCCCTCTCTTTTTAGCGAGGAATGAAAAAGCATAGAAAGTGGGGATGAAAGGTTTACTTTGTAATCAATTTAATTTCGGTTTTTATCCTAACAAACACTAAACTATAATTAATCACTCATTTCTATTACCGATTTTTTATATTCCTAGGAATCAATACCAAACAAGCCCTAATAGTGCTGATGACCAGGACCATTATAACAGTATTGAGGGTCAGTACCATTATAACGGTGTTGGTATATTATATCAATGTTGAGGGTCAGCATAATTATAAAAGTGTTGAGGGTCAGTTCCATTTATAACGATGTTAATCCATTATAAAAGTGTTGAGGGCCAACACCAACATTCCTAAAACAGAAGGTAGTTGAACTAGGATGCATACATGTCGTATTTCTCATCCAAATCTCAAATCTCCCTCTCGTGCTCCTCCTTTCTCTCCTCCCCCCTAGACATATCCTACTCTTTCTACTTTTTAATTGCCGAAGTTGGAGCCATATAGAGGAATCCGACGATGATGAAGAATGGATTCCACCTCCAAGAGAAGCGACGTTAAATGACGATGACTACCCTCTTGTCAACCACCTATCTCGCTCACTTGATGCCCTTTGTTCATTCCCCTTCTCGCTTGGCAAAATCAGATGTCTTCGGACTGAGAGAAGATCTCGTACAATTCGAACCACATTTCAGCAGCCCCGGCTGTTGTGAGGAGGAAATCGAGTATGAAATAAAACAAAATAGATCAAACCAGATTCAGGCCCACGCAAATAAATACAAGACTCCTCCAATGCAGTAATGGGAAGTCAGGATCGAATCCACGAGGAAGGGTGTCAGCAGATCTCAGGTAACTGTAAATCTCACAAACAAAGCAGCAAACAAGAGCAAAGATCAAAACCAAAACAGAAAAGGCAAAGCAAAGCAGAAACAAAAGCGAGGACACAGAAGCTACTCGATCTCGAGTAATAGTCCTCTATATCGGCTGAGGAGGTCGACAACAGAAACTAAAAAACGCAAACAGACAACTCAATGTAGACAAGTTCGTACTCGATATCGAGTAGAGGCTACTCTGTATCGACCAAAAACTCCTCTGTATCGACTAGCAAGACAAAACTGTAAATCGCAGATTCGAACCCAAACTCAGAAATTTGACAGAAATAAACTCAATATGCTAAAAGACTTCCAAAGCCAGGGTATCAACACCACAACGATAACCATGCAAAGTAATACATAAAGGCATAAAAGATCATGCTTTCCATCAAAATAACTTTCGTTATTAACAAATAAACATATAGAGGCTTTCGCATAAACTCTAATTGTTACTAACCCTTTTCACATAATTAATCCAAGTTGCATTAAGATCACTTTCGCTTCAATAATACAAACAAGGATCACCTTCAACTCTCGCAAAAGAATCATGCTCATAGGGATAGAAGACGAATTGCACAAAAAGATCTGACCTTTACCGCATCACCTCACATAGCCACCGTCGGGCTCACCCCAGCCCCAGAAGTAGGTGGACTACTCACGCCTCATCGCAATCGCAGACATTGATGTATGAAAAGAAGTAAATTGCATTAAAACTAAATTCAAAGCCTTTACAATCCCGGCAATCCAACTTTCGATGAATGCCAAAACCCTAAAAACTTTAGAACTCCTAAACTGTCTTTGTGTAACTACTTCTCTAGCTTGTGAATTGAATGAATAAAAACCAGCCCCTAGGGCTTTATTTATAGGCTTCTAATCCTCGCTATTCAAGGATAGAATCATCTATCTCTATATCTAAAGGCTTAAAAGATAAATAAAAGCAATAAAGGAATTTAATCTAAAAGGAAAAGATAAATCTAAACTAGGTAAGTCTTCTTCATGTTGATAGATCTCCCTTCCATGGATAGATGATGATAGATCTCGGCCCACTCGACATCCTTCGTGCCCAAGGAATCCCAGCTCTACTCGGACTGCTCAAACTGAGTAACGCGGCTCGACATGTCTACTCGATATCGACCACGGCTACTCGATATCGAGTACCAGGGTTCGTCGACTTGGTCTGGCTGGGTTACTCTGCTCGACAAGGCTCGGAGGTCTGGTCGATATCGACCACGGCTACTCTGTATCGAGTAGAGGTGGTCTGCGTCTTCGTCCTCGGCTTCTTGGCTTGGCACAGCTCGTCGACTCCGGACATGGCTCCGAAGTGTGGTTGATCTCGACTAGAGGTACTCGAGATCGAGTAAGGTTCCGGAGTCGGGTTGTCTCTGACTCAGTGTCCTCGATCAGCTCTGCTCGACCAGGTGTGCTCGACCAGCACTCGTCGAGATCGAGTAGATGCTAGTCGATCTCGAGTAGAGTTCTCTCAGCTTTCTGCTCTGTTCTTGAAACGCACTTTCCCGAGTCCTCGTTCGTCGGATTGACGCATATGACCATGCGTTGGAAAGCTCTTTCCGAGGGCTTCAACTCTCATGAAGACATCAAAGCTTGACTCAGAACGAAGGATGGTGAAAAATGGCGTTTTCTCCAGCTGCAACATCCTTAGCTTCTCCATGAGTTTCCTTTAAGCTCTAAAGTGCGTCCGATTTCTGCGAAATATAACAAAAACTTGTGTAGACCTCCATATATTGCAAATAAGTTTAAACTACACAGATTCTGTATTGTTCTAACCCAAATGCATGCAATGTATGCATAAATCGATATAAAAGTAAGTGTAAAACATGACAAATTAGGCTCACAACACCGGCCCATCTTGAGTCGATCACCACGGCGAGGCAAAATGAGATGGGGACAAAGGGAAATGAAGGAGAAGAAAGGTGGACGAGGAAAAATAGAATATGTCAAGAAAATATAAGAAAATGAAGTAAACCTATTATAATTAATTTCATTGATCCAAAAGTATACATTCATTTCGTGATGACTTCATTAAAAAAATTCTTATTTTTTTTTATTGACGAGGAATCCACCTTTGGTTGCAAATCCCGGGCACGCGACCCAACCAGCAAGAGTTACGCACCAAATAAACCGGCTTGCGCCGACTGGCTCGACCCACTGGAAGGAAGCAAGACAAACCTTGGATTTTCACCCAAGCAAGGCAAATTCTTCTATTTTGATTGTTAGATATAAAAAGATTAGAAAATGTAAAATATGTTAAGAAATTTTATTTTAAAAAAAAACACTATTATCATTTGATTAGTTGAAAATTCATTGATTTTATATTTTGAACTGAATTCATTTATTAGAAAATATATGATATGTTAAGAAATAAGTTATATTTTAATTCGATATTTTTAATTGAACCCATTTATTAAAAAATAAAAATATGTTAAGAAAATACAAAAAAAAAAAACATTTTAACTTAATTGGTCCAAAACCCTAAATTAATGTGGTGATGACACCTCTTTTTTAGTTAGGCTAGTTCAATATCCGTGTCTTACATAGTGTTTTATAAAAATAAATTCTTATACAATATCATAAAATTAATCTATTTTCTACAAAAATTTTAAAAGTATTTGCACACAAGAGTGGATAATTTTGATAAAATAAGTTTGTATAGGTGTGATGATTTCGTTTAAACTAATTAACTACTCCGTAACTTTCAAATAATAGTGAAATGAGAATATATCAATTTATATAAAATATTATCGTACTTTGTTTAAATTTAAATAAATTCGATATTAAGACTCATTCGTCTAATTAATTCCTTCTTAATTTTTTTTATTAATTTTTATATAAATTTAAAGATGACAATAAAAGAAGAAGAAATTAATTTGGCATTAACAACCGTTGTATTGATGAATTCATTTTAGTGCCTATTAACTATTATATTGGTTTTTGTAATCTATGCTCTTTTGAGTAGATTAAAAAACCATAAGTTGAAATTAACTCTCAAATTTATCAATCAACTACTTGTAAATATCGGAAAAAGTTTTTCAACGCATACTCATAATAGGTAATCGGACAACATAGGCGTCCATAAAGTGCAAAATAAGTTCAACTTGTCGAGATATAACTTTTGCTCATTTGTTCTTTGTTTAGGCCCCATTCTTCTTCTCAAGACCTCTTTAGATCTTCATTAAGCTTCTTAGATCAACTTGAATTTCTCGATCAATGTGTTATCAACCTATGTCTCCTTCTCGGATCCACATTAACTTGAAAATAATTAATAAAAACATGTACATTCCGACTCCACCAATACGGCGAGTAAATATACAAATTCTACTTAAATTATACATGTTGAAGAGTCTATAAGGCGATGAATAATACTCTAGAAGGGGGGGGGGGGGGAGATGAATAGAGTATGGACGATTTTCGCAACAATAGAAATTTAGTGCAACTTGTCAATTAAGACCTTGATACAGGCTATCAGGACTTGACGAAGAAAAATCGAATATGATAATGTAAATGCGGAATATAAAAGATGAACACACGAATTGTTAACGAGGTTTGGCACCAACTTGACCTACGTCCCCGCCTAGGGTTATCCAACCCGTAGGATTCAAACACTTCTTATTTCACTTCACTTGAGCCTAGAACTTCCTAGAGAAACTACCCTTTCTCTATACAAAGCCTCACCGCTTCTATTCTAGCTCTCAACCTTACAAGTGAAATAAAAGCTCACACCACACACCAAGTGTGCTTTGATCGAGTATGAAATACTCTAAGTGTAAAATGAATGACTTGTACAATAAGTGCTAGTGTTTCTCTCAACTCTTAAACAATAAACAACACTTAGGCTTTTGGAGAGTGTAAGAGAAACTGAATATGACGAATGCTTTAGGATGCTATGATTGCTTCAATGCTTGCTTAGGTAGTCCACATCCTTCTTGGCCTTCGTCTTTATATAGTCGGAAAACTTGTAGAGCTTCTTGGAGGGAGAACCGTTTGAATTTCAAATTCTTTCGAAGACATTTGAATTCTTTCCAGAAGTGATCCTTCCAATTGTGGGCTTTCCAAGATTGTTCCTTCAATCTTCTTCATGATCACGTATGATCAAATATGGATCGATTCTTTCCTTGTATGGCAAATGAAATCCTAAAAGAACATACATAATGTATCTAGCACACAAAATGAGTTAGATGAGAAACACATATATAAATCGATTAAGACCAATTCACATCTCATAGCCCAATATAAAGCCCATTATAATTTAGGCCCAACAAGGTTGGCCTTAGATTCTTTCCTGTGAGAGAACAATTCAGTAGAGAAATGCATAAGTGATATTCCAAACATTTTAGGATGGGTTTCAAGACCTTGAAACCTGACTTTTTGTCTTTCATCATCCTTTAGATCACCTGCACGTTAGGTCTCAAGATCTTACAATCAAGGTGGAGTCTTCAATCTCCCCCTTGATGGAAGACAAAACCTGTTTCAGTATTCATAATATAGTTCAAGCAATCATTATAAGGATATAAGCATATTATATAACATGAGCATAAAATGTTTGGATCATCTAAGTTTTAAAACATCAAGCACTTAACAAACCAGTGCCAAAACGCAGCAACCGAAACATTCTCCCCCCTTTTGTCTTCCAACAAAAGGGAAGAGAGGTGAAAATGTCTGAAAACATAAACCAAAAGCCAGAAGTTTTAAAAGACGAGCAGCAAAATAAGAGTTTTTAGAAAGTAGAGTAAAGAGGGTGGGAGATCAAGGCCTTGAGTCAGAATCCCCATCTGCAACCTTCTTCTTCTTGCTCCTTAGAGCCTTCTTGCCTTTCTTAGCAAACGATGGCTCAACAGCAGAGGATGTGCCAGGGGCGCCATGAACAGCAGGATCTTCAGGAGGGGCGATGTCAGCGCCTTCCTCAACCCATTCGCCAAAGGTAGGGTACTGCTTGTTGGGTGGAAGATACTTCCTTCTGACCTCATCTCTGCACCTCTTCCTCCACCTATCCAGGGCGTCTTTGGTGACCTTGTCTCTTTCCATTTCTACAAGTTGTCTCTGACGCTCCACATCCCTGTACTTCTTGACCACACCATATTGCTCGGCCGTGAGGATAGTGGGTTCATGGTGAGTGGGGCGCCGAATTGGGCGTTTCTTCACTTGATTTTCACAGTTAAGGATGACATTCCCTGTCTTCTCACACACATGATCGAAAGTTTCTTGTTCCAGTGGCATGATATAGCCTATAGTAGTGTAGGTTAGAGCATTGAGAAGCATCATCTGATCAAGCTTGCAGTTGACCATAGAGAGTAGCTCATGAGTCTGGTCCTGGCGAATCACAACATCTGACCACATTCTGCTCAGATCGAACCTAAGGTCTTGAATCTCAGTCTCCACAGCAGCCAATTTGTCCTCATTCACACTGGGTTCAACAACCTGTTTCCCTTTCGAATCTTTCTTCAGAAACCACTGTCCCCTCAGGTTTTTGACAATACCCAATCTCTCGAGACATCCTTCATCAATGATCCCGCTATAGGTTTGCTTTTCTTCTCCTGATGTGTCGATGTCAAAGGCTTCAAAGATTTTGGGCAAGAGGTTTGCATAGAGTCATGGCATAAGCCGAGAGGAGGTACAGACATGGATCATGTAGTCGAGAATAAGTTTGGGCAAATCAGGCTCATAACCGTTCATAATTAGGAAAAGGATCTCGAGAAGATTCTCGGTCACCAATTCTCTGGAATGGATGCGTGGGAAGATACAGCGAGCCAGAATAGTGAAGATGAGCTTGGCTTGAAGGTTTAGGGCAGTGTGAGTGGGTTTGAGGGACAACGAAGATCCAGGGCCTTGAGATTTTAGGAAGAATTCATCTCGTGCTTGGGAGAGACACTCGAATCGGCTTGGGAATTCTTTAGTGGGGATTTCAGTTGGAAGATCAAGGATGAGAGCAAGGCTTTCGGGAGAGTGGCGGATTCGGGTGTTCTTGACCTTGGATACGAGGGTAAGGGTTCCATTTACCCGATGAACAGTAAGATTAGCATAGAAAATTCGAGTAAGCTGGGGATAGGCAAAATTGCCAGGGTTCAGCACCATCCAGAAACAGGTAGATTTGAGGAGGGAAATGCAAGGCAAGGGCATGGATTGGAGAAGGGAGAAATCGACATCATCACAGAAGCATAATCTTCGGTTGCAAAAGTCCTGTTTCCAGGACTCTGCAACCTCTTTATAGCAAAACCAGTTGGAGGAAATGCCAGAAGATACCTGGGGAGGACGAGCAGGAGCAGATGTGGCTGGAGCGTTGCCTTTGGATTTCCTGATCAGAGGTGGTGACGATGGTGAGTTCTCGCTGGAATCTTCGGAATGATCTTCAGATTCTTCCATAATCTGCTTGCCCTTGTTGGCCGGCATCTTGTACCTCTTAGCAGATGGAGCAGGAGACGAGGAAGCTGAAGAGCGCTTTGATCCCACCATTTTTGGTTTAGAAGCAGGGAGGGTTTTTGGAAATCGGTGAGAGAGAGAGAGAGAGAGAGCACAAAGAGAGTGAGAATGGAGTGGATTAGACCGAGAGGAATGGAGGATTAAAAAGCAAAAATCTTGAAAGTGAATCGTTTCTCTATTTTTCAAATCGGCAAGTACAGATTCAATAACTCACATGAATAGTAAGTAATAATTATCTAATTTTTCTAAACCCAAGGTGTCAAATCCACTTGCAAAAATTAAAGAGATTGGAATAATTTTAAAATGGAAAACGAAATATTTGAAAACATATATTTGAAAGAGATAAAGAAAATCAAAGAAACTCTTGTTGAATATCCATAAGATACTAACAGAGTTTGATCCAATATAATTTTATTCGGATGATCATCTCGGATCCTTATGAAGTCAAGGCCTTGAGATGTCATTTGAATTCTGAACTTTCATATAGGGAGTGATTACTCCCCCTAAGAAAGTGCTTCCCTATTAAGCATACCCAACTCCAGTCTAATAAAGTTAAAACAATCTTCAGGGAGTGGTTTAGTAAAAATATCAGCTAACTGAAAATCAGTAGATATAAAGGATATTGATACATCACCTTTCTCCACATGATCTCTTATGAAATGATATCTCACATCAATGTGCTTGGTTCTTGAGTGCTGCACCGGATTCTTAGTGATGGAAATAGCACTAGTATTATCACACAATATAGGAATACCTTTTAGATCAATTCCAAGGTCTCTGAGCTGTTGTGCTATCCAAAGAATCTGAGAGCAACATGCACCAGCAGCAATGTACTCAGCTTCTGCAGTTGATAAGGCCACTGAATTTTGTTTCTTAGAGTGCCAACTTATCAAGGAAGATCCTAGGAGTTGGCAGCAACCAGAAGTACTTTTTCTATCAACCTTGTATCCTGCAAAATCTACATCTGAGTAGCCTGTTAAATGAAAATTACTCTGTTTGGGATACCAGAGCCCAAGGTCTTGAGATCCATTTAGATATCTGAAAATTCTTTTTACAGCAATAAGGTGAGACTCTTTGGGGTCACTTTGGAATCGAGCACCGTACAGACACTGAACATTATATCAGGTCTACTTGCAATAAGGTATAGGAGTGAACCAATCATACCTCTATACTCTTTTTGGTTTACATTCTTACCATTCTTATCTTGATCAAGGGAGAAAGTGGAGCTCATAGGGATCTTTGCTACCTTTGATTGTTCCATTTTGTACTTCTTTAGTAGATCCCTAATGTATTTCCCTTGATTCAAAAAGATTCCCTTACTTGTTTGAAGAACTTGTAAACCGAGGAAGAAGTTTAATTCTCCCATGAGACTCATTTCAAATTCTCTGCACATAATCTCATAAAACTCATTGCAGAGGGAATTGTTAGTAGCACCAAATAATATATCATCTACATATATTTGAACAATCAAAAGATCATTTCCACGAGTTTTGATGAAGAGAGTTTTATCAATCAATCATCTTTGAAAACCATTTTCAAGAAGGTATTTGGACAATCTTTCATACCAAACTCTTGGGGCTTGTTTGAGACCATAGAGAACTTTGTCCAATTTATACACATGATTAGGAAATTCTTCACTTTCAAAACCTGGTGGTTGAGCAACATAAACCTCTTCTTCCAAGAACCCATTTAGAAATGCACATTTGACATCCATTTGAAATAGCTTGATGCCCATGAAAGATGGAAAACAAGTAATATACGTATGGCTTCTAACCTTGCTACGGGAGCAAATGTCTCCTCGTAGTCTATACCTTCTTCTTGATTGTATCCTTGAGCAACAAGTCTTGCTTTGTTTCGAATGATCTTGCCTGCTTCATCCAATTTATTCCGAAACACCCATCTAGTTCCTATGACTGATTGGTGCTTTGGTCTGGGTTGAAGAGTCCATACCTTGTTCCTTTCAAACTCATTTAGCTCATTTTGCATGGCAGTGATCCAGTCCGAGTCCTTGAGAGCTTCAGCTGGGGTTTTTGGTTCTACAAGAGAAACAAAAGCATAGAAGGCACAAAGATTTTTTAATCTAGATCGAGTTTGTACTCCAGATGATGGATCTGATATGATGTCTTGAGCTGAGTGTGAAGAGGCATGTTTGAGCTGTCGTTGCTTTGGACCCTGATCGCTTGGGATAGTAGCATGCCTTTCTTCAAGGTCTTGAGTGACAGTTTGAGAGTTGGATTCTTCAATGACTGAATCCCGATTTTGTAGTTCCTTTTCAAGGTCTTGAGATAGCTCGTTGGTATCATGGATTTGTTCTTGCATGTTTCTTTCTTGGTCCTCCTTATTTTCAATCTTGTCCTCTTCTTCTCCATCCGAATCATGATGATTTAGATTGAGATCTGCAAAACCTTCACTTAACACACCATTATTGCTTTCGTCGAATACCACATGGATACTCTCCTCAACAATTTTGGTGCGCTTGTTATAAACTCTATAAGCTTTGCTAATAGTAGAGTAACCAAGGAAGATACCTTCATCACTACATGCTTCAAATTTCCCAAGGTTATCTTTGCCATTGTTATGAACAAAGCAAGTACATCCAAAAGGTTTGAAGTAGGAAATGCTAGGCTTTTTTCCTTTGAAAAGTTCATAAGGAGTCTTTTTCAAAATGGGGCGAATTAAGCATCGATTCAAGATGTAGTTGGCCGTATTAACAGCCTCAGCCCAGTAGAATTTTGGCAAACCATTTTCCAAAAGCATTGTCCTAGACATGTCCTCCAAAGTGCGGTTCTTTCGTTCCACAACTCCGTTTTGTTGAGGAGTTCTAGGTGCTGAAAAGTTGTGTGAAATTCCATATTTAGCACAAAACAAATCAAATTTAAGTTGATCAAATTCTCTACCATGATCACTCCTAATGGAGACAATAGGTATGTTTTTCAAGGTCTACAACTCCTTACAAAGTTTAGAAAACTCGAGCAAAGCCTCTGATTTTTCTCTTAAAAAGGAGATCCATGTTAAACAAGAGAAATCATCAATAATAACCAGGATGTATTGTTTACCCTTTGGAGTTTTGACACGGATAGGTCCACAGAAGTCCATATGTAGCAATTCAAAAGGGCGAGAGGAATTTACAACCTTTTTAGGTTTGAAGGAACTGCGTGTCTGTTTACCTCTTGTGCATGCATTGCATAGATCTTCTTTCTTGAAGTTCAGATCAGGCAATCCTCTAACAAGATCTCTTGTTTTAAGTTTATTGAGGGTGTGCATGCTTACATGACCTAGTCTTCTATGCCATAGGCTGGGGTCTTCTGTCAAGACCTTGAGACACTTGAGTTTTGTACATGTAATATGGTTAGTATTTACGGCATAAGTGTTGTTGTGTCTGTGAGCAGTGAGGATCAGATCATCAGTCTCATCATTTCTGACTTCATACTTGTGTTTGTCAAAGCCAACTTTATTTCCTTTGTCACACAACTGACATACACTTAAGAGGTTATACCTTAATCCATCAACAAGATAAACATCCTTAATGCAACTTTCTGTATTACCAATATTACCAATACCAATAATGTTACACTTCCCTTTATCACCAAGAGTAATTGTTCCAGTGGTTTGTTCCTTAAGACCTTGGAATAGATATTTCTTTCCACTCATGTGTCGTGAGCATCCACTGTCCATTATCCATTTTGGCTCTTTGTTCTTGATGATATCCTGCAATACAAACATCAACCTTTCCGGCTAGACCAATACATAGTTTTAGATTCATAATGAGGATAGACCATATTGGGTAGTCTTGTCCCCCCAGGAACCCAAACTTGTTTTATCTGCTCATTAAGTCGAACTAGAAATGTATTTCTAATGATGTAAGGATCTTTTCGCCTATATGGACAAGTTTCCTTAACATGCCCTTTCTTACAGCAGTGAAAGCAAGTAGGTGAACGCCAATAGCCTTTAGCTTTAACAAAAGTGGTACTAGGTTTCTTTGGAAAGTTCTTGTTGTATCCAATACCACTTCTATTAATGGAGAGTTGTTGTTCACCCAACATCTTATCAAGATTGGCTTTAGATCTGGTGAACTGAATGAGTGAAGTCGGTTGGTCTTGACACTTATCGGTTAGCTTTGCCTTCTCTTTTTCTAAATCCTCATTACGATTCTTTAGAGAAGAGAGGTTTTGCCCGAGATCAGAATTTTCTGAGCTCAAGATCTTGGCTTTAATGTCAAGGGTCGACCAAGAGGTTTCAAGATTTTTCATTTCCAGCGACATATCACTGATACAATTCTGTTGATCTATCAGCTTTTCCTTCAAGGTGTTGATTTCACTGTTGTAAGCATCTTCATTAGAAATCATATTTCTTATGACTTCAGAAAGAACATCGGGGGGGGGGGGGGGGGGGGGGGCTAGATATTAGATTTCTTACCACTTGTTCAAGGTCTTGAGTCTGGGATCCTTCATGTTCAGCCATAAGGCAGAGATTTGCCTGCTCTTTTTCAGTGTTTGAGTCACTTGATGAATCTGAGTCACTCCAGGTTGCAAGCATAGCCTTTTTCTTTTGTTCATATTTCTTGAACTTATTTCTTTTCTTCATAGGACACTCCTTTACGAGATGATCTGTCTCGCCACACTCAAAACATGTTAGCACTTTTGGCTTCTTTGACATGTTGGGAGACTTGCCTTTGAATCTAGATGAATCAGCATTTTCACGGTTGGAAAATTGTTTTTTCATCTTCAGAATTCGAGCTAATCCCCGTATGATGAGAGCAAAGGGATCATCTTCGTCGTCTGATTCATCACTCTCAGATTGTGAGTGATCTTTCTTAGGTTTGTGAGCAAGGTTCTTTGCTGTTGAGGGTACTTCTCCATCTTCCTCAATTAGTATCATCTCATGAGTAATAAGTTTTCCGAGAAGATCATTTAATGGTAGTGTAGAGATATCTTGAGCTTCCTCAATTGCAGTAACCTTAGGAGCCCACTTGATTTTTAGGAGGCTCCTAAGAACCTTCCGAACTTTCTCTGGGTTGGAGAAGGTTTTTCCAAGTGAGTCGAGGTTGTTTACAATTTGAGTGAATCTCGTAAACGTCTCCTTTACTGTCTCATCAGGATTCATCTTGAATAGCTCGTATTGCCTGAGAAAGATATTAATCTTACTCTCCTTGACTTGACTGGTGCCCTCATAAGTAACTATAAGCTTGTCCCAAATTTCCTTGGCACTTTTTAAAGCTGAGACACGGTTAAATTCATTAGCATCGAGAGCGCAGTACAGTAGATTCATAGCTTTGTAGTTCTTAGCAATGTTTTCAAGATCAGTCTTATCGTAACCAGATTCAGTTTTATCAACTTGCTTTCCGTCGACAGTCTTTTTTGGAACGTGTGGTCCATTCTTGACCAGGCCCCATAGCTCAAGGTCTTGATCAATGATGAACATTTGCATCAGTGATCTCCAGTGGAAAAAGTTATTGCCACAGAAAAGTGGAGGTCTATTGGTTGACCTTCCTTGAGCAAAACCACCATCACCTATGGTAGACATGTTGAAAACTCACAAGATTGTTAAATCTAAACAATGAGCCAAGCTCTGATACCAATTGAAGAGTTTATAAGGCGATGAATAATACTCTAGAAGGGGGGGATGAATTCAGTATGGACGATTTTCGCAACAATAGAAATTTAGTGCAACTTGTCAAGACCTTGATACAAGCTATCAGGACTTAACGAAGTAAAATCGAATATGATAATGTAAATGCGGAATATAAAAGATGAACACACGAATTGTTAACGAGGTTCGGCACCAACTTGGCCTACGTCCCTGCCTAGGGTTATCCAACCCGTAGGATTCAAACACTTCTTATTTCACTTCACTTGAGCCTAGAACTTCCTAGAGAAACTACCCTTTCTCTATACAAAGCCTCACCGCTTCTATTCTAGCTCTCAACCTTACAAGTGAAATAAAAGCTCACACCACACACCAAGTGTGCTTTGATCGAGTATGAAATACTCTAAGTGTAAAATGAATGACTTGTACAATAAGTGCTAGTGTTGCTCTCAACTCTTAAACAATAAACAACACTTAGGCTTTTGGAGAGTGTAAGAGAAACTGAATATGACGAATGGTTTAGGTTGCTATGATTGCTTCAGTGCTTGCTTAGGTAGTCCAAATCCTTCTTTGCCTTCGTCTTTATATAGTCGGAAAACTTGTAGAGCTTCTTGGAGGGAGAACCGTTTGAATTTCAAATTCTTTCCAAGACATTTGAATTCTTTCCAGAAGTGATCCTTCCAATTGTGTGCTTTCCAAGATTGTTCCTTCAATCTTCTTCATGATCACGTATGATCAAATATGGATCGGTTCTTTCCTTGTATGGCAAATGAAATCCTAAAAGAACATACATAATGTATCTAGCATACAAAATGGGTTAGATGAGAAACACATATATAAATCGATTAAGACCAATTCACATCTCATAGCCCAATATAAAGCCCATTATAATTTAGGTCAACAAGGTTGGTCTCGGATTCTTTCCTGTCAGAGAACAATTCAATAGAAAAATGCAAAGTGATATTCCAAACATTTTAGTCTGGGTTTCAAGACCTTGAAACCTGACTTTTTGTCTTTCATCATCATTTAGATGATCTGCACATTAGGTCTCAAGATCTTACAATCAAGGTGGAGTCTTCACATGCTATGCATCTTAACTAGGCTAAATGCAACCTATTATGCCTACCTAAATGTGTGCTATCATGTTGTGCCATTTTAATTTTTGTCTATTAAATTCCGCGTTTATATATTTAGTAATTCACATTATAATTATTTATTCTTGAATTTGGTATCTGATATGGGGTCAGCCGTAGGATGTCCCGATCTTCGACAACAAGACTCAAAACAAGAAAAGAAACAAGAAACGATGCAAGGCTGAAGAACTTGATGCAGGAACAATGCAAGAAGAACAAGAACAAGATGCGGCTATAATGGAGATTAAGGACTTGAAATTGAAATATGCAAGACATAATAAAGGGGTTAGATGAACTATATGGAATAAGGAAGAGATCCTTGACTCAAAGGCCAAGAACCAAAACCAATAACCAAATAACCCAATCTCTACAACCTTACACAACCAAGCGGACTATTTGGAGGCACAAAAAGGGGGCTCGTGGATACTTACACTATGGTTGGATGACGTGATTTGATGTGATTTTTTAGGAAGGGAAGTGAAGAGAAAATGAATTTGGTGTTTGGGTGGCCAATTAAGAGAGAAAGGGAAGGAATCCCAAATTTGAGTAACCGTTCAATTTGATGGGATTTCACAACCCATCAAAATGGTGGAATTTGATGGGAAAGTGAATTTCTCACCCCTTCCCTCCCCTCCCTTTCCATTTTCCAATTTCTCAACCCTTCCTTCCCCTAAAAAACCCAGTTGCCAAACAGAGGGTTAGGATCACCAAGTTTCTTGAGATTGACAAACACAAGGCAAACCAAGCGGAAACAATACCAATTCAATCGAGCAAGACCTAGTCTTGTCGATTTCCGATTGCTTTCTCTCAAATTGTGTTTCACACAAATCTGATTTTTCATTCGATGAGGAAGCCGTGCATTTCAACAATACCCTAAAGCCTTACTTATAATCCTAAAAAGGCCAAAATTAAAAGAAATTAATAAATAAAAGAGTTTTTAAGTAAATCTCTAAAATACCTAAAATAGATCAAGTAAACTTTCTCTCCAAGGAGCTTACTAAAAATGGTCCATAACGTAACAAATAGAACCGACCCAAGTGTAAGAGAACCTGCCAAATAAGGGTTGGGTCCGTTTGGCAAATAAGGGCTGGGTCGGTTTGGCTTGAACTTCAAGAACCCTAGATGCTAGTCCACACAAATGTCTTCAACAAAGGCTCCTCTTGTAGTTGGGCTGATCTTGATGTCAGAACATGACTCATGAAAATGAATAAGTCTCTTTGAAGCTTTTTGGAAGCTCGAGTCATCGGTCCATCATCAAGTAAGACAGGTGTGTCCGGAGGTGTCTTGGATGTGTCTGCAAATTGAGTGAGTTAATCTAGATGTGTCTTTAAATTGCCATATTCAGAAGGCAAAATGGGACTACATATGTTTTTTCACGGAAACATGAGGACTAGAAGAACAATGCTACGGTCGTGGCACAAGTCGACGCCGAGACGCGTTTTTATAATTCTATTCTAACAAAGTTTATAATCTAATTTTTTAGCAAAAGATACAGTTTTATTTCTCTATTTAAGGGGATTCTCTTACGGTTTTCAGAAGGATCATATATGCACTTAGAGAATTTTACATAGAGATCTAAACTATTTTGTTTCGTCTACAGATTGAAGCTTTTGCTTGAATAAAATTGTGAGATTTTTATTCTTGTTCATATTCCTATATTTAATGTTTTGACTTCTTTGCACTTAATTCTTTGGATGTGTCTTATTAGTTCTTACTTGTCTGGCCAACTTATTATCCCTTTAAGGCCCGTTGAACTAATTGGATAGGTAGGAAGTTGAATGTGTGTGAAATCTTCTGTTCATGTAAAGGTTATAGATACCTTGGTTACTCTATGGTCTTAAGTTTATTACTTGAGTGAAATCCTCTGTCTGTGTAAGGGTTGCTCAAGAAATAAGGGTTGCTTGGACTCGTTGGACTAGTAAATATATTAGATCGGGACAAGGACATTTAGAGGAAAAGAAAAGATCTTGATGAAGAATCGGTGATCAACTAACCAAATAAAAGTGGATATTTGTAGATTTTTTATTATGTAAAAATTTGATGTCAAACATATCTGAACATTGAAGGCAGATAAGTGGGCAGACTGATAACCGTCAAAACAAACATAAAATACATATACAGTGCAACATACAAGCAAGAGCCCTCTACAAAAGAGAAACTAAACACAACTAAACCAAACGAGATGAGGACGTAGACAACGGATGAAGCCAAACACTACCCTGAAGCAGCACCGCAGGACAGCAGTACATCAGGAGTCACCTATGGGCAGTGAAGACGAACCTCCAAGGAGCTAGACTTCCTGGAAAAAAAAGGATGTCTCGATACATACTACCACAACCCCATCATGCATCGACTTCAACTGCTAGAACCCCATCAATCGGAGAAGAAAACTCAGTCACGCCAAACGCATAATCTTAAACCGCATGAATAGAAAGCACTAGGAATCCTAGCGGGATTTTAGAGAACCCTGTGAGGATTTAAAACATGCTATTTGATGCCCTTATGGGATTTTATGTTCAATATATAAAAATTAATGATAAAATTGTTAATATTAGTTTTTAGTCTTTTTCAATTTTTAATTTATCTTTTCGGGCTTCTTTAGGCCCAAGCCTATACCTTGGGCCCAAAGAACAAACCACATGCCTAAAATTCTGACCACTCAGGCCCAAAGAAGGCCAATGGCCATTGTTGCAAGAGAAGTCCGACTCCGTTGTTGATTTGGTCGGGAAGACGACGTCGAGAAGACCCACAACCAAATTGAACCAGGTTTCAAACCTTAATAGGGGAGTTTCGATTTCACCAAACCCAAGCAGCACATGGAGATTGGCGGCCACCAAACACCATCCAGAGAACAAATGATTTCACATTGTGGGCGAAGAATGAGAATCCTCGACGTCGATCTTCGTGAACATTGTTGGCGGCAAAAACCGCACACCGGATGAAGGAAGCCCAGATCGGCAGCCCACGAAAGAGCCAGCAGCTCCAAAAGGCACCACCATTAGATGAGTTTGTTACCAGAAGAGAGAGAGAGAGAGAGAGAGAGAGAGAGAGAGAGAGAGAGAGAGAGAGAGAGAGAGAGAGAGAGAGAGAGAGAGAGGAACTCGGTGATGGAGGGAAGAAGAACAGGTTCCAATCAATATCCGTCGTTACATTGTGTTACACGTGTTTATAGATTGGACTCACTATAATATGGGCCTAACTAACATGTATGGGCCACAAGCCCAATCTCCTCATGTAACAAATGACGTTTTCCCCCTATCACCCCCTTCAAGCTGAAGGGAGTTTTCGAACGCCCAGCTTGTCCACATGTTTTAGAGCAATTAATCCCTCGAGCACCTTCTCTCGAACAAAATGATGGTCCAAATCGATGTGTTTTGTTCGCTCGTGAAACACGGGGTTTCGAGCTATGTGGATGGCCGCTTGGTTGTCACACCGAACCGGTATTGAGGTGATGTTGGGGACGTCCATGTCGGAGAGTAAACGAGTGAGCCAAGCCAGCTCGGTACACACTCGGCGAATGGACCTATATTCCGCCTCTGCTAAAAACAACGACACTGTCACTTGCTTTTTCGACTTCTAGGAGACGAGACTCCCTCCTGGAAAGATGATGTATCCGCTCCCAGATCGCCTAGTAATTGGGCATGAAACCCAATCTACATTGCAGTACGCTTGGAGATCAAAAGACGAGGACCCAGATACGAGCAAAGAATGATCTTACGTCCCTTTCAGATACCGCATGGTTCGAATGGCTGCCTCATAGTGCTGGGTGCATGGTACCTTTAGGAATTGGCTTAAAAATTCGACCGCAAGGCAAATGTCTGGCCTCGTATGAGTCATGAAATTAAGTTTTCCAACTAATTTCTTGTATAAGAATGGTTGAGTGATAGCATTCCCCCCTTCAACCATTGCCTTCGCATCCAAAATCATAGGGCTTAGAGCTGTAGGTGCATTCTCGCAATCAATCCCCTTTGAGGTGTCAAGGATGAACCGTTCCTGGCTCACAAGATAACCCTCAAAAGAATGGACAAACTCCATGCCAAGAAACAAGCTCAGTTGTCCTACATCTTTAATCCGAAACTTAGGATCCAAAAATGCCTTAATGGATCACAACTATTCACTGTTGCTTCTTGTGAGCAAGATATCGTCCACATATAAAGCCAAAAAAGTGACTGTTGTTGCAGGAGGATGGTCAAGTATGAAATATAAATAAAATATAAAGCAAACTGACTCCCTGTCTTAGCAAATAAATACAAGACTTCCTCCCATTGTAGTAAAAGGCAGTCAGGATCGATCCACGAGGAAGCGTGTCAGCGCCCGCCTTTCCAGTTCCAAAACTCAGCAGAAAATCAACCAGACAAATAGAAATAACAGAGAAAAGCATAAAATAGAACAAAGACAGAAACTTGGTCGATATCGACTTAAGTGCACTCGAAATCGACTTGAAAAATCGACCAACAGTAACTCGAAATCGAGTAAAAACAGAACTTTAAAAATCGAAACTTTGTGAAATATATCAATAAAATAAAAGACTTCCAAGATCAGGGTTTCAACACCACAACGATAACCATGTAAAATAACACATAAATGCATAAAAGATCATGTTTTTCATCAAATAACTCTCATTATTAACAAATAGGAATATAGAGGTTTTCGCATAAACCCTAACTGTTACTAACCCTTTTTCACATAATTAATCCAAGTTGCATTAAGATCACTTTCGCTTCAATAACAGAAACAATGATCAACTTCAACTTTCGCAAAAGAATCATGCTCATAGGGATAGAAGATGAATTGCATCAAAAGATTGTACCTTTACCGCATCACCTCACATGGCTACCGTCAGGCTCACCCCGACCCTAGAAGTTGGGTGACTGCTCGCTCTTCATCATAAAGAAATACATCAATAATAAAGGAGAACTAATTTGCATTAATAAAATAAAATAAAGCTTAAAATCGAATAAAGTCAACTCTGCTCTCGCTTCACAAACTCCACTCGGCTCCAAGACTCTCTCTCTCTCTCCTACTCGACTTTCTCTCTCTCTCTCTCTCTCTCTCTCTCTATGTGGCTTCTAGCTTGGATTGATTGAATTGGAATTGAATGATTAAAACTCAGCCCCTAAGGCCTTATTTATAGTGTTCATTTCCTAGATAATTAGGAAAGAAAACTATATCTATATCTAAATCTATCTATCTATATCTAAAGATTAAATAATGGAATTAAATGAAATAAATCTCTAAATGGAATTATATCTAAAGTAGGTAAATATCTCTTCCCTCTTGATAGAATCTCTTCTTGTGGATATCTCCATTGGACTTTGGATAGAACTTGGATTAGACCTCGGAGATGCTCGAAATCGGCCACTGTTGGTCACTCGATATCGACCAGCCTAGGTCGATATCGACCTGTGTTTTCTTCACTTCACTTCAGATACTCGATATTGGCCTCCAGGGGGAAAATCGACCACCTCTTCAGTTCTCAGCATTCTCTGGTCGATTTCTGGGCTTTCTGGCCGATTTGATCAACTCGATATCGACCAAAGGTGGTCAATATCGACCTCTGCAGCAGTTTCCAGCATGCTGCTCTGTTCTTGAAACGCACTTTCCCGAGTCCTCGTTCGTCGGATTGACGCATATGAGCATGAGTTGGAAAGCTCTTTCCGAGGGCTACAACTCTCATGAAGACTTCCAAGCTTGATTTGGAATGATGAATAGCGCAAAGTGGGCTTTCCTCCAGCTGCACCATCCTTAGCTTCTTCATGACTTTCCTTTAAGCTCCAAAGTGCGTCCGATTTCTGCAAAATATAAAAAAAACTTGTGTAGACCTCCATATATTGCAAATAAACATAAACTACACAAATTATATATTATTCTGACCCATATGTATGAAATGCATGCAGAAATCGATATAAAAGTAAGTAGAAAACATGGCAAATTAGGCTCACAAAAGTGACAACATCCCCAACTCGCTTCACAAACAGCGAGTAGTCATTCATGGATTACAAAAATCCTTTGAAATGCAAAGCGTGCGAAAACATGGCATACCACTTTCGGGATGCTTGTTTAAGCCCATACAACGACTTCCTAAGGTGACACGTGTGACCAGGAGGGGCACTCAATCCCGGATGCATTTGCATATACACCTCCTCATGGAGATCCCCGTGCAAAAATGCATTGTTGACATCTAATTGCATCCCCTTCCACTGGTTCTTTGCTGCAACTATCACCAGCGCTCGGACTGTCATCATCTTGACTACAGGAGAAAATGTCTTCGTGTAGTCAATGCCCTCACATTGTGTGAACCCTTTAATGATGAGGCGAGCCTTGTAGCACTCGATAGACCCGTCAGCCTTATGCTTGACCTTATAAACCCAACAACATCCAATAGGACGAGCAACTTTCGGTAAGAGAACAACTTCCCAAGTGTTGTTCAGATGCAAAGCCTGAAATTCATCCGCCATATAGGCTTCCCATACCTTGTATGTGCAAGCCTCAACGTAGCTATGCGGCTGAAAATCAGGTCGAACATTGGACAAAGAAGATTGGTGCAAATTCACAGTTGAGGTAAGAGTGTGACAACACTCGGTACCTTCAACTGAGTTGCAAACATAATCACGCAAATAGCCGGGTGTAGTTGGTACTCTTGCATCCCGACGCAGCTCAACGGAGAGATTGGGAACCGGAGCTGCAATTGACGGGTGAACTGCAGGCTCAGGCTGTGATGGCGCAGGTGCATCTCCATCATCACTGCAATCAGCGATAGTGTGAGATGGGAACAAATTCTTAGATCTCTCTATTCCTCTATGTATCCAGATTCAACACCCGAAAGCCCTTTGTTCCAAAGGGGTATCCTAGGAAGACACACGAAGAAGCTCTTGTCATGAACTTATGTCTCCCTACTTTAAGGGTGGAACTGTAACAGAGACAACCAAAGCTCCTAAGAGCATTGTAGTCAGGAGGTTTGTGATACAAGACCTCAAAGGGACTTTTATTACGCAACAATGAACTATATATGCAACCT
The DNA here is from genome assembly GCA_037127255.1 of Persicaria tinctoria. NCBI lineage: Eukaryota > Viridiplantae > Streptophyta > Magnoliopsida > Caryophyllales > Polygonaceae > Persicaria > Persicaria tinctoria. The sequence goes on along the minus strand of JBANSL010000006.1, from coordinate 54,741,993 downwards.
ATTAATCACATCAACTGCAGTCAAAACCGATTCACTCCAGTACTTGAGTGGCAACTTCGATTGAAACAACAAGGCCTGGGCAATTTCTAAAATGTGTCGATGCTTACACTCGACGACACCGTTCTGCTGCGGTGTTTCCACACACGAGGTGTGATGAACGATTCCCTTCGTTCTAAGATACTCGGATGAGGCATGACTTAGCCCCAACTTCTGAGCATTATGAGTCCTAACTATTTTCATTCGATAGTTGAACTGATTTTCAACCATGTCAACAAACATCTTGAGCATAGCAAACACATTTCCCTTGCAAGCCAACAAATGAATCGAAGTTGACCGGCTATAGTCACCAACAATCGTAATGACATAACGATAACCATTGTATGTTTGAACCTGAAAAGGTCCCCAAAAATCTACGTGAATCAACTGAAAAGGCCTCGTAGAAGCAATAGAGCTCCTGGGAAAAGGCAGTCTCCTCTGCCTAGCCCTTACACAAATTTCACATAGTGAAAAGTGCAAAGCATCACCATCACCATGAAATAGCCTACTGAGTTTGTATGGGGGAAAATGCCCAAGTCTCATATGCCAAGTATTAGCACTTATTACAACATTAACTACTGATTTCTGTCGCACCATACCTGCACCTTTAGCATCAACAGTCGCTAACTTCTTGTCCAGGAAGTAAAGACCCCTAGAGCATGTTCCAAGAAGAAGAGGCTTCTTCGTTTGCACACCCTACAAGATGCACACCTATGGGGTAAACAAAACCGAGCACTACATATCTCTAACCCGCTTCTCGATTGACAGAAGATTGCACTTAAAGTATGGCACACATCTTTTAGCACCAAACCCTCTGTCAATTTGACGCTTCCCATGGTGTCCACTATCAATAATGTTCGGTGGGAAGCACCACTGAGAAAGGCCTTTGTATGGAAGCTTGTATAATGAACATAGCTCGATTTATACACATATGGTTATCGACACCGGTATCCAATATCCATGTGTGTCTTTGATTTGTCAGACCACATGACATACCTCCGAACCCTACAAACTCAGTTCCAGAACCAGAGCCTGTCATGAGATCCCTACTCTGTTGATCTTTGACATTCAGCATGTCCAAGAGTTATGCGTATTGTGTAGGCATTAGTTCCGGAAAGCCAGCTCGCTTCCCTGTGTCCGTGACCGGTGCAACAACCTTTTTGCCTCTGTTTTTTTTTGTTTGTAAAGCCATAGATAAAGTAGCAGTTATCCACCATATGATTAGTCATTTTGTAGTGAGTGCAAAACATCTGCTTCTTGTTTTGCCACTGCATTTCATTCTTCTTCACATCAACATTAAACGATGAAGTCAGAACTGAGCTCTGGTTTGTCTTAATCTTGATTTCCTGTTGTGCCTCTTCCGAAGAGATCATAGCATATGCGAGACTCACACTCGGCAATGGATGGATCATGAGAACCGAACCTCTAGCAGAAGTGAAGTTCTCATTGAGCCCCATCAAGAAGTGCATAAGCTTTTGCTCTTCGTCAAGTTTCAAAATCTCTTTCGAAGATCCACAAGTACAGGCACGGAGTTTACGCACGCTATCCAACTCATCCCAAAGAGACTTCAGCTTAGTAAAATAAGCAGAGATAGACAACGAACCTTGCGTAATCGAATTGAGTTCCTTCTACAATGCGAACAACTGAGCACCGCTTGTCCGAATGAATTTGGTCTCCAACTCGTCCCATATTTCCTTGGTTGTGTTCACATATATCACGTTGCTCCTGATCTCCGAGTTGATGCCATTGAGGAGCCACGATATGACCATATCATTGCATCGCTCCCAATTTTGCGCCCGTGGATCATCATCGCTAGGTTTCGAAAGGTTTCCGCTGATAAATTGAAATTTGTTCTTTGCGCTCAAGGCAATTTTATCGGATCTCTTCCATTCTCCATAATTTCGGCCATCGAACGTTCCCGTGACCAGCACGAGTCCACGATTATCGCTAGAGTGCAAGAACAATGGATCAATTTTCTCAATTTATATTGTAACATTAGCGCCATTAACATTTGCCATCTTCTTTGGTGAGTAACCGATATGGTTCAGATGAAGCTAAAAACTGAGATCTAAGATCGCCTTGACTTAAGCAAGAAAGTAAACTCCATGGATCAAAACCGATGCTCTGATGCCATGAGAATTTGGTGAGGATTTAGATGAGTTTGTTACGAGCAGAGAGAGAGAGGCACTCGTTGATGAAGGGAAGAAGAGCAAGTTCCAATCAAAATACATCGTTACACCTGTGTTACATGTATTTATAGACTGGAATCACTATAATATGGGCCTAACTAACATGTATGGGCCACAAGCCCAATCTCCTCATGTAACAAATGATGTTGTCCCGCTATCACACCGGGGATGGAAGCCCAAGGACAAGATCAGATCGGCAGGAAATGGTCGACAAGAGGAGCACCCAATGCACGCTGGAGAAGGTCGATGACGCGCGTCAGAGACAGAACCCCCAGAGGGAGAAGGAGCCCCACGATACAAAAGTTTTTGGAGGCCGAACCCACCGGAGATGGAAGGGGCAGAATCCAGAAAACACCAAAAAGATATATGCAAATTGGAAATTAGACTAGGGATTTTTTTGGGATCGACTGCAAATCAAACATTCGGATTTTTTTGGGATCGACTGCAAATCAAACATTCGGAGATGGAAGGCGCCTCCGACTCCAATTAGCCCCGATGTCACCAGGGAATCAGACTACGACCATAACCAGAGAAAAGTGTTCCGACTTCGAGATGGAGGCTTCGGCAGCCAACTATGGTGGTAAGGGCCGATATTGACGAAAAATGAGCACCCAAAATCTGATTTTGGCTAACGAAAAGCTTACGAGAACCTCGGAGGGAATGTGTTTGGGCTTCTGAAGGAGATTTGGAGCTCCCAGAGGAGGTATAGAGCTCCCTCAAAAGAGAGATTTTTTTTATAGAGAAATGTTTAATTGTATATTTGTAGATGAAGCTATTTCCTTTTTTTTTATCTCCATTAATTTGGTTTTTATTTTTTATTTTGTTTTCTTTCTAAGTTCATCGAACAAAGCCCGTTTTTTCTATTAATTGGAAAATATACGTTACATAGGAATACTTGATTCTCTATGGAATCAATCTCTTCCTTGCTTGCTATAATAGTTTGTAGGTTTTAGTTACATTTTGATAGTAACGTCGAAAGTTTTCTCCTGTCACAACTTAAGGATAAAATTTAGAATTACAGAAAGATAAGGTTTCTTTTTATAATTTTTTGGTTTTATATGATCTAAATTTTTTACAATATGCAAAAATTAGATGTCTTTACAAGTAAAAATCATCCTTGATCATCCTGTCGGATGATGTTAAAAAGCTCTATGTTCAAATTGAGGGTACAAGAATTACAATTAAAGTCAGTCTTAGCTATATAATCTGTTGCTGAGTTTGCCTCTCTGAAATAGTAATCTCTTGATCTTTTCACCTACCCTGAAGATCTCCCATGGTACTTTGGAGTTATCCTTAATTATCTTGATCACCATAAAATTATCACATTCAATGATAATATTAAGCCAGCCTCTTCTCCGAGTTAGCTCTAATCCTGTACAGAATGCAATGGATTCAATTAGTAATATTGATCCCTTAGAAACATTTTTATGGAATATTTCAAATACATGTCCATTCCGATTTCTAAAAATACCCCCAATTTTTCAATCCCCAACACTCATAATAGAAGCATCTGCATTGATTTTGTAGAAGTTTAAGGGTGGTTTAGCCCGCTTAATATGCATTCCCTTCTGTTTCTTTTCTTTAGTTTGGGGATTTTTTTTTTGAGTTTCCTTCCAATTAAATATGCAGTTTATAGCTTTATGCACAATTGTACCAATGTTCTCCATCTTACTGTTCTTGAAGATGATTGAGTTTCTTGTTTACCATATATTTTTCCAAAGAATACACAGGCTATTAAAGTCAATATTATCTTTTCTAATTTCATTCATATCTTTAATTGAAACATTAGATTTCCTAATGCCAATGAAATACTTGGCCATTTTGTTCTCATAGTTGTTGATTATTAATCTTGAGACTACATTTTAGTAGCAGATGAGACAAATATTCTTCTTCTTGATTACATAGAAAACATTGTGAAGGAACTCTATTAAATAATCTATTTAATCTTGCTTTTGTTGCTAGCCTATCATTCATTATTTTCCCGACGAAGTTCTGGGTTCATGGGGGATATAAAACTTCCATATCCATGCATACTCTTTTATCATTGAAATTGATGTTTCTGGAAACATCATATGCCGATTTCGTTTTAAATATACCATCTTTATTGTATTTCCATATAAGCTTATCAAGTGTATCCCATTCTGGAATATAAATGTCTGAGATTATCTTAACTATTTGTGGAGGGAAATTTTGGTCAAGTGGTTGCTTGTTACATTTCTTATGAGAGTCTAATAGTTGTGAGACTTTCATGTCAGGGTCATGTCTACTTTGAAAGTATTTTAATGAAACATTCTCTATCCAATTGTCTGACCAAACATTTATTTTTGATCCATCACCAATAATCCATACAAGGCCTTTTGAAATTGTTCGTTAAGATTAAGAAGCCTTCCAAATTGCTAGGATGTATTATGGATGCTCAATTCCGTTATTTTATTAATTAATAAGTATTTTTCTGTTATTATCTTTACCCAAATGTTATCAGGGTCATTATGTATCTTCCATAACAGCTTCATTTGAAGACTGATATTTCTTTCTTCTGCATGCGCGCAGTCTTGAGACCAAGTCCCCCTAGTATTTAGATGCACATATCTTATATCAGCTTATCAGGGGATTATATCGTTTTGATTGAGTTTTGTTTCAAAAGAATTTTTTTTATTTGATCTATTTTTTTGAGTATACATTTTGGTAATATGAAGCTTTGCATTAAATAGTTCGTTTTGGAACTTAAGTTTGTGCGTATGAGAGTCATTCTTTCTTCTTGAGATAAAGAGGAAGCTTTCTATTTAGATAATTGTTTCTTAAGGCTATACAAAGCATATAAAATACACAATGTTCTCGGTCCTTATCAAAAATAGTCCGGTGACCAATTTAAGCCTGAGAGAGATATTCGTCAAGGTGATCCCCTAGCACCATATATCTTTGTATTTTTTTTGTTTTTTAATTAGGAAATAATTCAGGTAGAGAACAATACCCGATGGCATCCAAACGGATGAGGTTGCGGAGACCTAAATCATTGAACATGTCAAAGCCCCTGGTAGAGCGGCAATGATGTGCAACCTTATATGTCACTCTGTTGTCATCACGGGGCACATGAGAGAAGGAAACCTCTCTCACCCTTGACATGAGGAGTTTAATATCAGACATGATTAGTTCTATTTCCCATGGGCATTTTGTTTTTCCTTTTAGGTGGTTTATTATAATTAAAGAATCACCTTCAATCTGTTCTTATTTAACTGTAATTGAATCATTGGTATAATGCCTTTTTTAAGAGCTAGAGCCTCATCCTTTAGTGGTGTTTGATTCTCAATTATTTCATAACCAATTTTTATCGGGTGACCTTTCCAATCCTGTATAATAAAACGAATAAAGCTATCATTATTTGAAAGGGCCGACTCATCAAAATTCAATTTAAATGTTCCATAATGTGGTTTCCTCTATTTCTTCTATGCAACGCATTGGAATGGCATGTCATTCCGCGTCGGTTTATGGAGGTTTTCGTGCCCAATAGCGGTCTTGTCTTCTTGTATAAATTTCAAATGCCTCTTCTTGTATACATCTTTGTAATTGTAATGAAAAGTCTAGTGAGAGAACTCCACGCTAAAGCTCAGCTTGAGGATGCCCTTGTTGAAATAAAATTAACTCCTCTTGGAACCCCAATTTGATTCCTAACTTTTGTAGATGACACTTTGATTTTTCCTCGAGCATCTCATATAAGTCTTGACACTAGTCTCCCTGTGTATACTATGCAGTCGAGCCTGGTCCCTATGGGAGTCTGTGATGTGATCGATAGGACAGTCAGAGGGTTCATTTGGGGGTCGTCGGTGGATCAAAGGCGAATCTATCTCCTCTGAAAAGAGATCATGTATACACCAAAGACAATGGGGGGTATTGGTATCCGCCCAATGACAAAAATCAATCAAGTCATCTTGGCAAAATTAGGGTGGACGGCTCTACAAGAGCCAACTTCCTTATAGAGCCGGTTAATCCGAGGCAAGTATTGCAGAGGTAGAGCGGATGTGGACGTGTTCGAAAGGAGAGTTGGGGCATCGAACCAACGGAAGGGGATTGTGCATGGGGCAAGCCTTTTGACCCCTGGGTTGCGAGTGGATGTCAACAATGGGCGGAGTCCTCTATTCTGGATCCACCCATGGTTAAAAGAAGTGGCATTAGAAGATTGGTGCGGGACGAACGTCGTTGGCACTTTCGCCCTTCGCCAAATAGTAATAATATCCAAACATAAACACACAACAAATAGATTAGGCAACCAATCACTTGATAAACCAAATAACTACTATTATAGCGATGAAGTCCGTTGTCGAACCCACAGGGAGAAGCGATTTCCTATTCAATAACTATAAGAAAAGACTATTATAGGAAAGCAATGATTCATAACAAGTAGCAAAGATGTAAAAGTAACCAGATTTATGATCTTAAAGTAATTCGATATCAAAGTAGAAAGAACATTTCCCCTGCAATTCTCTAACAATGGTTGGATTTCATGGTCCTCGGATTGATATATTAATTATTCATATTCCTAGGTCTACTTGACTAAAGTTGAGAGATCCGCAGAGATTCACTCATCTTATTCAATATCACTAAATAATAGCATTAAGAACTCAAGTAATCAAGACCAATTGGCACATTGACTCAACACAGTTAAGACTAATAAGCGCATACCGAACTCAGTCCTAATCGAATATCCTCAACATAGATCAATCGAAATCATCCACTACAAAGACAAAGAGACATCACTATCATCAATACATTTGTTTGGTATCGAGAAAACAACAACTAATTCATAGCTAAGATGCAATTCCTAACATGTTGATCAAGCATAAAAAGGAACACAAATATAAATTAAGCACAAGATGATAACTAAGAAGATGAATGACTAATCAAATAGAATAAAATCATCACAATCCAAACAACTATGTCTTCGAATCACATGCGAAACTATGAGTTTAGCAACTCATAGGCCAATTCTTTCTCTCTCTAATTGTGTTCATAGTCTCACAATAATCAACCTCTTTTTTTTCTAGAACAAACTGAAAATAACCTAAATAAGTCTCTCTAAGGTCGGCAAAACCCTAGTAGGAAATATAATAAAATAATATAAAATAATGTCTTCGGATCCAAAACCGCGTATTCGGCAAACTAGGCCACGACGGGTGCCGTCTCTGCAGTGTCCGACGTTCCTTAATTGTCTTCAATAGATTCCAATATCATGCCTCCTTTCTCCTCCTTAGGCTCCATATGTGTTGTAGGAGGAAATCGAGTTCAAAATATAAGAATATAAATCAAACCAGATCTTCCCGACGCAAATAATTACAAGACTCCTTCTCGATGTAGCAACAAAAAGTCAGGATCGATCTTTGAGGAAGCTGGTCAGCGGATCTCAGGTAGCAGAAAAATCTCACGGGCAGAAGTCGACTCTAGAGTACTCGACCTCGACCAAGTGGTAGTCGACATAGGTCAGGCACAGTCGAATTCGAGCAAGCAAGGTCACTGGTGGTGGTCGATGTCGAGTAGAAGTCGTTGATGTCGAGTAAGGCTGGTCGAAGTCGACGACATGCATGGACAAAAACGAGCAGCGATCTCTAGCAAAAACCCGAGATCAAATATCAGTAGTCGACGTCAACTAGGTTTGGTCGACGTCGTGGAGAAAACAGTAACGAAAATAAATTGCAAATTTCGATTTAAATAATGTAAAAGAAGACTTCCAAGATCGGGGTTTGCAACAACGATAACCAAACATGCATAAGGCAAGATAAAGAGAAATAATCATGCAATCACATCAAAGGATCAAGCTTACGCCTTTTCCAACAATTAGACAACTCTCTCAAGAAACCCTAATTGTATCTACCAATTTTATGTTTATAATCCAAGTGGTTAACCTGAATCTCTATCAATTAGGTAATAAACATATAAAAGGAAGTGGATGATCAAAACAAAACAAAGACCGAATCTTTATCTCAAGCACGCTTGGCTATCGCTGGGCTCACCCCGACCCTAGAAGTGGGTGGACTACTCACTCTTCATCATAGCAAAAGACATCAATAATAAAAGGGAAATAACTACTTACATTAAAATAAACCAAATCTTACAACCGGTCGAAGCCAAATTGCTCTCGCTCTCCAACTCCTCTCGGCCTCCACTCGCTCTCTCTCTCTCTCTCTCTATCTCTCTCTCTCTCTCTCTCTCTCTCTCTCTCTCTCTCTCTCTACTTGTGTTCTCTCTAGCTTGAAATGAATAAAAACTAGCCCCATGGACTTTATTTATAGGCTTTAATCCTTGCTATCCAAGGAAATAAATATCTATCTAGTCCTAAAGATATAATTTTGATAAAAGAAACATTAATCCTAAAAGGAAAATATCTAAATCTTCATGTGGTGGATAAATCCTTTCTTCCATAGATAGATCTCGATAGAATTGGATGAATTCGGCCTTGCTTCGTGCCCAAGTCATAATCACGTCCTCAGATTGGCCTAACGGACTCGCGGCCCAAAAACCGTCTAGTTGACGTCTACCAAGTCTGGTCGACATTGAGTAAAGTCCTCGATCTCAGGTGTTTTTCGGCATCTTCGAGCAATCTTCTCCTCTCGAGCTCGGGTTGGTTTCTAGATGTGGTCGACATAGAGGAACTTTGGTCGACGTCGAGTAGAACTCCTCGAACTCGGCTTCTCTTCACAGCTCCTCGAGTAACTTTCTTTTCTCGAACTCGGGTAGGTTCTCTGTCTGGTCGACGTCGAGGAGATTTGGTCGACGTCGAGTAGATGCGTCTGCTCTTAGCATTCTGCTATGTTCTTGAAACGCACTTTCCTGAGTCCTCGTTCGTCGGCTTGACGCATATGAGTATGCGTTGGAAAGCTCTTTTTGAGGGATACAACTCTCATGAAGACATTAACTCTTGATTCAGAATGATGGATGTCGAAATATGGCCTTTTCTCCGGCTGCACCATCCTTAGCTTCTTCATGAGTTTTCTTTAAGCTCCAAAGTACGTCCGAATTCTGCGAAATTAAACAGAAACTAGTTTAGACTCCATAATTTGGCCAATAAACATAAACTACACAAAATCACTATATTCCCAACCTAGAATACATATGATGATAGAATAAGGAGCTGAATTAAGCATAAAAACATGGCACAAATCATGGACATCAAATAACGCCATACTTAAGCTTGCTTGTCCCCAAGCAATAACTTGGATGGTCATTCAGGGGAAGAATTCAAACTCTCAACATCATAGATTCTTTCTTATATAACCCTGCAATTTATTACCATCATCGAAACGGTACTAATGCCACAAATCCATACATGTGCAATAAAAGCAACATCTATTCACAAAAAGAGGGTTATGCAAAAAAAAAAACAATCCATAAGTGAAAAAGCATTAATAATCAAGAGGACTTTAATTTAAGCTCAATAAGGAGTAGATTGGTAAAAGGCTTAAGGTGGACAATTTTTGGCAATGTGGTGCTAATAATCCGGGGAAATGGAGTATTTTCAAACTGAATTTCCATATTCCTTCTTCCTTTGATATTTTTCACCTTCCTCTCACTGCTTTTTATTTCAATATTTATGCTTTTACCTCTCTAACCTTAACACTGCCTTCTCGCGAGTCACAAACATGGGTGTCATGAATGGCCCCGGATACTTAGTGCTTTGGACTCCTCACCTGTGTGTCCCATCTCGCCGAATTATTATCTCCGTGAGCAGGGTCGATCTACCTTTATCTCCTTAGTTGACCGGAATTCTTTCACTCATTAAATTTTCCATAATATTTTTAATTTCTTGCCAGACTTCAATAATGATATATAAGAACACAACAACCATAATAATCTCCATAATGTGACATCATTCTCAACATAATCCCCGGATAGGAAATAAGGTAAAGAATAGCAATATTTAGAAGATGTGGAGCAATATATGAAATAAGGCATAATATGGCTTTTGTGATGCATAAGCATAGGTAAGGCTAGGAATATAAACATATGAGCATATATGGAAAATAAAGTCATCCATCCTCTTATCATGCAACATGTCAAAAGCAAAATCAAATTTTACCTCCTTTCATTGTTTTCAAGAAAATATGCACTTCATTGTGACTTTCTCCCTTTACTAGGCAATAAAAGCTTCCATGACACTTTTGTTTGAACATTTTACAAGCTTAGGGAGATGTCTCGTAAAACAAACTTTGAGTTTAGCAATTAAGCACAAAAATTAAAAATTTACCCAAAATTCACCATTTAAAACCAAAAACAAGAATAAAATATATAATAATGATAATGAGCTTTTCCCCCACCCCATACTTAGAATATACAGTGTCCCCACTGTATAAAATAATATAAAACAAAGGTAATGGAAGGAGCTCACCTAATAACGCGTCGAAGAGTCAAAACAGGGTCATCGAGTGGACTGAGGTGGTCGACGTCGAGTAGATGTACTCGACGTCCAGGACCGTTGCAGCATCAAGTGAAAGGTGGAAGTCGAGGAAGCCTCTTGGTGGTTGACATCGAGTGGCCTACTAGACGTCGAGTAGATCCGTTCTGCTCGATCTTCCTCATAGTCGATCTCGACTTGGCCTTCGTCAATTTTGATTGTTCTGTCAGGGACTTCACCTTCCCCTCTTCGCGATCCTTTATGCTTTTTGACCTGAAAATTGTTAGTTATTGCACAAAGATAAGACCTTCCACATGAAGCATTCAAAACAAAAACCAAAACCAAAAGTTTCAAAGTCCTAAAAGAAAGTTTAAAGTTTTATGTACATGCTCTCGGTTTTAGAGCCGCTAGGCCGACTTCTCCATTTGTGCTCAGGAACCGTCAATGTGGGGCCCTCTTGTTCTTGGCCCTTCTCTTGGATCATCTAGGTCCTGATTGTAGTATGCAAGCTCCGCTGAAAGATGGTTGTTCGCATAGAGTCCTCTGCCTTCCTTCTTCCTCTTTCCAGTGCTAATCCTGCGCAGGTTAGCTCGCCACGGGGCCTTATCTCCTCTAAAATTCTTATTAAATTTATTAATGGACAGAGGAGAGGTTGAAATCATACCTGAACTTACCTTTTTGTGCCCGAAACATAAATCTTTGGGCTAAGGGTTGGTCAACGTCGAGTACAGGTGGTCGACGTCGAGTACAGGGACCCCATACTTAGGCTTTTAGAAAGTCTGGTGCTCAACAAGAGAAGTCTACATCAAGTGGGCTTGGTCGACGTCGAATAACTATCCTCGACGTCGAGGAGAAGTTGTCGAAATCGAGTAAGAGTTGTCGACGTCGAAGAACCTTTTGGTGCTTTCCTCTATTGTTGTGCGCTCACCCCCATGGTTGCTTATGCTCTTTACCTCCAGCCATGGAATTTCCTACTTTGTACAACCAAAAGAGAAATCTAAGACCTCATCGCCTATCGTGAAGGTGAGCAATCGCTTTCTGACGCTGATTTTGGCATCTACAGTAGCTAAAAGGTCTACCAAGAATAATAGGGCAAGTATGATCTTCCGCACAGTGTATAATAAGAAAATCAGCGGGAATATAGAACTTACCGACCTGGACAGGGACATTATCAACCATACCTATAGGGATTACCACCGTATTGTTTTCTATGTATAGCTTGTCATCTACATGCTCTATTGCTCATTTCTTCACCTTTGACCAGATTGATAAGGGCATGATGCTCACGCTTGCTCCTAAATCACACAGTGCCTCATATTTATATTGTCCCAATCCCACGGTAATAGAAAACTTACCAGGGTGAGGTCTCTTATCAGGGAAATCCATCCTTTTGCAGTCGCTGGCGATTTCTGTGATTGATCGCATGGTTCTAAGGATCTCCTTGAGGAACTTGACATACGCAGGCATCTCTTGAAGAGCTTCTGTAAAATGAATTGAAACATTTAGTTCCTTAAGCATCATAACAAATTGTTTAAACCTACTTGCAGCGGGGTCTTTCAGTGCCTTAGAAGGGAAAGGTAGCGTCTTTTTAGGTTTCGGAGCCAGAACAGATGTCGGAGGTATGTTTTGTATAGTCCTCGGCGTCGACTGGTGGGTCCTCGGCATTGACTACACTAGTCAACGTCGAATGTTGTTGTCGTGCAGAAGACTCCTTGAGGTTACGAGTCTGGTCGATATCGGGTAAGTCTGCTCGATGTCGTGTAGTTTGGTCGATGTCGACTGGGCTCTACTCGACGTCAAGTAGGTTCTCAGCTTCGTCCTTCTCCTTTTCGACCTCTGGCTTGTGTAATTGGTGCCCGCTCCTTAACTTTACAGCAACGACTTGTCTGGATTGCCCCTTAGGATTGGGATCTGTGTGCCCAGGGAGCTTTCCGGCTGGTCTTAGGATTTGTTGCACGAGTTGACCCATTTGGGTCTCTATGTTTTTCTTCCCATTGTCCATCTCCTCATGTCGTGTATTGAGGTCGTGTAGTCGAGTCTGGATAGCGTTTTGAGATTGCTGATGTTGTGTTTCGTTCCTCCGCATCTCGTCGAGGACCATTGGTAGATCATCTTTCCACTGGTCCCCTTCTGGATGTCCCGGAGCTCTGTATGGTGGGGGGTTTCTAGGGGAACCTTCGTTCCACTTTGGTTGATAGAACCTTTGGCCCCCCATATGGTGATTAGGACCCCCTACGCAAGCTACCTCCTCATGAGTTTCTACCAACCTGACTTGCTCCGTATGTGGGCACTCTGGTGTGGTGTGTCAATGTGAGCCGCATTCAGTGCAGGGCTGGTTGACAGATAGAAATTTGACTTGCTTGAGGAGCTTGCGATTCTGGTCCTTGTAGAGCTGCTCCTTGACATCAGGATCAATTTCCTTAGAAGGCTCATATAAGGGCATGGACTGGGCTGGCCTTGCAGAGGTGTTCTCGTCGTAATTCGGATGAGCCCCATAGGTGTTCTCGAAGTTGGTTAGCCTTTAGATTGTAGCTCATGCCTCTGTTGGTGTCTGCGTGAGGTACTCATATTGCGTAAATTGATTGATCCTTTCCTTGGCAGCTAGATCACGAGAATCGCAGAAAATCTCCTGAACCACATAGGGTGACTGCCCATAAGTAGGGCAGGATCGCAGCAGGTCCTTGTATCGATCCCATGCTTGTGCTAGCGGTTCCCCGGGCTTTTGTTTGAAAGTTGTAATCTTTTGTTTGAGGAGTGCTGTCTTGGCGGGAGAAAAGAACTTATTGAGGAACGCATTCCTAACCTCTGCCCATGTTGTGAGGGATCGTGCAGGGAGACTTTCAAGCCACTTCAATGGTGGACCTGCAAGAGACCAACGAAAAGCTTTCATTCTTACAAATTCAAGAGTAGTACCTTCAACAAGAGTCTGACACATGTTAGCAAAAGTAGTAATATGAGCGAGAGGGCATTCATTAAATCTCCCTTCAAAACGATTATTTTTAATTTCAGTAAGGAAGGGAGTGCGGATTTCAAAATTATTAGGAGGAACTAGAATGGTTGATTCAGGCACGACAAGAGTCGGGTGCATGTAGTCCTTCGTAGTGGTGGGATATAGGGAAAGCTCAGCCTTTGCCTGCCTCCTTTGTTCAGCTTCCCGCTCAGCGCATTCTCTCTCAGTGGCGAGAGCAGTATTGTTGGCTGCTAGTTCCCTTTGAAACCTTTCTATCAGCTGGGCTTGTGTTTCTGCATCTACCATGGCTTTCTTTAGTTTTGAATGGATGCGTATAAGGCATTCTGGATCGTCTAAGGCGTCAAACTCAGGTGGTTGACAAGAACGGTGCATACACCTGCAAAACAAAACTCAAGGAAAACATGAGATCTAACTACCTAAGGCGCGAATGATTGCTTCCCCGGCAACGACGCCAATTTTGTTATAGGAGGAAATCGAGTTCAAAATATAAGAATATAAATCAAACCAGATCTTGCCCACGCAAATAATTACAAGACTCTCTCCCGATGTAGCAATAGGGCGTTAGGATCGATCCTCGAGGAAGCTCGTTAGCGGATCTCAGGTAGCGGAAAAATCTCACGGGCAGAAGTCGACTCAATAGTACTCGACCAAGTGGTAGTCGACAGGGGTCAAACACAGTTGAATTTGAGCAAGCAAGGTCACTGGTGGTGGTCGACGTCGACCAAGTGTCCTCGACGTCGAAGTTGAGGACCTACAGGGACAAAAACGAGCAGCGATCTCGAGCAGAAACCCTAGATCGAATATCAGTAGTCGACGTCGATTAGGTCTGGTCGACGTCAAAGAGAAAACAATAACGAAAATAAATTGCAAATTTTGATTTAAATAATGTAAAAGAAGACTTCCAAGATCGGGGTTTGCAACAACGATAACCAAACATGCATAAGGCAAGATAAAGAGAAATAATCATGCAATCACATCAAAAGATCAAGCTTTCACCTTTTCCAACAATTAGACAACTCTCTCAAGAAACTCTAATTGTATCTACCAATTTTATGTTTATAATCCAAGTGGTTAACCTGAATCTTTATCAATTAGGTAATAAACATATAAAAGGCAGTGGATGATCAAAACACAACAAAGATCGAATCTTTACCTAAAACACGCTTGACTATCGTTGGGCTCACCCCGACCCTAGAAGTGGGTGGACTACTCGCTCTTCATCATAGTAAAAGACATCAATAATAAAAGGGAAATAACTACTTGCACTAAAATAAACCAAAGCTTACAACCGATCGAAGCCAAATTACTCTCACTCTCGAACTCCTCTCGGCCTCCACTCTCTCTCTCTCTCTCTCTCTCTCTCTCTCTCTCTCTCTCTCTCTCTCTCTCTAGCTTGTAATGAATAGAAACTAGCCACATGGGCTTTATTTATAAGCTTTAATCCTTGCTATTCAAGGAAATAAATATCTATCTAGTCCTAAAGATATAATTTTGATAAAAGAAACATTAATCATAAAAGGAAAATATCTAAATCTTCATGTGGTGGATAAATCCTTCCTTCCATGGATAGATCTTGATAGAATTGGATGGATTCGGCCTTGCTTCGTGCCCAAGTCGTCATCACATCCTCGGATTGGCCCAACGGACTCTCGGCCCAAAAATCATCTGGTCGACATCGAGTAAAGTCTTCGATCTCGGGTGGTCTTCGGCATCTTCGAGCAATCTTCTCCTCTCGAGCTCGGGTTGGTTTCCAGATGTGGTAGACCTCGACAAACTTTGGTCGACGTCGAGTAGAACTCCTCGAACCCGGCTTCCCTTCACAGCTCCTTGAGTAACTTTCTTTTCTCGAACTCGGATAGGTTTTCTGTCTGGTCGACGTCGAGAAGATTTGGTCGACGTCAAGTAGATGTGTCAGTTCTGCTGTGTTCTTGAAACACAATTTCCTGAGTCCTCGTTCGTTGGTTTGACGCATATGAGTATGCGTTGGAAAGCTTGTTTCGAGGGCTACAACTCTCATGAAGACTTCAACTCTTGATTCAGAATGATGGATGTCGAAATATGGACTTTTCTCCGGCTGCACCATCCTTACCTTCTTCATGAGTTTCCTTTAAGCTCCAAAGTGCGTCCGAATTCTGCGAAATTAAACAGAAACTAGTGTAGACTCTATAATTTGGCAAATAAGCATAAACTACACAAAATTACTATATTCCCAACCCAGAATACATATGACGATAGAATAAGGAGCTGAATTAAGCATAAAAACATGGCACAAATCATGGACATCAATATGCTCCCAAAACATGCGTCTTAAGCTCTTGCCAAAGTCCATCCATGGTCGGAATGTAATTCTGTAGAATAAACACTAAAAACGCATAGATTTCGAACTCGAATACTTCACAAGTAATAAACGAAACTAGACTCAAACAATAGCAAAACCACTATCTAATTTTAATAAGAAACATCTATAATGCCTATATGAAATATGTATTATCAACGATGTTGCTCTCCAACCGCTGCCCGAGGATATGGTTGGCCAAACGGCTACTGAAGTCTGGAACGGATAGGATTGGAACTGGGAGACGATCTCAGCCTACCTTCCGGGGGATATCAAGCACAGATTGCAGGCAATTAGAGTCTCCAATCAGGTGGACATCGAAGACAAGGTGTATTGGAGCCATACGAAGTCGGTGGCTTCACCACGGCCTCAGCGATGCACCTATTAAGGACGAACGAAGGACTAATTGATTCACCGGGATGGACGTAGATTTGGAGGATTCCGACGCAACAAAGAGCTCGTAATTTCACCTATCTAGCAGCCCATGATGCTATGCTAAGCAACGTCAATAGAGTTCGTCGCCTCCTCTCAATGAACTCAGCTTGCTCGAGATGTGGATTGGAGGGGACGAGCATCCACCTATTACGGGACTGTGAGCTAGCCAGACACGAATGGCGCAGGTTGTCCAACGATACACTCCCAGCTACTTTCTTTGCTCTGACAGATGTGAATTAATGGATTTTCCTAAACATCAACAAGAGCGACAGATGGAGTTCCAGCTTCGCAACCATGCTATGGTAAGTTTGGAAGACGCGCAACGAGCTAATTCTTGAGAATAGAGACATGATCAAGGGCCTCACCTACAATATTTAGAGAACTGTTTCAAACTACCTTCACAGCCGGGCCAAATTTAGCCAAGGGGGAAGCCGGGAGAGAGACAATTAGAGCACTCCAAACATTTGGCTACCACCGGAGCCCCGGATGGACCAAACTCAACACGGATGGAGCATCTAAAGGTAATCTGGGACCTGTAGGAGGAGGTGGTGTCATAAAGGATGAACAAGGCGGTTTCTTTAGAGCTTTTTGCGTTCCGATGTGGGCACTACTGTACTATAGCAGCCGAGTTGTGGGCGATGGTGCACGGGTTAAAGATTGTGAAAGACATGGGAGTAACTAAGCTTGTATTGGAGACTGGTTGCTCTTCTGTCTGCGGTATGATGCATCAACATGAAGATGTGGTGTATGCCTACCAGCAGCTTTCCATTCAATGCAGAAGCCGACTTGACAACACTCCATGGGAGTACAAGATTCAGCATTTCAACCGGAGAGAAAATGGAGCAGCTGATGCTTTGGCCAGCTTAGAGGTTAGTTTAGATGAACCTCTAGTCAACTACTACACTTTACCTGATTGTATTAACAATCGCATGTATGCTCCTACCTAAAGTGGGATGAGCAGCCAGTATTCTTCAATAAAAGCATAGAGCATTAGCCCTATTAATCGACCCAAAAAAAAATATGCGCAATAACTTCTCACATTTATCTGGATTAATAATCAATTTCCAAAAAATCTCGATTCAGCTATCAAGGAATGTTAACCAAAATTTGACAAGATCATTGACACAACAAATGAATATTCCGATAACACAAGGTATGGAAAAATATTTCGGTATACCAATTGTTAGTGGTGTATTAGGCTCTGTTTAGTAAGTAGCTTTTAATTTTAATATTATATAGCTTTAAATGATATAAAAATAACATTTTAGTTTATTTAGTTTTTGAAATTAGATTTTCAACAGCTATTTATCCCAAACTTTTCATAACTTATATTGTTCTATTCGGAAATCTATTCTTTTCCTCCTCTCTCATCGGTTAGTTTATATCAACTGCCCTAATAACTAAAGTTACAAACATCATACTAATTTATGAACATATTAATTGAACATATATTTAATACATATTATCCATTATCTTCAACTACTTTATCAATTTTAATTACCCCTTTTAACTATATGTTGTCAAATTGATCGACCCCAACGTTTTTTTTAGCAACCGGCAAAGCTCATTCCATTTCCTTCAGCAAGATTGAAATAACATTATTTGGAAGCTCAAGATCAGAAAAAAAAATAATGAAGGACAAATAGGGCTTAAGGATGCTAGCTCATGTGCCGCCTTGTTTCCCTCTCTCCTTACATGGTTCCAACCCACCGAGTCGAAATCTGCTTTCAGGTTCTTAATGGCTAAGATGAGGTTGAAGAGTACTCCTAGCCCATTTCAATCTTATCGTAGCTTGTTAATCAAGGCTCGACAGTCAGATTCCACAAGGATATGCCGCATTCCTCTTTCCCTCGCTAGCTGCACTGCCCAAAAACCACTTTCTGCTTCTGCAACTTCAACACAGTTCGTCGGTTGTCTCTCCCTTTGACCTCCGAATACAAGCTCCCGTAAGTGGTTTCTGCAGACCAATCCGATTGCCGCTGTCCATGTGGAAGTAACACTTGCATCACAATTGAGTTTTAGTATATTCACTGACGGCTTCGTCCAGCTCATGTTGTCTCCTTCCCGGTGTTGTTCTATCCTCGACAGTGAAACTACCTCTCTATATATGCCTCAAAATCAGCAAGCATTTCATCGATCTTCTGTCAAAATCTCCATCGGCATCTTCCTAACCCTTTCGAAAATGCACTTGTTCCTAGCTCTCCATACACACCATATCGTCGTAGCCTATCGTTATCGCTCCTTATTTGAGCCTTCATTGAACACCCCTTCGAATGTCTCCTTAATCGATCCTGATCAGATCCAGCTCTGCTCTACAGTTGGGGTTCTGCTCCATACTTTCCTCACTAGCTTGCATTCGAAAAGTACATGTGTTACTGTCTCTTCATTACCACATAAATCACACCTCCCATCCTCTGTTATTTTCCGCTTGCAAAGGTTGGATTTACATGGAAAAATGCCCGTGGTGGCTCTCCAGAACAAAGATAGCACCTTCGGCAAGGCCTTAAGCTTCCATAGAGCTTTTTTGGCACGTTCGGACTTGGAATCGTCTGATGTACCCTCCGACACCCCCTGTTCAGGGAATTCTCCAAGAGCATGTGGTATGCCGATCTAACAGTGAAGACGCCACTCTTGGCATAGATCCAGATTTGTTGATCCTTGGCGAGCGGGTCTACAAGACGGATTTGTTTAACCTCATCGACATCACATGTCATCAAGTAGCGATGGAGTTGATCTTTATCTCATCTTGTGAATCCCCAGTCGATAAGATCAATGACTTTCATCTCCGGGTCACCTCCTAAAAAGTTCCCTATGACCTTGAAGCTCTTCGGGCGAGGTATCCATCTATCATCCCATACACTGATTTCGGACGCATTTCCGACAATCCATACCAACCCCTCTAGCAGCCCATCGCGACCGCATAATATACTGCGCCAAGTGTAGCTCGGGTTATATCCCACAGTAACCTTCTCGAAAGCTCCCCTGGGGTAGTATCTCGCTTTCATTATCCTAGCCAACAATGCATTGGGATCTTTCAAAATTCTCCAAGCTTGTCTCGCCAGCAGGGCCTTATTGAACACTTCCGAATCCCGGAATCCCATTCCACCTTTAGCCTTCATTCTGCACATCTTTTGCCACTTCATCTAGTGAATTTTGTTTTTCCCATCATTCTCTCCCCACCAGAAATTAGAAAGAATCATCTCAATTTCCTTGCATAAACCTCCCGGAAGAGGAAAACATGACATAGTGTATGTTGGGACAGCCTGAGCCACTGACTTGATCGAAACCTCCTTTCCCGCTCTAGACAACGCCTTCTCTTTCTAGCCTTTCATTTTCTTCCATACCATCTCCTTTAGCTGCTCGAATATTACTTTCTTCAATCTACCTATCATAGTAGGCAGGCCAAGGTACCTCTCATGTTTCGACACCTCCCGGATGCCTAGTATCTCCTGTAGTTCCTTTCTTTTCTCCTCATCAACATTCTTACTAAAATACAGTTCCGATTTCGAGAAGTTTACCTGTTGATCGGATGCTACTTTATAACTATGGAGGATATGTATAATCTATAAGCTCTGTTGAAAGGTTGCTCCCAGAAAAAGAGCACAGTCATTAGCGAAGAATAGATGCGAAATAGGAGGTGTTACAGGCGCTACTTTGATCCCCGTTAATCAACTCTGCGTCTCACTCACTCTAATCATTCCTGAAAGACCCTCGGCACATAACAGGAAGAGGTATGGTGATAATGGGTTGCCTTGACGGAGTCCTCTATGTGGGTGAAAGGCTGGCGATGGAACAATTTCCACCAACACCGAGAAACTCGCCGAGGTAATACACTTCATGATGAGTGAGATCCACCTTTCCTCAAACCCAAATTTCCTTATGAATTGCTCAAGGAAACCCCCATTACACCCTATCATAAGCCTTCGCCATGTCCAACTTTAGGGCCATGTAACACTTCTTTCCTCCTTTCCTCGTCTTCATGTAGTGGAAAACCTCGAATGCCGCAAGCACGTTGTCGGTGATAGTCTCTCGGGCGCAAAGGCGCTTTGGCTAGGTGCAATCAGTTTCCCAAGTACTTTCTTCAACTTGATGGTTAGTACCTTTGACACGATTTTATATAAAACATTGCATAGAATAATCGGACGAAGGTCTTTCATTCTGATTGGGGAAGCAACCTTTGGGATCAAGGTTAAAAAAGTATGGCTCAATCCCTTAGGAAAAGGCTCCCCATTCAGAATGTTAAGAACACAGGTATTTACGTCCTTCCCAACTATATGCCGCACTTCGGATAAAAGAGTGCGGGCATACCGTCGGGACCCGGAGCTTTTGTGGGGTGCATTGAAAAAGGGCAGTTTTTACCGCCTCTGTAGTGAAGGGATTTGAGAGCTCCTAATTGTCCTTTGCCGCTAGTAAAGGCTCGATTCCTTGAGTAGCCGTGGCCGGTTCAACATTGGCTTCCGATTGAAACAGATTGTCGAAACAGGTCATTACTACTTTTGTCATACCCTCTAGAGATCGATGCTCCAACCCATCATCCTTCACCAACTTTTGAATTTATTTCTTTTCTGCCGCCCAGAGGCTTTCTTGTGGAAGTAAGTTGTATTGTGGTCTCCACATCGAAATTCATTCGCCCGAGCCCTTTGGTACCACATGATTTCCTCTTTATCCATGAACTCGCTCTTCTTCCGCTCCAAATCCTTTCTCTCTTGAACATGGCTCTCATTCATCCCTTTCCCCATCTATGTCAATCTTTCCCTCACCTTTCTTAGTTCCGACCTCACATTCCCGAAGATATTCTCATTCCAATCTTTCAACTCTTCCGCACGTCTTTCCAGCTTCCTCGTAATGCCATTCGTCGCATGCGTCGAGCCTGGGTTCAACCACCTGTTTGAAATTATCTCGAAACAATCCTCATCCTTCATCCACATCGCCTCAAACCGGAATGGTCTCTTCCTTCTATTCCCCACATTTGGTGATTCCCCTTCTAAACTGATTTTGATAGGTAGATGATCCAAGGCGCATTTCCCTAAATAAGTCACAAGCGAGTTGGGAAATCTCTCCCTGAAGTCTCCATTCCCGAACGCCATATCCAACCTTTCTTGTTTAAAGCCCCCATCAGTTCTATTGTTATCTGAGGTGAAACGATTCCTTGTGAAAGGTATATCCCGCAGCCCATAAAACTCAATTGTTTCTTTGAACTCCACCATTCTCTCAATAGTTGCCAAGTTTCCCTCATTTTTATCCTCTAGGGATCTGAACAAATTAAAGTCACACATACAAAGCCATCCCCTATGTGGCTCTGAATGAAGCCTTTTTAAGAGCCCAAGAGTATGATATTTATCCTTGCTTTCAGGCCACACATAGATGCCCGTCAACCTCCAAGGCTCCTCCGCTCCGAACCGTACATTACTGTCAATGTGGTGTTGGTGGAATAACTTGATCAAAGGAATGCATCACGTCAAGCCAAAGACATGAAACAAAGGCTCTTCTTGGGAGGCAGCCCAAGGTAGTTAGGTAAGTATTTATGTTTTTGCAATTAGTTTTCAATTCATTAAAGTAGGATCAATCGTTTTGTCGGATTTCGAAAGTTACGGTAAGTGAAACCTATGTTGGGATTGAGTTTTGATTGATTTAGAAGAACAGAGCCACGTTCTGTGGACCCGATGCCCGCCACCCCAGCCACGGCACCCGCCGTCCCCTGTCCATCTAACGAGTCCGAATTTTGGTAAAATTGGAAAGGGAAGTTTCTATCTTTTTATTTTTGGTCATTTTTTGTTTTAGGATTAGATTGTTTTTCCTTTATTTTGCTCTAGGATTAGATTATTTTATATCTTTCTAGGATTATATTATTTTCTATCTATTTTAGGGTTAGACTATTTTCTATTTATCTTAGGATTATATTTTTCTTTTTTAGGATTAGTTTCTTTATTTTTTAGGATGAGAGGTTCTATCTTTATTATATCTAGTCTAATATTTTCCTTTTTTCTTTTTGATAGATATTCCCTCCAACTCACCATATATTGTTCTCTTTATTTCAAGAGGAATCTAGAAAACCCCAAAAGCCTACTGGAATCCATTCAAACTACCTAAAGCCTTGTGTTTCAATCGATTCTGTCCACCAAACACTTTCTGCCATTACCCTACATCCACAAAATTCAATCTTTTCGCATTCCATTCCCTTACCTATAACCAAAGAACCCTTTGAAACCAAGTTGTTCATGAAATTTCGAGTTTGGGGGATTGGACGTTGGTTTTCCAACGTTTTTACTCGGATTCATGGTTCTGCTTACACGGCGCCCGCCGCCGCTACAGCGAGCCCGTCTTTTGTTCGTTTTTGTGGTTCTTCGTTGGTTTTTCCTCGAGTCGCATCATATCTTCTGCTTCTATCATGAACGAGGTGCCCGCTTACTTCGATAATATTGATGTGCTATGTTGGAATGCACTTGGAAAGCGCACCTACACGTCCACCATGTTCTTTGACGAAAATACCTTGCGACGGTTGGGCCTGTTTGACTCGGTGCTCGCTTTGATGGAATATGGAGGGCTGCCCAATTTTACTGGAAGAAGAGATACTACATATCCTTGCTTGGTTAAGGAATTCTTTACTACTTTGGAGGTGATATCGCCCAAGGATGTTCGATTTTTATTGCGAGGAAGAGCATGTAATTCCTCATATGCTGTGATTGGAGTTTCTTTTGGTGTTACGAAGAGATACTCTAGGAAGTGGAATAATGACATGTGTATCCTTGATTCAGCAGGGATTTGTAGGAGTATGACAGGGACGCTTGAGAACTTCAAAGACTTCAGACTTGATTATATGATTACTCATCCTGCTCTTCATCTCTGTCTACGAATTTCGGGCTCTACTTTCTATGATTCTAATAGCACTACTACCGTTAATTCTGGTGTGATTGATTTCATATATTGTATGATTCCTGAGTCTACTATAGTGTCAGACTGGGTACTCTTATTTTTGAGGATGTATGAGAGGGTTCGTGACCAGCGCATCGAGAATTATCCTCTTGTCACCCCTTTTGGAGGCATGATCACACTTTTGGCTATGTTTTATGGTGTTGATGTGAGTTCACTACAACCTGTGAGTCATTCGTATACGTGGGACATAGATGCCCTTCACGGATCTTAGAAAAGTTGTAGTTTCCATATGATATTGAGAGATTTCGATGGTTATCTAGACCTCAACGGTCTCATCATCACTATCTGCCTACTATTTTACCTATGTAGCTGAAATTAGTAGACTTCCACCGAAGCCATGTTCCTGTTGAAACTCATTTGCGGAGGCCTGATAACCCTATGACCCCTACGATATGCAGATAGAGATGATGCCGCCTATGGTTCGTGATGTCGCACGCATTGCCTGCCTGGAGAAGAAGTTGACTGAATTTGAGAAGCGACAGGCAGAGGAGTTGATGAAGCAAACAATGTCCCATGCGATTCGAGTTGGGAAGATCGATCAACTACATGAGACTTGTCTATTGTTGATAGATTTGATCAATCAGCGGTCTAGACCCCATACCCCACCTTCACAGTAATTGGTCAGTCATTTGCTTCTTTGAAACCCTTTATTTTTATATTTTTCCTTGTTCCTTTTTGTGTTTCTATGCATTGAGGACAATGCGACATGTAAGTGTGTGGGGGGAGGGGGGGGGGGGGGGAGATTGAAGTGAATTAGTTAGGTTAATTCATGTTTGAATTTCTATTTTTTAGTCTTTGTTATTTCCTTTATGTTATTTCTTTTATGTTATAGAAAATGTCAAAAATGAATTTTTGTTTTGAAAAATGTCGGAAAATATGAAAAAAAAAAATGAGTCTTATTTTGTTGTTTTGCATATTGTGTTATCAAAGATTTACATCTAATTTGAGTTTGTCCTAAGATGATCTTATAAATCCCATGGAATTCTGGAATGATTTAATCTTGTCTTGGAAATCGGTTTTTATGTGAAATATGATTGAGCATATATAATTAAGCATGTATGATCTAAGTTTTGGAGTATGCTTGAGATATTTGTGGCCTTATAAGGGATACATCTTTATTCATTTTGCTTTCTTATGTGATTTACTCTTCCTATGCATTAATTATCATGGAGTATTGTCATGTTTATCTATTTTCAAGGCCGATTATATACATGTTTGTTGCTTGATAAGTTCAAATGATCGAGGCAACCTTTTAGCCACATATCTATCCATATATACCTTATGTTATATCTTGCTTTGAAGCCAATTTGAGCCTTTAGCCTTTTTATTGATAGCTCCATAAAATTATTGTTTCTAGACTATGATGAGCCTTACCCTTATTCCGGAGGAATTGAGATTTTGAGTGGGTTACGGAATCTATTGTGGAGATTGAGGAAAATGAAGCTAAGGTGTGATGTTATGGTTTATGGTTTTGAGAAGATGTAATGTTACGTACTTATTTAGTCCCTCATTCTTATACATTTAATTTTCATGTATTTTGGCTCAAGAAAAAAAGAAATGAAAAGCTTTGACCTAGGGAGGATAAAATTCACCTAGGGGTAAAAGTAAGCTAAAAAATCCAAAAAAAAAAAAGAAAGAAAAAGAGAATAAAAGAGTCATTTATCTTATTTTTGCATAATGAGGAAGAATTGGATTTATGTTGGTTATGAGATATATTGGTTGGGTATTGAGATTGCATGATATGTGAGATGGTGAGATGAGATGATTTGATGCGATATTATTTTGATGATATTGAGAGATGGTGTGCATTTGTGAGCTTGATTTATTGAGTTGGTTTGTGTTATGTTGGGAGTGTTGGAATCTTGTTTTCCCAGAATTTATTTCACTACATGACAAAATACAATTCCTTGCCCTTATGTTTCTACCAAACTCCATTACAACCCCATCGAATGGAATCTTCTATGAAGGTTTCCATTGAGCGAAAGTCCTCTTGATGTCCTTATTTTTGCATTGATGTATCCCGTGGATTTTGTGATATAAATGTCAATATTTGAGTTGATGCTAGTATATGGAATTGAGGTGAGTGTGTGCTTAAAGCGTAAACACAAGAGAGTGAGAGATACACATTTTATCCTTGGTAAGGTTGATTTTGAGCATGCAAGCAACTTGATCTCATATATACATGTTATGACATTTATATGTTTGATTTTATTTTCACCATTGATGATGTTGCTTTTGATGAGTGAAGTTGTGAAAGATTTCATGTGGGATGCGTAGATGATGTTCTGCTTTATGGTTGCTTGAGGACAAGCAAATGTTAAGTGTGGGGGGATTTGATAATGCATATTTCATATAGGCATTATAGGTGTTTCTTATTGCAATTAGATAGTGGTTTTGCTATTGTTTGAGTCTAGTTCCGTTTATTACTTGTGAAGTATTCGAGTTCGAAATCCATGAGTTTTTAGGGTTTATTTTACAGAATTACATTCCGACCTTGGATGGACTTTGGGAAGAGCTTAAGAAGCATGTTTTGGGAGCATATGGAGGCTAAGAAGGAGCAAGGAGGCACGACATTGGAATCTATTGAAGACAATTAAGGAATGTCGGACACTTCAAAGACGACGCCCACTGCCCCTTGCACGGCGCCCGTCGTGGGCCAGTTTTCCGAATACGCAGTTTTGGATCCGAAGAAATTATTTTATATTATTTTATTATATTTTCTACTAGGGTTTCCTACTAGAGTTTTATTATATTTAGGTTGTTTTCAGTTTGTTCTAGAAAAAAAGAAAAAGAAAAAAGAGAGGTTTATTATTGTGAGACTATGAACACAATGAGAGAGAGAGAGAGAGAGAGAGAGAGAGAGAGAGAGAGAATTGGCCTATGAGTTGTTAAACTCATAGTTTCACCCGTGATTCGAAGACATGGTTGTTTGGATATATTGTGAGGATTTGATTCTATTTTATTATTCATGTTCTTAGTTATCATCTTGTGCTTAATTTATATTTGTGTTCTTTTCTATGCCTAATCAACATGTTAGGAATTGCATCTTAGCTATGAATTCGTTGTTGTTTTCTCGATAGTAAACAAAGGTATTGATGATAGTGATGTCTCTTTGTCTTTGTAGTGGATGATTTCAATTGATCTATGCTGAGGGTATTCGATTAGGGCTGAGTTCGGTATGCGCCTATTAGTCTTAATTGTGTTGAGTCAATGTGCCTATTGGTCTTGATTACTTGAGTTCTTAATGCTATTCTTTAGTGATATTGAATAAGATGAGTGGATCTTTGCGGATCTCTCAACTTTAGTCAAGTAGACCTACAAATATGAATAATTAATAGATCAATCTGAGGATCATGAATTCCAACCATTGTTAGAGAATTTCATGTGAAATGTTCTTTCTACTTTGGTATCGAATTACTTTGCGATCATAAATCTGGTTACTTTTAGATCTTTGCTACTTTTTACGAATCATTGCTTTGCTATAAGAGTCTTTGCTTAGAGTTATTGAATAGGAAATCGCTTCTCCCTATGGGTTCGACACCGGACTTCATCGCTATACTAGTAGTTATTTAGTTTGTCAAGTGATTAGTTGTCTAATCTATTGGTTGCGTATTTAAGTTTGGATATTATTACTATTTGGCAAAGGGCGAAAGTGCCAACGGTGTTCGTCTCCCACCATGCGGCCTCTCTTTGGCGGTGTAGCCTCTCTCCGGCGGTGCAGCTGTTTCTCCTCCCCTCCCCTGTGTTTCCATTTCTCCGGCGTCGGTAACCGGTGAATGCTTCCTCTACACTTTTCGCACACTTTAACCTTCGTCTGTTTCATTCTTGTTTTTAATTCCTTTGGAATCTGCAGATCTGATAGCTTCTAGATTTTTTCGCCCATTTTCAATTCCTTTGGAATCTGAGTGCTTCCTTTGCACTTTTCTCACGCAATTTTGATTTGGAGGTTTAGGAGTTGTAGCTTGGCTGGATTCAGGTTCTTTGTTAAAAATTCTTAGTTACATTTTGACTATATGAATTTGATCGAATGAGTTTTCACCTTCATTTGTGAATTGTGATATTCTGAATTTCATTTGTGAATTTTGATATTCTGAATTTCACAGAATATCCTTAGTTACATCTTAGTTGATTTCATTTGTTGCGAGTTTTCACAAAATTGTGATATTCTTAGTTACATCTTAGTTGATTTTATTTGCGAATTGTGATATTCTGAAATTCTGGACCATGGTTCGGCTATTTGGTTGTTGTTCCTGTATCTACCTAATCTATTACACGCTATTCGGACTAAGATTTTAGAGCGTTCTGGGTGTACTAGATTCTAGTTCTCGGTCATATTATGTGCCGTTGTATTTGATTGAATGTTTGTCAGTTTGATTTGTGGTTTGTTAAGGAAGATTGCCGAGTTTGTTATAGTTGTGCTAAATGTCTCTTTAATTGTTGATTTTTATGGGTTTTCAATAATGTCAGATTGATTTGGTTTTTGTTTTTTTTATTTAATGTGTGATTTATTGAATGTGTGACTGATTTCAGTAACATTGTCTTACTCTCAAGCAATCTTGTTTATTTAAAATTCCAAGCAATTTGTTTTAATTTCAATGTCAATTTGTAGATGGTGAATTCTAATTTGTGATGATAATTTATTTGCAGTTCATTGATGATTGAAATTCAGGTAATTCCATCTCCCATTTTATTGCATTTTAGTTATATAATTTTTGTTACTTTGAATTTTAGTTATATGATTTGGAATTCCTTAATTTGATTTATTTTCTCTCTAGCTCATTCTACTTATTTTCTCTCTAGTTAGTTCCAATGTTATTGATGGAATCTTGCTGATGGATGTTGCTGCTGC